>CM067335.1:0-2597500 GCA_034376525.1 Nicotiana benthamiana | reverse complement strand
TTTTATAGGTGAAAAAGTGGTGCTGACCGTTGCTTAATTGATAAATAAAATCCCTGATTCTGTGCTCAGACAATCGATTGTTTGGAGTAGACAATCGATTGTTTGACCAACGTTCAAAATACAGATTCCTGATTTTAGGCTAAACAATCGATTGTTAACCCTGAATAATCGATTGTTCTTCAACGTTCAAAAATCAATTTAGGATTCTGTGGGAACGGTAAAAAAATAATCGATTGTATGAAAATGACAATCGATTGTTTATGAGTATAATCGATTGTATGATAACAACAATCGATTGTTTTGATGTTTTAAAACTTCGGTTGCACACTGTCTCAAAATAATCGATTGTTAAAAGTAGACAATCGATTGTTTGCTATTTTGAAAAACTTCAGATCACACTGTCTTAATACAATCGATTGTTAAAAGCGTATAATCGATTGTTTGCTATTTTGAAAAACACAATCGATTGTAAGAAGCATATAATCGATTGTTTAGGTGCAGATTTAAAAGACGTGTTTAAAAACCATTTTGACTAAAATACAAATCATTTTGGTTTAACACAAAGATGCATGTTTATGATAAATATAATTTAATAAAATATTTTATGCATGTTTATGATGACCTAATGTTGAGCCAAAGGATAAGATAACTTAAATGTTGTCCTTACATTGGTTCTACCAAACGACCTACGTCTTGGGTCTTCGGTCTTGAACTCTTTGGCTCGTTCATGCAATTCCGTCATCAGTATGCTTCTCGCCATTTGATTGATTGTCATATTATATCGTTGTTTGACACTTGACTTCATTGTTTGTCATTCATCAAAACCTATACCTGAAAATCATGCTCATACAACCAAAGCGCACATATCATAGATATACATGATTTCCAACAATTTCCCCCTTTTTGATAATGACAAACAACGGAAGATATGCATATTGAATTCCCCCTCAATAGATGCTATATCTCAACATACAATTTATGCAACCAATTCACTTCAATATAATCTAATTCCCCCTTAATTAAAGCATGCATATCGCCCATATTCTTCCCCCTTTTGGCATTAACAAAAAGAGTATACCAATAGTTATTTAAACCATTGACGATACCAAACGTTATAAACAAGATCATATCAAATGTTAGTAAATGGCATACTAATGATAACGGTCATTTTTCTCAACAATGCCAATTGTTATTTTAAACTAAGAATGTTCATCAAAACATGAATCAATCATTTATTAAACCCAAATTGATACTAATTGTTATTTAAAAAGAACTTATTAAGGCATGCATCGATAAAAAATATTGATTATTAGCACATATCAATTATTTGCATTTTTATTCAAAATATGATAACTAACCGATGTTCCCCCTCAATGCATTAAGGTTTCGTGCTTGGTGCATCCACTACAATATTGTAGTCTTCAAGCACACTTGCAAAAAGAAACCTAAAAATAGGTTTTTGGTACCTAACTTCTTTTGGGTCCTTGGGGTTTAGAATAATAACAATTATAATCAACACATAAATCTCTATGTTTAGTAAAACAAACGGGTGCAATGTGTCCTACCCGATTACAATAGTGACATATAACATTAGGATTGTGCATATATCTAGGTTGAGCCAAATGCGTTCTAGGTGATCTAAAGTTGTTCCCCCTAGAAGCGTTGAATTTCCTAGAGTCATGTCTAGGTGGTCTAAAATTATTCATTCTAGACTCATTTATAAAAGTCCTAGAGTTGTTTCTAGGTTGTCTATAATAATTAATCTTAGACTCATTTGTGAGGTTCCTAGAATTCTTTCTAGATGGACCAACCTCATTACTTATATCCTTTTTATTCTCTTCAATTTTAGGACTATCAACACTACGTTTTTCTAATGCGTTCCTAAGTTCTATGTTCTCTAATTTTAAAGAACTACAAGAGGAACAATTAGAACATTTATCAATAGAAGAGGCTTCATTCAATTCCTTGATTGTATTTTTGAAATCAACAATGTCATTTTCCAAAAATTTATTTTCTTTTTCTAAAACTTCAATTTTATTTTTAAGAACACCATTTTCATTAGTCAATTTTTCAAAATCTATTTCTTTCAAAGAAGAGGATTTTTCAAAATCTTTTTCTTGTAAAGAAAGTGTTTTCTGAAAATTTGTTTCTTGCAAAGAAAGTGTTTTCTGCAAAGAAAGTGTTTTCTTCAAATCTTTTATCATTTTGGAAGCATTAACAAATTCACCATACAATTCATCATAGGCATTTTGTAACTCTTCAAACGAGTGAGAGTTAGAAGTACTTACCTCTTCTTCTTTGTCGGCCATGAAGCATAATGCGGCAGTTTCATCGCCCGAGCTGTCCGAATCCCGTGATACGCGCCTATGGTGTTTCTTCTTTTTCTTGTCCTTCTTCATAGACTTACAAGACTTTTCAATTATATCATTTGAAATATTATCATCATCCCTTTCTGAATCACTTACCTCTTCTCGTTTAGAGGATGAGGCTTTGAAGGCGAAATTCGAATTGCTTCTAAGATAGGGATTAAGAATTGTGCTATCATAAGTTTCGAGGTTACCTCTTAGTTCATCAATTGTGATATTCGTGAATTCCATCGACTCTTGGATGGCATTGGCTTTGGAGCGCCATTCGGGAGTGAGACTCCGTAGGACTTTTCGAACAAGATCTTTGTTTGTGTAAACTTTCCCGAGAGCATGGAGATCGTAGACAATTTTTAAAAATCGTTCAAACATAACACCAATGGGTTCCTTCTCCATTTTAAAGATTTCATATTTATGTGTTAGAAAATCAATTTTGGCTTCTCAGACTTGAGACGTACCTTCATAAATGATCTCGAGCTTATCCCACATCTCCTTGGCGGTTGTGCAGCAAGAGATTTTTCGATAAACATCTGGACTCACCACACAATATAATACATGGATGGACCTTGCATTATTTTCAACTTTCTTGATGTCCTCGGCATCATATTCATCTTCCTTCTTTGGAACGGTGGTTTCTCCAACTTTCTTTGTCGGCATTGGTTCACCATTTTTGATGATTTGCCACAAACAAAAACTGTTTGCTTTGAGGAAGATACTCATCCATTCTTTCCAATATGTATAGTTTGTTCCGTCAAATAGTGGAGCACAAGTGGTGGACTGTCGTTCATCCATCGTTCCTGCGTTCAATAATCTCAACAAAAAAATATATATTCCTCTCAACCGGTTAAGGCTTTCAGAGAGTTAGGCTCTGATATAATACGCTTAACGCTAGAGGGGGGGGTGAATAGCGTTATAATAAAAATTAGCGTACACTTGCGGAATTTAAAAATTGCAGGAAAGAAATAAGTGCTATAAGTAAATAAATAAGAACGAACGCACCGATGTATCCTGGTTCACCACAACCCGTGGCTAGTCCAGTCCCCGAGAGACTCTCTCGAGATTTCCACTAACACTGTTAAGCTTACGGGTGCTCAACAAACCGTTACAGTTGCTCAAGGATACCACACCTTAAGACTTCACTTGCTTGAGGATACCTCACCCCAAGACTTCAACCACTAAGACTTTGGGTACTTAGCAAACCCGACAAATGAGAAGATATGTTCTTCTCAAACAACTCTCTTTTTACAACAAATACTCTCTCAATAGAGTGGATAAAGAGAAACAAAATAAGCTCTATGAACAACACAAAGTTGTCTGTCAAATGGCTCAACAAAAGCTCTGAAAAGATGCTTGAAAATGATCAATATGTATATCAATATATGCAGGAGTTGTGTGTTTAAAATCAGCTCAAAAGACCTCTTTTTATAGGTGAAAAAGTGGTGCTGACCGTTGCTTAATTGATAAATAAAATCCCTGATTCTGTGCTCAGACAATCGATTGTTTGGAGTAGACAATCGATTGTTTGACCAACGTTCAAAAAACAGATTCCTGATTTTAGGCTAAACAATCGATTGTTAACCCTGAATAATCGATTGTTCTTCAACGTTCAAAAATCAATTTAGGATTCTGTGGGAACAGTCAAAAAATAATCGATTGTATGAAAATGACAATCGATTGTTTATGAGTATAATCGATTGTATGATAACAACAATCGATTGTTTTGATGATTTAAAACTTCGGTTGCACACTGTCTCAAAATAATCGATTGTTAAAAGTAGACAATCGATTGTTTTCTATTTTGAAAAATTTCAGATCACACTGTCTTAATACAATCGATTGTTAAAAGCGTATAATCGATTGTTTGCTATTTTGAAAAACACAATCGATTGTAAGAAGCATATAATCGATTGTTTAGGTGCAGATTTAAAAGACATGTTTAAAAATCATTTTGACTAAAATACAAATCATTTTGGTTTAACACAAAGATGCATGTTTATGATAAATATAATTTAATAAAATATTTTATGCATGTTTATGATGACCTAATGTTGAGCCAAAGGATAAGATAACTTAAATGTTGTCCTTACATTGGTTCTACCAAACGACCTACGTCTTGGGTCTTCGGTCTTGAACTCTTTGGCTCGTTCATGCAATTCCGTCATCAGTATGCTTCTCGCCATTTGATTGATTGTCATATTATATCGTTGTTTGACACTTGACTTCATTGTTTGTCATTCATCAAAACCTATACCTGAAAATCATGCTCATACAACCAAAGCGCACATATCATAGATATACATGATTTCCAACAACTATGTCTCAGGTGAAAAGGGTAGAGTGTGGATTCTATGGAATCCAAAAGTTTCTGCAGTCACTAGTGTTCTGGAGGAAAGCCAGTTGATTCACAGCAGGGAACAGGGGATTTCACATGCTTCCTCATTGTGGTGTATGGTTTTAATGGGATGGAACAGAGAAGATCATTATGGAGCAGTTTACAAGCACTGGCAGCAGGAATGCAAGATCCACGGGTTGTCGCTGGGGATTTCAATGCTGTCTTATGTGACAAAGATAGGAAGTCTTACAAGCCAGTCAGACTCCCTGAAACTCAAGAGTTTAACAAATGTATGCAGCTAGCTGGATTGTCAGGATTGCCTTGGAGAGATGACTATTACACATGGACAAATAATCAAACTGGTGTGGACAGAGTATGCAGTAGACTGGAAAGAGTCTTTGGCAACTATGAATGAATGATCAAATGGAACCAGGTGGTAACTGATTATGATCTACCTTTAATCTCAGACCATAACCCCATGTTATTGACACTGACATCATCTTTCTGGCATGGAAAAAGACTTTCAAATTATTTAATGTCTGGGCTGAGCATGAGGATTTCCAGCAGATTGTGGCAAGAGTGTGGCAGGGTGGAAAGTCAGACACTATGAGAGCAATATGGGCCAAACTCAAAGCCTTGAAGAGCCCTTTGAAGGTCCTGAATATTAGAGAATTCAAGACTATCTCACAGAGAATAGAACAGTGCAGACAGGAACTGGGGACAATACAAGCCCAGATGAATCAAGCATACAATGATGGCCTACAACAGAAGGAGAAGGAGCTGGTCCTAAAATTGGAAAAATGGTCAATGATTGAGGAAAGTGTTCTGGAACAGAAGGCAAGAGCAAAATGGATTCAACTTGGGGACTCCAACACTAAGTACTTCTCTGCAGTAATGAAGGAGAGAACTCAACACAACCAGATTACTGAACTTACCAATGCATTGGGAATCAAACTTACTACACCTGAAGATATCAAAGAAGAAATCATGGGATTCTACAAGGCACTGATGCGAACTTCTGCAACTAATCTTCCTGCAATAAACCAACTGTATATGTCAAATGGCCCAAAACTGATACAACAACAAAGATAGGAACTATGTGCTGCAGTAACTGAAACAGAAATAGTAGAGAGTCTCAAGGCTATTGGAGATGACAAAGCACCAGGGATAGATGGATACAATGCTGTATTCTTCAAAAAGAGCTGGGGCATCATTCGTAACCAGGTCACCACTGCCATTAAGCAGCTTTTCACCTCAAATAGGATGTTCAAACCAATAAACTATGCAACTATTACCCTCATTCCTAAACTGTCCAAACCATCTACAGTCAAAGAGTATAGGCCTATTGCTTGCTGTTCTGTCCTCTACAAAATCATCTCAAAAATTCTGGCTAACAGGTTGCAGAAGGTGATGGAAAGTATTATCAGTGAAGCTCAGGCAGGATTCATCCCAGGCAGAAAGATCCAGGACAACATAATCCTAGCACATGAGCTAGTCAAAAGCTATACTAGACAACATGTGTCCCCCAGATGCATGTTAAAAATTGACCTCCAGAAAGCGTATGATTCAGTTGAATGGGTATTTCTACAGCAGGTTAGGGAACAGATTGGCTTCCCCAACACCTTCACCAAATGTATAATGGAATGTATCTCAACAGTGAGCTTCTCTGTGCTAGTTAATGGAGAGGCAATTGTACCCTTTGCTGCTGCCAGGGGACTGAGGCAAGGGGATCCCATTTCCCCCTTCCTATTTGCCTTGGTCATGGAGTATTTAAGCAGATCATGCACCTTACTAAAAGATGATCCAGCATATCATTCCACCCAAGATGCAAAAAACTGGGCATTACACATATATGCTTTGCTGATGATTTGCTGTTGTTTTCCAAAGGAGACATTACCTCTGTCATGGCCTATCCAAATGTTTCTCCCAATTCTCTGAAGCTTCAGGACTGCAGGCTAATCTAAACAAGAGCTCAGTCTATTTTGGAGGGTAGCACTGGCTATACAGAAACAGATCCTCGACCACATTGGCTATGAGCAAGGTCAATTGCCATTCAAGTATCTAGGAGTTCCACTCTCCACTAAGAAAATCACACTACTGCAATGGCAACCTCTAGTGGATAGAATCACTGCCAAGATCACTTCTTGGACTGCCAAAACACTGTCTTACTCTGGGAGAATATAACTGGTTCAATCTGTCATCTTTGGGGTCCAAGCTTACTGGGCACAACTGTTTATATTGCCTGTGAAAGTACAGAAAATGATAGAAGGCATTTGTAGGAGTTTCATTTGGCCTGGGATGAACACTGTAACTAAGAAAGCATATATCTCTTGGGACAAAATGTGTACCCCAAAATCAGTTGGAGGTATGAATCTCACTAACCTCAAGCTCTGGAATAAATCTGTCTTTGCAAAGACCTGCTGGGATCTAGCTCATAAAAAGGACAAGTTGTGGATTAGGTGGATCACTGTATACTACATCAAGGACAGACCTATAGAATCCATTCCAATTCCTGCTCAGGCAAGTTGGATGGTTAGAAAGATCATCCAATCAAGAGACATACTACAGAGGATCCAGCACTGGAAGGAACAGAAGTGCTCAACTAGACAATTGTACCAGTCACAGATGCAAGAATTGCCGAGAGTCCCGTGGAAGAATTTAATCATACAAAACTATGCAAGGCCAAAGGCAATTTTCAATATATGGCTATTCCTACAGGACAGACTCCCAACAAAGGATAGACTGCACAGCTGGGAAATGAGAATTGATCAACAATGCACCTTATGCCAAATCCACCCGGAAACAAGAGACCACTTGCTAATGACCTGCCATGTCACTGTGGACTTATGGGAAAGAACAATGAACTGGCTGCAGGAAAGCTATCCACCCACTAATGATTGGAACGAGAAAATGCAATGGTTGATTAGCAAAGCCAAGGGTCGAACATGTCGAGCAGTCATCTTCAAAGAGGAAACTGCTGAATTTGCATATACTATCTGGCTGGAAAGTAATGCAAGAGTCTTCAACAAGATATTTCGATGTAACCCTGCCTTACTGAGAGACTTAGTGTATAAATGTAATGTTAGAGGTACCCCACAAATTAGACAACAATTACAACACCTTCGAATATAGTAGTGTTAGGTAGTTAGGAGAGTAGAAACCGTTTATGTTATCTCCCGGACAGTCAACTGAGTTGAAGCTAGACTATGGTTTTGTAATGTTACTTCATTGGTGATTAATGAAATGACTTAATTACCAAAAAAAAAAGAATGCTCAAGAAATCTAAATATATATATTTTTCATTGATAATATTGTTGAACAACTTTTCATAATAGTCCTAGTTATATTTGGACAATAATTTTAGCATAAAATGCTAAAAAATATAGCCATAATAATAATATAAAAATAAAATAAAATAAAACCCCTATCTCCTTAAAACTCTATTCATATGGTTGATTAACAGACTTTGACACCTTCGAAGCAGCCTCTGTGTCACTGCTAATAACGATAACATGAGCATTTGGTTCTTCCTCCTGCTTAGACATGAGTTCTTCAAACATGTCATAGCAAGTTGTTAGGGGGTAGGAATCCAGCAACACCCTTTTGATATAATCTTTTCCTATTTTAATTGTGATCCTCAACATAAGCAAGTTGGTCTCAACCTTCAAGTTCTTAAACTTGTTTCTAACGTCATGATACAGTATGTTGTGGTTAACAGGTTAACCTTGAAGAGGTTCATCGATTTTCTTTGTCGGGGTTTTATCCATTGTTATTTGTCATAAAATCTTGATTTAGAAGAGATAAATTAAATTACGATGTTAATAGTGTAGTTGTATTTATATGGTTAGGGTTAGGCTTTATGATTTTTCAAATTAATTGAATCACAATTCTCCATGTAACCCTTACACTCTTCAAATAAGACTTCACAATTTTCATTCAAACCATTTAGATTCCTCAAAATTGAGTTTAATGAACTATGCTTAAGAAAACGTTAATTATCTGCTTTCTTACTGCATTTTCTTCTAAATGTTTTTAGAATATTTTTTTGTCCATTAAATAATTAGTTTTATACAATTAGAATAGATTTTTATCCATTCTAGTAAATTATTAGATATGAATTTGATGTAAAATTTCTAGTATAATACAAACGGAATCATAAAAAAAATTGCATAAATAATTTTCTCCATTCCTAAAAAGAGTCGAATGCATTGAGCTTCTCAATGAAGCATTTAGTAATATCAACTTATTTAGCTTCCCAATGGAGCATTTATATTTCTCAACAGTTTTAGTTACTATACTGAGTAGGTAAAATCAGTAGAATTTAAGTATTTATTCGTGAAAAATTGATTTAAAAAAAATTAAAAACATGCCGTGTTTTTTGCAATTGGGATTTGAGTATGGTTTACGTTGTTACGCTTTATATATAGTTACATTGAACATATATACAATATATAGCAAGTACATATAGGTTCCACTAGTCAATTTACAACGATCGTTCTTTTTCGGGATATAGTTATCAATTAAGTTATGAAATATGGATAATAAGCAGATATCTACGCTAGTTAATTACGTGAAGCATTTTATATATAGTTACATTGAACGTATATACATATATAACAAGTATATATAGGTTCCACTAGTCAATTGACAACGATCATTCTATTTCGAGATATAATTATCAATTAAATTATGAAATATGGATAATAAGTAGATATCGATGCTAGTTAATTACGTTGTTGCGCTTTATATATAATTACATTGAATGTATATACATATATAACAAGTATATATAGGTTCCACTAGTCAATTGACAACGATCGTTCTATTTCAGGATATAGTTTTCAATTAAATTATGAAATATGGATAATAAGTATACATCGACACTAGTTAATTATGTTGTTGTTCTTTATATATAGTTACATTGAACGTATATACATATATAACAAGTATATATAGGTTCCACCAGTCAATGACAACGATTGTTATATTTCGGCATATAGTTATTAATTAAATTATGAAATATGGATAAGAAGTAGATATCCACGCTAGTTAATTACGTTGAAGCGCTTTATATATAGTTACATTGGACGTATATACATATATAACAAGTATATATAGGTTAATTAATATGCTACACTAGTCCATTTATGATATTTTTATACTAAAGTCTTAATTATAATCATCATATTATATCAAAATCATATTACAAGTAAATGAAATATAAGTTAATTTAACCTTAGAAGTAAATGAATTATAAGTTGAATTCTTTGAAATTAATATTTTGTAACTTTTGGAGGGAAGGGAAACGCTTAGAGAGAGGAGAAACGTTTGGAGTAAACGTTGGGAGGGAGGGGAAATTAATTATATTTTAGGTTACTTTAATTGTCAGATTTAATTATCTCTTTAATTAATTACGTTTTAGGTTACTTTAATTATCAGATTTAATTATCTCTTTAATTAGTCATCCATTTGAAACGTTTACTATCGTTTAGAGGGAGTGAGAAACGTTTGGGGGGAGGGTATCAGTTTGAAGTGAAATGTTGAGAGGGAAGGGAAACATTAATGGAGGGAGGTAAATTTTAATCTATCTACAACTATAAAAATTGCTCATCAAAACACATATTCTCTATATCTAAACATAATTTAAACTACATTCCCTACTCTACAGACATAGAAAAATAACTCAAATATGAATGTTAACGGATGGATTGAAGAGGAATTATATCCGTGATTTACTTGTAATATTGTTATACCTCTACCTGTTAGAAGAATATTACAAGTATACAAATATTAATAAATAATATGCCTCTTTTTGTTCAAAGAATATTACAAATATAGTAGATAATATGCCATTAAAACCAAACAAATGCTATAAGATTTTTTTTTATATGTTTTCATAACACCAAAGTTTATAATAAATAAGTTTAGTATATGAAAAAATTAGTTCTAAAACCTAAACTAATAGGAAGAAGATCGGAAATTACACATCATCTTCTTATTAAAAAAAGGATGCAATTAGGCCTACTGAGAACTCCAAATTTCGTCAATATTATATTTCCAAGTCTGGTTCACCATTGAGATCAAACAAGCTTGATTGCGATTGTATAACGTCAAACTGTTGCAATTAAAATCAAACAAATACTATAAGATATGAGAATATGTTCAAGTAATAAATCAAATATAGTCGCAAAATTATACCTCATTCACGTTCAAGGAACTATCAATGTTTGTACCTCTGCCTTGCGTATTACCCCTACCCTTGCGTCCACCACTTATACTGCCATTTCTACCACCACGATTGCAACCAATCCTGCCACCCCCTCTAACACCAGTTCTTGTGCCATTACTAGCGCCAAACACACCATGCGACTGTGAACATGTAAAGTAAAATTCAATTCTTTCTCTATATCGGTTCAAACACGGCCTGCCACGTGAATTAGTGTAATGGGGATCTCGTAGAGTTGTGCTTTCATTATCATCTGAGTCATCCTGGTCGTGGTTTGGCACGGCCATTTTGCCATCCCAGTTTTGAAGATCATGCATGATCTTCTTCAAATTATACTTAACATATTGAACCTTCACGATAGTTCCCAGTGCTATATCACAAGCAATGTCAAAATACTTCAACATGCTCATATATGTCTTGTACTCAGGTGTCATGGTAGGGTAACCAATTTGATGTAACCGATTCAAGTGTGGCCTGATAACATCTCTTCTCCACCTCGACGGTATATACCTTTCATCAATTTTATCAATCTTCTTGTGTGATATGATCTTGAGTATATGGAAACAAAGTATCCCTCTAGACTCGAACCATTTGCAGTTGCAACTAAAATATTCACCGATTGGTATATATTCAACAATGTAGTCAACTGGATTTTCATTACTTTTTTTATAACTAAATAATCACTAACGATGAATTTCTCAACACCAGGGACAACTTGATGATCGTCGGGGCTGATGACTTCACAATGGTACAATTTTCTTAGTTATGTATTGAAACATTCATACATTGTATGCGTATAACACTGAATTGCATGCTCCTCCCACTTGAACATTGACTCAGACACAATATGAAGCCCTTTGACCTGTATTCCGCTTCCAACTCTTTCTCATTCTTAGCTCTTAGAGCTAACTCATACCAGTGAACAAACATCCTAAGAGTGCTTTGACGGGTAATATATCCATTGAAGAACGCATGCATACCCTCACTCTTTGCGTAGATAGCATACCAGTCAAAAAGATACACATCAAGGTACAAGGAAACCCATTTTTCTTTCTCAGAGTAAAGCTTGTTGAACCAATTCCTTGTGCAAATTATACCTTGCAATATATTCTGCCCATTTTGTCTCAAAAACTTCAACACTGATGCTATCAAGGACCATGGATTTGAATTCTCCACATGCAATTTTAGAAGGACGAACACCACTTAAGTAAATAGGCAACTTTGAAAATATATATCAAATACAATACCTATGTATTGTATTTGGCATCACCTCAGCAAGGGCTACCTTAATACTCTGACACTGATCAGTTATGATCACATCTAGATGAATATTTCCCATGGCATCAAGTCAAGTTCTAAAAATCAATATATAACTATCGATATCTTCATGAGATATGAGAGTACATCCCAGTAAAATAGATTGGCTATGGTGATTGATGCCAACAAATGTTGCTCATGGCATATCGTATCATGAAATTTCTTATACGCCGACTTACAGTGCAAATGCACTCACACCACATTTCTAAGCCTACCAAAAATATCAACGTCTATTGAATAGAAAAATTCCCTATCCTTTACCTGCATTTCACGAAAAAAAGTTGAGCAGCGACTGTGCGTCCCCTTCTTTTATTTCAAAATTCCTGCTCTTCAAAATATAGTCTCTACAATCCTTTGGAGTGCAACCTAGATTTTGAGGTCCGCCACATTGAACCTCAGCAAGCCTAATATTCTTGGAGGGTCTAATGCCATATATATCGTGAGCTACAAGATCCTTCTTCAAAGAATCACAAACGGACCTATGTTTTGCCATCAGTCGCGATATGGATAGGAGAAACTCATGGTTGTGATCGTGAACGACCTTTGATATGCGACAAGAACAATATTCATCCAACACAACAGCTAGCCAAGCTTTACAGTCGTTACTCTTTGTGGTAAACTTGGTTCGGTGAATCCTAGCCCTATCAGAACAGAAAGTTAGGTATTTGGCAGTTGCACCACCCTTCTTGTTGGAATTTTCAGTTGACGACAGAGAATCTTTTTGGTTTAGCATATTCTTTGTATAATTAAAACAAAGAGTCTTTATCTATAAATCGCGTTCTAAAGATAGGACCTACAACGACATCCTCTTCAGTGAATTCATTCTCCACTTCCGGATTAACATCACATAACACTAACTCATTTCCTAAAACCTGCTCCTCATTGTCGTTAGTTTCTCCATGATATTCTCCATCGGGTTCTTCATCATCACCATCATCTAAGTACACATCATTGTTGATATTGCTGTGAGAATCAACATCGACTTCATCATTCAATAAACTATCGTCTGATGTCATCCCTAAAGATCTATACAACTCATCCCTAACCTGATGAAGCCTAGTTTGTTGGTTCATATTCACGGTTGTTGTATTTGTATTGTATTCACTTGGATTCATATTTTCTTGTACCATCGAATTTTCTTGGGTTGAATCCATGTTTTAGGTAGGGTAAAGTGTCCCTTCAGTTGGTTTGATACGAAGGAAGAAGAATAATAAATTGTATAGGAAGAAGTTTCAACTGTATATACCGTATAAAGGAAGAAAATATATCGTGTATATCGTATAAAGGAAGAAAATATATGTTATATAGTCGTATAAAGGACGAAAATATAATAATTGTATTTTATAATTTGTCTAATGATAAAATACATATAAATATAATTGATATACACAAATATAATACAAGACTAGTGTGTTCCCTTATTAAATATTCGCATAGTTCAAGACTAGAATTTAATTTTATGTTTTTGGAGGGAAAATATAGGCTTAATATATAGAGGGGCTTGGTTGTCTTTTTAATGGTATGGCAAAAGTTGGGATACACCAATTAGGTCGTTTAACAACTCTCGTGTAATAATTACTCGTATCATGTCAGTTTGCTTTTTTGAAGAGAAAAAGAAAAAGATTATTCTTATGGGTAATTATTTCTCATTGTTCACTCTCGTTTCTCTTTCTAGATTTGCTAAGAAATAAGTCCGTTATCTCATTTTCAATCTCTGTCGACACTCATATATAAGAAGGAGGAGGAGTCGATGCTACTGCTGACCCGAGATCATAACCCTAATGTAACACTAACCCGCTAGGGTTTCGTTAAAATTCTGCAAATAACCCCTAAAAAGCTTCAAAAAATAACTTGAATAAATTATTCATGTTACCTTAAACTTAATTTTTTTTTCAAAACTTTTGTGGGCCATACTTTGAATGCAAAATGGATAAACTAAAATACCTTTTGCTTTAGCATCAAGAAATCTTTTGATTCCTCCTTTCTCTTCCTCTAGCGCTCAACGTTAGAGTTGTTTGACTCCTTTCTCTTCTAGCTCAGTTTTTGGTAACATGATGAGTAAGAGTGGCCCTTCTATAAAGCAAGTAAAGTAATCGCGTTAGGTCTTATATTTGTGGAGATCTCATTTTTTGTCACACCTAATAGAAGTTTAAAAAAGATTCTATAAAGTGAAAAAGTTTTATTTCTTTCTAACAAATATAGAGAAGAAGGATTTGCAGCTGTTATAATTTCTACCAAGGAAATTGCACTTAAAATAAATATCGAACCCGAATTTTATAAGAAACGTGTGATATATAGGAAGTAACAATTTGATGTGAATATTAATAATGAAATCCTAAATCTTTCAGAGAGTCCTTTAGAGTGTATGATACAATATACAAGGTTATTTTTTTCACGTCTAAATAAATTTGAACAATTCGAAGCATATGAAAATATTTTTGATTTTCTACTTGGCAGTAAAAACTAAGATCACTAGATGTTGAAAATTTGAAAAAATATTGCTTTAATCTTGAATTTTCCTTAAAGCATAATAATCAATTAGATATTGATGGTTTAAATTGATTTCTGAATTAAAAGTATTAAGGAAAATAGTAAAATTAGAATGTAATAGTTAAATTGATACACTTAATCAAATAAAAAGATTTAATTCTTTCCCAAATGCCTAAATTGCTTATGGAATAATGTTTATAACTCAAGTTACCGTTGCTTCAGCGGAAAAATGTTTACAAACTTAAAATTCATAAAACCTTATCTAAGAACAACACTGTCTCAAGAAAGGTTAAGTGGATTCCATATTGTCAATTGAGAAATACTAAGAAAATTAGATAACTATGTGTCTAAAAAAAGCTAAAAAATTGAATTCAAATCAATTTTGAAAAAAATTTAAAAAGTTATGACCCCTCGTAAAGTTTGGCTTAGGCCACAAAATTTATCGGGCCGCCTCTGAAGATGAGCTCCGTTTAGCTCAACACTAAATACAGTGAGTTTGGCACCTATTTATATTAGGTTCTAAGGATCCGCTTGGCCATTGATTTTGCAAAAATAAATTTGGATTTTATTTGGCAAATACATATTTGGCCATAGATTTTGGCTACATTTTGGCAAAATTCCAAATTCCAAAGTCAAAATGTCACTATTACTTTTTTAAAAAAAATTTGCCCCAAATTTTTGTATTTTATAAAAGAGCCTAGCACTTATTATTTTATAACAATGTTACTTAGTCTTCTCGGTCATATGATAGTGTATCATGTAGTTCATTACAAAAATGATAATTTTGTACCAAATTTACTTATGTTCAGGACTATGATTTGCGATAATATAATGAATGTTATTGATAATGGTACTGTTGAGTATTAGTGATAGTTTTTAGAAGTTGTGGGTATAATATTGGAATGAATCCAAATAAAACACTTTAATGAATCCAAATAAAACACTTTAGCCTTCATATCGAATTACTTGGAACAACAACATAAGCGGAAGCGTACCTGAATCCATAAGTGGAAGCTCCTTAATCCTTCTTGAAGATTGTTCAAGGTTTGCCTTTGGAAGCTCCTTGATCCTTCTTGAAGATTGTCTTGAAGTTTTGACTTTCACTTGATATGCAAGACAAATGTGAGGATTGGTTTTCCACTTGATATGCAAGAACAAGTTTGTGCTCTCTCTCTCAATGGGAGGAAGAAGAAGACAATGTCTTGCATTCTTGTGGGAACCATAACCCCCCTTATTATAACATGTGAGTTATGAAACTCAAAGGTCACAAGAATGTAACCTTGGTTACATGTATGTAACCTTAGTTAGCCCATCATTAACTAAGGTTACTCTTTTGGGTATCTACACATTAGTCCTACACTTTATATGACAATGTATTGGCCCCCTTAACAATAATGTCCATAAGACCACTAATATAGGCCAAACCAAAAGATAGCACATAACATATAATTAATCCTTATATTGTCCATATGTATGTAGTATAAGTCCAAATGTCTAACAATCTCCCACTTGGACTATACATTCATGCATATGTACAAACCTTAGCATTATATGTTACATTATAACTTTATGAGCTCAGAATTGCTATCATAATAAAATTGTCATGAACAATCCGGTCCATCAATCATACCAACATAGGATCTAAGAGATCTTAGTTACTCTTGCGTAACTAGACCGGACATAGATCACGTATATCAATATAACCAACGACATGGATCAAGTATAGGTGTGTAGCATGGAAATAACATAAAGTGTGGTCTGAAATAGAATGTCTATTTCCAACTGGTTCTCTTTATTGAGATCAATCATAAACCTTAAGAGTACATAAAAAACTTTAAAACTGAATATCTGCAGATATAACCTTAAAACTGAATTACTGAATGTAATGGACAATACATAATTGTATAATACAAACTCCCACTAAAATTCATAATCCTTAACCGATTTGACACCCATGCAAGCAATATGCTCATGAAATACTTTGGGTGGCAATCCCTTAGTGAGCGGATCCGCAATCATGGAGTTTGTGATGTGCTCTATGCACAATTGTCCATTCTGTACTCTTTCTTTAACAACCCGAAATTTGACGTCCATATGTTTTGCTTTCGTCAAACTACTGTTATTGTTAGCATAAAGGGCTGCTGATCTGTTGTCGCATAATGCATGAGTGGCTTTTTAATGCCGTCTACTATGCGCAGTCCACTAACAAAATTTCGCAGCCATAATGCCTCATTGGATGCTTCATAACATGCCATGAATTCCGCTTCCATAGTGGAAGTGGCCGTAAGAGTTTGCTTGATGCTTCTCCAAGAGATAGCACCGCCAGCAAGCATGTAAATATAGCCTGATGTAGACTTCAGACTATCCTGACATCCAGCAAAATCGGAGTCGGTGTACCCGATGATCTCAAGCTGGTCCGATCTCCGATATGTGAGCATGTAATCCTTTGTTCTCTATAAGTACCTCATGACCCTTTTGGCTGCCTTCCAATGGTCCATTCCCGGATTGCTTAGATATCTGCACAGCATCCCAACAATGTATGCTGTATCTGGTCGTGTACATACCTGAGCATACATCAAACTACCTACAGTCGAAGCATAAGGTGTCTTTTCCATTTCCGTAGTTTCAAAATTATTATTTGGGCACTGTTTGAGACTAAACTTGTCTTCCTTAGCAACAGGGGTGTTGCCTGATTTACAATCCTGCATGCCAAATATTTTAAGAACCTTATCAATATAGCCCTTTTGTGACAGACCGAGAACACCTTTGGAGCGATCTCGTTGTATCTGAATTCCTAATACAAAAGAGGCATCACCAAGATCTTTCATTTCAACTTTCTTTGAAAGAAATTTCTTAGTTTCATGCAATAATGCTATATCGTTACAGGCAAGCAGTATGTCATCGACATATAAAACCAGAAAAATATATTTACTCCCACTGAACTTATGGTATATACAGTCATCAGCAATATTCGGTTCAAAACCAAAAGATGTAATGACTTCATGAAACTTATAATACCATTGACGGGAAGCTTGCTTGAGCCCATAGATGGATTTCTTTAATTTGTAAACCCTTTTCTTTGAGTCTCCCGAAACAAAGTTTTCAGGTTGCACCATATAAATTGTTTCCTCAACGTCACCATTGAGAAACGCTGTCTTAACATCCATCTGATGAAGTTCAAGATCAAAATGTGCTACTAGTGCCATTATAGTCCTGAAAGAGTCTTTCGATGAAACTGGAGAGAAAGTCTCTTTATAATCAATACCTTCCTTTTGAGTGTATCCTTTTGCGATAAGACGAGCTTTATACTTAATGACATTTCCCCCTGAATCCCTCTTGGTTTTAAATATCCATTTACAACCAATTGGTTTAATACCTTCGGGCAATGTAACAAGCTCCCAAATGCCGTTATCGCTCATAGACTTCATCTCATCATTCATGGCATCAATCCACTTGTGAGAGTTAGAACCTTTAATGACTTGACGGAAGTTGATTGGATCATCTTCCTCAAGTCAAATGTCACTTCCTTGTTCTTGGAGAAATACAACATAATCATCCGGAATTGCATTTCTCCTCTCTCTAGTGGATCTCCTTAATGGCACTTCAGTTTCTTGAGGTTGTTGAGTTTGATTTTCATTAGTAATATCAGGAACTTGATTAGGGAGATTTTTGAGATTGTCTTGAATATCCGTGTCAGGAATGAGAACACCCTGACCAAGATCAACAACTTGAGAGAAAGACACATGTTCTTCCTCAAAGACAAAATCTCTAACAACTTTATCTCCCCACCCCCCAAACTCAATATCCTCAAAGAATCGAGCATTACACGTCTCAAAAATAGTTCTAGAAGTGGGATCATAAAACTTATGCCCCCTGGATCTTTCAGAGTATCCAACAAAATAGCTACTAACTGTTTTAGCATCCAGTTTCTTTTCATTCGCCCTATAAGGCCTTGCCTCAGCTGGACAACCCCAAATGTGTAAGTGCTTAATACTGGGTTTATTTCCAGTCCAAAGTTCATATGGGGTTTTGATTGTAGCTTTAGTTGGAACTCTATTAAGAATATAAGCTGCGGTTTTCAATGCTTCTCCCCAGAGTGAGTCTGGCAAAGTAGTACGACAAATCATACTTCTTACCATGTCCTTAAGGGTCCGATTTCGTCTCTCAGCTACACCATTCATAGTAGGACTGCCTGGCATAGTATACTGAGGAACGATCCCACACTCATCTAGGAATTTAGCAAATGGCCCTGGACGTTGTTCACCTGAACCATCATATCACCATAGTATTCACCACCACGGTCAGATCTAACGGTTTTAATCCTTTTGCTTAGTTGATTTTCAACTTCGGCCTTATATAATTTGAACACGTCTATAGATTAGGACTTTTCATGAATGAGACATAGGTACCCATAACGAGAGTAATCGTCTATGAATGTGATAAAGTATTGTTGACCATTTCTACAAGGTGTAGGGAATGGCCCACAAATATCCGTATGTATCAATTCTAAGACATCCGAAGCTCTCTTAGCACCTAATCTCGTCTTGTTTGTTTGTTTACCCTTGATACACTCAATGCAAATATCCGAATTTGAGGAATCAAGAGAATCAAGAATTCCATCTGACACAAGTTTCTGAATTCTTTGTTTAGATATGTGACCCAAACGTTTGTGCCAGATTGATAAAGAATTCTCATTAGTTAATTTTCTTTTGGTACCACTTGAACTTGTATGCAAAGTTTCATTATGTGAGGTTATTATGTCAACCAAATATAGGCTATCATATGTTGATAAAAGACCAGTACCGATAAGATTTGAACCTTGAAAGAGACTAACTTTATTGTCTCCAAATGAACATGAATAACCGGATATGTCCAATTTGGGAACAGAAATTAAATTCCGTCTAAAAGACGGTACAACAAAAGTCTCATTCAAATCTAAATAAAAACCAGTCTTAAACAACAGCCTAAATTTTCCAATAGCCTCAACTTGAACCCTTTTGCCGTCACCTACATAGATGTATCTTTCACCATCATTAGGTTTTTGGTAGTTCAGGCAACCCTGCATAGATATACTTATGTGAGTAGTAGCAGCAGAATCTATCCACCAAGTATCCTTAGGTACTGAAATTAAATTAACTTCAGAACAAACAAGAGAAAGAGATATACCCTTTTTTGCACGCCAAGCGTGGTATTTGGTACAATCTTTCTTCATGTGATTAGTCCCCTTACAGAAAAGCAACCTGATTCTGTAGTTTCAACCTTAGGTTCCTTACGTTGCTTCTTCTGGGCCTTGCAACCGCAACTTTCTTATTTTTCCTCTTCTTATTATCTTTAGAAGAGGATGCCAAATGAGCACTTTCTGTCTTATCTTGCTTTATTCTCTATTCCTCTTGCACACAATGTGAAATGAGCTCATTAAGAGTCCATTTCTCCTTCAGGCAGTTGTAACTGACCTTAAACTGATTAAAGTGTGCAGGAAGAGAGATCAAAACTAAGTACACAAGCAGTTCCTCGGGTAATTCTAACTTGAGTGACTTTAGTTTCGAAGCAAGATGAGACATTTCCAAAATGTACTCCCTTATGTTTCCCTTGCCTTTATACCTCATGGAAACAAGTTTACTCAAAAGAGTACTTGTTTCCGCCTTTTCGTTTTGTGCAAAACGCTTTTCAAGGTTTTCAAGAAAAACTTTGGCATTATTTTCATCATTCATAGTGCCCCTAAAAGATTCTGGAATTGCACGTTTCATGATCATTAGACTCATGCGATTTGAGCGTTCCCACTTCTCCATCTCCTTCTTTTCATCAGAAGAAGATGTATCCTCAAGAGAAGCAGGTTTCTCAATCCGAAGTGCAAGGTCTCCATGCAACCGAGAACTATCATAATGTTCTCTTTCCATTCCTTAAAGTTTGTGCCGTTAAGCACAGGGATGCTGTTAATGTTTGCAGATATTGTAGCAGCTGAAGAATTCACTGAAAATAGAACAAGGACAACTTAATACATGCTTACAATTACTTGAATTTTAAACTGGAGTTTACAGATTCAAAATAGGCAAATCCCATTACAAGATACCTAGCACAACATTGATTTTAGTCTTTGGACAGAAAATCAACTTGTAAGTGGTACTCTTGGTGTAGTAATCAAATATTGACAATAAACTCCTGTCAAATATCAAGCCTTCCTTTGGGCCGACTTAATATTCACATGAAAAACATAATAATTGTCATATATTTATCACCACAAGCATGTTCGAATTCCTGCCAAATAACAACCTTCCTTTGGGCCGGTGTTAAACGCATGGAATACTAACATACACAGTTATCTTATACTTCAAAATCAATCAATCTACACAAAAGAGGTTACTTTGGTAACATAATGTTTCAATGGACTAATTTAAAATATTAGATGCAAAACTAAATAGTTCTTTAAGCCATATATTGAACCTTAACTGAAAAAGTTACATGTTTGACATGTAAAAACTGAACATTAAGAAATTAATCTTAATTGTACAAAACAAAATCTGAAGCATGATGGACAAAAAAAAACAATTAATCTTAAAACTGAATATTAATGTACAAAACATTAATAATTAAAAATCTGAATATTAATTGACACATTATTAATGTACAATTAAAATCTGAAAACTTAAAAAACGTTTCAATTAATAATGAAAAACGTTTCTTTAATTAATTGAAAAAATGTTTCTTTAATAATGCAAGATTAATGTTTTAATATTAATCTTGCATTATGACTCCATTAATATCTTAATTAAATAAAAAAACGTTTCAATAATAATGAAAAACGTTTCTATTAATTAATTTTGCATTATGATTTCATTAATGTCACCAGAAAAACGTTTTTAATAAAAAAACGTTATCTTTATTAAAAAAACGTTTCTGTCCAGGACCTATTGCGGCGACGAACGCTGCCACTAAACCCATAGAAGTCGCTGCTAAATGTATTAGTGGCGACTATGTATTGAAACTGGAGTTGCCGTCACTCAATGATAATAAACTTAATGGGGCTTTCAACAAAAGGCTTAAACAAGGAATAATGTTGTTCAACAACCAAAATTATGCAAATTTCAATATTTCAATTCATCTAGAGATAACATGGTATCTAAATACAAAGTTCATCATCAACATATCATTCATGAAAGCATGCTATATTATGGTACTAGAATTTCATAATCAAATTTCTATCTTAAGTTAATCATGAAGCATTATAACATGGATTTCATGAACTTCCAAATGATCCAATACGAAGGAGGCTCTGATACCAATTGTTGGAATGAATCCAAATAAAACACTTTAATGAATCCAAATAAAACACTTTAGCCTTCATATCGAATTACTTGGAACAACAACATAAGCGGAAGTGTACCTGAATCCATAAGTGGAAGCTCCTTAATCCTTCTTGAAGATTGTTCAAAGTTTGCCTTTGGAAGCTCCTTGATCCTTCTTGAAGTTTTGGATTTCACTTGATATCCAAGACAAATGTGAGGATTGGTTTTCCACTTGATATGCAAGAACAAGTTTGTGCTCTCTCTCTCAATGGGAGGAAGAAGAAGACAATGTCTTGCATTCTTGTGGGAACCATAACCCCCCTTATTATAACATGTGAGTTATGAAACTCAAAGGTCACAAGAATGTAACCTTGGTTACATGTATGTAACCTTAGTTATCCCATCATTAACTAAGGTTACTCTTTTGGGTATCTACACATTAGTCCTACACTTTATATGACAATGTATTGGCCCCCTTAACAATAATGTCCATAAGACCACTAATATAGGCCAAACCAAAAGATAGCACATAATATATAATTAATCCATATATTGTCCAGATGTATGTAGTATAAGTCCAAATGTCTAACATATAAGTCATATTTCATGTTTTCCCAAAATATATTTGGAAAATGTTATAAATAGAATCCTATTTAAGGTGAATGTCTATATTTAGAGAGATTCTAGGGTTTACTACTTGGTGGCTAAGTCACCACCTCCCTATAAATATAGGGGTTCTATACCATTGTAAACCATCCCAAAGTATCAATAAGAATACTCCTCTCTCTACTTTTCTCTATATTGTTCTTGTTCTTATATTATTTCATAACACGTTATCAGCACGAGTCTCTAACCAATTGAATTTGATTTCTTCCTTCTTCCAAAAATTTCTATACGGAAAATATAGAAGAGATGGTATCATCATAAAATAATGCAACGGGATGGAAACCCAAGAGGTATATTTGATATCACAACATTTATTGGTATACCTTAAAGGTAAGTATTTTAATTTTCTCTTTCAAATTCTTGAAATTCTACGATCTGATTTCATATACAAACAAAGACAACAAAGTTTGATTATAACTCTAATGGAGTTTGTAAGAAATTACACTCACATGAAGTGGTAAAATATCTATGCCTTGCCATGATCAAATTCATGTATGATTGTGGGCAAAGAATTAAAAAAAATCCGTCCAATTGAATTTGCTCCATTCCCTTTAGAGAATGTGGTAGCAGTATGTGATAAGTCTGAAAGAAGACAAAATCCGTCCAATTGAATTTGCTCCATTCCATTTAGAGAATGTGGTAGCAGTATGTGATAAGTCTGAAAGAAGACAAAATTATTACCATGAATGTATCAATGAATGTGGACGAGGCAATAGACGGAATTATAATTGTCATCATTATGATAATGAGAATAATAAAGATTCTCAAAATAATCTTTCACTTTATGAAAGTAATATTTGACATGAGATTGTATATAACACATACAGATGATTATAATCCATTCCCTGAAGTGAATGTGATAATAAAGCCCGTAAGTATGAACACGCTCTTGATGTAATTTTGTTTCATGTCTGACATTATGAAAAGAAAGTTCGTTGCCTTTGAAATCTCGGGCAAGAACTACATGACATGGGTGTTGGATGCTGAAATCCATTTGGATGCAATGGGTCTTGGAGACGCCATTAAAGACAGAAATAATGCATCCACCCAAGACTATGCTAAGGCCTTGATTTTCTTGCGCCATCACCTTGATGAAAGTTTGAAACTCTGCTAAGGCCTTGATTTTCTTGCGCCATCACCTTGATGAAGGTTTGAAAATTGAATATATCACAGTCAAAGATCCACCTATCTTGTGGAATGGCTTAAAGGAGAGATATGACAAGCTGAAGTTGGTCACTCTGCCACAAGCACGATGCGATGAGAATCCAAAAGCAAATAGTTCATAAACTATATATCATCGTTGCGGTGGAAAAGGGCACTGGGCGAAAATTTGCCGTGTACCAAGACATTTGGTTGAGCTTTATCAAGCATCTCTAAAAGGTAAATGCCCTGAAACCAATTCTGTCTCTGACGACAATTTTGACATCACCCACTTGGATGTGGCAGACTTCTTTGAGCAACCCGATGGGAAAATAGACCACCTAATCGGTGATGGATCTGTGATGAAAGAAGATGGAGTTGTTTGATTTTATTTCACTTATTTGTAATAGTTAGTGAATAAACTAATAGTCATTAGTATCAGCTCGTATTAGTTAGTTTATGATATAATGTTAGTATTAGTTCTTTAGAATGTTTCAATATGCTCATATTTCAATAATATTTTTATTTTCCAGTAGAGGTAATCGACTAACCTAACAGTTGGTCGATTATCTAATATTTCGCATTAAAACTGCAAAACAATTGATTGTGTATGTTCAACAATCGATTGAGTATGTTTAACAATCGATTGTCTTAAGACAGTGTGATATGAAGTTTTTCAAAATAGCAAATAATCGATTGTGTATGTTTAACAATCGATTGTGTATGTTCAACAATCGATTGTGTATGTTTAACAATCGATTGTCTTAAGACAGTGTGATCTGAAGTTTTTCAAAATAGCAAATAATCGATTGTGTATGTTTAACAATCGATTGTGAATGTTCAACAATCGATTGTGTATGTTTAACAATCGATTGTTTTAAGAAAATGCTTAAACTGAAATTTTCAAACTGCAAAGTAATCGATTAGGGAAAACATATAATCGACTATCTGATTTAGTTAGTCGAATAACCTCAGCAGATTTCGAAAATATTGTTTAAGTATGAAACAAACGGATTGAATTTGTTTATTCTCATGTTCGTATATTTTCTTTTGTATGGCAAACCATGGGAATTAAATTGATTGAAGGCTCCTGTAGAGCAACTATAACTCTGCCTAAAGGAACGATATTTTAGAGAATGCAATGTTCTCCTCCAAGTCTAAGAAGAACTTGTTAAGTTTTAATGATATCAGTCAAAATGTTCTCCTCCAAGTCTAAAAGGAACTTGTTGAGTTTTAAAGATATCATTCAAAATGGATATCAGATTGAGACAATACATGAGTATAATCTTGAATGCCTCATTTACTCATGAAAACGAGGCTGCCCACTTCGGCTTGGGGTCACGCCATTTTGCATGCAGCAATGCTAGTTCGTCTCTGACTGACGAATTGACACAAATATTCCCCGTTGCAATTGGTTTTGGGTCATGAACCTAATATATCCCATTTAAGAATATTTGGATGCGCAGTATATGTGCCTATAGCACCGCCATCCCGCACCAAAATGGGTCCGCAAAGAAGGTTAGGAATATATGTTGAGTTTGAATCGTCCTCCATTATTCGCTACCTCGAAACATTGACAGGGGATTTGTACACTGCACGATTTGCAGACTTTCAATTTGATGAGACACTTTTCCCAAAATTAGGGTAAGATGTTGGTGAAACCAAACGGGAAATTTTGTGGAAAATGCATCATTATCTCATCTTGATCCACATACCTCTATTTGTGAAAAAGAGGCGCAAAATATTATCCATTTGCAAAGAATAGCAAATCGAATGCCAGACGCATTTACAGATTTGAAAAGGATAACAAAATCACATATCCCCGCAGTAAATGTGACAACATCTGACTCACGAATACATATTCATTATCGGAAGAATATGAACATGAAGTTGGTATTGAATATACCACCCTCACCCCTAGAAGGAGGTTTGAGATGATACCACACTCACCCCTAGAAGGAGGTTTGAGATGATATATGGTATGAATGATCGTTGGTCACGTACCTATTGTACACCAAAGTATTTTGGAAATATGACTATTAAAGGACAACGATAATGCAAGAAACATATCTTGCATATAAGTTTGACATGACCATAATGGTATAACTTTCTCTTTAAAAAAGATATTCACCACATAGATGTTGATGAATTTGTGGTAGTACAAAATTAATTGAGAGCTCTAGAAGAGCCAATTATTACTATGTTGGAGAAACACAATTGAGTATTGTGCTGTTGTGAGTCTCAAAGAAACTTATTCAGTTTCCAAAGTACACGCGAAAGCGTTGATTATATTGAGACTATAAATAAAGGAAAGATTTGATATCTTCTATCACTACAACTTGTAGCGGGATAATTTGTATATGAAAAGCTACCCGCTTTATTCTCCAGTTTATACTACACAAACAAAAGAATGCCACAATAAAGTGGATATCTATTGGTATAAAAACCCATGTCATAATAAACCTGAAGTTTATTGATAAGTGCACATGTCATGGTGTAAATTTGAAGTTTACCAATATTGATAATTTATGCAGTTGGCATTCGGGTTAGCCATCTCATTTTAAGTATGATGTGCAATAATAGAGAATTCACATGGGTGAATATTAAAGAACTAGAAAGTTCTTTACGAATTCTCTTGTATCACTTGTTCTCATTAATGAATTGACCAACTAAAGAGTTCGGGTTGAAGCCCATAAATTCTGGAAATATAAAAGGTGAATATGGGCCCATTCACCTGCCATGTATACCACATATGATGCATCTATGATATGGTTACATGCGCGATTGTTATTAACCCGCAGCCTGGCCGGTGCTTGCGAGGTAAATTGCTCAGTAATATAACTTCGAGCATAATTTCCAGATTTTCTGTTCAAGATAGTTCATCTTGATAAGTTGGTATATATCATAGTTGGTTTAGCAAGATAATTATTGAGTGCCTCCACTTAATAGCTAAACTGTTTCTTATGAGAACAAAGTTATATATATCAGTTTGATATACGTTGTATACGAGGGTATATTATATTCTCCCCTCACAAGTGGTTCAGGGTCAGGAACCAAATAATTTCATCTTATTATTATTGATGTGCGGTGTATATTTTCATTAACACCATAATGCACAAAGATGGACTCTAAAAGTTGAAGAAACAAGTTAGATTTTCTTACATGAGGGGGAGACATGATAAACACTTGAGAAAAGGTTACATGGGATGAATTATCATTTGTATATGTAAATCCCCGAATATCATGAACCTGAAGTTCATAAAATGGATAATTCAATTGCAACATATTGCAAAGCATGCTATACGCATTTGCTAACCCAAAGAAAGTAACTATATTCTCACCACAAATGCTCATATTAAGCCCTAGAAGGACAAAGTCTTGGATACGCTTGAAGCGTATAGACAAATCGGTTTCAAAAGAACTTCTTAATAAAGAAGATGAGCAAATGATCAAAGTGATCATAATGAGGAGGCAAGTGATCCAGAAGATCACATGACATAACACTTCATAAAATCTCATGAGAGATTCAGGTACCTGATATATGAATGAAGAGATCTCCATGTTATGTCCTTATGAAAATTTACTGGAACCGATATAAAATGATTGTTGACGACATCTATGATAGCGCTAAATGTTGATGAGGATCTTATGTTTGTCGAATACAAACAAAAATATTGGCTAAATGGAAGAGATACAATTCAAGTAGAATTGATTCCATATGAAAGACATGTAGTTTTGGACATGTAGTTCGAATACTTGAAAGTATAAAGTCAATGGATGGCATCGAGAATACCCCAATGGAGATATTGAAGAGTCATTCCACGACATTATATGAAGATGTTCATATCTATCAAGAATGATGATTTCAATGTGCGGAATATTTATTCAAGTCAATATGGTTGATTTATTTATCAAACATCTACCAAAGATTGTTTTGAAGATGGTGCACAAGATTGGAATGCAAATGCTCAAGGATGTGAATTGATGCTCTATTCAGGGGGAGTTAATGCGCGTTGCACTCTTTTTCCCTTACAAGGTTTTGTCCCACTGGGTTTTCCTTGCAAGGTTTTTAACGAGGCAACCAATAGGCGCATATTCAAACATGTGTACTCTTTTTCCTTTTCTATAATTTTTCCTATTGGGTTTTATTTTAGTTAAGGTTTTAACGAGGCACATTATTGAATAGACATTCAAGGGGGAGTGTTATAAATAGAATCCTATTTAAGGTGAATGTCTATATTTAGAGAGTTTCTAGGGTTTACTACTTGGTGGCTAAGTCACCACCTCCCTATAAATATAGGGGTTTTATACCATTGTAAACCATCCCAAAGTATCAATAAGAATACTCCTCTCTCTACTTTTCTCTATATTGTTCTTGTTCTTATATTATTTCATAACAGAAAATATATTTTGAAAATTAATGCGCAAATATATTTTCATCTGCAAATCAAACTTCACTCAAATCAAAATTTTCAAAATAAAATTATGAAATTATGATCAAATGCTAGTGCCTCAAATACAATATATTTAGTCTCTTAAGTGTGACCTTTAATTTCATTGTAATCGGTATTCACGTGTGCGTGCCTCTTATATTTAGGATTGGTATGCATTTGCTTTGCTGACCATAATTTATGGTGATATTTTCCCCCTCTCTCTATCTATGGCTTAGAAAATATTGTTTGTCTTTTTACTCTCAACAAATATTATTTGTGATGGATAAATTGTAATTGTAACTAAATTTAAATATTTTTATTATTTTTCTTATTACATTCCAAATTTAGAGACTTCAATAAATTCATGTGTATTTGTTTTTGCCAAGTCCAAGTTAGAATTAAATATTAAATTGTCATCACAATTAATGACAATTAATATATAACAATTCTTTTACTTATTCGAGAACAAATATTTATCTATATTATATTAAAAACACAAAGGTCTTTAGCGAAATATTGTTCGTCTTTTTTACCCTCTAAAAATAGAGTTCACCTTGGATGAAACTGTCGTTTAATTATTATTTTAATATTTAAAACTTTTAAATTAATAATTATCTTTCCTTATTTGAACTATATAATAACTCTTAATATTTAAGAATTTAATATTGTGAGGATTTTACTTACATAGATATATATATTTTTTCCTTATTATTTGAATATCATTGCTACATTTTTTTCCTTTTATTTATTTTTTAAACTAACCAATTGTTAATTACTTTCTTTTCTTCTTATTTTATATTATATATAATTTAATATTGTCAATTTTGATGTAACTTTTAATGGTTGTATTGATTAGAAGCTGATGATAATAACTTAATTTAGAAGATTGTCGCAAGGATATCAAAACAAAATCTCTATTCTTCTTTATATTTGGTTAATGACATTACGAATATAGTATAATAATATATAAGACCTTGTAATCGATTCAGAATTTAATATTTCAAATATTAGAAAAATTAATATTTAATATTAAAAGTTTAGTATGAATTTTTACTTTGAGTTTCCAAGAAATCTTTGCTTTATGCTATCAAAAATCACTAAGAAAAGAACATATTTTTCAATAAATACTGTATTAAAATATTGTTTTCAAGGCAATACCTAAATTACTATAATACATATTTTCATTAGATGACAAAGATTTTTGTTTTTCTGCTAAAAAGAAACTAATATTACAATTAATAAAGTTTATTACAAAATTTGAATTTAGGACAGCTATAAAATTCGTCTCATAGCTAATACCATAATTTTTTAATAATCTATCGCTAATTCGTGACCTAATTTTACTTATCCATATTTTTTATACATAATTTATCAGTAGTAATTTTCTTTAAATATTTTTTGTTGACATGTCTAGAATATATAGTATCCAAATTATTATTTTTGTACGAAGTTAAAAAAAATGAAGGGGATACATGATAAATCACTAAGCTTTCAAAACTAATTAGATTATTATCATGCTTAGCTAGGTCATCAGTTATTTTGTTGACTAAATAGGAGCAGTATTTGTCATTTTTAAGAGCTTATAATTTATAAATTTTCTTTTATAACTTAACACATTGTTCAATAAATATTGTTATCATTTCTAAAAATTATATTTTTTGATATAGGATATATGCGCATCGCGCGTATCCTAAAACTAGTACTATTAAAAGCACGAAAGCATTTAGCGAAATACCGTTCGTCTTTTTTAGCCTTTAAAAGTAAAGCTCACATTGGACAAAATTATAATTAAATTTTCTTCCTAATATTTAGAATTTTAAAATCAACTAAAATTTTAATTAATAAATATTTCTGTATTGAATTATGTAAGAAGCCCTTATATTTAGGACTTCAAAAATCAAAGTAAAGATTTTTTACTTATATAAAGTTTTACCTCATTTAATTTTTGGGTCTTTTCGTTTCGTCTTTTATTTTTAGTATGTGCTTATTTTGGGTAGGTTTTAAGGTTTCATAAAGGTTCTCAACCCAGAGAAAATGAAAAATCTTCCAATATCTCTGTTATTGTTATGAAATAGAAGATTCTTACACTTCTATTTAAGGTGAATGTCTTTAATATACTTAATTAGAGAGATTTTAGAGTCCTATTATTGGTAGCAAGATCTTCCTCCTCCCTATAAATAGAGGTGCTCTCTACCATTGTAATTCACCCCTTTCAACACAATAAGAAGAATTCTCTCTACTCTTCTCTCTATTGCTATTGTTCTTGCTCTATTGTTCTTGTCTTTTGCTTTAGTTTATAACACGTTATCAGCACGAGACTCTACCGTCTCAAGTATCATTCTCGAAAATCCAAGGTATTTTCCCTCTTCCTAATTTAATTTTCGAGTATGTCTGACATTATGAAAAGAAAGTTCGTTGCCCTTGAAATTTCGGGCAAGAACTATATGACATGGGTGTTGGATGCTGAAATCCACTTAGATGCTATGGGTCTCGGAGACACCATCAAAGATAAAGAAAAAGCATCAACCCAAGATTGTGCGAAGGCCTTGATTTTCTTGCGCCACCACCTTGACGAAGGTTTGAAGATTGAATATCTCACCGTCAAGGATCCACTCGTATTGTGGAACAGCTTAAAGGAGAGATATGACAACCTGAAGTTGGTCACTCTGCCACAAGCACGATATGATTGGGCCCATCTGAGGCTACAGGACTTTAAGTCCGTTTCTGAATATAATTCTGCTATGTTCAGAATTACTTCTAAACTGAAGCTATGTGGAGATAACATCTCCGATTACGATATGCTTGAGAAAACGTTTACAACGTTTCATGCCTCCAATATGGTACTGCAGCAACAGTACCGAGAGAAAGGCTTTACGAAGTACTCTGAACTGATTTCTCTCTTACTAGTGGCTGAGCGAAATAATGATCTGCTCATGAGAAATCACGAAAATAGACCAACTGGGTCTACACCACAGCCTGAAGCAGATATGGTGCACTCGCATTATGCCAAACATAAAAGGGACCATGATCACGGTCATAAACGAGGTCAAAGCCAAGGACGTGGACAAGGAAGAAATTCCAAAGAAGTCTGTCACCCCCCAAAGAGAGATAACCACCGAAAGCAGAGACGGGGTCCAGAAGATCCTAAGGCAAATAGTTCAGAAACTATATGTTATCGTTGCGGTGGGAAAGGGCACTGGTCAAAGATTTTCCGTATACCAAGACACTTGGTTGACCTTTATCAAGCATCTCGAAAGAGAAAAGGCCCTGAAACAAACTTTGTCTATGACGACAATGAGGACATCACCCACCTGGATGTGGCAGACTTCTTTGAGCAACCCGAGGGAAAAATAGACCACCTAATCGGCGATGGGACCGTGATGAAAGAAGATGGAGTTATTTGATTTTGTTCTACTTATTTGTATTAGTTAGTGAATAATCTAATAGTCATTAGTATTAGCTCGTATTAGCTAGTTCATGATGCAATGTTAGCAGTAGTTCTTTAGAATATCTTCAATATGCTCAAATATCAATAAAACTTTTATTTTCCAGTGGGGGTAATCGACTAGCCTGAAAAACTAGTCGATTATCAACTATTTTCGCATTAAAGTTGAAAAACAATTGATCAACAATCGATTGTCTTTGGCTAACAATCGATTGTCTTGAAACAGTTCTGGAATTTTTCAAAAATAGCCAACAATCGATTGTCTATGAATAACAATCGATTGTCTTGAAACAGTGAGGTCTGGAATTTTTCAAAAATCACCCACAATCGATTGTCTATATCTAACAATCGATTGTCGTTAGGCAGTGTAATCTGGAATTTTTCAAAAATCATCCACAATCGATTGTCTATGTTTAACAATCGATTGTCTTAAACAGTGATCTGAAGTTTTTCAAAAATAACAAATAATCGATTGTGTATGTCTAACAATCGATTGTCTATGTTCAAACAATCGATTGTGTGTATTTAATAATCGATTGTCTTATGAAAAACGCTGAAATTTTCAAACTGCAAAGGAATTGATTATGGATAACATATCTGATTTTGTTAGCCAACTGTTAGTAGCAGATTTTGAAGATATTATGCGACACAAAAGAATTGAACTTGTTTATTCCTATGTTCGTGTATTTCTTTTGTATGTTAAACTATGGGATAGCAAATATGGATATCTCACAAAGCGAACTTGGACCAACGTCCAATTGTAAAAGTATTTGCCTAGTTGATTCATGTACTACACATACAATACTCAAAGAAAAGAAGAGTAATTGTGTAAGGCAAACATTACTACAATCTATGGAAGTAGTAAATTGATTGAAGGCTCCGGAAGAGCAATTGTAACTCTGCCCAAAGGCATGACGTTAATCATAGAGAATGCAATGTTCTCCCCCAAGTCTAAGAAGGACTTGTTGAATTTTAAAGATATCATTCAAAATGGATATCATATTGAGACAATAGATGAGAATAATCTTGAATTCTTCATGAAAACGAGGCTGCCCATTTCGGTTTGGGTTCACGCCATTTTGAAAGCAACAATGCTAGTTTGTCGGCTGCCCGCTTCGACTTGGGTTCACGCCATTTTGCATGCAACAATACTAGTTTGTCGGCTGCCCACTTCGGTTTGGGGTCACGCCATTTTGCATGAAGCAATGCTAGTTCGTCGGCTGCCCACTTCGGTTTGGGGTCACGCCATGTTGCATGCAGCAATGCTAGTTCGTCTCTGACTGACGAATTGACACAAATATTCCCCATTGCAATTGGTTTTGGGTCATGAACCCAATATATCCCATTTAAGAAACTTTGAATGCGCAGTATATGTGCCTGTAGCACCGCCATCCCGCACCAAAATGGGTTTGCAAAGGAGGTTAGGAATATATGTTGAGTTTGACGCGTCCTCCATTATTCGCTACCTCGAAACATTGACAGGAGATTTGTTCACTGCACTATTTGCAGACTGTCAATTGGATGAGACACTTTTCCCAAAATTAGGGGGAGAAGTTGGTGAAACCAAACGGGAAATTTTGTGGAAAAATGCATTATTATCTCATCTTGATCCACATACCTCTATTTGAAAGAAAGAGGTACAAAAGATTATCCATTCGCAAAGAATAGCAAATCAAATGCCTGACGCATTTACGGACTTGAAGAGGATAACGAAATCACACATTCACGCGGGAAAAAGTTCCGATCCGTATTGAAGTCCCTATTGGACAAATGTCTAGTGTCATATCCAATGAGTCAAATGCACGCCAGAAGCGTGGCAGACCATTAGGTTCCAAAGATCGAAATCCTAGAAAGAGGAAAAAGAACGATCTAAATGACACTATGAAAGAATCACATGAGGACGCTCATGATTTGATTAATTCCGAGATTCACGAAGAATCTATTGAGCCTGAGACTCTTGAAAATACGGAATGCAAGAATGTGAGGATCTCGAACCTCAGTCTGTGGTAGTACAAAATTAATTGAGAGCTCTCGAAGAGCCAATTATTACTATGTTGGAGAAACACAATTGAGTATTGTGCTGTAGTAAGTCTCAAAGAAACTTATCCAGTTTCCAAAAGTACACGCGAAGGCGATTGATGATATTGAGACTATAAATAAAGGAAGGCTTTGATTCTCCTATTACTACAACTTGTAGCGGGGTAATTTGTATATGAAAAGCTACCCGCTTTGTTCTCCAGTTTGTACTACACAAACGAAAGAATGCCACAATAAAGTGGATATCTATTGGTATAAAACCCATGTCATAATAAACCCGAAGTTTATTGATAAGTGCACATGTCATGGTGTAAATTTGAAGTTTACCAATATTGATAATTTATTCAGTTGGCATTCATGTTAGCCATCTCATTTTAAGTATGATGTGCAAATTCACATAGGTGAATATTAAAGAACTAGAAAGTTCTTTACGAATACTCTTGTATCACTAGTTCTCATTAATGAACTGACCAACTAAAGAGTTCGGGTTGAAGCTCATAAATTCTGGAAATATCAAAGGTGAATATGGGCCCATTCACCTGCCATGTATACCACATATGATGCATCTATGGAATGGTTACATGCGCAATTGTTATTAATCCGCAGCCTGGCAGTGCTTGCAAGGTAAATCGCTCAGTAATCTAACTTCGAGCATAGTTTCCAGATTCTCTACTCAAGACAGTTCATCTTGATAAGTTGGTTTATATTAAAGTTGGTTTAGCAAGATAATTATTGAGTGCTGCCACTTAATAGCTAAACTGTTTCTTATGAGAACTAAGTTATATATATATCAGTTTGATATAAGTTGTATACGAGAGTATATTCTCCCCTCACAAGTGGTTCACAGTCAGGAACCAAATAATTTCATCTTATTATTAAGGTGCTGTGTATATTGACATAATGCACAAAGATGATTTTCCAAAGTTGAGGAAACATGTTAGCTTTACTAACATAAGGGGGAGACATGATAAACACTTGAGAAAGTGTTACATGGGATGAATTTTCATTTGTATATGTATATCCCCGAATATCATGATATGAACCTGTAGTTCATAAAAAGGGAAATGCAATTGCAACATATTGCAAAGCATGCTATACGCATTTGCTGACTCAAAGAAAGTAACTAAATGGAAGAGATACAATTCAAGAAGAATTGATTCCATATGAAAGACATGTAGTTTTGAACCTATAGTTCAAATGCTTGAAAGATAAAAGTCAAAGGTATGTATAGTCAGTTTTCGATATCTTATTTGTTTAGTGTCACTAATGAAAGCTTGATATGCAGCTAAAGTTTATTATATGGCTTATATGACTTAACTTGAAAGATTTAAGTTGCTTGAAGCATATGCAATTCGTGGTCCTGAAGTACCACATCCTAAGTGCAATTTGTGTACATATGTATCTTGCTATAACTATAAGCATGATGGCATTGAGAATGCATCTATGGAGATATTGAAGAGTTATTCCACGACAATATATGAAGATGTTCATATCTATCAAGAGTGATGATTTCAAGGTGCGGAATATTTATTCAAGTCAACATGGTTGATTTATTTATCAAATATCTACCAAAGATCGTTTTGAAGATGATGCACAAGGTTGGAATGCAAATGCTCAAGGATATAAATTGATGTACTCATTAGGGGGAGTCAATGTGCGTTGCACTCTTTTTCCCTTACAAGGTTTTTCCCCACTGGGTTTTCCTTGCAAGGTTTTTAACGAGGCAACCAATAGGCGCATATTCAAACATGTGTACTCTTTTTCCTTACTTTAATTTTTCCCATTGGGTTTTGGTTTTAAGGTTTTATGAGGCACATCATTGAATGGACATTCAAGGGGGAGTGTTATGAAATAGAAGATTCTTACACTTCTATTTAAGGTGAATGTCTTTAATGTACTTAATTAGAGAGATTTTAGAGTCCTATTATTGGTAGCAAGATCTTCCTCCTCCCTATAAATAGAGGTGCTCTCTACCATTGTAATTCACCCCTCTCAACACAATAAGAAGAATTCTCTCTACTCTTCTCTCTATTGCTATTGTTCTTGCTCTATTGTTCTTGTCTTTTGCTTTAGTTTATAACAGTTATATAATAAAATCCAGAAGATTGAACTAAGCGCCCAAACCTCTTCATGTCACCAACTTCAACTGAGTAGGTTTTGATAGAAATCACCTTCCCTAAAATTTACGCATAACAGACAATAAGTAGGATTTTGGGTTTGCGGGAAGAGGATAATGATCTATGTATATATATATATATATATATATATATATATATATATATAGGTTCAGATTTAAGCCTGAGCCAAAATTTGGAATGGGCTCACAAAAAAAAATAATAAAAGAATGAGATTTTTATATTCATATGCCACATAGGAAACCTTTTTACACTTAATATTAAGGTTTGACTTAGTTACACTTAGACTTCATTTGTTTTTTCTAAGATTAAGACGTCTGAATTTGAATACACATCTGTATATCAAGATGTGTATTAAGATTAAGACATCCGAATCTGAATACACATCTCAATATAATAAGATATGTATTAAGATCTGGATATTAAAAATTAAGACTGTTTGATTTTTAACATCTGAATATCTTTATTGAAAAAATAATAAACATAAAATTCAAATGAAATAATAATTAATCTAATATTCTATCAATAAAATATTTTTTAAAAAAAATATGACAGTTGGTGGTGGTGGTGGCTAACGGGTGAATGCCAACTAGAGGCGATGGTTAGTGGTAATTTTGGTTGATGATGGTGGTAAATGCTAGTAGCTAGTTGTGATTGGTAGTGGTGATTATGATTATGATTGAGGATGGTGGTGGTGGGTGGTGATAGTTAATAATAGCATGTGGTGATTTGTGATTGAGAAATATTATGATAGGTTATAATAATGGGCGGTGCCGACTGTGGTTGTTAATAATGATGTAGTGGTTGGTTGTGGCAGTTGAGGTGGATAAGTGTTGACTGTGGGTGAGAATGATGGTGGTCGGAGTGGTGAGAATGGTGGATGGTGATGGTCGATAATGGTGACGACTATGATTGAGGATGGTGCTGGTGGTGGAGGTGGTCGTGGTGGTTGAGGATGGTGCTGGTGGTGGAGGTGGTCGTGGTGGTTGAGTATGGTGGTGGTGGTGGTATGGTGGTAGTTGATAATGGTAGGCAGTGACGGAAGTTAATAATGAATATGTGATAGCATCTTAATGAAATTAAGTTTCTGTTATAGATCATAATCATACAGACCTATTCAGACTAATTAAGTGGCTGTGAAGTAAAAAAAATTAATGCACTTAATGATTAAGATCTGAATAATTAAGATTCAAACATTAAAAACAAACACACTTAATGTCTGAGATCTGAATGATTAAGATTCAGACCTCCACTAAATGCAAACAAATGAGGCTAGTATACCAAATTACCAATTCTATACCATAATTATTAAGTGTATAACTAATGAAATATTTTTTGCTCCTTAATTAAAGGATTTCCATTTAATTTCAGTATCTCCACTCATCCCACGTTTCTCTCTCCTAACCCCTCAGCCCCACCCACGTTTTACTCATACTCACGTTCTTTTTACAGACTTCCACCATTGACAACTATTAAAAAGCTTTTGAATTCAAATTTGGATTTTCATAAATCATTATTTGTTTTGATTATGTGTTGCTCTAAATAATTGAGAATATATTTTGGAGTTTATATCTCAATTTTGAGGGGTTTTGGTGAAGATTTAGACTTGGTTTTGGCTGAATTTCAGATTGAAACTCGAAGAAGAAGAAGAAGACATATTGCAGAAATTGTAGATTGTTTTTTGCAGAAGATTTGTAGAAGTTTTAAACGTTTTTGATTTATGAAAACAGAAAACAAAGCATCTACAATCAGAGTACAAATAATCTACAGTTCATCTACAAAATATCTACAAACTGGGTATATTAAATTTTAATAGCTCAATTCTCATTCAGTTGTAGTTTAATTGGTATTTTCAACATAATTGCATTTTTTGCAGAAGATTTATAGAAGTTTTAATCGCTTTTGATTTGTGAAAACAGAAAACAAAGCATCCACAATAATAATATAAATAATCAACAATTTATCTATAAAATATCTGCAAACTAGGTATATTGAATTTTTATATCCCAATTCTCATTCGATTGTAGCATAATTGTGATTTTTGACATAATTACGTTTTTTTCAAAAGATTTGTAGGAGATTTTGTCATTTTGTATTTGTGAAAACAAAAAATAAAGTATCTACAATCAGAATACAAATAATCTACAATTTTTATCTTCAATTTCTGCAATATGTCTTCTTTTTCTTTTTCTTCGAGTTTTAATCAAAAATTCAGTCAAAAGCAAGTCTAATCTTCACCAAAACCCCTCAAAATTGAGATATAAACTCCAAACCATATTCCTGATTATTTTCAACAACACCAATCCAAACAAATAATAATTTTTGAAAATTCAAATTTGTATTTAAAGCTTTCAAGCTTTTTAATGGCTGTCAATGGTGGAATTGCTGCTCTCTTTTCATTTGCTTTGTATTACTGAAATTTGCGATTGAGAAATAGAGAGAGATATAGAGAGAATGTCGACGAACATAGCTTTTGCAGAACTGATTTTCATATTTTGAAATTGAGCTCCTGATTTCGACGAACTGGGCTTTTGATTTGTGTCTTAAGCGAAAATATCGAAGAACATATCTGAGCTTTGGAATAGATTTGATTTCTACTAATTGAACTTTTGAACAAATTGATTTGTGGCTAAATCAATTAGAAGATTCTGTTCCCGAATTTTAGCACGGCTAATTAGGATGATTCAGCTACTAATAATTAGTATTTAATAAAAGGTATAATAATTGTAGGGAAATATGGACATGACGGGTAAATTAAAAACTGTGCACATTTTTAAAAATAAAGTTTCATATATAATATAAGAAGGAAAAAATCTCATAAAGAAATCAAACCTGAGGCCCAAAGGCAAGCACATATCTATTATTTATTTTGTTATTTTTTGTTATTTTAATATTATATTTTTTTATTTTCTATATCTCTGTATATATGGAGATATTATTTGAAATTTCTGAATATAGAATAGTGACAATTAGCTTTCTGATTCAATAAATATAAAGCCACAAAATTTGACTAGTTAAATTTAATTTCGTACATAGGTTGGTCGGAAAAAATTTTCCAAAGAAGTCTGCCATACATTGAAAATTAGTATAATACGTAGCACTTCCAATTACACGTGTCGAAAATCAATTGGTTTACTTAAATATATTCTAATTTATGTACTGATTAAAAGAAGTTAGAGCAGAGAATTTTATCTTATGTCTCCTTCTGGCTTTTCTTCTCTTCCTTTGTGTTCTTCTTCTTTTGAAGAAATAAAAGGAGGAAAAAAGCAAATAGACAAAATAACAGAGTTGTGATATGGATGGAAATATAAGTAATGTGATCAAATATTGGATTGAAGGAGAAATTGAAACTTTTATTAAGGTATGGTTAGCAATTTATGCATCTTAGTTACTAAAATTATTCCAAAAGGTTTATTTAGGCTCTTATTTTTTCTCCCTATGATTTGTTTTTTCCTCTATCTACCTCTCAAAATTAACTCGGTTCATCTTTGTGGTAATACTGCTTTTTTCATTTCTTGGCTTTGCAATTTTAAGCTTCTTCTACTCGCTTTTGACCAAGGTCCACTTTCTGATTCTTCACTTTCTATCACTAAATTTCTAATCCTTGCTTGCCTCCCCATCAAGATTCAGCAAAATTTTCAAGAAAAATCTGAATTTTATGTTCAAAATGGGGTTAATAGAGGTAAACTTCATCAAAATGGCCATTTTCGTAAAACCCCATCAACAAAATCAGCTGAAAAAGTGTCTGGTGTAGAAACAAGAAATGATTTTGAGAAAAATGCCCATTTTCAAGAAATCCCATCAACAAACTCAGCTGAAAAAGTTTCTAGTGTACAAACAAGAAAGGATTTTGACAAAGATGGCCATTTTCAAGAAACACCAGCTCTCAACTCAGCTGCTAGAACTGAAAATAAACCTTTTCAAGATAGTCAGTTTCATGAAACCCCATCTCAAAAATCGCCTGAAAACTCTACTCAAAATAAGAAGTATAGTCATCGAAATGGCTATTTGCAAGAAAGGCCATTTCGATCATCCAGAAAATCCAAGTCAGTTTTGAATTATGGCATAAAGGCACTTCCTTTAGCCTTAATTATTAGATTGTATGACTATAGTGACTACATACATCCTTATATCATTTTGGTTATTTATTGCTTCCACATATATCTTTATTTGGAAATCATTCTAGCCATTGTTCGGGCTTGGCCCGTGGGCTTCTCGGGCTTGAGCTCGAACCACAGTTCAATGAACCATATTTATCAACATCACTTCAAGATTTTTGGGGCCGGCGTTGGAATCTCATTGTCACTCGTATTCTTCGCCCCACTGTATACAATCCAACTCTAAGCCTCTCCACAAACATTTTGGATCGGAAGTGGGCCCCTGAAAACATTGAAGAATCAAGATGAAGATTGAAGAAGAAGATGAGTCGGTTTGACAGAAGCTTCTAGAGAGCTTTAGAGAGAAGAAAACTTTTCAGTAACAAAATATCCCGACTGAACCCAATACAAAGGAGTCAGTAGTGTATATAATACAACTGGGCCAACTCGGGTCAAACAAAAACCAAAAGAAGAAAAATGGGCTCAGATACGTTCTAGCCCAATTACATGATATACACGGTATACAAACAATATACATTAAATATACACTACAAAATCAATGTATGTGTCTAGATTTTGAAGCAAGATAATCTTGTAGCTCAACACCCCCCCCCCCCCCTCAAGTTGGAGGGGGAGACCACCTTCAACTTGACCAGCAAAGGATGTAGGATAGTGCCAGGAAGTGGCTTAGTGAGAAGATCAGCCAGCTGACGAGAAGTAGGGACATGGGAGAGAGTAATAAACCCACGAGCTAACAGATCTCTCACTAAATGACAATCTACCTCGATATGCTTGGTCCGCTCATGAAAAACAGGATTCTTGGCAATATGTATAGCAGTCTGGTTGTCACAGAAAATAGAAAAGGGAAGAGAAGCAGAAACACCAATGTCAGTGAGCAAACGGGAAAACAAGACAATTCAGCTGCTACCTTACTGAGAGCCCGATACTCAGCTTCAGCAGAGGATAAAGAAACTACAGATTGTTTCTTGGACTTCCAACTAATCAAGCAGCCACCCAAAAGAACACAAAAACCAGTCACAGACCTGCGAGTATCTGGACAGGCAGCCCAATCACTGTCAGAATAAGCATGTACAGAGAAATCAGAACTGTCAGAATAGAAGAGACCCAAATTCATAGTCCCCTTAAGATATCTGAGGACATGTAGAGCAGCAGTCATATGAGGGACTGTGGGACACTTTAAATATTGACTCAGATGCTGGACAACAAAGCAGATGTCAGGACTGGTGTGAGTCAAAAATAAGAGCTTACCAACAATGCTCCTATATTGATCAGGGGAGGAGAAGATGTCTCCAGAATCAGCATGGAGTTTTACATTAAGATCCAAAGGGCAAACAACTGGAGAAACATTCATACAGTCAAACTGATGCAATAGGTCAAAAACATATTTATGCTGATTAAGGAGCATCCCACCAGGAACAACAGACATCACTATGCCCAAAAAATAATGCAAAGACCCCAGGTCTTTAATCCTGAACTGATCATCCAGAAACAGCTTCAGGGCAGAAAGCTCATCATTGTCATCCCTAGTAATAATAATGTCATCCACATAGACTGCCACAACAACCAGACAACCACGTTGGCCTTTGATACACAGAGAATAGTCATTCAAAGAATGAGTATATCCTCTGGAGTAGAGAGCAGAAGACAGCTTAGCATGCCATTGTCTGGATGCATGCCTCAACCCATAGAGAGATTTTTTCAACTTACAGACAAGAGGAGGAGATGCAGAGGAAACAGAATCAGTAGAAGAGACAGAAACAGATAAACCTGGAGGGAGCTTCATATAGACCTCCTCATCCAAATCACCATGCAAGAAAGCATTATTAACATCAAGTTGGAAAAGTTTCCAATGGTTCTTAACAGCCACTGCAATAAGACACTTCACAGTGGACATTTTAACCACAGGAGAAAAAGTGTCAGTGAAATCAACCCCTTCAATTTGAGTATCCCCTCTAATAACAAGTCTACCTTTGTATCTTTCAACACTACCATCAGCCTTATATTTGATCTTATTAACCCATTTGCAGCCTACGGGTTTCTTACCAAGAGGAAGGGGAACAACATCCCAGGTACAGTTGGCATCCAAAGCATCAAACTCCTTTCTCATGACATCCTACCAAACTGGAACTAATGCAGCTTGAGAGTAATAAAGAGGTTCAATCTCCAGAGGAGAAGAAGAAGACCCAGAGAAAGCAGGAAGATGACAGACATAATCCTTAAGATAAGAAGGAGGATTGTGTTGTCTTCCAGATTTCCTAGGAACAATAGGTGATGTGGAAGAAGGCAAAGAAGGAGGGAAAATGTCAGGGTTGAAAGGAGGATTGGAAACTGGATAGGGAGAAGGAGAAGCTGAAACATAAGGTGAAGGTGGAGAGGAACATATGGGAATAGAGAAATCTGGCTCAGAAAGGGAATGGTCAAGAGGAGGAACAAAATGAAAAGAAGAGGGAGAAACAGAAAGAGTAGAGTTAACAGAAGAAACAGATTTAAAAGGAAAAGAAGTTTCATGAAAGATAACATCCCTGGACACAAAGAACTTTTTGGAACTGAGATCATACAGTCTATAGCCCTTTTTAGCAAAAGGATACCCCAGGAAGACACATGAAATGGCCCTAGGTTTCAACTTGTCCCTTTGAGGAATTGGGACAGCAGCACAGGCAAGGCAGCCAAAAGCCCTTAAATGGGAGTAAGTAGGTGCCTTTCCATGTAAAATTTCATAAGGGGATTTGCCATGAAGGAGCCTGGAAGGTATTCTGTTAATAAGGTATGCAGCAGTCAATAGGCAATCACCCCAGAAAGATATGGGTAAACCAGATTGGAAAAGCAAAGCTCTACAAGTTTCAAGAAGAGTCCTATGTTTCCTTTTGTTAGAAACACGTTCTCAATGCAATATACTACACGTGTACTCTTTTGTAGGTTTTGATGAATGACAAACGAAGCAAAAATTGATATATGACGGAATTCAAGTACAAGCGCACAATGGTTGCGAATAAGATTGAAGTTCAAGATATAGCTTTTAATTGTTATTGAGTTGTTCTAAATTGTAATCTCGATCCTATAACTTGACTCATAGTATGGCCTCTCTCATAAAACTATTTTCCAAAATCATGCATATTTAATTCTGTGTCAAAAAGATTTTAAATCATGCATATTACATTAGACAAAATGTTTTCTAAACATGCCTCAAAAATCTGGGCTAAAATAATCGATTATGTACTTATGATAATCGATTGTTTCTGAGCCAAGACTGCATGACAATCGATTATGAATTAACGGTAATCGATTGTGAGTAAGACAGTGAACATCAGGTTTTTCCAAATCTGCATGATAACCGATTGTGAACAAATGAAAATCGATTGTTGTTAAGGTAAAGTTTTTCAATACTCAAAATAATCGATTATGAACTAATGGTGATCGATTGTGTTGAGTTGATGTCCTCCAGTGATTTTAAATTTAATTAAGTAATCGATTATGTCTTTAGATAATCGATTATCACTGAGACAGTAAGTTTTATGATTTTCAGAAAATAACAAGTAATCGCTTGTTGCAAAGGACAATCGATTGTTGAAGCTGGCCGTTGTCAAATGATTTTCAAATACCATAAGGTAATCGATTATTGATTCTAGATAATCGATGTTCTGCTTAAAATCTGGAAATGATTTTTAGAACGTTGCTGAAGTAATCGATTATTGATTTTATATAATCGATGTTCTGCTTAAAATCTGGAAATGATTTTTAGAACGTTGCTGAAGTAATCGATTATTGATTTTATATAATCGATGTTTTGCTTAAAATCTGGAAATGATTTTTAGAACGTTGCTAAAGTTATCGATTATGAACTTAGTGTAATCAATTATCTAATTTTGAATATTGCCAGTAATCGATTATAGATTATGTATAATCGATTGTGAAGCGTAAAATCTGGGATTGATTTTTAAACTGACTGGCAGATAATCGATTGTTTGGTCTTAATAATCGATTATCACTGAGTAATTTCAGCAACTCTTAATTGGCAATTAGACAACGGTTGAACCAATTTTTTCAACTATAAATACAGCTTCATTTCAGTATTTTAAAAACAACAACATACACAAACTGATCATTACATTGCTATAAGCTTTTATTCAATTGTTCTTCATTTTCTACTCATTTCATAAAGCTTTTGAGAGCCATATTATTGCTTAAAGTTGTTGTGATCTTGAACATATTCTTTTACTCATATCTACTCAATAAGGAGTACTTTAGTTAAGTGAGTGTCCAAGTATTTGATATACTTGTAAGAGAATTGCGATTCTCTTGTTTCAAGGAACTTGCGTTTCCTTGGGTGAAGTCTTTGAGATTGCGATCTCCGAGCAACGGTTTGAGGCTTGTGTCCTCAAGTGTGTAACGGTTTGTTGAGCACCCTTAAGCTTAACAAGATAGTGAAAAATCTCGAGAGAGTCTCTCGGGGACTGGACTAACCACGTTGGTGGCCAACCAGTATACATCTTTGTGTAAGTTTATTTTTCTGCATTTATTTTACTTCCTGCAAAGTTTAAATTCCGCAAGAAAACGCTAAATTCTATTAATACGCTATTCACCCCCCCTCTAGCGTAAACCGTAGTTTCTAACAATTGGTATCAGAGCCCAACTCTCTGAAAACTTAACTGTTTGAGAGAACCATCCATGGCTTCTACTCTTGACTCTTTTGCAGGAATTGAAGAAGAACAATGCTCAACACGACCTCCTCTATTCAACGGCACAAACTACTCATACTGGAAGGAGAGGATGCAAATCTTTGTGCAATCAAATAGCTTTCATTTGTGGAAAGTATTCACCAATGGAAACCAAATTCCAACCAAGAAGGTGGAAGACGAATGGGTTCCAAAGACCGAAGAGGAATATACCGCGGAGGATATTCGTAAGGTTCAAAATAATGCCAAAGCTATAAATTTATTATATTGTGCTGTTAATGCTAACGACTACAGGAAGATATCATGTTGCAAAACAGCAAAAGAAATGTGGGATAAGCTTGAAGTGACATACGAAGGAACCGACCAGGTACGAGAAGCTAAAATTGATTTCTTAACTCACTCTTATGAACTATTCCACATGAAGGAAGGAGAAAAAGTAGACGAAATGTTTGAGCGATTCTCAATGATCGTGAATGATCTACACGCCCTCAAAAAGACGTTTACGGATAGAGAACTTGTCCGGAAGATCCTCAGAAGTCTCACTCCGGCATGGCGATCAAAGGCCGATGCAATCCAAGAATCCATTGGCATCACAAATGTCACAATTGACGCATTAAGAGGTAATCTCAAAACCTATGAATCAACTATACTTAACCCGTTTGTTGATGATCAAAGAAGGCAAAGGATTGCTCTAAAGGCTAGCCAACCACAAATTGATGAGGAAGGTAACAACGAGTTTGGACTCGTTATCAAAAGGTTTCAAAAATTCATGCGCAAAGAGTATGAACGCAAGAACAAAAAGCAAGGCGATCAACTAAAATGCTATGAATGCGGAGAAACCGGGCACATAAAATCAAATTGCCCTAACATCAAAAAGGAGAAGAAACCCTTCAAAAAGCAACGTGCATACATCTCTTGGGGAGGAGATTCCGGAGATGAAGCAAGTGAAGAAGAAGACGATGAAGCAGCAAATTTATGTCTCATGGCTCAAGAAGACGGCAAAGACGAGGTAAGTCAAATCTCTTCTCAAAATTTCTTTACTCTTGATGAAATGAGAAATGCTTTTGATGAACTATATGCTGAATTTATCAAAGCTTCAAAAACTGTCAAAAGTGTTAAAGAAAGCGCTTCTCTAAAAGAAAAAGATTTTCAAACACAGCTTTCATTAAAAGAAAAAGAATTAGAAAAACTGGTTTTCGAAAATGAGAAGCTAAAAGAGGAAAACAAGTTTTATGGAAAAAGAAGTGCTGATAAACCTGAAGGTTCTACTAGAAACTGTTCTTCTTGTGTGCTTCTTAAGAATGAAGTAGCTAGACTTAAAGGCACATTAGATAAGTTTAATTCTTCGCATAAAAACTTGAATGATGTGCTTGTTAATCTAAAATCAACTAAACATGGAATAGGATTCAAGAATGAAGAAAAGGTTGGTGCTAAACCACAACAACCTAGAGCTCAACCTAGGACTAATAACCAAAATGCTTATCCTAGAAGTAGAAATCCTAGAAATAACTTGCATGTTAGACCAAATAGTGAAAATGCTAGAAGACCTAGAAATGATGCATATTTTAGGCCAAACCTTGAACAATTTAGAAGACCAAGAAATGACCCTCCACCTAGAAATAGATATTCTAGAAATGATGCATATTTTAGACAAACTTGTGAACCTCCTAGAGCTTATAATAGGAGAAACAATGGTGTTCAAAGTAGAGTAAGCAACCTTCATTCATCTAGTTACTATGTACCTAGAAAAATGCATAATCCCAACGTGACTTGTCATTATTGTAGACGTATTGGTCATATTGCTCCCGCTTGCTTTACTCGTCATAGACATATAAATCAATTGCATCATTATAACATGCCTAACCCTCAAGGACCCAAGATGGCATGGGTACCTAAAGAACATTAATTTGTTTTGTAGGTGTGCTTGAAGGGATCAAGTGTACTATGGTACCTTGATAGTGGATGCTCCAAACACATGACGGGAGATGAATCCAAATTCCTTCAACTAGAGCACAAAGAAGGAGGAAGTGTCACATTTGGTGATAACAATAAAGGAAAAATCATCGGCATTGGTTCGGTCAGTAAGGACGAAAACTCCTCTATTAAACATATACTACTTGTGAAAGGTTTGAAGCATAATCTCTTGAGCATAAGCCAATTATGTGACAAGGAAAATCTTGCTCTATTTAATTCGGATGAATGTCTTGTATTTAGACGTAGTAATTTCAAGATCATACTTCGTGGTTTTAGAATTGATAATATCTATATGGTTGATCTTGCAAACTCCTCACCCGAATATGTTGATTGTTTAGTAAGCAAAGAGGATAACTCTTGGCTATGGCATCGTAGAGTAGCACACATGAACATGCATCTTTTGAACAAGCTTCTTTCTCAAAACTTAGTAGTTGGTCTTCCCAGTTTAAAGTTTGAAAATGATTCTATTTGCGATTCTTGTCAAAAAGGGAAGCAAACCAAAGCATCTTTTAAATCTAAGAATATTGTTTCAACGTCTAGACCTTTGCAATTACTTCACATGGATTTATTTGGTCCCTCTCGTATTGAAAGTCTTGGTAAAAATAAATATGTTTTTGTAATTGTTGATGACTTTTCTAGATTTACTTGGACTCTATTTCTTGCAAATAAAAGTGATGCTTTTCAAAATTTCAAGTATTTCCTTAAGCGTGTTCAAAACGAAAAGGAATCGACCGTCACTTCGATTAGAAGTGATCATGGGGGAGAGTTTGATCACAATCTCTTTGCGGATTTTTGTGACGAACTCGGAATCGAACACCTTTTCCGCTCCACGGACACCACAACAAAATGGGGTGGTGGAAAGGAAAAATAGGTGTCTCGAAAAGATGGCTAGAACCATGCTCGACGAAGCTAAGATTCCCAAATACTTTTGGGCGGACGCCGTGAGTACCGCTTGCTATGTTTTAAATAGAGTAGCGATTCGGCCGATACTCATGAAAACCCAATATGAACTTTATAAGGGTAGAAAACCCAACATTTCTCATTTACGTGTTTTTGGTTGTAAATGTTTTGTTCATAATAATGGCAAGGACCAATTGGGTAAGTTTGATGCTAAATCGGATGAAGGTATTTTCATTGGTTATTCCTCACGTAGCAAAGCATATAGGATCTTTAACAAAAGAACCCAAATTATGGAGGAATCCCCTCATGTTGTGTTTTCCGAAGATAATACTCGCTTGGCGAGAAAGGAATCCGGTTTTGATCTTGCAGGTATCTTGGATAGCTTGAAAGATAAAATCCAAGAAGAACCTTCAAAGGAAAACAAAAATGAAATTGGGGAACAACCAACGGAAGAAGCGCCACAATTAGAAAAAGGAATAAATACGCCTAACGAGTGGAGAACGATCAAGGATCATCCTCTCGAACAGGTAATTGGCGATGTTGGAGAAAAGGTAAGTACCCGAAACTCTCTTAAGAACACTCTAGGACACAATTCTTAAGAGTTCACGGCATTACTTGTTAACACTAGTGTAATTTATTAATTTCGCTATAAATTACTAACTTGAGCGTCGGAGACGTTTAAATCTATTTTGCAGGTACCACCCCAAAGGTAGGGGGAATTATGAAGTTTTAGCACAAAATAATCGACTATTTCAAGCCACTAATCGATAATTTTCTGTGCAGTACATCGATTATCAGTATCAATAATCGATTGTTTATGACTGATTATTACTATTATGCATCTGTGTTTAATTTTTTACTTCCTAAATTGCATAATCGATTTCCGCCTCAGTCATTCAGCAATGCTTTCTACAACAATCGATTATTTTTTCATACAATCGATTATTTGACAAATTCTGATATTCTCCAAGTTCACTGTATCAAATTAGTTCCCTAAATAATCGATTACCAAGAATTGACAATCGATTACTTCATATTAATTTTTTGTTACCGTTTGGCTCCTCAATCGATTCCTGTCAGGTCTTAAATGCTCCATAATCGATTACAAAAATTGAACAATCGATTATTTCATTCAAATTTTTTACCGTTTGACTCAAGAATCGATTTGTCAGATTCAAAATCTCAATCAAACAGTAAATACAATCGATTATTTCAGTTCAATAATCGATAATCTAACGGTCAGTACTTTTAATTCTTACCGTTTTCTGACTGCTCCTAAACCAAAATCTCAGCAAATGTCTCCATTCAATGCTTGATAATCCTTTCCTCTATAAATAGGCATCATAAGAGCTCACATTCACCCACTCAAGCACTATCTCTAGTATTCAAAAGCTAAATCTCTTCTATTTTCTTTGCCAAATTCCAGCAGTCTTTCTCCTAACATGTCTGGACGATCTTCAAAACGTTCCCGATCCAAACATGGCGCATCAGCCTCAACCGCCCCTCCTCCTTTAAATTTTCCATACCAAGACGGTTCCGTCTTGTTCTTTGAAACTGAAAATAAACTCACAAGGCTCCTATCAAAATTTGAGAAACGCACCATTCTTCCTCCTCGGTTCTCAAATAGTAAACTCCTTGAGCCTTTCACCCCTGCCGCAAATATGTTAAAGGAGTGTCAACTATATGACTTCTTGCTTCTCACTCATCCTCACATAAACACAACTCTCGTTCAAGCTTTTTACTCAAACCTCCATAAAGATGAAGATGGCGAACTTGTCACCTCCATTAATGGGGTTCAAATTCTTCTCTCTGAAGAGAATCTCCACACCATTGCCCGCCTTCCAAATGAAGGTGAAGACCTTTACCGGTATATTGATAAGGCCGGGGCTCTCTTTGATGAAACCATCCTTCTCCACCAAGCCGGTATAACCTCCTATGATCCATCTATCTCTACCCGTCGTCCTACCATAACGGGAATGGATCCAAACTACCGGTTGATTCTTTACTTCATCACCCGAGTCCTCAAGCCTAGACGGCACAATCACACCACCATCTCCCAGGAGGATACCAAACTTCTGCATGCCATTGTCACCGGAGCCAAAATAAATTGGTGTCGGCTCATCAAAATTCATATGCTCGATGCCATCGGTGATGACATGCCTCTTCCTTATGCCCTCCTCATTATGAACTTCCTTGAAGCATTCGGATTTGTCACGGAAAATGGTCCTCTCCAAAGGAGTACCAAAATTTGGGAAATCACGGAGTCTTCTTTCCATCATGATGGTGATCATGCTCCAGCTCCCTCTTCAAGTCGTCCACCCCGTCGTGCTCGTTCGTCCCAAGAGCCTACTCTCCAAACCATATCCGACCAGCTTGCTCAACTCACTCATGAGATCCATGGATACTTTGATCATGTCAATTATCCATATGCAGCTCTCGTTCCTTTTGAAGCAGCGCCGGATAACGAGGCGGACAACGACGGAAATGAATAAATTTTTTTGTGTTTTGTGTGGTTTTTTGCTGTTGTTCTCTTTGGTTCCCATTGATGTACCCTCTTTTTTTTCCAATAAATAAACCTTGTTTATTTCATCTTTTTGCATCTTTCCTTACTATTTTTTTGCTAATGGCAAAAGGGGGAAGAAAACGGGATATCGGGTATGCACCACCTCTTAATTCATTGATTGCTTATAAGCTAAAATTGAGGGGGAACTCTTAAATTGAGGGGGAACAAGAACAAAATTGCATAATTGTTACTTGTCTTGAATTGTCAATATCTTTTGCCTAAATTGCATATCCCGCTTAATGTTTGCCATTATCAAAAAGGGGGAAATTGTTAGAAACACGTTCTCAATGCAATATACTAAACGTGTACTCTTTTGTAGGTTTTGATGAATGACAAACGAAGCAAAAATTGATATATGACGGAATTCAAGTACAAGCGCACAATGGTTGCGAATAAGATTGAAGTTCAAGATATAGCTTTTAATTGTTATTGAGTTGTTCTAAATTGTAATCTCGATCCTATAACTTGACTCATAGTATGGCCTCTCTCATAAAACTATTTTCCAAAATCATGCATATTTAATTCTGTGTCAAAAAGATTTTAAATCATGCATATTTACATTAGACAAAATGTTTTCTAAACATGCCTCAAAAATCTGGGCTAAAATAATCGATTATGTACTTATGATAATCGATTGTTTCTGAGCCAAGACTGCATGACAATCGATTATGAATTAACGGTAATCGATTGTGAGTAAGACAGTGAACATCAGGTTTTTCCAAATCTGCATGATAATCGATTGTGAACAAATGACAATCGATTGTTGTTAAGGTAAAGTTTTTCAATACTCAAAATAATCGATTATGAACTAATGGTGATCGATTGTGTTGAGTTGATGTCCTCCAGTGATTTTAAATTTAATTAAGTAATCGATTATGTCTTTAGATAATCGATTATCACTGAGACAGTAAGTTTTATGATTTTCAGAAAATAACAAGTAATCGATTGTTGCAAAGGACAATCGATTGTTGAAGCTGGCCGTTGTCAAATGATTTTCAAATACCATAAGGTAATCGATTATTGATTCTAGATAATCGATGTTCTGCTTAAAATCTGGAAATGATTTTTAGAACGTTGCTGAAGTAATCGATTATTGATTTTATATAATCGATGTTCTGCTTAAAATCTGGAAATGATTTTTAGAACGTTGCTGAAGTAATCGATTATTGATTTTATATAATCGATGTTTTGCTTAAAATCTGGAAATGATTTTTAGAACGTTGCTAAAGTTATCGATTATGAACTTAGTGTAATCAATTATCTGATTTTGAATATTGCCAGTAATCGATTATAGATTATGTATAATCGATTGTGAAGCGTAAAATCTGGGATTGATTTTTAAACTGACTGGCAGATAATCGATTGTTTGGTCTTAATAATCGATTATCACTGAGTAATTTCAGCAACTCTTAATTGGCAATTAGACAACGGTTGAACCAATTTTTTCAACTATAAATACAGCTTCATTTCAGTGTTTTAAAAACAACAACATACACAAACTGATCATTACATTGCTATAAGCTTTTATTCAATTGTTCTTCATTTTCTACTCATTTCATAAAGCTTTTGAGAGCCATATTATTGCTTAAAGTTGTTGTGATCTTGAACATATTCTTTTACTCATATCTACTCAATAAGGAGTACTTTAGTTAAGTGAGTGTCCAAGTATTTGATATACTTGTAAGAGAATTGCGATTCTCTTGTTTCAAGGAACTTGCGTTTCCTTGGGTGAAGTCTTTGAGATTGCGATCTCCGAGCAACGGTTTGAGGCTTGTGTCCTCAAGTGTGTAACGGTTTGTTGAGCACCCTTAAGCTTAACAAGATAGTGAAAAATCTCGAGAGAGTCTCTCGGGGACTGGACTAACCACGTTGGTGGCCAACCAGTATACATCTTTGTGTAAGTTTATTTTTCTGCATTTATTTTACTTCCTGCAAAGTTTAAATTCCGCAAGAAAACGCTAAATTCTATTAATACGCTATTCACCCCCCCTCTAGCGTAAACCGTAGTTTCTAACACCTTTCAACAATACCATTATGTTGAGGAGTATGTGGGCAAGTGGTTTGGTGAATAATGCCATGTTGACTAAAAAAGGATGCACCAGCAATACTAGACCCCAATTCCAAAGCATTGTCACTCCTAATAGTTTGAACAACAGCATTAAACTGGGTTTTAGCCATACACAGAAAAGACTTAAGCATGCAGAAAGCATTGCTTTTAGACCACAATAAATGTGTCCAGGTTGCTCTAGAAAAGTCATCAACTATTGTTAGAAAATATCTAGAGCCAGAAGAGGTGGGAGTGTGATAAGGGCCTCAAGTATCTACATGAATCAATTGGAAAGGTCTAGATGTACTTGTTGTGCTTTCAAGAAAGGGAAATCTAGTTTGCCTAGCCATAGGACAAATAGAACAATGGAAAGGCTGTTTAGAAGCAAATGGAAAAGATAAGGCAGAAATGTATTTCATGTTTGCAAATGAAATATGAGCCAATCTCAAATGCCAAATGTAATTCATGTCAGTGTCAACAGCATTATTACAGATGGAACTGTTTACATTTGAAGGTAAAGTAACAACTTCATGACTAGAACAGTCAGGTTTACAAGAATTAGAAGAAGAAGAACATACAGAAGCAGAAGAACAACAATTAGAAGAAGAGGAAGGTTGCACCCAAGCAAGCTTGTACAGACCAGCCTCTTCTTTACCAAGATCCAGAGGCATCCTCAGAGAAGGGGCCTGTAACATGTGGAGGAAACAGGAAGTTGCAGTGAACAAGACTATGCAATGCAACTGTTTTACTAATTTGTGGACAGAAATCAAGTTGTGTTTGAAAGAAGGAATGAGTAAGACATCATGAAGAGTGCTAATGGATTTAATGCAAAAGATCCTGTGTATGTCACTTTCACTTTATATCCATTAGGAAAAGTTACAAGATAGGGTACAGTTAAAGGTGTGAGATTGAAGAGTAAATCTTTATTAAAGGTCATATGGTTAGATGCCCCTGAGTCTATTATCCAGATGGCAGAATTAATGTGAGTAAGCATGCAAAATTTGGAATCAGAAACAGGGCTCTCAGTTAGCATATTACCAGCAAAATTGGCAGCATACATGGGAGGAGGTGTCTGGGCAGTGGAGTCCCCTAACTGAGTTTGTTGTAGCAGGGTCATCAATTGTTCATAATATTGTCTGCTCAACCCAGGTATCATAGAACTCTGGCCATCCATGTTTGGAACAGGGTAATGACTTTCAGGAGGATTTCCATGAGGAACAGACATATTTCTTTCAGAAGAAGGGAAATCCACACCAGCAGTTAGATGAGCAGCAGCAGGTCTCCTCCCCTTGTTAAATGTTGTACTTTGTGGATACCCATGAATCTTGTAACGCTTATCAATTATGTGCCCAGATTTCTTATAGTATCTACAGAATAAAGAGTCTCTAGCTTGATCAAAATTAACTCTTTGTCTGAAATGATAAGAATTAGGCATTGTGACCTTATTGAATCCAGCTGAATGTTTATTTGTGTGGACGTTGAAAGACATAGAGTCTGGATTAAACTGAGAAAGGGACTAGACTTGTCTCTGTTTCTCATCATTGAGGACCATATTGTAGACACTGTCAAGGGTAGGAGGAGGCTGCATCATCAGTAGGTTACTCCTTACACCCATGTAAGCTTCATTAAGGCCCATGAGGAACTGAAACACCTTATTCTTATCATCTTCCTGTATGATGCCATTTCTGGCAGGACAAATGCATCTTTGTCCATGGTTTGTACACATTGTTCCTAATTTATCCCACAGTCCTTTAAGTTTGTTAAAATATGAGGCTACATCTAGAGATCCTTGAGAAGTATGAGAGAGTTCTCTTTTTAGTTCAAAAATTTTGGTTCTGTTAGCAGTACCATATCTAGCTGCGAGTTGTGCCCATATGCTCTGTGCAGTATCAAAATACTGCACACTCTCAGCTATCTGAGGGGATAAGAAAGCAGTCAACCAGGATATTACAATATTATTACATCTGTCCCATAGCTTTTGTTCAGCCACATTAGGGTCTGGTCTGGGACATGTACCATCAACAAAGCCAATTTTATTTTTAGCAGACAACGCTACAATCATTTTCCTTCTCCAACCCCCATAACCACTACCCGAGAAGGGAGTGGACACAAGAGAAACACCAGGAACATCAGAGGAGCAAACAAATAGGGGACTGGTAGGGTCAACAGGAGTTGTATTAGCACTCATGTTAGCAGCCATGAAGAATAATGAGTTTAAAATCAAAAGATAATCTCTGTAATTAGTTTGAAAAACTGAAGTTGTATCAAAAACCTCATGCAAATCATATAGCACCTAAAATAGGAACAGATTTACCCTCCTTCTTCGCGATCGGAGAAGATCGGCCTTCGATTAACAGAAAAATGCCAGTTTCGAGCAGCAGAAACCCTAAAATCTGAAGTCTCGCCGGAATCGGGTGGAGGACGTCGGAAAACCAACCCAAAACGTCCAAGTAGTGAAGATGCAACTAGTTATCGGTGATAAAGGTCTCAGATTAACACTAGATTTTGATCGAAATCATCACTGACCAAATATCTCACAAACATCCGAAAAGTTTCCAACGCGATATCGACTGGGATAACAAAATACAGCAGAGAATCGTCGAATCATCGTACCGCTCTGATACCATGAAAACATTGAAGAATCAAGATGAAGATTGAAGAAGAAGATGAGTTGGTTTGAGAGAAGCTTCTGGAGAGCTTCAGAGAGAGAAAAACTTTTCAGTAACAAAATATCCCGACTGACCCCAATACAAAGGGGCCAGTAGTGTATATAATACAACTGGGCCAACTCGGGCAAACAAAAACCAAAAGAAGAAAAATGGGCTCAGATATGTTCTAGCCCAATTACATAATATACACGGTATACAAACAATATACATTAAATATACACTAAAAAATCAATGTATGTGCCTAGGTTTTGAAGCTAGATAATCTTGTAGCTCAACAGCCCCACTTCCCGCCGTGATGACCGCGTTTGTTGTATCGGGCCTAATGCACGAGTTGATATTTTACTATTTGGGCCGGGTTAAGCCCACTTGGGAAATCACTTGGTTCTTTTTGCTACATGGAGTGTTTTAAACATTGAGATTTGTGTTAAGAAAGCGATTAATGGCGAGTTTAAGCTGCCAAAGATAATCGGGACGATCTGGACCGTTGGATTTGTTATGATCACGGGTTTTTGGCTGTTTTTTCCACAGTTGTTAAGGTGTAATTCTGATGTTAGAGCATTTAAGGAGTACGAAGCTATTGGTGCATTTTTTAAGGATGTTACAAATGCTGTGAATTTAACATTTTTGAGACATAGTCGGATCTAAATTTTAGTTATGTAGATTCAACATTTAAAATTATGGGTTTATATATTTTTTTTTACACATATTTTTATGCTACGCGTTGAAAGTATTGGGTTCAGTGCCCGCCCCTGTTTTGAGATAATCCATCGACACAAATTCACTATACATTTGATGTATTTGTAACAAACATAGCTAAGTTGATTATATTCCATCTCTCTATATATACACCATATTCAGCTTTTATATAACAGTACTTAATCGTACATAAAATGTAAAACATCCTCAAACGTGAAATTGTATCATAAAAATTAAAATGGGGTAAATACTAAATAAGGCATTCTAATAAAACTTTTGAATTTTATTTTTAGATTAAAAGTAATCTCAAATGACAACAAATCTTATGTGGAAAATAAATATCCTACCTTCCCAACCCCACTTCTAAATGTTCCTATATCAACCATAAGAAAAATGTGTTCTATCATCATAAATTAAAAAAGATATTCTAATTATTTTTTATTCCATCAACTTTTGCAAGAAAGAAGAAAAGGAAAAATGTAAGGACAAATCCACAACTTTTTTATGGTGTGGACTATTGTCTTGACATATTTATGTTATTCTCACATCATTGTCAAATTCTTCCTAAAGGCAAATCAAGATTTGTTGCTATAATTCCCATAGTTTGTCTATCTTTCAATCTTCCTCTCTATCTTACCTCTATTTAGTGGTGGTAATATTTAGTGGTGACAAAAATAATTAAAAGAAAACAGTTAACCACTCATATTATTTATTAAAAATAATTGAATAATAAATTTTTTAAAAATGGATCAAATGTGAATAATAACCATATTATCCACTTAGAAAATGGATAACCAATGGATAACTCTTGAATTTCACTTTTACATTTGTAACATATTACTTTGGGGATTTCTGAAGTTTGGAGAATAGAAATTCTCCAAAAAATAATCATATTCAAGAAGCCACGAATAATATGATTCCGTCGATTAATCCATTTTTATATTAAATATGAGTCGAGTCAAACAATACTTAAAAGCTGAGTTGACCAGCTTAAAAGACAATCCAAACACCCTCTTTTATCTATTGCCTACATATTTAATTACTTCAGGCTAGATATCATATTGAAGTCGTGGTGAGCAGATGTGTTCGACAGATTCTTCACCCACTCACAAAAGCAATATAATTACTCTCACATTCTTTTTTAATTTTATAAAAAAATAAAGCTATCCCGGCTAATAAAACTGTTTTAAATAATATTCAATTTAAGCTGGAAAACAAAGAAACACATTTTAATTTGGCCAAATACATATGTGGCTCCGTAAAATTGTCAAAATTTTTCATTTTGACACTTAAATTAATACGGAGTATTTATTTCTATTAGACACTCCAACATCATTAAAGTTGTGCCTATTAAACACAAAATGATAACATAGTACATTATATGAAAAGGTCGTATTTCCCCTTAATGATGTTGATTCCGGTGTCAGAATAAAAAATATTGTCTTAAAATAACATCCGAAATTTCGATGATTTTCTTTACATGGAAAATGCTTTTCTTCTTCGTAAAATGTAAATTCTGTTGTTGTCAAAGGAATTACTTAAAGCTCATTCTGAATTAATAAGCAATTCTTAAGCAGTGGAAAGTGAGACTTATGGTCCACCAGGACGGAGCTAAAGTATTAGGTACGTATTCGAACGAACACAATAATTTTTGTGTAGACTATATATTTATATTAAAAAAATTAATTAAAAGTATACGATTATGAGTCCAATAACTAAGCCGATTATAAGTTTAACAACAAGTTCATAAATTATAAACTATTAATTTTGACTTTACTTGGGTCAATTATATAGAGGGAAAAAAAGGACAGCGGAAAAGAACTTAACTTTACATTATATGGTCACTTAATAATAAGTATAATAATTCACAAACGTAGACATCTGCTACAACAAATTAGAATACACTAATAGTGTAAAAATATTTTAAATTATTAAGTGCATAGAAGTTTATTTATCAATTTAGATCTTGTTACCGAGATTGCACTTCTAGCCATTTTGATCAAAGACCCTTTGCATCCAAAAATCATTCTCTTCTTTTATTGCCTACACATTTACTTCGTGCTAGAGATCATGTTAACCACAGTTAGCACCACGGTTCGATTCGTGAGTCGAGTCGAGCTCGAGCCGCCTTTTGATGAGCCTTACAAGTCTAGCTCGCTTCAAGATTTTTGGGGTTCGAGGTGGAACCTCATGGTAACCAATGTAACCGTTTACGATCCTATTAGGTCTATAATGTCAAACTGGATCCCGAGGAAGTGGGCCCCACTTCCGTGTCCGGGCTAATGCATGACCTTATTTTTTACTACCTATCAAGAATGAATCCAAGTTGGGAAGTCACATGCTTCTTTATCATTCATGGAGTGGCTTTAACTCTTGAAATTATGATCAAGAAATTGTTGAATGACAAAATTTTGGTTCCTAGGATTATCTCAGGCCCATTAGCACTAGGACTTATAATTTTGACCAGCATTTGGTTGTTCGGGTAAACCAGATGTTAAAGGTTGTACTGAATCTCTTGCTTTCTTAGAATTATGGGCGTTTGGACATAAGAATTGTAAAATTTCAACAACGAAAAAAAGTGAAGAAAATTGTCAAGTGAATATGGTATTTGAAAAATATAGTTATTTTTGGACATAAATATAATTTTTGGCTATTTTTGAAGTTTTGTGAGTGATTTGAATTGAAAGATTTGAACATTTTGGAGTTTTTTGAATTTTCAAAATATTTCGAAATTTATTTTCAAGTGAAAATTGAAATTTTCATGGTAAAACACTGATTTCGAAAAAAAGTTAAAAAAAAAATAATAATTTAAAAATGGTATGGCAAAATGGCCCCTAAATGTCTGGCAACATCATGGGAAAGAGTAGCGTGCAACTTAAATAATTCATAATTAAAATTAAAAGAAAAGCCAAAAAAAAAGTCTCCTAACGTTAGCTTACTTTAGAAGAATGATGTGAATTTGACTTAGACGGGTCAAAATCAAGAGCGTAAGATGTGCGTTATAATATATTTTCCATGTGCCATTATTTGAATAAATTATGCCCCTAATAACCAGTAGTACTCTTTTTTTATATATATAAATAATTAAACATGTTTGACTTTTGGAGGAATATTTACTTCATCATAGTTGTAAATGTTAAATATGTTCGGAATTCATAAACGGTCATAGTTAAGAATTATTGTTATGTTGTTACTTCTCAAGAACAATATATGGTGAGATAGATGAGATTCTTTCACACTTAATTGGAGACTTTAAAGATAATATCAAATGAATTATAGTTATTTTATGAGATAAAAAGAATTATGGTCATGTTACAACATCTCAATTGCTTTAAAAGTGTTATGAAATAATATAAAGACAAGAACAATAACTCAAGAACAAGAGCAATAGAGAGAAGAGTAGAGAGAGTTCTTCTTATTGATACCTAGAGAATGTTAGGAGTGTGTTACAATGGTAGAAGACCCCTTTATTTATAGGGAGGGGGATGATTTATCTACCAAGAATAGAACTCTAGAATCTCTCTAATTATAGACATTCACCTTAAATAGAAGTCTATTTATAACACTCCCCCTTGAATGTCTATTCAACAATGTGCCTCGTTAAAACCTTAAAACCAAAACCCAATGGGAAAAATTAAAGAAAGGAAAAAGAGTACACATGTTTGAATATGCGCCTATTGGTTGCCTCGTTAAAAACCTCGCAAGGAAAACCCAGTGGGACAAAACCTTCTAAGGGAAAAAGAGTGCAACGCGCATTAACTCCCCCTAATGAGTACATCAATTTATATCCTTGAGCATTTGCATTCCAATCTTGTGCATCATCTTCAAAACGATCTTTGGTGGACGTTTGATAAATCAACCATATTAACTTGAATAAATATTCCGCACCTTGAAATCATCATTCTTGATAGATATGAACATCTTCATATAATGTCGTGGAATTACTCTTCAATATCTCCATAGATGCATTCTCAATGCCATCATGCTTATAGTTATAGCAAGATACGTATGTACACAAATTGTACTTAGGATGTGGTACTTCAGGACCAAGAATTGCATATGCTTCAAGCAACTTAAATCTTTCAAGTTAAGTCATATAAGCCATATAGTAGACTTTAGATGCATATCAAATTTTCCATGTCATGCTAGACAAATAAGATATCGAAAACTGATTATACATACCTTTGACTTTATACTTTCAAGCATTTGAACTATAGGTTCAAAACTACATGTCTTTCATATGGAATCAATTCTTCTTGAATTGTATCTCTTCCATTTAGTTACTTTCTTTGGGTCAGCAAATGCGTATAGCATGCTTTGTAATATGTTGCAATTGAATTATCCGTTTTATGAACTTCAGGTTCATATCATGATATTCGGGGATCTACATATACAAATGATAATTCATCCCATGTAACCTTTTCTCAAGTGTTTATCATGTCTCCCCCTCATGTTAGAAAAGCTATCTTGTTTCCTCAACTTTGGAAAATCATCTTTGTGCATTATCATGTCAATATACACGGCACATTAATAATAAGATGAAATTATTTGGTTCCTGACCCTGAACCACTTGTGAGGGGAGAATATAATATACTCTCGCATACAACGTATATCAAACTGATATATATAACTTTGTTCTCATAAGAAACAGTTTAGCTATTAAGTGGAAGCACTCAATAATTATCTTGCTAAACCAACTTTGATATAAACCAACTTATCAAGATGAACTATCTTGAGTAGAGAATCTGGAAATTATGCTCGAAGTTAGATTACTGAGCAATTTACCTCGCAAGCACCGGCCAGGCTGCGGGTTAATAACAATTGCGCATGTAACCATTTCATAGATGCATCATATGTGGTATACATGGCAGGTGAATGGGCCCATATTCACCTTTGATATTTCCAGAATTTATGGGCTTCAACCCGAACTCTTTAGTTGGTCAGTTCATTAATGAGAACAAGTGATACAAGAGAATTCGTAAAGAACTTTCTAGTTCTTTGATATTCACCTATGTGAATTTGCACATCATACTTAAAATGAGATGGCTAACACGAATGCCAACTGAATAAATTATCAATATTGGTAAACTTCAAATTTACACCATGACATGTGCACTTATCAATAAACTTCAGGTTTATTATGACATGGGTTTTATACCAATAGATATCCACTTTATTGTGGCATTTTTTTCGTTTGTGTAGTACAAACTGGAGAACAAAGCGGGTAGCTTTTCATATGCAAATTAACCCGCTACAAGTTGTAGTAATAGGAGATATCAAAGCCTTCCTTTATTTATAGTCTCAATATAATCAATCGCTTTCGCGTGTACTTTGGAAACTGAATAAGTTTCTTTGAGACTTACTACAGCACAATACTCAATTGTGTTTCTCCAACATAGTAATAATTGGCTCTTCTAGAGCTCTCAATTAATTTTGTACTACCACAGATTCATCAACATCCATGTGGTGAATATCTTTCTTAAAGAGAAAGTTATACCATTATGGTCATGTCAAACTTATATGCAAGATATGTTTCTTGCATTATCGTTGTCCTTTAATAGTCATATTTCCAAAATACTTTGGCGTACAATAGGTACGTGACCAACGATCATTCATGCCATATATCATCTCAAACCTCCTTCTAGGGGTGAGTGTGGTATCATCTCAAACCTCCATCTAGGGGTGAGTGTGGTATATTTAATACCAATTTCATCTTCATATTCTTTCAATAATGAATATGTATTCGTGAATCAGATGTTGTCACATTCACTTCGAGGATATGTGATTTTGTTATCCCTTTCAAATCTATAAATGCGTCAGGCATTTGATTTGCTATTCTTTGCAAATGGATAATCTTTTGTGCCTCTTTCTCACAAATAGAGGTATGTGGATCAAGATGAGATAATGATGCATTTTTCCACAAAATTTCCCGTTTGGTTTCACCAACTTCTCCCCCTAATTTTGGGAAAAGTGTCTCATCAAATTGACAGTCTGCAAATCGTGCAGTGAACAAATCTCCTGTCAATGTTTCGAGGTAGCGAATAATGGAGGGCGATTCAACCTCAACATATATTCCTAACCTTCTTTGCAGACCCATTTTGGTGCGGGATGGCGGTGCTAAAGGCACATATACTGCGCATCCAAAAATTCTTAAATGGGATATATTGGGTCCATGACCCAAAACCAATTGCAACGGGGAATATTTGTGTCAATTCGTCAGCCAGAGACAAACTAGCATTGCTGTATGTAAAATGGCGTGTCCCCAAACCGAAGTGGGCAGCCGACAAACTAAAATGCTGCATGCAAAATGGCATGAACCCAAACCAAAGTGGGCAGCCGACGAACTAGCATTGCTGCATGCAAAATGGCGTGAACCCAAACCGAAATGGGCAGCCTCGTTTTCATGAAGAATTCAAGATTATTCTCATCTATTGTCTCAATATGATATCCATTTTGAATTATATCTTTAAAACTCAACAAGTTCTTCTTAGACTTGGAGGAGAATATTGCATTCTCTAAGATAAACGTCATGCCTTTGGGCAGAGTTACAGTTGCTCTTCCGGAGCCTTCAATCAATTTAATTCCCATGGTTTGATATACAAAAGAAATACACGAACATAAGAATAAACAAGTTCAATTCGTTTGTGTCATATAATATTTTCAAAATCTGCTGATGTCAGTTGACTAAAATAAATCAGATAGTCGATTATATGTTTTCCATAATCGATTACGATGCAGTTTGAAAATTTTAGTTTAAGCATTTTCATAAAACAATCGATTATTAAACACACACAATCGATTGTTGAGTATTGACAATCGATTGTTAAACATAGACAATCGATTGTTGACAATTTTTGAAAAATTTCCAGATCACACTGTTTTAAGACAATCGATTGTTAAACATAGACAATCGATTGTTGGCTGTTTTGAAAAATTCCAGAGCACACTGTTTTAACACAATCGATTGTTTAGCATTGACAATCGATTGTTGATTAATTTTGAAAAATTCCGGATCACACTATCTAACGACAATCGATTGTTAGACATAGACAATCGATTGTGGATGATTTTTGAAAAATCCAGATTACACTGTCTAACGACAATCGATTGTTAAACATTGACAATCGATTGTTGACTGTTTTTGAAAAATTCCAGAACACACTGTTTTAAAGACAATCGATTGTTAATCATAGACAATCGATTGTTGACTGTTTTTGTAAAATTCCAGATCACACTGTTTTAAAGACAATCGATTGTTGATCATTGACAATCGATTGTTTTGCAGTTTTTATGCGAAATATGAGATAACCGACTAGTTTTTCAGGTTAGTCGATTACCTCTACTGGAAAGTAAAAATATTATTGATATTTGAGCATATTGATACATTCTAAAGAACTAATACTAACATTATGTCATGAACTAACTAATACGAGCTGATACTGATGGCTATTAGTTTATTCATTCACTAATACAAACAAGTAAAATAAAATCAAATAGCTCCATCTTCTTTCATCACGGATCCATCACCGATTAGGTGGTCTATCTACCCCTCGGGTTGCTCAAAGAAGTCTGCCACATCCAAGTGGGTGATGTCAAAGTTGTCGTCAGAGACAAAATTCGTTTCAGGGCGTTTACTCTTTCGAGATGCTTGATGAAGGTCAACCAAATGTCATGGTATACGGCAAGCCTTTGACCAGTGCCCGTTTCCACCGCAACGATAATATATAGTTTATAAACTATTTGCTTTTGGTTTCTTATCGTATCGTGCTTGTGGCAGAGTGACCAACTTCAGGTTGTCATATCTCTTCTTTAAGCCATTCCACAAGATAGGTGGATCTTTGACGGTGAGATATTCAATCTTCAAACCTTCATCAAGGTGATGGCTCAAGAAAATCAAGGCCTTAGCATAGTTTCAAACCTTCATCAAGGTGATGGCGCAAGAAAATCAAGGCCTTAGCATAGTTTTGGGTGGATGCATTATTTCTGTCTTTAATGGCGTCTCCAAGACCCATAGCATCCAAAATGGATTTAAGTATCCAACACCCATATCATATAGTTCTTGCCCGAAATTTCAAGGGCAACGAACTTTCTTTTCATAATGTCAGACATAAACCAAAATTACATCAAGAGCGTGTTCATACTTACGGGCTCTATTACAATTATCACATTCACTTCAGGGAATGGATCAAAATCATGTGCTTTACACAATCTCATGTCAAATATTACTTTCATAAAGTGAAAGATTATTTTGAGAATCCTTATTGTTCTCATTACCACAATAATGACGATTATAACTTCGTCTATTGCCATGTCCACATCCATTGATACCTTTACGGTAATTAGTCTTCTTTCAGACTTATCACATACTGCTACCACATTCTCTAAAGGGAATGGAGCAAATTCAATTGGACGGAATTCTTTGCCACGTCCACATTCATTGATACCTTCATGGTAATATTTTAGTCTTCTTTCAGACTTATCATATACTGCTTCCACATTCTCTAAAGGGAATGGAGCAAATTCAATGGGACGGATTTTCAATTATTTGCCCACAATCATACATGAATTTAATCATGGCAGGACATAGAGATTTTACCACTTCATGTGGTTATAATTTCTTACAAACTCCATTAGAGTTATAATCAAACTTTGTTTGTATATTAAATCAAATCGTAGAATTTCAAGAATTTGAAAGGGAAAAGTAAATTACTTACCTTTAAGGTATACCAATTATATTTTCAATGTTTTCTTCCTTTTCTCCACTGATGCAGACGACGGCAGCTCCGATGTGGAGAAATTGACGGCGGCTTAATCTTCTTAAAGAGCTTCTTGAGACGGTAGAGTCTCGTGCTGATAACGTGTTATGAAATAATATAAAGACAAGAACAATAACTCAAGAACAAGAGCAATAGAGAGAAGAGTAGAGAGAGTTCTTCTTATTGATACTTAGAGAATGTTAGGAGTGTGTTACAATGGTAGAAGACCCCTTTATTTATAGGGAGGGGGATGATTTATCTATCAAGAATAGAACTCTAGAATCTCTCTAATTATAGACATTCACCTTAAATAGAAGTCTATTTATAACAAAAAGTCTGAATATATATCAAGACTTTCAAAATAGTTCATTATTTTCACTTGCCAAATAGAGGTTAGGCAAAATTGGAAAGACTCGTAAAATGTTCTTGAATTTACGTGCGGGTTCATGCCTTTGGAAGCTTATGCTTCAAGCTTTCTAATGAAAACTTGGTATGGGCCCACCGCCTTAAGCACAGGCTTGTCCTACGTTTATTGTGTCATAGCGTGTAAAACTTTAAAGGTCATAATTATTAACCATATGACTCTTTATAAACTCTATTCTGTTATGAAATAGAAGATTCTTACACTTCTATTTAAGGTGAATGTCTTTAATGTATCTAATTAGAGAGATTTTAGAGTCCTATTATTGGTAGCAAGATCTTCCTCCTCCCTATAAATAGAGGTGCTCTCTACCATTGTAAATCATCCCTTGAGACCCCTCTCAACTCAATAAGAAGAACTCTCTCTACTCTTCTCTCTATTGCTATTGTTCTTGTTCTATTGTTCTTGTCTTTTGCTTTAGTTTATAACACGTTATCAGCACGAGACTCTACCGTCTCAAGTATCATTCTCGAAAATCCAAGGTATTTTCCCTCTTCCTAATTTAATTTTCGAGTATGTCTGACATTATGAAAAGAAAGTTCGTTGCCCTTGAAATTTCGGGCAAGAACTATATGACATGGGTGTTGGATGCTGAAATCCACCTAGATGCTATGGGTCTCGGAGACACCCTCAAAGATAAAGAAAAAGCATCCACCCAAGATTGTGCGAAGGCCTTGATTTTCTTGCGCCACCACCTTGACGAAGGTTTGAAGATTGAATATCTCACCGTCAAGGATCCACTCGTTTTGTGGAACAGCTTAAAGGAGAGATATGACAACCTGAAGTTGGTCACTCTGCCACAAGCACGATATGATTGGGCCCATCTGAGGCTACAGGACTTTAAGTCCGTTTCTGAATATAATTCTGCTATGTTCAGAATTACTTCTAAACTGAAGCTATGTGGAGATAACATCTCCGATTACGATATGCTTGAGAAAACGTTTACAACGTTTCATGCCTCCAATATGGTACTGCAGCAACAGTACCGAGAGAAAGGCTTTACGAAGTACTCTGAACTGATTTCTCTCTTACTAGTGGCTGAGCGAAATAATGATCTGCTCACGAGAAATCACGAAAATAGACCAACTGGGTCTACACCACTGCCTGAAGCAGATATGGTGCACTCGCATTATGCCAAACATAAAAGGGACCATGATCACGGTCATAAACGGGGTCAAAGCCAAGGACGTGGACAAGGAAGAAATTCCAAAGAAGTCCGTCACCCCCCAAAGAGAGATAACCACCGAAAGCAGAAACGGGGTCCAGAAGATCCTAAGGCAAATAGTTCAGAAACTATATGTTATCGTTGCGGTGGAAATGGGCACTGGTCTAGGATTTGCCGTACACCAAGACACTTGGTTGACCTTTATCAAGCATCTCGAAAGAGAAAAGGCCCTGAAACAAATTTTGTCTATAACGACAATGAGGATATCACCCACCTGGATGTGGCAGACTTCTTTGAGCAACCCGAGGGGAAAATAGACCACCTAATCGGCGATGGGACCATGATGAAAGAAGATGGAGTTATTTGATTTTGTTCTACTTATTTGTATTAGTTAGTGAATAATCTAATAGTCATTAGTATTAGCTCGTATTAGCTAGTTCATGATGCAATGTTAGCAGTAGTTCTTTAGAATATCTTCAATATGCTCAAATATCAATAAAACTTTTATTTTCCAGTGGGGGTAATCGACTAGCCTGAAAAACTAGTCGATTATCAACTATTTTCGCATTAAAGTTGAAAAACAATTGATCAACAATCGATTGTCTTTGGCTAACAATCGATTGTCTTGAAACAGTGTGTTCTGGAATTTTTCAAAAATAGCCAACAATCGATTGTCTTTGTCTAACAATCGATTGTCTTGAAACAGTGAGGTCTGGAATTTTTCAAAAATCACCCACAATCGATTGTCTATATCTAACAATCGATTGTCGTTAGGCAGTGTAATCTGGAATTTTTCAAAAATCATCCACAATCGATTGTCTATGTATAACAATCGATTGTCTATGTTCCAACAATCGATTGTGTGGGTTTAATAATCGATTGTCTTATGAAAAACGCTGAAATTTTCAAACTGCAAAGTAATTGATTATGGACAACATATCTGATTTTGTTAGTCAACTGTTAGTAGCAGATCTTGAAAATATTATGTGACACAAAAGAATTGAACTTGTTTATTCTTATGTTCATGTATTCCTTTTGTATGTCATACCATGGGAAGTAAATTGATTGAAAGGCTCCGGAAGAGCAAATGTAACTCTGCCCAAAGGCATGACGTTTATCTTAGAGAATGCAATATTCTCCTCCAAGTCTAAGAAGAAACTTGTTGAGTTTTAAAGATGTACGCCGGAATGGCTACAATATTGAGACAATGGATGAAGATAATCTTGAATATCTCGTCCTCACTTTAAAGAATGTCTCCGGCCAAAAGAGGGTTATTGAGAAATTCCTGTCTTTATCTTGTGGCCTGTATTGGACAAGAATTAGTGCAATTGAGGCACATTCAACAGTAAATCTAAAGAATACTGAGTCCAATACATTTGTACTTTGGCATGATCGACTGGGTCACCCAGGATCAACCATGATGAGACGGATTATAGAAAGCTCATATGGGCATCCGTTAAAGAATTTCAAAATTCTTTCAAGTAATGAATATCCTTGCACTTCGTGTTATCAAGGCAAGCTGATTATCAGATCATCCCCAACAAAGGTTGGGACTGAGTCACCCCAGTTTCTGGAACGTATACAAGGGGACATTTGTGGACCTATTCACCCACCTAGTGGGTAGTTTAGGTATTTCATGGTCTTGATAGACGCATCCTGTAGATGGTCTAATGTGTGCTTGTTGCCATCACGCAACCTTGCGTTTGCAAAGTTAATGGATAATAGATGAGAATAATCTTGAACTCTTCATGAAAACGAGGCTGCCCATTTCGGTTTGGGTTCACGCCATTTTGCATGCAACAATACTAGTTTGTCGGCTGCCCACTTCGGTTTGGGGTCACGCCATTTTGCATGCAACAATACTAGTTTGTCGGCTGCCCACTTCGGTTTGGGGTCACGCCATTTTGCATGCAGCAATGCTAGTTCGTCTCTGACTGACGAATTGACACAAATATTCCCCATTGCAATTGGTTTTGGGTCATGAACCCAATATATCCCATTTAAGAAGCTTTGGATGCGCAGTATATGTGCCTGTAGCACCGCCATCCCGCACCAAAATGGGTTTGCAAAGGAGGTTAGGAATATATGTTGAGTTTGACGCGTCCTCCATTATTCGCTACCTCGAAACATTGACAGGAGATTTGTTCACTGCACTATTTGCAGACTGTCAATTTGATGAGACACTTTTCCCAAAATTAGGGGGAGAAGTTGGTGAAACCAAACGGGAAATTTTGTGGAAAAATGTATCATTATCTCATCTTGATCCACATACCTCTATTTGAAAGAAAGAGGTACAAAAGATTATCCATTTGCAAAGAATAGCAAATCAAATGCCTGACGCATTTACGGACTTGAAGAGGATAACGAAATCACACATTCACGCGGGAAAATGTTCCGATCCGTATTGAAGTCCCTATTGGACAAATATCTAGTGTCATATCCAATGAGTCAAATGCACGCCAGAAGCGTGGCAGACCATTAGGTTCCAAAGATCGAAATCCTAGAAAGAGGAAAAAGAACGATCTAAATGACACTATGAAAGAATCACATGAGGACGCTCATGATTTTATTAATTCCGAGATTCACGAAGAATCTATTGAGCCTGAGACTCTTGAAAATACGGAATGCAAGAATGTGAGGATCTCGAACCTCAGTCTGTGGTAGTACAAAATTAATTGAGAGCTCTCGAAGAGCCAATTATTACTATGTTGGAGAAACACAATTGAGTATTGTGCTGTAGTAAGTCTCAAAGAAACTTATCCAGTTTCCAAAAGTACACGCGAAGGCGATTGATGATATTGAGACTATAAATAAAGGAAGGCTTTGATTCTCCTATTACTACAACTTGTAGCGGGGTAATTTGTATATGAAAAGCTACCCGCTTTGTTCTCCAGTTTGTACTACACAAACGAAAGAATGCCACAATAAAGTGGATATCTATTGGTATAAAACCCATGTCATAATAAACCCGAAGTTTATTGATAAGTGCACATGTCATGGTGTAAATTTGAAGTTTACCAATATTGATAATTTATGTTAGCCATCTCATTTGAAGTATGATGTGCAAATTCACATAGGTGAATATCAAAGAACTAGAAGTTCTTGTTCTCAGTAATGAACTGACCAACTAAAGAGTTCGGGTTGAAGCCCCTTGATTCTGGAAATATCAAAGGTGAATATGGGCCCATTCACCTGCCATGTATACCACATATGATGCATCTATGATATGGTTACATGCGCCATTGTTATTAACCCGCAGCCTGGCAGTGCTTGCGAGGTAAATCGCTCAGTAATCTAACTTCGAGCATAGTTTCCAGATTCTCTACTCAAGACAGTTCATCTTGATAAGTTGGTTTATATTAAAGTTGGTTTAGCAAGATAATTATTGAGTGCTGCCACTTAATAGCTAAACTGTTTCTTATGAGAACTAAGTTATATATATATCAGTTTGATATAAGTTGTATACGAGAGTATATTCTCCCCTCACAAGTGGTTCAGGGTCAGGAACCAAATAATTTCATCTTATATTAAGGTGCTGTGTATATTGACATAATGCACAAAGATGATTTCCCAAAGTTGAGGAAACATGTTAGCTTTACTAACATGAGGGGGAGACATGATAAACACTTGAGAAAGTGTTACATGGGATGAATTTTCATTTGTATATGTATATCCCCGAATATCATGATATGAACCTGTAGTTCATAAAAGGGAAATGCAATTGCAACATATTGCAAAGCATGCTATACGCATTTGCTGACTCAAAGAAAGTAACTAAATGGAAGAGATACAATTCAAGAAGAATTGATTCCATATGAAAGACATGAAGTTTTGAACCTATAGTTCAAATGCTTGAAAGTATAAACGTCAAAGGTATGTATAGTCAGTTTTCGATATCTTATTTGTTTAGTATCACTAATGAAAACTTGATATGCAGCTAAAGTCTATTATGCGACTTATATGACTTAACTTGAAAGATTTAAGTTGCTTGAAGCATATGCAATTCTTGGTCCTGAAGTACCACATCCTTAGTACAATTTGTGTACATATGTATCTTGCTATAACTATAAGCATGATGGCATTGAGAATGCATCTATGGAGATATTGAAGAGCTATTCCACGACATTATATGAAGATGTTCATATCTATCAAGAATGATGATTTCAAGATGGTGCACAAGATTGGAATGCAAATGCTCAAGGATATAAATTGATGTACTCATTAGGGGGAGTCAATGCGCGTTGCACTCTTTTTCCCTTACAAGGTTTTTTCCCACTGGGTTTTCCTTGCAAGGTTTTTAACGAGGCAACCAATAGGCGCATATTCAAACATGTGTACTCTTTTTCCTTACTTTAATTTTTTCCCATTGGGTTTTGGTTTTAAGGTTTTATGAGGCACATCATTGAATAGACATTCAAGGGGGAGTGTTATGAAATAGAAGATTCTTACACTTCTATTTAAGGTGAATGTCTTTAATGTATCTAATTAGAGAGATTTTAGAGTCCTATTATTGGTAGCAAGATCTTCCTCCTCCCTATAAATAGAGGTGCTCTCTACCATTGTAAATCATCCCTTGAGACCCCTCTCAACTCAATAAGAAGAACTCTCTCTACTCTTCTCTCTATTGCTATTGTTCTTGTTCTATTGTTCTTGTCTTTTGCTTTAGTTTATAACATATTCATTAATTATATTTTAAAAGTTGAGGACACTAACATCGCGTCATGAAAGCTGTGAAAGCAGATGATTTAATGTTTGAGCTCTTTTGTTATACAATTCGTATACTTTTCTCCATTCCTTTAGTAATGAATTACAGTATATAAACTATTTGTTAAGTTTTAGTAGCTTATTAGAAGCACATAAAATTGCATTATATAATTGTTAGTTATTAATATTGAATTTTCAAATATAAATTTCCAAAGAATTAGTCTGTACAAAGAAAAAATATTCCTAATCTCAAAACTCAAAAGGAATACAAACTGTTCGAGACTATCCTAATGTGAGCTTGCATTCGTCCTTTTTAAAGCTTGTTAATTGTGAAATACCCCTTTTTAAGTAGTCTTTTTTCTCTCTTTGGATTTTTAAATTTCCTTTCTCCTATGTTCCCTAGAAGTAAGTTGAATTGGTAATATATATTTTTGGTAACTATGATCTTGCAATATTTTTTAAAGCTTCTAAGCCTAAAAATGTGATTTTTTATGTATTATGCGTTATTACCTTCGCTTCTTATTATTATTTTTTGGTTGCAAGTATGGTATGTTACAAAATTATAATAAGAAAAAATTTAATATAGAAATTTTAGTTGATTTAGAAGTCCTAGGAAATAATTAAATTCCTAAATATTAGGAAAATAATTAAATGACTATGTCCTAAATATTAGGAAAATATAATGACTATTTTGTTTAGTACGAATACTATTTTGAAAGGGTAAAAAAGCGAACGATATTTTACTATGTGGTTTCGTGTTTTTAATATAGTATAGATAGTTGAATTTTAAATATTTGATTTAAGAAATCAGATCTCCTTGATCATGACATCAACATTCTTGTTGTGTTTCCACTACTAAAAATTATCATGTCCGTATACATTGTATGTCAGCTTTTGACAAAGACAAAATTATGGGGCGTTTAGACATGCGAATTGTAAAATCCCCAAAAAAAAATAAAAAGGTGAATTTTTTTCCAACTAAAAATGGTATATGAGAATTTGAGTTGTATTCGGACATGAATATAATGTGGGTTGTTTTTAAATTTTAGTGAGTGATCTCAGTGAAAATTTTTAAAAATAATTTTTTGGAGTTTTTCAAATTTTCCAAAATTCCATAATTCCAAAATTCATGTTCAAGTAAAAATGCAAACAATAATTCCGAATAAAAAAGTGATTTTTTTTTGAAAAAAATAAAATTCTTATGTCCAAACGGGCTCTTTAGTTTTATAAAGTGCATCGTAAAATTCAATGACATTAATAGTACAAGAAACATAAAATGTTTCAACAGTAGGAAATTTCACATGGCATTCAAATTCATTTTATCATATCTTATACAACCTTGGTATTAAAGAAGAAGAACAATTGTACATGTGAAAATTAGCTAGATAAGGTCCATTGTGAATAAAAATCTGAGAAATTAACTTGAATAGTCATCAACTCAAACAAACAACGACCCAGTAAAATTTCAAAAATGGGATCTTGAAAAGATAGTGTGTACGCAGACCTTACTCCTATCCCGAGGAAAAAAGCTTTAGAGGCGGTTTTCGATAGATCCTCGCCTCAAGAAAACGAGACAAATTTATATATACATTAGCTCGGGGCTGTAAATATTATTTGTCGAGCGGTCAAATATGTAAAAAAAAAAAAGAAAATCAAGATCTTACAAGAGTGGACATGTGATATTAGTTGGACTAACTAGTTTGCCATGCTTGAGGAATTCAAAGAAAGCTAGAGATTCAGTATGCTTTAAGCTCAGTTTCACCTCTCAAAAATGGTGGAAAGAACAACCAAAAGCTGGTGAAAATTATAAAAGCCAGTGCTAATGATCCTGAGATAATTCTAGGAATCCAATTCTGCCATTCAACACTTTCTTGATCACAATTTCAAGAGCCAAAGTCAATCCATGAATGAGAAAGAAGACCATGACTTCACCACTAGGCTTTAGTCTTCCAATGTAGTAGAAAATCACCTCATGCATTAGACAGGATAGTAACGGTCGGACGAAGTATATTGGTTACCATGAGGTTCCACCTCTTACCCCACAAATCTTGAAGTGAGCTAGCCAAGTAAGGCTCATCAAAGGGTGGCTCGAGCTCGACTCGAGTCACGATATGAACCATGGTACTAACCATGGTCAATATGATCTCTAACATGAAGTAAATATGTAGGCAATAGAAGAAAAGAATGATTTTTACACCCTAATCAAAATGGCTAAAAGTGCAAACTTGGTTACATGATTCAAAGTTGACCTTGTACTCTTTTTGGTGGTTTCAACTTTTCTAATTGATGGATTTTGAAACTTTATAGGCAAACAAGCCAAGGGAATGAATGTTGAAAGTGGCAAATAGGGGTTGATGACAAAGGGCCTTGGCCAAAAGCAAAAAGCAGCAGCTTGAAATTGGCTAGCCATGCAATGAAGAAAGAAGTAGTGCCACCAAGATTAATAGAGGTGAGATAAAGAGGAAGAATGAAAAATATAATGGGAATTATAGCAAGAAATCTTGATTTACCTTTTGGAAAGAATTTGATAATGGTGTGAGAATAACATAAAGATGCTAAAACAATAGACCATACTACTATGAAATTGTAGATCTCTTCTTCCATTTCTCTTCTTCTTCTTCTTGGAAAATGGATTGAAAGAAAGAGATGGCTTCTATTATTTTTTGATAGAAAAAAAACATATTATATGATGGTTGACTGTGAAGTGGGGTTGGGGAAAGATGGTAAATTTCACATAAAATAATTAAGTAGTCGTCATCTAAGATACGTTTTACTAATTAGGAAATATATTCTGCACATGATGATCCACGTAATCTAATTTTTTGGAAAGAATTTTAATTGCTCTTTATAGTGTCATTGTAATCTTGAGCGGTAACTGATAAGTACTTCTTCTTTCTTATTCAAAAATTTCGGGTTTGAGTTTTTTGGTAAGAAATTACCTCTGTTAGAGAACACTTTACTTTTAATGTAGGATTTTCGACGCGAATCCAAATTTAATTGAACCCCAATATGGGTACCAAAAATCGAATGGAAAATCAAAAAAATAAAAAATTTTAAATAACATAGTTTATAGGTAATAGTAATTAGTACGTGCAGACTATTTGAGAAATTAACTCTTTATTGTTCTTTTTCTGTGTAAACAATAAAGGATCCAAGTTATCCAAATTATCACTTGTTTGGCCAAGTTTTTTTTGGGTTAAAAGTGTTTTTTTTTTAGCCAAAAATATTTTTTTTCGAAAATTGAGGTGTTTGGTCAAGCTTTTGGAAGGAAAAAAAATATACTTTTGAAGAGAAGCAGAAGCAGTTTTGGAGAAACAGAAAAAAATAGCTTCTCTCCAAAATACTTTTTTAAAAATCACTTTTAAAAAAAATACACTTAAAAACAGTTTTTAAAAGGTTGACCAAACACTAATTATTGCTCATAAGTGTTTTTCAAATTAATTAGTCAATCAAAAACCGCTTCTCACCAAAAGTATTTTTGAGAGAAAGCACTTATCAAAATAAGTTGATTTCTGCAGCTTGATCAAACAAGCTATAACAATGTATAATTTTTTTCACTCAGTATACTTTAATATGTTATAGTTAATCAATTATCATTGTATGAAGTTACTACTTGATGTTTATCATAAAAATTTACGTGTAATTACGTTTCAGGTAATTTGATTCTATAAATATAATAACTCTTTTCTACAAAAAAAATAAAATAAAAATAAATCAGTGAAAATAACAGAGGAAAAGAGCAAAATAAATACAAAAATCTTTATAGAATCTGTTATGAAATATTAGATTATGGTGGATGTCCATAACTCCTATAACACCCACTACTTTTATCCATTATCTCCATAACTCCCACTACTCCAATACCTATGGTTGTAACTCCCACACCTCCATGATCTCCCCCATGATCTTCCTCCATGATCTCAAAAGCTTAATGACATATTTATGGAATTCTTTAGTATACCTCTATGTAGTACTATAAATAGAGGATGAGAAATCATTTTGTAATACACTTGGATACATAGAAGAAATATATTCTCTTCTCTATTTCTCTCTACTTTGTTGTCTATTTTTTTGTTTATTACTTTGAGCTAAGTTTTGTAACACGTTATCAGCACGAAGCTCTACTATCTCAAGAATCTCTTTGAGAAAATTAAGGTATTTTTCTCCTCCTAATTTTGTTTTAATTATGTCTGACATTATGAAAAGAAATTTGTTGCCCTTGAAATTTCGGGCAAGAACTACATGACATGGGTGTTGGGTGCTGAAATCCATTTGGATGCAATGGGTCTTGGAGACGCCATTAAAGACAGAAATAATGCATCCACCCAAGACTGTGCTAAGGCCTTGATTTTCTTGCGCCATCACCTTGATGAAGGTTTGAAAATTGAATATCTCACAGTCAAAGATCCACTTATCTTGTGGAATGGCTTAAAGGAGAGATATGACAACTTAAAGTTGGTCACTCTGCCACAAGCACGATATAATTGGGCTCATCTGAGGCTCCAAGACTTTAAGTCTGTTTCTGAATATAATTCTGCAATGTTTAGAATTACTTCTAAATTGAAACTCTGTGGAGATACTATAACTGATTATGATATGCTTGAAAAAACGTTTACAATGTTTCATGCCTCCAATATGGTTCTGCAACAACAGTACAGAGAGAAAGGTTTCAAAAAGTACTCTAAGCTGATTTCTCTTCTCCTTGTGGTTGAGCGAAACAATGACCTGCTCATGAGAAATCACGAAAATTGACCCACTGGGTCTACACCATTGCCTGAAGTAGATAAGGTGTATTCCCATTATGCTAAGCTTGGAAAAGGCTATGGCTTTAATCATGGTCGTGGTCGTGGTCGGGGTCATGGCCGTGGACGTGGACAAGGAAGAAATTTTCCTGGTGTTAGTCACCCCCCAAAGAAATATAACCACCAAAAGCGGAAATGGAATTATGAGAATCCAAAAGCAAATAGTTCAGAAACTATATGTTATCGTTGCGGTGGAAAAGGGCACTAGGCAAAAATTTGTCGTGTACCAAGACATTTGGTTGAGCTTTATCAAGCATCTCTAAAGAGTAAAGGCCCTGAAACCAATTTTGTCTCTGACAATAATTTTGACATCACCCACTTGGATGTGGCAGACTTCTTGGAGCACCCTGAGGGGAAAATAGATCGCTTGATCGGTGATGGATCCATGGTTAAAGAAGATTGAGCAGTTTGATATTTTTATTTTTACTTATTCGTAGTAGTTAATGAATAAACAAATATCTATTATTGTGATATGGTTCAAATTTTATATTTTCTGCTTTAAGCTAGTAAAGCTAAGTATCAAGCAAGTATTCGTTAAAATTATAATATGCTTGAAATAAAATAAAAAATATATATTAAACAGAATGATCAGTTTCATTTTTGTAATCCTTCTAATCTGCTCGGTGTTAATGTGTTAACACATTAAAGGTGCTATTATGCTAGTAGTATTATGAACCTGAAACAGATTCACTGCTAACAGCAATTAACTCAATTAGTTGAATCATTCTAGGTGAAACATTCAGTTAAAAACAATTCAATCAATGAGCAAATATCGATATGTACCTTAAGAGTTTTATCAACTTGACAAATAATCTGTATTATGATATTAAAATATATAACTTTAGATTACACATTCATCTTATGCTTTATTTGTAGCACATTAAATATAGTAATAAAAGAAATATTGTGAAGACTCTTTATGCTACTACTAATTGTTAATACTTTGATATTAAAAGGAGAATAACTATGATAAAAGATATTTTTTTTTTCATAATGACCGCACTGAAACTATTATGTTGAATCATAGACTTAAATTTATTTATTCTCATATATATAAAAAAAATACTAATATTTTTCGTATATTTCTTTTGTATGTCAAACCATGGGAAGTAAATATGGATATCTCACCAAGCAAACTTGGATCAACGTCCAATTGTAAAAATATTTGTTTAATTGATTCATGTACCACACATACGATATTCAAAGAGAAGAAATATTTTTCTCATTTAAGTATGTGTAAGGCAGATGTTACTACAATTTCTGGTAGTAGTAAATTGATTGAAGGCTCCGGAAGAGCAACTATAACTCTGCCTAAAGGAACAATATTTATCATAGAGAATGCAATGTTCTCTTCCAAGTCCAAGAGGAACTTGTTGAGTTTTAAAGATATCCGTCAAAATGGATATCATATTGAGACAATAGATGAGAATAATCTTGAATACCTCATCATTACAAAGAATGTCTCTGGCCAAAAGAGGGTTATTGAGAAGTTCCCATCTTTATCTTGTGGCCTGTATTGAACAAAAATTAGTGCAATTGAGGCACATTCCACAGTAAACCAAAAGGTTACTGATTCCAATACTTTTGTACTTTGGCATGATCGATTGGGACAATTTTATTGTGATAGCAATTTTGAGCTCCTAAGGTTATATTATAACATATAATGCTAAGGTTTGTACATGTGTATGTGTATCTCGTCCAAGTGGGAGATTGTAAGATATATGGACTTATATCTACATACATATGAACAATATATGGATAAATTATATATTATGTGCTATATTTTGATTTGGCCTAATTTTGTGGTCTTATGGACATTATGTTAAGGGGGCCAATGTATTGTCATAAAAAGTGTAGGACTAATGTGTAGATACCCAAAAGGGTAACCTTAGTTAATGATGGGCTAACTAAGGTTACATATATGTAACCATGGTTACATGCTTGTGACTCTTGAGTTTTGTAACTCATGAGTTATAAAGTGGGGGTTATGGTTCCCACATTATTGCAAGACATAATCTCTTCTTCCTCCCATTGAATCAAGAGAAAAACTCCATTGTTGTCTTGCAAATTCTTGTGGAAAGCCATACACCAATTTGGTTATTGTCACATTATTGTTGTTGTGAAACTATTCACATATTTTAGTCTTGTGAGGAATTCTTGTGGAAACATCAACTTCAAGACAATCTTGAAGGAAGGATCAAGGAGCAATCTTCATAAGACATTTGGACAATCATCAAAGGAGGTTCAAAGATTTCCACAAATGGATTCAAGTAAGCTTCCGCTGTTGTAATTCCGAATTATTCGATATGAAGGATATTGTATTTTAATTGGAATCATTATTCTAACAATTGGTATCAGAACCACCTTCATATTTAGATAATTTGGATGTTCATAAGATTCATGTTATGTTTGGTTCATGTTCATGTAAAGTTAGAATTTTATTTTTTGAAATTCTAGTACCATGAAGTAGCATGATTTTATGAATGTTATGGTTTTTTGATGAAATTTGATGTTTTAATATCATGTTATCTTTACCTGTTTTAAAACATTGAATTTTGCATGATATTGGCTGACGAACAACATGTTTTCTTGTTTAAGATTCTTGTTGAAAGACTGCCAGAATAATCGATTATCTGTTTAAGATAATCGATTATTCTGGACCAGTAAGGTTGAATTTTTTTCTCACTGCCAGAATAATCGATTATCTGTTTAAGATAATCGATTATCCTGGACCAGTAAGGTTGAAATTTTTTCTCACTGCCAGAATAATCGATTATCTGTTTAAGATAATCGATTATCCTGGACCAGTAAGGTTGAAAATTTTTTTCACTGCCAGAATAATCGATTATCTGTTTAAGATAATCGATTATCCTGGACCAGTAAGGTTGAAATTTTTTTTAATGCCAGAATAATCGATTATCCTGGACCAGTAAGATTGAAACGTTTTTTTTTTAATTAATAAAACGTTTCAAGTATTTTAAGTTTCAAATTTTAATTGAATATTAATTGTTTTACTCCATCAATTTTCAGTTTTTGGAATTGTCCAACTAAGAATATAACAATTAATATTCAGTTGTTGCATGTCAAAACATGTAACATATTAAGTTAAGATTCATAATATGGCTTAAGGAACTAAAGTTTTAGCATCTAATATTTTAAATTAGTCAATTGAAGCATTATGTTGCCAAAGTAACCTCTGTAGAGTGATTGATCTTGAAATATAAGATGACTGTGGATGTTAGTCTTCCATGCGTTTAACACCGGCCCAAAGGAAGGTTGTTATTTGGCAGGAATTCGAACATGCTTGTGGTGATAAATATGAGACAATTATTTGGTTTTCCATGAGAATATTAAGTCGGCCCAAAGGAATGCTTGATATTTGACAAGAGTTTATTGTCTATATTTGATCACTACACCAAGAGTACCACTTACAAGTTGATTTTCTGTCCAAAGACTAAAATCAATGTTGTGCTAGGTATCTTGTAATGGGATTTGCCTATTTTGAATCTATAAAGTAAAGTTAAAGTTCAAGTAATTGTAAGCATGTATTAAGTAATCCTTTTGTTCTATTTTCAGTTAATTCTTCTGCTGCTTCGATACCTGCCAAGATCAATAGCATCCATGTGCTTAACGGCACAAACTTTAAGGAATGAAAAGAGAACATCATGATCGTTCTCGGTTGCATGGATCTTGACCTTGCACTTCGGAATGAGCAACCTGCTTCTCTTGAGGATACATCCTCTCCTGATGAAAGGAGGGAGATGGAGAAGTGGGAACGCTCGAATCGCATGAGTCTAATGATCATGAAGCGTGCAATTCCAGAATCATTCAGGGGCACTATGAATGATGAAGCTAATGCCAAAGTTTTCCTTGAAAACCTTGAAAAGCGTTTTATGCAAAACGAAAAGGCGGAAACAAGTACACTATTTGAGTAAACTTGTTTCCATGAGGTATAAGGGCAAGGGAAACATTAGGGAGTACATTTTGGAAATGTCTCATCTTGCTTCGAAACTTAAGTCACTCAAGCTAGTATTACCTGAGGAACTGCTTTTGTACTTTGTTTTGATATCTCTTCCTACACACTTTAATCAGTTTAAGGTAAGTTACAACTGCCTGAAGGAGAAATGGACTCTTAATGAGCTCATTTCACATTGTGTGCAAGAAGAGGAAAGGATAAAGCAAGATAAGACTGAAAGTGCTCATTTGGCATCCTCTTCTAAGGATCCTAAGAAGAGGAAAGGTAAGGAAGTTGCGGTTGCAAGGCCCAAGATTAAGCAACATAAGGAAACTAAGGTTGAAATTACTGAATTAGGTTGCTTTTTCTGTAAGGGGACTAATCATGTGAAAAAAGATTGTACCAAGTACCATGCCTGGCGTGCGAAAAAAGGTACATTTCTTTCTCTTGTTTGTTCTGAAGTTAATTTAATTTCGGTACCTAAGGATACTTGGTGGGTAGATTCTGCTGCTACTACTCACATAAGTATATCTATGCAGGGTTGCCTGAACTGCCGAAAACCAAATGATGGTGAAAGATACATCTATGTGGGTGACGGCAAGAAAGTGCCAGTTGAGGCTATTGGCAAATTTAGGCTGTTGTTTAAGACCGGTTTTCATTTAGATTAGGATGAGACTTTTATTGTACCGTCTTTTAGACGAAATTTAATTTCTGTTCCCAAATTGGACATATCCGGTTATTCATGTTCTTTTGGTGATAATAAAGTTAGTCTCTTTCAGAATTCAAATCTTATTGGTACTGGTCTTTTATCAACATTTGATAGCCTATATTTGGTTGACACAATAACCTCACATAATGAAACCTTGCATACAAGTTTAAGTGGTACCAAAAGAAAATTAACTAATGAGAATTCTATATCACTCTGGCATAAACGTTTGGGTCACATATCCATTCAAAGAATTCAGAAACTCGTGTCAGATGGAATTCTTGATTCTCTTGATTCCTCAAATTCGGATATTTGTGTTGAGTGTATCAAGGGTAAACAAACAAACAAGACGAGATTAGGTGCTAAGAGAGCTTCGGACGTCTTAGAATTGATACATACGGATATTTGTGGGCCATTCCCTACTCCTTGTAGGAATAGTCAACAATACTTTATCACATTCATAAACGATTACTCTCGTTATGGGTACCTATATCTTATTCATGAAGAGTCCCAATCCATAGACGTGTTCAAATTATTTAAGGCTGAAGTTGAAAATCAACTAAGCAAAAGAATTAAATCCGTTAGATCTGACCGTGGTGGTGAATACTATGGTCGATATGATGGTTCAGGTGAACAACGTCCAGGGCCATTTGCTAAATTCCTAGATGAGTGTGGGATCGTCCCTCAGTATACTATGCCAGGAAGTCCTACGATGAATGGTGTAGCTGAGAGACGAAATCGGACCCTTAAGGATATGGTAAGAAGTATGATTTGTCGTACTACTTTGCCAGACTCACTCTGGGGTAAAGCATTAAAAATCGCAGCTTATATTCTTAATAGAGTTCCAACTAAAGCTACAATCAAAACTCCATATGAACTTTGGACTGGGCATAAACCCAGTATTAGGCATTTACACATTTGGGGTTGTCCAGCTGAGGCAAGGCCTTATAGGCCGAAAGAAAGGAAACTGGATGCTAAGACGGTTAGTAGCTATTTTGTTGGATACTCTGAAAGGTCCAGGGGTTTTAAGTTTTATGATCCCACTTCTAGAACTATTTTTGAGACGGGTAATGCTAGGTTTTTTGAGGATATTGAGTTTGGGGGGTGGGGAGATAAAGTTGTTAGAGATTTTGTCTTTGAGGAAGAACATGTGTCTTTCCCTCAAGTTGTTGATCTTGGTCAGGGTGTTATCATTCCTGACACGGATCATACAACTCCAGTTCAAGACAATCTCGAAAATCTCCCCAATCAGGATCCTGAAATTACTAATGAAAATCAAACTCAACAACCTCAAGAAACTAAAATGCCATTAAGGAGATCCACTAGAGAGAGGAGAAATGCAATTCCGGATGATTATGTTGTATTTCTCCAAGAACAAGAAAGTGATATTGGACTTGAGGAAGATGATCCAATCAACTTCCGTTAAGTCATTAAGGGTTCTAACTCTCAAAAGTGGATTGATGCCATGAATGATGAGATGAAGTCTATGAGCGATAATGACGTTTGGGAGCTTGTTACATTGCCCGAAGGTATTAAACCTATTGGTTGTAAATGGATTTTTAAAACCAAAAGGGATTCAGGGGGCAATGTTATTAAGTATAAAGCTCGTCTTGTTGCAAAAGGCTACACTCAGAAGGAAGGCATTGATTATAAAGAGACTTTCTCTCCAGTTTCATCGAAAGACTCTTTCAGGACTATAATGGCATTAGTAGCACATTTTGATCTTGAGCTTCATCAGATGGATGTTAAGACAGCGTTTCTCAATGGTGACATTGAGGAAACAATTTATATGGTGCAACCTGAAAACTTTGTTTCGGATGAATCAGAGAAAAAGGTTTGCAAATTAAAGAAATCCATCTATGGGCTCAAGCAGGCTTCTCGTCAATGGTATTATAAGTTTCATGCAGTCATTACATCTTTTGGTTTTGAACCGAATATTGCTGATGACTGTATATACCATAAGTTCAGTGGGAGTAAGTATATTTTTCTGGTTTTATATGTCGATGACATACTGCTTGCCTGTAATGATATAGCATTATTGCATGAAACTAAGAAATTTCTTTCAAAGAAATTTGAAATGAAAGATCTTGGTGAAGCTTCTTTTGTATTAGGAATTCAGATACAACGAGATCGCTCCAAAGGTGTTCTCGGTCTGTCACAAAAGGCTATATCGATAAGGTTCTGAAAAGATTTGGCATGCAGGATTGTAAACCAGGCAACACCCCTGTTGCTAAGGGAGACAAGTTTAGTCTCAAACAGTGCCCAAATAATAATTATGAAATTTCAGAAATGCAGAAGAGGCCTTATGCTTCGGCTGTAGGTAGTCTGATGTATGCTCAGGTATGTACACGACCTGATATAGAATACACTGTTGGGATGTTAGGCAGATATCTAAGCAATCCGGGAATGGACCATTGGAAGGCAGCCAAACGGGTCATGAGGTACTTACAGAGAACAAAGGATTACATGCTTACATATCGGAAATCGGACCAGCTTGAGATCATTGGGTATACCGATTCCGATTTTGCTGGATGTCAGGATAGTTTGAAGTCTACTTCAGGCTATATTTTCATGCTTGCTGGCGGTGCTATCTCTTGGAAAAGCATCAAGCAAACTCTTACGGCCACTTCCACCGTGGAAGCGGAATTTATGACATGTTATGAAGCATCCAATGAGGCATTATGGCTGCAAATTTTGTTGGTGGACTGCGCGTTGTTGATAGCATTAAAAAGCCACTTAGGCTATTATGTGATAACAGATCGGCAGTCCTTTATGCTAATAACAACAGTAGTTTGACGAAAGCAAAACAAATAGACGTCAAATTTCGGGTTGTTAAAGAAAGAGTACAAAATGGACAGTTGTGCATTGAGTACATTAGTACAAACTCCATGCTTGCGGATCCGCTCACTAAGGGATTGACACCAAAAGTATTTCATGAGAATATTGCTTATATGGGTGTCAAATCAGATAAGGGTTATGTATTTTAGTTGGAGTTTGTATTATACAATTATGTATTGTCCATTATATTCAGAAATTCAGTAATTCAGTTATATCTGCAGATATTCAGTTTTAAAGTTTTTGTACTTTTACAGTTTATGAATGATCTCAATAAAGAGAACCAGTTAGAAATAGACATTCTATTGACCACACTTTATGTTATTTCCATGCTACATACCTACACTTGATCCATGTCGTTGGTTATATTGATATACGTGATCTATGTTGGTTCTAGTTACGAATGAGTAACGAAGAGCTCTTAGTTCCTATGTTGGTATGATTGATGGACCGGATTGTTCATGACAATTTTATTGTGATAGCAATTTTGAGCTCCTAAGGTTATATTGTAACATATAATGCTAAGGTTTGTACATATGTATGTGTATCTCGTCCAAGTGGGAGATTGTAAGATATATGGACTTATATCTACATACATATGAACAATATATGGATAAATTATATGTTATGTGCTATCTTTTGGTTTGGCCTAATTTTATGGTCTTATGGACATTATGTTAAGGGGGCCAATGTATTGTCATAAAAAGTGTAGGACTAATGTGTAGATACCCAAAAGGGTAGCCTTAGTTAATGATGGGCTAACTAAGGTTACATATATGTAACCATGGTTACATGCTTGTGACTCTTGAGTTTTGTAACTCATGAGTTATAAAGTGGGGGTTATGGTTCACACATTATTGCAAGACATAATCTCTTCTTCCTCCCATTGAATCAAGAGAAAAACTCCATTGTATCTAGCTTTAAAAGTTTGTGCATTTTTACATCAACAAATGTTTGTATTACAACCGTTGAAATTACAGAAGCTCTAATCCCCTATTTAAGGATCCTTCCATTTATTATAACAACAAATAGAGTAGATTATATGTCAAAAGTAGATATTATCTTTGCCAAATCAATATAATTCATATTGCTCCTGACAATAGGGTAAAATAGGTTCATATTAAATGCTTGTATAATAGAAAGACACGTGAAATCAGAGACAAATAAAAAGCGAGACAGATAAAAATAAAGCCTGCAGATAGCAATCTCGGTTGTCCTCGGAGGGAATGTTGCTCATAAAGACAAATAAATACTTGTCATCCAGTGACATTCAATAGGGAATATTCTATAACATTAAGTACATAGATCGTTACAAAGAATATGTCATTCATAGCCAGGGATAGATCTTGAGGCTACTATACGGGTTCCCAGGAACCTAGTAACTTTTGTGTAGACCCTGTATTTATATTAAGAAATTCACTAAATATTTGTAAATATGTAACTGTGAACCCAAACCTTATTGCATATTAATCTAAAATTACAGTAGGAAACCATAAGCCTCAAATCCTGAATCAGCCTCTGTTCATAGCTTGCTATTACATATTCTTCAATGGCCCCATAATTGTCATTTAAGAGGGGCTTGAACCTAAGACCTTGTTCCCTAGATTCAAATATAAATAATGAGTTCAACGGCCATTTTGTAGGGAGACAAATTTTCAGACAAACTTATGCTATATATTGTTCAAAGCTCAATAACAATTTTATCTTCTTGCTTATAAATCTGTCTCCGGAAGCTCTGCTCCCGAAACCAAGATCTCTGCTTCTCATTTGATTTCAATGCTAAGTTATATTCTTATTTGATTTATTTATTATTTTGGTATCAAATCGATTCGCTTATCTATAAATCACATATAAATTTAACTGTATTGTTTTACGGTAAACAGATATGATGTTGTATGCAGTTTGTGTTATATTAATTATGCACATATTGCTCTAACACAATGAATTTAGTAAGACATCATCAATTGATAAATAGTATTAACTTATTCCAGGCTAAACTATCAGTTGTACTACTCTTTATAAGAAGACCTCTTCACCTCTTGCAGTTCTTTCTTTTTTCTTTTTTCTTTTTTCTTTTTTCTTTTTGGCTTTATGCATCCTGCATCTTGCATGTGAATTACTATTCCAGATTCGCGCCGTATAAGGCGTATAGCCCACTAAAGAGAGAAGGCTCCCTACCATATGTCATGTAATTCTGTCGCAGAGAACATTAAGTGCCAAATGTACACAATCGATGACAAATGACTGGTAATACTACAGAAATAATCACTTATTATTTCAATTGAAAAGTAATTAACCACTTACATGCTTTTGCTATTGTAATATGTACAACAACAGTAAAATTTCACTAGTGAAATCTGGAGAGTATAGTGTTTACGCAGACCTTACTCCTATCTCAAATAGGGAAGCCAATGTGCGTGGCGGGGCGGGGCGGGTTTACTCTTATGCGGGTGCGGGTGCGGGGAGGGGTGGGGGGGAGCTGGTAAAAACAATTTTTAAAACTTTTAAAGCGGGGCGGGGCGGGTTGCGGGAAACTTTAAATTTTACCTTTTTTGAAACAAAACAATCATTTCAACTATAATTTCATATTCTTCTTCACTAGCACGAATACTATTTTAATTTATAATTAACCAATTTGCATAAGTCTCACCAAAATGATATTACATAAGTCAATATATCGTATAAGTAATAGGAAATGATAGTAACCTATTTATTTTGGAAAATTACCGTTCTCTCAATTTTATGTTTATGTGATTCTATGAAACTCTCCATTTTATAAAAAAATAAAATGTCAAACTAGTATGTTTTAGAAACAAAATTAAGCGGGGCTGGGCAGGTTGAAAACTGAAAAAATAACTATGCAGGGCGGGGCAGGTTGAAATTTTTGTGAGTTTTACCAAATCCGCCCCGCACCTGCCCGCCCCATTGCCATCCCTAACCTCGAGGGAGTAGACATGCTATTTCCGGAAGACCCTCGTTTCAAGAAAATGAGAAGAGACAATATATCAGTAACATCAACAGAAACCAAGGAATAATAACAACATAAAAGCCAGAAAATAGATGAAAACAATAACAATAACCAGTAAATAGACCCGGTGCTATAAAACGAAAGAGAAGTGAGAACTATTGTAATATGTACAAACGAGATATAATATACATCAACATTAACCTGAGCTTATGTACCTGATAAAATGAGCTGATTGTTGCACTCCTCCAGCTAAAACTTACTCAGAGTTGCTTCTTTTACATACCCTTGATCGATATCAGAACAAATCATTCAAGGCTGCTATATCTAGAGATTACTTTCATCGTTCGTTTGTCCGTCGCCCCAAGGAGATGAATAAACTATCATTTTTAAGATGTATTAGCCAAACAATAATCTTTTCGATTGAGTTTTCTATGTGAGACGCCTTGAGAAGATGTATTGAGTAGCCTGCAAGATTGCTCTACTATCAGTTTATACGTAGAGGGATGTTTCCACGCTATAAACGAGAGCTTGTCACCATATCGCTCCATTCCTTCCACCAACAACTGCCAAATTAAGGCTCCTGCACCAGCTTTCTTCTTCTTTGCTGACTCATAAATCTTGTCGTAAACTATTTTCAGATAAGTATTTCTGTCATGTAATCCTTCCTTTTGCGTACTTGAAGGAAACCCGACTTCTGTGAAAAGAACAGGCTTCTTAAGGATCTTTTCAGCTTCACTAATGTGAGAATCAATCCAATGAGATAGAAACTCTACTTTCGCGTCTGAATTTATACCTTGGATCCTGCAACACAACATGGTTTAACAGAATCAATAAGGAAATAGTGATAAACACATAACTATTTCTGTTTACACTGCATGAGAATATGAGACGATGTATCTGGTTTGGAACAAATTTATTCTACTTTGACTAACCAACTGTGGGGGTAAGCATGAACGGAAGTAAAATCGATGTTGTCAATAGCAGAGTTTTCAATGAAGTCCACTCCAAGTGATGCAGCCCATTTTCCTGGATTCACTCCTAAGCTTCCAGTTTTTTCCACACCATAAAAGCCCTCGAGTCCAACAGTCACGAGATGCTTCTGATCCAAACTTTTGACAAATCCAGCCATCTCAGTTATCCACGCCTGTTCACAAATCACCGTTTGAGCTAAAGATAAAAAGGTACTAGATGCATCACGAGCGATCGCGATTTTATGTATTATCCCAGAAATCTTGACATGCAGACTAATTATAGTAATCAACAGTCTTAAGTAAGATTATTGTAAAGCCAGGTGAAATGATTGCAAGTGTTTATCTGTGTCCGATGATTTATTTTCCTTGAACAGGGAATTTAAAAATACATGAGGACAACAACTATTTTTGCTAGTTGACCAATTTCACTACACAAGATTGTTCCACCTGAGAGCCTATTATCCGCTCTTGCCTCAAAATCACATTTTTCCAGTGCCGTTGAGAGGCTAAATCTCAATAGTAAGCAGTATAAATCTGACAAACTCACCTGCAGAGCAGCAGCTGATGAACTGGATTCACAACGCGGTTCGTTTATGAGTTCCCATGCAAATATGGCTGGTTCTTCTGAATATTTAACTCCACTTATGGAGTTTTTCCTTGTCACAACAGCCTGCCATGTGCCAAAAAGAATAATGAATTATACTTATTGCCTTATTTCATCACGTTAACGAAAACAGCGGCGGATCTAGAATTTTAAAGTAATGGGTGCTCGCCGATAAAAAATCCGAAAGAAGAGGAAAAAAGAGTTTAGTTGCGGATGCTCACTCTATATTTATCTAACTATCTTTATAATTGCCTATGTAAATTTACTAAATCTGGTTAAAAGTAATGGGTGTTCAAGCACCCATAAGTGTCCATGTACATACGCCAATGAACGTAAATAGAAAGAAGTTGTTTAACTCAGACATGTAGTTAAATTAGCAGGTTAGTTAGTATACAATGGACATAAATTTAGTACAATCTCAGTAGCATAGAAGAATATGAATAATTGAATAGAACTATTAGAAGTTGGATGTGGAAATGCATCAAAAGTTGCTGAAGTTTTCATTGCAAAGTGCTTTTATGACGCCCCTCCAGAAGAATTTCAATGATCTAGGTGTTTTTCCTTAATAATTAGAATAGGTAAACCAAACAATGACTAGTACACTTTGTCTCCAAAATCATGTCCTTTTTGCTTGGATCAGTACAATTTTACTGGAACAAAGAGCAATAACTACCAAGGTTTTCTAAAGGAAAAAACTTAGGATGTAGTAAGAATGACACAGCGATCTCATTTCTTGGATCATGCCTCTTAGTTGGAAGTACTAAGAAAAAAGCAATGATATGAAACTTGAGCCTCATACATTTCAGGTTATACATGTACTTCTGTGGATCCTATACTGATATTATGCAGTAATAATAAAAATTTAAACGTGCATCTAAGACATGATATTGCAACTACTCAGGAGATTCAGAAGATACATGTCAAGTTAGAGCCGATCAAGACTATTGAAGGCCTAAAACAGATCTTAAACTAGTTAGATGCTGCAAATTGTTTATAATACCAGTTGGATGCTTGCACACAGTGTCGAACCTTCTAAGTGAACAAAAGATTCTATCAAACGGAGAGTATAAGAAAAGGAAAGAGAGAGCTGGTCGCCAGGGATTAAAGAAAAACCATTTCCAAGGTATATTGGATTCACATTCTAGAATGGCATAATTTTCTTCATTTGAACATACCTTGACGAAAGACTTGTAGTACGCTTTGACCGTTGGGTTGGTAAAGAATGCATCACCTGATGAAGACGCATTGGTACCAGCTTCTTGCGCCCACCTCACATATTGAGCAGTGCCACCATAAGCATTTAAATTGTTTACAAGGCTGAGGATTAATCTAATGTTATGCTTCCTTGCCTCAACAATAACATAATCCAATCCCTGAAATTGATAGGATAATTAGACTATATCAAAATGCGAAAAACAGGTGGCGATTTCCAGTGCTAGGATTGGACTTGTAAATATGCCTAAAACTGCATCCATAAGAAAGGCCAAGCACATTAATTTGTAATAGTCCACTAAGACGAACAGAATTCTATGGATATTTGATTGCAGATACAGCGGCAAGATAATCGTTAGAAATTGCAAATGCCGCACTATATTGTCTGCTTTTTCTAGTGGTGCTCTACTAGTCTGTTGTTTCTGTTGCTACTTTCTGCAGCGTTCTTATGGCATTGGATTTTTTAACAAAGATTGAATATAATGGATCTCGAACAAATACTACATAAATTTGTATCTTCTTCCATATATAACATAATCCACTATCAGAACAAAGCTAAGCTGCGTGGATCTGCATAATAGCAGTTGGTACTCGGTACTCATGAATGCTGAATCCAGTATCCTAGTACATTTTGCATTACTACTATCATTGCAGAACACTACGTGCTACCTATTTGTATTGCTCGATGTAGTAATCGAAACTATTGGAAGTGATTCCAGTAGGCTTTAGCTGACGTTCAGTATGTTAAACACCAAAAAGTTGAGTCCTCTCAATGTATTCTTGCATAAGACCTTTTTGGTTTAAGTTATGATTTCATAGTACATCAATGGTATGACCTAAAGCTAGTCTGTCCATAGTAAAGCTTTGCTAAGTTTTGAATGTTTAACTGAATATCCAAACCCAGTGAGAACAAAGTACTATAAGTTGGTTGATTATGAAAAGAATGGACATTGGGCCTAACTCAACCCCAAAAGCTAGCTTATGAGGTGAGGATTGCCCAAGCCATATAAGGAGACCAAGGACCTCAAATCCCTCCGATGTGGGACAACTCAACACCCCCCTCACGCCAGATCTCTGGAGCGTGGACGACATAAATGGGGGCCCAACATCGGTAACAATAATTGGGATGAGCCTGGCTCTGATACCATGAAAAGAATGGACCTTTATGAGGTGAGGATTGCCCAAGCCATATAAGGAGACCAAGGACCTCAAATCCCTCCGATGTGGGACAACTCAACACCCCCCTCACGCCCAGATCTCTGAAGCGTGGACGACATAAATGGGGGCCCAACATCGGTAACAATAATTGGGATGAGCCTGGCTCTGATACCATGAAAAGAATGGACATTGGGCCTAACTCAACCCCAAAAGCTAGCTTATGAGGTGAGGATTGCCCAAGCCATATAAGGAGACCAAGGACCTCAAATCCCTCCGATGTGGGACAACTAAACATATTATTCATTTTTTTAAAATCGGAAAATGTTCGGGACGGTTTGCTCACACCTCAAGTATTTTATGGGTACTTAAAAACATATGTTACTCGGACTCTTCAAAAATGGCGTCGGGTGCGTTTCGAATCCTACAAATTCAGTGCATTTTTGGAGGATCCGGCACGGGTGCGGCAATACTTTTGGAGAGCCCGAGCAACATAGCTAAAAACTAGTAAACGGGTTACACAGTCCACCAAGGTTGAGGTAGACAGGAAGAAATTACATATTTTTCTTTTTTCAATTCCCTGGTCTCCCATGATTTTCATCCCACCTCATTGACCGCTAGATCATACCTTGATTACTTGTCGATTATTCACTTACGATACAACTGAAGTTAGAAATACTACCAAATATTGCAGCATAGCATGCAGGGTAAGGTTGCATTCAATAGACTCTTGTGGTCCGGCCCTTCCCCGGACATCGCGCATAGCGGAAGCTTAATCCACCGAGCTACCTGTTTATAGCATTTAACATATGTCCACCTTATATAAAGACTCAAGGTTTACCTTAAAATTGCTATAAAAACAAACAAAAGCCAAATACAACCTAAGATAATGAGTAAAAAGCAGAACTCAAATAACAACAACAACAACAACCCAGTATAAACTCACTTAGTGAGGTCTGGGGAGGGTAGTCTGTACTCAGAACTTACCCCTACCAAGGGGTAGAGAGTTTGTTTCCAAATAGACCCCCAACATCCTTCCTCCAAGAACTTCCCACCTTGCTCTTTTGGGGAAACTCGAACTCACAACCTCTCGATTGGAAGTGGGGGTTGGGAATTCAAATAAAAACCAAGAAATAAAATTAAATTACTGAAATAATAAAAAAATTAGCAATTTAGAAATAGAAGTGAAGAACCTTAAAGACTCTTTCATTAAAGACACCATGTTGGAGCTGAAGATCATTGCGCCCACCACCATCACTAAAAGCCCAAGTCCTACAAACACCCAAGCCCATTTCAGCACCTCTTCTCAACATCTCAGATACTCTATACCTTGAAGATTCCCACACACTTTCCTCCATTAACCAATAAGAATTCCACCCATTAATATACAATTCTTGAAATGTTAAAGACTGAGTCTTTGGGTCCTCATTCTTGATCACAAATTGAGTTTTATTAACTCCAACAAAACCCATCTTTGTTTGCCTTAGAAATATTTGTGGGATGGAAAAATTAAGGTTGTCATTGAAGTTCAAGTATAAAAGAGAAAGAATGGTGAAAATGCCTAATGCTGGATATAGTTTTTTGTCCCTCCATTGTGTGTCCATTTGGGAAAGTTTGTTGGTTGTTTCTTGTTCAGTGTTAGTTATAGGGGCTTTATTATTTTAAGTCCCCACCGTCTCAAATAAGGAGTAAAATTATTATTATTTTCCCAAAAAATTAGGAGTAGTAGCTTTGTTTTATTGGGATTTCTCATCCGGTATTTACTATTTAGAGGTCATATGTGACTAGCTGACTTCACACTCACGTGGAAAATTTGTATCCTCTTTATCAATAGGCGAGCCATTTTATTTGTTTGAAGTGGGTTCAAAATTATATTTATATCTTTACTTGTTTAAAAATAGCAAAAATATACCTATATATACAGTGTTATTTTTCATGAAGCGGGTTTATATGAACCACTTGACTCCACGTGGGTCCGCCCCTAATTATATGTATAACGTTTATTGAAGAAGAAAATGTTTTCAAACAAGATTTTTCTTTCTTTTAAGAATCGGAATACGAGAATTCTGATTAAGGATGGAGAAAACTTATTCATCACATTTAGGGGCGTAAATAGGGTGGTGCGAACGAGTTCGGCTGAATATCTTTAGTTTAAATTATATATTTGTCTTAAAAATCTATTGAACATATATAAATTATTAATTTAGAACTCCTTACTTAAAACAATTAGAATCTAGAACTCATAAACTTAAAATTCTGACTATACCTCTAATCACACCATAATATTTTGTAATAAGTGGAGTAGTTTTGTTATTACTCATATGAGTGCAAATATTGCTATTTGTAGTTAAATATGAGGAAATAAGATTCCTAAATTAAAGATGAATAAATATCCCTTTTGATGACTGCATAGCGAGTGCTGAGATTTCTCAAACGGATGAGTTTTCTTTAATCGGTGTCTTGCTTTCAAGTTTACTTTTTCGATTTTTATGTCGCATAATACCGGTCATATATTTGTACCCGATATTAGCTAACGCATATTCATTCTGTCATTACGGTCACGTATTTCCTCAACTTACGTCACCTATCAATTTTAAATTTTATCCAATACAAATATTCTAACGTCCGTATCATTTGTTTTTAATCTTATGTAAGGAGGTTTGGCAACTTTCCACAGGAAAAGGAAATGAACAGAAATGCTAAAATAGAGAAGATTCCAAAATTTATGGACGAGGATGAAACGTGTGGTTTAGTGTCCTTTTCTGTCTTAGTGTGAGGTTGTTTTTGTCTCAATCTTATTTTCTGTTTAGTGGCTTTTGTTTCCTATTTTCAACTTAAGACAAGGCGGCACCCTGAGAAGTATTGAGGTAAGATGATTAGTTAGAATATAATATGGTTTTATATTTTCAAAGATATGGCTTTTGATAGAAACAAATGGAGGACGAGCATTCGAATGGTAGGCTGGGGTACTCAAGAGTTCTTTCCCTTTTTATATCGGATAGTCTAATAGAGTTTTGGTTAGATTTGCTAGCGGTCTATGTTATGTTCATATTATTATTTTGCATAGTGTTGTGTTATTGTCCTTTCACTTATTCGTTGTTGTTATTTTCTTTCTGGCGTCTTTTGTTATTACATGCCTTTTTTTAATTTCTTTTCTGATATTATTGTCTCTACTGGATTCATGGGAACCCGTAGCTATTAAACTGAATCCGTCCTTGATAGCCTCTGTTTGGCTAGAAAGTTATTCGAATACTTAGATAGCTTTAAAACAATCAAAAAAATGATATGGGTTAATCGGAATCAAGGTAATGTGATCTAGAGAATGTTAGACGATAGAAATCAGTGATAATAATGTAAAAATTGAGATGTAAGAGCAGTAAGATGTATAACAGCCTTTTTGCACAAGAGAGAGAGAGAGAGAGTTATATATTTTCCGTAATGAAATACACATGAGCCTTTACAAAAGGAGAAGGTCCCCTTTATATACTAAGGGACCTTCCTCGAAATAATACAAAGAAAGTACAAGAGTTGGTGGCCTCGGTATACGAGTGCCAGAGCTTGATGTGACGATACAGCGAGTCACGTCACTCGGTCCGTTTATTGACTGGGGCCGGCCTTACTTAAGTCGACCACAATAAGGTCGCTTTCTTTAGTGAGGTCGTATAGGGATAGTATGTGGGCGTAGGGAACCAAATTTGCCCAATACAGATAGTCCCTCCGTTTATTGGGGACGCGATCGAAAGGCGTTTCCAATGAACGGACATGCGTGCTCGACGCCTATGGAAAATTGGTCGTTCTTGTTGATACCTCTGTGAGGGACGCGTTCATGTGTGAAAAGGTCATGTCGTTGACATGTTACCTTCTTTTTGGAATTTCTTTTTAAGGTGACATCATCGATCACATGCGTGATTACTACTTCTGCTCCCGAGGTGGTTCGGGCTATGACGTGACGTTTGGGTTTCCAGCGCCGATTTTTGAATCATGCCCTTTCGATTTTCGTGTACCTTTTCTTATAAATAAGAGGGTAGTTGGACTAGGTTCATCTTTCGATCCTTTTCGGAGAGTATTTTCTCAATCTTTTCCTTATCTTTTTTTGGTGCTCGCTATTCTTTTCTTCTCTGAAATTCTCATTCTCAAGGATCGAACTTGTGACCCGTAATGCCTTTTTCTTATATCATTCTCTATAGCTAAACTTCGGCGTGACGATACCAGAACCAGGGACGTTGCTTCCACTAGGGCTTCGTCATCCTTGGACAGCGAGGAGGCCGAGGAAGTTTTTATTCCTCTATCAACGGCCAACCTGCTCCCACGCGATATGAGCAAAAGGAGCGACTTTCTGAAAAAGCGTAAACTCCTCCGTTGGGAGCATAGTGAGATGATGTTGTCCCACTTGGCCTCTCTCAGGGAGTCGTACGATATTCCTGATCACGTTTACATGGTTCCCGCGGGGCCAGACTATGTTAACGTGCCTAGGACTAGGTACTGTGCCTTCTACGAGTACGCCTTCCGAATTGGATACACCATTCCGATTTATCCTTTACAGAAGAGCTGTATCGCTGGTTTGGAGCATGCCCGGCCCAACTACCCCGTATGCCTTGAAGGTGTGCAGGGTAGTATCCATTTACGCGGCGAAGGCCGGAAAAGAGGTAACTGTTCATCACCTTCTGCAAATGTTCAATGTAGTTTTCATGAGAGGCTCGATGCTCCAGTTGAGGAGTAGGGGCAAGAAAAGCTTCGTGGCACGAGTGGACGTAAAGGCCAAACGTAAATTCTGGACGAGGTTTTTCTACGTGCGCACCGAGCACCTTGTGTCCAACCCTGATGGGTTTCCAGAAGTGTGGAATGACGCATGTAAGTATTGCCGTGCGTGATGTTTACTATTTTGACCTTACTTTGCTTGTTCTCACTGTCGAAAGTTTTCCTTTGTTTTCATGTAGTGGATGCTATCCCTCCTTGTTAGGGTTGACAACATTATGTCGTGGGTGCAAGCACTGATATTGTTTGCAGAGGAAAGCCGTTCCTGATCTGAATTCCTTAGGCTCTACGGCACGGCTGGTAACGGCTTTACCTCATTTTCGTTATGGTTTGGGGGCTCCTATAATTTCCTTGCCTGTCTCACATGTGTTTTGGCAGGTCGGGACGCCTCTAAGAAGGTGAGGAAGAAGAATCAGCAGAAGAAGAAGACTGTGGCCAGTCCTTCTAGGACGGTATCTGATCCTGAGGAGGATCTGGTCTTCATCGGCACGTCTAGGGGTAGTGCTTCGCCCCCTTCAAGACATGAGGGTACGTTAGAAGCGGCCCCCGAGATAGCATCTAAGGTCGTGATGGGGGTCGTACCCGAGACGAATCCCATGGAGGTGGCGGTGGTTGTTCCTGAGATTGCCCCCGTAAGGACGCCTTCTACCGTGCCGACCCCCTCTGAGCCCGCTCTGCATCCCGCGGAGGGGGACCATGAAGAGGAGGAGACGTTGGAGAGGAGGCAGCATCGGATTCTCACTAGCAAGGCCGTGACTACCCAGCCAGGAAAGGATAGGCCATCCCGCCCTGTATCAAGGCCGACCTTTATGGCAGAGGCTATTCGCTCAGGAAAAGCTGATCTTAGGAGGGAGGCCGCGGCGAGGAGAAGCGAAGACATGGATGTGTCGGGATCGGGGGCAGCCACGGAGGGCGCAAACAGAGGAAGCAGGTCCTTGGACCGGGTGGAGATGATGGCCGGCCAATCTTCTCGTTGTATAGTGATCCAAAGTCAATATAATTTGTTGGAGAATTGTGAAGGCGGCCTCCACTATGATGCTCTTGTGCGTCGGTGCCGAGCGTGCGACCATGGCAGAGCTTAGTGATAAAGTCTTGGCCCAAAAGGTGGCAGGTGCGGCCCTAGAGGTATGCCTTTGCCTTGCTTGATGACCTTTCCTTTTGTAGAGTTATGATTTTCCCGTACTTACTTGGTTTCTTTTCCAGACTCTTGTCTTGGAGGTGGAGAGGGATCGGCGCCGGAAAGAGAAGATGGCCAAATACAACAGGCTGGCGCATAAGTACAATAAAACGTGCGAGGCGCATCGAACCCTGGCCGATATGTACAAGCAGCCCCAACTTTAGAGTGGTTCGCGAGGGCCTAGTGGAGTCCGATGCGTAATTGAAGAAAAGAGTGGCCGAGCTGGAAAAGGTTGATGAACAGCTCATGGTTGTTGTTGCTCGGGCAGCGGAGATGGAGGTCCTTATCCAGGCCAAGGACGAGGAGCTGTAGCTCGGTCGTGTTGTGGCGGAGGAGGTGGCAGAATTGCGCACCAGGTGGCGGCTCTAACGGAGGAACTCAAAGCCACGAAGGCCGAGGTCGAGGAGCTTAAGATAGCTCTCGCACAAGTCGATACATCTCGTGAGGCGCACGAGATGTAGCTGTATGCGGAGGCCAGGCTGGTCGTGCTGAGGAATTCCTGGCGGCTAGTCAAGCGTTTGAAGCGGAGGTTGAGAACCAGTGCCAACTGATTAGAGTCGCTCGTGAGGCGGCAGGCTATGGTCTTGAATCACCAGCCCGAGAGGGGGCAACTAGGCAGACATCAATCGCTTGGAATCCAACTCTTGGATTTCCAGGGCGTACCCTCCAGGAAATGAGGACGGGCCACCTGAGGGCCAGGCCGAGCTAGATAAGTAGTGGTTTCTTAGGGTATTTATAAATATGCTTGTACATACTGATTTTTTTATCAGGGGTGTTTGTTCCTTTTCGAAAAACATATAATTTTTGTTGTACGTAATCTTTTCTACCTTTTGGCATGTCGTCGTACTTTTCTTTACCGTAGCTGCTTGGAATTTGTCGGCCATAACCGTGTAAAGCTAGCCTGAGGGTTTTAGCCATATAAAATAGGCGGCCTTAGCCTTGTGAATACGATGTCTCTAGCCATGTACAGATAAAGGCCGTAGCCCGATGAAAATGATGTCCATAGCCATGTAAAATAAAGGTCGTAGCCTTATTGCCTTAGCCATATAAAAAGATGGCCTTAGCTATGCGAAATAAAGGTTGTAGCCTAATCGTTTTAGCCATATAAAACGATGGACATAGCCATGTAAAATAAAGGTCGTAGCCTAATGGCCTTAGCCATGCAAATCAATGGCGATAGCCATACGAAATAAAGGTCGTAGCCTAATGGCCTTAGCCATGCAAATCGATGGCCATAGCCATGTGAAATAAAGGCCTTAGCCATATAAAACGATGGTTATAGCCATGTAAAATAAAGGTCGTAGCCTCATGGCTTTGGCCATATAAAACGATGGCCATAGCCATGTAAAATAAAGGTTGTAGCCTAGTGGCCTTAGCCATGTAAAATAAAGGTTGTAGCCTAATGGCCTTAGCCATATAAAAACGATGCCCATAGCCTTTTCATTCATTTGGAGATGGCCGTAGCCTTTTCATTCATTTGGAGATGCAAATCGATGGCCATAGCCATGTGAAATAAAGGTCGTAGCCTAATGGCCTTAGCCATGCAAATCGATGGCCATAGCCATGTGAAATAAAGGTCGTAGCCTAATGGCCTTAGCCATGCAAATCGATGGCCATAGCCATGTGAACTAAAGGTTGTAGCCTAATGGCCTTAGCCATATAAAACAATGCCCATAGCCATGTAAAATAAAGGTCGTAGACTAATGGCCTTGGCCATATAAAACGATGGCCATAGACATGTAAAATAAAGGGCGTAGCCTAATGGCCTTAACTGTATAAAACGATGGCCTTATCCATGTAAAATAAAGGTCGTAGCCTAATGGCCTTAGCCATATAAAAACGATGGCCATATCCTTTTCATTCATTTGGAGATTGATGTAGCCTTTTCATTCATTTGGAGATGGCCGTAGATTTTTCATTCATTTGGAGATGGCTGTAGCCTTTTCATTCATTTGGAGATGGTCGTAGCCTTTTCATTTATTTGGATATGGCCGTACCCTTTTCATTTATTTAGAGATGGTCGTAGCCTTTTCATTTATTTCGACATGTCCGTAGCCTTTTCATTCATTTGGAGATGGTCGTAGCCTTTTCGTTCATTTGGAGATGGTCGTAGCCTTTTCATTCATTTGGAGATGGCCGTAGCCTTTTCGTTCATTTGGAGATGGTCGTAGCCTTTTCATTTATTTGGAGATGTCCGTAGCCTTTTCATTTATTTGGAGATGGTCGTAGCCTTTTCATTCATTTGGAAATGGTCGTAGCCTTTTCATTCATTTGGAGATGGCCGTAGCCTTTTCATTTATTTGGAGATGGCCGTAGCCTTTTCATTCATTTGGAGATGGCCGTAGCCTTTTCATTCATTTGGAGATGGTCGTAGCCTTTTCATTCATTTGGAAATGGTCGTAGCCTTTTCATTCATTTGGAGATAGCCGTTGCCTTTTCGTTTATTTGGAGATGGCCGTAGCCTTTTCATTCATTTGGATATGGTCATAGCCTTTTCATTCATTTGGAGATGGTCGTAGCCTTTTCATTTATTTGGAGATGGTCGTAGCCTTTTCATTCATTTGGAGATGGCCGTAGCCTTTTCATACACTTGGAGGTGGTTGTAGCCTTTCTATACACTTGGAGGTGGCCGTAGCCTTTCTATATATCTGGATGTGACATTGATCCAGCCCCCGTATCATGTCTGGCTTGGAGAGTAAATGGAGAGGTGGACATGATGCAGTTGCGCTACAAACATCTCCAGGTGACCCCTTTGCCGCCTCATTAAAAACCTTTCCCAGAAAACCCAATTTGGGAGAAAACTCGGGTAAGGGAAAAACAGTACGACTCAGGTGTCACTTTTTTAGAAGTAGAAACATTTGAGGTGAGCGACGTTCCAGTTGTTTTGGAGCGTCTTTCCTTCCATTTTCTCTAGCTGGAATACTCCTTTCCGGGCCGCCGCCGTGATTTTGTAGGGTCCATCCTAGTTTGTGCCCAATTTTCTTTCACTTGGGTCTTTTGAGCCCAGAGTCTTGGCTTTGAACACGTAATCCCCTACTTTGAGCGGCCTTATTATTGCCCTTTTGTTGTAGTATCTTTCGACTTGTTGTTTTTGGGCTACCATTCTGACGTGGGCTATTTCTCTTCTTTCTTCGGCTTCATCAAGATCTTGGAGCCTGCCGATGTTGTTTTCTGTTCTGCTGGTGTCCGAGTACCTTAAGCTGGGTTCGCCCACTTCGAAAGGTATGACCGCGTCGGCTCCATAGACCAGTGAGTATGGGGTTTCTCCGGTGCTGGATTTGGGTGTGGTTCTGTGTGCCCACAAGACCGGGTAGTAGTTCGGGCCATAGTCCCTTGGCATCTTCGAGCTTCTTTTTGAGTATGTTCAAGATTGTTTTGTTGGAGGACTCTGTTTGACCATTGGAGGCGGGGTGGTATGCCGTGTATATTATCCTTTTGATGTGCCATTTTTCGAAGAACTCGGTTGTTTTCTGACCGATGGACTGGCGCCCATTATCGCAACTGATTTCTTTATGGATGCCAAAACGGCATATGATGTTCTTCCAAATAAAGGTGATGACTTCTTGCTCGCATATTTGTGCATACGCACCTTCTTCCACCCACTTAGAGAAATAGTCAGTTAAAACAAGTAAAAATCGTACATTTCCTCGTCCTGGGGGTAGCGGGCCGATTATGTCCATCCCCACTTGATGAATAGCCAGGGGGATGTGACGGAATGGATGGGTTCTCCTGGTTGGTGTATCATTGGGGTGAACTTTTGGCACTGCTCGCATCGGCGGACGTACTCTGCTGCCTCTTTTTTCATGGTGGGCCAATAGTTGCCTGCGCGTATGATACACCTAACGAGGTTGCGGTTTCCAGTGTGGGCGCCGCAATGGCTTTCGTGTACTTCTTCGAGTACAGGTCTTGCTTGTTACGGTCCTAAGCACTTGGCTAGGGGGCCACCGAACGTCCTTTTATAAAGGTCTTCGTTGATCATGCAGTATCTGGCAGCCTGCACGCGGAGCTTTTTTGCTTCTTTTTTATCAAGGGGGAGTATCCCGTCCTGCAAGTAAGATATGAACTAGTTGCGCCAGTCCCAAGTCAGGTATAAGGAAAGTACCTCGGTGTGATCAATAGTTGAGTGCAGGAGTGTGACCACACTCTCTTTGTTGACGTTTTTGGTGGCGGTAGCCAACTTCGCCAGGTTGTCCACTTCGATATTCCGTGCTCTGGGAATTTGTTCGAAGCGGCATTCGTCGAATGTAGTCATCAGCCTATGGATTTCTGACTGGTACTTTTGTATCCTATGTTCCTTGATTTGATAAGTCCCAGTGATCTGGTTTACCACAAGCTGGGAGTCACAGTGGAGGAGAATTCGGCGAGCTCCATACTTGGTGGCCAGCTTCATGCCTGCAATTACGGCCTCGTACTCGGCCTCATTGTTAGTCATTTCTGGGCATCGTATGGACTGGTGAATCATTTCGCCCGTAGGGACTTCAAAAACGAGTCCCAGTCCCGATCCCGGTGCATTGGCGGCGCCATCCATATAAAGGACCCATAGGTCATTTTTGGAGGATGCGCGTTGTGCCTCGAGTACCGCCTTTGGTAGGACTTCTGCGCTGAAGTCGGCAATTAAGTCAGATAAGACTTGTGACTTGATGGCGGTTCTTGGGAGGTATGTAATATCATGCTCGCTGAGCTCGATGGCCCATCTGGCGAGTCGCCCTGAGAGTTCGAGTTTGTTCGGGACGCTCCTTAGAGGGAAGGTCGTCACCACCCGTATGGGATGGCACTGGAAATACGGTCGTAGCTTTCTTGAAGCTACTACAAGTGCTAAGGCTAATATCTCAAGGTGGGGATACCAGGTTTCAGCATCCACTAACGTTTTGCTAATATAATAAATAGAAGATTGCGTACCTTTGTTTTTGCACACTAGGACGGCGCTGACTGCGACCTCTGATACGGCCAAATATACCAGCAATGGTTCTCCGGGGTTGTCTTTTACCAGTAGGAGCGGTGATGATAAGTATGCTTTTAAGTTCCTCAGAGCTTCTACACATTCTCCATTCCATTGCTGTCCCTGTCTTTTTTCAGTACACCAAATGACTTGTGGCATCTGTCGGAGGAGCGTGAGATGAACCGGGAAAGGGCGGCTATTCGGCCCGTTAATTTCTGCACCTGCTTCTTGCTGCTTAGCGTTTCTGGGATAGCCTCTATGGCTTTGATCAGGTCAGGAATGACTTCGATGCCCCAATACCAGAAATCCCAGGAACTTTCCCGACGCTACTCAAAAAGCGCACTTCTCGGGGTTCAATTTCATGCCGTACTTCCTTAGTATTTCGAAGGCTTCCTTCAGGTGGGTGAGGTGGTCCTCCTTTTTCGATGATTTGACCAGCATGTCGTCGATGTATACCTCCATTGTTTTGCTGAGTTGTTCTTTGAACATTGTCATCACTAGACTCTGGTAAGTGGCCCCTGCATTCTTGAGCCCGAAGGGCATTAATTTATAGCAATACGTCCCATGATGGGTGATAAAAGTTGTCTTCTCCTGATCTTCTTCGACCATCGTGATTTGATTGTAGCCGGAATACGCATCAAGGAAGCTTAGCAGCTAATGTCCTGTTGTTGCGTCTATCAGCTGGTCGATGTGGGGTAGCGGGAAAGAGCCTTTCGGGCATGCTTTATTCATATCAGTGAAATCTACGCACATCCGCCACTTCCTTTTCTTCTTTTTGACCATTACGACGTTGGCGACCCATTCCGGGTACTTGGATTCCCTGATGGAGCCAATGGCTAGCAATTTGTCCGCTTCTTCGCTCACTGCTTCGTTAATGGCGGCGTTGAATTTTCTTCTTATCTGCCGCATGAGCGGGTGCAATGGGTCGACGTTGAGTTTGTGAGAGGCAATTTCTCGTGGAGTTCTAGGCATATCTGCATGAGAAAAAGTGAACAGATCCGCATGGTTAGATAGAAATTCACGGTACTGACCTGGGTTTGGTAGGCTGTGACCTATGTATGCTTTCTTTATGGGGTCGCTGCTGTTTAGCTTAACGGGGTTGAGGTCTTCGACTGTAGCCTTGCTAGCCTCTACCTCCTCATGATCTTCTATGGCATTCTCTATCGGATGGACCTTAGTCCTCGACAGGGCTGATTGTTATGCTACTGCACTTGCTCCTTGAAGCTGTTTGGTATGTGTGTAATTGTGGGCTATCTTATAGCATTCTTGGGCGGTTCGGGGCTCTCCCCGTATGCAGTACACTCCCCATGGGGTTGGGAATTTAATTACTTGGTAGAAGCTGGAGGGGACGACTCTCATGGCATGTATCCACGAGCGTCCGATAATGGCATTGTATGTTGTTTCTTGGTTCATCATGTGGAAGGTAGTTTCCATCGTGACTCCACCTGCAAGAATGGGCAACGCCACTTCGCCTGAGATTCTTTCCACTGCATTATTAAAACCTGTTAGAGTGATGCAGCACGGGATTACGTTATTCTCGAGTCCCATGAGTGCAAGGACACTTGGGTGAATAATACATGCGTCGCTTCCATCGTCGACCATGATTCTTTTAACATCAGTATCTAGTATGCGTAAAGTAATAACTAAGGCATCATAATGAGGAAAACACAAACAGTCGGCATCAGACTTATCGAAGGTGATACTATCCTCGAAGTCATCATTCCGTTCGTGGGCGATAGTTTGCTTCAGCTTGTGGGTGGTGGTGAACATCACGTGATTGATCGCTGAATCATTGCCATCTCTAATGATCATGTTGATGGTGCGTGTTGGTGAGGGTGGCCTTGGTGGGCCATGGTGTGGTTCCCGCCCTCATGCAAAGTTGAGCTTTCCTTTTTCGCTGAGCAGCTCTTTCAGGAACCCTTGGTTCAGCATTCGGACTACCTCCTGACGGAGACCTACGCAGTCCTCCGTTCTGTGCCCCCGTTCTTGGTGGAACTCGCACAGGGCGTTTGACTTTCTGGTGGTGGGGTCGGACTTCATCTTTGCTGGCCATTGTACTTTGTTTCCCAGCTTCTCTAGTGCGTACACTACCTCTGAAGGAGACACACAAAAGTTATGTGCAGATAATGGATGGGGCATACCTCTGTCGTTCCTTAATGGAGCGATATGTCATTGCAATGCGTCTACATGCCTCGGTGGTGGCGGGTGTGAAGACCTGATGTATGGTTTATGTCTTTCCCTGTTGAGGCGTGGGATTGTTCCCTACTTCCCTCATTGCGTCGGTCCCTTCGGATTTCTGGGTGCACCGTTTTCAACCTTCGTGTCGGAACGTTAATGTCGTCATCATCCCCGCGTACCTCGGCGCAATAGGCGTTGTGTATTTCTTCCCAGGTGGTGGGGGTATATTTCAGGAGACGGCTGAGTAGCTTCTTGGTCGCCTTCGAGCCATCTCTGCTGAGCCCTTTCTGAAAGGCCGCAACTGACATACCTTCGGATACGTTTGGTAGGCTCATTATGAATCTGTTGAATCTGTCTAGAAACTCCCTAGTCATTCTCCTGGGGTTTGACGCACAGCAAAAATGTCGTCGATCCGTGCTTCCACCTTCCTCGCCCCCGCATGGGCAGTAGCGAATTTATCCTCCATCTCCTCAAAGGTTGAGATGCTCTTGGCCAGTAGTTCTGAGTATCACGTTAGGGCCCCTCCTATCAGCGTCTTGCCGAACTTCTTCAGAAGTACGGATGGTACCTGTTCTTTCGATAAGCTGTTGCCTTTGATGGATGTAACATAGTGGATCAGGTGGTCCTCGGGATCGATGGTCCCGTCACATACTTTCAAGTAGGGGGCATTTTGAAGGTTTTTCGTTTGGGGTATGGTGCGGCTCCTTCCACGTAGGGTTGTTCAACGAACCTCCCCATATCTCGCTTTGGCAGCAACTTAGGCGCGCCTGGGATCTTATCCACCCTTTCTTGGTGTTCCTTCATCTGGTCGCGGAGCGACCTGTTCTCGTTTTCCATTTCTTCCATCTTTTTGAGGATGGCTGCGAGTGTTCCGTCGTTATCTTGAACATCTACGGGTATGTTGTTTTTTCTTGTGACCTCGAGCTCATCCTCGGTTGCGACATGATCTGTTGCTGAGGTGCATCTATCATTTTGAGGTGGTTTCTTGGCTAGGCTGCTCAGGTGCTTGTCAGCCACTATTCTAGTAATTTTTTTTTTTTGGGGGTGCTTCCTTAGTGATAGATGTTGAAGCTTCTCTTTCTCGTGGCACCACCAGGTCTTCTGATGAGGAGGGTAAGGCTTCCACGCCTATCAAAGTAGTGGGGATTGTGTGTAGGGCATCTCATTCGGCAGCCGCGTTGAGAGTGCCCGTGAGGTCTGTTCTAACCTCCAATATAGCCTTCATTCTAGCGTTGTTCTCAGACATTTTAGGTTGTAGAGAGTGGCTTTTCGAAGGATCTCTAGAAACAAACTACAGCTTTGATTCTCGAAGTCCCCACAGACGGCGCCAAATTGTTTGGCTAGAAAGTTATTCGAATACTTAGATAGCTTTAAAACAATCAAAAAATGATATGAGTTAAACGGAATCAAGGGTAATGTAATCTAGAGAATGTTAGATGATAGAAATCGGTGATTATAATGTAAAAATCGAGATGTAAGAGCAGTAAGATGTATAACAGGCTTTTTGCACAAGAGAGAGAGAGAGAGAAAGAGAGAGTTATATATTTTCAGTAATGAAATACACATGAGTCTTTACAAAGGGAGAAGGTCCCCTTTATATACTAAGGGACATTCCTCGAAATAATACAAAGAAAGTACAAGAGTTGGTGGCCTCGATATACGAGTGTCAGAGCTTGATGTGACGTTACAGCGAGTCACGTTACTCGGTCCGTTTATTGACTGGGGCCGACCTTACTTAAGTTGACCATGATAAGGCCGCTTTCTTTAGTGAGGCCGTATGCGGATAGTATGTGGGCGTAGGGAACCAATTTTGCCCAATACAGCCTCCCTATCCCAAAAAGATAAGATATACGTAGACTCTATTCTCCTCAAACCTCACTAATAAAATTTTACTGGATATACTGTTATTGTAGTAACTTAAAACAAATGGGCTTCATATTTTGATATGGGCAATGCTCAATGGGCTTCATTGTTTGACATTTGTATTCAAATTCATCGAGCTTAGACCTAATGACATAATCTGTCATGGCTGGAGTTTCCATTTTTTGGGCTTTCCCCTTTTTGGCGTTTTAAAGCGGGCTAGCAGAAGATGGATGTTAAATATTTAGTTCGAATGTTCGAATTTAAATTGATAATTAATAAATTTCAAAAGTGTATGATTCTCTACCACTGACGGCTATTTAAAAAAAACTTTGAAATCTTGAATTAAATTCGGATTTATCAAAAATTATTATTTGTTTGTATTTGATGTTAATGCAAACGATTAAAAATATTCTATGGAGTTTATATCTCGATTTTAAGGGTATTTAGGGTGTGTTTGGTATGAAGGAAAATATTTTTCGAAAAAATATTTTTTAATTTTTCCATGTTTGGTTGGCTTAAATGTTTTAGAAAATATTTTCCTTATCAGTTCATTTTCTTCCAATTGAAGAAAAATGTTTTACTTATCAAAAGAAGGGAAAACATTTTCCAAATCTCCTCCTCAACCTTCCCCACCTTCACCACCCTATTCACTCTCCAAATATTTTTTTTCAAATTTTAGTTTTTCCATTACCACCCACCCTACTACAACTCCACCCCTCCCCCACCAACCCGCCCGCAAAAGAAATTCTATTTTTTTAATTTTATGCACCACCCACCCTAACTCCCCCCCCCCGCACCCCAGTCGCACCATCCCCTTTCCCTCCCTCCTCCCCCCCCCCCCCACCCCCCCAAAAAAAAATTTTTATTTTTTTTTTTTAACCCCCCTGCCCACCCCCCCCCCCCCCCCCCGAAAAAAAATATAAAATATATTTTTCAGTTTTAATTTTATTATTTATCGGTTAAAAGGCTAAAATTTTACAAGTTTCAAAATTATGAGTTCAGAGATTTATGTGTTTGGAAGTTTACGGCTTTAGAAATTATAAGTTTACGGGTTTGAAATTTCGCGGTTTTGAATGTTTAGCGGTTCGAAAGTTTATGAAATTTGTGAGCCCGGAAGGTTGTTGGTTTGAAAGTTTATGACTTCATATTTATTATATCTAAATTATTTATAAATACTTGAGAAGTCATTTTTCTTAATTTGTGTACCAAACACCGGAAAATAAATAATATTACTACTTGTTTTTCAAGAAAATATTTTTTTCGAAAAGCATTTTCCGTTATACCAAACACACCCTTAGTAAAGATTAGATTTGATTTTGGCTGGATTTTCATATTGAAATTCGAAGAAAACGACATGATATATAATATACATATAAAATTGTATTAGAGTTTTATAATAGCTTTATGAAATTTGCATGAAAATTATATTTGTGCTAATTATTGACTTAAAATAGGTAACACAACATTGAAATGAGTCTTATTTAGCTGTAAGGGCAATTTGGACTTCATTCTCTTTAATTACGCCATTATTCAAGCAAAGAACTCCATAATTTAATGCACTAAATGAATTGTATATAAATTGTAAAAAAAATTATTTAAGACGGATAATATATAACATTTAGATAATTTTAGTAAATAAATTTAAATTTTTGTATAGAAATGAAAAATTCCCTAATGAATTCTATATTTAAACCCTCTATCTCAACTATGAAAGCAACGAGTTCATTAAGCAAGCTAGACCTCACCCCTTAACTCTTCCTGTTAACTTTATTGAAAATGAAGAGAAAAAAAATAGAACAAGAAAAAGAGAATACAACTCAATTGGGTTGATTAACCACGAAATCAAATTGGGCTGGTGCGTAGTTGGGCTATCTCGGACGTGGTCCAACTTATATGCATAAGGGGTGAAAGTGACACCAGGTAAACACTTTTATGCATGTTTAAAATATATTCATAATTTATAATGTATTTAAAGATTAGTCAATTTCGTTTAAATTTCATGATACGATATTCTAAAGTTTAAACCTCAAAATTCAAACTTTAGAACATCGTGTCCTAAAACTCGATATTATGTCCAGAAGTTCGAATCTTATATCTTGAATTTTAAATTTGTAGTTCAAAAATTTACGACACTTAATCTTGAATTTCAAATTAGCAGCTCAAAAATTCAGAACACTAAGTCCCGAATTTCCAAATTCAGGTTAGTTAGTCCTGAAGTCCTAGAATTTAAACCTCAAAATTCAAACTTCAGGAAATGATCTCCTAAAGTTCAAAAATTATATCCAGAAATTTAAATCTTATGTCCCGAATTTTACATTTGTAATTCAGAAATTCATGACACTTAGTCCTGAATTTTAAATTAATAGTTCAAAAGTCCAGGGCACTAAATCCTGAATTTTCAAATTCAAGACAAATTCTAAAGTTTGGGTGAATCGACTAATCTTTTAAAATATTATAAATTATAAATATATTTTAAATAGCGGGCTTAAAATTGACTATTCATGCACTTCGCCTTGCATAAGAGCCATCATGGTAGAAATAACACCAGGTAACTATTTTAAAGGTCTTTTATTTAGTCAATGTGTCTTGGATTTTAAGTTTCTCAGTTAAAATTTTTATGAAATTAAGATTTTTAGTTTAAATTTTCAGTGGAGAATAGATAAGGGATAATTTCTGAATAACAGCCCAAAGAACGGCTATTTGTGTATTCCCCCATGGGCCATGTGTTCCATATCTCCGGCCTAGAACAACCCCTGTGCTAATTTCAGTTCGTTGAGGCAATAAAGTAAACAGAAGAGTATCTTAAAATTACACTCCCTAAAGAATCGGAAAACATCTAAGAAGAAAGCTAAAATTGGTAAGCTTTCTTCTATTTCTCAGCTGTTTCATTTCTTTCTATATATATCTTTTAGCATTCTGCCTAACAAGAACATGGACTTGTTCTATTTACTCTTATTATCATCACTTGAAAACTGAGTCGCTACTTCAAGTTGTAATCTTTAATGGGTGCTATGAAAGTTAACATTTCGAATTTGGAGATTTGGTTTATAGTAGATAGGAATTTCCCCAAGAGTGTTCAAATTTTAAAGAAGTGAGTTTTTTTCAACAAAGTGCTTTCAATTTGTGTTATATACCTCTAAAACATAATATTTTACCTACATACACCGTGCAATTTTTCGATGCACCCTTATGACCATTTGGCTTCACCCACGGTAGCAAGTACCAAGTGGAATAGTCTAGGTGTGCGCGCAAGATGGCATTGACACCATCGTTATTACAAATAAAGAATGAAATTAACATTTTGAATTTGGTTCTTTAGTTTTAATAGGTTTTATGATAATTAATATTTTGAATTGGTTCTTTATATGGATTTTGAAAGCATAAAAGGGCAATTTTGATACCCTTTTGAATTCAGAATTTGGCTGTTGGTATAAATCTGATAGAATTGATGTAGTGATTATGGATTGAGACATTGAGTAGATCGTTAATCTTTCGCTTGTTTCCTTTTGTTGAGTTGTCCCACGTCGGAGGGATTTGAGGTCCTTGGTCTCCTTATATGGCTTGGGCAATCCTCACCTCATAAGCTAGTTTTTAGGGTTGAGTTAGGCCCAAGGTCCATTCTTATCATGGTATCAGAGCCAGGCCCATCCCAATTATTGTTACCGATGTTGGACCCCCATTTATGTTGTCCACGCTCCAGAGATCTGGGCATGGGGGGTGTTGAGTTGTCCCACATCGGAGGGATTTGAGGTCCTTGGTCTCCTTATATGGCTTGGGCAATCCTCACCTCATAAGCTAGCTTTTGGGATTGAGTTAGGCCCAAGGTCCATTCTTATCACCTTTCGTTATGGTCTTTTGCAGACGATGAGCATCAGTAGTTTAGTTTCTTTTAGCTAAGAGTAGTTATGAGTTTATTCATCTAATCCGGTGGTAAATTGGAATTAGTTTAATGGGTTGTGGATTGTGAAAAATTTGTTGGATATTGAAGGGTTAGAACCATTCTTTTCGTACATAGCACGTGTGTTTTGACGGACATATTTCCTGGAGCAAGATTAATATCTTTGTAGGGCCAACAGCAGAGGAAATTTCTCATATCAAAAGGGCAAGGTATAATCCAGTCAAAAGAGTAGCAACAGTTTTGCCCATATGATCATATACTTGTGGAGAATAGGCATACAGTAGGTGTACGAGCGTTGGCTGTGAAAAATAAGCCTGCTATAAGATACAGTTGAGTACAGCGTGTGACTTATCGGCTGTATGTCAAGAGGGTGGGGGCGGGGTTAATTTGGCTCTCCTGTTTAGAAGTTTGGTTCGAGTTAGTGCTTGTTAAGCGAACTTGCTGACAGTTTTGCATGTCATAGGATTAAAGCTGTCGAATATTCACTCGCACTCAGCAGGGTAAAAGACTTGTACTGACTATTTAGATTTAGTAGATTCTTCCTACACTTGACAAACTTATCTTAGTGAATTTCCTAATACATAGATATGAAATGGGAAACTTTGAGAAAAAACGCCTAATCTTGATGCTAGTGTATTTACTGTGACGGTGACTATGAAATGGAGTACTTCTTTAAGTTCTTCTACATCTCTTTGCCTTCTATCTCTTAAACTGCTTTTGACATGCTAATATTTTAACTTTATTGTAGGTTCAAAATGCAAAGCTTGAGATCTTCTATTCTGAAGTATGTGAAGGTTAGGATCCCATTGCAAGTACAGTTTCAAGCTCAAAACCGGAATGTGTTAAATATACTCAATTTGCAAATACGCACCTGTAGCAGTTCTAGTGCTATCAATCAGGATGAAATAAAGGAACGAGTTCTTAACCTGGTGAAGAAATTTGACAAGATCGATGCAACCAAGGTACAGTCATCTATTTTTTTAATCAGAGTTTTTCTCAAGCTTTCTTAACGGATAATGTCTACTCAACACATCTTTTGTTGCAAACTATGAGTCAAATAGTGGAGCTGAATTCTAAATCTTTTATAGGTTAATGAGAGTGCTGATTTCCAGAAGGATTTGAGCCTAGACAGCTTAGATAGAGTGGAACTTGTCATGGCATTTGAACAAGAATTCTCAATTGAGATACCCGATGAAGAAGCAGACAAACTTAAATGTTGTGCTGATGTTGCTCAATATATCATTTCTGGAGCTGAGAAGAAAGACGAGGAGACTTCATCGTAGTTTTTTAGTTAGCATCATATCATCGAAAAAGACAAGGTTTCTTTTGAACATTTCTCCTGGATAGTTTGTATGACAAGTTGTTCAATCGAAAGATTATATCGTCCTCAACTTCTTCTAGCTCGTATTTTAGTTTTTGTGGATCCATGTGATTGTTTGCTACATTTATTCACCACAATTTAAGTTACTGATTCTGCAGTGAATACAATTATGCTTATATATTTCATTGTACTTTTGTGCATCATATTCTCAGTGGAAACTATTGTGACTATATGAAAGGCTACTCATATTCTCAGTGGAAATACATGTACCTGTTACACATCATTCATGTGAGAAACTTGTATTTACATCTCTCTCTCTTTCTCAAGAAACTTGTATGTATCTCTCTCTCACTTTCACTCTCTCTCTCTCTCTCTCCCTCTCTCTCTCTCTCTCTCACACACACACACACAAACTTTTCATGGAAGGAAGCGTAAGATGAACTGTGGGCTAATACCAGCATGTTCCGAGCTATAATCCAACAACTCAATGTTTGTGACTGCAGCGCCAACAGAATGAGTTGTTGGACATGCTCAAGTTTTGCACTAAATGATGCTTACAGTTTCTTGTTGCTTTTTGTCAACTCTCTTTCTGCACCTTTGTGAAACTTTAGGGGTCAGATGAATTGTATCTGTCGTGAAAGTACGGATGCCATTACCGATAGAAGTAAGCTCGAGTCCTTTGTGTTTTCCTCTAAAAGAATGTTCACAAATTGTGTTTCTTGGCAGATGAAGTACTTTAACTAGACATGTTTTTTCCAAGTTTGGAATAGCATGAAGATGAGAAGGAAGATCAATAAGGAATTCTCCATCTTCATCTGTAGTGTTTCTTGCCCATGATCTTCTTGCCTTTCCACTTGATCCACAGAACACAGCCACTGATGCACCTGAAATATGTTGTCATATATATGATTAGTAACGAAGGGAAACCTTAGCGTAATGGGTAAAGTTGCTGCCATGTGACCATGAGGTCATGCGTTCTAGCAATGGAAACAACATCTTGCAGAAATGCTGGGTAAGACTGCGTACAAGCGTACAGTATACCCTCGTGGTCCAGCCCTTCCTCGAACCTCGCGCATAGCGGGCACCGGGCTGACCTTTATATATTAGTAGTGAAGGGGAGCCTTGACGTAACTGGTAAAGTTGTTGTCATGTGACCATGAGGTCACGGGTTCGAGCCGTGAAAACAGCATCTTACAGAAATGCAGGGTAAGGCTGCGTACAGTAGACCCTTGTAGTACGGCCCTTCCCCGGACCCCGCGCGTAATGAGAACTTAGTGCTCCGGCTTGCCCTTTACATATGATTAGTAGTGATTATTCCATTGGAAATTCATATTACTTCAATCAATCAACTATACCTCAATAGTATCAAATTATTGGAGATTTACTATATGAACCCTCTGTATCTATAGCTATTAATTCGGCTTTCTAAAGATTAAGGTTTGTTAAATTATTTTTACGTTTTTTATCAACCTATTGCAAATTTTCTTCTTTATCCAGTTACCACTATACGACAACTACTGCTACTACTGCACTTCAGTGCCAAAGGCTATATGATTTTTTATGAACATGTTTCTCAATATAAACTCTATCCAGCTATGGAAATGCATCGCATATATATATATATATATATATATATATATATATATATATATATATATATATATATATATATATATATATATATATATATATATATGCCTATTATTTTATGTTTGTTTACTATATATAGACAAGAGGGGTTGCTCTGATGGTAAGCAACCCCCACTCCCGATCAAGAGGTTGTGAATTCGAGTCTCCCCAAGATCAAGGTGGGAAGTTCTTGAAGGAAAGAATGCTGGGATCTATTCGGAAATAGCCTCTCTACCCAAGGGTAGACCCAAGGGTAGGGGTAAGGTCTGCGTACACACTACCCTCCTCATACCCCACTAAGTGGAATTATACTGGGTTGTTGTTGTTACTATTTTTGGTTCCAATAACCCTATCCACTGGTAGAATCCTACCTTACTGAAAACTCCATGCCACCTACCCTACATGAACAGAAATTGGTGGTGTTTGATAGAAGCAACGCGAGTTTTTTTGGTTTTTTAAAAAAAATAATAACCATGGGCGTTTTCCTGATTTACGTTGATAGCCCTAAGTCAGTTCAAGCTGCTACGGAAGAATTACAGATAATAAAATTAAAATACCTAATATTTTTTGTGTTTACCGAAAATTGAACATGAGACCTCATGATTCTCAACCACATAGAAGCAACGTGAGTTATTACTATTACATAGATTCTTCTGCAAGTTCCAAAATTTTATATTCAATCCTGCCTTTTCAAAATAATACCTTTTCCTCTTTTTCTGTTTTTTTTAGACTTTACTTTTAGAGGCATTTGAGTTAACGGAGGAACATGTGTCATCGTCATGTTGGTCCATTCTAAATATTTCGTAATTAATTAAAAAGACGCATTATTCATACCAAAAAAATAATTTTCGAGAGCAATTTTCCAAAACTTTTTTTTTTTGCTAAAACCCGAAGAAAAAATGAATTATTTTTTCAGTTTTTACAAAAAAAATAATTTTTTTTACTAAAACAATGTTTTTGTAAAAACAAAAATAAAAGCTAAAAAGCAATATTTTTGTAAAAACCTAAAAAAAAAGTAGATGTTTTGTGCTAAAATTTCTAGCTTTTTCAGTTTTTACAAAAGACCCATTTTTTATTCTAACTTTTTTTTTCAATTTTTTTCCAATTTAGCAAAAAAACTAGTCACATCAAAGCAAATTTTTCAGTTTTTGCTAAATCTAGTTTTTTTCCATTTTTACAACGATGATATATGTGTATTATTGAATTATAATATGGAGTTTAAGTTGGATATGTGTCATGAAATTTTTACACCACCACATCATATTTTTCTAGCTTTTTTTTCAATTGTTTTCTAGTTTAGCAAAAAACAAGAAAAAAAATCTAGAATAAAAAATGGGTCTTTTGTAAAAACTGAAAAATCAGGAAATTTTAGCAAAAAAATCTACTTTTTTCAGTTTTTACAAAAATATTGCTTTTTAGATTTTATTTTTGTTTTTACAAAAAATATTGTTTTAGTACAAAAATCTTTTTTTTTGTAAAAACTGGAAAAAAATCCTTTTTTTTCTTCAGTTTTTAGTAAAAAAAAAAGTTTTAGAAGAATTGCTTTCGGAAATTATTTTTTGGGTATGAATAATGGTTTTTTTTAATTAATTACGAAATATTTAGAATGGACCAACAGGACGATGACATGTGTCCCTCCGTTAACTCAAATAACATTAGTGAGCCAAAAACATTAATGAATGGACATATTTGACTCAATAGATGGATGGAGGGCATTATTGATCCAAAACGTATAATTCAGGGGCATATCTGACCATTCTCCGTTAAAAGAAAGTCATTTCTATGCAAAGAAATATTAAATGAATCCTAATGTTCTATGAATGGAGTAAGTTTAACATTAAACTGAGTTTTATTGATGATACAGATCTACCTATGGTTTAATTAACAACATAAACTGTCCTAATTTAATCTTCGGACGTTTCAACTTTCAACTATTAATTGTTTATCTGCAAATTAAAGTGCTAGTACTATACACTGTAAAAATAAATTTGATAAATGTTCAGTTTGGCTTCAACTATACAGTAACATAATTAACCATGTCCTTGTACTAAGCTAAGAATATTGCTACAGACAATTTATAATCAAGTTGGACACGTTATCCTAATGAAACGAACGATTGTCACTACACTTTTTCAAAAACATTATTTTTGAAAAGAAAAATCATTAATACTGGAATAAGAAAGACACATATTATTAAAGACGTGGGTTGAAACTATGGTGTCTCAAATTTAATTCTAGCGGAGGCACGTGATTTCTTTTCATTTGTCCAAATTTTAGTGAACAAAATTATCATATATTTGTATTAGTGGAGGTAATAAGTACCCCATGAAATTAGTCGAGATACGTGCAAGCTAGCTCTGACACCATAATTATATAATAAAAAAACATATTATTAAAGAAGTGGGTTGAAAACTATGATATTTCATGTCAAATTCTAGCGCAGGCACGTGATTTCTTTTCATTTGTCCAAATTTTAATGGACAGAGTTACTAGATATTTGTATTAGTGGGAGGTGACATGTACCCCGTTAAATTCGTCGAGCTACGCGCAAGATAGTCCCGACACCATAATTAATAATATAAAAAAAAATTATTAAAGAAATATGTTGAAAACTATGATGTCTCAAGTTCAAATTCTAGCGAAGGCATGCAATTTTTTTCCGTTTGTCCAAATTCTGGCGGACAGAATTATCAAATATTTATGTTATTGGGAGGTATAAGCTCAAGCTAGCCCGACATCACAATTATACAAACAAAAAAAGCAGATTAGTGAAGAGAGACAAAGACAAACCTGGGATAGGTCGAGAACCAACTTCTGAAATCGCATCCTTGATATTATTATTATTATTATTATTATTATTATTATTATTATTACAGCCAGAATCATTATCACAAACAATTTTCCCTTGAATAAAAACAGTTGAAAGCTTCTCTTCTCCATAACCAGCCATTTTTATTGTATCTTCACTCATAATAATTGATTCAACTATAGAAACTCTCTCTATAGCCAAACTTTCAAGAACAAGAAATGAGAAAAAGAAGAAGAAAAATATGAAGATTTTGCTCATTTTTGTCTTCATAATTTTATTGTGTCCAGAAAATGTGCTGAAGAAAAAATTCATAGTCTTTATGTTGTGAATATTGAAAAATAAATAAAACTTGATATCAAAGAAAGATTATATATCAGATAGAATGAAGAGAAAATGAAACGCTACCATCTTTGTTTTTATATAGAAGCTTTTGCATGGTTCACATGCCCTTTTCAATTACTTTCTTTATTACTACTACTATTACATTTATAACCTTGAGCTTTTTTAATTCATCAAGAAACCGAAATTTTAATTAATTCAGGCTTTAACAATTAATTAGACGCTTAAATGCATTACTGATCTATTTAAAAAAAAAAATCACGACCGTTAACTTCTTATTTTTTTCTCACTAAGCACTTTTTTGTTTTGCATGTTATTTACGTATGAAATGGGTTTTGATTTTTACATACTGATAATGTAAAAGAATTTTTATAATTATGGCTTCAATTAAAATACAACTACAGATATCGTCCATAAAACATGAGACTAATTAGAGCCCGTTTGGCCATGAATTTATTTTATTTTTTTTTTGAATTTTTTCGAAATCAGTGTTTATTTGGCATAAAATTTTTAATTATCACTTGAAGATGAATTTTGAAATTTTTCGAAAATTAAAAAGTCTCCAAAAGGCTGTTTTTCAAAAATAATTCACTTAGATCACTCACAAAAATTCAAAAGCAACAGAAATTATATTCATATCCAAACACAACTCTAATTTTCAAACATCATTTTTACTTGAAAAAAAATTTCATCTTTTTCGAAATATTACAATTCTTATGCCCAAACGTCCACTAAGTAACTTGAAAAATAAGGCAGATTACTTCTTACTAGTGGCGGATGCAATGTGTTACCACCGGGTTCAATTGAACCCATAACTTTCGACGCAAGTAAAAATGTATATGTAAAAATTCATTAAAATTGCGCAAAAAGTAGATATGAACTTATAACTTTAACAATATAATTAATGAGTTCGATACTAAAACCCTTAAAAGTTGAACCCATAAAATTTAAATCCTAAATTAGCCTCTGCCTCTTAAAACGGGATAATAATACACCTAAAATCATATAGCTTAGAAAGTATTTCAGATAACCAATGTATATAAATTAAATTCAATGAACATCGACTCAAATATGATTTTAGATTCTAATTCTTATTATATCGTACCAGCCACTAGCTAATTAAATGTGCTTTCGATCGAGTTTTTGCTTCTATGATCCAAACTATTTCTAAAAAAAATTTCGACTTTCATGTGCAAGTAGAAGTTATATAATTTTTTTTTTTTAAAAAAGAAAAGAAATTATACTAATATCAACTAATATCAAAGAGAAAAGATAAAAGGGTATTTTAGTCTTTTTAGAAATGGTAGTAGCTGACATAATAAGGTAGGGGTAACATAGTAAAATCAGTAATTTGAAAGAGGAAGAAGTTTGAAAGTTGGAAAGAAATATTGGAAGATTAACTATCAGGTTGGTAGCCTAATTCTATCACTTATAAATTTGTTTATTCACAAAAAATAAAAATAAAAAATAATTAAGGTATACAAAGCTTTAAAGCCCCACCAAGTGTTAATGTCGTCAACTACATTGAGCTCTTTGCAGGCAAGCAAAGCAAAATCTCCATTACTTACTAAATAATTTTGAGTAGTCAACTTGTCAAGCTTTGCACAATTTTCTACTTTTTTTAGTTTTTGGTCAAGCCTACCTCAACCATCTATATCTCCACATGCAGGGACAGAGCTACGCGAAATCAATAGTTTTTGCTTAAACTTTATATTTTTATAATAAAAATATTATTAATATTATAAATATTTTATTACGATCTCATTAGCTAAATCAAGCTATAAATTCAAAAATAATCATGCCTCCGCCTTTATAATGTACGAACTTTTTTCCATTAAAATCTATAGGTTTCTTTGCATCATAAAACATCCACAAGATAAGAGACCACTTTTTTGTTGAACAAATTCCAGAAAAGTAAAAGACAGGAGAAAAAAATAGGTATTTCGCTATTTGGAGCCACCTTAGAGAGTATTCGACTGGTTAAGCGTTTATTTTAGGGAAAAAATAAAAAAATAACTAGATTTATAACTAATAATTGAAAAATAGCCACGAATTCATAAGTAATCGAAATTTTGTCATTTTTTCATATAAAGATATATAAAATTTGAACAAAAACGCCTTAAAAATTCGAAAATTTTCAGCATAATATGTTGGAGTTTGGATTTTTTACACATGAGCTTCCAACATAATGTGCTGGACTTCCAACATAATATGCCGGAAGTTTATACGCAAGAGTTCCATCATCCCGCATACTATGCTGGAACTGTGTTTTCAACAAAACAATGGCTATTTTGCAAACACTAGCTATTTTTTTATTACCAGTCTGAAAAATAGATAGCCCGTGTTATTTAACTGACAGGAAAAACAATCAAAATAGCAAAATTTGTAATTGATAATTGAAAAATAGCAGCAATTTCAAAAGTAATCAAAATTTATTTTTTCATGTAAAGATAAAATTAATAAAAACACCTTAAAAATCTGTCGAAATTGGGAACAAAAGGGATTTAAAAATGTTAATGTGTGTGTGTATACACATATATATACACACAAAAATTTCACTTATACACAATATAATTTTATGACAAATGAAATTTTATTCCGCCCTCGGGCCACTAACCGGTAAATATCTTGACAAAGTATGATTCAGTAACCTGGAAAAGAATGTAGATAACCTATTTTATAGTTATCTGGGTGTGTACAAAATCTAAAATAAAGCTTAAAATTCAATATTCAATAAACATGAAGTATTATAGTGTAACCAAGCTAAAACTCTTGGTTAGAAATTTGAACTCAAAGACCACTCTCTATAACTACCTAACATAATTTGAAGTTTAATTCGATACTTCCATTGCTAAGTGCACTATACTTTTCGAATTTATCCTTTTCATTTTCCCTCTCTAATGTTTAGGGAGGGAAAATAATGGAGAACAGAAGTATTTTAGGTTAAATGTAGAGATGCCTATCTTCCGCCTTGTGTTTAAACCAAAGTCTTCTTGCTGTATTTTCACGTTCACCAATTGGTTGAACATAAATTTCCAAATGCCCAACCAACAAATATAACGCAATTTGCAATACCTATTGCTGCATCATATAATGATTAAGGAAAACACTGCTTTAGCACTAATATATTTGAATGGAAGCCTTGGTATAACTGGTAAAATTGCTGCCATGTGACCAGGAGGTCACGAGTTCAAGCCGTGGAAACATTCTCTTGCAGAAATGCAGGCTAAGACTACGTACAATATACCCTTGTAGTTCGACCCTTCCCCGGACGCCGCACATAGCGGGAGCTTAGTTGCACCGGGATGCCCTTATATTTGTCAAAACTTGGCATTTTCCTCGTGATTTTAAATGAGAACAACTAAGCAACTAAGAAAGTTTTAAAAAATGATAGATCTGGGAAAAGATTATGTAGAATAAAAGAACACTGGCTATTTTCATTTGATCATAAAAGTAGGGACATTTCAACATGAATTGGTACTTGTTTGCAGTAAAATAATGTAGAATACATAATGCTCTCACTTGTCCTAGCCAAGAGTTTTCCACGATTTCTTCTGATTCTACTCCTAATTTTGATCAGAAACCAAGCTTGGAATTATTGTATACAACAGGCAACATTTCCCCATTGCTCATGGGCAGGGCAATGTAGTAAGTCATGCTCATTGTGGAGCCGGGACAATCTTCCCAGAGCATCTTCCAAAACCAACTTTGTATCCATTGCCCTGATAATAAATTGCAAATCGACTAGTATTAGACTAACAATCTCAGCATAATGTTGAGATCACAGATAAGGATAACAAAATAATACCACTTCGGCATGAAGGGAGGAATTCAACACAAGGTCCAAGGACTCTTATCAAGAATCAGTTAAGCCACAATTGCATCTCTAAGAAATTTCATTAGGGTACATTTGCCATATTCGCTAGATTTCAAAAGTGCCATTCAGATAGCATTTATATGTAAAAAAACACAAGTACAAAGGATAAGTAACATGGAAAGAGACCACGAACAACTGAATATCCCAAAAGCAACAAATTATAACACTGCCATAAAACTCACTCTTCAAGCATAAAGTGAGAAGTGAATTGCACCAAAAAAAAAGGTTGAGAGATTCTCTCAGAAAAGAGAATGAGAAAACAGCAGGGTGGTCAATAACAATTGACGACATCAACCTAGAGAGAATGGAAATTTTGAAAAAACATAACATAATGCAAGTGCTCATCCCATAACGGGAAACCAACATTGCACTAAGCAGATTTTCAAAATTTACTCCAAATCAGAATTAGTATGGAGCATAGATCCTAAAAGAAGATTGAAAAAATATTAAAGAGAAATAAAGAACCGCCACTTAATGTGGCAGTTTCCTGCTCTTATTCTTTTTTTTTCCTGCTCACTCTTTTTAGGTGAAAAACTAACATCCAATGTTTACTCAGACCCTGGAAAAGAATCTCCAACATCTTATCTTTCCGGAATGCTTGTAATTGAGTTTGTACACCATCAGCTATGAGTCTACGACCAACAAGGTACAAGCACGGAAATGGGCGAAGAAGGAAAGAAAAGGAGTACCTGACAATAACCAAAGAAAGTTACTTCATCTCCATCTTCTAAGAATGTACGGGTAGTTCCACCAAAAGACAGAGGTTTTTGTCCATTCCATGTCAATTCAAGCAAGCATCCATAGGATTCTGGTTCCTGGAGACAAATGGACAAATAATAACATCAGTTAATAGTAAATGCGAGCAAATTATACAGTAAACAGTAAGATGATAAGTCAATAAAACAAGGAAAGTTGGAGCGAGGAGCTGTAGAGGCATCATGCTGCTGAGTAGTAAATCTTACTGGTCCACTGATAGTTCCAGTTCCAAACAGGTCCCCAGGCCTTAGGTTGCAACCATTGATAGTATGGTGTGCTAGTTGTTGAGTAATTGTCCAATATCTGTATCACAGAAAAATCATTCAGCATTACCGTGGAGAAAAAAGAAATTGATGAAGTAAAATTTCCTTTAGACTTTGTGTGTGTGCTTGTTACATCTCCTTCTACACTTGATTACCCTTGAACTATCCAGCATTTAAAGAGCCAGAATCCTCAAAAACTAGATGCTAAACGGTCTTGGACAAATTTGTTTTTTTTTAGTGGGGTAGGGGGCAGCTTGGTCGAGGGGCAGGGCGGAGTATTAGGCACAGGTACAACAACAACTACCCAGTATAGTCCCACAGGGTGAGGTTTGGGGAGGGTAATATATACACAGGCTTTACCCCCACCCGAAAGGATGGAGAGGCTATTAGGCACAGGTACATGAACAATTATTTTCACCATCAAACTAATTGAAGCCACTATCCTACTGAAAGCTTTAACAGCAATAAATATCATGATTCTGGTGAAAAACGAAACAGATTACAAATGTTTTGGCTTGATAACTGAAGAACCATGAAATTGCAAGTGCAAGCTGCAAAATACTTACAAGTGGTTGAAGTTGCTTCTTGTCACAACACATGAATCAGCTTGTCCAGAAGGTTTAATGAGAACCTTGTACAAAAAATCCACTCATTATCCAGATGTTTTATGAAATTTAAGCACTACAACAAACTATTATCTCCTGTTTTTTTCCCTTTGTTTGATACATCAACACTAAGTAGGAGGATTCCATCTACTCCACCAACTTCTTCAATTAAAAATAAAAAGGGCAGTCCAGTGCACTAAGCTCTCGCTATGCACAGGATCCAAGAAGGGCCGGACCACATTGGGTCTGATGTACGCAACCTTAGCTAGTTATCTTAGTATTAGAAATAAATCATTGTCAATTAAGTACTAGACATATCAAATCCTATCATGGGAAGCACAGAACAGAAGATACCTCCAAGGAAATGTCATAGTTTCTTGATGTCTTCTCCTCAAGATATGTTAATGGAGAAGGGTTCTGCAATTGAAAGAGAAAAAGTTCTGATCAATATGAATTTCACTGGTGAGCTTGTGTTTAAGAGTTGAGAATTCAAGACTACCTGCTTTGGGGCCTCACATGCAAAGGGTTCTAAGGCATCTAACGTCACAATCCAAGGAGATATGGTTGTGCCTGCAAGACCAAAATTGGAAAACGATATTATCCTTACGGTTATATTTCTAGAATACTAGCAGATAAGGACATGGGAAACTTTAAGATAGCAAACACTTATATGCATTTAATAAAGCCAATTGGATTTCTTACCAAAGCTCTTTCCAAGAAAGGGACCAAGAGGCACGTACTCCCATGCCTGAATATCTCTTGCTGTTTAAAATAGTCGCTTATCAATTATCAGCACAGAATCATGCCACAAGAACTTCAAAAAGTCAAGTATATTATTAAGCATACCACTCCAATCATTCATCAAGACAAGTCCAAATATATGATCTGCAGCCTCATTAACATCCACCGTTGTTCCTAGTTCATTACCAGGGCCAACTACAGCAGCCTTAAAGCAAAAAGAAGTACAGTGTACATAATGGAATTAACAAACAACTCAGCAAGGAAAAGTAATATAAATCAAAGTTGGACCAACAATAGAAAGAAAACTTGCATTGTATATAGGACTACGCATTTTCCAAAATATGAGCTATAAACTCTTACCATTTCTAACTCAAAATCCAATTTTCTAGAAGGTCCAAAATACGGTGCAGAATTACCAGTTGGATGAGCTTGTCCTCTGGAAGACACATTCAAATCATAATTAGGAAAAAAATGCCAACATTTATTCGTAATGAATGGAATAGTTGGAGAATTTAGGTCACACATAATCTATTCACATCAAACACCAAAATATGAATTGGTATGAACATAATTTAATTATATAAAGTACCAAACTTTATATTCATTTAACGGGAAAAAAAGCACCATGTGCCATGTCTCACGCTGCAGTGGAAATGCTTCACTACCAAGAATCACATTAGAAGATTCCAATAAATTAAATGCTACAGAGCGGGCCTGTTAAAAGATCATTGATATAGCAATTCACTTAGGTGCTGCGACATTGAGACCCTGCCAAAGGAGTGATTAAATCAAAAACATCTGTCACGACCTAAATGATTAATGCAAACAATTTCCCATCAAATGTGTCTTAAGCACTCGACAGTTATCTTCCTAATTTCTCTCTACTGCAGTAGAAATGCTTCACTACCAAGAACCAAATTAGAAGACTCCAATAACTTAAATGCCACAGAGCGGGCCAGTTAAAAGATCATTGATGCAGCTATTCACTTAGATGCTGCGACATTGAGACCCTGCCAAAGGAGTGATTAAAGTACAAACATCCGTCATGGCCTAAATGATTAATGCAAACAATTTCCCATCAAATATGTCTTAAACACTCCACAGTTATCTTCCTAATTTCTCTCCACATAAATAAACTGATACAGATTTCTAGAAAGGACTGGAAAAACTACTATTCTGTTCACCTGGGTCTCACAATATCAGTTCCAGAAATGACAATTGACGATGCTCTCCCATGGTAAGCAATAGGAAGATGGAACCTGAAAAGGGTGATCAGATTCCATGAGCCAGCATATAGAAACGGAAGTACAAGGACGTTGATGCCCCTCCCTCCCCCTCCTCTTCCCCCTCCCTTCTTTTTCTCTCCCTCTCCCTCCCTCCCCCAAGAAAAGAAAATGGCTGGAAAATATCGTCCAAGGTAATTTATACGACATTTTTAAGGTGTCTGTGTTGTCGGCATACCAATTAAGGTTGATAGGATTTTCGGGGCCACGAAAGATAGTCCCACAATTCTTGGCATGGTGCATTGATGAGAAGAAGTCCGTGTAGTCTCCAATGGCGACCGGTAGAAGCATTTGAACTTTGTCCTGAAGTATCAATCAACACAACACAAGAATTAAGCCAACACCAGTCTGCTAACAGACATGAAAAATCCAATTACCATGCCATACCATAGGCAGAAGAGCTATCTGCCTTAAAGCAGCATTGTCGCGCAGAGTTGGTTCTGTGGCTGCACAAGGACAAAATAGAATAACCCAACTTCAAACTTTATCAAAACTCCCTTTGTTCTCAAACTCAATGGGCCTCAGGAAATCCAATATCAGATATTGCTATGATAAGGTTGGACGGAGAATTTTAAATTTACAAGAGGTCTAAAATTTAATAAATTTTTAATCTTTAAGAGTTTAACAACTAACATTTTTTGAGTTTCATTTGGATCCAAAATGAGACTAAGAAGAATGTGGTTTAAGTTTATATTCCAATCAAATTTCTTATGTATATCCAAACAGATGCGAAGGATTTAAGCTTATGACTTTGTCATACATACAATCTACCTCCATCAAACAGACCCTTACATGAAAGAGAAGCGCATACCTGATAACAGTTTTTGCAATGTCGCCCGAGCTTCCTTCCATGCAGGTCGTCCCAATCCCACAAATTTGTTCAAGTTAGGCTACAAATGCAAAGAAGTTAGCTTATGACTTCACAGTCCCTCAACCTTGCCATTAACACAGAATCACACAAGGCTTAGTGGCTCGCCAAAAATTAGGAGTTTAAGTTCTCTGCATGGGAATTGTAAAAAATGCTTATACAATCAGGCCAGTTAAAAGGTAATTGCAGATAACATTATTTAATACTAGCATTGATTGATACCGTAAAATAAATGGCAAGCAACCTTCTTTAACAGATTAAGTTACACGGATGTTGTAAAAAATTCATTAAATTGTCAGTGTATGTAACTTAAATCCTATAATTATGTTGTTAGGAAATTTCCTACTTCATTGACAATAGTAGCTAACATATAATTTGATGAAATCCAACTAGTGGAATGCTATCACTATGTACCCAGATATTTTGTCGTCTCCTTCATTCATTCTTCCTTTTCTAGGACATAACTCCAGAAAAGAGCAAGGGGAACTTTACACATTGCACAGTATAACACTCACAAGAAAATCAAACAAAATATACCACTTTCTTAAAACTAAGACAGGGCATAACAGTTGAAAATAACAAAAAAGGAGCTCATAAATCAATAAAAATTAACTAAAAATGAACTTAGTAGTAAAAAAAGAGTTCAAGTTATATGTACTAATGGTGTAAATAATAAATCATTTAAAAGGTAACTATAGCTAACTTTATTTAATAGCATTGATCGATAAGTAAACTATTACTGTATAATTAAACTATACTGATCGTGTGAATATTCAGTACACTATCAATGGATATAACTCAAATCCGTCAGGAAATTATACAATTCCATCCGAAAAATAGGAGAAAACAGAGCACAAAAATCTACAAAGATTACCAAAAACTGAACTTAACGGTAGGAAATTTTCTAAACGTGCAATCAAACAGAGGACAAATAGAACCCCTACTAATAAATATTCAGAAATCAATGAAAATGAAAATAAAACCGACCTGATTGAAACAATCGGGGTTTTTTAGTAAAGGACCGTCAAATAAACCGGCGGCGCTAAGAGCCGATAAATCCAAGACGTAATCTCCGATAGCGACGCCCGGTCGAGGTACTGAACCCGGCTCAGGCTTGAATACACCGTAAGGTAAGTTCTCGAGAGGGAAGTGAGATTCCGGTTCAACTTCAACAAACGACTTCAGCACCATGACTGATGAAGAGAAGGAAGATGAAAACGACGACGTTTGGAACTGGAGTTCAGAGCACTCAGTGAGTGACGTGAGATACTGAAAATGAACTGATGACGAAAGCTTAAGAAGAGAATTTGTAGTTAACTACGTATATTAAATCGAACGGTGAAGATTGCGAGTTGAGAAGCGGGTAGATGAGATCAGCGGTTGGTTGTCACCTATCATTCAAAGGTGCAGTCCTCCTTTTTCGTCGCTCTACGCAATTCCACGTGGATAAAATATATCATTTACCAAATGCGACTTATAATTCGCATTCTTCAACGCGATTGAATTCCTTCTAGTCGCAATTGGTTCAAAAAATAACCTTCATGTGTTCATACCGAATCAAATAATTTCTTATTAGTAATTAGAAATTAAGGTGATAAATATATCACTTAATCTTTATTAAGCAATAAATATGTATAAATGTCTTGCATTTGTTGATTAAGTGATGAATGTGATAAAGTTAAAAATTAACTAGTTATTTCATTACCCTTAACAAAAGATTTCGAATTTAATTCATGAAAATAAAAATAAAATACTAGTAAAAAATATTTAAGCCGATCAAATATGAGTTAATCAAGTTAGTGAGTTTCAAATATCAAGTTTTTAAATAAACAGAACATAAACGTATTAAGGTACAGATTGGTGTTTGGTACAAAAAATTTCTTTATGTCCTTAACATTCAATAAAATTGGAAATGTATAAACTAGTTAATTAAGTAAAAAAAATCTTTTATTGGTAGATTAAAGGTTCACTTTGTAGGATCATTTTGATTATAAAAAACATAAATTATTCTAGAATTTTTCATAAATGTTTATACCTCGCATATGTAAGTGACTTTTTCCTTTTATTCCTCTTGAAATAATTTTCAGTAAAATAAAAAACTGACAAATATGTTCTGATAAAATTGCCACCCTGAATAAAAATATACTAAGTTTTACTATAATAGGATGATATTAGAAATTAAATAAATTCCAGAAATCACTTTAAACACTCTTATACAGTGGTTTAGTTACAAATGCATTATCGTAGTTCTAAAGCAAATTACTTAATATCCTTTTACGATGGCAAATCATAAATAAACATTATTATAGTTCATAATTTTTTTCTTAATCGTGCAGTTAAAACTCCACTAACCTTTTAAAATTTCATACAATAGTTAATCCACACACAACTGCCCTTAGGTACATGTTAACTTGTACATGCTCGGGCGTAAGGAAATTAGGGATGTTCAAATCGAACCGGAAAACCGTACCAAACCGAAAAATCAAATCAAACCGATTAAAAAAATCCGATTAGATTTGGTTTGACTTGGTTTGGTATTGAGTAAAAAAACCCGAACCAAACCGACATATAATTATATAAATTTTATTTATATTTTTAAGATTTTATAGTAAATTTTTTTACAAAATGTAGAAATATTTAGGATCCTCTCATGTATTAACAAAAAATTATTGTTAGACGGCTAAGAAAATAACTATCCTTTGTTACTAAAAAAATTCTCCTATTAGAATGTTTTAATAGATCATATGTTTGTCAGTTTTTTCTCATATGTACTATATAATTTTAACAAAGTAAGATTGAAATAATATTCATGTAACAAAAAACTCAGAAAATTCGAAAAACCCGACAAAACCGAACCAATCCAAACGATATAATTAATTTAGTTTGATTTTAATAAAAACTGAACCATCCCGTTCCATGTACATCCCTAACAATGAATTAAGACAAAAGGGTCGTAATTGAGGAAAGGGACCATTTTTCTCTATTCAATGGAATGATCTCATTCAGTCATAAATCTTAATGGCTTCATAAGTCTCCATCGCCTTTTTGAATTATCGTGACGTGTGGATCAGTCTATGCACACTTTAGCTGTTCTACGAGAAAAGTATTGAGTAATTTTATTCATCAAAATCTATACAAATGAAAAAAATTATCTAGTATTTTTACCTTCATTGAAGTTTGAACTTACGCCTTCGTGATTTTTAACCGTTTATATCTCCTACTGCTCATTTAATTTAATGAAATTAATTGGTAACATAAACGAGATGCAAGTCTCTTAATTTCCTCAACATCTCTTGTTTTTCTTCAATAGAATTAAGATACATTGCAAGTATAGGAGGTAAATTCTTTATTCGATTGATCTTTTATTCTAGTTCAATTCGATAATTTCAAGACAAATATTATTTGAGTATATGCGTTTGTTGCATTCTTTTGGTTGATCTTTGAATTGTCAATTGTGCGTCAAAGCATCTATTAGAACGACTTCTTATGTTTTGAAGCGTTGTCTAACTCTTTTTTGGTATATATATATATATATATATATATATATATATATATATATATATATATATATATATATATATATATATATATATATATATATATATATATATATATATATATATATGCCCTGATGTTACACTGTTGCCACTGTTGCTGAGGTATTTTAGTGCCCCCAAAGCTGCAATATTTTGCAGAATAGTACTTATGTTATAACTCATAAAAGATCTAGATAGTTCAATTCCTAGGATGTCTGCCCAAAATACTTTAGTGGCAAACACCGGAGGAACTGCTAAAGTTAACGATCTACACACAAAAAATTCCTCTGCTGCTTCCTTAACCAATGCATCAGCAATCATGTTTTCTTCAGGTAGCTGTGTCTCACCTCCACTCTGTCCGACCTTTGTATCAATGACCTGCATTCACAAATCAAAGGGTCAAACATTTGGTTTCCGTTAATCGGCATATTGATTAATTCGGAAGAGTCCATGTTTATTTCTGGCGGCAGAAGATTATTTCTTTTCACTAGCTGAAGGCCTCCGATGAGTGCTTTGATTTATGCCTTAATATTTGCTGTATTGGGAAGGTTCTCCATGAATCCTATGATCCAGTTTCCACTATGGTTTCTAAACACTCTCCCTATACCCCCTTCCCATACCTAGGTTATCTTTTGCAGCCCCATTTGTGTTGAGTTTGAAAGTACCCCTAATTTCCTTTTCTTCTATTATTTATAGCACAAAATTCAGCAGCCTTTACAAAAGTGTTGTTGGTATTAATTGGATCCTTTTTGTTGTTGAACGTGTTGCTATTCCTCATCAGCCAAATGTGCCACAAACAGAATGGCATTAGACCGCCCCAAGTGAGGGTTGCATTGTATTTGGTATCCTTGATTTTCTGCACCACTGATATCCAAGGGAGGTCATTAGGATTTTGGTTGGAGAAGGTTTGGGTTGATCGTGTGCCACAGTTGAACAACATTTAGGCAGTGGGAGAAAATGTGGTCAATGTCTTTCTTAGCAAATCCACAGTAGTGGCATTGATGAGTGCATGTCAGTCCAATGGAGTGAAGGTAACTTCTGGTTGGGAGTCTTCTGTGGGTTAAAAGCCATATGAAGTGTTTGACTTTATTCAGCGTGTATAGCTTCTAGATTCCCCTGAAAAGTTCTTCCCCATGAGCAGAGGGCCTTAGAGTTCCTGCTTAAGTATGAGTAAGCAATGCTATTAGAAAATTGGTCATTAACTGTGAGATCCCAAATTAAGTTGTCTTCTTTATTAGTCTCACTAGGAATGAGCACATACTTTATGAGGTTTAGAATATGGGGAGGAAAGTCAAAGGATAATGAGGAGGTGTTCCAAAGCCCCCCCCCCCCCCTCCCCCCGGTGAATTGAATCAACCTTAATTATAAGGTCATTGTGAGTTTGGGGGCCTTGAATCAATTCCCTTAAGGCGGGCTGGTTAGGGATCCACTTATCATTAATGAAGTTAAACCCTATTTCCTCTATTAACTATCCACTTATTGACTTTGCTAGAAGTTTCCCAACACTTTCGAAGGCCCTTCCATGATGGAGATTTTTGAGTTCCTGTGCTTTTCCAAGCTGAGGCATTTCTAGACATGTGACAGTATTTATAGATCAACGCTCTGGCCCAGAGGCTATTTGTGTTTTTGTAAGCTCTCCAAGCTAGATTTGCAAGGGCATCTTTGTTCTTTAGACTAGCTTTTTGCAATCCCAGACTAACTTAAACATATATTAGAATGACTTCTTATGTTTCGAGGTGTTCAAAACAAATGACCTATTCATGCAAATACACAATAATATGATAGTTTTTTCTGTAGTTAGAACAAATTTGATAATTTCATAGTTTTGTAATGTCTTCTTTGCAAGATGTGACGATGCAGAAGAGTGCAGTTGAAAAAACAGAAAAGTTCTGGCTCAATATGAATTTCACAAATGATGAACGTATGTTTTTAGAAGTTGGAAAGTCAAGACTACCTGCTTTAGGGCCTCACGAGCAAAGGATTGTAAGGCATCTAAAGTTTTTCGCTACCTATTTCTTAGAGGAAAAGGGTGCTCCTAACTCCTTCTACTTCTCTCAAAGGCAGGAACTATAACTTGACCTTCGAGGAAGAAGTTTGTGGGAGCTCTCCTTCAAGAACACCTAAATAGTAAAATGTTATCTTTTAAGCTAAGCAAAGTCAAAAAAATTGGTTGGCTGTGTAAGGTGAAATGATTGGGCCTGGAACTAATTGGAAATATAGTGAATGAAATTTTTTTGCCATCTTCCATGAATATTTTTATGAGTGCCTAATGCAATTTATAAGTCAGTATATATCAGATTTATCATTTATAAGTAGTACATAACATACGTGACTTATAAGTCGCCTGTTAAGAATGCGATTTATAAGTTATATTTTTATGATTGCGACTTATAAATTACATTTGAAAATACAATTTATAAAGAGCATTCTGCGAATACGAGTTATAAGCCTCATCATTCTGAACACGATTGTAAGTCCAATGCAAGTGTGATTTATAAGCAGTTTTAATTAGGTTTGTGCATAATTTGTAAATATCGAATTATCATATCGAAATTGAAAATTTTGGTAATTGGTATTTGGTATTTGGTATTTGGTATGTATTAGAATAAAAAAATAAAATACTAAAATATCAATATCATACCGAAATATATATATTAAGTTACACAATACACATATATTAATTATAACACTAATATTAAAGTTTTATAGTTTCTATTCTTTTTATAGTTATCTTTAAACTTTACTATCCTTTTTTTCCTACTATACTTAGCCTTTCTCCTTTTCTTTGGTTGCCTACTTATGTATTAACCTTCCCGCCATCTAGGTTTAGAATCTTTTATTTTTACCTTTTTTTCTTACTATATTATAATATTTTTATTTTCTATGTGAATATTTTACTTTAAAATATTACATTATGCATTAGTTAATATTCAAGCCAAATAAATCAAAGCTGCCGTACCGAATAAAATAAAATCGAAAGGAGAAAAAGCCGAACCATACTAAGAATTCAATTAGGTATGGTATTGTTATAGCATTTTAAAAAACCAAATACCAAATCAAAATATCTAAATAATATACCCACCGACAAACACCCCAAAATTATAATCCCACTTATAAAGTTTCAGAGAGAAAACTGAAAAGGCATAGTCCATTATCTTTGTATTTTGTCTCAAAAGTATTCTTCACATTCTTTTACCTGGACCACTAATAGTCATTAAGTTTTTACTAAAATAGTTCACTTTTGATCGTAACCAAAGTATTCTGTTAAACTTAATATTAAGAGTAAACACAACGTTTCATCCCTCAACTGAGACACAGATCCAACCTTTCCATCCCTTTCTTCACGAATTAACATATTATTTGGACTCTAATTAAGCAAATTTAATAACTTTTTTACATTAACAACTGGTAAATAATATTATCTCGTTACAAAATTAACATGATCCATGTATAAATACCGGCATCAATTTAAACATTTCATGATAATAAATGAACTTGCAAAACCAATACAAATTCGAGTAAATCACTATAAGCACCTTTATACACTGGCTTAGTTACAAATGCATCCTCTTAGTTCTAAAGCAAATTCTTAATATCCTTCTACAATAGCAAATCACAAACAAATAATATTGTAGTTAATAATTTATTTTCTTAATTAAAACTCCACTAATCTCTTTAAATCTCATAATAGATTCAATCAAGACATATATTGAATTACTTGAGCATTTGTAATTGGAGCGAATCCAAACCCGTTAAATTATTCTTTTAGACACTGTATTAAGGATATTAACTAGCTTGAACATTCATATAATACATGTTTTTGTTTTTTTAATATAAGTAATATATTTACAATTGGACCGTATACAATATATATAGGTATATATATATATATATATATATATATATATATATATATATATATATATATATACCGTAATTTGCTAAATATTTAAAGCAAACAAGAAAATGGCAATTTCAAAATGTATATATATATATATATATATATATATATATATATCAAAATATTTTACATTGAACATCCATTTCCTTGTAATTCCATTAGGATTGTAACATTTCACATTAATTAAAATATTCTACATTGAACATCCATTTCCTTGTAATTCCATTAGGATCTAACATTTCACGTTAACTTATAGTTAGATCTTATTAAATAGCCTACCAACACGTGAGGGTTTGTCTTCATAAAAACCAATAGCTTTTGTTTTAATAAAATCTCTTTTAATTTCATTCTAACTTACTTTATTTATACATAGTTAGAGTTTGGAAATTTTAATTGTGTAAATATTTTTATTACTAAAAGAAAAGACATGATCTCTTTCCATTTTACAGCTGCTGCATTAATGTGATCAGAATTGAGAAATTCAAGTTCACACAAAAAATCCAGGGGTCTAAACAGCAATTTACGAAACTTGAGGTGGTTATCAAAACAGAACCAGAAAATTACGCGTAGTTCCTCTATAAATACCCGCCTTACTCCTCATTTTATCCCATTTCATGCCCGCTTCGGTGGTCTCGATCTAAAAAGTTCCTTAACGACAAAATCCATAACTCAAAAGAACAAATTCAAAAACTGCAAATACTGAATCAATACAGAATAAGATTAACGGTGAATTTTGATTATTTAGTCAATTTTCCCAAAATTGAATCGCTTAAACGGAACCCTAATTCCGATGAACTGAATGACATGATTTTTGTTTTTGATTGCAGGGAGAAGAGAATTAAGGCGCTATAATGTCGATAGATTTGGTACTGAAACCGTCGTGTAGCAGGTGCGGCTCCACGTCGGAGTTGTACGGAAGCACCTGCAAGCACTTGACTCTATGCATGTCTTGTGGTAAAAACATGGCTGAGACTCGTGATAAATGCTACGAGTGTGGCACTCCGATCACACGGCTGATTCGAGTATGTTCCTCTATTGAACTTGTCATGAGTACTAGAATTTGGGTGAATTTCTATATTTGTCATTACTTTGTTTTGATAATCTAGATATCTTTTGTGAGTAATTTCTTACAAGTATGCGAATAGAATGAGTCCGTATAAAGAGGAGTGTATCAAGGATTTAGGAAGAGTTACCGGTCTTTGCTCCAAATAAATAGCTGCATAACATGTATCTATTCCATAAATTTTGTTTTGTGCATACCTCGACTATTCCATTGGGTACCTGCTACCGCCTACCAAAATAACAGTACCAGTTAACTCACCCACCTAAGCTTAGGTAGAAGGGAAGAATCATTTAGTGTTTTTGTCTCCGCTGGGATCTTTTGAAACAGCCTCCCTGCCCTTCCGGGTAGGGGTAAGGCTCGTCTACATATTACCCTCCCCAGACCCCACCTGGTGGGAATGTAATGGGTAGTTGTTGTTGTTGTTGTTGTTGTTGTTGTAGGTATGATTGTTTAATGGCTCAATTGTGGTTAGTGCTTCTCATAGAGTTATAGTCTATTTGTTTGGAGCAAAGGCATGGTGTAGGTAGGCTTCTGGTGAGTATTCATATTATGGATCCAACTAGTTTGGGGGCATAGTTGATAGATGCTAGTAGTTTCTTTGAGTTTTCGCCAAAATTTCGTGGAGAATTTGGTTTTTTTCCTTGGGCTCTGAAGCCTTATGTCCTTTGTTCTTTTGAGGCAACTGGTTAGGTGGACATAGGCCAGGTTTTGCTTCTGCAAAGATATCAGTGTGTTTGAGTTTGACGGTGCTGATTTGGGAGTGCAATTACAGCAAGTAGATGCTAGAGGTTTCATTGACGTAGTTGAGAGATTCAGAACTTCGTGGATATAGTCACCCAATCTGATTTCCCTTTGCTTCTAAATGATAAAATAAAATTGTATGGCAGTCGTAACCAACTTTTAGGCCTTCCGAGAACATTGGATTACTTCGTCACTCAACGATGTGGAGTTACGTGTAAATATTTGGAGATTCGATTATTAAAGGTGATCATTAATCCAAATAGTTTGACTCACTTGCTTATTCCATAGGACTCAATTGATAAAAATAAAGCTTCATCTGTTCTTGAATAAAGACAAATTTATGTTTTGTTTTCCTTTAGACATTGGAGTAAGCGATGGTTGATAGAAGATGATTGATACATATATGGTATAGGTAGGTTACGTCCGTATACTATCCTCCTCCGTTATCTTCATTTAACCCAAGAACATCATCTTTCCTCCTTTCTTCCACCAAGATCAAGAGCTTCTGCCACCCTATACTTTCTTCACTACTTTTTTTGTATTCATCCTTTGCTTCTGTAGTCTTCTGGTTATATTTTTTATCCTTGTTTCCTGGTTACATTCTCATTTTCTAAACATAACTATTTGCCACGCCAACATGATAACTATTTTGTCTCGAGCTTATATTGATTTAATGCGTGAAGCCGTGAACTAGTTCCTTCTTACTTTTGTTAAGATTATCTGAGACCTAAACAAGGATAGTATAAGAGAAAAATGAGGAATATAAGCACTATTGTATAACCTAGTGCTAAAGCTTGATTCATTAAGGTACATGTATTGATCTGTAGCATGTGTTTGAGAAGCAAATATTACACCTTTCTACTTCTCCAAAATATTCTATGCTCACCCTGCAGACTGTTTTTGGTTATGTAAAAGCTGGACCAATTGCACTCTTTTTTGTGCCTTATGTTCTAGAGTTCTGAATGGAAATACCGGATGTAAGCTTTTTCTCTTATGGCACTAGTTTCTCAATTGATGTGTTGGGAAGTTGAATGAAGGGGTCTATTTCTGATTCTTTCATTTTGGATTAGGTAGGTGTTTTGTCTGATCTGCTATAATTTTCTGTAATTTGTGTAACTGTTCATGTATTCACTTAGAATCGTTATGGCTTTATTACTATTGATGAAACAACAACAACAACCCGATCTGGGGAGGGTAGTGTGTACGCAGGCCTTACCCCTATCTTGGGGTAGAGAGGGGTAGAGAGGCTGTTTCCGATAGACCCTCGGTATACTTTCCTCCAAGAACTCCCTACCTTGCTCTTGAGGTGACTCGAATTCCCAACCTCTATGTTGAAAGCGGAGGGTGCTTACCATCAGAGCAATTCAGTTTTAATTGCTCGAATGCAATTATTTCACTAGCATGAATGATATTAAGTGTGTGAAGGCTTAGGCAGTTAGCAGATATAAGAGGTGAAGTGTGTCAAACAGCCTTAAGTTAGGATGTGCTTGCTGCTGCCTGCTCAATAGAAGTTTTTATCTTTCTGATGCTGAATGGGTTGATTTGCTCTATTTTGTCCAAAATATTTAAGTGAACATCTTAGTCATGCTAATGATATCAGTTAGACGCTTCGTCAGAGTCAGACCACACTTTTGGTAGCTATTGTGGACTGAGTTTTTTTTTGTCGAAAGCATTCAATCTGTGTCAATTCATGAAAGAATTTGTATGTGATGCATTATTTACTTTACCCATGGTGCAAAATTGGGTATAAAACTGGTTACTGAAACCATGTTTATGTGCAGGAGTATAATGTTCGGGCTTGCTCCAGCAATGACAAGAATTATTTCATTGCTCGATTTGCTTCAGGCTTACCGAACTTTTCAAAAAAGAAGAATGAGAGTAAATGGACTTTACAGAAAGAAGGTTTGCAAGGACGTCAAGTTACGGATACTTTGCGGGTATGAAATATTTAACAGTATCATCCTCGTTGCATCGGTATACAAATACACACACACAAAAAACCCATATATATATATATATATAATATATATATATATATATATATATATATATATATATATATATATATATATCATATGTGTATATATATATATCATATGTATATATATATATATCATATGTATTTCTCAAGTATAATAATTTGTATCAAGACAATGAACCTTGAGTGATTAGTTGGATTTCAGGTTAAGGCGAAGAGTAGTGTAACTACGCTTAGTGTCCACGAAAACCTGTAAATTTACTGGTACATAAATGACCATGAAGTAAGAGCTGGAATAAACTATTCAGATTGACCATATGGAATATAAACTGCTTAGATTGACTGCATGGAATAACACGTTGACCATAGGTTGTACATTAATAATATTCTTGATGGATGTCTTCTGTGAAGAAGCAATATTCTCAAGGACTTAATTAATTTAACTTTAGGAAAGTAAAATGTGTTTTTGAAGCATCAATTCGAAGTCTAAGGCAAAAAGTCGAACCAAAAGAGAGTAAAAAGAAACCGATCGGTCTCGATTTGGTGATGGTTATGCATACATACAAATCAACGATGAATGAAGCTAACTGAATTTTATGTTGCATGGACTCTCCAAAACAGCTGCCACAACCCGGTTGGATCCTCCAATAATGCACTACTTTTGGAGGATCTTACACGTACCAATCAACATTTTCGGCGAGTCCAAGCATCATACTGAATTAGCCCAGATTGATCGGACTGACCAAATGTGCACCCTAGCAGGCAACTCGAAGCAACTTCTAATGTCTATGGGTGAAATATAGTACTAGGACTTTTGAGCTAGCTGTAGAAAATAAATGAGAATTGCAACTGTTAGTTGCATTGAATGCTTACCATTGATTTGCGACTTGTTAGAGTGGACTTTTCCTTGATTCTCGAGTTGGTGTCTTGTTTGACTCAATTTATTCTTCAACGCCATAAATGTTTGGTTTCTTTTTTTAATCATCGAGAATCCTCCAAAACTTGATGGATAATCAGCCCACCCCTCTACCCTTCTCCACACAAATGCCAGACTCACTTCACCCGTTAGAATTCGAACTCTCGACCTTTACCTAAATGCATTTTTCGTTGTACTATCTTTACTATTGAACCAAATCCTTGGAGCTAGATCGTTGGTTTTCTTTGAAACACTGACACTATGGATCACTTGGATGTTGACTAATTCACTTGGTAGTATTCTCCACGTTTTTGGCACAGTTGGTGGTTCACCACTTCATTTTGACTAAGCTCCCACCTCCTGCTTGATGCTGAGGGAGTACTTCGCCCTATTCCGTTGAGCCTCTTATGCAGAAGCATGAGAAATATAATTAGATAGAAGGTTCTTAATTATATTTATCAAAAGGTATCTTTTTTTTTTTGGTGAACAATGTAATAACTAATGGTGAACAGTAGATATGCTACTGTGGGTGCCTATTCTACTCTTATCAAATTATGATTTTTGGTGGCAGGGTTCTTTTTTCTCTATGAATGCTTATGAGTTCTTTTTTCTATGAATTGCAGGAAAAGTACAAGAATAAACCATGGCTATTAGAGGATGAAACCGGTCAATTTCAGTTCCATGGTCACCTTGAGGGAGCACAGTCAGCACAATATTATCTATTGATGATGCAGGGTGAAGAGTTGGTTGCTATTCCAGCCGGTTCTTGGTACGCATCTTAGTTTTTGTTGTTTCTGTAGCGTTGACTCCAAAAGTATTCCGCAGCTTCGTTTAGATTCTAGATCTGCATCTATTCATTTTTTCTGTTGAAATCATTAGGTACAACTTCAACAAAGTTGCCCAATATAAGCAACTTACTTTGGAGGAAGCAGAGGAGAAAATGAAAAATAGAAGGAAAACTGCAGATGGGTACCAGAGATGGATGATGAAAGCAGCAAATAATGGACCTGCTGCCTTCGGTGAAGTAGAAAGATTTGATGACAAGGAAAGTGGATCTGGTGGGACAAGGGGGCATAAGAAAACTTCTGGTGATGAGGATGAAGGCAACGGTTCGGACCATGGGGATGAAGATGAGGAAGAGGAGGCTGCTAGAAAAAGCAGGCTGGGACTCAACAAAAGAGGCGCTGATGATGATGAAGAGGGTCCCAGAGGGGGTGATCTTGACCTGGATGATGATGATATTGAAAAAGGTCAGTCTTTCTTCTTCCTAGAATGCCTTGCGTTGCACATTCGAGATTGCTGCCCATTGATTTAACTATTTAATGATCTATGATATGCATTTTCATTCTTAATGGTTATGTTGGAAAGCCCAATATCGTTCCTCTGTCTAGCTATCAGCTAGCATGATAGGGCTCTCCTGGTATTTTCTCTTTGATATCATCATTTTAAGTTGCATCTTTTTCTTGTAAATTAAGTGTCCACGAATTACTGCAGTTCACAAACATCTCTTATCCTTTCCTACTTTTGAGAATAGGAAATGGCTTCTAACAGACTAACAACTGTTATTATTGTTTCACTCTAGAGTGGGACTTCGTTCATCTGTTGTTCTGTTTTTCTTTTTCCTTGAGGCTAGGGGGCGCAGATTAGCTTGTACATTAGGTTGTTTCTTGACCATTTGATCAGCTTTTGTTTTCAGATTTCTTTTGTTTCTGCTGAAGGTCTCTCATTTCTTTCAGGGGATGATTGGGAGCATGAAGAGATTTTTACGGATGATGATGAAGCTGTTGGGAATGATCCTGAGGAGAGGGAAGATTTGGCTCCTGAAATTCCTGCTCCTCCAGAGATTAAGCAGGTTAGTTATGTGTGGGATTTGCAAATTCTGATAGTAAATAACTTTACATCATGCTGCACCCTGCAGGACTATGTGACATGTATTTGTGGTATGGAAGTTATTGGATAACTATCTTATACAAAAAGCCAGTGCCATATATTTGCCGTATTTTTGTTTGCTCTGCCAGTAAAATAAGTTTGGTTGTTTAGACACTTTTTTGGCTACTGGGACTGGACTCCCTCAGATTACAAAACTTTTTACCTTGTTAAAAAACTTTGACATCCTACAATTGGCATTACTTGAAGGATTACTATAATAAGAAAATATTGCAGGAATTCTTCCTGTTGCTCCAAATGTGCAATGTAACTTTTTTCTTGTCAACTTTTATGATGTGACATTCAAGTTAACTACCCTTATCAAGGGAATCAGATATTGACAAAGCAAGAGAGTTGAGAATTGGCTTCCTGACTATTAAGATCATACATTAAAAAAATAGTCTATAATGTTTTTTCTGCCCTTGAGTGTGGTTTTGTTGCCAATAGGATGTAGGCAGCCTTGCCCAGCGCTGATTAAAGTGTAAGTAAATGTATATCTGTTGTGATACAATTTCCTTTTTCTGAATACAATGATCTAGAAAATGGACCAGTGTACTTGTTCTTGGTTCCATAAACTTTGCGGGGAATATCATTTGTTGTCAGAAGGAGCTCCACTTCTATGTTTAAATGATATCGTATATGTGAATAGTAAGTACTACTAATTGGGATGGGGATTTAGTAGGACCATGGATCGAGAAAGTGTGCTTTTGTATTTTGTTTTGTATTTTGTGTTTTTAACGTTCTTCTCTGCAGTCGTGAAGCTCTTATATAATAACTTTTGTCCCTTCTCCATGTGGTTAGGATGACGAAGACGAGGATGAAGGTGATGAAGAGGGAGGTGGTCTGAGTAAATCTGGTAAAGAACTGAAAAAGTTGCTTGGAAAAGCTAATGGATTGAATGAATCAGATGCCGAGGATGACGATGATGACGATGATGTAAGTTTTGATTCATTATTGGTTGCTAAGTGAAGGTCTCTTTTACTTTTTATGCGCTATTTTCCTTATCCTGGTTGGGAATGATCTTAGTAGGCGTTTTTCTCCATTTGTTAGTTTTGACAGGAGTAATTATGTTTTTCCATTCCATGGTTTTAAAATCCGTCTAAATTGTCTTCTCTTGTTCTGTCTTCATCAGACAGAAGAGGATATTTCACCTGTATTAGCTCCTAAGCCGAAGGAAGCTCCTAAAGAAGAACCGATCGACACCAGCAGTCCTTCGAAACCATCTGCTTCTGGACCCACTCGTGGAACTCCAACTTCAAAATCAGCTAAGACTAAAAGAAAAGCTATTGCTGATGACTCGAAACCAACCAATGGTGCTCCCTTGAAAAAAGTGAAAACAGAAACGGTACGAAATTACTAACTATAATATTTATTTGCTTTTGGCGTGATATGTCCTTTGCATGGGAATATGATGCTGGCAAGGCATAAGTTTCATAACCACCTGGAAAACCACTTGTGGTCCTTTTAGTCTAAAGAATATAGGAGAAAGAAGAAACGCTAAGTCGGAAAGTTGATTTGCAGTTGCTGTTTATCAGAACTATGATGTTAAGACTAACATGTCCATAACCATTTTCTTGATTTTCTAAGGAGGAATTATTTCCCTTCTCCTGTTATATTATTGCTGATCTCCTTCCCTTCATATCGTGCAGGATGCCAAACCTGGGAAAGATGAAACTCCGTCTACTGCGAAGAACAGTGTTCTCCCAAAGGGTGCATCACCCTCTTCCAAAACTGCTCCAAGTCCTGCCACAGGTCCTGTTACTGAAGAAGAAATTAGAGCTGTTCTATTGCAGAGAAAACCAGTGACCACACAGGATCTTGTCAGCCAGTTTAAATCTCGTTTAAAATGTAAAGAGGTATGACAATCGGAACTCCTTTTACTTCTTGTGATATTGTAGGTTCCTCCCTCCCTTACGTGACCGCATTAATTATATTGGTGCAGGATAAGGCTGCTTTTGCTGATGTATTGAGGAAGATCTCCAAGATACAGAAGACCGGTACAGGAACGAGCTATGTTGTGTTACGAGAGAGGTGAATGTTCGTTTTATGTTCATTTTTTCTTGTTACCAACTCTATGATGTTGCAGTCTAAGTTGTATTATGTAACCTTTATTTTTCTCCTCTGTATTTGACAGGACAAATCAATAGGACGAACCAAGATATCGTTGGCTACGTACTGGTGGAGATTGGGAGATTTAAGGTGTTGGAAAAGAAACTGAACTTTGTCTTGTTGGGACGTTCAAAGCCTTGTACGGTGAGCATGCTTTGCTTTGTTTGTAATAGTCTCAAATGATCTTCGTAATAGACAAATGACCAAAAATGGGCAATAATTCTGTGCAAAGGGTTGGATAAACTCGTAGATGAATTTGTTCCTCAGAGAAATTGCAATGTGAAACAAGATTAGTATATCCAGTATCGTCTTTTACGTCAGTCTAGTTTAATTGCATCTCATGTATCATATTTTGCGAGTAATGGTTGTTGTACGTAGATAATGTCTCAACTATTTGAGTTTTAAGCAATTCCATACCGCAATTCGATTTTGCAGGTAATAGTGACAGATTAAATGTAACAATTCAAATTGACAAGTAATAGTGACAACATAGTAAACGTCTAGAGGACAGAACAAAATCTTTAATATTAGTGTGTGATGCAACTAATTCGTGGGTAGAATTATAGGAGAGCATGGCAGGGGTGTGCATCCGAATCGGTTTATCGATAAGTTAAATCGATTATTTCTTATCGATTCATCAATAAATCAAAATTGAAAAAATCGAAACCTTATTGAAACGATAACGATAAGCATATGTATAAATCGATAATCGATAAGTAAATATCGATAATGTTCAAAATCGAATTGATAAATCGAATGTATACCCCTAATTATTTCATCTACTACATTTAAGTAATGATCATATTTAAAGTTCAAATATCAATAAGGGAATGAAGTTCAAAAATGAAAAATAGAATTAGCAGTGATGAGGTATTATTTTTTTAATACCATTGGAGTGTTGGTGACACACATTTGATTCCTTACTTTAGTTTCGTTGCAGGTGCCTGTTGACACAATTTTTATGTTATAAACGGTGTTCGTCTTATTTTAGCTTCTTTTTGTCCATATTAGTTAGGCATGTTTATAGCGATATACTTTCCGTGGAATCTTGCAAATTTTCTTATTGGTGTAATTGATAACCGAATCGGTGAGCCCCTTGAAACGATAACGATAAGCATATGTACAAATCGATAATCGATAAGTAATTGTCGATAAGGGTTAAAATCGAATCAATAAATCTAATGCACACCCCTAGAGCAAGATTTAGATTTTAATAGAGTTATCACGTACGCGTACCAGAGGATAACGTAATATTAAAAGTTGACATTACAATTAATTAATAATTGCATATAGAAAATCAAGTAATCGTAATATCAATGTTCTTAGCTTGTTAATACGTCTCGTCAGTTGCCAGGTACTACAAAATTGAAATTCCTTTTAATTTCAATCATCCTGTAGATGATATTGCAATGGCATTAAAACGACATACCCAATGTATTCCGATAAGGGGAGTTTAAGGCCGGTAGTATATAAAACCTTATTGTTACCTTGTGCAAGTAGAGATGTTATTTCTGATAGTTTCTTGGTTCAGCACAAACCTGATAGTAACGCATATTGAAATATAAAACATGGAAAAACAATACAACTAGATAGTAACAAATTGAAGGAGAAACAACATCAAGTAATAGTAGAAATCCAAGCATAAGACAAAACAAGAATAATACTAAAGCTAGAAATGAAGAACATGCTATTACTATTAATCTTCTACCCTAATCCTCGATATTCTCATATATTTGAGAGTATAAATATTGATTAACTCTTAAGTTTGATTTTTTATTCCCCTTTGGGAAACCAATATAATGTCATTCCATATTGGCTTATTGATGAGTAGTGACGAAGGCAAAATTTAGGTTAAAAAAGACTGGCCAATGAGTAAACTATGTGATAGACATGATCCATTTAGATCTTTTAACTTTCTTAGCGGATTAGTTAGTGAATTAGTAAAAGTTAGTATTTAGTTGGTCAGTTAGTTAGAAGGTCGTTGGTAGTTGGTCGAAGCAGGTGCTGGGCACGTGAGTCAGGAAAGTTTTTATAACTAACTTTCCCGCTCAAGCCCCTATTCCTTTATTAGCCGATCTTATCTCATTTAGCAAGCATTTCTTTCCGGATTAGTTAGTGAATTAGTAAAAGTTAGTGATTAGTTGGTCAATAAAACTCGATTTCTTTGCATTTCAGTTTTTTGAAAATTGAGCTGCATCAACTATATTTTTGGGTTGTGGTACGGGAAATCAAAATATGATATACTGAAAAGGGTCAGATATGCCCCTGAACTATACGTTTTGGATCAATAATGTTCTTCATCCATCTATTGGGCTAAATATGTCCTTCCATTAATGTTTTTGGCTCACAAATGCCATTTGAGTTAACGGAGGGACACGTGTCATCGTCCTGTTGGTCCATTCTAAATATTTCGTAATTAATTAAAAAGACACATTATTTATACCCAAAAAATAATTTTCGAAAGCAATTCTTCTAAGACTTTTTTTACTAAAATTAGAAGGAAAAAAAAGGATCTTTTTCCAGTTTTTACAAAAAAAAGAGTTTTTTTTTACTAAAACAGCATTTTTATAAAAACAAAAATAAAATCTAAAAAGCAATATTTTTGTAAAAACTCAAAAAAGTAGATGTTTTTTGCTAAAATTTCTAGCTTTTTCCAGTTTTTACAAAAGACTCATTTTTTATTCTAACTTTTTTTCAAGTTTTTTTCAGTTTAACAAAAAAAACTAGTCAAATCAAGGCAAATTTTTCAGTTTTTGCTAAATCTAATTTTTTTCCATTTTTACAACGATGATATATGTGTATTATTGTATTATAATATAGAGTTTAAGTTGGATACGTGTCATGAAAGTTTTACACCATCACATCATATTTTTCTAGCTTTTTTTTTCCTATTGTTTTCCAGTTTAGCAAAAAAACTAGGAAAAAAAATCTAGAATAAAAAATTGGTCTTTTGTAAAAACTGAAAAAATCTAGAAATTTTAGCAAAAAACATCTACTTTTTTCAGTTTTAAAAAAATATTGCTTTTTAGATTTTATTTTTGTGTTTACAAAAATATCGTTTTAGTTAAAAAAATCTCTTTTTTGTGAAAACTGGAAAAAAATTCTTTTTTTTTCTTCAATTTTTAGTAAAAAAAAAGGTTTTAGAAGAATTGCTTTCGAAAATTATTTTTTGGGTATGAAATAATGGGTCTTTTTAATTAATTACAAAAACTTTAGAAAGAACCAACAAGACGATGACACATGTTCCTCCGTTAACTCAAATGACATTTGTGAGCCAAAAACCTTAATGGAAGGACATATTCGGCCCAATAGGTGGATGGAGGGCATTATTGATCCAAAACGTATAGTTCAGAGGCATATTTGATCATTCTCCGTATAATACATAGAGGCACCCCCTAAATTCCACCTTCTAAAAGTGTTCAAATACAATAATACAGGTGCACAATATCAAGTAATAGTAGAGATCCAAGTATAAGACATAACAAGAATAATACTAAAGCTAGAAAGGAAGAACACATTATTACTACCCGAGTCTGAAGCAACATGTAATAGTAGAAATTTAAGCATAAGACAAAGGCAGAATACATAAAATAGCATCTGAACTTGTACCTAAATCTCTGTCACACACTTGATGATCACACGCAACCTTTTACACACTCAGCTTTTTAAAAGTGTGTCAAATACACACTACCTTTTTTTGACCAATTTTTCAAAACATGTGTGATTTCACGATCCAATCAGATAGTGACACGTGTCGCTATTTTTTATTTCAAAAATACTTAAAATTACACCTATACCCCTTAACCATCTTCTCCATTTCATATCTTTCTCTTCTCCATGGGAGATTGACGCCAGACACCACCAAAAATCCATATTTAATCACCTTCATATTATAAAGCAAAATTAGGAACTCAAGTACATTAATCACGAGTTTGTGAGTCAAGATTCAAATTTGACACAATAAATATAATGCAAAACTCAAAACTCCATTAAAGTTGGTTATGACCAAATCCATGGTTGCTCGATTCGTGGTATAGATTCAAATCCAAATTTATAAAGTTTTCTTGATATAGATTTCTTTTAACTTTCTTTACCAATTTCTTCTAAAGCTATTTTTATTATTGTTATTCTTAAAGTGGTGGACATGAAAGATGAGAAAATGGGTGGGGAAGAAGACGAAAATGAGAAAAAGGGGAAGGGCATGAGCAAATTGGTTGTTTGTTTTCTATGGGAGCGGGAGGGAAGTTTTATATAGTGAGATTTTGGAGAAAAATAAAAGGGAATAATTTCTCCATTGTTGCAAGAGCTGGTTGTTTGTTTAAGCTCTTGACGAAGAAGATGCTGTTTTAATTAAAAAATAAAAAATGGATATGTGTCAGTTACACACGAGAGTTCACAGATTTCTTCTCCTATTCATTCACCTAATTTGTGTGTAAAACACGCTCTTGCCATGTAATCAAAATGATGTGTAACTGACACACTTTTAAAAGGTTGGATATGTAAAATGTTGTCCGTGATCAACAAGTGTGTAACATAGATTTGGATACAAATTTATGTGCTATTTTATGTATTCTGCCTAAGGCAAAACAAGAATAATACTAAAGCTAGAGCGAAAGAACACACTACTAGTACCCGAGTGTGAAGCAATAGAAATCCTAATTATCAAGGCTGATAATCAGGATCACCAGCTTTGTCATCGGATGGAGATGACACAGACATCGAATCAGAATCAGAGCTGGCTCCGGCGGGCCAACAACTCTAGGGGGCGAAGCAGCACCTCCATCGGGCGCAACAACAACTCCATCGACCAGGAACCTAGCAGTCTGACGCCCACGTACACCCCTCCTCAGCAGGGGCAGGAACCATCTCCTCAGCAGGGGTAGGGCCACCTCCTCAGTAAGGGCAGGGGCCACCTCCTCAGCAGGGCAAGGACAGGGGCAGGGGCCACCTCCTTAGTAGGGGCAGGGGCCACCTCCTTAGTAGGGGCAGGGGCAGGAACCCACCAATTCAGCGCTGTAAAAAACAATAAAAGCAGTGCTGATTAGCGTAAAACACTTGCTAAACTTGCATAAAAATAATAACACGCTTACATTTGTTTCCTCAAAAGCTCAATTTGCACATTCATCGCTGCTATTTCCTCATCACGAGCAACAAGAAACCTATCAGATAAAGGGAAAAAGTATATGATTGTTTAGAATAATAAGCGTAATCACCAAATGCACAAAGAAAGCTAAAGAACCACTTGAATGCTAAAGGGAAAAAGTATATGATTATTCAGAATAATAAGCACAATCACCAAATGCACAAATAGAGCTAAAGAACCACTTGAATGCAAATGCTAATTATCCAGCCTCTAAATCCTCATTACACAAATACCAAACCAAAAAATGCACAAATAAAGCTAAAGAATCAGAAAATATAGAAATAGAAAAAATTATTCATCAGCCTCTAAATACTCATTACACAAATACCAAAAAAATGCACAAATAAAGCTAAAGAATTAGAAAAAGCACATTATCTAGTATTTAAATTCTCATTAAACAAACACCAAATAAAAAAAAACGCACAAATAAAGCTAAAGAATCAGAAAATACAGAACAAAATTATTCATCAACCTCTAAACACTCATTACACAAACACAAACTCAAAAAATGCACAAATACACATGATTTCTCGGCCTCTAAATCCTCATTACACAAACACAAACTCAAAAAATGCACAAATACACATGATTTCTCGGCCTCTAAATCCTCATTACACAAACCCCAAATCAAAAAAAATGCACAAATAAAGCTAATGAATCAGAAAATGCACAAATGCACAAGATTATTCAGCCCCCAAATCGTCAATACCCAAACACCAAATAAAAAAAAACGCACAAATAAAGCTAAAGAATCAGAAAATACAGAACAAAATTATTCATCAACCTCTAAACACTCATTACACAAACACAAACTCAAAAAATGCACAAATACACATGATTTCTCGGCCTCTAAATCCTCATTACACAAACACAAACTCAAAAAATGCACAAATACACATGATTTCTCGGCCTCTAAATCCTCATTCCACAAACCCCAAATCAAAAAAAATGCACAAATAAAGCTAATGAATCAGAAAATGCACAAATGCACAAGATTATTCAGCCCCCAAATCGTCAATACCCAAACACCAAATAAAAAAAAACGCACAAATAAAGCTAAAGAATCAGAAAATACAGAACAAAATTATTCATCAACCTCTAAACACTCATTACACAAACACAAACTCAAAAAATGCACAAATACACATGATTTCTCGGCCTCTAAATCCTCATTACACAAACACAAACTCAAAAAATGCACAAATACACATGATTTCTCGGCCTCTAAATCCTCATTACACAAACCCCAAATCAAAAAAAATGCACAAATAAAGCTAATGAATCAGAAAATGCACAAATGCACAAGATTATTCAGCCCCCAAATCGTCAATACCCAAACACCAAATAAAAAAAAACGCACAAATAAAGCTAAAGAATCAGAAAATACAGAACAAAATTATTCATCAACCTCTAAACACTCATTACACAAACACAAACTCAAAAAATGCACAAATACACATGATTTCTCGGCCTCTAAATCCTCATTACACAAACACAAACTCAAAAAATGCACAAATACACATGATTTCTCGGCCTCTAAATCCTCATTACACAAACCCCAAATCAAAAAAAATGCACAAATAAAGCTAATGAATCAGAAAATGCACAAATGCACAAGATTATTCAGCCCCCAAATCGTCAATACCCAAACACCAAATAAAAAAAAACGCACAAATAAAGCTAAAGAATCAGAAAATACAGAACAAAATTATTCATCAACCTCTAAACACTCATTACACAAACACAAACTCAAAAAATGCACAAATACACATGATTTCTCGGCCTCTAAATCCTCATTACACAAACACAAACTCAAAAAATGCACAAATACACATGATTTCTCGGCCTCTAAATCCTCATTACACAAACCCCAAATCAAAAAAAATGCACAAATAAAGCTAATGAATCAGAAAATGCACAAATGCACAAGATTATTCAGCCCCCAAATCGTCAATACCCAAACACCAAATAAAAAAAAACGCACAAATAAAGCTAAAGAATCAGAAAATACAGAACAAAATTATTCATCAACCTCTAAACACTCATTACACAAACACAAACTCAAAAAATGCACAAATACACATGATTTCTCGGCCTCTAAATCCTCATTACACAAACACAAACTCAAAAAATGCACAAATACACATGATTTCTCGGCCTCTAAATCCTCATTACACAAACCCCAAATCAAAAAAAATGCACAAATAAAGCTAATGAATCAGAAAATGCACAAATGCACAAGATTATTCAGCCCCCAAATCGTCAATACCCAAACACCAAATAAAAAAAAACGCACAAATAAAGCTAAAGAATCAGAAAATACAGAACAAAATTATTCATCAACCTCTAAACACTCATTACACAAACACAAACTCAAAAAATGCACAAATACACATGATTTCTCGGCCTCTAAATCCTCATTACACAAACCCCAAATCAAAAAAAATGCACAAATAAAGCTAATGAATCAGAAAATGCACAAATGCACAAGATTATTCAGCCCCCAAATCGTCAATACCCAAACACCAAATAAAAAAAAACGCACAAATAAAGCTAAAGAATCAGAAAACGCATATTATTCAGCATCTAAATTCTCTTTACAAAAACACCAAATCAAAACAATGCACAGATAAAGCTAAAGAATAAGAAAATACACAAATAAACTTACTGCTGTATTCCAGCTACTGTATCATCAGCGCGATTAAGCACGTCGCTCATTCCATTAATCATGACCCTTGCAGCATCAAAACCATATAGTGAATGCATGCGTTCCAGCATATGCTGAAGCGGCTTGGCGCCAAGTGTATCAATCAGTCGTTTAAAAATATAAATGTCATTTGGTACATTAAAGCAGTTTCCTAGAGAACATCCAAGACGATCAGAATTCCTCGAAATTAGCGGCAAATGATACAACCGGATTTTTTCACCATTGATGGATAGGGTTTGACTAAACGGGGAAAATAGGGTTTAACAAAAGCAAAAAGAAGTAGGGTTTAACGAAATTTAGGAATAGAAATATGGGTCTCGTAAAATCCATGGCCTATCTAATGAAACGAGCTAAAAAAAATTTGGGCCAGCAAATCCAGCATTCAGTAAGGGTTTGGACATAAGAATAGTAAAAACAATAGTTGAAGTTTAGGATTGTTTTTGGATATAACATTCAGTTTTGGTTTTCAGAAATTTTCGTAGTGATTTGAGAAAAAAATTAAAAAAATAACATTTTGGAGTTTTGTAAATTTTCGAATAAGAATCTGAGCTGGCTACGGCGGTCGTAGTAGCAGCTCTAGGGGGCCCATCGGGAGCAGCAGCAGCTCCATCGACCGGGAACCTAGCAGTCCAACGCCCATGTACACCTCATTGAAGAAGGGCAAGAACCACATGCTCAGCAGGGGCAAGGGCAGGGGCAGGGGCCACATCCTCAGCAAGGGCAGGTGCATGGGCCACCTCCTCGGCAGGGGCAGGCACATGGGCCACCTCTTAGCAAGGGAAGGGGCAGGAACCACCAACTCAATGCTGTAAAAAATAATAAAAGCAGTGCTGATTAGCGTAAAACACTTGCTAAACTTGCATAAAAATAATAACACGCTTACATTTGTTTCCTTAAAAGCTCAATTTGCACATTCATCGCTGCTATTTCCTCATCACGAGCCACAAGAGCCCTATCGAATAAATGGAAACAGTATATATGGAAACAGTATATGATTTTCAGAATAATAAGCACAATCACTAAATGCACAAAGAAAGCTAAAGAACCACTTGAATGCTAAAGGGAAAAAGTATATGATTATTCAGAATAATAAGCACAATCACCAAATGCACTGTTACGACCCGAACCGTCGTTTCCTGTAGTTTTGTCACGTATTCCCCTTTAAATGTTTATTCATGTTTCAATATGTGTAATTGGTTAATTTGAGTCAATTCGGATCAAGTTTGGTAGGAAATGAGACAATTAGTGTCTTTAAAGAAGAATTAGTTTGGAAAAGTCAACTGGACGTTGACTTGGGAATTAGCAGAATTGAATTCCGATGATTCAATTAGTTTTGGAGGATAATTTAATGCTTAGGAGCGCAATCGGAATTAATTTTGGAGGTCCGGTGAAGAAATTATCCTATTTTGGCAAAGTTAGTATTTTGGCGATTTCCAGTTGATAGGTGAGATTTTGATCCGGGAGTCGGGATGAAATTACGACAGCTCCAATAGCTTCGTTAGGTGATTTTTGAATTGTGTGTAAAATTTCAGTTGATTCGGTGGTGTTTAGGCCGGGTTTTTGATTGAATGAGAATTTTAAAAGTTTAGTTTAACTTAGGCCATGATTTGATGAAAACTTGACGATTTTGATATTAACGATAGTGCTTTTATGGCTCGAGCAAGTTTGAATGAAGTGTTAGAACATATCTGTGCTTTTGGTTGAGGTCCCGAGGACCTCGGGTGTGTTTCGGGTTGTGATTCCGCTTTTATTCGATATTTCAAGTTTGCTCATTTAGACATAAAGGGGTACCATATTAAGCAAATGAGCTCCAAATTCAGTTTTATTTGAACCATTAGATCCGTATCGAAATTACGGAGTCATAGGAAAAATAATCATCAAATTTGGACATGTATGAGGAAGATATGCTCATTTTTGTGTCGGGCAAAATTGTTGGTTATGCTGTCTTTGCAAATGCGAAGAAAAGTTGGGAATGCGAACCATGTAGCTTCGCAAATGCGAATAAAATAGGCTGGGAAATGCGAAAAGACTGTAGCAAGCTGGGAAATGCGAAAAAACTGTAGCTTCGCAATTGCGAAAAAATTTCTGGGAAATGCGAAAACAATATAGCTGGGGCACATTGTTTAAAAATAAACATTTCAGTCGCGAAAATAACCCATTTTCCAACCATTTTTGGTCATTCTTGAGAGCTTTTTTGGACGAGAATTGAAAGGGTTTCGACTGGAAATTGTTGAAGGTAAGTTTTATGAGTTAAATACATTCTTTTATTGAAAAATCACGCTTGAAATTCATGAAAACATAGCAAAATGATAAGAATTTAGGGCTTGGAGCAAAAGCTTTAAATTTGGTATTTGAGGGGCCATTTGTGGTCCGATTTGGGAGTTCTTGGTATGTACGGACTCGTGAAGAGACGAGGGTTCCGGAAATGTGAATTTCAAAATTTTTCAAGACGTGGGCCCGGGGCTCGGGTTTTACCAATTTCGTAATTTTTAGTATTTTCCGACTTCTTTCGATTGGGTTATGTCCCATTAGCATATTGTGATAAATTTGCCCTTACTTTGGTTAGATTTGATGCACGTGGAGGCCGGTTTGAGGGGAAAAGGCGTCGCGGGCTAGAGATTTCGCCGGTTCAAGGTAGGTAATATTTGTAAATGATGTCCTGAGGGTTTGAAACCCTGGACTTGTGCATCATAGTGTTGTATTGTGGTGACTTGCACGCTAGGTATGAGCGTGGGGTAGATCACCACTGGGGATTCTGACTTGGTCCGTCCCGGTTGTTGATTTTACCGCGTATTTGATAAAGAATTATTAATTTTTATCATGATTTGGGCTTATTGCCATACTTGGGCTTTGTGCCAATTATCTGAAATCTTTTGTGAATTTACATCACTATTTTTCCTCACGAATTGAAATATTATTGAATTCAGTCCAACTGATTTATATTATTTTATTGAACTCATATGCGTTTATACTCAACTCGAGATTTAAATGATATTTAAAATGTCAATGAGCTAAGCACTATTGTTTTACTGAAGCCCAAGAGGATTATGACTATTTTCTGGACTGATTGAGGCCGTGGGCGATCTGTGAGGAAATGTTGAGGGATGTGAGGAGATTTTCAGGCCTCGAGTGCTATGTGAGGAGGCTTTCAGGCCTCGTGTGTGATGTGTGAAGGCTTTCAGGCCTATTGGTATTGCGCTTGGGCTGTAGGAGCCCCTCCGGAGTCTGTAGACACCCCCCAGTGAGCGCAGGGTATTCAGGTGAGTTGGGAGTGGGCCCGAGAGGCCGTTCTTTGTGTCTGGTGAGTTGGGAGTAAGCCCGAGGGGCTGATGTTGCGTGCTGGTGAGTTGGGAGTGAGCTCGTGCGGATGATACTATACTGAGAGTTTGATATTGAGCCCGAGGGGCAAACTTGTGATTATTCCTTAATGGTTGAATTGGTTATTTCCTCTATTTTAAAAAGGAGAATTATCTGATATCTTATGGTTTTTATGGTATAATTGATTTTACTGCTTGAGATAGCGTTATATTTCAGATATTTTATAAAGGATTTCATGGAACAACTGGATACATTTTGGTTCTGTATATAGGACATCCAAAGGACCATTTGAGTTCTCGCCTCAATGTCCTACCTTTATGAAAGGACTAGTTTATACAGAGAGTTTGATCTCTCCAAAATCACTTATTTGATATTTGATTATGTATGACAGACGCTATTTTCTTTTTTGAAGATCTTGTAACAACCTCTTATTCTATAAATTTATCTATTTCTAGTTTTATGTAACAACACTTGCTCAGATAAGTTTATTTATTGCTTGCTAGTTTTTGGTTCTGGAATGTATTAATAAAAGTTGTCACGTTACTTGTTTCATGTTTTCAAAGAAGCGATAGGAGTTATTTCAATGCTAGAAAGGAAGTGATTGGAGCCCCCTCTCTTATTATATATTATTGCTTTTGTAGACAAAAGGGGTTGCCCACTTCCAATCGAGAGATTATGAGTTCGAATCTTGCCAAGAGCAAGGTGAAAAATTCTTGAAGGTAAAGATTCGGAGATTTATTTAAAAATAGTCTCTCTACCCCAGAGTAGGGGTAAGATATACCGTTGTTGCTGCTTTTGTAGACGAGAGTACGTAGTAGTTGCTACGAGTAACGCACTGTTTATTCTAGGGCCGTAGTTCTACTGGACCCATTCCTTGCTTGTTTAATAATCTAATTTAATTAATTCAAAATTGGCAGGTCAGAGCCTTTTTACAATTATCATTTACATCTTGGTTGGATGGTTGTTACCTGTTGTATTGTATCATATTGTTACATTAAATATGATATTTGTTTTGGTTATTACATAAATTTTATTGTATCATATCGTTAAATCCGTCGTTACGTAACGACGAAATATGCTATTTTACGTAACGACCGATTTGGTGTGGTTGTGTTGTTATCTTATCTTTTTCTTTTATCTCACCCTTCATTATTATATAATTTTCTTTTATCATTTATCTGCCTTTTTATATAACAAATTTACCTCGCACCATAAATTTTCTTTATAATATTTCAAGTTTATTCTTCATATTGTTGATTCGTGATATCATGAAACAACATCAAATGATACAATCTATCCAAATATTGTACTTATCAAACGATACATTATAATACAATACAATACGATATATTATGAAACGATGTGTAACAACCCATCCAAACAAGTTGTTAAGGAGGAGTGTAGGGGAGAAACGAGAGACAACTTTGAATTTATAATATTATTTTTTTTCTTAAAAAGATTTTGATTTGTCGGTCCAAATTCATGAAAATGTCATTGAGTATATATATCACCTTATTAATATACGAATATCTTTTTGGTTAAAGTTGACAGATATTAAGTGAAATAACCACATGATTCACACCTCGTCACATATCAGTTTATGTTTCAAATAATTAATGTCAGATGGTTTTTATATTCTGGTTTGAAAAAAATGTCATGTTGGAGAATTCATGTGATGAGCTATGCGGCTAGCTAATAAAAATGCATTTGCATACCCTCGCATCTTGCTTATTATTTGGGGATTTTTACACAAATAGTCGGTCATATTAATTGTTTATTTTTTTTATTTATATACATATATTATACATAATTATACATACTTAATACACAAATTATTCTTGGGGTTTTCCACTATAACCGAACACAAGGAAAAGATCATTTTTTTACCGGGAAAAAAAATCATTTTATCAGGTAATGGTAACACTATAAGCACTCCTTTTCTCGCAAATTAAGCAATAGTCTATTAAAGCATAGTTGTTCGAGAATGCAATATTGAATTTTTAACAAGGTATAACATGCTAGTGCTCTAAGATTAGTTTTTTTTCCTTAGAGAAGTTAAACTAAGGTCTCAATTGCTTGCACTTAATGAAGGTCTGAATCTTAATCATTTATATCTCAGTCATTAAGTGTGTTTGTTTTTAAAGTCTTAATTTTAATTATTCAGATCTTAATCATTAAGTGTGTTTATTTTTTTACTTCACAACCACTTAATGAGTCTGAATAGGTCGATTAAGATCCATAACAGAGACTTAATTTCATTAAAATATTATCACATATTCATTATTAACTGCCGCTACTGCCTACCATTATCAACTACCACCACCACCACAGTCAACCACCACCATAATCAACCATCCTCAATCGTAGTCGCCACCATTATCGACCATCACCATCCACCATCCCCGTCACTACTACCACCACCATCATTTTCACCCACAGTCAACACTTATCCACCTCAACTACCATAACCAACCACTCCATCACCATTAACAACCACGGCAGTCACCACCCATCATTATAACCTACCACCACCTTCCTCAATCACAAACCACCGCTCGCTATAATTAACTATCACCATGCACTACCTTCATCCTCAATCATAATCACCACCACTACCAATCACTACTAGCATGAACCATCATCAATCAAAATTACCACCAACTATCGCCTCTAGTCGGCATTCACCCATTAGCCGTCACCACCAACAACTATCATATTTTAAATAAAATTATATATTTTTATTGATAGAATATTAGATTATTTAGTATATAATTTAAATTTTATGTTTATTAATTTTCAAATAAAAATAAATTTTATGCATTCATATGTTAGATCTTAATACACATCTTAATATATTTCGATGTCTTAATCTTAATACACATCTTAATATTCAGACGTGTATTCAGATTCAGACGTCTTAATCTTAAAAAAAAATAAGGCCTTAGTAATCTAGAGGGAATTAATGATTTTAGGAAGCCAATAAACTACCATAAGGAAAAGAGAAAAAAAGAAAATTACGTATCATTTTAAAAGTAAAAGAAAAATGATAAATACTAGAAGAGAAACACGCACAAATCGGCCGATAATTCACTTTCCCACCTCCAAAAGAGACTGAATCTTTTCAATCAAAGCTTAGAATGACGCAGAAAAAGAATAATTATGAGGCAAAATAGCAAATAATAGTTCTGCTCCAAAGATACAAAAGGCGAGAGGTCAATGAGTTTAGAGGGTGCTACTGAGTTTAAAAGTAAAAATAGCATGGTATAGCCAGTTTTCGAATTGGTTAGTTAAAAATAGTCAGCGTTTATCAAGTCAATGAAAAATAATTATTATTTTGCTGCAATAGAGATCGACCCAGCATAATATACGGGAGTTATGTATGAACTTCAGCATATTATACGGGACCGGTATACTTTACTGACTCCCGTATATTATACGGGAGAATAGAGCATCAGTGCTCCAAACTTCAATATATTATGCTGGACCGATATACTTGCTGGAACTCCAGTATATTATGTTGGAGTTCCAGCATAAGTATACTTGACTCCAGTATATTATGCTGGAGTTCAAGCATACTTATTCTGGAACTCCAGTATAATATGCGGGAGTTCAAGTATATTTATGTTGGAACTCCAGCATAATATACGGGCGTATTTTTCGGGTTTTAAATAATATTTTTGCTCAAATTTATCTTTATATAAAAAGTGGCTAAATTTCGGTTACTTTTGAAATTGGGCTATTTTTAAACGACCAATTGTAAATCTGACTATTTTTGAATTTTTCCCGAGTTTAAAGGGTCGACTCGATACACTAAACTCCCGCTATAACCGAACCTTATTTTGTATTTCTGCAAGAGGTTGTTTAAACAGGCCTCTTATCTGCCGTGCTAATGAGTTTGTGTTTGTTATTTTTACTTATCTAGAACTTATACGTGTACTAGATGATTTGTAGCCTAATTTAATTACAGGTAGTTGATTAATATTTCTTTCAAGAATTCTGGAATGAAGGAATATAATTTACTCTTAAGTTTCAGTACATAGTACGGAACCACCTGCATCAAAAAGGATTGCATCCTGACTCTAATTCACAGCAATTGTAACATGTGACAAGCTGAAAAAACTCTTTAGTACATGAAGGTGGGCAACTCATGTAAGAAACTCTACTAGGATCACGTAGTTTGGACCAGAGCCAGAGTCAGAATCTGAAATTTATGGGTTTCAGAATCTAATATGTTTAATTAATGGCTTCTAAATTAATAAATTATATATATATTCGATAAATTTCTTAAGAAAAATATATGGTTTAGACAAAAGCTGCTAGGTCTGGCTAAACTTGTAGGCCGTACTCTAGCTCCGCCCTAACTTTGGATGACAAATCCAGACTTCTGCATACTCCACATTAGGCATGTGCATAGGTCGGGTTGTTTCAGATTTTACTATTACCAAATTAAACCAATTGTGTCAGATTATTAAATCTAACCAAATCAAACCTATAAAATTCAGGTTTTTCACTCTCGGGTTTTCTCGGATTGGGGTTATTTGGGTTTTTTTCCCCGTAAAATCTTCATAGAACAAAACATATAAGTTATATCAAAGTATTTCTTTAGTCCTAGTAAGATACAACTATATAAAGTATTTTCCAAGAAAATAATGCAAAATAAGATATGTCATGGCATTATCCTAGAATATTCAACAATAAAGACAATAAATTATGTAATATAAATATTGCTAACTAAAAAGCCATAGTAAAAATAAACATAATCTAAGAGTACTAAGTTATGCTAAAATAAGTAGATTAATAAGGGGGTATTAAATACATAACTAAACGCTAAAGAAAAAATAAAAATAAGTTATGCATTTTTATCTGAATTATTGCATAACAAAAATAGATATTCAATGCATTTCCGTTCGTAATATTGAATTAAATGTCTTTTGTTAGCATTAATATTGATTTGATTTTGGCTTGTGCTTTTGATAGCACTATTTAATTTACTAATGTTAATGGCTATAAAACTTATTGGAACATTCAAAAGTTCTAAGTCCAACCTTGAAATAATACCTCAAAAAATGAAATTATGAAATCTTGAAATATTTATAAATTACATCACAACAAGTATATTTATATATTAAATATATCTAGAATTTCTATATATGTAATGTCGGGTTGGTTTGGTTTTGGGTTTGACTTTCTTTAGTTAAAACCAAACCAAACCAATTACGGTCGGGCTTTTTTTCTCGATTTAACTCGGATTATCGGATTGGTACGGTTTGTCGGCTTCCTTTATACACCCCTACTCCACATCAGTGCTTCCCAGTAGCATGGGAGGATACTAACTTTTTCAACGGCTAGTAAAGATGTGGAATATATCCAAAACAAGTACGAGTGTGATCGACCTGGGCCTTTCAGTATTAAACCTGTCAACCGGGCCAGGTTGACCAGGGACCGGATCGGTAAAACCCGACACCGGACCGGACCGGTAGGTAGGGGCCGGGCTGGGGTGGGTTCAAAGGGGGTAGGAGGTTGGTCCGTTAAGAAATTTTTGTTTCGGAACCGGACCGGACCGGCCCGGTATGGTATACAGTACCGTGAACCGGTACGGACCGGACCGGACCGGCCCGGTTCAACGGTAACATTTATTTTTAATTTTTTTTTGAATTGGTGGGGCCCACATTTCCGTTGGCAACGGCTACAAATCCGTTGCCCAACGGACAATTTTACAAAAATGGCCATTTTTTAATTTTTTTTCAATTTATTAAATTACAATATTAACCCTTCTTAAAATCTATAAATACCCCTCATCTCTTCTTCATTTCTTCACTCAAAATTCTTATCTCAATCTCAATTCTCAAATTATCAATCTATCTCTTCCTTTCAATTTGCAAGATTACATATTTTATTTGTTACTCTTTTCCCGAATTTAATTTATCGCAATTTGTCATTCGGAATTTGAAGCTTGAAGTTCAAAATTGAAATACTTGCTTGACGTTTGCTCGTGGTAGCACCGGATTTGCGTAATCAAGTGCTCAATTTATTGTCGAATTCGGTGCCCTCCCTCCAACTCTTTCTCTTATTTAATATTTTAATTGCATATTTGATTTTAGCTTATATTTTAATTTTTACAATATGTTTAATGTTGCTAAAAGAGCGTGTAGAAAAGTTACTGGTAGGGGTGGAAGTAAAAAAAGAGGTAGTCCTGTAGCTTCTGGTAGTAATAGTAATGACCCAATAACACATGTTTCTGAATCATCGCCTAATTTGCAAGATGTAGAGATTGATTATGAACAATTACAAGAAGATTTTGGAATAGAAGATAATGAAATTGGAATAGAAGATGAGATACCACCTACACCTAGTAGTGAAAATGTTGGTAGTATTGGAGTTGAAGTTGCTAGTACTACAAGGGTAGAAGACCACCAGTGGCTCCAACTTCTACTCGTAAAAAAAGAAATCCGGTTTGGAAATTTTTTGAAATAATAGAAGGTACTGATATAGTTAAGTGCAAACTTTGTAATGAAACTTTTAAAATTTGACTGGAGGTAATTTAGGGGGGACCGGGACACTTACTAGACATATGACGGCTATCCATCCCATAGGATTGGGGAATTAATGGGGATGGAAGTCAAACAACTATTAACCCTACTACTGGAGGTCTATTAAAATATGATAAAATGAGGGATCGGGAGGAACTAACAAAAATGATTACTTTGGGTTGTTTACCTTTTTCTTTTGTCGTATCTTATTATGTATATTCAAAGGATTTACAATCCTTTATTTAAATGTATCCCTAGAAGTACTTGTAGAGCAGATATATTTAGACTTCATGGACAATATCAAACATACATACGTTATTTGTTTAGTCACCTTCCTTCTAGAGTATGTCTAACTTCTGATATTGGTCATGCTGTTAATGAAAATGATTATTTGACAATTACATGCCATTGGATAGATGATAATACTTGTATGCAAAAACGTATTATCTCTTTTAAAAATGATGAAGATCAGAGTCATACTGCTACGTTTATAAGTAGTACAATTGTTGACGTTGTTGAATTTTATAATCTAAACCAAAAAGTTGTGTATGTCTTTTGATAATGCTTCAAACTAATGCCGCAGTTTCAATTTTAAAATTGCATTTGCAACCACCTCTTGATGATATTTTAATGTTAGGTGTACATGTCATGTTTATAAATTAATTGTTATAAGTGGCCTTGATTTATTTTCTGTTGAGATTACTCATGTTTGAAGAGCAGTTGGTGTTATTCAGGGAAATAATACACAATCTAGAATAAAAGAATTTAAGACTAAGTGTATCCAGTATAACTTTATACCTAGATTCATGCCAGACGAAGTTGTTACTAGATGGAATTATACGTATATATTTTTAAAATGTTGCTACAAATATAGATTTCCTATAACTGAAGTCGCTAATGCACATTGTACTGATCCTAGGCGTATGTTAACAAGTGATACTTAGGATGTCATTAATGATGTTGTTAAATTTTTACATAAATTTTATACTGCTACTGTTGTATTTTCTGACGCATATTACCCAACTGTTACTATGGCTTTAGTACATATAGTTGAAATTTCTCTGCTACTATATGAATTTAAGAAGAAAGAAAAATATATGGATGTTGTTGAAAAAATGCAAGCGAAATTCAAAAAATATTTCTTTCCAATTCCTCCAATTTACTTAATTGGTGCAGTTTTAAATCCTTCTATTAAAATGTCTGACTGTCACCAATTAATGAATGCTTTATATACTTATATGGAGATTGGAGAATCTGAAACTCCAAATTTATATGATTCAATGAACAAACTAAATGAATATTTACAACAACTATATAACTATTATGCAAATGAATGTGATAATACTGCTCGTGCTTGTGACAATGTTAATCTCGCTATGCAATGTACCAGTTCTTCTAATGTGGATGATGAAGGCCTTGATAGTTTTAATATTTTTTCTACATTTTCTAACACTCAAACCGGTTGCAGGAATATTGATGAGCTTCAATTCTACTTGCATAAGCAAAAGGAGCGTCGCACAAAGGACTTTTCACCGTTGGGATGGTGGCATGAAAATGCAAAGCAATTTCCTGTTCTTTTCGCTATGGCTCGTGACATGCTGAATGTGCCAATTTCTACCGTTGAATCGGAGAGTGCATTTAGCCAAGCAAGACAACAACTTGGAGACACCCGCCACTCATTGAGAAGCAATGCTTTGGAAGTTTTAGTATGTTTCAGAGATTGGATTAGATCGGAACGAAGAAATCAAGGAAAGGAAGATGTTGATAGCCCAGAAGACGAAGAACTTGGAGATATATTAACCCATGGAAACCCATCGGATTTAACTCCCCAGAAGAAGGTCAATCGGTTCATATCGATTATGATGAACTTGCTAAGGCGATGCAAAATATTTGAAATTACTACTTCACTAGTTTACTTGCTAGAAAAAATGTAAACATTTCATTTTCTACTTATTAATTTGAAATTGAGAAATAAAGTAGCACTTGCAATAAGTGCAATTTTTTCCATCTTACTTGTATTCATTCAATGATTACAAAATATTAATATAATTATAACTTAATAGTTATACTTAATTTCAAAAAAAATTGAAAATATATTAAACCCGGCCCGGCCCCTTTCAACCCGTAACCCGTATGGTTCAATTTTAACCCGAACCAACCCGGCCCCTTAAAAATCCGGTACTGTTCAACCTGGCGCGGACCAGACCGTAACCCGAACGGGTCGAAAAAATCGAACCGGTCCGAACCGGTTGAACCGTTAAACACGTTTATTCAGTATTGAGAGGAATAGTTTGCTTTTATTCTGTATTTTTTATTCAGCCAGACCGCTTTATATGTTTGCAGATGGTGAAGTGCTGCTACGCTGCAGATATTTTGGATATTTTGGTTTATGTATATAGGGCATCCAGAGGACCATTTGAGTTCTCACCTCAATGTACTATCCTTGAGCAAGGAATGGTTTATACAGAGAGTTTGATCTCTTCAAAATTACTTATTTAATATTTGATTATGTATGACAGATACTTTTCTCTTTTTGAGGATCATGTAAGTATTAGAATATATTGTGTATATCTTTTTATTATTGGTAAAATATTTTTTTATTATTGTACAGTCCTATAGTTGGTAGGATTTGATTTCTTTCAGCATTCTGGTATTACAGCCTATTTTTTGGTATATGTTGATGATCTCATATTGACTGGTAATGACTCTGCCTTCTTGAACAGTGTGATTGACTCTCTTGGGACTAAATTTTCTCTTCAAGACATGGGTGATCTAAGCTACTTCCTTGGTGTTGAGGTTCTACGCAGCTCCAAGAGGTGTTTTCTTTCTCAGCGTAAGTATGTTGTTGATCTTTTGACTCGTCATAATATGCTGGAATCCAACCCTGTTCAGACGCCAACAACGGCGTCCACCCACCTTCATCTGGCTGACGGCTCGGCTCTTGCCGACACATCCGTCTATCGACAGACCCTTGGGGGCCTCCAGTATCTCTCCTTCACTCGTCCTGATATCTCCTTTGCTGTGAATAAACTCTCACAGTTCATGCACGCTCCTACTGTCACTCATTGGGTGCAGTTAAGCGTCTCTTCCGGTATCTGAATGGGACGCGTGACTTCGGAGTCTGGCTGCGTCCTTCATCTGCTATACCTTTGCATTGTTTCTTTGATGCTGATTGGGGTGGAAACTGTGATGACCGCTCCTCAACTGGTGCCTATGTTGTCTTTCTGGGGCCTAATCCTATTTCCTGGAGCTCCAAAGAGCAGTGTTCTGTTGCACGATCTTCTACTGAGGCTGAATATCGTGCCATTACTTCTGTTGCCGCCGAAGTCCGTTGGCTTCATTCACTGCTGCGAGAGCTTCATGTCCCTCTTCCGGCTGCTCCTGTCATTTACAGCGACAACATTGGCGCCACTTACCTCTGTGCCAACCCTGTGTTTCATTCGCGCATGAAACACATCTCCATTGATTATCAATTTGTTCGTTAATTGGTTCAGAATGGGTCTCTTCGTGTTGCTCACGTATCCTCTGATGATCAGCTTGCTGATGCTCTCACCAAGCACTTATCTCGTCCTCGGCTTCTTCTGCTGATGTCCAAGATTAGCGTGTCCTCCGGCCCTCCATCTTGAGGGGGCGTATTAGAATATATTGTGTGTATCTTTTTTATTATTGGTAGAATATTATTTCATTATTGTACAGTCCTATAGTTGGTAGGATTTGATTTCTTTCATTATTGTACAGTCCTATAGTTGGCAGGATTTGATATCTCTGTACTCTATATATATTTTTGTGAGCAATACGAGAAAATTACTTCTTCCAAAACTCTCTACAGTAAGAACCTCATATTCTAATAAATTTATCTATTGCTTGTTTTCTTCTTCTTTTTTTTTTAAGATCATGTGGCAACCTCTTATTCTAATAATAAGGTTATCTATTGCTTGCTAGTTTTTGGTTACGAAATGCATTGAACTATTGATTGAATTTTATTTTATTTTGGTAAGAGGGGAAATCGGTAGTTGTTATAATATATGCCACAGCTATTGCCTTTCGGACGAGTATTCTGCGGTGAGCACTTTATGCTCTCCATGTGTAATAGCCTGTAAATTACACACGGGATATAAATCGCATTAGGTAATTTCTGTGTCACAGACTTAACCCAGAAAATATTGAAGGAAATTTGATCCCGAATCATTTATATGAATGACCACTCTCCAAACCAATTGGGCAACACTTTGTCAAGTTATCTCTTAGTTTTGAAAGAAGCGACGGGAAACATTTCAATGCTAGGAAAGAAATGATCTGAAGGACCCTCTATAATTACCTATTATTGCTTTTGTAGACGAGGGCATAGTAATTGCTGCGAGTAATGCACTGTTTATTCTTCACCTCTAGTTCTAGTGGACTGATTCCTTGCATGATTAATAATCTAATTTAATTAATTCAAAATTGGCAGGTTAGAGCATTTTTACAATTATCATAAAGGGCTGATCTTCAGTTATTCCAGTGGCTCAAGTGCAATGCACATTTATAAGAACATAAAAATGACGTTGCATGATATGTGGACTGGTCAAATGATCAAAGCGTAATAATTGAGAAAAAGACATGAGAGATGATAGATACGGGAAGAGAAAGTTAAACCGGCACGAGAAGCAGTTCAGACACGAGTCTCGTACCAATTCAAGTCATTTAAAGCCAACGGATCAAAAGGCATTAAAGACATGGATCTAAAGACAAAAAGGAGTCCAAATTCAGTATTAAATACCTGATACGTTAGAAAATTTGTATTTAATAGGAATGATTGTTTAACGGCTTATTTAATGTCATTTATTACTCATAATTGTCTCATTAAAGCGGAGGTTTCATTCCTTTACCTATAATCAACTATAAAAGGAAGAAGTCTCATAATTTGTAAACACACGAAAATATCATTGACAACATACTGAAATATAAACTTGTTTATTACTTTATTCTTATTCTCAGAAAGCTTATTATTCTTTTTTGGTCTCATGAATATCAGTAACCTGATTTTTCATCCTAAATTATAGCTTTGACCGAAATATAATTTTTTGATTAAACAAATTGGTTCTGTTACCGGGAATCTGATAATCTATTCTTTCTGAAATTTCACTTTACCCATTTTTAACATCATGTCAAACAACAACGACAACAACAATTAAGAAAATCAGATCCATCAAGTGGTGGGAGATGAACTCAATGATGCTATTCCTCAAGCTTCTCCACGTGGATCTCGAGAGGGAACTCCTAATGATATGTCTGAACATGCTGATAGAGGAGTTGAAACAAGATATGAACTTCTACAAAAAATAATTGATGCACGAATTGACAAAGCTTTGGAAGCTTTAGTTAGTCGATTGCCTGCTGCACCAGCAACGTCGAATAATAACACGTTGGAAAAACCCCCGCTCCGGTCTAGTTACTTCTGGTAATGGAGTAACCCCCAGTGATTCACAAGAAGTAGAGCCAATTAACTCAGATAATTCTCATCTTCAAAATTTAGTACTAACCTTGTAGAAATAGATTAAGGAGCAAAATGAGCGTATTGAGCAAATCCCTGGAGTTCCGCCTGTAATAAATGGAGTAGACGTGGACAAATACTCACAACAACCTTGAAAGCCAAGTGCTGCTCCCCTTCCAATGCCAAAAAAGTTCAAAATTCCTGACATCCCGAAATATGATGGCACAACAGATCCACGTGACTGCATATACAATAGGCGTGAAGGGAAACGACTTGACCAAACAAGAAATTGAATCAGTACTGGTCAAAAAATTTGGAGAAACCCTCACCAGGGGTGCATTAACCTAGTATTCTCTTTTACCTGAAAACTCTATAAACTATTTCGCTGAGCTTGCAGATTCTTTTATAAAGGCACACTCGGGAGCTCAAAAGGTCGAGATAAGAATGGAGGATATTTTCAAAATCAGACAAGGGAACTCTGAACTACTCAGGGATTTTGTTGATAGATTCCAATGTGAAAGAATGACTCTACCCCGTGTTCCAGACAATTGGGCAGCGATAGCTTTTGCAAGCAATTTGAATGACAAAAGTTCAAAAGCCACGAGAAGGCTTAAAGGAAATACTCCGTGAATTTCCTACAACAACTTGGAATGATGTTTATAGCAGGTACAGTACAAAGCTCAGAATTGAAGAGAATATTGTACCTCAGTACCATCGTGAAGAAAGGAACGGATCCAGGAGGCCAAATGCTGAAAAACGATCAGGTAAAAATAGATACGATCCATATATGGGACCTTCAGGAAAAGGTTCATGATCTAAGAAAGATAACCAACGATATGATCAAAGGCCAAGTAACGGGGAAACCGGATCCTCATCTAGGTTCAGAGGTGATCGAAACAATCAAGAGCTACGAGACGATGATAGGAATTTAATGGCATGATTCGCTAGTTATAATTTAAATGTAACTAATTCTGAGCTCGTATCTGTTTTGAGGGGTATGGGAGATAAAGTACAGTGTCCAAAAGCAATGCGGTCAAATCCAAACAGGCGTAATCCGGACCATTGTGCAAATTCCACAACGATCACAGGCATAAAACATCAGAATGCAGATTCCTACAAAGTGAAGTGGATCATCTATTGAAGCAAGAATATCTTACTGAGTTATTTAGTGAGAAGGGAAAACAAGCTTATATGAGAAATACGCAGGAGCTTCCGAAACCACCATCACCTAAGAGAACTGTGAACGTCGTCAGTGAAGGAGAAGATATTTATGGAGTAACTTATACAACTTCAAATAAGGTTTCCAAATGGATGATCACACATGGGAAGCGAGTGCGGCAAACCTTAGAGCACGAAAGCATAAAATTTTATGACGCAGATACAGAAGGAGTGATTACTCCTCACAATGATGCAGTGGTAATATCTTTACTTGTGTATGACACTAATGTAAAACGAGTTTTGATTGATCTAGGGAGTTCTGCAAATATCATCCTACCAAGGGTATTACGGGAAATGCAAGCTGAAGATAAATTTATACCTAAGGTGCATACTTTGTCAGGCTTCGACAATTCGAGCGCAGTAACAAAAGGATAGGTAATTCTAACAACTTTTATTGCAGATGTTATTTAAGAAACTAAATTCTAGGTAATTGATATGGAAATGACCTACAATATAATCACGGGGAGACCGTGGATCCATGATATGGATGATGTTCTATTAACTCTGCATCAAGTTATTAAGTTTCCATCACCATGGGGAATATGTAAATTCGAGGGGATCAACAAACAGCCATGAGTATCAACGCCGTAACAAATACAAGCATCGTAAGAAAAGAAAAATAGCAATTACAGAAAACAGTTGAGGGTGTTGATAATAAAATGTCAATTGAACAAGAAAAAACATATTTAGACTCGAGACCCGAAGTGATTCAAGAACCTGAAGAAAATGAGAACATTAAAATAACAATAGAAGAGCTCGAGGCTGTAGTACTATTTGAATAGTGGCCTGAACGAAAGGTTTACGTAGGAGCCAACCTAAATCCCGACATGAGAGATATGGTAATAGAGTTTTTAAAAACTAATGTACATTATTTTTTCTTGGTCCCATGATGATATGACAGGGATACCACCGGATGTGATGACACACAAACTCAACGAGGACCCACCTTTCACACTAATAAAGCAAAAGAAAAGGAAGCAAGGAGCTTTCAAGAACCAGGTGATTCAAGATGAGGTTCGAAAATTATTACATATTGGGTCGATCCGCGAGGTAAAGTATCCTAATTGGTAGCTAACACGGTGGTCGTACCTATGAAAAATGGTAAGTGGCGCGTTTGTGTGGATTATACTGATCTAAATAAAGCTTTCCCAAAAGACTCGTTTCCTTTACCGCATATAGATCAATTAATTGACACAACTACATGTCATGAACTTTTAAGCTTTTTAGATTCAAATTCAGGATATAATCAAATTAAAATGGATCCCAATGATGAGGAAAAGGCTTCTTTCATCATAGACATGGGGACTTATTGTTATAAAGTAATGTCCTTTGGTCTCAAAAATGCTGGAGCAACCTATCAAAGGTTGGTTACCAAAATGTTCTAAGAACATTTAGGAAAAACTATAGAGGTATATATAGATGATATGCTTGTCAAAACCCACATTCTCACGATCATATTTCTCATTTATCTCTTACATTTGAAATTTTACGAAAATTTAATATGAAGCTGAACCCGGAAAAATGTGCATTTGGAGTTGCTTCAGATAAACTTTTGGGTTTTCTTGTTTCTAACAGTGGCATTGAGGTAAATCTTTCTCAGATTAAAGTGATAGAAGAGATCCCCGATATCCTTACCAATAAGAATGAGGTACAAAGATTAACAGGAAGAATCGTAGCCATGGGAAGATTTATTTCAAAATCTTCAGAAAAATGTTTTAAGTTCTTCTCTGCTATCAAAAAGCAAGATAATTTTGAATGGAATGAAGATTGTCAACAAGCCCTTAGGAACTTGAAATCTTACTTGTCGAATCCCCCGTTGTTGGCAAAACCAACGGAAGGGGAAGCATTGCTCATCTACTTGGCAGTATCAGAAGTCGCGATAAGTGTTGTTTTGGTACGAGAGGACCAAGGTAAACAATCTCCTATTTATTATGTAAGCAAATCTTTATTAGATGCTGAGACACGATATCCACAACTAGAAAAGTTGGCAGTAGCTTTGATCATGGCATCTAGGAAATTAAGACCTTATTTTCAATGTCATCCAATTGTCGTAGTTACTTCTTTTTCATTACGAAACATTTTGCATAAACATGAATTGTCAGGAAGATTAACAAAATGTGATATAAAACTAAGTGAATATGAAATCATTTATCAACCAAGGATTGCTATAAAATCCCAAGTTCTCCCTGATTTCGTAGCGGATTTTAGTCAAGGGATGCATTTAGAAGCAGAAAAGGAATTGCAAGTCTTTAATGGAGCAAACTCGGGGACTTGGATTTTGTGTACTGATGGTTCATCTGATGTAAAGGGAGCAGGTTTAGGAATTATTCTTAAACCGCCTACGGGTGAGACCATTAGACATGCTATATAATGTCACCCTGTAACTAACAATGAAGCAGAGTATGAAACTTTGATTACAGGTTTAGAGTTAGCACGGGAACTTGGTATCACACAAATCATAATCAAAAGTGATTCACAACTCATGGTAAATCAAATGCTAGGGACTTACATAGCCACAGAAATGCGAATGCAAGGATATCTCGAAAAGGTACGAGAACTGATAAAGCAATTCTAAACTTGTAAGGTAATGCAAATCCCAAGAGAGGAGAATGCGGAGGCAGATGTCTTAGCTGATCTTGCATCTGCGGCGGACATAGCAAATGATTCAAATGCTTCAATAATACATTTATTCCATTCGTTCTCGAACCTGACAAGAATGAGGTAAATTTTAATCACTTAACATGGGATTGGAGAAACGAATTAGTTATTTTTTTGCAGCATGGAACCGTTCCTGATGACAAAACAAAGGCTCATGAACTTCGTAAAAAAGCTTCTCGTTATTGCCTATATCAAGGAAGCCTTTACCGAAAAATATTTGGTGGACCATTAGCAATGTGTCTCGGACCTTCCCAAACAGAGTATATAATGAGAGAAATACATTAGGGACATTGTGGAAATCATGCAGGCGGCAGGTCACTAGTAAAAACATTGATTTGAGCATGATACTATTGGCCTAAAATGGAAGAGGAAGTAAATGATTTTGTGTCTAAATGTGACAAATGTCAAAGATATGGTAATAATATGCATAGACCGGCCAAATTATTACACCATGTTATATCTCCGTGGCCCTTCATGAAATGGAGAATGGACATCGTGGGTCCATTACCACAAGCAAAAGGTCAGGTAAATTTTCTACTTGTACTTACTGATTATTTCACTAAATGGGTAGAAGCAGGGGCATTCAAACATGTACGAGAGAAAGAAGTCAAAGATTTTATTTGGAGAAACATAATATGCCACTTTGGGGTACCAAAGAAAATCGTATGTGATAATGGTCCACAATTCATATGAGCACAAATCACAGAATTCTTTCAAAGTTGGAAGATTAAAAGGATAACATCAACACCGTACCATCCGGTAGGAAATGGACAAGCGGAATCCACAAACAAGGTCATAATCAATAATTTAAAGAAAAGATTGCAAGACTCAAAAGGTAATTGGCATGAAGTGTTACCTGAGGTATTATGGGCGTATCGAACAACGACCCTCTTTTTTAAACCTCGTGTTGATATTCCATGAGAAGAATCATACAATATTTTCAAAGGATAAAAATGCTAAACTATTCTATAAGTCCTAATAATAAACAGGCAAGAATAGAATATAAAGAAGTACTCATAAAACTTCTTAACATATAAGACTAAGGAATAACTTAGTCATCAAAGTATTTGTTTTACAAATGCCCTATTATGGTAAGTGGGGACTTCATCAAAAGATCCCTTCAAAATTGCCAAGGGACAACATTAACAATCACTAAAAAAAACTCAACACATTTTACTGGTCACTGAAGGAGTTGGAGCTTCAGAAGTTGTAACATCACTTTCAGAGGCAATAACAGGCGGGGTGACAACTTCTGAAGGAGAAACAATAGGAGCGGTTTCAATTGAGCTTGAAGTAATAACATCAACGAGTGAAGCAGTAGTCATGGGAACTTCAATTCCCATAGACTGTGTCATAGAAGTTTCAGCCTCAGAAGCCGGAATCACAATTTAAATTACCTCAGTAACTTCTTCAGAGTTCAATAACTCTTCCGTTCCAGGAGCTTCGGGTGCTGGAGAGGGGGTATCAATAGTTCCAAGTGCAGAAGAAGGAGTATCAGCAAGCTGTTGACTTTTTTCGATAGTGTTCATGACTTTTGCCAATACAGATTGCAAGTCGAAGTTTTCTTGTGTAGCCTCCATCAAAGTATCATGGCGAGAATTTAGAAAAGTCCAACTCACCTCTATGCTGAAATTTTCTTCAAGAGCATTATATTCCTTCTCCAGAGCCTTATATTCCTTTTCCCACACAGCTAGATCATTTTTCGTTATTTGATGTTCAGCTAAGTGAGAATTCAGGGAAGCTTCAAGAGAGGCGTGGGAACTTTCCAAGGCACGAATTTTGTCAGAAGAAATCCTTAAGTCATTTTGAGCATGAGTTAAGTTTTGAGCTAACTCCCTTGTGTATTCTTCTTTCTTCTCCATAAGTGACATAAGCTCTTTAATCTCATCATTGGCTTTAGATATAGAGCATTCCAAAAGCTCTTTGCCCTTTTTAAGTTGGCCCCGAGAAGCATTGGCAATTCCCAACTCAGAAGATAAGCCACGATTTTGTTGCTCCAAGTGAGCCCTACTCTCCTGCAACTCCTCTATGGTCCCTTGGGTACTCTCAAATTATTTTTTACAGTTTGCTGCCTCAAGTAAGGCATCCTCAGCTATTTTCCTAGCCTCAGAGATAGCCTTTGTGGACTCTCGCTCCTTTTTCTCCAACGTAGAGACTCGCCCCATCAGCTCAGTCCCAATAACATTAGCCTATGATTATAAAGCATAGAAGTGAGAACTTAGAAGGAAAAAGAAGGAAAGCAGTCAAGGTCAAGAAAATTACCTTTAAAGTTGAATGAACTATGTCATTCATCAAAGTGTAACAACTATGTCTCCACATCTTGTTCTTCTCGATCTCTCCAATAAGAGGTTCGAGCCAAGTATTAGCTCCCCCAGATTTTCTTATGAGGCTTTGATTGGCAGGGACTTTGAGTGTGACACTTCTCATGGTCATGCCTTTATTGTGGAACTTACCTATAAAGGTTGGACAGATGAAAAGGGAACAATGGAGCGGGGTAGTAGAAAAGGTAAACACAGCATGAGTCATAGGAGTCGAAGCAGGAACGGAGGGAGTAGATGTAGAAACCAACATAGGAACGGGAACAGGTGCAGTTAAAGCTGGTAAAGGAACGGAAGCAGTTAAGGCTGGTAAAGAAACACATACGGTTGGCAAAGGAGTGGAGGAAATAGGATTGAATGAGGAGAGAGGGGCTTCATCAAAAATAGGGCCGAGCTCGCCACACTCAAAACCACTATCAAAGAGATGATGAGTTGATTCATTAGTTTCTCTAGGCATGGTATCCTCTTCAGAAGGAATCAAAACATGCTCGGTGGTCGAGGTTTGAGCAGCAGTATCTTCAATTTCATCATCGTTAATGACTCGTCCCCTGACTCTTGTCCTGGCTATTAACCTTCCTCTTCCTCATTCTCAGAACCTTATCCTATAACTTTCCTTTTTGGAAGCAAGGCTCGAGCCTTGTCCAAATCAAGTGCAGCATTACCAGACATGCGAATGGCCATAGCTACATCAGTTGCCATTCTTTTAGCGCCAAAATCCTGATTAAAAGAAGGATACGGAATCAACATTAAGTAAAGGGTAAAAAGAAGATACCGTGTGTTTTCACTTTCCAGCCATGTAAAGCAGAAATTGATTTCCAAGTTCTTTGCTCCTTAGGAGCAATCTTCAAAATTGAGTCTACCCAACCACAGAAGTTGGTAATAGGTTCCATATCTCCCATGGTTGCTACAAAAAACCAAAAAGAGACGAAGTCAGAAAAAGAATTGAAATTCTCAAAAATAGGTACGGTCAAATAAAAGGAAACTTATGTGCAAAATTACACTTCTCAGGAAAGAGAATATTTGTTTCACCAAGCAAGTCCATTGTACGTACAACAATGTAACAGGTATACCATCCACGATCTTTGTCATCTTCAGGGCTTACCAAAACCTTCTTGCTTCTTGCAGTTAAGGTAAAAACCCTATGGCGCATTAAATTGGGATGATATAAGTAAGGTGAGAGAAGGTGAAGTTGACATTAGTTTTGGTAGATAGGTATCTCAAACAAGCCACTACTCTCCATACTAGGGGACCAACTTGGGCCAAACAAATTTTAAAGAAATGGAAAAAATCAAGAATTATCGGGTCAATCGGAGGATTAAAACCCAAAGTAAAAGGGAAGTATAAACAAAAGAGTACCCAATCCTAAAAGAAGAAATTCTTTGATTTGGGGAAGGAATTGATATTCGGAGACTATTTTCCAGTTACAATCTCTTCTGATGGTAGGGATTGTAAGTTCGGTCACTAATATAGGATAAGTATCAGCTTTTTCTAAACCTGCCACTTGCTTTTGAAGAGATTGTCTATCACAAGACAAATCATTAGGTACGATTTCATCAACTAAAGGTTCTTGAGAAGAATCAAGAATTTCTTTACCTTTAGAAGAAGGAGTTTTTGGGATAGAACTCCTAGAAGAAGAACCAGAAGAGTCGCCTCGAGTAGATTCTAACCATGTTCGAAGCCTACCTCCTCTGCCTCTTCTATGTCTAATGTCACACCCCTTTTAAAAAAAATAAACTTCTACTAAACACTCTTAAATTAATAAAAGATATTTTAGTAAAGCTTAAAAAGGGTTTTCCATTTGAAAAGTGACAAAATTGTTCTTCAAAAGGAAATAAACTCAGAGTCGCCACCTGACTTTGATTTCGGTGTGCCAGGTCACATTTTTTTTCTTTTTAAAAATAAATTGTCCTTTCAAACACTGGAACTCAAAACTAAGTCCGCACCAGAGATTCAGGTAAGAGGGTTCATTTGACTCAGGGAGAAGGTATTAGGCACTCCCCAAATCCTGTAACTAGTACAGTTGCGTATTTGATCATGTTAGCTTTTAAAATATTCAAATTGAGGCGAAAAACACAAAAAGGAAAAATAAACACACAAGAGGCTCGAGGTCGTTCCCACCTAGATTAATCAAAAAAAAAATAAAAAAATAATAGCCTATACTATGCTCACTCTACCATGTCTGTCACGACCTTCAATTACATTCACTTAGGGGCATACCCCTGATAACAGAACACAAATATATATATATATATATATATATATATATATATATACATACAAACTGTACGGGGCATTCCCCTGATGAATTAACTATCTAAAAGGGATGACCTCTCGCCTCGAACGATCAAATCCTTAAGAATGCCTACCCAGGCGTGGTCGGCCTAAAGCATGCTCCTAGCGACTTTAAAATAGATAAAACAAAAACAAAAGGACAATGTTACTATCTTGAACCTAAATTTCTTTTACTTTTTACCCAGCAACCCAATTTATATACTGTAATAAAATCAGGTTCAATTATAACCAATTCGAATAAGCATGAACAAATAACTAAATGAACACACTCATAACCGGAGACAATAGCTAGACAAATCATAGAATCAAATCACCAACAAGTAATTAACATTCAGCTAGATAAAATGAGTAAGGGATTGAAGAATTGAACCTCAGTTAGAGCAAGGACCCTTTCGACGTTAATTAGATCTAAGCTGAACGTACTTCTTAAACTTAACTGAAACTGCCAGGATCTAGCAAACTCAAGCACACTCTGATTTAGAAATCCAATACGAGCTTAACAGTAGAGATCGAACCAGCGAGTTCAAGTTCGGCAAAAGCTCAAGCACAAAGCTATATATCCAAATCTGAACCTGACTTAAATATATTTTGCGAAATAAAATCTGAAAATATTAAACAGCGGCAACCTCGACGAAACTGGGAATCTGTCCGGAAACCTCGAACCCGACACCAACTACTCGTTCAAACTCCATGAGTTGAAACCAAGAGTTGAAAAAAAGATGAGATTGAAATGTATTTTCTTTTGTATTTCTCTTTGAATTCGAACGCCAACTACGTCAAATATAAGAAAACATCATATTTTCATTTGTTTGTGTGCATCCTTGAATTTGTGAAGAGAAACAGAAATGGAAGTTAAAAGATTCCTTCAGATACACACGCACTAACACATAAACAGTTAAGTACTCAAGATGTAGTTATGTACAAATTTGTATATCCACCAAAGACGCATAGGGAAATGCTTGTACAGAAGCTGACAATTCACAGATTTGGTAGTATCAATTGCTAAGAAAACGCTTCAGTAGACAAATATTTAGTATGTACTAATACTATATACTTTAGGAAAAAGAAGAAGCCTAGGGTAACGACTATCCTTGTTTATGGCTGCCGCGGCTGAAAGATCTTGTTTCGCTGGTTGTTCTCTTCGGTCTGAGGCAGAAGACGATCGTTTGAGGCTGGTTGGAATTCTGGCTGAAAGCTTATTATTCTTTTTTGGTCTTTTGATTATCAGTAACCCAATTTTTCATCCTAAATTATAGCTTTGACCGAAATACTATTTTTTGATTAAACAATGGGCTGGAACTGAATGCTTCTGGACGAGAAAGGGAAGACACATGAGAAATAAAGATTCAGTTAGAAGTGGATGCAAAATTTAACAGAAGGATATTTTTGGTTAAATTTGAAAAACTTAAAAGATGCTTTCTGTTAAGTGGATTATCATAAGGATGTAATTAGAATTATGATGAAACTATAAGGATGATTTTAGTTAAAAACTCTATGAGACATAGTAGAGAAAACCGCAGATTGCGCTAAAATATTGACTTCTCCCAGCAAAATTTAACGAGTGCAGGTTGCTACTAAAGGAACTGGAGAATCCAATGATCCGACACAATTTCCGTGAGGGGAACAGACAGGCGCACTTTTTGGAAAAGGAAGGGTCCAAGCAATACCCCACTGAGACATCATCAATATATAAATTTCATCGTTCTAGCAAAAGTAAGAAGATTTAGATTACATTTCAGTTAATCATATGCTTAGCTCAATTGGGAGAGCTTGTGGTCTAAATAACTGTTTAATGTATTGTTGGTTAATTTTGGTGTAGTAACCAAAATAACTTACTTTTTTGTTCCTATATTTTTCTTTATTTGACAATATTTTCTTATTACTTTATTCCAAAATGAATGAACAAATTCATATATTTCCTTGAATGATAAGTTTTACGGAAAAGACCTAAAAATACCACTTAACTTTTAGAAATGTCATCCGTTTGAAAATTGCTCATTTCATGCCACTGCCGTTACATATTTGGCCATCCATGTTATTATTGACTAACGACTCAATTTTTATTTGGCCCATTAATTTTTAACGGCTCTTTGGTGTTGCGGTCTAGAGTTGTATTATGCAACTCTTTTTGTTTCCCCTCTATATTTGACATGAAAAATCAATAGGACAAACCAAGGTTTGTTGGCTAGCTCCGCTCCTGGGCCAACTAATACAGGGTTTAGATCAAAGCTATTGAGTTCGATCGAACCCGTAAATTATATGCTAGCTTCGTCCCTGGGCTACGTACGTATTGGTGGAGATTGGGAGAATGTAAGCGGTTGGAAAATAAACTCAGCTAATTTTGCGTTTTGTTGGAGTTAACCTTATACGATGAGGAAGCTATGCTTTGTTTGTAATAATCTCAAGTGATATTCGAAATAGACAGATGGGCGATAAATATGTACAAAAGGGTTGGATAAACTCGTAAATAGATATGTTCCTCCGAGAAACTAGATCAATATATACACTAAAATAAAATTACATCTGTCTAGTTTAACTGCATCTTATCTATCATATTTTGCAGGTAATGATTGCTGTAGACAAATAATGTGTCAATTATTTGACTTTTAAGCAATTTCATAGCGCAATTCAAATGGATAAGTAGTAATAACAATATAATAAATGTTCGGAGAATAGAACAAGATTTTAAATATTGTCTGAAAGTAGTGTGTATGCAACAAAGAATGTGGCCAAAAGTGGTCAGTAGTGGGTAATGCAACTATATCCTTTTAATGAAAAATTTTATAACTATACAAATATTAAAGTATATTTAGGATTACAAATTTCAAAATTGTCATATCTTTTAGAATTTGAATGCAAAAGATATATTGGACATTATTCCCACCTCCAACATAAGAAAGCTGATTTTGGGTACCATACTTAATTTTAGAATGACTGCCATATCTTTATTTTTGAATTAATCTTCCGCTTCCCACTTAAGTATTTCATTTGTTGGGTGTTAAGGAAGCTAAAGTGGAGAACAGGTAGCAGAATGATTTGAACAACAGTTAAGGATCTGATTTATTCTTTTACTATTAAAAATAGGACTTATTTATCGTCCGTTTGAGTTTTTTTATCAAAAATATCTTTGCTGTTACATTTTTGGGTTAAATTTATCCTTCATTCGTTAAATATGGTTAAACATACCCTACCATTTTTAATGGACACGTGTCAGCATGTCATTGGACCTGACCCAATGATTAATTTTCTTAAAGCGTTTTTATTAAAAATTGGAAAACAATTGTAAAAATAGAAGAAAAAAATGTTTTAATAAATATTTTGCTTTTTAAAAATTGGAAAAAATATTTTCAACAAAATATTTTCGTTTTTGATTTTTTTTCGGTTTTTAGAGGATTTCGTTTTATTTTAAAAATAAAAGTATTTTTTTATTTAAAAAATAAATTGAAGAAAAAAAATTCAAAAAAGTATCTTCTATGTTAGCAGTAACTAAAGATACTTTTTTTCAAAAAAAAATTCAAAATTTTAACATTTTTTCGATGTTAAAGTATCTATACATTTCAAAAAAAAAGTATCTTTTTTAAAATTAAAAAAATGGAAAAAATTACGAGAAAAACTTTATCTTTCTCTTAACTTCACCCGTTCAAATTCTCTAATTTTTCTTCCTGAAACAATCCTACTTCACTACCGTTATTCTTTAAATTTCGATTTTTTTTAAAAAAAGATATATATTTTTTTGAAATTTAAAGATACTTTTAACATAGAAAAATATTAAAATGAAGAAAAAAAATTCGAAAAAGGTATCTTTAGCTACTTCTAACATAAAAAAAAACTAACATAGAAGATAACTTTTTCGAATTTTTTTCTTCATTTTATTTTTTAAATAAACAAAAATACTTTTACTTTTAAAATAAAACGAAATCCTTTAAAAATTGAAAAAATAAAAAAAATTTAAAAACCGAAAATATTTTGTTGAAATTATTTTTTCCAGTTTTTAAAAAACAAAAATATTTTATTAAAAACATTTTTTCTATTTTTACAATTGTTTTCCAATTTTTAATAAAAATGCTTTACAAAAATTTAATCATTGGGTCAGGTCCAATGGCATACTGCCACGTGTCAATTAAAAAACTGATATGGTATATTTAACCATATTTAGTGGATTAAGGATAAATTTGACCCAAAAATATAACACTAGGGATATTTTTGATAACAAACTCAAACATAGGATAAATAAGGCCTATTTTTAATAGTTGAATGGCAAATCTGGCCCTTAACCGTTTGAAGAATTTTCGATCAATTGGACTTTGTAATATCGTTTATCATCAATCGCATCAAACTTTTTTTTTTGTACAAACTCATTAGTCAATCTAATTTCTTAATTATTCTAGAAATTATCAACCACTTCAATAGATTAAGAGCTCGTTTGGCTTAGCTGATAAGCATTAGGTGCTGAAAAAATATTTTTAAATGATGAAGCTAAATTAAAAAATAAACAATTACGTTTTTGGATAAAATTGCTCAAATTAATAATAATGAGATGAATAACTGGATATACGAAGAGTTTGTTTTAAAAAGAAGTATTTTATGGATAAAATAGTAAATATTTTGGTCAAACCTAAATTGCTTATAAGCTGAAATTTGATAAGTTGGGGAGACCAACTTATGGTTTTTGACTTATATTTGGCTTATAAGCACTTAACTTATAAGCACTTTTAATTTTACCAAACACGTAGATAAGCTAAAAAGTACTTAGAAAGAAAAATTTTACCAGCTTATAAACTTAGTCAAACACTCTCTAAACAGCTAAAAAGGAAAATTTATCATTAAAATTGACTTAATTTTTTTGATAGATTAGAATGGTTCTGTGTCTATAGAGCCTATGCTACTTCAACTTCCCTACCAATATCATAGAACTAATCATGAGTTGCGTATGCATATCCAGAATTGGGTTGCTATCGTAATTTTAAATTAATATACAATAATATTGGGTTTACAAATAAATATTTAATAAAATTTTTAACAAAAATACAGGATCGACGCAAAAGTTACTAGGTTATCGGGAACCCGTATATTAAAGGCTAGATCCGCCCCTGTGCGTATGCATTAGTTACATTTTCATTCTTATTGATGGATCTACCGTACCATTTTTTTAAACCGACTAGAGGCATCTGTTAAGGAGATCTCATGTGTTATGAACCCAAATTCACAATACAGAATAAATGAGACAACTTATGGATTTAATTCCTAAACTCAAAGATTCAACCATTACAATAACAATAACAAGAACTAAGAAGGAGATCTGGAGAAGAAAGATAGAGAGAGCCGAGGGAGAACAGAAAGAGAGAGAGAGAGTCCAGAGGGAGAAGCAAGAAGAACAGAGACGAAGGGGAAGAGTTCTCAACAATCAGCCTGCCTTCTTTTACTAACCTAGTGGTATTTAACCATTTTATAACCTGGGTCCCATACATAACTTGCTAAGTTTACCAATATGTTCTCCAAGACGTTATTTTCATTCATAACAATACCCTCCTGCTCAATAAGAACCTTGTCCTCAAGGTTCGAATAGCGCAACAGTGATAGAATAGCGATGATTATGTCAAGACTTGAATGTGGCTCAGGAGTTGCATCAACAAGATATGGGTTGGCAAAACCGCTAGCAAACAGATCCCACGAGACTAATATTGTAAAGCTCAATGTCAGAATAGGTAACACCTTTGCATTAACACTTGGATCAAATGGAGCAGCAGTTGGGATCCCACAAGCTAATTCTCGAAAAATAGCATCGATTTCAGGCACATTTAGGGTGAAAACATCTTGTTCCACCACATGTCTAGCCAAGACAGGCCATAATCTCTTCAAAGTCTCCTGGTAAGCATGATCTCTTAGGATAATGGAAAACTTTCTTTGTTGCTGGACAGTAGGTGATCCTAAGAACATCTCAACAGATTTGCTGGCAGTTGGATCATCTGTGAAAACTTGCATATTTTTAATCACGGTCTGCCACCATATCGACTCAATGATCCACGAGAAAAGCCAAGAACTGACGCTCTCTAAGTCAACTGTTGAAATGAGATCGGCATGCCAAAGGTCATGCTTGTTTGATTGTTTGGTTCCTATAATCAATTTAATGAGTCCCTCCGACCTCATATTTACCAGCTGAACATCCAAATGTTTAATGATCGTCACAAATCCCGCAAGAGCTTGCACCAGTTGCATAGCAATGATGTCGAGAATGTCATTTCCTCTTTTTGCAAACCAGTCATGAAGAGATGTACATAGATAGAATTTCAGCTCTTCAAGCTCAATATCTATCTTAGGCTCACAATCTGCTTCCAGAGTCATTTTCGTCCCATCATGCATTCTTTCCTCAAAAGCCACACTAATGAGAAAGCCTTCGCTTTCGAGCCTCAAATTGGGCCAAGTAGTAACAAACGTGCTCAATAGTTTACTGAATTATTCCTTGGCCATGATGGTAACGAACAACAAGTGCAGCAACACCTCGTACTACTTTCTCTTCCACGGGTATTGAGCCCCTACCCAAAAGTTGGCTAAAATTGTATTTGATGTTCATTCTAGCACCTCTACTTCCCATAGCATATGAGAGCGTCGAGTGTCCAAGGTCTACTCCAGTAGTATCACTTTGATGTCCATCAGTGTTGGAGATTGTGTGCGGCATGTAAACAACTGCTTGCCAACTAGTTGTAGTAACGTAAGAGCTTAAGGGTGAAATGAAGACAAGTCAGTGTCCGGGATTCATATCAAGGAAGTCATCAATATATGCTTGAAATGATGCATCCACAATAGCAGGAGGTACTGCAGCGCAGTGCTAGTGTCCTGCTACAACTTAGCAGCCATAGCAATCATCGCACTATAGACAATAGTTGGTGGTAAGGAAGATGCCAATACAGTGAGCAATTTGTTGTAAATCATGTCGTCGAACATCCCTCTCCAATTGTCCAGCCAACTAAATTTGGTATACATATATATACCAATCAGATCAGTTAAAAAAAAAATTGGAGAAAACTTACTAGTTGTAAGTCTACGCCCGGTGTCAAACCACTTGTCTAAATAAGTGTTGTAATCATGGTAGAACCACCATATATTTTTAAGAACTTGTAGATTGGGTTCACCGTGACCGCCTAAGCGTAGACGATGTTGCGTCCCATCAATTTCATCATCCTAAATCATGGTGTTGTAATATTGTGTGGCATGAAAGATTAGCAGCATAATAGCATTGGCAGCAAAGTCATTGTACGTGATTCCCATATAGACTATATATAGCATAAGCTGTCCGTTATCAAACCAACTGCAAATGTGGACGACAAGTTCCTGGTGAAGCCACATAAAATTTGAATTAGCCTCATGAAAGACCTTAAAAGTTTTCGACAGACAAGGACCATTGTGAATGTGAATATGTATGGTGTCTGTAAATGAATGTGTTATTTCAACAGGTCTCGCTATGCTCTGTGGTACTACATACTATTGGCGAGAAAAAGGTACCAAAATATTGGTTGCCGCGTCAGTTGGAGAGACATAGTTCTTGCCAATGGTTCGTTTGAGAATTCCGTCAAGATACAAAGCATCAAAGGACTCAAATCAAATTTAGCTTCCCCTAACAGCTCCCAATCATACAACTTTGCAAATGAATAACTCCACCTTTTTCTAATTGTTTCAAACAGTGTATGTACATATGATGGAAAACTCAAAAGAATATGCATAACAGGTGAGTACCCTAAAACAAGGATAAATTCCTGCCTTGTGTCAACCCACCTAGCCAGATAACTAGAAGTTGATAGTCCCATATCTCTTGCATCCGTAGCCCAGCTACCAGAGTGTGGTACCAGTGAATGTACTTGATGAGAAAACGCCAAGGTATTTGCCAACGGGCAATTGATTCCAATAAGTAGCACGATCCTATTTGTAACCTTGTACTCACTTGCAACAAAAGAAATCATACATGAAGTCGTATCGACAATTTGACTAGGCAACCAGCATGTATCATGTTGGAAATTTTCAGCAAGCACCATGTCTGCCTTTGAGTCGCCATCATCCAAACCAGATTCATCAGTGAGTACCTTGGAGCAGCAGTTATGTGGCATTTTGTCGAACACCTTTCTTTCCTCTAGGAATTCCTCTTTCTCAGTCATCAATAGCTCTTGTAATATTTTCCTGTTTGTAAGAGTTTCAGCTCCAATAGGAATTCCATTAGCGACATTGGACATGGAATTGGCATCAATATACTTTTCTGGTAACTCACTAGTTTCAGCTGCTGCTTCATCAGCTTGGGAGACGTCCGGCATTTCCTCGAACACCTCGTATTCCACGTTCAGGTTATTGCTGTTCGAAAGCTTATTCCAACACTGTGGCGAGGGTGAGGTGCTAGTGTTTCACCATGATGGAATGGCCGCAGCTCGTGCGAGGAAATCCTCCAATGGCCTACGCTGCTGGTCAACGCTAAGCACCCAGCAAGTGCGTCTCTAGTTCGATTGCGAAAACGCAACTTCAGTTTCTCCTTAAAATGATTCCAATTATGCTCATTTTGAAACAACCAATCAAACCAAACAAGAGCTTCACCATCAAGGTAGTGGTAAGGAAGAGGTAGCCAGTCTTTTTCGGAGAAGCCAAGGTAGGTGAAGTACAGCTCTGCCCGAAAAATCCAACCATCTGGGTTTCCATCGCTAAATCGATCTAATGCCACCATAGGTAATGGAGTACGAACGATGAAAGCACCAATGTTATGAACCCAAATTCACAACACAGAATAAATGAGAAACCGACGGATTTAATTCATAAACTCAAAGATTCAACCATTACAATAACAATAACAAGAACTAAGAAGGAGATCTAGAGAAGAAGGATAGAGAGAGCCGAGGGAGAACAGAAAGAGAGAGAGAGTCCAGAGGGAGAAGCAAGAAGAACAGAGACGAAGGGGAAGAGTTCTCAACAATCAGCCTGCCTTCTTTTACTAACCTAATGGTATTTAACCATTTTCTAACCCCGGGTCCCATACATAACTTGCTAAGTTTACCAATATATCCTCCATGACGTTATTTTCATTCATAACACCATGCCCCCGTACCCCCACCTATTTAACCTCTTTCATCTCAATCTAGCATTTAAGCTACCAATTTTTAACAAAAAAAAGTATAATTATCAAATTTCATATAGTTCATGGTAATATTAACTCTTTTTTTTTGTATAAATTATATTCTGAAGCTTTATCTAAGGATGCGTTTGTGTACCTCATAATGTTTTTCTAGTACATATTCTATTAATTTACAATACAAATGACTATGATTAAACTTAGGCAAATTAAGGTCACTATCACGTTGCTCTTGGTTCTTTTGCCTTTTTTTATTTTTATTTTTTATTTTTATTAGTTTTAAGGGATTCAATTCATATTTTTCCTATATCGAATTTTTTTGTAAATGTATTTGGATTGTCGTTGAAGTTCTAGTCAATTTATGATAGTAAATTTTGTGTGTCCTTTTTTTTTCTTTACAAGACATAAATTTATACTTTTGCTAGTGGGAATTTTTTGATACATACTCAAAGGCATCTTTTTCCCAAACACAACTTTAGTTATTAGGAAATTAATTAAGTTAAGCTGCTTTGGTCAAACGCAAATAACAATAGTGAATAATATTATAATCTGATTGGCTAAGTTTATTTTTGATCAAAAGTATTTTTTGGTCGAGTTTTTAGAAGGAAAAAAAAGTACTTATAATTTTGGAAAAATAAATAAAAGTAATTTTTTTCCAAAAGTATTTTTTGAGAAAATATACTTATAAGCTGTTTTTTAAAATTTGGCTATTAATTGCTGTTCAGAAGTATTTTTTAAAGCAAAAAACAAACTGTTTCTCGCCAGAAAAATACTTTTGAAAAAAAGTAGTTATCAAAATAAGTTAATTTTTGCAGCTCGGCCAAACGGGGTATTAGTATTATATGCACACTCTTGCACTCTCTGCATCAAAACTTGTACCTTCTAATTCCTTTCTTCTTCCTCACTCTCTGCGTCAGTTAAAACCCTAGCCTCCCCTAAATCCCCAAATCACACCAATTTCTCTAAACCCTAGCAATGGAAGACGTCTGCGAAGGCAAAGATTTCAGCTTTCCAAATCAAGAAGAGAAAATTCTCCAATGGTGGGATTCAGTAAAAGCATTCGAAACCCAGCTCGAAAAAACCAAAAATCAACCCGAATACATCTTCTACGACGGTCCGCCATTTGCGACGGGTTTGCCCCATTACGGGCATATTTTAGCTGGTACAATTAAGGATATTGTGACCCGTTACCAATCCATGACGGGTCATCATGTGACCCGAAGATTCGGGTGGGATTGTCACGGGTTACCCGTTGAACACGAAATTGACGAGAAACTTGGGATTAAGACTAAAAACCAAGTGATTGAAATGGGAATTGATAAGTATAATGAGGAATGTAGAGCTATTGTTACGAGGTATGTTGGGGAATGGGAGAAGACAGTGGTGAGAATGGGGAGGTGGATTGATTTTCAGAACGGGTATAAAACTATGGATTTGAAATTCATGGAGAGTGTTTGGTGGGTCTTTGCTCAGTTGTTTCAAAAGGGTCTTGTTTATAGAGGTTTCAAGGTTTGTCCTTTTTTGTTCTCTCTTGAACTTGTATTATAATTAAAAATGATGCTTGATCATAAAGCTGTATGTTTATTGAATTTTTAAAAATAAAACAAGTTGTAGAGTATTGGGATTGAGGGAAGGATGCCAGGGCCTATTTGGAAACAGCCTCTCTACCCATAGGTAGGGGTAAGGTCTGCGTACATACTACTCTCCCCAAACCTCACTAAGTGGGATTATACTGGGTTGTTGTTGTTGTTGTTGTACCTGTCTGGATTAGTTTGTGCAAGCTCAGTTAGTCAACCCGCAAGCATGGTAAAACTAATACTAGCTTGATTATTGTCAAGTGTTTGGTGGGTTTTTGCTCAGTTGTTTCAGAAGGATCTTGTTTATAGAGGTTTATGGTTTGTTATTTTTCTTGTTCGTCAACTTATAGCATAATTCAGGATGATCCTTGATTAAAAAGTTTTCATTTTTAGAAAAAAGTAATCTAGAAGGACAGTTTGTTGAGTACTCTGTCTAAGCCTTGATGAGCGGAGTTACCCGGCCAACAATAGCAAGTGCTTGTGGAATTAGTAAGAATTAGTTGAGAGCACAAGCTGGCCTGGACTCCATTGTCATTTAAAAAATAGAAAATCTAAAAGAATTATATGTTGAGCATTTGGATCGAGGCAAAGTTGTTGTTGTGCTTTTCTTAAACTGTTATCAAATTGTCGGGCCTAGTTTGTACTAGCTTGATTAATCCACCCACGAGCATACTAAATTAATAGGGGGGCGGGGTGCCGGGTGCAGGGTAAACCTGTCCTAAGAATGGAGCAGATTGGCTCATGTCGATGTGGTTGAGTTTGAAAGAAACTTGACTCTTTTCCTGAATTTTCTTTTGTGCAGGTTATGCCTTATAGTACTGGTTTGAAGACTCCATTATCCAATTTTGAAGCTAATTCTAATTATAAGGTCTGTAACGGAAATCATTTAGCAGTGCACTAAGTGCAATCCTTTTCTCTTGTTCTGGTGATGTCTTATTTATGTGATTTTTTCGGGTGTGGTGCAGGAAGTAAGTGACCCTGAAATCATGGTTTCCTTCCCAATAGTTGATGATCCCGAGGGTGCGTCCTTTGTTGCATGGACAACAACTCCTTGGACCCTTCCTAGTAATCTTGCTCTTTGTGTCAACGCCAATTTTGTATATGTCAAGGTTAGTCCTTAGTAAAACTTCTGGTTTGAAATCTAAGTGAATTGTTGCTTTAATTGGATTACTGTGCTTTTGGAGTCTGAAGGGCTTGTTTTTACTTTAACTTATTATAGTGCTTCAAACATGGTTAGTATTGTTGTTATAAAGTCAAAGGTCTTCAGTTCTTGTTAATTTCTTTCTTTGAGATGTATCAATTGTACTGCTAGTTCATTACATTTAATCTAATTGTACATTTGATTACATTCATTTAATTGAAGTGTACAAGTCTTGCAAAAATGGTATTTCTTTAGTTTAAGTAAAGAAGGACGCATTATATTTGTTTCTTATTGGTATGTAATATATTTGTAGATCTGGAAATATTTGCTTTCATCTAAGCTTGTTAATGTTGATTTGATAATAACGATCAGGTTCGCGACAAATTCAACGGGAAGATTTATGTGGTGGCAGAATCTCGATTGGCCGAGCTACCAGTTGAGAAGGCGAAAAAGGTCACCCCAAATGGACCTGCTGCTGACACTCAAAATCCAAATTCTAAATCAAAGCCTTCTGGTGGTAAATCACAGAATGTCGAAACTTATGAGGTGGTGGATAAATTCTCTGGGTCGTCCCTTGTGGGGAAGAAGTAAGCAATTTCTTCTTGAACTTTGTCATTGATATGCTGCACAAAGTTTTCTGTTTGGCGCCTGCAATATGGTAGCTAGTGACTTGAATGAAAGTTCATAAAAAGTGATCCTTCCATCTTTACATTCTGATTTGAGGTTAATTTGATTCATTATTGACCTGACTCATATGCTACACATTGTAAATAAAAGCTGATTATTGGTAATTGTTTTAGGTTTTTTGGTTTATTTTCGTTGAACTTGTTTAATGACTTTACCAGCTCTGACTCTAATTATTCAAGCCCCTTGAAAGGTCAATCTTTGATGCCTTTATTTTGGAATCGTCTTCGTTCAAATAAGATCTCTCCCTTGTTCTGCCTCTTCCTATGATCTTGACCTTGCCAACTAGAATTTTGATAGATTGTTGACTGTATGGATGTATTTGCTTCTTATCATTTTTGTAAAAATTAGCAGCCTAGCAGGTATGACTTCACACCTCTCTACCTCCTCTTATAGGAGAGTCTTCTATGCGTATGATACCAAGTGTTTTCTTTTGTTTTTTGCTTGTAATATTGGATTTGCCTAATTAGGAAAATAACCTTACTCTGAAATATGAAAAGAAAAGAAAAATCAAAAGCACATTGTCAAAGACAAGGAATATCGTCAACTGAAGCACTTCTTTTTCTGTCTTTCTTTTTTAACGCGAAGAAAGGAATATGCCATTACTTTCAATTAAGAGTTGAACTCAATTGTCAAATGAAGTAGTGTTGGGCATGCTAGGATGCGCGTGTGTCTGTGTTATCTTATTTGTTAGGATCCTTTCCATCAGTTACTGTCCGTTGTTCCTTTTTGCTGCCGCTTTTTTGTGTGGTAGAAATGGGGAAGGTGATGAGTACTATAGTGGTAATCTCATTCTTAGAAGATGCAAAATGGTATTGCTTGGCAATGACCTGCTTACCCCCCTCCAACTAGTCCGCCAACAGCCTTTTCTCTATTTTGGTGGTTGGATGGATGATGGTGATTGATTGATTGATTGATCGGGTGGTTAGGTGGTCTGCTAAGCATGAAGATTTTTCGGGCATGGCAGAGTTCACTTAATTTAAGCTAGAAAGATAGAGGCAAAAAATCAGAGAATGTAGCTGTAGTGGAAGGGCTTATACGCGTTGCGTAAGTGCTGATCTTTATGGGATTTGAACCATTTAACTGTAAACTTTTTGGGTATTTTCTTTTACCTCGTCCTCTGACCTCTTATCTTGACCCAGTGTGTTATCTTGTATTTTAAGCACCGACATTGTCTTGTTTTCTAATACATGTGGCCATTTTGTTATATGGATATGAATCCCTTCCCACATTTAAGGTTTTTCTGCTTTTCTATTGCATGTGACTCTAATGATTGGGTCAGTGGTGAACTTAGCTTTAAATGCCAATACCGACTTTCAAGGTTGACATTAGGTATTTTATCAAGGAAGGTTGACATGTAGATATTCAATGCAGGTATATTCCACTATTTGATTACTTCAAGGATTTTGCTGACACAGCATTCAGAGTCGTTGCGGATGATTATGTGACTTCTGACAGTGGTACTGGAATTGTTCATTGTGCTCCTGCCTTTGGTGAGGACGATTATCGTGTTTGTATTGGAAATCACATAATAAAAAAGGTTCGAAAACTTGTGGAACTTCATAGTGTTTCTGCAATGATTCCTATTGCCTGAAATAGAATACATGTTTCATTTTCTGTCATCTGTATATTTTCTATGGAACTTATATGCTATCTTATTAGCTTTTGGCCGTGTAGTACGTTCTTAGAAGTTTCAGGATCTGCACGAATTTACTACTTTTACTTTTCGATGCAGTATCTGACTTGGGGCCACCCTTTCTTCCTGGGAAATGTACTGGAATAACGTCTTGGGGGCTTGTTAAAATATTAGGAGCTGATTGTGCTTGTTTACTTCAACCTTTAGATGGTCTCTCTTAACCGTTTTCATAACCACTTATTATCTAAATTTTCATGTTTCTCTTGCTAAATGAAGTACAGTGTGGACTACAGCATTTTTCTTGCCCTTTCTTTGCAAACAATATGGCATATGTTGTAACTACAAGCCTTTCCCCCAAATGTTTGACTAAATCAACTTTCTTTGGTTTGTTGTTTTTAGTAACATTGTGACTTTGAGCTCTTTCGAGAATTATTAGATTTTGAGTTTACTATTATAATACTCCAATGAAATTGACTTGATTGGATTTTGTTTTCTGTAGGGGGAGAGCCTGATTGTGGCGGTAGATGATAATGGCTACTTTACTGATAGAATTACAGACTTCAGCGGAAAATATGTTAAGGAGGCAGATAATGATATCACTCAAGCAGTGAAGGCAAGAGACTCTAATACTCCTTTTTTTTGTGGCACTATAATGTACGTGCCTTTAATTTTTACGAACAAAATTGGCTGACGACAGCCATCAAAGAGAATATGATTTACCATAAACTTTGTAGTAAACCTGTCTAACGGGCCGTCCGGTCCGGGCCAAAATTTTTTGACCCGTCCGGGTTCCGGCCGGGCCGGGTTGCACAGTAACGGGTTCGTAGCGGGCCGGGTTAGTTTGGGTAAAAATTGAACCATACGGGTTACGGGTTGAGGGGGCCAGGCCGGGCCGGGTTTAGTATATTTTCACTTTTTTTTTGGAATTATGTATAGTATAACTATTAAGTTATATTAATACTTTGTAATAATTGAATGAATACAAGTAAGATGGGAAAAAATTGCACTTATTGCAAGTGCTACTTTATTTTTTAATTTCAAATTGAAAAAGTAGAAAATGAAATGTTTACATTTTTTCTAACAAGTAAACTAGTAAAGTAGTAATTTCAAATGTTTTGCATCGCCCTAGCAAGTTCATCATAATCAATATGAACCGATTGACCTTCTTCTGGCGTGTTAAATTCGGATGGGTTTCCATGGGTTAATATATCTCCAAGTTCCTCGTCTTCTGGGCTATCAACATCTTCATTTCCTTTCTTCGTTCCGATCTAATCCGATCTCTGAAACATACTAAAACTTCCAAAGCATTGCTTCCCAATGAGTGGCGGGTGTCTCCAAGTTGTTGTCTTGCTTGGCTAAATGCACTCTCCGATGCAACACTAGAAATTAGCACATTCAGCACGTCCCGAGCCATAGCGAAAAGAACAGGAAATTGCTTTCCATTTTCATGCCACCATCCCAACGGTGAAAATTCCTTTGTGCGAGCCTCCTTTTGCTTCTGCAAGTAGAATTGAAGTTCATCAATATTCCTGCTACTGGTTTGAGTGTTAGAAATGTAGAAAAAATATTAAAACTATCAAGGCCTTCTTCATCATCCACAGTAGCAGAACTGCTACATTGCATAGCAGGATTAACATTGCCAGAAACACGAGCATCATTATCACATTCATTTGCATAATAATTATATAGTTGTTGTAAATATTCATTTAGCTTGTTCATAGAAACATATAAATTTGGGGTTTCAGTTTCTCCAATCTCCATACAAGTATATAAAGCATTCATTAATTGGTGACAATCAGACATTTTAATAGAAGGATTTAAAACTGCACTAATTAAATAAATCGGAGGAATTGGAAAGAAATACTTTTTGAATTTTGCTTGCATTTTTTCAACAACATCCTTATATTTTTCTTTCTTCTTAAATTCAGATAGTAGAAAAGAAATTTCAGCTATATGTACAAAAGCCATAGTAACAATGGGGTAATATGCGCCAGAAAACACAACAGTAGCAGTATAAAATTTATGTAAAAATTTAACAACATCATTAATGACCTCCCAAGTATCACTTGTTAACATACGCCTAGGATCAGTACAATGTGCATTAGCAACTTCAGTTATTGAAAATCTATTTTTGTAGCAACATTTTAAAAATATATATGTGTAATTCCATCTAGTAACAATTTCGTCTGGCATGAATCTAGGTGTAAGGTTATACTGGATACACTTAGTCTTAAATTCTTTTATTCTAGATTGTCTATTATTTCCTTGAATAACACCAACTGCTCTTCTAACATGAGTAATCTCAACTGAAAATAAATCAAGACCACTTCTAACAATTAAATTATAAACATGACATGCACACCTAACATGAAAAATATCATAAAGAGGTGGTTGCAAATGCAATTTTAAAATTGAAATTGCGGCATTATTGTTTGAAGCATTATCAAAAGACATACACAAAACTTTATGGTTTAGATTATAAAATTCAACAACTTCAACAATAGTACTACTTATAGACGTAGCAGTATGACTCTGATCTTCATCATATTTAAAAGCGATAATACGTTTTTGCATACAAGTATTATCATCTATCCAATGTCATGTAATTGTCAAATAATCATTTCCATTAACAACATGGCCAATATCAGAAGTTAGACATACTCTAGAAGGAAGGTGGCTAAACAAATAACGTATGTATGTTGATATTGTCCATGAAGTCTAATGATATCTGCTCTACAAGTACTTCTAGGGATACCTTTAAATAAAGGATTGTAAATCCTTTGAATATAAATAATAAGATACGATGAAGAAGCAAAAGAAAAAGGTAGACAACCCAAAGCAATCATTTTTGCTAATTCCTCACGATCCCTCATTTTATCATATTTTACTAGACATGCAGTAGTAGGGTTAATAGTTGTTTGACTTCCATCCCCATTATTGCCCCATTCTATGGGATGATCAGATCTCATATGTCTACTAAGTGTCCCAGTCCCCCTTAAATTTCCTCCGGTCAAATGTTTAAAAGTTTCGTTACAAAGTTTGCACTTAAACTCTATTAGTACCTTCTATTATTTCAAAAAATTTCCATACCGGACTTCTTCTTTTACGATTAGAAGTCGGAGCCACTGGTGGTCTACCCCTTGTAGCACTAGCAACTCCAACTCCAACACTACCAACATTTCCACTAGTAGTGTAGGTGGTATCTCATCTTCTATTCCAATTTCATTATCTTCTATTCCGAAATCTTCTTGTAATTGTTCATAATCTATCTCTACATTATCATTAGGCGATGATTCAGAAACATGTGTTATTTGGTCATTACTGTTACTACCGGAAGCTACAGGACTACCTCTTTTTTTATTTTCACCCCTACCAGTAACTTTTCTACACGCTCTTTTAGCAGCACTAAACATATTGTAAAAATTAAAGTATAAGCTAAAATTAAATATGCAATTAAAATATTAAATAAGAGAAAGAGTTGGAGGGAATGCACCGAATTCGACAATAAATTGAGCACTTGATTACGTAATTCCGGTGTTACCACGAACAAAGATCAACCAAGTATATTAATTTTGAACTTCAAACTTCGAATTTCAATTTTCAAATGACAATTTTCAGTAAATTAAACTCAAGAAAAGAGAGCCAAATATTATAAAATTAGAATATGAAATCTTGCAAATTGAATGGAAGAGAGAAATTGAGAATTGAGATTGAGATAAGAATTTTGAGTGAAGAAATGAAGAAGAGGGGAGGGTATTTATAGATTTTAAGAAGGGTTAATATTGTAAATTAATAAATACAAGAAAATAAACAAAAAATGACCAATTTTGCAAAGAAATCCGTGGCCAACGGATCTGAAGCAATTTTGACCGTTGCCAACGGTCTTATGGGCCCCACAAAGTCAGAAATTTAAAAAAAAAAAATTCCGTTGTACCGGGCCTTTCCGGGCCGGTTTACCCGGTACAGACCACTGTTCATCCAGACCGGGCCGGTCCGGTTACAAGTTAAAAAAACCAAACGGACCAAACCCTTCCCCCACGAACCCAGGCCACCCGGCCCCTTAGTAACCGGGCCGGTCTGGAACCGGGCCGACCCGGCCTGTTAGACAGGTTTACTTTGTAGGTAGCTTGCCCTTAATCTGAGTGAGGAATTGTTGTTTGTTTTATATATTTATGGTCGTATATTTAGTTTTGATTAACAACCACGCGTAAGATATTTTTGTTTGGTTTAGGAGAAAGGAAGGCTTGTCAAATCTGGAAAGTTTATGCATTCATACCCTTTTTGCTGGAGATCTGACACACCTCTGATTTACAGAGCAGTTCCTAGCTGGTAACATACTTCAGATCATCCCGTGCATCAAACACTGTTGCTATCGTTTATTTTTCTATTGTCTTATGATGCAATATTTATTTAGTCTTATGAGATTATGGCCTTTTGGAATGAGAATGAGCTTGTTTGTTTTCTTTCCCAATGCGTAGCTTTTCTCCTTTTTGCCCTTTCTAATCTCAATGTGACTTACATAAGATTGATGCATCATTACGGATGTTAAGTGGCTGGGATTGGTTTATTAAAGGATATTGGTCCACGAAAATCTAGCTGTTTTTGATTCCTTAACTTTTTTAGTTGCACTGTTTGGTTTGTCAGTAGTCATTTTGTGTGAAATGAGTATTGCGGAACTGTAACCTCGATGTTAGCCGAATAAAATGGAAATACATCCTTTTTTAGTAGATTACAATCCACATGAAAACCCATGTCCAAAACTTGGTGCGTACACTTTCCTCTTATAGTAGCATTATGTTTATTTTTCATAAATCTCTTCTATGGAACATCAACCAAGTTTATTTTTGATAAAGAACATTAACCAAGATTTTTATCAGGTGCTCAATTTCTTTTCAACAGTAATATAGGATATCCTATAAGCTCTGGTATTCTTCATGAGTAATAGTTCTCTAATATAAAGTTTTGACTGTCATCAAATGTTGGTGGTAGCAGCTCGACCTCTCCTATTGGTTGATTGTTGTAGCTAATACAATCTAGTCCTTGGAGAAGTACTGACTGTCCTACATCTACTCGGAAGGTTACCAATAAGGAAAAACCTAATATTTAAAAGGAAAAATACGTCTGTAACATTAAGAGGTTACAAGCATAATGTTCACAAGATGAAAATAAAAGCTGGTAGTTGCGTTTTAGCAATTACATGCACTTAGAGTTTTTTAAGCTATGCCATAATGAATTGATATTTATAAACCATAAGTTTTAACAGTGTTTAATTTTGTAAAAAGAGGTGAACCGATCTTGATAACTAGGTGTCAATTATGTTGCTTCGAAGGGAAGTAACAGAGGAATTTTTAGTTTCAAGTTTCGCCTTTTTGGATGGAGAAGAGGAGTTTGTAACGCAAAATACATATGTAATCGCATTGCATTCATTCTTATTGCAATGCAAGTGAGAGAAAAGGGATAGTTACTTATTCAGATATACTGGAAGGATTGGCAAGAGAGTGATAGCCTAGCGGAAATGGCTCTCCAACTTGAATGAGTTCGGGTGTTCGAGTCACCTAGGAGCAAGTTGGAAAAAACCACTGTTTGGTGCCTGGGGTATTTACCATATTTAAGAAAAAAGAGAGCGGAAAGATCATCAACAGTTCAAGCACCTAAAGTATGCTTTGGCCCATCTATGTCACTAAGCACTGTTTTCATTTTTCTGTATTTATGAATTCTTTTTAACGTCTTCTTTTATCTTGATTGATTTGCGGGGTTGCTTTTTCTGATTCATGACAATTAAAAATTCATGAATTTTATCAGCACCTAACATTGCATTGAACTTTGGCAAGTCTGTTTTAATGTTCTTTTTGTTTTTTTGTAATGTTTATTTTCTCTTTTTGATGACCAATGCTGTTTATTTTCTCTTTTGCTGTCATGCATCTATTAATCTCTGTATTAAGTTTTTTTTGAAATTATATTGTTGTTGTACTTATGGTCAGGTTTATTATGGTAGAAAAGATTAAGGATCAATTGCTAGAGAACAATAAACAAACCTACTGGGTTCCTGATTTTGTGAAGGTTACTATTTCCTTTTTTCCTTTAGCTTTCTTGTTGGCTAATTCAATCATAGTAAATGAAATTTGACTGTTGATTTGTTTTGTTGCACTGGTTTGAGTTGGTTCCGCTTATGTATTGTCATGCCTTATTCATTGTTTACTCCATCCACATGCTAGCTGCTTCCTTACCCTCGAAAAAACCTTTTAATTTACTCCATTTTGGTCTCTCTGTTTTTACTTTGTTTTAGGAGTTATTGGAGTTTACTAATGCTTACCGGTTAAAAATGATCATGGAACAATCTTCATATGAGATTAGACCTTTAGGGATATGCACATGTTTTGAATTGTATTAGTACAACAACAACAACAATAACTACCCAGTAAAATCCCACATAGTGGGGTCTAGGGAGGGTAATGTGTACACAGACCTTACCCCTCGGGGCAGGAAGGCTGTTTCCGGTAGATACTCGGCTCAGTAAGAATTGTATTAGCATATAAGAAAAATTAATGTTTCACAAAGTGAGTTGGGGCTTGTCCCAGTAGTGTGAGGCAGACCGGGCTAGTGCCCTAACAAGAATAATACCCCAGCATGCTTTACTTCGATTGTTTGCCTCGTACATCCTAGAATATTTTCATTCGAAATTTTCTTTTAAGGGTTCACTCTAACTAATATAGTGTTTTTTAGTTCTAGCATTTTGGATTTGGTTGCTTTATTTATTATTTTAGGGTATATATGCCATTCTGCCTAGATGTTAAATTAGTTTTGTCGATTTTTTTCCTTCTGAATTTTGTTCAAATTTGAATGTATTCTTTATTGTAAAATATTTATGTTTTAAAATATTAAAACATCGAAGTTTCATTGGGCTTATGCTCCGTGGCACTTAAGCAAAGCATTTCTTGCCGCGCCTCCGCCTTTTAAATACAGAGAAAACAGCAACAACTACCCAATAAAATCCCAAAGTGGGGTCTGAGGAGGGCTTTTAAATACAGAGTAAAATTACTATTTTAAACTCCACATTCTGCAGTCCAATATGATGGATTACAACACTGCTGAGCCTGGTATTTTGTCAGTAACATTCTACTTTAGTGGAGATAGGTCAGGTTTTAGCTATCATCCATTTTTGTTGAAGCTCAGGTGCTTTTCCAGGTTTGAGTTCTGGGAGTAAGGTTTCATATACTTTCTAATTCACCGAATCTTTGCAGAATATAAATGATAACTGACTTTTCATCAACAGCTCTTGATTGTTAGAATTTAGAAATCGTCAGAACCCAATAGTTCATCCTGATCTTAGTTTTATTTTGTGTTCTCTATTACAGGAAAAACGCTTCCACAATTGGTTAGAAAATGCAAGAGACTGGGCTGTTAGCCGAAGTAGGTTCTGGGGTACTCCTCTTCCTGTGTGGATTAGCGAGGATGGTGAGGAGATAGTTGTTATGGACTCCATTGACAAACTGGAAAAGCTTTCTGGTGCTAAGGTTCTGCTTTCATCACCGACATTTTGTAATACTTGTTTTAGTTTCAGCATTCTATGTTATGACCGTCTTATAATTCACTATATTTTTTATGAACTCGCCTCTTCTTCCTCAATTTGCAGGTGACAGACTTGCATCGTCACAACATTGATCACATTACAATTCCGTCCAGTCGGGGGCCTGAATTCGGCGTTCTTCGACGTGTGGAGGATGTAAGACCAGTTAATCTGTTATTTAGCAGTAGGCTACCACAGCATTAATATCACATTTGATGTATCTATCAGACTCAAGTATTTCTGGCAGATATATTTTCATGTTATTTGCTTCTTTGTTCTGAAGAGGCTGAATGAATTTGCGAATTAATGATTTTTTTCCTTTGGGATAAAAGCATAAAATAAAAGATTTCACATATTTTCCCATTAAACGAGTTAAAAAGAAAAAAATGAGTTAGAAAAACAATTTGAGCCCATTTTGATTTAATGCTGATTCTGTTTGCTGAAATGTTGGTTCTCGTGTTAAACCTCTGAATTATTTGATATTGAATTGGATAAGATTGTAATTGTTGATTCCGGGCTGTATGCGAAAAAATCGAGAAATTGAACTCTATTTTTACCGAAGCGTGCGTTATTGCCTTTTGCTGCTCAGTATTGTCTACATTCTCATGGTGTTATTTGTTCAATCTTTTAGAAATTTTGAGTTGTCGTTGATTGTCAGAATTATGTGTTTTACACATTTTGATTGAGAAAAGAATCAAGAACAAAGATCTTTTCCAGGAAGATTGAATTTTTCATGTATCATTGGGTTGTCAAGAGAGCAGTAACGATTCATATTTGAAACAAACGGGTTTCTGCTGCCTCAGGGCTCAGACTGCCACTTACAAGATTTTGTCTATTTTTTTTTTTTTGGTTCTGAGCTCGTCTTTTTTCTCCTGGTTGTTTGAGGTGCTGTGTGCCTGTTGAGGTCTGATACTGTGCATCGCTCCACTTATCTAAATTGAAATTCTTTTTCTTAGGATCTAATAGTTTACAATGTTTTGCAAGCTGAAAATCAATTGTACCACTCTGGAGTATTTTATATATGTAGTTGAACTGCCTGCTTAGGCACTCGGGCATAATGGTTCAACGGAATCTCCAAATTTAATGCCCTCTCTTTTCAAACTTTTTGAATGAGCTTGTACCTTTCAAAAGTTTCTTTTCAATTTTGTGCTCTGCGTTGTGACAAAACTATCTGTTGTATTTATCCAGGTATTTGATTGCTGGTTTGAGAGTGGGTCAATGCCTTATGCTTATATCCACTATCCTTTTGAGAATGTTGAACTCTTCGAGAACAATTTCCCTGGTCATTTTGTGGCAGAAGGTCTTGATCAAACTCGTGGATGGTATGTATATTCTGATTATGTTCTCTATCATTTTGACCATGAATTTTCTGAATGCGGACCCCAGCCAGAACTTTCCCCATCATCTTACTTCCTATAAAGCTATGTAAACCTAGGGAAGATGTTGACTATTGAATTATGGTTTAAGTTGGACTTCTACAGATAATGCTTGTCGCAATAAATTCCATGAGCTTATTCCTGCTGGACCCTCAGATTGGAGATTTTCAATTGCCGACATTCTTGTCCTTAGTTAGTACTACCAAGAATTAGATGAAATGAGGATATGATACGTTTTGATAGACGTTAAATAGTTGACTTTTGCTAGTATTCAAGTTAAATCAGTATGCATATCTGATACTTTTTGATTCTTGGTGCTATATATATTCTTTTATTCTTACTTATTAAAAAAGAGAGTTTCTTACCTACCAAGAAATAAAGGAGAGAGAGAGAGAGAGAGAGAGAGTTTTGCCGTTTAACCCTTTATTCTATATTAATATTGTTTCTCATGCTTGTCGGCGAGTGCAGTGGTCAAATGTCCTTATGCTCTCGATTTTAGCTTAAAATTTCACCTCTTTTAATGCTGCGAGAATTATCGCAAATAGTGGAATCTTTAAGGTTCTTATGTATTGCAGGTTCTACACCCTTATGGTCCTTTCTACTGCCCTTTTTGGGAAACCTGCTTTTAGAAACCTCATTTGCAATGGTCTTGTCCTGGCTGAGGATGGGAAGAAGATGAGTAAACGATTAAAGAATTATCCTCAACCATCAGAAGTTATCAATGATTATGGAGCTGTAAGTTATGCCAATCATGAGCTTCTTCATTTTCTTAGTTGCTAACTTGTTATATGTGGTGCTCTGCTCTTCTGATTGATGGGTTGTTAGTGAAAGGCTAGAACTTATGTCTGTGCAGGATGCATTACGTTTATACCTGATAAACTCTCCCGTTGTCCGTGCTGAACCTCTGCGTTTTAAGAAAGACGGAGTTTTTGCTGTGGTAAAGTATATCCTTTACATATGGTGGTACTCAATCTCTATGATTTTAATCAGTTTTGTAGTAACTATTTTGGAAAAGCTTTTAAATTGTTTTCTCCTAATTTGAAAGATGATGATATTAATGCAGGTGAAGGATGTTTTCTTGCCATGGTACAATGCATATAGGTTCCTTGTTCAGAATGCAAAAAGACTTGAAATTGATGGGTTTAAACCATTCATTCCCACTGATCAGAAAACTTTGCAGAGTTCATCCAATGTCCTAGATCAATGGATCAATTCTGCAACTCAGAGCTTAGTGCATTTCGTCCGGCAGGAAATGGATGCTTATAGATTATACACGGTTAGTTTTCCGATCTTGTCAAATATCACATCTAAACTCATGTTCTCAACAATTTCCAGGCTTCTTACTGAAACTCTAATAATCTTATTCAAGATGTCTTGAAAGCAGATTCCTACAAATGTTTGTGTTGAAACCTATCGATGTCTGAACAAGCTTAACCATATTTTTGTATTTCATTTTATTGCTCAGACATTTCTCAGATTTTTCTGTGGTTAAAGCTGGGGACTCGCCAAATAGGCACATATGGTCTCTTTGTTGAAATTTGTGATCTGCAAGTTCTTCACATCTATAGTTAAAGATGGAAACCTAGCAGAGGGGAACACATGGTTTCTTTGTTGAACTGTGTGGTATAGGATATCTCTAGTTTGCAAGTACATGAGATTAGAGAATCCATGTTAATGTTCTGTCTATCCCTCCTCTTTGCAGGTGGTTCCGTATCTCCTAAAATTTCTTGATAATTTAACGAATATCTATGTGCGGTTCAATCGGAAGAGGCTAAAAGGCCGTACTGGTGAGGGGGACTGCAGAACTGCTCTTTCAACTCTGTACTATGTAAGCTTCCATCTCATACTGTTTTAGTAGATCTTGCGCGTCACATGTTACTGTACTGTGATAGTGTGGTTTTGGGATCTGTGCCTGATTCTTTTCAAAGATTCAACTTTTACTCTTCCATGTTAAGTTTCTTTTTGTGACCAAATCGGTGTAGCATGACCCGTGTTATCAAAGGCTAAAAGCGCAAAAAAGCTCTAAGGTCTGTTGGGGCTTTACGCACAAAGCGCAAAGAAAGCGTGTTGTCACACTCCGCCGTTTTCTAAGAGGTTATGCCACGCAGGCGATGACTGGGCGACACGCAGGCAATGATTTGGCACACGCATGGCAACCTTTTCTAGCCAAGTCTAGATCTTTCCACTAATGGAAGACTCTAGACCTATCTTGTATATTCTACTAGATGTAGAGACTTGTAGAATTTTCTAGGCTTTTGATCTTAGCCATTCATTCAAATAGATCTTAGCCGTTGGTTAGGGACTCTACAACAACAACAACAACTACCCAGTATACTCCCACCAGGTGGGGTATGGGGAGGGTAATATGTAGACAAGCCTTACACCTATCGAAAGGGCAGAGAGGCTGTTTCCAATCGACCCCCGGCTCATAGGATAAAAGGAAAAACAGCACTAAAACAAAAATAAAGACAAAAACAAAAACAAAAACAATAGAGCATTAGTAACTCCAGCAGAAATAGCGTAAATAGCATAAATAATTATCTAAACATACGAAACATAAATACAATCGCATGCAATAATATCATACAGTAACTACCATTACTCACAGCCATAGGGGGGACATAAGCTAAAACACAAATCATCTATGGGTAACCCTGTTGACCCACACCCAACCCCAGAAGAGGCGTACGAAGAACTCTAAGAGCCCCTATCCTACAACCCTGATTCTAGACCTCCAGACTTTCCTATCGAGGGTCATGTCCTCGGAAACCTGCATTCTAGTCATGTCCTGCCTAATAACCTCTCCCCAATACTTCTTAGGCCTCCCTCTGCCTTGCTGACCGCCAACAATCTCCAGCCGCTCGCAGCTCCTCACCGGGGCATCTGGACTTCATGCCCGAAGCACCTCAGCCTCGCTTCTCGCATCTTCTCATTCACCGGGGCCACCCCCACCTTCTCTCGAATAGCCTAGCATTTGGCATTTGCCATCATAGAAGAAATAGAAGAAAACAATCAAGCAATCCAACACTTTTGTACAAAGCTCTCTTGTTTAATACAAATCTTTCTTACAAGCTTCTCTTCTTAGCTTCTCTTAGCTTTGTTGTGGTGTTAGTTCGGGGAAAGGCTGACTTAGCACATCGCAGGGGCGAATTGTGACTAAGGCCGCATGGAAGATAGCTAGGGAGTTATCCGGTCCGTGACAGTTGGTATCAGAGCCACGCTACGAAAGGGTTCGTGGGTTAGCTTGGGCACATAAACGACATGGCTAATGGTGGCTATGAGCAAGTTCGCAAGGGTCGCGAGGAGGAGCGCACCATCCCACCAACACAAAAGGGAGGTAAGTCTCGTAAATTTCTTGCTAGTTTTGAAGCTCCTTTAGTTATGCTTGAGATAGCTATGGCGGACACGAAAAAGAGGTAGGATCGCACGGAGCAAACCTTGGAAGAGTACGGCGAGAAGGTTGACACTTCGTTGGATACTTTTCAAGAAAGGATTGATGTTGCTGGGGCAGAGTTAGCCAACGAGAATAGCTTGTTTCAAGCCAAAGTGTATCAAGCCTTGGCAGATTTAAGGCAGGACGTTGATGGAGCCAAGTTAAGCTTGGAGGCGTCCAAGGCTGCTGTGGAGGAAACAAAGGCCGACTGGGCTATGTGTAGAAGTACTTTCATGGCAAAAGAGGTTGCCTCGACATCAACCGTGCAAGCTCGAGACACTACCCGTGCCTTAGACTTGCCAAAGCCAAAGGAATACGATGGAGCTCGGGACGCAGTAGTCATAGACAACTACCTTTGGCATATGGGATGCTACTTCGAGGCGCTCAACCTAACAGGATTAGCCTAGGTACATACTGCCACCTTACATTTTACCGACATGGCTGCACTTTGGTGGCGCAGGAAACGAGCCGACATTGACAGAGGGCTAGTCGTCATTGACACTTGGGAAGCCTTAAAGAAAGAACTCAAGGAGGAGTTCTACCCGGTGCACGTAAGCCGCGAGGCTAGGGCAAAAATGAGGGACCTCAAGCAGGGCAATTCTATCAAGGAGTATGTCAAGGCATTCTCCAACTTAATGCTGCAAATCGACAACATGAGCGATGAGGATCTCTTATTCAAGGTAGCTGCCACATTGCAGGACTATACTAGTGCTGACAAAGGGGTTCATGTCAAGCACCCAGGCGATTCATCCAAGTCCAAGACTCAAAGGACTTGGCCGGTTAAAGGTGGGGGAGCCAAGGACGGAACCCACAAGCCAATAACCCATGGAGATAAGGGAAACAGGCCAGAGACAACAAGAAGGAGGCCAAACCAAGGGAGGGTTGCTTCCTATGTCAAGGGCCACACTGGGCTAGGGACTGCCCACAGCGTAAAGCCATGAGCTCAATGTTGGAGCAACAGGAGCATGGCAATGAAGCTACCATGGGGTGTCTTAAGCTGCTTAGCGCATTGAACGTTAAGCCCACTCCTCACCAGGCGGGTGACAGGAGTCTCATGTACGTGCAGGGGCACGTCAACAACAAGGTTTCCCACTTAATGATTGATACGGGCGCCACTCACAATTTCATGACTCCAATTGAGGCGGAACGGTTAAGACTGTAAATGCCGATGCCAAACCCGTGGATGGCGTGGCGAAAGGGACCGAGATGAAGCTAGGCAACTGGTCAGGTAAGGTGGACTTGTCGGTGGCACTAATAGACGATTTCTCCAATGTTCTAGGTATGGAGTTCCTTCGGCAATACAATGCTGTCCCGTTCCCTAGATTCAACATGTTAATGATCTTTGAAGGGAACCATGTATGGTCCCAGCTGTTGCCCCCTCCCAAGACATCCAAATCTCCCCAACTTAGTGCCATGCAGCTGGCCAAGGGACTCAAACGTGGGGAAGAGACATGGTTAGCCGTTCGTCAGCAAGAGGAAGAAAGGGGAGTTGATGGTGATATCCCTGCTTGCATCAAGAACGTGTTGGAAGAGTTCAGGGACGTGATTCCACCCGAGTTGCCTCGTAAGCTGCCACCCAGGCGTGGGGTGGATCACAAGATCGAGTTGGAGCCAGGGGCTAATCCACCAGCCAAAGCACCCTACCGGATGGCGCCACCAGAACTGGAGGAGCTGCGAAAACAGTTAGGGGAATTAGGGAAGGCGGACGGATCGCAGCGACTGTGCATGGACTACCGGGCTCTCAATAAGGTAACAATAAAAAACAAGTATCCAATCCCTCTTTTTGCTGACCTTTTTGATCAATTAGGGAAGGCCAAGTATACACAAAGCTTGACCTAAGATCGGGGTACTATCAAGTGCGCATAGCCGAAGGGGACGAGGGCAAGACAACTTATGTCACTCGATATGGGGCGTTTGAATTCTTGGTGATGCCCTTTGGCCTGACAAATGCGCCAGCCACATTTTGCACGCTCATGAACAAAATCCTTCATCCCTACTTGGATCGGTTCGTGGTGGTCTACTTGGACGATATAGTCATATATAATAACACCTTGGAAGAGCATGTGGAACATGTACGGACCGTTCTCAAGACTTTCCGGGACAATGAGCTTTATGTAAAGAAGGAGAAGTGCTCATTTGCCAAGGAAGAGGTGCACTTCCTAGGCCATGTGATCAAAGGCGGCAAACTCATAATGGATACAAAGAAGATCCGGGCGCTCGAGGAATGGGAGCCACCACCAAGGTACCTGAGCTTAGATCTATCCTTGGTCTTGTGAATTATTACCGGCGTTTCATTACAGGCTATTTAGCCAAGGGGCCACCACTCACTGACCTACTCAAGAAGAAGAAGGCTTGGGAGTGGGACGACAAGTGCCAACGTGCATTTGACGTACTGAAGAAGGCTGTGACCGAGGAACCAGTGTTGGCACTACCGGATTGCACCAAGGCGTATGAGTTTCACACAGATGCCTCTGACTTTGCCATATGGGGCGTGCTTATGCAAGAGGGGCATCCAATTGCTTATGAAAGTCGCAAGCTAAACGACACCTAGAGGCGCTATACAGTGCAGGAGAAAGAGATGACTGCAGTGGTGCATTGCTTGCGTGTTTTGCGGCACTACTTGCTCGGGGCAAAGTTCGTGGTGCGCACGGACAATGTGGCGACAAGTTACTTCCAAACACAGAAGAAACTCAGCCCTAAGCAAGCAAGATGGCAAGACTTCTTGGCCGAGTTCGACTATGTGATGGAGCACAAACCGGGCAAGGCCAACTTTGTGGCGGATGCGCTAAGCCGAAAGGCAGAATTGGCGGTAATATCAAGAGTCCAGGTGGAGCTCTTGGATCTTATCAAGGAAGGCATGGCGCATGATCCTTTAGCCAAGCAACTTGTGCAGATGGCTAAAGAAGAGAAAACCAAACAATTTTGGGTAGAAGGCGACTTGTTGCGCACCAAGAGGCAACGGATTTATGTGGCCAAATGGGAGCGGTTGCGCAAGAGTATCATTAAGGAGTGCCATGACACCCGATGGGCGGGTCATCCAAGACAAAAGCGCACTCAGGCATTGGTAGAGGCTAACTACTATTGGCCTCGCATGCGGGACGATATCGAGTTATACGTCAAGACTTCTCTTGTGTGCCAACAGGACAAGGTGGAGCAACGGGAACCCGCAGGACTTTTGGAGCCTTTACCCATACCTCAACGTCCATGGGAGAGTGTTAGCATGGACTTCATCTCCGCTTTGCCCACATCCGACGGCAAAGGTAGTATCATGGTTGTGGTGGATCGGTTCTCAAAATATGCTTCCTTCATGGCTGCTACGAAGGACTGCACAGCACCAGAGGCAGCTCAGCTATTTTTCCAAGGTGTGGTGAAGTATTGGGGCTTGCCTCAAGTTATCATCAGTGATCGAGACCCCCGCTTCACGGGCAAGTTTTGGACGGAGTTATTTCACTTGATGGGGTCTGATCTACATTTTTCCACCATTTTTCATCCACAAACCGACAGACAAACTGAGCGGGCAAACGCACTTTTGGAGACATATTTGAGGCACTATGTGAGTGCCAACCAACGAGATTGGGACAAGTTGCTTGATGTTGCCCAATTCTCTTATAATTTGCAACGGAGTGAGGCTACTGGCAAGAGCCCATTCGAGCTTGCAACCGGACAGCAACCCTTGACACCGCATGGACTTGTCAACAAGTATACTGGGAAGTGTCCAGCGGCGTTCAAGGCAGCAAAAACTTGGCACGAGCAAACGGACTTAGCTCGGGCATATCTTGACAAGGCCTCCAAGAAAATGAAGAAGTGGGCTGACAAGAAGAGGACGCACTTGGAATTCAACGTGGGAGACTTGGTCATGCTTAAACTCAACGCCGAGCAACAAAAGAGGCTACGCAGGTTGCACAAGGGACTAGTTTGGCGCTACGACGGACCACTCCCCATACTTGCCAAGGTGGGCAAGGCTTCTTATCGGGTGGAGCTGCCACCCAAACTCAAGTTACATCCTGTCTTCCATGTGAGTTGTCTTAAGCCATACCACGCAGACATGGAAGATCCATCACGGAACGAGTCACATCGAGCACCGCCAGCCATTACAACATCATTTGACAAAGAAGTCAAAAGCATTATGGCTGACCGGGTGATTCGGTGACGGTTCAGGGAACCATTACATGAGTACCTTATCAAGTGGAAGGGGCTACCGGAAAGCGAGGCAAGTTGGGAGCCAAAGGAAGCCCTTTGGCAATTTGAAAATCAAATCCGGGCATTCCACGAAGAGTCGACGAGGGCGTCGACGCAATAGGTGGGGGAGGTTGCCTCGCTTTCCAGTAGCCCTTTCCACTTGATAAGGTACTCATGTAATGGTTCCTTGAACCGTCGCCGAATCACCCGGTCAGCCATAATGCTTTCGACTTCTTTGTCAAATGATGTTGTAATGGCTGGCAGTGCCCGATGTGACTCGTTCCGTGATGGGTCTTCCATGTCTGCGTGGTATGGCTTAAGACAACTCACATGGACGACAGGATGTAACTTGAGTTTGGGTGGCAGCTCCACCCGATAAGAAGCCTTGCCCACCTTGGCAAGTATGGGGAGTGGTCCCTCGTAGCGCCGAACTAGTCCCTTGTACAACCTGCATAGCCTCTTTTGTTGCTCGGCGTTGAGTTTAAGCATGACCAAGTCTCCCACGTTGAATTCCAAGTGCCTCCTCTTCTTGGCAGCCCACTTCTTCATTTTCTTGGAGGCCTTGTCAAGATATGCCCGAGCTAAGTCCGTTTGCTCGTGCCAAGTTTTTGCTGCCTTGAACGCCGCTGGACACTTCCCAGTATACTTGTTGACAAGTCCATGTGGTGTCAAGGGTTGCTGTCCGGTTGCAAGCTCGAATGGGCTCTTGCCAGTAGCCTCACTCCGTTGCAAATTGTAAGAGAATTGGGCAACATCAAGCAACTTGGCACAATTTCGTTGGTTGGCACTCACATAGTGCCTCAAATATAACTCCAAAAGTGCGTTTGCTCGCTCCGTTTGTCCGTCGGTTTGTGGGTAGAAGCTGGTGGAAAAGTGTAGATCAGACCCCATCAAGTGAAATAACTCCGTCTAAAACTTGCCCGTGAAGCGGGGGTCTCGATCACTGATGATAACTTGAGGCAAGCCCCAATTCTTCACCACACCTTGGAAAAATAGCTGAGCCGCCTCTGGTGCTGTGCAGTCCTTCGTAGCAGCCATGAAGGAAGCATATTTTGAGAACCGATCCACCATAACCATGATACTACCTTTGCCTTCGGATGTGGGCAAAGCGGAGATAAAGTCCATGCTAACACTCTCCCATGGACGTTGAGGTATGGGTAAAGGCTCCAAAAGTCCTGCGGGTGCCCGTTGCTCCACCTTGTCCTGTTGGCACACAAGACAATTCTTCACGTATAACGCGAGGCCAATAGTAGTTAGCCTCTACCAATGCTTGAGTGCGCTTTTGTCCTGGATGACCCGCCCATCGAGTGTCATGGCACTCCTTAATGATACTCTTGCGCAACCTCTCCCATTTGGGCACATAAATCCGTTGCCCTTTGGTGCGCAACAAGTCGCCTTCTACCCAAAATTGTTTGGTTTTCCCTTCTTTAGCCATCTGCACAAGTTGCTAGGCTAGAGGATCATGCGCCATGCCTTCCTTGATAAGATCCAAGAGCTCCTCATGAACTCTTGACATTGCCGCCAATTCTGCCTTTCGGCTTAGCGCATCTGCCACAAAGTTGGCCTTGCCCTGGTTTGTGCTCCATCACATAGTCGAACTCGGCCAAGAAGTCTTGCCATCTTGCTTGCTTAGGGCTGAGTTTCTTCTGTGTTTGGAAGTAAGTTGTCGCCACATTGTCCGTGCGTACCACGAACTTTGCCCCGAGCAAGTAGTGTCGCCAAACTTGCAAGCAATGCACCACTGCAGTCATCTCTTTCTCCTGCACTGTATAGCGCCTCTCGGTGTCGTTAAGTTTGCGACTTTCATAAGCAATTGGATGCCCCTCTTGCATAAGCACGCCCCCTATGTCAGAGGCATCTGTGTGAACCTTATACGCCTTGGTGCAGTCAGGTAGTGCCAACACTGGTTCCTCGGTCACAGCCTTCTTCAGTACGTCAAAGGCACGTTGGCACTTGTCGTCCTACTCCCAAGCCTTCTTCTTCTTGAGTAGGTCAGTGAGTGGTGCCGCCTTGGCTGAATAGCCTGTAATGAAACGCCGGTAATAATTCACAAGACCAAGGAAAGATCTAAGCTCAGGTACCTTGGTCGGTGACTCCCATTCCTCGATCGCCCGGATCTTCTTTGTATTCATCATGAGTTTGCCGCCTTTGATCACATGGCCTAGGAAGTGCACCTCTTCCTTGGCAAATGAGCACTTCTCCTTCTTTACGTAAAGCTCATTGTCCCGCAAAGTCTTGAGAACGGTCCGTACATGTTCCACATGCTCCTCCAAGGTGTTGCTATATATGACTATATCGTCCAAGTAGACCACCTCGAACCGGTCCAAGTAGGGATGAAGGATTTCGTTCATGAGAGTGCAAAATGTTGCTGGCGCATTTGTCAGGCCAAAGGGCATCACCAAGAATTCAAACGCCCCATATCGAGTGACACAAGTTGTCTTGCCCTCGTCCCCTTCGGCTATGCGCACTTGATAGTACCCCGATCTTAGGTCAAGCTTTGTGTAATACTTGGCCTTCCCTAATTGATCAAAAAGGTCAGCAATAAGAGGAATTGGATACTTGTTTTTGATTGTTACCTTATTGAGAGCCCGGTAGTCTATGCAAAGTCGCTGCGATCCGTCCGCCTTGCATTGGAATAGCATTGGTGAACCATACGGTGCTTTGGCCGGTTGGATGAAGCCCATCTCCAACAACTCCCCCAACTGTTTTCGCAGCTCCTCCAGTTCTGGTGGGGATATCCGGTAGAGTGCTTTGGCTGGTGGTTTAGCCCCTGGCTCCAACTCGATCTTGTGATCCACCCCACGCCTGGGTGGCAGCTTACGGGGCAACTCGGGTGGCATCACGTCCTTGAACTCTTCCAGCACGTTCTTGATGCAAGCGGGGATATCACCATCAACTCCCCCTTCTTCCTCTTGCTGAAGAACGGCTAACCATGTCTCCTCCCCACGTTTGAGTCCCTTAGCCAGCTGCATGCACTAAGTTGGGGAGATTTGGATGTCTTGGGAGGGGCAACAGTTGGGACCATGCATGGTTCCCCTTCCAAGATCATTAACATGTTGAATCTAGGGAACGAGACAGCATTGAACTGCCGAAGGAACTCCATCCCTAGAACAATAGAAATCGTCTATTGTTGCCACCGAGAAATCCACCTTACCTGACCAGTTGCCTAGCTTCATCTCGGTCCCTTTCGCCACGCCATCCACGGGTTTGGCATCGACATTTACAGTCTTGAGCCAACCCTTGGAGTTTGTCACATGTTGTTGACGTGCCCCTGCACGTACATGAGACTCCTGTCACCGGCCTGGTGAGGAGTGGGCTTAACCTTCAATGCGCTAAGCAGCTTAAGACACCCCATGGTAGCTTCATTGCCATGCTCCTGCTGCTCCAACATCACGCTCATGGCTTTACGGTGTGGCAGTCCCTAGCCCAGTGTGGCCCTTGACATAGGAAGCAACCCTCCCTTGGTTTGGCCTCCTTCTTGTTGTCTCTGGCCTGTTTCCCTTTATCTCCATGGGTTGTTGGCTTGTGGGTTCCGTCCTTGGCTTCCCCACCTTTAGCCGGTCAAGTCCTTTGAGTCTTGGACTTGGATGAATCGCCTTGGTGCTTGACATGAACCCCTTTGTCAGCACTAGTATAGTCCTGCAATGTGGTAGCTACCTTGAGAGCCGTCGAGATGTCGTCGGCCTTGGATCGTCTTAACTCTTGAACCGCCCAAGGTTTGAGTCCGGATAAGAAGTTGATTAAGAGATCCTCATCGCTCATGTTGTCGATTTGCAGCATTAAGTTGGAGAATGCCTTGACATACTCCTTGATAGAATTGCCCTGCTTGAGGTCCCTCATTTTTGCACGGTTGATGTCGAGGCAACCTCTTTTGCCATGAAAGCACTTCTGCACATAGCCCAGTCGGCCTTTGTTTCCTCCACAACAGCCTTGGACGCCTCCAAGCTTAACTTGGCTCCATTAACGTCCTCCCTCAAATCTGCCAAGGCTTGATACACTTTGGCTTGAAACAAGCTATTCTCGTTGGCTATCTCTGCCCCAGCAGCATCAATCCTTTCTTGGAAAGTATCCAACGAGGTTCAACTTTCTCGCCGTACTCTTCTAAGGTTTGCTCCTTGCGATCCAACTTCTCTTTCGTGTCCGCCATAGCTATCTCAAGCTTAATTAAACGGGCTTCAAAACTAGCAAGAACGTCACGAGACTTACCTCCCTTATGTGTTGGTGGGATGGTGCGCTCCTCTTCGCGACCCTTGCGAACTTGCTCCTCGCCACCGCTAGCCATGTCGTGTATGTGCCCAAGCTAACCCACGAACCCTTTCGTAGCGTTGCTCTGATACCAACTGTCACGGATCAGATAACTCCCTAGCTATCTTCCGTGCGGCCTTAGTCACAATTCGCCCCTGCGATGTGCTAAGTCAGCCTTTCCCCGAACTAACACCACAACAAAGCTAAGAGAAGCTAAGAAGAGAAGCTTGCAAGAAAGCTTTGTATTAAACAAGAGAGCTTTGTACACAAGTGTTGGATTGCTTGATGGTTTTCCTCTATGTCTTCTATGATGGCAAATGCCAAATGCTAGCCTATTTATAGTTGCTAGAGTCCCTAACCAACGGCTAAGATCTATTTGAATGAATGGCTAAGATCAAAAGCCTAGAACATTCTACAAGTCTCTACATCTAGTAGAATATACAAGATAGGTCTAGAGTCTTCCATTGGTGGAAAGATCTAGACTTGGCTAGAAAAGGTTGCCATGCGTGTGCCAAATCATTGCCTGCGTGTCGCCCAGTCATTGCCTGCGTGGCATAACCTCTTAGAAAAGGGCGGATAACTCCCTAGCTATCTTCCGTGCGGCCTTAGTCACAATTCGCCCCTGCGATGTGCTAAGTCAGCCTTTCCCCGAACTAACACCACAACAAAGCTAAGAGAAGCTTGTAAGAAAGCTTTGTATTAAACAAGAGAGCTTTGTACAAAAGTGTTGGATTGCTTGATTGTTTTCTTCTATTTCTTCTATGATGGCAAATGCCAAATGCTAGCCTATTTATAGGATCTATTTGAATGAATGGCTAAGATCAAAAGCCTAGAAAATTCTACAAGTCTCTACATCTAGTAGAATATACAAGATAGGTCTAGAGTCTTCCATTGGTGGAAAGATCTAGACTTGGCTAGAAAAGGTTGCCATGCGTGTGCCAAATCATTGCCTGCGTGTCGCGCAGTCATCGCCTGCGTGGCATAACCTCTTAGAAAAGGGTGGAGTGTGATAGTGGGCTTTAATGAAAAATGCACAACGTGAGAAAAAGTAAAAATATGCATGTAGTCCAAAGACTAATCATTATACGCATGAATAACAAATATATGGACAAAGAAATTGGGAAAAATATCACGATAAAGTGAAATATCAATTTTTTAAGGTCGCTTTTTCAGGATTACACTCATTGCCAAGGCAAAGTTAGAGCTTTGATGCGACATTAAAGCGCCCACGAAGCGAGACGAAGCGCTCAATGTGTTTTGAGCTTCCCTTCAGGGCTTAAGCGCGCCTTTTGACAACACTCATGACACATTATTATGGAAGAAATTACTAATTAGTGCTGAATGAGACTCATATGTTATGGTACTTGATGCATTTCATATGAATGATTGAGGCCAAGGCTTGAAGCCCACTCTCAAGTCGCAGCAAGAAGTAGCTTCTTTCTTTTGTTGTGCCTTTAATACTTTCATCCCGCTATGAATTGGAGCTGTTCTGCTAGTGCTTTCTAACACATTAAGTCTTCAATATGATAGGTGCTTTTGACTTCATGTAAAGCAATGGCACCGTTAACTCCTTTTTTCACTGAGGTTCTTTACCAAAACTTGCGGAAAGTTTGGGAAGGATCAGAGGAGAGCATTCACTATTGCAGCTATCCTGAAGTGGAAGGAAAGGTACATAGGATTTCCTACCTTTTCTTGCCATTCATCAAATATGAAGTGCAGAGCTTTGCTATCTTCTCTGGCTCAAGTTTGTTTCATGAATGTTTAAAATCATTTCAGAGGTGGGAGCGTATTGAGCAGAGTGTTAATAGGATGATGACAATTATTGACCTTGCACGGAATATCCGTGAGCGTCACAATAAGCCTCTTAAAACTCCGCTCAGGTTGAGCCTCTTCGCTTTTCTCTTCCCCCGCCCCCACAGAACAAAAAGCAAAAGTTCATGTTGGTCTGGTCTTTTTTCAGGGAAATGGTGGTTGTACATCCAGATTCTGAATTCCTTGATGATATTGCAGGCAAACTTAGAGAGGTCAGTGATGGTTTTAGCTTTACATGCATTTCCATTCTGATGCCTTTAAACAATCATCCTAGTTAATTAATATATTAATGTGATAAAGTCGGAGCACACTTGAGAGTTAAATCTAGGTTTGTTATCCAAATGCAATTCCACATTTATACTTAAGTGAATTTTTTGATTTGATATCTACTAGTGCTAAATTAAATTAACAAGCACATTAAGTGTACCCAAATGAACCAATAGTGAGTTGCATGCCCAAGTTCTTGCCTTCCGTTGTTGGTTGCTTTTTCTGAAGGTAAGGGCCAATGTGGTCACAGAAAGGTGTTTCATGTTTGGTTTTCTTTCCACCAGTAATCATTTTTATTTTAGTTAAAGTTCAGCATTAAAACCAAATGAATCTCGGCTAGATAAGGTATTCTGAAACAAACTTTCTCAAAAGAGGAAGAATATGGAATTCAGATGTGTAGGTGAGGTAGGTTGGAGAATGGAGAAAGGGAACATTTTGGGAGTTGGAGGATGGATAGGCTGCTGGAGCGGAAGTGCTAAAAGCAGAGTGTAACCTATCCCGGCTTACTGTCCCACTTAACATACGTGTGGGGGGTGGGAAAATGATGTTTTTGGGGCGTGGGTAGCATATGGTGGTTTAACAATGCTGCTAAAGGAACTTATTAGATGCAACATTATGCCCTAAAACTAGGTGCAGCATACGGGAAGCGCTTCTCCTTACTTAGGTAGCAATACTCTAATTTTATTGAAGAATATGTTAGTGATTAGGAAAGAAGGAGAAATCTTTGACCCGTTTTGACATGAAAACAATTGGGTGTTTTCTTAGAAAGTTGCCACACCTATTGTCTTTTGTTTTGTTTCACCAAAACCAAATAGCTTTTTTTTTTGCTTTGGAAACCCCTGAATAAAACGTTTGTCGATTTTCAGATTTTGGAACATTGCACTTATGCCCCAAAAGGCAATAACCAGATAAGCATAAAAAGGTTTAGGGCTTTTTGTGATATACGTCAGCAATAACCACTTCTCTCAAACAGCAACCATAACTACTGCTATGCCTCAATGTCAAGCTTGTAGAAACCAATTCATGAATCCTCTATATCCATTCTGCTTTATATGGGCTTATGTGGTTTGGGTTCGGTACCTGTTTTAATAAGTTTATCTGATTAAATTGGTTTCCTTATTCACAATGAACTTTGGCTGATGAAGATGAAGTCCTACTTTTTGAGCTGCTAACTCTCACTTCAACAAAACTGAATATCTGATCAATTATCTAATATCAACATTTAGAGTAATGATGTATAATTATCATAAAGCTGATCAAATGGTCTATTTTCCTGCGTTAGTATAATTATGTTCGTTTTGTTTTACTTTATGTTTTCTGTATTATGTATCTTGTTTAATATTTAATGGTTGGTTGCTTTTGTGATGCAGTTTGTGCTCGAGGAGCTAAACATTAAGTCTTTGGTCCCATGCAATGACACGTTGAAGTATGCTTCTTTGCGTGCAGAGCCAGATTTCAGGTGATCTAAATGTCATGTGCCAAGTTTGTCTTCATTTGTTGTTCTCTGAATTAACCTTTTTAACTGGTCCTTGCCTCAGTGTGTTAGGAAAAAGGCTGGGAAAGTCGATGGGAGTTGTTTCCAAAGAAGTTAAGGCTATGTCAACAGAAGATATTATTGTTTTTGAGAGAGCGGGAGAAATTACTGTTGCTTCACACACTTTGAAGCTTAGTGATATCAAGGTGAATATGATTTTTGATAGTCTTTACTCGCTTCTTTTAAATTCCTCATATTTGTCAGTCGCCACCCTAAAAAGAGTAAATCTGTTCTGCTATGGGTTTTCTTTTGTTGGGTATACCGAAACTGGGGAGAAAGGTATACCGAAACTGGGGAGACGTAGGTCAATTGCTTGTCAGGACCAGAAATGAAGGAAAAAGTGGCACCTGAAAAAGCAAAGATTCCTTTAAAATTTATGCTGGCCCAAGTTAGTAATTCATAGATAGGTTAATATGTTATTGTGTACTTCGGCTTAGTAGCTTCAGGTACGTACATTGCGTCTTGAGAAATGTTTTCTTTGATCGGGTTCTTTTAATAGTGTTGATTGAAGTATTTTCCCTACTGAGACACAAGCTTTATTGAAATAATTGTGGTAAAGTTCATTCTCAAAAAAAAGAGGGGCTTGCTCTGATGGTAAGCAACCCCCACTTCCAACCGAGAGGTTGTGAGTTCGAGTCTCCCCAAGAGCAAAGGTGGGTAGTTCTTGGAGGAAAGGATGCCGGGGGTCTATTTGGAAACAGCCTCTCTACCCAAGGGTAGGGGTAAGGTCTGCGTACATACTACCCTCCCCAAACCCCACTAAGTGAGATTATATTGGGTTGTACTTTTGGACAAGAGGGGCTTGCTCTGATGGTACGCAACCCCCACTTCCAACCGAGAGGTTGTGAGTTCGAGTCTCCCAAAGAGCAAAGGTGGGTAGTTCTTGGAGGGAAGGATGCCGGGGGTCTATTTGGAAACAGCCTCTCTACCCCAGGGTAGGGGTAAGGTCTGCGTACATACTACCCTCCCCAGACCCCACTAAGTGGGATTATGCTGGGTTGTACTTTTTTTTCATTCTCAAAAAAAAAAAAAAATGTGGTAAAGTTGAATAAGATTGCTGCTAAAGAATATAAGCATGAAATTGGTCCTAGCTATCTAGTTTTGAAGTATGTGGTGCAATTTCTAGCACAATATTCTTATGCTATGGGTTTGAAACCACTAGAGATTAATGATGAAGTAAGATATCACAGGAAGTGCTTTACTTTGGTTCATGTGAAAACCTTTGTTTGTTCAAGGAAACCTCAAGGAGAAGTCTTGAGTAAGGGCTGTTTTTGCTGTCCATAGTGCTTGTTGAAAAAGAAGATGAAAGCTGAAAGCCAAAATATCTTTAAGATAGAGGTTTTATATTTCAAAGTTGATCTAGTTCTATTTTTTAGAAAGAGGAATAAAGAGCCGACTCCTAAATATTCTAGACTTGTCATTGAATAAAGTAGTAACAACAACAACAACAACCCAGTATAATCCCACTTAGTGGGGTCTGGGGAGGGTAGTATGTACGCAGACCTTAGAGGCTGTTTCCTAATAAACCCTCGGCATCCTTCCCTCCAAGAACTTCCCACCTTGCTCTTGGGGAGACTGAACTCACAACCTCTCAGTTGGAAATGGGTGTTGCTTACCATCAGAGCAACCCCTCTTGTCAAAATATCTATAGAAAATCAAAATAGCTTACCATCAGAGCAACCCCTCTAGTCAAAATATCTATAGAAAATCAAAATATCTATAGAAAATACCTAATAGGTATGAGTTTTGGATGCTACAACAGACAAGTGCAATATTAATTTGAAGCGGGAGTTTAGGTTTTGAAAAAGTTTGATTTTATTTTGCTCATCTTAATGTTCAAAATTCTCGGGAAAAGGTTTCATTGCTTATTGTGCACCTCTGGCACTGCATCAAATGCTTGAACTATTATTATTACGATGATGAATATTATTATTATTATTATTATTACTACTACTACTATTATAACATCATTATTATTATAATTATTATTTTTGCATAAGATCTTTAATGTACTCGTAGATTGTTCGGGGTTTCAAACGTCCTGATAATAGGAAAGAGAATGAAATGGATGCGGCAGGGGATGGTGAGTATCTCCTCTTTTACGAGTTTAGATATTTATGTTTCATCTGATTTCTTATAGTTTTATTTCATTCGTCGCACATACAGGTGATGTTTTAGTGATACTGGATTTGCGTACTGATGATTCACTCTTTGAGGCTGGAGTTGCTCGGGAGGTATTCTCGGAAGTCATTCCCAATGCGATTAATGGCAGATATATCGAGTTTTTACTTGTATTTTGATTGGTTACTGCTGTGCTGGGAGACTCCTGATGAGTGTCTTTGATGCCGAACTCTGCTTGCAGGTTGTGAATAGGATACAGAAACTGAGAAAGAAAGCCGCGCTTGAACCCACTGACTCGGTAGAGGTCTTCTTCAAGTCTTTGGATGAGGATAAAACAGTCTCTCAGCAGATTTTGGAGTCCCAGGTAACCTTTGAGGTCCACAGTATTACTTGATTTTTCCTATTTTTTAGGTACCTAGCTCTGTGAAATGTGCCCTTCTTGTTAGAGAAGATCTTGAGTCTGAAGAAAGAGAACTAATCTGTTTTTGAGGTTGAAAGGGTTATTTAATGGAGAGTGAAGTTCCAGGGGGATGGCAATCGTTAAATGTTGGAGCCCAGGGGCGCTTTTTCACTTCTGCCAAAAGATAAATTATTCATGTACCTCTATGTTCTTCAGGAAGCAGTTTCTGTTGACTTTAATATCTGATTATGAAGAGTCTTGGGTTTCTGTCTTATATATTGGAGCTTAGTCAGCCATATTCTATACATTTCATTTTTGATTCTTTTGCACAAATTTCTGATCTACCTTTACTGAGTAGCTCAGTGCGCCATCAGCCTTTAGAGGCTGGTGCATGCTTACTTCTATTGCCAAAACCTAACATGTTTTGTCTCTTCCTTTCTCCGCCTTTTTTTTGGCATTACAGGAATCATATATTAGAGATGCCCTTGGGTCTCCTTTGCTTCCCGCCGACCTGATCCCATCACATGCAGTAAGTTCCGACTTCTCTTCCTCGTTTAGGTCTTTGTGAGCTCTATCCAAGTTTACCATTTTTATGTGTAGTAATACTTAGAGCTGGTTTCTCCTTGAATTCAACTCTTACAATTAGAATGAAATTTTTTCGCTTATGAAATATTACTGTAGTTTCTTGTACATCGGTTAACAAGTTTGGTATGTTGCAGATGACAATTAGTGAAGAGAGTTTCCATGGAATCTCGAGCTTGTCGTTTGTGATTACGTTAGCAAGACCAAGTCTAGTGTTTAATTCAGATGCCATTGTTGCTTTATATGGAGGTTGAATTTGAGATTCTTGTTTTGGAAATTTTGGTGATTTTGAGGTGGTTTTCTGTCTCTAAACTATCTTCATCTTGCAGGAAACACACAGTATTCTCAAGGCTTACAAACTTTCATGCTGATGAGGGATCACCATAACTTGAAGTCAGAGTTTCAACAAGGGAAGGGCAAGGTTTGTACCACAAAAACTTCATAATGTTAAATTATGTGACTATCTCATCTAAAATCTTAAATGGTCACAAAATTCAACTTGGTACCGTAGCACACTTTTAATCGCTTGATTATATTATGTCTCTATACGCCTCCTCGTGTATGAGCCTGTCTTTTTTAATGGGCAAAACACTTGGATATAATAGTAAAATAAAAGGAAAAGACTTCTATGCTGATACTATGTTGAATTATGTCTATGCTGAATTGTGAAGCTTTTATATGAGATGCCCGCACAATTCAAAACATAAGTCAGCTAGAGTTCCTGCATTTTATGTAGCTAATGTATCTCGCTGTATTGTAACCTTGCAGATAATGGTCAAGTGCATTGAGAATCAGCCTCCAGTTGAGGTGGTTCTGGGAAAACATGTCTTCTTGAGTGTTGGAGATTATTTCTTGAACAGGAAATCACAGTAACAGAGATCAATACTCTGCCAATATAATTTTTGACATGAGATAGCTGAAGTTACAAGTCTCCCCAATTTTTAAAAAAATTATTGTGCATTTGCCTCATCCCTGCACACTTCTATTGCAACAGAACTGTATTGTAATTGCCTTCTTGGCCATTTTAACAAGGAGTAGTGTACGTGAATAACAATTTTGATTAATTGTCTTCTGGTTGGTGTCAACAAATAGTATGTCAAGTTTTTCATGCTCTTCACTTAGTTGAACTAATTTTCTACTAGGGGTTTGTTCGATATGCTTCAAATGAAATAAGACGTTCTATCAGGATATGTTAGCAAATCATTTTGTATTTATCCATTTCATTAATGAATTCCGAAAGACTGTTTTCGAAAGACCCTCTATTCAAAAGGATAAATATTAAATAGAAACAAGCAAATATTAACAACAAGGGCCAGAATGTAAGAACTGAAAAAATAGATAAAAGAAAGCAATAGCAATTGTGACAGCAATATATACTATAAAATCGAAGCGAAAGATAGGAAGAAAACAACCATAATACTAGCAATCTAAGAACTACGACAAGATACTAACAGAGAGCCTTAATAAAACAAGGACGAATTTGAAAAATGCCCGACTACCTGCCACCCTTATGTGAACAACAAAAAATAAAAAATAAAAAAATCCAGTTTGATTCCATAAATGAGATTTGGGAAGGATGGTGTTGACGCAGACCTTATCCCTACCTCATAGAAATGGAGAGGATGTTTTCGATAGACCTTTGGCTCAAGGAGTAGTGAATATAAAACAACCAAGTAGCAAAGAATAGTAGCAAGAATGTAACTAGGTAACTGGCGCGGATGCCAAATCAGGCCAAAACGAAGGAAAACATATTAAAATATATATGTCTGATGTATTGATAATCATTGTGATCTTTTATTCTCATCCATTTAAAACCAAGCACAATACTTCACTAAACAATGTTGAACAAAATCAATAGAAATTACGACAATAGACAGTACAAATAGAGTGGTACATTTTTCTACCAATGATCCTACTTAATAGAGTTCATAACGGACAACTGGTTCATCTAAAGGCCCAAAAAGCAGATTGATAATCCAACAACCAAAAGGTAAGAAAGCCCATTTAAATTTGTTGAAGCAGAAGGCAATGTTGGCCCAGCAGCTACAGCCATTGATCCAATATTTTGGGCCACATTTTGTTCTTTGGGCTGGATTTTAACAGGTATTTTCAGCCCATTTTTGCAGCTCTCTGTGTTCCCACTAGCGAAGTACCTGATTCCTTCTCCTTCGAGTGAGATCTTATCTAAGCCGTCCGTGTACATCTTGATTGGATTTGTTACATCACACGATGTAAATTCTTCCTCATTTCTCAGCTCCACTACACTCTCTTGAACTGCGGAGTAGGTGAACCCTGCTCATGTAATATGTAAATGATATAATAAAAAACTATTTTGGACAAAAGTTTCTCTTTATCCATGACCAATTCATTTTCAAATATTGTTGGGCAATTTAAGCAAAGAAATGAGTTAAAAAAAAAACGCTCTCAATTAAAGACACTGGATTCTTTAATATTGGATGCTACTTTTCCTTCTCTTCTCATCGCCTTTCTCCCCCACTCTTTCCTCCTTTTCTTCTCCTCTGTTCTTTATTTTTATTTCTTGAGCCGATGATCTATTAAAAATAGCCTCTATCTCTCTAAATAGGGATAATATCTACATACTCACTATCCTTCTTAAACCCTACACGGAGTATGTTGTTGTTGTCTCTACCTAACCTATGAGACATAGCACAAGGAAAAGAGAGAATCCTTGTCATACAAAATATTCAAAATATTAAATGATTCTTTAATGCTGGATTCATTTCATTTATATTGGCTGTCAAACAAAATTTAATCAATTTGAATGAATTTTAGAAATATTACACTATCAATTGATAGTAATCGAAATACAACATCGTATTTTCAACTTCTATAGTAGCATTTTTGGTGCTTATTTGACTGATATTATTTACTTCTTCTGAAAAAAAAGATAAATATTATAGAAATGGTAACATAAAAAACTACTCGGATAAAAAGATATATAATAATCTCAAAATCGAATTACTACTAAATATTCATAAAGATAGAAAAAGGCATAAAAAAGTATGCTCGGTTACATGTTAGAGAAAATGACATTGTATAGCCACTGCCAAAGTAACAACCGAAAAATATATATCTTCTTGAATATATATTATGTATGCTATATACAAAAATTATTTAAAATTTTATTCACTTTTTCGAGTATTGAATAAAAATAGTTTCTGGCGCGATTAAAAATAATAATATACTACATTTTAATACTTGGAAGTCACATACTTTATATTTTTAGTAATAATTAAAGGGCCAATTTTCCTGATTTCTATTTTTACATTATTTTGGGACTTCGTGTAATAGCTTATCTTTGTCCTTTTTCTTCAGAATAGTACAGACCACTCCCCGAAAATCTAAGCACAATTGAAAACATGTTTTTTTAATACTCAAATGCTCAACCAATGAAAAAAAGTTTTTTTTTTATAAATACTCACAAGTTCAAAGTACAAGAGCGAATTCACTTTATTTTTCACGTGATTTTGACCATATGATTTGTGAACTTTTTGAATAAAATTTCACATTTAAAAGTTATGCATATTCTTTCCCGCCGAGGGTATATCAGACAAACCTTTTTACTTTTACAAGATAGAGGTATGGTCTGCATATATACTATTTTCCCTAAATCTCACTTGTACTGGGAATATTGTTGATGTTGTATTTAAAAGTTATTACATAAAAAGTGGAGTATTGTATTTCTTTCAATTCAAAATATTTGAAATATATTGCTTTTAAACACCTTATAATCTCTTTTGAAACAACCAAAAGCACATTTAATCATCCAAACTAGATAAAAAGATAGCCTATATCTAGATAAATATATTGAAACCAAACAACAGACCAAACAATGCTTTTTTTAATTGTATCAGAAGAATTATTACATTATTATTATAATAACATCAACAATAGTGGAAAAATGACAGTATAGTCGCTCTCAAAATAATAATCGAAAAAATATTTTTTTTGGTTGTGTATGTATATATATATTTTGTATGTTATATACAAAAATTATACAAATTTTATACTAATATTTTTCGGTTATCGAATATAAATAGTTTCTGACGCGGGCTAAAAGTGATAATAACCTAATAATAACTACAATGTCTCCATTAATATTGCACTCTAATATATTAAAATTTAATTTGTTGTGGAAATCTATTTTATTTTCTAGATTTTAATCTCACTTTTTCTATAGACAATTACATATATTTATTTTTAAGTAATATGTTAGATTTTTTTGTAACGCTACTAATGTATAAAAATTAAATTATATGTAGGAATATATTATAGAGTAAAAAAGGAAAAGAAGAAAAGCTCACAGATTTTGTCACCAACTCTGAAAACTCTACCAGAGGACCAAGAAACAATATCAGAAGATGGGTCCCACCCTCTATCCTCTCCGACCACATGGTGCACTTGATCATCAGCTCCGGCCACCATCGCCGCCGTGAGAAGAATCGCCGCCATCGTCACCGCCACAACCAGTTCCATTTCCGTTAGTAGTAACAAATAGTACTAAGCTTGAGAGCAAAGCAAAGGCAAAGCTATAAGCGTTTATCACTCTCAAGAAAGAGAGAGAAATAAAGAAATGTTCTTTTTGAGTTAAGAGAAGTGTGGGGCTTTGGGAATATAACCTTTTGCGCAAGGGAGCGGGGTATTATTACGTTAGCCCATATAAAAAATTATTTATATTCGGCAATAAAAAAATATATAAAATTTATATAATTTTTATATGTAACATACAAGATATATTTATATATAAAAAACATATTTAAAATATATTTTTTTCTACTATTATTTTAAAATTAACTATATAGGCTTATTTTTCCTAAGGGAGTTAGTTCCCTCCAAGGTAGAGGGGTAGGTGATTTAAAATTAAGCGTAGGGTTGGGATCTAGAATTTAAATTTAATACGTTCAAACTTTAAATATTTTTGGTGCTCCACTTATCAGATTTTTGAATTTGGAGAGAGCCTTATTTAAGATTTAAATTCGATATATAATATTTTTAGTTTCAAAATTATACTTTTGAAATAGAAATTTAAAAATATTTTTTTGGGTTTAATTTATTAATCAAGGAATGTGACGGATAAATAAGTTTCTCTATTCTTAACATAATTTTTCTATTAGAGTATTGAGAACAATTTCTTGGTAGAGAGCGTCTCCTTTCTAATTGCCCCACGATCCGCTCTGAACGATATGAAATTCGAACTAGTCGAACAAACAATAACGATTCAATAAAATCTTATTAGTGAAGTTTAGGGAGGGTAGTGTGTACGAGACTTTACTCCTACTCAATGGAGTAAAGAGACTGTTTTCGAGCTAGTTGAACTAATAATATTAAATTCTGAATTATCAAATAAAAAATAAAATTTTAATAATTTTCACACACACATATAATATACATATATATATATATATATATATATATATATATATATATATATATATATATATATATATATATATATATATATATATATATATATATATATATATATATATGTATATATGTATATTTATACGATATTTTCTTCATTTGAGCTTATTGTTCAAAATATCCATCAACCTCTATAGGTTTCGGGTAGTGAGGGTTTCGTGGTAGTTTCCTAAGAAATAGAAGTGCAAGTAAGTGACTGGTTGGTAAGAGAGTTACCTTTCAATTATTTTCATATTTTTGGCTGTATTGTTTATCAGTTTACCACATGCACTTTGTTACTGTTATTATCTAACTACCCACCATTGGTAAAAATTGTTACAACTCACTTGCTTTGTCATACCTAACGTTTTACCCCCCCCCCCCCCCCTCCCCCTTCCCCTTCCTTTCTCATTAGCTTTTAGTGGTGGTAAAGGTACCACAATATCAAGATTTTTTTTCCTATGATGTTCGATATTCGCATTAGAGTCCGACTATATTCGGACTCACACTACATAGGGCTCCATTTGGAGGGAAACACTCCTTTTCAAGGATTTTTCCATATCAAATGCTCTCTATAGTATCAAGAATTTGATTTAGTGGGAGTTTGGACATAAAAACAGTAAATTTTTAAAAAAAAATAAAAAGCAAAAAAAATTTCAAGTGACAATGATATTTGAAAGTTAGAGTTGTCTTTGGACATGAATATAATTTTTGGGTTGTTTTGAAGTTTGTGTGTAATCTGAGGGGAAATTTTGAAAAACAACTTTTTAGAGTTTTTTAAATTTTCGAAAAATTTTAAAATTCATTTTCAAGTGAAAATGGAAACTTCATGGCTAAAAAGTGATTTAAAAAAATCCGAAAAAAGTTACATTTTTTTATGTTCAAACGGGCTCTAATAATCAGTTGAGTTCTTTTTTTACTTTTCGGTATGTACATAAAACAAAAACAAAAAATCAAGTGCAATTTACACTTTAGAACTCTTATAGCCAGTTTGGACATAAGAATTCTTTTACTTTCTTTTTCAGAAAAATTTACATTATTTTTTGAATCGGTGTTTGGCCATAAAATTTTCAATTCACTTGGAAAATGAACTATGAATTTTTTTGAAAATTTTAAAAACTCCAAAAAGTTAATTTTTATAATTTTCATTGAGATCACTTACAAAAATTCAAAAACAACCCAAAATTATATTTATATCTAAATATAACTCTAATTTTCAAATACCATTTTTACTTATAAAAAATTTCACTTCTATTTGAAATTATACAATTCTTATGTCCAAAGTCCCACTTATTTGTTTGCCGACGATTGGACAATATACTTCAACAATTAGTATTTGTAAATTGAAGCAATGTTTATATAGGAATTTCCCTTAAAAGTAAAAGAGGTGAAGATTTGTGAATGAAATCGTTATTTCACTTAACATTCAACTAGTCGTAGATAAATGAAATTTAAAGGACTTCATAATTCATATACAGTTGCATAATTAAATAAAAATTAATTATTAAGTTGTACGTTCGATGCTCGTTGTTTGCTTACCAAACTACCACCACAACAAGACAACTATCGCCCAATTTGTCAATAAAACAATTCATTCATTTTACGTGAAAATGAGATGTACACTCAAACCGTGTATAGGCTGTAATATTTGTAGTTTAAGCAAAGAATAAGAGACAGAAAAAATTGCAGGCAAAATTAAGTGTTGAGCCAAATTGTAGGGTTTGTTACATATTGGTTTGGGGAACGAGTAGTTATTGCTTTTTAATATATAGGGTGCGTTTGGTACGCAAGAAAATATTTTTCACAAAAAATATGAAAAATATTTTTATGAAAAATGAGTGGTTTTATTACTTATTTTTTCTTGTTTGGTTGATGAGTGAAAAATACTTTTTTTCTGTTTGGTAAGAGAGTACAAAATTTTCTTTTACGATGAGAAAAGTTGAGGGGGTGGGGTGGGGGCAGGGCGGGGGTTGGGTTTGGGTGGGCAGGGTGTGAGGTGTGGGTGTGGGGTGTGGGGGTGGGTTGGTTGGGGGTTGATGGGGATCATACATACTAGGATACGAAAGGTTGAGAATGAGTTTTGGAAAATGAGTTCATTAGAAAAATATTTTTCAAAATATTTAGGCCAGCCAAACATGAAAAAGCCAAAAATTATTTTTCCATCGTACCAAACACACTCATAATTTTTGATAATTATACTCATCTCAGGAGTTAAACACGCACAGATAGAATATTAAAATGTCGGCCTACATTACTTAAGAGAATGAGTAGTATCCTTATATGGTCTATAGCAATTCTTATTTTTTGAACTTGCTTTTAGGATTATGTTGAACAAATATCCTTTTTTTTTAAAAATGATAATTATACTGTGCTAATTAAAAAATTGAATCACGCAAAATATGAAAAAATTCCCCAACCTAGGTTAGGGGATCATTAGACCGTAACTTGCTGCTGAAAAATATTACTACGCTCGGCACATGGAATAATGATAACAGGAGATTGACTGGTTGGAGATTCTGAGAAAGAGAAAATAACAAATCAAATCAGAAAGATGGTTTACCAACATTATATTATGCAAATCTAAGAACTTCTCTTCCCCCCTTTACATTTAAGATTTATTGTGCAGTGAATTAATGTTTGATCTTAATTCTATACATTCTTACGTCTACCTTTGTGAGGCTAGTTTGGTAGGATTTTTGTCGAAGTTGGCTAGTGGCATGTTCAGGAGCAGAGCTAGAGCACGAGCTATGCGTTCGGTCATCCCAGTAACTTCTGTTCAAACCCTATATTTGTCATAAGAGATCTATTGAATATGTATAAATTATTTATATAGGACCCACTAATTTAAACGGTCCAGAATTCTGAACCCATAGATTTTAAATCCCGGTTCCGCTTCTGGCAATGTTGTATCTTACTACTCTTTTGTTTTCCATATGTACTATCTATATCGCTTTTGCTTTGCATCTACATTCTCATTTTATGATGTTATTCTTCACATGTTTTTTGTTGGTAGTATTAATATTGTCTCTTTTCGTCTTTTTGAGTAGATGATCTTTCGAAAACAACCTTTCTACTTTCTCGAGGTAGGGGTAAGGTCTGCGTACACACTACACTCCCCAGAACCCACTAATAAGATTTTACTGGCTCGTTGTTATTGTCGTCGTCTTAATTCTAAACATATATTTTTTAAGTAAAGATTCTATAAGGTCTTTCTTATTCTTGATATTTTAAAAAATATATATTAAGGTAATAATAAAGAGTATTTAATTAAATCTCTCGCACTCCAGCGCTTTCAAGTACTTCACATTTCTTACATAATCAATCGATTATCTGAGCAATTAAGAGTTAGGTGGGCAAAATAATACTCCAATTTAAAAATAATCAATCTTCATTTATATATTAAAGTATTTGGCGAGCTTTTTGGTACTCTGCCGAATAAATAAATAGGTCCCCGCAGCCTAAGCCGTGGTCCATTTTGATTTTGTTGGTAGTAAATGTTTTGTTTGTTGATTACAATAGAGGTAAAAACTTAACCCGTATCCGATATTTACATATGACATTAGCAAGCTTATGAGTTAAATCGTTCATTATTTTACATTTCATACGAGTTAATTGCACTAAACTTTGATCAAATTTTAATGTAATTATTTCATAATTCAATTTGTCAAATTTTCAGCTCATACTAATATTTTTAGTAGCTTTCAAATGTTATTTTATATTCAAGAACTTTCTGCAAAAGTTGATTGAATTAGTCTCGGAAAATAAAAGGGCCGTTGAATTAATAATTATTGGGAATCTTATGGGAATGTATCAAAGAAAGGCAACAACTGGCCATTTTAGTCATACTACCAAAAATAACCCAAAAACTTCATAAATAATATACAACATTAAAAAAACATAAGTAATTTTTTTTCTTTCAATGGGTAGTGTATTGAAAACACATAGATGAGGTAATATGTAAAATTTGACGAAGTTTGAAGGCGAGCTAAACTACTTTGGAGTAAAAATTCATTATCAATGATATAAATGGAAGGTGATTTGGTATCAAAATTCGTAGCTAAAATCGAGTTTAAAATATTCTTCTGCGACACATGTATCACGTATGTATCTCACACACATATATATATGGATATATAGGTGATACATATGTGATACACATATGATATATATATGTGATACACAATGTGATGCACATATAATCTTTTTCCATGTTCATTTTATACTTTGAATTTTCAATTCAAACCACTTTAAAACTCCACAAAATTATCCCAAAATTGAGATCCAAACTCCTTAAGATGTACTCAATCTATTTTAATAGCACCCACTTAAAAGAAAGTAAAAATTTAACCTTTTTTTGTTGCACAAATAACTAATTGACTAATGCTGATAGCATTTGGCGAATATTAGTAATATTTTATTAATTGGTAAATTTTTAGAATAAGTTACTTATATGCAGACATAGCTTGTACCAATGTCTATATTCCGTTCTAGGAATAAGGTCAATTTCTTTTCCGGTATGTGGAGTTTTCTTTCGTTGCTACGACAGGTTGAGAGCAGTGCCCGCTCCCTTGTATTTGGGGGAGTTGGACGGCCGTTCCGCTCTTCGAAATAGAAACCATCTCTTTTCCATTTTTATTTACCTATTTCATATCTTTGTTTCGTGTGTTCCTGGGAGGAATTCGATCTCGGAATACCACCTAATTAATTACGGACATGTTAAGGCTTTACGCTCTAACTCACTGTAGAAACTCTAGGTGTCGTCGCGCCTAAGTTATCATTCTTTTTCCACTTTCTGATTGCAGTAGGGGTTCACATAGGATGGTTAAGCCAGGAGCAGGACCGAGACTTTGCTTAGCCAACACATCTTCACATTGCCTTCCCTCCAAATATGTCTCAATTCACACCTCCAATCCCTTCTCATTAGCTCTCTGATTCTCAGGATAATATTGAAATGTGGATCCTCAGGCCCATTAGCGACTGCCCGAGGAGTGATCCCTCTCTTATTTTCCTTTTTTTAAAGATAAGAAAGGAGACAATAAGCCCATCAACATTGATAGTGCATCTCTTTGGTCTATCATAAGCAACCGCGCGGAAGTAGGTTCTCTCTTTCTATTTACTTAATATGCAAACTTGCTCCGAGCCGAGTCAGTGTTGGGGTTGGGTTGGTTGATCGCCCAAAATTATTCGAACTTTTAAATGACAGAAGTGAAAATTTAGCCCATTAATTATTCGAACTTTTAAAGGAGAGCATATACAAGCACAAACCCATAGTACATTGGCTCAAATTAGGAGACTTAAACTCAGCTTATTTCCTTGCCAGCATCAACAATAGGAGAGCTGAGAATCATATTAAATCACTTGTTAGTGCAACAGTTGAAATTATCTAATCAGAAAAAGTGATAGAGGAGGAAATTCTAGGTTTCTGTGACAACCTATTTGGGGCTGCAAATCCCACATTAACTATTGTACAATTAGATGTTATAATGGGAATCTATCCTATCAAGGGCACAACAGTTGCAACTTATTCGACCATTTACCAAGGAAGAAGTTTGGCAAACATTATAGGGTATTGATGATAACAAAGCTCCTGAAATAGATGGATTTAACTCATTGTTCTTTAAGAAAGCATGGATCACAACTGAAGATGAGGTAATTGAAGCAGTTCAGAACTTCTTTGACACCATGAAACTCTACCAACCGATAAACTGCACATCTATCACCTTGGTTCCTAAAGTTAAAAGCCCTTCCTCAGTAAAACAATATAGACCTATCTCCTGCTGCTCTACAATCTATAAGATCATATCCAAAATGCTCACTAACAAACTCCAGGGAGTTATAGATAGCCTCATTGATTAGTGCCAAGCTACATTTGTACCTGACAGAGTCATAACTGATAATATTATCCTTAGCCATGAAATAGTGAAAGAATATGGAAGGAAATGGGTGTCACCAAGATGCATGATCCAAATTGACATGCAAAAAGATTATGACTCTATAGAATGGATGTTCCTAGAACAAGTTCTAAATGCTCTGAACTTTTCTGAAATATTTGTTAGGTAGATCATGATATGTATATCGACAATCTCATACTCTATAGTCCTAAATGATAAACCAAGTGTTCTTTTTACTGCAAAAAGAGGAGTAAGGTAGAGTGACCCCTTTTCACCATTCATGTTTGTGATAGCCATGGAGTACCTCAGTAGACTACTAAGGACATTGAAAGATAATCCAAACTTTAACTATTACCCTCGACGTGAAAAGCTAAATATAATACAGTTGGGGTTTGCAGATGACCTATTGTTGTTTTGTAGGGGAGAAATTCGGAGTGATTTGGGACACTTAGTCCCTAAATGAGAGCTTAAGTGTTGGAAAAAGGTCCGTAATCAGAATAGTGTCAAGACGACCTCGGAGATCCGATGGTTTAGTTAGCTCCGTTAGGTGATTTGGGGGTCGGGAGAGTGTTCGGAATGTATTTTGGATGTCCGTAGCTCATTTAGGCTAGAAATGCCGAAAGTTAGAATTTTGAAAATTTTCGGTCCGATAGAATATTTTTGATCCGAAGGTCGGAACAGATATTCAAAAGTTTCTGTAGAACCGTCATGTCATTTGGGACGTGCGTGCAAAATTTCAGGTTAATCGGACGTGTTTTGGTAGGGTTCTGAATCGAAAGTGAGGTTGGTTAAGTTTTGGAAAATTTAAGTTCAAATCATTGATTAAATGGTGTTTCCGGCGTTATTTTAGGTGATTTAAGGATTGGTGCAAGTCCGAGTGATGTTAAAGAATAGGTTTTTGGGTTTGGTTGAGGTCTCTGGGGCCTCGGGTTTGTTTCGGATGCTCGACGGGTTGATTTTTGGATTTTTGGAGGAAGTTTTTTGCTGCTTCTGTTGTTTCCTTGTAAGCGGTTATCGCAAACGCAATTGTGGAATCGCAGGCGCGGTCTGGGGGAAAGTATGGGACCGCAGAAGCAGAGAAGGACCCGCGTAAGCGGCCATCACGGACGCGACTATTTGTCTGCAGAAGCGAAAATTGGGATCCTTTAGTGAGACCGCTGAAGCGGCTAGTTTGACCGTGAAAGCGGGACCACAGAAGTGGTCCCTGGTCCGCGAAAGCGGAAATTTCTTAGTATTATGAGTTTTATTCGATGGTTTAGTTTCATTAGTTGAAAAATCAATTGAGAGCTCGGACCAAGGCGATTTTGAAGAAGAGATTATTGGGTAATGTTTCTATGATCCTTTTTAGCTTTAACCTATCATTTAATTGTCGAATTCATCTTTTAAATTCAAATTGAGGTCCAACAATGGAGGAATTTGAGTAGAAGTTCATTGACTAATCAATGGGATTTGAGGAGGCATTTGACCTCCGATTTGGGAGATTTCTATATGGTTAGACTCGTGAGAGTACGAGATTTATAGAAATGTAAAAATTATTCGATTCCGAGACGTTGGACTGAGGGGCATTTTGGTCATTTTACCTATTTTCGCGCCTTAGCTTTAATTTTAATAATGTAATCAGTTGCCTGCGAGGTTATTTACAATATGTAATTGGTTTGAATATGTTTTGGCCACTCGAAGTCGGATACTCGTGGCAATGGCGTTGTTTCTTAGCGGTTTTGTACCAATTTGAGGTAAGTGACTTGCCTAACTTTGTGTGGGGGACCTTTTCCCTTAGGATATCCATGTCATTATTTAAATGCCTTATGCACGAGGTGACAGGCATGTACTTGTGCTAGTTGTTGAAAAATTCACCTTACTTGACTTATTTAGACTGTGTTTCTTTACATATTTAATTGTTAAAAAAATAATACTTCACTTGTTTTGACTTAGGAAAAGCATGTTAGTAACTTATTTGATTAATTTGACTAAATTGTAATATCTGTTTTCTTTTGTAAAGCATGTTAGCAACTTATTTGTCTTATTTTGTTAAATTGCAATATTTGGCCTTCTTGTGAAGCATGTTAGATTCTCGATTTTTAATTGTTGTTCGTATTTTGCTTCATTTCCGTGAATTATTGGTTTGTTGTGGTGTATTTCTAGTGGGACTACGGGACGGTATCCCAAGAGCTCCCCCTGTTCGTATTTTGGTTTCAAGGTTTGGAAGTGCGGGATACCAAGAGATCCCGGGCACTGGGTTATATGACTGGCATATACTATGAGATCCTCGGTGCAGATTTTATTTTCTAGGAGATACTAAGAGATCCCCAGTGCAGAATTTATTTCCTAGCGGATACTAAGAGAACCCCAGGGCAGGATTGATTTACTGGAGGATACTAAGAGATCCTCAGGATACTTGGAGATCCCTTACTTATGTGATGAGGATACTGGGAGATCCTCAGGATACTTGGAGTTCCCTTGCTTATATGATAAGTATACTGGGAGATCCTCGGGATACTTGGAGATCCCCGATGATAAATAGTCTGTAACGGTTGTTCTTGTTTTGTAAAATTGTAATATAGTCTATTCCGTTCTTCTTATTGTTGTTAGATATTCGGGATTTATGTCTTTCCTACTGTTATTTCATTTCATATTTATTTTATTTTTATATTAGTAGGGTCCTCGACCTTCCTGGTCACTACTCCATCGAGGTTAGGCTTGGAACTTACTAAGTACCACCGTGGTGTACTCTTGCTACTCTTCTGCACACTTTTGTTGTGCAGATCCAGGTACTTCTGGACCGGTGTGCTATTAGAGTTTCGGAGCTGCTTTGGAGGCTTGAGGTATGCATCTGTCGTGTCCGCAGAGTCGAAGATCCTTTTTCTGTTCTACCCTTAGTTAATAGTTTCTTTCATATATTCAGTTGTTATAGATACTTCAGAATGTTAGAGTAGTGTAATATGTTTACTCTTCGCCTGTGTTGCTCGTGGGTTTCTGAGTCTGGGAGGTTCCTTACGTTATTTTGAGTCGACATGTACGTGCCAGGCAACACTCTATGCGTTATCTTATGCTATTTATGTTTTATTTATTGTTTCCGCAAAGATTGTTGAATTTCCGCAATGTGTCAGCTTACCTAGTCACGAAGGCTGGGTGTCGTCATGACAGGTTCACAGTTGGTGGAACTAGGGTCGTGAAAAGTTGGTGTCAAAGCTCTAGGTTCATATGAGTCACGTGACACACGCCAGTTATTTAGAGCCTCGCTGATCGGTACAGAGACGTCTGTACTTATCTACGGGAGGCTATATAACTTTTTAGGAAAAATCTTCACTTCATTTGAATTCTTGTCGTGCTATGTTTTTGACCTTGATTCTAAACTATTGTCTTCTATTCTCTCACAGATGGTGAGGACACGCACGACCCAGGACGATCAGGCACCCGCACCCCCTCCTGCAGTCGTTCGAGGCAGGGGCCGGGGCAGGGGTCGTGGAAGTGCGTGGGGTACAGCCAAAGCACCTGCGCGAGCAACCGCCGAGGTGCCACCAGCTGACCCAGTCAGGACTCAGGCACCAGAGACGCCCACAACCACCACTACTCCAGCTGTTCTGTAGGCATTGGCGCAGTTTATGAGTATGTATACCACGCTATCGCATGCAGCTTTAATTCCACTTCCTGCAGCTATGTCACAGGCCGGGGGAGGAGCCCAGAGTCTTGCAGCCCACACCCCAGAGCAGAGGGTGCACATGGGACCGATTCCAGATGTTATTCCTGCCCAGCCTGCAGTACCAGTTCAGCCCGAGGATAGGGCACCTGCTCCGGAGGATGAGCAGCATAGATTGGAGCGGTTCAAGAAGTATGACCCCATTATTTTCAGCGAACTAGCCACAGATGATGCTTTGGGGTTCTTGGAGGGTTGTCATCGCATTTTTTGCACCATAGGTATTACTTCTTCGAGTGGGGTTTCCATTGCAGCTTTCCAGCTTCTGAAAGCCGCCTATGACTGGCGGCACACTTTTGAGATAGACAGTCCGGATGAGGTTGCCTCCCTGACTTGAACTCATTTTTCAGATATGTTTCAGCGGGAGTTTGTTCCCCAAAGCCTCCGAGATGCATGGCGTGCGGAGTTTGAGCACTTGCGCCAAGGCCCTATATCTATCTCGGAGTATTCCATTCGTTATACTAGGTTGGCCAGGCATGCGCCTGCTTTGGTGGCTACTATTCGTGAGAGGGTTCACAGGTTTATCGAGGGCCTCATTCCTTCCATCAGGTCTGGCATGGCGCGAGAGTTGGAGATGGATATACCCTATCAGCATGTAGTGAGTATAGCCCGGAGGATAGAGGGTATGCATGCCAGGGAGAGAGAAGAGAGAGGCCAAGAGGTCTCGAGAGTCTGGTCATTTTTCTGGTACTCGTACTTCAAGAGCAGGACGTCATAGTTGGGGCTATACGGGTTGCCCAGTTCACTCAGCTCTTCCTTCACCCAGCAGTACTCCAGCTCCTCCTTGATCTCAGGAGCCTTATTATGTATCCCAGGTTTCTAGTGCCCCTCCTGCGCAGGGTACTTTCAGAGGTCAGTCTAGCAGGGGTGGGTCCAGTTAGTCACAGCCACCGTGCCCACCCAGAGCTTGTTGTGAGTGCAGGGATACTCGCCATATAGTAAGGGATTGCCCTAGGCTCGGGAGGAGTGCACCTCCACAGCAGCCTCAGCAGCAGCGCACCTAGCAGGATTCTCAGGCCATTGTTCCAGCTCCAGCTGCCACCCCACCTGCCCAGCCAGCCAGGGGTGGGGATCAGGGAGATAGAGGTCGCTCTTGAGGTAGGGGCCGGGCCAGATTTTATGCCATTCCTGATTGTGCCGAGGCTGTCGCCTCCGATTCTGTTATCACATGTATTATTCTAGATAGTCCAGAGAGGCATCAGTTCTATTCGATCCAGGCTCTACTTATTCTTATGTGTCATCTTATTTTGCTTCGCATTTGGGTACAGTCCGAGAGACCTTGAGCTCTCATGTTTATGTTTCCACTCCCGTGGGAGATTCTCTTGTTGTGGACCATGTGTATCGGTCATGTTTGGTTACTGTTTGGGCAGATCTTTTATTATTTGATATGGTCGATTTTGATATTATCTTGGGCATGGAATGGTTGTCTCCCCATTATGCTATTCTTGATTGTCATGCTAAGACCGTGACGCTGGCTATGCCAGGCATTCCTCGTATTGAGTGGAGTGGTACTTTTGATCACACTCCCAGCAGAGTTATATCTTTTCTTAAATCTCAATGCATGGTTGAGAAGGGGTGTGCCGCGTATTTAGCCTATGTGAGAGATGTCAGTGGTGATACCCTTTCTATTGACTCTGTTCCAGTAGTACGGGATTTCCCCGATGTGTTCCTAGCTAATCTTTCGGGCATGTCGCTCGACCGAGTCATTGATTTTGGTATTGATTTTTGCGGGCACTTAGCCCATATCTGTTCCTCCTTAGCGTATGGCTCCTCCTGAATTGAAGGAGTTGAAAGATCAGTTACAGGAATTTCTTGATAAGGGTTTTATTCGACGCAGTGTTTCACCATGGGGTGCTCCTGTATTGTTTGTAAAGAAAAAGGATGGTTTTATGCGCATGTGTATCGATTTTTGTCAGTTGAACAAAGTTACAGTGAAGAACCGATACCCTTTGCCTCACATTGATGATATATTTGACCAGCTTCAGGGCGCACATGTGTTTTCTAAGATTGATTTGCGCTCAGGTTATCACCAGCTAAAGATTCGGGAGCTGGATATATACCGTAAACTACTTTCAGGACTCAGTATTGTCATTACGAGTTCCTTGTCATGTCATTTAGGCTGACCAATGCCCCAACAACTTTTATGCATTTGATGCACAATGTATTTAGGCCCTATCTTGACTCGTTTGTCATTGTTTTCATAGATGATATTCTTGTATTCTCTCGGAGCCGAGAAGATCATGAGCAGCACCTGAGGATAGTGCTTCAGACTCTGAGAGAAAAGAAATTATATGCAAAGTTTTCAAAATGTGAGTTTTGGTTAGTTCCGTGGCATTTCTAGGCCACGTGGTATTGAGTGAGGGCATTCGGGTAGATCCGAAGAAGGTGGAGGCCGTGCAGAGTTGGCCCATACCTTGCTCAACTACAGAGATCCGCAGTTTCCTTGGCCTGGCGGGGTATTACCGTCGTTTTGTGGAGGGGTTCTTGTCGATTGCAACCCGTATGACTAGATTGGCCCAGGAGGGTGCTCCTTTCAGTGGTCAGACGAGTGTGAGGCGAACATCTAAAAGCTCAAGACGGCTTTGACTTCTGCCCCTATTCTAATTTTGGCCACCAGTTCGGGTTCCTATGCAGTTTATTGTGATGCCTCACGAGTTGGAATTGGAGCGGTATTGATGCAGGATGGTAGGGTGATTGCCTATGCGTCCAGACAGTTGAAGGTGCATGAAAAGGAATATAATGTCCATGACCTTGAGTTAGCTGCTATTGTTCATGCCTTAAAAATCTGGCGTCATTATTTGTACGGTGTACCTTGTGAGATTTATACGGATCATCGGAGTTTGCAGCATTTGTTCAAGCAAAAGGATCTAAAATTGTTCCAGAGGAGATGATTGGAGCTTTTGAAGGATTATGATATTACTATTCTTTATCACCCGGGCAAGGCCAATGTGGTATCTGATGCCTTGAGTCGCGGGGCGGAGTGTTTGGGAAGTTTTGCATATTTACCAGCTTCAGAGAGGCCTATGGCGATGGATGTCCAGGCCTTAGCCAGTCAGTTTGTGAGGTTGGACCTTTCAGAGCCCAGTCGGGTTCTAGCCTGTGTGGTTTCTCGGTCCTCATTATTTGATCATATTAGAGAGCGACTGTATGATGATCTTCATTTGCTTGTCCTCAGGGACACGGTTCAGCATGGCGATGCTAATGATGTGACTATTGGAGATAACGGGGTATTGAGGATGCATGGTCATATTTGTGTGCCCGATGTTGATGATATTCGGGAGTTGATATTGATCTAGGCCCATAGCTCGCGGTATTCCATCTATCCGGGTGCCGCGAAGATGTATCAGGATCTGAGGCAACATTACTGGTGGAGGCGGATGAAGAAGGACATAGTAGAGTTTGTAGTTAGATGCCTCAACTGTTAGCAGGTGAAGGCTGAGCATCAGAGACCGAGAGGGTTACTCTAGCGAATGGAGATTCCGGAGGGGAAATGGGAGAATATCACTATGGATTTTGTGACTGGTCTCCCTATGACGGCAAGGAAGTTTGATTCTATTTGGGTTGTAGTGGATCGGCTGACAAAGTACGCTCATTTCATTCCAGTATGCACTTCTTACTCAGCGGAGCGCTTAGCAGGGATTTATATCAGGGATATTGTCCGTCTGCATGGCTTTTCAGTTTCTATCATCTCAGACAGGGGTTCAGCGTTTACATCACGGTTCTGGAGAGCCGTCCAGCATGAGTTGGGTACCAGAGTGACCATGAGCATAACTTTTCACCCTTAGATGGACGGACAGTCCGAGCGCACTTTTCAGATTCTTGAGGATATGCTCCATGCGTGCGCGATTGAGTTTAGAGGGTCTTGGGATCAGTTCTTGCCATTGGTTGAGTTTGCATACAACAACAGTTATCAGTCCAGTATTCAGATGGCACCTTATGCGGCCTTATATGGTAGGAGATGCAGATCTCCGGTGGGTTGGTTCGAGCAGGGCGAGGCCAGGTTATTGGGCACTGAATTAGTTCATGATGCGGTGGAGAAGGTTAAGGTGATTCAGGATAGACTCCGTGCGGCCCAGTCCGGACAGAACAGTTATGCGGACGGGAAGGTTTGTGATGTTTCATTTATGGTTGGTGAGCGGGTTTTGCTTTGGGTCTCGGCTATGAATGGAGGTCATGAGGTTTGGAATGAAAGGAAAGTTGATCTCGAGGTACATTGGTCCATTTGATATTTTGAAGTAGGTTGGGAAGGTTGCTTATGAGCTTGCTTTACCTCCCAGTTTGGCCGGGGTTCATCCAGTATTTCATGTTTTAATGCTTCGGAGGTATCATGGTGACCCGTCTCACGTGTTGGAGTTCACTTCAGTCTAGTTGGACAATGTATTGTCCTATGTTGAGGAGCCAGTGGCAATATTAGATAGACAAGTTCAAAAGCTAAGGTCAAAGGATATAGCTTCAGTAAAGGTGCAGTGGCCGGGTCAGCCAGCCAAGGAGGCGACTTGAGAGACCGAGCGGGATATGTGCAGCCAATACCCTCATCTTTTTGCTTCCTAAGGTATGTTCTCTATGCTCGTTCGAGGTCTAACGAATGTTTAAGTGTAGGAGGATATGACGACCCGGCCGGCCGTCTTTGGAATTTATGCCCCGTTTCCCTTTTAACTGCTTCCCCTAAGTTTATTTCTACTATTTTGGTTTGCCGGGATGTTTGGTAATAGAAATTTGGAGTGTTTTGGGACAATTAGTCCCAAAATGAGAGCTTAAGTGTTGGAAAATGGTCCGTAATCAGAACAGTGTTAAGACGATCTTAGAATGGAGATCCGATGGTTCCGTTAGCTCCATTAGGTTTTTCAGGGCCGAGAGCGTGTTCAGAATATATTTTGGATGTACGTAGCTCATTTAGGCTAGAAATGCTGAAAGTTAGAAGTTTGAAAAGTTTCTGGTCCGATAGTGAATTTTTGATCCGAGGGTCGAAACTGATTTCCGGAAGTTGTTGTAGCACCATCATGTCATTTGGGACGTGCATGCAAAATTTCAGGTTAACCAGACGTGTTTTGGTTGGGTTTTGAATCGAAAGTGAGATTGGTTAAGTTTTGGAAATTTTAAGTTCAAATCATTGATTAAATGGTGTTTTCGGTGTTGTTTTTGGTGATTTAAGAATTGGTGCAAGTCCGAATGATGTTAAGGGATAGGTTTGTGGGTTTTGTTGAGGTCCCAGTGGCCTCGGGTTTGTTTCGGATGCTCGATGAGTTGATTTTTAGAGCAAATTTTCTGCTGCTTCTGTTGTTTCCGCGTCTGCAGAAGGGGATCCGTGTAAGCGGTTATCGCATACGCAGATATGGCATCGCGGACGCGGTCTGGGGGAAAGTATGGGATCGCAGAAGAGAAGAAGGACCTGCGTAAGCAACCATCGCGGACGCGGCTATTTGTCTGCAGAAGCGGAAATTGGGATCCTATAGTGAGACCGCTAAAGCGACTAGTTTGACCGCGAAAGCGGGACCGCAGAAGCGGTCCCTGGTATGCGAAAGCGGAAATTGCTGTGTGTTATGAGTTTTATCCGAAGGTTTAATTTCATAAGTTGAATAATCAATTGAGAGCTCGGACCAAGGCGATTTCGAGGGGTTTTTGAAAAAGAGATTATTAGGTAACATTTCTATGATCCTTTCTAGCTTTAACCCATCATTTAATTGTTAAATTCATCTTTTAAATTCAAATTGAGGTCCAACAATAGAGGAATTTAAGTAGAAGTTCATTGACTAATCAATGGGGGATTTGAGGGAGCATTTGACCTCCAATTTGGGAGATTTCTATATGGTTAGACTCGTGAGAGTACGAGGCTTCTATAAATGTAAAAATTATTCAATTCCGAGACTTTGGACTGAGGGGCATTTTGGTTATTTTACCTATTTTCACGCCTTAGCTTTAATTGTAATAATGTAATCAGTTGCCTGCGAGGTTATTTACAATATGTAATTGGTTTGAATAGATTTAGGCCACTAAGAGTTGGATACTCGTGGCAAGGGCGTTGTTTCTTAGCGGTTTTGTACCAATTTGAGGTAAGTGGCTTGCCTTTGTGTGGGGGACCTTTTCCCTTAGGATAACCCTATCATTGTTAAAATGCCTTATGCACGAGGTGAGGGGCGTGTACTTGTGCTAGTTGTTGAAAAATTCATCTTACTTGACTTATTTAGACTCTTTGTCTTTACATATTTAATTGTTAAAAAAAATGAAACTTTACTTGTTTTGACTTAGGAAAAGCATGTTAGTAACTTATTTGATTAATTAGACTAAATGGTAATATTTGTTTTCTTTTTTAAAGCACGTTAGCAACTTATTTGCCGTATTTGGTTAAATTGCAATATTTGGCCTTCTGGTGAAGCATGTTAGATTCTCGATTTTTAATTGGTTTTCGTATTTTGCTTCATTTCCGTGAAATATTGGTTTGTTCTGGTGTATTTACTATTGGGACTACGGGACGGCATCCCGGGAGCTCCCCATGTTCGTATTTTGGTTTCAAGGTTTGGAAGTGCGGGATACCAAGATATCCCCGCACTGGGTTATATGACTGGTGGATACTAAGAGATCCCCAGTGCAGATTTTATTTTCTGGCGGATAATAAGAGATCCCCATCGCTGAATTTATTTCCCGACGGATACTAAGAGATCCCCAGGGCAGGATTGATTTACTGGAGGATACTAAGAGATCCTCGGGATACTTGGAGATCCCTTACTTATGTGATTAGGATACTGGGAGATACTCGAGATGCTTGGAGATCCCTTGCTTATATAATGAGGATACTGGGAGATCCTCGGAATACTTGGAGATCCCCGATGATAATTATCCTGTAACAGTTGTTCTTGTTTTGTAGAAATGTAATATAGTCTATTCCGTTCTTCTTATTGTTGTTAGATATTCGAGATTTATGTATTTCCTACTATTATTTCATTATTTTATGCTTATCTCAGTAGGAGTCTCTACCTTCCTCGTCACTACTCCATTGAGGTTACGCTTGGCACTTACTGAGTACCGTCGTGGTGTACTCATGCTTCTCTTCTGCACACTTTTTTTGTGCATATCCAGGTACTTGTGGACCGGCGCGCTATTAGAGTTTCAGAGCTGCTTTGGAGGCTTGAGGTATGCATCTGCCGCGTCCGCAGAGCCGAAGATCCTTCTTCCATTCTACTATTTGTTAATAGTTTCTTTCATATATTCAGTTGTTATAGATACTTTGGAATGTTAGGCAGTGTAATATGTTTACTCTTCGCCTGTATTTCCCGTGGGTTTCCGAGTCTGGGAGGTTCCTTACGTTATTTTGAGTCAACATGTATGTGCCAGGCGGCACTCTATGCGTTATCTTATGCTATTTATGTTTTATTTAACATTTCCGCTATGATTATTGAATTTCCGCAATGTCTCAGGCTTACCTAGTCGTGAAGGCTAGGTGCCGTCATGACAGGTTCACAGTTGGTGGAACTAGGGTCGTGACAAAATTACTGTACAAGTGCTTTCAACAATTTTCTTTGGCATCTGGGTTGGTAGCCAATCAACGGAAGAGTGATGTCTACTTTGGAATTGTGCCAGACCAAATTCAGCAGCAAATAATACAAGAGTCAGGCTTCTCCGTGGGATATCTCCCCTTCAAGTACCTGGGAGTTTCACTAAGCCCAAAAAGACTAGTAATTCGACAATGTCAACCACTAATAGAGAGGATGACAAGGAAAGAAAACTCCAAGACATCAAGGTTTCTATTTTATGCAGGTAGATTGCAGTTGATCAGAATTGTACTCACAACCATCTAACAATTTTGGTCTCAAATATTCATCCTGACCAAGAAGGTGATTCAGAGGATTGAACAAGTGTGTATGAGATTTCTATAGAATGGAAATAATGAATTCTCAAAGAAAGCTTTAATATATTGGGACAAACTCTGCTTGCCAAAATCAGCAGGTGGTCTCAACATAACAAACATCCACACATGGAATAAGCTGCGATACTTAAGTACTATGGAACCTATGCAAGAAGAAGGATAAGCTCTAGATACAATGGGTGCATATCTACTATACTAAGGGTAATGAAGTATGGGAAACCACTGCTGCACAAGTATCTTGGCTGATTCAGAAGATTCTAAAGGCTACAAATACCTGGAGAATCCAGGACTAACTGTCGAGGAATTTCTGAACTGTGGAGGAATTTCTGAACTGTAAGACATATGCTATAAATACCATGTACAATAAGCTGAGAGACAATTATCCTAATGTGAATTGGATGAAGTTGATGTGCAACAAGCTGGGCAGTCCCAAGTGGTTATTCATCATATACCTTTCTATATAAGACAGGCTATATACAAGGACTAGATCACAAAAATGGGGTATGGATTATGGCACAACATGTCCATTGTATGGCTGATGAGGATGTGCAACACATGTTCTTCAAATGCCCAGTTACATCCCAGATTTCAACGATACGCTATGTAGGAAGAAGTTGAGCGGGTGCAAAAGTATGCCTATAGTAACAATACAAAAGTAGAGATATACCGAATGGCCCTTGTAGGAAGTGTATACTATTTTTCTCAGAGTTTTCATATACTTTGCAAGCGTAAAAACAATCGAAATAAAACAAGGGCCAATCATAGCAGACCATAACAATCAATGGACCAAAAAAATGTATTGTAAGAGACAATTGTATCTTATTAAAGGGAAGAGGGTAGAAGATTTTTTATTCATGATATTGGTTTGGTCTGCCTCTCCATGGGAGGTTTCAGAGCTTTACAACGATATTCTCCTCTTTTAGGAGTGGAAGTGAGAAGAAAGAGTAGCCCCCTTTCTAGGGTTCCTTCTCTTAGTATTTATAGCGGTGAATCTTGCCAACTGGTGCTAAGTTGGCGCGACCGTGTTGAGGGGACATCTGTCAGTAGCGAGTAGGCCATAGCCTCGTTGATTGGGCCGAGCGATCTTTGTGCACTTATTATTAATGACTGGTCGTGCCATTAAACAATCCGAATGCGCTTAAAAATGAATTGATCTCATTAAGTATAGCGGTCGAGTTTTGATCCATACAGTTAGTCCCTCCGCTTATTGAGGTCGAGATCCGGTCGAACTCGATGAGCGGACTTTACCATGCGCTATTAAAATATATTCAAAAAAAAGGAGATCGGAGGTCGTTCTGGTTGTATCCTGAGGTGACCGTAGTGGTTTATACTTAGTAGATGGTCGCTGCCACTAACATTTTTCAGGAAACGGTCGTTGCTTCTTATACTTGGGGGATAGCCGTAGCTATTCACATTTGGGAGACATCCGTGGCTATTTTTATGCGTGGGGGATGGTCGTATCCATTTATACTCGGGGGACGGCCGTAGCCATTTGCTCATTTAGAGGATGGATGTAGCCATATGCACTTGGAAGACATCCGTAGCCATTTTTTTAGGGGACGACTGTAGCCATTTGCTTATTTAGAGGATGGTTGTAGCCATTTTACATTTGAGGGAGTGGTCGTAGCCATATGCACTTGGAAGGCGGCCATAGACATTTATGTTTAGGAGATGGCCGTAGCCATTTGCTTACTTAGAGGATGGCCGTAGTCATTTTACATTTGAAGAAGCGGCCGTAGCCATATGCACTTGGAAAACGACCGTAGTCATTTATGTTTAGGGGACGGCTGTAGCTATTTGCTTATTTAGAGGATGGCTGTAGCCATTTTACATTTGAAGGAGCGACTTTAGCCATATGCACTTGGAAGACGGCCGTAGCCATTTATGTTTAGGGGACGACCGTTTGATATTTTCATCCAGGGCACTGTGTTCCCGTAGGCATCCGCTAGGGATATGGGCTTGCATGTTATGTATTACAATGACGCTCGGTGTATGGAGGCATACTAAATGCCTTTCCATCATGCCCAGGTTGTTAACCCTGCCTCGAGCACGAAGCGTCGATTAATGGTTGCGAAATCGTTTCATGATATATGTCATAATGATACCCGTTACTTATGAATTCAAACCGTTTTGCGGTTGGTTGGGCAGTTAATATGGCTTTTGAAATTCGGGAAAGCCATTTTGTATTATAAATATTGAGTAATGTCATCTGTTTCTCACTTTTCAGTATCTGCCTAAGATTTCTGAAGAAGAGAATTCTTTCATTCTTTTTCTTCATCAGCTTGTGTTTTTTTTTCTTTTCTTCCACTCAATCTTCGTTTTCACTCTTTCATCAAGCTTCGTTCACTCATTGCTCAGTAGTTATCAATGGCAAACAGTTCTAGCACAGAGCTTTCTCTGGTGATTCTTCCAGCGATTGACACGTCTTTTGCGGTGGCAAGGCCCATTGAACTGGTGGAAACTGATAGGATCCCATCGGTGGCCGATATCCTCTCTCTTCCCAGGGGTTCGACGACCGACTTTACCGATGAAAAGTGGGAGGATCAGGTTGATGAGGCCCCACTAATAGGTGAGGTATGCCTCGGCTAATTGAGGGAGCAATGGGGTTTCCCTCATTCTGCCGACATCTCCCTAGACAGGAGCGAGGAGAGGGTTTATATCGATCGCCCCGAGTATTGCGTTTTCTATGATTACTCTTTCAGATTAGAGTTCAGGCTCCCCCTTCCGGCGCTGGTGGCGGTTTTTTGTTGTTACTATGAAGTGTGCCCTAGGCAACTCGTCCCCTATGTTTTCAAGCTTTTTGATATGCTCGCCAGGTATGTGGTAATGGTGCAAAGAGAAATAACACTGAGGTACGTGCTGACTCTTTACGCCCTTCAAAAGGTCCAGGGGACCATGATTTGGATGGTCCCTCACGGGGCCCGGGGTTTGACTGCTGAGCTAGACGACACGGTCGACCCTTATTCTTATGAGAACTTTTTCTATATCTGGATCGAGCACTTGGTGGGGAATGTTAGACACTTTCCAAAGACTTGGCATCACGTGCGTAAGTTTTATATTCGTCGGGTCCTGACTTCCGCTCTTTCTTATTTCCATTCTAATGGGTGTTAATTCTTGTCTTGTGTCTGCAGCTGAGCGGGCGCGTCCGGCTCCTCTGTCCGGCATTGGCGAATAGGTCAAGGCCGTATTCCCTAAAAAATCAGGGATTTGAACATGGCTAGCCTTCTGGGAGAGGCATGGCCATAGGCCAGCCGTGGGCTAGTGTCTGAGCTATTGAATTGTTCTCATTTAGTCGTGCTAAGTTTCTTTTCTCCTAATTCCTTTTATTTAGTTGGTCAGGGGCGGTGCGCCTTGTAAGGTCTCCTCAACTTGTTTTCCGTAGGCCCGGTGCGACTGCTCAGTTGGCGATGGCGCCAACCCCACGCTCCACTCCTAGGGCGACTTCAGTTGAGTCGTTGGTGGACCATTCCCTAACGCGGTCTTCAATGAGGGTCGAGGAGCCTTCAGGGGTTGTTCGCCCCAGGGCGGGACCATCAGTGGATGAGGAGGAAGAGGAAGAAGAGGAGAGTCTGTTGGTGAGGCGAAGGGTCGCCTTCACGCCCACTACGGAGGTGATACATTTGGATTCTCCGCCTTTGAATGATGTAGGGGAGGAGGCAGATTCTCCTGCGCTTGAGGGCGAGAACACAATGGGGGTTGCCCCGGTCGGCTTAGGCCGTAGTGACACAGTCGCTTCGCCGGCTTCATCGTCATTTCCGGCTGCTGAGAGGGAGATTGGTTCCTCAGTTGTTGCTTTGGTTGGGGAAGCAAGCGTCAACCCTTTGGAGAGGGAAGAGGCTTCGACCTCCCGGCTAGTCGAGGAAAGACGGGACTCCGTGGAAAGGGGGTCAGATTCTAAATCCGACCTAGAGTTTGACGACGTTCGCAGGCTCTTGGAACGTTTTACCAATGCGTCGGCACATGTAGAGGGGCCGTACCGTTATGTTGAGATTCCTATTGACCAGAACTTGCTGCTCGTGGAAGATAATTTGATTCTGATATTTGCACCACTATGCTCGGAGGAGGAGAGCAGGTTGTTGAAGGACGTCTCAGACTTCGGTTTGATGACCGAGGTGGCCGTGATGGGCTTTAGGGTACATGTGGAGCTTTCCTGAATTACTTCCTTTCTTCCCTTGATTTGTTTTTTATCTTAGACATTGTTTTTGTCTTGCAGACTTTTTTTTAGAGGTGGAGAGTATGCGCCGGGCCAACGTCCACTCGGGACTTTTCTTGCGGGCGCTGGAGAAATATCGCCGCTATCGGGATAGGTGTCGCGTGTTGCACGAGCGCCTGAGGAACAACCCTCGCAGCTGGGCGTTAGTTGAGGAGCTGGCGAGGCGGGAGCTTCTGGTGTAGCAAGCTCAGGGCAGGGTTAGTGCTCTCGAAGATCAACTCAACTTCAGCGTAGGGATGAGGAGTTGGAGGGTAAGAGGAATGTTGCCACTGAGAAGGAGCACCGTAGTCAGGAGGCTAAGGCAGAGGTTTCCGAGTCCCTGATTAGGCAGGTGCTCCGGCTGGATGAGGAGATCACTGCTTCGAGGTATCAATCCAGGGACGCTTCGACAAAGGCTGGGGCACTGGAGGCGGCGGATCGCGTTGAGGGTGAGTGGGATCTGGAAAGGTCTACTGAGGCTTTCAGGGTAACGGGGCTGGAGGAACGCATAAGCATTTACGAGAAGGGCGCTCAAGCTGCGGCGGACCGGATTACGGTTTTGGAGGCCGAGAACCTGTGCCTGAGGGATCAGGCGGCTTCTTATGGACCAGCTCGTGACCTTTGGTCGTTCGCTCATGCCCAACTTGATGTGTATAGGAAGTTGTGGCAGGACGACGTCGTGCCCGAAGCTGTTTATGAGGGGGCGTGCCAAAATGCTCATGAAGCTCGTCTTGGCTGTGGCTCTGACCAGGCCACTCCAGTGACCGATGATGGCGGTGAGAGTGAAGGTGATGGTGTGGGCGGTCGTGAGGCTTGTTTCATTATGTAGTTGAATTTTTGTGCGAGATCGCGTGTCTTGCGTCGTTGTTCGACGGCAGTTGAACCTTCGCAATTTCGTTATTGAAGGCGCGTGGCCTGGGTCACAGTTCAACTCATAGTTGAACTTTTGGGCGAGGGCACCTAGCCTGAACTGTTGTTCAACGTAGCTGAATTCTTGAAATTCTTGATGTCTAAGGCACATAGCCTGAGTTCCAGTTTAACTCATAGTTGAACTTTTGGGTGAGGGCACGTAGCCTGAGCTGTTGTTCAATCGTAGTTGAACTCTTGCAATTTTTTGATGTCGAAGGCACTTAGCCTGAGTCTCAGTGCAACTCATAGATGAACTTTTGGGCGAGGGCACATAGCCTGAGCTGTTGTTCAACCGTAGTTGAACTCTTGCAATTTTTTGATGTCGAAGGCACATGGCCTAAGTCCCATTTCAACTCATAGTTGAACTTTTGGGCGAGGGCACGTGGCCTGAGCTGTTGTTCAACCGTAGTTGAACTCTTGCAACTTTTTGATGTCGAAGGCACATGGCCTGAGTCCCAGTTCAACTCATAGTTGTACTTTCTGGTGAGGGCACGTGGCCTGAGCTGTTGTTCAACCGTAGTTGAACTCCTGCAATTTTTTGATGTCGAAGGCACATAACCTGAGTCCCAGTTCAACTCATAGTTGAACTTTTAGGTGCGTAGCCTGAGCTGTTGCTCAACGGTAGTTGAACTCTTGCCATTTTTTGATGTCGAAGGGACATAGCCTGAGTCCCAGTTCAACTCATAGTTGAACTTTTGGGCGAGGGCACGTATCCTGAGCTGTTGTTCAACCGTAGTTGAACTCTTGCAATTTTTATGTCGAAGGCACATGACTGAGTCCCAATTCAGCTCATAGTTGAACGTTTGGGCGAGGGCACGTGACCTGAGCTGTTGTTCAACCGTAGTTGAACTCTTGCAATTTTTTGATGTCAAAGGCACATAGCCTGAGTCCCAGTTCAACTCATAATTAATTTTTTGGGCGAGGGCACGTAGCATGAGCTGTTGTTCAACCGTAGTTTAACTCTTGCAATTTTTTGATGTCGAAGGTACGTGGCCTGAGTCCTAGTTCAACTCATAGTTGAACTTTTGGGTGAGGCCACGTGGCCTGAGCTTTTATTCAACCGTAGTTGAACTCTTACAATTTTTTGATGTCGAAGGCACATAGCCCGAGTCCCAGTTCAACTCATAGTTGAACTTTTGGGCGAGGGCACGTAGATTGTGCTGTTTCTCAATCGTAGTTGAACTCTTGCCATTTTTTATGTCGATGGCACATAGCCTGAGTCCCAGTTCAACTCATAGTTGAACTTTTGGGAGAGGTCACGTGGCTTGAGCTGTTGTTCAACCGTAGTTGAACTCTTGTTATTTTTTATGTCTAAGGCACATAGCCTAAGTCCCAGATCAACTCATAGTAGAACTTTTGGACGAGGGCACATATCTTGAGTTGTTGGTCAACCGTAGTTGAACTCTTGCAATTTTTTTATGTCAAAGGCACATAGTCTGAGTCACAGTTCAACATAATGGTTGACTTTTTGGGCGAGGGCATGTAGCCTGAGGTGTTGTTCAACTGTAGTTGAACTCTTGCAATTTTTTGATGTCGAAGGCACACGACCTGAGTCCTAGTTCAACTCATAGTTGAACTTTTGGAGGAGGGCACGTGGCCGGAGCTGTTGTTCAACCATAGTTGAACTCTTGCAATATTAGTTATCAAAGGCACATAGCCTGAGTCCCAGTTCAACTCATAAATGAACTTTTGGGCGAAGGCACATAGCCTGAGCTGTTGTTCAACCGTAGTTGAACTCTTTCCATTTTTTATGTCGAAGGCACATAGCGTGAGTCCCATTTCAACTCATAGTTGAAGTGTTCTCCCCTTGGGGGGGGGGGGGGTATCTGCTTCTTCTTCTTCTTCTACTTCTTCTTTAGATCTCTTGAGAATGAGTGGAAGTCGGGGCTTCGGGTTCTTGCCGGAGCTTTCGAGTTTTATTTACCCGCTGTGCTACCTCGGCTCATTCAAACTGCATTGCTTTCCCTTTTGGGTGTTCTCTTTCCATATTTGGTCCAAGGGTGAACTACGTAACTCTGCTATGAAATTCCTATAAACATCGTCAAATTGTTTTGCTCAGAGTTCTCATATACGCGAACAATCAAAATAAAATAAGGGCCAATCTTAGCAGACCGTAATAATCAAAGGACCAAAAGAATGTAATGTAAGAGACAATTGTAACTTATTAAAGGGAGGAGGGTAGAAGATTTTTTATTCATGATATTGGTTTGGTCTGCCTCTCCACCGAGAGGTTCAGAGCTTTACAGCAATATTCTCCTCTTTTAGGAGTGGAAGTGAAGAAGAAAGAGCAGCCCCCTTTCTAGGGTTCCTTCTCTTAGTATTTATAGCGGTGAATCTTACCAGCTGGAGCTAGGCAGGCACGGCCGTGCTGAGGAGACGTTCACCAGTAGCGAGTAGGCCATAGCCTCGTTGATTGGGCCGAGCGATCTTTGTGCACTTATTATTAATGGCTGGTCGTACCATTAATCAATTCGAATACGCTTAAGGATGAATTAATCTCATTAATTATAGTGGGTCGAGTTTTGACCCATACATATATTATACCTGGCTGGAAAGAAACATCAAATTTTGCAAGAAAGAACCAGACCAGCAGCAACTACAGTGAGACAGATTATTTAAGATATACATTGCATAGGAACAAAGAGGAAGAAATTAGCAATCCAGCTGAAGAAACTTGACTACTACTCTAGTTAGTTTGTAGGAAAACATAGCCTAGTTTGCAACTCTCTTATCTTCCTAAATGGCTGTAGGTGAAGTATACTAAAGTTGGGGCTATGGTCAAACATTAGCGGTTTTTGTGCACTTTGTAAATATTTTTTTGGTAATAAAATTTATAATTACCAAAAAAAATATTATTCGAACTTTAAAATTACACAAGTGAAAATTCAGCCCACTAACTTGCTAGACCATTGAGATAATGTGAATCATGAAACATGCTTATTTTTTATAAAACAAATAAGAAAGACGAAAATTACTCTCTAATTTGGTCCTTCCATTTGCTCACAAGATCCACAACAAGTCTTAGGCCTTGTTTGTTTTATTAAAATAGAAATATTTTAACATTAATACACTTCTGATTATTAATATATCATATCTAATTTTGAACACCAATATGTAAGATGGTTTGTTTCTGATCGTTTGAAAGAGTTTATTTCATCTGAAAACTAAGAAGTATAGAATTCAAATAAACTAATAACAATTTTTATATTAACAAAATATTAGAAAAAGCTATTAAGTTTATATGACCATTTATCATATTTTGGTGAATTAAGGGCAGTGAAACAAGAATTTAGGATGATTCCTAGATTTCGTGTGCTATAATTCACGCCATCTGTATGAATTCGGGCGACTGGCCTAAATTTCCTAATATTTTGTAGGCCCATAACAAAGCGACGTAATAAAAATAATTATCGCTTCGCCATGTCTGTACCTCATTTTTTGGCTTTTTAGGGTTATAAAACATGAATTCAGTACGATTCCTATATTTTGTATGCTATAGTCCATACCATCTGCATAAATTCAGGACCCGAATCTCCCCAAATTGTGCAGGCCCATAAAAAATAACTGAAATAGTCATTGCTTCATCATGACCGTTCCTCATTTTTGGTATAATAGAGTCAAAAAATAGGAATTCAGGATGACTCCCAGTAGTGAGCTATATTCCACGCCATTTACGTGAATTCAAGCAACCGACCTACTCTCCTAAAATTTTTTGGGCCCATAACAAAATGAACTAACAAATGATACACATTGCTTATAATGATTGTTCCTCGTTTTTGGGCCATAAAATAGGAATTCAAGATGATTCCCAAATTTCATCTACTATAGTCCATAAAACGACCCAATGAAGAGTAAGGCCATAAAACTGAAATTCCTCTTTATTCCCATATGTTCATATACTATATAACCCACGCTTTCCGCATGAGCCAGCGCCATCAGACCCGAATCGTCTAAAATTTAATTGGCCCATCAAAAATGTCCTAGAGAACAATAGTAAAAGCCTCGCCATGACCGTTACCCGTTTTTAGTGTTTTGGGCCATAAAACTTGAATTCCGCTGGATTCCTAGATTTTTGTGAGGAATATAGCTCATGCCTTTTGCATGGACCCATATCACTGGACCCCAATCGCCTAAATATTTGTCGGCCTATCGAAAATGTCATACAAAACAATACCGCCTCGCCATGACCGTTACTCATTTTTTTGATATTGTAAGGCCATAAAACTGCAATTTCGTTTGATTCCTAGATTTTCATGTGCTATAGTCCATGCCTTCTACATGGCTCGTGCCAGAATCGCTTAAAATTTTGTCAGCCCATAAAAGACGTCCTAGGAACAATAGTCACCGCCTCCCATGATCGTTACTCTTTTTATTTTGTCTATTAGGGCCATAAAATTGGAACTCCGCCTAATTCCCTGATTTTCATGTGCTAAAGCCCATACCGTCTTCAGGGCCCCGGGTTATTGGACTCGGATCACCTAAAATTTTATTGGATAATCAAAAAGTCCCGCCTCACCATGTCCATTACTCGTTTTCCGGCGTTTTAGGACTATAAAACTAGAACTCCACCTAATTCCCAAATTTTCGCATGCTATAACACACGCTTTCTGCATGGACCCAGACCACAAGACCCAGATCACCTAAAAACTATTCCGTCCCATCAAACACATCTAAGGTGTAATATCTCCTATTAAACAATGAGTAGCTAAGGAATCTGCAAAATAGTATATAATAAATAAATAAATAGCAATCAAATACTATAAGACAACCAAAAAAATGAAAGAATAATAAAAATAAAGAGTGAATGTAGTGAATTGGTGGGCCTTAGCCCATCTGACCAAGTACGAACAAAAGAAGGAATAACTAACCAAAAACAAAATAAAATAAAAGAAGAATTAGGGTCAAAGACCTATGTGAACTTTACAAAAGAATTAGGGGCAAACTCTTTAACGCGGCAGAAGAAAAAAACGAACAAAAGCATCGTAGAGAAAAATCACAAAGTTGGGTTTCTTTTTCTAGCAAACGGATTAACGGAGGAGGAGAATAAGTTAGATTAATCGGAGGAAGTTGTACGGATTCTTCGAGGTGAATCATTTGGTATTTCGGCACAAAATTGTGAATAGTTATCTTATCATAATTTGTGTTTTCATAACCTGCATGATTTATATATAATTTTTAAAAATAAATATATTACCGATGCTTTGAAATTGCATGTGGGACAAGTCATTTACTTGATATGATACCGAACATTTTACTTGAGATGTTTACCGATTAATCAAAATATTTTCACTGTTACTAGATATGTTTTACCGTTACTTGAGATGTTACAGTTATTTGAAGTATTCTCATTGTTAATAGACATGTTTTACCGTTACTTGAGACATGATTACTGTTACCGAAATAATATTACAAGATTTGATAAGGAATGAAATGCCCTTTATTATTTTGAAAATGCTTTTGTACTAGTATTTACTATTTACAAGAAATATAAATGGGAGGAGACTTTGAAGGATGCCGTAGCTAACGGCGGATTCGTTAGACCTGGTGCACCTTGTACTTACAGATTACTGATTACAGATATAGCCCTCGCTAGTGGGAAGGTAGAACTAGCATACAGTTACAGTTTTCCCTCGAGTAGGGACCTACAGTTATACTTGTCTCCTTTTATGAAGGGGTCACACAGTGATACAGAGTACATGATCCTTTTTTGGTAACCTCCCAAATATAAAGATTGGCTATGACACAGTATTTACCGAGTTTATTACTGAATTATTACAGGAAACACATGAAGAGTCTGCTTATCATTACCATTTTAAAAAGGACATTTTATTTTTTGATTATTATTCAAGCATATTTTCTGACTTGTCCCCAAATAAAAATGGTTGTGGTTAAGTGTTATTACTCACTGAGCTAGCGACTCATTCCCCACTAATTTTTTTTACAGAGATAATAGTTGAAGCGAGCGAAGACTTCATTAATTAGAGCGCACATGTTAAAAATTCTTTGTGAGCCTCGCACTTGTTCGCGTGGGCGGATATTTTTATCAATTGTTATAGTCTTTTCTTCAAATTCTTAGAGTCTCTCCATAGTCATTCTTTTAGTGTCATGAGTATTATTTGCTATTAGTCTTATGCTGAATATCTTTCTTTAGTATTAAAGTTGGAGATAATTAGTATTTCTTGTTGTTAGTGTGTGGTTTAGTCATGGTAGAGACTTGTGTTGGTTAATTGACATGTTGTCAATCGTTTGGTATGATATTAGGATGTTTGGTTATTGATTGAGACAGGAAAAATTTGGGATGGTCCAAAAATAAGAAAAACTCTGCCCGATTTTTTTATAAAATTACCGATGAGGCTTTCTTGGGAGCACTTGCTCCTAGTCACAATCCTAAATTGGGTCATGACAAAGTTAGTATCAGAGCTTAGGCTTTAAATCCTAATTCATGGAGCAATGTTTAGTAGAGTGGTTGTTCATGGGTATGTAGGAGCCCATACTTATGAGCATGAGGCTACTGAACGTCTAGGAATGCTTTCCCTTCTTTCATTCTTTGATCGTGCGTTGATAACTTGAGATTGACTTTGGAATATTTCTTTTGCAGATGGCTAGGACACGTAGACACTCATCTGCTGGACGTGGTACTACTCGGGGTGGAGGCCAAGTTAGGGTTCAACAAACTAGAAGACAGACTGCTTCTCAACCTCAAGTTGGGAACATGGGTCAAACCCATGCTATTATGCTAGATCAAGTACAAGAGCAAGGAGTTCACAACGCTCCACCACCAGTGCCAACTATTGTACCTACCGTTGCCTTACCTGCAGATGCAGTGGCAAAGTTATTAAATGTGTTAGGGACATTGGTACCTACTCAGGGAGGAAGTTCAGCTACTTTAGAGTCAGACTCAGACTTTCGAAAATAAGGAAGTATTCCTACAAGAGTTTCTGAAATTGAAATCACCAAAATTCACAGGTTCCGATATTTCAATAGATCCTCAAGGTTTCTTGGATGGGACACTCAAGTCAATACATGCTCTTAGATGTTCCAATGAGAGAGCCGTGGAGCTCGCAACATACAAACTAGAGGATATGGCCAACACATGGTATGAAACTGTATTGCTGGGAAGGCCAGCAGGAGCAGCACAACTAATATGGGATGAGTTCACTAAGTTATTCAAGAATCACTTTCTTCAGACAGTCTAATACAACAATATGACAGAGACTTTGAGAGATTGGTTCAGACTCCAGATATGGATGTGTCAACATATAACACTAAGTTCTGTAAGCTGGCTGTCTATGCTCCTCACTTAGTGTGTACTGAAGAAGCTCGAGTTCAGAGGTTTGTTGATGTATTGGTTGGTTGTTTATACACTACAGTAGCCGTACAGATGAAGACTTTATCCTACTCTGATATAGTCGACCTTGCTAGAAAAATTGAAAATAAAGGGCGTGAGGAACATGCAGCTAGTGATTTACATATGAAGTCCAAGACAGGGGGGGCTTTCAGTGGGGGTTTTAGTGAAAATAGAAGAGCGGGAAATCAGGGACAACAACAACAACAGGGTTCTCAGAAAGGGACACACATGTCTTCACAGTCCACATACAGACCAACTTACAGACAGGGTAATAAGGGACATCATCTTCTGGACATCGTAATTCGGGGCAGATATATGCCACTACTCAAGTCTGCCATACTTGTGGTAGACCATATTTTGGCCAATGCCGTGTTCTAACTGGAGAGTGCTTTCGGTGTGGACAGTTGGGACATCACTTGAGGGATTGCCCTCAGCCTCCGAGAAATTTCAACCAGCCTCCTATCCAGTCAGCTACATCGACTCAAACTACTCGTAATACCTCAGGTGCTACAGGTACAGGAAATAGAGGTCGAGGTGCTGGAGATCGTGCTATTGTGAATCAAGGACAAGGCAATGCTTGTAGAGGTCAGGCGAGAGTTTTTGTATTTACTAGACAAGATGCTCAAGCCTGAATGCAGTGGTTACAGGTATTCTTTCTGTCTGTTCATTTGATGCAATTGCGTTGATTGATCCGGGATCTACTCACTCATATGTGTCCTCCTACTCTGATTTTAGATTTAGTAGATAGCCCGAGCTATTGAATGATTCTTTTCTAGTTGCTACCGCTGTTGGAGAGTCTCTATTAGCTGAATATGTGTATCGTGCTTGTCAGATTCGGGTTGAGGGTAGAGATACTTTAGCTGACGTTATTGTACTTGATCTGATTGACTTTGACATGCTGATGGGAATGGATTGGTTATCTTCTTGCTATGTCATAGTCGATTTTCATGCAAAGATGGTACGGTTTGAGATACCAAATGAACCCAGTTTTATTTCTAAGAGGGATTTAGGTTCCAGAGACTTGCAAAATTGTATCTTTTATGAAGGCTCAACAACTTCTGAAGAAAGGTTGCTTGGGTATATTAGCTATTGTAAATGATATAAGAAAGGAAACAGTTAGTATATAGAATGTACCAGTAGTGAAAGAATTTTTTGATGTATTTCCTGAGGATTTACCAGGATTACCTCCAGTACGAGAAATAGACTTTGGTATTGATTTGCTACCTGACACACAACCCATATCGATACCCCCATATCGAATGGCACCAACAGAGAATTTAGGGAGTTAAGGCAACAGTTACAAGATTTGTTAGACAAAGGTTTTATTAGACCTAGTGTATCACCATGGGGTGCACCAATACTGTTTGTAAAGAAGAAAGATGGAACCCTGAGAATGCGCATTGACTACAGGCAGTTGAACAAGATAACAATACGTTATAAATATCCTTTGCCCCGTATAGATGACATGTTTGATTAGTTACAAGGAGCTGCCCATTTTTCAAAGATTGACCTCCGTTCTGGTTATCATCAACTTAGAATCAAAGATGAAGATATTTCTAAGACTGCTTTCAAGACTCGATACGGGCACTATGAGTTTTTTGTGATGCCTTTCAGACTGACAAATGCTCCAGCTGCATTCATGGAATTAATGAATATGGTGTTCAAGACGTTTCTTGATAGATTTGTAATAGTATTTATTGATGATATTTTGATATAATCTCGTAGCCAAGGAGAACACGAGAATCATCTCAGGACTGTGTTGCAGAAATTGCGAGAACATCGGCTTTATGCTAAGTTCTCGAAGTGTGAATTCAGGCTAGATTTGGTAGCATTTTTGGGGCATGTTGTATCCAAAGATGGAATTATGGTAGATCCTAAGAAGACTGAAGCTGTGCACAAATGGCCCAGACCTACTTCTCCTACAGAGATTCGCAGCTTTTTAGGCTTAGCAGGATATTATAGGCGTTTTGTGCAGGATTTATCCAGAATAGCAGCGCCACTGACCAAGATAAGACAGAAAAATGCGAAGTTTCAGTGGACAGAGGAATGTGAGCAGTGCTTTCAAAAACTCAAAACATGTTTGACAACTGCACCAATTTTAGCCTTACCATCAAGTTCCAGAGGATTTACTATATTCTGTGACGCTTCAAGGGTGGGATTAGGATGTGTTCTCATGCAAAATGGTCGCGTTATTGCATATGCTTTGAGGCAAGTGAAAAAGCACGAGCAATACTATCCTACACATGATTTGGAGATGGCTGCAGTGGTATCTGCTATTAAAATTTTGAGACATTATCTATACGGCGTAACTTGTGAGATTTATACTGACCATAAAAGTCTGAAGTATATCATTCAGCAGAGAGATCTGAATCTTCGGCAGCGTCATTGGATGGAACTACTCAAAGACTATGATTATTCTATTTTGTATCATACTGGAAAAGCCAATGTGGTGGCTGATGCATTGCGTAGAAAATCTATGGGGAGTTTGGCACATATAGCCCCTCCAAATAGACTTTGTGCTAGAGACATTCAGAGACTAGAAGATACAGGTATCAGATTTAGTATCAGAAATTCAGAGGCATTGTTGGCTTGTGCTCAGGCTAAGTCTTGATTGGTTGAGCGCATTAAGGCCACCCAATATGAGGATGACCGATTATGCAAATAGAGAGATGAGGCCTTAGCAGGTAAAAGCAAGGATATGATTGTTGAAAGTGATGGTGTTCTTCGAATGGGTGACAAGCTATGTGTAGTAGACGTAGATGGGTTGAGACTTGCTATTCTAAAATAAGCTCACAACACTAAGTACACTATATATCCTGGATCTAAAAAAATGTATCATGACCTGATGCGATTTTATTGGTGGGAAGGTATGAAGAAAGATGTCGCTAACTTTGTTTCTAGTTTTTTGACATGTTAGCAGGTCAAGGCTAAACATCAGCGACCCGTAGGACTACTACAACAAATTGAGATTCCTGAGTGGAAATGGAAAAAAATTATATGGATTTTATCACCGGGCTACCACGAACCCTTAGAGGTTATGAATCAGTATGGGTGATTGTAGGTCGACTAGAGAAACCAGCACACTTATTGCCGGTGAAAACTACATATGGTGGAGTCAGGCATGCACATATATTTATGAACGAAATTGTCCAACTTCACGGAGTTCCAGTATCCATCATCTCTGACAGAGGATCACAATTTACCTCACGCTTTTGGAAATGTTTTCAAGAAGCATTGGGTACACGAGTAGATCTTAGTGTTGTATTTCATCCAAAGACAGACGGGCAGCCTGAACGTACTATACATATCTTGGAGGATATGTTGAAAGCTTGCATTCTTGAGTTTGGAGGTAGTTGAGATTCTTATCTACCTTTAGTTGAATTTGCATACAACAATAGCTTACAGTCTAGTATTCAAATGGCACCATACAAAGCATTGTATGGTAGAAGATGTTGTTCTCCTATCGGATGGTTTGATGCGGGTGAGACTAACATATTGGGACCCGACTTAGTACAAGAAGCTATGGACAAAATTCAGTTGATCAGCCAAAGATATTTGTAGCTCAAAGTAGATAAAAGTCTTATGCTGATAAGAGAAGAAGAGATTTAGTGTTCACAATTAGAGACAAAGTGTTCCTACGAGTCTCTCCTATGAAAGGTGTGATGTGGTTTGGGAAAAGAGGCAAGCTGAGCCCCAAGTTTATAGGACGTATGAGATACTAGATCGAGTGGGAGCTGTGGCTTATCATTTGGCACTTCCTCCCGAGTTGTCCTTTATTCATCCAGTGTTTCATGTCTCAATGCTAAGAAAATGTATATCAGACTCATCTCAGTTGCTTGAAGCCCCAACTATACCGCTTGATGAGAAATTGTCTTACGAGGAAGAGCCGATGGCAATTGTTGATAGGCAAGTAAGAAAGCTACGGTCAAAAGAATTTGGGTTCGTAAAAGTCTTATGGTGAAATCGTACAATCGAAGAAGCTACTTGGGAACTAGCAAAAGATATGCAAGCAAAGTATCCTTATTTGTTTCAGTTTACAGGTATGTACTTAAGTTAAATTTGGGAACCGAATTCCATAAGGTGGGGAAAATATAATATCTCCTATTAAATAATGAGTAACTAAGGAATTTGCAAAATAGTATATAATAAATAAATAAATAGCAATCAAATACTATTAGACAACCAAAAAAATGAAAGAATAATAAAAATAAAGAGTGAATTTAGTGAATTGGTGGGCCTTGGCCCATCTGACAAGTACGAACAAAAGAAGGAATAACTAACAAAAAAAATACAATAAAAGAAGAATTAGGGTCAAAACCCTACATGAACTTAACAAAAGAATTGGGGGCAAACTCTTTAACGCAGCAGAAGCAAAGAAAACGAAAAGAAGCTTTGAAGAGAAAAATCACAAAGTTGGGTTGCTCTTTCTAGCAAACGGATTACTGGAGGAGGAGAATAAGTTAGATTAATTAGAGGAAGTTGTATGAATTGCTTAAGGTGAAGTATTTGGTATTTAGGCACAAAATTATGAGTAGTAATCTTATCATAATTTGTGTTTTCGTAGCTTACATGGTTTATATATTATATTTGAAAATAAATATATTACCAATGCTTTAAAATTGCATGTGGGACAAGTCCTTTATTTGATATAATACCGATTAATTTACTTGAGATGTTAACGATTAATCAAAATATTATCACTGTTACTAGATATGTTTTACCGTTACTTGAGATGTTACAGTTATTTGAAGTATTCACATTGTTATTGGACATGTTTCACCGTTACTTGAGACATGATTACTGTTACCGAAATAAAATTACAAGATTTGATAAGGAATGATATGCCTTTTATTGTTTTGAAAATGCTTTTGTACTAGTATTTACTATTTACAAGAAAGAGTATGAATGGGAGTAGACTTTGAAGGATCCCGTAGTTAAAGGCGGGTTCGTTAGACCTGGTACACCTTATACTTACAGATTGGCTATGAAGCAGTATTTGCCAAGTTTATTAATGAATTGTTAAATTGATTTTGTTACAGGAAACACATGATGAGTCTGATTATCATTACCATTTTAAAAATGGCATTTTATTTTGTGATTATTATGCAAGCATGTTTTCTAACTTGTCCCCAAATAAAAACGGTTGTGGTTAAGTGTTATTACTCACTGAGCTAGCGACTCATTCCTCACTAATTTTTTTACTGAGATAACAGTTGAAGCGAGCGAGGATTTCATTAACTAGAGCGCACATGTTAAGAATTCTTGGTGAGCCTTGCACTTGTTCGCGTGGGCGGATATTTTTATCAATTGTTATAGTCTTTTCTTTAAATTCTTAGAGTCTCTCCATAGTCATTTTTTTAGTATCATGAGTATTATTTGCTATTAGTCTTATGCTGAGTATCGTTCTTTAGTATTAAAGTTGGAGATAATTAGTATTTCTGGTTGTTAGTTGGTGGTTTAGTCATGGTGGAGACTTGTGTTGGTTAATTGACATGTTATCAATTGTTTGGTATGATATTAGGATGTTTGGTTGTTGATGTGAGATAAGAAAATTTTGGGATGGTCCAAAAATAGGGAAAACTCTATCCGATTTTTTGTAAATTTACCGATGAGACTTACTTGGGAGCACTTGCTCCTAAGCGCCGGTCACAATCTTAAACCGGGTCGTGACATAAGGGACAATTGTCACTGCCTCGCCATGTCGTTACTCATTTTTTGATTTTTTAGGGCCATAAAACTAAAATTTCACTTATTTCTTTGATTTTCATGTGCTATAACTCACGGCTTCTGCACGGGTCAGGCCACCGGATCTGGATCACCTAAAATCATACCATCCCATGAAAAATATCCTAAGAAATAATAGACACCGGCTCTCTATGACCTTTACTCATTTTTTGATGTTTTAGGGCCATAAAATTGAATTCTGCCCGATTATCAGATTTTCATGTGCTATGGCCCACGTCTTCTGCATGGGCCCAAACAACCAGACCCGGATCATCTAAAATTTTTCTATCCAATAAAAAACTTCCTATCGGAATCGGATCGCTTAAAATTTTTTCGGCCCATAAAAATATCCTTGGAACAATAGCCATCGCTTCGCCATGACCGTTATTCATTTTTGGTCTTTTAGGGTCATAAAACTAGAATTTCGTCCGATTACTACATTTTCGTATGCTATACCCCACGTGTTTTGCATGGGCTCGGTCCGAATCACCTAAAAACATTTCGGCCCATAAAAAACATCCTAAGAAAAAATAATCACCGTCTCGCCATGGTTGTTAGTCATTTTTTTATATTTTAGGGCTATAAAATTAGAATATCAATCGATTTTTAAATTTTGTATGCAATAGCTAATGCCACCGAATGGGTACGAGTCACCAAACCTGGATCGCCTAAAATTTTATCGGCACATTAAAAACAACCTAAGGAGTAATAGTCACTGCATTTCCATGAGAGTTTCTCATTTTTTAGAGTTTTAGGGCCATGAAACAATAAGTTTGCTCGATTCCTAGATTTTCGTGAAGCCCATGCCATCTGCATGTGCTCGGACCACTAGTCACGGATTGCCTACAATTCTGTCGGCTAATAAAAATAAACTAAGGAATAATAGTCACCACCTCGCCATAACCAACCCTTATTTTTTTTTTTTTGCGTTTAAGAGCTATAAAATTAGAAATTCGCGCGATTCCTAGATTTTAGTGTGCCCATGCCATCTGTATGGACCTAGCCCACTGGACCCGGATCACCTATTATTTTGCCGGCCCTTAAAAAGTAAACTAAGGAACAATAGTCACCACCTCGTCATTATCTTTCCTCATTTTTTAGCGTTTCAGGGTCATAAAATTAGCATTTCGTCCAATTCTCAATTTTCATGGGCCAATCAGAAATGATCTGATGAACAATAGTCATTACTTCTCCATGAATCCCTTTTTTTTATGCCATAAAACAGGAATTTAGCATCATTTTTAAATTTTCATGAGTTATTGTCAATGCTATCATCAGGAATTCCGGCAACCGACACTAAATTGCCTAAATTTGTAGGCACATAAAAAGCGACCTTATGAGCTAGTCATTGTTTCTCCATATTTGTTCCTTATTTTTTTTGCATTTTAGGATTATTAAACAAAAATTCAACACGATTTTTTATTTTTCGTGTAGTAATGTCCATGTCATCTTCATGAATTCGGGCAGCTAGCCCTGAACCGCCTAAAATTTATAGATCCATCAGAAATGACCTAATGAACTTAGTAATTTCTTCTCCATGAGTCTTCTTTTTTTTTCTTGCCTTTTGGGATCATAAAACATGAATTTAGCATAATTTTTAATTTTTCGTGTGCGAAAGTCAATGCCATCGTTATGAATTCAGGAAACCGGTATCGAATTTCCTAACTTTTGTGGACCCATAAAAAATAACCTGATAGTACATTTCTTCTCCATGACTGTTCCTCGGTTTTGGCATTTAGGGCTATAAAACTAGAATTCGACATGTTTTTTAGTTTTATTGTGCTAATATCCATGTCATCTTCAGGAATTCAGGTACCGGCACCGAATTGGCTAAATTTTTGAGAGGTCATCAGGTACAACCTAATGAACAATTCTTGTTGCTTCTCCATGACTGTTCATCGTTTTGGGCATTCTAAAGTGATAAAACTGGAATTTAGTACAATATGATTTTCAATTTTTTTATGTGCTAATGTCCACGCCATCTTCATGAATTCGTGTGACCGGTCTTGAATTGCCTAAAAAATTTTGAGCCAATCAGAAAAAACCAATATACAATATTCATTGCTTCCCATGTTAGTTCCTTATTTTTTTACCATTTTAGGTCCATAAAATAAGAATTCAGCGAGATGTTTTATTTTTCGTATGCTAAGGTCAACATCATCTTCATGAATTTGGGTGATTTGTCCCGAATCGCTTAAAATTTTATGGCCCCATCAAAAGCGACCTAATAACCAGTAGTCATTGCTTCTCCAAGATCGTTCCTCGTATTTATGAGTTTTAGGACTATAAAACGGGAATTCAACATGATTTTTTATTTTTCCTGTGCTAATGTCCGCGCCATCTTCATGAATTCGGGTGAATCGTCTAAAATTTTGTGATCCCATTAGAAATGACCTAATAAAAAATAATCATTACTTCTCCAAGATCGTTCCTCATGTTTTGGCATTTTCGGGCCATAAAAAAGGAATACAACACGATTTTTAATTTTTTCGTGTGCAAATTCCACGCCATTATAATGATTTAAGCGATCGGTCCTAATCGCCTAAAATTTTGTGAGCTAATTATAAATGACCCAACGAATAATAGTCACTGTTTCTTCATGACCATTTCTCGTTTTTGGCATTTTAGGTCCTTATGACAAGAATTCATTATGATTTTTTATTTTGTCGTGTGCTAATGTCCGTGCCATCTTCATGAATTTGAGCGACCAGTCCCAAATTGCCTAAAAAATTTTGGCCGATAAAAAATGGCCAAATAAAAAATAGTCATTGGATTTCCCTAATCATTCCTCATTTCTTGGCGTTTTAGGGCTATATAACCCTAAATTTAACACGATTTTCATTTTTTCGTGTGCTAATATCCTCGTCATTGAATTCGGGCAACCGCCCTAAATCGCCTAAAATTTATGGGTCCATAAAAATAACCTAATGAACAATCGTCATTGTTTTTCAATAACCGTTATCATTTGTCATTTTAGTGCCATTAAATAGGAATTCAGTATGGTTTTTGTCCACGTCATCTCCATGAATTAGTACTTCCGGCCTCGAATAACCTAACATATTGTGGGCCTACAAAAAATTGTCTAATGAAAAATAGTCATTGCTTCTCCATGATCGTTTTTCGTTTTTGGCATCTTAGAGCCATAATATAAGGATTCAAAATGATTTCTATTTTTTAAAATTTTTGTGTGCTAATGTCCATGTCATGTTCATCAATTTGGATGACCGATCACATAATAAATAATAGTCATTGCTTCTCCATGACAGTTCCCTGATTTTTGAAATTTTAAGGTCATAAAACAGGAAATTGGCACGATTTTTGATATTTCGTGCGCTATTATCATGCTATCTTCATGAATTTAGGCGACCGACCTTAAATCACCTAATATTTAGTGGACCCATAAGAAATTACCCAATGAATATAGTTATTGCTTCTTCATAATTTTGTTTTTCAATTTTTGGCATTTTAGTTCCATAAAACAAGAATTCAGCATTATTTCCGATTTTCGGGTGCTAATATCCACTCCATCTTCATGGATTCAGATGAATGGCCCTGAATTGTCTATAATTTTATGGAACAATTAGAAATAACCTAATAAATAATAATCATTACTTCTCCATGATTGTTCCTCATTTTTTAACATCTTAGGGCCATAAAACAAGACTTCGGCACGATTAAAGTCCACGTCATGTTCATGAATTCGAGCGACCGACCAAATTTCCTAAAATCTTGTGGGCCTATCAGAAACGACGTATTAAATAATGTTCATTTCTTCTCCATGGAAGCTACTCGTGTTTTGGCATTATAGGACCATAAAATAAGAATTCAATACGATTTTTGATTTTTCGTGTGCTAATGTCCATGCCATCTTCATGGATTCGGGCAACGGACGAGTTGCCTAAAATTTTATGGACCTTTCATAAAGGACAAATGAAATATATTAATTTTTTCTCCATGACCACTCCTCATATTTTGGCGTTTTTGGGCCATAAAATAGGAGTTCAACATGATTTTCGATATCTTGTATTCTAATGTCCATGTTGTCTTCATGAATTCGGGGGATCGGCCCCAAGTCACCTAAATTTTTGTGGATCCATCACAAATGAACTAATAAAGAATAATCATTACTTCTCCATGACCGTTCCTCATTTTTTGGCATTTTAGGGCCATAAAATAGCAATCCATCACGATTTCGGACTTTTTGTGTACTAATTTCCATGCCATCATGACTTTAGATGTAACGACCTGACATGTCGTCCCGTGAGTTACCGCCCAATTTTCCCTATTTTATGCTTTTATATGTTTCAATATATGTAGTTGTAGAGTTTGAAGTAATTCGGATCGAGTTTGGATAGAAATGAGACAATAAGTCTCTTTATGAGAAGGTTATTTTGGAAAAGTCAACCGAATTTTGACTTATGAGTTAGAGGGCTCGAAATGGATTTTCGATATTTCGACTAGTTTCGGATGGTGATTTGTGATTTAGGAGCGAAATCGGAACTGAATTTGGAGGTCTGGTGTAGAATTAGGCTTGAATTGGCTAAGTTAGAATTTGGCGAAGTCCAGTTGATAGGTGAGATTTTGATCCGAGGTTCGGAATGGAATTCCGACAGTTGCAGTAGCTCCGCTAGGTGATTTTGGATATGCGTGTAAATTTTCAGATCATTTGGATGTGTTAAGGTCGGGCTTTGGATCAAATGCAAGTTTCGAAAGTTTTAGTTCAACTTAGGCTTGAATCCGTGAAAATTGGATGATTTTGATGTTTATGATAGTGTTTGTATGTTACGAGCAAGTTTAGAGGAAGTAATGAAACATATATGTGCTATTGGTTGAGGTCTCGAGGGCCTCGAGGTGATTTAAGAAGGCTAACGGAATTTTTAAAGTTTAAAAGTACAACAGAAAATTGCAGCAGACATTTGTTCTATGCGATTTCATGAGCATCATTGCGATTGCCTAGAGGAAAGAAAGGGGGCTCAGAATTTGATCTATGAAAAGGGGTGATGCAATCGCATAGGTATGGTACTGTGTGAGTGCGATCGCGTAAAGGTCAATGCGATCGCGTAGTTGTAGGGCTAAGTGATATGCGATCGCATGGGGAGTTATGCGATCGCGTAAGAGGAAATTGGAGGGCCGGAATTTTGGTCTATGCGATCGCAGGAGTAGGGATGCGACCGCATAGAGTAAATCACTGGGCGGACAGAATGTATTAAGGGTTATTTCACCCGCGACTTAATCATATTTTCCTCCATTGTTAGGCAACCCAAGGAATGTTTTGAGCGATTTGAAGTGTGATTTAGCTGGTATTGATTGGAGGTAAGTCTCTTAAAGTAAAAACGCCATTTTTAGGAAGAATCAACCGTCAATACCATGAGATTGTGTAGAAATTGTGAAGAACTAGGGCTTAGTTTTTAGAAACAAATTTTTGGGATTTGAAAGGTCAAACGGACTCCGTTGTTGGTGAACTTTATATGTACAGACTCGTGGCGAGACGAGGAATCCAAAGATGTAATTTTTAGAATTTTTCGAGAAGTGGGCCTGGGGCTCGGGTTTTACCAACTTTGTGACTTTTAGCGTTTTTCGAATAATTTCAATTGGGTTATGTTTATTTAGCCTATAATAACATATTCGTTGTGGTTTTCAATAGATTCAACGCTCGTAGAGGGAGATTCAAAGGGAAAAGGCATTACGAACCAATCTACGGCCGATTAGAGGTGAATAGTTTGTATAGATGATGGCCTGAGGCTTTGAAACCCCGCTTTATCACATCGTGATGCTATGTTTGGGCGTGACTCGCACCCTTGACAGGTGCGAGGTTGTAAACGATTGAGGGTTGTGACTTGGTCCATCCCGAGTGCTGAATGTAAATTATTGGCTTTTGATACGCACATTGTGTTGTTGATAATTGGGCGTAATGCCATGTTTGGGGCCGTGTGCCGATCTGTAGTACCCGTCTAGGTTGAATATCTGTGTGATAACATGATTTGCATAATCATTGATCTCAGTCCCATGCTTAATCACTGTCATTAGATGCTAAGTCACCTTATTTCTAAAATTGACTAATTAAATTATATTCACCTTAATAACTAGAAACTGGCAAAGAATCAGATTGAATCTGTTATGTGACTTAAATGCATACTGTGGACTCGGGATGGCTCGGGCTGCATGCCACATCGGTTATATATTGATATTGCGCTTGGGCTGAATGAACCTCTCCGGAGTCTGTATACACCCCTAGTGTGCGCCGTCGATGATAAATAAATATGGATAGCTCGGGCTGCACGCCGCAGCATATCTATGTGCATTGCATTACATTTTTATCTGATACTTGAATGTTATATTTGATATTGTTTTGCTGTTAGTTCGTAGCTAAGGAATAGGACTGTTAGATTTAGCTTTGCTTTGTGGTATTTCGTGGATTTCTTACTTTCAGTCATTTTTCTATGGTTATTATTCACTGAGTCGGTAGTACTAACCCGTACTCCCTGCACCTTGTGTGCAAATTCAGGTACACCAGAGGCTTAGCTGACACTCATAAGTGTCCAGAGATTTCCAGAGTCGTTGAGGTAGCTGCATGACGTTTGCAGGACATGGCTGCTCTTCATTTTTTCAGTTTATTATTATTACATACATTCCAGATTTTATTATTTTCATTCAGATATTATTATCCAAATTTGTTTAGAGGATCAAGACTTGTGACCCCATATCTTATGGGTGTTTATCGACTTTCTGTATTTGTCCTTATTACTATATTAATATTTTTGGATTATTATTCTAAAATTGCTATTATATTCTTACATTGTCGGTTTTCTGACCTAATGTTAAATTGGAAGTGATTGTTGGTCAGGCTTACCTAGCCTTAGGGTTGGGTGCCATCACGACTGGTTTTGGGTCGTGACAAGTTGGTATCAGAGCCTAGGTTACCAGGCCTCACGAGTCATAAGCCGGTTTAGTAGAGTCTTGTTTATGGGTGTGTCATGTACCACACTTATAAGCATGAGGCTACAGAACTTTAAGGAAACACTCCACTTTCATGAAATTCATATCGTGCAGTTTGTTAACGTGAAAACTAAATTTCTTTATTCTATTCTCTCGCAGATGGCAAGAACCCGTGCTAATTGACGTGGAGGACAACCACCAGTACTACCCGCTAGCGGCCGTGGACGCGGTTGTGGTGTTGGACGAGGCAGACCAGCATGGGCAGCACCTGCAGACCCACTAGCTACCAAGGTCCAGGATCATCCTCCAGCTGTAGATGCTCCAGCAGCACCTATTCAGGAACCTGCAGTTCCCATCATGATTCTTGGTCTTCAGGAGGCTTTGGCTCAGATTTTGTTCGTCTGCACTGGCCTGGCTCAGGCGGTTTCAGCCAGTACAACAGCGACTACTTCTCAGACCGGGAGTGGTCGTCAGACCCCTGATGCTCGCACTCCCGGGTAGGGTGTTCAGGGCTTACGGACACCTGAGGTAGCTCAAGTTCATCCAGTTCCGCCAGTTCAGCCAGTTGCTCCAGTTGCATCAGTTGCACTGGTTGTTCCAGTTGCGCCGATCGTACCTGCTTCAGCTCATGTGGTTCTAGCTATGCCGGATGACGAGCAGCGTCATTTGGAGAGGTTCGGTAGGCTCTAGCCTCTGACATTCAGTGGTGTTGAGGGCGAGGATGCCCATGGTTTTCTGGATAAATGCCAGTGTATGCTTCATACCGCGGGTATTCTGGAGTCTAATGGAGTGGATTTTACAACTATCAGTTCACAGGAGCTGCATTTACTTGGTGGGAAGATTTCGAAAGGCGTAGGCCTATTGGGGCAGTGCCCCTCATTTGGTAGTTGTTCTCCATGGTATTTTTGGAGAAGTATGTGCCCCAATCTCACAGGGAGGATCTGTGTCGTCAGTTCGAGTGGTTGACTCAAGGAGATATGTCGCTGACTCAGTATGAGTTGCGGTTTACATTGCTGGATAGGCATGCCATGTGGATGATCCCGACAGATAGATAGAGTATCAGGAGGTTTATAGATGTCCTCAACTCTCCGATCCATATATTGATGACTAGAGAGAGGGTTACATCAGCTACATTCGAGGAGGTTTTTGATGCGGCTCGACTGATTGAAACACATCGCCATCGGGAGTGTGTGAGAGGGCGGCCAAGAGGCCTCAAGGTTCAGATAATTTCAGCGTTGCTCTGTCTAGGGGCCAGTTCCAGCATAGTAGAGGTCGTTCCTTCAGGCCTTCTCAGTCCTGACGCATAGAGTCCAGTAGAGCCTCTTCAGGCCGGGGCCATCAGGGTCATCAACAGAGTCAGCCTGCACTGAGTGCTCTTCCATCTCAGAGATCTGCTCATCCTCCTTCAGCTCAGAGTCTATCAGCATCAAGGTGTTCTCATCAGTCCCAGTCTCCATTTTCAGTTCGTTGATATGATTGCAGTGAGTTGGGTCACATGAAGAGATAGTGTCCTCGACCCTGCAGTAGGCTGTCTCAGCAGAGGGATCAACCCTCGTCTTCTGCATAGGTTTCTTCAACTCCCACTCAGTCAGCTAGGGGTGGAGGACAGGTAGCTAGAGGTCGCCCCAGGGGTGAGGACCGTACTGGTGGTGGCCAAGCTCATTTCTATGCCCTTCCAGATTGGAGGGACGCTATTGCCTCGGATGCAATTATCAGAGGTATTATCTTAGTCTGCCACAGGAATGCTTCCGTTTTATTCCATCACGAATCCACCTATTCATATGTATCCTCCTATTTTGCTCATCATTTGGGTACGACCTATGGTTGTCTTGCGTTGCCCGTGCACATCTACCCCGCTGGGTGATATTATTATTGTGGATCATGTGTATCGATCCTATCTGGTGACTATCGGTGGTCTGGAGACCCGAGTTGACTTATTGTTATTGGGCATGGTGGATTTCGATGTAATTTTGGGTATGGATTGGCCATCTCTGTGTCATGCTATTCTGTACTGTCATGCTAAGATAGTTACGTTAGCTATTCCGAGGATCGAGTGGCGAGGTGTGATCGAATATGTACCCAGCAGGGTGATTTCCTTCCTAAAAGCCGAACAGATTGTTGGAATGGTTTGTCTATCGTATTTGAATTTCACGAGGGATGTGGAAGTCGAGGCTCCTAACCTTCATTCGGTTCCCACTGTTAGGGATTTCCCTGACGTGTTTCTAGCAAACTTTCCAGGCATGACGTCGGACAGGGACATTGATTCCAGTATTGATCTGGTGTCGGGCACTCAACCTATCTCTATTACTCCCTATCGTATGGCACCATCAGAGCTAAAGGAGTTGTAAGAAAAGCTTCAAGAACTCCTAGATAAAGGATTCATTCGCCCAAGTGTGTCACCTTGGGGTGCACAGGTATTATTTGTAAAGAAGAAAGATGGTACAATGAGAATGTGCATTGACTACAGGCAGTTGAATAAGGTGACAGTGATGAACAAGTACCCACTACCCCGTATTGAGGATCTATTTGATCAGTTCCAGGGAGCAAGGGTATTCTCTAAGATTAACCTTCAATAAGGTTATCACCAACTGAATATTAGGGATTCAGACATTATGAATACGGCTTTCAGGACAAGATATGGGCACTACGAGTTTTCAGTGATGTCTTTGGGGCTGACTAATGCTCCAGCCGCATTCATGCACTTGATGAACAATGTATTTCGGCCTTATCTGGATTCTTTTGTGATTGTGTTTATTGATGATAATCTGGTGTATTCGCGTATCCAGGAAGAGCATGCACAACACTTGAGGGTGGTCTTGCAGAGATTGAGAGAGGAGAAGCTTTATGCAAAATTCTCCAAGTGTGAATTCTAGCTTAATATTGTGACTTTTCGGGGACAGGTGGTGTCCACTGATGGTATTCAGGTTGACCCAAAGAAGATTTAGGCGGTGCAAAGTTGGCCCAGACCGTCATCCGCTATTGAGGTTCAGAGTTCCCTTGGTTTGGCAGGTTATTACCGTAGATTCGTTCAAGGTTTTTCATCTATTGCTTCGGTTTTGACGAAATTAACTCAGAAGAATGCTCCATTTGTATGGTCGGATGAATGCGAGGAAAGCTTCCAGAAGCTCAAGTCAGCTTTGACCACAGCTTCGATATTAGTATACCATCAGCTTCAGGTTCTTACATGGTGTATTGTGATGCTTCGAGAGTTGAGATCGGCAGTGTATTGATGCACGAGGGTAGAGTTATTGCTTATGCTTCTCGTCAGCTAAAGCCCCATGAGAAGGGTTGAGTTATTGCTTATGCTTCTCGTAAGCTAAAGCCCCATGAGAAGAACTATCATGTTCATGACTTAGAGTTAGCTGCAATTGTTCATGCCTTGATTATTTGGAGGCATTATCTTTATGGTGTATCTTGTGAGGTATATACAAACCATCTTAGTCTTCAATACTTGTTTAAGCAGAAAGGTCTTAATCTGAGACAGCGGAGATGGCTTTAGCTACTCAAAGACTATGATATTACCATTTTGTATCATCCCGGGAAGGCCAATATGGTGGCCGATGCTTTAATCCTGAAGGTTATCATCATGGGTAGTCTGGCATACATTCCACTTAGGGAGAGGCCCTTTGCGGTTGATGTTCAGGACTTGGCCAATCAGATGGTGAGGCTAGATATTTCCAAGCCCAGTTGGGTGTTGGCTAGCGTGGTCTCCCGATCTTCTTTGTATAACTGCATCAGAGAGCGGCAGTATGATGACCCGTATTTGCTCTTCCTAAAGGATAGGGTCCAGCATGATGATGCCACATATGTGACCATTGGTGACGATGGTGTATTGCGGATGCAGGGCTAGATTTGTAAGACCATTGTGGATGGTCTCTGGGAGTTGATATTGGAGGAGGCTCACAGCTCGCGGTATTCGATTCATCCGAGTGCCACGAAGATGTACCAGGATATGAGACAGCATTACTTGTGGAGGAAAATGAAAAAGGATAATGTGAATTATATGTCTTGGTGCCTCAACTGTCAGCAAGTCAAATACGTGCACCAGAGACCCGGTGGTGTACACCAGCGGATGTATATTTCGGAGTGGAAATGTGAGAACATTACTATGAATTTTGTGAGTGGTCTTCCTCGTACCTCGAAGAAGTTTGATTCGATTTGGGTAATTGTGGACAGGCTAACCAAATTCGCACACTTCATTCCAATATGCACTACCTATTCTGCAGAGAAGTTAGTAGAGATTCTCATCTGGGAGATTGTACGGTTGCATGGGGTCTCGGTTTCCCTTGTATCAGATTGGGGTACTGCGTTTACTTCCCAGTTCTGGAGGACTTTTCATCGGGAGTTGGGCACACTGGTACAGTTGAGCACAACATTTCATCCACAGATAGACGGGCAGTCTAAGCGTACGGTCCAGATATTGAAGGACATGTTGCGTGCTTGTGCTATTGATTTTGGAGGTTCTTGGGCTGAATTCTTGACACTTGCAGAGTTTGCATATAATAACAGCTACCAATCCAGAATTCAGATGGCGTCGTATTAGGCCTTATATGGGAGACGATGTAGATCTCCGGTTGGTTGGTTTGAGCCCGGCGATGCTAGATTTTTGGGGGCAGAGTTAGTTTAGGATGCCATAGAGAAGGCGAAAGTAATCCAGGAGAGACTTCGTACAGCTCAGTCGCGTCAGAAGAGTTATGCATACCGAAAGGTTCGAGATGTATCTTATGTCGCAGGTAATAAGGTCTTGTTGAAGGTTTCGCCTATGAAGGGCGTTATGAGATTTGGAAAGAAAGGGAAGCTAATTACAAGGTTCATTGGGCCTTTTGAAATACTTAGGAGGATTGGAAAGGTGGCCTGTATGCTTGTTTTGCCACCCAGCTTGTCGGTAGTTCATCCGGTGGTCCATGTTTCTATGCTCCGAAAGTATTTTGGGGACCCATCTCATGTGTTAGAATTCAGCACGATCCAGTTGGATGAATACTTGACCTATGATGTGGAGCCGGTGGCCATTTTGGGTCGCCAGATTCGAAAGCTGAGATCTAAGGACATAGCTTCGGTGAAGGTGCAGTGGATAGGTCGACCCGTGAAAGAAGCCACTTGGGAGACCGAGCAGGAGGTGCGGAGCAAATATCCTCACTTGTTTGATACCCCAGGTATATTTCTTGACCCGTTTGAGGACGAGCGTTTGTTTAAGTTGGGAAGGATGTAATGACCTGACTCGTTGTCACATGAGTTACCACCCCGTTTTGCTCGTTTTATGCTTTTATATGTATTAATATATGTATTTGGATAGTTTGAAGTAATTCGGATGGAGTTTGGATAGAAATAAGACAATTAGTCTCTTTATGAGAAGGTTATTTTGGAAAAGTCAACCGAATGTTGACTTATGAGTTAGAGGGCTCGAAATGGATCTACGATGTTTCGACTAGTTTCAGATGGTGATTTGTTACTTAGGAGCGAAATTGGAACTGAATTTGGAGGTCCGGTGTAAAATTATGCTTGAATTGGATAAGTTAGAATTTTGCGAAGTCCGGTTGATAGGTGATATTTTGATCTGAGGGTTGGAATTTGAATTTCAATAGTTGCAGTAGCTCCGTTAGGTGATTTTGGATATGCGTGCAAATTTTCAGATCATTTGGAGGTGTTTAGGTCGGGCTTTGGATCAAATGCAAGTTTATGAAGTTTTAGTTCAACAAAGGTTTTAATCCGTGGAAATTAGATGATTGTGATGTTTATGATAGCGTTTGTATGTTACAAGCAAGTTTGAATGAAGTAATGGAACATATCTGTTATTTTGGTTGAGGTCCCGAGGGTCTCGGGGTTATTTTGGATAGCTAACGGGAATTTTTGAAGTTTAAAATTGCAGCAGAAGTTTGTTCTATGCTATCGCATGAGAATCATTGCGATCGCATAGAGGAACGAAAGGGGGCTCAGAATTTAGTCTATGCGATTGCGTAAGGGGTGATGCGATCACATAGGTATGGGATTGTGTGCAGTGCGGTCTCATAGAGGTCAATGCGACCGCGTAGTTTTAGGGCTCAGTGATATGCGATCGCATAAGAGGAAATTGGAGGGCCGGAAATTTGGTCTATTCAATCGCAGGACTAGGGATGCGACCGCATAGAGTAAATCAGTGGGCGGACAGAATGTTTTAGGGGTTATTTCACCTACGACTTAAACATATTTTTCTCTATTGTTAAGCAACCCAAGGAACGTTGTGAGCGATTTGAAGCGTGTTTTCAACGGGTATTGATTAGAGGTAAGTCTTAACTTAAAAATGCCATTTGAGGAAGAGCCAACCCTCAATACTATGAGATTGTGTAGAAATTGTGAAGAACTAGGGCTTAGTTTTTAGAAACGAATTCTGGGGATTTGAAAGGTCAAGGACTCCGTTTTTGGTGAACTTTACATGTACGGACTCGTGGCAAGACGAGGAATCCAAAGATGTAATATTCAGAATTTTTCGAAAAGTGGGCCTGGCGCTCGAGTTTTACCAACTTCGTGATTTTTAGCGTTTTCGAATAATTTCAATTAGGTTATGTTTATTTAGCCAATAGTAACTATTCATTGTAGTTTCGAATAGATTTGACGCTCGTAGAGGGAATTCAAAGGGAAAAGTCATTGCGGATCAATCTACGGCCGGTTAGAGGTGAGTAGTTTGTATAGATGATGGCCTGAGGGTTTGAAACCCCGGTTTATCATATCGTGACGCTATGTTAGGGCGTGACTCGCACCAAATGGCAGGTGCGGGGTTGTAAACGATTGGGGATTGTGACTTGGACCATCCCGAGAGTTGAATGTATATTGGCATCTGATACGTACATTGTGCTATTGATAATTGGGCGTAATGCCATGTTTGGGGCCGTGTGCCGATCTGTAGTACCCGTCTAGGGTGAATATCTGTGTGATAATATTATTTTCATAATCATTAATCTCAATCCTGTGCTTAATCACTGTCATTAGATGCTAAGTCACCTTATTTCTAAAAGTGACTAATTAAATTATATTCACCTTAATAATTGAAACTGGCAAAGAATCAGATTGAATCTGTTATGTGACTTACATGCATACTGTGGACTGAGGATGGATCGGGCTGCATGCCGCAGCGGTTATATATTGATATTACGCTCGGGCTGAAGGAGCCCCTCCGGAGTCTGTACACTCCCCCAATGAGCGCCGTCAACGATAAATAAATATGGATGGCTCGGGCTGCATGCCACAACATATTCATGAGCATTGCATTGAATTTTTATCTGATACTTGACTGTTATATTTGATATTGTTTTGCTGTTAGTTCGTAGCTAAGGAATATGACTGTTAGATTTAGCTTTGCTTTGTAGCATTTCGTGGATTTCTTACTTTCAGACATTTTTCTATGCTTATTATTCATTGAGTCGGTAGTACTCACCCCTACTCTCTGCACCTTGTGTACAGATTCAGGTACACCGGAGGCTTAGCTGACACTCATAGGTCTCCAGAGATTTTCAGAGTAGTTGAGGTAGCTGCATGACGTTCGCAGGACCCGGCTGCTTTTCATTTTTTTATTTTATTATTATTACATATATTCTAGATTTTATTATTTCCATTCAGATATTATTATCCAGTTTTGTTTAGAGGCTCTAGATCGTGACCCCAGATCTTATAGGTGTTTATCGATTTTTCGTATTTGTCCTTATTACTATATTAATATTTTTGGATTATTATTCTAAAATTACTATAATATTCCTACATTATTAGTTTTGAGACTTAATGCTAGATTGGAAGCGATTGTTGGTCATGCTTACCTAGCCTTAGGGTTGGGTGCCATCACGATCGGGTTTGGTCGTGACATTAGGCGACCAGCCGTGAATTACCTAAAAATTTATTGACACATCAGAAACTACCTAATGAACCATAGTCAATGCTTCTCCATGATCATCGCCATTTTTCACATTTTTAATACACAATTTAATATCTAAATCTATTCCAAATGAGCTCAAATTTGAAACATAATCTCCAAATATCTTCAAGAACAAACCCCAATTATCAATTTATCAAAATAACAATAAATATAACAAATCCATTAAAGTGGAGGAGGAGGAGAAGAAACCTGAGCGTAGTAAAAAGTGTCACAACAGATCATTACTGTAAAACTCAATAAACTACCTTAATATATTTATACACACCACATAATTTACCGTCACCTTTATTTTCATAAAGAATGAGGAGGAGGGAATGAGAAAAAGGCCTGAAATTGTCTGTACTTTGGATACTAGTTGAAAATAAATAAAAATTGGGTACATATTATATTGGGGGATCAAATAGGGCGCCCGTGAAACTTTTACCATAATATTGTCCAGAAAAAGATTGGACCACATCATGATGGCCCAAACTTTTTATCAACTTAATGATACTCATTTCGTACATATGAGAGTAATGAAAAATGACATTGTATAGTCTCTCAAAATAATAATCGAATAATATTTTTTTTTATATATGTATATTTCAATATGTTATATACAAAATGTATATAAATTTTATATACCTTCACAGCTACCGAATATAAATGATTTCGTCGCGGATAATCGCCATCGCGCCAAGAATGAGAATTACATTTATGGCCAACAGTGTCAACAAAATGAAAGAATGTGTGAAAATTATGAAATGAGTTTTGACTCCTTTATATAATAAGCGTTATTGATATCCTATGATCATCTATGGCAAGTACAAGTAAGTGATAGTATGAATATGAAATATGGCCGCATTGCCAAAATGAGAATTATGAGACATTCTATGTTCCAATGGTTTCAGTTATAGTATATATGCTTCTAAAATAATAAATGCAAATGACTTCGATGTTAAGTCCCCAAGAATCATGAACTTAGCTACAGATGATAAGATGACAAATGATTGAATAACGAGATGAAAGGGAGATGTCCTATTCTTAATGGTGATGAACCTTAAGAAAAGAAATTGGGCTCATGTTCCATTGAAATTGACTTATAGATTCACCATAAATGCTCTAATGTACTGAGTTGTGTTCTCCATGATGAGCATGAACATGAAGTCTTCCAATGATACGGGAAATTACGACCTTAAATACAATGTTAATCAAGTTGCTTTTAGTTTATATATGGTTATGTGCACAATGATGTGTTATGAATCATGTTGGCGATCTATAAAACACATAGGTGTATAATATAAAAGAACCCTATGAATAGTCTATGAAACGCATAGATGTATTAGTATGAACAAATCCTATGGATAGTCTATGAAACGCATAGGTGTATTGTGTATGGAAACCTATGAACGGTCTATGAAATGCGTAGGTGTATTGTATAATTTGATTCTATGGATGGTCTATGAAACACATAGGTATATAATATAATATGTGAATCTTATGGACGGGCTATGAAAGGCATAGGCGTATAATATAATATGTGATCCTCTGGACGGGCTATGAAACACATAGCTTTATAATATAATTTGTGATCCTATGGGCGGTCTATAAAATGTATAGATGTATTGTATATGTGATCCTATGGACAGTCTATAAAATGCATAGGTGTATTGTATATGTGATTATATGGACGATCTATAAAATGCATATGTGTATAATATGGATGACTCCTATGGACGATCTATGAAATACATAGGTGTATAATATGAATGAATCCTAAGGAAGGTCTATGGATATGCATAGGTGTATTATATAATATGTGAATCCTGTGCACGAGCTATGAAATGCATAGGTGTATAAATATAATACGTGATTCTAAGGACGATCTATGAAATGCATAGGTATATTGTATATGTGATCCTATGGCCGGTCTATTAAATGCATATGTGTATTGTATATTTGATCTTATGGATGGTCTATGAAACACATAGGTATATAATATAACATGTGAATCCTATGGACGGGTTATGAAAGACATATGTGTATAATATAATATGTGATCCTCTGGATGGGCTATGAAACTCTTAGGTGTATAATATAATATGTGATCCTATGGACGGTCTATAAAACACATAGGTATATTGCATATGTGATCCGATGGACAGTCTATGAAATGCACAGATGTATTGTATATGTGATCCTATAGATCGTCTATGAAACGCATAGGTGTATAACATAGATGAACACTATGGATGCTCTATGAAACTCATAGGTGTATTGTATACGAGATCATATGGAAAGTCTATAAAATACATAGGTGTATAATATGAATGAATCCTATGGACGATATATAAAATACATAGGTGTATAATATGAATGAATCCCAGGGACGATCTATGGACGCATAGGTGTATAATATAATATGTAAATCATGTGCACAAGCTATGAAACGCATAGGTGTATAAATATAATATGTGATCCTAAGGACAGTCTATAAAATGCATAGGTATATTATATATGTGATCCTATGGACGGTCTATGAAATGCGTAGGTGTATTGTATATTTTATCCTATGGATGGTCTATGAAATACATAGGTATATAATATAATATGTGAATCCCGTGGAAGGGCTATAAAACGCGTAGGTGTATAATATAATATGTGATCCTTTGGACGGCTATGAAACGCGTAGGTGTATAACATAATATGTGATCCTATGGACGGTCAATAAAATGCATAGATGTTTTGCATACATAATCCTATGGACGGTCTATGAACACATAGGTATATAACATAGATGAACACTATGGATGGTCTATGAAACGCATAGGTGTATTGTATACGTGATCGTATGGACGGTCTATGAAATGCATAGGTGTAAATTATGAATGAATCCTATGGACGATCTATGAAATACATAGGTGTATAATATGAATGAATCCTATGGATGGTCTATGGACCCATAGGTGTATAATATAATATGTAAATCCTGTGCACGGGCTATGAAATATATAAGTGTATAAATATAATACGTGAACCTAAGGACGGTCTATGAAATGCATATGTATACTGTATATGTGATCCTATGGACGATCTATGAAATGCATAGGTGTATTGAATATGTGATCTTATGGACGGTCTATGAAATGCATATGTGTATAATATAGATGAAAACTGTGAACGGTCTATGAAATACACATGTGTATAAGGTGCATAGTAAGAGAGAGCATGGACGGTCTAGTAAGATGCATAACAAACACGAAACATAAATGCCACTTTCATTGCCCTTGTTTGCACATGTTCTTACATTTACATTATATTTTGAATCCCACATATAATTCATATGGATCAATTGATCCCAAAAGAAGTTCTGAATGATGTAAGTATAATAAGACTTGAATTGTGATTCTATGGGATGTTTCGTGTTTGTACTTTATTTGCCTTTTATTTGAGTTACCGTATTTTCATATGTTGTTTCGTCTGCCTTACATACGAATATTCCACATGTACTCACGTCCCTTTTTGCTGGGGGAGGTGCATCTTTTAATGGATGCAGGTATACTTATACGGGATGATATGCATCTTTGATAGAGATTTTCTTCACTACTCAGCTTATGGTGAGCCCGCAACAGTTCTAGTGGGTGTTTGGGTCTATTTCATTTTATGTATTTAGGTATCTATTGTCATACAAGCTCCATGCATACTGTGGGTCATGTATTAAGGTTTTGAGTTTTGTCATGAATTTATGTTCATGATATTTACTGCTATTTATAAAGTTGTGTATCCATCATGAGAAAGAAGTTTAGGCCATAGAGCCAAATGTATTCAATTTAAAAGTAAAGATCTAATTATGTTTTAGTAAACCATGCATCAGTAAAGATGAGCGGCTGAAGTAAAGTAGGCTTGCTTGACTGGGTTTACTCGGTTGGGCACTAATCGCACTTCCCTAGTTCGGGGCGTGACACATGTGCCCTAGCCTATGTAGAAGGTGTGGGCTATAACATATAATAATTTAAAAATCGAGCAAAATTTCTGTTTTATTGTCCTAAAATGCTAAAAAAAGAGTAACAATCATGGCGAGGCTATGGGTATTATTCTTTAATAAGAATTGAATACGATTTTTGAATTTTTCGTAGGCTAATGTCCATACCTTATTCTTGAATTCGGGTGACCAATCCCGCATCGCCTAAAATTTTGTGGTGCATCATAAAGAACCTAATGAATAACATTCGTTGCTTATTCGTGATTGTTTCTCGATTTTTGGCGTTTTGGGCCATAAAATAATAATTTACGCGAAATTCTAGTTTTGTTGCCTCAAAAACGCAAAAAATAGAGTAACGATCATGGCGATGCGGTAACAATTATTTCTTATGTCATATAAGGTACGGCAAGATTTAATCGATCCTGGTCAGGGCACTCGAGCCCATGGAGAAGGCGTAGGCTGTAACATATGAAAATCTATAAATCAGATGGAAATTCAGTTTTATGGCCATAAAACGCCAAAAATGAGTAACGGTCATGGGCGAGGCGATGAATAATATTTATTAGGTCGTTATTGATGGTCCGACAATGTTAACCGGTCTGGTTTAGGGCGCCTGGACTCATGCAGAAGGCGTGAGAAATAACATATGATAATCCTATAATCAGACGGAATTCCAGCTTTACGGCCCTAAAACGCCAAAAAAGAATAACGATCATGCCGAGGTGGTGACTATTATTCCTAGGTCATTTTTAGTAATCCGATAAAATATTAGGCTCTCCAAGTTCGTGCATCCGGGCCCATATAAAAGGCATGGGCTAGAGCGCACAAAAATTTGAAAATCAGACAGAATTCTAGTTTTACAGCCCTAAATGCCAAAATGAGTAACAATTATAGCGAGGTTGTGACTATTGTTCTCTAGGTCATTTTTATGATCCGAACAAATTTTAAGTGATCCGGGTGCGGGAAGCGGGCCCATGCAGATGGCATGCGCTATAGCTCATAAAAATTTGGGAATCAGGCGAAATTTTAGTTCTATGGTTCTAAAATATCAAAATATTGAGTAACGGTCATGGCGAGGTGATGTCTATTGTTCCTTAATTAGAATTCAGTACGATTTTTGATTTTTCGTGTGTTATTATCCATGTCTTGTTCATGAATTCGGGCGACCAACCCTGCATTGCCTAAACTTTAGTGGGTCCATCAGAAACAACCTAATAAATAATAGTTATGGAATCACCATAATTGTTCCTTAATTTTTTTGTGTTTTAGGCTCATAAAACACAAATTCGATACGACTTTCAATTTTCGGGTTCTAATGTCCACTCCATTTTTATGGATTCAGACAACCGAACTCGAATCGTCCAAATTTTATAAACTTATAGAAAATAACTTAATGAACAATGGTCATTGCTTCTGCATGACCATTCAGCGTTTTTTGGCATTTTAGAATCGTAAAATAGGATCCAACACGATTTTAAATTTTTCATTTGCTAATTTTTACGCCGTCATGAATTTAGGCGACTGGCCTTGAATCGCCTAAAATTTTGTGGGCCCATCAGAAATGACCTAATGAACTATATAATTGTTGCTCCATGACCATTTGTCATTTTTTGGTATTTTTCAATACATGATTTAATACCTAAATCTATTCCAAACGAGTTCAAATTTGAAACATAACCTCCAAATATCTTCAAGAACAAATCTCAACTATCAATTTATCAAAATAATAATAAATCTACCAAATTCATTTTGCAATTAAGAAGAAAAAAGAAGGGGAAGAAATACTAAGAAATAATATAAAATAAAGCGTCACAACAACTCAGTATTGTAAAATTACTGCCTTAATATATATTAACAAACACCATATAATTTACCCATCACCTTTATTTTCACAAAAAAAAGGAGAAGAAGGAGAAGTAGGATAAAAATGCCCGAATTTATCTATATTTTAAGTACTAAATAAAAAAATTTAAAAAGTAGGTACATATTAAATGGGGTGACGTATAATTTTTACCATAAGATTGTCCAGGAAAAGATTGGACCACGTCATGATGGTCCAAACATTTTATCAACTTAATGACACTCATTCCGCACATATGAGAGTATGAAAAATGAATTGTATAGCTGCTCTCAAAATAATAATCGAACACACACACACACACATATATATATATAATATATACATATATATATATATATATATATATATATATATGTTGTATATATGTATTATTTGTATGTTTCTTTATGTTATATACAAAACGTATACATATTTTATACACCTTTGCAACTATCGGATATAAATAGTTTTGGCGTGGGCTAAAAGTGATCTTTACACTATGAGTAAACTATATTCTTTAAGTAAAATTGATTCAAATGGAATATGATGTTATCTTTTACCGAGCTTGTCGCTTAAGTCTATAGATTACCTTTTCTATTTGCTTTTTTCTGCAAGGTTTACTTGCATGTCAAGTCTTTAGGTTGTTTAAGTAGGCACCACATGATCATCAATATCTTGTGACAATAAATCTCTCATTGCAAGTTTATTCTAATGTTTACTATGTATTGTATTAATTTAGCCACATTATCATTTACATCATGTCTATATTTTCTTAATGCACATAATAGTTTCCCTTTCCCTCCCTCTGTATGTAACTAATGATTTCTAAAATCAAATTTGAGTACATTTGGACTTTAACCGGAAAAAACTACTACGTCATGATCTAGAAAAGCAGTACTATTATTTTGTGGGATCTAACTTGCTGGTACAAGTTGGATGAAAAATATCCATCATAAAGCTAGTTAATGTACATAAGCACCAAAAATATTTTGTATTATATGAATTTTTTTTTTGAATGAAAAATTCATCTAAAAAGGGAGGGAATACTACGCTACCGATGGAATTAGAGGTATGGAGGCAGACACTAGAGTATAGAGGTCTCAAGTTGAGCAGGACCAAGATAAAATACTTGAAGTGTAAGTTCAATGGCGAGATTCAAGGAGGGGAAGGGGAAGCGAGGTTGGACTCGAAGACCATCCCTAGGAGAGGAAGTTTTAAGTACCTCTGGCCTATTATTCAGGGGTAGGGAGATTGATAAAGATGTCACACAGCGTATTGGGACGGAATTGATGAAATGGAGACTCATTTCAGTGTTTTGTGTGACAAGAAAGTACCGCCAAAATTTAAAGGTAAATTCTACAGAGTTATGGTCAGACCAAGGATATTGTATGAGGTTGAGTATTGGCCAGTCAAGGTCGCTCATGTCCAGAAGATAAAGGTAGCAGAGATGAGAAAAGTTAGATGGATGTGTCGGCACACCAGGTTAGATAGGATCAGAAATGAGATTATTCGCGACAAGGTGGGTGAGGCGCCCCTATTGAGGACAAGATGCGGGAAGCGTGGCTTAGGTGGTTTGGTTATGCGAGTAGGAGGAACACAGACACCCCGGTGAGGAGATGTAAGAGGTTGACATTGGAGGACCTATGAAGAGAAAGAGGTAGGCCAAATAAGAGGTGAGGAGAGATGATTAGGTAAGACATGGCGCAGCTTCAACTGATCAAGGACATGACCCTTGATAGAAAGGTATGTCGGTCGAGGATTATGGTAGTAGAGTAGGTATTCTAGGGTGTTCATAACAGTAGTATTGGCACACAGTCTCGTTTTCTGTTGGTAGTAGGTTTTTATAACTTACTGTTACACATTACTATCTTGTTATTTTTATTCTGCTTTTATATGACTTTTTACTCACTTTATATTTAATAGGTGCCCCTTGTAGTTGTATACTTCTACTTAAATATTTAAATGAAAATTTTTTGGGCGATAACCATCACTTATCATTAAATCAGGTCACATGCAATCATGAATACTGTTTATAAACAATAAAAATTAATTTTAATTTATTAGGAGTATATCTTTTTCTGCTATATCACGAAACTATAAGTGGAGAAAGGAGCTTAGCTTTATCATGAGTTGAGATTCAACGTATCTAGACGGAATTTTCAAGTTCATTGAACTTGCCTCTCTATAATTAGGAGAAAGAGAAAGGAAAGAGAAAAGGAAGTTAACTGCTATCTCACTAGTCACTACAAACATTACGCCTTCAAATTTCCGCATATGTGACAATACAATATAGGGGTTTTCGGCAAATGCACGCGTGCATAATAAACCTTTTTATTTTTCCTTCTACTCGTTACCATATCCGTATTGGGGCTCCTATTCAGGAATGCAGGAAGAATAGACGTTAAGGTTTCGGTCGAACCCATTAAATTTAGTCCAAATTATATATTTATCTTTAAAAACTTATTAAATACGTACAAATTATTAATTTAAAACTAATTAACTTAAAAGATTTAAATTTCAAACTCATAAGTTTCAAATTCTGGCCTCGCCTATGATCCAACTAGTCCGGATTCGCGTTGCATAAGTCCTACTATAGAGGGAAGCGCTTCCTACTTGGATTTCTTCCATATTCAAAGGACAGTCTGGGACAGTGAGCTCTCGTTATGCACGAGGTTCGAGAAAAGATCGGGTCACTAGAGTCTATTAGACGTAACCTTACCCTATATATTTTTTTTTTTATTTCCAAAGCTAAAAAATCCAAGACACCTAATTAAGGAAGGAGGGATCATATTCACTCCAACACAACCGAGGTGGTAATGAATTAACTCGTATAATGGTTGGAACGATGTGGAATATACGCCTTCTTTGGTTATTTCTAAGAATGGAGGCAATGGAGACATTTTTATGTTACCAAATTGACTAGTACTTTTTACTTAATCAGTCTCTTCAAAATATTTTCATGATATCATCAGAGTGTTGTAATTAAGAAAAACAAATGATTAACATTTTCCCCTTGGTCCCTTTTAAGTCATAGCCATCTCAATCTTAAAACAATACGTGATCAATAGTGAAAACATCTCTGTATACATATGGTGTCATTTTTTACCACTCTTGAATTCTGAACAAGTCAAAAATATACTACTGTTGTTACATGATATACTTTGTAACAAAAGCAAAAAAGTTGATTCACGTGAAGATTGTGAGTGAAAAGTAATATAGTAGTAATTAATAGAAAATTTATTAGGTCTCCTTTTTATCTCACAACTTTACGGACCTAAAATCACTCTATGAAATAAAAAGAGATGTCACACAACTAATGTCAGTTGTGTGAGACACACCGTAAAATTAAGAATTTTTTTATTTTATGCCTCACACAATTGAATTATATGAGATCTTTTTTTGTCTCACAACTTTATGGACCCCGAATCACTCTAATTGATAAATACAAAATAGTAAAGTAAAGAAGAAAAAATGGACTTTATTTTTATCATGTCCTACACAAGATATAATAATTATTTCATTGAGTTTCGAGTTATAAAAAGTAAGTTACTCCTACTACTTGCATAATTGATTAAGGTACAAATATCAACAAGCTGGTATGGGTAAAATAAAATATTTCTCTTTTAGTCTTATGTATCAACAAACAAGTATTAGATTCATGCTTCGACTGAAGATCAGGCGTGGTTCAGAAATATAATATTTACATCAAAACTTTCTTTAATATATCCTAAGCTTAATCCATATCTAAGAGCTGATCAGCTAGTTAAGAAGCCAGTTTTTTAATAACCACGTTTATATGTACTTATTAAAATTGGTATATATAAGTGTACGATAAGGTACAAATAAGTTAAAAGGATATTAATTATTAAAACGATAAGCTGTTCAATTCACAAATATTAATTAATTAATGAAATAAAAAATTGCACTGTGTGATTTTGTTAGATGAGAAATAGTATTTTGAAAAAGTGCGTAAATTTTTATCATATACACCGAGCTTAAACTTTTATTTAAATGTTACTTTTCTGGGAAAATAATATAGTCTTTCTTAAAATAATAGCTGAATATATATATTTTTTATATATACATACATTTTATATGTTATATATAAAAATATATATCAAATTTATATACTTTTACGGCTGCCAAATGTAAATAGTTTCTTGCGCGAGTTAAAAGTAATAATACCCGGCTCTTTTTACCTTATTATTATTGGATTATTATCCCTGAAATAATCATTTAGTTAAACAAACGAACATACTCTTATGTCATGTCTACATACATTGAATCATACACTTTAATCCAAATTAACGTAAAAATACGAATCTAATACCCAAAAATATATACTTATCGTAACCAAATTACTTATATATATACACGATTCATAATCAACAAAATGTCATCATCTATACTTCAGAAAACTCCATTAATGGTTAGTGGTTTCTTCCCTGTGAACATTATTTCTCCATTATAGCGACATAACTAAATCATCGTAAATATTTGATTTCGTCTTTAAATTCAATCATTTGAAAAAGAAAAATTATTTGATTTGAAGAAAATGACGAGATTCGTACCGATGAAGTTTAAGAGAGTAGCGGCGGCATTTGATGAGGTGGCGAAAGCTAGGCTTTGCGAAAGCAGCGGCAGCGAACACTCTCCGATGGCAGCAGCGGCGAGCTTGACGGATTTATCTGGACTCGTGAATTCGTTTTTAGAAAGAGGCGATGAAAAGGGAATTATTAATGATGAGAATGAGAAACTAGAAGAGGTTAATGGAAATGGTGAGAATTGTTTTGATGAGATGCAAATTAAGGAAAATTTGAAGAATTTGTTAGGTATTGAAGAAAATTCAAGTGATGATTTCAAGAGAAATATTAGTGCTGTTGTGGAAAATGTATTGCTTGAAGAGAATGATCGGAGTTCGCCGGAGTTTAAACGGCGGTTGATGACTCGATTGCGTGGTAGCGGCTTTGATGCTGGTAAGCACTTTTTTATTTAAAAAAATAATCTTACTTTCTCATTTTCAATTTAAGTGGTATATTTCGTTATCGAAAATCGTAAAATATTATTAATATTTTAAAATATATGTTATCATATTGACATGAAAAAAATTACAATTTATTGTACTTTCATATAATTTTTGAATATTTAAATTTTAATTTTAAAATACTAAGTTGAACTAATTTAATTTGGCTTCAAAGTGTAGTCAAATTGACTCTCAATAAGTGAAATGTTTCATCTAAATTGAAACTGGAGGAATAATTTTTTTGAACAATATTAATGACCTGAAAAATAAGGTAAATACATACTAAAGCAAGTTAAAATACAAAAAGATAATTGCATGTATAATTATTTATATTTATAATAAGTCAACCCGCTATGGTTTTTATTAATGGTACTAATATATTATCTCTTTTTGTCTTGTTCTATTTTCTTGAGTTGAGGGTGTATCGAAAACAGTTTTTCTATCCTATCGGGGTATGGGTAAGGTCTGGGTAAGGTCTATGTATACACTACCCTCTTCATACTCTCACCCGTGAAATTTTACTGGATTATTATTGTTGTAATAAGTGGACTTGGTAATATGAAAAATGGAGATTATCTATTATACATATTAAAACATAAATAGCGTAAAAATTAGTCGGTGTATATAAATTAAATTCTTATCTTATATTGTTTTCTTGTAATTCAATCTTACAGGTCTGTGCAAATCAAAATGGGAAAATTCTGGAGATCGTACATCAGGAAGTTATGAGTATATCGACATTAATATAGACAATAATCGCTATATAATCGAGATTTCATTAGCCGAAGAATTCGAAATAGCTCGACCAACAGCATGTTACACGTCATTACTTGAAATTTATCCTCAAATATTTGTGGGAAAAATAGAAGAATTGAAGCAAATAGTGAAAATAATGAGCAGAGCCATGAAAAAATCTATGAAAAAAATGGATATTTATGTTCCACCATGGAGAAGACTTGCTTATATGCAAGCTAAATGGTTTGGATCTTATAAAAGAACAATAAATGAGTTTAAATCAGATGATAATTATCAGAAGAATAGCTTTAATTATTCTTCTAATTATTCAAAGAAGATAGCTGTTGGATTTGTGCCAATGCCAACAATTTCTTTCTATTGCAGAGAGAATATTATTGGTTCTAATAAGGGGATTAAAATGGGACATTTGGCGGCAGCTTTGAATGGATGATATTTATGAAGAATAAAAGTTTTGTTTCATTTTTTATAAGTAGAAAGCTATTCTTGTGTAGTAATTTATAAGTTGGTTTTAGTTTGCTATTTTTTGTATTTTGTAATTAGTTGGGAAAGTTGCAAAGTTGTTTAGTGAGAAAAAAAATTAAATTACGAGTATATTTCTCCAAGTTGGTCTAGGATTTTAATTCTTGATCTCATTTTTTAATCCCTCTCTAGTAAGTAATTAGTATGTCACAAAGCAATTTGTATATAAGTTTGTACTTATGATCAAGTAATGGAGAATATTCAAAAATATGCATTTATCTATTTGTGACACTTACATCTATAACAGTTTTGTTTGTTCCGATATTTTTTGCTACTATAGTGAATTGTCATTATAGAAGAAAATTTAATTTATAACATAAAAAGCGATTCCAAGAAGAACTTGACATTATAGTGAATAATTGTTATATATAGAGATGTTGCTACAGGGAGATGCGATTGTATTACTGAGTCGACAGAAAACAAATTAATCTTTTAAATCTTTTTCATTGAGCATATCATTTACTACTGTATGGGTCAGAATACGACCCCGTGATAAATAATGGAACTAATTATATCTTAAGTTAATTTTTTGTTAATAAGTGGTATGACCACTTATTAATCACAATACCCGATTATCATCCGGCTCGACCAACAAGGCTGCGGCCCGTCTGCCATCATAAGGACGAAACCTCAACGTGGTCACGACCTCCATCGCCAGCTCATACAGCTTGCTGCTATAAATACTAAGAGAAGTAACCCTAAGAGTAGGGCTTCTTCTTCTTCATCTCTATTCCCAAAAAAAGGGAACATCATTGTAAGGCTTTGAACCTCTCCATGGAGAGGCAGACCAAATCAATATTATCAATAAAAGTTCTCTACACATTTCTCCTTAATTCGAAGCGCTTTTCATTTTTTTCACTTGGTCCCTTGACTTATTACGATCTGCTATGATTGGCCCTCGATTTATTTGGATTGTTTTATGCTTGTAAAGTATATGATTACTTTGAGCTAAATAATTTGGCGCCGTCTGTGGGAATTTCATAGCACAATCGGTAGTTCTTCCCCCGACCAAAAGGAAAGAAATGAAGGGAACTCGAAGATCTCGAATCGAGACCTAATTCCTTTGTCACTCCTCTCTCGGATAGTGCAAGCAAGAAGAAGAAGCAGTCCCCCCCCCCCCCCCCTCATGAGGGAGGATCTCTGTAAGGCGTCTCCCGCATCCCTGAAACGGGACCCAGCCGAAAATCGGCATATAGGTATATCGAACCGAGAACCCCCTTAAGCCAGCCTACATACCCCGGTTGGGAAGATAGCGCGTGAGTTGCCCAAGATCTCGAATCAAAACCGTGCTTCAGGTCTCAAACACCGACATAAAAAGATCCAGGCTATACGCCTTCACCATCAAAAATAAAAAGTTCAACTACTAGTTGAACTGGGACTCAAGCTATGCGCCTTCGCCATCAAAAATAAAAAGTTCAACTACAAGTTGAACTGGGACTCAAGCTATGCGCCTTCGCTATTATAAGTTATAAGTTCAACTACAAGTTGAACTGGGACTCAGGCTATGCGTCTTTGCCATCAAAAATAAAAAGTTCAACTGCGATCGAACCAAGACAGGCTATGCGCCTTCGCCATCAAAACTTATAAGTTCAACTACAAGTTGGACTGGGACTCAGGCTATGCCCCTTCGCCATCAAAAATAAAAAGTTCAACTACGGTTGAACCAAGACAGGCTATGCGCCTTCACCATCAAAAAATAAAAAGTTCAATTACAAGTTGAACTGGTACTCTGGCTATACGCCTTCGCCATCAAAAATTATAAGTTCAACTACAAGTTGAACTGGGACTCAGGCTATGCGCCTTCTCCATCAAAAATAAAAAGTTCAACTACGGTTGAACCAAGACAGGCTATGCGCCTTCGCCATAAAAAATTATAAGTTCAACTACAAGTTGAACTGGGACTCATGATATGTGCCTTCGCCATCAAAAATAAAAAGTTCAACTACAAATTGAACCAAGACTCAAGCCACGCACCTTCACCAACAAATCCAAAGAGTTCGACCTCGGTCGAGCCATGAGGCTGGACGCCTTCGTCCTTGAATCTAACAACTCAGGCCAAACGCCTTCCTTATCGAACTTGGAAAAAACCGGACCACAAACAAATAGGGGCGCAAGTCAAACACCCTCGCCATTCAAGTAAGTATTCCCAACTCAAACTACAATTGGGGCCATGTAAAGTTCGGCCCGGTCAAACTATTAGGCCGCATTTTTACCATCAGGGCCGGTAGTTCAATCGCACCCGAACTAGGACTGAGGCTAAGTGCCGCTATTGCCAAATAACGGCTACAACTCTCCCACACCGAGTCGAAGAAACAAGACCGTTAACAACTGAAATTCAACACGCCTACCAGAGTCGTACTCTAAGGCAAATCACCCTTTGAACTCATGCAATAGAAAAATCAATAGGAAAAGCAGGAAAGAAACAAAATAAGCACAAGACCAGCAATGGAAAAAGTGAACTTATATATATTTATAAAATCATGTGCGGGAAAATCCCGCTTACACTCGGCCAGGTCCGATCAGTATGAAGGAAAGAAAAAAGAAAAATCTAAAAATATCCAAACGCCAAATGGCGAACAAAATAAAAAATACACCGAAGCTTTTCACTCGGCATCACCCATGCCACCATCAGCACCATCATCAACACCATCATTAGCCACCATCGTTACCCACGTTACCATCATCAGCCCCCGGCGTCGCTGGGTCGAAACCACAGTCAATACGGGCTACCTCAAAAGGAGCTTCGAGCATGATGCCGGCCTCCCACAAGTTCTTATATACATCACGTTGGGCCTCGGAAAACGTCCAAAGCTCACGAGCCTGGTTGGAAGAGCCGGCCTAGTCCCTTAGGCATTAATTCTCCCCCTCCAAGTCTGTGATACGATCCGCCATGTCTTAGGCGTCCAGATCATAGACACAAATGCGGTCCTCTAGCCCCACCTCTCTAAAGGCCGCGACAACTCTCTCTATGGCACGCTCCCTCTCATGGACGCAGATCGCCGCCTCGAATGCCCCATCCCTCGATGAGGCATCCCTTGCTTGTAGCCTAAAAGAGGTGACCTTATTCTCCAAATAAACCACCTTCCAATTCAAGGTTGCAGAGGACTCCGCCGCCATAGCCTGTTCTGGTGCTCCCTCTCGTTGCAGCCCTCCTTTCAGCCTCGATCTCCTCGTCTTTTTGACGAAGCTGCTCCGCGAGGGCACGTATCCTGTCAAGTGTCTGTTGCATTTGAAGCTCTCACCTCGCTAGCTCCTCAACCAATGCCCAGCTACGGGGGTCGTTCCTCAGGCGCTCGCGCATCTCGCGGCACCGATATCGGTAGCGGTGGTACTTCTCCAACCCTCGCAAAAAGATTCCTCTGCAGACGTTGGCTCAACGGATGCCCTCTACCTCCAACAGATAAGACTGCAAAGCAAAGACAATGATTAAAGAAAAATAAACTAAGGTAAGAAGAAACCATAAGAAGGTCATCATACATACCCTCAGGCCCATCACGGCCACCTCGTTCATCAATCCAACGTCTGTAACGTCCCTTAACGAATTGCTTTCGGCCTCCAAACATAACACCTCGAACAGCGGCACCAAGTTGTTCCCTCGAAGAAATAAGTTCTTCTCCGTGGGAATCTGGACGTAGCGAAGCTGCCCCTCCGCACGTACCGTCGAGCTGGTGAAGCCTTAATGGAACGAACGGACGTCCTCTGGGTCCAAGTCAAACTCAGACTCGTATTCACCTCCTGCATTACCCCTCCGTCTTTTGCCACAGCCGCTGAAGGAGTGTTTGATTCTCAAATAAAAGCAGCCGTTGAGGAACTAGCTCCCATATCAGCGATTGGAATAATCAATTGGGTCGTCGAAGCGACAGTATCATCATGGCCTGAGCCAACCGGGGCAACCCCCACTGTTTCTCCGCCCTCAAGGACGGGAATCGTAGCCACACTCCTCTCCGCATCCGATGGGGGAGAGTCCAAATTGATCACCACGAGAGGAGCCGGCGTGAATGTAACCCTCCGCCTGACCAACGGCCTTTCCTCTTCCTCCTCCGCCTCATTTGAGGGTGAATCCGCCCTAGGAAGCACCACCCCCGACGGCCTTTCAGTCTGAAGTACGGTTCGTGTTGGGGAAGATGCTGCTGAAGATTCAACCGATGACGCCCTCCGACCGAGCACGGTACTGGTGCTGCAAGACGAGCAGTCGCACCCAGCCGAAGGAAGACTAGGTGAAGAGCGCTGACGTTGTGTGCCCTACCTGATCACAAAAAAAACACACAAAGTCAGTAAATAGAGTTGGAAACTAGAACGAAACAAAAGGAGAAGTACAGGGATTGGAGCTCTAATGTTGGCAAAATGCGACTAGGGAATGGAGTCCATATGTCTAAAAAGCACAACTCAGGTATTGGAGCCCTAATTTTGGCAAAGGCAACTAGGGAATGGAGGCCCTATATCTAAAAATCTCAACTCAAGGATTGGAGCACTAATGTTGGCAAAGGTGACTAGGGAATGGAGACTCTATGTCTAAAAATCGCAACTCAGGGATTGAAGCCCTAATATTGGCAAAAGAAAGTTGCTTAACTCAAGGATTGGAGCCCTAATATCGGCTAAGTTAATTTGCTCAACTCAGGGATTTGAGCCCTAATGTCGACTAAGGTAAATCGCTCGACTCAAGGATTGGAGCCCTAATGTCGGCCAAAGGAAAAACGCTCAACTCAGGGATTGGAGACCTAAGGTTGGATAAAGGAAAATTGCTTGACTCAGGGATTGGAGCCCTAATATCGGCCAAGGTAAATCGCTCAACTCAGGGATTGGAGCCTTAACGTTGGCTAGGAAAACTACTCAACTCAGGGATTGGAGCCCTAACGTTGGCTAGAAGTAACAGGTTGGTATTGAGAATTCTAAACTAACCTCTTTTGGGATTTTCTTCTTTTGTTATCTCTTTTCTTTTTTTTGATAAAAAAGGAATGAACTTGGAGGAAACTCACTTTTGCATTGTTTATTTGCTGCAAAGTTGTTTCGGTGCTTGCGCATTCCTTTTCTCTTTTGGGTTGTACCTGCTTCTTGCATAGTTACCTGAATTACACCTGTTTTAACTTTCAACAAAGAATGATTTGTTAGTTCAAAACAATGGTTGGTTTTGTGGCCTTGGTCATCTCAATTGCTTTATCCTGAACCCATTTCTGTTGAGAACTTTGCTGCTTGCTGGTCTTGAGGAGGACTCTCTGACAAGGCATAAATTTAGGATTTCATGATGACTTGCCCGTGTGGGCTCTGACGTTTCACTTTATTATGTTCTTAGGACCTTTGCCTTTGATTTTTCTTTCTTTTCCAATGTCTTTACTTTGAAAGCATCAACCACCCTGGTCAGTCGGGGTTGGACTGACGCATCGGCTGAGGCTGATATTCTCTTTGGATTCTGCGAGGTGGAGCCCTATAAAACCAGTCTTGCCACATTTTCTTTGTAATATTCCTAGAATCAGAGTTAGACCAAAAGGAATTCAAAGAAGAAGTTTACAAAAAGGAAAGCATATGAATTTATAGAAAAGTGTCCCTTTCGGGGAAAAAGGACTTATCTGGGGGTGCATGCTGACTTCAAACAGACATGACAAGCTTCTTTGTCTCGATGCCCGACCCACACAAAATTACAGCTTTGCATGACCGTATTTCCAAATTTCAAAACCAAGGAACCTTGCCAAGACTCTTTTAGTTGTGAGATATCTTCCTTTGGGCCGACAACGCCCTTTGCAGGTTCTCGCTAATCTATCTCTCTCATTATTACTCATTGTTCCCCGAAATTGCTCTTTGCGAGTTTTCACTAAGCGGACTCTCTCATTTCTCTTCTCACTATCGCTCTAAAGTTCTCTTTGCGAGTTTTCACTAAGAAAACTCTTTCATATTCAATTTTTCTACTCATGTCGCCTTATGGTGCCCGAAGGTTTTCACCGACAAGACTCTCTCATTTTATTTCTCTCAATTTAGAATGCATCAGCTCTCAACAATGATATTTCTCGATTCCCACACCTTTGGCAATTGATCCGAAGGACCTGTACTCGGTCTTGGGTTAAAGAATTGTGGACAATATTACAACTTTGGAACCATTTGGTGGGCTCGTGGTCAAACCATTATAATAGTTTCCCCAGTTTCACCATTGGGGAATTTGGATTTTTGGTGTGGTGTGAATGAACCCCCAGAAAGAGGTTGTCTATGTATGCTTTCGGAATCAAGTCGAACGTAGTTCAGGGAAATCATTTGTATTTTTGGGGATTCCAAAGAGGGTAGCCAAGGAAATGTAATCGGATCAAAGGGCTTGCAAAAGGGTTGCTGGTGTTTGGATGGGGGGAATAAAAGCCGTCATCATTTGAAACGCGCAAATACATCAATAAAACAAGCTCAGACGTAGTACCTTTTTACCGCGTCTGCGTTTACAGCTGCTTTGGGATCATTTCCTTCGATATCACCCAGAATAACGCTCCTCTATGTAATATCTTCTTGATGATGTACGGACCCTTCCAATTGGGAGCAAATTTTCCTTTTGCTTCCTGGTGATGGGGATAGATGCGCCTTAACACTAGTTGACCTACTTCAAAATTCCTGGGTTGCACTTTCTTGTTGTAAGCACGGGCCATTCTTTGTTGTTACAACTGGCTGTGACAGACCGCAACCATTCACTTTTCATCAATTAAGGTCAACTGCTCCAATCGAGTTTTAACCCATTCACTATCTTCAATCTCTGCTTCAACAATTGTCCGGAGCAAGGAATTTCTACCTCTGCCAGTATCACAGCCTCGGTCCCATAAACCAACAAATATGAGGTTGCTCCTACTGATGTGCGTATTGTAGTGCGATATCCTAGTACGACAAAAGGTAATTGTTCATGCCTCTCTCTGGAACTCTAGATTGTCTTTCTCAAGATCATCTTGATGTTTTTATTTGCTGCTTCAACAATGCCACCGGCTTTGGGCCGATAAGGAGTGGAGTTCCTATACGTTATTTTAAATTGTTCGCATATTTCTTCCATCTAATGATCAGGTTAGCAGCATTATCTGTGATGATAGTTGCAGGAATACCAAAACGACAAATAAGATTAGGGTGCACAAAAATCTACTACAGCTTTCTTAGTGACCGCTTTGAGAGTGATAGCTTCGACCCATTTTTTGAAGTAATCAATAGCAACCAATATGAATCTATGCCCATTTGAAGATTTTGGCTCGATCGGACCAATGACGTCCATACCCCAGCGACAAAAGGCCAAGGTGCTGACATAGGATGTAGTTCTGTTGGAGGTGTATGAATCAAATCACCGTGCACCTGACACTGATGGCACTTCCGGACAAAGCTGAAGCAGTCCTTCTCCATGGTTATCAAGTAATATTCCGCCCGAAGGATTTTCTTTGCCAAAACATACCCATTCATGTGAGGTCCACACACTACTGCGTGTACTTCAAGCATGATCTTTGCTTCTTCAGTATCAACACATCTTCACAAATTGAGATCCGGGGTCCTCTTGTACAAGACATCACCACTTAAGAAAAAACCACTTGCATGTCGTCTAATGGTTCTCTTTTGATCCCCAGTAGATTGCTAGGGATATTCTTGAATTTTTAGAAACCTTTTGATGTTGTGGTACCATGAATAGGTGTTTGGCTCTACGCCTACCTCAACCGTATGACCCGTTACCTGATTTGGATTTCCAAGGGATCAATGTGTGCATTGCTTGGGTAGGGTAACATTGCGGCCAGAGTGGCGAGTGCATCAGCCAGTTCATTGTGACACCGAGGGATGTACCTGAACTCTATCGATTTGAACCACTTTCTAAGATCTTCCACATGTTGTCGATAGGGGATAAGCTTAATATCTCGGGTTTCCCATTCTCTTTGGGCTTGCTGGATAATCAGATCTGAGTCTCCCATAATCAATAACTCTTAAACACCTTGGTCAATCGCCATATGCATACCCATGATACAGGCTTCATGTTCAGCGGTGTTGTTTGTGTAGAAAAACCGAAGCTTGGTTGTGGACAAATAGTGCTGACCGGTGGGTGAGATCAAGATTTCCCCAATTCCTACACCTTCTATGTTTACTGCCCCATCAAAGAACATTTTCCAAGCATGTGTGTCTTCATAGATGGCTTCTATTGATTTTACCTCTTCATCTAGGAGGTAAGTGTTCAATGGTTGGTATTCATCATCAACCGGGTTTTTAGCCAAATGATCTGCCAACGCCTGAGATTTCATTGCCGTGCGAGTGACATAGATTACGTCAAATTTAGTGAGAAAAATCTACGGTTTCGCTAATCCCCCTGTGGGCATCGGTTTCTGAAATATGTATTTCAAAGGATCCAACCTAGCTATGAGGTGGGTGATGTAGGCATGCAAGTAATGTCTCAACTTCTGAGCAACCCAAGTTAAAGCACAACAGGTTCTTTCCAATAGAGTATACTTAGCTTCATAGCTGGTAAAATTCTTGCTCAAATAATAGATCGCTTGATCTTTCTTCCCGGTTACATCGTGTTGTCCGAGGACACAGCCAAAAGAATTTTTTGAAGACCATCAGATACAAGAAAAGAGGCCTCCCAGGCTCCGGTGGGACCAAGACTGCTGGATTTGATAGATATTGTTTGATCTTATCAAAGGCTTCTTGACATTAATCTGTCCACTTGACTGCTGCATCTTTCTTCAATAATTTGAATATGGGCTCACATGTGGATGTCAGTTGAGCAATGAAAGGACTAATATAGTTTAATCTACCCAACAGGCTCATCGCATCTTTCTTGGTTCTCAGATGAGTAAAATCCCATATAGACTTTATCTTTGTTGGGTCTAACTCGATACCTCTCCTGCTGACTATAAAGCCCAGAAGTTTACCAGACAGGACCCCAAATGCACATTTGGCAGGGTTCAACTTCAGATCATACTTGTGCAACCGTTCAAAGAATTTCCTCAAATCTCGAACATGATCAACCCGAGTTCTGGACTTGATGATCACGTTGTCCACATATACCTCTATTTCCTGATGCATCATATCATGGAAAACAGTGGTCATGGCCCTCATGTAGGTCGCCCCAGCATTCTTTAAACCAAACGGCATGACTCTATAACAATATGTACCCCAGAGTGTGGTAAAGGCTGTCTTTTCGGTGTTTTCTTCGTCCATCAATACCTGGTGATATCCAGCATAACAATCCACAAAGGAATGTATCTCATGTTTGGCACAGTTATCAAAAAGGATATGGATGTTGGGCAAAGGGAAATTGTCTTTGGGACTTGCCTTGTTCAAATCTCTATAATCCACACACACGTGGGTCTTCCCGTCTTTTTTTGGAACTGGAACTACATTAGCCAACCATGTAGTATATTGGACCACTTGGATTACCCCTGTTTTAAACTGTTTCATGATTTCTTCCTTGATCTTATCACTTATGTCAATTTTAAACTTTATTTGTTTTTGCTGGACTGGAGAGCAATTGGGGCAAATTGGCAATTTATGAACCACCAGATCAACAGTTAGCCATGGCGTGTCATCGTACGATCAAGCAAACACATCTTTGAACTCAAACAGGAGTTGGATTATTGCATCCCGAGTTTTCTCATCTGTGTGAATGGTTATCTTGGTTTCCGAATTTCTTCAGAAGTTCCCAAGTTAAATGGCTGAGTATCAATCAAGTTTGACTTAGGCTTATTCTCAAATCTTTCCAATTCTCGTTTTATTTTCCTAAAAGCCTCTTCTTCATCATATTCAAGCTCTTGGTTCATTATTCCACAATTAGAGAGTGTGTTTGGATCCGGGCATGAAGTCCGAAAGCATATCATGTTATTTAAAGCGACATTATTAGAACTGAAAGAGAAAACGTCTAGCAACAAAGAGACGAGTGACCGCAAGCTAGCAACAACGAAAGAATGAGCGACAGATAGCAAAATCAGAAAGAAAGAAGGAAAATGAACGATGAAATTTGATTTCATTTCTTGGAATCTGAAGATAACAGGGTTTACATTTCTAAATATAAAGACAAAAAAATAAAGAAAACATTCGACTTACACCCTGAATAACTCGAGATGCAGAAAAAGTAGCGGGAAAAGTCTACCCGGACTCCCTCTTGATTGGAAATGGTGTAGCCTTCCAATTTTGCAACTTGGCACCTGGTCCCATATACAGCACCTCAGCGGTGCTAGTGCCCTCTCCTGGTTGAACCATATGGGTTTTGTAGAGCATTTTTCTCATTGCCTCACACATTCCATCAATTTCTTTGGCCATAAAGGACTCATCGTCTTCTTCTTCATTGTACCTTGGCTTGACAAAAGTTTCACACAAATGTGGCAGTGGTTGAGGTAAGACCCATCCCTCATTTTTTCTCTTATTTGCCCACTTTACATAATCTAGGGTATGGTAGAAGCCTATCCCGAAAAACTTCTCAATTGAAGGCAGAGTGATAGGTTCTTCTATTCCTTGTAATGATTTCCCAAGCCCTTTTCCCGGTTTGAAGCCATATCGGATCATTTTTTAGCCACCATGATTGATGCATTAGAAAGGAAGGGTTGGGGACAAGGGTCTCTTTCATCATACTGGTCGGCGACCACAATTTCAAAATCGTGATAAACTATGTGCTCGCTTCCCTCTCTTGCTTGAAGACATGGAACTGAAGGTTCCCGATAGATTGATTGCTCATCTTCCCCATGGACCAAGATATCTTAACCCTCATGCTCAAACTTTACCATTTGGTTAAGGGTATAGGGTATAGCTATGGCTGCATGAATCCATGGCCTCCCCAAAAGAAAATTGTTGGACATGTCCATGTCCAGAACCTGGAAAGTTATTTCAAATCCACTGGACCAATGGTCAGAATCAGGTCGATCTCGCCGACTGTGTCCCTTTTTATACCATCAAAAGCTCGTACATATACATTGTTGGGTCGAATTCTTTCGATCCCAATTTCTATGCGTTGTAAAGTCAAGAGCGAGCAGATGTCTACCCCGGAACCTCCATCCACCATAACCATTTTCATGTAGTAACCTTCACATTTGACTGTTAGGTGCTGGGCTTTGTTATGTATGGCTCTTTCTGGGGGCAAGTCATTCTTACTGAAGGAAATTTGGTTGATTGCAAAGAATCTTTCCACCATTCTTTCCAGTTTCTCTACAGAAGTCTCAATAGGTACATCTGCTTCACTAAGAGACTTAATCAACACTTTCTGCTATTCGGTGGAGTTCATCAATAGAGATAACAAGGAAACTTTTTCAAGAAAATTTCGAAGCTGATCAATCACTTCATAATCTGCCATTTTCATCTTTTGAAAGAAATTCTCTGCTTCCTCGGCACTTACATGTTTTTTAGATGGGAAGCGTTTTCTTGTGGTATTGTTTATTTCTTCCAAATTGGTGTACTTCTTAGCAGTGTGGTTTTCTTGAACTGCTCTTGAGATTTCCTTGCCCTTATAAGTCATTGTAATTCCAGGGTACAACAGTAGGATCTATCATGGGCTTTTGTGACACGCGACCAATAACCACAGGCTCATTCAGCCTTGGTGGATTAATCGGCCCCAGTATCACATAAGCCCCCTAAGGTACATACATCTGGGCTGCTTTGTTCAGCTTGAGTCTCCTAGGAGGACTCAAGGTCATTCACATTTCTTTGCGGCCTTGCGGGACATAGAGAACGGTATTTTTGGGAAACATTGCCCCAGTTTCCATTTCAACTTTCTTCTCCGGCTTTGGAGGGGAGGTTATGTTCTTTTCCTCCCCTTTGTCTTTCTTCGGGGCAGCTTTTGGTTTCTTTTCTGCATTAGCAATTGCAATGATGGCTTTCAATACTGGGTCAAATTCCTTATCCTTACAAATAATTCCAATTATTGGCCCGTCGTTGTGAGCCGGCAGTGTGTTATTAGTCATATTTGGGACTTCCTCGTCCCTTACCACTATCTTCCCTTGTTCTATCAGGTTTTAGACTACCCCTTTTAGGGTCCAACAATCATTGGTGTCATGTTCTTCTGCCCCCGAATGATAAGCACACATAACATCGGCTGTGTAAGCAGGCGATGCTGGATTTTGCCTTGTTTGAGGGACTGGCTGCAAGAGACCTACCTGGACGAGCTTAGAAAATAGACTGGCATATGGTTCGGCGATAGGTGTGAAGGTTTGTCTCCTGTGTGGTTCTTGGGGACGGAAGTTATTCTGGGGTGGTTGGGGATTATAATGGTTTCGGTAAGGAGGCTGATTTCTAGGAAGTGGAGCTTGGTTTCGGTTGTCTTGTTGTGGTGGTCGGCCATAAGGTTGAGCATTAATGACCATGTAGGGCTGAGGAGTATAGGCCATATCTTGGTGGGGGTAGTAGTGCTGCGGGGGTCTTTCCGGAAAAAGAGACCTGGGGGTATGGTATTTTCTTGTATCTATCTCCGCCATGGACGTTTCTTCCTTCTTTTTGCCCCTCGCTACTCCTCTAGACCCACCCTGAATGGCTTGGGAGGTAGCTTTGATAGCGGATTGGCTCAAGATTCGACCAGTTTTTAAATAGTTCTCGACCGTTTTGCCGATCTTGATGGTTTCAGTAAATGGTATGCCCATTGCGGACATCATATTTTGGAAGTAGTATGGCTCCTGAGCTTAGAGGAAAATCGTGAACATTTCGAACTCATACATTGGAGGTTTTACCCTGGATGCCTGCTCACGCCATTTAACTGCGTATTCTCGGAAGCTTTCTGAGGGTTTCTTCTTCAGATTCGTTAACGAGTTCCTATCTGGAGCTATGTCGATATTGTAATGGAACTGGTTGACAAAATATCTAGCAAGATCATCCCATATGTGCCAGCATGATATATCTTGGTCCATGTACCACTCAGATGCGATACCAACCAAACTCTCTCCAAAATAAGCCATGAGGAGTTCTTCTTTTCCACCAGCTCCTCGCAGCTGGTTGCAGTATTTCTTAAGATGAGCGATAGGATCACCGTGCCCATCGTACTTCTCAAATTTTGGGGTCTTGAATCCTAATTGCAGGTGCACATGGGGGAACATGCACAAATCACCACAAGACACATTTTTACGCCCACTTAAGCCTTGTATATTCTTTAAACTCTGTTCAATACTCCTCATTGGTTTTACCATCTCATCTTGCTCGGGTGCTCCGAGAATTTAATCTTTCCCTGGTGTAAGATCATATAAAGGCGGTTGAAGGTAAGCATTAGTGGTAAACTGGGTAGGTTCCGGTGAGAAAGATGGTGCTTGAAATGTCAATGAAGATGAGTCGAAGTTAGGCATGGGTAAAGCAGGTCGTACCGTAACTAAACAAGATGGTGCGGTGAATGTATTTGAAGCTTCTCCTGGTGGTGATACTTGGGGGCAAGAATCAGAATGTGATCCAGCGAAGTGAGCTAAAATGGTAAGATATCGCAGCGGGGTATTTGGATAACTTATGGGGATGTTGGAAATCCCGCTTGTCCTAGGAAACAACTCAGGGAATCCAGGGATCGCACTTGGTGGTTCTTTTCCATTGCCCCACACGTCCAATATTTCCATCATGCGGAGATGCATAATTCTATTTTCCTCAACCGTTGCTGACTTAAAAGTTGGGATGGCTGAGATTAAACTTTCCTCCGAAATAGGAATCGTTGTCAGAGGAATTTCTGAAGACATTTCAACACTTCCTTTCGACCTCGTGAAGTATGTATGAACATTTCCTTTTGACCTTGGCGAAGGATGGCTAAACAGCTCCTTTCGACCTTGTAAAATATGAATGTGAGGCCAGATTACCACAAAACCAACTACCTTTCTATAGAACCTTGACACAACAACAACTGATTAATTTGAGACAAGTAACATATAGGTAATCTCACGTTGGGGTGTGATGAACCTGAACATTTAGATGAGAATACATCAAAGGTTCAAATCTTGGGGCCCACGGGGTATCATTCGGTATTGTCGTGCGCCTGCGTGCAAGCTCCCCTTTGCAACTGATCTAATTTATTCATGACCTGGCGAACAAATATCATCACTGAGGCAAATAACATGGTATGACTCATTCGCTCCCCGGCCTGACACTTTATGACAATATAGTTGGCAATGCCTTTGATCCTTTCCCTGATTCGTCCCTTTTCTTGGAGGAGTCGACTTATTTGTAGGTATGAGCTTCTAGCACATGAGAGTACTGGAAATGAAGTTCTTGTAGAAACTTTATTTCCTTCTCCATCTCGGCAATTAACCCATAGCAATGGTCTCTCTCATCCTGAAATTCTTTGTCTCGCCGGGCTGCCTTTTCTTCCGTGGTACTCATTTTTCTCTTCATGCTGGCGATGGTTCCTTCGTAGTTTCTCTTCATTCGTTGCAAAAATTAGGCTCTTTCATTCATTCTTCTTGGCCCACTGCCCGAAGTCTTTCCATGTTTTCCTCTAATTTTTCTAATTCTTCCTGGCAGTCTGAAACTTGTTTCTTTAACCTTTTAATCAACCTTTCATCAGATAGACTTCTTTCTTGGTTCCTGGCATTTATTTTCATTTGCTGTATTCGGGCTTTGAGTGCTTCATTCTCTTGAGCCAACTTCTTTTTATCTCATTCATCGACTCCAGCCTATACACTCTTGTCGAATTGGAGATCTCGGACTTGTTTCTCCAACTGCCCTATTCTAGCTCGGTACTCCCTTTCCTTGGCTTGCCAAATCCATTGAACCTGGACCCCATTGGTGAATTGCAGCATGTTGGTCTTTTAGCGGGCCTCTTAGGGATTTGAAACTTTCTACCAAACCATGTCAAATATTTGGGATCTACCTCGCCTCTAGCTTGGTCCTGTACTATGGTTTTAGGCTCGAGGAACTGACACTCATTCCATATCTTTCGGATTCTGCCTTCAGGGAATGTAGCCTTCGGGCCTAACTCAATGACTTGCCCACTAAAGTCTTCATCGCTAGCATTGTCTGGAATCTTCCAAGTTGTCACAAAACTCGGTAAGGAGCATAAGGTTGTATGCTTTGAATACCCATCAAAAGAATATAAGGGACCTCTGCTGATATGTATACAGCTTCAGTAGCAGGAAGCCGCCCATAAGCCCATTGAACTTTATCTGCGGTCAGGGATCTAAAGCATGCCGACCAGGCCTCAGCACCTTCAGGGAACTCAATACTCGTCACCCGGGTCCTAAATTCCACAATACAACTCAATTCGGTTAAACCATAGCTCATATACCCTGTGCGATGATAGAAATGCTCCTGCATCCACAACTGTAACAAAAGATTGCAACCTTGAAAACTTTCACACCTTCCCGACACTTGGTCAAAGATCGGCACTCTTCAACTACAATTAAGGGAACCACTGTGCTAGTAGATTTTTTCATGGCAACATCTAGCATTCCCACCAGGTCGAGGTCGATGTGACCATCTTTTCTCGGACAAACCACCACTCCTAGAAAGGATACCATGAAGGCTAATCCTCGGCGGGCTTCCCATTGTCTTTATTCCCGGCATGTGTCAAGCCGCTATTGGGTTCCTTGAAACCTTTTGGGTTACCATACCGATGATATAAGAAATGCAATGTACAACACCCTTCCACTAGATGCGGGTCTTGAATGTCCCAGCTGATGTTCAACAAATCCAAAAACTTATGAAGGGTTATCGGTCATGGGGCCAGTGGGTATCTACCTCAAAGGTTCCCATTGAGACCCGCATATCACACAATCTCCTCTAAGGTAGGTGTGAGTTCAAAATTTGAAAACCAGAATACATTATAGGTCGGGTCCCAAAATGGTATTAGCACCTCAATGATATCTTTCCTCGGTTTGATGTTTAGTAAAACAACTAGACCGCCCAAAATCTTGACCACGGTATCTCTGCTTCCTTTTCCTAGATCATAACACCACATATGGAGTTTCAAGGGGATCTCACTTAGGACTGAGAAGGTTTCGATGTTATTTGAAGTCATCCTGCACGTTTAATTAAAAAAGATGACTTAGACTTATTTTGAAGACTGCCTATTTTGCAAATTTTCTTTATTTAACAAGATAGGGATTTGGTTTTGTGAATACGGCCTTTCAGCACTTCTAGGAGGAAGATTTTAAGGCAGTGCCTGCAAATTATTTAAAAACGACTAAGGGTGGTTGTTCTTGCAAAAACAGCCTTTCGTCGTCCTTTTGGGGACATTCGGCTTATTTTAACAAGGATGGTATCACCTGACTTATTTATGAAGAAAATTAATTTTTTATTTATTTTTCGCTATTTTGCATGTGCAGTCCGGGCGCGAAGCCGAAAAATATTTATGTGAAAATATTTAAATTCTGTGTTAGAAACTATGAATTTTGATGCTAATATTGCTATAGTTGACTTTGGTCAATATTTTGGGTAAATGGACCCGGACCCGTGACGTGACAATCTCGAGGGTCCGTAATTAAATTTGGGACCTGGGCGTATTTCCGGAATCGAAATCCGAGGTCCCAAGCCGAAGTACAGAGCTTTTCTGTGAAATAGTTTTGAAAATGCATAAGGTAAAATGAAAATGAAAATTTGATCAAAAGTGATGGTATCGGGCTCGTATTTTGGTTCTGACGCCTGGTACAAGTATTAAATGGGCGTTAAGCTCTATTTGTAAAGTTTGGTTGAAAATGGACGTCGTTTGACGTGTTTCGAACTAAAAGTGGAAACAATTTGAAAGTTTTAAACTTGAAATGAAAATCATGAGTTTTGGAGGTTGATTCTTTGATTTTGATGTTATTTTGGCGATTTGATCACACGAGTAAGTTCGTAGGATGTTTTTGAGGTTGGGTGCATGTTTGGGTTGGAGCCCCGAGGGCTCGAGTGAGTTTTGGATAGGTGTTAGGATCATTTTGTTGCATTTCCACTGCTGGTGTTTGCAGTCTTCGCAATTGCGAAGACTTATTCGCAAATGCGAACATCCCCCATTTGGCCCTGTCATTGCAAATACAATGTTTCTATTGCAAATGCGATATTCCCTCATGGCATACGGACTTCGCAAATGCGAAGTCCAATCTCGCAAATGCGAGTTTCCCTCTTTCTCTGCCCAGTTCGCATTTGCGAACATTATCTCGCAAATGCGAGTTCTCCCTTTTCCTTACCCAGTTTGCAATTGCGAACTATTTCTCGCAATTGCGAGGTCCCTTTCATTTCTCCCCAGTTTGCAAATGCGAAGTTAATATCGCATTTGCGACATCTGCACTCCTGCATCTGATACTTAAACGAATTCAAACCTCACTTTTCATATTTTTCAAAACCCAAGTCCATCATAGGCGATTTCTCACGAACCCCTTCGTCCCCAAACTACTTGTAAGTCAATTTTTGCTAGTTCTCTTCAATCTATATCATCTTTTAACATGATTTCATCCTTAAATCAAAGCTTTCATGGTTAAAAATGGGGGATTTTGGGTAGAACCTAGGTTTTCATAAATTGGGTATTTGGACCTCAATTTGGGGTCTGATTTCAAAACAAATTGCATGTATGAACTTGTGGGGGAATGGGTAACCCAGTTTTGGTTTGAACCTCGAGTTTTGACAACGTGAGCCCGAGGCATTTTGGGAATTTTTGAGTAAAACCTTGGGAATTTCATTCTTATGCATCCAAACTGATTTAACTAATATTTGTTGATACATTTGAGTAAATTGTGGTTAGATTCGACCGGTTTTCAAGCGAATTCGAGGGGTAAAGCTATCTTAGAAGCGTGAGTTGAGTTAAAAGCCTTCGAGGTAAGTGTTCAATTTAACTTTGGCTTGAGGGAATAGGATTAGGTTGTTATTTGTTATGTGCTATGTGGGGTCGGTGTATAGGTATGGTGGTGGTTACCTATGCGCCCGAGTCAAGCATGACCGTGATGTAGTATTTGCTATTAAATTGTGAAGTAAGTGAACAATTGTGATAATTAGTTGTTATATGGACTATGAAGTGAAATTTTAGGATTAATGAACTAAAGAGGAACTTATGGTATTTTTCCCTTGCCGGGATCATTGTTGAGTTGTATTCCCTTGCCGGGACCTATTGTTGAGTTGTATCTCCCTTGTCGGGACTCATTGTTGAATTATTCTCCCTTGCCGGGATATTTTTCCTTCATTTACATGTGTCTCTTTTTTTTCCTGTTTGGTTGTGATCATTAATTGGGAGAGGAAGAGAGAGTAAAAGCACGAAGGGTGATGTCGTGCACTGTTTAATGAGAGTAAAAGTACGAAGGGTGATGACGTGCACTGTTTATCGAGAATAAAAGCACGAAGGTTGATATCGTACCTTGTATTTGATATTTCTTGTGAAGTGAGAGTAAAAGCACAAAGGGGTGATGTCGTGCATTATATTTGACTACCTTGGTGAGGAATGAGAGTAAAAACACGAAGGGTGATATCGTGCAGTTGTTGATTCATTGGCTTTCCTATTTAATTATAAATTACTGAGCTTCATCTCTTGATTGTAGAAGCTACAATTGAACTGCTACTCTCCCAGCAAGCCCCCTTCCCCTTTTATTTGCTTAAATTCCTACTCTTTTTTTGTTACATATATTTGTACATGTTGGTTATGATAGGTCCGGTTTAGCCTCGTCACTACCTCGCCGAGGTTAGGCCGGGCATTTACTAGCACTTGGGGTCGGTTGTGCTTATACTATGCTTCTGTGCCTTTTTGTGCACAGGTCAGGACCCAGTCTACGGACCACAGCTTTAGATCTAGAGTGATCCTTCAGTCCAGAGGCTCTGAGGTAGTTCGCTGGCATTCGCGGGCCCCGAGTCTCCTCTATCTATTTCTTTCTAGTTTGTTTTAGTTGTATCAAACAGACTTATGATGTATTTCTTTCAGACTATTATTTTTAGTACTCTTTAGTTGTGCGTGAGTAGTGGCACCAGATATTGGGTAGAGATATGTTGTTAGCTTTCCACATATTTCTTTTGTTATTGTTATTAGAAGACTTATGCATGTTTTAATTAATTATTCAAGTATTTGATTCATTTAGATTTAAATTTGTGAAAATGATTATAAAGGTTGGCTTGCCTAGCTTCGATAGTAGGCGCTATCACGACTACCGATGGTGGGTAAATCTGGGCCGTGACAAGTTGGTATCAGAGCACTAGGTTACTTGGGTCTCACAACTCACGGACAAGCTCGGTAGAGTCTGAGGGATCGGTATGGAGACGTATGTATTTACCCCCGGAGGCTACAGAGTTAGGAAACGTTTCACTTTGTTCATTCTTGTCGTGCGATTCTGTTTCTCAAATATTGATTGTCGTTTCACTCCGTTCTTCCGCAGATGGCGAGAACACGTGCGTCTTCTTCTTCCGCGGAGAAGCCCTAGCCCCAAATAACATCTTGTTTGAGGGGCAGGGGCCGAGGCCATGCCATAGGCCGTGGAAGGGGCAGAGCTCAGCCCCAGGCAGTAGTTCCAGAGGTGGAGCCTCATATAAACTTTGATGAGGAGGTTCCAGCTACACGAGCTCCAGTGGGCCCAGCTCAGGTCCTAGGAGGAGTGATGCTTTCTTCGGATCTTCAGGATGCTCTTGTCCGCATAGCAGGCTTTATGGACAGTGTGGACAGAGCGGGATTGCTGTCGGTAGCACCAGCCACTTCTCAGGCTGGAGTAGGGCTTCAGACTCCTGCTACATGTACTCCGGAGCGGGTAGCTCCCCAGACTCAGGTTCCGTTGGTTCAGCCCGCAGTGGCAGCTAAGACAGGTATTACAGCTCAGGCCGGAGATGGGACGGCCATGTCTTCAAATGCTTTGTGTAGGCTTGATTGGTTCTCCAAGCTTTTCACTACTAATTTCAGTGGTGCTTCATCGGAGGATCCCTAGGACTTTCTATACAGTTGTTATGAGATCCTCAGGACTATGGGGATAGTAGAGACCAATGGGGTCGATTTTTGCACTTTTATACTTGTGGGGTTCGCCAAGACTTGATGGAGAGATTATTGTCTATCTAGCCCAGCAGGGTCCCCAGTTCTGACATGGGATCAGTTTGCTGAGTTATTTTTGGAGAAGTTTCTCCCCGTCACTAAGCAGGAGGCGCTTCGTAGACAGTTTTGGAATCTTCAACAGGGCTCTATGACAGTTACCCAGTATGAGACCATATTTGTTGACTTGGAAAGCCATTCAGTAGCGATACTTCCTGTAGATCAGGAGACGGTATGGAGGTTCATTAATGGATTGATTCAGCCCATTCACCTATAGATTGCTGTGGGATTTGGCAGTGATATTAATTTTCAAGAGGCGGCCAATGCGGCCCGTCGAGTATAGATGGCCTTGGCTCGAGGAGGTAGTTAGGGTTCAGAGAATAGGCCTCGAAATTTTGGAAGGTTTAGTGGTACCTCGTCCAGAGGTAGGGATTTTCTTGACAGAGACCATCCCCTGAGACCATTCCAATCGGCACTTCAGGTTTCTCATGGTACGCCAGGCGATGGTGGCCACCAGCAGTTTTATTCAGACCATTAGTCTTTTAGCGCACCACCAGCCCCCATCAGTGCACCGCTACTTCAGAGCTTTAGCACGGACATACCGGTCAACAGGGCCAGCAGCCTCAGCCGCAGAGGGCATGTCATAGTTGTGGTGACACAGGTCATGTTATCAGATATTGCCCTCGAGCCTCGAGTAGTTCTCAGCATTAGGGTCGTCACCCTACAATTCAGGCAGCAAGTGATCCACAGGCCGCCCAGCCAGCTAGAGGTGGGGGTAGGGATCATAGAGGTGGAGGGAGAGACCGTAGAGGTGGAGCTCGGACAGCCAGAGGTAGGGGTCAGCCCGCAGCAAATCATCCCAGAGACGTAGTTCAGGGAGATGGGAGCCAGCCCCATTGTTATGCATTGCCAGCCAGGCCTGAGGCCGAGTCATCTGATGATGTGATTACAGGTACTATACTGGTCTGTGATAGGGGTGCTTCGGTATTATTTGATCTGGGAACTATTTATTCTTATGTGTCATCCTATTTTGCAACCCATTTGATTATGCCTAGTGAGGCTCTGGGTATTCATGTATATGTTTGCACACCGGTTGATGATTCTATAGTGGTCGACCGAGTGCATCGTTCTTGTGTAGTGGTATTGAGGGTCTTGAGACCCATGTCGATTTATTGCTTCTAGACATGGTGTACTTTGATGTTATATTGGGGATGGACTGCTTGTCCCCATATCATGCTATCTTGGATTGTCACGCCAAGACCGTGACTTTGGCCTTGTTAGACTTGCCCGTACTTGAGTGGAGAAGGATTCCAAGTCATGCCACCCATATTTTGTATGTCAAGGCTCGACGTATGGTCGAGAAGTGGTGTTTAGCATATTTGGCATATGTTCATGACTCCAGCCTAGAGGTTCCATCAATCGACTCTTTTCTTATTGTTCGGGAGTTCCCCGAGGTTTTTCCTTCAGACTTTCCGGGTATGCCACCCGACAGGGATATTGATTTCTGTATTGATCTGGCTCCTTGTACTCAGCCTATTTCTATTCCGCCGTATCGATGGCCCTGCCAGAGTTAAAAGAGTTGAAGGAACACCTTCAGGATTTGCTTGATAAGGGTTTCATTAGACCTAGTGTATCACCTTGGGGTGCGCCAGCGTTGTTTATGAAGAAAAAGGCGAGTCAATAAGGATGTGCATTTATTACCGCAGTTGAACAAGGTGACGATAACGAACAAGTATCTACTGCCGAGGATCAACAATTTTTTGACCATCTTCAGGGTGATAAGGTGTTCTCGATGATAGATTTGAGGTCTGGTTATCATCAATTGAGGATTAGGGCGTCTGATATCCCTAAGACAGCTTTTCGTACTCGGTATGGGCATTATGAGTTTTTGGTCATGTCGTTTGGGTTGACCAATGCTCCGGCAGCATTCATGGAGTTGATGAACCGAGTGTTCAGGCCCTACTTGTATTTATTTGCGATTGTATTCATTGATGACATCTTGGTATACTCTCGCAGTTAGGAGGAGCATGAGCAGCACCTCAGAGTGGTTCTTCAGACTCTCAAGGATAGCCAGTTGTACGCCAAATTCTCGAAGTGCAAATTTTGGTTGAGTTCATTAGCATTCATGGGTCATGTCGTATTAGCAGAGGGTATTCAGGTGGACTCAGAGAAGATAGAGTCAGTCAAGAACTGGCCTCGACCAGCTTCAGCTACAGATATTCAGAGCTTCTGGGGGTTAGCTGGTTACTACAGACGTTTTGTGGAGGGGTTTTCATCCATTGCAGCCCCGATGACTAGATTGACTCAAAAGGGTGCCCAATTCAGATGGTCAGATGAGTGCAAGGCGAGCTTCCAGAAGCTCAAGACAGCCCTGACTACGGCACCGGTATTGGTGTTGCCCACAGGATCTGGGCCTTATACTGTATATTGTGATGCTTCCCGCATTGGACTTGGCACAGTGTTGGTGCAAAACGGCAAGGTCATAGCATATGCGCCGAGGCAGTTGAAGATCAACGAGAAGAATTATCCAATTCATGACTTAGAGTTGGCAGCCATTATTCATGCCTTGAATCTCCTGAGGCACTATTTGTATGGTGTGACGTGTGAGGTGTACACGGATCGCAAGAGCCTTCAGCACCTATTCAAGAAGAAAGAGTTAAATTTGAGACAGCGAAGGTGGTTGGAGTTGTTAAAAGATTATGATGTTTCTATATTGTACCACCCATGGAAGGCCAATGTGGTGGCTGATGCATTGAGTAGAAAGTCCGCCAGCATGGGTAGTCTTGCATATATTCCGGTCAGCCAGAGACTGCTTGCCTTGGATGTTCAGGCATTGGCCAATAGATTTGTGAGATTGGATATTTCTGAGCCCAGCAGGTTGCTAGCTAGCACGGTTGCTCGCTCGTCATTGATGGAGCGTATCCGGGAGCGGCAGTTTGATGACCCCCATTTGTGTGTCCTGAGAGACACGGTGCACAAGGGAGGTGCCAAGGAGATGACTTTGGGAGATGATGGCATATTGAGGTTGGAGGGGCGAGTTTAAGTGCCCAATGTTGATGGTATTCGAGAGTCAATCTTAGCGTAGGCCCATAGTTCTCGGTATTCTATTCACCCGGGCATCGCGAAGATATATCAGGATTTGAGACAGCATTATTGGTGGCATAGAATGACGAAAGAGATTGGTGCATTTGCGACATCTGCACCCCTGCAACTGATACTTAAACGAATTCAAACCTCACTTTTAATATTTTTCAAAACCCAAGACCACCATAGGTGATTTCTCTCGAACCCATTCGTCCCCAAACTACTTGTAAGTCAATTTTTACTAGTTTTCTTCAATCTCTATCATCTTCCTAAATGATATCATCCTTAAATCAAAGCTTTCATGATTAAAAATGGGGGGTTTGGGGTAGAACCTAGTTTTTCATAAAATTGGGGATTTGGACCTCAATTTAGGGTCCGATTTCAATACAAATTGCATATATGAACTCGTGGGGGAATGGGTAACCCGGTTTTGGTTCAAACCTCGAGTTTTGACACGTGAGCCTGGGGGAATTTTGGGAATGTTTGAGTAAAACCTTGGAAATTTCATTCTTATGCATGCAAATTGATTTAACTAGCATTTGTTGATATATTTGAGTAAATTATGGTTAGATTCGACCGGTTTTCAAGCGAATTCGAGGGGTAAAGCTATCCTAGAAGCGTGAGTTGAGTTGGAAGCTTTCGAGGTAAGTGTTCGATCTAACTTTGGCTTGAGGGAATAGGATTAGGTTGTTATTTGTTATGTGCTATGTGGGGTCGGTGTATAGGTATGTTGACAGTTACCTATGCGCCCAAGTCAAGCATGACCGTGATGTAGTATTTGCTATTAAATTGTGAAGTAAGTGAACAATTGTGATAATTAGTTGTTATATGGACTATGAAGTGAAATTTTAGGATTAATTAACTAAAGAGGAACTTATGCTATTTTTCCCTTGCCGGGATCATTGTTGAGTTGTATTCCCTTGTCGGGACCTATTGTTGAGTTGTGTCTCCCTTGCCGGGACTCATTGTTGAATTATTCTCCCTTGCCGTGATATTTTTCCTTGATTTACATGTGTCTCTTTTTTTTTCCTGTTTGGTTGTGATCATTAATTGGGAGAGGAAGAGAGAGTAAAAGCACGAAGGGTGATGTCGTGCACTGTTTAATGAGAGTAAAAGCACGAAGGGTGATGACGTGCACTGTTTATCGAGAGTAAAAGCACGAAGGCTGACGTCGTACCTTGTATTTGATATTTCTTGTGAAGTGAGAGTAAAAGCACAAAGGAGTGATGTCGTGCATTATATTTGACTACCTTGGTGAGGAATGAGAGTAAAAACACGAAGGGTGATATCGTGCAGTTGTTGATTCATTGTCTTTCCTATTTAATTATAAATTACTGAGCTTCATCTCTTGATTGTAGAAGCTATAATTGAACTGCTACTCTCCCAGCAAGCCCCCTTCCCCTTTTATTTGCTTATATTCCTGTTCTTTTTCAGTTATTGCATATATCTGTACAAGTTGGTTATGATAGGTCCGGTTTAGCCTCGTCACTACCTCGCTGAGGTTAGGCTGGGCACTTACCAGCACATGGGGTCGGTTGTGCTGATACTACACTTCTGTGCCTTTTTGTGCACAGGTCAGGACCCAATCTACGAACCGTAGCTTTAGATCGGGAGTGATCCTTCAATCCAGAAGCTCTGAGATAGTTCGCTGGTGTTCGTGGGCCCCGAGTCTCCTCTATCTATTTCTTTCTAGTTTGTTTTATTTGTATCAAACAGACTTATGATGTATTTCTTTGAGACTTTTATTTTTAGTACTCTTTAGTTGTCCGTGAGCAGTGACACCAGATACTGGGTAGAGATATGTTGTTAGCTTTCCGCATATTGCTTTCATTATTGTTATTAGAAGACTTTCGCATGTTTTAATTAATTATCTAGTATTTGATTTGTTTAGATTTAAATTTGTGAAAATGATCATAAAGGTTGGCTCGCCTAGCTTCGACAATAGGCGCCATCACGTCTCTCGATGGTGGGTAAATCCGGGTCATGACAGGGGGTCTTGTGGCAGCTAGGTTTCTTGGATCAAAATCATTATTCGACAAATCGTGGGTTGATTCGAATGGGGACTAATGGTGTTCTAGTGGTGAGGGAGATCCAAGGGTCAAAGGGTGTAAGTTTGGTGGCTATTGGATGAGTTAGAATTTTTAGCTGATCTTTGATCGAATATTCGAAGGGATTCATAGGCATTCGGGGTTAGCTGTTAGGATGGTTGGAACGAGGAGGTTAAGAGGATCTTAGGGTGCAAACACGAAGGTATTAGAATGGCTGAAGGGGATGAAGGGGTCTTATTCGATTTGGGGGGGTAGGGTGTTGGTATTTTGGTAAATTAGAATGGCTGAATTAATCGAAGCCGTTTGATTATGGAAACCAATGGTCCAGATTAGGTCACTCAAATCAAACGGGGTTGTTTTGTTTAAGTAGTGGACTGGGTTATGGGGAAAACGGGTCAGGTCGTGTTGGGAACGAGAATAGAGGGAGATTTTGGACCGTTGATCAATTGGATGAATGGTTGAGATTTGAGATGCCAAAACGACGTCGTTTGGTTGAGATCTGAGATGGATCAAAATTGGACCGGGTATAGGGGAGCTTTGGGCCTAGTTTTGGTTCCAATTAAAACGACCCAAATCCATTTTTCTCTTTATTTTTAATTTCTTTTCTTTTTCTTTTAATTCTTAATTTAAAAACATTAAAATCCTAGATTAAATTACAAATAAATCAAATTGACTTCTACTAACAATTAACACACACAATTAAATACCAATTTAAAATAAAATCACATAACTAGACCTTTAAATGCTAAAATGCAAAGTACTTTTGTGATTTTTTATTTTGTATAACAAAAAATTACTTAATTAATCCAAAATAAAAAAAAATTGAATCCTAAATGTAAATTCAACATATTATTATGTTTTTTTGTATTTTCATTGATTGAAACAAATAGACATGCAAACACAAATGCAACCAATAACCACAAAAATCCACAAAAATTGCAAACAACAGAAAATTATTTTATTTTCAATATTTGGGAATAATTCTCATATAGGAAAAAAACGCGTGCTCACAACGCAAACACGCTAAACTTCTCAAGCGAGAGTAATTGGGCTTCTTTCCATATTACAGTTCGAAAGGGCATTTGTTCTTTAGAGGAGTAGTTGGAAGTCTGTTAATAAGAAAGGTTGCTGTAAGTATTCATTCTCCCAATATTTCAATGTTTGGATTGAAAGAGTAGTGTCATGTGCACTTCAAGAAGATATTTATGCTCTTTTCACCACTCTATTTTGTTGTGGTGCATAAGGACATGTTTTCTAGTGGTTTATTCCCTTTGATTGAAAAAAGGAGCCTGCTTCATTGCTAATAAACTCTAGGCTGTTATCATACCTTATACATTTAATAGTGATTTGAAATTGGTTTTCTACCATACTCACAAAAGCCTTTATGACTTATAGGGTATTACTTTTGCAACTCAAGAGATGGGTCCAAGAATATCTACTATAATAATTTACTAGGGCAAGGAAGTATTTGAAGTTATTATGTGTGGCCACATGATAGGGACCCCAAAGATCTACATGGAGTATTTCAAAAATTTTAGCGGTGTCAATTGTTCTTTGAAGAAAGGGAAGCCTAGATTGTCTGGCCATTGGGCAAATGGTACATATAAAAGGTTGTTTGGTAGAAAAGGTTGCAGGTATTATAGAAATGCCTCTCATTTTACTGAAGGATACATGACCAATTCTGAAATGCCACATAGATTCACATTAACACTAAGAAATGAGCAAGAAGACAAACCAGAAACACAATCTTTTTTATTGCAATTGAAGCTATTTACGACAGGGAATGGATTGTAGGAATGAGATAGACGATGTATAAAATTCACATTATCAACATGAGTAGAAAAAAAGAAGGAAGATCACAATTTTGTTCAGGTGTAAGACTGCCTTTTTCAGACACTTAGAACATAGGAAGTACAGTCCATCATATATATTACTAATCTCGAAAGACCTATTCAGTGAAGGGGCCTGCAGTAGACATGAAGTGTCAGAAAAGGATGCAATGCATTTGAGACATATTGCTAATGAACTGATAGACATTAGATTAAATTTAAAGGATGGAATAAACAAGACCTTGTACAGAATAATTTTAGGTGTCATGGTTACATCTCTAATTTCAGTTACTTTAACTTTGTAACTATTTGAAAGTTTAACTAACAGAGGATGTGGTATGCTTACAATATTTTGTAGGTGAGTTTTGTTAAAATTCATATGGTCTGATGCCCCGAAATCTAATCCATAAGTCGGCTTTTGCACTAAGGGGTCGTTAGGTAGGAGGCATTAGAAAAAATAATGCAAGCATTAGCTCTATGTGTTACTAATACCTTATTTGGTATATTTTTTCAACCCGTGTATAACTAATGCTTGTAGTAGTTATACATTATACTTGGTATAACCTATGTATAAGTAATACATAGAAAACCATGACATTAGTAATACCAAGGATGTTAATGCATGCATCAGCATAGTTTGAAGACAAAATTGTCCTTAAAGTCCCATAAAGCTAGAGAATATGGAGGACATTTGTAAATAATAATTTTTTTAAATTAGGCAATGCATTATAATTTTTAACACATCACACCAAACAGTAAATAACGAATAATATATGCATAACTAATGCTTGCATTACTAACTGATGCATTACTAATTTCCGTGAGCACGTGATTTTTGTCCCACATGAATTACTCCTACAAAGTACAAAATCTCAAAGAATTAGATTTTTCTTTTATTTGTTTGTAATTTTAGGAATTATTGTAGAATTTGCTTAATTATATGTAATTTTCTGTGCATGTTTAATTTTTAGTTAAGTCATGAAAACACAAAAAATACTATGTATTTGCATTTACGATTTATTTATATTTTTTGGTTAATTAGTAAATTAATTATTTTATACAAATAAAAAAATCACAAAAAATAATTTACTTTCCTTTTTTAACTTTTAATGTAGTTTTTATTTTTATTTTGGAATTAATTAATTATCATAAATACTATGTTGATAATTAGATTAATTTGGTAAGTTTGTTTTAATTTAGGAATTTATTTAGTTTGTACTGAATTTGAAAAAAAAAAGGAAAAAAAAAAAAGAAGAAAACAATTTGAAATTGAAAAGAAAGGTTTGAAAATAACAAAAGGCTGATCTTGGGCCAATTCAGCCAACCCAAATAACTTCCCCCCTCCCTCGAAAAAATGCTTCGAATCTAGGCCCAAATCACGTCTTAACCCGGCATTGTCTTCAGCTATGACCGAACGACGCCGTTTTGAGTTAGCCTATGATAACCCAATCTTGACCCTTCATTTCCTTTCATCCAACGGTCATCAAAGCCTCATCATAATTGCATAAAAATGTCTGAAACCCCCTGACTAACCAAGTATTCGTTCCCTTTCACTTCATCTTCTCTCATTCTAACCATGAGCCCTAAATGCCGCCCTAGATACCTCACCCTCTCTAATGGCAGCGCCACCTCAAAACCACACCAAATTTACACCATAGAGCCCTCATGACCTCCCTTTTACCAACCTCAAACCAGTTTCGCTCAAATCAATTTAGACTGTCTCGAATCTTCAATCAAAACAATCCGGCCAAACCCCTAAAAAATCCCAAATCTCCCAAATCGTCAAGTTTCAATGAAAGATTGGGATCGAAATTGATTTTATTCATGCGTTGTCAATGAGAACACATGATTAATGTTAATCTCGGCTAAAAATCAAAGGTTTTCAAGATCTTTTCAAAGTCCGCTATCAACACGCCTTTTTCTAGGTATTTCTCCAGCCACTTTTCTTTCGTTTTTTGTTTTTTTCTCATTCTCACCTCCTTCTGCTTCTTTCCTTTTCTTTCTTAGTTTTCTGTTCATTTTTTGTGTGCATGTTAATTCTAAATTTATCTTTAGCCGCATATTTTTTGGCTTATTGAATTTTGTTGTTTGTTTGCTCAAATATCCTTCTATTTTCTATTTTCTTTGGATTCCGAATTTCAGAAGTTTCTTGTAACGTTGATCGATCCAATTTCCTAATTGTTTTTGTTGGTTTTGGGAATCAATGTGGGCTTAGTAGGATAAAAGCTCAAAGAGGAGGGGGGTCAGTCCGGGTTTGCAAGCCTAGATTTTGGGTTAAGTGTTGGGTCAACTTGACCCATATTTAGTCTGTTGGTAAATACCAAAGGTTTAAAGGGTATTTGGGAGAATTTAGCTAAAAGAATCTTTAAAAACCAACTAGGAAGGTTCCAAGAAAGAGAGGATTTGGTTAATTTCAGCAATTGGTCTTAAAATTTGGGGTTTTAACTTAAAACAGTAGAAATTTGGAAGGGGTAATTGAAAAACTAGAAGTTATTTCTGCTGCCGTCAAGGGCTCTCTATAAAAGGTTTGTTTCTCTTCATTGAAGAGAGATTTTTTAGAGAATTATAACACTGAAAACTTTAGAAAATGGCTGAGTTCTATAATATTGAAATCTCTTGCAATTTTCGTGAAGAAATTGGTTTTGGTTTCCTATTTTCTTTTTAATCTCTATAGTTGAAATCTTCAAAGCAATTCTGATTCATTCTGGTTTAAAAAATAGTCCATAAGAGTTGAATCTTGTTGTGTTTAGAGCAGTTGATTCACTTGTTTTGTTGCTGCTGTTGAGCTCTTCATTTTTCTTGTTTTCTTTTGATATCCAGGCACTTCCTTTGGATCCTAGAGAATGTGAAACTCGATTTGAAGCATGAGATCGAAAATGTGGAGTTTAAGCAGAGCATCAGCTTATCTGTTTAGAATTTAGCTTTAATTTATGCACTGCATTATTTTTTTTACAGTTTGAGTCCAGTATTCTTGTCAAGTATGCTGTAGCTAGACTTTGGGTCTTGTCATGTGGACTCATATCATTGTTTATCTTATCATGGACAGTTATTATATGGACATGTATGTTGATGTTAAGGTTTTAGGTCGATTTCATTATGATTTTGTTTGCTCTGATTTTGATTTTTTTACATGACTTCAAGGCTTATTGTTTTTATTTTGTGAATGCCAAAGGCAAAAGTTTGAAGACTTTACTATTAAACATTCTACTGGAAAAGCATCAGCTTTGAATTTTAAATTAGTTTTTCAGTTTTATTTGGCTTTGATAAAATTAGTAGGTATTCGTTTCTTCTTTAAGATCTGGAGTTGGACAGGTTTAAGTCCATGTTAGTGGATGTATTTTTTCTAAAATCATGTTACTTTTTCTGGTTGAAATTCGAGTTCTGTTATATTAAATGATGAAACAATTTGTGCACGAGTCGTATAACATTAAGGGTTGTATTTTATTATGGAATGTGATTTGGACTTTAAAAAATGTGCTATGCATCTGTGTAGAACTGGCAAGAATTGTTAGTAGCTGTTTAAATCTTAAGATTTTTGTGAAGAAGTGTAACTGGTTTACCCCAATTGTGCTGAATCAAGCAATTGGGCCTTTAGCATTAGCCCAGCTGTGCCAAATGCCCCTTCACTGGTCCAATATCCGTTCTGGGCATCTTATGAGCCCAATTGTCCCCTTTTGCTTCGATATGGACTTCTCTTTCAAAGGCAATTGGGCTTGCTGCCAGATTGTCTTTCCAAATAACCAAATGTTAATTTCATTTAACACCAAGCCTTTATTTTATTCGATTTAATTTAAACATTAGCATTAAAACAAATTAAGATTCCCTTAGTCTTTTAATCAATTAATTAAACTCCTTCAATTAGATCAAGGTGCGCCGTATTAGTAAAACCTATAACATACGGCCCTCGGAGATCAGATCAAGCTAAGGCGTGCCATGCCAAATAAAATTTTGAAACCCATGGACCTTTTCTAATGAATTTTAACTCTTTAAAATCGAGGTGTGCTATTAATTGAATTTTTCATGGCCCTTGCAAACTTTGTTATAATCTGAAATTTCGTAGTTTGCTTTAGGCGCGCTATGAAAATTGGTTTCCTTTATTTGTTAAATTTGGATATTTCATGTGACCCAATTTCATTTCTCAATAACGTTAAATAAAATATATTGTGGACCGCGGGTGCATTTCATGTGGTGCGGTTCAAGGCACATCTTAAATAACGTTGAATCTTCATAAAATAATTAAAAGCGGTCAATAGGTTAAAATGTACCATATGCTAAAACATGTATTGAACTCAGATAATAGGCCAATTATATCAGTTTAAGTAACCGTGCTAAAATCATGGAATTCGGGAATACCTAACCCCTTCTCCTGGATTAACATAATTCCTTGCTTAGAATTTCTGGTTCGTAGACTTCAAAGGAAAAGTCGAATTTTTTCGATTTGGGACTTAAAATAAATCGGTGACTTGGGACACCAATTAAAATATTCCAAGTGGCGACTCTAAAAATAAAAATAAATAATCACATTTTGAATAGTGTCATTTAAAGTGGAAAAACTCTCCCATATACCTTATCGGGTGTAAAAAAAAGGCAGTGTGACAGCTCTCGCGACTCCCTTGGGATTCAAACCTAGAACTTTGGTTCATGGTTTAAGAATTTCGAGCTTAGAATAACTGTTATAGTTGGCTTGTTTTATCTAATTTTTACATGTTGAGCCTAATGTGCTAATGGCCACTTTTACCGTTTTGATATTGTTTGGACTGTATATAAATTTCTACGAAACCCTCCTCTCTCTGAGCCTTCTAATTTGTCTGGGAAGTTTGCACTTCGTGTGACTTTTTTTCTATTAGAGTCATTATCCCAATTTTAGAACGAGGTTCGGACAAGTTGCAAAGCCGGTGAAGCTTCTGTATTCCCGGTATGCTGCCCTCCCTCGGCTCGAGCTGTCCGCTCGGGCAAGTAAGGTCTAGAAAAATACACTCAGGTTTAAATCCTAGTATAACAAAATCTCATGTCGAATCCCTAGTAGGAACACTTGTTTGCATCACATGCATTTGACTTTGAGATATTCAACACAAGGGTTGAGTCTGTCTAGGACAGGTGTACCTGAAATAAAAAGACCATCCTGATGCATTTTAGTTGCTACTTGTGCATTTATTTGCTTTAAATTGCATGTTGACCGGCTTATGAATAATAGAGAAAAATCAATTGAGGGCTGAGAGACATAATTACCTATTTTGAAAAAAAATCCAATGTCCAAAAAATACCGAAACTCTACCGAAATTTTGAAATGGAAAAGAAAATTTGTTTTAAAAAAAATATTTGATATTTTTATTATTATGTCAAAGCTACCCGAACTACGCAAGTTCGATTCACACTGGATGTTGGATACGTAAGCAACCCTTACCGGGTCCATTTGCATTTTTGCAAGTATAATCCAAAAAAGAACAAAATTTTTTGTTGTCTTGTCATAAATAAGTTAGGTGATTCCATTCTTGTCTAAATAACCAAAATGATCGTAAAAGGGAGCCGGAAGGTTGTTTTTGCAAGAACAATCACATATGGTCTCTTTTTAAAATTTTTGGACGATTAGCAAACACAACCCTAAAATCTTCTTTTCTGAAGTGCTGAAGGGGCTTATTTGCAAGGTCGAGCTGTTGTTTTGAAATGAAAAATTTTGAAAAAATAATAAAATTTGATAACCTTTCTCTTGAGTCAAATAAATTATGATTTCTTAACCAATCACCCTAATAAATGTGCAGGATGAGCACAAATGAAAATGGACCCTTCGCAGTTTTGAGGAAACTTCCACTACAGCTCCATATGTGGTGGAACGACCTAGGAAAATTCAACAGACAGACTATGGTAAAGGTTTTTGGCGGTCTCGTGGGACTTCTAAAAATCAAAACGAGGTTGGATGTAATTGAGTCCTTGATACCTTTTTGGGACCCGACTCATAATTTGTTTCACTTTTTTGATTTTGAGCTCACCCCCACGCTGGAGGAAATTTGGGCTATGCTGGTCTTAGTGGGAATCGCAGAAGTTGATACCCGGTGTCGCCAAGAACAATGTCTCCTCACAAGTTTCCAGATCTGTTGAGCATCAGTCGGGAGGTTCAGGATGGGAATTTATCTGAAGGGTTTTGCACTTTCCAATTCTTGTACCTGCTTTATGGTACACCCCATGATTTTGATGCACCAGATACTGGTCTAAACCATTTAGGAAATAAAGATAAATGGGAGGCACGTCGGGGTTTGGCTTTTATCCTGACAATTTTGGGTGTCATCATTTGCCCAAGAAAAGACGGAAACATAGAATTGGGTCTTGTTAGAATGGTCGACGTCATGATCAAAAAAGCTAATGGAACCTTTGTTGCAATGATCTTTGCTGAGATTTACCGAGCTTTAACTATATGCCGAGAAGGGGGGGAATTCTTCCAGGGCTGTAACCTGCTACTACAACTTTGGATACAAGAAAATTGTTGTCACCATGTGGGGTATATGAACTACGATGACTGGTCTGAATTGCATTGAAGAATATGAAAACCGAGTGGTGGGTTGTGAACTTCCATAAGGTACAGAAGCTTGGTTGCGCACTTGAGTTCTTTAAATTTGGACAAAATTGAGTGGACTTTCGGTTGGCTCCCTGTCGCTGAAGTCATCTACATGTCATCTGAGGTATGCTATCTTATCTTAATGGGTCTTCGGAGCATTCAGCCATAAGCTCCTCACAGGGTGTTGTGCCAATTAGGCAGGTTTCAGATTATCCCACATGACGAAGGTCTAAGCTTATAAGTCATCGAATTGGGTCCAAAATTTGTATTCCCAGAAGGAAATATTCATCAGATTTGGAGTGAGTGAAGATTTCTAAAGCAAAAACAAGGGTGGGGGATCTATCTAAAGGCAAGTTAGACCCTAATTACATGAATTGGTTTAGTATGAAATTTCAAATCCCTTAAGAGCCCGAACGGCCTACTAAAAGACCCCACGTCCAGCAATTCACTAACGATTCACGGGAGCAATGGGATTGGATGACGAATGATGCCAGCTATAGGCCCAAGATAAGTAAATTGGAGGGACAAATCAGGGATGTCAAATTTGACAATAGTATACAAGATGCTGCCAATGAAGGGGAAAGAAGAAGCTGGATCAAGAAAACAAAGCCCTTAGAGCTTAGATCCAAAAAATGAAAATATCTGCGAAGAAGCAGCAAAGAAGTTGAGGAGATGAAAGGCTCATAAGTGGTCTTAGAAGGAAAGTGTTTGAGTATCCAAATGACTTAGAAAAATCCGAGGTTAGTCTGGCAAGAGTCCGAGCACAGCTGAAAAAAATGCAGAGGGACGGGCGGAGTTTGTATGGCAATTGAAAAGAAAATATGAGGGAACATTCATAGATTTGAAGAAAAAGCAAAATATCCTTGAAAATGAAGATAGCCAAACAACCCAAGAACTTTAAAGCCGAAAGGGAACATTGCTATGCAACAACTGCAGAGTCAAAACCATCATGATACCCAAGTGGTAGAAGCTTGGTCTCTGAAAGTCACGCGTCTGCTCAAAGAAAAGGGTATCATCAGGGAGAGGATTAGAGCAATTGCTGATTAAATCATCATAAAATTCCATGAATGTGAAGACATAACTCAAACCACCTTCTTTGCTGCGGTAATGACCTTTGTTCGCCATATAATGAGTGATCTAGAGCGTCTTCAAGGGGATCTTGCACATAGGCCCGTGGCAAGACCGACTGATGTCCCACGGACCCCTGGAGTAGAATCACTTATGTACTCTTGATTTTAAATTCTTAGAAAAGTATGATAGAGTCTTTTGTAATAGAAAACAGTAGAATTTTTATTGAGAAAAATTCAAAAAAATTATTTTCTTTGCTTTTCGTATTTATATCTTGAACTACATAATGATCTAATTCATACATCGTCGTGACACGTAGGCAATCCTTATCGGATCCGATCATAATTTTGTAAATGACTCGAATAAAATAAGACATATAGGAAGGAAAGAACCAAAAGAAAAAAAAAAGAAAAGAGAGCCAAAGAAAAAACAAAAGAAAAGCGAGAGAAGCAAGAAAAGAGAGGAAAGAAAAGGGAGAAAAATCGGAATAGGAAGAGAAGCATCAAAGAGCCAAAGTGGAAAGAAAAGAAAATGGGGAGATAAACAAAAGCCGGGATGAAACACGAAATCGTTGCGAAACATGTAGAAACACATTTAACTATATAGGTGCATCACACCCTAATGTGCGATTACCTATTTGTTAATTGATTCAAACTAACCCATTTGTTGTCTACTGTTGAGTATAGGTTCTATATTAAGGTGGTTGGTTTTGTGGTAATTTGTCTTCACATACGTACTTCACAAGATCAAAAGGGAGTGTTGAAATATCGTCGGAAAGTCATTCGCCAACATTTCCTATCCTGGAGGATAGCTGTAACGACCTGACCAGTCGTCCCGTGAATTATCGCACCATTTTTCTCGTTTTATGCTTTAATACATTTCAATATATGTATTTGGAGAGTTTGAGGTAATTCGGATGGAGTTAATAGAAATGAGACAATTAGTCTCTTTATGAGATGGTTAGTTCGGAAAAGTCAACCGAACATTGACTTATGAGTTAGAGGGTTTGGAATGGGTTTCCGATGATTTGACTAGTTTCGGATGGCGATTTGTGACTTAGGAGTGAAATCAGAACTGAATTTCGAGGTCCAGTGTAGAATTTGGCTTGAATTGGCTAAGTTAGAAATTTGGCGAAGTCTGGTTAATGGGTGAGATTTTGATCCGGGGGCCGGAATGAAATTTCGATAGTTGCAGTAGCTCCGCTAGGTGATTTTGGACATGCGTGCAAATTTTCGGATCATTCAGAGGTGTTTAGGTCGGGTTTTGGATCAAATACAAGTTTCGGAAGTTTTAGTTTAACTTAGGATTGAATTTGTGGAAATTTTATGATTTTGATGTTTATGATAGTGTTTTGATGCTTCGAGAAAGTTTGAATGAGGTATTGAGGTCCCGAGGGCCTCGGGGTGATTTCGGATGGCAATCGGACTAGTTTTGGACTTAGAGGACTGCTGGTTTTCAGCTGTCGGTGTTGCAGAAGATATTCCTTCACGCTCGCATGGGTATGTCGCGAACGCGTAGAAGGAATTGGAGAGCCTAGGATTTTGGTCTTCGCGTTCTCGAAGGGAGGCCGCGTTCGCGTAAGCCTGGGGCCTATGACCTTCGCGTTCGCTTAGCAGGAACGCATTCGCGAAGGGGAAATGCTGAGGGGATTGTTTCGTGCTTCGTGTTCGCGTCCCTGGCATTCATTCGTGAAGGAGAAGGGGTAGTTGTGCATCGCGTTCGCGAAGAAGGAATTTCCGCCTGGACAGAAAGCTTTTAAGGGTTATTTCAGTCGCGAACCCAACATTTTTTCCACCATTTTTACTCTGCCAATGGAGCTTATTGAGTGATTTGAAGAGGGTTTTCGACGGGTATTGATTGGAGGTAAGTCTCTTAACTTAGAAACACCATTTTATTGAAGAATCAACACTATAATTCATGAAAATAGGTTGAATTTGTGAAGAAGTAGGGCTTGGTTTTTGAAAACAAAATTTGGGGATTTGAGAGGCCATTTAAACTTCGTTTTTGACAAACTTTATATGTACGGACTCATGAAGAGACGAGGAATCCGTTGATGTGATTTTTCTAAACTTTTCGAGAAGTGGGCCCAGGACTCGGGTTTTACCAACTTCGTGAATTTTAGTACTTTTCGAGTATTTTCTTTCTTTAGCCCATATTTATGTATTCGTTGTGGTATTGACTAGATTTGATGCGCCTAGAGGGAGATTCAAAAGGAAAAGGCATTGTGGACCAGTGTACGGCCGGCTAGAGGTGAGTAGTTTGCATAGATGATGGCCTGAGGGTTTGAAACCCCTGTTTATCACATTGTGACACTATGTTAGGGCGTGACTTGCACCCCATGGCAGGTGCGGTATGGTATATGATTGGGGATTGTGACTTGGTCCATCTTGAGAGCTGAATAAAATTATTGGCGGCTGGTACGCACATTGTGTTGTTGATAATTGGCTTAATGCCATGTTTGGGGCCTTGTGCCGATCTGTAGCATCCGTCTAGGATGAATATCATTGTGATAGTATGATTTGCAAAATCATTGATTGCAGTCCTGTGTTTAATCGCTGTTATTAAATGCTTAGTCACTTTTTTCCTGAAATAAATTAACTAAGTCATATTCACCTTAATAATTGGAAAAATGGGAAATTAGATTGAATCTCCTATGTGACTCATATGCATACTGTGGACTGAGCATGGGTCGGGCTACACGCCACAGCGATGATATAATGATATTGCACTTGGGATAAAGGAGCCCCTCTAGATTCTGAACACACCCCCATTGAGTGCCGTTGACGTTAAACGGATCGGGCTACATGCCGCAGTGTATTCACGTGCATTGCATTGCATCTTTAACTGATATTTGGTTGCTGTTGTGATACTGTTGTGCTATCAGTACGTAGCTAAGTTATAGGATTGTTAGTTATAGCTTTGCTTTGTGGTATTTTTTGGATTTTTTACTTTCATACATTTTCTATGCTTATTATTCACTGAGTCGGTAGTACTCACCCCTACTCCCTGCACCTTGTGTGCAGATTCAGGTACACCGGAGGCTAACTGATACTCGTACTCTCCAGATATATTCCCAGAGTTATTGAGGTAGCTGCATGACGTTCGCAGGACCTGGCTGCTCTTCATTTTTCCTCAGTTTATTATTATTATATACTTTCCCAGATTTTTATATTGTTATTCAGATACTTTTATTATTACTCAGTTATGTTAGAGGCTCTAGACTCGTGACCCTAGATCATATGGGTGTTTATCGGTTTTCATATTTGTTCTTATTACTCTATTAATATTTTTGGATTATTATTCTAAAATTACTATAATATTCTTAAATTATCGGTTTTGAGACTTAATGTTAAGTTGGAAGGGTTTGTTGGTCAGGCTTGCCTAGCTTTCGGGTTGGGCGCCATCACAACTGGGTTTGGGTCGTGACAATAGCCTGATCTCGGTCATCCCAACTTCCAAGTCAGTAACTGCTAAGGAAAAAAGAATTCTACGTCTCCGCATGATGGAAATGTAGGATGTCTGGTCCAAAGGTAGAGAATCACCGAGTGCGATATATGGATTCACTGAACTACTTCCTAGGGCAAGTAGGACTTCCAATGTCCCAATCCGTTATCCGAACACCCCACTTGGATATCCTACCATCTCAACCCACTTTGCTAGAACACCTTCCGAGGCTCGTCCCCAGGTGCTAATTTTAGGTGTGGCATCCAACATGTTCACTGCGCCACCTTTTTCGGCCACAGCCCAACCCACTTTTCCCAGACCTAGCTTTGATCCGTCATCATTCACCTTCCAAGTCCCATCTTTCCCACTGGATCCTACCCAGTTCACTATTAAATCCTACCCTCAGCAACCCCGATACGAGTTTACCGTGGGACAGGAGAAAACCACAAAGAACACTGAGCAAGATAATATTACCCAAAAAATAAGGAGTATGGAGCAGTCTCAAAAATATACTCCTACGCTGATCTATGTATGTTCCCACACGTGCACTGACCCCTGGTTTTCAAAACCCCAAAGTTTGAAAAGGATCCCATAGCCCACCTCAAGAGCTACTGCAACCAATTGCAGGGAGCATGTGGAAAAGAGGAGCTTCTCATGACTTATTTTTGGGAGAGCCTGGTCGGCATTGTTTCTGAATGGTACGTGGATCAGGATATATCTCGTTGGCATATTTGGGATAATGTGGCCCAGGTTTTGTCAGGCAGTTTCACTATAACACAGACATACCTCCTGACCGGAATTCTATATCCAACCTCAAGAAGAAGTCCTCGGAAAGCTTCCAAGAGTATGCTGTCAAATGGCGCAAACAAGCGGCCAGAGTCAAACCTCCAATGGATGAAACGAAGTTGGTTAGTGTTTTTCTTCAAGCCCAAGAGGCAAATTATTTTTAGAATATGATGTCTGTGATGGGGAAACCGTTTGCTGAGGCCATCAAAATTTGTGAAATGGTCTAAAAACCGGGCGCATATTGAGTCCATCTGCTATAAGGGCTACTTCCCAAGCAATTCAAGGCGGGTCTGGAGGTGTAGAGAACCGAAAGAAGAAGGAAAAGGTGGCAATGGCAACTTCAAGTGTATGAAAACCCCGTCCACCCAGAAATTACTTCTCTACAAGCACCCCACAAAATTATTATCCTCATCAAGATACGGCCTATACTATGGCTCCTCAGCCATACGCAGTGATGAAAGCCCAACCATACGGTAGACCACAATAATAATTTCACCAAAATCAAGCTCCATTTCCCAGAAATCAACCTCCTCACCAAGCTTAGTATAATCCAGAGCTCCACAAAATAATTTCCCCTACAATTCCCATGCTCGGGAGCCGCCCAAAAAAATAAACTTCACATTTATTGGTCAGTCATATTCTAGCATTTTCCCTAAATTGGTCCTAACGGGTTTGTTACAACTCGTACCCCCAAATAGGCAAAACGCAGAGTCACCTTCTTACCAATCCAGCACCCGATGCGTCTGTCATTGTGGGATGGAAGGACATGATACTGAGAGTTATTGGAATTTGGAAAGGGCTGTTGAAAATCTCATAGAACAAAAGTGGATAGTGCTAAAGGATGAAGACTTTCCTAATGTAACGAATAACCTATTACTGGCTCACAACAACGGACCGGTTATTGGAATGATATATGAAGACAAAGGGTTTTATCCTACCTTTAAAGCCATCATTGCAATCGTTGACATCGAGAAAAAGACAAAGGCTGATGCAAAGTAAGAAAATGGGGAGAAAAAGAGTAAACCCACCCCTCAAAACATAGAAAAGGCAGTGGAAACCAAAGCTGAGGCAGTACCCTCGAAAGATGCCATTCTTTATCCTCCCCGAGGTCCTAGGAAATGACAAGTGACATTGAGCCCTCCAAGAGGTTTGAGCTGAACAAGGGATCTAAGATGAACGTGCCTAAAGGGAGCCATGTGATATAAGGGCCAGTAATTTCACCAAGACTGAATGAGCCCGTGGTTATTGGCCGCGCATCGCAGAGGCCCATGACATATCCCATTGCTTTCCCATGGAATTACATCAAGGCGGTCGTAACCTATAGGGGAAAAGAGATCCTGGGAGAAGCAAATGAAACTAACCTAGCTAAGAAATACTTTAATGTGGGAGAAGTAAACAATGCCAAGCTGAAATGCTTCCCGATCAAGAAACCAGTTAGCGTCAAAGAAGCAGAAGAGTTCCTCAAGAAAATAAAAATTGCGGATTACGAGATAATTGACCAACTCAGAAAGTCTCCTACCCAAGTTTACTTTCTGTCTCAGCTAATAAATTCAACTGAGCACCAGAAACCTTAATGAAGCTTATGTTCCAATTGAAACCACTGTTGAACAACTGGAGAGGATGGCAAAAAAATTCTTCGCAATCAATCAAATAGCCTTTAGCAAGAATTATTTGGCCCTAGAGGGGGCCTTACACAACAAAGCCCTCCATCTGACAGTTAAATGTGAGGGGTACTATGTGAAGAGAGTCATGCTAGATGACGGTTCCGAAGTCGATATCTGCCCTCTCTCAACTTTGCAAAGAATGGAGATTGGGACCGAGATAATCAGGTCTAACAATGTCTACATGTATGCCTTTGATGGAATCAAGAGAGACACCATAGGCGAGATCGATTTAATTCTGACTATTGGACCTCTGAATTTTGAGGTGACCTTTCAGCCCTAGACATGGATACTTCTTATAATTTCCCCTTGGGAAGACCTTGGATTCACGCAGTAGGGGTTGTACCTTCTACTCTCCACTAGATGGTGAAAGTTGAATATGAAGATCAGGATATTGTAGTCCATGGAGAGGATGAGAGTTGATTTACCGGGACCCATCAGTCTCATGTCTTGAAGCTAGGGAAGGAAGTGAACATATAGTCTATCAAGCTTTCGAAGTTTTGGTTGCGGATCAATATGAGGAGGGAAACCCTTGTACTCAACCTTTTCTTTAAAATAAATCCATCATGGTTGATGCTGAAATGATCAAACATGTTTATAAGCGTGGGAATGGACTCGGGCCATCATTGCAAGGTATCACGGAACCTATAACCCTACCTTCCACCAAAAAGCTCTTCGGTGTAGGTTTTTGCACCATAGAAGCTGATGTGACATGGGAAAATAAATGAAAGAGTGATGGTTGGGTCTTACCTCAGCCAGTTTCGCATCTCTATAGAACATTCGTCATGCCTAAGTACAATGAAGAAGAAGAAGATGAGACCTTCACGGCCAAGGAAATTTAAGAAATATGTGGAGCCATGAGGCAAATGTTGTATGAAACCCACCTGGTTCAGTCGGGAGAAGGCTCAAGCACTGCTGAGGTGCTGTATATGGGGCCCAAAGCCAAGTTGCAAAATTGGAAGGCTACTCCGCTCCCTATCATGCGGGAATCCTAGTAGTCCAGTCCTGCCATATTTTCTGCGTCACGAGTTTTTTCAGGGTGTAACTCGGATGTTTTCTTTTAGTTTCATGTCTTTAAATTCCAATGTAAACCCTGCTATCACAAAATTCAATGAAATGAAATCAATATTTCATCATCTATATCTCTTTATTCTTTTTTATTTTTGTTACTTCTTCTTATTTCTTTTTCAGTCCTAATAATGCAGCTTTAAATAACATGATATGCTTGCAGATTTCATGCCCAGATCCAAAAACGTTTTCTAATTGTGAAATAATGAATCAAGAACCAGAATATGATGAATAGGAGGATTTTAGGGAAATAAATTAAGAATTGGAAAAATTGATAATAAACCTAAGCCAGACTTAAATGAAACCGAGCTGGTCAATTTGGGTAGTTCTGAAGAAGTCCAAGAAACCAAAATAAGCATTCACACAGCTGAAAGAATCAGGGACGGATTGATCCAGCTTTTGTTTGAATTCAAAGATGTGTTTGCTTGGTCCTATGATGACATGCTACGACTAAGTGTTGATTTGATGGTCCACAAGTTGCCGACCTACTTCGATTATCCCCCTATCCAGCAAAAGCAAAGGAAGTTCAAAATTGATATCAGTGACAAGATTAAAGAACAAGTCACAAAATAGTTGAAGGCAGGAGTGATCTGAGTGGTCCGATACACCACATGGATGGCTAATATAGTTTATGTTCCAAAGAAAGACAGGAAAACCCGGGTGTGCATTGACTACCTAGATTTGAACAAAGCAAGTCCCAAGGACAATTTCCCTTTGCAAAATATCCACATCCTTGTTGATAACTGTGACAACATAATATACATTCTTTCATATATTGTTATACAAGATATCACCGGATGTTGATGGATGAAGAGGACACAGAAAAGACAGCCTTCACCACACCCTAAGGCACTTATTGTTATAGGGTCATGCCTTTTGGTATGAAGAATGTTGGGGAAACTTATATGAGGGCCATGAATTCCATCTTTCATGACATGATGCACCAAGAAATCGAGGTGTATGTAGATGATGTGATCATCAAATCCAGAATACAAGATGACCATGTTTGGGATTTGAGAAAGTTCTTTGAGAGGCCACATAAGTTTGATTTGAAGCTAAATCCGGTGAAATGTGCATTTGGAGTTCCATCTGGCAAACTCTTGGGATTTATAGTTAGTCGGAGGGGGGAATCGAGCTGGATCCAATAAAGATAAAGTCTATTCGAGATTTGACTCCTCCAAAAACCAAGAAAGAGGTTATGAGTCTGTTGGGAAGTTTGAACTACATTAGCCAATTCATTGCTCAGTTGACTTCCACATGTGAACCCATCTTCAAGTTGTTAAAGAAAGATATCGCAATTAAATGGACAGATGAGTGTCAAGAAGCCTTTGACAAAATCAAAGAATATCTATCGAACCCGCTAGTCTTGGTCCCACCTGAACAGAGAAAACTTAGTTCTTGTTCTCAGGCAGAACGATGTGACCGGAAAGAGAGATCGGGCAATCTACTATTTGAGCAAGAAGTTTACTAGTCATGAAGCCAAATACACTTTGTTGGAAAGAACTTGCTATGCCCTGACTTGGGTCGCTCATAAGCTTAGGCATTACTTGTTGGCCTACATCACTTACCTCATTACCAGGTTGGACCCTCTAAAGTACATATTGCAGAAGTCGATACCCACAGGGAGGTTTGAAAATTGACAAATCCTGCTCACTGAATTTGACATAGTCTATGTTGTCGTACGACAATGAAAGCCCAAGCTCTAGCAGCTCATCCAGCTGAAAACCATGTTGATGATAAATACTAGCCCTTGAGTACCTACTTCCCAGATGAAGAGGTAAATTCAGTTGAGATAACAATAGAAGACACCAATGCTTGGAAAATGTTCTTCGATGGAGCTGTGAACGCAAAAGGCGTAGGGATTGGGGAAATTTTGATCTCACCCACCGGTCAACATTATCCAGGCACATCCTGGCTTTGATATTTTTGCACAAACAACACCGCCGAGTATGAAGCTTGCATTATGGGTATGAACATGGCAATTGACCAAGATGTGGAAGAATTATTGATCACGAGAGATTCGGACTTGATTATCCGGCAGGCTTAGGGTGAATGGGAAACCCGGGATGTCAAGCTTATTGTGATGACCCGTCCGGTCATCTTAAGAATTTACGCCCCAATCCCCTATTAACTGCCTTCCCCAAGTTTATTTCTACTAATTTGAATTGTCAGGATGTTCAGTTTTGGGTTTCGGAGAATTTTGGGACACTTAATCCCTAAATGAGAGCTTAAGTGTTGGAAAGTTGCCAGTAGTCGGAACAGTATGAAAACAGGCCTTCACATAGTTTTGCCAGCCCAGGCCTTTGCATTCACGTACTATTCCTCACATTTGCGAAGAGAAATTTGGTAGCCTTCATTTTTCCTTCTTCGCGAACGTGTGACTTCCTCTACATTCCCAATGCATTAAGTACCTAGGCAGTAAAATATTTCAAAATCTGAGGGTTAGCCATTTTTACCAAACCTCAAGCTTGGGAGCTCATATTTGTGAGAGATTTCGAGGGATTTTTAGGGGAAACGATTCTAAACTCCTTTTTGGTTGTAACCCAGTAATCTAATCATGAATTTATCTTTTAATTTCGGATTTTGAATGAAAAATTGGTAAAACTTAGACCAAATTATTGAGTTTTGAGTGAGTGTTTGACCTCCAATTTGAGATATTTTTATATGGTTAGACTCGTAAGAGTAAGAGGGTTCTGAAAAAGTTAATTTTATCCGATTCCGGGATGTTGGCCTGAGGGGCATTTTGGTTATTTTACCTAATTTCACGCTTTAGCTTTGAATTAAATAGTAGAATCAGTTGCTTGAGATGTTATTTATGATATGTAATTGAATTGAATATATTTGGGCCATTAAGAGTCGGATACTCGTGGCAAACGTGTGGTTTCGAGTTGATTTTGGAGTCGGTTCGAGGTAAGTGGCTTGTCTACCCTTGTGTGGGGGACCTTCCCCTTAGGATATGATATTTGGTAATTGAATGCCTTGTACGTGAGGTGACGAACGCGTACTTGAGCTAATTGTTGAAAATCCAGTTTTACTTTAAATATTTAGACTGAGTTTCTTTCTTACCTGCTTTATTCTACTGCAATTACAACATGTGTTAGTTTAGAGAAGCATGCTTAGTTGACCTAAATTGCCTATTTGCTGAAGTTGCTTTGATTATACTACATGAAGCATGTTAGGATATAACTACCTGTTGCCTTGTATTTTTGCACTCCATTTTTGAATATCTTCTTATTGTGGATGTGTATTTACATTGGAAATACAAATGTGGCATCCTAGTAGCTCCCCTCCTCCCCTTGTTTGTTTACTTTGGGACTACGGGTCAGATTCACGATAGATCTCCCTACACATTTACTTTGGGACTACATGCCAGATTTTTATAGATCCTGCATATTGATAGTTAGACTACGGGACGGTATGGATATGCATATATGATGGACTACAGGACGGTATCCTGGGAGATCCTTCGACAGTTGATGAAATGGACTACAGGATGGTATCCTAGGAGATCCTCATTGTTGTTATTGGTATTGAGCTGTTTTACTCTGTGTTTATCTTATTCTCCGTGTATTATTTGTTTCCTTGTATAACCTGTCTTACTTCATATCCGTACTTATTTATACTGTTTATTTCATACTGTTACAAATTTATTATTATGTTTAAGCTTAGTAGGTCCCTGACCTCCCTCGTCACTACCCGACCGAGGCTAGGCTTGGCACTTAATGAGTACCACAGTGGTGTAGTCATGCCCTTTCTGCGCATGTTTTTCATGTGCACATCCAGGTACCTCCACTCAGGCATATCACCCTTGAGGGGGAGAGATCTAGCAGAGACTTTGAGGTACATCTGCCGCGTCCGCAGACCAAGGAGTCTCTATCTTATTCTACCTTTAGTAGTTAGCCTTCCTTTCGTTCTGTTGTTTTTAGATATTCTGGAGTTAGAGCGGTGTATTACATTCTGTTAGCTTGTATTCCCGTGAGTTTTCGGGTTTTGGGATGATATTGTAGGTTAGCGTGATCTTGAGTTGTATACGCCAAGCGGCATTTATATACAACTTTTCTTCTAGTTTTTCAGTTTTGATTATTTATTTCCGCAAGTTATGTTGTTTCCGCATTGATAGGCTTATCTAGTCGTAAGGACTAGGTGCCGTCACGACATGTTTATGGAGGACGAACTGGGGTCGTGACAAGTTGTTATCAGAGCTCTAGGTTCATATGAGTCACAGAAAACAAGTCGATTTATTAGAGTCTCGCTGATCGAAACGGAGACATCTGTACTTATCTACGAGAGGCTATGTAACTCATAGCAAATTTTCAGTTGATTTGATTTTCTTGTCATGCGATATTTTGATATCACAATTCTAAACTTCTGTCTTCTATTCTCTCACAGATGGTGAAGACACATTTTATTCGAGATGATCAAGCACCAGCGCCCCTATTGCAGCCGTCAGAGGCCAGGGCTGGGGTAGAGACCGAGGACGCAAATGTGGTGCAATGAGAGCACCTGTGCGAGCTTCCGCCGAGGTACCACCAGCAGATCCAGCCAGATTCCAAGCACCCGACATGCCTACTGCCACTAATACTTTAGCCCTCAGGAGACTTTGGCTCAGTTCATGAGTATCTACACCACCTTGGCTCAGGTAGGGTAACTTCCCCTTGCTTCAGCCAAATCCCAGGTCGGGGGACGAGCACAAACTCCCAACGCCCGCACTTCTGAGCTGCGAGTGCATGTTGAGCAGGTCCTAGAGATCATTCATGTATCGCCTGCAATGCCAATGGGGCAGCTGCTTCAGAGGACGAGCAGTGGAGGCTTGAGAGGTTCAAGAAGTATGAGCCACCAATATTTAGTGGACTAGCATTAGATGATGCCTTGGAGTTTCTAGAGGAGTTCCACTGTATTCATCACACTATGGGCATAGTCGGAGCTAGCGAGGTTTCCTTTACTACTTTCCTACTTCGGGGAGACGCCTATGATTGGTGGCGCACTTATGAGATAGACAGTCCAGACGAGGCTGCTTTACTGAACTGGAGCCTGTTCTCAGATATGTTCTTGAGAGAGTTTGTTCCTTAGAGCCTGAGGGACACATTGCGCATAGAGTTTGAGCATTTGTGCCAGGGTGCTATGGCGGTTTTAGATTATGCTATTTGTTACACCAGATTGGCTAGGCATGCACCGGCTTTGGTTGCTACTGTTTGCGAGAGGGTTCGCCGGTTCATTGAGGGTCTTATCCCACCCATCACATCTAACATGGCTCGAGATTTAGATATGGACATTCCTTATCAGCAGGTAGTGAGCATTGCTATGAGTATCAAGGATATGCTCGCTAGAGAGCGAGAGGAGATAGAGGCCAAGAGGTCTCAAGCGTCGGGCCACTACTCTGGTGCCAATACCCTAATAGTAGGTCGTCATGTTAGGGGTTATATGGGTCTCCCCATTCATTCAGCTCTTCTAGCACCTAGCAGTGCTTCAGCTCCACCTAGACCTCAAGAGCCTTACTATGCACCTCCAGTTTCTAGCGCGCCTCCTGCACGGGGTACTTTCATAGGTCAGTCCAGCAGACCTGGCCCTAGCCTGTCATAAACACCACATCCTCCTAGAGCTTGTTATGAGTATGGTGACACACGCCATATGGTCGGATATTGTCCTAGACTTGGGAGGGTTTCACCTTCACATACTTCTCAGCCACACCGTGCCCCACAAAGTTCTCAGGCCGTGATCACAACTCCAGCTGCTACCCCATCTTCCCAGCCAACCAGAAGAGGAGGTCACAGAGGTAGAGGCCACCCTCAAGGGGGAGGACAGGCCAGATATTATGCCATTCCTACTTGCATTGAGGTTGTTGCCTCCGATTCTATCATCACAGGTATTATACTGGTTTGTCATTAGAGATGCATCAGTTCTATTCGATACAGGCTCTACTTACTCTTATGTGTCTTCTTATTTTGCTCCGCATTTGGGTGTACCCCGAGACTCCTTGAGTTATCCTATATATATTTCTACTCCTATGGGGGATTCTCTTATTTTGGACCGCGTTTATCGGTCATGTTTGGTTACTATTCAAGTTTTTGAGACCAGAGCAGATTTATTGATACTTAGCATTACTGATTTTGATAATATCTTGGGCATGGATAGGTTGTCGCCCCATTATACTTTTCTTGATTGTCACGCCAAGACCATAATGCTGGATATGCCAGGTATTCTGCGTGTTGAGTGGAGTGGTACTTTAGATCACATTCCTAGTAGAGTTATCTCTTTCCTTAAAGCTCAGCGTATGGTTGATAAGGGGTGTGCCACGTATTTAGCTTATGTGAGAGATGTCAGTGTTGATACCCCTTATATTGATTTGTTCCCAGTGGTACGGGATTATCCCGATATGTTTCCAGCCGATCTTTCGGGCATGCCCCTGATAGAGTTACTGATTTAGGCATTGATCTGTTGTCGGGAACTCAGTCCACTTCCATTCCTCCATATCGTATGACTCCTCTTGAGTTGAAGGAGTTGAAGGACCAGTTACAGGAATTGCTTGATAAGGGTTTTATTTGCCCCAGTATTTAACCTTAGGGTGCTCTTGTCTTGTTTGTGAAGAAAAGGGATGGTTCTATGCGTATGTGCATCGATTATAGTTGGTTGAACAAGGTTACACTGAAGAACCGTTATCATTTGCCTTGTATTGATGGTCTATTTGACCATCTTCAGGGCGTACAGGTGTTTTCTGAGATTGACTTGCACTCAGGTTACCATTAGTTGAAGATTCGGGAGCCGAATATGCCCAAGACTGCCTTCCAGACTCGGTATGGTCATTACGAGTTCCTTGTTATGTCATTTGGGCTGACCAATACCCAACAACTTTTATGCATTTGATGCACAGTGTGTTACGGCCCTATCTTGACTCGTTTGTTATAATTTTTATTGAAGATATTCTGGTATATTCCCAGAGTCGGGAATATCATGAGCAGTACATGAGGACCGTGCTTTAGACCCTGAGAGAGAAGAAGTTATAAAAGTTCTCAAAATGTGAGTTTTGGTTGGATTCTATGGAATTCTTAGGCCAAGTGGTATCGAGTGAGGGTATTAGTGGATCCAAAGAAGGTAGAGGTCGTACAGAGTTGTCCCAGGCCGCCCTCAGCTACAAAGATTCACAGTTTCCTTGGCTTAGAAGGCTACTACCATCATTTTGTGGAGGGATTTTCATCGATTGCAGCCCCTATGACTAGATTGACCTAGAAGGGTGCTCCATTTCAGTGGATAGAGAAGTGTGAGGTGAGCTTCTAGAAGCTCAAAACAGCTTTGTCTACAGCCCCAGTGTTGATATTGCTTACTGTTTCGGAATCTTATACAGTTTATTGTGATTCTTCATGGGTTGGCCTTGGAGCGGTGTTGATGCAGGACGGTAGGGTAATTTCCTATGTGTCCAGACAATTCGAGATACATGATAAGAATTACCTTGTCCATGACCTTGAGTTAACTGCCATTGTTCATGCTTTGAAGGCCTGGCGCATTATTTGTACGGTGTGCTTTGTGAGATTTACACTGACCATCAGAGTTTGCAACACTTGTTCAAGCAAAATGATCTAAATTTGCGCCAGAAGACAAGGTTAGAGTTGCTGAAGGATTATGATATTACTATTCTATATCACCCGGGCAAGGCCAATGTAGTGGCTGATGCCTTGAGTCACCGGGCGGAGAGTTTGGGGAGTTTGGCATATTTACCAGCATCAGAGAGGCCTATGGAGATGGATGTTCAGATATTAGCCAGTCAATTTATGAGATTGGATCTTTTGGAGCCCAGTCGAATCCTAGCTTGCGTGGTTTCTCGGTCCTCCTTATTCGATTGTATCTGGGAGTGGCAGTATGATGACCCTCATTTACTTGTCCTCAAGGACAAGGTTCAGCACAGTGATGCTAGAGATGTGACCATCGGAGATGACGGGGTATTGAGGATGCATGGTCAGATTTATGTGCCCAACATTGATTGGCTTCGAGAGTTGAATTTAGCGGAGGCCCTTGTTCACGGTATTCCATCCATCCCGATGCTGCAAAGATTTATCAGGAATTGAGGCAATACTATTGGTGGAGGTGGATGAAGAAAGACATAGTTGGGTATGTATCTAGATGCCTCAACTGTCAGCAGGTGAAGTATGAGTACCAAACACCGGGTGGGTTGCTTCAGCATATAGAGATATTGAGTGGAAGTGGGAGTGGATCACCATGGACTTTCTAGTTTGACTCCCACTGACCTTGAAGAAGTTTGATTCCATTTTGGTTCTTGTAGATCAGCTGACCAATTCCGCTCATTTTATTCCTATGTGTACTACTTATTCATCGGAGCGGTTGGCGGAGATTTATATCCGGGAGATAATTTGTTTGCATGGCATTCTAGTTTCTATTATTTCAGACAGCGGTACTCAGTTTACATCGCGGTTTTGGAGGGCCATTAAGTGTGAGTTGGACTCAAGTAGAGTTGAGTACATCATTTTACCCTAAAACAGACGGGCAGTCCGAGCGCACAATTCAGATTCTTCAAGATATGCTCCGTCCGTGCGTGATTAAGTTTGGAGGGTCTTGGGATCAGTTCTTGCCATTGGCGGAGTTTGCTTACAGATATAGTTATCAGTCCAGCATTCAGATAGCACCTTTTGAGGCTTTGTATGGTAGGATGTGCAGATCTCCGGTGGGTTGGTTTGAGCCGGGTGAGGCCAGACTATTGGGCACAGATTTGGTTCAGGATGCTTTGGAGAAGGTTAAGGTGATTCAGGATAAACTTCGTACAACCCAGTCCAGACAGAACAACTATGCCGATCGGAAGGTTCCTAATGTTTCCTATATAGTCGGAGAGCGGGTTCTACTCTGGGTTTCGCCTATGAAGGGCGTTATGAGATTTGGGAAGAAAGGGAAGTTGAGTTCCAGGTTTATTGGCCCTTTTGAGATATTGAAGCGTGTTGGAAAGGTTTCTTATGAGCTTGCCTTACCTCCCATATTGGCAGGAGTTCTTCTAGTATTTCATGTTTCGATGCTCCAGAGGTATCACGATGATCCATCGGATGTGTTGGATTTTAGTTAAGTCCGGTTGGAAAATGATCTATCCTATGTTTAGGAGCCGGTGGCTATATTAGATAGGCAGGTCAGAAAGTTGAGGTCAAAGAACATTGCTTCAATAAAGGTTCAGTAGAGGGGTCAGCCGGCCGAGGAGGTGACTTGGGAGACCGAGTAGGATATGCGCAATTGTTACCCTCATCTTTTCTCTACTATAGGTATGCCTCTATGCTCGTTTGAGGATGAACGAATGTTTAAATGTAGGAGGATGTGATGACCCGGCCGGTCATCTTAACAATTTATGCCCTGATCCCCCATTAACTACTTTTCCCAAGTTTATTTCCACTAATTTGAACTGCCGGGATGTTCGGTTTTGGGTTTCAGAGAGTTTTGGAACACTTAGTCCCTAAATGAGAGCTTAAGTGTTGGAAAGTTGCCCATAGTTTGAACAGTGCAAATACGGCCTCGGAATGGAAATTTTCTGGTTCCGTTAGCTTCGTTAGGTAATTTCAGGGTTGGGAGCATGTTCGGAACGTGTTTTGGAGATCCATAGCTAATTTAGGGTTGAAATGCCAAAGTTGGAATTTTTAAAGTTTCCGGTCCAATAAAGAGATTTTGATCTGAGGGTAAGAATGAATTATGGAAGTTACAGTAGTCCTGTCATGTCATTTGGGTTATGTGTATAAAATTTCAGGTCATTCGTACGTGGTTTGGTTAGATTTTTTATCGAAAGCGTGTTTTGAGAGAATTTGAAGTTTTTATGCTTAAATCATTAATTAATTCGAGGTGGTTTAAGGATTGGTACAAGTTTGAGTGATGTTATGGGATATGTCCGTAGGATTTGTTGAGGTTCCGGGGGCCTCGGGTGTGTTTCAGATGCTCAACGAGGCATTTTAGAGTTATTCAAAATTGTAGATTTTTTGCTTCAGCTATTGCAGACCAATTTCCTTCTTCCGGTTCGCGTTACATCTCCTGCGTTCACGAAGCTCTAACTTTTTCCCCTTCGCGTTCGCATGAAGCCTCGCGAATCCTTACCATTTCCTCCTTCGCACTCACAGCCAAGTAATCACATTTGCGTAGTTCTATTTGGCTCTGAGGGCTGTGCCTATTTTCTTCATCGCGTTCGCATTCCCCGCGTCGTGTTCGCGTAGCTTTGTAAGCCTAGACCTTCACGTTCGTGTATTGTTCCTTGCGTTCGTAAAGAGCAATTTGGAAGCCTTCATTTTTCCATGTTCGCAAACGCGTGACTTCCTCCGCGTTCGTGATGCATTAAGTACCTAGGCAATATAAACATATCAAAATCTGAGGGTTAGGCATTTTTACTAATACTCAAGCTTGGGAGCTCGAATTTGAGAGAGATTTCGAGGGATTTTCAGGGGCAACGATTGGCTAACGATTCTAAACTCCTTTTTTCTTGTAATCCACTAATCTAATCATAAATTCCTCCTTTAATTTCGGATTTTGAATTAAAAATGGGTAAAACTTCATAGACCAAATTATTGAGTTTTGAGTGGGTTTTTAACCTCCGATTTGAGAGATTTATATATGGTTAAGGGCATTTTGGTTATTTTACCTAATTTCACGAGATATTGTCCTAGGGGCATTTTGGTTATTTTACCTAATTTCGCGCCTTAGATTTGAATTAAATAGTAGAATCGGTTGCTTGAGATGTTATTTACGATATGTAATTGAATTGAATAAATTTTGGCCACTTGGAGTCAGATACTCGTGGCAAACGTGTGGTTTCGAGTTGATTTTGGAGGCGGTTCGTGGTAAGTGTCTTGTCTAACTTTGTGTGGGGGACCTTCCCCTTAGGATATGATATTTTGTAATACAATGCCTTGTAAGTGAGGTGACGAACGCGTACTTGAGCTAATTGTTAAAAAGTAGATTTTATTTTAAATATTTAGACTAAGTTTCTTTCTTACCTGCTTTATTCTACTGCAATTATAGCATGTGTTAGTTTAGGGAAGCATGCTTAGTTGACCTAAATTGCCTATTTGCTGAAGTTGCTTCAATTGTACTATGTGAAACATGTTAGGATAGAATTACATGTTGCCTTGTATTTTTGCACTCCATTTCTAAATATCTTCTTGTTGTGGCTGCATAGTTTTATTGGGACTGCGGATGTGGGACTCCGGCAGCTCCCCCTTATTTAATTACTTTGGGACTACGGGTTAGATTCCCGGTAGATCTCCCTGCACATTTACTTTGGGACTACGTACCGGATTCCGGTAGATTCCCGCGAAATGATAGTTGGACTACGGGACGGTATATCGGGAGATCCTTCGGATATACACATATCATGGACTACGGGACGGTATCATGAGAGATCCTTGGACAGTTGATGAAATGGACTACAGGGCGGTATCATGGGAGATCCTCGTTGTTGTTACTGGTATTGAGCTATTTTACTTTGTGTTACCTTATTCTCTGTGTATTATTTGTTGCTTGGTATAATCTGTCTTACTTCATAGCCGTACTTATTTATAATGTTTATTTCATACTGGTGCAAATTTATTATTATGTTTAATCTCAGTAGGTTCTTGACCTTCTTTGTCACCAGTGTTTTAAAAGGCGTTTCTGGGGCGAGCCTTGGGGCGAGGCGTACCAAAGTCTCGTAAGGCATACGCTCAGGCGAGTTTTTTGGTTGAGGCGTATGACCTAGAGACATCTTTTTAAAAAGGAATTAAAAATATTAAATATAAAAATAAACTTTTTAAGATTGCTAAAAACCCTAAATTAGAAGTCTTTTCTAATTCTTTCCGCTAGTCTACCTCTACCAAGAGCAACGATTTATCACTTTTTTTGCAATAGAAAACTTCATTCTTCTCCATATGTCAAATTCTACAGGTTTGTTCCTTCCTCCATATCAAAACTTTATTATTTTAAACTCATTACTTTCCTCTCTTTTTATATTTCACTTTTAGCTTGTAAATATGTATGTAATTAATTTTTTTAGTTCTGTGCTTCTCTTGCTCTCTTTCAAAATATAATATGAGATTATATGTATGCATGCTTTTATATGTATTGGTTGGATTTATACATGATTTCACTTATTTATTTGGGATTTATAACTTCATTAGATAATATGGGATATATATATATATATATATATATATATATATATATATATATATATATATATATATATATATATATATATATATATATATATATATATATATATATTTCTTATTTTCAGGCAATTTTACGTATTTAATAATTTTTTTATAAAATATTAAAAATTAAATACCCATAGGGCTTGCGCCTCGGGGCTTACGCCCCGTTGAGGCATATGCAAAATGCCTCGCCTTACGCCCCCGCCTTTTAAAATACTGCTCGTCACTACCCAAACGAGGTTAGGCTTGGCACTTACTAAGTACCGATGTGGTATACTCATGCCCCTTCTGCGCATATTTTTCATGTGCAGATCCAGGTACCTCCACCTAGGTGTATCACCCTTGAGGAGTAGAGATCTAACAGAGACTTTGAGGTACATCTGCCGCATCCGCATATCAAGGAGTCTCTATCTCATTCTACCTTTAGTAGTTAGCTTTCCATTCATACTGTTGTTTTTAGACATTCCGGAGTTAGAGCGGTGTATTATATTCTATTAGCTTGTGTTCTCATGAGTTTCTGGGTTTTGGGATGATATTGTAGGTTTCCATGATCTTGATTGTATATGCCAAGCGGCATTTATATACAGTTTTTCTTCTAGTTGTTCAGTTTTAATTATTTATTTCCGCAAGTTATGTTGTTTCCGCATTAATAGGCTTACCTAGTCGTAGGGACTAGGTGTCGTCACGACATGTTCACGGTGGGCAAACTGGAGTTGTGACACTTATTCCCTACAGACAACATGTGGAAGATCTTAGCAAGCGGTTCAAGTTAGTTGAGTTCAGGTATATCCTCATTTTCATAATGAGTTAGATGATGCGCTCGCTACTTTGGCCTCGATGTTGCCATATCCCGGCAATCTCCACATTGACCCGTTAGAAATCCAAATCCGAGAAAGGTATGGTTACTGCAATACGGCTGAGATGGAACCAAATGTTCAGCCATGGTATCATGATATCATGAGTTTCTAAAAACGAAAGAATATCCTGAGTAAGCCAATGGACATCAAAAGAGAACCATCAGACGGCTTGCAAGCAGTTTCTTCTTGAGTGGTGACGTCTTGTACAAAAGGACTCCGGATCTCAACTTTTTAAGATGTATTGACGCTGAAGAGGGCAGAAGAATCATGTATGAAGTGCATGCAAGGGTCTGTGGACCCCACATGAATGGATACATATTGGCAAAGAAAATCCTCCGGGCAAGCTATTATTGGATGACTATGGAAAAAGATTGTTTCATTTTTGTCCTGAAATGTCATCAATGTCAGGTGCACAACGATTTGATTCATGCACCACAGACAGAACTGCATCCCATGTCAGCACTATGGCCATTTGTTTCCTGGGGTATGGACGTCATTTGGCCAATCGAGCAAAAAGCTACAAATGGACAAAGACTCATATTGATCTCTATCGACTACTTCACAAAGTAGGTTGAAGCAATTACTCTCAAATCTGTCACCAAGAAAGCTATGGTAGACTTTGTGCATTCCAATCTCATCTGCCGTTTCGGTATTCCTGCAACTATCATTATAGATAATGCTGCAAATTTTAATAGTCACTTGATGAGGGAGATACGTGGGCAGTTTAAGATCACACATCGTAATTCTACTCCTTATCGACCCAAAGCTAATGGTGTCGTCGAAGAAGCAAACAAGAACATCAAGAAGATTATGAGAAAGATGATCCAAAGTTCCAAGCAACGGCATGAAAAGTTTCCATTTGCATTATTGGGATATCGCAGTTGTGTGAGCACATCAGTCGGAGCAACCCCATACCTTTTGGTTTATGGCACTGAAGTCGTAATACCCGCCGAATTGAAATCCCTTCTCTTCGGATTATTGTTTTGAAGCTGAAATTGAGGACAGTGAGTGGGCCAAAACTCGTCTAGAATAGTTAACCCTGATCGATGAAAAGAGAATGGCCACAGTTTGCCACGGGCAGTTGTATCAACAAAGAATGGACCGTGACTACAACAAGAAAGTGCGGCCTAGAAACTTTGAAGTGGGGAAACTCGTTTTAAGGCATATTTTCCCCCATCATCAGGAAGCAAAAGGAAAGTTCGCTCCTAATTGGAAAGGGCCATACATTATCAGAAAATTGTTGCCAAAAGGGGAATTATACATGGGAGACATTGAAGGAAATGACCCCGAAGCAGTTGTAAATATATGCAGTCAAAAGGTATTATGTCTAGTCTTACTGCAGCAACAACATTATCCGATTGGGATGAAGAAGGCTTTCATCTTCGCTATCCCAAACAGTCAAATCCTTTGCTAACCTTTGATCTGGTTAATTTCCTTTCATTACCCTCTTTGGAACTTGAAAAAGTTTTAAAAAAAGAAAGAAAAGAAAAACATCAAAATAAGAAAACAAAATGTTTTCCTGAACTACATTCGACTTGATTCCGAAAGGATACGTAGGCAGCCTCTCTCTGGTGTCCAGTCATACCAAAACAAAAATCCAATTTCCCCAGTTAGTGAAACTGGTCATATGTTATAATGGTACGGCGATGATACCGTCTGAACGGTTCAAAGTTATAATTCAATCCATGTTCCTTTTACCCAAACCTTATTCAAGTCCATGCGATCAATCAATAAAATATGTTCAAAATTGAAGAACGCAGTCATTTGGATTTGATGCAGTCAAGATGAGAGAAGTAAAATGAGAGTCATAATGGTGAAAACCTATGGACAATGCATGGCGATGATGAGCAGAGAAATTAAGAAATGAGAGAGTCTTGTTAGTGAAAACTCAAAAAAAAAGCAATATAAGTCGACAGTGAGAAGAGAAATGAGATAGGCCAATTGGCAAAAACCCGCAAAGGGCGCCATTGATCGAAAAGAGGGAATTCCTTGAGATCATCGGCAGACAAGAGTACTGGCAAGGTTCCTCAAATTTTTCAAATATGTGTTATAAAGGGTTTCTGCAAGATTGGATGGCTGCACATATCCAGTATCCAGTCCAAGAAGCATGTCATGTCTATTGAAGTCTGCATGCACTCCAGATAAGTCATTCTTTCCTTCCCCGAAAGGGACACGTCTCTTTAAACTCATTCTCATGTCCTTTGTTTACTTTTCTTTTAATCCCTTTCGGTTTAATTCTTCTCCGAAACTAATACAAAGAAAAGGTGGCAAGATTGGTATTACAGGATTCTGTTTAACAAAAGCTAAATTCAAACAAAAGCACCCAGCCTCAGCGGGTGCATCAAGTCGATCCCGACTGGCCGTGATGGCCGATGCTCTGAAGTTATTGAAAATGAAAAAGATCCAAAGTTAAAGTGCCCATAAAAGCAGAATAAGATGAAAAGTCCAAAACCACACACGGGTGAACCATCATGTGAAATTCTAGTAGAAGTCAAGTTACCCGGTTTTAGAAGAGAAATCAGTCTCTAGAAAACCACAAGCACTAAAAGATCTCAGCAAAGAGGTTGGGCCGGGATCAAGTGATCAAGACAGTCAAGGCAACAAAACCAACAATCGTTTCAGACTGATAAATTATTATTTAATTTGAAGACAGGTGCAATGCAAGATCACCCCGCAAGGAGCAGGTGCGATAAAAGCAAGGGGCAAAGAGACCAAAATGGTCCTGCTGCAGAAATTTTCCCAAAAAGGGAAGTCCCTTTCAAAACTCTCCATGCATTCTCTTGAATAAAGCATTAAAAGTAAAATGAAAAGAAAGAAGAAGAAAATTCAAAAGAATGCTTGCATAGAGCTCCCAATCTCCAGCTACATCTTCCCAATATAAGGTACCATTCCCTAATCACTCCCAACATAAGTTGGTAGTCTTTTCCATTACAAGGTTCCACTCCTTAGCTGATCTCCAGCATAACCCGATGACCTATTTTATTTCTCGGCATAACCCGAGGATCTTTTCTTTTTCGACATAACTCGATGACCTCCCCGGCATAACTCGACGACCCTTTCTTTTCCGAAATAACCCGATGACCTTCCCGGCATAACCCGAGGACCTTTTTTTTTTCGGCATAACCCGATAATCTTCCCGGCATAACCCGAGAACCTTCTCTTTTCCGATATAACCCAATGATTTTCTCGACATAATCCGAGGACCCTTTCTTTTCTGGCATAACCAGATGACCTCCCCGGCATAACCCGAGGACCTTTTTCTTTTCCGGCATAACCCGAGGACTTTTCTTTCTTCTGGCATAACTTGATGTCCTCCCCGGCATAACCCGATGACCTTTTTCTTTTCCAGCATTACCCCATAACTTTCCCGGCATAACCCGAGGATCTTTCCTTCTTCCGGCATAACCTGATGACCTCCATAGCATAATCCGTGGAATTTTTCTTTTTCCGGTATAACCCGATGACTTTCCTGGCATAACCTGGGGACCTTTTCTTTTTCCGTCATAACTCGATGACTTTCCTGTCATAACTTGAGGACCTTTTTTCTTTTTCGGAATAACCTGATGACTTTTCCGACATAACTCGAGGACCTTTTTATTTTTCGGCATAACCAGATGACTTTTCCAGCATAACCCGAGGACCTTTTATTTTTTCGGCATAATCTGATGACCTCCCTAGCATAACTCGAGGACCTTTTTTCTTTTCCGACATAACTCGGACATCTTTCCATAATAACTTGGCAATCCTTCCAATTTAGGGCTCCACTCCTATTCTCTTTCTCCCAAGGATACACAATCCGGATTTATTGCTTTCAATGAATAAATAGTTTAGATTGTTGTTGCAAATAACTCAAGAAATTTTTCTAGTAAAACTGGGGAAGAAAAAATTTGTACGTTTGTTTTTTCTAGTGTTTGAGCAGGTTTTACCTCGAGGCACGGTGTTCTCAATCTAGGATAAAGAAAAGAAGAAAAAGAGCAAAAAGAAGTAAACTCAAAGTGCTGAAGCGGAGAAATATGCGGACTGCTCAAGATATGATTGAATTCATAAGCTTTGCATGTCCCTCCTTGATCCAAAGTTGAAGAATGAATTGGCGACTACAGCTGACGAGCATCAAGATTCAGATTGGAGTCTGTACCAAGAACCAACCAATACTCATGATCAAGCTTTAGAAGACTTATAAATAGGAATTTTGTAACTCGTAGTTGATAGGCTTAGCTATTTAGCTTTTTATTTTATATTTTGGTGTAATAAGGAGTTCAGCAAGCAGTAGCAGCAACAATAATGAAATCACAGCTTCCTGGTAGTCTCAGCTACCGAAACTTCCAGAACTACATTGACCTAATTCTTATATAGCCAAGGATATGTAGGCAACCTCTGAAGAAAGATTCGGTCAGGCTCTTTTGAAAATGCTTCTCATGGAATTTCAAATGGGCAAAAATCCCTCATAATTGCTCATTTTATCTTTGCCCGAAAATTCTTCGTGTCTACGAGCAAAGTGGGGCAACTGTGAGCACGTGATTTTTGTCCCACATAAATTACTCCTACAGAATCTCAAAGAATTAGTTTTTTCTTTTATTTGTTTGCCATTTTAGGAATTATTGTAGAATTTCTTAATTATTTGTAATTTTTTGTGTGTGTTTATCTTTTAGTTAAATCATAAAAATACAAAAAAATAGTATGCATTTGTATTTAGGATTTATTTAATATTTTTTGGTTAATTAGTAATTTAACTATTTTACAAAAATAAAAAAATTACAAAAAATACTTCACTTTTTTTTTATTATAACTGTTAATTTCATTTATATCAAAGGATTTACAGTGTAAGTTCTACAATAGTAGCATAGACTAGCTACTACTCATTTACAAACATCACTAATCTAATACAACTATTAAAGCAAAAGCCATCTTAGGATGGGCCTGTTAGACTATAGCTAAGGATAACAGTGTAGTTGTCGCAAACCATTTTGCCAACTTCTACAGTTTCTGCCGCGAATATAAACAAGCAATGCTACTTCTCTACAAAACTGGTCTTCTAAAAGTTCCTTATCATCAAAACGAATGCAATTTCTTTCTCTCCAAATAAGGGCAACAGCAGTCACAAAGGCAGAAGCACTGATTGCTTTGTGCCACATTTTGCTCCTGGCTTTGCTGCAGATCCATTGAAGTTCAGCTTCCCAATTACCAACTGTTCTATTGTACCCCAGCCAACAGCATAATCTGGTCCATAATCGATTAGTAATTGGGCAGTCAAAGAACAAATGCTCAAACTTTTCAACATGCTGATTACAGAACACACAGTTAGCAGACACTTGGATACCACACTTCTGTAATCTGTCAATAGTAGGCAGTCTGTGTTGAGCAGCTAGCCATACAGTGAATTTGTGTCTAGGTTGAACATTAGCAGCCAGCATCAGATTCTTCCACTCTACCTTATTATAACTGGGAAGCATTGCAAGGTAGAGTTTTTGGGTTTGGAATTTGTCCAGCCTGCACATTGTTTTCAACCTGTTAAAGAGATCCCCTTGTAGCAGCTGGTTCTTCATAACAGCAGTCATGCAGTCCAGAATCTTTTTAACAACCCAAGAAGCAGTCTTAGGCAGAGGCATAGAGACAATGTCACACTGTTTTATGTAGTAACAGTGCAGCCATTTGATCCAAAAGCAGTCTTTTTTCCTGGCCAAGACCCAAAGGAGTTTAGTGAAAGCTGCCTTATTCCACACAGTCATATCAATAATGTTGAGTCCCCCAGCAGAAAGTGGTTTACAGACCTTTTCCCATGCAACCAAAGCCCTTTTAGACACAGTAGCACTTCCAGTCCACAAGAAAGACCTGCAGATTGCTTCAATGGTTTATAATACCTTCTTTGGCGATATGAATACTTGTGCCCAGTAAGTCTGAATACCAAAGATAACAGCTTTAATCAATTGACATCTTCCTGCATAAGAAAGCATTTTGGCTGACCAGCAAGTGATTTTAGCAGTAATCTTCTCAATCAGTGGCAAGTAATGATGGATAGCAAGTTTTTTGGACTTAAGAGGTATCCCTAAATACTTGAAAGGAAGCTGGCCCTCAATGAACCCTAGCTTTTCTATTATTTCTTCTCTGGCACACTGCTGTACACCAGCCAAATAAACAGCACTCTTACTAATATTAGCTTGCAAACCAGAAGCTTCTGAGAACTTAAGGAAAGCCTCTTGTAGAATCTGGATAGAAATAACATCAGCTCGACAGAACATAAGAAGATCATCAGCAAAACAGACATGGGCACAGTTTAGTTTCCAGCATTTGGGATGAAAATTGAAATCCCCATTTCTGTGTAACTGGCCCAATATCCTGTTCAGATACTCCATGGCTAGGACAAACAAATAAGGTGACATAGGATCACCTTGTCTAATACCTCTCTTTGCAATGAAAGGCTTAGTTAGACCACCATTCAGTACTAAGGAATAGGAAACACAAATAACACAAGCCATTATCCAGCCAAGAAACTTAGCAGGGAATCCAAGATCAATAAGAATCTGTTTAAGAAATCCCCATTCAAGAGTGTCATAGGCCTTCCTCAAATCCACCTTTAGGACACATATGGGGGATACTCCCTTTCTTGAATATCCCTTGAAAATTTCATGACTAAGCAAAATATTATCTATAATGCTTCTTCCTTCAATAAATGCTGACTGAGCTTGTCCAACTAGATCACCAATAACAATTTTCATCCTCCTTGTAATAACTTTGGAAATGATTTTATAGACAGTGGTACAGCAAGCAATAGGTCTATAATCTTTAACAGTTGTAGGAGTTCTAACCTTAGGCACAAGAGCAATAGCTAGAGTATTTATCATGTGAAGCAGATTGCAAGTAGAGAAGAAATCCTTTGTAGCAGCAAGTATATCTTCCTTTACTATCTCCCAGTTGCTGTTAAAGAACTCCACAGGAAATCCATCCACACCTGGTGCTTTGTCCTTAGGCATCTCCTTTAAAGCTTCTGTAATTTCTTCCAATGTTACCTCTTGAATTAGCATTCTTTGTTCTGATAAAGTTAGACATTGTCCCTATTTCGTAACAGCAGTATTGATACAAGGAAATTCTTCAGCATATTCACCCATCAATGATTTGAACACCTTAATAAATTCCTGCTCCACAGCTAATGGATCTGTTAGTTTTATACCTGAGTCAGTATATATAGAAGTAATATTATTCTGGCATGTTCTGATTTTCCACTGAGCACGGAAATACTTTGTATTAGCATCTCCACAGTCAATCCAGCAAGCCTTGGATTTCTGCCTCATAATCTGTTCCTCCACCCGGATCCTTGCTTTCTCCTCATTAAACAAATTCTGTGAAAGTGGATTATGCTGCAACTGACTTTGGACAATGTCCAGTGACTCCCTAGCTTGAATAAGCTTCTGTTTGTGTGAATCCATCTGGATATTAATCCCCTTTAAGTGCTGCTTCAAGCTCTTCAATTTGGTCCATACCTGCTGCATAGGTGATCCTTCACAGTTCTGTGCCCAAACTTGCTGTATAATGGAAGAAAACTGAGGATCCTCCATAATTGCAATATAGAATCTGAAAGGTTTGGGATGCAGAAGTTTTTGACTACCAAATTTGATGAGTATAGGGGAATGATCAGAAACTGAAGGGTTCATGAAATCAGCTTCAAGGTCCCCATACTGTTGAATCCACTAAAAATTACCCAAGGACCACTCAATCTTACTATAGACTCTAGTGGTATTACCCTGCTTATTTGTCCAAGTATAATGCCACCCTTTGTCTCTAAGGGGAGTAAGTTGAAGATCAACAATGACCTTTTTGAATCCTCTGACCTCAGCATCAGTGACAGGAGAACCAATTCTATCTTCAGAACATAATACAGTATTAAAATCCCCACTCAGCACCCAAGAATCCTACTGGGAGCACTGACTGCCCTTAAATCACTCCACAACTGTTCCCTAATGCTTGCAGTATTATGAGCATAAATGACACTCGTATGAGTTCTGATCTTACTTTGAGGGTATCTAAGAGACAATGAATAAACTGGTCAGTCACACAAGAAATATGGACCTGAATATGAGTTTTCCAGAGAAGCCATATCCTTCCATTGACACCTTTAGTATAGTTGCATTGGACATTCCATCCCTTGGCAACCTTATCTAAAATCCTCTTAGCTTTATGCTCCTTCACTCTAGTTTCAAGAGCACCCATGACATCAACTTTATTTACGGTCAGAAAGCTTTTCAATTCTTTCTGTTTATGGGCTTGATTAAGACCTCTAATGTTCCAAGTAACAATAATCATGAAGCATTAGGAAATGTGCTCCAAGAAAGACCCCGATCCACCTGTTGACCCCTTCTGCCAGCATCCAGGACATTCATAGCAGTCTTCCCCTTATCACATTTGTCAATCATAATCTCATTGTTACCAATAGGTTCACTTATAGCTGTAATATTTCTGCAGAGCCAATCAGTGCATGCTGTTGAATAGTATTCCCAATAGAACTATTCCCCAGCTGCATATTCTCACTGGTATGCTCTGGTTGAACTGGCATGCTTGCCATTGTATCTGCACAAGTCTTAGGAATCCATTCTTGCTTAGTAACTTTGACTTGTTTTTTCATTCTAGTTCTCTGTCTTCTTTTCTTTCCCTGCTCACCAATATCCTATTCTACATCATTGCCTGCATTATACCAGCAGTCAACAGAGTCATGGCCAAATTTCAGGCAATGGTTGCAGAAACTAGGTTTCCAGTCATATTCAATCTGTTGGATTTTCGGGCTAAAAGGAGTTTCAATTTCAATCTGATCAGGGAGGGTATGGGCAACATCAACCTCTACGAGAACTCGTGCAAAAGAGATCTTCTCATTGTGAGCTGTGAATTTATCTGTGTACAATGGCTTACCCACTGCACTAGCCAGTTTGCTCAGTACTTCAATAGACCAGTAACCCACCGGAAGACCAGGAAAACGAATCCATACATGTACAGTGCTGAGTACATCATTTTGAAAGGAAAAATCAATCTCCCATGGTTTCAGCACCATAGGTTTGTTTCTGTACGAGTAAGGCCCAGACTTAATAACTAGATCTTTGTCCTCTTCACTATTGAAACGAAATATGCAATAACCTTCAGAATGCATCAGAATCTGAGGTTTGGACACGAAATTCCATACATGCATCATAAAATTGTCCATCATTTTCTCATTAGGATTATCACCAATTACATATCCAATTAATGAATTACTCCAGTAATCCACCTGAGATTGTAAATCCTCTTCACTAATTTTAACAACCTTCTGACCATTTCTTTCAATCGGGGGTACGAATGAGAGCGGCTTACCCATTTGATCATTTCGATTCCCACGAACAACTTCAGCAGCAGTCTTTTGCAGAACCACTAGTTTCAGAGAATTGAAGTCGTCGAGCAGCGAGACTAGCCGGTACTTCCACTTTGTCCATCGGAAGTGGATTAACGGTCGCGATTTCATCTGCATGCACACTCTCTGTCGATTGGAAATTCCGTGGAAGGAAATTTCCAATTGTCAGAGGTTCCAATTCCTTAGTGATACCATGTGCAGGAGTGACAATTTGAGTGGTAGTGGGAGCCAAATTCCGCCGGCGACGAGCCATTGATCGGGCACGACGACGGTCTTTCTATCATGCACCGAGAGTTTTGCTCGCCTCTACTAGCATGCGCCGAGAGCGGTTATTTCAGCATGCCAAATTTTCAACGGTTACTATTTCAATAAAAATACTTCACTTTGCTTTTTTAACTTTTTAATTTTTACTCTATTGTTTTTCTTTTAATTTGAAAATTAATTAATTATTATAAATATGATGTTGAGTAATTTATTTAATTTGGTAAGTTTTTTTAATTTAGAAACTTATTTAGTTTGTTAATGAATTTGAAAAAGAAAGGAAGAAAACAATTCGAAATTAAAAAGAAAGGTTTGTAAATAACAAAAGGCTGATCTTGGGCCAATTAGGCCAGCCCAAATGACTTTCCCCCCAAAAAATACTTCGAATCCTGGCCCAAATCACGTCTTAACCTGGTCCAATCTTCAACTATGACCGAACAACGCCGTTTTGAGTTCGCCTATGATAATCCAATCTGGACCCTTCATTCTCTTTCATCAACGACTATCAAAGCCTCGTCATAATTGCATAAAAATGTCCAAAACCCCCTGATTAACCTAGTACCTATTCCTTTTCACTTTATCTTCTCTCATTCTAACCATGAACCCTAAATGCCACCCTAGATACCTCACCCTCTCCGGTGGCGGAACCACCTCAAAACCCCACCAAATTTACACCACAGAGCCCTCAAGACCTCCCATTTCCCAACCTCTGACCAGTTTCCCTCGAATCCATTTAGAATATCTCGAATCTTCAATCGAAACAATCCAGCCAAAACCCTAATGGGTCGAAATTGATTTTATTCATGTATCCTCAACGAGAACACACTATTAATGTCAATCTCGACTAAAAATCGAAGGTTTTGAAGATCTTTTCAAAGTCCATTGTAAACACGCCTTTTTTTAGGTATTTCTCCAGCCACTTTTCTTTCATTTTTTATTTTTTTTCTCATTCTCATCTCCTTCTGATTCTTTCCTTTTCTTTCTTATTTTTTTGTTTATTTTTTGTGTGCATGTTAATTCTAAATTTATCTTTAGTCTGCACGTTTTTTGGCTTATTGAATTTTGTTGTTTGTTTTGCTCAAATATCCTTCTATTTTCTGTTTTCTTTGGATTCCAGATTTCAAAAGTTTCCTGTAACTCTGATCGACCCAGTTTCCTAATTGATTTTATTAGTTTTGGGAATCAAAGTGGGCTCAGTAGGCTAAAAGCCCAAAGAGGGGGGTCAGTCCAGGTTTGCAACATATGTTTTGGGCTGAGTGTTGGGTCAACTTGACCCATATTTGATCTATAGGTAAATGCCAAAAGGTTTAAAGGGTATTTGGGGGAATTTAGCCAAGATAATATTTAAAAACCAACTAGGAAGCTTCCGGGAAAGAGAGGCTTGGCTTAATTTCAACGATTGGTCTTAAAATTTGGGGTTTTAACTTAAAAGAGTAGAATTTTGGAAGGAGTAATGGAAAAATTAGAAGTTATTTCTGATGCCCTAAAGGGATCTCTATAAAAGGTTTATTTCCCTTCATTGAAGAGAGATTTTTTTTAGAGAATTATAACACTGAAAACTTTAGAAAATGGTTGAGTTCTAAAATATTGAAATCTCTTGCAATTTTGGTGAAGAAACTGGTTTTGGTTTCTTGTTTTCTTTTTAATCTCCATAGTTTGAAATATTCAAAGCACCTCTAATTCATTCTAGTTTAAAAAATGGTCCAAAAGAGTTGAATCTTGCTGTGTTTGGAGCGATTGGTTCACGTATTCTGTTGCTACTACTGAGCTCTTCATTTTTCTTGTTTTCTTTTGATATCCAGGTACTTCCTTTGGATCTTACTGACTGTGAAGCTCGATTTGAAGCTTGAAATCGAAAATGTGGAGTTTAAGCACAACATCAGCTTATCTATTTAGAATTTAGCCTTATTTTCTGCACTACGTTATTCTCTTACTATTTGATTCGTTTGTATTTGGCAAGTGCTGATTGATAGTACCATTCTGAGGGTTGCATTAAGTCTCTATATAGCATATGAGTCCAGAATTTTTGTCAAGTATGTTGTAGCTGGACTTTGGGTATTGTCTGTGGACTCCTATCATTGTATATCTGGTCTTGGACTGTTGTGATATGAACATAACTTAGATAGATCATATTACGTTGAATGTTGATGTTAAGGTTCTAGGTCGATTTCATTATGATTTTGTTTGCACTAATTTTTATTTTTTTAAATGACTTCAAGGCTTATTGTTTGTTTTTTTGTAAATGCCAAAGGCAAAAGTCTGAAGACTTTACTGTTAGATATTCTACTAGAAAAGCATCAGCTTTGAATTTTAAATTACTTTTTGGGTTCTATTTGGCTTTGATGAAATTAGTAGGAGTTCGTTTCTTCTTTAAGATCTGGAGTTGGATGGGTTTAAGTCCATGTTAGTGGATGTATTTTTTCTAAAATCATGTTAGTTTTTCTAGTTGAAATTCGAGTTCTATTATATTAAATGACAAAACAATTGGTGTACGAGTCATATAAGATTAAGGGTTGCATTGTCTTAGGGAATGTGATTTGGGTTTTAAAAAATGTGTTATGCATCTGTGTAGAACTGGCAAGAATTGTTAGTAGCTGTTTAAATCTTAAGATTTATGAAGAAGTGTAATTGGTTTCAACCAATTGTGTTGAATCAAGCAATTGAGCCTTTAGCATTGGCCCAACTGTGCCGAATGCCCCTTCGTTGGTCCATTGTGCGTTCTGGGCTTCTTGTGAGCCCCGTTGTCCCCTTGTGCTTCGATATGGACCTCTTGTAACGACTCGACGGGTCGTTTTGAGCTCCGCCACGTCATTCGGCAGTTTAAGATCATGAGCAACTTCATCTCAGGTATATTGACTTGTGTGTATGGTTAGAATTAACATTCAGGAAGTTTGGAGTCAAATCTAAATAGAAATTCTCATTTTGAATCCTTAAATTGGAGAGAATGAACTAGGATTGGAATTTTGAGTAAACAACCTCAGAATTGGGATCCGAAGGTTCCACCAAGTTTGTATGATGATTTCAGACATGGGCGTATGCCCGGATCAGGTTTTGGATAACCCGGGAGCGTTTTGGCACCTATTATGGAAGATAACATTTTAGAAGAAACTGCATCAATTTGCCTTAAAATGCATTTCAGTGTTATTGATGAATGTTTGGGATTTCGAGACTGGGAGTAGCTCCGTATGCTAATTCTGGATTTTGAAGCGCGATCGAAAGTGAATTCGGAGGTCCGTAGGTCATTTTGGAGCCTTTTGGCTAAAGATAGAAAATTAAAGGTTTTTGAGAAAATTAGATTGGAAGTGAAAATTTTGATATCGGACTCGAAATGTAAATTTTATGGCTGGATAGATTCTTTAGGTGATTTGGGACTTAGGAGTGTGTCCGAAATATTTTTGTGATGACCGGTGTAGAATTAAGCTTGAATTGGCAAAGTTAGTATTTTGGCGAATTCCGGTTGATAGGTGAAATTTTGATCGATGGTCGGAATGGAATTCTGAGAATTACTGTAGCTTCACTGTGTCATTTTGGACGTGTGTGCAAAATTTAAAGTCAATCGGACTTGATTTGATAGATTTCGACATCGGAAATAGAAGTTGGAAACTTCAAAGTTCATCAAGCTTGGATTGGAGGTTAATTTATGATTTTTGCGTTGTTTGACGTGAACTGAGGCCTAGAGCAAGTTCGTAATGTATTTTGGATTGGTTGGTGTTATTGGTCGGGGTCACGGGGGCCTCGGGTGTGTTTCGGATGCCCAACAGGTCATTTTTGGAAGATTTTTGCCGTTTTGAGCATAAATGTAATGATCTAAAAGTTCATTTTTAGTTCTACAGATCCAAATTTCATTTCGAGACTTCCGTAATTTAAATCATGAATTATAGGACTGATCTGAAAGTTTTGGTTTAATTTATCAGGTCGCGGTTGGGTATTTGACGCGAAATGTGAGTTAATTGTTTAACGAGAGAAATGGACAATGAACTGGGCAAACAAGCTACGAATTGAGTTTCGATTGAAGGGTTGTGTTCTTATTATTATTTTTTACTCATAGGAACAAGAACCGTCTAATTTTGAGTTCGTATGATGGAGTTAGAGCCATTTTATTTATAAATGTTGTGCTGCAATTTTCTATAAAAAGCTACTGCATTTATTAACAGTGAACAGTAACCGTGCGTGAACAGTAACCGCGCGTGAATAGTGAACAGTGTCAAGCACGTGAACAGTACCCACGTGAACAGTGATTCCAAATTTTCTGGTCCGTGTTGTTTTTATCCGGAAACAATTGGCATTTTAGCCATATCTTGAGTTCTAGAGCTCCGATTGAGGTGACTTTCGCGGTGTTGTTCTCGCTCAACAAGGGGTAAATATATGACCTTTATTTTGATGTTTCTCCGTGATTATTTCTGTTGGTTTCTATTTTTCTCCGTGTTTGGATGGTAGAAATTGGGATTTGAAGTCCCAAAGTTGAAAAGGGGTAATTCCTTGATTTGAGGGCCGAAAAGTTATCGAAATTTAGTAATTTTGGTATGGTTGAACTCGTAAGTGAATGGGTTATCAGAAATTGGTTCGAGCCTCGTGTTTCGACCACGTGGGCCCGGGGTCGATTTTCACTATTTCGGGCAGAATGTTGTAGAAAATATTTTTAGCCATTTGGATTATTTTGTTGAGTAGTATTGATGATATTAAATCAATGGTGTATAGATACAATTGAATTGGAGCCTAATTCGAAAGGATAGGGCATCGCCTAAGGATTGAATTTGCGGTAAACCTTCGAGGTAAGTGTTTGATCTATCCTAGCTTGAGTGAATAGTAGTTGAGTCTATATGTTAAATGCTATGTGTGGAGTCCGACGCATAGGCATGGTGACGAGTATCTATACTTTGGGGGTCGAGCATGAGTGTGAGTCTTAAATTGATTAAACTTTAATAATCTTATGTGATTATATGAAAGGAGTTATTATTATTGGTTTCACACCAGTAATATTCATATTATTGATTTAAAGAATTATTGGTTTCATCTCGGTATATTTATATTGTTGATTTAAAGAATTATTGGTTTCATACCGGTAATATTTATATTGTTGATGTAAAAGATTATTGGTTTCATACCGGTAATATTTATATAGTTGATTAATTATTATTGGTCTTCTGTCGGTAATATATCACAATGATTATTGTTATTGGTCATAGTTGCCGGTGACGAGGAAGAGTGATTATGCACGATGGGTTTTTCTGTGCCTTGATATATATATATATATATATATATATATATATATATATATATATATATATATATATATATATATATATATATATATATATATATATATATATATATATATATATATATATATATTTCAATGATTATTGTTATTGACCATAGTTGTCGGTGACAAGGAAGAGTGATTATGCACGATGTGTCTTTCCGTGCCTCGATATGAGAGTGTGAGAGTAAAAGTATAATGGGTGATGCCGTACACCTTAATTGATTATTTGGTAAGAACGAGAGTAAAAGTACGATGGGTGATGCCGTACATCGTAATTGCTTATTCGGTGAGAACGAGAGTAAAAGTACGATGGGTGATGCCGTACATCTTAATTGATTATTTGGTGAGAACGAGAGTAAAAGCACGATGGTTGGTGCCATGCAGATTTTGATTTACCCGTCCTTATTAATTGAAGTTCATTTATTCTGCACCTGTTATCACATAATGTCGCTATCCCAACGCATGTTCTCCCTTCCAAAATATTTATTGTTGCTTCCTGTTATTACTGTTGAGTGTGTGTGTGTGTGTGTGTATATATATATATATATCTTTGAACTATACAGGTTTATGTGAGTGTCCGGTCCTAGCCTTGTCACTACTTCGCCGGGATAGGCCGGGCACTTACCAGCACATGGGGTCGGTTGTGCAGATTCTACACTCTGCGCTCTTTTTGAGCAGATACAGGTTTTGGACAGTAGCAGCAGTAGTGCGGGTGTTAACTTTTGATCATCGAGACACCGAGGTAGCCTTGCAGGCGTCCGCAGGACCCGACGTCTCCTCTATCTTTATTTTCAGTCTTTATCTCATGTATCCGAGATAAACAATTCGGGTATGTGTATTATTCTTAGAAGTTCATGAGTACTGTGACATCAGTTCTTGGATAGTGTTTTATGTTGGGATTTCAGTATCACACCTAGTAATAATTGCTATTTCTTCCGCTAAATTTATTTATTCCGCTTAAATTTTAATATTGTTGATAATAGATTTAATAAGTATTATTAAGAATGAAAATATAAGTAAGAATTGGCTTACCTAGCTCCTATTAGTAGGCGCCATCACTAACCCGATAGTGGAAAATTCGGGTCGTGACACCTCTCTTTCAAAGGCAATTTGGTCTACTGCCAGATTGGGCTTTCCAAATAACCAAATATTGATTTATTTTAACACCAAGCCTTTATTTTATTAGCTTTAGTTTGAACATTAGCCTTAAAACAAATTAGAATTCCCTTAGTCTTTTAATCAATTAATTAGACTCCTTCAATTAGATCAAGGTGTGCCGTATTAGTAAAACCTATAACGTATGGCCCTCGGAGATTAAACCAAGAAATCTTATAGAACAATTTGAGGCGTGCCATGCCATGCCAAATAAAATTCCGAAACTCATGGCCCTCATTTAATTAATATTAACTCTTTAAAATCGAGGTGTGCCATTAATTAAATTTTTTCGTGGCCCTCGCAAACCTTGTTATTAATCTAAAATTCTGTAGTTTGCTTTAGGCGCATTATGAAAATTGGTTTCCTTTATTTATTAAATTCGGGTATGCATTTCATGTGACCCAATTTCAATACTCAATAACGTTAATAAAATGTGTCGTGGACCGCGGGTGCATTCATGTGGCGTGGTTCAAGGCGCGTCTTAAATAATGTTGAATCTTTCTAAAATAATTAAATATGGTTAATAAGTTAAAATGTACCATAGGATAAAACAGGTATTGAAATCAGATAATAGGCCAATTGAATTAGTTTAAGCGATCGTGCTAAAACCAGGGAATCCGGGAATGCCTACCACCTTCTCTCAGGTTAACAAACGTCCTTGCTTAGAATTTCTGGTTCGCAGAATTCAAAAGGAAAAGTTAAATTTTCTCAATTTGAGATTTAAAATAAACCGGTGACTTGGAACGTCAATTAAAATAATCCAAGTGGTGACTATAAAAATCAAACAAATAATCTCATTTCGAATAATGTCACTTAAAGTGAAAAAACTCTCTCATATCCCATCTCGAGTGTAAAAAAGGAGGTGTAACAATTCCTACATTAACTTTTTGACGAAATTTTGTAATTTTATTCCATCAAAAAAATTATAAAACTAGATTAATGCTGACCATTAATCTCTCATATCAACTACACATATCAAAAGCAAGTAAATCTACACTAATTCACTTCTATCTTTACTACGACATTATATTTACATTTGCCAATCCTTGACTCCATTTGATCTTCTTTTGTCCTTGAATATGTTTATGCATGGCAATTTCCTTGAATATTCTATCAGCATCATATCTTCCTTTCTCAAATCTGAGCATATTTCGTTCCTTCCATATGCAGTAGACAGCCATTGCAAAGACTACAATGGTCATTTCTGCCATACAATCTTTCTTCTTTGCCATGGCACTTATCCAGTTCACTTCCTGTGACCGACTTTGAACTTGTCTTCTATATCCTAACCAGTTGAGCATTCTTCCCACAATGTCTTTGTATAGTGACAGATAAAAAATAAGTGTTCAAAGCTTTCCTCATTCTGATCACAAAACACACATTCTGCCTTCACTTGTATCCCAAACTTTGCAAGCATGTCCGCCGTTGATAGTCTCTGATTGATTTCTAACCATAAGTGGAATTTAAATCTTGGGTGAACATGTGGATGCATATGAATACTCTTCTATACCACTTTACTGATTGAGGTTGAAGTTGTACATATGCTTTGTTAATCTGAAACTTGCCTTGCTTCTCAAACTCTCTCAAAATGGATGCAGTGTCTGTTTGGTTTATCCTCATCTTCAGTACATCTTTTTTCATTTCAATTATCTTCCTCACCGCCCATGCTGCATTTTTTTAGTGTATCAATGTCTTCAATTCTTCTGTTCTTTATGTAATATGTGAGTCCATCTAATCCATAGTGTATCCTTCTTCATAGCTAATGCCCATAAGTGTTTCATCACTGCAGCTTTATTCCAAGTTCTCATGTTGATCACATTCAGTCCCCCTGCACTTTTAGGTTGGCAAGTCTCGTCCCATGCAATAAGATCTTTACGAGATATGTCAGTTGATCCACTCCACAGGAAAGTCCTACACACAGCCTCCACCATTTTCATAATCTTCTTTGGGATCAAGAATATTTTGGCCCAGTATGTTTGCACACCAAATAGTACTGATTTGATTAGTTGTAATCTTCCATCATATTATAACATCCTAGCAGATCAACACCTCACTCTATCAGTGATCTTCTCAACCAAAGGCAAACATTGGTTTATGTTAAGCTTCCTAGTTAATAATGGCACTCTTCTTGCACACGTTCTTTAATCCCAACCATATATATTGAGCTTTTCTCAACGCTTGCTTGCAATCCAAATGCTTTTGAGAACTTATCAAAAACATTCTGTATTGCTTGGATAGATTTTATGCCTCCCCTGCAAAACATTAAAAGATTGTCAGCAAAACATATATGAGTTACTCCCAGCTTCTTGCATTTAGGATGGTATTTGAACTTCTTCTGCATTTTCAAAGTATTTATCTCCCTCTGCAAGTAGTCCATTGCTATTACAAATAGGTAAGGAGACATAGGGTATCCTTGCCTTATCCCTCTCCTAGCAGGGAAAGGTTTTGTGAGTCCACCATTGAGTGTCAATGAATATGACACTGTTGTCACACACTCCATAATTCAACCAATATATTTATACGGAAATCCCAGCTCTGTAAGCATTTACCTTAGAAACTGCCAGTCAAGTGAGTTATATGCTTTTTTGAGGTCAACTTTGAGAATGCATCTCGTTGATACTCCTTTCCTGTTGTACCCATTGAATAATTCATAACAAAACAACACATTATCCACTATATTTCTCCCCTCTATAAATGGTGATTGTGTTTTTCCAATGAGCATGTCAGTCACCTTCTTTATCCTTCTTGTAAGAATCTTTGCAATGACTTTATAGACTGTAGTACAACAAGCTATTATCATGTAGTCCTTCATTGTTGTAGGAGTTTCCCCTTAGGAATCAATTTTATTGCAGTACAGTTCCAAGCCTTCTTTACTTTACTAGTTTTGAAAAAATAGTCCACTGTCTCATATACATCATTCTTGACTTCTTGCCAGTGTAGCTTAAAAAATTCAACTGGAAATATATCCACTCCTGGTTCTTTGTCATTTGGCATATCCTTAATTACTTCATCTATTTCCTCATGCTTTACTTCTTTTATTAATTCCGGCTGTTGATCCATTGACAAACACACTCCTTTTTTGATGATTTATGTATTTGGGCATGGCTTAAGCCCAGTGTCTATCCCCATGAGCTGCTTGAAGAACTCAACAAATTCCTTCTTTATTTTTACTGGATCTGTTACTCTATCCCTCCTGCATTTTATACAGAAGAAATAGAGTTCCTACTTGCTCTCATATTCAGTTGAGCATAGAAATACTTTGAGTTAGAGTCTCCATGATCAATCCAATTAACTCTAGACCTTTGCCTCAATATATTTTCCTCAATTGTGATCAACTTCTCTAACTCCTGCATAACCATTTTTTCTTCCTCTATCAAAGCCTGACATAATGGAGTTATCCTCAGACTCTTTTATTCATATTCTAGTTTTTGTCTTGCTTGGTTTAGCCTTCTCTCATAGCTCATCATTTCCTTATTCAATTCATGCATTATTAATATACCTTATTTTGTATTATTCTTATACTCCCTAAAAAACGACCTCTAATATATTTGCATGATAGATTATCTAAATCAATTAAAGAGGTGCAAGCAATAATACCTGCAAAATTCACAGAAGATCCACTAGACATATTTGCACAGGCTGAATTTTCTCCAGTACTGCAAAAGGCTGACAATTTGTCCTCGCTACTCTTTTGAAAGGCTCATACTTTGATTTTCTCCTTGGTGTTCCACCTCCTCTCCTCTATCTACATTTGCAACTGCATTTTCCATGGTGTTCTTCCTTTTGTTGAACCTTGTATTGTTGTTGTATCCTTGAGAACTCTGTTTGTACTGTTGTGACCCTTAATTAAAAGCTCGTGGGTATCCATGTAGCTTATAGCACTTGTCTTTGGTATGACCTGGTCGTATGCAATGGTCACAAAAGGGTCAAGTTCTATTGTTTGTAATTTGATTTCCAGTTGAGTAGTTTGTCTTGAAGGCTCTTCCTCCTAGATTAACATTTAATGCAGTGAAATCAACATTCAGTTATTTTTTTGCCTGAATTCCCTATACTTTTCCTCCTATATCAACAGAGAAAATGCTTGTTCCATGGATGGCAGAGGGGTTATCATGAGTATGCTTTCTTGAACAATTGTATAGATCTCATTGAGCCCCATTAGAAATTTTATCAACCTTCTATCTTATTTTGTCTTATGTATGATTTCCTTTGCCGCACAGGTACACACACAACTATAATGAGTTTTGATGCTCAGAGTGCTCAATTCTTCCTAGAGCTTCTTTATTTTTGTGTAGTAGCCAGTGATATCAAGCACTCATTGACTCAAATAATTGATTTCCTTCTGGATTTGGTACAGCTTAACTCTATTCGTCTAGTCATATCGATCCTCAAGTTCCTTCCATAGCTCAGCAGAACCATTCGCATACTTGACACTATCAGCAATGTCTTTTTCCAGAGAATTTAGGATCAGTGAGGTGACCATATCATCACATCTCTCCCACTGACGAAAATGTGAAGACGTTGCATCAGGTCTGTAATTATCCCTGTTAATAAAAACCTAATTTGTTTTTCACTGAAAGAGCTCTCAATACACTTCTTCTCCAGGAACAATGTTCGATTCCATCAAATAGAATAGATACTAGTGTGGAACCAGGACTGTCGGAAGGATGTATGTAAAGAGGTCTAGTTGCATCGATTATCGTCTACGTCGTTACCGTTGTGTCGTCTCCTCATTCTATTCTGCAGTCGCCATCAAAACTATGTAGAAATAGTTGGATGATATTCATGTGTATGAAATGTAGCTTAATTTCTTCTATTTGTTAATGAATCGTCATTGCATGCGTCGGATCGAGACTTTCCACAAATTTTGATTGATGAAGAACCCTAGATTACTTAGTGACTAGAATCAACAATAAAGGGCGTGGTCGATGAGAGAACCTCCACTCTAATACCACGTCAAAATTATAGATGTGAACTGATCTCTGTATCTCCTTCAATGGAGGATTCATTAGCTTCTAGAAGATGAAGCTGGTAGAGAGAGAAGTGAGAACTGCAGAGAGTCTCTAACTTATGAAATGAAAACTCAAACCTTTGTATTGAGTATTGTTCAGTTATATACATGTGTACAACTAGGATACTACTGGCAAGAAAATAAAAAATAAACCGCCACTAACTAATCTGCTAAAAGCTAACAGACTATTCTAACTAACACCAACTATACTAAGTAATAGTGTGCTGAATTACAACATAAATATAGTCTTATGGAACTTATTATATTTTTTAAACTTATGGGTTCATATCTACTATTTATTATAATTTTAATGATCTTTCACACAAACTTATACTTCACCTTGAAACTACTAGATTCAAATGAATCCCGATTTCCCAATACAATATCTATTCTTATGCGCCACTAAACCTCGAAGATTTACTCGTTATAAGAAAAAGTTGATCAAAGATGAGCAATAGAGAACACTACAAAAAAATAGTGCATTTGCGGATGTTTGTCTTGCGTATAACGGTGGTTCGAAACCGCCACTATCACCACTAATGGCGGTTTATCAAAACGCCGAAATTGTGTGTGCCAAAAAGGTAATTTGGCGGTTTTTGGTATCCACCAAAATTGTATACATAAACTGACAGTTTTGAACTGCTTAAACTGATGGTCTGAATTTGCCACAATTACAAATTTAATATTGCAAACTAAATATCTATGGCGGGCCTAAACCGCCATAACTATCCTTATAGGGCCCAATATTTTCTCCATAATTTATAATTCTTGTTATGAAATATTAGATTATGGTGGATGTCCATAACTTCTACAACACCCACTACTTTTATGATTTTATCCATTATCTCCATAACTCCCACTACTCCAATACTTATGGTTGTAACTCCCACACCTCCATGATCTCCCCCATGATTTTCCTCCATGATCTCAAAAGCTTAATAACATATTTATGGAATTCTTTTAGTATAACTCTATGTAGTACCATAAATAGAGGATGAGAAATCATTTTGTAATACACTTGGATACATAGAAGAAATATATTCTCTTCTCTATTTCTCTCTACTTTGTTGTCTATCTTTTTGTTTATTACTTTGAGCTAAGTTTTGTAACACGTTATCAGCACGAAGCTCTACTATCTCAAGAATCTCTTTGAGAAAATTAAGGTATTTTTTCTCCTCCTAATTTTGTTTTAATTATTTCTGACATTATGAAAAGAAAGTTTGTTGCCCTTGAAATTTCGGGCAAGAACTACATGACATGGGTGTTGGATGCTGAAATCCATTTGGATGCAATGGGTCTTGGAGACGCCATTAAAGACAAAATAATGCATCCACCCAAGACTGTGCTAAGGCCTTGATTTTCTTGCACCATCACCTTGATGAAGGTTTGAAAATTGAATATCTCACAGTCAAAGATCCACTTATCTTGTGGAATGGCTTAAAGGAGAGATATGACAACTTAAAGTTGGTCACTCTGCCACAAGCACGATATGATTGGGCTCATCTGAGGCTCCAAGACTTTAAGTCTGTTTCTGAATATAATTCTGCAATGTTTAGAATTACTTCTAAATTGAAACTCTATGGAGATACTATAACTGATTATGATATGCTTGAAAAAACGTTTACAACGTTTCATGCCTCCAATATGGTTCTGCAATAACAGTACATAGAGAAAGGTTTCAAAAAGTACTCTGATTTCTCTTCTCCTTGTGGAAATGGAATTATGAGAATCCAAAAGCAAATAGTTCAGAAACTATATGTTATCGTTGCGGTGGAAAAGGGCATTGGGCAAAAATTTACCGTGTACCAAGACATTTGGTTGAGCTTTATCAAGCATCTCTAAAGAGTAAAGGCCTTGAAACCAATTTTGTCTCTGACAATAATTTTGACATCACCCACTTGGATGTGGCAGACTTGTTTGAGCACCCTGAGGGGAAAATAGATCACTTGATCGGTGATGGATCCATGGTTAAAGAAGATTGAGCAGTTTGATATTTTTATTTTTTACTTATTCGTAGTAGTAAATGAATAAACAATTATCATAGTTTACATAAGTTATCTATTATTGTGATATGGTTCAAATTTTATATTTTCTGCTTTAAGCTAGCAAAGCTAAGTTTTGTATTATGGTTTTAAAATATATAACTTTAGATTACACATTCATCTTATGCTTTATTTGTAATGATTTTTCAGTAAGTTAATCGATTAACATAACAGATAATCGATTAACCAATATATTCTATTAAACTGGACCTTTTCCGCAAGGCATGTTAGTCGACTATCCGATTTAGTTAATCGACTAACCTCAGCAGATTTTGAATATATTGTTTAATTATTAAGCAACAGATACAAGAGTATTAAAAGGAGAATAACTATGATAAAAGATTTTTTTTTTCATAATGACCGCACTGAAACTATTATGTTTTTAATCATAGACTTAAATTTGTTTATTCTCATATCTATTAAAAAAAATACTAATATTTTTTGTATATTTCTTTTGTATGTCAAACCATGGGAAGCAAATATGGATATCTCACAAAGCAAACTTGGATCAACGTCCAATTGTAAAGATATTTGTTTAATTGATTCATGTACCACACATACGATATTCAAAGAGAAGAAATATTTCTCTCATTTAAGTATGTGTAAAGCAGATGTTACTACAATTTCTGGTAGTAGTAAATTGATTGAAGGCTCCGGAAGAGCAACTATAACTCTACCTAAAGGAACAATATTTATCATAGAGAATGCAATGTTCTCTTCCAAGTCCAAGAGGAACTTGTTGAGTTTTAAAGATATCCGTCAAAATGGATATCATATTGAGACAATAGATGAGAATAATCTTGAATACCTCATCATTACAAAGAATGTCTCTGGCCAAAAGAGGGTTATTGAGAAGTTCCCATCTATATCTTGTGGCATGTATTGGACAAAAATTAGTGCAACTGAGGCACATTCCACAGTAAACCAAAAGGTTACTGATTCCAATACTTTTGTACTTTGGCATGATCGATTGGGACATTCTGGATCAATTATGATGAGACGGATTATAGAAAACTCATATGGGCATCCATTAAAGAATTTAAAGATTCTTTTAAATAATGAATTTTCTTGCACTTCTTGTTATCAAGGCAAGTTAATTATTAGACCATCACCAACAAAGGTTGGAACTGAGTCACCTACGTTTTTGGAACGTATACAAGGGGATATTTGTGGACCTATTCACCCACCTAGTAGGTCCTTTAGATATTTTATGGTCTTAATAGACGCATCCTCTAGATGGTCTCATGTGTGCCTATTGTCATCACGCAACCTTGCCTTTGCAAAATTAATTGCACAAATAATCCGATTACGAGCACAATTTCCTGATAATCCAATTAAGTCTATTAGACTAGATAATGTTGCTGAGTTTTCATCCCAAGCAATTAATGATTATTGCTTATCAATTGGGATAAAAGTGGAACATCCTGTAGCTCATGTTCACACTCAAAATGGTCTTGCAGAATCTTTAATTAAACGTCTGCAGTTGATTGCAAGACCATTACTCATGAAAACGAGGCTGCCCACTTTGGTTTGGGGTCACGCCATTTTGCATGCAGCAATGCTAGTTCGTCTCAGACCGACGAATTATCACAAATATTCCCCGTTGCAATTAGGTTTGGGCATGAACCTAATATATCCCATTTAAGAATTTTTGGATGCGCAGTATATGTGCCTGTAGCACCGCCATACCGCGCCAAAATGGGTCCGCAAAGAAGTTTAGGAATATATGTTGGGTTTGAATCGCCCTCCATTATTCGCTACCTCGAAACATTGACAGGGGATTTGTTCACTGCACGATTTGCAGACTGTCGATTCGATGAGACACTTTTCCCAAAATTAGGGGGAGAAGTTGGTGAAACCAAACGGGAAATTTTGTGGAAAAATCCATCATTATCTCATCTTGATCCACATACCTCTATTTGTAAAAAAGAGGTGCAAAATATTATCCATTTGCAAAGAATAGCAAATAAAATGCCTGACGCATTCACGGACTTGAAAAGGATAACAAAATCTCACATCCCGCAGAGAATGTTCCAATCCGTATTGATGTCCCTATTGGACAATCTTCTAGTGTCATATCTAATGAGTCGAAAGCACGCCTAAAACGTGGCAGGCCATTAGGTTCCAAAGATCGAAATTCTAGAAAAAGGAAAGCAAATGATCAAAATGACACTACGAAAGAATCTCATGAGGAAATTCACGATTTAATAAATTCTGAGATTCATGAAGAATCCATTGAGCCCGAGACTCAGGAAAAGAAGGAACTATCAATAAATCCAATCGATATTGAGACAAATTTTAATCGAGTGGATATAGTGGTGGATTATGTCTTTGCATATAATGTTGCATCTAGCATTATGCAAGAAAGTGAGGATCTTGAACCTCAATCTGTTGGAGAATGTCGACAAAGACTTGATTGGCCAAAATGGCAAGAAGCAATCTAATCAGAATTGAATTCACTTGCAAAACGTGAAGTTTTTGGGCCTATAATTGAAACACCTAATGGTGTTAAGCCTGTTGGCTATAGATGGGTCTTTGTACACAAGAGAAATGAGAAAAACAAGGTACAAAGATATAAGGCACGCCTTGTTGCACAAGGATTTTCTCAAAGGCCTGGTGTCGATTATGAAGAGACATATTCACCCGTAATGGATGCTATAACTTTTCGTTATCTCATTAGTTTTGCTGTCCTTGAAAAGCTGGACATGCATTTAATGGATGTGGTTACTGCCTATCTTTATGGCTCACTTGATAATGAGATATACATGAAAATTCCCGATGGATTCAAAATGCCAAACACTCATAATTCAAAGTCCCGGGAAATGTTTTCAATCAAATTGCAAAGATCTTTGTATGGTCTAAAGCAATCAGGACGAATGTGGTATAATCGTCTTAGTGAGTATTTACTAAAGGAAGGCTATATAAATGATGCCATTTGCCCATGTATTTTTATAAAGAAAACAACATCGGAACTTGTTGTACTTGCCGTATATGTCGATGACATAAACCTTATTGGAACTCCCATAGAACTCCAAAAGGCAATTGATTATTTAAAGAAGGAATTCGAGATGAAAGATCTCGGAAAGACAAAACTATGTCTTGGTTTGCAAATTGAATATTTGGCAAACGAAATTTTTGTTCATCAATCTGCCTATATAGAAAAGGTATTGAAACGGTTTTACATGGATGGAGCATATCCTTTAAGTACTCCGATGGTTGTTTGATCACTTGATGTGAATAAGGATCCATTCCGACCGCAAGAAAAGAACGAAGAGCTACTTGGTCCTGAAGTACCATATCTTAGTGAAATTGGCGCACCAATGTATCTTGCAAATGCTACAAGGCCTGACATAACTTTTTCAGCTAATGTCTTATCAAGATATAGCTCTACTCCCACAAGGAGACATTGGAATGGAATCAAACATATATTGCGGTATCTAAAAGGGACTACCGATATGGGCTTATTTTATAGCAATAATCGCAGTCCTGATCTTGTTGGTTATGCTGATGTTGGATATTTATCTGACCCACACAAGGCTCGATCTCAAACAGGTTATGTGTTTATCTGTGGAGGCACTGCCATATCTTGGCGATCGACTAAGCAATCAATTGTGGCAACTTCATCTAATCATGCTGAGATAATCGCTATTCATGAAGCAAGTCGAGAGTGTGTGTGGTTGAGGTCTATAATACATCATATTCGAGACAAATGTGGTTTGAAATGTGACAAACTACCCACGATTTTGTATGAAGACAATGCTGCATGCATAGCCCAATTGAAGGGAGGATTCATAAAAGGAGATAGAACAAAGCATATTTCACCAAAGTTATTTTTCACACATGATCTTCAAAAGAATGGTGATATCAATGTGCAACAGATTCGTTCAAGTGATAATATGGCTGATTTGTTCACAAAATGTCTACCAACGTCAACCTTCAAGAAGCTGGTACACAAGATTGGAATGCGAAGGCTCAAGGATGTGAATTGATGCTCTTTTCAGGGGGAGTTAGTGCGCGTTGCACTCTTTTTCCCTTACAAGGTTTTGTCCCACTGGGTTTTCCTTGCAAGGTTTTTAACGAGGCAACAAAAATGCATTTTGTTAGATATGTGTACTCTTTTTCCTTTTCTAGAATTTTTTTTTTCCCATTGGGTTTTATTTTAGTTAAGGTTTTCACGTTGCACATTATCTTTGGACATCCAAGGGGGAGTGTTATGAAATATTAGATTATGGTGGATGTCCATAACTCCTATAACACCCACTACTTTTATCCATTATCTCCATAACTCCCACTACTCCAATACTTATGGTTGTAACTCCCACACCTCCATGATCTCCCCCATGATCTTCCTCCATGATCTCAAAAGCTTAATAACATATTTATGGAATTCTTTTAGTATACCTCTATGTAGTACTATAAATAGAGGATGAGAAATCATTTTGTAATACACTTGGATACATAGAAGAAATATATTCTCTTCTCTATTTCTCTCTACTTTGTTGTCTATCTTTTTGTTTATTACTTTGAGCTAAGTTTTATAACATTTTCAGATTTCTTGCATTCCATTTTATACACTCCCCTATCACCAGACTAGTGTTTTACTTTATAATAGTTTTGACACATATATATAAGAGGAAGATGTACTAAAGAAATTATTCATCATATATAAAAAGAATAAGCAATTCAAAATTACATCATAAAATATAGTAATTAAATTTCAAGTAGTAACATTGTACTATAAAATTATTCTGAAAAATCCTAGACTTGTTCTTAATTTGTTATTTCCATTTGGTGTTCTTCTTGGGTTATTTGATGGGACGCAATTTTGCTAAATATCCAGTACCTACAAAATAAACTGAAACAACAAGTAATAAATAACTCAAATGGATCATAATCTTCTTCACGAAAAGAGGAACATCAGTATGTATAGTGCTAATCAATTGCTTGCTTAAACCATTTTGATCTAATCCAACATTCAATTTCTTCAATAATGACTAGATCATCACATTACTAACAAATTGTTGGTGCAACATAAGAGTACTTAAGATTAAGAGGAGTATTGCACTTCGATTGGACCAATGCATACTTAAGATTAAGAAGAGTGCGCACGACACAAACAAAAAAGGAAGACAAAAAAGAGGAAAGAGAAGGTATTTACCTTGGAGCACAAACACAAACGAGACTCGTGAAGTCTCTGCAAGAGAATGTGCAGCCTTGCTGTGTTCAAAGTGCCTGAGCTGCATACGCAACATTATCTACAAGCTAGAGAGTTATCAAGCTCATTACACCTATAAAATGCATGTCACTTTTTTGTGCTTTGACCATCGAATTAGAAATTAGCATGTGCAGGTAAAGATTGCTCAAAAGAAGCTGCATTTGTTGACCATAAACTGAAATTAGGTGAGAATATATTCTTCCAACATTACCCTTGACTTCAGGGGTTTCCACAGGTGACATGGCAATCTGGGCAAAAATATTTACCAACTCTGGAACCAAAATAGGATCTGCATATTCACAAAAGAACAAAATAAAAAGAAGTGTCTAATATTAAATTTCACATAGGATGGAGAAATAAGAAAACAAGAATGATAATTAATGTGACGGATAAGATGATACACAAAATTCATGAGAATTAGATGACAATACAAGATGGTATATGCAAGTTGCAACTGTTGACTGCCATGGATTCCTCGTGACCTTTTTTTTTTAGAGGAAGTGTCACACCTCCTTTTTACGGCACCGTGAGGCAGGGGAGTTTTTTCAATTAAAGGACAATTAATACGGGATTATTTATTAAATATTTTGAGTCGCCACTTGGGAAATTTATAGTGTCCCAAGTCACCGTTTAAATCCCGAATCGAAAAAAAGAATGACTCTGTTTAACAGTCCGCGCACCAAAAATCCGGATAAGGAATACTATCAACCCGGGAGAAGGTGTTAGGCATTCCCGAGTTCCGTGGTTCTAGCACGGTCGCTCAACTGTCATATTTAGCTTATTTATCCGATTTTATTACATGAAGAACCTATGTGCCAATTTTACTTTTCACGGCTTTTATTCAAATTATTATTGTTATTATTTACAGAGAATTGCAACATTGTGAAAACATATCCCGGACCACATCACAGACAGTGTGCCCGTGGTCGTCGACACATTTCGACTCTGTCGAGATTTGGATTTGAGTCGCATAAATGCACACCCAAGTTTAGGGAGGTAAGATTAATTAAGGCGCGTCCTAAAGAGAGTCTAGCGAGTTGTAATCTTCGGGAGGGTCGTGAAATTCGCTAAACGACACTTCCCAATTTTTCTAGATATTTTTAAATATTTACTGAGGGCCCCGTAATTTATTTATTTGGAGAGGCTCGCCTCATTTATTTTAAAGGGCAATCCTAAAGTGACTACATTTTTCCTATTAAGTTTGTCTCTAAATTAAAAGAGAAAAATCCTAATTAATTACATGCTTAACAAAATAAAAAAAACGTAACACGCTAATTGCCAGATTAAGGCAAATATTAAAGGAAAAGAATTTTACTAAAAAAATCGAAATTATAAAAAAAATTTAAATTATAAATAAAACACGAAATTCGACAACTAATATTCAAAAGAAATCAATTATAGCTAGATTAAAACCCGCATAGTTATATGAATAAACTATTAATTATTTACAACTATTTAAAACTAAATCCAACATTAATTATTAATGCTTTCTTCGAAATTTTATTAAATCTAAACGTTAAACCATCTTGCTTGAACTCAAATCATGTTTATTAAATTAACATTATCCCTTGCTACATCTTGATTTTACAAAATTAATAGCCAACTATATTTGCCTAATACTTGCGGATCTTTGTTACTAACAAGATTCAAAAATCACCAATTTCAAATTACTTCTATTCCAATATTCGCAAGTTCAGAGCTAGATCTTACCAAACAATTAAGTTAAATCGATTCTCCATATTAGCTATTTACCAATTTGAATTGAAGGTGATTCCGAATTACCTTATATATGTAAAAGACAACTAAGGATGAAATCTAGCTATCGATCTACTAACTATATGTTCATTCCTACAAATCACGTAACTATATTAAATATATAACTAAACAATTACAAATTGCGGTTTTAAAACAAATAAAGCTTCAGTTAAGTACAAACTACCTAATGCATTTCTGTTGAATTATAAACCAAAAATTACATAGCTAATTATCATTTTTATCTATTAAACTAGAGGTACAATATTTCATAATAAAAAGTCTTCACATTTCAACTCATGCTCAACTGCACAGTTACACCAGTATTTAACTCAAGTGAATACCTGGACTAGAGAAATAAGACAGGAGAAGAAAGGACCAGCAGTAGCAAAGCAACAATAGCAAACATTGACAGCAGTAGCAAATTGAACACCCGGGTACAGATTTTACTCAACTGAGATGATTCCACATCCAATAAACAGATTCAAAAATAATCCAACAGCAACACCAATATCATAAACCAAGCAGGAACCCAAGAATTCAATCTGAAAATCAGCAGTGCCAAATGCAAACCACAGAAGCAGTAACAATGTTCTGATTTTTAACAGTAAATAAAGACTTTACTTTCAGTTTTTAATTCTCAAAGATTGAATCTGAAAATTTTTATTTCCCTCTAGTACTGAAAATATTTTTTCTCTCTCCATTCCTCTCTTTTAAGTGACAAAATGACTTATAATTTATGACCAAAACAAGACTCTTTCTCCCCTACCCTTTAATTATTATTCATCCCCTTTTATTATTACCTACTATTTCAAATTCCCAATCACAAAAAGCAGACAACGTGGACCTCACCATCCACTCTCTTTTTACTTTAATCATTATGCTCCCCATATGTCTTGTCCTTTTTTTTTACATTACATAATTATGTTCCCCGCTATATTTTAAACAATTTTTTATTTTTTCAATTCCAAAAATATCCCCACAATGAATGAAAATTACTATTCTACCCCATCAACTATAACCAATTCACCTAAATCAATTAACCAAAATATAGCAGCTATAACCAATTTTTAATCAAATTTTAAAACTATATGATGAACAACAAAGAACAAAATTATTTTGACTAAATAATATTTTTAACAACAAATATATTTAAAAATTCAACAACAATAACAAGCAAGTATATTCAAATCACTAAGCACAAATTCAAATTAAATTTAAACAAATCAAACAAACACATTCAAATTTCTAACTCATATCCAAACTTAGACTTAAAAAGAATAAAACAACGGATTCAATTAACTAAACTCAATAATCAATTAAACTTCAAATTAAATCCAATAATATCACAATCAAGATCGGGGATTCAAGTGATTAAACTAAAATATTTCTATATTAAAACTGAACAAGAACAAATGAATAAAACAAATTAATAAAATAATCAAGAAATGATAAACAACAAACAAGAAAACAATCAAATATATACTGATTTTATATCCGAAAATATCAAACAAACTACGGACAGAAATGAAACTTAGACAAACTAACCGGATCGAAACAATGACGAACTCGAACAAAAATAGATCTGCCCGAAAATTTTGAAACCAAAAATAACTCGAATCTGCCCGAAATCTCAACAATGATCTCGACGATTCCACGAACAACTTAGCAATATATATATATATATATATATATATATATATATATATATATATATATATATATATATATATATATATATATATATATATATATATATATGTGTGTGTGTGTGTGTGTGTGTGTGTGTGTGTGTGTGTGTGTATGTGTGTGTGTATGTATATATATAGATGAGGGTGGGGTTTGGACGAGCCGCCATGGATGTTGACGAGGACGATGTTGGATCTGTTGGTGGCGTAGGACGTCGACGGGGAAGGCTGGAGATGGCAGTGGTTGTTTGCTGCTCAGATGGTGGTGGTTATGGCAGCTGACGGATTTTCTCGTCGTTCATGAACGGTGGGTTCGACAATGAAGTGAAGGAGGTTGTTTGGGTTCTTCATGGTGGTTAACTGGGTGGACTGGTTCGTGAAAGGAGATGGGGTTAAGGATCGTATGGCCGTTCAACTGGAGGCGGAAACGGGGTCTGCTAAACGTGAAAGCTGGTTGAAGGTTGGTTGACGTCGCTATGCGAGGTGGGTATGAGACGACGCAGCCGCGCTTCGATGGTCGTTGGTTGTTCGTCATTTGGGCGACGGGAAGGTAAAGGACGGGAAGGTGATGGACGGGCTGTGACAGGGGAAGGGTGACTGGACTGGATGGTCTACTGGCGGGGAAGGGATGCCATGGATGTGGAGCTTGGGTGGTTTGTAGGGTTGAAGGAGATAGGGGTGGGTTGAGGAAGATGAATAAAAGGGGGTGGGGTGTAGGGTGTGACAGCTAAGGAGTTTAGGATGTATTTTAGGGTTGTTTGTTTAAGTGAAAGAATAGGAAAATTTTGAAAAATCAAAAGGGAGGGTGGAAATGGACTGCGTCGGGTTAGGGGTTTTGGGTTAGATTTGTGAAACACTTGGACCAGGTTAATTCAAATTAGAGTAGGAGGCCCAATCCGATTTTTCCTTCTTATTCTTTCAAAAATTGAAACTAGAAATCCTAATTAAATTATAAAAATCAAAATTAACTCTAATAATATTAGTTTTATCTCCAAATAATAATTATCGCACAATTATTAAACACCAATTAAAATAAAATTGCACAACTTAGACATTAAATGCTAAAAATGCAAACGATGCGTATTTTGTAATTTTTATTCCGTAAAATAAACTTAAATACTCCTAATTGTACAATTAAATCCTACATGCAAGTGCAACATATTTTTGTATTTTTTATTACTTTAACAAATGAACATTCATATACAAATGCAAATAATACAAGGAAAATAACAGAAAATTCCCAACAATTGCAAACAAATAAAATTTCTTTTATTTTGAAGTTTTTGGGAGTAGTTCATATATAGGGCAAAAATCACGTGCTCACAGCTTTCCCTTTTTGCCGAAATTACAAAGAGTTTTCGTACAAAGATAAAGTGAGCGGATACGAGCGATATTTGCCCATTCGAGTACTCCGTATGAAGATTTTTTTGAAAAAGATTTAACCGAAACATTTCTTTAAAGGTTTTCTACATATCCCTGGCTAAAAGGGAATCAGGTTACTGTAGTTTGGGAAGTTTTGGTAGCTGGGACTACCATGGGGCTGCAATTCTGCTGTTACTGCTGCTGTATGTTGTTACTACTGCTTACTGATCTCCTTATTATACCATGCTAAAAGAAAAATTAAGCTAGGCTACACTATGGATCACAAGATTTTATTTATCTTTCACTTGTCCATGTTGCCTTGCTTTCCTGTTGACTTGTGTTTTCTCCGGTGCTTCTTTCCTACGCAATTTACTGGGGATGACACTGGCCCTTTTGCTTCTTCTAAACACAAGCTCCATCAATTTGTTCTGTTGGATATTGCTTCCTTCATTTAAGCTTGTTATGCTAGGGATTTTGTTGTAACCCTCCGCCTTACTGACTTTTGATTTGATTTTGAAATGTATTCCTTTGTTCTGCAAGCGGGCTCCTGACTTCATCAGCAACATAAAGATAAATCAGTCTCCATTCTCCAGGCGGGCTCCTGACTCCATCAACTTAAAATAATAACAAACTCTGTTCTATAGGCGGGCTCATGACATCTTCAACTTAAAATAATAACAACCTCTGTTCTACAGGCGGGTTCCTGACTCCTTTAACTTAAAATAAATACCTCTGTTCTACAGGCGGGTTCCTGACTCCATTAACTTAAAATAAAAACCTCTATTCTACAAGCGAGCTCTTGACTCCTTTAACTTAAAATAAATACCTCCATTCTACAGGCGGGTTCCTGGCTCTTTTAACTTAAAATAAATACCTCTGTTCTACTGGCGGGCTCCTAACTCCTTTAACTTAAAATAAATACCTCTGTTCTACAGGCGAGTTCCTGACTCCTTGAACTTAAAATAAATACCTCCGTTCTACAGGCGGGCTTTCGACTTCTTTAACTTAAAATAAATAACTATGTTCTACAGGCGGGCTCCCGACTTCTTTAACTTAAAATAAATACCTCCGTTCTACAGGCGGGCTCCTAACTCCATTAACTTGAAATAAATACCTCCGTTCTACATGCGGGTTCCTGACTCCTCTAACTTAAAATAAATACCTTTGTTCTACAGGCGGGCTCTTGACTCCTGTAACTTAAAATAAATACCATCGTTCAACAGGCGGGCTCCTGACTCATCTAACTTAAAGTAAATACCTCCGTTCTACGGGCGGGCTCCTAACTCATCTAACTTAAAATAAATACCTCCGTTCTACGGGCGGGCTCCGGACTTCAACACCATAAAGATAATGCCTCCGTTCTACGGGCGGGCTCCCGACTTCAACAACTTAAAGATAACGCCTGCATTCTACGGGCGGGCTCCCGACTTCAACAACTTAAAGATAACGCCTCCGTTCTACGGGCGGGCTCCCGACTTCAACAACTTAAAGATAACGCCTCCATTCTACGGGCGGGCTCCCGACTTCAACAACTTAAAGATAACGCCTTCGTTCTACGGGCGGGCTCCAGACTTCAACAACTTAATGATAACGCTTCCATTCTACGGGCGAGCTCTCGACTTCAACGACTTAAAAATAACACCTCTATTCTACGGGCGGGCTCCCAACTTCAACAACTTAAGTAGTAACGCCTCCATTCTACGGGCAGGCTCCTGACTTTAACAACTTAAAAAGGTTTCCTCGTTCCTCCGAGAAAATTTTCAACAATGGCAGAAAATTTTCTTCCCCAGTTTTGGTGCTTTTCCTTGTGGCGTGTCTTTCCGCCATCAACGATATTTCTTTTCCCTTCTTCAAATGAAAGAAAACTTTGTTAGTTTAAAATACGGTGAGTAGTCGTGCCACTCCTGCTGGGGATGGTTTTTCCTTCTCTCCTTTCCCTGCCTTGCATTTTATTATGCTATAAAAACTTGCTGGGGATGATATTTCTGTTGGGTTTCTCTTTACTTACCCTCATGCTTTTTTTTTTCAAAACTACTTCCTTCAAATTTTTTATTTTCTCTTAACATTACTGGGGATAAAAATGCCATCAACTGGGGATAACGCTGTTGAGTATAACACTGATGGGTGATTTTCAATCCTTTGAAACTGGTGTTGTGCTGGGGATAACATTGGTTCGAAGACCACTTCCTATTAGACTTGTTTCATTTCCCTTCTTCCCCAAAGTGGATACCCGATTTTCAGAAAATTTTCAAAATGCAAAGAAAATTTTCTGCCCCAGTTTGATAACCCTCCTTCTCTGCCATCAATGACATTTCACGTCCCTGTTTCACATCAAAGAAAAGTTGGGTCAGTTTAAAATGGGGTGGTTGGTTGTGATACTCCGGCTGGGATGATTTTCTTCTTCTCTTTCCCATGCTTTGTGTTGTACGACCATCTTTGAAGCTTGGTTGATAAATTCCGACCTTCTTGACAATTCCTTATTCACAAACTTCTCACTATTGTTTTCCATATGACCCCGTATCGTTTCCATGACAGCTGATTTTCTTGAAGATTTTGCAATGTTTTACTGATAAACCACTTTCTCTGGGGATATCCCTCTTTTTTCGTGGCACAACTCGGGAACTGCCACTTCCCTGACCCTGGAGTCTCACATGAATTTCCCAAATCATGCACGTCGCTCTCTACCATGTTCTTTGTCCACGGGCCTTGGACTCGAGGTCTATAACCTTTGATTCCTGCGAGATATCCTTCTTGACACTGGTCGGTCCTTTCGTCAATCTCATCTTGTTGGGGATATCCCGACACAAGCCTTGCGCTTGTTCCATCCTGACTCATACCCCTTGGATGCACCAGTTAGATCTCGTCTTGCCTAATTGGAAGCTTATGGCATATTTTGAAGTCATTTCTCACTTGTTTTGACCAAACAAACTCTACTGGGAAATTTTTCTATGAAAGGAGAAAGGTAAAAAGAAACAAAATAAAAGAAAAGAGATGACTCTCTAACAAGAGAGAAATAAATAAATAAAATAAAAACCTATTAAACGTGGATACCGACTCTAATGGTCATGACATGAACATGTGGCCTATCCTCCGTTGTTAATCGCCTTTCAAGATCTTCGTTTGGCGATTTCCCCTCTGATTCTCACCCTTATTCGACTTGTAGTGTCCGAAGGTTTTCGCTATCAAGCCTCTCTCATTTTGGCTTTTTCTCTTAGCTTTCATCGCCTTATGGTGCTTGTGAAGGTTTTCTCAGTCGGGGATTGGGGTATTACCGATAGGACTCTCTCATGTATCTTCTCTGCAGGGGACCAGAGTCTTTTCTGTTGGGGTCAGAGTCTTTTCGCCAGGGATCAGAGTGTTATGTTCTGATAAGACTCTCCCATTTGCCTGACTTGGTCTCTTTTGAATACTAATCGGAAGGTCGTTCTTTGGACCGTAATGTCGGATTGGATAGGCTAGAAAGAAAGGGTATTTAAAGGCTCAAAAACACATCAATTAGCCAAAATATAACAACTATAGCCAATTCTTTATCAAATTCAACCAACGAAATTAAAACGGTATGATGAACAACAAAGAACAAAATTATTTTGACTGAATAATATTTTTAACAACAAATATATTTTAAGATTCAACAACAATAACAAGCAAGTGTATTCACATCACTAAGCTCAAATTCAAATTAAACTTAAACAGATCAAACAAACAAATTCAAATTTCTACCTCAGAAACTTAGAATTAAACAAAATAAAAAATGGATTCAACTCACTAAACTCAATAATCAATTAAAATTCAAATTAAATCTAACAACATCACAATCAAGATCAGAAAATCAAGTTATAAACTAAAATATTTCTATATTAAAACTAAACAAAAACAAATGAATAAAACAAACTGAAGAAATAATCAAGAAATGATAAACAACGAACAACAAAATAATCAAATATGTACTGATTTTAGATCCGAAAATATCAAACAAAATACGGACCGAAATGAAACCTAGACCAACTAACCGGATCGAAACAATGACGAACTCGAACAAAAACAGATCTGCCCGAAAATTTTGAAACCCAAAATAACTCGAATTTGCCCGGAATCTCAACAATGATCTCGACGAATCCACGACCAACTTGGCTATATATATATATATATATATATATATATATATATATATATATATATATATATATATATATATAAACGAGGGTGGGGTTTGGATGAGCCGCCATGGATGTTGACGAGGATGACGTTGGATCTGTTGGTAGCTTAGGACGTAAACGGGGAAGGCTGGAGATGGCAGTGGTTGTTCGCTGCTCAGATGGTGGCGGTTATGGCAGCTGACGGATTTGCTTGTCGTTCATGGCCGGAACGGCGGGCTGGACAGTGAAGTAAAGGAGGTCGTCTGGGCTATTCGTGGTGGTTAACTGGGTGGACTATTTCGTGAAGGGCGATGGGGTTAAGGATCGTATGGTCGTTCAACTGGAGGCGGAAATGGGGTCTGCTGAACGTGAAAGCTGGTTGAAGGTTGGTTGACGTCGCTATGCAAGGTGGGTATGAGACGACGGAGTCGGGCTTCGATAGTCGTTAGCTGTTCGTCGTTTGGGCGACGGGAAGGTGATGGACGGAAAGGTGACAGACGGGTTGTGGCGGGGGAAGAGTGACTGGACTGGATGGTCGACTGGCGGGGAAGGACTGCCATGGATGTGGAGCTTGGGTGGTTTGTAGGGTTGAAGGAGATAGGGGTGGGTTGGGAAGATGAAGAAGAGGGAGTGGGGTATAGGGTGTGACGACTAGGGAGTTTAGGACGTGTTTTAGGGTTTGGGTTGTTTGGTTAAGTGAAAGAATGGTAAAAATTTGAAAAATCAAAAGGGAGGGGATGGAAATGGACTGGGTCGAGTCAGGGGTTTTGGGTTGGATTTGTGAAACACTTGGGCCAAGTTAATTCAAATTAAATTCTAAGAATTTTAGTTATCTCCAAATAATAATTATCGCACAATATTTAAACACCAATTAAAATAAAATTGCACAACTTGGACATTAAATGCTAATAATGCAAACGATGCATATTTTTGTAATTTTCATTCGTAAAATAAACGTAAACACTCCTAATTGTAGAATGAAATGCCACATGCAAGTGCACCATATTTTTGTATTTTTTATTAATTTAACAAATAAACATGCACATACAAATGCAAATAATACAAGGAAAATAACAGAAAATTCCCAACAATTGCAAACAAATAAAAATTGCTTTTATTTGAATTTTTTGGGAATAGTTCATATATAGGAAAAAAATCACGTGCTCACAGGATTCAAGAAAACAGGTAGCACCAAAAGAAAGTATAACATGCCCATACAAATAGAGGGAAACCAAAAACAATAAAGGTGAAACTGCGTACTGATTCAGTGGGATTGTTTTTGGATGGCCCATTATCATCATTGCCATCGCACAAGCAGAATTGTCTCTTACTACATTATTTGGCTCAAATTCGCCAAATAATGGGTAAAGACCCCGTAAGGGATCCCCATAGTATATAGAATCTAGAATAAAATTAATAAATCAGATATACATGATGTGCCAACGAAGAAGGCAGATGGTAAATAAATCAGTAGATACAACCCCATAAACTCGGAACACTTCTTAGGAAGAGGAGGAGATAGATAAACAATGTGGGCATATGAAAGCATACTTCAAAGCAGCAATACCACCATTTTTGCACAACTCGCCAACACAAAATGTTGCATTCCGTCGATTTTGTAGCATCTGATAATGCTAATTCTTTAAGAACCATGGACATCAAAGCCTGAAATATGATTAGTATTCTCCAACTCAGTTGCAGAACTATTGAAAGTGAGTGTGTTTTTGTATTGGAGAGTTACAACAAAAGAACCAATTAACTAGTTTTGCAGAATTTTACATCAATATAGCCACCAATTGGAACACCCATGTGTTGAACAACTTCTGCAAGGGTTGCAACGACCATAGTGCGATCTTGCGATGAGCGTGATGCTTTCTGCAATTACATATGTTATGATATTAAACACTGTGGCTAAAGCTAATCTCTTATGCAAAGGATAGAAAAAACATGAGATGAGATTTTGAATGCTTATGACCAAAAAAAAATGTATAGGGCAGCATCCAAAACTTACTGCAAGTTTCATCAAAGAATTGAACAACGTTAAAAAGATGGGGGCAATATGGGAACCCATGGACTTTGCAAATGCAGGGAGGAGATCAGAAACAACAGCCATTAGCCCTTCTTCATATTCAGTGTTGTCTTCATCAGCCTCACTATCTGATTCTACAAGCTGACAAGAAGAGTGTTCACATAATAGAACTGAAGTGGCCTCAACAAGCTGAGTGATAACTGTAAAGACGGGGGAAAGCAAGTTCATTAATCCTGAATTTCTTTTTAATTCTGTTTGGTAATATCTGTTTGGTGAACCATCAGGTGTAGGTTCTAGATTTGGCACTACACCTCTGATCTATGTTGAATTTAACACTATTTGTATCATTTCACCTTGAAGGTCAACCTTAGAGGTTGCTAAACCTTGCATTGTGCAACATCACAATGCCTTTTATATAGTGGAGCAGAATGATTCTCCATATTTATGTTCTGTAGAAGAATTCCATCATGCATCCCAATTATGCTGGTTGAATGGGAATTGTCTACTTCCAACTCTCAAATAAGTGTTTCGGTCTTTCTGTTTTCCTATTTGTAAATGGATTTAACCTGCAACACTAATAGTTTAAAAAACTTTTACACTGTCAATGTTTATTACTAAGATGACTAAATTAGATTTACTATAAACAGTTAACTAGTGCACAAAAGTTAAAACTCTATCAATTATTAGACGAACATATTGCTCTGATTAAACAAAGAGCTTGAACTAGTCATTCTACCAAACAAGTACTTCAACAATTGACTTCTTACTAAATGGAATGTCTACCTTCTTTAGTTAACGGATAGTACTACTTAAGTACATTACTTTGTGAAAATTCAAAGATAAAACCTCAACATAATATACAACATTTTACTGATATATAGTAACAGTTTTTCAATAAGTTTTAATTCTTCTCGACCGAAGCTTTCTCAAATTCCCAATAATAGAAATGCTATCAATAATCCATATAAAAGAAGTGTCAAACTCAAACTTCTAATGGCCAATCTAAAAAAGAAGTGCCAAATTCAAACACCAAGTAATAATTTCTATTTTTCATTTTGCAGAATTAATAGAATTGAATCACTCGGAAAATCACATAAGCAACACACAAGTTCTCACCTTTCACATTTTAAATCAAGAAAAATTATTTTAGACAAGTAGCTTAGATAATCAAAGCTTAAATTTTATTGTTTGACCTTTTTCTTCTCAAACCTCTTTTTGCTTATTTCAATCGGAATCAACAGCGTTGCATTCAAATTAAAAGATTCTTACTTCTCTCAACCCTAAACTGATAGACAAGTTCTAACCAAATCAAAAAACAACTCTAGAAAATTTCAATTACAAAAAAAAATCGCTCCTAACATCACCACATATTTAAGATCTCCAAAAGAAAGCACAGATTCAACATAAATACCTATGTACATATATAAAAGGAGCCAAAAATAGAGATACCTGAGTAGACTTGATCCACATAGATAAAAGGCACGACGGAGATTAGCGAAGTCCTTGCCAGCTTCATCGAAGACCGAGGAGAAGGAAATGAGAGTTTAGTAGAGGAGAGGAACTCGTCGGCTATGGTGATTTGGCAATTGGGTAAGGGAGAGAGACAGAGGCAGATTGGATAAAATATGGTTTATCGGAGGAGAGAGAGTTAGAGGAAGTGTCTGGGGCGAAGTGTTCCAATTTGTGAGAGCAAAATAAATAATTAATACAGAAGCGTAGAGGTGATGTTGGGGCACGGAGAGATTGATGGGTACGTCACTCATTATATAGGAGCGGGGTGGTCAAAGTGGAGGCTTGCATCAGGAGTCCTGTGTAACAAGAAAGTTCCACTGAAACTCAAGGGGAAATTTTATAGAGCTGTGGTTAGACCTGCAATGTTGTATGGGGCGGAATGTTGGCCAGTGAAGAACTCCCATGTTCAGAGTATGAAGATTGCGGAGATGAGGATGCTCAGGTGGATGTGCGGGCTCACCAGGTTAGATAAGATTAAGAATGAAGTTATTCGAGAGAAGGTGGGGGTGGCCCCGGTGGATGAAAAGATGCGAGAAGCGAGGCTGAGGTGGTTCGAGCATGTGCGGAGGAGAAGTCCTGATGCCCCGGTGAGGAGTTGTGAGGGGCTGGCGATTGTCGGCGTTCGGCGAGGCAGGGGGAGGCCTAAGAGGTATTGGGGAGAGGTGATTAGGCATGACATGGCTAGAATGCGTGTGTCCGAGGACATGACCCTTGACAGGAAAGTCTGGAGGTCTAGTATCAGGGTTGTAGGATAGGGGCTCGTAGGGTTTTTTTTTTCTTTTTTCTTTTTTGTACTCCTCGCCCGGGGTTGGCGGAGGCTTGGCATAAATATCCATAGAGGATTTGTGTTTTGGAGTGTGTCTCCCTTATGGTAGTTATATATGGTAGTTACTGTATGATATTATTGCATGCTATTTTATTTATGGTTCTTATGTTTAGATAATTATTTACGCTATTTCTACTGGAGTTAATAATGCTTTTTTATTTTTTATTTTTGTTTTTCCTTTTCTTTTCTGAGCCGAGGGTCGATTGGAAACAGCCTCTCTGCCCTTTCGGGTAGGGGTAAGGCTCGTTTACATATTACCCTCCCCACTTCGTGGACTGGACTGGGTAATTGCTGTTGTTGTTGTAATACAAAAGCGTATAAATAGAGTGGCAGTTCAATCGATGTTATTTTAATATAAACCGCCATTTTCTAAATAAATAATGTGGCGTCTTGAAAATAGCCGTATATAATAATGTATTATGACGGTTTCTTGTAATCACCGTTGAAAACCCGCCATAATTTCAGCGTTTTTTTTGTAATGAAGGAGTTATAATGTTATCGTCATAAATTTTGTAGCAGCAACAAAGACAATGGCCAATTTTGAAGACACATTAATTTGCTATTCTTAATTTCTGTAATACGGACCATGATCAATGTCAAAATGCACGTGACTTGAGTACCCGTCCCGTGAGATATATACAAAGTCGCATCCAAGATTAAAATTTGAGTTCGAATATAATTGATCCTATTGAACTTTTGCAATTATAAGTTCCAAGTTTAACATTTGTTGAAATTTTTTGTAACTTTTATATAGAACTATATACTCTACATATATGAAAATGTTGGATTTAATTGAACTTGTAACAAACATGATATATCCGCGACTGGTTATATATGTAAAGATAGGCCGAAGAAATATTGGGGTAAGGTAATTAGACAAGACATGGCGATGCTCCATTTTATCGAGGACATGACTATTGATAAGAAAGTGTGGGGGTTGAGAATTAGGATAGAAGATTAGGTAGCCAAGTGGTTTTTTATTCTTACGAGTAGCATTAGTACATATTCTCATATGTCTTTTTAGTCTTAGGTTTCTATTATTGCCTGTTGTTGCTTTCATTTTGGTCATCTTACTATCTTGTTATTATCCATGCTTCTTTTCCATGGTTCTCCTCACTGTTATTTCTAGCTGTTTTTTTACGCTTATGTTTCGCTGAGCTGAGGATTTATTGAAAATAACCTTCTACCTCATTCAGATGCTAATATGTGAGATTACAGTGATAAGATGTGGCATTAAACTTAGATAGTTCAGACATGTGAAGAGGAGAGATTCTGATGCATCAGTGAGCCATTGATAGGAAAACGTGGAGGTCGAGAATTAGGATAGAAAATTAGGCGACCAAGTGGTTTCTTGTTTTCCATGGCTCCTCACTGTTGTTTCTAGTTGTATTTTTTATGCTCATGTTTCGTTGAGTTGAGGATTCATTGAAAATAATCTTTCTATCTTCACGAGTTGATTAGTTAGGTCTGTGTATATATTACCCTATTCAAATCCTAATATATGAGATTGCACTGAATTTGTTGTTGTTGTTGTTGTAAGGCTAGATTTATAAGAACATATTTATGTACAAAAATAAAACCAAAAGGTTTAACTTTACCTCCATAGAGCGCTGTAGAAAAGGTAAAGAATAAAGAAAAAAAGACAAATGATGTAAAATTACTACTACTGTTCAAAAACCCTTAGCAGCAGTAACTACGCGAGAAATTTAAAAATAGCTAAATTTATCATTGGTTGTTGAAAAATAGTCAAGTTTCAAAAGTTATCGAAATTTAGCCACTTTAAATTTGAGCGAAAATACTGTTCAAAATTCGAAAAAATACACCCGTAAATTTTACGGGAGTTCCAGCATAAGTATGTTTGAACTCCCTTAAATTTTACGGGAGTTCCAGGATAACTATGCTGGAACTCCCGCAAATTTTACGGGAGTTCCAGCAAGTATAATTGTATATTATACTAGAGTTTGGAGCACTGGTGCTCCAGTCTGCCGCAGATTTTACAGGAGTTAGCAAAGTATATCGGTCCAGCATAATATGCTGAAGTTCGTACACAAATACACCAGAACTCCTGTGTATTATACTGGACTAGTCCCTGTAGCAGCAAAATAGTGGCGATATTTCATTGACTTGGTAAACGCTGGCTATTTTTCATTGACCAATGTGAAAACTGGCTATACCATGATATTTTAACATAACTTCCATTAGAGACATAGATCAGGTTGGGTTTTGGGGAATATTTTATTAACTCGGGTAACTTATAATCTGTTTGGTCAAATGTGCTTCTTTTTTTGTCAAAAGCATTCTTGGACATATATTGAGGTGTTTGACCAAGTTTCTCGAAGGAAAAAAGTATTTTTGAGGAGAAGCAGAAACAATTTTGGAGAAGCAGAAAAAAGGAGATTCTCTCCAAAAGCACTTTTGAAAAAAATGCACTTAGAAGCAGTTTTTTAAAGCTTGACCAAACACTTATTGCTGCTTAGAAGTGTTTTTCAAACTAATTAGCCAAACACAAACTGCTTCTCACCAAAAATACTTTTGAGAAAAACACTTTTTTAAAAAAACACTACTTAAAATAAGTTAATTTTTGCAGCTTGACCAAACAGGCTATTAAACTGTCCTCGAACCGCTTTCTCTTCACTTCTGTTGATGATTGGAGTAAAATTATATTTTATGTTTAATTGAAGATTAAATATAATTAGTCATATATCATAGGAACTTAAGCTAGAATAAAACAATAAGTCATATGTTAAGATTTTTATATTTTCTATAAAATATGCGGTCGCGTACATATTTATATGGATTTTACCAATCTACTACAATATGAAAAAATAGGTTATAACTGTTACAAAACTTAGCTCAAAGTAATAAACAAAAAGATAGACAACAAAGTAGAGAGAAAGAGAGAAGAGAATATATTTCTTCCATGTATCCAAGTGAATTACAAAATGAGTTTTCATCCTCTATTTATAGTACAACATAGAGGTATACCAAAAGATTTTCATAAGTATGTCATTAAGTATTTGAGATCATGGAGGAAGATCGTGGGTAAATTATGAAGGTATGGGAGTTACAACAATAATGGTGAGAAGTAGTGGGGATTATCTACATAATGGAGAAGAGTAGTGGGAGTAACTTCTTTAGGAGTTATAGACATCCACTACAAAGTATAATATTTCATAACACTCCCCCTTCGATGTCTATAGATAATGTGCCTCGTTAAAACCTTAACTAAAATAAAACCCAATGGGAAAAAGTTCTAGAAAAGGAAAAAGAGTACACATATCTAACAAAATGCATTTTTGTTGCCTCGTTAAAAACCTTGCAAGGAAAACCCAGTGGGACAAAACCTTGTAAGGGAAAAAGAGTGCAACGCACATTAACTCCCCATAAAAGAGCATCAATTCACATTCTTGAGCCTTCGCATTCCAATCTTGTGCACCATCTTCAAGAGATCGTTGGTAGAGATTTGATAAATAAATCAGCCATATTAACTATAATGAATATTTGCACCTTGAAATCATAACTCGTGGTAGATATATAATGTCTTCACAAATATCGTGGAATGGCTCTTCAATATCTCCATAAATGTATCATCGCTATCATATTATCATGCTTATAGTTATAGCAAAATACATTTGTGCATAAATTGCACTGAGGAAGTGGTACCTCAAGATCAAGAATTATAGATGCTTCAAGCAACTTAAATCCTTTATGGATTGTCATATAAGTTGAGTCATATAAGCCGTATTATAGACTTTAGATGCATATCAAGTTTTCATGTCATGCTAGACGTATAAGATATCGAAAACTGATTACACATACCATTGACTTTATACTTTCAAGTATTCGAACTACATGTCCAAAACTACATGTTTTTCATATGGAATCAATTCTACTTGAATTGTATCTCTTCCATTTGACCAATATTTTTGTTTGTATTCGACAAACTTAAGATCCTCATCGATATTTAGCGCTATCATAGATGTCGTCGACGAACATTTTATATCGGTTCCAGTAAATTTTCATAAAGACATAACATGGAGATCTCTTCATTCATATATTCAGGTACCTGAATCTCTCATGAGATTTTATGAAGTGTTATGTCATGTGATCTTCTAGATCACTTGCCTCCTTATTATGATCACTTTAATCATTTGCTCATCTTCTTTATTAAGAAGTTCTTTTTGAAACCGATTTATCTATAAGCTTTAAGCGTATCAAAGACTTTGTCCTTCTGGGACTTAATATGAGCATTTGCAGTGAGAATATAGTTACTTTCTTTGGGTCAGCAAATGCGTATGGCATGCTTTGCAATATGTTGCAATTGAATTATCTTTTTATGAACTTCAAGTTCATATTATGATCGAGGATCTATATATACAAATGATAATTCGTTCCATGTAACTTTTTCTCAAGTGTTTATCATGTCTCCCCCTCATGCTAGAAAAACTAACTTGTTTCCTCAACTCTGGGAAATCATCTTTGTGCATTATCATGTTAATATACACTGCACATCAATAATAATAAGATGAAATTATTTGGTTCCTGACCCTGAACCACTTGTGAGGGGAGAATATAATATACTCTCGTGTACAACGTATATCAACTTGATATAGATAACTTTGTTCTCATAAGCAATAATTTAGCTATTAAGTGGAGGCACTCAATAAATTATTTTGCTAAACCAACTATGATGTAAACCAACTTATCAAGATGAACTATCTTGAATAGAAAATCTGGAAATTATGCTCGAAATTAGATTACTGAGCAAGTTACCTCGCAAGCACCGGCCAGGTTGCAGGTTAATAATAATCGCACATGTAACCATATCATAGATGCATCATATGTGGTATAAATGGCAGGCGATTGGGCCCATATTCGCCTTTGATATTTCCAGAATTTATGGGATTCAACCCCAACTTTAGTTGGTCAATTAATTAATGAGAACAAGTAATATAAGAGAATTCGTAAAGAACTTTCTAGTTCTTTAATATTTACCCATGTGAATTCTCTATTATTGTTGCACATCATACTTAAATTGATATGGCTAACCCGAATGCCAATTGAATAAATTATCAATATTGATAAAATTCAGGTTTACATCATGACATGTGCAATTATCGATAAACTCTAAGTTTATTATGATATGGGTTTTTATATCAATAAACATCCACTTTATTGTGGCATTCTTTTGTTTGTATAGTACAAATTGGAGAACAAAGCTGGTAGCTTTTCATATGCATATTATCATGCTACAAGTTGTAGTAATAGAAGATATCAAATCTTTCTTTTATTTATAGTCTCAATATAATCAATCGCTTCGCATATACTTTTGAAACTGAATAAGTTTCTTTGAGACTTACTACAATACAATACCTTATTGGTAATCAATTATGTTTCTTCAAAATAATATAATTGGCTCTTAAAGTTGTACCATTATAGTCATGTCAAAATTATATGCAATATATGTTTCTTGCATTATTATTGTCATTTAATAATCATATTGCCAAAATATTTTGGCGTACAATAGGTACGTGACCAATGACCATTCATGCCATAATAATGACATTATTTTCTTATATCATCTCAACCCTCCTTCTAGAGGTGAATGTGGTATATTCAATACCAATAGCATGTTCATATTCTTCCAATAATAAATATGTATTCATAAATCATATGTTGTCACATTCACACCATGAATGGATCATAATCATCTATATGTGCTGTATAAAATCTCATGTCAAATCGATGACATATATTACTTTCACAGAGTGAAGGAATATTTTGAGAATCCTTATTATTCTCATTATCACAATGATGACGATTATAATTTCGTCTATTGCCACGTCCATATCCATTGATACCTTCACGGTAATAATTTTATCTTCTTTCAGACTTATTACATAGTGCTATCATATTTTCTGCGGGGATATGTAATTTTGTTATCCTTTTCAAATCCGTAAATGCGTCTGGCATTTGATTTGCTATTCTTTGCAAATGAATAATATTTTGTACCTCTTTTTCACAAATAGAGGCACGCAGATCAAAATGAGATAATGGTGGATTTTTTCACAAAATTTCCCGTTTGGTTTCACCACCAACTTCTCCCCCTAATTTTGGGAAAAGTGTCTCATCGAATTGACAGTCTGCAAATCGTGCAGTGAACAAATCCCCTGTCAATGTTTCGAGGTAGCGAATAATGGAGGGCGATTCAAACCCAACATATATTCCTAACCTTCTTTGCAGACCCATTTTGGTGCAATATGGCGGTGCTACAGGCACATATACTGCACATCCAAAAATTCTTAAATGGGATATAATAGGTTCATGACCCAAAACTAATTGCAAATGGGAATATTTATGATAATTTATCAGTCTGAGACGAACTAGCATTGTTGTATGCAAAATGGCGTGACCCCAAACCGAAGTGGGCAGCCTCGTTTTCATGAGCAACGGTCTTGCTATCAATTGCAGACGTTTAAATAAAGACTCTCCAAGACCATTTTGAGTGTGAACATGAGCTACAGGATGTTCCACTTTTATCTCAATTGATAAGCAATAATCATTAAATGCTTGGGATGAAAACTCAGCAGCATTATCTAGTCTAATAGACTTAATTAAATTATGGGAAAATTGTGCCCGTAATCGAATTATTTGTGCCATTAATTTTGCAAACGCAAGGTTGCGAGATGACAATATGCACACATGAGACCATCTTGAAGATGCGTCTATTAAGACCATAAAATATCTAAACGACCCACTAGGTGGGTGAATAGGTCCACAAATGTCCCCTTGTATACGTTTCAAAAACGCAGGTGACTCAATTCCAACCTTTGTTGGTGATGGTCTAATAATTAACTTGCCTTGATAACAAGAAGTGCAAGAAAATTCATTATTTAAAAGAATCTTTAAATTCTTTAATGGATGCCCATTTGAGTTTTCTATAATCCATCTCATCATAATTGATCCAGGATGTCCCATTCGATCATGCCAAAGTACGAAAGTATTGGAATCAGTAACCTTTTGGTTTACGGTAGAATATGCCTCAATTGCACTAATTCTTGTCCAATACAGGCCACAAGATAAAGATGGAAACTTCTCAATAACCCTCTTTTGGCCAGAGACATTCTTTGTAATGATGAGATATTCAAGATTATTCTCATCTATTGTCTCAATATGATATCCATTTTGAATGATATCTTAAAAACTCAACAAGTTCCTCTTAGACTTGGAGGAGAACATTGCATTCTCTATGATAAATATTGTTCCTTTAGGCAGAGTTATAGTTGCTCTTCCGGAGCCTTCAATCAATTTACTACTACCAGAAATTGTAGTAACATCTGCCTTACACATACTTAAATGAGAGAAATATTTCTTCTCTTTGAATATCGTATGTGTGGTACATGAATCAATTAAACAAATATTTTTACAATTGGACGTTGATCCAAGTTTGCTTTGTGAGATATCCATATTTGCTTCCCATGGTTTTACATACAAAAGAAATATACGAAAAATATTAGTATTTTTTTTATTTTTTTTATTTTTATAGATATGAGAATAAACAAATTTAAGTCTATGATTCAACATAATAGTTTCAGTGCGGTCATTATGAAAAAAAAAAATACAAACTCTCTTTAAGAAAAGAGCTCAAATCATCAAAACATCTACAACAGTTGGAGAGCACATCAAATTCATTTTGCTTTCGTTGACAATACAAGTTTCTACAAATATTATATATAATAAGCAAACTAGCATTCTCATTGCACATGATGTCAGATGTACCTTGTCAACCATTTACCATAAACATGTGAAAGAGACCAAAAAACTATCACCAGTCTTGTGCATAAGTTTGACTTTGATAAACATATTCTGTAAGCCGGTAAGATAGGTTGCGGGCATGGTTGTCATGAAACCTAAGGTAGCACAGTTGTAATTGAAATAATTCATCTTACCATTTTATATGAAAACAGATAAACAAAGAGTTACCTGATGGCCAAAAGGATATGAGTAGGCCAAGCCATGAAAGTTAAGAACACCTACCACAACTTGACGAAAAATGAAGCATTCGTGCTGATAACGTGTTACAAAACTTAGCTCAAAGTAATAAACAAAAAGATAGACAACAAAGTAGAGAGAAAGAGAGAAGAGAATATATTTCTTCCATGTATCCAAGTGTATTACAAAATGAGTTTTCATCCTCTATTTATAGTACAACATAGAGGTATATCAAAAGATTTTCATAAGTATGTCATTAAGTATTTGAGATCATGGAGGAAGATCATGGGTAAATTATGAAGGTATGGGAGTTACAACAATAATGGTGAGAAGTAGTGGGGATTATCTACATAATGGAGAAGAGTAGTGGGAGTAACTTCTTTAGGAGTTATAGACATTCACTACAAAGTATAATATTTCATAACAATAACCGTTATATAACTTGTCTCTTTTTTTTGTTATATAAGTTTTCAAAAATTACTTTAGCAACACATTAGATATATGAAAATTTCATCTGCACTCTTTTCTCGCTCTATTTTTAAAGAATTATCAGTTTTATTATTTGAAAATAATTTAATTTGAAACTTCTTATTTTACTGTTATTGTTAAAGATATGCTGTTATAATCCCAAACATATCGTAATATGTAAAAGCATAAATTTTTAAAATAACACTTTTAGTTAACTTTGCGCCTAACAAAATACTGTCAAATAAAATAAAATAAAATACATAATAAATTACATTGATCAATCCCTGTATCGTTTTTTTTGATGTTGCAACTTATAGTTAATAATTAGTTATTATTTACTATATTTTAAATTAAATATCTATAAAAAGAATAAAAATTATATATATATATATATATATATATATATATATATATATATATATATATATATATATATATATATATATATATATATTGATTTCCAATATATATGAGAAGCTGTTATGAAATCTCCTATTTAAGGTGAATGTCTATAATTAAAGAGATTCTAGAGTTCTATTCTTGGTAGATAAATCATCCCCCTCCCTATAAATAGAGGTGCCCTCTACCATTGTAAATCACTCCTAAAATTCTCTAAGTATTAATAAGAAGAACTCTCTCTACTCTTCTCTCTATTACTCTTGTTATTGCATTATTGTTCTTGTCTTTTATATTATTTCATAACACGTTATCAGCACGAGACTCTACCGTCTCAAGAAGTTCTTTAAGAAGATTAAGCCGTCGTCAATTTCTCCGCATCGGAGCCGCGGTCGTCTGCATCAGTGGAGAAAAGGAAGAAAACATTGAAAATATAATTGGTATACCTCAAAGGTAAGTAATTTACTTTTCCCTTTCAAATTCTTGAAATTCTACGATTTGATTTAATATACAAACAAAGTTTGATTATAACTCTAAAGGAGTTTGTAAGAAATTATAACCACATGAAGTGGTAAAATCTCTATGTCCTGCCATGATTAAATTCATGTATGATTGTGGGCAAATAATTGAAAATCCGTCCCATTGAATTTGCTCCATTCCCTTTAGAGAATGTGGAAGCAGTATATGATAAGTCTGAAAGAAGACTAAAATATTACCATGAAGGTATCAATGAATGTGGACGTGGCAAAGAATTTCGTCCAATTGAATTTGCTCCATTCCCTTTAGAGAATGTGGTAGCAGTATGTGATAAGTCTGAAAGAAGACTAATTACCGTAAAGGTATCAATGGATGTGGACATGGCAATAGACGAAGTTATAATCGTCATTATTGTAGTAATGAGAACAATAAGGATTCTCAAAATAATCTTTCACTTTATGAAAGTAATATTTGACATGAGATTGTGTAAAGCACATAATTATGATCCATTCCCTGAAGTGAATGTGATAATTGTAATAGAGCCCGTAAGTATGAACACGCTCTTGATGTAAATTTGTTTTATGTCTGACATTATGAAAAGAAAGTTCGTTGCCCTTGAAATTTCGGGCAAGAACTATATGACATGGGTGTTGGATGCTGAAATCCACTTAGATGCTATGGGTCTCAGAGACACCATCAAAGATAGAGAAAAAGCATCCACCCAAGAATGTGCGAAGGCCTTGATTTTCTTGCGCCATCACCTTGATGAAGGTTTGAAGATTGAATATCTCACCGTCAAGGATCCACCTATCTTGTGGAATGGCTTAAAGAAGAGATATGACAACCTGAAGTTGGTCACTCTGCCACAAGCACGATACGATAAGAACCCAAAAGCAAATAGTTTATAAACTATATATTATCGTTGCGGTGAAAACGGGCACTGGTCAAAGGCTTGCCGTATACCATGACTTTTGATTGACCTTTATCAAGCATCTCGAAAGAGTAAACGCCCTGAAACGAATTTTGTCTCTGACGACAACTTTGACATCACCCACTTGGATGTGGCAGACTTTTTTGAGCAACCCGAGGGGAAGATAGACCACCTAATCGGTGATGGATCCGTGATGAAAGAAGATGGAGCTATTTGATTTTATTTTACTTGTTTGTATTAGTGAATGAATAAACTAATAGCCATTAATATTAGCTCGTATTAGTTAGTTCATGATATAATGTTAGTATTAGTTCTTTAGAATGTATCAATATGCTCAAATATCAATAATATTTTTACTTTCCAGTAGAGGTAATCGACTAACCTGAAAAACTAGTCGGTTATCTCATATTTCGCATAAAAACTGCAAAACAATCGATTGTCAATGATCAACAATCGATTGTCCTTAAAACAGTGTGATCTGGAATTTTACAAAAACAGTCAACAATCGATTGTCTATGATCAACAATCGATTGTCTTTAAAACAGTGATCTGGAATTTTACAAAAACAGTCAACAATCGATTGTCTATGATTAACAATCGATTGTCCTTAAAACAGTGTTCTGGAATTTTTCAAAAATCATCCACAATCGATTGTCTATGTCTAACAATCGATTGTCATTAGACAGTGTAATCTGGAATTTTTCAAAATAGCCAACAATCGATTGTCTATACTTAACAATCGATTGTCTTAAAATAGTGCTCAAGTTTTTCAAAATAGCAAATAATCGATTGTGGGTGTTTAACAATCGATTGTCAATGTTCAACAATCGATTGTTTGTGTTTAACAATCGATTGTTTGAAGAAAATGTTTAAACTGAAATTTTCAAACTGCAAAGTAATGGATAACATATCTGTTTTTGTTAGTCAACTGTTAGCAGCAGATTTTGAAAATATTATGTGACACAAACGAATTGAACTTATTTATTCTTATGTTCGTGTATTTCTTTTATATGTCAAACCATGGGAAGTAAATTGATTGAAGGCTCCGGAAGAGCAACTGTAACTCTGCCCAAAGGCACGACGTTTATCTTAGAGAATGCAATATTCTTCTCCAAGTCTAAGAAGAACTTGTTGAGTTTTAAATATATCATTCAAAATGGATATCATATTGAGACAATAGATGAGAATAATCTTGAATTCTTCATGAAAAGGAGGCTGCCCATTTCGGTTTGGGTTCACGCCATTTTGCATGCTGCAATGCTAGTTCGTCGGCTGCCCACTTTGGTTTGGGTTCATGCCATTTTGCATGCAGCATTTTAGTTTGTCGGCTGCCCACTTCGGTTTGGGGACATGCCATTTTGCATACAGCAATGCTAGTTCGTCTCTGACTGACGAATTGACACATATTCCCCGTTGCAATTGGTTTTGGGTCATGGACCCAATATATCCCATTTAAGAATCTTTGGATGCGCAGTATATGTGCCTGTAGCACCGCCATCCCGCACCAAAATGGGTCTGCAAAGAAGGTTAGGAATATATGTTGAGGTTGAATCGCCCTCCATTATTCGCTACCTCGAAACATTGACAGGAGATTTGTTCACTGCACGATTTGCAGACTGTCAATTTGATGAGACACTTTTCCCAAAATTAGGGGGAGAAGTTGGTGAAACCAAATGGGAAATTTTGTGGAAAAATGCATCATTATCTCATCTTGATCCACATACCTCTATTTGTGAGAAAGAGGCACAAAAGATTATCCACTTGCAAAGAATAGCAAATCAAATGCCTGACGCATTTATAGATTTGAAAAAGATAACAAAATCACATATCGCCGAAGTGAATGTGACAACATCTGATTCACGAATACATATTCATTATTGGAAGAATATGAACATGAAATTGGTATTAAATATACCACACTCAACCCTAGAAGGAGGTTTGAGATGATACCACACTCACCCCTAGAAGGAGGTTTGAGATGATATATGGCATGAATGATCGTCGGTCACGTACCTATTGTACGCCAAAGTATTTTGGAAATATGACTATTAAAGGACAACGATAATGCAAGAAACATATCTTGCATATAAGTTTGACATGACCATAATGGTATAACTTTCTCTTTAAGAAAGATATTCACCACATGGATGTTGATGAATCTGTGGTAGTACAAAAATAATTGAGAGCTCTAGAAGAGCCAATTATTACTATGTTGGAGAAACACAATTGAGTATTGTGCTGTAGTAAGTCTCAAAGAAACTTATTCAGTTTCCAAAGTACACGCGAAAGCGATTGATTATATTGAGACTATAAATAAAGGAAGGCTTTGATATCTCCTATTACTACAACTTGTAGCGGGGTAATTTGCATATGAAAAGCTACCCGCTTTGTTCTCCAGTTTGTACTACACAAAAGAAAGAATGCCACAATAAAGTGGATATCTATTGGTATAAAAACCCATGTCATAATAAACCTGAAGTTTATTGATAAGTGCACATGTCATGGTGTAAATTTGAAGTTTACCAATATTGATAATTTGTTCGTTAGCATTCGTGTTAGCCATCTCATTTTATGTATGATGTGCAAATTCACATAGGTGAATAATAAAGAACTAGAAAGTTCTTTACGAATTCTCTTGTATCACTTGTTCTCATTAATGAACTGACCAACTAAAGAGTTCGGGTTGAAGCCCATAAATTCTGGAAATATCAAAGGTGAATATGGGCCCATTCACCTGCCATGTATACCACATATGATGCATCTATGAAATGGTTACATGCGCAATTTTTATTAACCCGCAGCCTTGCCGGTGATTGCGAGGTAAATTGCTCAGTAATCTAACTTCGAGCATAATTTCCAGATTCTCTACTCAAGACAGTTCATCTTGATAAGTTGGTTTATATCAAAGTTGGTTTAGCAAGATAATTATTGAGTGCTTCCACTTAATAGCTAAACTGTTTCTTATGAGAACAAAGTTATATATATCAATTTGATATACGTTGTATACGAGAGTATATTCTCCCCTCACAAGTGGTTCAGGGTCAGGAACCAAATAATTTCATCTTATTATTAATGTGCCGTGTATATTGACATAATAATGCACAAAGATGATTTCCCAAAGTTGAGGAAACAAGTTAGCTTTTCTAACATGAGGGGGAGACATGATAAACAATTGAGAAAAGGTTACATGGGATGAATTATCATTTGTATATGTATATCCCCGAATATCATGATATGAACCTGAAGTTCATAAAAGGGATAATTCAATTGCAACATATTGCAAAGCATGCTATACGCATTTGCTGACCCAAAGAAAGTAACTAAATGGAAGAGATACAATTCAAGAAGAATTGATTCCATATGAAAGACATGTAGTTTTGAACCTATAGTTCAAATGCTTGAAAGTATAAAAGTCAAAGGTATGTATAATCAATTTTCGATATCTTATTTGTCTAGCATGACATGGAAAACTTGATATGCATCTAAAGTCAATTATATGGCTTATATGACTTAACTTGAAAGATTTAAGTTGCTTGAAGCATATGCAATTCTTGGTCCTGAAGTACCACATCCTTAGTACAATTTGTGTACATATGTATCTTGCTATAACTATAAGCATGATGGCATTAAGAATGCATCTATGGAGATATTGAAGAGTTATTCCACGACATTATATGAAGATGTTCATATCTATCAAGAATGATGATTTCAAGGTGCGGAATATTTATTCAAGTCAATATGGTTGATTTATCAAACGTCTACCAAAGATCGTTTTGAAGATGATGCACAAGATTGGAATGCAAATGCTCAAGGATATAAATTGATGTACTCATTAGGGGGAGTTAATGCGCGTTGCACTCTTTTTCCCTTACAAGGTTTTGTCCCACTGGGTTTTCCTTGCGAGGTTTTTAACGAGGCAACCAATAGGCGCATATTCAAATATGTGTACTCTTTTTCCTTTCTTTAATTTTTCCCATTGGGTTTTGGTTTTAAGGTTTTAACGAGGCACATTGTTGAATAGACATTCAAGGGGGAGTGTTATGAAATCTCCTATTTAAGGTGAATGTCTATAATTAGAGAGATTCTAGAGTTCTATTCTTGGTAGATAAATCATCCCCCTCCCTATAAATAGAGGTGCCCTCTACCATTGTAAATCACTCCTAACATTCTCTAAGTATCAATAAGAAGAACTCTCTCTACTCTTCTCTCTATTACTCTTGTTATTGCATTATTGTTCTTGTCTTTTATATTATTTCATGACAGAAGCAATTTATAAATAGGGATTTTTAAAAAGGTCCATCGAACGTCATTTCCTGTATATTAAATTGGGCCAAAGAAGAACTCGGATCCATTAGAAAGAACCAGATTTTAAAGCCCATTTAATGTGACCCATCTACTCCAATTGCAATAGTTGTAAAATCTGGCTTTCTTCCCTCGTTGCTCCCGTCTCTCTCTGCTTCTTCTTCTTCCTCTCTCTTCCCTACTTCTACCTTTTCTGGATCTTGAAACCCGCCCTCAATCTCTCCAAAACGCATGAAAATTTCCATATAATCTTTTGATCCCTGTGTTTCATCAACACATTCCGTCCAAATTTACTCTTTTATACCCGTGTTGTTCCATTGATCTAACGCTTCTGATTTGATCACATCTTGAGAGATTGTTAAAAGGGAAAGATCCTTTCATCATATAAAGAAGTGGGTATGTCTCAAAAATTTTTCTTGTTTTTATCAATATTACATTTTTTTGGTAGTTTCCTGATGCTGGTTTGCTTTAAAGTTTCTGACATTTATAATCTTGTTATAAAATCTCTAGTATTTTCCTGATGAAAAGATTGAAACTGTTTTCTCTTGTTAGATTTGTGTTGCATAGAAATGAAAATAAGGGGTTGATTTGAGAGCATTCTTGATAATGGGGTGGTTAATTGCACTTTTAGTCTAGGTGCACCCAAACTGGCCGAACAGTTATACAGAAATTTGCAGTGTAGCATGTGTCTTTTTCTAGCTTTAATGGGTAAAATGCCAAACAATAATGTCATGGTGCATATACTTGTTTCACTTAAAATAATGTTAGTACTAAATACTGTTTTTTGTATGTCAGAAATACTGTTTACTTTTGTTATTTCTTGTGGTGTCATTTAGAATGTTGAGTCTTTATAATGGCCATGAGTTAGGATATGTTTACTAACACATTATTATGGTGACTTTGTAAAAGTCTTCTTGCTAAAGTCTTTGTTTAGCTGACCTCACTAACTTTGGTGTGAATGTTTATGCAAGTGCACCCTATTATTGAAGTTATTTACTTTGTAGGTCCCATATAGGAAGTCATTTTACATGTTAATGTTTGATCTTTTTGACTAGCGCCTCATTGTATAGTCTAGCAGTCAATGAAGTTAGAATAGACCATAGGAGATCTAGGTTCAAATTCCGGCTGAGATAAAAAAAATGCTAGGTGATTTCTTCCTATCTGTCGAAGCTTTGGTAGACAGAGTTACCCTGTACTGAATTGGTACGAAGATAGCAGGTGCCTGGTGAATTAGTCAGAGTTGTGCGGAGGCTGACCTGGATAAAAAAGAGGTCTTTGTGACCATCTCATGTAGTTGACTTTGATACAACCATTTAACTTGACTGATTTTAGTGTTTCTAATTGAATACTTTGTTTGAAATTTTCTCTTCTCATAAATTGATTTTGCCTTTTGACTATCAGGTCACCTGAGTGCCCCTCAAATCTGTTACCTTTATTGAGTGTAGTAAATAGGGATGCATAACATTGTAGAGAGCCTCATTTCCCCAGGTCAATTTCCTTTCCTAGTCATACTAATTTGCATGTGGATGGTGGTTGTTTCCTATTAATGGATGCTGGGGTCCTATGAGGGTGTATTTTGTGGATGAGGTGTATGTAGTTACCGTGAATTAGATATTTAATACTATTTGCTAGCCGTATTGTGAACTAGTACTCTACCTTCTGAAGGTTTTATTTGCATATTTGTTGACTTTATTAAGCTTTATCTGACATAGAATCTACATAAGGGCAATCTACATTTAGAGACCAGGTTTTGGTACTAAGTCACTTTCTTCTGGGAGATAAAACTCCTAATTGTCTTTTAGGCTTTTGTGGGGACGTTGAGAAGTGGGACACAAGTGGTTGGTTTTCTCTTTTTTATGTTAGCTCTGGCAGTTTTATGCATGACCAAAGATGGTCAACTTTTTCCAATGATAGCAAGCTTGCTATATTGGAACTTAAACTCCAGATCATTTCCGGCGTGAGAAAAAGAAGACAAACTACAATGTCACTGTACAATACTTGTCACAAGAGAAATAACACTATGCAATACTGCGATTTAGTATTTAATCATCAGTCATGGTGACAGGTCAAATTTTGGCAACATATTACTTTTATGGGCAAATATTCTTGATTTTTCATAGGAAGATGGTTAGATTGTATAGCAGTGAAAATTGAGTATTTTGTTCACTTGAACTTTTGGGCGTTCCCTATGTTTCTGTGGTGTCATCGGATACATGTATTTTGTTTAAAAAAATCCTTCCTGCGTGATAAATTTTATCAATAGTTAGCATTTTTATGCCTTTCTACTGAATACCACATACTTTGCTTCCCGTTTGAAGTATTCTTTTCAGTTTTTGAGAGGGAACCCCCTAGTCTTCCCTACAGCTTGAGAACTAGAGTTAAAAGAAAATATTAATCTTTTTCTGTTGGCACTTTTCTTTCTGTGACTTGTGTCTTTCTCACTAGTTTTATGGTCATTGTTTACAGTCCCCCCCCCCCCCCCCCCCACACATATATATACACACACCCTTTTCCCTTCTCGCTCACACCCTTGTCTCGAAGAAGTGGAAAAAGATGAAAAGAAAAAAAATCAATTCAGACGGTGTAAGGATTAGTTGCCTTTTGCATTACAAGGGAGTAATATTTTGTGGTGTAACATTGGTGTGACTTGGTCACTTACAACAACAACAACCCAATATAATCCCACTTAGTGGGGTCTGGGGAGGGTAGTGTGTACGCAGACCTTACCCCTACCCTTGGGTAGAGAGGCTGTTTCCAAATAGACCCCCGGCATCCTTCCCTCGAAGAACTTCCCACCTTGCTCTTGGGGAGACTCGAACTCACAACCTCTCGGTTGGAAGTGGGGGTTGCTTACCATCAGAGCAACCCCTCTTGTCAGGACTTGGTCACTTAAATAGAATTAATTGAATTCTTTGGAGATAGCAATTTTGGCTTTCTTATATCATGTCACCAACCACAAGTGAGTGTTTTACCAGCACAATTTTGCCTCAAGTCTTATAGCAGTACTTCCTTCCATTTTTCTTCAAGGTTTGCGCTTAAAGAGTCTGCAACAAGAAGCAGGGGAAGCGGGAGGTGGCAAGGATGGGGCATTAGACGAGCAACAGCTAATTGGTCGTGTATAATTTCCTTTCCTTACCTATTATAAATAGACTGTATCCTATTGAAGAATCTTGTAGAAGAATGCCACTTTGTTTTATGGGAAAGCAAAGTTTAGACTGGATTCTTTGCTGAAGTTTTAAGTTTCTGTCTTTTTCTTTTTATGCAGGTATCTAAAAGCTGTCCCTTTTAGGAGGACTGAATAAAATAGGAAAGAGTTACCCAGCAGTGAAGTGGCTGGAAGAAGTTGTAGTACAGGGTTAATAGAAAGTTCCTATGTTAAATTACCTTGTCATTCTTCGCCTTCATATACAACTACTATATTGAGATTCCTTTCTTCTCTTTAACCAGTTCCTAAGCTGAAGCCTCGTCTTACATATTCCTGCATTCCCTTATAAGTTTTCCTGACAGCCTTCTGCCTATTTGTGCGTTAAATTTATTACTTTTGGTGTTTATAAGCAACTATGGTGTTCTAGCTGCCATTTTACTCAAAGAAGATGGCGTTTCGTTCCGAGGAAGCACAAACGGAGGATTACCTTTTCAAGATTGTTTTGATTGGTGACTCGGCTGTTGGGAAGTCAAATTTGCTTGCTAGATTTGCTCGAGATGAATTTTATCCAAACTCAAAATCGACAATAGGAGTAGAGTTCCAGACCCAAAAGCTGGACATAAATGGCAAGGAGGTCAAAGCACAGATATGGGACACAGCAGGTCAAGAACGGTTTAGAGCAGTAACTTCTGCATATTACAGAGGCGCAGTTGGAGCTCTTCTGGTTTATGATATTAGTAGACGCCAAACTTTTGATAATATCAGTCGATGGCTTAATGAACTTCAGAGTAAGTTATATGTCAACTTTATTTGCTCCTTTTAGTTTATAAATTATTTGACTTGCGCGCTCTGCAGTTAAGATTTGATAAAGATTACAAGTGACTAATGTTGCATTACAGCTCAGTAAATGGAATATCCATCACCGTGACTAACTTGTCATCAACTATCTGGTTGTGCTCATGAATGATTAATCGTAAAATGGTTAAGATTGTATTTCCAAGTGTTTACTCTAGTCTTCTTGATGTACTTGTCCTATCAAAAGAGAGAAGGCGGTTTTATTAACCTTAATAGATTATTTATCCTAAATTCCATGTTTATATGTTGTGCATTTCCTATTTTGCACATCTTCTAGTGCTTAGCTCCTTCCTCGATTGACTAGCAAAGAACTTGACTTGTATGGACAGCTCATTCTGACATGAACGTGGTTACAATACTCGTTGGCAATAAATCCGATCTCAAAGATGCACGGGAGGTTACAACAGCGGAAGGCAAATCCTTAGCCGAGGCACAAGGTCTATTCTTTATAGAAACATCAGCTTTGGATTCCTCGAATGTAGCTGTAGCTTTTCAAACAGTTGTTAAAGAAATCTATAATATTTTGAGCCGGAAGGTCATTCAATCGCAAGAACTCCAAAAGAAGGATTCTGGTCGATTGGCAAATGGAAAAACTGTGGTTTTGCAGGCAGATGAAAATCAAGACGCGAATGGACAAGCGAAGAAAGGCTGGTGTTGTTCATCATAATCTGGGATGATATTGTTGTCAACATCTCTTCTACCCTGTTGTAATTCAATTTCTATTGTTGCTTTTGAAAGATTATTATGGGGGGGGGGGGGGGAAACAAAGTAGTAGATTTCATCTTGTGCTGTGGGAAAACAAAATTCCATTAGAAAATGTAAATTATTCAAAGGGGAGAAGAACCTTTTTTTTGAGCTGTCAGTTTTTGTATAATGCACTGGTATACAGTTTCTTCTCTTCTATTTGTGCTTTATTTATGCCTATTCTCTAATTAGATGTGCCAAACTTATATAATGAGTATTAATAAACATTGTAAATAGTGTAAGTTATATATACCGTCAGTTTAAAAAAGTAATTATATTATATACTAAGCTCCCTTAAAATGTGAGATTTGCAATCTTGAAAACAAGATAGATTACTTGTTCGAATAAATAAAAGTGAATTGATGGTGTAAAAATGTATATAATTTAAATTCGGTCTAGACTAAATTTACAACCAACAAGGAGCTAGGAATAATAAACTAAGACTAATACAAATATTGCAGACGAGACTAAGAAAAACTTTCGACTCTCTGTCAACTCACAATCCTAATATTCGACCTTTACACCTTATCGAGAGTCATGTGCTCGGTAAGCTGAATTTTTCTATTCCGAGATCTTTGTTATTACATAGCCATTTGCTTTCGTTGTCATATTATATTGTTGTTGTTATTGTTTGTTTATTGCTTCCTTTTTTGTTCCTAAGCCGAGGGTCTATCGGAAATAACTTCTCTACCGTTATAAGGTAGGGGTAAGATCTGCATACACATTACCCTTTTCAGACCTCCACTTGTGATACTCCATTAATTATTATTTTTTTTGGTTTTTTTATTGATCATTAACAACTTAATAAATCTCTACATATCCCTAGGAACCAACTTTTTACTATTATTGTCAAGCAATTTCTCTTGAGATTAAACTTCTCATTTCTCCATAAAAGGGAAAAAGAAAAAAAAAGTTGTACTCTTTATTCTGATGTTGAAATTTAGCAAAATAATATCTTAGTTTCATAGCAAAGGAAGTGCCAAATGGAGCAATATATGTCAAGCATTCATCAATTTCCCTGTCAATTGTCAATTGATTTGATTTTGGCAACCCCACCTTATGGTCCTATATTATTCTTTAATTTGACATCATCCATTATGATTTTAAGTCCTTAGAATGAACTATATTTAATGCCCTATAATATTCATCCATTTTCTTTTTTTCTAAACAAAATGATAGCAATGTTATATTATTTGAGAAATAAAAATATTGACTTGTTTCTTAGAAACAAGATTTAAAATATATAACTGCTTAGAAATTTTTTATTTGGTGTAATGTTGGCTCGAGAGAAAGGGGCTTAAACAACGGTAAAGTTGTTGCTGTGTGACATGTATGTTAAAAGATCGTGCCATAAAAGCAACGCTTGCGTTAGGGTAGACTTTCTACATCACACCCTTTGAAGTTTGGGGTGCATCCCTTCTCTGGACACTGCGTGAACGCGGAATGTCTTGTACACTAAACTGCTCTTCATCGTAGTATTGGCTCGAGATGAATTCAAATGGAGATAAGGATACCTGACTATGGTGTAACGTCAGGCTTGAGAGAAAGGAAGTCTTGGAACAACAATAAAGTTGTCTCCGCGTAATGTGTATATGTATGTATGTATGTATGTATGTATGTATGTATGTATGTATATATATATATATATATATATATATATATATATATATATAGATATATATATATATATATATATATATATATATATATTTCATTGATTCGAACTTTAGAAGTAATCGCTAACATTTGCATTAAGGTAGTCAAACCATAGAAGTAATCGCTAACATTTGTATTAAGGTAGACTGTTTAAATCATATCTCTTTTGGTGCTGCCTTCCCCGGATCCTGCTATATATATATATCATTGATTCGAACCGTAGAAGTAATCGCAAACATTTGCATTAAGGTAGTCGAACCGTAGAAGTAATCGCTAACATTTGCATTAAGGTAGTCGAACCGTAGAAGTAATCGCTAACACTTGTATTAAGGTAGACTGTTTATATCACATCCCTTTTGGTGTTGCCTTCCCCAGATCTTGCTGAACGCGAGATACCTTGTATACCGAGCTACTCTTTATCATAATATTTGCTCGAGATAAATTTAAATGGAGACACATGTTCAGTGTGGATTCATAATTCTTTTCATAACTTCTGTTTATATTCTCAATAATAGATGAATTTTTCTCCAACATAAATATTAAAATTAGTCATTTTGATCCTCGTACATTAAATCCCGTCACTTCTAATTCTTATAAAATGAATAAGTAGGCACCTATATTTTTTTCCCTTTATTCGTTTCATCTTTTTGGTAGCAAATAAAAATCTATAATTATAATTACTCATTTCATCCTAAAATGATTGTCATGTTTCACTTCTCTAAAATAAAATCAAAATTTTCTTGACTAAATTTCAATATATCCTTTCATGATTTAAACATATAAAAAAAATATCAGTACTTTTATGCACATTTTTATTTGACTACGAATAAAATAATTGAAAAAGTAAAAAAAGAATAAAGAAAAAAAAGAGCTAAGGTATAAATAGAGCCACGGAATAAGGATAAGAATATAAATATGGCCACTCATTTGGGGAATTTTTAAACTTTAATATTACAAAATTGACCCAAAAAAAAGCATAAAAAGAAAAGAAAAAAACATGGCAAATACAATCACAAGTTGTCCATTATGTACTGTCTATTTGCCTATAATTTGGTGGTGCTCCAGTCAGCCATGGACCGCTGACCAATTTTTTATATTTCTTCTGCCCCACTCTTTATCCACATATTTTCATGGGGTGTGAAATAATTTATTTATTTATTTAATCATTCGGTACGTGAAATATGTTATAGATTGGTTTAAAATATCAGAAGATATTGGGTGTGTTTGGTACGAATGAAAAATATTTTTAAATTTTTTCATGTTTGTTTGGCTTTAATATTTTGAATTTTTTTTTATCAATTTACTTTTTTTCAATTGAAAGAAAATATTTTCATTATTAAGAGAAGGGAAAATATTTTTCAAAACTTCTTTTCAACCTTCCCCACATTCACCAACCCACCCCACCCCGTCAGCAAAAAAAAGTTTTTCTTTCTTTTTTTAAAATTTTAGTTTTTCAGTTACCACCCGCCCAACTACCCTCCATCCCCAACCCCCCCCCCCCCCCCAAATAATTTTTTTACCTTAAACTTTTGTTTATTGAAATTTCAAATTTCTAGTTTTTTATTTTTCTGCACCACACATCCCAACCCCCCCTCGCGGGATGCACAAAATTTTTTTTACTATTTTTTTGTAAATATTTGTTTTGTTTTACTGCCCTCCAGCCCCGCCCCACACCCCCCTCCTTGAAAAAAAATATAAATATATTTTTTAGTTTTTATTTTATTAATTATGGGTTTAAAGGCTCAAAATTTTACAAGTTTCAAAATTATGAGCTCGGATGTTTATGTGTTTGGAAGTTTACAAATTTAGAAATTATAAAGTACGGGTTCAAAATTTCGCGATTTTAAAAGTTTAGCGGTTCGAAAGTCTATAAAATTTGTGGATCCGGAAGGTTGTTGCTTTGAAAGTTTATGGCTTCATGTTTATTATATCAAAATTACTCATGAATACTCTTAAGGAATCATTTTCCTTAAATTATGTACCAAACATCGGAAAAGAAATAAGATTACTACTTATTGTTCAAGAAAATATTTTCTTTAAAAATATTTTCCTTTATATCAACCACACCTATTGACTCCGATTATTCCAGATTCACATTGTAAAAGGTTCATTATGATGTAGAAAGCCTACGGAGTTTTGGTGCTCTCTACCAATGATGATTATATTTTTGAAGTTCGTATCTGAAATTTCTAATTAAGGGCGACGAATTACTATTCCACCATACTAATTTTTGGTTAAAATAACATAACGAACATAAACAGGTCAAAAGTTGTCAATAACCTGGCGGCTGCTTCAGAATTTCTATAAAGAAGTCAACATTAGAATTTTTAGTGTGATCAAGGGTATTTAATACGTATACTAGGCATGGGCGAAGCTATGTTCCTTTAAGGACAGTCAATTGATCATTCTTCGTTAAAAAATTATACTATATATATAAGTAAAATATTATATTTTAGAAGCATATAACATGTATTAAACACTTTTTGACGAAATAAACTAAGTTTGAACATACTCGAAGAAATTTCTCCACTGATACTCGGTCATCTACTATCCTTGATTTGAACTTTGTATTGTTGATCTCGGTCGGATTTTTCTCTTCTCCTATTAACTATGTAAAAGAAAAAAAGAAGGAAAAAAAAAAGACGGGGGGAGGGGGGGGAGGGGGGGTTAAAAATATTTTCAAGAACAAACCCCCACGCCTAAATGTCGCCGGAAAATCAAATTAACAAGAATTATTATTAAGATATTATTTCATTTATTTTTCTATAAAGGCATTATTCTTAGTTTGCTCGCATCTTAACTATTCCACCGAATATTTACTATATTCCACTAATATAAATTTGGATAATTCTGTCCTCGAAAGCTTATCTCATTCTAATCAATGCCATATTTTTATTTAAAATTGATTTTGACAGTAGAAAATTGTGAAATTTGAGGATACCCTTTGCTAAATGAATTATGAAACTTAAAGTAGTTGGTTATATAAGGATTATAATGCAAGATTGTCATATAATGAATAATGATAATGAAAGTATAGGGGGTAGTAAAGCTTTCCTTACTTCATTCCGGGAGTGAGGCGGGATTGAATTAGGGTTGTTCTTAGATGGCTTGCAGTTTATGTTAGACCCACACTATTCTTGTCGTTTGTCTTAGCCCCGAGCCTTAGATTATGGTTACTGTTATTGCATGTCATTCATCTTTCGGTTTTTATGCTTCTGTTATTATTAGGATTTCCACTGGAGTTACTAATGATTTCTCTTCTCTTGTTTTTTCTTACTTTATTTCCGCCTTTCTAAGCCGAGGGTCTATCGGAAACAACATCTCTGCTCCTATCGGGATAGTAGTAAAGTATGCATACACATTACCCTCCCCAGACCCCACTATATGCAACTATAGTGGATGGTTGTTGTTGAAAGTGTTATTATATATTGAACCATAAAATAGGAATTGCTATACTGCGAATAAACATACAACACGTGTTACAAATATACAAATACATGTATTTGTATTCCATATTCTATTCTTACAAAAAGTAGGAAAAATTGGCAATGTATAGCTGTAAAAATAATATATATATATATATATATATATATATATATATATATATATATATATATATATATATATATACACACGCACAGACTCTATATGTTATATACAAAAATTATACAGTTTTTCGGCTACCAAAAATAAATAATTTTCGGCGCGGGATAAAATGATAATACCCCTATAAAGTAATAAATGAAATTTCCATATAACTTATGCGGAGTTTAATGCCAAAACAAAACGTTGCATTAGTCATGCACAGTTTATACTTGAAATCAAACGTTACACAGACCTCATCCATATATAACAACACTTTACTATAAAAGCCAAGTTTTTTAACCAATTTTCATGTTATGTTATAATACATGTTCTATATAAAGCACTTCGCTATAACATCCAAAAATATTCGAAACAAACGAGGCTGTTACAGAGAGACTTGACTGTACGTAAACAAAACATTATATTCATCATTATATAGAATTCAGGAGCATAGCAAACATATTTTTACAAGTTTTCTACACTAAATAAGCTTTAAAATTTATAGAAATTGAAAATGGCAGATGCCAGAACAAAGTTCAACAACAGCCAGCAAAGTTTGCTGAAGCATTACAGTATGAAAATAAAAATAAAGAAGAAAGAATCCAATGAGGAAAGAACAATCAGCGTTTTACTTCTCATTGTTTCATCAGATATGCATTAATTGGTACAATTATCTTTAAGTATATTCCGCTATCCAATTTTACATCTCAACCATATGCAGGGACAAGAAAAACCCGAAGAAAATGAAAAAATCTATACTAGAAAATCTACGATCAAACCTTACATTGACGTCCCTTCGCTTTGTAAACGTTGATTGGGAGAAGTTCTATAGCAGGTATCGAATTAGCTCTAAGTGAATGCACCTCTAGCCTGAAGTATTTCTTCAGAGAGAACACAAGTAATCCGCATCCATGACTTTGACTCAAGCTGTACTTTCCACCTATATTAAGCATTTTATGTCCTTTTAACTTCCACACAGTAATCATCCTAGGCAGCAATTCCTGTATCACAAATCAAGAGTATATATATAAGTAACTGCGACACAAATGAAACAAATCAGTCTAATGCAGACAATATAAGCATGCAAGAAATGAAATCATCATTGTGTATGCTTTATTTGTTCTAGCTTAGCTCGTGGTATGTCATTTACGCTTGCTACCAGATTGTAGCAAAGATTAGGATTACCAATCCCAACTTGAGCGCATGTATCGTAAAGAAGATTTTTTTTCTTTGGTTTTCGGGGTGCTATTTAAATTCTTTCTCACAATCCCCACTTTTTCCTTTTCAGACATAGGGTGTAAAGGTGAAGTGAAATGGAAGGTGAAAATGACAACTTAAGCAGACGAAAAGCCATAGGAGCAATGATGTGCCAACAAGTTTCAGGGCACACCAGCAAGTGCCAGAGGCAGAGCCACGATTGGAACCTTATGGGTTCGAGATTTTAATCCTTCTAAGTTATTCGGTTTTAAATTAATAGTATTCAATGAATTTCTTAAGATAAACACAGGGTTTGAACAAAAGCTATTGGGTTCGGCCGAAGCCGCATCCCACACTTCGCACCAAAAGAGATCACAACAGTTAACTAAAGGTGACAAATAAAAGGAGTTTCATTACCTTTATTAGCTCTATTTGCAACACTATAACCACCAACAAGACCGAGTGAGTCTGCATTCCCCAGTCCATAACCAAAGGAAGCAGAGCCATCTAGTTCTGGAGATGCTGAACGCCAAGCCGAGTCCTCATAAAGCGAGGCACCTACAGTACCATACAAGTTCCCAAAAGCTCCAGTGTGAACGTCTTTTGCTGAAGCATATGGTGACGTATTGACAGCATTGCCGCCCAAGTTTCGTCCATACACTGCCCGACCTGTTTCACCACTGTTAGTGATGTTGCAACTGCCAAAAGAACCATTTGCACCACCTTGACCTGAAATTGAAGAGGCACCCCAAATTGTTCCGAGACCTCCAAGAGTGTCATATCCTGCAACCCCGCTTCCAGAACCAACAAAATCGGTAGAGTTGGCGGAATTTGTTCCATAATTAAGACTCTCATTGTCCCACAGGTTCCATCCTACTGAATTCAACATTGAACCACTTCCAGCCCTTGCGGCGGCAAACCCGACAGCACCACCGTACTTGTTTGAATTCCCATTGTAAAAGGAACTGAATCCACGTCCATAATTAGAACCAAAAGTTCCACTTCCACCATAGTTTGGGTTCAATGCGGAGTCTATGCCAGTTGGCATATTAAACTCAGCAGGATTAAATGAAGAATATCCATTCCGACCAGCAGTAAGTGGATTGTATCTATTTTCCATTCTCACTCCATAACTTCCAATCGAGCCTGGAACGTAACCTTGAGTATACGCATTAAGCAAATAGTTAACCCTGTTTAAACCATAGTTCTGTCCACCAAATTGGCTTCGGGATGGACCAGGTGATAGCTCTTTGGGAACTGCACGCTTAACCTCGACCATTTTACCATTAAGTTCATGGAATGTTTTGTATAGAACTTTATCAACCGCCTCCTCTGAGTCATAGGTGATGAATCCAAATCCTCTAGGCCTTTGTGTGTTGTGATCATACATCACAACAACATCTGTGATCGTCCCAAATTGATCAAAGTAATTTTTGAAGTCACTCTCGGTGACTGAGGATGCCAAGCCTCCAACAAAAATCTTTTTTGTGCGTGCAGGACCAGGAGAGCCCTGCATGCTTCCGTTGTTTCTGGTAATGTGTTGATCATCTCTCGGAACAGCCTTCTTTGCCTCTACCTGGAGAGTTAAAGGAAATAGTAAATACACGTATTTTTTTCCTAGTAACAGTAAACAAGTTATCGAAAATCCTAAGCGGAAGACTCATTCTTGTATTAGATATGCAATTGTTTAACAATCAGGGTTTCACTAACTAGCTACAAATACAAGTTTACTGGTGGTTTATGATTAAGAAATTCCAGAAGAAATAAAAAATCGACATAGCCTAAATCCTATGACTAAGTCTCCTTGCTTTCATTAGACATGCTTCTTGTCCACATCTTCAAGTACTATTTCATAGATGAAATGATGATGATACAAGTTGAGCTTACAAAAAGAAATGAGGATTCCTATCATCGACCCCACCCCAACTTGTTCGGGACTAAGGCATAGTTCTTGTTGGTGTTGATGTAATTCATTTCATTTAACATATAAGAGTTTGAACTGTCAATTTTGTACTATTTCAATCAAGCCAACTGAACTCATATCTGGTTCAATTCTGCTACAACTAGTCACTTGAAATTACCTTCAATTATTACATATAACCTCTATTACACTAAGTGTAGAAACACTAAAACTGATTATTGAATCATCGATTTGTTCATTGATAATATACTAGATACCCCCTACACGTAAAATTTTTCTACATCTTCCAACAGATATTCCCAACGTAAACTAGGATCTGTCATGAAATTTTTATAAGTTTGTGAATAACAATAATCGTCATCATCTATAAATATCACAAGGAAAATTGGAATTTTCAGACAAAATTGCAGTAGCGTAACCATTGTTTTCAAGCTATCTGATAGGCTTCATTGTTGGATCACATGGATTGTTTAGCTAATCAAATTTTGAACAGAGAATATGATCCAGATATCGCGCAACACGTTACTTACAGTTCTACCATCAATTATATGTTTTTCCTTGACAACTCTTTCGGCAACAGAAGGGTCTGCAAAAACAACAAAACCAAAACCGCGAGCACGGCCAGTGATCCGATCTTTCATGATCACAGCTTCAACCACATCACCAAAAACTTGGAAATATTCTTTGAGACGATCTTCATTCGTGTCCCAAGAAATTCCTCCAACAAACAATTTTCCCGGCTCCATTTCCATTCTACACATCAAAATCATAATCATCAAAAATGAAACTAAAACATAATCATGTATAGATCTCGAATTCGCAAGAGTTAAAAACCAAAATTGGGATCACTCACTTCAGCCAGCAAAAACCATAACAAAGGATCTCAACAAACACATAAAATTGGATAATTCAAACAGTGTGCATAAACTTCAGCTTATACTATTCCAACAAACTAATCAATCAAGAATTCAGTATCAAACATCAAAATGCAGATTAAGTTGAAAATAATTATACCTAAACAATAGATTCCAATTATCATAATAATAAGCTATTCAACAAGAGATCATCTGATCTTAAACAGATCGAAAATCAGCTTACCCACAAGCCAGAATTCTCCACAAAGCTAAAAGATCAAAAATTTTAAACATAAAACAAGAAAAATCAACAGACCCACAAGCCCGAATTGCCAAAAAAAGTCAAAAAGAGTAAAACTTTAAATATCAAACATGAATAAACAGATCAAAGATTAAATTTTTACCAATATATTAAGGCCAAGAAGATAAATTCGTAATACTGAAGATTGGTTAGAGAGGCATATATAGAAAGAGGGGGCAAAAAGGCCCTCTCTTTTTCCTCTCTAAACGTTCTAAATTCACCAAAAAAATTGGCAAAATACAATAAAAATGGAGTTCTTATTATCAAAATGAGAGAGAGAAAGAGGAAGGAGAGAAAAAGGTAAGAGAAAAAAAGAGAGTGTGGTGTAAGAAAGATTGATTTACAATCTGAAATGGCTAACACTGTCTATCTCTCTCTATATATAGTTTATATAATAAAAATGTATTTGTATATATATTTTTGTGTATAATATTGTGAAGGAGAGAGAAAGAGAGGGGGAGAGAGCTCTTTGGCTATCCTCTCTCTCGTGTGTGAGAGAAAATGTAGAAGCGGAGACAATGGAAGATGATGACTTTTTGCTTTCTTTTATATAATTAGTAATTTTTGAATTTAAAATACGTTGCTTTCCTAATTAAAAATAACTTTTGCAGCAAATATTACCTCAATATTACTACCTCAGATTATTTATCCTAGTGATTGCTAATATATTTTGATTTGTTTTTCCGGTGTCTAGTATTTACCTTAAGGTCGGCTAATCAGGATTCGTGCCGAGAAATTTTACTTTAAGGGTAAAATATTTATTATATTCATGGCTCGAGCTCGAAAACTCTGATTAAAATTGAACGACTACGTAATTACTGTTTCACTACGACCTTTGACGGTGATTGTCAATTAATTTCTTTTTGTTTTTCCAGTGTTTAGCATTTACCTTGAGGTATGACTAATCAGGATTAGTGCCGAGAAGTTTTATTTTTAGGGGCAAAATATTCGTTATATTCATGGCTCCGACTCGAGAACTCTAATATTGAATGAATACTTAATTACTATCCACCACGACCTTTGACGGTGACTGTCATTTTTTTTTTGTTTATTCAGTATCTAGTATTTACCTTAAGGTCCGATTAATCAAGGTTAGTGTCGAGAAATTTTATTTTTAGAGGTGAAATATTCGTTATATTCATGGCTCGAGCTCGAAAACTTTAATTAAGATTGAACGAATACTTAATTACTACTCCATCACGACCTTTGATGGTGATTGTCAAATTTTTTTTGTTTTTTCAGTGTCTAGAATTTACCTTGATGTTCGACTAATTAGGATTAGTGCCAAGAAATTTTATTTTTAGGGGTAAAATATTCGTTATATTCATGGCCCGAGCTCGAAAACTCTGATTAAGATTGAACGAATACTTAATTACTACTCCACCACGACCTTTGACGGTGATTGTTAATTCTTTTTTTTTGTTTTTTCAGTGTCTAGTATTTACCTTGGGGTCCGACTAATCAGTATTAGTGCAGATAACTTTTATTTTTAGGGGTAAAACATTTTTTATAATCGTGACTCGAGCTTGAGAAGTTTGATTAAGATTAAACGAATACTTAATTACTGCTCCACCACGACCTTTGACAGTGATTATCAATTTTTTTTTAGTATCTAGTATTTTCCTTAATGTCCGACCAATCAGGATTCGTGTCTAGAAATTTTACTTTAGGGGTAAAAATGTTCTTATATTCATGGTTCGAGCTCGAGAACTCTGATTAAGATTGAACGAATACTTAAGTGCTATTTCACCACGACCTTTAACAGTGATTGTCAATTATTATTATTTTTATTTTTTTAACATCTGGTATTTACATTGAGGTCCGATTAATCAGGATTTGTGCCGAATTTTTTTATTTTTAGGGATAAAATATTCTTTATAATTATGGCTCGAGCTCGAATTCTGATTAAGATTCGACGAATACGTAATTACTATTCGATCACCACCTTTGAGTGATTATCAATGTTTTCAAACATGTCTTTTAATTTTCCTTTTTTCTTATTAGCATAAATTGTCATTAGAAACTTTTGAGTTTTGGTCCACTGGTTGTCAATTATTTCATACCATGGTCTTACATTTTTCTTTTTCTGTTTGTTTGATTTTTTTTCTCTACATATTTTTACCCCCCCCCCCCCCCCCCCCCCCAATTTCATCAGTTTGGAAGAAATTAAGCATAAAGTTTTTACTCTCTGGCAAATGCAGTTGTTTTTTCCAAACCACTTGATTGGAAGGAAAGTGATCATACATTTATAGTAAAAAGTAATTGATCATTTTCAAAAGTTTATATATTGATAATTGAATAAAATATTTTCTTACCCTTTCTATCATATTTTTTTACCACCCCTTTTAAGGTGCGAAAATAATTTAATTGTTATTCAATTATGTGCAAAAATATTTAATTGTTATTCAATTATCAAAATATAAAATTTGGCGTGTCTTTCGCATATAAAGTTCTTACTAAAAATTTATGTATCATCTTACCATTTTAAAATGAAATTACGAATATATGAATGTTCCGTGAATCAGATTATCTGAAAAAATATTAGAATAAGATAACGGGTTTCCATATTCAAATAAAGTAAGGCAAATTTTCTTGTTAAATAGAGTATAGTTGAGTTGATATGTAATATTCGAAAAATCTCATTTCACGAATTTGTTGTGCATGATATAACTACCTAAAATTCGCGAGAAAATTCTAAGTGTAATTTCTAAAATTGGTATAAAAATAATGTTTTGACTCATTCATGAGTAAATTAAATTCTTTATGCAGGACGATCAATATCATGCTATCATTTACAAGAGCACATGGGAATAGAGGGCTAAGCATGATAAGACGCAATAACTTTGATGTACTTAACGTCTGCAGAAAATCAATAAATACAAGATATATTTTTTTTGATATATGTTTTTGTCGTTTAACCTTCGTTAACTTGTACATTTTTGTTAAGATTAAATCATTTAATTTAATATAATACGAACTAAAAAAAACTAGTGAAAAAAGTGCAAAAACTAAGAGTTGATGGTCCTTTGGCAAAGGAATAAGAAGTTCAATGGATCTACAAACTAATTATGTTGGAGATGAACTATTAAGGGGTGAAATCCAAAAATAGCCACATTTACAAGTGTTCATTTTGAAAAATATTTAAAGTTTTAAAAGTAATCGAGATTTAATCATTTTTCATGTAAAGATAAATCTGAACGAAAATACTGTTCAAAATCCGAAAACTATTCTAGTACAATATACTCGCTGGAAGTTCATACACAAATGTTTCAATCTCTAGTATATTATGCTGGAACTTTTCATGAGTTGGAGTTCCATGATAATATGCTGGAAGTTCATACACAGGTGCACCAATCTCCAGTATATTATGCTGGAACTTTCTATGTTGCACCAAAGTAGTGGCTATATTTTAATAAATTTGCAAACGATGGCTATTTTTTTAATTACCAATCTGAAAACTGACCAGCCCGTGATCTTGACCAAGTTAGGTGCATCAAGGGCGAGGATGGTAGAGTTCTAATGGGGAAGTCTCAAGTCAAGCAGAGGTGGCAGGCGTACTTTCGAGACTTACTTAACGAGGAGGAGGATCGTAACATAGAGCTAGGGGAGCTGGGGCACTCAGAGCAACATAGAGACCTTGGGTACTGCAGGCGCATTAGGGCGGAGGAGGTCATGGGGGGTTTTGCGTAGGATGAGTAGGGGTCGAGCGACCGGGCCTGACGAGATCCCGGTGGAGTTCTGGAAATGCATGGGTAGGTCAGGAGTGGAGTGGCTCTCTAGGTTGTTCAATGCGATCTTCAGGACCAAAAGGATGCCGGAGGAGTGAAGGTGGAGTATAGTGATGCCCTTGTTCAAGAATAAAGGGGACATCTAGTGCTGCAACAACTATAGGGGTATCAAATTAATAAGTCACACTATGAAGGTCTAGGAGCGGGTGATCGAGGCGAGGGTGAGGGAGATGACATCTATATCTGTGAACCAGTTCGGTTTCATGCTGGGCCGCTCCACTACAGAAGCTATCCACCTTGTCAGGAGGCTGGTGGAGCAGTTCAGGGATAAGAAGAAGGACCTGCACATGGTGCTTATTGACTTGGAGAAGGCGTATGACAAGGTCCCAAGGGAGGTGCTATAGAGATACTTGGAGGCGAAGAGCGTGTCGGAAGCCTACATCAGAGTAATCAAGGACATGTACGATGGAGCTAAGACTAGGGTTAAGAAGGTGGGTGGTGACTCAGACCATTTTCCAGTGGTTATGGGGCTCCATCAATGATCGACGCTTAGCCCTCTCTTGTTTGCCTTGGTGATGGATGCTCTAACCCGCCATGTTCAAGGGGATGTGCCTTGGTGTATGCTATTTACTGATGACATAGTCTTGATAGACGAGACGAGGGTCAGTGTTATTGAGAGGTTAGAGGCATGGAGATAGACTCTCGATTCTAAGGGTTTCAGAATAAGCAGATCTAAGACAGAATACCTGGAGTGCAAGTTTAGTGCCGAGCCGAGCGAAGTAGGCAGGGACGTGATGATTGGATCTCAGGTCATCGCCAAGAGGGACATTGTCAGATATCTTGGGTCGGTGATTTATGGGGACGGAGAGATTGACGGGGACGTCACTCATCGTATATGATCGGGGTGGTCAAAGTGGAGGCTTGCATCAGGAGTCCTGTGTGACAAGAAAGTTCCACAGAAACTCAAGGGAAAATTTTATAGAGCTGTGGTTAGACCTGCCATGTTGTATGGGGCGGAGTGCTGGCCAGTGAAGAACTCTCATGTTCAGAGAATGAAGGTTGGGGAGATGAGGATGCTCAGGTGGATGTGCGGGTTCACCAGGTTAGATAAGATTAAGAATGAAGTTATTCGAGAGAAGGTGGGGGTTGCCCCAGTGGATGAGAAGATGCGAGAAGGTAGGCTGAGGTGGTTCGGGCATGTGCGGAGGAGAAGTCCTGATACCCCGGTGAGGAGTTGTGAGCGGCTGGCGATGGTCGGCTTACGGCGAGGCAGAGAGAGGCCTAAGAGTTATTGGGGAGAGGTGATTAGGCATGACATGGCTAGAATGCGGGTTTCCGAGGACATGACCCTTGATAGGAAATTCTGGAGGTCTAGTATCAGGGTTGTAGGATAGGGGCTCCTAGAGTTTTTCGTACTCCTCACCCGGGGTTGGGTGAGGCTTGTCAGGGCTATCCATTGATGATTTGTGTATTGGATTGTGTCTCCCTTATGGTAGTTATTTATGGTAGTTACGGTCTGATATTATTGCACGCTATTTTATTTATGGTTCTTGTGTTTAGATAATTATTTACGTTATTTCTGCTGGAGTAACTAATGCTCTATTGTTTTTGTTTTTGTTTTTCCTTTCCTTCACTGAGCTGAGGGTCGATTGGAAACAACCTCTCTGCCCTTTCGAGTAGGGGTAAGGCCCGTATAACTATTACCCTCCCCAGACCCCACTTTGTGGGACTATACTGGGTAGTTGTTGTAAGTTAAATGAACCCAACTGTAAACGGATAATCAACCATGCATCTCTCATTTATCTTTAACCAAAAATTTCGTCTTTGAACCTCCGGTATGAAGTTTTTGTTGGGGAGCTTTACCTTCAATATGAGATTTTTTTTAATGCAAACTCAAATTTAATAAATTCTAGTAGTTATATTTAAAGGGAATGGTGAAAAGAAATATTTATCGGGAACTCATATTGTTTTTTTGGTAATAAACTTTCTTTAGTATCAAGTAAATATATACATGTGTAACTCCTAGGCTTGGAAATGCAGCCCCAATCTTAGCAATCTCTCTACTTTGTGTCTACTCTAAGGATAATAGTTGAGCTTTTGTAAACTATTCCTCAATCTACTATGACTATACCCTATACAATGTATGTCTCTAACTATTTGTCTAGTAATGTCTTCACTGCTTCTCTTAATCTTCTGAAAGAGTTTTTTGTTCCTTTCGAGCCATATATGGTATACTGATCTAGTTATACAAAGTCTGTACAATATGGTTTTGAATCCATTTCCTTTCACCTGTTCTGTTTCCCACTTGATCTCCTCATCCTATCCTTTTTCTTCTCTTATAATAGCCATCCACTTTAGTAATCTTCTCTAGACCTCTTCTGAGAAACTGCAAGTAAAGAATATGTGGCTATGTGTCACGGACCGGATAACTCCCTAGCTATCTTCCGTGCGGCCTTAGTCACAATCCGCCCCTGCGATGTGCTAAGTCAGCCTTTCCCTGAAATATTGCCAAAACAAAGCTAAGAGAAGCAAAGAGAAGCTAAGACGAGAAGCTTGCAAGAATGCTTTGTATTAAACAAGAGAAAGCTTTATACAAGTATTGGATTGCTTGAATGTTTCTTGGATGCAAATGCCAAATGCCTCTAGCCTATTTATAGTTGCTAGAGTCCCAAACTAATGGCTAAGATCTATTCTAATCAATGGCTAAGATCAAAGCTCTAGAGAGTTCTACCAATCTCTACAAATCTCTACACCTAGTAGAATATACAAGATGGGACTAGAAGGGTCTAGAGTCTTCCATTGGAAGGATCTAGACTCTACACCTAGTAGAATATACAAGATGGGACTAGAAGGGTCTAGAGTCTTCCATTGGAAGGATCTAGACTTAGCGAGAGAAATGCTGCCATCCGCGCGCCAAATCATCGCCAATGTGTCGCCCAGTCATCGCCCGCATGGCATAACCTCATAGAAAACGTAGGGGTGTGACAACCTCCCCCACCTATTGCGTCGACGCCCTCGTCGACTCTTCGTGGAAAGTTCGGATTTGATCTTCGAATTTCCAAAGCGCCTCCTTTGGCTCCCAGCTTGCCTTGCTTTCCGGTATTCCCTTCCACTTGACAAGATATTCATGCAATGGTTCCTCGAACCTTCGCCGAATCACCCGGTCAGCCATGATGCTTTCAACTTCCCTGTCAAATGATGTCGCAATGGATGGAGGTGCCCGATGTGACTCGTTCCTTATGCGAGGCCAATAGTAGTTAGCCCCTATCAACGCCTGAGTGCGCTCTCGTCCCGGATGACCCGCCCATCGGGTGTTGTGGCACTCCTTTGTGTTATTCTTGCGCAACCTCTTCCATTTGGGAACGTAAATCCGTTGTCCCTTGATGCGCAATAAGTCGCCTTCGACCCAGAATTGTTTAGTTTTCCCATCTTTAGCCATATGCATGTGTTGCTTGGCTAAAGGATCATGCGCCATTCCATCCTTGATAGGATCCAAGAGCTCCGCCTGAACTCTTGACATCGCCGCCAATTCTGCCTTGCGACTAAGCGCATCCACCATATAGTCGGCTTGGCCCGGTTTGTGCTCCAACTGGATCTTGTGTTCCACCCCACGCCTGGGTGGTAGCATGCGGGGTAACTCTGGTGGCATTACGTCCTTGGACTCTTCCAGCACGTCCTTGGTGCAAGCGGGAGTATCGCCATCATCTCCCCCTTATTTCTCGTGCTGAAGAACGGCTAACTCTGTCTCCTCCCCATGTTGGCGTCCCTTGGCCAGCTGCATGGCACTAAGTTGAGGAGATTTGGATGTCTTGGGAGGGGCAACACTTGGAACCATGCATGTTTCTCCTTTCAAGATCATCAACATATTGAATCTAGGGAACGGGACAGCATTGTACTGCCGAAAGAACTCCATCCCTAGAACAATGGAGTAATCATCCATTGATGCCACCGAGAAATCCACCTTGCCTGACCAGTTGCCAAGCTTCAACTCGGTCCCTCTCGCTACGTCGTCTACGGGTTTGGCATCAGTATTCACGGACTTGAGCCAACCCTTTGAGTATGTCACCTGGAGACCCAACCATTCCGCCTCGGTCGGAGTAATGAAATTGTGAGTGGCGCCCGTATCAATCATTATGTGGACGACCTTGTTGTTGACGTGCCCCTGCACGTACATAAGACTCCTATCACCCGCTTGGTGAGCAGTGGGCTTAACGTTCAGTGCGTTAAGCAGCTTAAGACATCCCATGGTCGCTTCGTTGCCATGCTCCTGTTGCTTCAACATGGCGCTCATGGCTTCGCGCTTTGGGCAGTCCCTCGCCCAGTGTGGTCCTTGACATAGGAAGCAACCCTCCCTTGGTTTAGCCTCATTCTTGTTGTCTCTGGCCTGTTTCCCTTTGTCACCATGGGTTGTTGGCTTGTGCGTTCCGTCCCTGACTCCCCCACCTTTAACCGACCAAGTCCTTTGAATCTTGGACTCGGATGATTCGCCGTGGTGCTTGACATAAAACCCTTTGTCAGCACCAGTGTAATCCTCCAATGTGGCAGCAACCTTAAGTGCCGTCGAGATGTCGTCGTCCTTGGATCGTCTCAACTCTTGAACCGCACACGGTTTAAGCCCGGATAAGAAGTTGAACAAGAGATCCTCGTCGCTCATGTTGTCAATTTGTAGCATTAAGTTAGAGAATGCCTTGACATAATCCTTGATTGAATGGCCCTGCTTGAGGTCCCTCATTTTCGCCCTTGCTTCGCGGCTTACATGCACCGGGTAGAACTCCTCCTTGAGTTCTTTCTTTAGGGCATCCCAACTGTCAATGACGACCAGCCCTTTATCCATGTCGGCTCGTTTTCTTCGCCACCAAAGTGCAGCCATGTCGGTGAAATGTAGAGTGGCAGTATGTATCTGGGCCAACCCTGTTCAGTTGAGAGCCTCGAAGTAGCACTCCATGTGCCAAAGGTAGTTGTCTATGGTTACAGCGTCTCGAGCTCCGTTGTATTCCTTTGGCTTTGGCAAGTCCATGGCTCGGACAGTGTCTCGGACTTGCACAGTTGATGTTGAGGCAACTTCTTTCGCCATGAAAGCACTCCTACACATTGCCCAGTCGGCCTTGGTTTCCTCTACGGCAGTCTTGGATGCCTCCAAGCTTGCCTTAGCTCCATCAACGTCCTGCCTAAAATCTGACAAGGCTTGATACACCTTGGCTTGAAATAAGCTGTTCTCCTTTTCTAACTCTGCCCCTGCAGCATCAATCCTCTCTTGGAAAGTGTCCAGCGAGGTATCGACCTTCTCGACGTACTCTTCTACGATTTGCTCCGTGCGATCCAACCTCTCTCTTGTATCTGCCATAGCTATCTCAAGTTTAGCTAACCGAGCTTCAAAACTAGCAAGATAGTCACGAGATTTACCTCCCTTATGTGGTGGTGGGACGGTGCGCTCCTCCTCACGACCCTTGCGAACTTGTTCCTCGCCGCCGCTAGCCATGTCGTGAATGCGCCCAAGCTAACCCACGAACCCTTTCGTAGCGTGGCTCTGATACCAACTGTCACGGACCGAATAACTCCCAAGCTATCTTCCGTGCGGCCTTAGTCACAATCCGCCCCTGCGATGTGCTAAGTCAGCCTTTCCCTGAAATATTGCCACAACAAAGCTAAGAGAAGCAAAGAGAAGCTAAGAAGAGAAGCTTACAAGAATGCTTTGTATTAAACAAGAGAAAGCTTTATACAAGTATTGGATTGCTTGAATGTTTCTTGGATGCAAATGCCAAATGCCTCTAGCCTATTTATAGTTTCTAGAGTCCCAAACTAATGGCTAAGATCTGTTCTAATCAATGGCTAAGATCAAAGCTCTAGAGAGTTCTACCAATCTCTACAAATCTCTACACCTAGTAGAATATACAAGATGGGACTAGAAGGGTCTAGAGTCTTCCATTGGAAGGATCTAGACTCTACACCTAGTAGAATATACAAGATGGGACTAGAAGGGTCTAGAGTCTTCCATTGGAAGGATCTAGACTTAGCTAGAGAAATGCTGCCATCCGCGCGCCAAATCATTGCCAATGTGCCGCCCAGTCATCGGCCGCATGGCATAACCTCATAGAAAACGTAGGGGCGTGACATATGGCTTTCCATCTCAATCTTACATAATGGACAGTCTGAGCTTACTTGCATTCCCCATCCTATCAGTCTATCTTTTGTGTATAGCTTCCCCTGCACTGCTAGATACAAGATAAACTTCTATTTTGGACAGCTTCTGTTATTGCACAGTATTCGACTCCAGTTCACCTTCAGGAATTACCCTCTTAATTGCTTGTGCATTCCTCTAATGGAGAATGACTCAGTTTGCATTACTCTTCCTGTGTTCTACCCTGCTTCAGTCAAGTATTTCCCATCTTCTAGTATCTTTATTATAATCCAAGAATCTTTCTTTGCATCAACTTCCCATGGTTCCCTTCCATTTATATAGTATGTATGCACCCACTTGATCCATATTTTATCTTTTTTCTTACCTAAGTTCCACAAATGTTTCAGTAGATTTGCCCTATTCCATGAACTTAGATCAGTGATATTCAATCCTTCCTTAGTTTTAGGTTTGCATAACTTGTCCCATGCCACTAAAGCCTTCTTGATCGAGTTAGTGTCGCCAGTCTATAGGAATTTCCAACAGATTGCTTCCACCTGTTGAATGATCTTCTTTGGTAAGGGAAACATCTCCGACCAGAAAGACAGTATAGCAATCAACACACTCTTGATTAGTTGCAATCTTCTTGCGTAGCACAAGAACTTCATTGTCCATTGTTTAATCCTCCCTAGCATTTTGTCTAGCAATGGTTGGCATTGGCTTATTGAGAGTCTTTTTGAGCTTAATGGAACACCCAAATATCGAAAAGGCAGTTCACCAGTGCTAAACCTAGTGATTTGAGTAATCTCCTATTGTACTTCATTTAGGACACCTGCAAAATAAATGCTGCTCTTATTTTGATTTGCCACTAATCCTGAAGCTTGTGAGAAACTGTTAAACCATTCATATAATAGTTTCACGGACACCCTATCTCCCCGGTATAACAACAGTAGGTCATCAGCAAAGCTAAGTTGTATAATACCCAGTTTTTCACATCTTGGGTGGTTGTTGAAATTATGCTGATCTTTCAGGTTCTTCAAACTTCTGGTCAAGTATTCCATTGCTAAGACAAATTGCAAATGAGACATAGGATCTGCCTGCCTCACCCCTCTTTTAGCATCAAAAGGAACAGTAGGACTACTATTTATATTGATATAGTAGGACACTATTTTTATGCATTCCATAACCCAACCTACAAACTTTTTAGGAAAACACAGCCCATCAAGTACCTGCTCCAAATATCTCCATTCCAGTGAGTCATATGCCTTCTGCATGTTAATCTTGATCATGCATCTAGGTGAGACTCCTTTCCTACCATATCCCTTTATCAACTCATGACTGAGCAATACATTATCCATCAATCCTCTCCCAAGAACAAATACTGCTTGGCTTTCATCTACCAGTGTGTTCATGACCCTCCTCGGCCTGCTTGTTAGCATTTTGGATATGATTTTGCATAGGGCAGTACAACAAGAGATTGGCATGTATTCTTTGATTGAAATTGGGTTCTTCACTTTGGGAATGAGTGTCACAGCTGTGTAGTTTATTGGCTTGAACATTTTTCCAGCGTTAAAGAACGGTAGAACTACCTTTGTTATCTCACATCCATTCATATTCCAAGTCCTTTTGAAAAAGCATGCATTAAACCCATTTTCCCAGGTGCCTTCATATCATCAATACTCTTGAGAGCTTCATGTACATATTCTTTTGAAAAAGGTGATATAAGCTCCAGTTGTTTCTTCCTGCTTAAGCTTGGTCCATTCCTTATTCTCTCAGGATGTATGGCAGGTATGCTTCCACATGTAGATCCCAACAGGTCTTTGTAGAAGTTGACTACTTCAGTTTCAATCTCTATATAGTCTGTTAAGGTGTTACCCTTATTGTCAATAAATTTGTGACTTGATTCTGAGTCTTCCTTCCTTTCAAACTTGCAAAGAAATAAGCAGTATTTGTGTCCCCGTGTTTAAGCCGTTGTATTCTTGGCTTCTTTTTATATTGACTCCTCAATTTTATCCCATTTCTCCAGCTGCTGTATCATCCCTTTCTCCATTTCAAATAGCACTAATGGTGCATTATGATCTTTCACTCTTCCTTTTACTTCTTGTAGCTCCTCTCTTATACTTTAAATCTTCTGCTTGATATTCATGAACTCTTTATTATTTAACTGCTTCAGAGCTGCTTTAACACACTTCAAATTCTGCCATATATCTTCCATTGTCCATGCTTTCCATTTCCAGTTGGATTCCACTATCTGCTCAAAATCAGGATGATCTGCCATATAGTTATAGAACTTGAAAGGTCTTCTCTTGCTATCCCTTTCCACTGCTATTTCAATCCCCAATAGGGAATGATCACAAAGGATTCATGACATGCACTTGTCTAGGAGGCATGTTTAGCATCCATTTGTCATTCACTAAAGATCTATCAATTCTACTAAAAATATGTCTATTTGTCCATGTATATGATCTACCTATTGTAGGTAGTTCATCCAAGTTGCACTCCTATATTACTTCTCTGAAATCTTTTGTTTCACTATCCAAAATATCCCTGCCTTGCATTCTGTCTTTAGCTCCCAAATTGAATTGAAATCTCTCATCAATAGCCATGGCTCCTTAACTTGTTTCTCAATTAACTTTATCAGCTCCCATAATTCTTTCTTATTATTTTATATTATGTAAACCATATATTGCAGAGAAGAAATTCACTCTTACTTTTGATGTTCTTCACAATCCCATGAATCAACTTAGTATAACATCCTATCATATTAAACTGCATTACATTTTGATTCTATATCACCAAAATCCTTCATTTACAAGCATTGGATGCATTGTGGCACCATTTCCATCCAGGCAGTGCTCTGTAATTATCTTCTCAGCTTTTGTTTCACTTACTCTATGTTTATATACTGCTATAATCTCTACCTTATTATTCTTCACAAACTCCTTTAACTCCTTATGCTTAAATACCTTATTAAAACCTATAACATTTCAAGTTACTAACATTAAGCAACTATCATGTTATTGTGTACCACCTCTACCACCCCTCCTCTACTTGTGCTACATCCTTCATTTCTTTTGCTAGTTTGCTCCTGGATTGGTTCTCTTAACCTGCTAAAGCCATTCACCACTTATATTTGATGCTCCGGACCAACTACTTTTTGTCCTTTAGCTGCTGACTTGCTATTCACTTGTTGCCATTGTTCACCAGTTGTTGTAACTGTATCACTTCCTTTTTCCTGCACATTTACTTTTGGTTTCACTTCTTGCTTGTGCTGGCCTTGGTTCTCTGCTCCTGTGTTAATTGGCTTCCACTCAGTCCTTTGTTTAACTGGTGCTCTCTGTTGTTGTTTCCCTGTCTTCATTTCTGTTGTTATTTTGACTTGTTGTTGTTGCCAGTCATGTCCTATCCTCATACATTTTGCACAATAGTTAGGCTTCCAGTCATACCACACTTCCTGCACTATCACTCTCCCTTTAGGGTCTTTAACTTTGATACTCTTTGGCAGCTCTTTAGTAACATCTACCTCCACTAATATCCTTGCATAGTAGATTCTATCAATGTTTGAAATGCAGGAATCATCATATATGGGCTGACCTAGTCCACTCCCAATTTTGTTCAATGCTTTTGCACTCCAACAGCCCAAAGGCAGATTTGGGAATTTCACCCAAATTGGTATTGTCTTTAATTCTTCTCCATCAAAATCAAAATCATCATTCCACTACTTGATTACTACAGGCCTGTTATTCAGCATGTGAGGTCCGGTGTACATCACCATATTCCTTTCCTCTAGATTTGCAAAATTTACCACAAAATACCCTTGATTGTGGTAGTATACCTTAGGTTTAGTAGAGAAATTCCCCTGCCTAGCTATAAACCTTTCCATAGCCCCAATTGTTGGTGTTCCACCAATAACATATATGATGAGTGCATATTTCCATTTGTCTATTTCACTCTCAATATCCTCTTAGATCAATTCAACAATTATTTCATCCTCAGATACTTTAGGTGGTATATAGCTCAGATTCATACCTTTTTTTGCCAACTTGTTCTCCTCAAACATCATCGACCAATTCCTTCCAGACTTGTGATCTGTTTCTAACAGTAATTTCTTTTGTGCTCCTGCATTTTGAGTTCCTGTTCCTTTGGTGTTTCCTTCATGTGTTTGAACTGTTTTATGCTCCTTGCTCTGTATCTGCTCTTGTACCCCTCCTTTTGAGCTTAGATCCTGTTGATTATTGACCGGAGTAGTCCATTTGACATCCTGAACTTTGTCCCCCCCCCCCCCCCCAACTCTAACTTGCTAGTGCTGGCCATGCAGCTAGATATGCTGTTGCAAGTGCTTTTCCTTTGTTAATCGATGTTTCCTCCGCCGATTCATCTCATCAGTGGTGTTACCATCCTTGCCCAATGGAACAATAGCATTTCCTCCTATCACCACATATTTGGTGTAGTAACTTTGACAATTCCTAAGTTTCGTCCTTCCATTGAGCCATTTCCTTCCTCGTCTACGTGTTTCGAAGATTTTGTGTTCGTCCTCGCGCACTTATATTTGAAGGTATATTTTATAATGTTTGCTATTTTTGATCAACTTCTAGTGTCAGGTGTATCTTTGAGGTGCAATTTATGCTATTTTGGTATCAGGTGTAATTTGTTTTATCTTGTAGTTTATGAGATCTGACGAGACTTTCCTGATGTTTATGGTTAAAAAATTTCAAGGGTTCTCGATAGGTGTGTGCAATCGAATCGGTTTATCGATAAATCGAATCGATTATTTGTTATCGGTTTATCGATTTCTATTTCAATTTTGTCCTCTTCGGTTATCGATTTATCGATAAACCAATAAGATATACAATTTTTTTTACCCTTTCCTTTACTCTAAGTCCCTAACTCTATTAATTCATTACCACATTTAAGGAATGATCATATTTAAATCTCAATAGAATGAAGTTCAAATTAATGAAAAATAGAATTAGCCGTGATAATGTATTTCTTTTATACCACTGGAGTGTTGGTGGTATAAGACAAGAGGGACTGCTCTGATGGTAAGCAACCCCCACTTCTAACCGAGAGGTTGTGAGTTCGAATCTCCCCAAGAGCAAGGTGAGAAGTTTTTGAAGGGAAAGATGTCGGGGGTCTATTTGGAAACAACCTCTCTACCCCAAGGTACGGGTAAGGTCTGCGTACATACTACCCTCCCCAAACCCCACTAAGTGAGATTATACTAGGTTGTTGTTGTTGTGGAGTGTTGGTGGTATACTGATCCCTTGCTTTAGTTTCGTTGCATGTGCTTGTTGACACAATTTTTATGTTATAAACTGTATTCGCCTTATTTTAGTTTCGTTTTGTCCATATTAGTTAGGCGTGTTTACTGCGATATACTTTCCGTGAATCCCACAAACTTTCTTATTAGTGTAATCGATAACCGAATCGATAAGAGCCCCAAATATCGATAAATCGAAATCGAAAAAATCGAACTTATTGAAATGATAACGATAAGTACAAATCGATAATTGATAAGTAATTATCAATAAGGATCAAAATCGAAAAGATAAATCGGATGCACAGCCCTAGTTCTCGATGAATCTGACAACTAGACTTTTGTTAATCTTTGACGGCTACTAGAAGCACTCACTTCTGAACATAAATGCCCGAAACTGCACGAGAATATTTTCAAGAGACTATTTTGAAACCGATCTTCAAATATAAGGGACTATCTTTATCGTTTTTTCCTCAAAATCAAACGAACGCAAAATATGAAAATAATAAGACTTTTCTTGCTATATAAACTATTCGACATATTATGTAATATATGCAAAATCTTGGCCATAAAAAAATAATATCATAGCGAGTGTTACATAAATTATTTATAGCTTACCGTGCTATTCTTTTTAATTCGCAACTTAGTTAATTGTGCTGTGAAAGAAAACACTTTGTAAATTAAAGAAAAAATAATTATTTATGTGCTTCCTATAATCAAGATGAATTTAATATCAAATACTAATAATTAAAAATATTAGTATTATATCAAGGTTTCAGCATCCTTCATGTAGTGGAAAGGCATGAAACCCAACTCAAAAAACATGGACTAAATCACATGCTGCGTCAAAAACTTTATAAAATTCCTTACTATACGATCATCACTTAAATTTCTTTCATATATTTTGATAATATGGTGTCCAAATTAGTTAGCACATATTTCGACAAACTTACGAGATACTTAGTTATTGCCTCCTATCAACACAGATATTAGGTAATTCTATCTCCCAAGCCTTAGACGAGTTAGATATAAAATCACTTAGGGGTCGTTTGTCTTGAATCCGGCTTATGCCGGGCTAAGTTTTAGGATTAATTATTCTGGTATTATTTTTTATCCACTGTTTGGTATGTTGTATTAAAAATGACAAATTGCATAATTTCTAAAAAGAAGGTATAAGTTATCTCGACAGTAATTACCCCAATCATCTACAAGGTATAAGTTATCTCGGCACTAATTGTAATCTCGTGATAACTTATACCAGGTTTGCTAACCAAACAAAGTATTAAGGTGATATTAAATTTGTATACCAGCATCTATATATTTTTATCCCTCATACCAAACGACCCCTTAGTGTTTTTCTCCCACCACTAAAAATTAATTCTGAAACTTATGGTTTATATACATATATATATATATATATATATACATATATATATATATATATATATATATATATATATATATATATATATATATATATATATATATATATATATATAAAGGTGGTATTATACTAGCATGTATACATTCTTATACCTTATACCAAACGATCCCTTAGTGTTTTTCTCCCATCATTAAAAATTAATTCTGAAACTTATGGTTTATATATATATATATGGGGATGGGGGGGGGGGGGGGGGTTTAAACAGCGTTCCGGATCAATATAAGAATTTTAGTTTTTAATTTAAGAAGAAGACTCACTTATTTATCTCGACTTTTTGAATAAAAAAATGAGAAGAAAGTGTGTTGGACAGATTGGATTCCTTGTTTGCCTATTCATTCAAAAAAGGAATAAAAATACAGGTAGACTTGGATCTAAACAAAAAATGACAAGAACATTGTACAGTTTATAATATAGTTTTAAAATACATATATATGGATGAGGAAACAAACGAACGATCATTGTAAGAAACACAACTTTTTTTTTTTGTAAGAAACTTAAAATGACAACTAATTTACAGTCACTTAAACCGTCTTCTAATTCTTGTGGTGACCTTTTCATTTTTCCTGTTAAATTTTGAATATTGTCAGGACTTTTCATCTTACAAGTCAACCAAGGATATAGTAATTGACCACCTTTATCAAAAATTTATATTGGTATATAAATGAAATACCAGGTTTAGGTACATAAAATATATCGAATGTAGAGAGTTTTGGGAGAATTGATTTTCTCGTATTGCTCACAAAAGTATATGTAGAGTACAGAGAGGTATCAAATCCAACCAACTATAGGACTGTACAATAATGAAAGAAATGAAATCCTACCAACTATAGGACTGTACAATAATGAAAGAAGATTCTACCAATAATAAAAAGATACGCACAATATATTCTAATACGCCCCCTCAAGATGGAGGGCCGGAGGACACGCCAATCTTGGACATCAACAGAAGAAGCCGAGGACGAGATAAGTGCTTGGTGAGAGCATCAGCAAGCTGATCAGCAGAGGATATGTGAGCAACACGAAGAGACCCATTCTGAACGAATTGACGAACAAAGTGATAATCAATGGAGATGTGTTTCATGCGCGAATGAAACACAGGGTTAGCACAGAGGTAAGTGGCGCCAATGTTGTCGCTGTAAATGACAGAAGCAGCCGGAAGAGGGACATGAAGCTCGCGCAGCAGGGAATGAAGCCAACGGACTTCAGCGGCAGCAGAAGCAATGACACGATATTCAGCCTCAGTAGAAGACCGTGCAACGCAACGCTGCTTTTTGGAGCTCCAGGAAATAGGATTAGGCCCCAGAAAGACAACATAGGCACCAGTTGAGGAGCGGTCATCACAGTTTCCATCCCAATCAGCATCAGAGAAACAATTCAGAGGTATAGCAGATGAAGGATGTAGCCAGACTCCGAAGTCACGCGTCCCATTCAGATACCGGAAGAGGCGCTTAACTGCACCCCAATGAGTGACAGTAGGAGCGTGCATGAACTGTGAGAGTTTATTCACAGCAAAGGAGATATCAGGACGAGTGAAGGAGAGATACTGGAGGCCCCCAAGGGCCTGTCGATAGGCGGATTCGTCGGCAGGAGTCGAGCCGTCGGCCAGATGAAGGCGGGTGGACGCCGCTGTTGGCGTCTGAACAAGGTTGGATTCCAGCGTATTATGACGAGTCAAAAGATCAACAACATACTTACGCTGAGAAAGAAAACACCCCTTGGAGCTGCGCAGAACCTCAACACCAAGAAAGTAGCTTAGATCACCCATGTCTTTAAGAGAAAATTTAGTCTCAAGAGAGTCAATCAAACGGCTCAAGAAGGCAGAGTCAATTCCAGTCAATATGAGATCATCAACATATACCAAAAAATAGGCTGTAATGCCAGAATGCTGAAAGACGAAGAGCGATGTGTCAGAGGTAGTGTTGACGAAACCCGTGGCCAAAAGGCATTGGCGGAGCTCACTGTACGATGCCCGGGGTGCATGTTTGAGACCATAAATAGCTTTCTGTAACTTACAGACATAAGATGGATAGGCTTTGTCAACAAAACCGGGTGGTTGTGCCATATAGACATCCTCTGTAAGCCTCCCGTGGAGAAAGGCATTGTTCACATCCATTTGACGAAGAGGTCAGCCCTTGGATACAGCTAGACTGAGAACCAATCACACAGTTGCCGGCTTAATAACCAGACTAAAAGTCTCCTGGAAGTCGACACCTGGTCGCTGATAAAAGCCTTTCGCAACAAGTCCGGCTTTGAACTTATCCACAGTACCGTCAGGCTTTCGTTTGATACGATAAACCCACTTGCAGCCCACAACATTCTGTGAAGAATCAGGTGGAACAAGATCCCAGGTGCCATTCCGTAGCAGAGCATCAAACTCCAATGACATAGCAGCGCGCCAGCGCTCATCAGACATCGCATTAGACAAAGTCTGAGGTTCTGCAACAGCTGGAGAGGTTACAACAGACATACCAAACTTCTTGTTGGGCGTAAAGATGTTATTTTTGCTGTGAGTTTGCATGTGATGACCACCCTGAGAGGATGAAGGTGGAGGCATAGTGGGTGTAGCGGCTGGGGCCGCTGGCGGTGCCGTAAGAGGCGCTGTGGCTCGGGCGTTGGTGCCGGCGGTGCGTCTGATGATGGATCGCTAGAGGGAGTAACGGCAGGTACTGGCGGAGGTAGCGGAAGGACTTCTAGGGTGACCGGAATGGGTACGGGTGGAGATCGGGGTTTGACAATTTGGAGAACGGGAAGATATCTTCATGGAAGGTGACATGACGCAAGACGAAGATTTTAGACGTTGAGCGATCAAAGCATAGATTGCGCTTTGAGTAGATGAGTAGCCAAAGAGGACACAGGCACGAGATCTGGGTTCCATTTTGTGTGAGGTGTAGGGCCGAAGCCAAGGGAAGCATTGATAGCCGAAGACACGCAGTTTGACAAGGTTGGGGCGCCTATGGAAGAGAGACTCAAATGAGGAGAGCATTGAGAGATTTGTCTTGGGAAGACGATTAATGAGATAGACTGCTGTGGCAAAGGCATAAGGCTAGTAAATGAGAGGGATAGAGGCATAATGAAGGAGAGTGAGACCAGTATCGACAATATGACGGTGACGGCGTTCAGCATAGCCATTGTGTTGAGGTGTATGAGGAGGTGAAGTGAGATGTGAGATGCCATGGGAGGCAAGAAAAGAGCGTAAAGCTAGGAATTCACCCCCATTATCAGTATACAAAGTAATGCTTTTAGTAGAGAAATATTTTTCTACAATGGACTTAAAAGTGGGGAAGGTTTGTAAGACATCAGATTTACGCCATAAAGGGAAAAACCAAACGTACTTAGAAAAATGATCAACAAAAATGACATAAAATTTAAATCCTTCATTAGAAATAATTGGAGAGGTCCATACATCAAAAAAAAATAAACTCCAGCGGAGCAGTAGAAGATAAACTTGACTCAGAAAAAGGTAACTTATGACACTTATGGAGCTTGCAAGAGACACAAGCAAAATCAGACACACTACTGGACGGTATACTGCTAGAAGACACTAAATGACGCAGGATTTTAGCTGACGGATGACCAAACCGAGAATGCCACAATGACGCAGGGAACTTTTGTGCCGTGAGGGCGGACGGTAGACGGGAAGCCGCCAGCCAGTAGTAGGCGTCGTCCCTACGTGGGCCACTGACGAGTAATGCCCACGTGCGACGATCCTTCACCTGAAAATCAGTATCAGAAAAAACAACATTAACATTATTGTGACGAAATAATTGAGCAACAAAGATCAAATTTTTACGAATACGTGGAACACAGAGAGCCCCGGGCAATAAAAGAGAGCAATAACTGAAAAGGTGTCCAGTATGTGTAATTTTTAAACCTTCACCGTTACCAATAACCACATCATCGAAACCAGTGTAAGGACTGTGAAGAGACATGTTGGCAAGATCATTAGTTATGTGATGAGAGGCACCAGAGTCCAGGATCCAATCAGATGTAGAGGGAGTTGTCGGAGAGTGATGGGTTGTGTGAGCAGCCGAAAAAGATGACAGAGCGTATGCTAGCCGCGGCAGTGGTCCACCGTAAGGGGGCTGATTGGCGCCGGAAATAGGATAGGACGGACAGCGGCGCGTGGAGTGGCCAAATTTACTGCAGAGCTGGCACTTCCCATTGTACCAGCGAGATTGGCCATTGTTGGAGTAACCACCGCGACCGGAGGATGAACCACGGCTTCCACGGCAGCGCCCGCGGCCACCGAAGCGGTTACGGCCGGACTGCTTTCCGGGCGACGAAGGCAGCCGACGGAGCCAAATTAGATGCCGCGGAGGAGGCCGGCGCACGAGCAGTAATCTGAGCCTCCATGCTCCATATACGGATCATCAAGACCGTTAAGAACCTTAATGACAAGATCCTCAGAATCAAAGTAACACTCAGGAGAGATAATTCATCCACAATCACGCGAATACCGTGCATAAAATCAGTAACAGATTTAGAACCTTTTACCGGATTATGGAGCTGCAGTTTGAGAGCCATGATACGACCATGAAAAACAGTGCCGTATGTGCGCGCGAGGATGTCCCAGGCCTCTTTAGAGGTTTCCGCAGCGGCAATAAAGGAGATGATCGTCGGTGTGATCGACGAGATGATGGCACTGAGAATAAGATTGTCCTAGCGAATCCAGTAAGGATATGCTGGATTGGGGGAAGTTACCTCCTTGTCGACGATAGTGACTGGTGGGCACGGCTTCGATCCTTCCAAGAAGCCGAGGAGGTCGTAACCCGTAAGAAGGGTCCGAAATTGGAATTTCCACGCCAGGTAATTAGTGAAATCCAATTTGAGTAGGATCTGAGCCGATGCATTGATGGCAATCGACTGGAGAAGATCGTTTCAAGTCGTAGCGGCCATGAATCGCGAGGCAAAGGAGAGGAGGCGGTGAACAACGTCGAGAGAGAGGACTTCCGATTAGTGCAGCGGCGGCGCAGCAAGACGCCGGAGAGAGGTGGCGGACCGAGAAGGTCGGCGGCGCTCGAGGGAAGATTTAGGGTTTCTTTGGTGATAAGCCACTGGCGTCTGATACCATGTAGAGAGTTTTGGGAGAATTGATTTTCTCGTATTGCTCACAAAAGTATATATAGAGTACAGAGAGATATCAAATCCTACCAACTATAGGACTGTACAATAATGAAAGAAATCAAATCCTACAAACTATAGGACTGTATAATAATGAAAGAATATTCTACCAATAATAAAAAGATACACAATATATTCTAATATCGAACACTCTTTTGTCAGGATTTTCTTTACTTCTTTTAAATTTGAACACCCTTGAGGAAATTCCTGGCTTCGCCACCATAGACGAATTGCAGGATGGGTGCATTGTTAAAAAGGGGTGGACCTATGATATAAATTTTACATATTCAACCTTTAGTTCTTACTATTGCGCATCCGCTAAACTTTTGAATTATAAGTTTAAAATCTAATTTAAAAAAAAAAAATTCTTGCATCTATAATTGTTATCCACGTTGAAAATATCGGGATTAGTTAACCCCATTGATTATCTGCTACATTACACACTGCTATTAGTTTTAATATACATATTTTGTTTAATAATATAAGATTTCACGGTGACAAAAGAAGAATAAGTATTCTAACGCATGAAAATTTTGAAAGAATAAATCTAATAAAAAAAAATAAAAGAAAAAATACTTAATTAATACACAAAAAAGTGACACAAGACATACTCATCTCCCGTGGGCTTCTAGTTCTAGGAAAAAAAAAGATTGATATAAGATTTGACCTTGCAACATCACTTAGAGAGGTAGACCCAATAACTATCGCATGATACTTTGAGCATGGATGCACACATATTTATTTAAGTATTTTTGAAAAAAATATAATATTATTATAGTATATGGTTTAGGGAGGGAGCATGGGTTCGTGTGCCCCGTGGAACCCCGGATACGCCCCTGTTTGCCACTGAAGTCAACCACTATGTTAGGCGCTTGCTTGCTTATGTATTTATTTTTCATTCGACGTTCGTTGCTTCGTTGAAGCCAGACTAAATTTGATTCGCACAAAAAGAAACGCTTTTTAACAGAGACAATTTCATATTTAAGAGTCGAACTTGAAATAACTTATTAGAAATGAAAGAGTAATTAGAAGGTAAAGTGACCCAACAATAAAGGGAAAATGGTGAAAAATTCTTTAAATAGATTTATGTATGTTCTTAAAATAAAAACGTTGACATGTTGTCAAAGGAAAACATTCTGGGATTTTTCTTCATCTTAATTTAGAGTGGGGACATACTATAAAAAGTTAGTTGCCTATTTCATAATTGGAATTTCCGACAATTTACTTGGGACATGTAATTCCTATATAATGTAATGCTCACCAAGAAATGTACCGTAATTTTCGTACCCTGTTTTTTCCTATGTTTCTTTTTACATTAGGAATTTGATTGAATAATTAACCTAAATATCTGCTCACCTAATTGCTTAAATTTTATTAAAAAAAATTAGTGAAAGTATAATATATACATAATATATATATATACTATATTGTATAATTAATATAAAAACCATATATATAGTTAAACAAGTAAATAATAAATATCCGATTATTTAGGTAAAGAGATGCCCAATAAATTTTTTTGGATATTGCCTTATAGTCTCCTGCCTGGTTTGGTTTTCTTTTTTTTTTTTACCTACATTAATATTGTTAGGTATTTGAGGTGAAGTAGTAAGTACCCATCCATTATCAATTAAATGTCTCGGGGTCAAGCACGGGTATGAAGTTATTTTGATAAGGGGTGCTTTAACATTTAAAATGAGACTTCTAATCCACATTAGTTTGGTTCCAAAGCGGGTACTTTATGAGCAAATGAAATTTGTTACGCAATCAACTGTCCAGTATTGATGATGAAGAAGAAAGAGTGGCTTTTGTAAGTAGCCTATATGACTTTTATGTACTACCGTTTCCTTAAGAAATTTGTTGTAAGTTGTGTCCTTATCAGATTTTGTGAAACATTTACTCCTTGTTAGTGGTCTGCTTCTGCTTCAAGAGCAGCCGCCCTTGGAGCACGACCTCGACCCATTCACGAATCCTGGGAAGCGGAGCCAGAGACGGCCCTTCCGCTACAAACACGAAACAATTTATTTTTAACAAATATAAAGATCCGAGAAGAGACACATAACTTGAAAACCCATATTAAAATAAACATCATATGCGTTATGATAACTATGGATATAAAAACTCTTAACTATTACTAACAGAAATGTTTTTTAATTAGTGTCCCATGTTAGGAAATAAATATTTATCTATCTTCTATTGAGTAGTACCTTTAAGCTAATTCAATAAGCGGAGAAGGATATATTCCACATCAATTTAAAGTCATTTTTCCCACATTGATCAAAGATACCAACACTTAAACCAAATATCAAAGAAAAGCAGTAAGACATAATATTCATAAGACAACATGTATTTCAGTTAGTTAAAGTTGATTTCAACCAAAGCATTTTAAAACCATGTATAACATGCCATCTAAGAATTCTAACATAAAGTTCACTACCTGTCGCAGGATAGAACAGAAAAAGAGTTGCAACTTATTCCAAGTTGTCTTATTAACAGCAAAAGAAAAAATAAAAAAATAAATCAGAGTATTGGAGAAAATGACACTCGCATTTTTTTGCATTTTAAGCACAAAATAGACACCAGATGCAGCAAATGTACTCTGTAGAACAGATAATGTGGACACAAGTCAAACGTCATAGGATCAAAATATAAATTCCTAAGAGCATGATTTCTAAAGACATCATTATCTAGAATCTCGGGAATACATTTTTAAGAGAATTGAAGTCTAAAACATGATTCTTAAATACAACATTTTTTAACAAAAAGAGAAAAGAAACAAAACGAGTTCGAATATTACCTCCTGTAGTGCAGCGAACCGGAGCTTCGACCTCAAATCTACTCTCTCGTTACGAACAGATCCGAACCTCGAGTCGAATGGGTTTTCTATTGACCAAATCCAGTTGCAAATGAGAGATTAAATGCTGAAATATAGGATAAAGAGAGAGATAAAATAGTTTACTCAAAATCAGTGGGACAAGTTCTGCTAGGCACTGTTGAAGAAGGGAAAGTTTCATTAAAATGGGAAGGAAGAAGAAGAGGACAATGGGCGCGTATGAAAGTGAAAGGACTTTCTTTTGGAACTATTAATTGGCTAAGAGGGATGATGTTAGATGATATAGATTTGGTGCTGCTATATGGGCTGATCTGAAGTGGCTGAAATGCAAGACTTTTGGGCTGTTGAAATTCAACAAAAATCCTATCTATGTCATATACCAAACTTTATTACCAAAAATGTTCATAATTTGGTATATACCCCTGTTTTCCACAGTTTCACTACAAAATATATACCAGGTAGATTTTCCCATAAAAAACACGCGAAATTATAGGCACCAGATCTGCGTGTGATCCTATCACCATTAAATTCAAATTTTTGAAACGGAAGGAAATCCATTGCTGTGTAATTCTCTCCTTCTCCATATATTTTTCACAATTGATAGTCATTAAAAAGCTTGAAAGCTTTGAATTCAAATTTGGGTTTTCAAAAATCATTATTTGTTTGGATTATGTGTTGTTGTAAATAATTCGGAATATGTTTAGGAGTTTATATCTCAATTTTGAGGGATTTTGGTGAAGATTAGACTTGGTTTTGACTGAATTTCAGATTGAAACGAAAGAAAAAGAAGAATACATATTTCCATAAATTGTAGATAAATTGTAGTTAAGTTATAGAATTATAGATAAATTGTTGATTGGGAAGACTAAAACTTTTACAAGTCTTCTACAATTATGTCGAAAATGCCAATTATGCAACAATTGAAATGTGAATTGGGATATTAAAATTCAATGTATTCAGTTTGTAGATATCATGTAGATAAAATTTCTACAAATAAACTACAAATCAGTTTAAGTATTGTATAAAGTTGTATTATTTTTAAGAGTATCTACAAAGTTACTACATTTATACTACAATAAACTACAATCTTGCGTAAAAAAAAAATGTTGAAAACAAAATTTTCTGTTCATCTACAAAATTTCTACTTAAAAACTACAAATAAACTACAATTGCACCCACACTGTAAACTTTATTGTCTTCCACGAGAAAATTATTTTCTTTACAATTGCACAACCCAACTACTCCTTTATCACGAGAAAATCATTTTCTTTTATTGGCAAAAGCAGTGATACCAGATGAAGAGGTATTGTACAGAATTCTTTGTCAGATGGCTAGTCCGTAGGAGACCACCGATTAATGGGGTGAGATTTAACTGATCTCAAATGTTTCAAACACACAGAATCAGTGTTGTCCAAGTGGATACATATGAGTGAAGTTGATCTGAAGGAAGAGCAATGTCAAATGGTAATCTTCATGGCCCTCTCGACATATATATATTTGTGGCGCTTGTTGAATACATACCTGATTCAAGAAGGCCACACATCTCAGTTTCTTTATATATTTTACTGAAGGAAATCGTGGGGGTGTGGGGGTGGGAGGAGAGAGAGGCGGGTAAATGAAATAAAGTGAATATACGCTCCTACAGCATGCCTAGAATAAATGAAGCAATAATTATACCCTTAATTTGAATTATGGTATATAAATGGTAATTTGGTATGCTTAAATGTAATTAACACAGTTCTTAAACAATGAAGGTAATAAGGTTTGACATATGGTATAGGTAGATAAAAATCCCTTCAAAAAACGGCTACTCCAAAGAGGCCGAAATTGTTGGGCTATTTGGACTCCTTTCTTCTTGTACTTCTTGTAAGCTTCTAAGTTTATTTAAATATTACATTTTTTAAAAATATATTATACAATAACAATAGTAGTAGTGATAATAATATGAAGTAATCAATAATGGTAATGATAATACTAATAATATTATTATTTATTAGCAATTGTAGTGGTAGTAATACTGGAAAGTAGTAGTAGTAGTAATGATAATAGTAATAATACTGCTAATAGTGACAGATGTAACAAAAATAATGGTAAAATAAGGTATTCATATTATTAGTAACTTAAAAACTCAAGAGAATTAATTGAAAGAAAGGAGGGACAAAATTGGAAGTCAACAAAAGACCGGGAAGCGGAGTTCGACGATTAAAAGACTTACGTGCATGGTTCCAAGTCTCTGGGAAATCAGTCGTGCACGCTACCAAAGGCTCAGTCCGGATGTATAAGAAATTCTCATAAGGGCGAGAATCGACCACGTCATCTAACTCTGCAGTTAATCCCATCATCCCGCGAGGGGTCGCCCGAATCATAGTACCACATACCCTCTGAGGAGCGTAGAGGGTCAGCACGTGTCACACCATGATATCGCTTCGAGCCAGCTCCGCGTACTTGAGAAACATGGCAAAAAGCTTGTAAAGCAATGGTACGAGCTGGCCAGGGCACACCCCGTAATGATGGCAAAAATCCACCACCAACATTGGGAGAGGGAGCCTGAATCCCAATCTGAAAGGATAAGCGTAGAAAACACAATACCCTCTATGGTCGACATGGACTCTCTCCTCGCTCCTAGCGAGGACGATATCAGCATAGCGGGGGATATCGCACTGCTCCCGCAACTGACCAATAGCCACTTCCCCCATCAATAAAGCTTCGTTCACCTGGTCTTGTCCCTTGTCAGCGATAAAATCAGTTGTCGGACCTCGGGGCAGGGAAAGAATATCGGCCACCAACGGAATCCCGTCGATTTTCGCCAATTCAGTGGCTCTTGCTGCTGCAGATGACCTTTAGCCACCGGAAGAGTCGCCGGAGAAGGGTTGGCACGGGAACTGCTTGTTATTACAGATTGATAAACAAGGGTAGGATGAGATTCACAGAAAAGACAACAAAGATGAGCTTGGATAAAGAACGAAGAAGAACAATAAGGAAGAAGAATTAACGATAAATGGAGCATTTTCAGAGATCTCTCTTAGACAAAATTACGAAAAGGTGAGAAATGAATGCCTCAACCCCTTATTTATAAGTAACACATGCGGTTTTTACGAATTCCAATAGTCATCATTAACTACTTGACCAACCGCAAAACGGTTTGGTTCTACAGAAATGTGCGTCATTATGATAAGACTCCATGAATCGACTTCTCGTTCGCCAACCGGTGCTTCGCCTTCGAAACGGTTACAACGACCTGAGATATCTTGGGTGCCTCCAAGTCATAATTCAACCCCACGAAAATCAACGGAACTAATCCACCCGTGAGTCTATTTGTAGCTAATAAATTGTATGGCCATTTATTAATAATAGTACATGATGATTATCCGATTTGACTGGTGAGTCCACGACCCGCTCGCCTCACGAGGACGTCCTGTCAATGTGATCACATCCACTCAGCGCCAGATCGCAATGTTCAAAGCTATAAATACTAACCCTAAAAGCGGAGGGGGGGTACTTTTTCTTCTTCGCTATTACTCCCTAAAAAGGGTTAACACATAGTAACTCCCCTATTACGGGTATAATTAACACCATTATAAGGCTCTGAACCTATCCATGGAGAGGCAGACCAAACCGATCTTATTAATAAAAGCTCTTTACCTATTTCTACTCTATCCAGAATACATACTTTTCATTTTTTCCGCTTGGTTTATTGATTTATTATAATCTGCTATGATTGGCCCTTGATTTATTTTTATTATTTTTATGCTTGCAAAGTGTATGATAACTTTGAGCTAAACAGTTGGCTTAAATATTTTTCTCGTAAACTCATTTTCCTTAATTGGAAAAAATATTTTCCCTATCAAAAGAAGGGAAAATATTTTTCAAAACTCTTTTACAATCTTCTCCACCATGTTCTCAATCCCCACTAACCCATCCCTAATCTACCACCGCTACCTACACCCTTATTACACCCTATATTTTCGTATGTTAAAGTTTCATATATTTTGAGGTTACTTATGTTGTTTCAAACAAGAGATAAGTAAATTCGTGAAGGTAAGAGGGTAAGCAAATCAAAGAAAATGAGTTTCGTCGAAGTTCGATATTTTAATACGCTCCAGGCTATGATACCCCGTATTTATGAACTACTGTCATGTAATGTACCACATGATCATGATAGTAAAGTGTATAAGGTATGTTAAAATTAATAGTATTTTAAGTAATTTGAGATAATTCATAATTATGTGTGTAATTAATTAATTAATTATAGGAGTAATGGATGATTAATAAGGTGATTAAGGAAATGGATAAATTTTTGGATAATTTTAATCCCCTCCCCACGTGGCAGTCCAAAGAGGCCTTGATAATGAGTCTTAACTCACAAAACAAGGTAGCACATTTTGGAGGAACTCTTGCTAAGTCATCACCTAGTTGGGCCCACACCCAATAAGGTAAAAGACTCTCAAATTCACAAAGATATGGAATGGCAACGTTCAACTTCAACAAAAGCCATGAAAGACTTCTCAAATTCAAGAAAAGTCATACGATATTATGATAAAATTCACAAAAGAGATATATACCTATCTCCATATCAACGTAAATAGCTTCAGCAAGAGATTCATACGAGACTTCTTAGCATAATGGCAACGGAATTTTGCGATTTTAAGAGAGTACTGTCACGTCCTTAGTTCTTATCTAAGTATACGTACGGTACTTGATAACTTTCTCACAATCTTTCATAACTTGCTCACGTTCTTATTATGCCAAGTCATTCCTACTACACTCAAGATCGCTAAGAGAATGGAAGAAAGAACACATGATAATTGTTAAAGGAAGCTTTATATTAGAGAGAACTTGAAATGTTTGCCGATGAGTTACAAATGAATGGCCCCATTTATATACTAGTCTCCTAGGGGATAGTGTGTAAATATTAATTATTATACAAGTCGTTGATATTTACAAGATAAGGACTTTCTTTAGAATTTTCTACAAGCCTAGAAAATTCCAAGGACTTTCCTAGCAAATCCATAAGGATCTAGGTTCTTCCCAAGAAAATATCCACACTTCTCTAGAATCTTCTTACAAATACTAGCCTTCTTCTTTTGTAAGCTTCCACATGGCATTAATAAATTCCAAATGGCACCTATGTGGCATGATGACATGGTGGGTCATCACACTCTCCCCCACCCAATATTGCGACGACCGCGACGCAATGCTGTTGCATAAACTCTCGGATCTTATCTTTGAATTGCGACAAGTCTTCATATCGTTCCCACGTGGCCTCCTCCGGTGATTGACCTTGCCAATGGATGAGGAACATAGCGGTGGCTTTTTTCCCTTGTTTTTGCCTAGCCTGGTAACCTATGATAGCCTCAATCTCCCGATCATGAGAGGCGATGATAGTCATTGGTGCCCGACTTGATTGGCCCTTACTCGGATCATCCTTATCTTCATGATATGGCTTAAGCATGCTGGCATGGAAGAAAGGGTAGATCTTAAGATATGATGGCATGCCAAGCTTGTATGAGATCTTACCTACCTTGGCGATTATCTTAAATGGCCCCTGGTACTTGCGAATCAGATTTTGATGCATGCCCCGTAGTCCCTTCAACTGCCTTGGGTTAAAATTCACCAAGACCATGTCCCCAACACTATAGTCTGTAAGACGCCACTTCTGCTCCGCAAACTTCTTCATCTTCTTAGCTGCCCTGTCCAAGTAGGACTTAGTAGTGTCGAGCTGCTCCTCCCATCCTTTGGCCATATGATATGCCCCCAAACTCTTTCCCTCGAATGCGACTGGTAATGAATGTGGAGTTTGTGGTTGTTGGCCTGTGGCTAGCTCAAATGGTGTCCGCCCGATGGACTCATTCCGCTGCAAGTTATAAGAGAATTGGGCGATGTCTAGTAGCCTTACCCAATCTTTCTGATGCACGCTTACATAATGGCTCAAAAATCTTTCTAGTAAGGCATTGACTCATTCCGTTTGTTCATCCGTCTGTGGGTGGAAACTAGTAGAAAAGTGCAGCTCTGTGCCAAGTATGTCAAACAACTGTCTTCAAAAGTTTCCAGTAAAGCGGGGGTATCGATCACTAAGTATGTGTCTTGGTAAGCCCCAATACTTTACCACGTTCTTAAAGAATAGCTTGGCGACTTCCTTAGCTGTGCAACCCGAAGGTGGCATATTTGGAAAATCTATCCACGACCGCCATAATAGTACCATAACCATCAGACTTTGGTAGGCAAGTGATAAAGTCCATAGTCACGCTCTCCCATGGACGCTTTGCAACTGATAGTGGCCCCAAAAGTCCTCTGGGTTGTTGTTGTTCAGCCTTGTCCTGTTGACAGGTAGCACTCTATGTTATCTCGCATGTGTGGCCAATAGTAGATTGACTCAACCAAGGCTCTAGTGCGACGTTGACCTGGATGACCAGCACATATTTTGTCATGATTCTCCCTTATTATTCATAGTCTAATTTCTCCAAACTTAAGCACGTAGACCCGTGTACATGTGGTACGTAAAATGCCGTCTTCTACCCAAAAACGTCTCGTCTTGCCCTGGTTGGCTAACTCGATAAGTTGTTTGGATGTTGGATCATGTTGCATGCCTTCTTTTATAGACTCACGAATGTACCAAGTTGCTGAAGTGATGGCAGCAAGGTCGGCTTTCAGGCTCAAGGCATCAACTACAACATTACCTTTTCCCAGCTTGTACTCTAGCACATAATCAAACTCGGCCAAGAAGTCTTGCCACCTAGCCTATTTTGGTGTGAGCTTCTTCTGTGTCTAAAAGTAGCTTGTAGCCACATTGTCGGTCTTGACCACGAACCTTGACCCGAGTAGATAATGTCTCCATGTACGAAGGCAATGCACAATTACAACCATTTCCTTCTCTTGCACCGTTTAACACCGCTCCGTCTTATTTAACTTTCGGCTCTCAAATTCTATGGGATGCTTATCCAGCAACGGGACACTCCCAATGGCAAAGTCTGAGGCATCTGTGTGCACCTCAAATGTCTTGGAAAAGTCAGGTAATGCCAAGATTGGCTCCTTTGTTACAGCTACCTTAAGTCCTTCAAACGCCTTTTGATAATGCTCCGTCAAAACCCATGGATTGTTCTTCTTTAGCAACTCGGTCAATGGTGCTACCTTCATTGAGTAGCCACTGATGAACTGATGGTAGTAGTTAACAAGGCCAAGGAAGGATCTTAACTCTGTTACCTTTGTAAGTGCTTCCACTCATGGATAGCACGTACCTTAGCCTCGTCCATGCATAGCTCTCCATTGCTAATGACATGGCACAAGAAGTGTACCATTTATTGTGCGAACTCACATTTCTCCCTCTTGATGTATAGCTCGTTCTCCCACATGACTTGTAAAACCTTCCTTGAATGCTCCATGTACTCTTCAAAGGTGTTTCTATAGATGACTATGTCGTCTAGGTAGACTACCACGAACTGATCAAGGTAGGGATGAAAAATCTTGTTCATAAGGGTGCAAAATATGGCAGGTGCATTGGTTAATATGAATGGCATCACCAACCACTCAAAGGTTCCATATCTCGTCACACGTGTTGTCTTAGGCTCATCTCCTTCCGCACTGCGAACCCGATAGTAGCCCTTTCAAAGATCCACCTTGGTAAAGTACTTGCCTTTCCCACTATCGAACAAGTCAATAGTGAGCGGTATCAGGTACTTATTCATCACAGTGACCTTATTAAGTGCTCGGTAGTCTATGCACTAGCGCAACGATCCATCCTTCTTCTTCTGGAACAATCATGGTGCGCCAAAAGGTGCCTTTGAGGGGTAAATGTGACCAGCATCTAGCAGCTCCTTCAATTGTTTCCAGAGCTCCTCTAGCTCGGGAGGTGCTATACGATATGGGGCAAATGCGGGTGGCTTAGCCCCTGGCTCCAACTCAATCTTGTGATCCACCTCTCGCCTAGGCGGCAAGTGCTTAGGCAACTCCTCGGGCATGACATCTTTGTTTTTCTCAAGCAACTTCTCTATGCTAGGTGGCACTGTCTCTTGAAAATTCTTGTCTTCCTCTTGACTTGCAATGATTGCCACGAATGTCGGATCCCCTTCTTGATCCCTTTGACAACCTGTATAGCTGAGAGTTGTGCTTGGATCTATCCGTGTGGCATAGTAACCGTAGGTACCATGCAAGCTCCTTCTTGCTCCATAACTAAGAGACGTTGGAGGTAGGGGTCGATCAAAGTGTGACAATGTCTAAAGAACTCTTGCCCCAGTATGATGTCAAAGATATCCATTGCAGTTACGGTAAAGTTTGTCATACCTTTCCAAGTTCCCAATTTGACACCAACTCCATTAGCCACCCCACGAGCATTTTGTACCTCGGCATTCACGGTCTTTACGCGAGAGTTGGTTGGAGCAATCTTCAATTCTAGTCTCTTTGCGGCAGCCTCAGTCACGAAATTATGAGTTGCTCCATTATCCACCATTGCACGAACGGGCTTGTTGTTGATGGTGAGATCCACGTACTGGTTGCTATTCTCTGTAGGTTGGATAGCTTGCTTTATGACAGCACCACATAATCCGGTCATACCCAATTGCGTGGTTCCTGAACTCTCTCCTTGCGGATGCTCTTTTAGTTCATGGACCATGGCACTGAGGCTCTTGATGTCGAAACAATTCCTAAATTCATACGGCCCACCGAATATGTAGCATAACTTCTTCTTGGCATGTGCCTTCTTCTCGACGTAACCCTCACGACCACTCGGATTTTTGAAATCTTAAGTTGTGGAGTATTGTTGTTGTATCTCCTTGCATTTGCCACGGTCTCCTCCACCTTTTACATTGTTAGCCTTTGACTCCCTGCCATTACCTTTGTGGTACTTGTCATGCTTGAAATCCATCAATGATTCGACCTCCACTATGGCTTGGTCTATATCAGTGACTTGTCAGCATTGCAACTCCTGATTAGCCCAATTTTGCAACCCGTCCATGAAGTGGAACAACAAGTCATCATTGATCTGGTTGGGTATTTGAAGCATAAGGGTAGTGAACTCCTTGACATAGTTACGTATGCTCCATGTTTGCTTCAATTTCCTAAGCTTGCGCCTTGGCTCGCACAAGACATTGTTTGGAAAGAACTGTCGCTTGAACTCCACTTTGAACTGATCCTACGTGCTGATACTACATAGACCTTTATCCACGTAGGCCATCTTCCTTCTCTACGATATCATGGTAGTCTTTGGGAGGTACAATACCACAGTGTTGATCTTGGCCTCCTCATCCCTCGCTTTGTCATGCATGAAGTAGTTCTCCAAGTGCCAAAGGAAGTTTTCCACTTCTTGTGCATCACGAACACCTTTGAACACTAGGGGTTTGGGAGCCTCGATATTGGCTTCCCTCGTCACCACGACATTGCTAGCTGCCTCAGTCATGCCAGCATTGACATGCTCCTCGAGTGACTCTATCTTTGCCTTCATAGCCTCGATAGTACTCAAAGCCTCCATAAGTCTACACTGTAAGGCAGTGATGGTTTGTCTTAGTTCCATGTCAGTCTGTGTACGTCCCTCTAAGTCATTTCGAATACTTTCAATCTCTTCAATAGTGTGCCCCTCAAGAACGTTAAGGGTGCCTTCCACCTTCCCCAAGCATTGTCCAAAGATCTCCACGGCATCCATCCCCACGTTCATCTTCATCACCCACTCTTTACCGAGCGAGATGTCCTCTGGAAGGACCTCCACTTTATCCTCTCTCGATCAGTGGAAGATAGTTCTTGGGATGTAAGCCCTTCGTTTGACACAACTTCAGGTGTCACCTCTTGGCTCTTGTTGGTGGCATTCCTCTTTTTGCTACAACCTCTCTTACCAGCAACATCCTGGATGACGTTGTCTTGGGTGTTGGCAACGTTACTTTCTCCACCGTTCTCCATTTCCTTAGTTGAAACCTTCTCTCTGATACCACGTTGTCACGTCCTTAGTTCTTAACTAAGCACGTGCGTCACTTGACAACTTGCTCACAATCTTGCTCAACTTGCTCACATTCTTTCTATGCCAAGTCATCCCTCCTACACTCAAGATCGCTAAGAGAATGGAAGAAATAACACAAGAGATTTGCTAAAGGAAGCTTCATATTAGAGAGAACTTGAAATGTTTGCTTGATGAGTTATACATGAATGCCCCCCTTTATATACTAGTTCCTAGGGGCTAGTGTGTAAATATTAATTATTATACAAGTCGTTGATATTTACAAGATCAGGACTTTATCTAGAATTTTCTACAAGCCTAGAAGATTCCAAGGACTTTCCTAGAAAATCCATAAGGATCTAGGTTCTTCCCAAGAAAATATGCACACTTCTCTAGAATCTTCTTAAATATACTAGCCTTCTTCTTATGTAAGCTTCCACATGGCATTAATAAATGCCAAATAGCGTCTATGTGGCATGATGATATGGCGGGCCACCATAGTACAACGTAATCTTTCTCAATAATATCATATGGATTCTCACCCACTTTGATCCGTCGTTATGTGTTTTCTCGTAATTGATGTATGTTAGAGGAATTGTCAAGGGAATCGACTCGAGTATGTTATGGCTATCGCTTCTTTATTTTTGCATGATTCATACGATACAAACGAAATGAGTAAATGCACAACTTCCAAAATGACTCTATTCGTAAAAATACTAAAGATGCTTATATTTCTGATTCCTCATGTGTCCTATTATTCTATCATCTGTTCATGGGTCTCAAAAAATACATAATTCGATAAAGTTTACTTTATGACATTAATCAAAGGTATAATGATCTTATGATGTTCCGAGAGATTTTATTGACACACGTCTCATGCACTGTATTCATTTATACATGTACATTGACCATGACATGGCGTTATATATGCACCACCACCTGATCAGTTGGTATACATTGATGATTTTGTGTTACATCTCGTAGTTTCGTATGTAAGAGTACGTCGTAAGTAAATTGATGTAAACTCTCAAATGAGATCATCTTTGAAAGTACATAAAGTAAGTTAATCATGTTAACTTGGAGATTACAAATATTTAAGATCACCGATTGCAAGGACCAAGAGGGTTGGAAGACTTATAAGCTAAACCAATTAAAGAAAATAAATTTCGTCGAAAGTCAACCAATTGGGAATGTTATAACATGTAATTTTGAGGTGAGACTAGGGTGATCAAAATGATAAGGAGGTTATATTATGAGTTATTTTTGTCTTATGATAATCGTGTGTTATGTTTTGAAGTCAAGCGAGTTGTGGAACAAAAGTTGGCAAAGATCATCATAAGTTACATTCATAAATATGATGAAAATTAGGTCAAATGTAGCTGAGCTTTTCTCCTAATACACATTGAATTAGGAGATGATATACCTCCTTAATCGAATATATACAAGTCTATTTTATAACACATTAAATTGTTCATCGATATGACATAGGAGTAGAGAGATATTTGCAGTTTCGTGATACTGCGCAGATTGTATAGGTGACGAGTAGGTGTGTCACTAAAGCTTTTTGAGCAATATATTTTGTGTGTTATATGAGGTATTTTTTATACATATTATAAAACAAATTGAATTTCTTGGAATTTTGTTTCTAGCGCTCTTAACCATTTATTCATACGACATCTGGATAAAAAGATAAGTGCCTGAAGAAGAGCATTTAATAGGGTGTCAAGCTAGCACCTCTTGGACGTTTCACATACCACGACCATAATAAGACCCCTAAACGTATCCTCAAGATCTCCACAAGGGTTTCCAAGAATATTAACATCCCGGTACGAAATCAAAAAGCAATAACACTAGAACGATCCCTACTACATAAGTATCACTATATCGTCTCTCTTTTTCATTGTAGTTTGAGTTTTGAAAGGTGCTTCATAGTTAGGAAAACATCTACTTTATGTATTTAAGCTTTAAATATCATGTAAGGTTGATAAATTTATTTTCTAATAGTTATAACTTACAGTACGATGATCGGAAGCCGCGAGTTCGAGTTATTCGACTTGTAGTGGACTATTTTGTGGGAGATTTCGTATTGTCTTATGATAGTCGTGTGTTATATACTGAGCCTACTGTGGTCGAGTGACTATGAGCGAGCCAGAATGGTCGAGATATAGATCCTAATATGGCCGAGCGCCTATGAGTGAGCCTATTACGGCAGAGCAGTTACACATACCAAGCCTTATAAGGACGAACATCTATTTTACTTACTATATTGAGAGATTGAGTCAGTATCAACAGGTAAGAATATCTTCAGATTAACTTTGACTCAAAGTTACTTTGAGTTATTATATTATCATGTCAATTTCAACTTTCAGTTATTTTGTTGCCTTACATACACGGTACATTATTTCGTACTCATGACCCTTTTTGCTGGGGATGTTGCATTTCATTCATGTAGGTCCTCATCGACAATTGGACAGACCTTCCTAGTAGATAGAGTCAAACATCAGCTTGGTTGGTAAGCTCTACTTCCTCGGAGTTTCCAGGTATAGACATTGGAGTCCATTTTATATGTATAGGTTTGACGCGTAGGTCGAGGCATTGTCCTAACCATAGTACAGTTCAATTATCTCTAGAGGATTATGGATGAGTCTTGTATATTTTTTATATCAATTGATATTCATGGCGGCTTCGTCGGCTTACATAGTTATTTATATAAGCTTTTGGGTATGTTTACCCCATAGATGTGAGAGGCGTTATTTTTAGACGATTCAAAATACGGCCTCATTAGCCTAAGTTGAGGGTTATCCCTTTAGAGTTAACAGTTACAGCGTGGTACGCTCGGGCAGAGTATGGCACTGGGTATCATCCACGCCTCTTCAGGTTTGGAGCATGATAAACTTGGTATCAGCGCAGTTCCGTCCTAGGGAGTCTACAAGACGTGTCTAGTAGATTCTTATTTATAGATGTATTGTGCACCTCATTATATAAATAGGAAGCTACAAGGCATTTAGGAGTATATTACCCTTCTTTCAAATCTAAATATGTAACGACCCGGCTAGCCATTTTAAGAATTTATGCCCCGATCCCCTACTAATTGCTTTCCCCGAGTTTGTTTTTTCCATTTTGATTAAAAGTGGACCGGATGGAGTACTTTTTAGTGGTGGAAAAAATATTAAGTGATATTTTCTTATTCGTCATTTCATAAGGAATAGAGTTACCAGGGGTCAAGTCGGATATGAGCCGGTCAAAACGGATAACTCAAAAAAATGGATAAATTATCCAACCCGATCCGACCCATGTTTGAGACGGATAAAAACAGGTTATTCGACAGATAATATGGATATCCATATTATCCCCCAATTTGAGGCTTTATAAATGTAAAAGTTAAATACATTAGTTATCCATTTGGTTACCTATTTATTTTAAGTGGATAATATGGTTCTTATCCATATTCGATCCGTTTAAAAAGTTTATTATCCAATCCATTTTTAAATGGAAATATGAGTGAATAACTATTTTTTAATCCATTTTGCACCTATACATGGGACGTTCTATATTATGGAAAAAACGTTCCTTAACAGAGACACTTTCATACTCAAAAGTCGAACCTGAAATATCTTATTAGAAATAAAGGAGTACTTACAAGGTAAAGTAACCCAACATTAAAGAGGAAATGGTGAAAAATTATTTAAATAGGTTTATACACGTATGTTCTTAAAATAAAAATGTTGACATGATGTCAAAGGAAAACATTCTAGGATTTTCTTCATCTTAATTTACAGTGGGGACATACTATAAAAGGTTAGTTGCCTATTTTATAAATAGAATTTTCTGTAAGCACAAACTATAATTTTATCAGGATTTTCAACGTGATAATCTTACATGTAAGCGTATAGAAAACATACCTGAATCGTGATCCATCATCTTGAACGTGATAATGTTACATGTAATTGTATAGAAATCAATTACCGATTAACGCTCCCACTTAAAGATGATGGCTCACGATTCAGGTCTGTTTTATATACGATTACATGTAAGATTATTGCGTTCAAGATCCTGAAATTATAGTTTAAATCATAGATACTATGCTTTCTATGAGTACGCCTTCCGAATCGGATACACCGCAAATTCTGGACGAGACTGCAATATGAGTATGCCTATGAGTACCCTTCCGCTTTACCCTCTGGCAGAAGAGCTGTGTCGCTGGTTCGAGGCATGCCCGATCCAACTTACCCCGTACGTCTTGAAGGTGTGCAGGGTGTTATCCATCTATGCAGCGAAGGCCGGGAAAGATGTGATCGTTCATCACCTTTTACAAATGTTCAATGCGATTTATATGAAAGGACGATGCTCCAATTGAGGAGTCGGGGAAAGAATAGCTTTTTGTCGCAGGTGGACGACAAGGCCAACCGCAAATTCTGGATGAGATTTCTACGTGCGTACCGAGCACCTTGTGTCCGACCCTGAAGGGTTTCTAGAGATGTGGAGCGATGCATGTAAGTACTACTCGTAGCCTTTACTACGACGACCTCACCTTGCTGGTTTTCACAGTTGAAAATTTTCTTTTATTTTTGTGCAGTGACAGCTCGCCCTCCTCGAAGGGTTGACGACATTAGGTCGTGGGTGTAAATGTTGATACTGTTTGCAAAAGAATGTCGTTCTTGGCCTGAATTCCTTAGGCTCTATGGCCCGGCAGGTAACGGCCCCACCTAACTTTCTATATGGTTTGGGGGCTCCCATAATTCTCTTGCCCGTCTCGTACGTGTTTTGGCAGGCCGGGATGCCTCTAAAAAGGCACAAAACAAGAAGAAGCAGCAGAAGAATAAGAAGACCGTGGCCGGCCCTTCTAGGACGGTATCTGATCTTGAGGAGGATCTGGTCTTTGTTGGCACGTCTAGGGGCAGTACTTCGCCTCCCTCGAGACAGGAGGTTACATTAGAAACTGCTCCAGAGATAATGCCTAAGGCTATGATGGGGGTCGCACCTAAGGCAACATCCATGGAGATGCCGATGGCTATTCTTGGGACTGTCCCCGTAGGGACGTCTACTGCTGAACCGACTCCCTCTGAGACCTCTCTGCATCTCACAGAGGAGGACCGTGAAGAGGAGGAGACATTGGAGAGGAGGCATCATCAGATTCTTACCGCCAAGGTCGTGGCTACCCAGACGAGGAAGGTCAAGCCGTCCCGCCCTAAATCAAGGCCGATTTTTATGGCAGAGGCCATTCACTCAGGGAGGGTCATTCGTAGGAGGGAGGCCATGGAGAGGAGGAACAAAGACATGGATGTGGCGGGCCAGGGGACCCCACGAAAGACGCGTGCAGAAGAGGTGGGTCCTTGGACCAGGTGGAGATGGTGGCCGGCCAGTCTTCTTGTCGTATAGTGATTCCAAGTCACTATAATCTGTTGGAGAATTGTGAGGAGGCGGGCACCAGTATGACGCTCTTATGTGTTGGCGCCGAGCGTGCGACACTTGCGGATCTTAGTGACAAAATGGTGGCAGGTGCGGCCTTACAGGTATGACTTTGCCTTGCTTGATGACCTTTCTTGTTAGTGGAGTATGATTTTCCTTGGTTTCTTTTCCGGACTCTTGTCCTAGAGGTGGAGAGGGATCGGCGCCGGAAAAATAAAGAGAAGATGGCCAGATCCAACAGGCTGGCGCAGAAGTATAACAGGACGCGCGAGGTGCACCGGACCTTAGCCGATATGTATAAGCATGACCCTAGCTTTAGGGTGGATCGTGAGGGCCTCGTGGAGTCCGAGGAGCAGTTGAAGAAAAGAGTGGCCGAGCTGGAAAAGGTTGATGAATTCATTCATGGCCACTTTTTCTCTGGCCATGGAGATGGAGGTCCTCATTCAGGCCAAGGACGAGGAGCTACAGCTTTGCCGTGTGGTGGCGGAGGAGGCGGCAGAATTAAGCACCCGGGTTGCGGCTTTAACGTAGGAACTCAATGCCACGAAGGTAGAGGTCGAGGAGATCAAGCTAGCTCTTGAAAAAACCGAAACGTCTCGTAAAGCACACGAGATGTGGGCGTATGCGGAGGCCAGGCTGGTCGTGCTTAAGGACTTCTTGGCGGCTGGTCAAGCATTTAAAGCGGAAGTTGAGAGCTAGCGCCAATTCGTTAGAGTCGCTCGTGAAGCGGCCGACTATAGTCCTGAATCGCCGGCCCGGGAGGGGGGAAAATCTGTAGACGTTAATCATTTGGAATAAAGCTCTTGGAATTTTAAGGCGTACCCTCCCGGAAATGAGGACGGGCCACCTGAAGGCCAGGCTGGGCAGGATAAGTAGTGGATTTTTAGGGTCTTTGTAAATATGCCTGTACATACTGATTTTTGTATCATGGGTGTTTGTCCCCTTTGATAGAAATAAATAATTTTTGTTGTAAGTAATCTTTTCTACTTTTTGGCACGTGGTTGTATTTTTTTTACCGTAGCTAGAACTTGACGGCCATAGCCGTGTAGCGATGATGGCCTTAGCCTTATTCGATGACCTTATTCATTTAAACGTGATGGCCTTTTCCATGTAGAATAATGGTCGTAGCCTAATGGCTTTAGCCAGATAAAATAATGGTCGTAGCCTAATGGACTCAACCATATAAAATAAATGGACGTAGCCTTGTGAGAACGATGGCCTTATCCATGTAAAATGATGGTCGTAGCCTGATGGCCTTAGCCATATAAAATAATGATGGCCGTAGCCTTGTGAAAACGATGGCCATAGCCATGTAAAATAATGGCCTTAGCCATGTAAATCGCTGGCCGTAGCCTTATAAAAATGATGGCCATAGCCATGTAAAATAATGGTCGTAGCTTGATGGACTTAGCCATATGAAATGATAGCCTTAGCCATATAAAATAATAGTGGTCGTAGCCTTGTGAAAATGATGGCCATAGCCATGTAAAATAATGGCCTTAGCTTGATGGACTTAGCCATACGAAATGATGGCTATAGCCTGATGGCCTTAGCCATATAAAATAATGATGGCCATAACCTTGTGAAAACGATAGCCATAGCCATGTAAAATAATGGCATTAGCCATGTAAAACAATGGCCGTACCCTTGTGAAAACAATTGCCATAGCTATGTAAGGTGACGGTCGTAGCCTGATGGCCTTAGCCATATAAAATAATGATGGCCGAAGTCTTTTCATTCATTTGGAGATGGTCATTGCCTTTTCATTCATTTGGAGATGGTCGTAGCCTTTTCATTCATTTGGAGATGGCCGTAGCCTTTTCATTCATTTGGAGATGGCCGTGGCCTTTTCATTCATTTGGAGATGGTCGTAGCCTTTTCATTCATTTGGAGATGGCCGTAGCATTTTCACTCATTTCGAGATGGCCGTAGCCATTCTATGCATCTGGAGATGGCTGTAGCCATTTTATACATCTGGAGATAGCCGTAGCCTATACATCTGGAGATGACACTAATCCAGTCCCTGTATCTTGTTTGGCTTGGAGAGTACATGGAGAGGCGGACATGATACACTTGTGCTGCAAACATCTCCAGGTGATCCCTTTGCCTCCTGGTCGAAAACCTACCCGAGAAAACCCAATTGGGATAAAACTTGGGTAAGGGAAAAATAGTACGACTCAGGTGACACCATTTTAGAAGTGGAAATGTCTGAGAGCGACGTTCCAGTTATTCTGGAGCGTCTTTCCTTCCATTGTCTCTAGCTGGAATGCTCCTTTCCTGGCTGCCGTCGTGATTTTGTAGGGTCCATCCCAGTTTGTGCCCAATTTCCCTTCATTTGGGTCTTTTGAGGCCAAAGTATTTGCTTTGAGGAGGTAATCCCCTACTTTGAGTGGCCTTATTTTTGCCCTCTTGTTGTAATATCATTCGACTTGTTATTTTTGGGCCACCGTCTTGATGTGGGCCATTTCTCTTTTTTCTTCGGCTTCATCAAGATCTTGGAGTCTGCTGATGTCTCTTTCTGTCGCGCTGACATGTGAATACCTTAGGTTGGGTTCACCTACTTCAACAGGTATGACAGCTTCAGTTCCATAAACCAGAGAGTAGGGTGTTTCCCCGGTACTGGATTTGTGTGTGGTTCTGTGTGCCCATAAGACTTCGGGTAGCAGTTCTGGCCATAGCCCCTTGGCATCTTCGAGCTTCTTTTTAGTATGTTTAGAATTATTTTTGTTGGAAGACACTGCTTTACCGTTGGCAGCGGGGTGATATGGCGAGGACATTATCCTTTTGATGCGCCATTTTTTCGAAGAACTCGATTATTTTCTGACCAATGAATTGGCGTTCGTTGTCGCAGCTGATTTCTTTGGGGATTCCAAAACGGCATATGATGTTCCTCCATATGAAGGTGATGACTTCTTGTTCGCATATTGGTGCGTACGCACCTGCTTCCACCCACTTAGAGAAATAGTCAGTTAAAATAAATAAAAATCATACCTTTCCTCGTCCTAAGGGTAGCGGGCCGATTATATCCATTCCCCACTTGATGAATGGCCAGGGAGAGGTGACGGAATGGAGGGGATCTCCTGGTTGGTGTATCATTGGGGCGAACTTTTGGCATTGCTTGCATCGGCGGACATATTCAACTGCTTCTTTCTTCATGGTGGCCAATAATAGCCGGCGCGTATGATGCACCTCACGAGGGCGCGGTTTCCAGTGTGGGCATCACAATGTCCTTCGTGTACTTCTTCGAGTACCGGTCTTGTTTGTTGTGGACCTAAGACCTTGGCTAAGGGACCACTGAACGTCCTTTTATAAAGGTCGTTGTTGACCATGCAGTACTGGGCGGCCTGTATGCGAAGCTTTTTTGCCTATTTTTTATCGGGGGTAGTATACCGTCCTGCAAATAAGATATGAACTGGTTGCGCTAGTCCCAAGTTAGGTTTATGGAAAATAACTCGGGGTGGTCAATATCTGAGTGGAGGAGTGTGACCACACTTTCTTTGTTGATGGTTTTGGTGGCGGCAGCAACCTTTGCCAGGCTGTCCGCTTCGACGTTCAATGCCTTGGGAATTTGTTCAAAGTGGTACTCATCGAATGTAGCCATTAGTTTGTGGATTTCTGACTGATACTTTTGCAACCTCTGCTCTTTGATTTGATAAGTCCGAGCGATCTGGTTTACCACGAGCTGGGAGTCGCAGCGGAGGAGGACTCGGCGAGCCCTATACTTGGTGGCTAGTTTCATGCCTGCAATAACGGCCTCGTACTCGACCTCGTTGTTAGTCATTTCCAGGCATCGTATGGATTGGAGAATTGCATTGCCCGTGGGGACTTCAAGAACGAGTCCCAGTACCGATCCCGATGCATTGGCGGCAAAATCCGTATGAAGTACCCATAGGTCATTTTCGGAGGATGCGCGTTGTGCCTCGAGTTCTGCCTTTGGCAGGACTTCCGCGCTGAAGTCAGCGATAAAGTCAGCTAAGACGTGCTACTTGATGGCGGTTCTCGGGAGGTACGTAATATCATGCTCACTAAGCTTGACAGCCCATCTGGCGAGTCGCCTTGAGAGTTAGAGTTCGTGTAGGGCGCTCTTTAGAGGGAGGTCGTCACCACCCTAATGGGATGGCATTAGAAATACAGTCGCAGCTTCCATGAAGCTACTACTAGTGCTAAGGCTAATCTTTCAAGGTGGGGATATCGGGTTTCAGCGTCCACTAAAGTTTTTCTAATATAATAAATAGGAGATTGCGTACCTTTATTTTCGCGCACCAGAACGCGGCTGACTGCGACCTCTGATACGGCCAAATATATCAGCAATGGTTCACCAGGGTTGGGTTTTACCAGTAGGGGCGGTGATTATAAGTATGCTTTTAAGTTCTTCAGGGCTTCTATGCATTCTCCGTTCCACAGTAGTCCCTGATCTTTTTTAAATACACCAAAGAACTTGTGGCACCTATCGGAGGAGCGTGAGATAAACCGGGAGAGGGCGACTATCCGACCTGTTAACTTCTTCACCTGCTTCTTGCTGCTCAGCGTTTCTGGGATGGCTTCTATGGCTTTGATCTGGTCAGGGTTGACTTCGATGCCCCTTTGTGATACCAAAAATCCCAGGAACTTTCCCGAAGCTACTCCAAAAGCGCACTTCTCGGGATTCAGTTTCATGTTGTACTTCCTTAATATTTCGAAGGCTTCCTTCAGGTGGGTGATGTGGTCTTCTTTTTTTGATGACTTGACCAACATGTCGTCGATGTAGACCTCTATTGTTTTGCCGAGTTGTTCTTTGAATATTGCCGTCACCAATCTTTGGTAAGTGGCTCCTGCTTTCTTGAGCCCGAAGGGCATTACTTTATAGCAATACGTCCCCTGGTAATTGATGCAAGTTGTCTTCTCTTGATCTTCTTCGGCCATCATAATCTGATTGTAGCTGGAATACGCATCAAGGAAGCATAGCAGCTCATGGCCTGCCGTTGCGTCTATCAGCTGGTCGATGTGGGTAGTGGGGAAGAGTCTTTCGGGCATGCTTTATTTAGATCAGTGAAATCTACACACATCCGCCACTTCCAGTTTTTCTTTTTGACCATCACGATGTTTGCGACCCATTCCGGGTACTTGGATTCCCTGATGGAGCCATTAGCTAGCAACTTGTCCACTTTTTCACTCACTGCTTCATTAATGGCGGTGTTGTATTTTCTTCTTACCTGCCACACGAGCGGATGTAGTGGGTCGATGTTGAGTTTGTGGGAGGCAATTTCTCGTGGAATTCTCGGCATATTTGCATTGGAAAAAGCGAATAGGTCTACATGGTTATATAAAAATTCACGGTACTGACCTGGATTTGATAGGTTGTGGCCTATGTAAGCTTTCTTTTCGGGGTCGTTGCTGTTTAACTGAATGGGGTCGAGGTCTTCGAGCATAGCCTTTCTAGCCTCGACTTCCTCAGGATCTTTGATGGCGTTCTCTGTCGAATGGACCTTAGTCCCCGACAGGGCTGATTGTAATGCTTCTGCACTTGCTCCCTTGAGCTGCTTGGTATGCGTGTAATCCTGAGCTATTTTATAGCATTCTTGGGCAGTGCGGGGCTCTCCCGTATGCTGTGCACTCCCCATGGGGTTGGGAATTTGATCACTTGGTAGAAACTGGAGGGGACGACTCTCATGGAATGTATCCATGGGCGTCCGATAATGGCATTGTATGCCGTTTCTTGGTTCATCACGTGGAAGGTGGTTTCCATCGTGACCCCTCCTGCCTGAATGGGCAGCGTCACGTCGCCTAAGGTTCTTTCCACTGCATTATTAAAACCTGTTAGTGTTACGCAGCGTGGGATTATTTTATCCTCGAGTCCCATGAGTACAAGAACTCTTGGATGAATGATACATACACCGCTTCCATCGTCGACCATGATCCTTTTAACATCAGTATCTAGTATGCATAAAGTAATAACTAAGGCATCATAATGAGGAAAACACAAACCGTTGGTATCAGACTTATCAAAGGTGATACTATCTTCGAAGTCATCATACCGTCGATGGTTCGCTTCTGCCTATGGGTGGTGGTGATTTTGACATTATTGATCGCTGAATCGTTACCGTATCCAATGATCATGTTGATGGTGCGTGTTGGCGACGGCAGCCTTGGTGGGCCATGGTATTGTTCCCGCCCTCGTGCGAAGTTGAGCTTTCCTTTGTCGCTGAGCAGTTCTTTCAAAAACCCTTGGTTCAACATTCGGACCACCTCCTGACGGAGACCTATGCAGTCCTTCGTTCTGTGTCCCCGTTCGTTTTGGAACTCGCACAGGGCGTTTGACTTTCTGGTGGCGGGGTCGGATCTTTGCTGGACATTGTACTTTGTTGCCCAGCTTCTCTAGTGTGTACACTACCTCTAAAGGAGATACACAAAAGTTATGTGCAGATAATGAAGGGGGCATGCCTTTGTCGTTCCTTAGTGGAGCGACATGTTGTTGCAAGGTGTCTGCATGCCTCGGCAGTGGCGGATGCGAGGACCTGATGTATGGTTGGTGTTTTTCCCTATTGAGGGGTGGGATTTGCTCCCGCCTTCCCTCATTGCGCCGACCCCTTCAGATTTCTGGGTGCACCGTCATCATCCGTCGGGTTGGGCCATTAAGGTCGTCATCATCCCTACGTACCTCGGCGCAATAGGCGTTGTGTATTTCTTCCCAGGTGGTGGGAGGATATTTCAAAAACGACTGAGTAGTTTCTTGGTCGCCCTTGATCCATCTCTGCTGAGCCCGTTCTGAAAGGCCGCAACTGCCATGCCTTCGGATACGTTCAGTAGGCTCATTATGAACCTGTTGAATCTGGCTAGGAACTCCCTGAGTCCTTCTCCTGGAGTCTGTCGTACAACAAAAATGTCGTTGACCCGTGCTTCCGCCTTCCTTGCCCCTGCATGGGCGGTGGCAAATTTATCCGCCATCTTCTCAAACGTGGAGATGCTTTTGGCCGGTAGCTGTGAGTACCACGTTAGGGCCCCTACTATCAGTGTTTCTCCGAACTTTTTCAGAAGTACGGATGGTACCTTTTCTTTTGATAGATCGTTGCCTTTGACGGTTGTGACATAGTGGATCAGGTGGTCCTCGGGATCGGTGGTCCCGTCATATACTTTCAAGTAGGGGGGAATTTTGAAGGTTTTTGGGATGGGGTATGGTGCGACTCCTTCCGTGTAGGGTTGTTAAACGAACCTCCCCATGTCTCGCTTTGGCAGTAACTTAGGCGTGCCTGGGATTTTATCCACCTTTCTTGGTGTTCCTTTTGTTCTCGTTTTCCATTTCTTCCATCTTTTTGAGGATGGCCGTGAGTGTACCGTCGTTAGCTTGGACATCGACGGGTACGTTGTTTGTTCTCGTGACCTCGAGCTCATCCTCGGCTGCGATACGATCTGTTATTGGGGTGCATGTATCATTTTGAGGCGGCTTCTTAGCTAGACTGCTCAGAGTGTTTGTCAGCCACTCTTCCAGTAACTTTTTTTATCTTCGGGGGTGCTTCCTTAGTTGTAGATGTTGAAGCTTATCTTTGTCGTGGTACCACCAGTTCTTCTGATGAGGAAGGTAGGGCTTCCACGCCTATCAAGGTACTGGGGGTTGTGTGTAGGGCATCTCCTTCAGCAGCCGCGTTGAGAGTGCCCGTGAGATCTGTTCTAACCTCCAAGATAGCTTTCATTCTTGCGTTGTTCTCAGCCATTTTAGGTTGTTGAGAGTGGATTTTTTGAAGGATCTCTAGAAACAAACTACAACTTTGATTCTTGAAATCCCCACAGACGGCGCCAAATTGTTTGGCTAAAAAGTTATTCGAATACTTAAATAGCTCTAAAACAATGAAAAATGATATGGGTTAATCGAAATCAAGGGTAATGTGATCTAGAGAATGTAAAATGATCAAGATCTGTGATTATAATGTAAATGAATCGAGATACAAGAATAATAAGATATGTAGTAGGCTTTTTACACAAGAGAGAGAGAGAGAATCAGATAGAGAGAGTTGTATATTTTCAATAGTGAAATACACATAAGTCTCTACAAAGCGAAGGTCCCCTTTATATACTAAGGGACCTTCTTCCAATAATACAAAGGAAGTACAAGGGTTGGTGGCCTCGGTATATGAGTGTCAGAGCTTGATATGACGTCACAACGAGTCGCGTCACTCGGTCCATTTATTGACTGAGGTAGGCCTTGCTTGAGCCGACCACAATGAGGCCGCTTTCTTCATCGAGAACGTATGTAAATTATATACGGGTGTAGGGAAACAAATTTGCCCCAAAACAAATATAGTATTTGAGTTCATGATACAATAAATATGACCATAAACTTTCGAACCCACAAATTTCATAAACTTCCAAAATTATGAATTTTCAAACCCGTAAACTTTATAATTTCTAAACCCGTAAATTTCTAAACACATAAACCTTCGAACTCATAGCTTTGGAACTTGTAAAATTTCGAACTTGTATTCCGATAGAAGAAACAAACTAAAACTGAATATATATAAAAAATATTTTTTTTCCGGAGAGCGTGGGTGGGGGAGGGGGTGTGCTGAAAAAATAAAAAAATAAAAATTTGAAATTACAAAACAAAAAATAAAAAAAAAAAGTTGTGTCGGGGTGGTGTGTGTGTGCATGGTGCAGAAAACGAAAAACACAAATTTGAAAAGTACAAAAAAAAAAGTCAAAAAAAAATTAAGGGGGGTGGGGGTTAAGCAAGGTGGGTGATGGAAAAAAACTTAAAATTTTAAAAAAAATCTTTTTGGAGAAAGGAGGTTGGGTGGGTGGGGTGCGGAGGGTAGAATGGGGAAAATTGAGAAGAAGTTTTGAAAAATATCTTTCTTTCTCTTGGTAAGGAAAACATTTTCCTCCAATTGAAAAAAATTAAATTTATAAGAAATATATCTTTTAAAATATTTAAACCAACTAAATATTGGAGAATTGAAAAATATTATCCGGAATCTGAATTTAGTTGCCAAGTATTGGTCAATGCCTATAATGGTGAATACAATTGCTGAATGAATGATTAAATCACATGGTAAAGCTAACATCACTACAAACATTTCATAAATCATTTCAAGCCGCCTTGGGAATTTAAAGTTTAAGACCTAATTAATCTCCTTTAGATGACAACTATAAATTATTCATACCACCCCAAATAATATACTCCATCCGGTTTAAAATAAGTATTTTTTAGTTATTTTAATACAAATTAAGAAATTCAACTTTTAACATTAATTAACAATAAAATTGACCATATTAACCTTTATTATCTCTTTATATAAATATTCATAACACATACTCCAATATTATTTACTACAACGGCAATTAGGAAAAAAATAATTAATTTATTCTTGAAATCTAAAAACATCACTTATTTTGGACTACAAAAATATCAAAAAATACTTATTTTAGATAGAAAGGAGTATTTAATTTAAGTTTTATTTGTTGACTGTGTAAATGGATTTACTTACATCCTATATATATCTTGCTCAATCCAATTAAAAACGAAAGATGTGTTGTTCATCTCTCTCGACGAACTAGACCTATTCATCATAGTTCATCTACCCTAAATCTATCGCTATTTGAAATTAAAATAGTTGTTTCTTTGATTACGCTCTTTTTAAACATTCTTTTTGAAATTCTTAATAGTATTACTTAGTGACATCAATAAAATATGGATATAGTATCTGAGTTCATCATACAATGATACAATTAAATGTTAATTCTACCTCAACGCAAAACTCATTTAAAGTCTAAATAAATAATCTATTAAATTTATATTACATTTATTAAGTATTTCATTACAATTTTTTCACTTATTCTATACTCATTAAATAGATTTTTGAGTATTCACGATCGACAACTCGGTGCACGAAGCATTCCGCATTTACACAGGATAGGGGGGAAGAGTCGCACCCAATGAGTGTGATATAGACAATCTATCTTAATGCAAGTACTAGTGGCTGATTTCATGACTTGAACCATGACCTATAGGTCATACGGAGATAAGTTTATTGTTGCTCCAAAGATCTCCTTCTTTTTGAGTATTCATCGTTATTAATAAAAAATATGTGATATGAGCAACCAATTCTAAAATTTCTTATTCTGCTCATTTATTTCGTTACCAAATATTACAATTTTCACGTCTTTTCTTCTAGAATAATAGTGATTGTTCTATAGTAGGTTCATTACATAGATTTAAAAATATTATGTTATTAGAAAAGAAGAAAAAAAGATAATAATGTTAGGATTATGATTCCAACTAAATATAACAACCTTCATATTGAACAATTCGGAATTAAAACTACATGAGCGGAAGCTAACCTGAATCCATGTGTAGAAATTGTTGAACCTCCTTTGATGATTGTCCTTGAGTCCTTATTCAGAATGCTCCTTTAATCCTTCTTCAAGAATGTTCTTGATAGTATATGTATCCACAAGATTCTTCACAAGACTTAAACAATATGTATGGTTTCACAACAATAATATTATGACAATAATCAAAGGTTGGTGTATGATTTTCCACAATTATTTGCAAGACAACAATGGAGTTTTTGCTCTTGATTCAATGGGAGGAAGAAGAGTTTTTCTTGCAATAATGTGGGAACCATAACCCCCACTTTATAACAAAAGAGTTACATAACCCAAGAGTCACAAGAGTTACATAACTCAAGAGTCACAAGCTTGTAACCATGGTTACATATATGTAACCTTAGTTAGCCCATCATTAACTAAGGTTACCCTTTTTGGTATCTACACATTAGTCCTACACTTTATATGACAACACATTGGCCCCCTTAACATAATGTCCATAAGACCACAAAATTAGGCCAAACCAAAAGATAGCACATAACATATAATTTATCCATATATTGTTCATATGTATGTAGATATAAGTCCATATATCTTACAATCTCCCACTTGGACGAGATACACAAACATATGTACAAACCTTAGCATTATATGTTACAAAACAACCTTAGGTGCACAAAATTTCTATCACAATAAAATTGTCATGAACAATCCGGTCCATCAATCATACCAACATTGGAACTAAGTGCTCTTTGTTACTCATTCGTAACTAGAACCGACATAGATCACGTATATCAATATAACTAACGACATGGATCAAGTGTAGGTATGTAGCATGGAAATAACATAAAGTGTGGTCAATATAATGTCTATTTCCAACTGGTTCTCTTTATTGAGATCAATCATAAACTGTAAGAGTACAAAAACTTTAAAACTGAATATCTGCAGATATAACTGAATTACTGAATTTCTGAATATAATGAACAATACATAAATGTACAATACAAAACTCCCACTAAAATACATAATCCTTATCTGATTTGACACCCATACAAGCAATATGCTCATGAAATACTTTTGGTGTCAATCCCTTAGTGAGCGGATCCGCAAGCATGGAGTTTGTACTAATGTACTCAATGCACAATTGTCCATTTTGTACTCTTTCTTTAACAACCTGAAATTTGACGTCCATATGTTTTTCTTTCGTCAAACTACTGTTGTTATTAGCAAAAAGGACTGCCGATCTGTTATCGCATAATAGCCTAAGTGAATTTTTGATGCTATCAACAATTCGCAGTCCACCAACAAAATTCCGCAGCCATAATGCCTCATTAGATGCTTCATAACATGCCATAAACTCCGCTTCCATGGTGGAAGTGGCTGTAAGAGTTTGCTTGATGCTTCTCCAAGAGATAGCACCGCCCGCAAGCATGTAAATATAGCCTGAAGTGGACTTCAAACTATCCTGACATCCAGCAAAATCGGAATCGGTATACCCAATGATCTCAAGCTGGTCCGATTTTCGGTATGTAAGCATGTAATCCTTTGTTCTCTGTAAGTACCTCATGACCCGTTTGGCTGCCTTCCAATGGTCCATTCCCGAATTGCTTAGATATCTGCCTAACATCCCAACAATGTATGCTATATCAGGTCGTGTACATACCTGAGCATACATCAGACTACCTACCGCCGAAGCATAAGGCGTCTTCTGCATTTCCGAAATTTCATAATTATTATTTGGGCACTGTTTGAGACCAAATTTGTCTCCCTTAGCAATAGGGGTGTTGCCTGATTTACAATCCTGCATGCCAAATCTTTTCAGAACCTTATCGATATAGCCCTTTTGTGATAGACCGAGAACACCTCTAGAGCGATCTCGTTGTATCTGAATTCCTAATACAAAAGAAGCTTCACCAAGATCTTTCATTTCAAATTTCTTTTCTTAGTTTCAAGTAATAATGCTATATCGTTACAGGCAAGCAGTATGTCATCGACATATAAAACCAGAAAAATGTACTTACTCCCACTGAACTTATGGTATATACAGTCATCAGCAATATTCGGTTCAAAACCAAAAGATGTAATGACTGCATGAAACTTATAATACCATTGACGAGAAGCCTGCTGGAGCCCATAAATGGATTTCTTTAATTTGCAAACCTTCTTCTCTGATTCATCCGAAACAAAGTTTTCAGGTTGCACCATATAAATTGTTTCCTCAATGTCACCATTGAGAAAAGCTGTATTTAACATCCATTTGATGAAGCTCAAGATCAAAATGTGCTACTAATGCCATTATAGTCCTGAAAGAGTCTTTCGATGAAACTGGAGAGAAAGTCTCTTTATAACCAATGCCTTCTTTCTGAGTGTAGCCTTTTGCGACAAGACGAGCTTTATACTTACTAACATTGCCCTTAGAATCCCTTTTGGTTTTAAAAATCCATTTACAACCAATAGGTTTAATACCTTCGGGCAATGTAACAAGCTCCTAAACGTCATTATCGCTCATAGACTTCATCTCATCATTCATGGCATCAATCCACTTTTGAGAGTTAGAACACTTAATGACTTGACGGAAGTTGATTGGATCATCTTCCTCAAGTCCAATATCACTTTCTTGTTCTTGGAGAAATACTACATAATCATCCGAAATTGCATTTCTCCTCTCTCTAGTGGATCTCCTTAATGGCATTTCAGTTTCTTGAGGTTGTTGAGTTTGATTTTCATTAGTTATATCAGGGTCCTGATGGGGGAGATTTTCGAGAATGTCTTGAACCGGAGTTGTGTCAACAACTTGAGGGAAAGACACATGTTCTTTCTCAAAGACAAAATCTCTAACAACTTTATCTCCCCACCCCCCAAACTCAATATCCTCAAAGAACCTAGCATTACCCGTCTCAAAAATAGTTCTAGAAGTGGGATCATAAAACTTAAAACCCCTGGATTTTTCATAGTATCCAACAAAATAGCTACTAACCGTCTTAGCATCCAGTTTCTTTTCATTCGGCCTATAAGGCCTTGCCTCAGCTGGACAACCCCAAATGTGTAAATGCCGAATACTGGGTTTATGCCCAGTCCAAAGTTCATATGGGGTTTTGATTGTAGCTTTAGTTGGAACTCTATTAAGAATATAAGCTGCGGTTTTTTATGCTTCACCCCAGAGTGAGTCTGGCAAAGTTGTACGAGAAATCATACTTCTTACCATATCCTTAAGGGTCCGATTTCGTCTCTCAGCTACACCATTCATCGTAGGACTGCCTGGCATAGTATACTGACGGACGATCCCACACTCATCTAGGAATTTAGCGAAAGGCCCTGGACGTTATTCACCGGAACCATCATATCGACCATAGAATTCACCACCACGGTAAGATCTAACGGATTTAATTCTTTTGCTTAGTTGATTTTCAACTTCAGCCTTAAATGATTTGAACACGTCTACGGATTGGGACTTTTCATGAATAAAATATAGGTACCCATAACGAGAGTAATCGTCTATGAATGTGATAAAGTATTGTTGACCATTCCGACAAGGAGTAGGAAATGGCCCACAAATATTCGTATGTATCAATTCTAAGACGTCCGAAGCTCTCTTAGCACCTAATCTAGTCTTGTTTGTTTGTTTTCCCTTGATACATTCAATACAAATTTCCGAATTTGAGGTATCAAGAGAATCAAGAATTCCATCTGACACGAGTTTCTGAATTTTTTGAATGGATATGTGACCCAAACGTTTATGCCAGAGTGAAATAGAATTCTCATTAGTTAATTTTCTTTTAGTACCACTTAAACTTGTATGCAAAGTTTCTTTATTTGAAGTTATTGTATCAACCAAATATAAGCTATCAAATGTTGATAAAACACCAGTACCAATAAGATTTGAATTCTGAAAGAGACTAACTTTATTGTCACCAAAAGAACATGTATAACCGGATATGTCCAATTGGGGAACAGAAATTAAATTCCGTCTAAAAGACGGTACAATAAAAGTCTCATCCAAATCTAAATGAAAACCGGTCTTAAACAACAGTCTAAATTTGCCAATAGCTTCAACTGGCACCTTCTTGCCGTCACCCACATAGATGTATCTTTCACCATCATTTGGTTTTCGGCAGTTCAGGCAACCCTGCATTGATATACTTATGTGAGTAGTAGCAACAGAATCTACCCACCAAGTATCCTTAGGTACCGAAATTAAATTAACTTCAGAACAAACAAGAGAAAGAAATGTACCTTTTTTCGCACGCCAGGCATGGTACTTGGTACAATCTTTCTTCACATGATTAGTCCCCTTACAGAAGAAGCAACCTAATTTAGTAATTTCAACCTTAGGTTTCTTATGTTGCTTAATCTTGGGCTTTGCAACCGCAACTTCCTTACCTTTCCTCTTCTTAGTTTCCTTAGAAGAGGATGCCAAATGAGCACTTTCAGTCTTATCTAGCTTTATCCTTTCCTCTTCTTGCACACAGTGTGAAATGAACTCGTTAAGAGTCCATTTCTCCTTCAGGCAGTTGTAACTGACCTTAAACTGATTAAAGTGTGCAGGAAGAGATATCAAAACAAAGTACACAAGCAGTTCCTCAGGTAAATCCAGCTTGAGTGACTTTAGTTTCGAAGCAAGATGAGACATTTCCAAAATGTACTCCCTTATGTTTCCCTTGCCCTTATACCTCATGGAAACAAGTTTACTCAATAGTGTACTTTTTTCTGCCTTTTCATTTTGCATAAAACGCTGTTCAAGGTTTTCAAGGAAAACTTTGGCATTAGGTTCATCATTCATAGTGCCCCTGAATGATTCTGGAATTGCACGCTTCATGATCATTAGACTCATGCAATTCGAGCGTTCCCACTTCTCCATCGCCCTCCTTTCATCAGGAGAGGATGTATCCTCAAGAGAAGCAGGTTGCTCAATCCGAAGAGCAAGGTCAAGATCCATGCAACCGAGAACGATCATGACGTTCTCTTTCCATTCCGTAAAGTTTGTGCCGTTAAGCACAGGGATGCTATTGATGTTGGCAGAGATCGTATAAGCAGAAGAATTTACTGAAAATAGAACAAAAGGATTACTGAATACATGCTTACAAATACGTGAACTTTAACCTTACTTTATAGATTCAAAAATAGGCATTTCCCATTACAAGATACCTAGCACAACATTGATTTTAGTCTTTGGACAGAAACAACTTGTAAGGGGTACTCTTGGTGTAGTGATCAAATATAGACAATAAACTCCTGTCAAATATTAAACCTTCCTTTGGGCCGACTTAATATTCACATGGAAAACCAAATAATTGTCTCATATTTACCACCACAAGCATGTTCGAATTCCTGCCAAATAACAACCTTCCTTTGGGCCGGTGTTAAACGCATGGAAAACTAACATCCACAGTCATCTTATATTTCAAGATTAATCAATCTACACAATAGAGGTTACTTTGGCAACATAATGCTTCAATTGACAAATTTAAAATATTAGATGCTAAACTTTAGTTCCTTAGGCCATATTATGAATCTTTAACTTAATAAGTTACATGTTTTGACATGTAACTTTTGAATACTAATTGTTGTATACTTGAGAGGACAATTCCAAAAAATTATGAGAATTGATGGACTTTAAAACAATTAATATTCAAAACTTAAATATTTTAATGTATAATACATTAAAAAAAACTTTATAATTGATATGTCAATTAAAAACTGAAACTTAAAAGACTTGAAACGTTTTTAACCTTACTGGACCAAGATAATCGATTATCTAAAACAGATAATCGATTATTTTGGCATAAAAAAAAATTTCAGACTTACTGGACCAGGTTAGTCGACTAACTTTTTAAGTTAGTCGATTAACCTGAAAAACGTTTCAGTGTACTGGACAAGGTTAGTCGACTAACCTTTTAAGTTAGTCGACTAACATGGCTGGCGGAAATATAAAAAATATTTCTAAAAAATAAGTTATTCGACTAACACAAAAGTTAGTCGACTAACTTTTACCACTGTTTTGGACAGAATTTTCAGAATCAAAACATGATTTTCAACAAGCATCTTAAACAAGAAAACATGTTGTTTACTAACTAAAATCACGCTTAATACAATGTTTTAATACAAGTAAAGATAACAAGATATTAAAACATCAAATTCAATCAAAACACAACATTCATAAGAAACATGCTATTTCATGGTACTTGAATTTCATAAATAAAATTCTAACAAAACTTGAACATGAATCCTAACATAACATGAATCTTATGAACATCCAAATTATCCAAATATGAAGGTGGCTCTGATACCAATTGTTAGGATTATGATTCCAACTAAATATAACAACCTTCATATTGAACAATTCGGAATTAAAACTACATGAGCGGAAGCTAACCTGAATCCATGTGTAGAAATTGTTGAACCTCCTTTGATGATTGTCCTTGAGTCCTTATGAAGAATGCTCCTTTAATCCTTCTTCAAGAATGTTCTTGATAGTATATGTATCCACAAGATTCTTCACAAGACTTAAACAATATGTGTGGTTTCACAACAATAATATTATGACAATAATCAAAGGTTGGTGTATGATTTTCCACAATTATTTGCAAGACAACAATGGAGTTTTTGCTCTTGATTCAATGGGAGGAAGAAGAGTTTTTCTTGCAATAATGTGGGAACCATAACCCCCACTTTATAACAAAAGAGTTACATAACCCAAGAGTCACAAGAGTTACATAACTCAAGAGTCACAAGCTTGTAACCATGGTTACATATATGTAACCTTAGTTAGCCCATCATTAACTAAGGTTATCCTTTTGGGTATCTACACATTAGTCCTACACTTTATATGACAACACATTGGCCCCCTTAACATAATGTCCATAAGACCACAAAATTAGGCCAAACCAAAAGATAGCACATAACATATAATTTATCCATATATTGTTCATATGTATGTAGATATAAGTCCATATATCTTACAAATAATCTAGAGGATAAAAATGTGCATTTATTAAAATCAATTTAGATATGAGGGGATCAGTAGTAATTGTTCAAAGTCAAAGCATATGATATGTCAAAACATGGGTTAGAGAGGAAGTCTCCACCTTCTAAAAAAGTTTCCTCCTTTCTCCCTTCCTACTTTCTAAATATTTCCTATTCCCCATCTAACTCCTCAAATCTCATCACTAATCAGATGAACACTAACGAAAAAACTCCCCGGACGCAAACAACATGATAAAAAATAGGGAAACTTACAGAAATAACCAAACTAAAGAGAACTCCAGTCAACCTGTATCAAACGAGCGGGAAAACACTAGGACAACACCGGGATCTCTCATCACTACAACTATCCCAATGGATATGGAAATATGCAAAAAAGCACATAGGGATAAAACTGGAACTAAAACAAAGGACATAACAAATACTACGAAGAGGATGACCTTCCTCGACACCTTGGTAGTGGGCAATGAAGCAAATAAGGAACCTGAAGGAAGCCAAGTTACAGTCCAAAAAAACATGGTCTCCTGTGTACAAAAGGATGAAACAAATAACTATCCTAACTCGGAGCTCTTTATACCCATTACCTCATCGTACAAGGAACATATATACAAGAACTGGGCAAATGCTCTTATCATTAATATGTTTGGGAGGAGGATTGGCTCCAATTTCTCCAAAAAAACTCCATGCAATATGGAAACCAACTGAAAACCTATCCCTAATAGACCTCGAATGCGACTACTGCTTAATAAAATTTACCAAAGAGGAAAATTATAACAAGGTCCTTCACGAAGGACCATGGTTCATAGGGAACCAATTTCTCACAGTAAAAAAATGGGAGCCTAGGTTCGTAGCCTCCAAAGCTGCTTTAACTTACTCAGTCGTATGGGCAAGGCTCCCGGAACTACACACTGAATTCTATGACTATGATACCCTCCAAAAAATTGGATAGAAGCTGAGACAACTAATACGCATGATGCATGTACCAAATCCGCATTAAGGGGTAAGTAGGCTCGACTTTGTGTAATGGTACCTATAGAAAAACTCTTTAAAACCTATATTGTGATTGGCATACACATACAACAATTTACCTACGAGAAATTTAATCTCCTATGCACGAACTGCGGCAGACTTGGCCACAACATTAGCAACTGCACTCATCAAACACACAAACCAGCAGAGTTACAGGAACCAAGCTCTTCCAACACTATGCCCAAGCCTCACATACTGGATACACTTACCCAAAAAATAGACCAATGAACTATTGTCTCACACCACAAGAATAATAAAAAACAAGCAAAAAACCCTACCAGTAACGACCTAGAACATCCTAGGGCGTTGACTACCCAAAAATATCCCCAGTACCCAAAAATGGCAAAGGACTGAAACTAGAGAAGAACAATAGCTCTCCATTAGCGATGAGGAAAGTAAAGACGCATTGGACAATATAAAATCTGTAGGTAATGTTATAATCACCTAATGTCGGTACTCTATAGCCTAAAACCAAAACGTCGATATCATAGTACCTAAAGACTATGTACATCAACATCATATTAAAAACACCTTCTCTTGCCTTTACCTTAAGGATCTTGCCAATACTAACATAGAAGACATTAACTCTCCTTATAACTCACATAACCCCTTGGGCAATAACTCTCACAAGACAAAAGACTCTAATGTCAGACCCTTTGTATCAACTACTGCTCTGACCTTAGAGAATAACAAAGCACAGGGCATGGATATAGATCCTAATATACCTACAAAAAGCATACCACCCTCTTTAATGCAAAACCTAGGTAGCCCACAAACAATACCATCCAACCTGCCTATGAGTGACTCCAAGCTCATACAACAAATCCCTAGTATAAATCAACCTCAACTCATGTCAACCTCAAGTCATAACACTATTAATGAATAAGACCTCTTAACTCATAGGATAGACAAAACTCTAGAAACACATGTTGACCCCTACAAAGTAATAACGGATATAAACAACTTCCCTCCCAATAGTAGTGACTCCAAAGTTACAACAGACCCAATCCTTGGTAAAAACAAATTACATGATGCCAAGGTTACCTCTCAACTAAATAGGAGATACCATCGGCCAAGGAGGAATGTATGGATGAGGCCAAAAACTCTACCACAACCCTAAACACCCCTGATTTTAACTACAATACCAATACAATCGGACGATGCCCCCAATCTTGGCTGGAATAGGGCATCATGGGACATGCTCTCAACATCAATCTTCAACTAGAAGGGAAGGGACCTCATAATCCAAATATGAGATCCTTCATACCTAGCCCAAATTGTGACTTAAGGGATGCAACTATGCTTGAACAACATAATGATCCGTCCATGATTGATCCCCCAACAACCGATGGAAATGAATATGGGTCCTCACCCCTCCCCATGGAGCTCCCATGTAGGGGACCAACAGTCCAAGTTCTTCATGCACAACCCAAACCTCCCCATGTACCCGTCCCATACAAACCCTCAAACCACATTTCCCAATATCAATACTGCCCAGACACTCGTTATCCCAACCCAACAACAACACACCCATAACCCCACTGCCCAGGACAATACCACACTTAACCCTCCAAGTATCGAACCAAACACAAACATTACTACCACCTTCAACCCTCCAGGGATCGAATCAAACTCAAACAACATCTCCAACCTCATAAACTCAGAACCAAAATGCGATGGAAGAAGAGGAAGAAATTCCAACAGAAAGAATAGTGGAGCACGGAGCGTTAAGATACCCAAAAATAATGGCATTCCAAGCAAGAAGAGAAAAAATATTCATCTAAATCTGCCCAGTGGATTTGAGGAAATGCTCCCTCTCCATAAGGAACGTGAATCCACCGAGCATCTAAAAATATGCAATGGTGTTAGTACCAACAATGTTCACCCACTATTGGACACAATAGGAAAGCATGAGGAGCGACCACAACTCCTCAGGTAGCCAGGATAGAGATCAATCAACCATAAACATTAGCATGAATATGATTATTTGGAACTGTTGTAGAGCAAATAGTGCGGAATTTAGAAGAGCTTTTAGACCCATGCTGGATTATCATCGTCCTAGTTTAGTAGCACTGTTGGAAACAAAAATGGAAGATAACCATGTCTTGGTCCATGATTTCGGGTACTCTAGTCTAATCCAAATGCTGGCTAATGGGAACTCGGGAAGCATTGTGCTCATGTGGAACAATGGAGATACTATGGTAGATCAAATTGGAGGAACGGATCAAGAGATACACGCCATGGTAAAGGTACGAAACTCAACAAAAAATGGTTATGTTCTACTATATATGCTAGTAACCTTATGGAAGAAAGACTAATTCTCTGGCAAACTTTAACAACACTAGCAAAAAATTATAAGGATCCATGGCTAGTCGCGGGGTGACTTCAATGAAGTCACGTGTGCATCGGAAAAATATGGAGGATTGCCTATTAACTATAATAGAATATCCAAATTTGGAATAGTAGACTTAGGTTTCAAAGGGTCAAGATTCACTTGGACTAATAAGAGCAAAATTATAAAAACATAATTATGGAAAGGCTTGATAGATGTATTGCAAATACATAATGGTTAGAACTATTTCAAGACGCAAATATTAAGCATATAACTAGAAGCCATTCAGACCACTGCCCAATCAAGCTAGAATTTTTTAAAAGTTTCTCTACCAATAATAATATATTTAGAATAGAAACTATGTGGCTGTCACACCCCACATTTAGAGCTTTAGTCTAAAACTCTTGGTCGGACCAACCAAATATCACTAAAGCCATGGGAATGTTTTGTTTAAAAGCTATAGACTAGAATAGTTTTGGTAATATTTTCAAAAGGAAAAGCAAAATACTTTCTAGATTAAGTGGAATCTAGAATTCTCAAAACTACCCCCACAGTCAATTCTTAATAAACCTAGAAAACGAACTCCTACATGAGTATAATATTATACTCAAGCAAGAGGAGACTTTTTGGAGGCTTAAATCCAGGATTCAACGATCCAAGATGGTGATGCAAACACAAATTTTTTTCACATCACCACCATGCGAAGAAGAAAAAAAATAGAATTATTTGTTTAAGAAACGAAGTTGGAAATTGGATCCAAGAGAAAAAACCCATCAAGGACCATATTATTGACTCCACTAAAAAGGACTTCCAGTTTATCCTGGATAAACTAAACAATAGACTAACCGAAAAACAGAATTCCTAAATATGACAGGTAGGACAACCTTCATAAAAGTCACCCTAGACACAATCTCGAACCACGTCATGCAGATTTATGATCTCCCCAAAATAATACTCAACAAGATTGACTCTATTTAGCGAAATTTTCTTTGGGGTATCACGGAGTAAAAAAAGAAATGCCATATTGTAAAAAGGAGTATAGTTACAATGCCTAAAAAACAAGGGGCTCTAGGAATTCCTAACACACATATGAAAAATTCCTCTTTCAATGCAGCTCTAGCGTGGAGATATAGAAAAAAGAAAGATGGCTTATGGGCCAAAATCATACAACCATAGGAAAAGAAGGAATATAGGCTCCCACACTTGGAAAGTTATTAATAAGGGTAATAAAATATGCAACACAAATACTAAATTGCTAGTAGGTGATGGAAAAACCATAATCTTTGGCATGACAATTGGATAATCAATAATGAACTCTTAGGGAATCCATCCAAGGCCCCATACAAGCTGGGGAGCTTGACCAAAATCTATCCTGCCTCATTAAAAATGGAATGTTTGACCTTAGAAACCTATCCTTCGAACTACCCCGGACATTGTCTCCAAAATCAAATGCACATACATAAAACAAACCAGACACTTTAAGGACTACTTGGAATTCTAAAAATCATAATTTCTTATCAATCAAAGCTTCACATGAAGTTGTCTCATAATCCACGGGCAATCCTAAAAACTTAGCCTGGATATGGAAATCAAGTCTTTAAATAAGCTAAAATTCTTCCTGCGGACAATCGTTTGGGATAGGATACCTACTAAAGAGTTGCTAAAAAAGGAAAGTATTTTCCATGACGACACTTGTAACATTTGCAACAGGGAAACGACAGACATATAACATATTTTCTTCTGATGCAACTACTCTAGGCAAATCTGGCACCAAATCAATACAAAACACTCCTTCTCCCAAAATCCCAAGGGAAAAGACACTCTCCGAAATTGGCTTAAGAACAAACTCTCGTCGAAAGCTTTTTTTGATAATTACCTTCGTTGGAGAAATTTTCTCCCATTCCTCTTATGGTATATATGGAATTTTAGAGATGGAATCCTCTTTGGAGGAAATATAGCACCCATCAACAAATGCCAACCTATCAGTAGGGCCATACAATTCCTCTACATGGCAAAAAACAACTGCTTAAAACTTGCCAAGGAAACTATTTTTGTAAAATGGGAACCACCCAACCCAAATTACTACAAACTAAATATAGATGGCGCCAGCGCGGGTAACCCGTGAGTGGGAGGAATAGGAGGGGTGTTTAGAGACAAAGGGGGAATTGGATTTTGGGTTTCAATATGGAACTTAAATATGCCACCAACATCTATATGGAAATTTTAGCCCTCATTCATAGATTCAAACTAGCACTAACAAAGAAACTTCTTCCACTAATAATAGAGACAGACTGCTTGGAATTATTAAACCTTCTAAATCTAACAACTATCTCTACCAAAATTTAATTGGTGACTGCAGGTACCTATTACAGATGACGAATGATCCACAACTAACACACATCTTTCGAGAGTCTAATGGAGTAGCAGACCTGTTAGTTAAAAATGATTGCAGCCTAGACATTTTTTGTACTTTGCAAACTTTTGTTGCTCCGCCTGTTTTTACTTTCCATGCACTAAAAAGAGACAGCCTAGGCACTATGTGGCTTAGACTAAGCTCGTGTTGTAATAACTCTTAGCTTTGTTGAATAAATCTTTTATTACCAAAAACAAATTGTTCAAAGCTGGACGAGGAAGTTGTTTTTTGAAGTAAAGTTGTGGGTGTAAAATACTGTATAAAAGTCACCAATTGTCATAAGTAAGTCGCGTTCATCAACTGCGATTTGTACCACTAACACTTTATAAGTTGCAATCAGTGGTAGCGATTTATAAATCATTTTTGGCTTAATGCATTTTATTAGCATTGAACAAATTCAACTTATGTATTTGCTTAGCTCAAAGTTATCATACACTATATAATCATAAAACAATCGAAATAAACCAAGGGCCAATAATAGAAGATCATAATAAATCAAATGACCAATAAAAAGAACCGAACAACAAGTATTTGGAAACAAGGAGAAATATGTAAAGAGCTTTTATTGATGATATTGGTTTGGCCTGCATCTCCATGGAGAGGTTCAGAGCCTTACAATGGTGTTGCTTTTTCCCCACCATATAGGTATTGTTATCTGCTCTCCCTCTTTTTGGGAATCGTGGTAAAGAAGAAGAAGTAGCCCCTCTTCTAGGGTTCTTTCTCTTAGTATTTATAGCTGCAAGTTGGATGAGCTGGTGATAAAAGATGGTCGTAACTATGTTGGACCCTCTTTAAGAGGATGTACAGGCCGTGTCCGTATTGGTCAAACCAAATAAGGATCAAACATTATTAATTATTAATGACCGTACCATTAGGTAATTATGGATTAACTTAAGACGGGGTTTGATTATTCAATTATCGTAGGGTCGAATTCAAACCCATACAATTAGTCCCTCCGCTTATTGAGGTCGGACCTTGGCTGAGCTCGATGAGTGAGCTTCGTCGACTGTAAGTACAGACGTTCAGAAATAGAGGTCGAATGGCGTTTTGGCCGTGCTCAAAGGTGGTCGTAGATTGAATCACGTTGATAAACTTAGTCATATTTCATCGGTGGCTTTAGCCATTTATAAGCTGGAGATGACCGTAGCCGTTCATATAGTGAAGATGTCCGTAGCAGTATATATATCGGGGGTGGCCGTGGCCTTTCATACTTTGGGGATAGCCGTAGCCTCTTATAACTTGGGATGGCCGTAGACTTTTATACTTTGGAGATGGCCGTAGCCTGTTATACCTTGGGGATAGCCGTAGCCTTTTATACTTTGGAGATGGTTGTAGTATCTTATACCTTGGAGATGGCCGTAGCCTTTTATACTTTGGAGATTGTCGTAGCCTTTTATATGTTGGTCTAACAATGCTCTGACCGAGGCCGTGGTTATTATCATTGACGACCTTTAACCTTGTATGATGTCGATATTATTTAGGTTCCACGGCCAGGAAAAGTACGAGAATGCTTTGACATGCGTTTTGGGCGACTTCAAAATTTTTGGAGGTCGCAGGACGTCCTTGAAACGTTCTCGGGTCTATAACATTTCAAAGGTGAAGCGCTGATTAGTGGTTAAAAAGCCGCTTCATAGAGTCTTGTCATAATGATGCACGTTTCTATAGAACCAAATCGTTTTGCGGTTGGTCAAGTAGTAAATGATGACTATTGAAATTCGTGAAAGCCACTTGTGTTGCTTATAAATAAGGGGTTGAGGCATTTGTCTCTCACTTTTTCGTAATTTGTCTAAGAGAGGTCTCTGAAGACATTTCCTTTCTTTGTCAGTTCATCTTTGCTCTTGCTCTTGGGTTGTCGCAATCTTCACTTTTCTTCGTTGATTTTTATTCCTTTCTGATTTATTGATAAAAAATGGCAAGAGGTTCTTCCAAATATGTTGCTCAGTAAAGTCTTCCGGCCAAACCTACGGTGGCGAAAGATCCTTCTCCGGTAGTGAGAGGTGTAGGACCGGTGGAGACCGATAGGGCTCCATCGTTGGAAGAGATTATATCTTTGCTTGGAGGCCCGACGACTGACTTCACCGGCGACGGGGGCGAGGATCAAGTGGATGAAGCTCCATTGATGGGGGAAGTGGGTATTACCCAGTTATGGGAACATTGGGATATCCCCCGCTACGCTGATATTGTCCTTGCTAGAAGCGTGGAGAGGGTCCACATCGACCGTGGAGGATATTGCGTCTTCTATACTTATCCTTTCAAATAGGGATTCTGGCTCCCTCTCCCAATGTTGGTGGTGGACTTCTGCCGTTATTACAGGGTGTGCCCTGGCCAGCTTGTTCCTTCCCTTTACAAGCTTTTTGCAATGCTTATTAAATATGAGGAACTAGCCCGTAGAGAGATAGCGCTGCAGCATGTGCTGACTCTCTATGCCCTTCATAGGGTCCGTGGTATTATGATTCGGGTGGTCCCTCATGGGACGAGGGTTTTGACTGCAGAGTTAGATGACGTGGTTGACTCTCCCTCTTATGAGCATTTCTTCTATATCAGGACTGAACATTTGGTGGTGTGTGCTACTAAGTTCCTAGAGGCTTGGAACCATGCACGTAAGTCCTTTATTCGTCGAATTCCATTTTTCACCCCTCCTTATGTCTTATCTTTATAAGTATTAAATTGATTCATGTCTACAGCGGGAAGGCCGCCTCTAGCTCCGCTGCTCGGGATTCGTGCATGGGTTGAGGTCATGCTTCCTTATACAGCAGGAATTCACACGTGGACGTCTTTTTGGGAAAGGCATGGTCGTAGGCCCACAGTTGGTGAAAGTTTGACTTTCTTTTGTCCCGCTCCTATTTTATTCCATTTCTCCTCTTCTTTTCAACTTTGTTTTTCTGTGATCAGGGAGGGCACACCATGTGAGGGCTCCTTAGCTAGCCTTCCATAGGCCGAGCGCGACTACTCAACTTGTTGCGATGCCGAAGCCACGTCCGGTTCCAAGAGCGATGTCGGTTGAATCTTCGGCGGCTCATTCCCAGGTACGGACTACACCTCGAGTCGAAGAGTCCTCGGGGTTCGTACATCCTCGGGCAGAGTCGCCTTTGAATGAGGATGAGGAGGAAGAGGAGAGGCCGCTGGTCAGGCGTAGGGTCGCATTTACGTCGGCTCCTCCGGAGGTGATAAGTTTAGAGTCTCCTCCATAGGATGCGGAGGGGAATGCGGCAGCGACGCCTGCCCTTGAGGGCGGACGCACAGTGGGGTTGCCCCCGGTTGGATCTGACCGTCATGATACCGTCACTTCGGTGACTCATTTGACAGTTACGGTTGCTGAGAGGGGAGGTAGTTCCTCAACAACTGTTTTGGTTGGAGAAACAAGTGCCAATCTGTTGGCGGGGGAGGGAGCCTCAACTTCTCGGTCGGTGGAGGGAGGAAGGGGCGTCGCAGGAGAGGAGTATGAATCCGAGTCTGACATGGATCCTGAAGACGTTCGCATGTTTCAAGAAGGCCTCACCAACTCAACGGTGCATGCAGAGGGGATGTTTTGCTATGTTGAGATTCCCACAGAGCAGAACTTGTTGTTCAAGAGGAAAACTTGGTCAGTTGTTCGTGGTGCTTTGCTCGGAGGCGGAAAATGCATCGTTGAGGGGCATTACAGGCGTCGGGCTGATGGGTAAAGTGGCCGCACTGGGCTTGAATGTACGTGTAACGACCTTAGTCCGTTTTTCTTTTACTTAGCTTATTCCTTTAATTTTATTATTGTTTTGTTCTTGTATTCATTTTTGTTGGAGGTGGAGAGTATCCGCCGAGCTAACGTCCGCTCATGGATCTTTTTGCGGGCGTTGAAGAAGTACCACCGCTACCATGATCGGTGCCGTGAGATGCACGAGCGCCTGAGGATGATCACTGGAGCAGGGACCTGGTCGAAGAGGTGGCAAGGTGAGAGCTTCAAATGCATCAAACCCTTTACCGGGCGAACACTCTTGAGGGGCGGCATCATCAGAAAGACGAGGAGATGGAGACCGAAAGGAGGGCTGCCGCAGAGAGGGAACGCCAAAGTCAAATAACAGCGGCAGAAGCCTCTTAGACTTTCACAAGGCAGGTGGTTTGTTTGGAGACCGAGGTCGCCGCTTTGAGGCTGCAAGAAAGGGATGCCTCATCGAGGGTTGGGGCGTTGGATGCGGTGATTCGTGTTCACGAAAGGTAATGAGAGCTGGAGAGAGTTGCTGCGACTTTTACAGAGGCGGGGTTAGAGGAAGGCATAGGTGCTATGAACGGGATGCCCAAATTATGGCGGATCGAATCACAACCTTGAAGGCTGAGAATCAGCGCCTAAGGGACCAGGCCGCCTCTTTCGGCCCAACTCGTGATCTTTGGACGTTTGCTGAGGCCCAACTTGATGTGTATAAGAGATTGTGGGAGGCCGACATTGTGCCTGAAGCTGCTTTTGAAGAAGCCCGTCAATAGGCTCGTGAGGCCCGTCTCGGCTGTGGATTTGACCCAGCTACTGCAGGGGTTGATGATGGTGCTGAGGGCGCTGATGATGTTGATGGTGGCGCGGGCGGCGCCGAGTCAAAAAGGATTTGTTGTGTTTTTTCCTTGTTTTCGTTGCCGTTTGGCTATCTTTTTTTTGTAGTTCCTTTTTTTTCTTTCTCTCTTATTTGGAGGTCTTGGCCGGGTGTAAGCGGGGATGACCCATTGTAAACAAAGATGTGAATATATGCAACCTTATTTTCCTCTATCTGCCTTGTGTTTATTTTGTACCTTTCTTGTTCCCAAGTTTTCCTTTTTGCACGTGTTCGGGGGGGGGGGGGGGAGGCTTTGCCTCAGAGTTTTTCTGGAAGGCGTGTTAATCCCCCTATGTCTTTGGTCGTAATAACGTCGATGGCCTTGACCATGATGACGTTGATGGCCTTGGCCAGGTAGGTGACTTCGACTGTTGTCAAGTCGTTTGCTTGCCTTAGTAAAAAACTAGGTTGGCTGTTAACAGCGATGGCCTTTGCCATGATTAAACGCTTTTTGCTTATCGCTTTCTTTTACTTGGTGTGAGAGAAATGTAGCCATTATTTGGCTATAGCAACATTTGGCCTTATTGTAGCTCTTTTTTGGCGACATCGACACTTAGCCTTAGTCCCAGTTCGGGCGCGATCAAACTACTGGCCTCGATGGTAAGGAACGCGGCCTTATAGTTCGACTGGGGCCGAACTTTACGCGGCCCGAATCTTAGTTCGAGTTAAGCGTACTTACTTGAATGGCGAGGGTGGTTAACTTGTCTCTCCGTCCGTTGAGGAATAGGCCTTGCTACGTTCAACGGTGAGGATGCTTAGCCTGAGCCCTAGTTCAACTGTGGTCGGACTTGTTTGATTTGCGGACGAAGATGTCTGCCCTCAGTGTTGAGCGAGATTGAGCTCGTAGGATTGGATGGTGAAAGCGTATAGCTTGAGCCTTGGTTCGACCGTAGTCGAATTTACCGACAAAGGCGCGTGGCCTGTCTTGGTTCAACCATGGTTGAATTCGTAATTTTTGATGGCGAAGGCACATAGCCTGAGTACCAGTTCAACTTGTAGTTGAACTTTTTTGGGCGAAGGCGCATGGCCCGAGTTCCGGTTCAACCATAGTTGAACTTGTAATTTTTGTTGACGAAGGCGCATGGCCTGTCTTGGTTCAACCGTGGTTGAATTCGCAATTTTGATGGCGAAGGCGCATGGCCTGTCTTGGTTCAACCGTGGTTGAACTCGTAATTTTTGATGGCGATAACACATGGCCTGTCTTGGTTCAACGTGGTTTAATTTGCAATTTTTGATGGCGTTTTTTATGGCGAAGGCACATAGCCTGAGTCCCAGTTCAACTTGTAGTTGAACTTTTTGGGCGAAGGCGCGTGGCCTGAGTTCCAATTCAACCGTAGTTGAACTTTTTGTCGAACTTGTTCCTTTTGTACGACCCGCTGCCATGGGGTGGAATGCTAGAGATCGATTTTTATTCGAGATTTTGTACGACTCACGCGCTGCTTTCTTGACTAGGGTGTGCACGTGTTACCCCGATATGGTTCTCAATTTGAGATGTTTTTGTGCCGTTTTACGGTAGGATCTTGCATCAGAGACATGGCTGTACCTTATACATATTCTTCCCGAAGGGGAGGGGGGGCTTACTTCTTCTTCTTGCACCTACTTGAGGATGGAGGGGTGGGGGGCTCGGGTTCTAGTTGAAGCCTTTAGGTTCCCTCTACCCGATATGTTGCTTTGGCTCGTTCGAGCTGGGTTGCTTTCCTTTTCTTTTGGTCCGAGGAAAAACTACGTGATTCTTCTATGAAATCCCCACAGACGACGCCAAATTGTTTAGCTCAAAGTTATCATACACTTTATAAGCATAAAATAATCGAAATAAACCAAAGGCCAATCATATGAGATCGTAATAAATCAAATGACCAGGCGAAAGAAACGAACAACAAGTATTTGGAAACAAGGAGAAATATGTAAAGAGCTTTTATTAATGATATTGGTTTGGTCTGGCTCTCTATAAAGAGGTTCAGAGCCTTATTGTATTGCGTTTTCCCCTCCATATGGGTATTGTTATATGTTCTCCATCTACTGGGAATCGTGACGAAGAAGAAGAGTCTTACTTTAGGGATAATCTCATAGTATTTATAGCTGCAAGCTGGATAAGCTAGCGATAAAAGATGGCCGTAATTAAGTTGGAGTTCCCTCTTTAAGAGAATGGACAGGCCGTGACCGTGTTGGTCAAACCAAATAAGGATCAAACATTATTAATGACTAATGGCCGTACCATTAGTTAATCATGGATTAATTTAAGACTGGGTTTAATTGGTAAGTTTCAATTCTGACCGATGCAGTATTATCAGCTCCGACTTCTCCTGAAGAACTCCAGCTTTCCCTCCAAGCCAAAGAACCTAAAACCCTTAAAACCCATGCCCCCCTTTCTTATCTCATATTCTAACTTCAAATTCTCTCAATTCCCCATAGTATCATACCTACAAATAGTCCATATGTGATAAAATGTCAAAAAATTCTACTCCAAATGCCTCAAAATTTATACCCCTCCTACATGGTAACATTATCAAGAATGAAATCACTATTTTTCCCAGTACTTTCAAGACCCCCAACAGCTCCTTTATCGTTCTGTTTTCATTTTCAAGAACCCATTTTTCTATGCAGAAGATATGGTGTTCTTAGTACTTTAAAAAACCAGCCTATTTCTGTTCAAACAATAAACCCCATGAATAAAGTTTCTTCCTTTAGCTGTTCTACTGTGCCAAACCATAATCAAATTCGGGTCTTGCATACTGAGGTCTCGGATTCGGATTCGGGTGAAGTTCATGTGATCGTGGGTCCCATGTTTGCTGGAAAAACTACTACTCTTTTGAAGAGGATAAAGTCTGAAAGCAGCAATGGCAGGTTAGGATTCTCCATAGGTTTCTAATTTAGTTTTTATCTAAATTTTATAGGTGATAAATGCTTTGCATATTTAAAAGTTTATTGTTTTCTATTGGAAAATAACACTTTATAGTTGCGGTAAAAACAATAGCCGAAAAAATATATAAAATTTATATATTCTTTTGTATACATATATATTCTGTATGTTATATACAAATATTAAACATGTTTTATACACTTTTTCGACTACCGATGTAAATAGTTTCTAGCGAGAGCTAAAAATGATAATGCACCTTTTCTTTTGGGATTGAAAAACCTCTCCTTTGGCTTTAATATATACTATGAATCTGTTGGAATAGAAGGGGCAAAGGGCTAATATTTTTTGGCTTCCTCTCATAAGAATCTGTATATCTACTTAGCTACTTACTTCATAGTGTCTTATAATTCACACGAGTTTTTGCTGAACTTATAGAAGTAGGGCTTTTGACTACTATGGTAAGACCTTGTTGGACCATATATATTTTAAAATGAAACACAGACTATGAATTGTATTGCATTGAAAGCCAATGGTTGTAAGATTTTTGGGTCGTGCCTCAGAATTGGTTTTGGTTGATACTTTTGATAGCTTAATGTGGCATGGGGAGAATTTCTTAGTATTGAGTGACATGATAAAGCACCTTTTCAGCAGTGCGTTGTCATGTTGTCGGATTTTCCTCCAAGACCAGCTTTTTGGGTGATCATTTATTTGGTTGAACCGATAGCTGTAGAGATATCTTTATGCGTTTAAGGACACCGTTGGGAAAGCATTTTAACACCCGAGTCCCGACTTAGTCATTTATATCATTTTCAGCGAGGGTGCTCTTTTCTTTGTATGCTTTCACAGTTGTTGTTCATATAAGCAAGTTGTTGGAACTTATAGAACAATCAAGTTGGTGCAGCACTAAATTTTCGTTGCTCCAAGGTGCCCAGCCTTTTGTTCTGCTATGTGGACTTGGTTTCTTTGCAGTTCTTAGATGTTGAAAGCTGATGAATTTTGCCTGTTACTCAACCTTTCGTTCTCATTGAATGATTGAGCCTTTTGTTTTTCTTTCTAAATTTATTGTTCCACACTCGGTTTTTTGCTGTTTCCTTTACTTTCTTCCCTGGGGTGTCGAAATCTTTGGCCCTCTCATGTAGAGGAAGTAAAAGTTGGAACATGTTATTCTGATGGTATTTGAATTTGAAATCATGGTTGGTAATATTCCCATTTTCCAGGGCAATGGTGTAAAGAACTCCCTCTATTTGGATGAGACAATAAAAGGTCTCTGTTTCTCTGGAAGGGTGGCTGAAACAGTTGGAATATTATGTCGCTCTGGTGTACAGGTGAAGTCAGAAACTTATTCCCTTGTTTTGCAAGAGTGCATTTTCCGGCAGGCGTATAAGAAAGGGAAAAGAGTCCATTGGCAAATGCTTGTTGTCGGCTTTGTTCCAAATGAGTATCTGACTATTAAGTTGTTAATTTTGAATGCAAAAGCAGGAGACCAGGATACCACACACATTATATTTGATAAGTTGCAATTCAAATGCCTGGTTTCATGGAATGCTATGATTGCAGGATACGTGCAGAAGGGTATGGAGGAAATAGGCCTGAGTCTTTACCATAATATGAAACAAAGAGGTGTACTTCCAGATCAGTACACATTTGCATCAGTCTTTAGAGCCTGTGCCTCTTTAGCAGTCCTGGAGCAGGGCAAGCAAGCACATGCGCTGTTGATTAAAAGCCAAATTAGTGGAAATATTGTAGTTAATAGTGCACTTATGAACATGTATTTCAAGTGTAGTTCTCCATCTGATGGCTATCTTGTGTTTAGTAAGTCCTTGGAAAGGAATGTGATAACATGGACTGCTTTGATATCTGGGTATGGACAAAACGGAAGAATAAAAGATGTTCTGGAATCATTTCATAGGATGATAGGTGAAGGATTTAGGCCAAACCATGTTACGTTTCTTGCCGTTCTTTCTGCTGGTAGCCACGGTGGTTTGGTAGATAGAGGTAAGGAGTAATTTTCATTGATGATGAGAGATTATGGGCTTCGACCAAGAGGAAAACGCTATGCAGCTATTGTGGATCTTCTAGGCCGTGCTGGAAGATTACAAGAGGCTCATGAGTTTGTCCTAAACTAGCGTTGCAGGGAGCACCCAGTATAATGGGGTGCCTTACTTGGGGCTTGTAAGATTCATGGAGATATTGAGATGGTAAAACTTGCTGCTAGAAATTTCTTTGACTTGGAGCCTGAGAATGCTGGCAAATATGTTGTCTTGTCGAATGCATATGCTTCTTTTGGTTTATGGAACAACGTTGCGGAGGTAAGGAGACTGATGAAGGACTCAGGGGTGAAAAAGGAGCCTGGTTATAGTATGATTGAGGTTCAAAGACAAACACTTCTTTATGGAGCATAATGCTCATGAACAGACCAGTGAGATATATAAATTGGTCAAAAATATGGCAGGTGTCCTAAAAGACGCTGGCGATGTTCCAGATTTACTGAGTTAAAGGGAAAGAACCAACATCAATATAAATTGAGTTTGGTTGAATCCTCAGCCATTTAACTGAGTAGTCTTTTTAAGAGGAAAAATTGCTGTATCTCCAAAAATAGCCATTCTTGCGCACTCAGCTATTATGATAGTAGCCTTTTAAGCTATGAAAGCCGAAAAACTAAAAGTCAAAACAGAAAGGAAAACAGGCTTCAGCCTTTGTGCTATGCACTTTCCACACGAGTTTATTTTGGGGATGCTATTTGCTTTTGAATGTCGAAACTGGATTGTGTTCTTTTTGCAGTTTCAACTGCTACAAGATGGTGCATTTCGGCAAGCACGGGCTTGCTATTTGCTTCTACGAGGAACACGTATGTGATAAACTGATGGATTGTCTTGTTACCAAAAGTAATGTGATGGATCTCGGTTCATGGGACGTGGTTCTTGGTAAAACAAGTTTACCAAAATAAACATGTTCTCTTAGAGGTCATTTGGACTATATTGCTGTAACAATGGAGTTGACTAGTTTCTGATAAAATGCTTTAAAAGCCATACGTCATCATAATTTGAATTTAGCAAATAATTTTATTTCTTCTACTATATTATATTCTAACCAATGCTGCCCACAGATGATGAATTTTAGGCATTGTAGAAAACATTTAATGTAAAATTTGTTTATATTTTTATTTATTTTGTTAGGTGCTATGTCTGGTGGTCAAGCAGATCTTTCTATGTTGTCACTAAGGTGCATTTAGGCAATGCATGAAATGTTTCAACCTGTGACTCTTACTCTGGAACTGGCATAATTCCATGTACCTGGCACGACAAGAGCTATAGTCATGTAAAAAAGCAAAAAGAAGTGTGTGTGGGGAATTTATGTCTTCATTTGGTGGAAACATTGATGTCTACTTTTTGATAGATTAAGAATTTAAGATGAACAAGTTCTTTTACCTTTTTATATTAGACTATGCTTCCCTTATTTACCTTTTCATGTTAGATTAAGACAGAGAGCGCACAAACTGCAAAAGTAAAACTTGAACATTCAGTTCCTTCCCTATTGAGTGTTGACTTGCAGTTTGTGTGAGGTTCTATCTCTTGTGCAGTCAACCGCACAGAAAAGTCGAACCAGCTCATTCTGTTTCCTTTTGTTCAATTGATGGCATCATTCTGAAAGTTCCATTCTTTACGTGAAATTTTACAAAGCCAAGAATTAACTTGAAGATATCGAAACTTTGACTTGAAAATTGAGGACATCTAACTAGATCCGCGAAGCATGCAAACTTACTGAGTTTTGAAATGCTGCTTGAAATTTGATGATCTTGATAGAGATTCAAGGCGTCCTGCTGTTCACATGTCATCGTCTGATTTAATTGCCATGCTATTTTCCTCTCTCTGCAGAAGTGTAGCAATTATAAAGTCGGACAAGGATACAGGATATGGGTTGGATTCCATTGTGACACATGATGGGGACAGATTGCCATGCTGGCCTTTAGCTAATCTATCGTCATTCAAACAGAGATGTGGTTCTGAACCATATAGTAACACTACAACGGTAAAATATTGAGATGTGAATGTATTAGATGGTTAGCATAGGACGTTCTCAATGCGTAGTTAGGGGCGCTAGCAGCGTTAGCAACATAAATTATTCTCATAAATTTTTGAATGATATAATCATGAAGCACTAGCTTTGAAAGTTGTCATTGAACTTTTTTTGCTAGTATGTGACAATACTGTATTGTGGTTTTTACATGGTTTATGCTATATCATCACTCAATTTTCTTTGCTAGTATATGTGACTCTACTTTTTTGTGACTGTTACATGGTTTCAGTTAGAGGTCATTCGCATTGACGATTTTTTCCTAGGGATCATTGGCTAGGTAACCTGATTGGTTTGCAATTTTTTCAAGTAGTTCCTTTCTCAATACAATTGATGCCAATATTCAAAGATGCACATCCGCTTTCATTTGTAGCCAACTCTTTGAAACAACTAATAATCCTCCGGTACAGAACCTGAAATCAGTGTGCAATATTCATATATGTTAGGCTACTATTTATTGCTATTACAGTCAGACATCTCTATAACATCACTATATAACATCCAAAAATATTCGGAACGAACGAGACTGTTATAGAGATGTTTGACCGTATAAGACAAGCAACCACAAAACTGTAGTAACAATTTTTACCTCATTCTGCTTCTCATTGAAGACATGGAAACATTGTTCAACAACGTGTCGTCCTGTTCGATGAGTCATCAGTTCAACTTAACTTAACAGACGATTTCTGAGCAATAGTTGGCCAAAGGTTTCTTTTTGAGATTTTTAATCAGCATTTGAATAAACTTTGAACTGTCAATGCAAAAGTAAAACTGTTAGATAAGCCAATATTCAGAATGCAAACTGTTAAGTACTTAATATAACTCTATTCACCCATATTTCTTAAAGGCTGTTTGTACAAATAACTCCATATTGATATGAAATGTTCTGAGAATTAATAGCATCTGTTCGTCGTTGCAGAATTCAACAAGTTTTAGGAAGAAAGCGTGTCCAAATTCATCGATCATCACCTCATAAAATGAACCAAGAATCTCATTTAGTATCCTTTGCCTGTAGTAATAGTTATTCAGCTGCAGAAAATTTTGCAATAACCGCGAGGATCTGGGATTTTTAGCCATCTTAATGACGTCGAATCCTAGATTTGGCAAATAACCACAACATAATGCTGCAACACTCTGATTCAACAGGACATTTAAACACTTTGTATAATCCTCATTGCTCCAATCTTTATAGTCTAAAGGAAGTCCATTATTATCTGCAAATTCTTGAGCTCATATAGCTATTATTCAACATGTTATTGCTCAAAATTTGATCATAGTTGGATTGATTCATGGAATTATAAGTTGAAGAAGATCCATATTCATAATTGCCATTTGTTGTTTGTGGCACATAATTCCTATAAATATCAGCAGAATCCAATAAGCTTTTCTGTGAAGAGTTGGTGCTTGAAACTGCAGAAAACAAACCAAGAAATCTTGAATATATTGACAAGAAAATATAAACTAAAATAAAAAAGGGAGCCGGTGCTCTAAGCTCTAGCTATGCGCGGGGTCGGCGAACGGCCAAGCCACAAGGTCTATTGTACGTAGCCTTACTCTGCATTTCTGCAAGAGGCTGTTTCCACGGCTTGAACCAGTGACCTCCTGGTCACATGCCAACAACTTTACCAATTGCGACAAGTCTCAACAACAACAACAACAACTTTACCAGTTACGCCACAGCTCAACAATAACTTTACCGGTTGCATCAATGCTCAACAACAACTTTACTAGTTGTGCCACGGCTCAACAACAACAACAATAACAACTTTACCAACAAATGCAGTATAATTTCATGAATGAAGTTTGGGGAGGGTAGTGCATACACAGACTTTACCCCTACTTTTAAGGGTAGAGAAGCTATTTCCGATAGACCCTCGGCTCAAGAAAGAAAAAGAAAGCAGTAACAACAATTAAAAAAAAACCAGTCTGCATGCATGGAGAAAGTAAAGTTGTGAACTTTATACTTACTTCCATTGTTGGAATTATAATTATCATAAGCCCAAATATTTGCAGAACTTGTTGATGGCCATTCTAATGATGATTGAATAGTATTTTGAGTCGATGAAATTCTTGATTTTTTAGAAAAGTGTTTGGCTAAAAAGTTATGTAAATACTTATTAGGCTAAGAACAATCGAAAATAATAAGGGTTAATCGGAATCAAGAGTAATATGAACTAAAGAATATCGTATAGCTAAGATATATGATAATAGTATAGATAGCTTGAGATGTAAGAACAATAAGGCAAGTTATAATCTTTTTACAAGAGAGAGAGAGAGAGAGAGAGAGTTGTATATTCTGAATAAAAAAATACACCCGAGTCCCTACAAAGGGAAGGTCCCCTTTATATATTAAAGGACCTTCCTCAAAATAATCAAAGAAAAGTACAAGGGTTGGTAGTCTCAGTGTATGGGGGAGTCAGAGCTTCAACGACGTCGTCTTGAGTCACGTCACTCGGTCCGTCCACTTACTGGGGCCGACCTTACTCGAGTCGGACTTAATTAGACCGCTCTCTACGTCAAGGGCGTGCGTAGATAACATGAGAACATAGGGAACCAAGTTTGCCTAATACAGATAGTCCCTCCGTTTGTTAGGGACGTAGCCGAGAGACGTCTTCAATGAACGGACATACGTGCTCGACCTTTCTAGAAATTTGGCCGTACCTGTATATACTGCGGAAAAGGGCGTGATCATATACGAAGGTGTTATGCCGCTGACATATATCCTCATTTTAGAGATCCTTTTTAGGATGACATCATAAATCACGTGCGTGATCATTACTTTTGCTCCCGAGGCGGTTCAGGCCATGACGTGACGTTTTGGTTTCCCGCGCCGGTTTTTGAATCATGCCTTTTCGATTTACGTGTGCCTTTTCGTACAAATAGAGGGGAGGTTGAAACCAATTCATCTTTTGAACTTTTTCAGAGAGTATTTCCTCAATATTTTTCTCATCTTTTTCTGGTACTCGTTGCTCTTTTCTTTTAAAACTTTTGTTCCTAGGAATCGAAACCGGTGTCCCCGAAGTGCCTTTCTCTTATAACTTCCATCATGGTTAAGCGTCTCCGCGATAGTACCAGGACCAAGGATGATGCCCCTTCTAGGGTTTCTTCGTCTTCAGATGATGGGGAAGCCGAGGAGGTTCTCGTTCCTCTATCAACAGCCAACATACTCCCACTAGACATGGGTACACGGAAGGATTTTAAGAACAAATGTAAACTTCATCCTTGGAAACTCAGCGAGCTGATGCCATCCCACTTGGCTGCTCTCAGGAAGTCGTATGATATTCCTGATTACGGTGAGATGGCTCCCGCCGGGATGGACTATGCTAATGTGCACATGCTTGGATACTGCACATTCTATGAGTATGCTTTTCGGATCGGGTATAGCTTCCCGCCCAATCCTTTGGCACAGGAGCTTTGTCGTCTGTACGGGGCGTGTCCGGCCCAGCTTACTCCGCCTACGCGACTAAGGTTGAGAGGGAGATCTCTGTTCACTACCTCCTGCAAATGTTCAACGTGAGTTTCATGAGAGGCACCATGCTCCAGTTAGTACGTCGGGGCAAGAAGAGTCTTGTGGTTCAAGTTGACGACAAGGCCCGTCGTAAATTTTGGAGGAAATTTTTTTATGTGCGTACTGAACACCTAGTGTCTAACCTCGAAGGGTTTCTGGAAGCATGGAACGATGCATGCAAGCATTCCTGTAGGCAATTTTTACGGCAATGTTATTTCACTGGCTTTAACCATTGTAGATTTCTTTTTACCTTTTTGTAGTGACAACTCGCCCTCCTCGACGGATTTATGACTTTAGTTCGTGGGTGCGAGTGTTGATACCGTTTGCGGAAGAATGCCGTACCTGGCCAGAATTCCTCAGGCTCTATGGCCCGTCAGGTAACGACCTTGCTTGATTTTTCGCTTCCGTTCTGGCTTGGGGGCTCCCCATAATTTTCCTTGCTCAACTCATACATGTTTTGGTAGGTCGGGGTGGTTCTAAGAAGGCACAGAAGAAGAAGAAGAAAATTGTGGCTGGCCCCTTTAGGGAGGTATCTAATTCTGACATGAGGATACGATCCTCGTAGGCACGTCTAGGGGAAGTGCTTCGCCCCCTCAAGACAAGAGGTCGCATTAGCGGTGGCTCCTGAGATAGTGTCTGAGGTAGCGCCTGGGGCCGTACTTGAAGTGACGCCCGAGGAGATACCGGCGGCTGTGCCTAGGACCGCCCCCGAGATTGCCCTCATAAGGATGCCTTCTACCGAAGTGACGCCATCTGAGCCTGACTCGCGTCCTACGGAGGGAGACCTTGAAGAGGAAGAGTCGTTGGAGATGAGGAGACGCCGGATTCTTACTAGCAAGGAGGTGGTCACTCATATAGAGAAGGTTAAACCACCCCGCCCTGAATCTAAGCCGGTCTTTATGGATGAGGCCATTCGCTCGGGGAGGTTCGATCTTAGGAGGGAGGCCGCTACTAACCTCCGTTCGTCACGTGCTCAGAATGGCGGGTCGCGGGAGGCCGTGGAAAGAAGAAGCGAAAGTGTGGACGTGGGCAGAGAAGGCGGATCCTTCGACCAAGTGGAGATGGTGGCTGGTCAGTCTTCCCGTCGCATAGTGATTCCTAGTCATTATAATTTGTTGGAAAATTGCGAGGAGGCGGCCACCATCACGACACTTTTATGGGCGGGTGCTGAGAGCGCGACCCTGGCAGAGCTCAACGACAAGGACTTGGCCCGAAGAGTGGCGGGTCCGGCCTTGCAGGTATGTCTTTTGTCTTGATTGATGATTATTTATTTTGCATTTGTGGAGGGTGATTTTCCTTGAACTTACTTTTCGGCTTTTTCCAGACTCTTATTTTAGAGGCGGAGAGGGGTCGACGCCTGAAGAAGAAGGTGGCCAAATATAATAGGTTGGTGCAGAAATACAACAGGACGCGTGAGGCGCACCAGACATTGGCCGATATGTACAAACATGACCCTAACTTCAGGGTGATCCGCGAGGGCCTCGTGCACTCTGAGGAGCTGTTGAAGAAGATGGTGGCTGAGCTGGAGAAAGTCGACGAACAACTCATGGCCGCTGTCGCTTGGACTGCAGAGATGGAGGTCCTTATTCAAGCTAAGAACGAAGAATTGCAGCTCGGCCACATAGTGGTAGAGGAGGCGGCAGAATTGTGCACTCGGGTTGCGACCTTAACGGCAGAACTTGATGCCAAGAAGGCCGAGGTTGAGGACCTCAAACGGGCTCTTGCACAGGCCGATGCATCTCGTGAGGCACACGAGATGTGGGTGTATGCGGAGGCCCGACTGGTCGTACTTGAAGAATATTTGGCGGCGGGGCGAGCATCTGAGGCAGAAGTTGAGAGCCAACACCAGTTGTTAGAGCTTCTCGTGAAGCGGCCGGCTATAGTCCCGAATCACCAGCCCGGGAGGGGGGTAACTCTGCAGATGTCAACCGTTTGGAGTCCAGCACTTGGATTTCCAACGCGTATCCTCCTGGGAATGAAGAAGGGCCACATGAAGACCAGGCAGGGTAGGATAACCAGAGTGGCGGAGGCCTTTAGGATTTTTGTAAATATGTTTGTAAGTACCGATTTTTGTATCATGGGTGTTGACCCTTTTAAGGATAAAGACATATGACTTTTGCCATAGTTAATCTTTTCTGTTTTGTGGAACATTGTTGTATTTTTTGCCGTAGTTGAAGCTAAGTGGGTCATTCGGTGGCCTTGACCGTGTAGAGACGATGGCCGTAGCCATGTAAAATTTGACGGCCTTAGTAGCCGTATAAAATTCGACGGCCTTAACCGTGTAAAAACAATGGTCGTAGCCATGTAAAATTCGACGGTCTTAGCCGTGTAAAAACAATGGCCGTAGCCTTGTAAGATTCGACGGCCTTAGCCGTGTAAAAACAATGGTCTTAGTGATGTAAGATTTGACGGCCTTAGCCGTGTAAAAACAATGGCCGTAGCCATGTAAAATTCAACGGCCTTAGCCGTGTAAAAACAATGGTTGTAGCCATGTAAAATTCGACGGCCTTAGCAGTGTAAAACAATGGCCGTAGCCATGTAAAATTCGACGGCCTTAGCCGTGTAAAAATAATGGCCGTAGCCATGTAAGATTCGACGGCCTTAGCCGCGCAAAAACAATGGCCGTAGCCATGTAAGATTCGACGGCCTTAGCCGTGCAAGAACAATGGCCGTAGCCATGTAAGATTCGACGGCCTTAGCCGTGTAAAAATAATGGTCTTAACCATGTAAGATTTGACGACCTTAGCTGTGTAAAAACAATGGCCATAGCCATGTAAAATTCGACGACCTTATCCGCGTAAAAACAATGGTCTTAGCCATGTAAGATTCGACGACCTTAGCCGTGTAAAAACAATGGCCGTAGCCATGTAAAATTCGACGGCCTTAGCCGTGTAAAGACGATGGCTGTAGCCTTTTCATGCATTTGGAGATGGCCGTAGCCTTTTCTTGGCCATAGCCTTTTCATGCATTTGGAGATGGCCGTAGCCTTTCTATACATTTGGAGATGGCCATAGCCTTTTCACTCATTTGGAGGTGGCCGTAGCCTTTTCATTTATTTGGAGGTGGCCGTAGCATTTTCATACATTTGGAGATGGGCGTAGCCTTTTCATACATTTGGAGATGGACGTAGCCTTTATGTACACTTGGAGATGGCCGTAGCATTTCTATACATTTGGAGATGGCCGTAGCCTTTCTGTACATTTGGAGATGGCACTATTCCAGTCCCTGTATCATGTCAGGCTTGGAGAGTACATAGAGAGGCTGATATGGTACATCTGTACTACAAACATCTCCAGGTGTTCCCTTCGCCGCCTCGTTATAAACCTTCCCGAGAAAACCCAATAGGGACAAATCCTGGGTAAGGGACAAAAGTACGACTTAGGGGACGCCTTCTAGAAGTGGAAATGTTTGAGGTGAGCGACGTTCCAGTTGTTCTGGAGCGCTTTTCCCTCCATTGTCTCTAGCTGGAATCTTTTCCGGCTGCCGCTATTATCTTGTAGGGTCCTTTCCAGTTTGTGCCCAGTTTTCCTCATTTGGGTCTTTGGAGGCCAAGTTCTTGGCTTTGAGGACGTAGTCTCCTACTTTGAGTGACCTTATTTTTTCCCTTTTGTTGTAGTATCTTTCGATTTGTTGTTTTTGGGCTACCATCCTGATGTGGGCCATTTCCCTTCTTTCTTAGGCTTCATCAAGATCTTGAAGTCTGCTGGTGTCCTTTTTTGTTCCACTGGTGTGCGAATACCTTAGGCTGGGTTCGCCTACTTCGACAGGTATGACCGTGTCGGTTCCACAAACTAGTGAGTACGGGGTTTCTCGGGTGCTGGACTTGGGTGTAGTTCTGTGTGCCCAAAAGACTTCGGGCAGTAGTTCGGGCCATAGCCCCTTGGCATCTTCAAGCTTCTTTTTCAGTATGTTTAGAATTATTTTGTTGGAGGACTCCTCTTGGCCGTTGGCGGCGGGGTGGTATGGCGTGGATAGTATCCTTTTGATGCGCCATTTCTCGAAGAACTCGGTCTTTTTTTGGCCGATAAACTGGCGCCCATTGTCGCAGCTGATTACTTTGGGGATGTCGAAGCGGCATATGATGTTTTCCTAGATGAAGGCGATGACTTCTTGTTCACGTATTTGCGCGTACGCACCTGCTTCCACCCACTTGGAGAAATAGTCGGTTAAAACAAGTAAAAACCGTACCTTTCCTCGTCCTACGGGTAGCCGGCCGACTATATCCATTCCTCATTTGATGAATGACCAGGGGGAAGTGACGGAATGGAGGGGTTCTCCTGGTTGGTGTATCATTGGGGCATACTTTTGGCATTGCTCGCATCAGCGGACATACTTAGCTGCCTCTTTTTTCATAGTGGGCCAGTAGTAGCCGGCACGTATCATGCATCGCACAAGGGCACGGTTGCCAGTGTAAGCCCCATAATGGACTTCGTGCACTTCTTTGAGTACCAGCCTCGTTTGGCGAAGCCCTAAGAACTTGGCTAGGGGGCCACCAAACGTCCTTTTGTAAAGGTCGTTGTTGATCATGCAGTATCGGGCAGCCTGTATGCGAAGCTTCTTTGCCTCCTTTTTATCGGGGGGGGGGGGTGATGTCCCATCCTGTAGATAAGATATGAACTGGTTGCGCCAGTCCCAAGTCAGGGTTAAGGAAAGTACCTCGGTGTGATCAATGGCTAAGGGGAGGAGTGTGATCACACTTTCTTTGTTGATGTTTTTTGTGGCTACAGCCAACTTTTCCAGGCCGTCCGCTTTGATGTTCCGTGCTCTGGGAATTTGTTCGAAGCGTCATTCGTCGAATGTAGCCATCAGTTTGCGGATTTTTGTCTGATACTTTTGTAGCCTTTGCTCTTTGATTTGATAAGTCCCAGTGATCTGGTTTACCACAAGTTGGGATTCGCAGTGGAGGAGGATTCAGCGAGCCCCATACTTGGTGGCCAGTTTCATGCCTGCAATAACGACCTCGTAATCGGCCTCATTGTTAGTCATTTCCGGGCATCGCATGGACTGGCGAATTGTTTGACCCATGGGTACCTCAAGAACGAGTCCCAGTCCTGATCCCAATGCATTGGCAGCGCCATACGTATAAAGGGCCCATAGGTCATTTTTGGAGGATGTGCATTGTTCCTCGAGTTCTGCCTTTGGGAGAACGTCCGCACTGAAGTCGGTAATGAAGTCAACTAGGACTTGCGACTTGATGGCAGTCCTTGGAAGGTATGTGATATCATGCTCGCTGAGTTCAACAGCCCATCTAGCGAGTCGTCTCGAGAGTTACTACCCTTATGGGGTGGCATTGGAAATAGGGTCGTAGTTTTCGTGAAGCTACTACGAGTGCCAATGCCAGCCTCTCAAGGTATGGGTACTGGGTTTCGGCGTCCACTAAGGTTTTGCTAGTGTAATAAATAGGAGATTGCCTACCTTTATTTTCGCATACTAGGACGGCGCTGACCATGACTTCCGATACGACCAAGTACACCAACAATTGTTCGCCTGGGTTGGCTTTGACTAGTAGGGGTGGCGATGACAAATATGCTTTCAAACTCCTCAGGGCGTCGGCACATTATTTGTTCCATTGCAGTCCCTGGTCCTTTTTCAGTACATAGAATAATTTATGGCACCTTTCTGAGGAGCGTGAGATGAACATGGAGAGGCGGCTATTCAATCCGTCAGCTTTTGAACTTATTTTTTGCTGCTTAATATTTCTGGGGTGGCTTCTATGGCCTTGATCTAGTCTGGGTTGACTTCGATGCCCCTTTATGACAACAGAAACCCTAGGATCTTTCCCTAGGCTATGTCGAAGGTGCATTTTTTAGGATTCAATTTCATAACGTATCTTCTTAATATTTCGAAGGCTTCTTTCAAGTGATCGAGGTGGTCCTCTTTCTTCGACGACTTCACTAGAATGTCGTCAATATTGACTTCCATAATTTTGCCGAGTTGCTCCTTGAACATCGTAGTCACCAGCCTCTGGTATGTAGCCCCCGCATTCTTGAGCCTGAAGGGCATTGCCTTGTAGCAATATGTTCCTTGGTGAGTGATGAAGGTCGTTTTCTCCTGATCTTCCTCGGCCATCATGATTTGATTGTAGCTGGAGTACGCGTCCAAGAAGCTTAACAGCTCATGCCCTGCCATTGCGTCTATCAATTGGTCGATGTGGGGAAGGGGGAACGAATATTTTGGACATGCTTTGTTTAGGTCGGTGGAATCCACGCACATCCGCCACTTCCCATTTTTCTTTTTGACCATTACAACGTTGGCGACCCATTCTGGATACTTGGACTCCCTAATGGAACCGTTCGCCAGCAGCTTGTCTACTTCTTCACTTACTACTTCGTTGATGACGGCATTGAATTTTCTCCTTACTTGCTGCACGGGCGGGTGTAGCGGATCGACGTTCAGTTTGTGGGAGGCAATTTCTCGTGGGATCCTTGGCATATCTGCATGGGAAAAAGCAAAACAGGTCTGCATGGTTATATAGAAATTCACGATACTTACTTGGATTTGAAAGGCCGTGGCCTATATAAGCCTTCTTTGTGGAATCACTGTTGCTCAGCTGGACGGGGTCGAGATCCTTGACTGTGGCCTTGTTAGCCTCGACGTCGTCAGGATCTTTGATGGCGTGCAGACCTTAGTCCCCGACAGAGCTGATTGCTATGCCTCCGCACTCGCTCCTTTGAGCTGTTTGGTGTGAGTGTAATCTTGAGCTATTTTATAACAATCTTGGGTGGTGCGCGGCTCGCCTCGTATGCAGTACACCCCCCATGGGGTAGGGAATTTGATCACTTGATAGAAACTGGAGGGGATTGCCCTCATGGCATGTATCCACAGACGTCCGATGAGGGCGTTATATACCGTTTCTTGGTTCATTACGTGGAAAGTGGTTTCCATCGTAACTCCTCCTGCCAGAACAGGCAGCGTTACCTCCCCAGAGGTTCTTTCCACTGCATTGTTAAAACCAGTTAGTGTTATACAACGTGGAATTATCTTATCCTCGAGTCCCATTAGTGTAAGGACTCTTGGATGAATGATACATGCCCCGCTTCCATCGTCGACCATAATACTTTTAACATCAATATCTACTATGCGTAAAGTAATAACTAAAGCATCATAATGGGGTAAAAACAAACCGTCGGTATCAGACTTATTGAAGGCGATACTATCTTCGAAGTCATCATACCGCTCGTGAGTGATGGTTTGCTTTAGTTGATGAGTGCTGGTAAATTTGACATGGTTGATCGCTGAGTCATTGTCATCCCCAATCATCATGTTGATGGTGCGTGTTGGCGAGGGCAGCCTTGGCGGGTCGTGAGGTTGTCCAGCCCTCGTGCGAAGTTGAGTTTTTCTTTCTCGCTGAGAATTTATTTCAAGAACCCTTGGTTCAGCATCCGGACCACTTCCTACTAGAGACCTATGCAGTCTTCGGTTATGTGCCCCCATTCCTGGTAGAACTCACATAGGGCGTTTGACTTTCTGGTGGCGGGGTTAGACTCCATCTTCGTTGGCCATTGTACTTTGTTGCCCAACTTCTCCAGTGCGTACACTACTTCTGAAGGATATACAAAAAAGTTATGTGCAGATAATGAAGGAGGCATACCTCTATCGTTCCTCAGTGGGGCGACATGTCGTTGTAAGGCGTCCGCGTGCCTTGGTGGTGGCAGATGCGAGGATCTGATATATGGTTGGTGCCTCTCCCTGTTGAGGCGTGGGACTTGTTCCCGTTGTCCCTCGTTGTGTCGGTCTTTTCGGATTTCTGGGTGCACCGTTGTCAACCGCCGGGTTGGGCCGTTAAGGTCGCATCTTCTCCACGTACCTTGGCATAGTAGGTGTTGTGGATCTCCTCCCAGGCGGTGGGTGGATATTTCATAAGGCGGCTAAGCAGTTTCTTAGTTGCCCTTGAGCCGTCTCTGCTGAGCCCGTTCTGAAAAGCTGCGATAGCCATGCCTTCAGACACGTTTGATAGGCTCATTCTGACCCTGTTGAACCTAGCTAGGAACTCCCTGAGTCCTTCTCCCGGGGTCTGTAGGATAGCAAAGATGTCGTTGACCCATGCTTTCGCCTTCTTTGCTCCTGCGCTAGCGGTGACATATTTATCTTCCATCTCCTCGAACGTGGAGATACTTTTGGCCGGTAGCTGGGAGTACCACGTTAGGGCCCCTCCTGTTAGCGTTTCGCCAAACTTCTTCAGAAGTACGGATGGTACCTGCTCCTTTGATAGATCATTACATTTGAGTGCTGTGACATAGTGAATCAGGTGGTCCTCGGGATCTGTGGTCCCGTCATATACCTTCAAGTAGGGGGAATTTTGAATGTCTTTGGGATGTGGTATGGTGCAGCTCCTTCTGTGTAGGGTTGTTCAACGAACCTCCCCACGTCTCGCTTTGGCAGCAGCTTATGCGCACCCGGCATCTTGTCCACTCTTTCTTGGTGCTCCTTCATCTGGCCGCGAAGCGACCTATTTTCGTTTTTGATTTCCTCCATCTTTTTGAGGATGGCAGTGAGTGTGCCACCGTGGGCTTGAGCATTGACGGGCACGTTGTTCGTTCGTGTGACCTCGAGTTCATCTTCTGCTGCAACATGGTCTGTTGTTGGAGTGCATCTGGCATTTTGGGGTGGCTTCTTAGCTAGACTACTCAGAGTGTTTGTCAACCACTCTTCCAGTAACCTCTTTACCTACGGGGGTGCTTCTTTGGTTGTAGATATAGAAGCCTCTCTTTCTCGTGGAACCACCAGATCTTCCGAAGGTGAAGGTGGGTATTCCATGTTTATCAGGGTACTGGGGGTTGCATGTAGAGCATCTCCTCCGGCAGCCGCATTGAGAGGGCCTATGAGATCGGGTCTAACATCCATGATAGCTGTCATTCTAGCATTGTTTTCAACCATTTTAGGTTGTAGAGAGTGATTTTTTGAAGGATATCTAGAAGCAAACTACAACTTTGATTCACGAAATCCCCACAGACGGAGCCAAATTGATTGGCTAAAAAGTTATGTAAATACTTATTAGGCTAAAAAACAATCGAAAATAAAAGAGGTTAATCGGAATCAAGCGTAATATGAACTAGAGAATATTGTATAGCTAAAATCTGTGATAATAGTGTAGATAGCTTGAGATGTAAGAACAATAAGACAAGTAATAATCTTTTCACAAGAGAGAGAGAGAGAGAGAGAGAGAGAGAGAGAGAGAGAGAGAGAGAGAGAGAGAGAGAGAGAGTTGTATATTTTGAATAGAAAAATACACCCGAGTCCTTACAAAGGAAGGGTCCCCTTTATATATTAAGGGACCTTTCTCAAAATAATCACAGAAAAGTACAAGGGTTGGTGGTCTCAGTGTACGGGAGAGTCAGAGCTTGAAATGATGTCGTCTTGAGTCACGTCACTCGGTCCGTCCACTTACTGGGGCCGACGTTACTCGAGCCGACCTCAATTAAGCCGTTCTTAACGTTAAGGACGTGCGTGGATAACGTGAGAACATAGAGAACTAAATTTGCCTAATACAAAAAGTATTCTTCTTTGTTATTTTGAAGAGAAGAAGCAAAACCATTATTACTTGTAGAACTCAACCAAGAAAAAGAACTATCAGTAGTTTCAATATCAGATGAAATTTTCCAAATTTTGTCATTTTCTTTTGGAATATTAAAACCATCTTCCACCAATGGAAAATTCTCAGAAAAACTTGATTGTTGTGTGGAGAAGTTAATTTTTTTCCAAGTTCAAATCTTGAAACGAACGAAGAAAATCTTGATAATCCCTTGGAGTTTTATTATTTGGACCTTCCATGAGAAAATAAAATAATGGCTAAGCTTATAAGTTGGTCAAACTGCCTTATTAGCATTTTTTAGCTTATTTACGCGTTTGATAAAATTAAAAGTGCCTATAAGCTAAAAATAAGTCAAAAGTCATAAGTTGGTGTCCCCCAAATTATCAAATTTCAGCTTATAGGCACTTTAGGTTTGACCAAAATATTTACTATTCTATTCCGAAAATACTTCTTTTTAAAACAAAACTCTTCGTATACCCAGTTCTTTAGCTGCTTGTTATCAATTTCAGCACTTTTATCCAAACACGTAACTACTTATTTTTTAATCAGATTCAGCACTTAAAAGTGTTTTTCGGCACCTAATGCCTATCAGCTACTCTAAATCAGCTAAGCCAAACGGAAGAAGCCCTATGTTCAATTGTTATGAAACTATTTGTTTATATTAGGAATTAAGTGTATTTTCTTACCTGAGTAGGAATCGGATTGAAATTTTCCGATTACATTAATAATTTTCCGATTATTTATTGTATAATTAAAGTGAAAATAATTTCATCCTTTTCCTATGTTGAGTAGGAGAAAGAAAAAGGGTGTTACATATTTTGTAATTTTTTAATAACAAGAATTGAAAACCTTGTCCAATTAAAATAGCTAAACTAAAAGGGAATATAAGTGGAATAAAAACTTTGATAATTTGAATTACTGAATTTGTAGATAAGTCGAGGTAAATAAAACCATTTATAGTGAAGCTTACTTTAATAACTTAATTGTTGGAAATTGAATGTTAATGATGCCTTGTTTATTATTAAAGCTAACATTAGTATATTTTAGAAAATCTTCCTATTCTCAAATAAGCCATTCATATGCATTAGGATCATCTTTTAATAAATAATAATATGTCTCTTTCTATTTATATGACTAGTTTTATTTTGGACAATCTCAAAGTATTTGACCAAATTTTATATTGTTTTAACAAATAACAATATAATTATGTCTTACTTCAAAAACAAATTGTGATTAAAATGCTAAAAATTTAGAACGGTCATGGCAAAACAATGACTATGATTCATTTAATCGTTTTTGATTGATCCATAAAATTTTAGGCGATTTGGAGTCTGTCACCCGAATTCATGAAGATAGTGTGGAAATTAGCACACGAAAAATCACAAATCGTCTTAAATCCCTATTTTATGGTCTCATGGCGTAGCAATGACTAGTGTTCATTAGATCGTTCTAATGGGTCCATAAAATTTTAGGCAACTCGGGTCCGGGAGACCGGACCATTCAGATGGGTAGGGATAAAACACACGAAAATTGGAAATTAGGCAGAATTCAAATTTTATGGCCCTAAAATGTGAAAAACGAGGAACGATCATGGCGAGACGATGACTAATGTCCCTTATATTGTTTTTTAATAAGCCAACAAAATTTTAGACTATTCGGGTCCATATGGAATCGGGTGAAATTTTAGTTTTATGACTCTAAAATGCCAAAAAGGAGGAACGTCATGGCAGGTGATGACTAATGTTCCCTAGGTTCAATTTTGTGGGCCGATAAAATATTAGGCGATTTGGGTTCGATCTTTGGGACCCATGCAAATGACGTGAGCTATATCACATAAAATTTGAGAATTGGACGGAATTCCAATTTTATAGCCCTAAAACGCTGAAAAATGAGAAACAGTCATGGCAAGTCGATGACTAATGTTCCCAAGGTCCTTTTGGACGGGATGACAAAGTTTTAGGCTATTGGGGTCCGATCGTCCGGATTAATGTAGATGGTGTGGGCTATAGCACACGAAAATCTAGTAATTAGATGGAATTCCTATTTTATGGCCCTAAAACGCCAAAAAAGAGGAGCAGTCATGATGAGGCGATAAATAGTGTTCCTTAGGTCATTTTTATTTTCTTTAAAATATTAATTGTTGGCTAACAGTGAAAAATTAGTAAATAAAAAAAACTAAGGGTAACTGTGAAGTACCTTAAGGGATCGTTTGGTACGAGATATGAGAAGGTATATGGGTGGTATAAAAATTTAATACCACCTTAATATTCTGTTTGGTTAGCAAACTAGGTATAAGTTATCTCGGTGTTAATTTTAGCACCTAGATAACTTATACCTTATAGACTGTGAGGTAATTAACACCGATATAACTTATACATTCTTCTAGAAATTACACAATTGTCATTCTTAATATAACATACCAAACAGTGAATAAATAACAATCCCAACATAACTTATACTGGCATAAGCCCTATTCCAGCCGAACGACCCCTAAGGGTACCAATTAGAGCGATCCTAAGGGTAAATTTTCAGTTCACTGCCCCTCCCTTTCCCCTACCCCTAATACCTTACCCCTATCCCCCTAACCGGATCGGGACGAACAAGTACCGGTACTGGTATGAACCACGTCGATTCTAGATCCTCCCCCTTCCTAGACAATTTTAGTTTTGGATTCATGCAATACGAGTTTATAATTATATGTACCTTTTCGTATGTATTGGTATATGCTGATTTCATAGATTTTTTTTTGTGGAATATAATTGGCCTACACTTTTGTAGGTCCATAAGAAACAAATCTTGTGACCCTCATTGTTTCGTCATGGCATTTCGGGGTCATGCAATACGAATTTACGATTATATTCACTTTTTCGTTTGTTAATATAGAATTTTTTTGTGACGACCCAAAGGGTCATCACCTGTTTTATTAGTCATTTCTGTCTTCCGAGGCCTTTCTGCAGGATTACTTATGCTTTGTTTTGTTATTTTATTTTGTCTTGCCTTGGTTACTAATTTTGTCTTTGTTTTCCAATGCAGCTTTTCATTCTGTCCTATGCGCCGAGGGTCGCATGGAAGCAGCCTCTCTGCCCTTTTGGGTAGGGGTAAGACTGCCTACATATTACCCTCCCCAGACCCCACCTGGTGGGAGTATACTGGGTAGTTGTTGTTGTTGTTGTTGTTGTCTTCCGAGGCCTTGAAAACCTCACTATTAGTTGCCTCAATTTGCGTGCACAGTCCGGGGGCGAAGCCAATAAATTTGTTTGTTGAAATATATGAATTATATGGAAAATTTGAATAATTTTGATATTAATATTGATAAAGTTGACTTTGGTCAATATTTTTGGTAAACGCACTCGAACCTGTGATTTGACGATCTCGGAAGGTCCGTAGAAAAATATGGGACTTGGGCTCGTATATTGGTTCTGACACCCGATACAGTTCATATATGTTGGTTAAGTTCTTCTTGAAAAGTTTGGTTGAAAACGGACGTCGTTTTACGTGTTTCAGCCTTAAACTGAAAAAGTAGGAAGTTTATGAAAATTGAAGGAATTCTTGAAATTGAGGCTCAAATAATTTATTTTAATGTTATTTTGACGCTTTGATCGCGTGAGCAAGTTCGTATAATATTTTTTGTTCAGTGTACATGGTTGGTTTGGAGTCCCGAGGGCTCGGGTGAGTTTCAGAGGTGGTTTTGGACTTAGAAATATTGCAGAAAATCTGCAGCAGGCAATCCTTCTTCGGGTTCGCGTAGTCCTCACGCTTTCGCGATGCCCAGCTGCCTCCGTCCTGCGCGTTCGCAGATTGGCCTTGCGTTCACAATGTCAGTCAGTCCCCCTTCAATGCGTTTGCGAGCTCACCTCGCGTTCGCGTATAAGCCTTCCTAGACCCAGCCCCCTTTTCCTCTATGCGTCCGCGACCTCCGATCGCGTTCGCGATGCCTTACCCACCTCAGCCCTTCGCAAAAGCGTCCCATCCACGCGAACGCGCAGGGCATTTACCCAGCGAATTCTGAAGCCTTAAACAGAACCCATTTCGGTTTTTAGCCATTATTTCACACGGGTTTCTCTATTCAACACTCCATAGGCGAAATTCAAGCTTCTCTTCCCCATAACTCTTTGATTAAGTAATTCATAACTCATCTCCTTCATTTTTCATCAACATCAATCAAGTTCTTAGGCCTAAACATGTGAAAATGGGTAGAAAATTAGAGAATTTGGTATAGTTAGGGTTTTCAAATAATTTGTGATTTAGACCTTGTTTTGGGTTCGAATTAAGAACAAATTATATATATGAACTCATGGATGAATGGGTTGTTGAAAATTTGTTTGAACTTCATATTTTGACCACGTGGGCCCGGGGTCGATTTTTACTATTCCGGGCAGAATGTTGTAAAATATATATTTAGCCATTGGATTATATTGTTGAGTAATATTGATGATATTAAATCAATTGTGTATAGATACGATTGAATTGGAGTCAAATTTGAAAGGAAAATGCATTGCTTAAGGATTGAGTTGGCCATAAACCTTCGAGGTAAGTGTTTGATCGATCCTAGCTTGAGAAAATATGAGTTGAGTATATTTGCTATTTGTTATGTGTGGAGTCCGACGTATATGCATGATGACGAGTATCTATATGTTGGGGGTCGAGCATGACCGCGGGTCTTAAATTGATAATGTCGCATTCTTATGTGACTTTGTGGAAGAATTAATTGTTGAGACTTGGCATCGATATATTGAATTGGAATCGTGTGGTACACCGACCACTTATATATTTAATTGGGATCGTGTGGCACGCCGACCACTTATATATTGAATTGCGATCGTGTGGCACACCGACCACTTATATATTGAAATGGGATCGTGTGGTACGCCGACCACTATATACATGATAAACTGGGATAGTGTGGTACGCCAACCACATATAATTGATGAATTGAGATCGTGTGGTACGCCAACCACTTATAATTGATAAATTAGGTCAATCCCTTATATATATATTGAAATGATATCGAATGGTACGTCTACTACAAATTTTATTGTGATAAAAACGGGTTGCACACCTGCTCAAGATGAGTTGAAATCGGAAAGTGAATTAAATTCCTTTATTTTTTTCGGTCATTATATTTTGTTGCTACTCCAGAGCATGAATTTTCCCTCCCCAATTATTAAATGTTGTTTCATATGATTTTTGTCGTATATGAATTTTGAACTGTACAGGGTTATGTGAGTGCCTTGTCCTAGCCTTGTCATTACTGCGCCGGGATAGGCCGGGTACTTACCAGCATATAGGGTCAGTTTTGCTGATTCTACACTCTGCGCTCTTTTTGCGCAAATACAGGTTTTGGACAGCAGCGACAGCAGTAGTGCGGGTGTTAGCTTTTTCTCATCGAGACACTGAGGTAGCCTTGCAGGCGTCTGCAGGACCCGTCATCTCTTCTATCTATTTTTTCGGCCGGTTATCTCATGTATTCGAGATGAGCAATATTATATTTCTTTCAGACGGCTATGTGTATTATTCTTAGAAGTTCGTGAGTATTGTGACACCAGTTCTTGGGTAGTGTTTTATGTTGGGATTTCAGGTTCGCATCTAGTATAATTTATTAAGTCTTCCGATAAATCTATTTATTTCAGTATTCGTATTTTTTATTACTAATTTTTTTAAAATAAGTGTTGCTAAAAATGAAAATATAAGAAAGAGTTGGCTTGCCTAGCTCCTACTAGTAGGCGCCATCATGACCCCCGATGGTGGGAAATTTCGGGTCGTGACAAGTTGGTATCAGAGCCCTAGGTTACATAGGTCTCACAACTCATGAACAACCTTTGTTGAGTCTGAGGGATCGGTACAGAGACGTCTGTATTTATCCCAGAGGCTACGGAGTTAGGAAAAATTTCACCTTCATTATTTCATGTCGTGCAAATTTGTTCTTCAAAAGCTAATTGAATTTCTACCCTTGTCTTTCCACGAATGGCGAAGTCATGTACTGCTTCTTCATCCGAGCAATGGCACCTGCTAATGATAGATCAACGACACTTTCAGTGGTTTTGTGGAGGTCGGGTAGGTTTCACCAAACTCTTCGCTACCACCTTCGACGGTGCATCTTTTGAGAACCCACGGGATTTTTTCTTGATCGCTACTATGAGGTATTGCAGAACGTGGGAATAGTCGAAAGCGAGGGGGTTGATTTACTGTTCTTTGGATGGAAAATAAAAGTAGTGAAAGATAATGTATTTACCAGACCAGTTGTGGTTCCAATGGAAGATGCAGATGTATCAAGAGATCACCTAATGAATCATGCAAGGGCTCAACGAACCTTGATGTATGGTTGATTATTTTAGTGGTGAAGGAAAAATATTGTGGATATCGGATGTTCTGACTTTGACTTAGATCCAAAAATGGGGAATGACACTATTAGTGAATGGACCGGATGTCCATTTGTTATGTCAGTTTTTGCTTGGAATGTATATATATGGTATGGAAAGGTCCCCCAAAATAAATTATATATATTTAAAGTTTTGTATTCTACAGGGTAAGAATCGCCCTAAAGAATAATGAAGAGTATATGAATAAATGGGGTAGCTCAAAAGTGTCAAGCCATTATAGCAAAAGAGGAAATTGGTCGTTGGTGTTTGTGACAAGCCTACGAGGAGGGCAGACTGGCCAATGCGACACTACCTACTCAACTCTATTTTAAGAAATGTCTTGAAGGAGTTTATCTCCCGAATTTTCTTCAATATGTAGTATATGCGATCTGAACGGTTGTGCCAGGTCACCATGACAATGTCTGAATATGTCATCAGGTACAATAAGCTAGCTGAGCCTCAAAAGAATTGTTGTGAATGTGGTAGATTGGAGAAATATAATTTATGAAAGCACTCAGGCTACGTGCCCCATTGCAGTCAATACTCAGCTTACATGACCAACAAGAGGTAGGGGTCAGGAGGTTAAAGGTGGAGGTGAGACTCCTAGATGTGGAGACCAGCCGTTGATATAATTTCTATGGAATGGTTGAGGTCACTACACCAGATGGTGTCATCACATGTACAATTTTGATGGTTATAAAAAGGATATTTCCTTAATTTGATTTGGTTTTGAAAATAAAAATAAAAACTGAGGCTTGTCCTCTTATTGTGCTCCACTCATGAGTGAGCTTCGTAATCATCAAATCTACTTATATGAATACTTACATTGGGCTCTTATATATGGAGATAGCTATCGCTCTTATTATGTGTTAGTTAATAAGAATAGCTATGAGTCTAATAGTGACTATATATTACGTACTACAATGGGTTTTGATGTAACTTCTGGATAATTAATTTCAATTGTCAATTATATGCCATATCGGTATGAGGGTTCATTTTATGTTGTGATTTTCTTTGACGAAAATTATTGAAAAGAAGAAAGAAAGGAAATGAAAGATTTCAGTTGGTATAATGTGCAAATAATTTTGATTCAAAGTTGAGGATGATATCTTCAAAGTTTTATATAATTTGAAATATTTTGAAACGATCTAGAAGCTGCGGTGGATGTTATATAAGGACAAGGTCCCGGCGGTGAAAAGTTTATGTGTTAAAAATTTCCCTTTTATGAAAATAAAATTCTTGTACTATGTTTTAAATGGGAGTCATGCCTGTTAGGCTTATTTGATAATTCTTGTATAACTTCTATTCATATTTAGCCATTTCTGTTTTGATATATACTTTATGGTGCGTTGTGGGGTTGTGGAAATATCGCTAGGAGTTGTTTTGGGTCACTCTGACGGGTGGATAGGCCCAATTACAGGGGAGACTCTGTCAAAATTTCTAAAAATTTGGGAGTTAGAAGAACTTGGGATATTGAGATATGCAAAATTTTGAAAGTGTGAATTATGGTTGAGTTCAGTTGCATTCCTGGGTAATGTTGTGACGACAGAAGGTATTCAGGTTGATCTCAGGAATATTAAGGCAGTCAAGAACTGGCCTAGACCAACATCAGCCACGGGATTCAGAGTTTCTTGGAATTAGCAGGTTATTATCGACGGTTCGTGGAGGGGTTTTCATCTATTGCAGCCCCGATGACCATTGACCTAAAAAGGTATCCAGTTCGAATGGTCAGCTGAATGTGAAGCGAGCTTTCAGATGCTCAAGAAAGGCTTGACCACAGCACCTGTGTTGGTTTTGCCCACATTTTTGGGACCTTATACTGTTTATTGTGATGCTTCCCGTATTGGGCTTTGTGTAGTATTGATGCAAGATGGCAAGGTTATTGCCTATGCTTCAAGGCAGTTGAAGATTCATGAAAAGAACTATCCAGTTCATTACTTGGAGTTGGCGGCGATTGTTCACACGTTGAAGATTTGGAGGCATTATTTGTATGGCGTGGCATATGAAGTATTCACTGATCACAAGAGCCTTTAGTACCTGCTTAAACAGAAGGAGTTGAATTTGAGGCAGAGAAAGTGGTTGGAATTATCGAAAGATTATGATTCACCATTTTATATCACCCGGGAAAGGCAAATGTGATGGCCGATGCTTTGAGCTGAAAGTCAGCCAGTATGGGTAGTATTTCTTATGTTCCGGTCAGTCAGAGGCCGCTTGCTATGGATGTTCAGGCCTAAACATGTGAAAATGGACAAGGATCTGTCTTATGAGGAGGAACCAGTAGCTATATTAGACTGGAAGGTTCGGCAGTTGAGGTCGAAGAGTTTTCCTACTGTGTGTGTTCAGTGGAGAGGCCAGCCTCTTGAGGCACCGACCTGGGAGTCCGAATCTGACATGCGAATCCGTTATCCTCACCTATTCCCTGACTCAGATACTTCTTTCTTTTGTCCGTTCGAAGACGAACAGTTGTTTTAAAGGTGGAGAATGTGACGACCCAAAGGGTCATCACTTATTTTATTAGTCATTTTAGAGCTTTCGAGGCCTTGAAAATCTCACTATTAGTTGCCTTAATATTCGTGCACATTCCGAGCGAGAAGCCAGTAAATTTTTATGTTGAAATATATGAATTATGTGAAAAATTTGAAGAATTTTGATATTAATATTGGTAAAGTTGACTTTGGTCAAAATTTTTGGTAAACGGACCCGGACCCGTGATTTGATGGTCTCGGAAGGTATGTAGAAAAATATGGGACTTGGGCGTATGCCCAGAATCGAATTTCGAGGTCCCAGGCCCGAGGAAAGAATTTTTCCGTGATTGTTTTCTGAAAATGTTTAAGGAAAACGAAAATGAAATTTAATAAAAAAGTAATGGTATCGGGCTCGTATTTTGGTTCCGACGCCCGATACACGTCATATATGTTGGTTAAGCGCTTCCTGTAGAGTTTGGCTGAAAATGAATGTCGTTTGACGTGTTTCGGCCTTAAATTGGAAAATTTGGAAGTTTATGAAAATTGAAGGAATTCTTAAAATTTACGCTCAAATCATTTATTTTGATGTTATCCTGGCGATTTGATTGTGCGAGCAAATTCATATGATGTTTTTGGGTCAGTGTACATAGTTGGTTTGGAGTCTCGGGCTCGGGTGAGTTTCAGAGGTGGTTTTGAACTTAGGAAAATTGCAGAAATCTGCAGCATGCAATCCTTCTTCACGCTCGAGTAGTCCTCACGCGTTCGCGATGCCCAGCTGCCTCCCTCCTTCGCGTTCGCGGATTGGCCTCGCGTTCGCAATGCCTAGTCAGTCCCCCTTCAACGCGTTTGCGAGCCCACCTCGCATTCGCGTATAAGCCTTCCCAGACCCAGCCCCCCTTTTCCTCTACGCGTTCGCGATGCCTTACCCTCCTCGGCCCTTCGCGAACGCGTCCCAGCCACGCGAACGCGAAGGACATTTGCCCAGCAAAGTTCTGAAGCCTTAAAACAGAACCCATTTCGGGGTTTAGCCATTATTTCACACTGGTTTCTTTCTTCAACACCCCATAGACGAAATTCAAGCTTCTCTTCCTCCATAACTCTTTGGGTAAGTAATTCATAACTCATCTACTTCATTTTTCATCAACATCAATCAAGTTCTTAGGCCTAAATATGTGAAAATGGGTAGAAAATTAGAGAATTTGGTATAGTTAGGGTTTTCTAATAATTTGTTATTTAGAGCTCGTTTTGGGGTCGAACTTAAGAACAAATTTTATATTTAAACTCGTGGATGAATGGGTTGTCAGAAATTGATTTGAATCTCATATTTTGACCACATGGGCCTAGGGTCGATTTTCACTATTCCGGGAAGAATGTTGTAAAATATATATTTAGACATTTGGATTATTTTGTTGAGTAATATTGATGATATTAAATCAATTGTGTATAGATACAATTGAATTGGATCCAAATTTGAAAGGAGAAAGCATTGCTTAAGGAATGAGTTGGCCATAAACCTTCGAGATAAGTGTTTGATCTATCCTAACTTGAGGGAATAGGAGTTGAGTATATTTGCTGTTTGTTATGTGTGGAGTCTGACGTATAGCTATGGAGACGACTATCTATACGTTGGGGGTCGAGCATGACCGTGGGTCTTAAATTGATAATTTCGAATTCTTATGTGACTCTGTGAAAGAATTAATTGTTGAGCCTTGGCACCGAGTTATTGTTTTCTCTTGCAAATAATATATAGTGTGGACCACTTATATATTGAATTGGGATCGTATGGCACGCCGACCACTTATATATTGAATTGGGATCCTGTGGCACGCTGACCACTTATATTGAATTGGGACCGTGTCGCACGCCAGCCACTTATATATTGAAATGGGATAGTGTGGCACGCAGACCACTATATACATGATAAATTGTGATCGTGTGGTTCGCCAATCACTTATAATTGATGAATTGGGATCGTGTGGTACGCCAACCACTTATAATTGATAAATTGGGTCAATTCCTATATATATATTGAAATGATATCGAATGGTACATCTACTACAAATTTTATTATGAAGAAAACGAGTTGCACGCCTGCTCAAGATGAGTTGAAATCTGAAAGTGAATTAAAATCCTTTATTCTTTTCGGTCATTATATTTTGTTGCTACTCTAGAGCATGATTTTTTCCTCCACAATTATTAAATGTTGTTTCATATGATTTTTGTCGTATATAAATTTTGAACTATACAGGGTTATGTGAGTGCCTTGTCCTAACATTGTCACTACTTCGCCGGGATAGGCCGGGTACTTACCACCATATGGGGTCAGTTTTGCTGATTCTACACTCTACGCTATTTTTGTGCAAATACAGGTTTTGGACAGCAGCGGCAGCAGTAGTGCGGGTGTTAGCTTTTGCTCATCGAGACACTGAGGTAGCCTTGCAGGCATCCGCAGGACCCGACGCTTCTTCTATCTTTATTTTCATTCTGTTATCTCATGTATTCGAGATGAACAATATTATATTTCTTTCAGACGACTATGTGTATTATTCTTAGAAGTTCGTGAGTATTGTGACACTAGTTCTTGGGTAGTGTTTTATGCTGGGATTTCAGTTTCGCATCTAGTATAATTTATTAAGTCTTCCGCTAAATCTATTTATTCCAGTATTCGTATTTTTTATTACTAATTGTTTTAAAATAAGTGTTGCTAAAAATGGAAATATAAGAAAGAGTTGGTTTGCCTAGATCCTATTAGTAGGCGCCATCACGACCACCGATAGTGGGAAATTTCGGGTCGTGACATTTTTTATAGACTTTGATTGACTTGAAATTTCATAGGTTTGTGAACACCTAATTTTTTACCACACTCAAATTTTATTCTATTTTAGTGTAAATATTTTCTTTAGGTCTAATTTTATATATATATATATATATATATATATATATATATTTGTTTATTTATTTCTATTTGTAAAGAGAAAATGAAAATTTACAAAAATGTTTGGTTTCTTTGAGTTAGAATTTACTACTGTAGTCTCAGACATTTACGAAATACAAAATTTATTTGTCCAAAGAGCACACTTAAATGGGGTGCCATGTCAAACTCAAGTCGACAATAAGGCATGTTAATGCGTCCACCAAGACAGACACATAATATGAACATGCTTATTATTTACTATACCATTTAGTTCCCTGATTGGATGATGTAAATCTTTTTTGACAGAAAGTTTCCCAAAGCTCAACAAAGAGGACATCTTACAACTGAAACATGCACATAAATCTGTATTCGTGAAGGAGATTTAGAAAATATTATTTTAAAGTAGGTATAAACATAACAATTAAATTTCATAAATAAGTTGGCTCACAATATTAAGTGCAACTGATGCTCTAGATAACTAAAACTAATAAATCTCCCCTCAGTTATATATCATAAGTTCAATTTCTTTCACACGCAAAATTAATTTTCTTGACTGTTGGATATTGTAAAAGTGATTTTAGCAGATTGTTTTTCTGCTTGACAAATAGATAAGGCTTAACATCGGGATAGATGTAGAAACAAACTTTTTTCAACACGTTGTCACATATGCATAGAAATAATGCACATATATTGCAGTTTACTATCATTTGGCCATTTGGTTATTATTGAGAGATATTGCAACTACTTGCCAGAATCTACAACCATTTTTGTGGTAGTCATTTTCTCTAGAAAAGTACATTTAAAAATCCTGTCAAAGCTAACTGCTTTTATGACTATAACATAGATGAGCAGGTAATGCACATGAATTGCAATTCCTTCTATTTGGAGACAACCTTTAGAAAGTACTTACAAAAATATTTATTAGACTTCTCTATGCAATTGGTAGTAAACTTACAGCAAAATATAGTCCCTTAAAACTACTTTTTATAGTTTAAACCTGTAAGAAATTGATTTATGCTAAGACGACACAATAACCTAAATATGCCGATCTAATTAGTTCAAAATGGTCTTACACATTCCTCCTAATTGTATCTCACATCTCAACCATAATTCTTCTTTTTCAAATGTCACATACAATATGATTTTGTTTACATTTGAAAGAGTTAATGCAACTTTAAGCTTTTCTGAGAGGATTATACATGTGAAATTTTCATTTATTCTGTGGTGAAAAACTATACCAATAGTGAGAATGAATGTATTGTTCCACTTTAGTTCCTAAATTGTCATATTATTGATTCTGAAGGGGCAATTACAATCTGTCAACGGCAGCAAAGAACATTTATCTCAAAATAAATAGAGAATATGCAACATAAAATCAATAGAACTAATGAACGTGCAAGGGTCTGAGGAAGTGGCTAGAACAATATGTCCTGAAATAGAAACTATTCCCTTTTCTTCTCCTATTTCTGTTACAAACAAACTGCAAGATGTAGTAGTACATGAGGAACCCACACCACTCATGTTAATTCACTGAGTTAACTTGGCCAAATAGTGTTATGACAGATTTTGCTGCAAACATCGGAACAGAACAGCAAGAGAAAAATAGGAAGCATCTTCGGATAACAAAATTTAACAACTAGTCCCAACTTAAGTAATTGTAATTGATATATAGTTATCATTAATATCAGATTGTCAAGTGTACAGAAATTAAATTCGGACAACAAAACGACATGCGCATGTATGTCATCAAGGGGATGCACAGTTGTAGTAATAACACTCGACTTTCCATTATCTCACTGCCTATCAGCCCTTAATTTTACCTTTTCTACAGATGTTGCTTTTTATTCTTCTTCTTTCTGTGTTTCCTTAAGGGCCAAGCACTACAATATGGCCAAAGGAAAATTGCCGCTAAATAATTGCCGCCAAAAATCTTTTTTGTAGTAGTGTTAGTATTCTTTTAGTATAATTTAAACTGCAATACAAATATTTAATTTTCTTATGTATATAATATTTAAATATAGGGTACTTAACTAATCTTTTTAACTATGCATTTTACCTTCTAATTTCTCTATTAATAAAGAATAAATAAGATTTATTAAACAAAAAAGAAAAAATAATAATAATAAGAAAACTAAGTGTCACGACCCAAACCCGATGGTGATGGCTCCCAACCATGCAGCTAGGCAAGCCTGACCACTAATCACTCACAAACCCAATTATAAATCTCATACCGATAATTTAAGGGAATTTAATAGTTTATGATAATAATTCGATATTTATAGAAATGATAAAACGGAAAGAACCGAAACATCCGACAACACACTCCTAATAGGACCGGGGGTCACGAGTCTAGAGCCTCTAAAACAAACTGAGCAACAATATTCGATAGAAAATACGTAAGTCTGGAATGCAGAAATAAAACTAAAATAAGAGGAGTATTTGGATCCTACGAACGTCGAGCAACTACTTCAACAACTCTGATATAACTCTAAGAGACAACGATTGCTGAGCTAAGCCTCCGAAACACCTGAATCTTCACACAAGGTGCAAGGAGTAGGGGTGAGTACTACCAACTCAGTGAGTAATTGGTATATATAATGCATGAAGATAAAAATCCACGAAATGCCACAATGTAAAGCTAAAGCTAACGGTCTAACACAATTAACGATGAACAGACAACAGAACAATATCAGACAAGTATAAATTTATGAATGTAATGCAATGCACATGTCCACTACGGCGTGCAGCCCGAGCCATCCATATTTATTTATCGTCGATTGCGCTCAGTGGGGGTGTGTACACACTCCGGAAGGGCTCCTACTGCCCAAGCGCAATGGTCAGCCATTGTTACCTGACCCATTTATATCATACAGTGCAGATAGTTACCACTGTTCCAAGTCATAATATACAGTCCAGAAAGCATCATATGCCCCTCGGGCATTTATAAATCAATGATCCTTGTGCCAACTTGTAGAACCCTTCGGGGATTGATGTTAACGTTGTTAGCATGCTTGCATATCATTTGCTCTCAGTCCATGGTTTTAAATACTGTTTTGCAAACCCAACCGTATTTCTAAGTTTAAAAACTCAAATGATATTTTAAAGGTCATCAATACAATGTGTGTATTAGTTGCCAATATATTATAATTATCACTCGGGATGGACCAAGTCACAATCTCCAATCATATAGGATTCCACACCTGCCATGGGGTGCGATCCACGCCTTAATATAGTGTCACAGTGTGATATACCGGGGTTTCAAACCCTCATGTCATCATCTATACAGACTACTCACCTCTAACTGGCCGTAGACTAGTCCGCAATGCCCTTTTCTCTTGAATCGACCTCCTAGCACATCGAATCTTTTGTCAGCTGGACCGGACCTCGACGGATAAACTCGGATCTTCACAGAAACTTTGATGGAAAACTGCTACCTCGACCAGTCACAACAAACCAACAAAATGATGATAACACTCAAGCAAAATGGGTCGACGGTTAACAAACGCTGGTCGAGGACGTTAACAAAATGCTGATCGACGATGTGACTGTTGTTCATTGGGGTGGTTGACGAGAATGGTTGCTGGTTTGGTGGTGGTGGTGGTGGGAGGGGGGGGGGGGGGTTGACGAGAATGGCTAATGGTTCGCTGCTAGAGATGGAGGTGTTCGTTAAGATGAAGCAGCAGGAGGGTGGAGTTGGGGTTGTCGGACTGTCTAGTTCTGGCGAACTATTTTGGGCAGCGGGAGGTGGGATTCAGCTGGTAGTGGACTGGCTAGCGACGGAGGATGAGTGGTCGACTGGTCAGCTGAGCGTGGAGGGGATGGTGAAGGGACGACGCTCGGCTGTTCGCTGAAAGGGGTGGTCGTTTGGTGGTTTTTTTTAAGCAATCCGCTAGGCAGGGCCTAGGGCTAGGTTTTATTTATTAAAAAAAAATTAACAATTAGTTTGTCCGAGGGTCTTAGTCTATAAAAGAAATAATACTTGACAATTACATTGAACCTATTACCAACATTGAGTGATGGACTCAACATTGGTATTGCAAAATGATAACTATTAAGCTAATTCTGCCAATTTGATCAACATGACCTTTCCTCTGATGATGCCTTTTTGCTAATGCCTTGATTGGGATTTCCTTCTTATCATTGTGTCTCTTTGTTTTTGTTGCCATCCTCATATTGTTATGCTTCCAAATGCTCTTCTTGTCCATGCGTAGATCTTCCAGTTTTTTCCTTTTTTCTGCCCAGCTTTGATCATAGTGTCAGTCTGCCTTCTTTCTCCTATTAAAATTACCTGCCATTGTGTTGTTTTTGACTGGTTTCCGCTGTAGCTTGCCTTCCTCATGGTTCTGCTGCCGTGTAGTATTGTGTTTCTATTCCCTAATGCTCTTTGCTTGTTCAAAATTCCTAGCCACAATTGCCCTGTGTCTTGCCCTTTCCTGATCATGTGTCTTGGATTGCTCGAGTGCCATGACGTAATTCACTGTACTGCTGCTACTTGACCTTATGCATTTTGCTCCTTGAGTTGTGAAACTACATGTGGCCCTTGCAGTAGATACTACTATGGTTATTCTTCCCCATGATTCCCTTGTACTGGGCTGAGTACTACGTACTAATACCACCAGATGCAAGTTCATCACAGGAAAAAATATAATCACAGTACTCTCATGGTCTTCTATCCTAGCTCTTGCGTAAACTGCCCTTAGTATTGACTGGCTCCCTGTATGATTTCTATTGTTTTCCTTGTAGATTTGCAATTGATTTGTCCATTTTTTCTTCATCCTGTTCGACTCAACTGTCAGCAATTTATGCACATATGTGACCCTGTCCATTCGATTGATTCCATTATGAGCTGCTAATTGATCACCACTCCTTATGTTAGCCGTGGTTAGCTCCCTCAAGATACATGAGGTCTGTAGCTTATTCCTTACTTTCTGGAGGCTTAATACTACTTTCAACTTCATTCCACTGGATTGGGTGCTAAGCACCAATACAACAACAATAACTACCCAGTAATGTCCCACAAAGTGGGGTCTGGGGAGGGTAATATGTAGATGAGCCTTACCCCTATCCGAAAGGGTAGAGAGGCTGTTTCCAATCGACCCTCGGCTCAGTGAAGGAGAGGAAAAACAAAATCAAAAACAAAAACAAAAACAAAAGAGCATTAGTAAGTCCAGCAGAAATAACATAAATAATTATCTAAACATAAGAACCATAAATAACATGCAATAATATCAGACAGTAACTACCATAAATAACTACCATAAGGGAGACACAATCCAATACACAAATCATCTAAGGATAGCCCTGCCAAGCCTCACCCAACCCCGGGTGAGGGGTACAGAAAACTCTAGGGGCCCCTATCCTACAACCCTGATACTAGACCTCCAGACTTTCCTATCAAGGGCCATGTCCTCAGAAACCCGCATTCTAGCCATGTTATACCTAATCACCTCTCCCCAATACCTCTTAGGCCTCCCTCTGCCTCGCCGTGCGCCAACCATCGCCAGTCGCTCACAACTCCTCACCGGGGCATCAGGACTTCTCCTCCGTACATGCCTGAACCACCTCAGCCTCGCTTCTCGCATCGTCTCATCAACCGGGGCCACCCCCACCTTCTCTCGAATAACTTCATTCTTAATTTTATCTAACCTGATGAGCCCGCACATCCACCTGAGCATCCTCATCTCCGCAACCTTCAGAGGATTTGAGTGAGTAGGGCCTAGAGTGAGTACCTGCAAATAAGCAAAATTTGTTAGTGAAAACAGTCACCGTACTCTCATCCATAAGGATTTGAGTATGATGATCCTCCGATCATGGTTCATAAAGTTCCTCCTCATTTGATGCATCTGCTCGACAACTGTTGCATTGCTTTGATCTTGCATACACAACCTTCTGTGGTCCAATTCGATTATACATTCTGGGCTCTAAGACTCTTATTCCTGCATAGCTGCTGCTATAAGGTGACTGACTTATGACCTGCATTGTCCCTGCTGCTATGTGTGGTTTTGATTTCACTTCTCTGGGCTGAGTGCATAGCACTAATACCACCAGATGAACTTCCATCCAAAACCAACTCATAGCAGCTGAATATGTACCTGCAAAAAAGAAAGATGTTAGATAAAAACAACACCATGTACTCCTCCCAAAGGATTTGTATATGGTGCTCCTTCATTCCATTCCCTTTTGATCCACCTTCACCCTCCACTCCTACTTTCTTGAAATAGACACCCTTATATATGGACATTGGAGTTTATCTGAGTTCACTATCCTCTTAGCCTGCACATCCACCCTTCAAAGCCATGACACTCCATATCACCAACATCCAAAGCATAATTTGCAATGTGATCTGCTAGTTTATTACCTTCCCCCAAAATATGGGATACTCTTACATTGACTCGCTGCATCAATTCTTTTATCTCTTCAGTAAGAGTGCCCCGAATCCATGGTGGTTTCCATATCCCTGATATTACATTCTTCAGAAGCATTGAATCTGTTTGTAACTCCACTAGGATGTAACTATGCTGTACACAAGTCTTCAAAGCTTAAACAATAGCCCTTTCCTATGCAACTGTGTTTGTTCCTTCAAGGATTTCTTTTCCATATGCAACCAGAACATCCCCTTGATCATCCCTTATCACAAAACCTATAGAACTCCTACTTGGGTTCCCTCTCGCTGCTCCATCTGTGTTGACTCTTATCCACTCTCGATCAGGATACTCCCAAAGCACCTTTGTGAATTTAGCTTAGGAGTGTATTCCTCCATCATTTTGAGCATGTCAGGCCACTGGTGAGGCACATAGAGATTCCTGGCTTCCTTAGCTGAATGAGTGACTGCAATGTTGTGGATATTTGATAAACCACTCTGTTGATAGTGATTGACTCCCCATACTTGTAGCTGATCCTGCGCTTCCGTAATTCCCAAATTATGACTGAAGGTAGGGCCTGCATAATTGGTTTCAGCCTTGGTATTACATCTGCAGTCTAGCATTTGATGATGGCTTGATGTAATGTGATCCCTTCTGCTGCAATAGTTGCATGTGTAAGATATATGGATTTATATCTAGATATATGGACTTATATCTACACACATATGAACAATATATGGATAATTATATGTTATGTGCTATCTTTTGGTTTGGCCTAATTATGTGGTCTTATGGACATTATGTTAAGGGGGCCAATGTATTGTCATACTAAAGTGTAGGACTAATGTGTAGATACCCAAAAGGGTAACCTTAGTTTATGATGGGCTAACTAAGGTTACAAATGTAACTATGGTTACATGAATGCTTGTGACTCTTGAGTTATGTAACTCTTGCAAGACATAACTCTTGTAACTCTTGTCTCTTGGGTTATGTAACTCCTAGAGTTATAAAGTGGGGTTATGGTTCCCATTCTAGTGCAAGACAAGTTCTTCTTCTTCCCATTGAATCAAGAACCATATTGTCCATTGTCTTGCAAATAGGGTGGAAAACCATAAGCCAAATTTGATCATTGTCATATTATTGTTATTGTGTAACAATTCTCATATTGTTAAATCTTGTGGATTCATTCTTGTGGTAACATACAAACTTCAAGAAACTTGAAGAAAGGATCAAGATGTTCAAAAGGAACCAAGGACAATTATCAAAGATGGTTCATAAAATTCCACACATATGGATTCAGGTTAACTTCCGCTCATGTAGTTTATATATCCGAATTATTCGATATGAAGGTTGTTGTTTTTAGTAGGAATCATAATCCTTACAATTGGTATCAGAGCCACCCTTCATTTTGGATAATTTGGATGTTCATAAGAATCATGTTATGTTAGGATTCATGTTTTAGTTTTATAAGAATTTTGTTTATGAAATTCTACCATGAAATAGCATGATCTTATGAATGTTATGTTTTGATTTGATGTTTTAATATGATGTTAAAACATTGTAAATATCATGATTTTAGTAGGTCAACAACATGTTTTTTATGTTTAAGATTCATGTTGAAAATCATGTGTTATTCAGAAAAAATTTTGGTCACTGCCTTCAGACAATGGATTGTTGCCTTACACAATCCATTGTCTGTGACTTTTAGTATTCTGGCAGTTTTTTGGAACACCAGACAGTCGATTGTCAGGTTCTGACAATCGATTGTTAGGTTCTGACAATCGATTGTCAGGTTCTGACAATCGATTGTTCAAGGTCCAGTGAGTTGAAATTTTTCCAGTAACTGAATTTTTTCATAAAACCAAACAATCGATTGTCTGGCTTTGACAATCGATTGTGGATGGTCCAGCAACTTAAAATTTTTTCATAAAACCAAACAATCGATTGTTTGGCTTTGACAATCGATTGTGGATGGTCCAGTAACTTAAAATTTTTTTCAGAAAACCAAACACTCGATTGTCTGGTTTTGACAATCGATTGTGTTGGTCCAGTAAGGTTTTGACATATGGATTGTGTTGGTCGATGACATACTGCTTGCCTGTAACGATATAGCATTATTATTTGAAACTAAGAAATTTCTTTCAAAGAAATTTGAATTGAAAGATCTTGGTGAAGCTTCTTTTGTATTAGGAATTCAGATATAACGAGATCGCTCCAAAGGTGTTCTCGGTCTGTAACAAAAGGGCTATATCGATAAGGTTCTGAAAAGATTTGGCATGCAGGATTGTAAACCAGGCAACACCCCTATTACTAAGGGAGACAAGATTAGTCTCAAACATTGCCCAAATTATAATTATGAAATTTCGGAAATGCAGAAGACGCCTTATGCTTCGGCGGTAGGTAGTCTGATGTATGCTCAGGTATGTACACGACCTGATATAGCGTACATTGTTGGGATGTTAGGCAGATATTAAGCAATCCGGTTATGGACCATTGGTAGGCAGCCAAAAGAGTCATGAGGAAGATACATAGAACAAAGGATTACATGCTTACATATCGGAGTTCGGACCAGTTTGAGATCATCAGGTATATCGACTCCGATTTTGCCATTTATGCTAATAACATATGTAACCATGGTTGCATATGTTAATAACAACAGTATTTTGACGAAAGCGAAACATAAGGACGTCAAATTTCGGGTTGTTAAAGAAAGAGTGCAAAATGGACAATTGTGCATTAAGTACATAAGTACAAACTCCATGCTTGCAGATCCGCTCACTAAGGAATTGACACCAAAAGTATTTCATGAGCATATTGCTTGTATGGGTGTCAAATCAGATAAGGATTATGTATTTTAGTGGGAGTTTGTATTGCACATTTATGTATTGTTCATTATATTCAGAAATTCAGTAATTCAGTTATATCTGCGCAGATATTCAGTTTTAAAGAAGTTTGATCTCAATAAGGAGAACCAGTTGGAAATAGACATTCTATTGACCACACTTTATATTATTTCCATGCTACATACCTACACTTGATCCATGTCGTTGGTTATATTGATATACGTGATCTATGATTGGTTCTAGTTACGAATGAGTAATGACGAGCACTTAGTTCCTATGTTGGTATGATTGATGGACCGGATTGTTCATGACAATTTTATTGTGATAGCAATTTTGTGCACCTAAGGTTTGTAACATATAATATTAAGGTTTGTACATATGTTTGTATATCTCGTCCAAGTGGGAGATTGTAAGATATATGGATTTATATCTAGATATATGGACTTATATCTACACACATATGAACAATATATGGATAATTATATGTTATGTGCTATCTTTTGGTTTGGCCTAATTATGTGGTCTTATGGACATTATGTTAAGGGGGCCAATGTATTGTCATACTAAAGTGTAGGACTAATGTGTAGATACCCAAAAGGGTAACCTTAGTTTATGATGGGCTAACTAAGGTTACAAATGTAACTATGGTTACATGAATGCTTGTGACTCTTGAGTTATGTAACTCTTGCAAGACATAACTCTTGTAACTCTTGTCTCTTGGGTTATGTAACTCCTAGAGTTATAAAGTGGGGTTATGGTTCCCATTCTAGTGCAAGACAAGTTCTTCTTCTTCCCATTGAATCAAGAACCATATTGTCCATTGTCTTGCAAATAGGGTGGAAAACCATAAGCCAAATTTGATCATTGTCATATTATTGTTATTGTGTAACAATTCTCATATTGTTAAATCTTGTGGATTCATTCTTGTGGTAACATACAAACTTCAAGAAACTTGAAGAAAGGATCAAGAGGTTCAAAAGGAATCAAGGACAATTATCAAAGGTGGTTCATAAAATTCCACACATATGGATTCAGGTTAGCTTCCGCTCATGTAGTTTATATATCCGAATTATTCGATATGAAGGTTGTTGTTTTTAGTAGGAATCATAATCCTTACAGCATGTCCCAGGTAATACTTCCACACTTTGTTTGCTGCATATGAGGAAAAGAAAAGGTGCTGAGTAGTTTCTTAATTTGGTTCTGCACAACACCAACACTTAGATGCCATTGAATATCCTAATCTTCTGAAAAAGTCATCAAGTAGCAGCTAATTTTTCCAAACCTTCCACATAAAGAATGCAATTTTAAAAGGCAATCCCTTCACCCATATCATCTTATATGTTGTCATAGGATCATCTCTTCTTCTCAAGTACTCCCTTGCGACTTCACACTGAAAAAGCCTCGAGGTTCCAACATCCACACAGGTACATCCAGAACACCTTGAACTGATGGTGGTTTTATGTGTTGAGAATATGCTCTGCAAATTCCTCATGTAAGATATCATATAACCTTTCAGCATTCCACTCTCATTCTTCTACCACATCCCACACATTGTTGACAGATTCATCAACTCCAAATTCTTGTGGAATCAAAAAGTACAAAGCCCTAGACCAGTCCAATTATCATACCAGAACAAGGAAGACCCCATTCTTGGACTCCACATTATCTGATGCTCGATTATATCCCTACATTCCAACATTTTCTCCAGATATGAGATCCCTCCCTCCAAGGCACAATGACAGAGTTCAACTTCTTGCAATACTTTTGACTCATAAAAGAGCTCCACAGACTGGCTTGGTTCTATAGTTCCACCACAGCTTACAAAAGAAAGCCTTAGCTATATCGTGCAAGGACCTAAAACCAATCCCTCCCTCCTCCTATGGCATACATAAGGTACTCCAAGATGCCCAATATCTATTAGTTCCTGTAACTGAACTGCTCCAAAAAAATTGAGCAAAGATTTTGTGCGGACGATTAATAACATATGCTGGAGGATTAACAACGAGAGCATGTGTAGAGGCATGCTTTGCAGTACATGAGCAATGAGTACTGGCCCTCTCTCCTATTGATAGCAGTTTTCCCTTCCACGATTGCAGTCTATCTAAAACTTTGGTGATCATTGGTTGATAATACTCTATCTTTCTCCTTGAGTAAAAAATAGGACACCCCAGGTATATGATCGGAAAATCTTGTCTCTTTATTCCTGTAACTCGTTCTACTTTGTCAGCTGCTTCTGCATCTGTCAAGTGATAAAGGTATACTGCTGATTTGGCCTTGTTAACTAATTGCCCAAATTCTGATTCATACGCTGCAAGAACCTCCATGATGAGCCTCAGTGAAGTGGCATCAGATGAGGAAAATATGATCGTGTCATCTACATAAGAAAGATGATTGATCTTTGGGCTCAACTTAGGTAGGCCATATCCACAGAAGTATAGATTCAAATGTAGAGCATTAAGACCCCTTGATAAAGCTTCAATAACCAATATAAACAAAGTGGGAGATAAATGATCTCCTTGCTTAACCCCCTCGATCATTTGACAAATCCACGAGCTTGGCCATTTATTATCACTGAGTAGCAATTGTTCGAGACTATACCAAACACCATACCTATGAATCTCTCCGAGAAACCCATTTTTCTTAGCACCTTCGTTAAAAACAGCCAGGATAACCTGTCCTATGCCTTAGTCATGTCAAGTTTGATAATAAGATTAGGTCCAGCTTTAGTTCTCAACCTCATGTATGTTACTATCTCTTGAATTAGAAGTATGTTTTCCATAATACTCCTTCCTTTTACGAAGCCTGACTGCTCTTCTGAGATCAAATTTGGTAGCACTCCTACCAGCCTCTCATGTATCACTCTTGATATTACTATGTCAGAAAAATTGCTTAGGCTAATAGTCCTAAGATTAGAGAATGTAGATACCTCCTTGTTCTTTGGGAGCAAGACCAAGTTGGTGTGAGTCACACATTTAGGAAGGTCATGACCATTGAAGAAAGCTCTCACCATATCAAAAAGGTCTCCTCCAATGATGTCCCATGCTGATTGATAAAACTTGCCTGTGAAACCATCAGGTCCTCCTGCACTTTCTCTATTTAGGCCAAACACAGCTGCCTTAACTTCTTCTATCGTTGGCTGCCTTATAAGATCATCATTCTGCTCCATATCTACCATAGCAGGAATATTGTCAATGATGTGAAATGAAGAAGCGACCGATAGCTCAGTAAAATTGATCCTTAAAAAATTTAATAGCTGCATCTGCAATTTCATCTTCCTCTCCAATCCAGACTCCTTGGCTGGTTTGAATTCTATTCATCTGCAGCTTCTTCCTTCGACCTCTCACCTGGGCGTAGAAAAATTTAGTGTTCCTATCCCCATCCTTGAACCATGACATCCCTGCCTTCTGCTTCCAATATTTCTCCTCTAGTGCTAAAAATCTGATCAACACAGCTTGCACCTTTTGGAGTCTTTGCCTGTTCATCCTTGTGGGATTTTTTTCAAATTCAGCTTCATGCACTATAACCACCTCTTCCAAACTAGCAATTTTCTGAAAAATGTCCCCAAATGTCTCCTTGCTCCATATTGATAATGCCTTCTTAAGTTTCTTCAATTTATGATTGAAAAGAACATATGGACTAGCACTAAAGTCTGCCTTCTAGTTCTCCTTTACCACATCTTTAAAACCAGCATGTTTAACCCAAAAGTTCAGAAATCTAAAATGCTTCATCACAGGGGGAGATTCAATGTCACATTTAAGCTGCAATGGACTGTGATCTGAGCATATCTTAGGCAGATGCTGAAGAAGTCCAGCCATCCCCAACAAACTCAACCTACCATTCAACAACCATCTACCTAACCTCCACCAACCACCCACCATTGTTGAAAAAGGAAGCTTCCATGTTCACACCACACCTACCCCATAACTCATGCTATAAATAGAGGTGGATACCTCAGTTGGAAGGCATCCTGAAAATTAGTGTTCATCACCAAGAAGAGTGAAAACAAGAGTGATCCTAGAGAGTGATCCTTGTTTGTGAGTTTGAGAGTTCTTTTATGAGTTTTGTAAATACTCGTATAATCTATTCTTGTGGGTAATAGAGGTTATTTTTCTCTTAAATTCGTGTCTACCAACGCCCAATTGATTCTAGGTAACCCAACAAGTGGTATCAGAGCTTGGTTAGAGGCGTTGGTTGAAATTTTGGGTGACCGGCCGAATTTGGGTTTTCTGAGTTTTACTCAAAATCCAATTTTGAGTGCACCATTGGATTCGTCTCGTCGAACCGAGTCCAACACACCAAACGGCGACCTAATCGGAGTTCAAACGAGCCCAGAAATCGCGGTCAAAGTTTGGTCAACTTTGCCGGAGGTTCGCTGGAAACTCGCCGGAGAAGACGACACAGTTCGCCGGAGTATCGCCGGAGAAGACGACACTGTTCGCCGGAGTATCACCGGAGAAGACGACACTGTTCACCGGAATTCCGCCGGAGAAGACGACCGGAAATACTGTACCTCGCCGGAATTTGCAGTTTTTCGGAAATTGCAGAAAGTCCCCTCAATTGTTCGAAATTTCGTTTGGTCCTCAAAGTTTTCAAAATTGCTGTTTTGCTCCTAGAGTGGAATTTTGGCCCCGAAGTGTCAATTCCATCATTTTGGACCGTTCCAGACGTAACGGTGAGCTCCATTTTGCAAGATTCAACCCCGATTGTGTTGAAATATTATTTGTAAGGTGATAATGTCCACAGAAGAGTCAACATCATCTTCTGGAGCCATGATTACGCTTACTGCCACAAATTACACGCTGTGGAGACCTCGGATGGAAGATCTCCTAAGTTGTAAAGATTTATTCGATCCCATAGAGTTAAAGGGTATAAATCCTGATTCCGCCAAGGAGTTAGAGTGGAAGAAATCAAATCGAAAAACTATTGGTCAAATCCGTCAATGGATTGATCATAGTGTCTTCCACCATGTTGCACAAGAAACAGATGCATATGCCCTCTGGAAAAAGTTGGAGGACATGTACCAGGCCAAGACCGCTCGGAATAAAGCCCTGTTGATGAGGCGTTTAGTCAACATGAAGCTTAAAAGTGAAACTTCAGTTGCCGAACATACCAGTGAGTTCCAGAGCTTGGTCAACCAGTTGACGTCTGTAGAGATGCCGCTTGGCGATGAAGTTCAAGCATTGCTACTACTCAGTTCCCTTCCTGATAGTTGGGAAACGTTGGTCGTATCACTCAGCAACTCAGCCCCAAATGGCAAACTTACCATGTCAATGGTCAAGGATGCCCTATTCAGTGAAGAAGTAAGGATAAAGGACATGGGCACAGATCAGACCAATGCCCTTGTCACAGAGAATCGGGGGAGGCAACAAAAGAGTAGCAAAAGCAAATGGAGAGGCAGAAGCAAGAGCAGGGGCAGGTCCACTGATGGCAGAAAACCAACATATAAGTGCCATCATTGTGGAATAGAGGGACATATGAAGAAGAACTGCTACAGATGGAAAGAGGAGCAAGGCCAGAGCAGTTCGCAGCCGAAGAACAAAGGTGGAGAAACGTTAGTTACTATCTCTGGTGATGTAGCTTATTGTTCAACCCAAGATGAGACATGCCTTCACGTCTCACGAGAAGACACGGAATGGGTGGTAGATACTGCAGCATCCTGCCACGTGACTCCATACAAGGAATACTTCACAACATACAAAGCCGGTGACTTGGGAGCTGTGAAAATGGGAAATTCCAGTTCCGCTGAAATTGTCGGAATTGGTGATGTCCAGATAAAGACAAGTTCCGGGAGCACAATCACTTTGAAGGATGTCCGCTATGTGCCAGATCTTCGGCTAAATCTATTGTCAGGAATAGCTCTTGACAAACAGGGCTATGATAGTCACTTCAGTAAAGGCACATGGAAGTTAACAAGAGGCGCTATGACAGTCGCCCGAGGACATATTTGTGGCACGCTATACAAGACTCATGTGAAGATATGCACAGACAGCCTCAACGTTGCAGAAAAGGAGGCTTCTCAAAATTTATGGCACCAGAGACTCGGCCACATGAGTGAGAAAGGGTTGTCTACCCTAATAAAAAAGGAGTTCATCAATGTGGACAAGGATGCTGTACGAAATCCTTGCAATCATTGTCTGTTTGGTAAGCAGCATAGAGTCTCGTTTAATTCCTCTTCGACGAGAAGATCAGAGTTACTCAGTCTGGTACACTCTGATGTTTGCGGTCCCTTAGAGGTTGAATCACTCGGCGGAAATCGATACTTTCTAACGTTCATTGATGATGCTTCTCGAAAGGTGTGGGTGTATTTCTTACGGACGAAGGACCAGGTGTTCGATTACTTCAAACTGTTCCATGTCATGGTAGAACGTGAGACAGGAAAGAAGTTGAAGTGTCTTCGATCCGACAATGGAGGTGAATACTCTTCCAGGCAGTTCAATGCCTATTGCAGATCATATGGCATTCGACATGAGAAGACGCTCCCACGCACCCCTCAACACAACGGTGTAGCTGAAAGAATGAACCGAACAATCATGGAACGTGTTCGGAGCATGCTTAGTATGGCTAAGCTGCCAAAGCCATTCTGGAGAGAAGCAGTCAGAGCCGCCTGTTACTTGATCAACCGATCTCCATCAGTACCATTGAATTTTGAAGTTCCGGAGAAACTTTGGTCTGGAAAGGATCCGTCATATTCTCACTTGAGAATATTTGGATGTTTGGCGTACGTACACGTATCCAAGGAGCTCAGGCAGAAGCTAGATGCAAGGACCTCTTCATGCATATTCATAGGCTACGGAGATGAAGAATTTGGATACAGATTATGGGATCCAAAGGAGAAAAAGGTGATCAGAAGTAGGGACGTAGTGTTCCATGAAAACAAGACAATAGAAGATATTAAAAAGCCCACAATATCTCAGAAGCCAAATGTTGCTACTCAGGTGCCAGGGGCAACAGCAGAATCATTCACGAGAAATGAAGATACAGTGCCAGAAGATATTCCAGAAGTAGAAGACAATGAGGAAGAAAACGGTGTTGAGCAGGGGGAGCCACAACCCGCTCTGCCAGATGTTCCAGAACCATCACAAGACTCAGATGATGGTGGGTCTCCTCATATTCCATAAGTTCGTAGATCTGAACGAGGTCAGATTCCATCGAGAAGATATCCAGAATCCGAATATCTTCTACTTACTGACGATGGAGAACCAGAGAGTTTCCATGAAGCAGTATCTCATAAGGACAAAGAACAGTGGTTGCTCGCAATGCAGGACGAGATGGAATCTCTGCAGAAAAATCACACTTATGAGATTGTAGAACTTCCACGAGGGAAGAAGGCACTGAAAAATAAATGGGTGTTCAAGCTAAAGAAAGATGGCAGTGGAAAAGTGGTGAAATACAAAGCACGGCTTGTAGTCAAAGGATTCCAGCAGAAGAAGGGGATTGACTTTGACGAGATATTTTCACCAGTAGTCAAGATGACTTCAATTAGAGTCATACTTGGATTGGTCGCAAGTATGAACTTAGAGCTTGAACAAATGGATGTGAAGACAGCTTTTCTTCATGGAGATTTAGAAAAAGAAATCTACATGGAGCAGCCAGAAGGTTTTGAGGTTTCAGGGGATAACCTCGTTTGTAAGCTGAAGAAAAGCTTGTACGGTCTGAAGCAGGCACCTAGGCAGTGGTACAAGAAGTTTGACTCGTGCATGGTGAGTCAAGGGTACAAGAAAACTACAGCAGATGAGTGTGTCTACATTCAGAAGTTTTCTGATGGAAATTTCATTGCTCTTCTACTATATGTAGACGATATTCTGATCGTGGGGAAAGACGCAACGAAGATCAGCCAGCTGAAGAAGGAACTCTCTAAGTCTTTTGACATGAAAGACTTAGGACCAGCTCAACAAATTTTGGGAATGCAGATCACCCGAGACAGAGAAAACCGGAGGATATGGCTATCTCAGGAGAAGTATATTGAACGAGTTCTTGAACGGTTCAATATGAACAATGCCAAACCAGTTAGCATTCCATTGGCCAACCATTTCAAGTTGAGCAAGAGATCATGTCCCTCATCCAGGGAAGAGATTGGGGAGATGACGTCAGTACCATATTCTTCAGCAGTCGGAAGTCTGATGTATGCGATGGTGTGTACGAGGCCAGATATTGCTCACGCAGTGGGAAAGGTGAGTCGTTTTCTCTCCAACCCCGGGAAAGAGCATTGGGAGGCAGTAAAGTGGATTCTCAAATACCTTAAGGGTACAATGAAATTATGTCTTTGTTACGGGGGAGCTGATCCAATCTTGGAAGGCTATACAGATGCAGATATGGCCGGAGATCTTGATAGTAGAAAATCTACTTCAGGATTCATTTATACTTTTGCAGGGGGAGCTGTCTCATGGCAGTCACGACTACAGAAGTGCATTGCTTTGTCCACAACAGAAGCTGAATACATTGCTGCCGCTGAAGCTGGAAAAGAGATGTTGTGGCTAAAGCGTTATCTCCAAGAGTTTGGAATCAAGCAAAAGGAGTATAAGGTACATTGTGACAGTCAGAGTGCTCTGGATTTGAGCAAGAACTCTATGTACCATTCTCGTACAAAACATATTGATATTCGCTATCATTGGATACGCGAGGCAATGGATCGACAACTGTTAAGACTAGTGAAGATCCATACGAAGGAGAATCCAGCTGACATGTTGACGAAGGTGGTGACTCGAGAGAAGCTAGAGCTATGCAGAGACATAGCAGGAATGTTTATTTCGGATATGGCTGGAGGGGGAGAATTGAAGAAGTCCAGCCATCCCCAACAAACTCAACCTACCATTCAACAACCATCTACCTAACCTCCACCAACCACCCACCATTGTTAAAAAAGGAAGCTTCCATGTTCACACCACACCTACCCACTAACTCATGCTATAAATAGAGGTGGATACCTCAGTTGGAAGGCATCCTGAAAATTAGTGTTCATCACCAAGAAGAGTGAAAACAAGAGTGATCCTAGAGAGTGATCCTTGTTTGTGAGTTTGAGAGTTTTTTATGAGTTTCGTAAATACTCGTATAATCTATTCTTGTGGGTAATAGAGGTTATTTTTCTCTTAAATTCGTGTCTACCAACGCCCAATTGATTCTAGGTAACCCAACAGATGCTGCACCTCAATCCCAGGAAAAAACTGTTTAAATTCTACATTTGCCACACATCTGTCTAATCTTTTAAAGGTGCAATCTTCTTCTGCCCGACCACTCCACCATGTATAAATGCTACCCTTGAAGCCCAGATCCACCAGATTATAGGTATTTATGCAATGCCTGAAATCATCAATTTCACTGATGTGAACTGGGAGCCCTCCAAATTTTTCCTCTTCATCCCATATGACATTGAAATCCCCTCCTACCAACCATGGCACATACATGTCATTTGCCATGTAGTACAAGGAGTCCCAAAGTTCAATCCTGTCTGTGGCATCACACTTAGCATACACCAATGTAAGTATAAATTCCATATGAGTTTCTGTATAAAATAGCTTGATAGATAGTTTCTGTACTAGGTCGTATACTACAGTTACCCCATAAACCTCATCAATAAAGGCCCAAATCTTGTTTGAAACATTGGCAATTGCGTGGGCAAAACCAATTCTATTTCTATATCTTTTTAATATTCTAGCTTGTTGCATAGGTTCCATCAATCCAATAAACTCATAATGATTCTTCCTGTGCAATTTGATTAGCATTTCAAATGCTTGTTGAGTATTGGCTGACCTTATGATCCAGATTAGTGCATCCATTACTGTTTGGATTGAGACAGTGATAAATTCCTCCTTGTTTGGACTCCACCTACAGGTGCAATAGGATTCAACTTCTGTTGCTTCTTCCATTTTGCTGCAGATTTCACCTTCTCCATATGCCTAGGTGAAAGGCCTCCTTGCCTTGCTATGTTCTGAAAGTTGTGAGTGATGGATTCCTGATCCATATCATGACCAGAGCTGTGATAAGCAGCTTCTATACCTTCATTCTCCTGATCAACTGCTATGTCCATAACAACTTGCTGTGGTAGATTGCTCAACATTTTGTGTTTCTCCCCTCTCCTTAGGATCTGGTTTTGTTTCTGCTCCAATGGAACAATATTTTTTGACATCTCAGATGGTTGATTTTGCTCCTCAATGGCTGTAATATTTTCTAGTTCCTTCTAAGTTTCTCCTGGAGGTGTATTCTGATTTGATCCCTCTCTAGTTCCACCAGGATCAACTGCCTCAACACCTATTCCATCTGTCACCTTGATTTCTTCTCCTTTTGGTTCACTTTTCTCCTGGTCACTCTTTGAATTTGTTCTTTGCTCATCAACATTGTTATCCACAAGGACAATATCATCCCCATTGACACTTTGTTCCTCATCTTCCTTCTTCTTTTGGACTGGTTATTCATCAACCGTTGCACCCAATGGTACCATAACTGCATCTGAATCATCCTCTATTTGATCCGTCCATAATTTCCCTCCACTCTATTGTACTTTGTCAGTCACTTTAGACTTAAAATTATCATTGGATGGTATTTTTGGAGCATTTTCCAATTCCCTCTCCACTAATGTATCCTGTGAAGGAATAATCTGGCATAAAGTGTTGACCTGCACCACATTTGTTTTGAAGGCTCTTTGTACCCATTGAGCATTCGACTCATTATGAAAATGCTGCTTATTACTCAAATCTTCTTGTACACCTTGTCCAAATATCTCACCTAATTGATTCACTCCTTTTGCCTTGGTACTCCCAGACGGTTTGAGATTCATAACAGGTGCTGCAGGGCTTGCGTCCACACTTGCTGAGTTCCTCATACCATCTGATGCTTTGTCACCCCCTTTTGATTTAGGTTTGTACACATGAGAAGCAGGATTCAACCTTGCATTATTTTTCTGAGGCACTTGACCAGCCTTTTCCTCAACTACAACTACCTGATTGTTTTCAGTGTCCTCACTATTTCCACCTCCAATACTTCAAACTTGTTATTAATCTGGACATGCTGATTTTTGTTCTCTACAGGAACAATTTCCTTACCTGTGTTTGCAACTTCTTCTGATTTCCTCTCCCTTGCTTGCACTCTTCTGTCTCTTACTTCTTCCCATTGACCTTGTGGATTTCCAACAACTTTGCCACTTTTCCTTGTCTGCTCGCACTGGTGCTTCAGTTACGCCTTGTTTCTCCTCATTCCTGTTGGCCATTAGCTCTGGATGGATTCTCCAACATTCCATCATGTCATGTCCTTGTAGTTTACACTCTCTACAATATTTTGGAAGATAATCGTACTTTATATTAACCCATTCAGTTTGAACTTCCCCATCATCCTCATCAACTATGTCCATACGTACTTTTTTAAGGAGATCAGGTAAGAGGTCAACTAGAACCTTAACACGAGCACAACTAGGTTGTGTCTTTTTCACAGTTGCTTGATCCAGTTACATTGGCTGCCCTACTGCTGATGCTAATGAAAATAGGCTCTCTTTAACAAAATATGTAGGCAGCAAATTTGGAAAAGAAATCCAAGCCACCACCTTTGGTGTCTCTTCTCCCACCTTAAATCTCACGTCATAGAGAAGAGTTATCAACTGATATTCTTCACCAAATTTGTCTTTAACATAATATACTCCTTTTGACGTAAAATCAAGATAACCTTGCCACAATGTGAACCTTATCAAGATATGTCTATCACGTAACACACCAATCAAGCACTCACCTTTGATTCCACATTGAATAGGAACAATCTTACGTATCTCATTGATATCAGGCCATCCATAGGAGAATTTTACATACGACTGCATACTGCAATCCTTCAATGATGTTCATGCATGTAACTTCTGACTCCGTGAAACACATAGTAGGCTTCCCCTGAAAGATTTTCGCACGTCTAAACGCAATGGGCTCAACTGTGGCTGCTCGATCTTGCATGTTATTTGTCGTAGGCTTGACTGCCGCTGCATAGTTCATGGTTTGTGGATCGTTTGTAGTTTTTGGAGGTTGTGGATTGTCGTTAGAGATGGTAGGAGGCTGGGCGGGGGTTTGGGGGGCTGACCAGCTGAAAAAAATGGCTAGCCGCTGGCCATATTGGCCATGGCAGCATGAACGAAGGTTTCTCTCTCTAGTCGCACGGAATTTCGCCAGAGCCTCTCTAAAGCTCGGACGCGGTTTTTGGTTATAGGGTTTTTCAGTTTGATGGATTAGGGTTTTTGGGGTGTGTTTTTTTTGTTTTTGTTATTGTTTTTTATCGCCAGAGCCTCTCTAAAGCTCGGACGCGGTTTTTGGTTTTAGGGTTTTTCCGTTTGATGGATTAGAGTTTTTGGGGTGGGTTTTTTTGTTTTTGTTTTTATTTTTGACGAAGATGATGAAGATAACTTGTGTTATTTTCTAAGTTCTGTCCGTGTAGTCCTCAGTTCTCAAAAAATGTGAGAGAGTGTTATGTGTCTGAAGAGCACCAAAAATCATGTCAAACTCCAAAACTCTCGGTTTCACCGCCCGATTGTTCTCCTAAGTCTTAAATCATTCCCGGAACTAGTTGAATCATCGAAAGTCCATTCCGAACCCTCTAACTCACAATTTAGCATCCGGTTGACTTTTCCAAACTAAACTTTTCTTAAAGAGACTATATGTCTCATTTCTAACAAAACTATATCCAAATTACTTCAAATTCACCAAACACATATAATGAAATATATAGAAGCATAAAATCGGAAAAACAAGATGGAAACACGTGAGACAACTGATCGGGTCGTCACACTAACTCAACAAATTAACGAAAAGTAAAAAATAAAAAAATAGAAATAAATAATATAACAAAAAAGGGATACATCTTAAAAGATTCAAAAAAAAGATTATCCTAACTACGCACCATGATTCTCAACCACATTCTCCCACTTCAACTCCCACTCTAATTCTTTGGCACAAGACTTGATAACTACCATTGTTCTTCTTTATAAATAAAAAACACTTAACCAAAGAAAAAAAGAAGGAGAAACGAAACGGGAAGAGAAAAAAAAAATAAAAAATCAAGGGAACGAAATTGAAAAGGAGAAAAAAGGAGGAAAAGATAAAAGAAGATCAAAGAAGAAAAAAAAGAGGAGGAGAAAACGTAAAAAAGAAGGAAAAAAAGGGGGGGGGGGGGGGGGGGGGATATCTGACAAAAGGCAAACAAAGAAACGAACAAAAAATAGAAGAAAAAGGAAACGAGGAAAAGGGGGAAAAAAGACGAAACAAAAGAAAGATTTTTTTTGTTCATTTTCAATCTTGGATTTTAGGTCTTAAAAATAGATTTCTCTTGAACTGTTTGAATTGGGTTCGAATTCGATTAAGGTGTAGATTGTTTGGAGTAGGCTCGTTGTTTCGTTCGAGTATTTATCAGATTTACGTTCCGACTGTAGCGTTTGGTTCATTTAATCGTGTAACTACTGGAAATTTCATCAATTAAAGTTTATAGCCGTAAGTTATAATATGTTTTTTCAATCTATGTGTTTCATTGTTTAATTCAATTAATGATTATGCTACTTTCAATCCTGTTTTTTATAAAATTTTAGATTCTTTGTTATTATGATAATAATGGACAATCAAAAATGTAAAAGAAAATATTAGTTCATTATTAGAAAATAAATCGTTGCATAAAAAATATTAACGGTAACAATATATAATTATAGTTTTTATTTATTATAATTCTTCATGTATATTGTTGAGTAATACAAAATCATTAAAAAAAACTAAAAAGCAAGACAATAAGTACCTCTTCTGCATGATTAAATATCTAATTTATAATATTATGATTAATTCACGTTGTAACTTTTTCATCATCAAATTGTCCGAATTAACTAACGTATCCATACTTAGGAAATAATAAAGTTACTAACTTGAAAAAAAAAATTATTATTATTTTATGTAGGAATGGAGATAATGAATTAATACTTCTAACATTACAAGAAAAGGCCAAAAAAAAAACATGTCAAAAATAACGTCAAAATAAGATATCTTGAACTAATTACTAAATAAGGTGTTTCAAATTTATTATTCCGTTGGTTAGCCTTAGAATTCTTTTTTTTTTTCTGTGAAATATTAAATTGCTAATCTAGTTTGTTTTGTTCCGTACATTCATTTTTATGAAGACATTAGGGGTGAGCTTATGTTTTTTCTTTTTAGCCACTGCACCATATTCACATATTATGTTGTTTGTTTATAGTGTATTTTTTTTTAAATGTTAGTTTCATTGATCTCAAAAACAAATATGTACATTATAGAGCTAGGTAGTAGTTTGGACTAGCTACTACGCTGATACAAGTATTCCTACACTATCTTGACTATCTAAACTCGAGCAAACTGTCTGTCTAATTACAACAGCTAAGGATAGTAATTGAGTTGTCTTAGACCAGGTTGCCATTGGTTGCATTTGCTGCCTCGAGTGTGCAAGAGTAAGGCAATCTCTTTACAAGTCAGTTCCTCCACATAAGCAGTTCCTTCAAATCGAATGAGGTTCCTTGCTTTCCATATGAGGGCAGTAGTAGTGACAAATGCTGAAGCTATTATAGAATTCTTCTACAGTCGACTTTTAGCTTTATTGCATGCCCAAGGAAGTTTAGTTTCCCAGCAGCCAATTGTTCTGATATGCCCCAACCAAATACATATTCTGGACCACAGTCTGTTTGTAATAGGGCAATCAAAGAACAGATGATTGAAATCCTCTATATTCTGTTTGCAGAACACACAATCTGTTGGAATTAGTATGCCCATGTTCTGCAATCTTTCAACACTAGGAAGTTTACGTTGAGCAGCCAACCAAACAATGAATTTATGCCTAGGTAGGACATTAGAAATCAGCATCAAATTCTTCCACTCAACCTTGTTGAAACTGGGCAGAAGAGTGAGATAAAGTTTCTGGATTTAAAATTTGTCCAGGCTGCATACACTTTGTAGTCTGTCAATTAGATCACCTTGAAGCTGTTGGTTTTCTAGGATCAAAGTTCTACTTTCCAGTACCTTTCTAACTACCTATGATGTTGCTTTTGGAATGCTGATTGTGGCATTGCTCCTTTGCTTGATGTAATAAGAATGAACCCATCGAACCCATAGACAGTCTTTCTTCCTAGACAAGTCCCAAAGCAACTTTGATATGGCTGCTTTGTTCCATATCTTCAAGTCTAGGATATTTAGTCCTCCAGCTAATAAAGGTCTGCATACTTTGTCCCAAGCCACCAGTGACCTTCTGGACAGATTAGCTGAACCAGTCCATAGAAAAGTTTTGCAGATGGCTTCAATAGTTTTCAGTACTTTCTTGGGCATAATGAAGACATGTGCCCAATAAGTCTAAACGCCAAACACCACAGCTTTGATCAATTGGCTCCTTCCTGCATATGATAGTAGTTTTGCTGACCAGCAAGTAACCTTATCTATAATCTTTTCAATTAGGGGCATATAATGGTGGATTGCCAGCTTCTTAGAGTCAAGTGGAATTCCCAAGTATCTGAATGGAAGTTGGTCTGCAGTGAATCCCAAGGTGTCAATGATTTGTTCTCTGATGGTTTGCTGCACTCCAGCCAGATAGATAACACTCTTGCTGATATTTGCCTGAAGACCAGATGCTTCAAAAAACTGAAGAAAAGCTTTATCTAAGATCAGGATAGACATAATATCATGCTCTACAAAACATAAGGAGGTCATCAGCAAAACAAACATGAGAAACATTGAGCTTTCTGCATTTGGGATGGAAGTTAAAGTTCACATCCTTGTGCAGCTGCTGAAGATCTGTTAAGATATTCCATTGCTAAGACAAACAGGTAAGGTGACATAGGGTCACCCTGTCTAATACCTCTCTTAGCATTGAATGGTTTAGTTAAGCCACCATTCATTACTAAGGAGTAAGATACAGAGGTGACACAGGTCATAATCCACTGAATAAATTTTGCTGGAAAGCCCAAATCAATGAGAATCTGCTTTAGAAAATTCCATTCCAGTGTATCATAAGCCTTCCTTAAATCCACTTTGAGAACACATCTGGGAGAGACACCTTTCCTTGAGTAACCCTTAAAGATTTCATGGCTTAGCAAGATATTGTCTATAATACTTCTTCCTTCAATAAAAGTAGATTGAGCAGGACCAACTAACTGCCCAATGACAGTCTTCATCCTTCTGGTGATAATTTTTGAGATGATTTTGTAGACAGTAGTGCAGCAGGCAATATGTCTGTTGTCTTTGATAGTGGTAGGAGCTTTGACTTTAGGCACAAGTGCTATAGCAGTGGTGTTGAACATATGAGGCATTTTGCTTGTAGAGAAAAATTCCTTCACAGCAGCTAGAATGTCACCTTTTACCATCTCCCAGTTCTTAGTGAAAAACTCCACTGGAAAGCCATCAACTCTAGGTGCTTTATCTTTGGGCATATCTTTGACAGCTTCAATGATCTCTTCCATTGTTACCTCTTTAATAAGAGTTCTTTGCTGAGCAAGGTTTAAGCATTGTCCCTCTTTCATAATTTCAGAGTTGATACAAGGCATTTCAACAGCACACTCCCCCATTAATAATTGAAAAACCTTGATGAATTCCTGCTCTACAGTTAAAGGGTCAGTTAGTTTCAAACCTGATTCGTATAAATGGAAGTGATATTGTTTTGTCCAGTTCTGATCTTCCATTGAGCATGGAAATACTTAGTGTTAGCATCCCCACACTCAATCCAGCATGCTTTGGACTTCTGCCTCAGAATTTTTTCCTCCACATTACTCCACTTTTCAATTTCATCAATTGCTGCTTTTCCCTCAGTAAGGATTGACTGTGTTAATGGGATGGTCTGCATTTGATCTTGAATAATACCTAAATTTTCCCTTGCATGTATAATTTTCTGCTTGTAAGTTTCCATGTGGGCATTGATCACCTTCAAGTGCTGTTTCATGTCCTTCAGTTTTTGCCATAGTTGCTGCATAGGTGTTGTTCCATAGTCCTATCTCCAAACCAGTTGCAAAATGTCATGAAACTGAGGTTGTTCCATGACATCAAGATATAGCCTGAAAGGTTTAGGGTGCAAAGGTTTATGAACACCAAATTTTATCAGGATAGGGGAGTGATCTGAGACTGAGGGGTTCATAAAATCAGCTTCCAAATGCCCATACTGTTATAGCCATTGAAAGTTACCTAGAGCCCAATCAATTTTACAATATTCTCTAGTGGAGGAATCTTGCTTATTTGTCCAGGTGAAATGCCAACCTTTAACTCTAAGAGCAGTGAGTTGCAGGTCAATAATAGTGTCTTTGAAATCTTTAACTTCAGCATCAGTGACTGGGGAGCCAATTCTGTCATCAGTACACAACACACAGTTGAAATCACCACTGATCAGCCAAGCATCTTGACTGGGAATAGAGGTTGATCTCAAATCACTCCACAGTTGGTTTCTAAGCAGTGCAGTGTTATGTGCATAGATAACACTTAAATGGATTCTGGCTAGGCTTCTTGTGTCTTCTAAAAAACAGTAAATGAGCTGATCAGTGATGGAGGATATATGGATCAGGATGTGAGGTCTCCAAAGAAACCATATTCTACCATTAGCAACCTTTGAGTAATTACATTGAACATTCCAACCCTTAGCAACCTTGACAAGTATCTTGTTTGCTTTATGTTCCTTGACTCTTGTTTCTAAAACTCCCATAACATCCACCTTATTAACAGTTAGGAAGTTTTTCAACTCCTTTTGTTTATGGGCTTGATCAAGCCCCCTAATGTTCCATGTAACAATAATCATAGGAAATTAGGGGTTAGACTGTGTGAGGGTCTCGGATCAATCTGCTGAACCCTGCTCCTAGGCACATCCATAGTGGCTTTCCCTTTACTTCCATTATCATTCAGTTGCTCAATGTTACCATTGGTTTCATCAACTGCAATGACTGCACTTTCAGGCCTTCCTTGATTAACAGGGTCACTTTGTGAATGCTGCTAGAGACTAACTACACTGTTAACATTCACCATATTAGGATTTTGCACTGCCTGCATCTCCAGTACTTCTGAATTCCCAGCATTATCATGAATATTCTGCACTTCTGCAATAACTACAGACTGCTTAACAATCCATTCTTTTGTAGCATTTTTCCTCTGCTGCTTCAATTTACCTTTCTGCCTTCTTGGCTTCTCCTGCTCCTCCTTATCCTTTACTTTACTATTATCAGCATAGTACCAGCATTCAATTGAATCATGCCCAAATTTTAGGCAATGATTACAGAAACTTGGCTTCCAATCATACTCAATTGACTGGATCTTAGGCCCATAAGGAGTATCAATTTCTAATTGATTTGGTAAAGGATGAACAACATCCACCTCTACTAGCACACGGGCAAATGAAATTTTTTCATAATGTGCAGTAAATTTGTCAGTGTATAATGGCTTACCAACAGCACTTGCCATTTTGCTGAACACCTCAGTAGACCAATAACCAACAGGAATTCCAGGGAACCGAATCCAAATAGGAACATTGCTTAGAACATCACTCTGAATTGAGAAATCAACTTCCCACGGTTTCAAAATCATTGGTCTGTTCCTGTAGTAATAGGGCCCTGATTGGCTGACTAAATTTCGATCCTCGATACTATTGAAGCGAAAAATACAGTATCCTTCAACATGAATCAGTACCTGAGGTTTAGCCATAAAATTCCACACTTGCATGACAAAGTTATCCATAATTTTTTCATTCGAGCTATCACCAATTTTGTATCCAATCAATGCATTCTGCCAGTAATCCAATTGAGGCTTTAGATCGTCCTCACTGATCTTAACTACCTTAGTGCCATCTCGATCAGTGGGGGGAATGAATGTAAGCTGTTTGCCCATCTGAGAATCGCGATTTCCGCGCACCTCATCCGCTGCAGTCGGTAAGGATTTCTCCGATCCAATGGCATCGGTAAACTGCAACCGTCTCGCAGCAATGTTGGAAGGAACTTCAGTCATCAGCAATGGCAATTCACAGTTCTCTCCCTCTGCATGCATCACATCGGTTGATTGAAACTTCTGGGGTAGAAAGTTTTCAAATGTTAATGGTTCAAGCTCTTTTGTAATACCATGCTCTGGTGTAACTAGTTGCATGTTTGTGGGAGGGGCGTTTCGCCGGCGACGAGGCATATTCCCGACAACAATGGCGTCCTGCTATTGTGCACCGGTCGCGTGCTTAACGTGCGCCGGGAGTAGTTACTTTTCCGTGAGCAACAGAAAGTTACTTTTCCGAGCAAACTTTTCCGTTTTCTATTATTTTTGTTTATAGTGTATTATTATTTCATCTACAAAGTGATTTTCATAATATGCCCCATAATAATCTCAAACTTAGGAAAGAAATAAATCACGAATACACTAGAAAAACTATAAATGTGCTTTCAATATTAGCCCATGTGTTCATACCCGAACCTTGGATTGATATGCTTAAGTAATAAAAGATTCATGTGCGCATTCCTACGTCTCGATACCTTTAGATTTACAATAATTATATTGTGTACATTTCGTACCTTGGTTTTACATCTACCGTCAAAGGAATACCTTGTGTGCGTATCACATCTTAATGAAAAAAATTAATAAAAAATATAATAAATTAAATAAAGTGGCAATAGACAAGCCATAAGCAATAAAATACAAGAATAGTCCATAATTGATTTAAGCCGAACATTAGTCAATAAAAGCGACCGTGCTAGAAACATGGGACTCGAGGGTGACTTACACCTTCCTCTCGGTCAACAAAATTCCGTACTCAGTCTTCTATATCGTAAACCATAAATAAGAGTCAAACCTTCCTTTTGTAAGGGGATTCAAATAAAAGGTGACTTGGAACACCAAAACTCAATTCCAAGCGGCGACTCTAAATAATAAATAATCCCTTTTCAAAGCGTCACTTCAATTGGAAAAACTCTTCTAACTCAACCTCATAATAGGATTGTGTGGGAAAAAAGAAGTGTGACAAGGTTCATAAAAAAGAACCTAGTGACCAATACTCATTGCTTTGCTATGACTTTCGAGTTCATTTTATGATGTTTGGGTTCATGCAATACAAGTTTTTGATTATATTCACTTTTTGTGTGTTAATGTACATGATGATTATATTGATTTTTTTTGACGGATTTCGATTCGCCTGAAATTTTGTAGGTTCATAGAAAACAGTTAGTGACCAATGCTCGTCGTTTCGCCATGACTTTCGGGTTCATTTTTTGGTATTTCAGGGTCATATAACATAAATTTATGATTATATCAACTTTCGCGTGTACATGCTGATTTTATATAATTATTTTGACAAACTTCAAATGGCCTGAAATTTCGTACGTCCACAAGAAACAAAATTACAGCCTTTAGTAGATAAGCCAGAGTTAACTCATGATAACTCTTAGCCCTAACTTCCGATGAATGAGAAGTCTAGTTATGTCACGACTCAGATTTTTTCATCATCGGGAGTCGTGATGGAGCCTACTGTCGAAGCTAGGAAAGCCAATCTTTATAATCATTTTCACAAAACTTAAATCTAAAACAAGTCAAATACTAAAATAATTAAGTAAAACATGCGGAAGTCTTTTAACAGCAATAGAAAACAAAATGCGGAACTTAACAACATATCTTTACCCAGTATCTGGTGCCACTACTCACGGACGACTAAAAGAGTACTACAAGCATGGTCTGAAAGAAATACATAACATGTCTGTTTGATACAACTAAAAAAACTGGAAAACAAAATAGAGGATACTCAGCGCCCGCGAACGCCAGCGAACTACCTCAGAGTCTCTGGACTGAAGGATCGCCCCCTAACTACTGCTCCGATCAGTAGGCTTTGTCCTGATATATGCACAAAAAGGCACATAAGCGTAGTATCAGCACAACCGATCCCATGTGCTGGTAATTGCCCGGCCTAACCCCAGCGAGGTAGCGACGAGGCTAAATCGGACCTACCACAATCAACATGTACAGATGTATGTGCAATAATAGAAAAATAACAAAATCTAAACAGATAATGGGGAGGGGACATGCTGGGGGTATAACAGTTCATGTTTTTAATCATCAACATTAAGAAATGGAAACTGTATAACGAACACCAATAAGAGAAAACCAGTAAAACAAACGTTGCACGGCACCACCCACGTGCTTTTACTATACGTCCTCACCAAGATTATCCATCACAATGTACGACATCACCCATCGTACTTTATCACTCATCCTCACCCAATAAATAGCATAAGCAGTTACACGGCATCACCCATCGTGCTTTATCACTCTTCCTCACCCAGTCCATAGTAAGGAGCAAATCAATGATTACACGGCATTACCAATCGTGCTTTACCGCTCATCCTCACCCAAACAATGATCACAAATATTGGGGGCGAAGATATAAACAACAATATTAATCCTCCCGGCTAAGGGGAGTATTTCAACAACAAGTCCCGGCAAGGGAAAGAAATTATACAATAAGTCTCGGCAAGGGAAAACGATTCAAGAACAAATCCCGGCAAGGGAAAAATTCCAAAATTTCCTTCCTTAGCTCATTTGCTTCTCAACTATCATTTCACGATTCATTTAACAAGTAATTATCACAATTGTTCACTTCTTTCGACAATTTAAAAGAAATTATGACTCACGGTCATGCTAGACTCGGGTGCACAGGTAACCGCCACCATACTTATACACCGACTCCACATAGCACATAGCAAATATTATCCTAATCCTATTCCCTCAAGCCAAAGTTAGATCAAAGACTTACCTCGAAAGCTTCCAACTCAACTCACGCCTCTAAAATAGCATTATCCCTCGAATTCGCTTCAAAACTGGTCGAATCTAACCACAGTTACTCAAATATATCAACAAATGCTAGTTAAATCAGTTTGAATGCATAAAATAGAATTTCCAAAGTCTTACCCAAAAATTCCCAAAATTCCACGGGCCCACGTGGTCAAAACTTGAGGTTCGAACTAAAACCGTGTTACCCATTCCCCCACGAGTTCATATATAATTTTTTTTTGAAATCGGACCCCAAATTGAGGTCCAAATCCCCAATTTTATGAAAACCTAGGTTCTACCCCAAATCCCCATTTTTGCCCATTGAAAGCTTTGGTTTTAAGTTGAAATCATGCTAAATGATGTTAAAGTTTGAAGAAATTGAGTAAAAGTTGACTTACAAGTAATTTGGGAGAGAAAGGGTCGAGAGAAAATCGCCAATGGAGGTTTGGGTTTTGAAAATATGAAAATGAAGTTTGAATTCGTCCAAGTATAAGTTGCACAGGTGCAGATGTCGCAAGTGCGATATTTTGTTTGCAATTGCGAAGGATGCAGAAAACAACGGAGGTTCGCAATTGCGAGAAAATAAGTCGCAATTGCGAAGAAGGCACAAATGGGACAGGCATCGCATTTGCAAGAATGTCTTCGCATTTGCGAAGACTGGCTGCTAAGGGGGAGGTTCACATTTGCGAGAAGTAGTTCGCATTTGCAAAGTCTGGCCAAACAAGGGAGGGTCACAATTGCGAGATTTTCCTCGCAATTGCGAAGAAGCAGGCTAAAGGGGGAAACTCGCATTTGCGATGATTGTTTCGCAAATGCGAAGACCACAAATACCAGTAGTTAAAATGCTTCAAAATGAGCCTAACACCTATCCGAAACTCACCCAAGCCCTCGGGGCTCCAACACAAACATGCACCCAACCTCAAAAACATCATACGGACTTACTCATGCGGTCAAATCGCCAAAATAACTTCAAAACCAAAGAATCTACCTCCAAAACTCATGATTTTCATTTCAAAGTTCTAAGCTTTCAAACTTTTCACTTTTAGTCCGAAACACGTCAAACGACGTCCGTTTTCAACCAAACATTACAGATAGCGCTTAACGCACATTTAAGACTTGTAGCGGGCGTCGGAACCAAAATATAAGCCCGATACCATCACTTTTGATCAAATTTTCATTTTCATTTTTCCTTAAGCATTTTCGAAAACAATTTCACAGGAAAACTCTGTACTCGGGCCTCGGACCTAAAATTTCGATTCAGGAAATACGTGCGGGTCCCAAATTTCCTTACTAACCCTCCGCGACCTTCATATCACGGGTCCGGGTCCGTTTACCCAAAACGTTGACCAAAGTCAACTATAGCAATATTATTATTAAAATTCATAGTTTTTAACACAGAATTCAAATATTTCCACATAAAACTTTTCCGGCTTTGCGCCTGGACTGCGCACGCAAATTGAGGCAACCAATTAAGAGGTTTTCAAGGCCTTAGAAGTGCAAAAAGGCAGAATTACGGTGATGACCGTCATCACATCCTCCTTATCTAAAACAATCGTTTGTCCTCGAACTGACAAAAGAAGGAAGTACCTGCGTCGGGGAATAGATGGGATAACGAATCCGCATATCAGGCTCGGACTCCCAGGTCGATGCCTCAGGAGGATGACCTGTTCACTGAATACACACTGAAGGAAAACTCCGCGAACTCAACTGTCAAACCTGCCAGTCTAAAATAGCCACCGGCTCCTCCCTATATGAGAGATCCTTGTCCAATTGGACAGTACTGAAATCTAACATGTGGGTGGGATCATCGTAATACTTTTGAAGCATGGATACATGAAAAAATGGATGCACAACGGATAATCTAGGCGGCAACGCAAGCCTATAAGCCACATTCCCCACACGGTCAAGAATCTCAAATGGGCCAATATACCTAGGGCTAAGCGTGCCCTTCTTCCCGAACCTCATCGCGCCCTTCATAGGCGATACACGGAGCAATACCCGCTCACCAACCATGAATGCAACATCCCTGACCTTACGATCTGCAAAACGCTTTTGCCTGGACTGAGCTGACCGAAGTCTGTCCTGAATTATCTTGACATTATCCAAGGACTCCTGTACCAAATTTGTATCCAGTAACCGATCCTCTCCCGGATCAAACCATCCGACTGGGGACCGACACCGCCTACCATACAATGCCTCATACAAGGCCATCTGAATACTAGACTGGTAGCTATTGTTGTAGGCAAACTCTGCTAAAGGAAAGAATTGGTCCCACGAGCCTCCAAAATCAATAACGCAGGCTCGGAGCATATCTTCAAGAATCTGAATAGTCCTCTCGGACTGAACGTCCATCTGGGGGTGAAATGCTGTACTCAACTGGACCTGGGTGCCCAACTCATGCTGCATCGCTCTCAAGAAATTCAAGGTAAACTGCGGACCCCGATCCAAAATAATAGATATGGGCACCCCGTGAAGGCAAACGATCTCCCTGATATAGATCTCAGCATACCTCTCAGATGAATATGTGGTGGCAACTGGGGTGAAATGCGTTGACTTAGTTAGTCTATCAACAATAACCCATATAGGATCAAACTTCTTCTGAGTTATGTGAAGGCCGGTAAAATCCATGGTGATTCTCTCCCACTTCCACTCGGGAAGTTCAATCCTATGAAATAATCCACCGGACCTCTTATGCTCGTACTTAACCTGCTGAAAATTTAGACAACGAGCCACATATGCAAAAATGTCTTTCTTCATCCTACTCTACCAATAATGTTGTCTCAAATCCTGATACATCCTCGCAGTGCCCGGGTAAGTAGAATACTGAGAGTTGTGGGCCTCTGCTAAGATCGACTCTCAAATACCATCAACATTAGGCATACAATCTTGCCCCTGCAACCTCAATATGCCATCATCTCCTAAAGTCATCTCCCTAGTACCTCCCCGCTGCACCGTGTCTCTCGGGATCATCATACTGCCGCTCCCTGATACGCTCCATCAATGATGAGCGAGAAACCGTGCAAGCTAACACCCAGATGGGCTCAGAAATATCCAATCTCACAAATCTATTGGCCAAGGCCTGAACATCCAAGGTAAGCGGTCTCTGGCTGACCGGAATACATGCAATACTACCCATGCTGGCAGAATTTCTACTCAATGCATCGGCCACCACATTGGCCTTTCCTGGGTGGTAAAATAGAAACATCATAGTCTTTTAACAACTCTAACCACCTCTGTTGTCTCAGATTCAACTCTTTCTGCTTGAAGTACTGAAGGCTCTTGTGATTTGTGTACGCCTCATACGTCACACCATACAAATAATGCCTCCAGATCTTTTAGGCATGAACAATTGCTGCCAATTCTAGGTCATGAACTGGATAATTCTTCTCTTGGACCTTCAATTGCCACGAAGCATATGCTATGACCTTGCCGTTCTGCATCAACACTGCGCCAAGTCCGATGCGTGAAGCATCACAATATACAGTATAAGGCCCAGATCCCATGGGCAAGACCAATACTGGTGCCGTAGTCAAAGCTGTCTTGAGCTTATGGAAGCTCGCCTCGCACTCATCTGAACACCTGAACTGGGCACCCTTTTGAGTCAATCTAGTCATCGGGGCTGTGATGGATGAAAACCCCTCCACAAAACGTCTGTAGTAACCATCTAACCCCAAGAAACTCCTAATCTCTGTAGCTGAAGTTGGTCGAGGCCAGTTCTTGACTGCCTCTATATTCTTCGGGTCCACCTGAATATCCTCTGCTGATACAACATGACCCAGGAATGCAACTGAACTCAACCAAAATTCGCACTTTGAGAACTTGGCGTACAACTGACTATCCTTCAGGGCCTGAAGAACCACTCTGAGGTGCTGCTCATGCTCCTCCTGGCTGCGGGAGTATATCAAGATGTCATCAATGAATACGATTACAAGCAAATTAAAATAGGGCATGAACACTCAGTTCATCAACTCCATGAATACTGCCGGGGCATTGGTCAACCCAAACGACATGACCAAAAACTCATAACGCCCATACCGAGTACAAAGCTGTCTTAGGGACATCAGATGCCCTAATCCTCAACTGATGATAACCAGACCTCAAATCTATCTTCAAGAACGCCTTAGCACCCTGAAGCTGATCAAACAAGTCGTCAATCATCGGAAGTGGATACTTGTTCTTTATTGTCACCTTGTTCAACTGCCGGTAATCAATGCACATCCTCATTGACCCGTCCTTTTTCTTCACAAACAACACTGGTGCACCCCAAGGTGACACAGTGGGTCTAATAAAACCCTTATCAAGCAAGTCCTGAAGCTACTCCTTCAACTCCTTTAACTATGGTGGGGCCATGCTATATGGAGGAATAGAAATAGGGAGAGTACTAGGAGCCAAATCAATACATAAGTCAATATCCCTATCAAGCGGCATACCCGGAAGGTCTGCAGGAAAAATCTCGGGGAACTCCCGAACAATAGAAACATAGTCGATAGATGGAACCTCTGCGCTGGAGTCGCGAACATACGCCAAATATGCTAGGCACCCCTTCTCGACCATACGTCGAGCCTTGACATACGAAATAAAACTACGGGTGGCATTACCTGGGGTCCCTCTCCACTCAAGTCGGGGCAAATCTGGCAAGGCCAAGGTCACGGTCTTGGCGTGATAATCCAAGATGACATGATACGGGGACAACCAGTCCATCCCCAATATAACATTAAAGTCCACCATGTCTAAAAGCAATAGGTCGACACGGGTCTCACGACCTCAAATACCACCATACAGGAACGGTGCACTCGGTCGACCACTATAGAATCACCAACCGATGTGGACACATAAACAGGGATATCTAGAGTCTCACTAAGAATGATCAAATAGGGTGCAAAATAGCATGACACATAAAAATAAATAGATCCCGGATCAAATAATACTGAAGCACCCCTATCACAGATCAGTATAGTACCTGTAATCACAACATCAGATGACTTGGCCTCCGGCCTGGCTGGCAATACATAAAAATGGGGTTGGCCCCCACCTCCCTGAACTGTATCTCTAGGATGATCTGCTGCGGGCTGACCCCTACCTATGGCTGTCTAGGCTGCACCTCTACGGTCTTCCCTCCACCTCTATGATCCCTACCCCCGCCCCTAGCTGGCTGGGAGGCCTGTGGATCACCTACTACCTGAATCGTAGGGCGAGGGCCCTGCTTCTGAGAACTACTCGAGGCTTGAGGGCAATACCTAATAATATGACCTGGGTCACCACAACCATAACATGCCCTCAGCTGTTGAGACTGCTGGCCCTGTCGACCTGTATGTCCTCCCCTGACGCTCTGAAGTGGCGGTGCACTGATGGGGGCTGGTGGTGCGCTGAAAGGCTGCTGATCCGAATAATACTATTGATGGCCACCAACGTCTGGTGTACCATGAGAAACCTGAAGTGCCGACTGGAAAGGTTTCGGGGGATGTCGTATGTCATGGAAATCCCTACCTTCAGATGAGGTACCACTAAATCTGCCAGAATGTCAAGGCCTCTTGTGTAAAACCTGACTACCTCCTCGAACCAATGCCATCTCTACCAGCAGGCTGCATTGATCACCTCCTGAAAAGTAATATCATTGCCGACTCCCATAGCCATCTGTAGGAGAATGGGCTGAATCAATCCATTAATGAACCTCCGGGCCCTCTCCCGATCTATAGGGAGTATCACTACTCCATGGCGAGCGAAATCAACAATCTGGTCTAATACTGTGTAACACTCATGGAGCTCTGCTGAAGACGCTCAAATAGTCTGCGAAGTGCCTCCCGCTGAGTGACGGGGAGAAACTTCTCCAAAAATAATTCTGCAAACTGATCCCATGTCAAAGCTGGTGACCCTGCTGGTCTAGATAAGCATAAACCCCTCCACCAAGTCTTGGCGGACCACACAATCATGAAAGTGCAAAAATCAACCCCATTGGTCTCTACTATCCCCATGGTCCTGAGGATCTCATGACAACTGTATAGAAAGTCCCGGGGATCCTCCGATGAAGAACCGCTGAAAGTAGTAGTGAAAATCTTGGAGAACCGATCAAGTCTCCACAAAGCATCCGAAGACATGGCCGTCCCATCTCCGTCTTGGGCTGTGATGCCTGTCTGAGCTGCCACTGCGGGCTGAACCAACGGAACCTGAGTCTGGGGAGCTACCTGCTCCGGAGTACGTGTAGCAGGAGTCTGAACCCCTCCTCCAGCCTGAGAAGTGGCTGGTGCTACTAGCAACAATCCCGCTCTAGTCACACTGTCCATAAAGCCTGCTTTGCGGACAAGAGCATCCTAAAGATCCGAAGAAAACATCACTCCTCCTGGGACCTGAGCTGGGCCCACTAGAGCTGGTGCAGCCGGAACCTCCTCATCAAGTAAATATGAAGCTCCACCTCTCGAACTGCTGCCTGGGGCTGAGCTCTGCCCCTGCCACGGCCTCTGGCACGGCCTCGACCGCTGCCCCTCACGAAAACTGTTGTTGGGGGCTCGGGCTGCTGCGCGGAAGAAGAAGACACACCTGTTCTCACCATCTGCGAAAGAACAGATTAAAAAGACAACGAATATTTGGGAGACAGAATCACACGACAAGAATGAACAAAGTGAAATTTTCCTAACTCTGTAGCCTCTGGGGAATAAATACAGACGTCTCCGTACCGATCCCTCAGATTCTACCGAGCTTGTCCGTGAGTTGTGGGACCCAAGTAACCTAGTGCTCTAGTACCAACTTTTCACGATCCGGATTTTCCCACCATCGGGAGTCGTAATGGTGCCTATTGTCGAAGCTAGGCAAGCCAACCTTTATAATCATTTTCACAATACTTAAATCTAAAACAAGTTAAATACTAAAATAATTAATTAAAACATGCGGAAGTCTTTTAACATTAATAGCGAAAATAAAATGCGAAAATTAACAACATGTCTCTACGCAGTATCTGGTGTCACTACTCATGGACGACTAAAAGAGCACTACAAGCACAGTCTGAAAGAAATACATAACATGTCTGTTTGATACAACTAAACAAACTGGAAAAAATAGAGGAGACTCAGGTCCCGCGAACGCTAGCGAACTACCTCAGAGTCTCTGTACTGAAGGATCGCCCCCTAACTACTGCTGTGGTCCGTAGGCTATGTCCTGACCTGTGCACATAAAAGCCACAAAAGCTTAGTATGAACACAACCGACCCCACGTGCTGGTAAGTGCCCGGCCTAACCCCGGCGAGGTAGTGGCGAGGCTAAACCAGACCTACCACAATCAACATGTACAGATGTATGTGCAATAACATAAAAATAACAAAATCTAAACAGATAATGGGGAGGGGACATACTGGGGGTATAGCAGTTCAATTTTCTAATCATCAACATCAAGAAATGGAAAGTGTATAACGAACACCAATAAGAGAAAACCAGTAAAACAAACGTTGCACGGCACCACCCATCGTGTTTTTACTCTCGTCATCACCAAGATAATCCATCATAGTGTACAACATCACCCATCGTACTTTATCACTCATCCTCACCCAATCAATAGCATAAAATAGTTACACATCATCACCCATTGTGCTTTATCACTCTTCCTCACCCAGTCCATAGTATGGAGCAAATTAATGATTACACGTCATCACCCATCGTGCTTTACCGCTCATCCTCACCCAAACAATGATCACAAATATTGGGGGCGAAGATATAGACAACAATTTTAATCATCCCGGCAAGGGGGAGTATTTCAACAACAAATCCCGGCAAGGGGAAGCAGTTCTACAATAAGTCCCGGCAAGGGAAAATGATTCGAGAACAAATCCCGGCAAGGGGAAAATACCAAAATTTCCTTGCTCAGCTCATTTGCTTCTCAACTATCATTTCATGATTCATTTAACAAGTACTTATCACAATTGTTCACTTCTTTCGACAACTTAACAGAAATTATGACTCACGGTCATGCTAGACTGGGGCGCATAGGTAACTGTCACCATACCTATACACCGACTCCACATAGCACATAGCAAATATTATCCTAATTCTATTCCCTCAAGCCAAAGTTAGATCAAGCACTTACCTCGAAAGCTTCCAACTCAACTCACGCCTCTAAAATAGCTTTACCCCTCGAATTTTCTTCAAAACCGGTCGAATCTAACCACAATTTACTCAAATATATCAACAAATGCTAGTTAAATCAGTTTGAATGCATAAAATGAAATTCCCAAAGTTTTACCCAAAAATTCCCAAAATGCCCACAAGCCCACATGGTCAAAATTCGAGGTTCGAACTAAAACCGGGTTATCCATTCCCCCACGAGTTCATATATGCAATTTGTTTTGAAATCGGACCCTTAATTGAGGTCCAAATCACCAATTTTATGAAAACCTAGGTTCTACCCCAAATCCCCATTTTTAGCCATTGAAAGCTTTGATTTTAAGTTAAAATCATGATAAAAGATGTTAAAGTTTGAAGAAATTGAGTAAAAGTTGGCTTACAAGTGATTTGGGAGAGAAAGGGTCGTGAGAAAATCGCCAATGGAGGTTTGGGTTTTGAACATATGAAAAATGAAGTTTGAATTCGTCTAAGTATAGGTTGCACAGGTGCAGATGTCACAATTGCGAAGGATGCAGAAAACAACAGAGGGTCGCAATTGCGAGAAAATAAGTCACAATTGCGAAGAAGGCACAAATGGGACGGGCGTCGCATTTGCGAGAATGTCTTCGCATTTGCGAAGACTGGCTGCAAGGGGGGGGGGGGGGGGAGGGGTTCGCATTTGCGAGCAGTAGTTCGCAGTTGTGAAGTCTGGAAAAACTAGGGAGGGTCGCAATTGTGAGATATTCCTCGCCATTGCGAAGAAGCAGGCTAAAGGGGAAAACTCGCATTTGCGAGGATTATTTCGCAAATGCGAAGACTACAGATACCAACAGTTAAAATGCTTCAAAATGAGCCTAACACCTATCCGAAACTCACCCGAGCCCTCGGGGCTTCAACCCAAACATGCACCCAACCTCAAGAACATCTTACAGACTTGCTCGTGTGATCAAATCGCCAAAATAACATCAAAATCAAAGAATCAACCTCCAAAACTCATGATTTTCATTTCAAAGTTCTAAACTTTCAAACTTTCCACTTTTAGTCCGAAACACATCAAACGACGTCCGTTTTCAACCAAACTTTACAGATAGCGCTTAACGCTCATTTAAGACTTGTACCGGGCATCGGAACCAAAATACGAGCCCGATACCATCACTTTTGATCAAATTTTTATTTTCATTTATCCTTAAACATTTTCAAAAATAATTTCATAGAAAAGATCCGTACTCGGGCTTGAGATCTCGGATTTCGATTCCGAGAATAAGCCGGGGTCCTAAATTTCCTTACGGACCCTTCGGGACCGTCACATCACCGGTCCGAGTCCGTTTATCCAAAATGTTAACCAAAGTTAACTATAACAATATTATTATCAAAATTCATAGTTTTTAACACAGAATTCGAATATTTCCACATAAAAATTTTCCGGCTTCACGCCCGCACTGCGCACGCAAAATCGAGACGAACAATTAAGAGATTTTCAAGGCCTTAGAAGCGCAAAGAAAGGGAGAATTACGGTGATGACCCTTTGGGTCGTCACAAGTTAGGCAGTCGAAACATTGTACATCATAGTGACCATTATTTATTGCTTCGCTATGACTTGCAGGTTTATTTTATTTCATTTTGTGATTGTACAACATGAATTTATGATTATATCCACTTTTTCGTATCTATTAGTACATGCTGGTTTGTATTAATATAACTTTGCAATCATTTATTAGTATTGTGAGTAAACTCGTACATATGAATTCCAGCATAATGTGTCGGAGTGAGAAACTCTATGCATATGAAACTCCAACATAACGTGCTAGGATTTGAAATTTTGCAATTCAAAATTCAAAATACCCCAATCCAAACAAGCCGTTAGAAAACTAAAATTATTGTTTATCACTAGCAATTTGGGAAGCTTTAGACTGAGCACTTGAAAATGGTTGAGTAAAGATTAATCCTTAAATGTCATTATAATCAACAATAGTGCAGCTAATATGGAACCAAGTTTGAGCTTTTAACACTAAATTGGTACCTTCAGTTCAAGCAAAATCCATATTACAAAAATGAGAAAAACATTCTTCAATTTGCATTAAGCGCACGTGCCAGACGTTTAACATCAATTAACCTTATACCTCGTCGCAATGTACCTGAAATACCAAAAAATATTGAGCAACATAGAAAGACAAGAAAAAAGACGCGAAAAGGTTTGTTATTCGAACTCTTCAAAAATGTTGTTAGATGCATGTTAGATTCTTTAAATTTAGTATATTTTAGGAGGATACGATATGGATGCGGCAACACTTTTGGAGAATCACTACTAAAAATTCGGAAAAAACCGATCAAAGTAGGTCGGTAATGGCCAATAACTGTCCAAAATACGGCTGTTAACGTGTGATCAGTATTTTGAAGGGTGGAAGGGCATACTGACCAAAGTTGATCGGAAATTACCGACCAACTTTGGTCAGTTAATTAAATTTTAAAAAATAAAACCCGAAAAAATCGACCAATCCAACCAAAATCGGTCGTTATTATAATTATATAATTAAAAAATGCAACATCTGGGAATCAAACCGGGGTCTATGCTGTGGCAGGATACTATTCTATCACTAGATCATTGGTGCATTTTGTTTTAAGACTGTCTTTTATTTCATTTATAATCTTTAATTGTATTTTCGCACGAAAATAACTGACTAATGTCGGTCAGTTTTATTAAAAAATAAAATTACTGACCTATTCGGTCAGTTTTTTAAAGTGACTGGATGAATTAACTGACCGATTTTGGTCGGTTTTTTAATATCAATTTTAATTATTTTAAACAAAAAACCGACCAAAGTTGGTTGGTTTCTTGAAAAATAAATTTTGCGGGACTCAAAAATAGTTTCCCGCGTTTTTACGCCAAAGAAAACCAACCAAAGTTGGTCGGTTTAAAAAAAAAATAAAAAATAAAATATTTTAAAAAACCGACAGACTTTGGTTGATTTTTTTGCCGGTTTTTTGTCCGACCAAAATTGATCGATCGACCTTGATCGATTTTTGTCGAATTTCTAATAATGACTCCTGAGCAACATAGATGAAAATTATGTATTGAAACTTACTCTCTGTAGTAACATTGTCATTTGATGTTAAATTTGTCCCAATTTCTTGATGGTCGCTTGAAATGAATTCAATAGTCGAGCAAGATGTCTTATTTGATATAAAGGCAGAATATTTGGACTTTTCTGCACTTTATTCATCCTTTCTTCTGCTCCTATTCAATCACAAAAACAAAGCTCAATCTTTTATGTAAAGTTAATATAATAGTGTTGCCACCCTGGGGCATGCACAACCTTAATGTCTAACAAAATCATTGGTCTTAACACCTATGAAAGAAATGGCGCCAAATATGTATTTTGGCCGTCAATAAAACTGGTGAAAACTACAGAAAATAAAGATTGAAATTTCAATAGAGAAAAAAATAAAGTCAAGCGGTTTCTAAATATTACTATGTGATTCCTTCTTATCTGGCTAATTCTTAGTAGGCAGATTTTGCGGTACCAATATGGTGGGAGGTAACCACAGGCGGACCCAGGATTTGAAGATCGGAGTTGCACCAAAATCTGCTTTATATATAGGGTGCTCACTACTAATATATCACTATATTTTAAAGACATATGTATACATAAAAGTTTTGCCGAACTTTATGTGTGCCGGCGACCCTTCTCAGTATAGCATAGGTCTGCCTATGAAGGTAACAGGTGCCATATGAAATAGTCGAGGTGCACACCTATGTTGCGCGGACTCTCCAAAATGTTGCTATAACCATGTCAGATCCTCCAAAAATACACTACACTTGAAGGATCCGACGCGCACTAAACTACATTTTCGGAGAGTCTGAACGACATATATGTGCACATAAGCTAGCCTAGATACCACTGTTATTGAAAAAACAACTAACCAAATCATACTTATACTATACATAACATACCTTGGTGCAATGTATAACTTGATGCAGCTGATTCTTCTTGTGATTTATATGATTCATGATCAAATGTAGCCTCAGATAATTGAACCTCAAGTCCTGAAACATGAACAATTGCTTGATTTTCTTCTTCATTTGAGTTTCCTGTACTAGTAGTACTCTCATAATTTTGACAACTTGAAAATGAATTATTCAAAACTTTTTGCCTTCTCAATTGATAGTTTCTTCTACGTCTAGCTAAATGTTTTTCCCTCTCCTCAAGACTCATTGTCTGCCTTCTCAATCTATCGCGAATTCGACGACGCTCTCGTTCTTTTTCTTTTTGTACATTTCGCCAGTTCTTTACAACATGCCATTCTTTAGTTTCAGATAACTCTTCAGTAGCCATTGAACTCTGCATTCATGCAGTTTTGCTAAAGTCTGATTGCACTGTAACAGAAAAATTTATGCTTCAATATGTACAAAGAGACAGAAATGTTTAATATTGGAATAAAATGAATCTGAATAGAGTATAGCCTTTGGCAAAGTGATCAAATCCGTATGTGATGTGTAGGGTTAGGTGCACGTCATGAGTTCATACTTTGCCGCAGATAAAATGGATTTGAATGGTCCTGTAGTCATATTTTGTTCTATGAATGCTAACCAAGTGATACATTGGGGCCATGGGTCATGAAAGAGGTTGACCCCCGTCCTCCTTAACTATGTATGATTAAGGAACTCCTTGTTTTAGTCAGTTCTTTTGGCTCAGGTCGATAGTGGCCTTCGCTTTATGGATTGTCTTCTGCCCAATGCAGTACCTCCCCGTTTTTTGGTTCCCATTGGGTTTACCTTGTTCATAGGTCGGCCCCATGTGTGGGTTTAGGCGCACGTCATGAGTTCAAACTATGCCGCAGATAAAGGACAGTGATTACAGCACCGACCAGTGTTAAGAAAGGCGAAATGCGCAAATAAGCTCCAAGGTCTGTTGGGATTTAAATGCAAATAAGCGTGAACTTTAATGAAGAAAGACACAAATAGAGAAAAGCTACAAATATACATGTGTAGTCCAAGAATAATATCCTATAAGCATGAACACCAAATATACGGACAAAAAAATTGAAGAAAATTTACAATAAAGTAAAATATCAATTGTTTAGTATCGCCTCTTGAGATTAAGCTTGTTGGCAAAGAAAAGTATATCGTAGAGCCTTGATAACAACACTGAAGCGCCTGCTAAGAGACGTGAGAACATATTTTGAGCTTTGCTTCAGGGCTTAAGCGTGCTTTAATCGCACCTTTGATAACATTGGCAGGAACAAGTGCACCTATGTATCGACTCAATTACTCTTTTTGTCTAGTCGGTAACTTACGAACGACAAAATACCAAAAAATTGACATGCAACTAATTTATTAAGAGGATTAATTAGGTGAAAGATAAATGTACTGGTAAAAGAGAAAAGAGTTATATCATATCTAATATCTTTAAAATTTTAAAAAGAAATACAAATTATATATAGCTTGTAATAGGTTATGATATTCTTTACTGTACTAATAATATTCAATAAGCTCCGAATAAAATAAATCCTACATACATATGAATTATGATACAAATGCCAATACCCGACGCCGGATGGAAAACCAAAAAAATAAATAAAAAGAATTACCTTAACTCTATATCCCACGTACTTAATCATCCATAACACACAAATCTGCATCCATGGATAATACAGAAAAAAAAAGACTTTGATTTCTGAATAATCAAGAAAATCCAGGTGGGGAATTCTTTATTTGAAAACGCTCACCATAAATAAATAAAAATTAATTCTTGATAGGGACTGAAAGACCTATCTGTGTTAATGGTGACTGAAGAGAGGGATTTGTAATTTCAGATTTAAGAATAGAGAGAAAAGAAAGCTGAGCTGTTTTTTTTCCTTAATAGAAAAAAATACAAACAAAATCTTTTAATCGCCATTTTTGGTTATTTGTTAAAGGTTTATAAAATTAACACATTAGAATTTTCCACCTTTACACAAAGGGAACAAAAAGATGTGTTTTTATGCGAAATTTAGGGATGTAGATCCATTTGGCTTGCTTTTTACATTTGTAACTGACTACTAATCAACTACTCCGTCCTCATCTAAATTTTGTATTAATAAAATCTACTATACATAAATTGCTAATATTGCCTCCCAAAATTTTCCTTCTTTTTTTTTTCCTCAAAATTGATTTTTCCCTTTTTTTTTTTGTTGCTATTTTCTTGGGGAGAAAGTAGATCTTATTTGTGAAATATAAGTGGGATGCCTCCTCCAATTTGTACCATTAAATTTTGTTGTGCGACTCAAATATAGTGTAATAAAATGGCAATTAGAAACAACGAAAGACATGAAATGTAGACTCTATCAAATGAGAGATTTATTTATGTTTTTTTATAATGGTGGAGTCCAAAGGAATTTGCGCGCACCTCAACAAACTTATGCGCGGAGTAATTCTATCCACTACTAGATGGCTTCTGCCAATGCATAGCACGGGCCCAATACTGTAGAATATGAAATTACTATTTGTGATTAATTTATTTTGATATGAAATTGCATAGAAGGGACAAAAGTTGAGACATCATTGAAGTGACACAGTATTCACGTCCATGAGAATACTAAATATACATATATAAATATATTGTTATTTACATATCAATAAAAAGAGATGTATTTGAAGTGACACAGTATTCACATCCATGATAATGCTAAATATACATATATAAACATATTGTTATTTACGTATCAACAAAAAGAGATGCGTTTTACTTTGAAAATGGCATGATATTTACATCCATGAGATTATCTATATTCACAAAAGGTGATTCTTTGTCCATACTGTAATTGTTCTTCTTTGTAGTGCGACAAAAGTAATGACATCTGCAAAATAACAGGAATATACCAAATTTCAGTACCTATATAACATAATGAATCACCAAGGGTTTCTCTATTTCAAACAACACCACCATTTTACAAGAATATAGGGAAAGCATTGCAGAAGAGTACCCTGAATAAATGGAAGATGCCATGGGTAAGAATCACGAAATTTTCATTTGCCCAAGCCCCGATAAACAAGTACTTCCTTATAGTATGTGTGAGCGTTGAGTTCTGATGATATCTAAAACTCATTATCAGACTAAAAGCAACTAATGCTAAGATGCTCTTCAGGCTGCAGACAAATTTAAGTGAGCATTTTCCATTCAGTGGACCATCTCAAATGCATTTCACTAAAACACAACAGCCAGTGAATACAAATATGAATCTAATTATCGCCATCCTATCCCACCACAAGCGTCTTTAAGTGACCAATATGAAATACCTTTTAGATGACAGAAGCTAGGTGACTAGTAGCCCGTTTGGCCAAGTTGAAAAAACACCTTTTTTTGAAAACTGTTTTTCTCATTTTTCAAATGTACTTTTAGTGAGAAGCAGTTTTGTTCGCCTTTCTTTTTCTTCATGTTTTGTCTTTATTAAAAAGCATTTTGAAAGACGAGATAGGAAAAAACAAATCAGAAGGTCTGAACAAATTTGACAAGCAATGACTGAGGTCATCACACTTCACGCCATTTTTGTTGAAAAGTTAGAACATCTCTACAAGCAAAATCAGATAATGAGATATCAAGCAGCACTATGTTCACAAATTTAAAGCTTTCATATTCCAAAAGATACTTCAGAAGCCTTATGGCTCCAATTTGCTGGTTCTAACATATCCAACAACTTTAGATAAACAAAGAGAAACAGAAACAAATGAAATAAGCTACATACAATGCTGACACTTCACCTAGTTCACTACCTTGGTTAGTGCTCCACACTATTATTACTTACAATTCTTTTTTGATAAATAAGTAAGAATTATTCACAATTCATACTATCTTAAACATCAAACATCATACGTGAAATTAGTTGGTCATTTGTATTGGGAGAAAACTACAATGCCTCTACTCCTTTTGACACATTATTGACATGTTAATAAACCATGAAGAATGAGTTAATTAAGTAATATGGGAGATGGGTTGGTATAATAGACAGATATTAAATAGGTAAACTAACCTCATATCACAGTAGCAAAAGATTAGCTTTAACCATAGGCAAAAAGCAGCAATATATCTATGGCTTTAACCGCATCCAATAAAGCAGCAAAATGCCTTCAAATGCATCCCAAAACAGTAGCAAAATGTGGCTTCAGCTTCAACTAAGAGAGCAAGTGAAATTAAGTAAATATGTTGTACATCGATTAAAATTGCTAGAACGTTCCAAGAGAAAATTAAATAATGCTAAGAGGTGCAAGAGCAAGTGTACGTACGAACTATACATGTCAACCGGGCCGGGTTGACCCGAGACCGGCCCAGACCGGACTAGCAAAAACTGGGACCGGACCGGACCGGTTAGCAGGGGCCGGGCTGGGCTGGGTTCTAGGGGGTAGGGGGTTGGTCCGTTAGGATTTTTTGGTATCGGAACCGGAACGGACCGGTCCGGTATAGTCAACAGTACCGTGAAACGGTATGGACCGGCCCGGTTCCACGGTAAAATTTATTTTTTTAATTTATCACTCTTTTCTCGAATTTAATTTGTCGTAATTTGTCATTCGGAATTTGAAGCTTGAAGTTCAAAATTGAAATACTTGCTTGACGTTAGTTCGTGGTAACACCGGATTTGCGTAATCAAGTGCTCAATTTATTGTCGAATTCGGTGCACTCCCTCCAACTCTTTCTCTTATTTAATATTTTAATTGCATATTTAATTTTAGCTTATTTTTTTATTTTTACAATATGTTTAATGATGCTAGTCCTGTAGCTTCTGGTAGTAATAGTAATGACCCGACTTCTAATCGTAAAAGAAGAAGTCCGGTATGGAATTTTTTGAAATAATAGAAGGTACTAATAGTGTTAAGTGCAAATTTTGTAAGGAAACTTTTCAACATATGACCGAAGAAAATTTAGGAGGGACTGGAACACTTACAAGACATATGAGAGTTGTCCATCCCATAGAATGGGTCAATAATTTTTAAAAGTGGCCTTGATTTATTTTCAGACTTTCAGTTGGGAAGCAATGATTTGTAAGTTTTAGTATGTTTCAGAGATTGGATAGATAGATCGGAACGAAGAAATCAAGGAAAGGAAGATGTTGATAGACCAGAAGACGAAGAACTTGGACTTGGAGATATTGATTATGATGAACATGCTAAGGCGATGCAAAACATTTGAAATTACTACTTCACTAGTTTACTTAGAAAAAATGTAAACATTTCATTTTCTACTTATTAATTTGAAATTGAGAAATAAAGTAGCACTTGCAATAAGTGCAATTTTTTCCAATCTTACTTGTATTCATTCAATTATTACAAAGTATTAATATAATTATAACTTAATAGTTATAATTAATTTCAAAAAAAATTGAAAATACACTAAACCCGGAACGACCCGTCCCCCTTCAACCCGTAACCCGTATGGTTCAATTTTAATCCGAACCAACCCGGCCCCTTAAAAACCCGGTTCTGCTCAACCCGGCCCAGCCCGGATCGGAACACGGACAGGTCGAAAAAATCACGACCCGGACCGGACCGGTTGGACCGTTAAACACCTTTAGTACGAACTACACGTGTTGATATGTTTTTTAGTTATATAATCGGATGAAAGAACAACAACTTAATTATAAAGTTCAAATACCTTACAATTACTTTTTCAAAGGAGGAGTCCTTATTTCCAAGACCCATTTGTAGTAGGAAGCATTATCTTTGTTAGTTATCTCACGAGCTTCGTTTCCTTCAAACCAAGGCGTTCAAATTGCGTTTGCTCCCCGTGGCAACATCCATCATGCTTGGTTGGAACTCTTGGCCGATCTCATTTTCTTTGTTCATGTAAGATGTTACGACCCAAAATCCACTAGGGGTCGTGGTGGCACTAGACACAACTATCAGGCAAGCCAATCAATTTATTTAATTAAATCTCACTTTTAGCATTTTAAAAATCTAGGACTTTTCTTCCATATTTAGAAAATATAAGGAATATGGTTTTCAAATCAAATTTAAATGTTATGCAAGTACTACAGTGCTTCAAACCATCCCAGAACCCGGAGTCACAAGTGCATATGCATTTACTGATAAGGAAAATAAAAATACAACCTTCGTCCGGAATATAGTGGACGGAAAGTGAATACTGTATACTGAAAAGGGACTACCCTAGCTGCGGCCGTCTCAAATGATGCAGCTCGTCAAGTCCCAAAATCATCCGCGATGATAAGTCTAGAAAACCACTGGAACCACATATACCTGTACAATAAAAGGCACAGCAAGTGTAGTATGAGTACAAAAACATTGTGTACCCAGTTAGTATCCTGCCTAATTCCGAAGGGGTAAAGACGAGATAGTCAACATTGACACTCACTAGTAGTCCAGTGACTATTTATCTTTAATAGATATATTAAACAGTGGTTTTATTTTTATAAACATGTTTCTAACCCATATGGAGGAAATAAGTAAGCATATAATTCTTTCATGGAAATTTCCTTAGATTTCTTGTTATTATTAACAATGTGATTTCGAGCCAAAGCAAGGCATAAAATAACTCAAAAGGAGTCCGGACAGCAATACAAGCATGCGCAAATCATACCGAGGCGTCGGTCTGTTCCAATAGAAATAAATGTGCACTTGCCGAGGGTCGACGACGAGCCTATAGATGCATCTATTAATCTTCCGAGGCGTACGACCTGTTCCAAAATAAACACACGCAGACAGACAATCAGTCAAACAATCAATATGGAGCACATATCCAAAAAAGGTCAATTCCTTTTAATAGTTTTTGAGAAAAATGAGTTTAAGTCGTTTAGAAATTCATTTGTTAGTTTAATGTGATTTAAGCAATTTACGCCGTCAATGGGTTCACTATTAATTCAAGTATAACATGATTTTGGGTCCTAGACTACCCGGACAATAGCATAATAGTAGCTACGCAGGAACTCTCGTCACCTCGTGTGTACGTATCCCCCATAATTAAGAGCACATAATCATTTTAACTCACTTATGGGGTAATTTCCCCCTCACAAGATTAGAAAGGAGACTCACTTCGCTCCAAAGATCCACAACCGGCAATCTACATTCTTTCGAAGACTTGGACCAATGTACAATGCTCCAAACAAGCCAAATAACGGAAAACTAATAAGAACATACTCAAATACTTGATAACAATTCTACTTATACAATTTCCCAAATCCATTTTTGAAATGACCATAATGCCCTCGGTCCCACGTATCCGGAATCCGAAATTTCTCGAAGATAAAGGTTCCCATGACCTTAGGATCTCAAATATATAATTTTCTCTTAATACCATAACCAAAATCGTGGTAAAAAGGCCAAAATACTAATTTTCTAGGTTTTCCTCTAACCCTCAATTTTTGCTCTAATTTCCATGCTTAAATCCATATATAAGTGATGTATTCAACTCAAAAGTGATAGGGGTAACTTACCTCAACATTGAAGATAAAATCCTCTCTTGAAGCTCCCCAAAAATCGCCCAAGCCATGAAGAAATGGGAGAAATGAACCAAATCCCACGATTTAAAACAAGGTTCTGCCTCCAGCGCTTTCCGCTTTTGCGGTCCAGGGACCGCTCCTGCTGTCCCGCTTTTGCGGAAATCTCGGCCTCTTCTGTGGTGTCTCAACTCACCCGACCAACCACTTCTACGGTCTACCAATCGCAAAAGCGATTTCATTTCTGCGGAACAAAATCCGGTTATGCGGTTCCTGGCCAAACGTCCACTTCCGCTTCAGCGTCCCTTTTGCCGCTTATACCAACCAGCCGAAATCCACCCGAGGTCCTCGGGACCTCAAAAAATTATACAGACCAGTTCTAAAACACATTAAGGACTTGCTCGAGGCCTCAAATCACATCAAACAACGTGAAAACCACGAATCGACCTCCAATTCAAGATTTATGAACTTTTAAGTTTCCAATTTCTATTTCTGATGTCGAAACCTATCAAATCACATGCGATTGACTTCATATTATACAAACAAGTCAAATTTGATATTACATACCTACTTCAACTTCCGGAATCAGATTCCAACCCCGATATCAAAAAGTCCACTTCCGATCAAACTTCTCAAAAACCTTCAAATTTCTATCTTTAGCCAAATGGCTCCAATATGACCTACGGACCTCGGAATTCACTTCCGATTGCGATCCCAACTCCAGAATCACTATACGGAGCTACTCCCAGTCTTGGAATCCCAAACAGACATCAATAACGCTGAAATACACTTTAAGCCAAACAGATGCAATTTCTTTTAAAATGCTAACTTCCACAATAGGCGCCAAAGCGCTCCCGGGTTATCCAAAACCCGATACGGTCATACGCCCAAGTCCGAAATCATTATACAAATCTGTTGGAACCATTTGATCCCAATTCCAAGGTCATTTACTTAAAATTCTCATCCTAGTTAATTTCTTCAAGTTTATGCTTTTAAAACGAGAATTTTCCTCCCAAATTCATTATGAACATACCGAAATTCAATTCCAACCACGCGTACAAGTTAATGTACCTAAAATGAAGCCGATCATGCCCTCAGACTGCTGAATAACATGCCGAAGCTCAAAACGATCGATCGAGTCATTACATAAGATAAATGGACAACTTTTGTAATGTATCATGATATTTTGTAAATAATTTTTTCATTTGAATTTTGAATATCTTTCCACTCAACTGTTTCTGCACATCCGCAAGAGGTAAAATTTGTTTTTGGGAGGATGAAACTGGTTAGTTACACATGAAAAGAGTGTCATTTTGCCATTTATATGTTTTTTTAATCTAATAGTAATATGAAATATGTACCTTGACATGGTAGATGTCATAAATTTCTTCTGCGCTGAGGCATAACATTTTCTCTGCAGGTTTGTCAGAAATAAAGGCGGTTGCAAGACCACTATTGTCCCTAACAGTGACTTCTAATTGGCATCTCTTATAATGTAGAGCAAATATTTGGTTAGATGAATAAAAACAAAATAACTGTAAACTCTAAATATAGAAGAATCTAGTAGCATTTATTATACCTTGGAATTAGATGAGTGGATCGTTGACAGTTTGTACAATAAATTGTCCTCCGAGAGAAAGATCTCGTGAACAATTGCTTACAGTTTGAATAAGCTAACACACAAATCGTTGGTTCTCATTTTCCAGACAAAGTTCAGCTTCGACATAAAATGCCTGTCCCTATATAATTCAAGAATGCCACATATTTTTTTTTTGTTACAAAAAATAATTAAATTTTGGTAGAATAATATAATTTATGTTGTTCTTACTTGAGGTTGCACTTAAATATTGGAAATAGCTATGATTTCATCCTCAGAGGGAACCACCATAACAGAGCATGTGGAAGATGTACTCTTTGTCTTGTCTGCATTAAGCATTGGTTCAATTGTTTTGGCCCTATAGAGTAGATAAAATGTAAAAAACTGTTTTTGTTTATATTAATGCATTATATCAACAATATGCTTCTACAGATATATAATTCATAAAGAAATACATGCATAATACCATGACTTCAACTCAACAACTTGTGGGTAAGGAGGATTGAAATAGATTGTTGTACTAAATTTGTTCGACAGCCCACTAAACTTGTTCGACGATCCTACATGCATTCAAATATTAAGATTTGATTTCATTGTTTGATATTTAAAAAGGAAAAAGGTAAAATCATGTAAGTACTAATGCCTGATGATGATCTACCAATTTTCTTAGCAAAAATAACTGGGTATTCATTTAGTTGTTTCAAAAATTTATTCCCATAAAGATCAATGAAATCTTCCCAGAGTGTGAATTTTGTTGTTTTTTTCCTGTAAATAATGAATAAAAGATGTTCAAATACTATATTGAAGCCAAATAAATAAAATACAATATTTGCAGCAGCCTCTCCCGTGGGAACATGTAAAATGATTCAAAAACCCAAAACTTGAAGCATATAGAAGAAATATGAAATGAGCATGAGATGACAACAATTCATAGTATTGATGATTTATATCCTGATATAATTGGTCATTACTTTCAACCAATATACTCTTGTATCAAGGAAGTCAAGCAAACATAATAAAAAGTAATAGCTTATTATGAACTTGGACAGTAAAATAAAACTCAAATGTAAGACATTCTTTATTTACAAGGCAGTGTAAATTCAGAAGAGACAAAAACTAAAAAAGTAAAATACTTGCCTTATAAATAAATTCTCCCAAATATTTAAGTTTCAAAAACAAAGGAAGTCAAGTGCTTTGGGAAATAAAGAACGAAATATTTTACTTTACAATCACATAAATCAAGCATCCAAGTTACATCACATATAGTTTAAGCGTATGAGGTTAATATGAAATTGTGAACAATAACAAATATCTAGCTTAGACAAAAAAAAGGATGTCCACATATTTCAATAAAAGGAAGCCCTGTTTCCCTAAGAATAATTTTGGCACTATGAAAATATAAGATGGAAGTTACACCTTTAATCTGGTTAAAGTAATGCACGAAGTCACAACCTAATGGCTAAGATGTTCTGTTTCACACATTGCATTTTCAAGAATCCTAATAAAGCAACTATCCTGAGTTTTAGCCAGAAGCTTTCGTTTCCATGTGTGCTTGATTTAACAAGAACCATATTACAAGAGTGTGTGTGATTCACCCTCTTACCACTAAGCAATACTATAATATGAAATATAATCTCAAACTAAAATGCTACAAAAACAACATCATAGTTGAATCACATGCAATCATTTTTGGCCACAACAAGAGAAAACCAGCAGCTACAGCCGAAAAGTGAGAGGTGGTTGAAGAGGAGGAGTAGGAGGTGAAGGAAGATAAGGAACAACAAATGAAACAGAGGAAAAAATAGGAAGAGGTATATCCTTACTGCTTATGCATAATGATAAATTCTTGAATTCTTCTTCCATTTGCAGCATATGTTGAAAGGCCGCCATTAATCACAATAGCAAGGACATCTTGCATTATACCACAAACAAAAATAAGGTAATATATTATGAAAATAATTGTGTCATAATACTAAAAAGATTTCTGAGAAGGTATAATAAATGGATTGCATATGCACAAATATAGATAATTAAATCTTTAAATACCAAATTCAGATTCTTTAGGTTGATACTCGAAAGTGTCAGATGTTGTGATACTTAGGCGTGTTGGCAGAGGTAATGGATTCTCATGAGGAGTGACCTTTTCAATTTGCTTCTATCAATTGTCAAAGTGAATTTGTTAAGTGGATTTCCATATAAGAAAGATGACTCCTTCACCTGTGTAACCGACACCAAGTAGGTGTGGAAAGGATCAAATAGATCTTCAAAATGCATTATATCAGCGTTGAACATGATGGCTTACTCTTGATTTTCCTGTAAGAAAATAAGATACAGTTAGATTTTGATCATATTTAAATAAATTGGGAAAAATTATACCACAATTATTGTTGGCGAATTTGTGAATTTAGAAAAGAATACCACTTCATCCTGTAGAGTCATGAGTTGTCTTTGGGACGACCTTTATTGTGACGACCCGATCCGTCGTCTTATGTGTTACTGCTCCGTTTTCCTCCTTATTGCATTTCTTCATGTTTCAATATAGGTATTTGAGATCAGGTGTAATTGAATTGGTTTTTGGTTAAAAATAAGGCACATGACCTCTTAGAAGGAAACTTGTTCTGGAAAAGTCAACCGATAGCTGACTTATGAGTTAGAGGGCCTAGATGTGATTTCTTATGATTCGGTTAGCTTCGGAAGATGATTTGTGACTTAGGATAGCGAGCGGAATTGAATTTGGAGGTTCGATGTAGAATTACACTTGAATCGGGGAAGTTTGAATTCTGGTAAATTCCGGTTGATAGGTGAGATTATTATCCGAGGGTCCCAATGAAATTTCGAGAGTTGTAATGGCTTTGTCAGGTAATTTTGGATACGTCTGCAAATTTTCAGGTCATCCGGACGTCGTGTGGTCGGGTTTTGATGGAATGTAAGCTTCGGAAGTTATACTAGAAACTTAGGCTTGAATTCATCGTGATTTATTGATTTTTGTGTTGAGGGACATATTTTTATGGTTGGAACAAGTTCATATGATGTTTTGGAGTAGGTTGGTGGTTTTGGTTGAGGTCCGGGGGGCCTCGGGGTGTTTCCGGATGGTTGATCGGAGGTTTTGGAGTTTATTGCATGAAAACATATTTGGCTTATGGTATTTCTACTTCTGCAGAAGGAGAGCCTCTTAAGGGGTGACCGCAAAAGCGGCGGGTGAGCCGCAAAAGCGGAAGATGGAGGATGGGAATGGATCGCGGAAGCGTAAGTTGGACCGCATAGGCGGATACCGCTGAGGCAGAAGTTTGACCGTGGAAGCGGGCTTTGAGATTTAAGTTAGACCGCGTAGGCGGTCGTGTGGCCATAAAAGCGAAGGCCGCAGAAGTGGTCAGTTGACCGCGTATGCGGAAACCGAGCTGGGAAGAAGGGTTTAAATTATTATTTTTCATCCGCGAGTTTAAGTCATCTTTCCACCATTTTTTGAGGATTTTGAGAACTTTTGGGAGCAAATAAAGAGGGTTTCGAAGGGAATCAAAGGGAGGTAAGTTCCGTGGCCTAATTATTCAAGTTTATGGAAGAATTAACATGGAAACCTGGTTGATTTCATTAAAAAAGGGCTAAAGTTAGGGCTTGAGTTTTGATATTTCAAATTGGAATTTGATAGGGCATTTGAGCTTGGATTCGGGAGTTCTTGGTATGTATGAACTCGTGGTGAGACGAGGAATCCGGAAATATAAGTTTCTGGTGACTTGCGCGCTGGACCTGAGCATGGGGTAAAGCACGGGGATTGTGACTTGGTTCGTCGCGGTTGTTGGTTTTTTACCGCGTACTTGCAAATGATTTATTTTTATCATTATGTCTTGGGCTTGTTGCCATACTTGGGGCTTATTGCCAATTATTTGAACTCTTGTTGAACTATCATCACTGTTTTCGCACTATATGAAATGTCATTGAACTCCGCCCATGTGATTTACACTGTTTTATGAATTCAGCTATATTTTTCTCAAACTTGGAGTTTTAACTTAAATTTGAGCTATTGTTTGATCTAGGTATTATTGTTTTACGGATGCCCGAGGGGTTTTGAATATTTTGGACAGATTGAGGCTGATGGCCATATGTGAGGGCATGAAGGTGATGTAAGGAAGCTTGTAGGCCTCGAGTGTTATGTGTGCATGTGCATATACATGCATGGGTCGGACTGCACGCCGCAATAGCATATTCCATAGGTCGAACTACACGCTGTAGTAGTATATTATATGGATCGGACTGCACGCCGTAGTATTATTGGGCTTGGGCTATAGGAGCCCCTCCAGAGTCTGTACACACCCCTAGTGAGCGCATGATACCCAAATGGATTGGGCTGCACGACCTGCAGCGGTCATATGCATTGCATTCATGCATTTACTACTATTTGTACTACGTGGCATGACATTTAGCACTCATATATCATTGGCATACATACTGTTACTTGCCTTGTTGACCAGATACTATGGTGTTATATGTCAAGGAGTGCTGAGCCCGAGAGGCTGATGTTGGATAATGTGAGTTGGGAGTGAGCCCGCGAGGCTATTTCTGCACTTAGAGGTTGATATTGAGCCAGAGGGTCAAGTTTCATATTATTTCCTACTTGTTGAAATTACCTTTGCAATTGTTGAAAAAGCATATTTTCAGAAGAGATTTTGAACTGATCTTGAGATTTTCCAAAGGGATTTTTCACAGTATTTTGGTTTTTAATAAAAAGGGTTGTTTTGTGTTTCATAGCAGTTTGGTGTGCTCATACGTGCTTTATAATCGCTCAGATATTATTCTCTCTTATTACCACTGAGTTGGAAGTACTCACTTTACTCCCTGCACGTTGCGTGCAGTTGCAGGTATTGTTCACCCTGTAGCGGGTTATTAGCAGGACTAAAGGCCTTATTGTGGTAGTTGAGCAAGGTGACCGCCAGCATTCGTGTCACCGCACTCCATCTTTGTATTCAAGTTTTATCTTGTATATATATATTCATTGTTGGTCATGTAGTAGTGTCCCCACTCATTAGATGCTCGGGACTTGTGACACCCCGATCGGGTTGTATTGGAATGAAATTTCATAGTTAAATGCCATTAAGTAGTATTTTTATTCATTTATGTTTAATAGTTTCTTAAAGAGGATTTGGGGTTGTTGGCTGGCCCTGTCTTCACGAGAGGCGCCATCACGACCGAGTACGGAATTTGGGTCGTGAAAAGTTGGTATCAAAGCCTAGGTTACTAGGTCTCACGAGTCATGAGCATGGTTAGTAAATTCTCGCGGATCAGCATGGAGACGTCTGTATTTATCCTCGAGAGGCTGCAGAACCTTTACGAAAACTTCTCATTCTTGGAATTATTTTCATGCGTACTTGATTTAGTTTGAGATAACTCTTGAAAATTCATTCCACACGTCTGTATGCATATATGAGCGCTCAGTAGTATATGTGCCTTGATGGCTTGCGATGTACCCGATCGAGGGGCGAGAGGTAATCTTCGTGAGTTCATGTTGGGCCAGTCTACAGGACTCGAGGCCGAAAATTTGCCTATGGCTTGAGCACCGATGTTCTGATTGTGTGAGCAAGTGTTTTGAATTTATATGCTCAGTGTTGTTCTTATTAGCCATAATGGCGGTTGGATATCCATGCGATGAGTATGTTAGTACTGCGAGGTGTATCTATATAATTTTGGTAGTGACGAAGAAGCCTGATGGATAATTGATAACTGTTAAGTGTTCGATTCCTATTGTGCTTTAATGTGTAGTCCGAGTTATGGGCGTGTGAAGAATATTTCATGTCTTTTAGTTGGAAAGTAAAGTACATTCCATGTGGCAGTATGAGTATAGCCTCAGAAAGACTAAATGGCTGCGTATTATGTATTTGATGGTGGAAGGTATGTGGAAAGATTGAAATGAGGCGAAGTAGGTGGGTTATCTCCTACGGGGGATTTTGAGAGGTATGATCCTTATGTGTATGTAAAATATCTCATGTGTAATTGAAGGATATGTGTTGTATTTTGAAGAATTGGGACACTTAAGAAAGTGGAATCAACTGATGTGGAAATGAATGCAAGGTTTGCAGAGAATGTGAGTGCTAGATGATATGTGTATTCACAAACTTGTAAATGATTTGTGTTTGATCTCATTGTGGCATCAATAGAGTAAAAGTGTTATGAGTTGTTAAGAATGCCTTGATATGTGGCTTCGAGCCAAGTTGGGGAGGTGGTTGTTGGTCAGATGATTGCATGGTTATGTGCCATGGATGTTCCGTTTTGAGGTAGGATGACAGATCAGTTCTGGTTACAAAAATTGAGCCGAGGATGGCTCGTGTGAAGGAAAATATCTACAAAGGTTATATGGTGCTTCGTAGGTGTGAGAAATACTGAGATGTTTTGAGCTGTTGATGATAATGAATGCTCAATGTATAGAGAAGAAAGATGGTAGTATTTTTATGAAATCATGTTCTGCGGTGTCAGAGCACTAATAAGGCACAAGTGGTTCTGTCCATTAAGGAAGGTGAATTTCAGTTGTATAAGAGTGAATGACATTCGAGATTGGTTTTATTCTGTTCTAGATTTTTGCATGTAATAATCAGGTCTTAAGATTGTATATGTGGCTAGGACTGTGCTTTCAATAGGATAGATCAAGACTTGTGGTATGTTATGTTAATTATGGGATTCTATGTATCGATATCTGGGAAGTAATGGTAGTGAATTCAAATTTTCAGGAAGTTCTTCAAGGTAAAGCATTCTGGAATATTTTATTTTTGGGATGCGTTCGAGAGGGTATTCAGTGGCCTATGGGTCTTAGACGGTGTGGTCTTGTGCGAGTCTCGTGTGGTAACCCGAGTTGAGGTATTGTGGTGCTACAGGAAGGGAGAATATCAAATTAATGATGAATCAGTAAGGAAATTAGATAAATGGAATATCTTGATAATAAACTGAATCGGCATGGTAAGAGTATGATTAATTCTTGTATGTGTTTTAGGCAATGAGCCTTACGGGAATTGTGCAGCAAAGCTCTTGCGTGATGGCGACTACTTAGCTTTGTTTAGTAGAAGGATTCAGTCTTGGCAGTTTAGCTTGTGTAATGGAATTGGGAGAAAGAGTTCTTGATGTGTTTCACCATGGTTTAAAGATGGGTATGTTTCCTATGGGTATGCGAAGCATGGAGTGTGTAATAAGTTTTCTCCTATATGGCATCATTAAAGTTCTTGACTAGTTAAGTGCGTTGATGTCTGCTGCACATGAGAGAGATAGAAGTCCTCATATTATCCTAGTGTGGTATGGTCTATGAGTTATGATATGGAGAATTGAGATTTGCATGTTCAAGGTTTTGGTTCAGTTCATAAAGGGAAATCATTATGTTCTTGAGCAGCACAGACAACTTCAGAAGAGCAAAGAATCAATCTTCAGATGATTAGGGTGATGTAAATTAATGATACGTCAGTAGTATTGCGGCATTTTCTTGTTGGATCGACTGCGGATATTTGAGTTTTTTGATGGCGTAGGGAATTTTGAATATCTTTCGTGGTATGAATGGATATTTGATGTGTGTTATGTATTCGTACGGCGGAGTGTGGGATCAGCCATAGTGATTCATGTATTATATGTATTGGAGACTAGAAGTTCTCGTGATCCGACCATGCGGCGGTTGTGTTTCGTGTGTATCAACATCGTCTAGCAGTTGTTGGAATCTAGGGGTCCGAGTGGATCTTCCTTTGCTTGGTATGTTAGATTTGGGTTATGATATTAGATTGCAGACTGGTTGTTCCAATGTCAAGTTGTCTAGACTAATGTGCTATGGGCTATGTCGGAAAAGCCACAGGATGTGTGATAAGGTGCATCTAATTGTTGTTCTAGAAGAGTAGTTTATATTCCAAAGATAAGCGGACGATTCGAAAGTATGGCTTTGATTATTGCGCCTTTGTGGCGGATGTTAGTACAGAGGTTTCTACCATTGATTTAGTTCCGGTATTGAGAGACTTTTAGGATGCGTTTCTTGCGGACAGGCATGAGGCTATATGTGTTTATTGTAATAAGCAAATTTGACTCGATGTGTATCTCCTTTTGTGAGATATATGTGTAGGATCGAGTGGCACGCCACCACAGGTATGGTATCTGGATCGAGTGGCATGCTACCACGGGTATGTTATCTGGATCGGGTTGCACGCCGTAACAGTGTGATGTGGAGAATAGTTTTCTATATGTTACTTTGTATTCCTTGCTTCACCGTGGGTGTGATGGATTGCTTGGTTTCAGAACTTAATATGTGTGTCGTTGTCTGTATTGAGCATGGTGACTTGGGATGCTTCATGGGTAATAGTGTTTGGATAGAATCGCGCGTTGTGGCAAGGCCACGTGCTGTTATGACCTTTAGAGGATTATTCAGGTACTTTATTTCTCTGATGTGAGATGGGATCTCAGTTATGTGTTGTGATCGTACAGAGTAATTTGAATTACAGCTCTTTCCTTTGAGTAAGTTGTCACGATTTGAGTGTATTCATATCGTTTCTTATTGGTGCCTGTGTTGAGCATGTTGTGGCTTAGGCCGGTGTTGAGGTGTCATATCACTAGAGTGGCGTGTTGTAGTTGAGATGATTGTTGGAGTCATTAATGAGCACGAGCATATTTAATTTCAGCTTGTTATAAAGGTAATATCGAGGTTTGGCTCCGAAATCTGTTGTAGTATCAGTCAGAAGGGAAATGGACTCATGAATGGGTGATTTGAGAGATGGATTCAGTTTATGGCGTGTTTCAATTGCCGTTGGCAGTATATGAAGGTGATGTGATAAGACTGTAGCTAATAAAAAGGTTTTTCTATCAGTATTTGGTTATTGTGGGCAATTGCTGGGAATATATGCTATCGTCTTGAGTGTTGGGTTGTGTAGCATATGGTATCACCTGGAGTGGCGTGTATGGGTTATTACAGTTGGTACAAGTTTATTATGAGTATACACGTGGGGTTCCGAACTGGTGCATGATTTCGGGAAGTGCAATGTGGTTTATGGTTTAGATGGACTATGACTTCTGGCTATGTTGTGTTATTGCACCTGTGTGAGAAAGGGTGACGTGGGATCACCCCGGGTATATGCTTGGCAAGGTCATTCGGCTATTGGGATGCTTCTAATACAACTTTGAGTATGCTCGAGGACGAGCATTTGTTTAAGTTGGGGAGGATGTGATGACCCGACCCGTCGTCTTATGTGTTACTGCTCCGTTTTCCCCCTTATTGTGTTGCTTCATGTTTCAATATCGGTATTTGAGTCGATCGGGTGTGATTGAATTGGTTTTTGGTTTAAAATAAGGCACATGTCTTCTTAGAAGGAAGCTTGTTTTGGAAAAGTCAACCGAAAGCTGACTTGTGAGTTAGAAGGTCATATGTGATTTCCGATAATTCGGTTAGCTTCAGGAGATGATTTGTGACTTAGGAGAGCAATCGGAGTTGAATTTGGAGGTCCGGTGTAGAATTAGGCTTGAATTGGTGATGTTTGAATTTTGGCGAATTCCAGTTGATAGGTGAGATTTTGATCCGAGGGTCGGAATTGAATTCTGAGAGTTGCGGTGGTTTCGTCAGGTGATTTTATGTCTTTAATTTTTGAGGTCATTCGGACGTCGTTTGGTCGGGTTTTGATAGAATGTAAGTTTCGAAAGTTATAGTTGAAACTTAGGCTTGAATCCGTCATGATTTGTTGATTTTTTGTGTTTAGGGACGTGTTTTTATGGTTGGAACAAGTTTGTATAATGTTTTTGAGTAGGTAAGTGGTTTTGGTTGGGGTTCCCGGGGCCTCGGGGTGTTTCCGGATGGTTGATCGGAGGTGTATGAATTTATTGCATGAAAACATATCTGGCTTCTGGTATTTCCGCTTCTGTGGAAGGAGTGCCATTTAAGCGGTGACCGCAGAAGCGGCGCGTGAGCCGCAAAAGCGGAAGATGGAGGATGGGCCTGGATCGCGGAAGTGGAAGTTGGATCGCATAGGCGGATACCGCTGAGGCGGAAGTTTTACCGCGGAAGCGGGCTCTGGGATTTAAGTTGGACCGTGTAAGCGGTCATGTGGCCACAAAAGCGAAGGCCGCAGGAACGGTTAGTTCACCGCGTAAGCGGAAATCGAGCTGGGCAGAAGGGTTTAAATTGTCATTTTCATCCGCGAGTTAAGTCATCTTTCCACCATTTTTTGAGGATTTTGGAGAGCTTTTGGGAGCAAATGAAGAGGGTTTCGAAGGTAATCAAAGGGAGGTAAGTTCCTTGGCCTAATTATTCAAGTTTAGTGAAGAATTAACATGGAAACTTGGTTGAATTCAATAAAAGGGGGCTAAAGTGAGGGCTTGAGCTTTGATATTTCAAATTGGAATTTGATAGGTCATTTGAGCTCGGATATGGGAGTTCTTGGTATGTATGAACTCGTGGCGAGACGAGGATTCCGGAAATATAACTTTTGTAATTTTTCGAGAAGCGGGCCCGGAGCTCGAGTTTTGCTAGTTTCGAGATTTTTGTTATATTCCGATTGTTTTCGATTAGGTGTTGTCCCATTTGCATATTGTGATGTATTCACTCTATTTTTTGCTAGATTCGACGCGCGTGGAGGTCGATTTGAGGGGGAAAAGGCGTCGCGAGCTTGAGATTTTGCCGGTTCGAGGTGAGTAATACTTGGGTATGATATCCTGAGGGTTCGAAACCTCGGATTTGCACATCTTGGTGCTGTATTGTGGTGACTTGCACGCTGGATCTGAGCGTGGGGTGGAGCACTGTTGGGGATTGTGACTTGGTCCGTCCCGGTTGTTGGTTTTACCGCATAGTTGCAAATAATTTATTGTTCTCATTATGACTTGGGCTTGTTGCCATACTTGGGGCTTATTGCCGATTATTTGAACTCTTGTTGAACTATCATCACTGTTTTTCCCACTATTTGAAATGTCATTGAACTCAGTCCATATGATTTACATTGTTTTATGAGTTTAGCTATATTTTTCTCAAACTTGGAGTTTTAACTGAAATTTGAACTATTGTTTGAGCTGAGTATTATTGTTTTACGGATGCTCGAGGGGCTTTTGACTATTTTGGACTAATTGAGGCTGAGGGCCATATGTGAGGGCATGAAGGTGATGTAAGGAGGCTTGCAGGCCTCGAGTGTTATGTGTGCATGTGCATATACATGCATGGGTCGGATTGCATGCCGCAGTAGCATATAGTATGGGTCGGAGTGCACACAACAGTAAGATATTGCATGGGTCGGACAGCAGGCCGCAGTAGCATATTGCATGGATCGGACTGCACGCCGCAGTAGTATATTACATGAATCGGACTACACGCCGCAGTATTATTGCGCTTGGGCTGTAAGAGCCCCTCCGGAGTCTGTACACACCCCCAGTGAGCGCAGGGTACCCAAATGGATCGGGTTGCACGACCCGCATCGGTCATATGCATTGCATTCATGCATTTAATACTGTTTGTACTATGTGGCATGACATTTAGCACTCATATATCATTGGCAATCATACTGTTACTTGCTCTGTTGACCAGATACTCTGGTGTTATACATTAAGGAGTGCTGAGCCCGAGAGGCTGATGTTGGATAATGTGAGTTGGGAGTGAGCCCGTGGGGCTGTTACTGCACTGAGAGGTTGATATTGAGCCTGAGGGGCAGGTTCCAGATTATTTCCTACTTGTTGAAATTACCTTTGCAATTATTGAAAAAGCATACTTTCAGAAGAGTGATCTTGAGATTTTCCAAAAAGGGATTTTTCACAGTATTTCAGTTTTAAATAAAAAGGGTTGTTCTGTCTTTTGTAGCAGTTTGGTGTTCTCATACGTGTTTTCTTATCGCTCGGATATTATTCTCTCTTATTACCACTGAGTTGGAAGTACTCACTTTACTCTCTGCACCTTGCGTGCAGTTCCAGATATGGTTCACCCGGTAGCGGGTTATTAGCTAGACCGAAGGCCTTATTGTGGTAGTTGAGCAAAGTGACCGCCAGCGTTCGCGGCACCACACTCCATCTTTGTATTCCAATTTTATCTTGTATATATATACATTGTTGGTCCAGTAGTAGTGTCCCTACTAATTAAATGCTCGTGACTTGTGACACCCCGGTCGCGTTGTATTGGAATGAAATTTCATAGTTAAATGCCATTAAGTAGTATTTCTATTCATTTATGTTTAATTGTTGCTTAAAGAGGATTTGGGGTTGTTGGCTGGCCTTGTCTTTATGAGAGGCGTCATCATGACCGGATTTGGATTTTGGGTCGTTACATTTATCAATTACTTGGATCTTACAGGTCCATTCTACTGTACTGGGAGTGATCATGTTGATAGTTAACCTTTCACCCATAGTGGAATTAACCTGAAATTGCAATATATTGATATTAGTATAACAGTGTATATTAACAATAAAAGTAGACATAATCTAATATAAATGAAAGAATATAGAAAAAACTAAATTATAATTAGATTTACCGTAAGAAGTTATAGCATATGATCAGGAAAAAACTTTTTTAATAATTTCATCATTGACTATATTATATGTAGAGTGATCATCATCATCGTCAGCTGTAGGCGGTCTAATTAATACTTTCACAAAATTAGAACTTTTGGCTCTTGATAAAGCAACATACAACTGACCATGAGAAAAGACAGGTTCGCGCAAATAGATACCAACAAAATCTAATGTTTGACCTTGAGCTTTGTTTGTTGTCATGGAGAAACATAATCGAACCGAAAATTGTGTTCTTTTAAAAGGGAGAGGTAATTTCTCATCTTTTGATGTCATGAGTGGTATTCGCGGAATAAATACATGTCTATTTTTAATATCGCCGCTAGATATTGTTGCACTAATGACATGCATTTTAAAATCATTACATATTAATCGTGTTCCATTGCATAAACCTTCACTGGGATTCAGATTTCTTAATAACATAGTTGGGCAATTTGTTTTTTCAAAGAAAATTTATAAGGAGGCAAGCCAGCAAGATTTAAAGTTTGTAAAAAATCTTCATACTCACTCTGATCTTTTGTATCAATTGTCTCATTAGTAGCAATGTAAACTTTGTCGGTTGTTGGAAATTGAACAAGAAGCATGCCCTTTGTTTCATCAACGAAATCATTTTTGGTTGTTATAATAGCACGAGAAGTAATAAAAGAAGTATTTGAATGACATTTGTATAAATCAGGGTAAGTAACTCGGAAGAGCATATTCAATGATTCTTTTTCAGAAGTAAAAGGAATAATGAGAGAATGAGGAATTTCAATTTTTTCATAGGCATTTTATCTTTCTTTTCCATCACTAATTCTCATTAAATATTCACAAAATGCAGAATCGATTTTCGCACACATATTCTCTGATAAATGTAATTTTTCAAGTTGATTCCAAATTTCGAAGTACAATAAACTTTCACGAATAAAGTCTTCCTTTTTTCCACTACGAACTATGGGAAGAGTTTATCTAAAATCACCACTGAAGACAACTACCTTTCCACCAAATATTATATTAGTTTCCATTTGATCTCTTAAAAGCAAATCGAATGCTTATACCGTTTCCTTTTTTGCCATTGAAATTTCATCTCATACAATCAGTTTTGCATCTCGTATTAATGATGCTAATGAACTTTGCTTACTAATATTGCAGCTAAAATTCTCATTAACATCAATAGGAATTTTAAAGCGAGAATAAGGAGTTCGACCTCCGGGAAGAAGTGAAGCTGCAACACCGGAACTTGCAGTTGCTAAAGCTATAAATCCTTTGTGCCTCACAGTAGCTAATAAAGCACGATATAAAAAGCTTTTACCAGTTCCACCGGGGCCATCAATAAAGAATGCCCCTGGTCTATTTGAAAATATTTGGTCAAGAATCATATTGTAAGCTCTTCTTTAATCAATGTTTAATTTATTTTCTAGAATTAAATCTTCTTCGCTAACAATAATATTTCTTTCGGAATGAACATCTTTAGCTTCTTTTGCTTCTGTAGATGGCTTTATTATTTGTGAAATTAGTTCAAATTCATTAATATCACGGCCCATTCAATGAAGAATATTGTTAATATGGTTTAAAACTTTGTAACAGATTTCTCTTGTATCTATATTTGTTTTTTTTAAAATTGTCACGACCCGAATTTTTCTATCATAGGGGGTCGTGATGGGGCCTACTGTCGGAGCTAGAAAAGCCAACTCAAACATTCATTTTCAAATATTATTCTACAAGATAATAATAAAAATAGTAAATTAAAAGTGGAAGTCTCGTCTTAATATAATAACCGAAAGAAACTGCAGAAAAGTTAACATCATCTTTTACCCAAGATTTAGTGTCACAATGCTCACGGACTACTATGAAATACTACAAATAAGAGTTTGAAAGAAAATACACAAGAAGTCTGTTTCGATTCAATGAAAACAACATAAATGAAATAGATGAGACTCACGGCCCGCGCACGACAGCGAACTACCTAGGAGCCTCTAGACTAAAGGCACACTCCCAATCTACTACTGCTGCGATCCATAAGCTTCTCCCAAATCTGTGCACAAAAAGGGCACAAAAGCGTAGCATCAGCACAACCGACCCCATGTGCTGGTAAATGCCTGGCCTAACCCCGGCGAGGTAGTGACGAGGCTAGACCAGACCTACCGCAATTAACCTGTACAGATATATGTGCAATAACGGAAAGATATACATAATTTAAACCGATAATAGGGAGGGGGCATGGTGTGGGGTTTAACATTTTAAATATAAGACCAACGAACAAAGAGATGGAAACCAAATAATTAATATCAATAAAAGAGAGCAAGTAAATCAACAATTGTACGGCACAAACATTCGTGCTTTTACTCTCAATTCTCACTAATACCGTCAAATATAGTGTACAACATCTCCCTTCGTGCTCAATTAATCAAACATGGCACGGAATGACCCTTCGTGCATAGTTATCAAATCATGGCATGGAAAGACCCTTCGTGCGTAGTCGCTCTTCCTCACCCAATCAACGGTCACAACCAATCGGGGAAGGGAATATACAACATGATTAAACATGTCGAGAAGGGAGAACAAGTCAACAACAAGTCCCGGTAAAGGAAAAATACCACACTTCCTTCCTTAACTCATTTGCTTCTCAGCTACCACTTTATAATTAAATTAGCAATTAATTAACTCAATTGTATCCATCTTTCGAATTTTAAAAGCAATTACGACTTACGGTCATGCTAGACTCCGGTGCATAGATAACCGTCACCACGCCTATACACCATACTGCATAGTTAACACGTAGAAAATAATATCCTAATCTTAATCCCTCAAGCCAAAGTTAGAACAAACACTTACCTCGATCCGAAAATAGCTATCAAGCCTCTAACACAGCCTTTCCTCTAGAATCCAACTCCGAAACAACAATATCTAGCCATAATTAGTTCAATAATATCAATAAGGCTCCAAAAACATAATTCCATAGCCTAGAAATGCATTTCCTAACTTTCTTCCAAAATTATCAAAATTCGACACCAGGCCCACATGGTCCAAACTCAAGGCTCGGATCAAAACCCAATCACCCATAACCCCACGAGTTCAAGTATGCAATTTGATTTAAGATTCGCCCTCAAATTGAGGTTGAATTGTCCAAAATCCCAAAAGTTCTAGTTCTACCCAAATTCCCCTAAATTCTACCTTGCTTTTATGTTTCAGGGCTTGGAATTGATAATTAAATGAAGGAATAATGAAGAGATGAAGTTGAGATCACTAACCCAAAAGGTTATGGAGAATAGGAAGCCTGAATTTCGTCAATTGAGGATTTTAGGAAGGAGCTCGTCTGAAAAGTGGTAAAAATGCCCTTCGTGATCGCGGGAATGGTGATGCGATTGCGGTGAAGGAAGTCTGGAAGCTACGCGATCGCATGAGGGTTGCTGCAATCGCCTAGAGGAAAGTCACCGGGGGGTCAAACTTTGGCCTATGCGATCGCGTGAAATGGTACGCGAACGCGTAGAAGGGGGAAGCTGTTGTATGCGATCATGGGGAGTGATCCGCGAACGCGAAGGGTAAAAAACCAAAGCATTGCGATCGAGTGGCTGAGGCCGCGATCGCGTAGAGCAAAATTGCTGGGCAACAGTTGCAGAAAATCTGCTATGTTTCTAATTGTAAAAACATCCCGAAATCACTCCCGGGCTCTCGGGGCTCCCAACCAAACACACAAACACATACCAGGTGCAAAACCAAAATACGAGCCCGGTACCTATATTTTCCAACTCATTTTCATTTCAATTTTTCATATCATTTTTAGATAAATAGTTTCTTTCAAAAATTCCGTACTCGGGTGTAGGATCTCGGATTTAAATTCCGAGAATACGCCCGAGTCCCATATTTTCCTACGGGCAGTCCGGCACCACCGCATCATGGGTCCGGGTCTGTTTACCCAAAATGTTGACCAAAGTCCGCCATATATATATTATTATAAAAATTCATATTTTTTAACACAAACTGCATATATTTCCACATAGAATAATTTCCGCCTTCGCACCCGAATTGCGCATGGAAATCGAGGCAACCAAACAAGAGGTTTTCAAGGCCTCAAAAGCACGAGGGAGAATTACAGTGATGACCCTTTGGGTCGTCACATCCTCCACTTCTAAAATAACTGTTCGTCCTCGAATGGACAAAAGAAAGAAGTACCTGAGTCGGGGAATAGATGGGGATAACGGCTCCGCATATGAGACTTGGACTCCCAGGTCGATGCCATAGGAGGCTGACTCCTCCACTGAACACTCACTGAAGGAAAACTCTTCGACCTCTACTGTCGAACTTGCCAGTCTAAAACAGCCACCGGCTCCTCCCTATGTGACAGATCCTTATCCAATTGGACAGTGCTGAAATCTAACACGTGGGCGGGATTACCGTGATACCTCCGAAGCATGGATACATGAAAAACCGGATGCACGGCTGACAAGCTAGGCGGTAAGGCAAGTCAATAAGCCACCTTCTCGGCGCGATTGAGAATCTCAAATGGGCCAATAAACCTAGGGCTAAGCTTGAACTTCTTCCCGAATCTCATCACGCCCTTCATAAGCGATACACGGAGCAATACTCGCTCACCAACCATGAAAGCAACATCCTTGACCTTGCGATCTGCATAACTTTTCTGCCTAGATTGAGCTGACCGAAGCCTGTCCTGAATAATCTTGACCTTATCCAAGGCCTCTTGTACTATATCTGTACCCAATAACCGTGCCTCTCCCCGCTCAAACCATCCGACTAGGGACCAACACCGCCTACATACGACGCCTTATACGGAACCATCTGAATGCTGGACTATTAGCTGTTATAGTAGGCAAACTCTCTTAAAGGCAAGAACTGGTCCCACGAGCCTTCAAAATCAGTAACGCAGGCTCGGAGCATATCCTCGGGAATCTGGATAGTCCTCTCGGACTGACAGTCCGTCTGGGAATGAAATGTTGTACTCAAATGAACCTGGGTTCCCAACCCCTGTTGTGCCACTCTCTAGAAATGCGAGGTAAACTGCGGACCCCGGTCTAAAATAATAGATATAGGCACCTAATGAAGGCGAGCGATCTATCTGATATAAATCTCAGCATATCTATCGTACGAATAGGTGGTGGAAACTGGAATAAAATGCGCTGACTTGGTCAGCCTATCAATAATAACCCATTTAGCATCAAACTTCTTCCGAGTAATCGGAAGGCCAGTAACAAAATCCATGGTGATTCTCTCCCACTCGGGAAGCTCAATCCTCTAAAATAAACTATCGGGCATCTGATGCTCGTACATAACCTGCTGACAATTCAGATAACGAGCCACATATGTGACAATATCTTTCTTCACTCTACGACACTAATAATGCTGCCTCAAATTCTGATACATCTTCACGACGCCCGGATGAATAGAATACCGAGAGCCGTGGGCCTCCGCTAAGATCGACTCCCGAATACCATCAACATTGGGCACATAAACTCGCCCCTGCAATCTCAACACACCATCATCTCCCAAGGTCATTTTCCTAGCACCCCCCGCTGTACCGTGTCACTTATGACACACAAATGGGATCATCTAACTGCCGCTCCCGAATACGCTCCATCAACGACAAACGAGCAACCGTGCAAGCTAACACCCTCCTAGGCTCAGAAATATCCAATCTCACAACTCGATTGGCCAAGGCATGAACATCCCAAGAAAACGGTCTCTAGCTTACCGAGATATAGATAAGACTACCCATGCTGGTAGACTTCCTACTCAATGCATCGACCACTACATTGGCCCCGGTGGAATAAGATAGAAACATCATAGTCTTTCAACAACTCCAACCACCTCTACCGCCTCAAATTCAACTCCTTTTGAGTGAACAAGTACTGAAGGCTCTTGTGATCTGTGTACACCTCACACGTCACCCCATATAAATAATGCCTCCTGATTTCAAGGCATGAACAATGGCTGCCAACTCTAGATCATGAACTGGATAATTCTTCTCGTGGATCTTTATCTACCTCGAATCATATGCTATGACCCTTCCATTCAGCATCAATACTGCGCCAAGACTGATACGGGAGACATCACAATAAACGGTATAAGGCCCTGATCTCGTGGGCAAAACCAATATTTATGCCATAGTCAGAGCTATCTTGAGCTTCTGGAAGCTCGCCTCGCACTCATATGACCACCTGAATTGGGCACCCTTCTGGGCCAATCTAGTCATCGGGACTGCAATGGATGAAAACCCCTTCACAAAACGTCGGTAGTAACTAGCAAACCCCAAGAAGCTCCGAATCTTTGTAGCTGAAACTAGTCGAGGCCAGTTTTTGACTGCATCAATCTTCTTCAGGTCCACTTGAATGCCCTCTGCTAATACAACATGACCTAGGAATGCAACTGAACTCAACAACAACTTGTAGTTCAAGAACTTGGCGTACAACTCACTATCCTTCAGAGTTTGAAGAACCACTCTGAGGTGCTGCTCATGATCTTCTTGACCGCGGGAGTATATCAAAATGTCGTCAATGAATACAATAAGGAAAAAATCCAAATAGGGCCTGGACACTTGGTTCATCAACTCCATAAATGTTGTCGGGTCGTTGGTCAACCCAAATGACATGACCAAAAACTCATAATGCCCATACCAAGTGCGAAATGCTGTCTTAGGGACATCAGGCGCCCTAATCCTCAGCTGATGATAACTAGACCTCAAATATATCTTTGAGAACACCTTAGCACCCTGAAGATGGTCGAATAAATCGTCAATCCTTAGCTGTGGATACTTGTTATTTATTGTCACCTTGTTTAACTACCGGTAGTCAATGCACATCCTTATTGACCCATCCTTTTTCTTCACGAATAACACTGGTGCACCCCAAGGCGATACACTGGGTATCATGAAAACCCTTATCAAGTAAGTCCTGAAGCTGCTCCTTCAACTCCTTCAACTCTGGCGGGGCCATGCGATACGGTGGAATGGAAATTGGTTGAGTTCCCGGAGCCATATCAATACAGAAATCAATATCCATGTCGGGCGACATACCCGACAAGTCTGAAGGGAATACCTCGGGGAACTCGTGAACAATAGGAACAGAGTCAATAGATGGAACTTCTGCGTTGGAGTCGCAAACATACGCCAGGTATGCTAGACACCCCTTCTCGACCATACGTCGAGCCTTGACATACGAAATAACAGTGCAGGTGGCATGACCTGGGCTCCCTCTCCACTCAAGTCGTGGCAAATCTGGAAAGGCCAAGGTCACGGTCTTGGCGTGACAATCCAAAATAGCATGATACTGGTACAACCAATCCATCCCCAATATAACATCGAAGTCTACCATATCTGAGAGAAATAAGTCGACACGGGTCTCAAGACCCTCAAATACCACCACAAATGAACGATGCACTCAGTCAACCACTATTGATCACCAACCAGTGTAGACACATATACAAGAATACCCAAAGCCTTACTAAGCATAACCGAATAGGGTGCAAAATAGGAAGACATGTAGGAATACGTAGATCCTGTATCAAATAACACAGAAGCACCCCTACCACAGACCAGAATAGTACATGTGATCACCGCATCTGATGACTCAGCCTATGGCCTGGCCGGCAAAGCATAGCAATTGGGATGACCCCTACCTCCTTGAACTGTGTCTCTGGGATGATCTGCTACTAGCTGACCCATGCCTCTTTTGGTCCGAGTTCCACCTCTACAGTCTCTCCCTCCCCCTCTATGATCCCTGCCCCCACCTCTAGCTAGCTGGGCAACCTGTGGATTACCTGCTGCCTGAATTATAGGACGAGGACCCTACTGCTGAGAACTACTCGAGGCTCGTGGGAAAAACCTGACAATGTAACTCGGGTCACCACAACCATAACAAGCCCTCGACTGTTGAGACTGCTAGACTTGTCGACCTGTATGTCCTTCCTTGAAGCTCTGAAGTGATGGTGCATTGATGGTGGATGATGGTGCGCTGAAGGAATGTTGATCTGAATAATACTACAGAGGACCACCACCGCCTGGTGTACCATAAAAACCTAAAGTGCCAACTGAAAGGGCCTCTGAGGGTGGCCTCTGTCATATGAATCCCTACCTCCAGATGAGGTACCACTGAACCTACCAGAATGGCGAGGCCTCTTATATGACCCCTGACCACCTCCTCGAACAAGTGCCATCTCTACCTGGCGGACTGTTGGCCCCCTCCTGAAAGGAAATATTACTACCAACTTCTTTGGCCATCTGAAGGCGGATCAGCTAAATCAATCCATCAATGAATCTTCGGACCCTTTCTCACTCTGTAGAGAGTATCACAATTGCATGGCGTGCCAAATCAACAAATATAGTCTCATACTGTGTAAATGTCATGGAGCCTTGCTGGAGGTGCTCAAACTGCCTACGAAGTGCCTCCCGCTGAGTGACAGGGAGAAACTTCTCCAAGAATAACTTCGTGAACTGATCCCATGTCAAAGCTGGAGACCTTGCTGGTCTAGGTAGACAATAATCTCTCCACCAAGTCTTGGTGGATCCCGTAAGCCTGAAAGTGCAAAAAATCGACCTCGTTAGTCTCCACTATACCCTTAGTTCTGAGGATCTCATGAAAATTGAATAGAAAATCCTAGGGATCCTCCGATGAAGAACCGCTAAAATTGGTGGTTAAAAGCTTGGAGAACTGATCAAGTCTCCACAAAGCATCCAGAGACATGGCAGCTCCATCACCAGCCTGAGCTTAGTACCCGTTTGAGCTGCCACTGCGGGCTGAACACTTGGAACATGAGTCCGGGGAGCTACCTGCTCCAGAGAACGCGTAGCAGGAGTCTGAATCCCTCTTCCAACCTGAGAAGTGGATGTTTCTACTGGAAGCAAACCTGCTTTAGTGACATTGTCCATAAAGCCTGCCGGTCGGACTAGAGCGTTCTGAAGATCCGGGGGAAACATAACCCCTCATGGGACCTGATTTGGGCCCAATGAAGCTGTTGGGGCTGGAACCTCCTCATCATAATCAATATGAGGCTCCACCTCTGGAACTGCTGCCTGGGGCTGAGCTCTACCCCTACCACGGCCTCTGCTTAGCCTCGGCCTCTGCCCCTTGCGGGAGCTGGTGCTGGGGGCTCGAGCTGCGGTGCGGTAGAAAAAGACGCACGGGTTCTCGCCATCTGTGAAAGAACGGAGTTGAACGACAATCAATACTTTAGAAACAAAATTGCACGACAAGAATGAACAAAGTGAAATTTTCCTAACTCCATAGCCTCTGGGGATAAATACAGACGTCTCTGTACTGATCCCTCAGACTCTACCAAGCTTGTCTGTGAGTTGTGAGATGCAACTAACCTAGTTCTCTAATACCAACTTTTCACGACCCGGATTTTCCCACCATCGGGGGTCGTGATGGTGACTAGTGTCAAAGCTAGGCAACCCACTTCAAACATTCATTTTCAACTTTTATTCAACAAGATAATAATAAAAATAGTAAATTAAAAGCGGAAGTCTCGTCTAAATATATTAACCAAAAGAAACTGCAAAAAAGTTAACATCATCCTCTACCCAAGATTTAGTGTCACAATGCTCACGGACTACTATGAAATACTACAAATAAGAGTCTGAAAGAAAATACATATGAAGTGTGTTTCGATACAATAAAAACAGCATAATTGATGTGACTCACAGCTCGCGCATGCCAGCAAACTACCTAGGAATCTCTGGACTGAAGGCACACTCCCAATCTACTGCTGCTGTGATCCGTAAGCTACTCCCAAATATGTGCACAAAAAGGGCACAAAAGTGCAGTATCAGAACAACCGACCCCATGTGCTGGTAAGTGCCTGGACTAGACGAGGTAGTGACGAGGCTAGACTAGACCTACCACAATTAACTTGTACAGATATATGTGCAATAATGGAATGATTATAAATAATTTAAACCAATAATAGGGAGGGCGTATGCTGTGGGGTGTAACATTTTAAATATAAGACCAACGAACAAAGAGATGGAAACCGAATAATTAACATCAATAAAGGAGAGCAAGTAAATCAACAATTTCACGGCACCAACCTTCGTGCTTTTACTCTCAATTCTCACCAAAACCGTCGAATATAGTGCACGAAATCACCGTTCGTGTTTTTCCTCACATAACTTTCATATCAAGGCACGGAACGATCCTTCGTGCTCAATTAATCAAACATGGCACGGAATGACCCTTCGTGCATAGTTATCAAATCATGGAACGAAAGACCCTTCGTGTATAGTAGCTCTTCCTCACCCAATCAACATTCACAACCAATCAGGGAAGGGAATATACAACATGATTAAACATCCCGGCAAGGGAGAACAAGTCAACAATAAGTCCCGGCAAGGGAAAAATACCACAATTCCTTCCTTAACTCATTTTCTTCTTAGCTACCACCTTATAATTAAATTGCAAGTAATTAACTCAATTGTATCACATCTTTCGAATTTTAAAAGCAATTATGACTCACGGTCATGCTAGACTCCAGTGCATAGATAATCGTCACCATGCCTATACACAGTACTCCACAGTTAACACGTATCAAATAATATCCTAATCCTAATACCTCAAGCCAAAGTTAGAACAAACACTTACCTAGATCCGAAAATAGCAATCAAGCCTCTAACACCGCCATTCCTCTAGAATCCAACTTCAAAAGAATGATATCTAGCTATAATTATTTCAATATTATCAATAAGGGTCCAAAAACATAATCCCATAGCCTAGAAATGCATTTCCTAACTTTCTTCCAAAATTACAAAAATCCGACACCGGGCCCACATGGTCCAAACTCGAGGCTCATACCAAAACCCAGTCACCCATAACCCCACGAGTTCAAGTATGCAATTTGTTATATGATTTGATCTCAAATTGAGGTTGAATTGTCCAAAATCCCAAAAGCCCTAGTTCTACCCAAATCCCCCTAAAATCTACCTTGATTGTAACGGCCTAACCCGTCGTCTCAGGTATCTCCACCTCGTTTTCCTCATTTTATGCTTCGATATTTTCCATTATATGTGTTTGGAGAATTTGAAGTAATTCGGATAGAGTTCGGTTAGAAATGAGACAATTAGTCTCTTTATGAGAATGTTAGTTTGGAAAAGTCAACCGAATGTTGACTAATGAGTTAGAAGACTCGGGATGGATTTCGATGATCTGACTAGTTTTGGCTGATGATTTAAGGCTTAGGGGTGCAATCGTAATTGAATTTGGAGGTTCGATGTAGAATTAGGCTTGAATTGGCTAAGTTTGAATTTTTGCGAATTCCGGTTGATAGGTGAGATTTTGATCCGGGATTCGGAATGGAATTCTGACAAATGCAGTAGCTCCGTTAGGTGATTTTTATATGCGTGCAAAATTTCAGTTGATTCGGAGGTGCCTAGGATCCATGATAATTCGATGATTCTGATGTTAATGATCGTATTTTTATGTTATGAGCAAGTTTGAATGAAGTAATAGAACGTATATATGCTTTTGGTTGACGCCCCAATGGCCTCGTGGTGGTTTCGGATGGCTAACGAGAAATTTTGAGTTTAAAAATACAGCAGAAAAACTACAGAGAACTTTTGTTCTATGTAATCGCATATACATCATTGCGATCGCATAGAAGGTCTTGGAGGGGCCATGAATTTGCTCTATGCGATCGCGTTAAGGGGTGTGCGATCACATAGGTGTGGGAATATGTTCAATACGTTCGCACTCAGAGGGACGCGATCGCGTAGTGCAATTTGGACCTGGGGTCCTTGACAACATTTACTCTATGTGAACGCAGAGAGGGTTATGCGATCGCATAGAAGGGGCAGACTGTGCTATGCGATCACAGGGACAGTGATGCGATCGCATAGTAGGAATTCTGGGAAGAGGAAATTTGTGCTATGCAATCGCAATGGAAGTGATGCGATCGCATAGGGTTAAAAACGCGTGGGCAGAATATTTTTAAGGGTTATCTCATCCGCGACCCATTCATAATTTCCACCATTTTTACTCCTTCAAGAGAGCTTTTTGGTCGATTTGAAGAGAGTTTTTGCCGGGTATTAATTGGGGGTAAGTCTCTTAACTTAGAAACACCATTTTGTGAAGAATTAACACTCAAATCCATGAAAAATGTTGAGATTATGAAGAACTAGGGCTTAGTTTTTGAAAACAAATTTTGGGATTTGAACGGCCATTTGAACTTTGTTTTTGGCAAACTTTATATGTACGGACTCATGGCGAGACGAGGAATCCGTTGATGTGATTTTTGGAATTTTTCGAGAAGTGGGCCCAGGTCTTGTGTTTTACCAACTTCGTGAATTTCAGTACTTTTCAAGTATTTTTTATTGGGTTATGTTTCTTTAGCCCATATTTATGTATTCATTATGATTTTGACTAGATTCGACGTGCGAGGAGGTCGATACAAAAGGAAAACGCATTGCAGACCAGTCTACGGCCATCTAGAGGTGAGTAGTTTGTATAGATGATGGCATGAGAGTTTGAAACCCCAGTTTATCACATTGTGACGCTATGTTAGGGCATGACTCGCACCCCATGGCTGGTGCAGGGTTGTTTATGACTGGGGATTGTGACTTGGTCCATTCCGTAAAAGAATTTTACTATATTAGCGAGTGATACGCACCTTGTATTAATTATATCTGGGCTTATTAACGTGATTGGGGCCTTGTGCCGACCTGTAGAATCCTTAGGGGATCTTTATATGTTATCCTCACTTGTGTGCATAACATAAATTCTCAGTCATGTTTTCAAATATTTAAACAATATAATAACTATGTTTGATACATGAACCTTAAATGAAAAAGGATATGAGGGCTAAGATCTCTATAGTATGTCCCGTCTGATTGACAGTGGACTTGTTCGACTGAGATGGGTCGGGGACACTGTAGCGAGGATGATTTCCTGATATGAATCGGGCTACACGCCGTAGCGATTATATACATTGATATTGAGGCCGAGAGCCTGTTTTATGCCAATAACTGGCTGATATTGCGCTTGGGCTGTAGGAGCCCCTCCAGAGTCTATACACACCCCCAGTGTGCGCCGTCGACGTTAAACGGATCAGACTATACGACGTAGCGGTTCATGTGCATTGCATTGCATTGCATTGTTGCATTACACTTATCTGAGATACTTGATATGGTTTTGTTGTTGGTTCGTAGTTAGAGTGTCGGACTGTTAGTTTTAGCTTTACTTTGTGGCATTTCGTGGATTTCTTGCCTTCAGACATTTTATATGCTTATTACTCACTAACTCGGTAGTAGTCACCCCTACTCCTTGCACCTTGTGTGCAGATTCAGGTGTACTGGAGGCTTAGCTGAGCAGTCGCTATCTCTAGAGCTTATCAGAGTTAAGGTAGCTGCTTGACGTTCGCAGGACCTGACTACTCCTCCTAATTCAGCTTTATATATATACATTCCAGACTTGTGTATTTTCGTTCAGATATTATTATCCAGTGTGTTGTAGAGACTCTAGACTCGTGACCCCAGATCTTATGGGAGTGTTCATTCGGGTTTCGTATTTCTCCTTATTATTTTATTATAAATATTAGATTAATATTTTAAAACTATTAAATTTTACTAAATTGTCGATTTTGAGATTGATGGTTAAACCGAGAGCGAGTGTTGGTCAGGTTTGCCTAGCTTTAGGGTTGGGCGCCATCACGATCGGGTTTGGGTCGTGACATTGATTTTACATTTTAAGGCTAGGAAATTGATAATTAAATGAAGGAATAATGAAGAGATAAAGTTGATAATCACTTACCCAAAGGGTTATGGAGAATTAGAAGCTTGAATTTCGTCAATGGAGAATTTTAGGAAGGAGCTCGTGTGAAAAGTGGTGAAAATTCCTGCGCACTATTTTGATTTTAACCATAAAAATTCTCTGGGCAAAATGCCCTTCGCGATTGCGGGAATGGGGACGCGATCGCAGTACAGGAAGTCTGGGAGCTACGCGATCGCATGAGGGTTGTTGCGATCGCGTAGAGGAAAGTCACCGGGGTGTCAAACTTTGGCCTATGCGATCCGTGAAATGGTACGTGAATGCGTAGAAGGGGTAAGCTGCTCTATGCGATCGCGGGGAGTGATCCGCGAACGAGAAGGGTAAAATGACAAAGCAGTGTGATCGCATAGAACAAAATTGATGGGCAACAGATGCAGAAAATCTGCTATGTTTCTAAGTGTAAAAACATCTCGAACCACCCCCGAAATCATTCTCGAGCCCTCGAGGCTCCCGACCAAACACACACACAAACGCATTAACCTCCTACGAACTTGGTCGAGCGATAATATCGCCAAAATAACATCAAAATCAAAAAATCAACCCCCAAAACTCATAGTTTTCATTTAAAGTTCATAACTTCCAAGTTTTCCATTTTTTGGGTCAGAAATACGTCAAACGACGTCCAATTTCGACAAATTTCACAAAAAGTGCTTAACGCGCATTTAAGACCTATACCAGGTGTCAGAACCAAAATATTAGCCGGTACCTATATTTTCTAACTCATTTTCATTTTAACTTTTCATATCATTTTCAGATAAACAATTTCTTTCGTACTCGGGCCTAGGACCTCGGATTTCGATTCCGGGAATACGCCTGAGTCCCATATTTTCCTACGGACCCTCTAGGACCGTCACATCATGGGTCCAGGTCCGGGTACGTTTACCCAAAATGTTGACCAAAGTCCGCTATATCGATATTATTATCAAAATTCATAATTTTTAACAAAAAATTTAAATATTTCAACATTAAAAACTTTCTAGCTTCGTGTTCGAACTACTCATACAAATCGAGGCAACCAAACCAGAGGTTTTCAAGACCTCGAAAGTACGGAGAAAGGGATAATTGCGGTGATGACCATTTGGGTCGTCACAGAAATCTTCAGACATTGGGTTTTCTAATTTTCCCATAGTTCTCTGGGATTAGTTGGATTAAAATATATTAATAACATAGCAAATAATTGTCTTAAACTGGACGACATTTGATAACTTACAACTTCAGACATACATTCTACCAAATTATTATCACACACCAATAATCCTCTTTTTTCTGCAGCTTCTCTAAAAGTTTTACATTCTACTCCATTTACAGCTCACAACTCTTCGTATGATTTTGGTCCTCTCACTTTCATTAGAAGCAATCTAAGATAGTATCTTTCCCCTTCAGTTGGATGACAGGTCACCACACGACCAATAACACTTCCTCGTTGACGACGGGTCCATGTTTTATCTGTTGTTGACCATACAAAGTATTCTGGAAATTCTCAATATAATAAATTTAATTCCATAGAATTTTTGTTTTCTCGATTCATTAATAAAACTCAGTTAACATTGTTTTTCTAACCATAGAATTGTCCACAATTTTACTAATATTGTCTGTATTCTTGAAGGAAACAAGTTGTTGTCCATCAAGATGTAATTGAAGATGATATACATTCGAAAATATTTCACTAATAGGGAAAGCAAATATACGCCATGTAGCCTCAGATGGCGACACCCACCTAGCAGATTGGTATTCCTTTATTTCATCAATCTCTATGGTTGAATCATTAGCATGTATATGAAATGCAATTTTATCATGTCCTTTGCAAATATACTTAACAACTTTAATGTCAAAAAAAAACTCTACATTCATATGACAGTTGAACTTACGAAGTAAATATGGATTATAAGAAATAACCCATGAATTATCAAGAAGGTGTCCTCTTATTTGCACTTTTTTTCCTGTGTTTCGTCTTTGATAAATTGGATACAAATTTTTTCCTTTAGTTGTTTGTTCTGCAAAGTCCTTTGGATACTTAAATTTACAATGACCTTTTTTTCATGAAAGAATTTGTTGGATTTAATTCTCCACATGGACCGTGCATCATATGATTTATAACAAGTGAACATAGTGTGGGATTTTCTTTTTTTTTCCCGGTATTTCAGCACATACAAATCGATCATATGCTTTAAGAGTTAGTAATTTATATTTTTCATCAAGTATTATAAGAAAATGAGCATGTGGAAGTCCCTGCTTTTGAAATTCCACTATATACATAAATGCTGCGACTTTACCAAATATTTGTGTTTTGAGAATATCCTTTTTCAATTCTTCTAGTTTTGCTCGAAATACTCTACTAATCAAATAGGGTCTATTTTGTATTTCATCTATGGTCAGAAGGTTTTCTTTCATTTCTGTAACGACCCGACCTGTCGTCTCAGGTATCTCAGCCCCGTTTTCCCCATTTTATGCCGTTATATGTTTCAATATATGTATTTGGAGAGTTTGAAGTAATTTGGATGGAGTTTGGATAGAAATGAGACAATTAGTCTCTTCAAGAGAAAGTTAGTTTGGAAAAGTCAACCGAACATTGACTAATGAATTAGAGGGCTTGGAATGGATTTTCGATGATTTGACTAGTTTTGGATGGTGATTTGTGACTTAGGAGCGAAATCAGAACTGAATTTGGAGGTCCGGTGTAGAATTAGGCTTGAATTGACTAAATTAGAATTTTGGCGACGTGCGGTTGATAGGTGAGATTTTGATCCGAGGGTCGGAATGGAATTTGACAGTTGTATTAGCTCTGTTAGGTGATTTTGGATATGTGTGCAAATTTTCAGATCATTCGGAGGTGTTTAGGTTGGATTTTGGATCAAATGCAAGTTTAAGAAGTTTTAGTTTAACTTAGACTTAAATCTGTGAATATTTGACAATTTTGATGTTTATGATAGTGTGATTATGTTGCGAGCAAGTTTGAATGAAGTAGTGGAACATATTTATGCATTTGGTTGGGGTTCTGAGGGCCTCAGGGTGATGTCAGAAGATGAAAACAAAGATTTTCGAAGTTGCAACAGGTCTGTTGCATAGAAGTATTTCAGCGAAAGCGGAAGAATAACCGCAAAAGCGGTCAGTGACCGCAGAAGCAGTCATGGACTATCTGAGGGAACCACAAAAGCGGCCAAGGTCATCGCATAGGCGGAGACTTCGAAAGCGGTTTAGGACCGCAGAATCGGTCCCAGTCGATTCAAGGGAGACCGCAAAAGCGGTCTACTGACCACAGAAGCGACCACCGCAGAAGCTGTCATTGTGTCGCGGAAGCAGAAATCGTAGGGAATTAATGAAACAGTGTTTGCAAATTTCATAAGTTACGAAAAACACTTTTGACTTTGGGAAGAGATGAATGTGGGCGATTTTGAAGAGAGTTTTGAGGGTTTCTTTCAGGTAATGATTCTTGGCCTCGGATTATGTCTACATGGTATAAAATAGTAGATTAAACAATGAAACTCAAGGTTTTAAGGTTAAAAATGGTGCTTAGAGCTTGAATTCTAAGAGAGAGTAAAATTGTGATTTGAGAGGGTAAACAAACTCCGTTTTTGATAAACCTTATATGTACGGACTCGTGGCGAGACGAGGAATACAAAGATGTAATTTTCAGAATTTTTCGAGAAGTGCGCCCGGGTCTCGGATTTTACCAACTTCGTGATTTTTAACGTTTTTCGAATAATTTCATATGGGTTATGTTTATTTAGCCTATAATAACCTATTCGTTGTGGTTTTGAATAGATTCGACGCTCATAGAAAGAAGATTCGAAGGGAAAAGGCATTGCAGACTAGTCTACGACTGGTTAGAGGTGAGTAGTTTGTATTAATGATGGCCTAAGGGTTTGAAACCCCGACTTATCACATCGTGACGCTATGTTAGGGCATGACTCGCACCTCATGGCTGGTGCGGGGTTGTAAATGATTGGGGATTGTGAGTTGGTCCATCCCAAGAGCAGAATATAAATTATTGGCGTCTGATATGCACATTGTGTTGTTGATAATTGGCCTTGATGCCATATTTGGGGCCTTTTGCCGATCTGTAGTGCCCGTCTAGGGTGAATAGCTATCTAATAACATGATTTGCATAATCATTGATCTCAGTCCAGTGTTATTCGGTGTTAATAAATGCTAAGTCACCGTATTTCTGAAATTGACTAATTAAATTGTATTCAACTTAATAAATTGGAAACTGGAAAAAATCAGATTCAATCAGTTATGTGACTTACATGCATATTGTGGACTGAGACTGGCACGGACTGCACGACGCAACGGTTATATGTTGATATTGAGGCCGAGTTCCTGTTCAATGGCGATACCTGGTTGATACTGTGCTTGGGCTGAAAGAGCCCCTCCGGAGTCTGTACACACCCCCAGTGAGCGTCGTCGACGTTAAATCATATGCATGGTTGGCTCGGGCTGCACGCCGCAGCGTATTCATGTGTATTGCATTGCATCTCTATATGATACTTGGTTGTGGTTGTGATACTATTTTTTGTTGTTAGTCCGTAGCTAAGTTATAGGATTGTTACTTATAGCTTTGCTTTGTGGTCTTTCGTGGATTTCTTACTTTCAGTCAGTTTCTATACTTATTATTCACTGTGTCAGTAGTACTCACCGCTACTCCCTGCACCTTGTGTGCAGATTCAGGTACACCGGAGGCTTAGCTAATTCTCGTAGTCTCCAGAGATATTTTTAGGGTCGTTGAGGTACATGCATGATGTTCATAGGACCTGGCTTCTCTTCATTATTTCTTCATTTTCATTATTATTAATAGTTTCCTAGATTTTTGTTTTGGTACTCAGATACTATTATTATTACTCAGTTTTGTTCAGAGGCTCTAGACTCGTGACCCCCAAATAATATGGGCATTTTTTCGATTTCAGTACTTATCTATCTTACATTATTAATATTCTTTGATTATTATTTGGTTAAATTCTCGGTTTGAGACATAAATGTTAAATCAAAGCAATTGTTGGTCAGGCTTACCTAGCTTTAGGGCTGGGTACCATCACGACCGGGTTTGGGTCGTGACAAGTTGGTATCAGAGCCTAGGTTACTAGGCCTCACGAGTCATGAGCCGGTTTAGTAGAGTCTTATTTATAGGTGTGTCGTGCACCACACTTATATAGAGGAGGCTACAGAACTTTTAGGAAACACCTCACTTTCTTGAAATCTTATCTTGCGTCTTTGATTTAGCTTGAAAGACTAACTCTTGAAGTTCCTTCCACGTGTTCTCCTTCACGCATGAGCACTTGGTATTATACGTACTTCGATGGCTTGCCATTCAACGATCGAGGGGCGAGATGTAATCTTCGTGAGGTTGATATTGGGCCAGTCTGAAAGACTTGAGGCCGGATATTGCCTAGGGCTTGAGAACTGAGGTGCTAATCGTGGGAGCAAGTGTTTTAAACTTAGATGTTCGATATTGTCGCTATTAGCCGGAATGGCAGTTTGGTATCTTTGCGATGAGTATGCTAGTGCTGCGAGATGCAATTATATGACTCTGTAGTGATGAAGAAGTCTGCTAGATGATGGTCGTTTCCTACTGTGGTTCAATGTGTATCCCGAATACAGGCGCATGAGGAATCTTTTCAAGTCTCCTAGTGGAGTGAAGTAAATTGCATGATACGATATGAATTTAAACTCGGGAAAACTAAGTATCTGTGTAATGTGTCTGACGATGGAGGGTATGCAGAGATGTTATATTGAGGTGAAGCAGGTGGGTTATCTCCTGCGGAGTGTTCTGAAGTGATGCGATTCTTATGTATATCGTGAGAAGATTTCATGTGTAATTTAAAGGTATTTTCTATGTGTCATGATTCGAATAGGTGCAACGCATGTCCATATATCAATTTTGATAATAGAATACATATAGTATTGAGATTAATATTATTGATATATATTGTGATGCTTTGTCAAGTTGTAGACGTGTTGTTGGGATGGTTTTGGGTGATTCTCTGGCAGGTGGATAGGCCCAATTACAAAGGAAACTCTGTTGAAATTTTTAGAAAATTTGGGACATAGTAAAAAATGTTGTCGCTTAAAGAGTGGGCTTAAGCGTTGTGTGAATGATGCAAGAATTGCAGAAGGGTTAAAAATTTTGATGATTCGTGTTTCCACAGGCTTATGAAAGAGTGAGTTTAATCTCACCATGATATTACGACAACAAAAGAGTAAATGTGTTGTGGTACATATGGTTTCGAGCTAAGTTGGGGAGGTTGCTATCGATTAGCTGATTGTACGATTATGTACTATGTTAGTTTCGATTTGATGCATGCCGGTGAATCAGTTTTGGTTGCAGAAATTGAGCCGAGGATGGCAAGAGTGAAGCTAAAACTTTGACAAAGGCTATATGGTGCTTAGTAGATATGAGAAAAATAATAGGATGCCTTGAATTGTTGATAAAGAATACTAAGTGTAAAGAGAAGGAAATGGTTTGGTTGTATCAGAATGAGATCATGTCCTGCGGTGTTAGAGTGTTGATAAGGCACGAGTGGTTTGATTCGTTAAGTCAAGTAATTTGCAGTGTGTATAAGAATGGATGGCTCTTGAGGATGGTTTTGATGTGTTCAAGATTCTATATGTAGCACTCATGTGTTTTAAGGTTGAGTATGTGACCAAGTCAGTGTTTTCATCAGAACAAGAAAAGACTTGTGGTATTTTTACGTTAATTACGGTATTCTATGTATCTGTATCTGGAAGTAAAGGTAGCAGACTTAGATTCGCAAGGAGTTCTTCAAAGTAGGGTATTTTGGAAGGTGATATTTTTGGAAGCGTTTGAGAGAGTATATCAAGTTGAAAATGAATCAGAAGGAAATCTAGACAAATAAAGTAGCTTGTTAGTGGACAGAATCGGTATGGTAAAGATATGATCAATTCCATGTTTATGATCGAGGTAATGAGCCCTAATGGGTATTGGGCGGCAGAGCTTTTGAGTTCGGACAACTTTCCTAGACTGGTGTGGATAGAAGGATTGTCATGGCAGTTTAGCTTGTGGTTAGGAAAAAGAAGATGGAGTTCTCAGGTTATCCGAGTATGGTATGGTATGCACGGTCTATTGTGGAGGATTGGGATTCGTGTGTGTAAGGTACGGTTCAATTCCGAATGGGAAGTCATTAAATTCTTAAACAGCATGGGCAGCTGCATGTGATTTAAGAATCGACCCTCAGATGATTAAGGAAAATTGTATTACTATTCTAGTAATTTGACGGGAGTATACGTTCAGTAAGAGGGGAAGGTGATGTAAACTGATAACAATTCCGTGGGATTGCGAAAGTTTCCTATTGGATCGACTGTTGGCAATTGAGTCTGTCGATGGCACAGGGAAAATCTTAGAATATCTTTCATGGAATGAATGTGTACTTGATATGTAATATTATTCATACGGCGGAATATGGGACCAGGCATAGTGATTTGTAAGTTATATGGAGTTGGAGACTGGGAGTTCTCTGATGCAGTCTATGTAGTGGTTGTGGATCATGTGCATTGGCACCGTTAGCGGCGATTGGGATTTCAAAGCCCGAGGGAAATATTTCTTCCTTGGTATGTTAGATTTGGCTATGATATTGGCATGCAGAATGGTTGTCTCAGTGTTGGGTTGTTCTAGACTATTGGGCCATGGGCTAGGTCGAAAAATGACAGAGGTTGCGTGGCGTGGCGCATCGGGTGATGTTATAGCGAGAGTGGGTTGCATCCCAAAGACCAGCAGACGGCTAAGAAGGATTGCTTATCTTGTGTGGGCCTTCGTGGCAAATGTCAGTGCAGAGGTTTGTGCCATTGATTCAGTTCCGGTATCGAGGGACCTTTTCGGATGCGTTCCTCGTGGCCGGACATGCTGCGGGCGAGATAGGAGACTCCAATATTTATTTGGTGTCGGGCATCGAATCGTACGGCTCTGGCATGACTTATCGTAGTGGAAGATGCATCTCAGACTACATGGTAATGAGTTTGTTGGTAAACTAACTGAATACATATTTAACTTGAGTTGGCTTGGTTAGTCCTGAATTGTATTAATAAAGGATGGGTTGATTCGACCGTTACTGGATCTGCTAGTGATTTGGGAAGATCTATGAATTGCTTTTCTGTGCTGCGAGGCGTTATGATTTTTGGGTAGTGGCACATAAATTGCGATGCTATCGAGATTCATAGTGGTAATGGAGCTTTGTAGCTTACACCGCCATAAGTAGATATGATTATGCACTCTGTTTTCTTACCATCGATACTCGGTATTCTGTAATTATGAGCAAATTCAGCTTGATGTGCACCTCCCTATGTAAGATCTTTGAGTGGATAGAGTCGCATGCTTCCACCGGGTATGTTATCTGGATCGGGTTGCGCGCCGCAACAGTGTGTTGCTGAGGATAGTTTCTGTATGTTACTTTGTATGTATTGCTTCTTGGTTTCTGAGGAAAGTCCGTATTGGGAGTCGTTCGGCGAATAGCGCGTCGGTTGTGTCCTTTCAGGAGTGAATGGCGTATATAACTTGCTTCACCGTGGGTGTGATGGATTGCTTAGTTTCAGACATAAATCTGTGCGTGGTTGTCAAGTTCGAGTATAGCGACTAGAGGTGCTTCATGCGAAAAGGTGTTAGGATGAGATCGTGTATTATAGCGAGGCTACGTGGAGATTAGACCCTTCAGGAAAGATTCAAGTATTCTATTTCTATGATGTGGGACGGGGTCCCAGCCTTGTGTTGTAATGGTATTGACGAGCTTAAGGTACAACTCTTTCGTTGAGTCATTTTCATGACTTGAGTATGTTCAGATCGTCTCTTATTGGTATGTGTGTTATATATGTTGTGGCTTAGGCCATATTGATGTGTCAGGTCACCAGGATAGTGTGTTTGGTCAGAAGAGACCTTTGGGGTCATCAATGGATACGAAACGGATATGGTTTCAGCTTGTTGAAAGGTTAACATCGAGTTTCGGCTCGGAGATCTGTTGTAGTATTAGTCAAAAGGGAAGAAATGTCTTCGTGAATGGTTGATCTGAGAAATGGTTACGGACTACTATGTATTCATTATCATTTATAGAGTATAGTAGTGTTGGAATAAGACTCCAGCTAATAAGGGATTTCTATTCGGTACATGGTTGTTGTGGACAACTACTGTGGATATAAATCATCGTTTCGAGTGTTAGGATTATGCAGTATATCAGGTGAGTACACTTGAGGTTGCAGGTATTTACAGCTGGTTCAGGCTTATTCTGAGTACAAATGTGAGGTTCAGATCTTGTGTATTGTTTCGTAGGTGCAATGTGGTTCTACGGTTACGGGCTAGATGGCCTGAGAAAATGTTAGTTGTTTTGTATTATCGGGCATGTGTGAGTTAGGGTGACGTGGGATCACCCCGGGTATATGTTTAGTAAGGTCATTCGGATATTGGTCCCTGGTAAAACTCTTTGCACGCTCGAGGATGAGCGTTTTTTTAAGTTGGCGAGGATGTAACGACCCGACCCGTCGTCTCTGGTACCTCCGCCCCATTTTCCATGTTTTATGTCGTATATGTTTCAATATATGTATTTGGAGAGTTTGAAGTAATTTAAATGGAGTTTGAATAGAAATGAGATAACTAGTTTCTTTAAGAGAAAGTTAGTTTGGAAAATCAACCGAACGTTGACTTATGAGTTAGAGGGCTCGGAATGGATTTCCAAAGATTCGACTAGTTTTGGATGGTGATTTGTGACTTAGGAGAGAAATCAGAACTGAATTTGGAGGTCAGGTGTAGAATTAGGCTTGAATTGGCTAAGTTAGAATTTTGGCGAAGTCCGGTTGATAGGTGAGATTTTGATCCGAGGGTCCGAATGGAATTCCGATAGTCGCAATAGCTCCGTTAGGTGAATTTGGATATGTGTGCAAATTTTCATATCATTCGGAGGTGTTTAGGTCGGGTTTTGAATCAAATGCAAGTTTCTGAAGTTTTAGTTTAACTTAGGCTTGAATGCGTGTAAATTCGATGATTTTGATGTTTATGATAGTGTTTTTATGTTGCGAGCAAGTTTGAATGAAGTAATGGAACATATCTATGCATTTGGTTGGGGTCCCGAGGGCCTCGGGGTGATGTCAGTTGATGAAGACAAAGATTTTCGAAGTTGCAACAGGTTTAATGCATAGTCTTCTTGTGTTTCCCCGAAAGCAGAAGAATAACCGCAAAAGCGGCTACCCCGAAAGCACTCAGTGACCGCAGAAGCGGTCATGGACTATCTGGGGGAACCGCAGAAGCGGTCAAGTTGATTGCATACGCGGAGACCGCGAAAGCGGCTTAGGACCGCAGAAGCGGTCCCAGTCGATTCAAGGGAGACCGCAAAAGCGGTCTATTGACCGCAGAAGCGACCACCGCGGAAGCGGTCATTGTGTCGCGAAAGCGGAAATCGCAGGGAATTAATGAAACAGTGCTTGCAAATTTTATAAGTTAAGAAAAACACTTTTTACTTTGGGAAGAGACTATTGTGGGCGATTTTGAATAGTGTTTTGAGGGTTTCTTTCAGGTAATGATTCTTGGCCTCAGATTATGTCTACATGGTGTGAAACAGTAGATTAAACAATAAAATTCAAGGTTTTAAGGTTAAAAATGGTGGTTAGGGCTTGAAGCCTAAGAGAGAGTAAAATGCTGATTTGAGAGGGTAAACGAACTCCGTTTTTGATAAACCTTATATGTACGGACTCGTGTTGAGACGAGGAAACCAAAGATGTAATTTTTAGAATTTTTCGAGAAGTGGGCACGAGGCTCGGGTTTTACCAACTTCGTGATTTTTAACGTTTTTCGAATAATTTTAATTGGGTTATGTTTGTTTAGCCTATAATAACCTATTTGTTGTGGTTTTGAATAGATTCGACGCTCGTAGAAGAAGATTTGAAGGGAAAAGGCATAGCAGACCAGTCCACGACAGGTTAGAGGTGAGCAGTTTGTATAGATGATGGCCTGAGGGTTTGAAACCCCGGCTTATCACATCGTGACGCTATGTTACGGCGTGACTCGCACCTCATGGCAAGTGCAGGGTTGTAAATGATTAGGGATTATAACTTGGTCCATCCCTAGAGCAGAATATAAATTATTAGCGTCTGATACACACATTGTGTTGTGGATAATTGGCCTTGATGCCATATTTGGGGCCTTGTGCCGATCTGTAGTACCTGTCTAAGGTGAATAGCTGTGTGATAACATGACTTGCATAATCATTAAACTCAATCCTGTGTTATTCAATGTTAATAAATGCTAAGTCACCGTATTTCGGAAATTGAATAATTAAGTTGTATTCAACTTAATAAATTGGAAACTGGAAAAAAATCAGATTGAATCTGTTATGTGACTTACATGCATACTGTGGACTGATATTTGCTCGTGCTGCACTCCCAGTGTTTATATATTGATATTAAGGCTGAGTGCATTTCTATGCCGATACCTTACTGATATTGCGCTTGGGCTGAAGGAGCCCCTCTGGAGTCTGTACACACCCCTAGTGAGCGCCGTCGATGTTAAATCATATGCATGGTTGGCTCGGGCTGCACGCCGCAGCGTATTCATGTGCATTGCATTGCATCTCTATCTGATACTTGGTTGTGGTTGTGATACTGTTTTTTATTGTTAATCCGTAGCTAAGTTATAGGATTGTTAGTTATAGCTTTGCTTTGTGGTCTTTCATGGATTTCTTACATCCAGTCATTTTCTATACTTATTATTCACTGAGTCGGCTGTGTTCACCCCTACTACTGCACCTTGTGTGCAGATTCAGATATACTGGAGGCTTAGCTGATTCTCGTAGTCTCCAGATATATATTCAGAGTCGTTGGGGTAGCTGCATGACGTTCGCAGGACCTGGCAGCTCTTCATTATTTCTTCATTTCTTTATTATTAATACTTTCCCATATTTTTATTTTGGTATTCAGATACTATTATTATTACTCAGTTTTGTTTAGAGGCTCTAGACTCGTGACCCCCAGATCATATTGGCGTGTTTTCAATTTTTCAATTTCAGTACTTATCTATATTATATTATTAATATTATTGGATTATTATTTGGTTAACTTCTCGGTTTGAGACTTCAATTTTAAATCAAAGTGATTGTTGGTCAGACTTACCTAGCTTTAGGGTTGGGTGCCATCACGACCGGGTTTGGGTCGTGATAATTTCATACCAAGAAGGATTGCACGTCATAGTCAAAAATATATCTTGTTTTCCAAACCGTTGCACTAATGCAATAGCATCCATATACCTTCGACACATATCTCTTGGGACTCATGTAAAGCTAAGTGGGAGTATTTTTTGTTTTCCAACCTGTGAAGCTTCTCTTTCCCCACATCGTAGAATATCTAAGATCCCACCTAATACATCAATTCTGAATAAATCTTGATTAAAAGTAGCAAAGTCTAATCTTTGGCTTTCAATTTTGTATCCATTCATCCACAACATATTGTTGGAATAATCTTCCAGCATGTAAAAGTATATTTTCATCATCTCTTATTAATGTTTATAACAATAATATTCACGATAAGAAACATTGTCTCTTTTTCGTTTTCCTTTTTGCATAACCTTAGCTTCAATGTCGAGTAATCCATCAATTGAACGCATATTCATTATGCTCGGTAATTGTTCATGTTCACAGTATATTCGCATTGTTGATTTGCCGGTAGAATGCTTAATTTGCTTAATACCACAATGCCATCCATTTGACCATATGAAAACAATAATGGATATTGTAATGGATCATAACAACCATAATAATAATTAACCAGCTGACTTCTATCACTTTTCGTATATATACAGACATGTGGTGTAGGAATAGAGTTACTGATATCTTGTTCGACCCATATACCTCCAACTTCTGATACACTTGGTAAATTATATACTCGTTGATCTAAACCAACATCACTCTTAAGCGCAATGTAAAAATTAGATAATTGTAGAATATTTATTAAGGATTTCAAAAACATTGAGTATGGATTAAATTTTTAGTATATTCATCAAACATTTTACAATATCTTCATTCAGTTTGTTTGAACATGTCATCCGATTTCTAACTTCATTTTCACTATCAAAGAAGTATAATTGAAGGTTTTTTCCTTTTTGATCAGCCGGTATCAGGTCATTTATGAAATGTTACATTTGCCCTTGAACACGGAATGTATAGATACCATTATTTCTTTTTGCTAGCTCTTTATCATAAGTTACATCAAGGGATGTGAACGAATATGTTATGGTATGTTCTAATGTAAGTTCGAAAATGTTTTGATTCCTCGCTATTTCCCAAATAAAGGTTTCTTAATTCTGTTGGCATTTCATGTGAAATTAATTGAATAGAACCGTTACCACAACAGAATGCAGGCGGTTCATATTCAAATTTTCTTGCTCCACAAAATTGACATTTCGGTACTTCTTTTAATTTAACATAAGGATTTTCTGCTTGCATACTACTCGAACAACCAGGTTCTGTGAAAACATTTTCTGCATATGAAAACTCTAGTATTGAGTAGATTATTATTAACCAAAAAAAAAGGTAATCACAGCTGTTCTGAGTAGATGTAGTTTAAACAAACTTTAATTTTTAGTCATACATGTTCTTTTCCTTGAAAAAGGCAATTGGTCTTTTATAATAAGAGAACTTTGGTTGGTAGAAACATCGGCAACATTAGAGGTTGATGTGTTAGCTGCATCAATACTAATTGAAGATTCAGTAGACCGTCGTCTTTTTAATTCAGCTCTGTTTGCACGCTGTCGTGCCAAAGGGGCCTCTTTTTTATCAGGTGGCTTCAGTCTATATAAATCGTGTCTCCTAGCCCTTTTGTCAGCATATGATTTTCCAAAGATCTGGTCATTTTCATGGTTTCTATTTTCCATTAAGACAGTTTATCTATTGCCAAGATATTTTTCTTATTACTAAGGCTTAAAAAAGGAAAACACAAAAAATTTTAGCTACATATAATGATATGCTTATGAGTAATGTAAGTTTAACCAAACTAACATACATCACAAACAAAAGCAACTCAGATAATGATATAAATTTCATATTTTTCCGAATAGAATATATTACCTTTTAGTTGAAAAGAGCTAAAGTATGATGAGATGACCTGAAATGAATAAAATGAGTAAGTTCTTTACTCATCAAAATACAATAATAAAAATAAATAAATGACAAACGACTAAGATAAACAGAGGGAATGCTATTTCCAAAATCAAAAACCTTTGATACTCTGGTCAACACCTCCTCCTTAATATGAAGAAGGTAAGAGAAAAATATTATAAATAAATAAATCGTGTAGAAGAGCAATACTTACCACACAGTGATTTGCTACTAAGTAGCGTGAACACGTAGCTATCACAACAGAGAGTGAGTCCTATAAGGAAAATAAAACAAACAAAGAAATGTATCAATAATAGGCAACCACAAACAGAAAAAGATGGATTTTATTTAAAATTACAAGAGTAAATATATTGTTTACAACATAAAGTTCATGAGCACAGATTTGAACAATTGATGGCAAAATTAGGATCCCTAATATTTTTGAACAAACTGGAGCAAAACTGATTGGTACCAATCATTGCCTAAATGTTGAAGTTCAAAAGGGAGTGCAAAACTAGAACATGGTCTGGTCTCCAAAATGACAACCAACTCTTGCACAACAAACTTGAAGCTGAACACTTGCAATTCACAGTTTTAATGGTAAATTTAAAGGTAAAACTTTTAACAAAAAAATGCATCGTTTTTTAGGTATAAATAAACAATATAACATCACTTGGGAATATCCAACCAAATAATTCAGAAAGTTCTGATATAGGAGGAAAAAAACTGGAGAATGTTATGAAATAATATAAAAGACAAGAACAATAACTCAAGAACAAGAGCAATAGAGAGAAGAGTAGAGAGAGTTCTTCTTATTGATACTTAGAGATTGTTAGGAGTGATTTACAATGGTAGAGGGCACCTCTATTTATAGGGAGTGGGATGATCTAGCTACCAATAATAGGACTCTAGAATCTCTCTAATTAAAGACATTCACCTTAAATAGAAGTGTATTTATAACACTCCCCCTTGAATGTCTATTCAATGATGTGCCTCGTTAAAACCTTAAAACAAAACCCAATGGGAAAATAAAGTAAGGAAAAAGAGTACACATGTTTGAATATGCGCCTATTGGTTGCCTCGTTAAAAACCTCGCAAGGAAAACCCGGTGGGACAAAACCTTGTAAGGGAAAAAGAGTGCAACGCGCATTAACTCCCCCTGATAAGAACATCAATTTATGTCCATAAGTCTTCGCATCCCGATCTTGTGAACTAGCTTCTTGAAGGTTGACTTTGGTAGAGATTTTGTGAACAAATCAGCCATATTGTCGCTTGAACGAATCTGTTGAACATTGATATCACCATTCTTTTGAAGATCATGTGTGAAGAATAACTTTGGTGAAATATGCTTCGTTCTATCTCCTTTTATGAATCCTCCCTTCAATTGAGCTATACATGCTGCATTGTCTCCATACAAAGTTGTGGGTAGTTTATCACACTTCAAACCATATTTGTCTTGGATATGATGTATTATCGACCTTAACCACACACACTCCCGACTTGCTTCATGAATAGCAATTATTTCGGTATGATTAGATGAAGTAGCCACAATTGATTGCTTAGTCGATCGCCAAGATATGGTGGTGTCTCCATAGGTAAACACATAACCCGTTTGAGATCGAGCCTTGTGTGGGTCGGACAAATATCCAGCATCAGCATAACCAACAAGATCCGGGCTGCAATTCTTGCCATAAAATAAGCCCATATCGGTAGTTCCCTTTAGGTACCGCAATATGTGTTTGATCCAATTCCAATGTCTCCTCGTAGGAGCCGAGCTAAATCTTGCTAAGACATTAACTGAAAAGGATATGTCAGGCCTTGTAGTATTTGCAAGATACATTAGTGCGCCAATTGCGCTAAGATATGGTACTTCAGGACCAAGTAGCTCTTCAATTCCTTTCTTGTGGTCGGAATGGATCTTTGTTCACATCAAGTGATCGAACAACCATCGGTGTACTTAAAGGATGTGCTTCATCCATGTAAAACCGTTTCAGTACCTTTTCTGTATAGGTAGATTGATGAACAAAAATTCCGTTTGCCAAATATTCAATTTGCAAACCAAGACATAGTTTAGTCTTTCCGAGATCTTTCATCTCAAATTCATCCTTTAGATAATCAATTGCCTTTTGGAGTTCTATAGGGGTTCCAATAAGGTTTATGTCATCGACATATACGGCAAGTACAACAAATTCCGATGTTGTTTTCTTTATAAAAACACACGGGCAAATGGCGTCATTTATATAGCCTTCTTTTAACAAGTACTCACTAAGACGATTATACCACATTCGTCCAGATTGCTTTAGACCATACAAGGATCTTTGCAATTTAATTGAGAACATTTCCCGAGATTTTGAATTATGCGCGTTTGGCATCTTGAGTCCATCAGGAATTTTCATGCATATCTCATTATCAAGTGAGCCATAAAGATAGGCAGTAACAACATCCATTAAGTGCATGTCAAGCTTTTCATGGACAGCAAAACTTATGAGATAACGAAAGGTTATCGCATCCATTACAGGCGAATATGTCTCTTCATAATCGACACCAGGCCTTTGAGAAAAACCTTGTGCAACAAGGCGTGCTTTATATCTTTGTACCTCGTTTTTCTCATTTCTTTTGCGTACAAAGACCCATTTATAGCCGACAGGCTTAACACCATTAGGTGTTTTAACTATAGGGCCAAAAACTTCACGTTTTGCCAGCGAATTCAATTCTGATTGAATTGCTTCTTGCCACTTTGGCCAATCCTGTCTTTTTCGACATTCTTCAACAGATTGAGGTTCGAGATCCTCACATTCTTGCATAATGCTAGATGCTACATTATAAGCAAAGGCATTATCCACCACAATATCCACTCGATTAATATTTGCCTCAATATTAATTGGATTTAGGGATAGTTCCGTATTTTGCAGAGTCTCGGGCTCAATGGATTCTTCATGAATCTCAGAATTTGTTAAATCATGAGATTCTTTCGTGGTGTCATTTTGATCGTTCTTTTTCCTCTTTCTAGGTTTTCGATCTTTGGAAACTAATGGTCTGCCACGCTTCAGGCGTGCATTTGACTCATTGGATATGACACTAGATGATTGTCCAACAGGGACATCAATACGGATTGGAACATTTTCCGCGGGAATGTGGGATTTCGTTATCCTTTTCAAGTCCGTAAATGCGTCAGGCATTTGATTTGCCATTCTTTGCAAATGGATAATCTTTTGTACCTCTCTTTCACAAATAGAGGTATGTGGATCAAGATGAGATAATGATGTATTTTTCCACAAAATTTCCCGTTTGGTTTCACCAACTTCTCCCCCTAATTTTGGGAAAAGTGTCTCATCAAATCGACAGTCTGCAAATCGTGCAGTAAACAAGTCGCCTGTCAATGTTTCGAGGTAGCGAATGATGGAGGGCGATTCAAATCCAACATATATTCCTAACCTTCTTTGCGGATCCATTTTGGTGCGGGATGGCGGTGCAATAGGCACATATACTGCGCATCCAAAAATCCTTAAATGGGATATATTGGGTTCATGACCCAAAACCAATTGCAACGGGGAATACTTGTGGTAATTCGTCGGTCTGAGACGAATTAGCATTGCTGCATGTAAGATAGCGTGACCCCATACCGAAGTGGGCAGCCTCGTTCTCATAAGTAATGGCCTTGCAATCAACTGCAGGCGTTTAATTAACGATTCTGCAAGACCGTTTTGAGTGTGAACATGAGCTACAGAATGTTCAACTTTTATCCCGATTGATAAGCAATAATCATTAAATGCTTGGGATGTAAACTCAGCAGCATTATCCAGTCTAATGGACTTGATTGGATTATCTGGAAATTGTGCTCGTAGTCGAATTATTTGTGCCATCAATTTCGCAAACGCAAGGTTGCGTGATGACAACAGGCACACATGAGACCATCTACATGATGCGTCTATCAAGACCATGAAATACCTAAATGACCCACTAGGTGGGTGAATAGGTCCACAAATGTCCCCTTGTATACGTTCCAGAAACGTGGATGACTCAGTCCCAACCTTTGTTGGTGATGGCCTGATAATCAACTTGCCTTGATAACACGAAGTGCAAGGATATTCATTATTCGAAAGAATTTTGAAATTCTTTAACGGATGCCCATATGAGCTTTCTATAATCCGTCTCATCATGACCGATCCTGGGTGTCCCAATCGATCATGCCAAAGTACAAAGGTATTGGAATCAGTAACCCTTTGGTTTACTGTTGAATGTGCCTCAATTGCACTAATTCTTGTCCAATACAGGCCACGAGATAAAGACGGGAATTTCTCAATAACCCTCTTTTGGCCAGAGACATTCTTTGTGATGACGAGATATTCAATATTATCTTCATCCATTGTCTCAATATGATAGCCATTCCGGCGTACATCTTTAAAACTCAACAAGTTTCTCTTAGACTTGGAGGAGAACATTGCATTCTCAATGATTAACGTCGTGCCTTTGGGCAGAGTTATAATTACTCTTCCGGAGCCTTCAATCAATTTATTACTTCCAGATATTGTAGTAACGTTTGCCTTACACATATTTAGTTGAGAGAAATACTTCCTTTCTTTGAGTATTGTATGTGTAGTACATGAATCAACTAGGCAAATACTTTTACAGTTGGACGTTGATCCAAGTTCGCTTTGTGAGATATCCATATTTTCTATCCCATAGTTTGACATACAAAAGAGATACACGAACATAAGAATAAACAAGTTCAATTCGTTTGTGTCATATAATATTTTCAAATCTGCTGCTAACAGTTGACTAACAAAATCAGATATGTTATCCATTACTTTGCAGTTTGAAAATTTCAGTTTAAACGTTTTCTTCAAACAATCGATTGTTACTTACAAACAATTGATTGTTGAACATTGACAATCGATTGTTAAACACACACAATTGATTATTTGCTATTTTGAAAACTTCAGATCACACTGTCTTAAGACAATCGATTGTTATGCATAGACAATCGATTGTTGGCTATTTTGAAAAATTCCAGAGCACACTGTTTTAAGACAATCGATTGTTAAGTATAGACAATCGATTGTTGGCTATTTTGAAAAATTCCAGAACACACTGTTTTAAGACAATCGATTGTTATGCATAGACAATCGATTGTTGGCTATTTTGAAAAATTCCAGAACACACTGTTTCAAGACAATCGATGGTTATGCATAGACAATCTATTGTTGGCTATTTTGAAAAAATCCAGAACACACTGTTTCAAGACAATCGATTGTTATGCATAGACAATCGATTGTTGGCTATTTTGAAAAATTCCAGATTACACTGTCTTAACGACAATTGATTGTTAGACAAAGACAATCGATTGTGGATGATTTTTGAAAAATTCCAGATTACACTGTCTTAACGACAATCGATTGTTAGTCAAAGACAATCGATTGTTGATCAATTGCTTTTCAGCTTTAATACGAAAATAGTTGATAATCGACTAGTTTTTCAGGCTAGTCGATTACCCCTACTGAAAAATAAAAATATTATTGATATTTGAGCATATTAAAGATATTCTAAGGAACTACTGCTAACATTGTATCATGAACTAACTAATACGAGCTAATACTAATGACTATTAGTTTATTCACTAACTAATACAAATAAGTAGAACAAAATCAAATAACTCCATCTTCTTTCATCACGGACCCATCGCCGATTAGGTGGTCTATTTTTCCTTCTGGTTGCTCAAAGAAGTCTGCCACATCCAGGTGGGTGATGTCCTCATCGTCGTCATAGACAAAATTTGTTTCAGGGCCTTTTCTCTTTCGAGATGCTTGATAAAGGTCAACCAAGTGTCTTGGTATACGGCAAGTCTTTGACCAGTGTCCTTTCCCACCGCAACGATAACATATAGTTTCTGAACCATTTGCCTTAGGATCTTCATGACCCCGTTTCTGCTTTCGGCGGTTATCTCTCCTTGGGGGTTGACGGACTTCATTGGAATTTCTTCCTTGTCTACGTCCCTGGTTATGACCCCGTTTATGACCATGACCATGGCCCTTTTCATGTTTGGCATAATGAGAGTGCACCTTATCTGCTTCAGGCAGTGGTGTGGACCCAGTGGGTCGATTTTCGTGATTTCTCATGAGCAGGTCATTATTTCGCTCAGCCACTAGTAGAAGAGAAATCAGTTCAGAGTACTTTGTAAAGTCTTTCTCTCTGTACTGTTGTTGCAGTACTATATTGGAGGCATGAAACGTTGTAAACGTTTTCTCAAGCATATCATAATCGGAGATATTATCCCCGCATAGCTTCAATTTAGAAGTAATTCTGAACATAGCAGAATTATATTCAGAAACGAACTTAAAGTCCTGGAGCCTCAGATGAGCCTAATCATATCGTGCTTGTGGCAGAGTGACCAACTTCAGGTTGTCATATCTCTCCTTTAAGCCGTTCCACAAGACGAGTGGATCCTTGACGGTGAGATATTCAATCTTCAAACCTTCATCAAGGTGATGGCGCAAGAAAATCAAGGCCTTCGCACATTCTTGGGTGGATGCTTTTTCTCTATCTTTGATGGTGTCTCCGAGACCCATAGCATCTAAGTGGATTTCAGCATCCAACACCCATGTCATATAGTTCTTGCCCGAAATTTCAAGGGCAACGAACTTTCTTTTCGTAATGTCAGACATAATCGAAAATTAAATTAGGAAGAGGGAAATACCTTAGATTTCTCGAGAATGGTTCTTGAGACGGTAGAGTCTCGTGCTGATAACGTGTTATGAAATAATATAAAAGACAAGAACAATAACTCAAGAACAAGAGCAATAGAGAGAAGAGTAGAGAGAGTTCTTCTTATTGATACTTAGAGATTGTTAGGAGTGATTTACAATGGTAGAGGGCACCTCTATTTATAGGGAGTGGGATGATCTAGCTACCAATAATAGGACTCTAGAATCTCTCTAATTAAAGACATTCACCTTAAATAGAAGTGTATTTATAACAGAGAAGTAGTTCTTTAGCAATGTGCATAGTAATTAATGCTGCAGCAGAAATCAATCAACCTATGACCAAACTTAATTCGGAACGACAAATTGTGTACTAATAAGTGTTTTGCCACTCTCTCTGAATAGTATTATAGAATACTATCTTTAGCCAAGCAAGCAAGATAGGTGGAATAAACAAAATAAAAATAAAAGAAGATATAAACGCCACTATGGATTTGAGAATTCCTGGCCAAATAAATTCATCTTTAATGGCATTGATAACAGCTATGACAGCGCCAGTTAGCATCAGTAAGATGAAATCAATGTAAAGAAGCAGTACAATACCCTTTAACAAGTAGTAACTATCGACTATTATACTGAGTAGATAAAAAAAATCGGATCTGAAAATGGTACTACCAAAGTACAACAATAACAACCCATTATAATTCTATTTAGTGGGGTCTGGGAGGGTAGTGGGTAAATGTAAGAAATTGATAAATTAGTTCTTGGGGAAAAAAGGTAGGAGACATTCAGATCTGAAATTAGAATATTCAAAGTAGATGAAAAAAAACTAATAAAGTAATTCTCGATGAAATTTTGAATGAACAATAATGGGAACTACAAAAACCATCAACATGAAATCTAAAATTTTGGAAAGAGCAAAGGAGATCGAGAAAAAATTACCAAGCTAGTTGAGTAGATGAATCATAGTAATGGAGATGAAAGTGACTTACAGATGAGTATCGGTAAGGCTGTATCATGTAACGGTTCCGAACCGGAACCGTGATCGGAACCGCGGTTCTGGCGGTTCCGCGGTTCTAAACGGTTGCGGTTATACGGTTTCGGTTTCGCGGTTCCGGGCCGGTTCCACCCTTTAGAACCGTGGAACCGGAACCGCCAGAACCGGAACCGGACCGGTTCAGGCGGTTCTAAACGGTTCCAAACGGTTCCGATATTAAAAAAAAAAAAAAATTTTTTTTAAATTCGGACCGTTGGCGGAACCGTTTGGAACCGTTTAGAACCGCCGGAACCGGTCCGGTTCCGGTTCCGGTTCTATCCGGTTCCCAACGGCCATATTTTTAAAAAAAAAAAAATTTTTTTTAAAATTCTGAAAATCAGAACGTTGGTATTGCAGAAATAGCCTTTTGGCATTTTTAAAATTTAGCCATTTGACCCCTCAAATTTAATTTAACCCCAAACTTTATATAATTACACAATTTCCCATTTCTCAACTATAATACCCCCTCATTCTTTCATTTTAATTCACCAATTCATCAATCTTACTCAATCTCTCTCAATCTCTCTCAAGCTCTCTTTCAATCTTTCTGTGCAAGTGCTTAATTTTTGTTGCAAATTCGTGAAACATTGTGAAGTTGTTGAATTGAAGTTTTCAAGTGTTCAATTACAACGATTGTCAATTTTCAAGAAGTTGTTCGTCAATCCGGTAAACTCGTTTCAACTCTTACGTGCTAAGAATATTTGTTGTGTGTTGATATTTTCCTTAATTATAATTAGTATGGCATTTTCATTGAAAAAAATGTTCGGAAAAGGTACATCTAAATCCGGTGAAAGTAGTCGCCAAATTCCTACCCCTCCCCCGGCTCCCGGACCTAGAAAAGATAAACAAGTTCAAACTAGTAGCCAACCTAGAAATACTAATGAAAACTTAGGAATACCTGATAGTTATCACCCGTGTTTTCAATTTAGCGATGTTAATTTTCTACATGATATAGCAGTCGGTGATAGAATAGATGATGATATTATGAATTTGCTTTATCATAATGCACCAATATCAGAGGGAAATGAGGCTGATGATGATGACGAAACCCAACCTCCGGTAGATTTAGATGATACACCTACTAGTCCTGCTCCTAATGACCCAGAACACCCACCCGTACAAACTCCCACTTTTAGTAGACAACCTCGGAAACGTACAGAAACTTCATTAGTTTGGCATTTTTTTATTCAACTAAGAGATAAAGATAGGGCTAAATGCAACACTTGTGGTAAAGAACTTGTTCATAGGTATACGGGTGATCGTAGCGGAACAGGTAGTTTAGTTAAACATATATATATACATCCTAGCGATAAGGCTAGATATTTTCAAATGAAAGCGGAACAAGAGGGGAAGTCAAGTCCTGATACTACAATTAACCAAAGTACTGGTTCTAACATGGTTCAACCAGGAATAAACACTGTCACCGGAGGTATATTGTACTACGATCCTAATAAGGATCGTGAAGAATTAGCTAAAATGATTACTGTTATGTGTTTACCTTATTCTTTTGCTTCTAATCCTGCTTGGATTCAATATATTAGACGAGTATTTAATCCTACATATAAAGGTTGGCCTCGCGCCACAGTTAAGGCCGACATTTATAAATATAAGCATGAATATGAACAGTACTTGCGCTATTTATTTACTCATATAAGTAATCGTATGTCTATTACAACTGATATTGGTAGAAGTCGAAATGATTGTGATTATTTAACCGTGACCAGTCATTGGATAGACGAAGACTGGACCATGCAAAAACGCATTATAGCATATAGAATAATTAATTCACGGCACACAGGTAAGTTTATTGCTAGCACTGTTTATGATGTTTGTAGATATTTTTGTTTTAGTGATAGAATAATGTCAATTTCCATGGATAACGCTAGTAGCAACACAACTGCAATAGGTATTTTAACTAGAAAACTTAATCCTGCTTTTACAAATATTTTCCATGTTAGATGTATATGCCATATTTATCATTTAATTGTTGGAGATGGTATGAGAATTTTAAACATAGAAATTGAAAAAGTTAAATTCGCTCTTAATTGGCTTTTTTATTCAAACCGTAGAAGTAGACTTAGAGAATATTATAAAAAATGTGACGAAAGTGGCCTTAGAGAAAGAAAGGTTCCTAAACCTTGTCCGACTAAGTGGAACTACATGTATGAAAGCTTAGTAGTGGCGTACGAATATAGAAACCCAATAACCGCTACTTATAATTCTAGGGATTGTGAGGATGAAGATAATGATATGCTAACTAATCAAGATTGGAATAACGTTAAGATTCTTTTAGATTTTTTAGAACATTTTAGTGTGGCTACAACTGCTTTATCTGGCCAATATTATCCTACAATTTCAAACTGTTTAGTATATATTGCCGCACTTGCTAATTTATTTGCTGATTTTAACGAGGGAGGGGAAATTTATGAAAATGCAATATTTGAAATGAAAAAGAAATTTAAAAAATATTTTTTTCCAATCCCTCCTATTTTTGGTGTGGCTGCTTTGTTAAACCCTACTATGAAAGCAGGAGGTCCTAACTTTTGGTATACTAGTATTTATCAATGTTTAGATCTTTCACCAGAAGAAATGGCTACACTATCTGATGCGAAAGCATCAATTACAGTGAATGCTCAAACTGTTTATAATGCTTATAAACAGGCCTTAGAGCATGCTACGCCTAATATTCTAACTTCTACTTCGTCCACGTCACAATTGTCTAAAAGAATTGCTGGCTTAACAGCTCTTAAATCGTGGACGGAGTTCAGGGGTACTCAAGGTGAGAATTTAGATGATATTTCCCATCTAAACGAACTTCAAGTTTATTTGTCGCAGGGGCTAGAGAATGATAATCCAGACGGATCTTTCGACCTTTTGGATTGGTGGAAGACAAGGGAAAAGCATTTTCCCGTTCTTGCAAGGATGGCTCGGGATGTTCTGTCCATTCAAGCGTCAACTGTTGCATCGGAGAGTGTATTTAGTCAAGCCAGACTACAAATAGGAGATCATAGAGCGTCGATGCGGGACAGCTTGGAAAAATCAGTGCTCTTCCGAGATTGGATCCGCTCTGAAAGAAGAAACTTTGGGCTAGCTGAATCTCAACCCGAAATAGATGAGTGCTATGAAGAAATGCTAGCAGAACTTGCTCAAGAATCATCTTCACCCGGAAGTGGTGATGAACAAGCTTCATTTCCACCACCGCCAACACAACCACCTCCAAACCTTGAAGGTTTTATGAGATTTGTTAGAAATAATACATAAATTATGATGTAACTTGTACATTGGCATGTCTTCTTTTAGTTTTTTTTCCTTTTAATGGTGGTATTAGTACCATGTTGTGCTCATTCCATTGGGGGAAGGAAGACTAAGAAAGATATGCCATTTTGGTCAATAAATATGCTTTTTATCATATACTTGAATATATTTGTCTCAATATTTCTTTGTCTTTACTTCTATATCAATCCTTGAATATAAAATATTTATATAACATATCATATATAACATACAACACATAATACTATTAATACTAACTACTACACAATATACATTATTTATATACAATATATACTACTTTACTACAACATATACTACTTATATACAAAATATACACTACTTATTTTGAATATATACTAATTTCCAAACACAATATATGCTATAGTAAGAACATAGTACACCATATAAAAATATATTCTACAATATACTAATCACAACTATACAAGATATTTAATTAAAAAAAAAAAAAAGGTCGGAACCGCCGGGAACCGCCTGGAACCGCCAGACCCGCGGTTTCGGAACCGCCAGAACCGGAACCGGGTGGTTCCGGAACCGTATGGTTCCGGTTCCGGCTCCGGAACCGCCAGAACCGGAACCGCCAGAACCGGTTATTGGGTTTCTATATTCGTACGCCACTACTAAGCTTTCATACATGTAGTTCCACCTAGTCAGACAAGGTTTAGGAACCTTTCTTTCTCTAAGGCCACTTTCGTCACATTTTTTATAATATTCTCTAAGTCTACTTCTACGGTTTGAATAAAAAAGCCAATTAAGAGCGAATTTAACTTTTTCAATTTCTATATTTAAAATTCTCATACCATCTCCAACAATTAAATGATAAATATGGCATATACATCTAACATGGAAAATATTTGTAAAAGCAGGATTAAGTTTTCTAGTTAAAATACCTATTGCAGTTGTGTTGCTACTAGCGTTATCCATGGAAATTGACATTATTCTATCACTAAAACAAAAATATCTACAAACATCATAAACAGTGCTAGCAATAAACTTACCTATGTGCTGTGAATTAATTATTCTATATGCTATAATGCGTTTTTGCATGGTCCAGTCTTCGTCTATCCAATGACTGGTCACGGTTAGATGATCACAATCATTTCCACTTCTACCAATATCAGTTGTAATAGACATACGATTACTTATATGATTAAATAAATAGCGCAAGTACTGTTCATATTCATGCTTATATTTATAAATGTCGGCCTTAACTGTGGCGCGAGGCCAACCTTTATATGTAGGATTAAATACTCGTCTAATATATTGAATCCAAGCAGGATTAGAAGCAAAAGAATAAGGTAAACACATAACAGTAATCATTTTAGCTAATTCTTCACGATCCTTATTAGGATCGTAGTACAATATACCTCCGGTGACAGTGTTTATTCCTGGTTGAACCATGTTAGAACCAGTACTTTGGTTCATTGTAGTATCAGGACTTGACTTCCCCTCTTGTTCCGCTTTCATTTGAAAATATCTAGCCTTATCGCTAGGATGTATATATATATGTTTAACTAAACTACCTGTTCCGCTACGATCACCCGTATACCTATGAACAAGTTCTATACCACAAGTTTTGCATTTAGCCCTATCTTTATCTCTTAGTTGAATAAAAAAATGCCAAACTAATGAAGTTTCTATACGTTTCCGAGGTTGTCTACAAAAAGTGGGAGTTTGTACGGGTGGGTGTTCTGGGTCATTAGGAGCAGGACTAGTAGGTGTATCATCTAAATCTACCGGAGGTTGGGTTTCGTCATCATCATCACCCTCATTTCTCTCTGATATTGGTGCATTAGGATAAAGCAAATTCATAATATCATCATCTATTCTATCACCGACTGCTATATCATGTAGAAAATTAACATCGCTAAATTGAAAACACGGGTGATAACTATCAGGTATTCCTAAGTTTTCATTAGTATTTCTAGGTTGGCTACTAGTTTGAACTTGTTTATCTTTTCTAGGTCCGGGAGCCGGGGGAGGGGTAGGATTTTGGCGACTACTTTCACCGGATTTAGATGTACCTTTTTCGAACATTTTTTTCAATGAAAATGCCATACTAATTATAATTAAGGAAAATATTAACACACAACAAATATTCTTAGCACGTAAGAGTTGAAACGAGTTTACCGGATTGACGAACAACTTCTTGAAAATTGACAATCGTTGTAATTGAACACTTGAAAACTTCAATTCAACAACTTCACAATGTTTCACGAATTTGCAACAAAAATTAAGCACTTGCACAGAAAGATTGAAAGAGAGCTTGAGAGAGATTGAGAGAGATTGAGTAAGATTGATGAATTGGTGAATTAAATGGAAAGAATGAGGGGGTATTTATAGTTGAGAAATGGAAAATTGTGTAATTATATAAAGTTTGGGGTTAAATTAAATTTGAGGGGTCAAATGGCTAAATTTTATAAATGCCTAACGGCTATTTCTGCAATACCAACGTTCTGATTTTCAGAATTTAAAAAAAATATATATATTTTTTTAAAAATATGGCCGTTGGGAACCGGATAGAACCGGAACCGGAACCGGACCGGTTCCGGTGGTTCTAAACGGTTCCAAACTGTTCCGCCAATGGTCCGAATTTAAATTTTTTTTTTTTTAATATCGGAACCGTTTGGAACCGTTTAGAACCGCCTGAACCGGTCCGGTTCCGGTTCCGGTTCTGGCGGTTCCGGTTCCACGGTTCTAAAGGGTGGAACCGGCCCGGAACCGGAACCGCGGAACCGGAACCGTATAACCGGAACCGTATAACCGGAACCGTTTAGAACCGCGGAACCGCCAGAACCGCGGTTCCGGTCACGGTTCCGGTTCGGAACCGTTACATGATACAGCCTTAGTTGGGTATTTGATGAATGCAAGGTTTTGACGGAAGAGTCTATAATAGTGTAGATAATTTAATATTAAAACAACCAGATGAGCGAGTATAATGACAAATATATCCTTGGTGGTCGACCAACTCGCGCTATGCACGAGCCCAATTGTTGTTGTTTTTCTCCTTATTGTTTTCATCCTTTTAATATTTCTCGATCTATTGTTAAGTACACACTTTTTACGCCTTTAGGGAAAGCAGAAAGAGAATAGGCTTTTGTGTAACAACGTATAGAACCACAATAATATGTATTGTTATCTATCTTTTGCATTATGTGCATTTTAATTTTTCTGAAATCGTATTACTATACCAATAACTTTGAAACACTTGTCGAGTTTAATGCTTTATTATACAGTGATTAGATAATAATTCAAGTAGAATTTAAATTATAGCTATATAGGGCCTTTTTTATTTTAAAACTTTTTTGCATCACTAAGCCTTAAATTAATTATTTTTAAATAGTAATTAAAAATTCAGTTGAAAAATAAGTCGTCATGTATTTTTTCTTATTTTTAAATTGAATGATATATAGTTTTATTCTTTTAGTATTTTGAGTGTGTTAATGTATTATTTTTTTTCTTTTTGTACTAATCAAAATTTAAATAATAAAAAATGATAATATTATTCCCAAATAGTTGATGAAAACGTATTGTTTGGTTCTTTGAAATAATAATCCTGATTTTTAATTATTAAGAATTTTGACAAGAAAATATATATTTTATTCTACTTGAATGACAATATATTATAAATAAATTAATACCTCGATCACTCAAAAACTAATTAAATTGGCCGTAAATTGAAATATTGCAGTTTTTTCTAGTTTTGATATGATTGAGATACTATTTAGGGTATAATGCAATTTTTATTACAATGGTAGTATTTGTTGAGACTATTTTTAAAATTATTTATTATATATTTATGTATTTTGAAATTTATATAATGTTGAATTCTTATTGAATGGAGTATGTACTCAACTAACTTCGATCATAAAGGGATAAGTATAATCATGTATGATGATACTTCTTATACTTCCTAATATATAATGATTTTTAAAAGAAAAAAATTCGCAAATTAATTGTCATAATTTTTACTTTAGATATTCTCAACTCATATTTTCGAGAGGAGATACTTATTATACAATTTGAACAATTTTTTATATTCTATAATTAAAAAGGGGGATTGAAACTATAAATAATTTTTTTCGAATTTTATGAAGTATTCCAATTGAAATTGTAATTTAATGAGTGCTTTGTATAAAATGATATCAACTGATAATGATATAATAACATTAGTTTTCTCTACTGGGAATAGTTAATAAATTAAATAATATTTCTTAATGAGATAATAGAATTGTCATATATAAATGTGTGTGGCCTTGGTATTTTTAATCAGGTGAACATTTAAATTTTTAGATAAAAATACTTATTGAAAAAATAATAATAACAATCAAGTAATGCATTTAATGAAGATAGTGAAGGTTTAATGAAAACTGGGGTCCGCCTAAAGAATTTAATAACTTATGGGCACGTTAGTTTTGGGCTTTTCTTTTATTAAGAGCCCACACCCAAATTTTTTGTCTATTATATAAACAAATAAGGAATTTTACCTAAGTATGCCATATAGCAAATTTTATTATCATTATTGTGTTTTATTTGGTTATTACTCGCATACACCATGTTTTCTTTACCAAAACTGTACCAAACCATATATGGCTGAATTTATAGCCTAAAATAGCGCCAGATTTTAAGCTTCCCAATTAATATTTGATTCTGTCCCAATTAAATGATCTTTTTAAAACGTTAAAAGATCTAAACCTAGCGTGAATCTCTCAGCGTGAATCACTCATACCTAGCCATCAGTTTCGAAAATCTCTCATTCTTCTACATCAAATACCGAAAATCAGAATTTACAGCGTGATAGTCAATCAAATTGTAGTTCTTCCAGATTTCAGCTTCGAAAATCTCTCATTCTTCTACATCAAATACCGAAAATCAGAATTTACAGCGTGATAGTCAATCAAATTGTAGTTCTTCCAGATTTCAGTATCGAAAATCTCTCATTCTTCTACATCAAATACCGAAAATCAGAATTTACAGCGTGATAGTCAATCAAATTGTAGTTCTTCCAGATTTCAGTTTCTAAAATCTATCATTCTTCTACATCAAATACCGAAAATCAGAATTTACAGCATGATAGTCAATCAAATTGTAGTTCTTCCAGATTTTTTAATACAGTTCTTATACATCAGTACCGAGATTCTACAATGTCAAAAATCCCAATAATGCTGAAATCTAATGGTTATTGGGATAACTATGGCAGATTCCAAGATTTTGAAGTTGATGCCATTTTGGTAGAAGATAATGCAAGCTACGGAATTCTCCAATCTACAATTGCAGAACAATTATCGATTGATACATCGGATAAAATTGTAGAAATAAAATACATTGTGAATGATAATTGTCCTCCATTGCATATTAGGAATGATATGGGTGTTCGTGTATATATGGAAACGAAAAAAGAGAATAAAAACTTAGGTTTGTATCCCTTATGTATTAGCGTAAGAGATTTCAATATGGAATTGGCCATCACCAATGAATGCATCAGTACAGGTATGTTTGATTCGGAAATGCTGAGATTATGTTCTCTAATCAACTACAATTTGACGACATTTATCTACAATGAAACTACAATGATGATATAGTACTGGAAATGACACAGCGATGTTGCTTTCAAATTTACCTACATAGTTACTACATTTGTGAATGTATTGTCTACAGGTTCTTCAGGATCACTAAGGTTAATAGAAATTTCATCCTCACCAGCTATTGAGGAATATCAAAGTGAAATAATAATTGAATCTACGCAAACATGTATTGAAGAAGGACAAGTGTACCAGGACAAGTAGACGATAGTTGTTGCAATGAAGAATTATGCAGCAATGCACAAGTTCCAGTTCAGAGTGAAAATATCAAGTAATAGAAGGTATGTAGTTAGTTATTGATTTGAAAAATTACTGTATTATTGAAGCTAGGTTTGTTTATACAAATTGTAGTTAAATTATAGTCAGTTTATAGTTAATTGTAGTCCGTTTGTAGTTACTTGTAGTCAGTTTGTAGTTACTTGTAGTCAGTTTGTAGTTAATTGTAGTTAGTTTGTTGTTAATTGTAGTCAATTTTTAGTTAATTGTAGTGTTTAATAAATATGTCTGAAAATTGAATTTTTTTGTAGCTACTAGCTTGTATGTGTAGCTGAGAACTGCAAATGACATTTAAGGCAAAGTCAATTCATGATTCTTCATTGTTCAAGATAAGAAGTTTTAGCCGACAACACACATGCTGCCGAATGGACGAAACATTCATACAGCGCAAATATACTGCAACAATAGTTGGTAGCATTGTCGTTCCAAAGTATTGTGATCCTAAGATTGTTTACATGCCAAAGGACATACAAACTGACATGTTATCCAAACATGGAGTGAACCTAAGCTACATGCAAGTATGGAGAGCAAAGCAAAAAGCATTACAGTTTTGAGAGGGAATCCGTGTGACTCGTACAACAGATTACCAAAATATTTTTATATTCTTGAGAGGCAGCAAATGATTGCTTCTTGTATGCATTTGTTGCTCTTTGTATATCAATAAATCGTTGGCAACATTGTAGGCCGGTAGTAGTGGTTGATGGGACATTCTTAAAATCAACATATAGGGGTATTATGCTGACAGCAAGCACCATGGATGCAGCAGGTACTAGATGTAATAGTTTTGTGGTTATTTTGTAGACAGTTTAAATAATATAGGTAAATTGTAGTTATATTGTAGTTAGGTAGTATTTATATAAATCAATGTAGCTAAATTTCCTAAATTCTCAATATATATTTGTATTTAATAGTTAATCTTATTTTATGACTACAAATTGTAGTTTCTATTTTGCCCTTGACATATGCTGTTGTTGATTCTCAAAACGACACGTCTTGGAGGTGGTTCTTTGAACAATTCAAGGAGGCATATGGTGAAAGACCTTCAATGTGTGTTGTCTCAGATAGGCATGCGAGTATATCAAAGGCAACATCAGTTGTCTATTCGGGCATGGCACACTACTTTTGCATGTGGCATATATGGACAAATATAAGGTCAAAATTCAAGAAGGCACATCTACAATTACATGAATTGTACTTTGCTACAGCACGGTCATATACTCTGGATGAATTCAATGAAATGATAATGAAGATTGAAGAGGTAGACCCACGTGTATCGTCTTACCTATATGATATTGGCTATCATAGATGGTCAAGAGTACATGCAATGGTGAATAGAACTTTTACTATGACGTCAAACATTGCAGAGTCGTTGAACGCTGCAACAAAAGAGGCAAGAGAGCTGCCAATATTTGATCTATTTGAGTATATGAGGACTATTCTAGAACGTTGGAAAGGCAAAGGGTACTTTCACATTACTTGGTCACAAATTCAACAAAGAATTGGAAGATACAATACATTATCCCATAAACTAAACGTAATATATTCTTGTTTGGTGCAGGACAAAAAACAAAAATAGTAGTAGCTACTGCAGTGTTTCCAGTTTGTAGTTAAACAACAACAACAACAACAACTACCCAGTATACTCCCACCAGGTGGGGTCTGGGGAAGGTAATATGTAGACAGTCTTACCCCTACCCAAAAGGGCAGAGAGGCTGCTTCCAAGCGACCCTCGGCGCATAGGACAGAATGTGTGTAGTTAAAATGTAGTCAAAATGATTTGTAGTTAACTGATTGTTGCTAACATAGTTAACTGATTGATTTATTATTATTTTCTTTTTGGTCTTGAATTGTAGGTCAGGGCTTCAACAGATCATATACATACTGTGTTAGATGGTGTGAAGCGGTACATTGTATGTTTAGAAAACAAGAAATGTAGCTGTGGACAATTCCAACTTGATGAACTTCCATGTGCCCATGCTTTGGCAGCATTAACGCATAGGAATGAAAGGCCGGACAACTATTGCTCTCCGTATTACACAACGAAGAGCCTTCTGCCTACATATGAATTGCTAGTTAATCCTCTTCCTGATGAAGCCAAATGGGATGTTCCACGACATATTTTGGATGATGTAGTAAAGCCACCGGTTGGAGATAAAAGGCAGCCAGGTAGAACTCACAAGGAAAGATAGAAAACATTTGATGAAATAAACTCAAAGAAGTACAAGGTGTCATGTAGCAATTGTGGAGGTGAAGGGCATAACAAAAGAACTTGCAAGAATGCGCCGAAAAAGAAATGAATATAATGTAGCTAGAATAGTTATTCAAAATACATGTTAGTGATCCCAAATTATCGGAATTTATTGTGTAACTGTTCTACGTTTTGATGATAATAAAGAAGTATAATCATATATTTGAGTAATGTAAACTGTTGGCAGATTGTAGTTATAATGTACTGTAATTGTGTTCTAAATGTATTACTCGGAATCACCTAATGTGAATTTGTAGTTAAACTGTATTTCAATTTAGTTATATGCAAATGTAGTTATATGGAATTTTAGTTATATGTAGTTCAATTTTGTAGTTATATGCAATTTGTAGTTTAATTGTATTCAGTTGTAGTTAATTGTAGTGTTTAATAAATATGTCTGAATAATGTATTTTTTTTTGTATCTACTGGCTTGTATGTGTAGCTGAAAACTGCAAATGGCATTTCTAGGCAACGTCAATTCATGATTCTTCATTGTTCAAGATAAGAAGTTTTAGCCGAAAACACAACAGCTGCCGAATGGACGAAACATTCATACATCACAAATGTACTGCAACAGTAGTTTGTAGCATTGTCATAACCAATTTGTAGTTATATGCAATTGTAGTTATACGTAGTGCAGTTTTGTAGTTATATGCAATTGTAGTTAATTGTAGTCATTGTAGATAAATAATTTATTCCAACAATTATATAAGAAGTGACAGTTATATAAAATGGCAACTGAAGGTATTATATAAAAGTAACTCCAACATTAATGTATTCAAGAAAAATTGTATATGCTATTAGATATTAGATAGCTAGAATACTCGAGTATTAGACAAAGCTGTTACGGCAAATATGCTATTAGATAGCTCGAATACTCGTGTATAATGTATTCAAGAAAAATTGTTGATTACAACCAAAATGACTTAATGATTACATTATTTTCCAATCCAACTACCAAATATAAACAGTATAGTCTACTTCTTCTTTCGTTGAACTTTAGTCCTCTCATTCTTTGCCGGTGCACCCTTCCTCCTTGCAAGCCTGCCAGTAACCTCACTCTCACTGATTGAACCATCGGTTAACTTCTTTGTGGCGTAGTCCCACAACAGAGATCCATAGCGTCTACGGTTTTGTCAATATCAGTATGATCTTCCTTTGGGATAGACAAATCACCATTGCTAATATACTCCGCAAAAGCAGCCACAAATACACCACAATCCCTGCAGAAAATGAGAATTTTTCATTATATACCAAACGATAAAAAAAATTAATTAAACATATAGAAAGGGAGATTAGTTTTTTACAATGAGCCTTCCTTTTGTTGTGGAATCTCAGCAACCATCCATTGTATGTCGAGAGGGTCTGTAACTGGTTTCTCTATGTATGACTTTGTAGTCTTGAATCAATGTCTTTGCGTTTACCATAGAAACCAGTGCATGACAAATAAAGAGGAATAAAGACTGAAAATTTGTCAACCAAGGTTTGAACAATTTGGTTACGCTTTGCCCTCACCAATGAATCATAAACTTAAAGTTGCCGGTCCTTTATGTCAAATACTAACAACAACCAATGAAAGTTCTCTACAAGGTTAACATGCATTAGCACATAGTCCACCAGATCCCATGCTACATTAGCAAGAATTCTATAGCCCATAATATATTCTCCAATATCATCCTCGGCTTTAACAACAGAATTCCTTTGATCCATTGGAGCAGTAGTGAACTTCTCGTAGATTCTTTCAATTTTTGTCTTGAACAAACAATCGCTTGTTGTAAATCTACTTTTGATGTTGGGGCCATATTTTCCCTTTTTCTCAGATAGTACACTATAACATCAATGTGCTGAAAAAGTAAAAGTGCAATTTACAATAAGTTGTAGTGTAGACAAATAACATCTACAAAATAACTACATATTAACTACAATTGTAGTTAAACTGTATTTCAATTTACTTATATGCAAATGCAGTTATATGAATTTTAGTTATATGTAGTTCAAGTTTGTTGTTATATGCAATTTGTAGTTTAATTGTAGTCAGTTGTAGTTAAATGTAGTGTTTAATAAATTTGTCTGAATAATGTATTTTTTCGAATAACTACATATTAACAACAATTAGACAAATCCGCTTGCTTGATAACAGTGAGCCAGCTACCAGAGATATATGGAGGCAAAATACCATTAGTTCCTATTCATGACGCCTAAGAAATTAATTACATTTAAACATAATAGATAAAGACAAAAATGCAATTATAAACTATATACTTACTGTACTATTGAATACTTGTCCGGGGTGAGCAAGGGCGTAGAACCAGTCATTCTTATCAATTTTTCGCAACCCAAATCCAACCAAGGATTGAGATGGTTATCCTTCTTTGAATAGAAGTCTTTCCTCCTGTAATAATAATAGAATTAAACAAATAAAAAAAATCAGAAATATTTACAACTTTAAAATCTAAAAAGGTTCAAAGATATATAAAACAAGTACATACAGACATGGTACATTTAAGCACCATACCTCCTAGATGCTTTGTCAGTTCGATGGTATAACCAGGTTGTAAACATATCTATTAGTTCAGGATCAAAATCTTCACCAATAAGACTTGTGAATGGGTGCTTTAGGTAAAAAAATTTTTGCCCAATAGAGGTGCTGCCTTCAGTACTATAGAGTGGAGTGAATGGTGATCGTGCATGTTTTCAGGGTAACCTTGTTCTTCCTTGATGAATAGGGGTTGAATCAACTTGTATGGGCTCACCATACATGACCATCTGTGATAGGTTTTCCGGAAGTTCAAAATCATCCAATGTCACACCTTTCTTTTCAATTCCTCCACCCATAACTCTAATCTCCTCTTCTTTGTCAAGGCATTCATGGACAACTTCAGTCCTAGTTACACCATGAATTGGTGACTGTGGAATGTTGTCTTCAACATCTGCTACAAAAATAATGCAATACTTAAAAGCATTATAAAGTGTATAATCAACTATATTATATTAAAAACTACATTATTAAACAATACCTTCTTTTGCTACCTCAGCTGCTTGTTGGAAGTCATCATACAAATCAACTTGTTGTTCAACATGTTGAGGAGAAGTGGGAGCTGAAAAGGAAAATTAATTATTTATTAGCAATTCTTGAAGTTTGTATATATATATGCAGGAATTATGTAGATACCTATTTTACTGGTGCTTGCACGGAGTTGAGCACCAACATTGAACTGAAAATGTTTGTTTTTGTCTGCTTGAGTTTGTTCGTTATATTTTGTTGAACTAGCAGCAAGCTACATTTTTGAATGTTTGAGAATGCTTTATTGTCATAACTATTATATAGTGTTAGAATAGATTATATGTAAATTCTTACCTTTGACTCATCCAATTCATTCCTCATGTTGACAGCATTCATTACACTTTTCAAAGATTCATCTATGAACTCTCGAAGTTTTGAGAGTTCATCAAAAACATCCTTCTTTAACTGATCTAACTTTCCATCAACCTAAAAATTAAATATGTCTATTAGTTGGTAAGAATATTCTATTAGTTACACTTAAATAAAAAGAAATTACAAAGTAGCAGGAATGAATACAAGTGGTACTAAATAATGACTACACATTTCTCACAATACTTGCCCAAGCTTCTGTTCCAACTTCCTGATCTGGCTACTGACAGATTCAATGTCATTTGGAGAATTAGCCTCTTCAGGTTCAACTATCGGAGAAGCAGCAGTTGGGACTTTTGATGGTTGACCAACCTCTTCATCTTCATATTTAATCTTTTCTGGGAGATTAAGCACTCCAATCTCTTACCCAGATTCAACCATGTTTGAGAATTGAATGATGGAAATGACAGTTAAGTCAATTGAAAAGAAAATTATAGATGTAATGTAGTTACTATAACAGTAATTGAAGAATTATATAAAGGTTGAAAAAAAATACCTTGAGCCACTCAGGCTTGATAATCTTGTCTTCAAGGACAGTTAACCAAATCTATCCCTTTGTAGATACCATCTTAAAATACGAGGAATTGAGTCAGAGCACCGTGTAGCAAGCTCGGTGCTGACAGAAGAACAACACTCGTATAGCCACACTTGTAAAGCTAATGAGCATCCACGTATAAGATAAGAATGGACATTGGGATTGAGACGATGTCTGACAGATTCAACAACATGCTTGAAGGATTTTGTACCCCATGGGTACGACTCAAAATTACCACTCTCGATAAAAAAGAACGTAAACTTGTCTATCAAGGTAACATTGTCCTTATCAGAAGGACAAACAAAGAATTCCAACATATACAGGATACACAACTGTACGGCATCCAAATCGTTTGTCCATGATTTGGATGTCACTACATTTCTCAAAAGCCATTTCTCAACCCGAGCTTTGTTAGGGAAATATTTAGTCATTAAATGGCTAACATAGTTAGAATTGTAACCATAGTCTGAGAAACTATTTACACAATTAAAACCAGTAATCAAACAAAAATCTCTCAAGGAAAAAATCAATTTTTGACCATTTAAAAGAACATAAAAGTAGTTTTCATTAGACTTTGGTAACTCATACTTCATTAGAAGATGAATGGACTGGTTCTGCATGCAGATTGGGGGCACATCTAATAAATAACCAAAACATGTTTTCTTGAAAACACGTAATTGGTTTGGGGATAGTAAAGCCTTTATCTGGCTAGGTATTGTAGGATCGCACAAGCTGTGGAATCGGATCACACCATAATCAAAATTATGTTGAGCACAGTAAGGTCCATTCTGCAAAAAAAGTATATTAATTGTGGTTAGAATGACGCTAGATTTCAGCATTACAAGATATAATGTAACATATCATACATACAATTTTAACCTACAAACTACATTTAAACTACATTCTAACTACAAGTTATTTTACAAAAAACATAACTACAATTTACTTTACAAATTACAAATCAACTACACTGTAACTAGATATATACCCTGACTTTTAATAACAATTCCAAATAACACTATAAAATTGCAGAACACAGATCTACTACATTGTGACAGACTATATGAAACTACATTCTAACTACAAGTTATAGTACTAAAAGCATTACTACAATTTACTTTACAAATTACAAATCAACTACACTGTAACTACATATATACCCTGACTTTTAATCACAGATCCAAATAACACTATAAAATTGCAGACCACAGATCAACTATATTGTGACAGACTACATGAAACTAAATTCTGACTACAAGTTATTTTACAAAAAGCATAACTACAAATTACTTTACAAATTACAAATCAACTACACAGTAACTACATATATACCATGTCTTTTAATCACGGTTCCAAATAACACTATAAAATTGCAGACCACATATCAACTACATTGTGACAAACTACATTAAACTACATTATAACTACAAGTTATTTTACATATAGCATAGCTACAATTTACCTTGCAGACTACAAGCAACTATACTGTAAATACATTTATATAATGTCTTTTTATCACAGTTCCAAATAACACTACAAAATTGCAGACTACAAATCAAGTACACTATAACTATAAATTTATTGAGCATGTACAATGTAACTACTTTGTCTTTTTATCACAGTTCCAAATAACAATACAAAAACTACAATTAACTACAAAATTGAGTCAATAGTACATTTTGCAATTAAGTACAAACTGACTACAATTAACTACAATTTGTATAAACAAACCTAGTATGCAATAATACAGTACCTTTTGACAAAAAACACTTAAACACCAAAAAAACACTTGCATACTATTTTTTGGCAAAAAAAATTAAACTACAAAATAGTGAGGAGAAATAAAAAATGTTTACCTTCAATGAAATTTTTTGTGGAACCAATTTTGTAGATTTTTTAGAGGGTTTCTTCTTTTTTTGTTTTGAGGGGGAAGGAGACACCTTTTGTTTTTTCGTGGTTTGAAGTTTGGGTGAATCTTCCACAAAATCATCATCATCGACCCTCAAGTTTTTCCCCTTTCGCTTACGTTGTTTGTCAGCTTCTGTTTCTACACCGGTAGCATCAACATCGTGCAAATGCTTGGTTCGCATTTCAGCACGGATTTGTCTTGGCGATGCAGGAACTCTATCTTTTCCACTTGCATGGACAGATTGTTGGTTTATTGGTGGTGATTTAGGTGTTAAAACACCTAAATCAAAAGATGGAATATCGGGTAATTTTTGTCTTTTTGGAGTACTAGCGTTTTTCACCATTTTTGACCGTGGATACAATTTTATTGACTGAAACTGTGGTGGATTGAGAAAACTTCTCGAACTGAAATTGTGCAAGGTTCGATAATGGCGGATGAACTTCAAGCAGAGAGAGAGAGAGAGAGAGAGAGAAATCGGTTTTGTAGAGGGTTTCTGACTTTGATGTAATTTTAAGGACTGAAACTATGGTGGATTGAGAAGAACTTCTCGATCTGAAACTGTGCAAGCTTCGAGAATGGCGGATGAAATTCAAGTAGAGAGAGAGAGAGAAATCGGTTTTGGTAAAAAAACGTGGGGGGAGGGTAATTAAAAAAGGGGAGAAAATCGTGGGTTTTGTTTGTAAGAGAGAGAAGAAACGTGTAGAATAAAATCTGAGAAGCTACACAGTTCCACAAATCATGCCTATAATTAATAAGTTGATAATTAAAACTTAAATAAAACATTGATACATAAATTGAAAGTTGGTATGCTTAAATGTAATAAACACAAACCTTGAACATGAGTAGTAATAAGGTTTGTTATATGGTATGTATATGTAAAAATCCCAACAAATAAGGCACTGATATATTTAAACCATTATGCCCTTGGTCAACCTCATCTTCTCTCTTCTATATAATATATAATAGGTAGAAATAATATATATATATATATATATATATATATATATATATATATATATATATATATATATATATAATAGAATAGAAAAAACATGTGCAGATGGAAAGAAATCGTCTAGTTTCACATGTGACCAATCGAGCTGTGCAAAAGGTGTTGCACTTCAACAGATCTATTTTCTTGTTCGTCAACGCTGTTTTTCGTTGTGTTCATTCTACTCTTCTGTTTGAGGCTAGTTTACTAATTATTGTTTTTGCGTTTCATTTATTTTCTGGTTCTTATATTGCTGTTATTATTTCTATGATTTCTATTGATGGTACTGATATGTTGTCTATTTTCGTCTTCTTGAGCCGAGAGTCTATCGGAAACAACCTCTCTACTCTCTCGGGGTGGGCGCGGAGGCAGATCCAGGATTTTAAGTTTCTGAGTTCCTGTCGCAATCTAAAATTAATATACAATATGACTGGGTTCACAAATAGATATTTAATAAATTATTTTATAAAAATACATGGTCTACACAAAGTTACTAAGTTCCCGGGAACCCATATAACATATTCTAGATCCGCCCCTGGGATGGGGGTAAAATATGTTTATATACTACCTTCCCCATACCCCAATAGTAAAATTACATTGAATTGTCGTCATTGTTGTTTTAAAGTTATTTTTCGTACAGAGCAAAAATACATTTTCAGCTCAAGGTGGCACTCAATCTACACCATTTAAACTGCTAAAAGAATTGTACAACTAAAGAAAAGCATGCAAAGATAAAGGGAAACAAAAATAAAAAAGAAACCTTGTACTGAATTAGAAGAGGCTAAAACTGGATTTCATGTATACAAACACTACCAGATAGAGCTCAAGATATAGTTGAGAAAAGCAAATAAACTTGGAGAAAAATGACAATAACCAGATGTTGAGACATGGAATCTATTTCAGACACGCGATATTCCTCCCTGTACTGGCATGTAAAAACCTAAGATTTCATACTTCGAGCTTTGTATATGAAACAAAAAGGGTTAAAAATACACTCTTCTAGTCTTCAAAAAAAGATAAACGTCGAGATCATATGGCAAAAATTTACAGATTTTTGACAATATAGGCAACAATTTGTCATCTCCAAGCAGAAGAAGTTGCTAAAGCTCTATTTTTCCATCCAAGATAGAGTGCCCCTTCGCTTTCTGCAAACCTGTAACTGGGTTGTACTCCTTCAACATATCGTTGATGGTTTCGCCAACTGATGGACTCAATGGGCATGCAGTAAAGCCAGCCATCATAAGTCTCAACCTCCACTTTTCAAAAAGTTCGTGCCTTTCCACTCAGTCGGCCCCCTCACATGCAATTATGTTGACAATGTCCCGTGCCACACAATGCTTCTCTGCACTGATACGCTGCTTGTCATCCCTAGGGCGAGCTGCATCAATTGATTCGAACATTGCGATATAGTAATCAAGAGTATCATGGAACCTTGGAAGGAAAGGGGCGGTGTTGGTGTTTGATTCTTGTTCAACTAAAGTCACAATTTTGGGGGACAAACTCTTAACTAGTCTTAACAGGCGGTCCCGATGGTTGATTGTGCTTACGCTCTCATCCGGCATGTGGTGCAGCATGTAAGGGAAGTTTACTGCCAGCGCTTCTCCATGCCTAACACGAAGGTTCTCTAGTTGGACCTCACAGCCTGATAGTGCAGCATCGTGGAATTCAAAAGGTACTCCACATGATTTGGCAACTTCTGCTAACGTTTCGCCTACAAGCTGAAGTCCTCCACCTCATGCATGAGCTGATTGGGAATCATCAACACCTGTGATGCGGACAAACGGGGCCCACCAGGCCGACGACAAAGATCGTGGAGGAGGAACATCCACTGACTTCCCTATGCGATCTGAAAATCAATGATATGGATTTTGTTTTCATTCGTCATGGCTTCCCTGATGACGACATTCGCAAACATATAAGCAAATTTGTAGTATGGGCACATGTTAGAGATGACTTGCATACAAGACAATAATTCCGAACTGGTCGGTTCTTTGCACTTCAATTTTTTGTATATGATGCTTCCTGACGATAGTAGTCGTGCTCTAAGCCCTTCCAACACATATGCACTCAATCGTTCCATAGGTTCCCCAGAGACTGACACCCTTTTCTCTAAAATATTCATAAGGACTTCAGCAGTTGAGATATCAGCATTTGACACTGCTTCAGCACAGGCATCGAGCAACTCTTTCAAGCTCAAACTAGGAGCCATGTCCAACACTCGGTTCCACCTTGTCAAGGAAGAAGGTTTCGAGACCACAATATTGAAGGAGCAACTGCAGCTGTCGTCAGTATCAGATTCAGGCCCCAGTAATTTATTCTCCAGCTCCCGAAGCACATGTTTCAGGTAACCATCATCAACTCCCGAACACCCACTGAAAGGTGAACCACAAGTGTTGTTATCAGAGGAGTGATGCTGATCAGACATGTATGACTGTGAACATTGCGGCGAGAAGGGACTCCTGTTGAAAGAGACGCATAAGGCAGGAGGTGAATCGTATACAACATAGTCAGTAGCCGGTAATGAGTCCAGAGTGAAGAAATGTTCATTCTGTGTCTGAAAAGCAAACTGCGTCACTGAGGTAGTATTATTGCAATTGTTGTTCTTGAAATGGTAAGGTGTTGCGGAAGTCAAATGTATATTGCGTGAATGAGTCAGAACTACTATAACAAAAATATATGGAAGCTAACAAATAACAAATAAGATAATAAAACAATAATAAAAGGAACAACAAAATTTATGAGGTTCGGCCAATTTTGCCTACTCCTCGGACACAACCAATATTTTATTTCACTCCAAAATACAAAATGAAATAATATTAAAGAGAGAAGATACAAATGACTTAAACAGATGAGAAGGCAAATGAGAGGTGTGTATAAATCATAAACATTAGGCCTCCTTTTATAGGGAAAAATCCCCCCCCCCCCAAAAACATTTCCCAACTTATGTGGGATGTGTGAGTTTTGACATTTCAACAAATCTCCACATTGGCAAAATTCCACATTTTCAGTTTTATCTCATTAACAAATTTTGGTTGTGTTTTCATATTCAATCTTCAATGTTCAACAATGTTGATCAAATCCAAACGATGTTGAAACTTGATCGCAGTCACTACCTTTATCAGCATATCAGCAGGATTCTCTGTAGTATGAATTTTCTTTACCGTGACTCCACCTTCTTCTATGATTTCTCGTACAAAATGATACCAAACATCAATATGCTTCTTCCTTGCATGATAAACTTGGTTCTTCGCTAATTGAATAGCACTATGACTATCACAAAAAATTGTGATCCTTTTTGTTCAACACCAAGCTCCTCTAGCAATCCTTGAAGCCAAATTGCCTCCTTCACAGCCTCTGTAATAGCCATGTACTTTGTCTCTGTTGTAGACAAAGAAACTGTTGACTGTAAAGTAGACTTCCAACTAACTAGTGCCTTCGCAAAAGTAAACACATAACCAGTAGTTGATCTTCATTTGTCCAGATCACCCGCAAAATCTGAGTCACAATATCCAACTACAGACTGATTGCTTTCCTGCTCAAAAACTAACCCAACATCTACAATATTATGAATATACCGTAGAATCCACTTCACAGCTTGCCAATGCTCCTTTCCTGGATTATGCATATATCTGCTAATATCTCCAACAACTTGTGAAATGTCAGGTCTCGTACAGACCATTGCGTACATCAAGCTACCAACAACATTTGTGTATGGTACCTTTGACATATACTCTCGTTCAGCTTCATCCTTTCGAGACATAGTAGTAGTTAGCTTAAAATGGGGAGCAAGTGGAGTACTAACTGGCTTAGTCTTGTCATCCATGCCAAAACATTGTAGTACTCTCTTCAAATATTCTTTCTGAGATAAACAGAGTTTCTTTGAACGTCTATCTCTTATTATCTCCATACCAAGAATTTTCTTTGCCTCACCCAAATCCTTCATCTCGAACTCCTTCTTCAGTTGAATCTTCAACTTATCAATTTCTTCCAAATTCTTAGAAGCTATCAACATATCATCAACATATAGGAGAATATATATAAAGGAACCATTTTTAAGCCAGCGCAAATACACACAATGATCGTATTTGCTTCTCTTGTAATCTTGCTGCAACATAAACTTATCAAATTAAACCATTGTCTAGAAGATTGTTTCAAACCGTATAATGATTTTTCAAGTTTGCACGCCATATTCTTTTCCAGCAACTTTGAATCCTTCTGGCTGAGTCATGTAGATTTCTTCCTCCAAGTATCCATGTAAAAACACAGTTTTACATCCATATGACTAGTTCCAAATCCAATTGTACTACCAAAGCCAACATAATTCTAATGAAGGAATGTTTTACAACTGGAGAAAATACTTCATTATAATCAATTCCCTCTTTTTAAGCATATCCTTTGGCCACCAATCTTTCTTTGTAGCGAGCATCTACTTGGTTAGGAAATCCTTCTTACTTAGCACATACCCATTTGAACCCAATAACTTTCTTTCCCTTCGGGGGATTGGTCAATCTTTATATATGATTCTGATGAAGGGAGTGTATTTCATCGTTCATGGCAATCCTCCACTTATCTTCTTTTGAACTTTAGATTGCGTATTTATAAGTGGTAGGAACATCATCAGCTACAATTGCGGTTTCACAAGCAACTATCTCTAACAGGTTTTGTTATTGTCCTTTTTGGCCTGTTGGTTGCTATTGATTCAAGTTGTTGTTGAGGTTCCAGAGTTTGAATCTTCTCTACTGGCTCTCCATCCAGAGGGTAATCTTCATTTGTTTCCTCCTCTACTTCCTGTGTAGGAAAAATAAATTTTCCCTCAAACTCCACCTGCTTAGAAGCACCATCATATTGTTTGGTATCTTTACTTGTTACCTTATTTACCATAGCAGATTCATCAAAGGTAACATCCCTCCTGAATATTACTTTCTTTGTCATAGGACACCATAAGCGATATCCTTTGACTCCAGAAGTAATCCCCATAAAAATAGCCTTCTTTGCCCTTGGATCCAATTTTGACTCTGTCACATAATAATATGCAATTGAGCCAAACACGTGCAAAGAGTCATAATCTACAGCAGGCTTTGCATACCATTTTTCAAATAGTGTCTTTCCATCAATAGTAGCGCATGGTAGACGATTAATGAAGTGGCATGCATATGTAATTGTCTCAGCCCAAAATTCTTTGCCCAAGCCAGCATTGGACAACATACACCGTACCTTCTCCAGCAAGGTACGGTTCATGCGTTCTGCCACTCCATTCTATTGTGGTGTATATCTGACAGTGAAGTGTCTGACGATGCCATCATTTTCACAGACCTTATTGAAATGATCATTTTTGTATTCACCTCCATTGTCTGTGTGAATACACTTGATCCTCCTGCCTGTTTGATTCTCCACCATCGTCTTCCATCTGAGAAAAATTCCCAGCACTTCATTTTTGTTCTTCATTGTGTACACTCACACTTTTCGGGAAAAATCATCCACAAAGGTTACAAAATAGTACTTCCCACCCAATGAAAGTGTTTTGGAAGGACCCTAAACATCAGAGTATACATAATCCAAAATGCCTTTAGTATTATGGATCGTTGTACCAAATTTAACCCTTGTCTGTTTTCCTTTGATACAGTGCTCGCAAAACTCCAAATTACAAGTCTTTACTCCTTTAAACAATCCTTGATCTGATAGAGTCTTTAAGGATTTTCCACTAGCGTCCCAAGCGCATGTGCCATAGCCTGGTTAATTTTGCCTCTTTGTCATTACTGGATGCCACTGTCGCTGTCCCAATAATTGTACTACCACGATAGCGGTGCATGTTATTGGTCTTCCGATTAGCCTTCATTACCATTAGTGCACCAGAGCATACTCTCATCACTCCATTTTCTGCAACAATTTTGAACCCTTTTGATTCTAGGGCTCCAACAAAGATGATTCTTCTTCAAATCCGGTACATATCGAACATCTGTTAATGTTCTGATCATTCCATCATGGTTCCTTAATCGTATTGAACCAATGTCATATGAGGTAAGAGGGTTGTTGTCTTCTGTGTGGATGACTCCACTTTCTCTTTCTTGAAATTCCTCGAACCAGTCCCTATTGGGACACATGTGATAGCAACAAGTTGAATCCATCAACCATATATATGCTGATGTTGATGGCTCTGTTGTAACTAATGAGAAGTCAGAATCATCACAATCAGCAACATTTGAATCCATAACGGCCTTTCCATTGTTATGTTTGACCTTATTCTTCAACCTCTGACAGTCTTTGTTCCAGTGCGTGGCACCATGATTCGGTTGGTCTCAACAGCTTAACTACGGAGCTTGATGACGATGTCGCTACCCGTCCTTATGAGCACTTTTTCTACATTAGAACCAAGCACTTGGTGGCTTGTGCTACTAACTTCCCGGAGGAATGGAATCATGCACGTAAGATTCTTTTATGTTGATCTTAACTTCTTTTGGTTATATGCCCTGTTGCACATTCATACGTACTGATCATCCTCTCTGCCATAACTGGAGGTGCACCGCCAAAACTGCTTTCCGGCATCCGCGAATGAGTTGAGGTTGTGCTTCCTGTTACAACGTAAATTCTCACGTGGGCGTCTTTCTGGGAGGTCCATGGCCGTAGGCCGGCTGCTGGTAAATATCTAACTTGCTGTTATTGCTCTTCTTTCGTAGTCCTTAGTTTCTTTTACTTGACCCTTCTTCCTTTGCTGGATAGAACGACCACGTCGCAGGAGGACTCCTCAGCTTGCCCGTTGGCCAGGGGCGACTGCCCCATTGATTGCAATACCGGCACCTCGCCCGATCCCGAGCCGACCCCAGTAGAATCCTCAGCGGCTCACTCTCCGGCACGGTCCGGGCAACAAGTTGAAGAATCTCCAGGGGCCGTGCGCTCAAGGGCAGAGCTGCCACCGAATGAAGATGAGTAGGGAAGATGGGAGGCCGCTGGTAAGGCGCAGGGTGGCGTTCACCCCGCACTACAAAAAGACAGTCAAATTGCGGCAGTTGGTAACTCCCGCAATTTGTTATTGCAGCAGTTCACAAAACTTCTAGAAGATTGTTCGGCGAAATCAATTTACTGCAGTTCTACCGCAATTGCTACGACGACTGCTGCAATTAATTAGCAGCAGTTATTTTGATGCAATTCAACCCCCGTAAATTGATTATTAAATTAAAAATATTTTTTTTTGTACAAGTTGCGGCAGTCTAAACCCACGCAATTCATTGAACATATTAATTTCTTTTACTGTATTTATACAAATATGGAACGTTAAATATTATCTACTAATAAATCTGTCCACACCATAAATCTAACCAAAAAATAAAATATTTATCAACACTTTTAGAAATATCAACATATTTAGCATCACAAAAGTATTATTTTCATATATAAATGACAGGGCTACAAAAATGCTCGAAGCACATTTAGCAATGTTTCTAGCAGCATACAATAGCGTCAAACTAAATTTTAACATAAAACATTCACCTTAGCCATTCTAACATTCACCCCAATCACATAATTACATTGTCATAATTAATTATCTAATTCAGTTATAAAGAACATCAATTGTTGTCACTTGAATTACTGCCATCGGATGATTTCTTGCACCTATGGGTGATAGGGATCCACTAGCTGCATCTCTGGGTTGCAAACAAAATAAAACAATAAGATTTGGCTACAACTGAAAAAACTAATTGGACCATTAATCGGACTACAATTATTAATGATCTAGTTTAGGGGATTCAAATGTTATGTTGTCCTCATGCCCAGTTCTTCCTTGCTATAACGGTTGATATGATCAACACCTATCAATATAAACTGAGAAAAATATATCAACTGTTATCTAAGATAAGTCGAAGCTGAGAATGCTCGCATTGTATCAAATTAATTGGCACTACAGATATATTAGATAAATTTCTACTCATAATAATTTCCTACTATGTATAAGATATAATTTATCCGCTCCTATTAGATATATACAAGTCAGCTCAGAAAACTATAGATGCTTCCACACAACTCCTTGTACCCTTCATACATGTAGCATAACATTGTATAACATTTATAATTGCTAGATTTATAGGCCTACGGTTTTATAGAGCTTTTCAAGCCTTATTTTGAAGCTCACTAATCAGTAGCATATTTAATCATCAAAAATTTGGAGCGTGAAGTGCAATTAGATCCATTTTTGAGGGGATTCATATTACTATTATCAATTAGAAAAATTGAATTAGAATAATTTATGGTTGGCTTGGTTGGACTAAAACAATGAAGTATCCAGGCTCCGTTTAGAAAAAACCCAATTGGATTGGGCCGTTTTGATCCTTTGGAACAACTCGATGAATTTAGTAGATCGTTTTAGGAGGCCCTAATGACTATAGATCGAACCTATCCAATTTTTACAGTACGATGGTTGGTTGTTCACGGCCTAGCTGTACCTACATTTTTTTTTTGGGATCAATATCAGCAATACAGTTCATCCAACGATAAACTTAATCCGAATTATAGAGCTACGACACAATCAAACCCGAACGAACAAAATATTGAACCATGAATTGTCCTAATAAGACAATTCAATCAATCCTTTGTTTTGAAAGAACTCTTGAAGGACCAAGCGATCGCTTTCCTTCATACTTCATATAAATAAATCTAAAACCCCAGAGTATATCTTTCCACGGATCGAAGGAAAAAAGACAGTTCGATCGAATATTATTTTTAGATTCTTTTATCTGTTAGAAAAAGAGATAATCTACTATTTTTCCTTTTAGTCCTTTTAGAAAATCAAAAATTCAATAATAATAAAATAAATAAGAGACTGGAAATGAAAGTTTCTTTCTCGGATACCTAGGCACCCAGAGACGATGAAGGGCGTAGTAATCGACGAAATGCTTCGGGGAGTTGAAAATAAGCATAGATCCGGAGATTCCCGAATAGGACAACCTTATGAACTGCTGTTGAATCCATGGGCTAGCAAGAGACAACCTGGCCAACTGAAACATCTTAGTAGCCAGAGGAAAAGAAAGCAAAAGCGATTCCCGTAGTAGCGGTGCGCGAAATGGGAGCAGCCTAAACCGTGAAAACGGGGTTGTGGGAGAGCAATACAAGCGTCGTGCTGCTAGGCGAAGCAGCCCGAATGCTACACCCTAGATGGTGAAAGTCCAGTAGCCGAAAGCATCACTAGCTTATACTCTGACCCGAGTAGCATGGGGCACGTGGAATCCCGTGTGAATCAGCAAGGACCACCTTGCAAGGCTAAATACTCATGGGTGACCGATAGCGAAGTTGTACCGTGAGGGAAGGGTGAAAAGAACCCCCATCGGGGAGTGAAATAGAACATGAAACCATAAACTCCTAAGCAGTGGGAGGAGCCAGGGCTCTGACCGCGTGCCTGTTGAAGAATGAGCCGGCGACTCATAGGCAGTGGCTTGGTTAAGGATCTGGAACCTACATGCAGATGCTCACAATTTCGATAGCCATACCAGTGATTTGGAGGAGATCTCTCGAAAAGTATTTAGTGCACATTTCGCTCAACTCTCCATCATCTTTCTTTGGCTGAGCGGCATGTACTTCCACGGTGCTCGTTTTCTAATTATGAAGCGTGGCTAAGTGATCCAACTCACACAGGGCCTAGTGCCCAGGTGGTTTGGCCAATAGTGGCCAAGAAATATTAAATGTGAGCGTGATTTTTTCTTCTTAGATCGAATTAGAATAAAATAGATTCATTCAGTAACTTTCTCAACAATAGGAATTTGACCTCCTGTGCCTGTGAATTAAAGAAATGAGGAGGTAAGCATGTCAACCGGTCCGGGTTGACCCGGGACCGAACTGGACCGGCCCGGTATAAACCGGGACCGGGCCGGCCCGGTTCTTAAGGGGTGGGCTGGGCTGGGTTGGGGGGGAGGGGTTAGAACGGTTAGGATTTTAGGGTCTTGACCCGTGACCGGACCGGTAAGCAAAACAGTGCTTGAACCGGTCGACCCGGACCGGTACAACGGTCAAAATTTTTTTTTTAAAAAAAATAAAATTTTCTGAGCATGTGGGCCCCACATGACCGTTGGCAACGGTCCAGAACCGTTGGCCAACGGGAGTATTTTCAGAAATGACCACTTTTTTATTTTTTTTTTGTATTTATTAAATTACATTATTAACCCTTCTTAAAATCTATAAATGTCCTCCCCTCTTCTTCATTTCCTCACTCAAAATTATCAATCTCTCTCTCAATTCTCAAATTATCAATCACTCTCTTCTCTTCAATTTTCAAGAATTCATATTCTAATTTTATAATTTTATTGTCTTTGTTTTCCCGAATTTAATTTATCGTAATTTCTCATTCGGAAATCGAAATTCTAAGCTTGAAGTTCAAGTGTTCAACATTGAAATACTTGCTTGACGTTTGTTCGTGGTAACACCGGATTTGCGTAATCAAGTGCTCAATATATTGTCGAATTCGGTGCACTCTCTCCAACTCTTTCTCTTATTTAATATTTTAATTGCATATTTGATTTTAGCTTATATTTTCATTTTTACAATATGTTTAATGCTGCTAAAAGAGCGTCTAGAAAAGTTACTGGTAGGGGTGGAAGTAAAAAAAGAGGTAGTCCTGTAGCTTCTGGTAGTAATAGTAATGACCCAATAACACATGTTTCTAAATCATCGCCTAATTTGCAAGATGTAGATATTGATTATGAACAATTACAAGAAGATTACGGAATAGAAGATAATGAAATTGGAATAGCAGATGAGATACCACATACACCTAGTAGTGGAAATATTGGTAGTATTGGAGTTGGAGTTGCTAGTGCAACAAGCGGTAGAAGACCACCAGTGGCTCCAACTTCTACTCGTTAAAAAGAAGTCCTGTTTGAAAATTTTTTGATATAGTAGAAGGTACTGAAAGAGTTAAGTGCAAACTTTGTAACGAAACGTTTAAACATTTGACCAGAGGTAATTTAGGGGGGACTGGGACACTTATTAGACATCTGTCGACTAACCATCCTATAGAATGGGGAGCTAATGGGGATGGAAGTCAAACAACAATTAACCATACTACTGGAGGTCTCCTAAAATATGATAAAATGAGGGATCGAGAGGAATTAACGAAAATGATTGCTTTGGGTTGTCTACCTTTTTCTTTTGCTTCTTCCTCTTATCTTATTATATATATTCAAAGGATATACAATCCTTTGTTTAAAGGTATCCCTAGAAGTACATGTAGAGCAGACATCTTTAGACTTCACGGCCAATATCAAACATACATACGTTATTTGTTTAGTCACCTTCCTTCAAGAGTATGTCTAACTTCTGATATTGGCCATGCTGTTAATGGAAATGATTATTTAACAATTACATGTCATTGGATAGATGATAATACTTGTATGCAAAAACGTATTATTGCTTTTAAATATGATGAAGATCAGAGTCATACTGCTGCATTTATTAGTAGTAAAATTATTGAAGTTGTTGAATTTTATAATCTAAACCAAAAAGTTTTGTGTATGTCTTTTGATAATGCTTCAAACAATAATGCTGCAGTTTCAATTTTAAAATTGAATTTGCAACCACCTCTTGATGATATTTTTTATGTTAGGTGTACATGTCATGTTTACAATTTAATTGTTAAAAGTGGGCTCGACTTATTTTCAGTTGAGATTACTCAAGTTAGAAGAGCAGTTGGAGTTATTCAGGGAAATAATAGACAATCTAGAATAAGAGAATTTAAGAATAAGTGTATGCAGTATAACCTTTCACCTAGATTCATGCCAGACGAAATAGTTACTAGATGGAATTATACGTATATATTTTTAAAATGTTGCTACAAATATAGATTTCCAATAACTGAAGTTGCTAATGCATATTGTACTGATCCTAGGCGTATGTTAACAACTGATACTTGGGAGGTCATTAGTGATGTTGTTAAATTTTTACATAAATTTTATACTGCTACTGTTGTGTTTTCTGGCGCATATTACCCAACTGTTACTATGGCTTTAGTACATATAGCTGAAATTTCTTTGCTACTATATGAATTTAAGAAGAAAGATAGATATACGGATGTTGTTGTAAATATGCAAGCGAAATTCAAAAAATATTTCATTCCAATTCCTCCAGTTTACTTAATTGGTGCAGTTTTAAATCCTTCTATTAAAATGTCTGATTGTCACCAATTAATGAATGTTTTATATACTTATATGGAGATTGGGCCCACTGAAAGCCCAAATTTGTATGATTCTATGAACCAGCTAAATGAACATTTACAACATCTATATAATTATTATGCAACTCAATGTGATAATTCTCGTGCTTCAACAGATGTAAATCCCGCTATGCAATGTAGCAGTTCTAATGTAGATGATGAAGAAGACATTGATAGTTTTAATATTTTTTCAACTTTTTCTAACACTCAAAGTAGTAGCAGGAATATTGATGAACTTCAATTTTACTTGCAGAAGCAAAAGGAGCCTCGCACCAAGGAATTCTCACCGTTAGGCTGGTGGCATGAAAATGCAAAGCAATTTCCCGTTCTTTTCGCTATGGCTCGGGATGTCCTGAATGTGCCAATTTCCACTGTTGCATCCGAGAGTGCATTTAGCCAAGCAAGACAACAACTTGGAGACACACGCCACTCATTGGGAAGCAATGCTTTGGAAGTTTTAGTATGTTTAAGAGATTGAATTAGATCGGAACGAAGAAATCAAGGAAAGGAAGATCTTGATAGCCCAGAAGACGAAGAACTTGGAGATATATTAACGCATGGAAACCCATCCGAATTTAACACGCCAGAAGAAGGTCAATCGGTTCATATTGATTACGATGAACTTGCTAGGGCAATGCAAAGAATTTGATGATTCGGATTACTACTAGTATACTACTTGTTACAAAAGATGAAAAGTTTTTACTACTTAAGATACCTTTTAGTTTTTCGATTTGAATTTAAGAAATAAAGTAGCACTTGCAATAAGTGCAATTTTTTCCCATCTTTTGTTGTGTTCATTCAATTATTACAAAGTATTAATATAACTTAATATTTATACCTAATTCTAAAAAAAAAATACAAAATAACGAAACCCGGCCCGGCCCCGACCATTACAACCCGTAACCCGTACGGTTCAATCTAAGCCTGTCTCAACCCAGCCCGGTGAAAACCGGTACTGTTTGTAACCGGCCCGGCCCGGACCGGTAACCGGACTGGTCGAAAAAAAATCGACCCGGACCGGACCGGTGGAACCGGTTGACACCTCTATGAGGAGGTCAATCAAAAAGAGATGTTAATTAATCAAAGGTCTAACTGATCACCACGCCTATATTGTAAATATGCAGTTACGAATAATCCAGCCTAAGTAATAGGAATTAGACCTAACACGATTCCAAATAGAAAAATTTCAATCATTTTTATTTGTTTGAAAGGAGAAAAAAAAGGAGGTAATATTGATACCTAAATATAGAAATTTATCCCTGTTTGTGAAAATATAGAAATATGCAATTCCTAATTTAGTTACCCGGTATTGCGCCATCTTCAAATCCCAAGCAGAATGCTACGAAGAAGATATATATTGACCTGTAGGAAAAAAAGTTGTTTTCCAAGAAAATGTCGACTGTTTACTACCAAAATTTAGGTTGGCCTATTTGGTTTCTTGAGCAGTACAAATATAACTATAATCCCAGAAACAAGAAATATCAGTTGAAAAAAAATCACAAATTTATTTACCGTTGTAAGAGGAAAAGCAAAGAACCACGCAAATTGTTCCGGTATTGTCCCTTCTTTCATTATCATATCTGCCTTGAAAGCATTCATCATTTGTGTGTTGGAATTCGCTATTTCTTTGTAGTTCTCTTGGCTTTGGTTGTGAGCCTTCAATAAATCTTTGTAGTTCTCTTGGCTTTGGTTGTGAGCCTTCAACAATTTATGGTAGTTCTCTTGGCAATGATTCAAACATGAATCATAACTACTTGAAGCATTCATACCGCAAAAATGGGGTCTTGCATGTTTAAAAACTTTGCCGGGGACAGCTCCTAATCCGAAGCACCTTACCGTTCAAGAGTACTCTTTTCCAAGCACTTTACCAACAATATCATTCGGCGAAACTTCAAACTCATCCACCGTACTTTGGCTCAAAGCAAGCTCAATTTTTTCCTACATATTGTTTGTCACAACATTAATAAGCAACTAAATGCACACTAAGACAAGCAAAAAAGAGATCTTTGTTTTAAGTTCCTAAAAACCATATCAAGTTCTCATGACTCGTTAACTACTGTATTTCTCATTGATCTTTTGTGTCTGCTTCAAATGATGCTACATCCGCCTCTGTCAGTGCTAATTCAAGCAGAAAATTTGTAACCAAGAACCCCGAATCTGACAAAAGGAGCTTTCAGAAATAACCTACTGATTAGAAACTCAAGAACTGATTATAATTAGTCAGTTAATATGCAGAGAGATTCACAGTTGTGAACAGCAGCGAAATAGATAAGAAATTCCAAGAATTATTAGGGGGAAGTATGGTACCAGTGTAGTTGTGTGCATGAATAATGAGTGTGCTGTCTGGAAGAAGTGAACTCTACATATACACTAATCCAATTAAGCGATCAAACTGCAGCAGGAGCTAGTCTCTAAGTGAATTACTTATCTAAATATTTATGTCAGCAATAGATAAAAATTAAACGTTGGAAGGGAAATTGTATTATATTGTAAATAGGTGGTTATTTTTGAAAATCCAACATGTATAGCTGGTTATTTATGTGATACCTAGTATTCTCTTCGTGGAAAATGGTGCATTTCTAACATTTTACATATATAAGCAGGTCTTAGCAAGCAAAGGACGAAGTTGGTTGTGCGGACTGAAAGGACGAAGTTGATTGTTGTGTGGCCTGAACCGACTTTGTTGTTGCTTGAACTGACGGGCCTGGTTGAGCATTCCCCTGAATTGAATTTTACAAGTTCTGCCAACGCTTGGTCTTCGGCATATCTGTAATTCACAAAAGATAAGCAAATTAAATAAATGTTAAATATAAACTAATCGAAACTTCCATTCAGATAAAGTGATACAAACAAAAATCTTAATATGATATAGATTCATGTCAAACCAACTTACAATAACACAAAATATCTAATGATATATCAAGACTCACTTTCTTGCATACATTAAAGATATTCATACAAGTTATAATAGCAAACTATGTGATTTTAGATTGCATTGCTTCGTCTCACGTTGAATACACTTTTCAGAACTGATGAAGTCGGCTGCAATACGGCCTGAAAAGACGAAGTCGGCTGTGCAGACTGAAAGGACAAAGTCGGCTGCGGAGACTAAAAGGACAAAGTCAGTTGTGATACGACTTGAACCAACAGATCCAATTGTGATGTGGCCTGAACTGATGAACCGAACTGTGATGTGTCCTGAACTGATGAACCGAACTGTGATGTGTCCTGAACCGATGAAGCCAGCTTTGTTCTTGCCTGAACTGACGAACCGAATTGAAACGAAGCCGACTTTGTTGTTGCTTGAACTGACGGGGCTTGTTGTGCATTCCCCTGAATTGACTTTTGCAAGTTCTACCAATGCTTGGTCTTCGGAATATATGTAATTCATAAAAGAAAAGCAAATACTGAGGTTCAGTGCTAAGCCCAGCAAGGTCACATGGCAAGAATGTATATCCTATTTGTCCGAAAATTGACAGAAGAAAACAAACATATTATGAGATTTTTATTGCTTTTCTTATCAAGCTTCCACCTAGAAGTGTGACAAAACTTGCATGTTTCCTCACGACTCGGATTTACCCACCATCGGGAGTTGTGATGGCGCGTATAATCGAAACTAGGCAAGCCAGCCCTTCTAATTATTTTCACAAACTTAATCTAAAACAAGTTAAATAATAGAATAATTAATTAAAACATGCGCAAGCCTTTTAATAGCAGTAATAAAAAAACAAGGTGCGGAACAACTAACAACATGTCTCTACCCAGTATCTGGTGTCACTGCTCACGGAAAACTAAAGAGTACTAAAAACAATAGTCTGAAAGAAATACATCATATGTCTGTTTGATACAAATAAAACAAACTAGAAAAGATAGAGGAGACTCAGGGCTCGCGAACGCCAGCAAACCACCTCAGGGGTCTCTGGACTGAAGTATCGCCCCCTGACTACTATTGCGGTCAGTAGGTTGCGTCCTGACCTGTGCACAAAAGGCACAGAAGCGTAGTAGCAGCACAACCGACCCCATGTGCTGGTAAGTGCCTGGACTAACCCCGGCAAAATAGTGACGAGGCTAGACAGTACCAACCACAATTAACCTGTGCAATATTGATATACAAGTTCGAGAAAAAAGCAATAACAACATAATACGATTAAAACTGGGGGGATACAAGATAAAGATGGAACATCAGTAATAACAATAACTCTATCTCAACTTTTCATGACCCACTCATCTACTGTGGACGGCGCGCCACACGATCCATTATGCAATATATAAGTGGACGGCATGCCACACGATCCCGCGACATCTCTTGCCGATAACAATAAGTGGACGGCGTGAAACACGATCCCATAATGTATGCATAAGTGGATAGCGCGCCACACGATCCCATAATATATGTATAAGTGGACGGCATGCCACACGATCCCATATCATAATTGGATAATTCCAACAATCTCCACAAAGGAGGCCCCATTAGGTAAGTTCATCCACACAATAGTTAAACCCGACAAGGGTACAGCTACAACCCAAAATATCCCAGAAAGGGAGGATTACATAATAATAACTTACTCGTCCCGGCAAGGGAAAACAATTTAACAACAAGTCCCAGCAAGGGAAAAGTACTACAATTCCTTCCTTGGCTTATTTACCTTTCAACAATCATTTCATAATTTATTTAGCGGCCAAAGAACTCAATTATTTCACATATTTAATATTCTAAGGCAATTACGACTCAGAGTCATGCTTGACACCGGTGTATAGATACTCGTCAACATGCCTATACACCGTACTCGATCATTTAGAAAATAGCAATCAAATTCTCTAATCATATTCCCTCAAGCCAAAGTTAGATCAAACACTTACCTCGAAAGCTTCCAACTCAACTCACGCTTCTAGAATAGCTTTGTCCCTCGAATTCGCTTCAAAACCGGTCGAATCTTACTACAATTTACTTAATGTATCAGTAAATGCTAGTTAAATCAATTTGGATGCATAAGAATGAAATTCCCAAAGTTTTACCCAAATATTCCCAAAATTCCTCGGGCCCACGTGGTCAAAACTTGAGCTTCGAACCAAAACCGGGTTACCCATTCCCCCACGAGTTCATATACTCAATTTGTTTTGAATCGGACCCCAAATTGAGGTCCAAATCCCCAATTTTATGAAAACCTAGGTTCTACTTCAAATCCCCATTTTAAACATGAAAGATTTGATTCAAGGATGAAATCATGTTAGAAGATGGTAAAGATTGAAGAAAACTAGTAAAAGTTGACTTACAAGTAGTTTGGGGACGAAGAGGCTCGAGTGAAATTGCCTATGGTGGTTTTCGGTTTTGAAAAATCTGAAAAGTGAGGTCTGAATTCATTTAAGTATCAGCTGCAGGGGTGCATATGTCGCAAATGCTATATTGATTTCGCATTTGCGAACTGGGCAAAATAAAAGAGGGACTCGCATTTGCGAGAAAATGGTTCGCATTTGCAAACCAACGGTTTAGGAGGGGTAGTTGCATTTGCGAGATTCGACTTCACATTTGCGAAGTCTGGTTGCTAGAAGGGGGATCGCAATTGCGAGAAGGGAGTCACAATTGCGAAGACTTGCCAAACAAAGGAAATGTTGCATTTGCGAGATTATTTCTTGCATTTGTGAGGAAGTAGGAAAAGGGGAATGTTCGCTTTTGCGAATAAGTCTTTGCAAATGCGAAGACTACAGACACCATCAGTGGAAATGCAACAAAAAATGAGCCTAACACCTATCTGAAACTCACCCAAGCCCTCGAAGCTCCAACACAAACATGCACCCAACCTCTAAAACATCTTACGGACTTACTCGTGCGATCAAATTGCCAAAATAACATCAAAATCAAAGAATCAACCTCCAAAACTCATGATTTTCATTTCCACGTTCTAAACTTTCAACTTTTTCCACTTTTAGTCCGAAACATGTCAAACGACGTACATTTTCAACCAAACTTTATAGATAGCGCTTAACGCTTATTTAAGACTTGTACCGGGTGCTGAAACAAAAATACGAGCCAGATACCATCTGTTTTGATCAAATTTTCATTTTCATTTTTCCTTAAGCATTTTAAAAAACAGTTTCATAGAAAAGCTCTGTACTCGGGCCTGGGACCTCGAATTTCGATTCCGGGAATACGCCCGGGTCCCAAATTTTAATACAGACCCTCCGGTACTGTCACATCACGGGTCCGTTTACCCAAAAATATTGACCAAAGTCAATTATGGCAATATTAGTATCAAAATTCATAGTTTTTAACACAGAATTCAAATATTTTCACATAAAAATCTTTTGGCTTCGCGCCCGGACTGCGCATGTAAATCGAGGCAACCAAATAAGAGGTTTTCAAGGCTTCAGAAGTGCAAGGAAAGGGAGAATTACAGTGATGACCCTTTGGGTCGTCACATCCTCCACCTCAAAAACAATCGTTCGACCTCGAGCGAACAAAAGAAGAAAGTACCTGAGTCGGGGAATAGATGGGGATAACGGCTCCGCTTATCGGACTCGAACTCCCAGCTTGATGCCTCAGGAGGCTGACCTCGCCATTGAACACGCACTGAAGGAAAACTCCGCGACCTCAACGGTCGAACCTGCCGGTCTAAAATAGCCACCGGCTCCTCCTCATATAATAGATCCTTGTCCAATTGGACAGTGCTGAAATCTAACACGTGGGTGGGATCACCGTGATACTTCCAAAGCATGGATACATGAAAACCCGGATGCACGGTTGACAAGCTAGGGGGCAATGCAAGTCTATGGGCCACATTCCCCACATGGTCCAGAATCTCAAATGGGCCAATATATCTAAGCTTGTCCTTCTTCCCAAACCTCATCACGCCCTTCATAGGCGATACACGAAGCAATACTCACTCACCAACCATGAAAGCAACATCCCTAACCTTATGATCTGCAACACTCTTCTGCCTGGACTGAGCTGACTGAAGTCTGTCCTGAATGATCTTAACCTTATCCATGGCTTCCTATACCAAATGTGTATCCAATAACTGAGCCTCTCCCGGCTCAAACTATCCGATTGGGGATTGACACCCCGTACCATACAACGCCTCATACGGGGCCATCTGAATACTAGACTGGTAACTCTTGTTGTATGCAAACTCCGCTAAAGGCAAGAAATGGTCCCATGAGCCTCCAAAATCAATAACGCAGGCTCAGAGCATATCCTCAAGAATCTGAATGGTCCTCTCGGACTGACCGTCCGTCGGGGGTGAAATGTTGTACTCAATTGGACCTGGGTGCCCAACTCATACTGCACCGCTCTCCAGAAATGCAAGATAAACATTGGACCCCGATCCGAAATAATAGATATGGGCATCCAATGAAAGCGAACGATCTCCCTGATATAAATCTCTGCATACCTCTCGGATGAATAGGTGGTTGCAACTGGGATGAAATGAGCTGACTTAGTCAGCCTATCAACAATAAACCATATGGGATCAAACTTCTTCCGAGTTATCGGAAGGCGAGTAACAAAATCCATAGTGATCCTCTCCCACTTCCACTCGAGAAGCTCAATCCACCAGGCCTCTGATGCTCGCACTTAAACTGCTAACAATTTAGACAACGAGCCATATATGCAACAAGTCTTTCTTCATTCTATGCCACCAATAATGCTGTCTCAAATCCTGATACATCTTCGCGGCGCCTGGGTGAATAAAATATCGAGAACTGTGGGCCTCCGCTAATAGCGACTCTCGAATACCATCAACATTGGACACACAAACTCACCCCTGCAACCTCAATATGCCATCATCTCCCAAATTCATCTCCTTGGCACCTCCCCTTTGCACCGTGTTTCACAGGACACACAAATGGGGATCATCAAACTGTCGCGCCCGCATACGCTCCATCAATGAAGAGCGAGCAATTGTGCAAGCTAACAACCAGAAATATCCAATCTTACAAATCTATTGGCCAAGGCCTGAACCTCCAAGGCAAGCGGTCTCTGGCTGACCGGAATATATGCAAGACTACCCATGCTGGCGGACTTTCTACTCAATGCATCGGCCACCACATTGGCTTTCCCTGGGTTGTGTAAAATAGAAAACATCATAATCTTGTAACAACTCTAACCACCTCCGCTGTCTCAAATTCAACTCTTTCTGCTTGAACAAGTACTGAAGGCTCTTGTGATCCGTGTACACCTCCCACGTCACACCATACAAATAATGCCTCCAGATCCTCAAGGCATGAACAATGGCTGCCAACTCTAAGTAATGAACTGGATAATTCTTCTCGTTGATCTTCAACTGCCTCAAAGCATATGCTATGACCTTAGTGCTCTGAATCAACACTACGCCAAGTCCGATGGGGGAAGCATCACATTATACAGTATAAGGCTTGGATCCTGTGGGCAAAACCAATACCGCTGCCGTAGTCAGGGCTGTCTTGAGCTTCTGGAAGCTTGCCTTGCACTCATCTGACCACCTAAACTGGGCATCCTTCTGAGTCAATCTAGTCATCCGGGCTGCGATGGATGAAAACCCCTCCACAAAAAGTCTATAGTAACCAACTAACCCCAAGAAGCTCCGAATATGTGTAACTGAAGATGGTCAAGGCCAGTTTTTAACTGCCTCTATCTTCTTCGGGTCCACGTGAATACCCTCAGCTGATACGACATGACCCAGGAATGCTACTAAACTCAACAAGAATTCTCACTTTGAGAATTTGGCCTACAACTGGCTATCCTTCAGAGTCTGAAGAACCACTCTGAGGTGTTTATCATGCACCTCCTGATTGCAGGAGTATATCAAAATATCATAAATGAATACAATAACAAATAAATCCAAGTAAGGCCTGAACACTCGGTTCATGAATTCCATGAATGCTGCCGGGGCATTGGTCCACCCAAACGACATGACCAAAAACTCATAATGCCCATAACGAGTATGAAATGCTGTCTTAGGGACATCAGACGCCCTAATCCTCAGCTGATGATAACCAGACCTCAAATCTATCTTCGAAAACACCCTGGCACCTTGGACCTGGTCAAACAAATCGTCAATCCTCGGCAGTTGATACTTGTTCTTATCGTCACCTTGTTCAACTGCCGGTAATCAATGCACATCCTCATGGACCCATTATTTTTCTTCATAAACAACACGGGTGCACCCCATGGCGATACATTGGGTCTAATGAAACCCTTATCAAGCAAGTCCTAAAGCTGCTCTTTCAACTCTGGCGGGGCCATGTGATACGACAGAATAGAAATAGGCTGAGTACTAGGAGCCATATCAATACAGAAGTCAATATCCCTGTTGGGCAGCATACCCGACAGGTTTGAAGGGAACACCTTGGGGAACTCACGAACAATAGGGGTAGAGTCGATAGATGGAACCTCTGCGCTGGAGTCGCGAACATACGCGAAATATGCTAAGCACCCCTTCTCGACCATACATCGAGCTTTGACTTACAAAATAACAATACGGGTGGCATGACCTGGGGTCGCTCTCCACTGAAGTCGGGGCAAGTCTGGCAAGGCCAAAGTTACAGTCTTGGCATGACAATCCAAGATAGCATGATACGGGGACAACCAGTCCATCCCCAATATAACATCAAAGTCTACCTTGTCTAAAAGAAATAGGTCGACACGGGTTTCAAGACTCTCAAATACCACAACACACAAACGATGCACTCTGTCGACCACTATTGAATCACCAACCGGTGTGGACACATATACAGGAATACCCAAAGCCTTACTAGGCATGATCAAATAGGGTGCAAAATAGGATGATACGTAAGAATAAGTAGATCCCGGATCAAATAATACTGAAGCATCCCTATCACAGACCAGCATAGTACCTGTAATCATGGCATCAGAAGACTTGGCCTCCGGTCTGGCTGGCAATGCATAACAACGTGGCTAGCCCCTACCTCCTTGAACTTCATCTCTGGGATGCTGTGCTGCAGGCTGACCCTGTCTCTGGCTATCTGGGCTCCGCCTCTACGCTCCCTACCTCCACCTCTATGGCCTCTACTCCCGCCTCTGGCTGGCTGGGTGGCCTGTATCATGGGACGAGGACCCTGCTGCAGTGAACTGCTGGAAGCTCGAGGGCAATACTTGGCAATATGCCTCGGGTCGCCGCAAGTGAAGCAAGCTCTTGGCTGCTGAGAAAACCAAAGCGGTGGTGCACTTATAGGAGTTGATGGTGAGCTGAAGAGCTGTTGGTCAAAATATTGTGGCTGAGAGCTACAACACCTATGTGAAGTCTGGAGTGCTGACTGGAAAGGTCTCGGGGGATGACCTCTATCATGAAAGTCCCTGCCTCCAGATGAGGCACCACTAAATCTGCCAGAATGTCGAGGCCTCTTGTCTGAACCTTGACTACCTCCTCGAGCCAATGCCATCTCTAATAGGTGGGCCGTATTGGCCGCCTCCTGAAAAGTAATATCACTGCCAACCCCAACAACCATTTGTAGGCGAATATGCTGAATTAATCCATCAATGAACCTCCGGACCCTCTCCCGATCTATTGGGAGTATCACTACTGCATGGCATGCCAAGTCAACAAATCTGGTCTCATACTGGGTAATTGTTAGAGAGCCCTACTGAAGATGCTCAAACTATCTGCGAAGCGCCTCCCAATGAGTGACGGGGAGAAACTTCTCCAAAAATAACTCTTCGAACTGGTTCCATGTCAAAGATGGAGACCCTACTGGTCTAGATAGACAATAATCCCTCCACCAAGTCTTTGCGGATCCCACAAGCCTGAAAGTGCAAAAATCTATCCCATTGGTCTCTACTATCCCCATAGTCCTGAGGATCACATGACAACTGTATAGAAAATCATGGGGATCCTCCGATGAAGCACCGCTGAAAGTAATGGTGAAAAGCTTGGAGAATCGATCAAGCCTCCATAAAGCATTTGAAGACATGGTCGTCCCATCTCCGGCCTTAGCTGTAATGCCTGTCTGAACTGCCACTGCGGGCTAGACCAACGGAACCTGAGTCTGGGGAGCTATCTGCTCTGGAGTACGTGTAGCAGGAGTCTGAAGCCCTCCTCCAGCCTGAGAAGTGGCTAGTGCTACTGGAAGCGATCCTACTATGGAACATTGTCCATAAAGCCTTCTATGCGGACAAGAGCATCCTGAAGATCCGAACAAAGCATCACTCCTCCTGGACATGAGCTGGGCCCACTGGAGCTGGTGGAGTTCGAACCTCCTCATCAAAGTTAATATGAGGCTCCACCTCTGGAACTGCTGCCTGGGGCTGAGCTCTGCCCCTGCCACAGCCTTGGACCTTGCACCTCGCAAGAGCTGCTGCTGGGGGCTCAAGCAGCTGCAAAGAAGAAGAAGAAGACGCACGTGTTCTCTCCATCTGCTAAAAAACATAGTAGAACGACAATCAATATTTGAGAAACAGAATCACACGACAAGAATGAATAAAGTGAAACTTTTCCTAACTCTGTAGGCTCTGGGAATAAATACAGACGTCTCCGTACCGATCCCTCAGACTCTACCGAGCTTGTCCGTGAGTTGTGAGACCCAAGTGACCTTGTGCTCTGATACCAACTTTGTCACGACCCGAATTTACCTACCATCGGGAGTCTTGGTGATGCCTATTGTCGAAGCTAGGCAAGCCAACCCTTATAATCATTTTCACAAACTTAATCTAAAAAAGGTTAAATACTGGAATTATTAATTAAAACATGCGGAAGCCTTTTAATAATAGTAATAAAAAAATAGGTGCGGAACAACTAACAACATGTCTCTACCCAGTATCTGGTGTCACTACTCATGGACAACTAAAGAGTACTAAAAACAATAGTCTGAAATAAAACATCATATATCTGTTTGATACAAATAAAACAAACTAGAAAAGATAGAGGAGACTCAGGGCTCGCGAACGCCAACGAACTACCTCAGAGTCTCTGGACTAAAGGATCGCCCCCTTACTACTGCTGCGGTCCGTAAGCTGCGTCCTGACCCATGCACAAAAGGCACAAAAGCGTAGTATCAGCACAACCGACCTCATGTGCACGTAAGTTCCTGGCCTAACCCCGGTGATGTAGTGACGAGGCTAGACGGGACCTACCATAATTAACCTGTGCAATATTGATATACAAGTTCGAGAAAGAAACAATAGCAACATAATATAATTAAAACTGGGGGGGGGGGGATACAAGATAAAGATGGAACATCATAAATAAAAATAACTCTATCTTAGCTTTTCATGATCTACTCATCTACAATGGACGACGCGCCACACGATCCCATTATGCAATATATAAGTGGACGGCGTGCAACACGACCCCGCAGCATCTCAGGCTGATAACAATAAGTGGACGGCATGCCACACGATCCCATAATGTATGTATAAGTGGATAGCGCGCCACACGATCCCATAATATATGTATAGGTGGACGGCGTGCCACACAATCCCATCTCATTATTGGATAATTCCAACAATCTCCTCAAAGGAGGCCCCATTAGGGAAGCTCATCCACACAACAGTTAAACCCGGCAAGGGTACAACTACATCCCAAAATATCTCGGCAAGGGAGGATTACATAATAATAACTTACTCGTCCCGACAAGGGAAACCAACTAAACAATATGTCCCGGCAAGGGAAAAGAACTACACTTCCTTCCTTGGCGTATTTACCTTTCAACAATTATTTCATAATTTATTTAGCGGCCAAATAACTCAATTATTTCACACATTTCAAATTCTAAGGTAATTATGACTCACGGTCATGCTTGACACCGGTGTATAGATACTCGTCACCATTCTTATACACCGTAGTCGGTCATTTAGAAAATAGCAAATGCGACATTGATTTCGCATTTGCAAACTGGGCAAAATAAAAGAGGGAATTGCAATTGCGAGAAAAGGGTTCGCATGTGCGAAACAAAGGTTTAGGAGGGGAAGTCGCATTTGCGAGATTCGACTTCGCATTTGTGAAGTCTCGTTAGTAGAAGGGGGATCACAATTGCGAGAAGGGAGTCGCAATTGCAAAGACTAATCAAGAAATGGAAATGTCACATTTGCGAGATTATTTCTCGCATTTGCGAGGAAGTAGGAAAAAAGCGGAATGTTCGCATTTGCAAATAAGTCTTCGCAACTGCGAAGACTGCAGACACCAGCAGTGGAAATGCAACAAAAATGAGCCTGCCACCTATCCGTAACTCACCCGAGCCCTCGGGGCTCCAACCCAAACATGCACCCAACCTCTAAAACATCTTACGGACTTACTCGTGCGATCAAATTTCCAAAATAACATCAAAATCAAATAATCAACCTCCAAAACTCATGATTTTCATTTCCAAGTTCTAAACTTTCAAAATCTTCCACTTTTAGTCCGAAACACCTCAAACGACGTTCGTTTTCAACAAAACTTCACAGATAGCGCTTAATGCTCATTTAAGACTTGTATCGGGCGTCAGAACCAAAATACGAGTCCAATACCATCACTTTTGATCAAATTTTCATTTTCATTTTTCCTTAAGCATTTTCAAAAACAATTTCACAGAAAATCTCCGTACTTGGGCCTGGGACCTCGGATTTCGATTCCGGAAATAGGCCCAGGTCCTAAATTTCATTACGGAATCTCTGGACCATTACATCATGGGTCCGGGTCTGTTTACCCAAAACGTTGACCAATGTCAACTATAGCAATATTAGTATCAAAATTCATAGTCTTTAACATTTAATCCAAATATTTTCACATAAAAACCTTCCGGCTTCATGCCTGAATCGCGCACGCAAATCGAGAAAATCAAATAAGAGGTTTTTAAGGCATCAGAAATGCAAGTAAATGGAGAATTATGATGATGACCCTTTGGGTCGTCACAATCAATATCATCTTCCTAGTACAACATATGGTCATTCAGACAATCATCGATCTTAACATAATCAAGACACAACTTATTTATGGTATTCTTGGCCTCATATAAAGAATTAGGGATTTTTGCAAATTTAAATGCATCCCTAAGTAGATCTAGTATCATAGTCATCCCCTTGTCACTCAGCCCAGACAAGCACTTTATGTGATATAACTTTAACAAAAACTCTAACTTTGAGTATTTGGACCCTTCGTACAGTTCTTGATTTTCATCTCTAAGCAAGTCAAAAAAGTCTTTGTTGTATGAAGCTGGCATTCCGTTTAACATTTCTTCTTCTCTCACGCCTTGTGATGGACCCACATCAATGGTCTCATGTCTTAAGCCTCCAAATACTACATTAATCATTAATTTTATAGGATTTTCAGGAGGTACTGTATCATGGGTAACCTCTATGTTGCTAGAACTGTGCAACACATCCATTTCCCCATGCATAACCCAAGTGACATAATTTTGAGGGAATGGTTTGCGGACCAAATGGTCAAATACTATATCTTTAGTCTACAACTTTCTAAAGACACATTTAGGACATGGACATTTATTCTATCTCTTATAGGTGCATTATTAAATGCAAATTCTATAAATTGATTCAAACTAAGTAAATATTCTGGTGTGTGCCTCGACATTCTAATCCAAGACTTATCCACTGGGAAAATAGATTAGTGGGAAACAATATCACCTACAAGATTTTCAAAGCTATAAGATTAGAGACATGTTTAACACTTTATAAGACAACAAAAAGTAACTAACAAAAGTAATTAACAAATAAATCTGTGGGGTGAAAATTGGAACTAATTTTCAGCACTAAAAGCCTTAATAATGATACAATAGTTTACTATAAGTAATAAATATCACACTCTAGACAAGGAAATCTGTGCAGCCCAACAAATTCAATAGGGAAAATGAGGGGCAGAAAAATAGTACATTGCATTTACAATGGCTTGTGAAACAGTACTATGTGATGACTACTGTTTCATTTATAGAACATGCATGAGGACAGTGATGAAGAGATGAAACGGACGATTGCAAAAGCTTGGACGATTACAGAAGCTAACACAAACAGTTCAACTTTGGTCCTTTTACCTAGATCATCAGTTACTAAGGTTCTTTGGATGGCTGATCTTCGGTCCACAGCATTGCCATGTAAGTTATTAATGGATCTTATGCCTTACAGTTTCCTTATTTATTCCTGCATTTGATCTAAATTCTGAAAAAATGCAATTTGAATTTGTAGATTGGAATCGTATGAGGCTTTCCATAAATATCATCATACAGAATAGAGCTAATTCACTAGCAAGGCTTCTCAAGTCTCTCAGCGAAGCATACTATATAGGCGATGAAGTTCCTATTACTTTCGACATGGATAGCAAAGTCGATGAAGCAACTGTAAAGCTTGTTATCTCATTCAATTGGCCTCTCGGACCTAAAACTCTTCGAAGAATTATCCAAGGAGGCCTAATTCGAGCAGTAATAAAGGAATAATGGAGAAAAAGCTAACCATAACTGAATAACGCAGCGACAGAACATGAAAGAAGCGACGAAGTAGTAATGTTTTCTTAAAGTACTATTGAGGCAATAAAGCAGAGTGCATGTCAGAAAATTCTAGGTTTATTGAGAAATCAAGCTAGTAATTGCATATAATCAACATAGAAATCCCAAATCAACCAAAAAAACTCCAAATAAATAGAGTAACCTCAAATCCAACAGAGAATATCCAAAACAACACAAAAATAAAGTGAAAATCCACATGTAATTCACAAAATACAAAATACCTGGTTACACAAAATCAAAAATGGAGAATATGAAAGACAAATTGCAAATAAACTGAAGAACACCGTAGATTTTCTAGCGAAAAATCCACACAAGGACTGAAGAACACCGGTAATTTGGTGAGAAGCATCGATTCACAGTCCAATTTGGTGAAAGTGAGGCAGTCGCTTGGAGACTGTAGAGAGAGAGTGAAATAGACGAAAAAATGGTTCAGGTTTTGGCTGAGAAAAAAATGAGGGAAAATAAAAGGATTAGGTTTTGGCGGAGAAAAAAATGAGGGAAAATAAAAATATTGTGGGAAAATTTAAAAGTTTGGCGCTCTTTTGATTTTAGTGCAGGAGTTCCCCAAAAAGATAATTAATTTTGTCAGTTAGCCATAAATTCTCACAATTTTATACAATTTGCGGCAGTTGCCAGCGACCGTCGCTAATTAACTGCCACAATTTGGCCATTTTTTTGTAGTGCCAGTCCTTCCGGTGGTGATTAGTTTGGATTCTTCGCCATCGGAAGGGGGGGGGGAGGCAACGGACGTTGCCCCAGAGGGCGAGCATGCAGTTGGGGTTGCCCCGGTTGGCTCAGTCCAAGGTGACACAATCGCATCGTCGATACAAATTTCAAAACCTGTTGCTGAGAGGGAAGGTACGTTCCTCAGAAACCGTTTTGGTGGAGGACACGGGCGCCGATGCTTTGGCGAATGCGGGCTTTAACTTCCTGAGCGCTGGAGGCCTCGACTTCCAGGGAGGTGGAAGGAAGGGGCGACTCAAGAGAGGGGGAAGATTCTGAGTCCGACATGGACCCTGAGGACATCCATTTGTCCCAGGAGGGTTATACCCGTCCAGCGGTACAGGCCGAAGGGAGTTATCGCTATGTGGAGATTTCTAATGATCAGAACCTTCTGCTCGAGGAGGAGAATCTGGTGACGATGTTCGAGGTTATGTGCTCGGAGGCGGAGAGCATGTCCTTGAGGGGCATCTTGGATGACGGGTTGAAGGGCGAGGTGGCCGCCCTGAGTATAAAGATACGTGTGAAACCTTGGTTTGTTTCCTTTTTTAGTACATCTTCTTGTATTAACTGTTGCTCTGATTGCTGTAGTAATTTTTATTGGAGGTGGAGAGCATCAAGCGGGCTAACGTCCACTCGGAGATTTACGTGCGATTGTTGGAGAATTACCGCAGCTACCGTGACCGATGTTGTGATTTGCGTGAATGCTTAAGGAATGACTTGCAGAACCGGGAGCTGGTAGAAGAGCTGGCGCGGAGGGAGCTTCATATGCAACAGACCCTTAGCATGGTAAATGCTCTTGAGGGGCAGCTTTGTCAAAAAACGAGGATATGGATGAAATAAGGCGGCTACTAAGAGAGAGTGCCAAAATTAGACTGCGGCAGCAGAGGGCGCTGAAGCTTTGACTAGGCAGGTGGCTGCCCTAGAGATGGAGGCTGCCGATTTAAGGAAGCAGGCAAAGGACGCCCTGACAAGGGTTGATACATTGCACGCAACCAACCATGCCCAAGAAAGAGAGCGCGGATTAGAGAGGGCCGCCGCTGCTTTCCGAGAGAGGTCATTAGAGGAGCGTATTGCAGTTTGTGAGCAGGGTTCCCGTGCTTTGGCGGACAGGATTGCAGCCTTGGAGGCCGAGAACCAGCGCCTGAGGGATCAGGCCTCTTCTTTTTGTCCTCCTCGTGAGCTTTGGACGTACGCCGAGGCCTAGCTCGATGTGTACAGGAGGTTGTGGGAAACCGGCGTCATGTCTAAGGCCACTTATGAGGAGGCACGCCAAAAGACCCGTGATGCCCGCCTCGACTGCCGTTTTGACCTGTCTATGCTCGGGGACGATGATGGCGCCGAGGGCGCTGACAATGTTGAAGAGGGCACTAGAGGCGCCTAATGAACAAAGAGAAAGTTTGTAATATTTGTTTTAGCTTTCATTCTCTTTTATATTTTTTTGTCATTTGGCTGTCTCTCTCTTTTTTTTCTTGCCGGCCTTGGGCCAGTGTAATTGGGGGTAACCCCGTGTAAGTATTGTAAATATACGTGGTTTTCATCTTTTCTGTTTGTTTTGAGTCGAATACATTTTATTCTTTTTTGTGCTCATTTGAGAGGGCCTTGCCTTGGAGTTTCTATAGTGAGCATGTTAATAGTCTCGACCGGTTAGGGGCTTTCGACCATTGTCGAATTGATTCCTTGCCTTAAGGGAAAGTTGATGTAGATGGCCTTGGACATAGATAGACGCTTTTGGTCATCAACTTCCTTCGCTTGACTGGAGTGGGTTGTAGCTGTGTTTGGGCAGTGGCGGCTCATAGACTAAGTCTGAGTTCGAGCTTATTCGAACTACTGGCCGTGGTAATGAAAAGCACAGCCTTGTAGTTCGACTTGGGCCGAACTTTACGCGGCCGAAATTTTAGTTTTGAGTTAGTCGTACTTACTTGAATAGCGGGGGCGCTTGGCCCGACTTGGTGACGAGGCTAATGTGTATAGGATTTTTCTGCTCGTGCTTAGTCATATTCTAATATAGTATAAGATATCATCCCACAGAGATTGGAAAATCTATGCTACAAACTTGTAATTTTTAGCTACTATTTGAGAGAACCAAATTGATGAAAAGAGAGCGAGGTTTAAAATTTGTTAGTTACTTAAATAAAAAATCAAGAACTTTCGGAAGATTTATAATTTAAAAGAATTGGGAATCCTTGAATTCACTTGATAATATATTACAATAAAATCTCAATTTTTACATATATTTCTCTAAGGAATAATTGCTTATTGCTAATACAGTTATATTTAGCTCACTAAGAAGTAGCCAATTAATAACACTCCGTGAGGTTATGTGATTAATTGAGTTAAATCTAGTGACGGTTAAACCGAAATATTTTTCTTGCTTGAATTGTGCCAAGGGGTAGTAAAAACTTCGTGAGAATATTTTTATGACAAAATCAATAACCTTGCCTACAACAATTCCTCTGTGAGAACTAAAACTGAGGTAAGCAAGATTACAAACTTGGAATAATAGTTTACTAAAAATTACTCTCACTTTACTATTTTATTCATTAGTTATTATATATAAATTTTGCTCCGTGAGGATTACAAAATTAATATAATAATAACTTAGAGATAAAATATGTAGAAGTGATAATAATGATTAATTGAAACTATTATTACAGCACCGTATAAAGTATAACAAGAAAATTTCAAGCCAAGTTTGTATTAAACTGAGACAGTATTATAATATATATATATATATATATATATATATATATATATATATATATATATATATATATATATATATATATATGTATATATATATATATCAAGCTTTATCAACTATCCCAACACAAAGACACTACTCCAATATAGATTATTTGAAAAAGAAAGTAATTCTATGACATAGATTGGCAATACTACTAGGAAATCTTAAAATTAAAAGAAGTAATGAAAGAAGAATAAGTAAGAATAAGAGACCAAAGCTTTAGAAAATAAAGTGACACTTTTAATCCTTATTCCTCGATGAAAATCACACATAGAGTTGCCTTCAATTTATAGAAGTGCATTCCTTCTTGAATGTATTGTGATCTCAAGTGAGAAAGATGTATCTTGAGGAGAATATGTCTTGATGAAGATGCACATTGAGGAAGGTGTATCTCGAGGAAGATATGTCATAAAGAAGATGCGCCGTGATCTTCTTGCGATGTGGAGTGAATATGTTATGACCTTCTTGTTTCTTTCACTTTCTTTCTTAATTAATAGCATTCTTATCTCCTGCAAAGCATTGTTAGAAAATATAGAGAATCGAAATATTATATAAATGCTTTATGTAAAATAGTATAGTGTTAAGTATATAATATATGAATATTTTATATTCATCAAATTCCCCCACACTTGATCTTTGCTCGTCCTCGAAGAAAAACATCTCTATCGATAAAAGTTTTTTTATAAATGTTTTCTTCAAATTTGGTCTTTGTAGGATAGAAAATTTATTCAAAATAAATTCTTTTACCATGCCAAATGATTAATCTTTTAAGTTTCACCAAATCTTTTACCTTACTTTTGATTTTACTTTTGAAAAAACAAAATTTGCATTCCTTTTCGCTTGAATATTTCGGAATTGACAGCTTTATTATCACACATTTTCAATATCACAATTCTTCATTCATAGGCTTGCTCTTCATGTCAATCACCACTAATATAGATTTAGTACTGATTTTTGAAATCTATTTAGGACTTTTTCTTGGCTTATAATGTCAGGCTTCAGGCTGGTAGGATAAAGATAGTTTTGTAGTGACTTTTCTTCTTCCAGCTTGGAGAAAATGTTCCTTGATACTAGTTATTCCTTCTTCTTTTTTTGCAGTATATTTTTTTATATATATGTGTTAATCAACATAAAGAGATATAAGAATATATACACACTTATATATATTATATCTCTCCTTGTCCCTTTTTTTTGTTTCGTGCCTTGCACAATCTTTCTTTTCTTTTTTCTTACAAACATTACTTATCATGGCCGGAAGAAGAATAACTATAATAGTAATATACATCTCTTATTTTTTCTCTTTTTTGGGGGGTTATAGACCATGGTAAAAAAAAAATAGAATAAAGGCTCAAAGATAGGTTGTACGAGATAATTTTTTTTTGGAGAGAATAAACTAAAAGAGGCTAAAAGGTGTATCAAAGAAAGCCTAATTTCATCTTTCAAGAATCAGTGTCTTCCATTATTTCGCCTCGAAGAACATTTCGAGCAAGTTCTAGAAAAATTATTGAGTACACGATCTTGTGATAATAAATTTTCTCAATTCCTTTGATCTCGCGAGTTGGAGACGCTAGTTTTTGCCTTCACAAAACTAAAGTCATAGGCATCGAATTGATATGATAATGAAAAAAAACTTAATATTTGGGCATAATAGAAAGAATTTATTTTACTAATTAAAAACCTACAGCGACACAATCATTTAAGAAGAAAAACATTTATTAAAACATTATATATATATATATATATATATATATATATATATATATATATATATATATATAATTGCTAAATACATAACAAACTAAAGAAATTTTAAAAAAATAAATTAAAAATATTTTTAGCTTTCAAATTTACAGTCACAGAAGAAAGCTTGAAAGAAATTGTGACCACACATATTCTATGTGTAATAGACTGAATAATTTAAGATCTTATCAGCCATTTGGTCTTGGTTTAAATATAAACCAAAAATTACCTGAGCCAATAATTAATTTGCACAATTAAACGGTTAACCAACCAGTCACTTAGGCATACCGATCACCATGGAATTACTCCTGTATAAGTGACTCTATTTTTATAGAGGCCTTCATAAAATGTTCTGGTTGTACAATAACCTGGATATTAACCAGATCAATTGGCTTAAGCAATTTTATTATGCAAATTTATATAGGACTTATATGGCTCCATTGCTTCAACCTCAATGGCAACGGGTAGAAAAATGTAGTTCTGAGTTTAATGTCGCCATCTAGACTTACTTTCTACATGATTCTTCATTCAATTAGAGTAACTGATGGTTGTTTTTGAAATTGCCCTCCAAAATATAATTTGAGTCTCTGACCATTTACTTTAAATTTGTCTCCTCCACTAATATGTTGAATCTCAATAGCACCATATGGAGTAACATTTGTAACATTGTAAGGACCTGTCCATATGGACTTTAATTTTTCAGGGAATAGCCTGAGTTGGCTATTGTAAAAAAGTACCTTATCTCCAAATTTGAAACTCTTTTGTCGGATCAACTTCTCATGTCATATTTTTTTGTCTTTGAAAATTCTAGAATTTTCATAGGCTTCCAACCTCATCTCTTCTAATTCATTAACCTGAAAAAAAATCTCTTTTTACAGTAGAGGTTAATTCAAAGTTTAATTCTTTCAATGCCAAAAAGCTTTGTCTTCTAATTCAACTGGCAAATAGAAAGCCTTTCTAAAGACTAATTTATATGAGGATGTTCCAATTGGCGTTTTGAACGGGGCGTTCGGTAGGCCCATAATGCATCATCTAATTTTAAAGACCAGTCTTTTCTTGAGATTCCAACCATTTTTTCAAGAATTCTTTTTAACTCGCAGTTGGAAACCTCAACTTGCCCCTGTGTTTGAGCATGATATGGTGTTCCAGGTTTGTGAGTCACACCATATATTGATAGCAAAGTAGAGAATTTCCTATTCATAAAATGAGTTCCTTGGTAACTAATGATGACTCATGGTGTGCCAAATCTAGTAAAAATATTTTTTTTAGAAAATTGCACACTGTACGAGCATCATTTTTTCTTGTAGGGATCGCTTCAACCCATCTTGACACATAATTCACAGCCACAAGAATATATTCAAAAGAGTGAGAAAAAGGAAAAGTTCCCATGAAATCTATTCCCCAAACATCAAATATTTCACATACCTGTATCGATTGCAATGGCATTTCATTTCTTTTAGTGATGTTACTTATTCTCTGACACCTATGACATTGTGCAACGTATGTTCGGGCATTTCAAAGAGTGTCGGCCAGAAGACTCCAGCTTCCAAAACGTTAAAAGTTGTTCGATTTGCTACATAATGACCTCCAATCGCTCCATCATGGTAGTGATACAAAATTTTGGTCATCTCTTCTCCAGGTACACACCTCCTGATGATATTATCTGCACAAATTTTAAACAAGTAAGGTTCATTCGACAAATAATACTTAGCATCAGAAATAAGCTTCTTTCTCTCCTGGTAAGAGAGATATTGGGGTGTCCATCTTCCAACTAAGTAATTAGCAATATCTGCGAACCAGGGTGGTTGAGTCATAACAGAGTCAACTGAAAATATATGTTCATCCGGAAATTCTTTATTTATCTCGGTGAACTCAATGATAGGGTCTTCTAGTCTAGACAAATGGTCAGCTACCCGATTTTCTGTTCCTTTTTTATCTTTTATCTCAAGGTCAAATTCTTGCAGAAGTAAAATCCATCTTAACAATCTAGGTTGAGCATCTTTTTTTGCCAAGAGGTATTTTAAAGCTGCATGGTCAGTAAAAACAGTCACCTTTGTTCCTATCAAATGAGAACGAAATTTATCAAAAGCAAATACTACTACTAGTAACTCTTTCTCTGTTGTGGCATAATTATGTTGAGCCTCATTAATTGTTCTACTAGCATAGTAAATGGGACGAAAAATCTTATCCTTTCTTTGGCCTAAAACATCTCCAATTGTCGTATCACTAGCATCACACATAACCTCAAAAGATTGACTCTAATCATGGGATACAACTACAGGGGCAGTTGATAATTTCTTCTTAAGGGTGTCAAAAGCTATCATACAATTACCTGAAAAATCAAACTTAACATCTTTCATCAAGAGGTTAGTCAGATTTGAAATCTATGAAAAATCCTTTATGAACCTGCATGACCTAGAAAGCTACTAATGTCTTTTACAGTTGTGGGAGGGGGTAATCCCGCTATAAGATTAATTTTAGCCTTATCAACTTCTATCCCATTAGCAGTGATTTTATGTCCTAAAACAATTTCCTCTGTAACCATAAAATGATATTTTTCCCAATTCAGAATCAAGTTTGTCTCTTCACATCTCTTAAGAACTAAAGTCAAGTGGTAAAGACAATCTTCAAATGTTTTGCCAAAGAGTGTAAAATCATCCATAAAAATTTCAAGAATTTTTCCAGTCATGTCAGAAAAAATTGCTGACATGCAACGCTCAAATATAGCAGGGGCATTGCACAGACCAAATGGCATTCTCATATAAGCATTTGTTCCATGAGGACATGTGAAAGTTGTCTTATCCTGATCTTCAGGTGCAATTGATATTTGGTTATACCCTGAATAGCCATCAATAAAACAGTAAAAACTGTATCCTACAATTCATTCTAACATTTGATCAATAAATGGTAAAAGAAAATGATCTTTTCTGGTAGCATCATTGAGACGTATATAATCAATACAGACTCTCCATCCTGTAACAGTCCTCATAGGTATGAGTTCATTACTTTCATTCATTATAACTGTCATACCTCCTTTCGTTGGTACTACCTGAACAGGACTTACCCAAGGACTATCTAAAACAGGATAAATGATACATGCTGCAAAAACTTTTACAATCTCCTTTTTTACCACTTCCTGCATTGTTGGATTCAATCTCTTTTGGGGTTTGATTATTGGATTGTAGATATCTTCCATGAGGATCCTATGCGTACAATTGCTGGACTAATCCCTTTGATATCTGCTATAGTCCACCCTAAGGCTCCTTTGTGTGTTTTCAAGACTTGAATTAATCTTTCTTCTTGTTCTGCAGTCAAAGAAGATGAAATAATCACTGGACATTGTTCTTTTTCAAGATAAGCATATTTTAAATGAGATGGGAGAATTTTGAGTTCAATTTTTGGTTTAACATCTTCTGGTTACATCTCCTGATCCTCAGAATCTTTTTCCAATATTTCAACTTCTTTTCTGATGATAGGATCATCATCTTGTATGGTACCTGATTTGGCCAGGCATCTTTCCATTGAGTCTGGAGTCAATTGATCATCTCTATATTCATCTGTAAGATAACTAATCATGTCAATTGAAAAACATGAAGATAATGATTCATCTCCTGAAAATCTTAGAAATCTTTTGCATGTCAAAAGTGACCCTTTCTTCATCAACACTTATAATTAGCTGTCCTTGGTGGACATCTATAATTGAGCTACCTGTAGCAAGAAATGGTCTACCCAAAATAATTGGTTCATTGGGACATTCTTTCATTTCAAGTACTATAAAATCTACAAGGAAAACAAACTTATCTACTCTTACAAGCACATTTTCAATGATTCCCTTAAGTTTCTTAGTACTTTGATCTGCAAACTGAAAAGAAACACCTATATCTTTCATTTTACCAAGGTCCAATTTTCTAAAGATAGAAAATGACATCAAATTTATTGAAGCTGCAGAATCACAAAGTGCTTTTTTAAAATATACTCCTCATAGAGTACATGGAATGTTAAAACTGCCAGGATCACCAAGTTTTTTTTGGTAGCTTATTTTGAAGTATAGCACTGCACTTTTCAGTAAGCATTAGTACACCAATTTCTTCCAATTTCCTTTTACTTGACAAATTTTCTTTTAGCAATTTAGCATATGAAGGAATTTGCATCAATGTATCAATTAAAGGAATATTAATGTGAATTTGTTTCAAGATTTCTAAAAACTTTGCAAATTCGCCATCAAGCTTTTCTCTTTTCATTTTTTGCGGAAAATGAATTGTCATAGGGAGAGGAATAATATTTCAAATATTTTCTCTTCTTTTTTCTTGACTTCTTTATCTTCTAATGGTTTAGAGGGTGTTTCAACATTTTTACCCTTGTTTACCTGTTGTTCTGACTGGTTCTTTTCTTGTTTGACTGTATTGGGTTGTGACGACCCGACCCGTCGTCTCATAAGTTACTACCTCGTTCTTACCATTTTCTGCTTTCTTATGTTTCATTACCGGTATTGGGTGCATCATAATTTCTTTGGAGTAATTTTGATAAAAAAATGAGATAATTGAAGAATTAATTTGAAAAAGTCAACCGGACGTTGACTTATGAGTTAAAGGGCTTGGAATTGAATTTCAATGATTCGATTAGTTTTGGGGGATGATTTAAGGCTTAGTAGCGCAATCAGAAGTAATTTTGGATGTTCGGTGAAGAAGTTAGCCTATTTTGGCGAAATTAGTATTTTGGCGATTTCCAGTTGATAGGTTAAATTTTGATCCAGGAGTTGGAATGGGATTCCGAGAATATCAATAGCTTCGTTAGGTGATTTTGGACTTTTGTGTTTAATTTTAGTTGATTCGGAGGTGTTTAGGTTGGGTTTATGATCAAATGTGAATTTTGAAAGTTTTAGTTTAAGCCTTGATTTGATGAAAATTTGCCGATTTTGATGTTAACGATAGTGTTTTTATGGTTTGAGCAAGTTTCTATATGGTAATAGGACATATTTGTGCTTTTGGTTGAGGTCCCGATGGCCTCGGGGTGATTTCGGGTGGTTAACGGGTCATTTTTGGAAGGTTTTGAACTGCTGATTGCTGGTATCTGGTGTTGTCCTTCGCGTTCGCGCGGTCCCATCGTATTTGCGAAGAAGAAATTGGCTTCTGGTACTTTCGGTCTTTGCGTTCGCGAAGAAGGAGTTGCTTTGGGACTTTTGTTCTTCGCGTTCTCGACTGTGCTTCACGTTCGCGAAGAATGAATTTTCTGTCGCGCAGTTCCTACTTCAGAAGATCATATATTTTGATCCACAAAGAATTTGGGATTGATGCAAAAACGAAAGTTTTATATATTTGAATCGAGTTTTCATAAACATATTATAAAAGACATTTGGACATCATTAGAAAACGTTATGATCATTTTACTAGAAGCTGTCCGAAAAGAGTTTGAAAAATGATTTCTTGGAAATTTGTTTTTCGCGAACGCGAAGAAACAAATACCTGGTCAGCATATTAAAGTCCAAACTCATCTCTCTTTCATTTTTTTACCAAGGGAGCTCGGGTGAGGGGATTGTTTCGAAAGGTTTTCAAGGAAAACATCGGGGTAACTGTTCTTAACTCAATTTTTGTTGTATAACTCGAATCTATTGCAAGTTTTGGTGTTTAATTTTAGATTTTTTGTTGAAAATGGTAGAAAACCCTTTTGGATAGAAATGGTGATTTGAAGGGTCAAATGAACTCGAATTTTTGTGAATTTGTATGTATAGACATGTGGCGATGTGACAACCAGACCCGTCATCCTATGTGTAACTGCTCCATTTCCCCCCTTATTGTGTTGCTTCATGTATCAATATCAGTATTAGGGTCGATCGGGTGTAATTAAATTGGTTTTGGTTGAAAATAAGGCACATGGACTCTTAGAAGGAAGGTTGTTTTGGAAAAAGTCAACTGGAAATTGACTTGTGAATTACAAGGCTCGGATGTGATTTCTGATGATTCGATTAGCTTCGGGAGATGATTTGTGACTTAGGAGAGCGATCAGAATTTAATTTAGAGGTCCGGTGTAGAATTAGGCTTGAATTGGCGAAGTTTGAATTTTGGCGGATTCCGCATGATGGGTGAGATTTAGATCCGAGGGTCCGAATGGAATTACAGGAGTTGCAGTAGCTTCGTTAGGTGATTTTGGATATATTTGCAAATTTCCAGGTCATTCGGACGTCGTGTGGTTGGGTTTTTGATCGAATATGAGTTTCGAAAGTTCTAAGAAAATTTAAGCTTGAATCCGTCGTGATTTGATGGTTTTTTTGTTAAAGGACGTATTTTTATGATTGGAACAAGTTTGTATGATGTTTCGGGGTATGTTGGTGTCTTTGGTTGAGGTCCCGGGGGGCCTCGGGGTGACTTCTAGTGTTCAAACGGACTAGTTTTGGCCTTGGGAGAGATCAGATTTTTGCTGTCATGTGTTGCACACTTTTGTTCTGTTCGCGTGGGGAGTAATGCGATCGCGCAGAGTAATTTGAGGGCAAGGAATTCTTTTGCATCGCATTCGCGTGAAGGCTATCGCGATCGCGTAGGCCTGGCATGTTGTGTATCGCGTTCGCAGGAGAAATGTCGCGTCCGCATAGAGAAGGGACTCTGTGCATCGCGATCACGGGTCGGTGGTCGCGTTCGTGTAAGGATAATTTGGGGTCAGCATAATTTGGTCATCGCAAACGCGTGGGTCTTGGACTACGTTAGCGTAGGGTAAATTGGCACCTGGGCAGAATTGATTTAAGTCATTTTTCATCCGCGAGCCTATGTTATTTTCCTCCATTGTTGAGCGATTTTAGAGCTTGCGAGAGCAAATTGAAGAGGGATTGGAAGAGCAATGATTGGAGCTAAGATCTTTGAACCTAAAACTCGTTTTTATGGGAAATCTACCTAGAGATTCACGGGAATAAGCCAAAAATTGAAGAAATTAGGGCTCGAGTGTTTTATATTTCGAATTGGAATTTAATAGGTCATTTGAGCTCGGATTTGGGAGTTTTTAGAATGTATGGACTCGTGGCAAGGAGAGGATTCCAAAAATGTAAGTTTCATAATTTTTCGAGAAGCGGGCCCGGGGCTCGGATTTGGCTAGTTTCGAGGTTCTTGCTATAATTCGATTATTTTCTATTGGGTATTGTCCCATTTGCATATTGTAATGTATTCGCTCTATTTTTTTCTAGATTCGATGCGTGTGGAGGCCGATTGAGGGGCAAGGGCGTCGCGAGCTTGAGATTTCACCGGTTTGAGGTGAGTAATATTTGGGAATGATATACGGAGGGTTTGAAACCCCGAATTTGCAATCCTAGTGTTGTATTGTGTTGACTTGCGCGCTGGACCTGAGCGTGGGGTAGAGCACCATTGGGGATCGTGAGTTGGTCCGTCCCGGTCGTTGGTTTTACTGCGCACCTGCAATTATATTGTTGTTATCATTATGACTCGGGCTCATTGCCGTACTTGGGGCTCATTGTCGATTGTTTGAACTCTTTGTGTGCTATCATAACTGTTTTCTTCACTATTTGAAATATTATTTGAACTTAGTCCGTGTGATTTACACTATTTTATGAACTCAACTATATTTTTTCTCAAACTTGGAATTTTAAACGATATTTGAACTATCATTTGAGCTGAGTATATTTGTCTTACGGATTCTCGAGGGGCTTTTGACTATTTTGGACTGATTGAGGCTGAGGGCCATATATGGGGGAATGAAGATGATGTAAGGAGGCTTGCAAGCCTCGAGTATTATTTGTGCATGTGCATATATATGCATGGATCAGACTGCACATCGCAGTAGCATATTTCATGGGTCGGACTGCACGTCGCAGTAGCATATTGGATGGATCGGACTGCACGCCGCAGTAGCATATTGCATGGATCAGACTGCACGCCGCAGTAGTATATTATCTGGATCGGACTGCACGCCGCAGTATTATTGTGCTTGGGCTGTAGGAGCCATTCCGGAGTATGTACACACCCCACAGTGAGAGCAGGGTACCCACGGATCGGGCTACGCGCCGTAGCGGTCATATGCATTGCATTGCATTCATGCATTTACTCCTGCTTGTACTACGTGGCATGACATTTAGCACTCATATTGCATTGGCATGCATACTGTTACTTGCTTTATTGACCAGATACCCTGGTGTTATATGATAAGGAGTGCTGAGCCCGAGAGGCTGATGTTGGATATTGTGAGTTGGGAGTGAGCCCGCGGGGTTGTCACTGCATTGAGAGGATGATATTGAGCCTGAGGGGCAGGTTACTAATTATTTTCTACTTGTTGAAATTTCCTTTGCAATTGATGAAAAAGCATGTTTTCAAAAGTGATTTTGAATCGAACTTGGGATTTTTCTAAAGGGATTTTTCACATTATTTCGGATTTTCTCAGAAGGGGTTGTTCTATCTTCTATAGCAGTTTGGTGTGCTCATACGTATTTTCTTATCGCTCAGATATTATTCTCTCTTATTACCACTGAGTTGGAAGTACTCACTTTACTCCCTACACATTGCGTCCAGTTGCAGGTATTGTTCACCCGGTAGCGGGTTAATAGCAGGACCGAAGGCCTTATTGTGGTAGTTCAGCAAGGTGACCGCCTGCGTTCGCGGCACTGCACTCCATCTTTGTATTCCAGTTTTATCTTGTATATATACACATTGTTGGTCCAATAGTAGTGTTCCTATTCATTTGATGCTCGTGACTTTTGACACCCCGGTCGGGTTGTATTGGAGTGAAATTTCCTATTTAAATGCCAATAAGTAATACTCCTATTCATTTATGTTTAATAGCTGCTTAAAGAGGAATTTGGGATTGTTGGCTGGCCTCGTCTTCACGAGAGACACCATCATGATCGGGCATGGAATATTGGTCGTGACATGCGAGATAAGGATCGTATGATGTAAAAATTTCTGGATTTCGAGACATGGGCCCGAGGCTCGGGTTTTGCAAATTTCGTGATTTTTGATATTTTTCGAGTCTTTTGGAATGGGCTATATTCCCTTAGCATATTGTGATGTATTCACTCTGAATTTGGATAGATTCATCGCGCGTGGAGGTTGATTTGAGGATCAAAGGCGTCGCGGACTAGAGAATTCGCCGGTTCGAGGTGAGTAATGATTTTAAATGATGCATTGAGGGTTTGAAACCCCAGATTGCACAACATACTGCTATGTTGAGATGAGACACGGGTTGTATGATTAGCGCGGGGTCATGTACTATTGGGGATTGTGACTTGGTCCATCCCACTTGATATTTTACCACGTATTTTATAAAGATTTACTATATTTCACCATGAATTGGGCTTATTGCCATATTTGGGCTTCCTGCAAATTACTTGAAATATTTTGTGAATTTACATCACTATTTTTCCTTACGAATTGAAATATTATTTGAACTCAGTCCAATTGAATTATATTATTTTGGGAACTCAGCTACATTTATACACAACTCGAGACTTAATGATATTTACAAATGTTGTTGGGCTAAGCACTATTATTTTTCTGATGCCCAAGAGGCTTATGATTAGTTTTTGGACTGATTGAGACCGAGGGCCATAAGTGAGGATATGTTGAGTGATGTGAGGAGGCTTTTAGGCCTCAAGTGTTATGTGAGGAGGCTTTCATGCCTCGAGTGTTATGTGAGGAGGCTTTCAGGCCTCAAATGTTATGTGAGGAGGATTTTAGGCCTCGAGTGTGATGTGTGAAGGCTTTCATGCCTATTGATATTGCGCTTGGGCCATAGGAGCCCCTCCAGAGTCAGTACACACTCCTAGTGAGCGCAGAGTACACAGGTGAGTTGGGAGTGGGACCGAGAGGCTGTTGTTTGTGTGTGGTGAGTTGGGAGTGAGCCCGAGAGGCTGATGTTGTGTGCTAGTGAGTTTTTGAGTGAGCCAGTGGGGCTGATACTGTACTCTGATTTTGATATTGAGCCTGAGGGGCTAGCTTTTGATCATTCCTTACTGATGAAATCAATGATTTATATTGTTTCTAAAAAAGAGAATTATCTGATATCCTCTATTATAATATATAACTGGTTTTACTGCTTGATATAGCGCTATATTGTGCCTTTATGAAATTTCATGCTTTCAGTTGTTATTTAATTTTATTACCACTAGGTCGGAGTACTCACATTACTCCCTGCACCATGTGTGCAGATGAAGGTATTGATCACCCGGTAGCGGGATATTAGCTGATTGAAGGTATTTCTATTATCGATGAGCAAGGTGACCGCCAGCGTTCGCGAAACTGTATCTCTTCCTTTGATTCTAAATTACTAATATGTATATTACTGGTTTTATAGTAGTGTTGATATTCCTTACATGCTCGTGACTTGTGATACCCAGGTCGGGTTATGTTGGGCTGTAAACACTGGTTAATATTGTCGTTAAGCTGTATTTATTTATGCATTTATGTTTAATAATTATTAAAGAATCAATTTGGGTTAGTTGGTTGGCCTTGTCATCACGAGAAGTGCCATCACGGTCGGATTAAGAAATTGGGTCGTGACAAGTTGGTATCAGAGTCTTGATTACTAGGTCTCACGGATCGATACAGAGACGTCTGTATTTATCCTCGGGACAGAACCTTTAGGAAAACTCACATTCTTGGAATTCATATCATGCGTACTTGATTCAGTTTGGAATATAACTCTTGAAATTCCTTCCTCACGTTTGTATGCGCACATGAGCGCTCAGTATCAGATATGCCTTGGTGGCTTGTGATTTCCCGATCGAGGGGCGAGATGTGATCTCTGTGAGATGATGTTGGGCCAGTCTGAAGGACTTGAGGCCGGATCTTACCTATGGCTTGAGCACCGAGGTGCTGATTGTGTGAGCAAGTGTTTTTACATTATATGTTCAGTATTGTCCCTACTAGTGGGAATGGCGGCTGGATAGCTACCTGATCAGCATGTTAGTATTGCGTGATGTTTCTATATGACTTGGATGTGTCAAAGAGGGTCTAGTGGATGATAGATGAACTAGCGGTGTTTGATTTCTATTGTGATAGGATGTGTAGCCCCAAGTTATGGGCGCGTGAAGATCTTTTCATGCCTCATGTTTGGAGGTAAGTAAAATTCATGTTACGGTGTGAGTTTTGACTCAGGAAGATTAAGTGATTGTGTAATGTGCATGACGGTGAAAGGTATACCGAAATGTTATATTAAGATTGATGTTGTGGATATAGATTGTGATGTTTTGTCAAGTTGTGGACATGTTGTAGGATGGTTTGGTGATTCTCTGGCTGGTGGATATGCCCAATTACAAAGGAAACTCTGCCAAAATTTTTGGAAAATTTGGGACTTAGTAAAAATTTTATCGCCTAAAGAGTGGGCTTAACTGTTGTGTGAGTGAATTTAAAATTATAGAAGAGTTAAAAATTTTGATGATTTGTGTTTCCAAAATCTTATGAAGAAGTGAGCTTAATCTCACCATGATATTACGACAACAATATAGTATATATGTTGTGATCTATGGCTTCGAGCCAAGTTGGGGAGCTTGCTATTGGTTCACAGATTGTAGAGTTACGTACTATTTTAGTTACGATTTGATGCATACTGGTGAATCAGTTCTGGTTGTGAAAATTGGGCTGAGAATGGAACGAGTGAAGGAGAATTTTCAAAAAAGATGTAATGAGCTCGGATGAGCAGCGAAGAAGTTCGATGGTTAAGGTAAATTGGTATTGTCTTCAGCGTCACCTAAGATATATGTTTTGTAAAAAGGATTTTGCATCCTGGCTAATGATTCTTGATCGCTCTTTAGCGTTAGTGCGACCGGTTGTTTGGAGGTACGCCCCAAATATTATTGCGGTAGGTTGTGGGAGTGTGTCCCACTAGAAGATTATATAAGTGTGGCATGTAGTCACTTGACTGATTAAAGATATAAGCCAAATATGAAGGTTATGATGGTGTTGTTAAATTGAGGAATTCATCCCTGGAGGGCACTTGTCCTATTGGGTTGTGAACTAGGGAGGATTACTCTGATTATGATGGTTGTTCTTGTGTGCTATGAGGAAAAAAGAGTTATTATGGACCCTTGAAAGGTTGTCAAACTAGTTCATTGTGATTGATATCAGCTTGAAGTCTGTGGATGGACTTAATGTAAATAATTGATCTATATCAGGCCAGATGTGTGCATTTTTGTAATGCAGTCCTCATGGAGGAGTAGTTAGGTTGATGTCTCATTGTCATATATTTTGCGTAGTAATGCATTGTGTCGTGTAAGTTGTGAGACGACTTGAGAAATTTCTATGTGTTGAGAATCTGCGTAGGAATAACGTTATATGAGCATCTCGGCTCTTGAAATTCAGATTGTATAACACTCCTCAGTTGTGCTTGAGTTTTGTAGTTTATAACGCTAAATATCTCTCAGGGATGATATTATTCACTTAGCATGCTTATGACCGATATTCGGTATTTGGTTATAATTAGCAGATCTGGCTCGATGTGTACCTCCTTATGCGAGATCGATATGTGGATCGGGTGGCACGCCGCCATGGGTATATTACCTGGATCAGGTTGCATGCCGCAACAGTGTGAAATCGGGTATAATTTTCTATATGTTATATTTGTATGCCTTGCTTCCTATTTTCCAAGAAAAGTCTGTATTAGTGCGTAGGATTTGGTAATTCCTTCCATAGATCGTTTTATTTTGTATTGCGTTCGAATTGGTAGCCTATTGGCACATTGGGGAATGATATGCGACTTTTAATTATGTATGGAGTGGCTTATTTCCCGAGCAATTCATATTAGGTAAGATGAGATCACTAAATTTGAGATCAGTGCAATCTGCGTATGTGAAGTAAATTAAAGAGCTAAGAACTATTGTTTGGCTTAAAATAAGGTGATAGTTCTTGCCAAGAGTATCAGACTAAGGAATTGTTGTTTCGGTAGTAGTTATGAATGTGTACAAGTCTCATTCGCCATGTCAGTATTGTAAGAACTTTCACAAGACATGTGTATGTCATACAGAGCATGGGATGTGTAATGATTCCTCCTAAGTGATTAGATAAATGATCTTCGGATGATTAGGGAAAATGATATTGCTAAGTGAAAGTGATTTGATGAGAGTGTATGTCTCAGAAAGAGGTAATGTAATTAAACAGATTATATTTCAGTAGTATTGCGGCATGTTCTTTTTGGGTCCACTAGTGGTATTCGGGTTGCTCGGAAGCACGGGTAAATATTGTAGAAAATCATTCTATCTATGATATGTGCGCTTTGGTTGTATTAGCATGATTTTCAGGTATAGGTTTTGATGAATGACAAACAATGAAGTCAAGTGTCAAACAACGTTATTATATGACAAACAATCAAGATTGAATGCCGAGAAGCATATTGATGACGGAATTGCATAGACAAGCCAAAGACGAGCTCAAATGTTCAAGACCGAAGACCCAAGGCGTAGGTCGTTAGGTAGAACCAATGTAAGAGCAACGCTTAAGTTATCTCGTCTTTTGGCTCAACATAGGTCATCATAAATATGCATAAAATCATTTTATTAAATCATATTTATCATAAACATATTTTAAATACTTCAAACAATATGATGTTAAAGTTCTCATTTTAACCAAAATGATTTTTGAAGTAAGTTTTCAAATCTGGACTAGAATAATCGATTATACAATCTGCATAATTGATTATGTTGTAAACCGTTGCCAGTGTTTGAACACTGGAACAGAATAATCAATTATGCAGAATCCAGTAATCGATTATTCAGCAGAAAATCAGCTTCTTATTTTTGAACGTTGGAAGAATAATCGATTATGCAAATCCAATAATCGATTATCCTTGCATAAAATCAGCATAATTGATTGTCAATTAAGCAACGGACTTGCACCCTCTAACCCCTATAAAAAGAGGTCTTTTGAGCTGATTTTAAACACACAACACCTCCCAATATTGATATACATATTGATATTATTTGAGCATCATTTTAGAGCTTTTGTTGAGCCATTTGAGAGACAACTTTGAGTTGTTCATAGAGCTAAATTTGTATTTCTTTATCTACTCTTTTGAGAGAGTTCTTGTTGTAAAAGAGAAAGGTGTTTGAGAAGAACATATCTTCTCATTGATTGTCGGGTTCGCTAAGTACCCTAAGTCTTAGTGTGTGAAGTCTTGTGGTGCGGTATCCACGAGCAAGGTGAAGTCTTGGGGTGCGGTATCCTCGAGCAAGTTGAAGTCTTGTAGAGTGTACATCTACGAGCAAGTGTAACGGTTTGTTAGGCACCCGTAAGCTTAACGGAGTTAGTGGAATCTCGAGAGAGTCTCTCGGGGACTGGACTAACCACAAGTTGTGGTGAACCAGGATAAATTCGGTATGTTCTTTCCTTGCTATTTTTATTACCGAAATTATTTTATTCCTGCAATTTTTAATTCCGCAATATTTATCAATATTCTCGTGCCGCACTATTCACCCCCCCTCTAGTGACGGGCATAAATCCTAACAATTGGTATCAGAGCCTAACTCTCAGAAAGCCTTAACCGGTTGAGAGAACGATATATATTTTTTTTGAGAATATTGAACGCAGGAATGATGAGCGAAGGACACTCCACCTGTAGCCCTCCACTATTTGACGGAACAAACTATACATATTGGAAAGAGCGGATGAGAATATTCATCCAATCAAATAACTTTCGATTATGGCAAATCATCAAGAAAGGTGAACAAATGCCAACAAAGAAAGTTGGGGAAATCATGGTTCCAAAGGAGGAAAATGAATTTGATGCCGAGGACATCAAGAAGGTTGAAAGAAACGCAAAGGCCGTCCACTTCCTATTTTGTGCGGTGAATCCGGACGACTATCGGAAAATCTCTTGTTGCACAACCGCAAAGGAAATGTGGGATAAACTCGAGATCACTTATGAAGGTACGTCTCAAGTCCGAGAATCTAAAATTGATTTTCTAACACATGAATATGAACTTTTTAGAATGAGGGAAGATGAAAACATCGATAGTATGTTCTAACGATTCTCAATGATCGTCAACGATCTTCATGCTCTCGGAAAAGTATACTCGAACAAAGATGTAGTTCGAAAAATCCTACGGAGTCTCACTCCCGAATGGCGCTCCAAAGCAAATGCTATCCAAGAGTCGATAGGAATCACGGACGTCACAATTGATGGACTACGAGGTAATCTTAAAGCTTATGAAAGCACAATTCTTAATCCGTATCTTAGAAGTAATTCGAATATTGCCTTCAAAGCCTCATCCTCTAAAAGAGAAGAGGTAAGTGATTCGGAAAACGATGATGCTATTACTTCCAATGATATAATTGAAAAGTTTTATAAGTTTATGAAGAAGGAAATAAAGAAGGAAAAACCAAGTCCTTCATGTCAAAATTGTGGAAAACTTGGCCACACCAAATCACATTGTCCAAAATCAAAGGACAAGAAAAAGAAGAAACACCATAGGCGCGTAACATGGGATTCGGACAGCTCGGGCGATGAAACTGCCGCATTATGCCTCATGGCAAACGAAGAAGAAAAGGTAAGTATTTCTAACTCTTACTCGTTTGAAGAAATACAAAATGCCTACGATGAATTATATGGTGAATTTGTTAAAGCTTCCAAAACCATAAAAGAATTGAAGAAAACACTTTCTTTGCAAGAAAAAGATTTTGAGGAAACACTTTCTTTGCAAGAAAAAGATTTTAAAAAATTGACTTGTGATAATGAAAAACTAGAAGAAGAAAATGATCTTTTAGAAAATGACAATACTGTTCTTAAAAATAAAATCAAAATTTTAGAAGAAGAAAATAGATTTTTGGAAAATGACAATGTCAATCTCAAAAATAAAATCAAAGAGGTGAATGAAGCCTCTTTAAATGTTCAAAGTTCAAATTGTTCTTCTTGTAGTTCTTTGAAAATAGAGAACATAGAACTTAGAAATACACTAGAAAAATATAGTGTAAATGATTCTAAAACAAGTGAAGTAATTAAAAAGGATGATAGAAATGAGGTTAAACCACCTAGAAACGACTATAGGAATTTTGTTAATAAGTCTAAAACTAATCATTTTAGACACAATTCTAGGAATTTTATTAATGAGTCTAGAATGAAAAATTTCATACCACCTAGAAATGACTCTAGGAATTTCAATGCTTCTAGGAATAACGATTTTAGATCACCTAGAACGCATTTGGCTCAACCAAGACATATGCACAACCCTAATGTTATATGTCATTATTGTAACCGAGTAGGACACATTGCACCCGTATCTAAACATAGAGATTCATATTTTGATTATGATTATTATTTGCCTAACCCTCAAGGACCCAAAAGAATTTGGGTACCGAAAACCTATTTTTAGGTACGTTTGCAGGTGTGCTTGAAGACTACAAAATCGTAGTAGATGCACCAAGCACGGAACCTTATTGCATCGAGGGGGAATTCGGTTAGTTATCGTATTCTTGATAAAAACGTAATAGTTGATATGTGCTAAAGATTAATATATCTTTGTTAACAAATTGATATTAGTTATTTTTGGTTGAGAATAACAATTGGCATCAATTATTTCGTGTTAAAAATAATGATTGATTCATGTTTTGATGAATATTTTTAGTTGGTATATTTGCGAAAAATGACCGTTATTATGGTTGGTATGTTTTTACTAACATTTGGTATTATTTTATGCTGATATGATTTTTTTAAAATCTAACAATTGGTATCGTCAATGTATATTCCTCATTATACTTCCTACTTTATTTTTGACACTAATAGTTGGTATTCCCAAAAGGGGAAGTGTCGTTAAGGGAAATTAGCCTTTGTATACTCTTTTTGCTAATGCCAAAAGGGGGAAGAATTTAGGCGATATGCATCGAATAAGGGGGAATGTCTTCGCAATATGCATCGAATAAGGGGGAATGTCTTCACATTCTAGTATGCTTTAATTGAGGGGGAATATTCAATTAAGGGGGAATTATATTAAATTGTTTACATGAATTGTATGTTGAGATATAGCATGAATTTAGGGGGAATCCAATATGCATATCTCCTATTGTTTGTCATTATCAAAAAGGGAAAATTGTAGAAAATCATTCTATCTATGATATGTGCGCTTTGGTTGTATTAGCATGATTTTCAGGTATAGGTTTTGATGAATGACAAACAATGAAGTCAAGTGTCAAACAACGTTATTATATGACAAACAATCAAGATTGAATGCCGAGAAGCATATTGATGACGGAATTGCATAGACAAGCCAAAGACGAGCTCAAATGTTCAACACCGAAGACCCAAGGCGTAGGTCGTTAGGTAGAACCAATGTAAGAGCAACGCTTAAGTTATCTCGTCTTTTGACTCAACATAGGTCATCATAAATATGCATAAAATCATTTTATTAAATCATATTTATCATAAACATATTTTAAATACTTCAAACAATATGATGTTAAAGTTCTCATTTTAACCAAAATGGTTTTTGAAGTAAGTTTTCAAATCTGGACTAGAATAATCGATTATACAATCTGCATAATTGATTATGTTGTAAACCGTTGCCAGTGTTTGAACACTGGAACAGAATAATCAATTATGCAGAATCCAGTAATCGATTATTCAGCAGAAAATCAGCTTCTTATTTTTGAACGTTGGAAGAATAATCGATTATGCAAATCCAATAATCGATTATCCTTGCATAAAATCAGCATAATTGATTGTCAATTAAGCAACGGACTTGCACCCTCTAACCCCTATAAAAAGAGGTCTTTTGAGCTGATTTTAAACACACAACACCTCCCAATATTGATATACATATTGACATTATTTGAGCATCATTTTAGAGCTTTTGTTGAGCCATTTGAGAGACAACTTTGAGTTGTTCATAGAGCTAAATTTGTATCTCTTTATCTACTCTTTTGAGAGAGTTCTTGTTGTAAAAGAGAAAGGTGTTTGAGAAGAACATATCTTCTCATTGATTGTCGGGTTCGCTAAGTACCCTAAGTCTTAGTGTGTGAAGTTTTGTGGTGCGGTATCCACGAGCAAGGTGAAGTCTTGGGGTGCGGTATCCTCGAGCAAGTTGAAGTCTTGTAGAGTGTACATCTACGAGCAAGTGTAACGGTTTGTTAGGCACCCGTAAGCTTAACGGAGTTAGTGGAATCTCGAGAGAGTCTCTCGGGGACTAGACTAACCACAAGTTGTGGTGAACCAGGATAAATTCGGTGTGTTCTTTCCTTGCTATTTTTATTACCGAATTTATTTTATTCCTGCAATTTTTAATTCCGCAATATTTATCAATATTCTCGTGCCACACTATTCACCCCCCCTAGTGACGGGCATAAATCCTAACAAATATCTAGTATCTGTCAGGGAATGAAGGATTATCAAATGTGTGCGTGTATTGTACGGTGGATACTGCGATCAGGAATGATGATTTGTGTGTTATATGGAATTCTGATGTACAAGCTATGTAGTGGTGGTGGATCTTTATTTTGCGGTATATTATATTTTGGATGTGATGTTGAAATTCAGACTGGTTGCTTTTGTGTTGGGTGATTTTAAACTATTGCATTAGGGGATACGCCGGAAATGCCACGGGTTGAGTGGCGAAGTGAGGTGGATTATGTTCTAACAGGTTTGTGACATCCCGGTCTGGTTATTTTGGGCTGTAGACACTGGATAATATTGTCGTTAAGCTGTATTTACTTATGCATATATGTTTAATAATTATTAAAGAATCAATTTGGGTTATTTGGATGGCCTTGTCTTCACGAAAGGCGTCATCACGATATTAGGAAATTGGATCGTGGCATGGGTTCATCAAGCTCCTTACCTGATCTTAAGGTGATGGCCTTAAGGTTTTCCTTTCAGTTTTTCTCAGTATTTCTTGGTAAGGGGCCTTAAATTTTTTCTGACACAAGAGTTTCCAATTGGCTTAGCTGGATTTCCAAATTTTTATCGGCTGAAGTTTTACTTTCCATTTTTTCATCAGTGACCTTAATATATTTGTACAAAAGGTCATCAAGACTTGGATGTGTTTGCTGAGGCCTTTGCTGATATGCAGCTGCTTGTTGATAAGGTCTGAAATTTGATTTCCCATGGTTTTAATTTTGGTAACCAGGTGAACCTTGTATCTGTGGCTTCTAGAAGCTCTGAGAGTTCTAGGCCCCATTTGGATTGCTCCATTGAAATCATGGTTGTTTATGTGCCATTGGACTCCTAAAGGGGTACTGCTTGTAACCGATTGCATTGGCATGTTCATCATTTTGACTGATTGCATGGCATTCATGATTTAGATTGCTTCATCCGCACATATCACAAGCCTCAGACTGGCTTGATTGTCTTGTGTTCACCTGAAAAGATTCAAATTTCTGTGCCAAAGAGACAATCTGTTGTGTTAGTGTGTTTAAAACATCAACTTGATTTACCGCGGCAGCCTTTTTGATGATTACACGCTCAGATGGCCATTGAATGGCACTTTCAGAAATTTCATTCAATAACTGCAATGCTTCTTCTGTGGTTTTTCCCAACACCAAACCTCCTGCAGCTGCATCAATCACATTTCTAGAAGAGGGTTTTAACCCGTGATAAAAAATATACAACTGCATCTGTTCAGGAATATCGTGGTGTGGACATTTTCTTAACATTGCTTTTCATCTTTCCCAAGCTTGTTAAACTAACTCAGTATCAGTCTGCAAGAAATTGGATATGTCTTGTCTTAACTTTGTTGTTTTAGCAGGGGAAAAATATTAGTTTAAAAACTTATGAGTAATTTGGTCCCATGTGGTAATTGACCCTTGAGGTAAACTTCGCAACCAAGTCTTGGCATCTCCTTTTAAAGAAAAAGGAAATAGCCTTAACTTGATTGCTTCAGGAGGAACTCCATTATACTTAGTAGTTTCAACAAGTTCCAGAAAATCAATTAAATAATTGTGTGGATCTTCACTTGAATCTCCTGTAAAGATACAAGATTGTTGAATTGTTTAAATTAGGCCGATCCTAATTTCAAAGTTATAGGCTGCTACTGGGGGTTTTCTAACACTAGATTCACAGTTGAAGCACTCAGGCCTAGCATAATCCCTTAGGATTTTGTTTGCTGGTCTTGGCGCCACAACATCAAATTGATCTTCTAAATGGACTGGTGGTGGCACTTCGGGTGGATTGATATCTTCTACTCCCTGGTTTTCCATTCCTTCACAAGCTATACTCTGAGAAGATGATGTTTGTTCTTTCCTGCGTAAAAGAAGAGAAATTTCAATTTCAGAATTGCAACGTGCCAACTCTTTTGTAGAAGAGCGGGTCATAAACTAAGTGATTTTTTTATTTTTTTAAGTAAAGAAAATTAAAGGTTTTTTAATGACAATTAAACGTAATTCCTACAGTAATACTATCTCTAAATGAAAATAATAAAAGAAAAGTAGTAGTTGTGAGTAATACACTTAGTGATAATAATTGTCAATATTAAAGAAAAATATAGTTAGTACAAATAGTATATTATGATGAAAGTACTATGATGAAGATGTGAAGTTGCTGATAATATCATAAGAGTTATAGATATACACATTAATTATATCTAGACATGTTAATAACAAAAATAATAGGTAATAGTTACAATAATGAGAAAGAACGAGAGAAGAAGAAAAAAAATTAGTAGGTGAATAGTAATAGTTATAAAAATATTTAGTAGGTGAAGATAATACTAACAAAAATAAGGATACCAAGGCATATAATAATAAATACTCAAATTAGTAATAAAATATTTAATTTGAGGTAGACATGCCATTCCCTGGCAGCGACGCCAAATATTTGACGAGACTAATGTGTATGGATTTTTTTGCCCGTGCTTAGTCAAATTCTAATATAGTTGAAGATATCGTCCCACAGAGATTGAAAAATTTATGCTACAAACTTCTAATATTTTAGCTACTATTTGAGAGAACCAAATTGATGAAAAGAGAGTGAGGTTTAAAATATGTTAGTTACATAAATAAAAAATCAAGAACTTCCGGAAGATTTATAATTTAAATGAGTTGGGAATAGTTGAATTCACTTGATAATATATTACAATAAAATCTCAATTTTCACATGTATTTCTCTAAGGAATAATTTTTTATTGCTAATACAATTATATTTAGCTCACTGAGAAGTAGCCAATTAATAACACTCCGTGAGGTTATGTGATCAATTGAGTTAAAACTAGTGACGATAAAACCGAAATATTTTTCTTGCTGGAATTGTGCCAAGGGGTAGTAAAAACTTCGTGAGAAGATTTTTATTACAAAATAAATAATCTTTCCTACAATAATTCCTCCATGAGAATTAAAACTGAGGCAAGCAAGATTACAAACTTGGAATAATAGTTTACTAAATATTACTCTCACTTTACTATTTTATTCATTAATTATCATATATCAATTTTGCTCCGTGAGAATTACAAAAATAATATAATAATAACTTTGAGATAAATATGTAGAAGTGATAATAATGATTAATTGAAACTATTATTACAGCACAATACAAAGTATAAAAAGAAAGTTTCAATTCAAGTTTGTATTAAACTGAGATAGTTTTACTATATATATATATATATATATATATATATATATATATATATATATATATATATATATATATATATATATATATATATATATATATATATATATATATATATATCAAGCTTTATCAACTATCCAAACACAAATATACTACTCTATTATAGAGTATTTGAAAAAGAAAGTAATTCTATGACATATATTGGCAATACTACTAGGAAATATTAAAATTAAAAGAAGTAATGAAAGAAGAATAAGTAAGAATAAGAGACCAAAGCTTTATAAAATAAAGTGACTCTTTTAATCCTTATTCCTCGATGAAAATCACACAGGGAGTTGCCTTCAATTTATAGAAGTGCATTCATTCTTGAATGTGTTGTGATCTCAAGTGAGGAAGATGTATCTTAAGGAGAATATGTCTTGATGAAGATGCATATTGAGGAAGGTGTATCTCGAGGAAGATATGTCATGAAGAAGATGTGTCGTGATCTTCTTGCGATGTGGAGTGAATATGTTACGACCTTCTTGTTTCTTTCACTTTCTTTCTTAATTAATAGCATTCTTATCTCATGCAAAACATTATTAGAAAATATAGAGAATCGAAATATTATATAAATACTTTATGTAAAATAGTATAGTTTTAAGTATATAATATATGAATATTTTATATTCATCACCTGGGGTTCGTCCGTGGATGGACATTTGGGGGTGCTCGTCCTCGCCTGATCGCAGCCCGGATCATAGCCTCGGGACGTGTGTCCTTGGCTTTGATTCGTCCGTGGTTGATTTTGTGGCTTTTGTGACGGAGGCGTGTAGCTTGAGTCCTGGTTCAACTCATAGTTGAATTCTTTTGTAATTCATAATGGTGGAGGCACTTGGCATAAGTCCTAGTATGACTCGTAGTTGAACTTTTAGGTGAAGGCACGTAGCCTGAACTGCCGCTCAATCGTAGTTGAACCTCTGTAATTTTTGAAGGCGCGTAGCCTGAATCCCAGTTCAACTGTAGTTGAACTTTTGGGTGAAGGCACATAGCATGAACTTCCATTTAACTGTAGTTGAACCTTTGTGATTTTTGAAGGCGCGTAGCCTGAACCCCAGTTCGACCGTAGTTGAACTTTTGGGTGAAGGCACGTAGCCTGAACTGCCGTTCAACCGTAGTTGAACCTTTGTTATTTTTGAAGGTGCATAGCCTGAATCCCAGTTCGATCGTAGTTGAACTTTTGCGTGAAGGCACGTAGCCTGAACTGCCGTTCAACAGTATTTGAACCTTTGTAATTTTTGAAGTTGAAGGCGCATAGCCTGAGTCCCAGTTCAATCGTAGTTGAACTTTTAGGTGAAGTTACATAGCCTGAACTGCCGCTCAACCGTAGTTGAACCTTTGTAAATTTTTAAAGTTTAAGGCGCATAGCCTGAGTCCCAGTTCAACCGTAGTTGAACTTTTGGGTGAAGGCACATAGCCTGAACTATCGTTCAACCGTAGTTGAACCTTTGTAAGTTTTTGAAGTTGATGGCGCATAGTCTGAGTCTCAGTTCAACCGTAGTTGAACTTTTGGGTGATGGCACGTAGCCTGAATTGTTGTTCAGCCGTAGTTGAACCTTTATGATTTTTGAAGGCGCGTAGCTTGAATCCCAGTTTGACCGTAGTTGAACATTTGGGTGAAGGCACATAGCCTGAACTGCCATTCAACCATAGTTGAACCTTTGTAATTTTTTGAAGTTGAAGGCCCATAGCCTGAGTCCCAGTTCAACCGTAGTTGAACTTTTGGGTGAAGGCACATAGCCTGAACTTCCGTTCAACCGTAGTTGAACCTTTGTAATTTTTTGAAGTTGAAGGCATATAGCATGAGTCCCAGTTCAACCGTAGTTGAACTTTTGGGTGAAGGCACGTAGCATGTTCTGTCGTTCAACCGTAGTTGAACCTTTGTAATTTTTTGAAGTTGAAGGCGCATTGCTTGAGTCCTAGTTCAACCGTAGTTGAACTTTTGGGTGAAGGCACGTAGCCTGAACTGCCATTTAACCATAGTTGAATCTTTATTTTCCCATATAACCCCCTTGTGTTGGGCATTGTGATTTGCTTCGAGTTTCGGATCTTGCCTAACTTGTGCTTGTAATCTTCTTGACTGGTTCGCGAATGTCACCTCATTACAGATCTCGGTTCGAGATGCTTTGTGCTTTCCTCCCCTCTTGGCGGGATCCCGTGTGAAAGGGGGGGAGGGGGGGGGGGAAGGTTCCTTATGCATATTTTTCCCATAGGGATGGGGATCTACTACTACTTCTTCTTCTTCTTCCCCTCGCTCAGAGATGCGGGGATGTGGAAGCAAGCTCATCTCGAAGCTTTTGACTTCCTTTGATCCGATACGCCTCTTTGGTTTGTTCAAGCTGGGTTGTTCTCTTTCCTTTTTTGGTCTAGGGATAAACTATGCAATTGTGCTATGAAATCCCCACAGACGACGCCAAATTGTTTATCTCAAAGTTTTCATAAATGTTATAGGCATAAATCAATCAAAATCGACGAAGGGACAATCGTAGCAGATCGTAATAAATCAAAAGACCAAATGAATAAAATGCAAGAGACAATAGTTATTGGTTAAAGGGAGGAGGGCGAAGATCTTTTATTACTGATATTGGTTTGGTCTGCCTCTCCATGGAGATGTTCAGAGCCTTACAATGATGTATTCTCTCTTCCTTTAGAAGTAGATGTGAAGAAGAAGAATTTGGAAATCCAGCTAAGCCCTTAAAAATTTGGAAATCCAGTATTTATGGTTCTCTCTCTTATGGAAATCCACAACCCCCTTTTTAGGGTTCTCTTTCTTAGTATTTATAGCTAGGAGACCTGCCAGCTGACGCCGAATGGTTGTGACCACATTGAGGGGACGCCCTAATAATGACGGTCAGGCCGTGGCCTTAGTTGTCAAATCGGGTAACTGCCTGATAATATTGTTAATAAATGGTCACATCATTTATTAATCACAAATAGGCTTTAATAAACGCATCAATCCCATTACGAAGTCAAGTTTTGGCCCATACATTTATCTTTTCTGAATCTAGTCAAGATGTCTAATATTTGAGTACTTCTAAAATAGGAGCTGCAAGTTTCATCAGCAGCAACAACAAGAACGTGGCATATAGAAACCGAATTGCCCAGACTCCTTCTAAGCTATGGTGTTTCCTTGCCCACGCTAGCTTTATAACCTCCTGATGTGAAAAGGAGAGCAAGGTGGACTGCCACTATAAAAGCTTCAATCCACCGGTATGTATTATGACATTTGGCACTTTCAGACATTGCTCGAAATTATTAGGAACTAGAAATAGGAATATTTTTATTAAGAAGTAATTTTTTTATTAGCATTGAAAACTGTTCAAAACACTTAAACATCGTCACTTCTAAACTACGACTACTTCTCTTCAATTTTTGTGCTTTTTTAATTTCTTTAACTTATTTAAAGTATTGAATTATTTTATTTATTAAAATTAGACGGCTTACTCAAGAATAGGAGTAGCCATCAAAACCCTTCTTACTTCAAAACCGTTTGAACTTCTCTTCTATCCCTAAATTCTCTCTGCTAAAGCACGATAGCTTCACGATTTTGATAACTGTGTAACTCACGATTTTGATAACTGGGTAGCAACTGTTCACAATTACAAATATATATTTCTTCCACAACTACACGTTCTTCAATTCTAATATTCCTTCTTCTATTGAGATTTCAAGAAAACTTATGTCTTATGCAAAAGATGGCTACTCACCCTGATTTCATCAAGGGTATAACAATTTTGAAGATACAATAGAAGTTGAAAGTTCATGTTGTCCGTTTGTGGGAAGTACCAGATCATTTTAATCCAGGCACTATATTCTCGATTGAATTGGTTCTACAAGATGAAAATGTATTTTTAATATTTTTTTACCTTGCTAATTCGGTTTGATTTTCAAAATTGCTTTATGAATATAGATACATTTGTTTTGCTCCTCGAAATTTTGTTGCTTTCTCTTTGAGGCAATCAATAGTACTTGATGATTGATTTTTACTCTTTGTGAAATTTTTGAGTTCTGATTTCATTCCCACGAAGGGATTTCTGATGATATATTCTATTTTATGAAGGAGGAGAGAACTAATAATATTTTTTCCAAAGCTGAATTATTCATCAGGAGCGGATGAGTGAATGAGTAAGAGTAGACAAACATTTAGTAAGAGCAGTTTTACTATTCTAATGTGTTTTTCTTCCCTTTTTCTTTTTTAAAATGTTGTATCTTAGTTTTTTATGTGCTTCCACCAGGCAGACGGTTTTACGCGCATAGGACTTGTTTACTAGCTTCTTCTGATTCATTTTGAGCTATGTTTGATAGTGGATAGTAGGTGAGTTGTATTCCTAGCCAAAAGATGTCTACATTCTGTGTTTCAAAATTATTCATTTCCTAACTGTGTAAAAGCTATCACCCATTGTAAAAATCAATCTTAACAACTTTAAAGATGATATTGTGCATAATTGGAGAAGGGTAAAGGGGTGGTCCGTTATCCGTCGAGTTACAAACCATGAGCCTCATGTCTTTTACAACAACTCAGTGAGTTCCCACGAATGGGGTCTTGAGAAGGTAAGATGTACGCAACATTACCCCTACCCTGGAGGGGCTCATAAATTTTTATTTTTATTTGATGGCTAATGACTTTGTTAAGTATGCAAGAGCATGCTTGCTTTATCTTCAATGTTTGTGTAAATTGTTTGTTTCTATTATCTTTTCTTTTGTACAACAAAAATAAAAAACCCGGTGTAATCCTACAAGTAGGGTCTGGTAAGGGTAATAGTGTGTACATAGCCTTGCCCCCATCTTGTGCAGGTAGAGAGATTGTGTCGGCATGGCCGTTGCAAAAGGAGTGACAACTAATAGCCAAACATATTTGCTTAAACTGTGTCGGCTTATTTGGTTTTTTTTTATACTTTGGTTCTAGCAGTCTGTAGATATTGTATTGTAGGAGAGAGATGCCAAGGACATAGAGATACCAAATATCCGATGGGATGTTTTTGAGTTGATGATGAGGTAGAGTGCACTTTAATTACTATCACATCCTTTGAAAGTCAATCTTGCATTATTAAAGACTTGGTTGCAGATACATATACACAGGATCTGTAGATGTTAATTTGGATGTTGCACATGATCTTCTAAGAGCTGCAGATCAGTATCTATTACAGGGCCTTAAACGTCTTTGCGAGTATTCCATTGCACAGGTGAGTGTTGAGATATTTGGGTTTTGGGAGGGGTGTTCTGTCACAATTTTACTAATGATTTTTTCCTTTTCTAGGATATATCTGTGGAAAGTGTCTCTCTCATGTTTGAGTTGTCGGAAGCCTTTAATGCTTTGACATCACGTAATGCTTGCATTCTATTCATTGGAAACGTTTTACCAATTAAGTATCATGTCATGGTATGTCCTTGACTTCACTATCCTCAATTACAATATTTTTATCCTTCCAACCTTAATCTGTGGCCAGCCATTAAAACACAGGTTTCACGTGTGCTATTACATTGCTTTCATAAATGGTTTGTTGATTTCTTTATACTTCACTTATATTCATCTTTGGCTCAGAGTAAGCATACGACAGAATCTAGGCCGCGTGGTTCAATTAGAATATCAGGCCGTGGAACCAGGGGTAGTGCAGAACGGTATGTTAGCGGGTCATGTATATGCATGATTATGCACAGTCTTTTCAAACATAATTAGGTCTGACTTTCTCATAGTTTGTCATGTTATCTCATATTAATTTTTTTCTGACAACCTTTTTACCAGAGCCTACCAAGCCTATTCCTGGATACAAAAACGAGAATGGATCTTATACAAGTAATCTGACTTCTACTCCGGTAGTTTCCAGAAGTAATGTAAGCATTAGGGCTGCAACTAGCAGGTTAGTAGCTTCGAAGTCTTAAATGGTTTAGTTTCTTTCAAAAGGTTATCGGTTGGTTTTAGATGCTCGTGTTATTGGTTACAGTAGGGTATTCCTTTACCCACAGTATGTTTTTTCTGTTGAAGTGTCTGGCATTAATTTAACTAACTTAATAACTACGACCATTAGTCATTGCATTGGCTTATTTAAGTTGCAATTTCTTTTCATTCACTTCAATAATCATGCAATGCAAGCTATTTACATATGCATGTTACTAAGCACACTTTCAGCACTCTTTTAGGAGTTGCATAATGTCTCCTTGAGTTTTCTTTGAATGCTATGATGCTGCTGAAAATAAAAGTAAAAAAGCCAGTACCAGCAACAGTTGATGGTGTTTCATTAGTCTCACAACATTCTTCTGGATATCAACCTACTTGGGGCGGGGTGCCAGGTCAAGTTTCCATGGCTGATATTGTGAAGATGGGTAAGCCCCAGAGCAAAGTGCCGAGTGTACCTAATGTATCTCACCACAATGCCAATGCCCACCAAAACTATATTCAAGGGCTTTCGTCTGGTGCATCACATCAAAATCAATTCTGACGATCATACATATAATGTTTCTGATGTATATCGAGTTCTGAGTATTATCTGGTGCAGCATCGTTCAACCTATGAGGAATGGCCTCTAATCGAACAGCCATCAGTTACTAGGAAGCCCTCTATCTTAGAGCCTTCCACAGATTCTGAGATGCATCCTAATCCAGCTAACATATCATAGGACATAATTAATCATCAAACGGAGATTGATGAGGTTCAGGGGATAGATGACAGCACTGCTGAAAATCTTTGCAGTTCTCCAAGCATGGGTAGTTGCATTATGTTGCAAGGATGGAATAAGCAAGCTAAGTACGAATCGTTTCTATGTTTTTTCGTCAAGATCTGTGCTTTATTGAAAAAAGAGTCTGGACAAAGCTTTTCTGATAATTATGTATCAAGCTGGCTGAATTTGGTTAACTTGGTCTCTCGGAAAACATGAGACATTAAAAGTCGTTGATATTTGCAGTGTATAGAATTATTTGCAGTGCATAGAGATATTTGCAGTGTTTGAGTTGGAAGAATATGTTGATCAGTGATTTGATGACTGCTAATATTACTAGTTATTTGAAACTATTTGTTGTGATCCCATCTTGCGTTCTGTATGCGTGTAAAAGCTCTTTTGAACATTAATGAGGAATCTATATTACTGAGGAATCAAAAATTAGGGAGGAATCGATCAAAAGGTTTAAATTTTACGATTGATCAAGTTATAAAAACATGAGGTGGTTAAGCAACTAAGTTATGAATTTATTATATTTTTTTTTCGTATTTTTCGCGCATCGCACGGGTACTATACTAGTTTAGTATTATACCCTAACACGCCAATTCTTGTTTATTAGGATTCCATGCACTGACAAGGTGCAGAGATCATTTCCAGCCTCCATAACAAAACACAAGTGTATCATTTGTGAATCATCTCCCTCCTCTCCTGCCCCTGCTGTCACACCCCTTTTCTATCCCCGCAAAAGATAATATATGTGCATGGTTGTGGGTTAAAGGATTTTTCCAATCAAAGTGACAACTTTGAAATAGGAATTATTTTATTGTTCTGAGTCGCCACTTGGAATTGATTTTTGGTGCTCCAAGTCACATTTTATTTAAATCCCTAGTGAAAGGAAAGTTGACTCTATTTTTATCGGTCCGCGAAAACAAAGTACGGGTAAGAAATTCTGTTAATCGGGGAGAAGGTGCAAGGCATTCCTCGAATCCCCTGATTCTAGCACGGTCGCTTTATTAACTTAAAATTTGGCTTAAATTAATTTTTGAATAACACCGTGCTTTATTTGATTTTATGTTTGCCTATGTCCACTTTTATTGTTGATGACTTTATTAACTTCAAACTAGGACGAGTATTCCCGGCCCTATTTTATGCTAACCAAGACGAGTATCCCCGATCTTAGTTCGTGCGTCGCACCTAAAACTGAAGCCTACTCGAAAGAAATTAAATAAAAAGAATTATTTGAAAGAATTGGAACAAGACGTGTCCTCACGACCTTGACATTTTATTTATGTCTTTATTCTGAAACGAGCCTTTCCGATATCGGTTAAGACAAAATTACTTTTCCTTAGTTAAGACGAATTACTATAGGGGTTAGATTATGAAAAAACTAATTGTTGATCTTTATTAAGAAAAGAAAATGCTTCTTTATAGGTTAATGGTTGTAGGACAACATATGGATATTATTGATATTGGACCTTATAACTGTCTTCCTATCACCATTATTATTAACTAAAAGAGTAAAAATTTTATGAACAAAACAAAAATAACTAAATAAATAAATTATGTGCACATATTCCTGACAATATACTTAGCGCTCAAATTAGTTAAGAGTATCTAAACTATTAAAATAGTTCAAAAACAAAATCTGATTTTTGGATTAGTTATTATGGGAGAACATGACAATTTAAAGCTTGGTCCAACTTGTGACTTTTGTTATCATTAAATGATGAAACTAGTATAATCGAAATATCTTTATTTTAATAAAATTATATACTTGTGTTCATGCTTTAAAATTTGCCCAGCACTTTTCAAAATATTCAACTATTTATTTATTAGTAATAAAAAAACACTTTCATACTAAGAATCTGCCTTGTCTAGTTTATCACTTGAATTAGTTTGGCAAAAATTTGTAGCCAGTCAATCCCAATGACTGTGAACTTAACAAAATAACACACTAATATACATTTAGTATTTAATAAAATAGTAAACAACATTATACAAAAAAGTATACAGATGCTCAAATGAAGAAACGAATCCATATGTGCAAGAGTTTCATGTATAATAAAACTTCAGCTCTTAAAAGTGTGCTAAACTAACATGTACTTTAACAGAATACTTTTTGTTATTTCTCTATTTTAACTCAATATCCTACTGCAATCCCACAACTTTACAGGCACAAAAATAATCCCACAACTAAAGCATGAATTTGAATGTTACAAAAGTAAACTTTCTCATAACTACATAATTCATTTTAATATAAAAATCATTAAAAAAAAAACTAATGAAGGTAAATGTATTCTTTCCATGTTTGTCTTTCTTATAAAAAATGTTTACTCAACTTTCAATACACTATGCACATAACCAGAAGTTTGTGTAAAATTAAAAGAAAGACACTTCAAATACTAAGAATTCTTAAAGCCACCACCTTAATAAATAAAAAAACATTAGAACCTCCGTTCATTAAATAAAAGAGTGAAAACAGGTAGAATATATCCCAAGATTGCATCTTTGGGTCTTATATCAATCAACACTTACACTATAGAGTTAAGGAAATTACCTAGAGATGAAAATAACTTGAATGATCAACCGATAACCTTGTTTATCCACCAATCAAACGAACACATTAATTGAAACCAGCAACAACAGCAGCAGTAAAAGAACCCAAAAGACACCTTGAAACTCAACAGCTTTCTTTTTTTTTTTTTTTAAGAAGAAAGAACTACAAACTATTTATATTTTTGTTTGGAAGGTTTTTGCTCTTTTCTTTAGAGTGTAGAAGGATGTTCAGCTCCCTTAAATAATAAAAGAGCTCCTTTCTTCATAGGGTGAGGAAAGGCTTGGGGCAAATTTTGTTTGGCCAAAAATCTGTCCAAAATGATAGATTTTTTACGAAAAATCTGTCCAAAACTAGAATTTGGTAAACAGTTTTTCTTACCAATTGTGGACAAAATTTTAGAGTATTGTACTTTAAACAGTCCACTACAGTAAAAGCAACCAAACCAAGAACCCTACACTCAAGTATTCTCTTTTCTTTCCCTTTCTTTTTAATTTCTCAAATCATATTCAAAGTTAACTAGTCCACAAAGAAAAACCAGATTCAATCTAGTTGAAACAAGTAATAATTCGAAGTCAACTTGTAGGGATTAATCAAGACTGAACCATATAATTAACTATACTAAACAATTGCTTCTATCTTAATCTAGTTAATTAGAATTAAACCCGGATCTTTGAACACACAAACTACTAACTCAGACTAAAACATGACAAGTAGGAAAGACAAACTCGAAAACTGCAATCCAAAGGGTGATTCAAACTTGACGACTAAACGAAATCAATACAACTAAACCATACTAACTAAACGATTGTTCTAGATTATTAGAAAGAGAAATTATTCAGCTAATCACAAAGTTAAATTACATGTCAAGCTACTGAAACAACAAACAAGAAACGAATATTCTTTGCGAAATTGAACTACTACTTCAAACTAGTAAGATACAAAAATCAAATAATCGAAGCTAAACTTTTAACTACCACTACTAATCAAACTTCGACGATTATAATTAAGTGAGAAAAAAATCAGAAACAGTATAATACGAGGTATTCGATCGATTATTAGAACTTAAACTTAAACAAAACTATCAAATTAAATAAGAAAAACTGAAAATTTAAGAAAAAACAAAGGGATTAGGAATTTTACCAAGCTCGAGCACTCGAGAAATGGTGGGACAGTGGTAGTGATGGACTCGAGCGGGTGTCTAATGTCGATTATTATCGAAACCATAACTCCGGAGAATTGGATGCTAGTTTCGATGACAATCGACAACAGAAACTCGCTTGAGGTCAGTGTGAAGAGAGAAATGAGAGGGAGTGACATCAGCGGATTGGCACTGGGAATCGCCGATGGTGGCTGGCAAAAAATTATCATATTTTGGAGAGGTGTGCAAGGTTTTGGGGCGGGTTATGGAGAAGAGGAGAGTTAGAGGAGGCCGATGGTGTAAGATTTTCAGAGTTTGGCGTGGTGAGCGGCAGCGGGTGGCGGCTAGTGTTTCAGATTTGGCTAGATTCGTAGAATTTGGTGGGGATTTCGAGGATTTGGGATTTGCATACGGAAAGAGGGTAAAGAGAGGAAGAGATTGGTGTAGGTTTCATGGGAATTGGACGGTGTCCGCCTCCGGTGGCGAATTTCGGTGGCGGCATTGGGCGGCGATGGTAAGATGTCCTGAGAGAGAGGTGAGAGAGGAATTAAAGGGAAAATAGGGCAAATATTTGGGGATTTTAGGGTTTATATAAATGGGGTAGGGATAGATAAAGGCCATTGGATCACGGGGGAGTGGATGGGTGAGATTGAGTCTTGGATTACTAAATGAAACGATGTAGTTTTGATTCAATACTACGTCGTTTGGACCCTCCCCTAACAGTCCCTTGTGGACTGGGTTTGGACGAAATGGGCTCAAATATTGGGCCAATTTTGTGTGATGGCCCAACTTGTAGTCTCATCACATTTGCTCTTTTTTACCTATTTCCTGCTTCGTTATGCTTCATTATCAGTGTCCTGTGTGAACGAGTTGAATTGGGTTGATTTTTGGACGGAAATGAGACACTTAGTATCTTTAAGGAAGGCTTATTTTGGAAAAGTCAACTGGATGTTCACCTAAGAGTTAGAGGGATCGGATGAGGATTCTGATAATTTGGTTAGTTTCGAGGGATGATTTTTGACTTAGGAGTGTGATCAGAAGTGATTTAGGAGGTCCGGCGTAGATCTAGGCTTGAATTGGCGAAGTTAGTATTTGGTGAAATTCGGTTGATAGGCGAGATTTTGATCTGAGGATCGAAATGGAATTTTAAGAGTTTTTGTAGCTTCGTTAGATGATTTGAAATGTGTGTACAAAATTTCAGGTTATTCGGAGGTGATTTAGTTGGGTTTTTTTTATCAAATGTGTGTTTCGGAAGTTTTAGAAGAACTTAGGCTTGAATCCGACATAAATTTGGTGCTTTGATGTTTGTTTTGGAGTTTTGAGAGTGAAAATAAGTTTGAATGATCATATGTGACATGTTAGTATGTTTGTTTGCGGTCCGGAGGAGCTCGGATGAGTTTCAGATAGGTTTGGGCTACTTTGTGCTCGTTTTTCTTATGCTTCGACGTCGTTTCTTCAAGCATAAATGATGTCATATTGAACAAATGTGGTCCGATTACTATTTTGAATGAATAATTAGATCCGTGTCATAATTATGGACCGGTAGCAAAAAGAATCGTCGAATTTGGATATTGTATGAGGATTTTATGGGTATTTTACCAAGATTGCCCAGACTTTGAAGTTAATGACGAAATTGCCCCTGAAGGTGTATTATAAACCTGCACGATTTGCAAATCTTAAAACCTACATATGTCCTTCATTATAAGGTCAAATTGAGTGATTCAAAATCCTAAATTTATTAGAATTTCACAAGGAAACCATTGGGAGCAGTAAAACGCGTGAATAGTATACCTATAATGAGTAGGTCGAGTTTTTTACCAATTTTTGAACGAGAATAAGCTTCTGAGGCAATGTTTAAGAGAGAAAATCAGCGGGTATCACAGACTTAAGTGATTTATCATTAAAACTCCTTTTGGTTGATTATATATCATAATCACAGCCTATTACCATGAAAACAAATAGTAGAAAAATAGGATTTTACGGCATGTGATTATGAGACCTTTAGGGGCCGATTTGAGGGGTCAAACGGACTCCGATTTTGGTGTTCTTTATACGTACGGAATCGGGAGAAGGTGAAAAATAATTTTTTATAAAACTTCTATGTTTTGAGAAGTGAGACCCGGGCTCGGGTTTTGTCAATTTCGAGATTATTGATATTTTTCAATTATTTTCGATTGGGTATTGATCATATAGCATAATGTGACGTATTCATTGTGGTTTTGGTGAGATTTGACGCTCGAGGAGGTCGATTTTAGAGGCAAGGGCATATCGAGCTAGGATTTTTACCGGCTTGAGGTTAGCAATAGATGTAAATGCTGTGTTGAGGGTTTGAATCCTCGAATGTGCACATTGTAGTGCTATGTTGAGATGACTTGCACGCCAAATAACGGGCGTGGGATAGAGCACCATCGGGGATTGTGACTTGGTCCGTCCCGCTTAATAAAATAACTACCTAATTGATTGAAGCTTAGTGATATCCTTATAATAATGGATTAATTATTATAATTTGGCCTCGTGCCAACTAGTTGAATCATTAAGGGATTGTTTTACTGGTTTCTTACCCTATTTTTTTTTTACAATAGAACTCAGTCCCAGTATTTAATACTGTTTTGCAAACGCAGACATTTTTTCTCAAAACTTGGAACTTAAATAATGATTTTAGAGAAGTTTGGGCTGAATATTTCTGTATTATTGTGTCTGAGGGGCTTATATGTTTCTGGACTGAGAATGGAATCGGGCTAGACACTGCAACAGTATTATATTGATATTGATATGAGGCTTAGGGACTAATTCATGCCACGAGATAGCTTGATATTGCGCTTGGGCCATAAGGGGGCCCTCCCGGAGTCTGCCCAATGAGCTTTGTCGACGATAAATAAATGGAGCGGGTTGCATTCCGCAGGGGGTACTGGTGAGTACCGTACTATTTGTTGCATTTATTAATTGATTTTTATTTATTTACTTATCTGTTGCAGCATCATTGTTTTTATTAGTTTAGTGAGTTGATATTATCTGGTTTAAACTGTTGTAACTATAGCTTACATTGTGCCTATCCAAGATTTCTTACTCTCAGCCTTTATTTATGTTTATTACTCTCTGGGTTGAAAGTACTCACATTACTCCCTCCTTGTGTGCTGATCTTGGTACACCCACTATGGTTGGGTGAGGATTTCCCTATCGAGCATCACATCTGGGAGTATCAAGGTAATGGCATGACGTCTGCATTCCTGATCTTCTCATCTAACCTATTTGCTTTATTTCTGCATTTCTTTAGAGCAATATGTAGTAGGTTGACACCCGTGTATTAGAGGCTCAGACTTGTGACACCGGATTCTTCGGGCTGTGTAGTAGTATTTCTATTGGGGGTTTTCGTATGTTTTAACTTATGACTTAGTAATTATTTGTGTTAATTGAATCATGAACTGTATAAAAGGGGTTAAGGTTGTTGAATTGGTCAGGCTTGCCTAGCAGTGTGTTGAGCGCCATCACGACAGTGGTTTGGGTCCTGACAAGTTGGTATCAGAGCCTAGGTTACTTGGTCTCGCGAGTCATGAGCCGGTTTAGTAGCGTCTCGTGGATCAACACGGAGACATCTGTAATTATCATCGAAAGGCTGCAGAACCTTTAGGAAAACTTCACATTCTTGAATTTTTATCGTGCGTCCTTGATTCAACTTGAAAAGAAACTGTTGAAACTCCTTCCACGTGTTCGTACGCGCGCATGAGCGCTCTGTATCATATGTGCCTTGATGGGTTGTGATTCCCCGATCAAGGGGCGAGATGTAATCTCTATGAGTTTATGTTGAGCCACTCTGGAGGACCTGAGGCCGGAGCTTTTCCTATGGCTTGAGCATCGATGTGCTAGTTGTGTGAGCAAGTGATTCAAACTTATGTGTTCGGTATTGCCCCTGTTAGCGGGAGTGATGGCTGGTTAGCTACGTGGTGAGTATGTTAGTGCTGCAAGGTGCATCTATGTGACTTGGATGTGATGAGGAAGGTCTACTGGATGATAGAAGAACTATTAGGTGTTTGAATTTCCTTGTGATTTGAGGAATAGACCGAGTTATGGGCGCGTGTAGAATCTTTTCATGTTTCCAGTTGAGAGTGAAGTAAAACTTTTATGTTGCGGTATGAGTTCAGACTCAGGAAGACTAAGCGATTGCGTACAATTTAGGACGGTGGAAGGTATACAGAAGTGGTAGCTGGAGGCGAAGCAGGTGGGTTATCTCCTACAGAATGTTCTAAAGTTCTGTGATCCTTATGTTATCTATTACAAGATCTCATTTACAAGTGAAGAAAATGTGTTGACATCTAAATTGGATCGCCTAGAGACTGGGCTTAACTGTTGTGTGAGTGAATGAAATATTTGTAGAAGAGTTAAAAAAATTCTAGATGATTTGTGTTTCCACAAGCTTATGAAGGATTGAGTTTAATCTCACTATGATATTAAGGCAGCAATGGAGTATGTGCAGTTGTTGGGAGTGTTTTGATCTATGGCATCGAGCCAAGTTGGGGAGTTTGCTATTGATTAGTTAATTGTACAGTTATGTGTTATGTTGGTTCCGGTTTGAGGCATGTTGGCGAATCGGTTCTGGTTGCAAAAATTGAGCCAAAATTTTTGACAAAGTTTATATGGTGTTTCGTAGATGTGTGAGAATCACAGGATGTCTTAAGTTGTTGTTAGTAAAGAATGCTCGGTTCATGGAGCAAGAAGATGTTTGTTTGTATTGGGATGAGGTCATATCCTGCGGTGTCATCTAATGAGGCACGGGGGTTATGTTCGTTTGATTAGATGAATTGCAGTTTGAATAAGAAGTAAATGACTCTCGGGAATGGTTTTGATGTGTTCAAGATTCTACATGTAACAATCAGGTGTCTTAAGGTTGTGTATGTGGTTGGAGACTGTGTTTTCATTGGAAAGATCAAGACTTGTGGTATTTTTATGTTAATTATGGGATCATATATACAAGTATCTGGAAAGTAAAGGTAACAAATTCAGATTCACAGGATGTTCTTCAGAGTAAAGTATTCTGTAATGTGGTGTTACTGGAACATTTGAGAGAGTATTCATACGCTTATGGGTCTTGTATTGGGTCACTTGTAGTGAGCCTGGGTAGAGGAATTGTGGTTCTATAGCAAGAGGGAATATCAAGTTGTAGATGAGCCAGAAGGGAATTTAGAGAGAGGGGTAATTCATAGACCGGATCGATATGGTAAGGATAGGGTTAATTCCTTGTATGTGTTCGAGGTAATAGGTGCTTACAGGTACTTTGCAGCAATGCTCTTGGGTTTTATTAGCTTGCTTAGCTTGGTCTAGTTAGGAGGTTTCAGTCCTGGTAGTTTAATTAGTGCAAAAGGAATAGGGGGAGTTCTTGTTGACCTCTACCGTGGTTGGAGAAGTGCGTTTTCTATGAATGTGAGAGGCAAGGGATGTGAAATGATTTTCTTCTAGATGGGATCAACGGAAGTACTTGACTACTTGAGCGCATAGATATCTGTGGCTCGGAAGGGAGAGAAAAGTTTTCATGTTACCCTTGGATGGTATGGTATATGTGGTATGTTGAGGACGACCGAGACTAGCGTGTGCTAGGCTACAATTCAGTTCTGAAAGGAAGTTCATAAAACTATTAGGCAACTGGTAGCCTCAAATAATTAAGGGAATGATACTGCTAATTGGAAGTGATTTGACGAGAGTATACGTCTTCGAAAAAGGTAATATAATTAAACTGATGATGATTTGGTAGTATTGCGGCATTTTCTTGTTGGATCAACTGGTGGTATTTAGGTTTGCTTGGTGGCACAGGGAAATTTTAAAGTATCTATAGTGGAATGATGGGGTATTTTAAGGTGTTGTATGCTTTCGGATGGCAAAATTAGGATTAGGTGCAATGATTCGTGTGCTATATGAAGTTGGAGACTGAGAGTTCTCATGTACAACCTATGTTGTGGTTGTGGATCGTGTGTATCGGCAGTTTTTAGCTGCTATCGAGATTTGGAGGCTCGAGTGGGTCTTTATTTGCTGGTATGTTAAATTTTGGATATGATATTGGAATTCAGACTGGTTGTCTTAGTGTTGGGTGATTTTGAACTATTGCGCTATGGGCTATGCCGAAAATGCCACGGGTTGAGTGGCGAGGTGCATTGGATTATGTTTTTGCAGAGTGGTTTATATTTCAAATACCCAATGGACGGCTGGAAAGGATTGCTTTTCTTAATTGGGCCTTTGTGAGGGATGTCAGTGCAGAGGTTTCCACCATTGGTTCTGATCCGGTGTTAAGGGACTTTTCGAATGTGTTTCTTGTGGTCAGGCATGCCGTCGGGTGAGGTTGTGGTTTTCGATATTGATTTGGTGTCGGGCACCGTATCGTATGGCTTCGGCATGAGTTATAGTAGTGGAAGGAGCAGCTTCCTTGGTAATGAGTTCGTTGGCAGGCCGATGTGGATACGTGTTTAGCTTGAGTTGGCTTGGTTGGCCCCGAATTGTATTGTTGAGGGATAGGTTGATTCGATCGTTATTGAGCTTGTTAGTGATTTGGGGAGATTTATGAGTTGCTTTTCTATGGTGAGACGTTATGATTTGTTGGTTATACGCACATGTGGTGCGGTTCTATTGGGAATTTATAGTGAAAGTCGAGCGGGAAGAGTAACTGGGTGTTTCTCGGTGAATGGAGTACCGGATATGACCAATCAGTTTGTGTGGTATATGTTATTTGTTTCACCGTGAGTGTAATGATTGGCTTTGTTTTCAAACATCAAATTTTGTGTGGTTGTTGATCTTGATCATATTGATTTGAGGTATTTCATGTGTAGCAGTGTTTGGATAGGATTGCGCATTGCAGCGAGGCTATGTGGAGATATGTCTTTTTGGGGTAGATTCAGGTGTTCTATTTATATTATGTGAGACGGGGTCTCAGCCTTCTATTGTGATGGTACTGATGAGCTTGAGGTACAACTCTTTCGATTGAGTCATTTTTCATGATTTGTGTATGTTTAGGCCATTTCATATTGGTGCGCGTATTATGCAAGTTGTGGCTTAGGCCTGTATTGAGATGTCATATCACTAGAGTGGTGTGTTGTATTGGAGGTGATCGTTGGGGTCACTAATGAATACGAACGGATTTGATTTCAGCTTGTTGGAAGGATAATATCGAGGTTCGACGTGAAATCTATTGTGGTATTAGTCGAAAGGGAAGTGGCTTCATGAATGGTTGATCTGAGAAATGGTTACGGTTTATTGCATGTTTCATTTATCGTTGGCAGTATATGAAAGTGTTGGAATAAAACCTTAGTTGATAAGAGGTTTTCTACCGGTATTCGGGTGTTGTGGGCAACTGCTATGAATATAAGTTATCGTTTCGAGTGTTTGCGTTATTTAGTATATCATATTATTGCACTTGAGGTTTCAGGTATGGGTTATTACAGCTGGTTCGGGCTTAGTCTGAGTTTAGATGTGACGTTCTGATCTTGTATATGATTTGGAAAACTGCAATGTGATTTTATGGTTTATGGACTAGATGGATTGTGAACTTTCAGCTATGTTTATTTATCGGACCTATGCGAGATGGGGTGACATGAGATCACCCCCGGGTATATGCTTGTAAGGTCATTGAGCTATTGGTTGGCTTCTAGAACAACTTTGGGTACGCTCGAGGATGAGCGTTTGTTTAAGTTAGGGAGGATGTGATGACCGGAATCGTCGTCTCTTGAGAACCGCTTGGTTTCCCCAATTTCCCACTTCGCTATGCTTCATTGTCAGCGTCTTGTGTGAACGAGTTGCATTGGGTTGATTTTTGGACGGAAATGAGACACTTAGTCTCTTTAAGGAAGTCTTGTTTTGGAAAAGTCAATCGGATGTTGACCTATGAGTTAAAGGGCTCAGATGTGGATTCTGACGATTCGGTTAGCTTCGAGGGATGATTTGTGACTTAGAAGTGTGATCGGAAGTGAATTAGGAGGTCCGGTGTAGTATTAGGCTTGAATTGACGAAGTTAATATTCTGGCAAATTCCGGTTGATAGGTGAGATTTTGAACAGACGGTCGGAATGGAATTCCAAGAGTTGATGTAGATTTTTTAGGAGATTTCGGATGTGTGTGCCAAATTTCAGGTTATTCGGAGGTGATTTAGTTGGGTTTTTTATCAATTGCGTGTTTTGGAAGTATTAGAAGAACTTAGGCTTGAATCCGCTGTAAATTTGGTGCTTTGATGTTAGTATTGGTGTTTTGAGAGTGCAACTAAGTTTGAATGATCATATATGACGTGTTAGTAAGTTCGTATGCGGTCTCGAGGAGCTCGGGTGAGTTTCGGATAGGTTTGGGCTGTGTTGTGCTCGTTTTTCTTACACTTCGACGTCGTTTCTTCAAGCATAAATGATATCATATTGAACAAATAAGCTCTATTACTATTTTGAATGAAGCACTAGATCCGTATCGTAATTGCGGACCCGTAGCAAAAAAGAATCATCGAATTTGGATATCGTATGAGGATTTTATGGCCATTTTACCAAGGTTGCCCAGATTTTCAGGTTAATAACGAAATTGCCCCTGACGGCATATTATAAACCTGCACTATTTGCAAATCTTAAAACCTATATATCTTCTTCACTATAAGGTCAAATTGAGTGATTCAAAAGCCTAAATTAATTATCATTTCACAAGGAAACCATTGGGGGCAGTAAAACGCGTGAACATTATACCTATAATGAGCAGGTCAAGTTTTCTTCCAATTTTTCAACGGGAATAAGCTTCTGACGCGATTTTTAAGAGAGATAATCAGTGGGTATCACAAAGGTAAGTGATTTGATTATTAAAACTTGTTTATGGGTGATTATAGACCATAATCCCAGCCTTTAATCATGAAAAAAAAAAGTAGGAAAATAGGATTTTGTGGCCTCAGATTATGAGACCTTTAGGGGCTGATTTGAGGGGTCAAACGGACTTCGATTTTGGTGTTCTTTATATGTACGGAATCGGGAGAAGGTGAAGAACACTTTTCTGTAAAAAACATCTTAGTTTATAGAAGTGGGACCGGGGCTCAAGTTTTGTCAATTGTGGGATTATTGATGTTTTTCGATTATTTTTTATTGGGTATTGATCCTATAGCATAACGTGACTTATTCATTGTGGTTTTGGTCAGATTCGACGCGCGAGGAAGGTCGATTTGAGAGGCAAGGCATAGCGAGCTAGGAATTTGGCCGGCTTGAGGTTAGTAATAGATGTAAATGCTGTGTTTAGGGTTTGAAACCCCAAATTCGCACATCGTAGTGCTATGTTGAGGTGACTTTCACGCCGGATAACGGGCGTGGGGTAGAGCATCGTCGGGGATTGTGATTGGTCCGTCCTGTTTAATAAAATAACTATCTAATCGATTGAATCTTAGTGATATCCTTATAAATATGGATTAATTGTCATAATTTGGCCTCGTGCCAACTAGTTGAATCATTTAGGGATTGTTTACTGGTTTCTTACCGTATTTTTTGACAATTGAACTCTGTCCTAGTATTTAATATTGTTTTGTAAACTCAGCCACTTTTTCTCAAAACTTGGAACTTAGATATTATTTCTAAAGAAGTTTGGGCTAAATATTTCTGTATTATTGTGTCAGAGGAGCATATAAGTTTGTCGACTGAGTATGGAATCGGGCCGCACCGCGGCAGTATTATATTGATATTTATATGAGATTTAGGGCCTAATGGATGCCACGAGATGGTTTGATACTGCACTTCGACCGTAAGGAGCCCCTCCCAGAGTCTGCACATCCCCAGTGAGCGTCGTTGACGATAAATAAATAGAGCGGGCTGCACGCCGCAGCGGGTTCTAGAGAGTACCGTACTATTTTTTGCATTTCTTAATTGATTGTAGCATCATTGTTTTTATTGGTTTAGTGAGTTGATATTATCTGGATAAAACTGCTATAATTATATACATGTGCCTATCCAAGATTTCTTACTCTCATCCTTTATTTATGTTTATTACTCTCTGGGTTGGAAGTACTCACGTTACTCCATATACCTTGTGTGCAGATCTAGGTGCACCCACTGAGGCTGGGTGAGGATTTCTTTGCCGAGCATCATATTTCGGAGCATCAAGGTAGCTTGTGATGACCCGACCCATCGTCTTATGAGTTACTACCTCGTTCTTCCCATTTTCTGCTTTCTTATGTTTCATTATCGGCATCGGGTGCGTTAGAATTGATTTGGAGTGATTTTTATAAGAAATGAGACACTTAGTCTTCTTTATGAAGGCTTAAATTGGAAACGTTAGCTAGATATTGACTTGTGAGTTAGAGGGCTCGAAATTGATTTCCGATAATTCAGTTAGTTTCGGGGGATAATATAAGACTTAGGAGAACAATCGAAAATACATTTGGAGGTTCGATATAGAAGTTAGCCTATTTTGGCGAAGTTATGATTTTAGCGAAATCCGGTTAGTATGCGATATTTTGATCAAGAAGTCGGAATGGAATTTCGAGAGTTGTCGTGCTTCATTATGTGATTTGAGATGTGTGGCAAAATTTCATGTCATTCTGAGGTGATTTGGTCGGGTTTTGTTCAAAATGCGCATTTTGGAAGTTTGGAAGAACTTAGGAGAGAACTCGATGTAGTTTGATGGTTTTGGTGTTGTTTGAGGAGTTTTGTTGAATAGAACATGTTTTAATAATATTTTAAGATACATTTTTTTTGAGGTCCTGGGGACCTCGGGATGGTTTCGGATAGCTAACGGGAACTTTTGAAGTTGGATAATTTTATAGCTGACGGAATTGTAAATGAGCGTGCATAAGACCTCACCTTGGACGATCATATCTCCCGTTATATAAGGACTTGTGTGAGCTACAACCTATCTAATTAATCCCTTTGAGTCTAGTGTCTAACGCAACAAACCATTCGTAATTAGGAGTTGCATATAGGAAGTTATGACCATTTTACCGGACATGTGTCAGACCGCGCGAAGACCACGCAAAAATGCGCATTTCGAGCGTTTGAGGCAGAATGATCAGCTAAAACGCGCGAAGACCGGCACAAGTGAAGGAAATTTTTTGACAAAATATCATGAACTCGGATGAGCAGGAGATAAGTTTTGATGTTTACGGTAAGTTGGGATTGTCTTCAGCGTCATCTAATATCTGTGCTTTGTCAAAAAGGGTTTTGCATCCTGGTTAATGATTCTTGATCGCTCTTCAACGTTAGTGCGACTGGTGGTTTGGAAGTACGCTCCAGATATTTTTCTGGTAGGTTGTGGGAGTGTGACCCACTGAAAGATTTTATAAGTGTGGCATGTGATTACTTGATTGATTAAACATGTAAACCAAGTAGGAAGTTTACGATGGTGTCTTTAAATTAAAGATTCATGCTAGGAGCGCACTTGGCATATTGGGTTGTGAACTAGGGAGGATTACTCTGATTGCGATGGTTGTTCTTGTGTTTTATGAAGAAACTAGAAGTTATTATGGACCTTTTAAAGGTTATCAGACTAGTTCAGCGTGATCAAAATTGTCTTGAAGTGAATGGATAGATTTAATTTGAATAATGGCTCTATATCAGGCCATATGTGTGCATTTCAGTAATGCGGTCCTCATGGAGGAGTAGTTAGGTTGATATTTCATTGTCATATATTTCGCGTAGTGATGCATTGCGCCATGTGAGTTGTAAGGCGATTTGAGAAATTGCTATGCATTGAGAATCTGTGTAGGAATGACGTTATATGAGCATCTTGGCTCTTGAAAATTCAGATTTGTACATCGCACCTCGGTTAACGCTATATATCCCTCAGAGATATTATTATGCATTTAGCATGTTTACGAACGATACTCGGTATTTTATTGCAGTGAGCAAATTTGGCTCGATGTGCATCTCCTTATGTGAGATCTATGTGTGGATCGGGTGGCAGGCCGCAACAATATGAAATCGGATATAGTTTTTCTATATGCTATCTTTGTATTCCTTGCTTCCTGTTTTCCAAGGAATGTCTATATTAGTGTGTTGGATTTGGTAATTCCTTCCATAGCTCGTTTTATTTTGTATTGCGTTCGAATTAGTAGCCTATTGGCATGTCGGGGCATCATATGCGGCTTTTAATTATGCCTTGAGTGGCTTATTGCCCTAGCAGTTCATGTTGGGTGAGGCGAGATTATTGAATTTGAGATTAGTGCAATATGAGTATATGAAGTAGATTAAGGAGCTGAGACCATGATTTTGCTCAGAATGAGGTGATAGTTCTTGCCAGAAGTATAGAATCAACTGGAAGTGGTCATAAATTTATGCATACCACATCTGTCATGTCAATATTGTAAGAGTTAGAACAATACCTATGTAAATCATGCAGAGCATGGGATGTGTAGCGGTTGTCTTCCAGGTGATTATAGAAAAGAGCTTCAGATGATCAGGGCGAATGATCTTCGGATGATTGGGGAAATAGTATTGCTAATTGAAAGTGATTTGACAAGATTAAATGTCTCATTAAAAGGTAATGTTATTAAACTAATGACATTTCGGTAGTATTGCGGCATGTTCTTACTGGGTCCGCTGATGGCACTGATGAGCTTGAGGTACGGCTCTTTTTTTTTTGAACTATTTTCATGATTTAAGTGAGTTCGGATTGTGGCTTATCGGTGCACGGATTGCACAAGTCATGGCTTTAGTCTGTACCGATGTGTAAATTTACCAGGGTAGTTATACTGGAGTAGATGAGATTTTTGTGATCTAGAATGAATACAAACGTATTTTCTTTCAGCATGTTGTGAGGAAAATATCGAGGTTCAACTCGAAAAAAATTGCTATGGGTTTTTCCAAAGAAGAAATGCCTTCATGAATTATTGGTCTTAGAAATGGTTATGGTTTACTGCGTGTTTCATCATCATTTGGTACGATATGATAGTGTTGGAGTGAAACTTTAGCTAATAAGAGGTTTTTCTATTGGTATTTGGTTGTTGTGGTAACCAATGTGAATATAAAATTAACACTTCGAGTGCTCGAGTTATGTGGTATATCGTGTGATTTCATTGAGGTTGCAAGTATGGGTTATTACAGCTAGTTTGGGACAATTCAATTTATAGGTGTGAGGTTTTGATCGTATTAATGGTTTCAGAAGTAAAGAAGGTAGTTCTGTGAATTATGGGCTCTCTAGACTAGATTGGGTAATTTCAGCTATGTTATGTTATCGCACCTATAAGATATAGTGTGACGTGGGATCATCCCGGATTTATACCTGGTAAGGTTATTAAGAAATGTTTGGGCTTTTGGAACAACTCTGGGCACGTTCGAGGACGAACGTTTGTTTAAGTTGGGGAAATGTGACGACCTGACACGTCGTCTTATGAGTTACTACCCCGATCTTTCCATTTTCTGCTTTTATGTTTCATTATCGGTATAGGGTGAGCTAGAATTGGTTTGGAGTGATTTTGATAAGAAATGAGACACTTACTCTCTTTTAAGAAGGCTTAAGTTGGAAAAGTCAACCAGATATTGACTTGTGAGTTAGATGGGTTGGAATTTAGTTCCGATTTTTCAGTTAGTTTCGGGGGATGATTTAAGGCTTAGGAGAACAATCGAAAGTAAATTTGGAGGTTCGGTATAGAAGTTAGCCTATTTTGGAAGTTAGGATTTTAGCGAAATCCGGTTGGTATGCGATATTTTGATCCGGAAGTCGGAATAGAATTTCTAGAGTTGTTTTAGCTTCATTATGTGATTTGAGATGCGTGCCCAAAATTTCATGTCATTCGGAGGTGATTTGGTCGGGTTTTGAGCAAAATGCGCATTTAGGAAGTTTGGAAGAACTTAGAAGAGAATTCGATGTAGTTTGATGGTTTTGGTGCTGTTTGAGGCGTTTTGTTGAATAGAACAAGTTTTAATGATATTTTAAGATATGTTTCACTTTTGGTTGAGGTCCGGGGACCTCGGGCTGATTTCGGATGGCTAAAGGGAACTTTTGATGCAGGAAAATTTCATAGTAGACGGAATTGTAAATGAGTGTGCATAAGACCTTACTTTGGACGATCATATCTCTCGTTATATAAAGAGTTGTGAAGATACAATATATCAAATTAAATCTCTTTGAGTCGAGTTCAAACGCAACAACCCGTTTGTAATTTGGAGTTGTATACAGGAATTTATGACCATTTCACTGGCCAGGTGTCAGACGGCGCGAAGACCGCGCGACAACGCGCGTTTGAGGCCCAATGATCAGCTAAAATGCACAAAGACCGCGCGAAAACGTGCGCCTGGAGCGTTTTTAAGTGCCTTAAGGACCGGAAATAAGAGAAATGGAGTAATTTCTCAAACTTTGGGTTCCATGAAGACCCTAACTCGACCAAGGCATCCAATTGCACACCTAAGGTGAGTTTTTAAGTGTGTTTTCATGGTGATTTCACTTCACAATCACTAGTTACAATATGATTTTGATTGGATTTCTTCAAAATCTCAAGAGCCATCAAAAGTTGACTTTCAAGAATTGGTCTACAAGAGGTAATCCTACACCTTAGACTTACACATATGGGGTTAATATGGAATTATGAGTATGATTCATCTATTACAACTTATGGCATGTTGATTGGAGGCCATAAATTCCCAATTTAAATACATTAACATGCTAGGGATTTAAAGATGTTTATTTGATGGAATTTTTGTTGGTTGGGTATGAATGGTTGATCGCACATGTGATGTTAGGAGTATAAATTGTTAAAGAATAATAGTGGGTTGAATTGTTGGTTAATGGTACTAGTTGGATAAACCAATACTATAGTAACGAGGTGTAAATATCTATTCCTACAAGGTGTTTGATAATATGCCTAAATGGCATAAGTTATGGAATTTATTTCTAATATGGGCCCTATTGAATGTTGTATTGTGGATTGAAATTTACCTATGAGTAGTGGATCATTTTAGTACCATCAAGGGGCAAGTCCCAGATATGTATTACTAAAATTCCGTCTATTAGAAATCGAGCTTCATCGATATTTTTGTGACTTTGGGCATATTTGTCGCACGAGGAGGCCAATTCGAGAGGCAAGGGCATAACGAGGTAGACTTTTGGCCGTCTTGAGGTGGGTAATACATGTAAATGATATCCTAAGGGTTTGAAACTCCGGATTTGCACATCATAGTGACGTATTGAGGTGACTTGCACGCCAGATATGAGCGTGGGTGGGGTAGAGCACTGTTGGAGATTGTGACTTGGCCTGTCCCGATTGTTGATCTTACTACGTATTTGACTGAAGTTGCTTGTTATCAACATAATCTAGGCTGATTTCAATGTTTGGGGTCTTGTGTCGACTTGTAAAATCCTTCGAGGATTGATATTACTGCTTAGCATGATTTGCATATTATCTAACTTCAGTCCAAGGTTTAAATGTTGTTTGAAAACTCAGCCATAATTTTAAGCGTTGAAAACTTAAATGATATTTTAAATGCATTTCGGGCTGGAAACTTCTATTTTGTAAAAGCCCAAGGGGCTTACTATATTATTTTCTGGACTGATTATAAAGTGACTTGAAACAATGGTAACAATGACAATGTATGTTATACTTGAAACTATGATAACAGTAACACTATAATATATACTTGGAACAGTGGTAACAATGGCACTATGATATAAATTGGTCAGGTAACAATGGCTGACCGGCCAGGTAACAATGACTGACCAAGATACTTGGACTGTAGGAGCCCCTTCGGAGTCTGTACATACCCCCAGTGAGCGCCGTCGATAATAAATAACTACGGGTGGCTCGGGCTGCACGCCACAGAGGGTACCGGAGTGTACCATCATATGCATTGTATTGAATTCATACATTTGTGCACTATTTGTTGTTTGTGTTATTTCTTGATATATTTATTTGTTGTTCTGGTATTGTCTGATTACTTTCAGAGTGGATGAATTTGAGACAGTGGTAACAGTGACACTGTATGATGTAAATGGGTCAGGCAATAGTGGTTGACCAGAGATAAGAATATTGCCTGAAGGGCGAGTTGTGAGCTCAATTATGCATACTTGCTTGTGCCCGAGAGGCTGACTTTTGTGCTGACTTGCACTACTTGTCCGGCATTTACTTTCTTAACTGTTGGTAAAAGATATTTCTAAAAGTGGTTTTAAACTGAGGCAGATATTTTCTAATGGATTTTCCCCGAACTTACTGTTTTTCTAAAATAGTTGTGTTGTCCCATATTGCACGGTGGAGTGCTCTTACGTGATTTCTTTCCTTCGGGTATTATTTACTCTTATTACCACTGAGTTGGAAGTACTCACTTTATTCCCTGCACCTCGCGTGCTGTTGCAGGTACTGTTTACCCGGTAGCAGGTTATTAACGGACTGAAGATAAACTAATGTAGCTGAGTAAGGTGGCCACCAGCATTCACGACACCTGACTTCATATTTTGCTTCTAAATCTTATTTTGTACATCATATTGGTTCAGTTTTCTTTAGATGCTCTTGACTTGTGACACCCCGATTTGGGCTGTGTTGGGTTGTATTCCGCAAAAATTATTTTTGTTAATTATCTTGAATTGTTTAATCCATATATATATATATATATATATATATATATATATATATATATATATATATATATGGTTGAAATGGTTGTTTAAATTGATTGGCTGGACTTGTCTTCACGAGAGGCGCCATCACGATCAGGTTTGGGATTTGGGCCGTGACATAGCTGCATGCTTCCACAGTCCTGATCTTTCCATATAACCTATTTGCTTTATATTTGCATTTTTTAGAGCAATATGTAGTAGGTTGACACCCGTGTATTAGAGGCTCAAACTTGTGACACCGGATTCTTCGGGTTGTGTAGTAGTATTTCTAATGGGATTTTTCGCATGTTTTAACTATATTTCTGAGATTCAGTGTTATAACTTAATATTTATTTGTGTTAATTGAATCATGAACTGTATAAAAAGGGTTAAGGTTGTTGAATTGGTCGGGCTTGCCTAGCAGTGTGGTGGGCATCACTATCGGAGTTGGAATCGTGACATTTTTTCTCAATTTTAATTAAAATACACTAGTCCAATCCCTACCCCATTTATCAAACCATTAATTAACTCTAAAAACCTATACATACAAAAATAAGAAAAAAATATACACACACACACATACACACACACACACACACACACACACACACACACACACACACATATATATATATATATATATATATATATATATATATATATATATATATATATATATATATATATATAAATAAGAGAAAGATGGGGAAAAAATTAGGCATTTACACCTGCTATTTAACACTTTAGCAAAACTCATTCATCTGATGCATTGGACATGGATGCAGCTCTAGCATTATCAATAGCGGGAGGTGGTGTTGGCTCGGCAACACTATCAATTGCTGGAGGCGGTGTTGGCTCGACTGGAGGTGGTGTTGGGCCATCCGCAACCTTCTGTAACCATGCAACATCTTCCTTGTTGAATTCAATGGTGGCTCAAGGGGGGGGGGGGGGAGGGGGGAATCATTAGAATACCATGAAGATCTTGTAATTCTATAATAGTGCATGAATATAGAATTATTTTAACATAACTTTTCTTAAATTGAGAGGTGGGTCCAGGATTTGGGTGTTCCTGGTGCCAAGCAAAAGGAAAAAAATTATTACTATTTTTAATTCTTGTTCATATTTGCTGTAGAGCAAATGAGAAGCGGATGCCTACTTTCAACGCAAAGGTGTCTCAATGAAACTCGTGGCCTAAAACTAAATTATAATAAGGGACTTTACTTTTTTATTTTATTGTATAGTTATCTTGCAAAATATAGTATTAATATTACATTGGTTTCTTTTTTACTTCTTTCTTTTTGTCTATTTTGTAGCTATCTTATAAAATGTAATATTAATATTAATATTGGTAAGAAAATTCAAGTTATTAAGATGTTAGCCACGTATTTATAATTTGTTATGTTGGTTCTTATTGTAAAATGTATTATTTACCAATACGAAGATTTGAGTATCTTAATTTAAAATATTTCTAGTATTTAAAAATAAATAGTCTTTCTCGCCAATTTTATAAGGATTTTGTATTTTTTTCTTTTTTCTATAAACTTTAATATTGTCTAAGCGAAAATAAGATAGTAAATTCACAACCAAAAATATTTTTGGGGCCCAAAATTAAGGGAGCCTAAAGCAAAATATTTCTAGTTCCGCAACAAATGTAATGAACGAAATCCTTCCACCATTAACTAGAGATCTTAGAAGTTTTGATAAGAGGCATCTCCCCTCTAACTAAGTCCAATGTAACACAAATTTTAATTAGCAGGCCTAGTTAGCTGTAACTACGATCTTCGGCATGTGCCCTTTATTGCCCACATCTCTTTGGGAGAGGGCAACAAGCTTTAATGAGAACAATTAAGTCAATGCTTTTACCACAAATAGTTAAGGTTATGCCAAAGTAAAAAAGTTCTACAACCGTAGCACATCCATATTACAGTTACAAAAAGATGCTCTAGGAGGACTCTTACGTCACAATAATGTTATTGGCAACCGGAGAAAAAGTTATGATTAGCCAAGAGGCACAGCAACAATAGATACGAGAGAAGGTGGTGAAAGAGGTACGGGCAGTTATTTAAGTAATTCGGCGCACGTACCTATTCAAGTCATTTAAAGCTCAAAGATCAAGAAGAATTAAGGGAATAAATCTGACAATGCATGAGAGTCCAAATTTAGTATTTAACACATATTAAATACCGAGAATGTTAGAGAATTTGTATTGAATGTAAATGATTGAGTAACGTTTCATTTAATATCATTTACTACCCATAATTACCTTATTATGACAAAGGCAATGCACACATCTCCTAGAATCACTATTAAAGGAAGAGTGCTGAACATTTATAAGAATTATGGGAATACACTTTGATTTACTTGATTTCTAATCATATTACTCTCAAAGTTCTTTTTTTTTATTCTCTTTCTGATTATCAGTAACCTGTGTTCTTCTGAATTTCTGGCTTTGACTAAAAACCTATTTTTGTGGTTATACAAATTGGATCCGTTACCGTAAATATGATAATATATTTCCATCAACTATGGCAAACAACAACGATAACATCCAAGGAAACCATGCAAATCAAAACCAACAGATTCAGGGGGGTCTGCAAAACATTAACCTAGTCCCTTCTCCACATGATTCAGCACGGCAATCTCGTGAAGGAACTCTTGAATCTCATGCAGTTGGACAGGATCAATCTGAGAATTTTAAAGGGGTGGATAAAGCATTACAAAAAGCAATTGTTGCACATGTCAATAGAGTTATTCAGGCTTTAGTCAATCAGCTACATGTTGCACCACTCACACCTACACTTAATAACAACACATTGGAGAATCCTCGTTCTGGTCTTGTTAATTCAGAAAATGGAGGAACTCCTAGTGAATCACAGGAGGAAAACCATGAAATTCAGTTAATTCGCATTTCTAAAATTTAATACTAACCCTGCAGAAATCGCTCAACGAACAAAATAACCGCATAGAGCAAATACCCGGGGTTCCGCCTGTAATCAAAGGGGTAGACATAGATAAATATTTACAGCAACCCTGTAAGCCATGTACTGCTCCTCTTCCAATTCGTAAGAAGTTTAAGATGCATGAAACCCCAAAGTGCAATAGAACAACATACTCACGAGACCACGTGACTGCATTCACAACTGGTGTAAAAGGCAATGATTTGACCAAACAAGAGATCGAATCAGTACTAGTCAAGAAATTTTGAGAAACGCTCACCAAGGTGCCTTAACCTAGTAATCTCTTTTACCCAAAAATTCAATAAATTCTTTTGCTGAGCTTGCAGATTCTTTCATCAAAGCACACTCGGGAGGTCAAAAAGTCGAGAAAATAATGGAGGACAGTTTCAAAATCAAACAAAGTGACACAGAATTGCTCAGAGTGTTTTCTAGATAGATTCCAACATGAAAGGATGACTTTGCCTCGTGTGCCTAATATTTGGGCGGCAATAGCTTTCACGATCAACTTGAATGACAAAATCTCAGAGGCCATAAGGAGGCTCAAGGAAAATCTATATGAATTCCCTGCTACAACATGGAATGACGTTTACAACAGGTCTAGTACGAAGCTGAGAATAGAAGAAGATACTGTTCCTCGATTTGAAAATGAGGAAAGGGGCAATTCAAGAAGGTCAAAAACCGAAAAGAGATCAGGTACGATCCGCATATGGGATCTATGGGAAAAGACTCATGATCAAAGCACGATAATCAGCACTACGATCATAGATCAAGGAATAGGGAGTCCGGTTCTTCATCAAGGTTCAGAAATGATTGAAATACCCATGAATCTCGAGATGATGATAGGAATCTGAAAGCAAGGTCCGGCGGTTACAATTTCAACATTAGTACCTCTGAGCTCGTGGTTGGTTTAAGAAGCATTGGAAATAAGTTATGATGGCCAAAGAAATGAGATCGAATCCCAACAGGCGCAACCCTGACCACTGATGTGAGTTTCATAATGACCACGAGCATAAAACAGCAGAGTACAGTTTCTTGCAAAATGATGTAGATCATTTGCTGAAGCAAGGGTATCTTACTGAAATATTCAGTAAAAAAGGTAAGCAAGTTTATATGAAAAATAGGCAGGAGCCCCCAAAACCTTCTTCACCCAAAAGAACCGTTAGTGTTATAAGTGGGGGATAAGATGTCCATGATGTGACATACACGGCCTCGAATAAAGTTTCTAAGGTTACCATTACACACGGGAAGCGGGTACGGCAAGTCCTAGAGGAAGAAAGTATTACCTTAGATGATGAAAATGCAGATGGAGTATTATCTCCCCACAACAATGCATTGGTAATATCTTTACTTGTACATGATACTAATGTGAGATGAGTTTTGATTGATCCGGGAGTTTTGTAAATATTATCCTACTAAGGGTATTACGTGAAATGCAAGCTGAGGATAAAATGATACCAAGAGCACATACCTTGTCTGGGTTCGACAATTCAAGCATTTTAGCAAAAGGAGAGGTAATACTAACAACTTTTGTAGAAGGTGTTGTCAAAGATACTACGTTTAAGGTGATAGAAATTGAGATGGCCTATAATATGATCCTTGGGAGACCATGGATTCACGAAATGGATGTTCATACATCGACCTTGCATCAGGTTATTAAATTCCCATCACCATGGGGAATATGTCAAATCCGTAGATATCAACATACATCAAGGAGCATCAATTCGGTGGTAGATTAAAAAATAAAGAAATATTGCAATTACAGAACCCAACTAAAGAAGGGAAAACAGATGTACACTCAAGTCCAGATACTATTTAAGAGCCAGAGGAAAATGAAAATATCAAACAACAATTGAAGAGTTAGAAGATGTAATATTATTTGATCTTTGGCCAGAACGGAAGGTAAGCCCAGATATGAGAGGTATGCTGATTGAATTTTTAAAAGCTAACATAGACTATTTTGCATGATCCCATGCAGATATGACAGGGATGCCACCGGAGGTAATGACTCATAAGTTAAATGAAGACCCATCGTACACGCTGATCAAAAAAAAGAAAAGAAAGCAAGGAGCTTTCAAAAATCTGGTGATCCAAGATGAGGTCCAAAAATTATTAAAAATCGAGTCTATCCGCGAGGTAAAGTATCCTAACTAGTTAGCCAATACTATTGTAGTGCCTAAAAAGAATGGTAAGTATCGAGTCTGTGTAGATTATATAGATCTCAATAAAGCCTTCCCAAAAGATTCTTTCCCTTTACCACATATAAAATCAACTAACTGATGCTACTGCAGGACATGAGCTATTAAGTTTCTTAGATGCATATTCAGGTTATAATCAAATCAAAATGGATCAAATGATGAGGAAAAAACTTCTTTCATCACAAACAGGGGGACTTACATTTATAAGGTAATGCCATTTGGTCTCAAGAATTCTGGAGCAACCTATCAAAGGTTGGTTACTAAAATGTTCCAAGAACATTTGGGAAAATCCATGGAAGTGTACATAGATGATATGCTCGTGAAAACTCAGCTTTCTAAGGATCATATATCTCATTTGTCTGATACGTTTCAAATGTTGCGAAAGTTTAACATGAAGTTGAATCCTGAAAAATGCGTGTTTGGGGTCATATTAGGTAAGTTTTTGGGTTTTCTTGTTTCTAACCGTGGTATTGAAGTAAATCATTCACAGAATAAAGAAACAGAGGAAATCCCTGATATGCTATAAAATAAAAAAGAGGTCCAAAGACTAATGGGGAGAATTGCAGCCTTGGGAGATTCACTTCTAAATCATCAGAAAAATGTTTCAAATTCTTCTCCGCACTTAAGAAGCAAGATAATTTTGAGTGTATAAAAATTTTTAACAATCGCTTAGAAATTTGAAACATATTTGTCAAACCCACTGTTGCTTGCAAAACCAAAAGCAGTGGAGAGGTTACTTATTTACCTTGCTATTTCAGGAGTTGCGGTAAGTGATATTCTAGTCCGGGAGGACCAATGTAAAGAATCCCCTATCTATTATGTTAGTAAATCTTTGTTAGATGCATAGACGCAGTATCCACAATTAGAAAAATTGGCACTTGCTTTAATCATGCATCTAGAAAGTTGAGACCATATTTTCAATGTCATCTTATTCCTGTAGTAACTACTTATCCATTACGTAATATAATGCACAAGCATGAACGATCAGGAAGATTAGCTAAGTGGGCTATTGAATTGAGTGAATATGATATCACTTACCAACCTAGAACTGCTATAGAATCTCAAGTGTTAGATGATTTTGTAGCTAATTTTAGCCAAGTAATGCAATTGGAAACAGAAAAAGAATTGCAGGTGTTCAATGTAGCTAACCCAGGAACATAGACCTTATACACTGACGGTTCCTCTAATGGGAAAGATGCAGGTTTAGGGATTGTATTGGTACAACCCATGGGTGAAACCATTAGACAAGCTATTAAAAATCACTTCATGTCTAACAATGAAGCAGAGTATAAGGGTATAATTGCAGGTTTGGAATTAGCATGAGAACTCAGCATATGTCAGATTATAATCAAAAGTGATTCACAACTTGTGGTTAATCAAATGCTGGGGACTTACATGGCAAGGGAAGAAAGAATGCAACAGTATTTACAAAAAGTACGAGATTTGATAAAAACAATTTCAAACATGGAAAGTGGTTCAAATACCAAGGGATGAAAACGTTAAAACAGACGCTTTAGCTAATCTCGCATCTGCAGCTGATGTGGCAAGCGATGCAAATGCCTCAGTTATCCATCTGTTTCATTCAGTCCTTGACCCTGATAAGTTTTAATAATTTACCTTGGGATTGGAGGAACGAGATTGTTGCTTTTTCGCAGTACAATATCGTTCTTGATGATAAGGGAAAAGCACATGCGCTTCGAAAAAAGGCCGTACGTTATTGTCTAAACTAAGGGAATCTTTATCGTAAAATGTTTGCTGGACCCTTAGCAAAATGTCTTGGACCTTCCCAAACGGAGTACGTAATGAGGTAAATACACGAGGGACATTGAGGGAATCACGCAGGAGAAAGATCATTGGTAAGGACCTTAATTATGGTGGGATATTATTGGCCTAAAATGGAAGAAGAGCCAGAGAATTTCGTATCTCAATGCGACAAATGTCAAAGATACCGTAATAATATGCAAAGACTAGCAGACTTATTGCATCTAGTCATCGCACCATGGCCCTTTATGAAATGGAGAATGGATATCATGGGTCCATTACCACAAGCAAAAGGTTAGGTAAATTTTCTACTTGTACTCACTGTAAATGGGTAGAAGCAGGATCATTCAAGCAGGTACAAGAAAAAGAGGTCAAATATTTTGTTAGGCGGAATATCATATGCCAATTTAGAGTACCAAATGAGATCGTGTGTGATAATGGCCCTCAATTTATAGGAGATCAAATCACGGAATTTTTTCAAAGTTGGCAAATCAAAAGGATAATGTCTACACCATACCATCCAGCAGGTAATCGATAAGCGGAATCAACAAACAAGATTATCACTAACAATTTGTTGAAGCGTTTACAATAACCAAAAGGTATATGGCCCAAAGTTTTATCTGGGATTTTATGGGCATATAGTACAACTGCTAAATAAGTACGGCCGATACACCATTTTTGTTGGTTTACGGAGCTGAGGCGTTGATTCCAGTTGTGTTGGCCTAAGTAAAGGTTAAGTTTTGAAGATTGACAAAGGAACCCAGGATGAACTAGGTCCATCCCTCAGGTTCTTAAAACGGGAAGATTCAAGCATGTGGGATGCACGTGAATGAGATAAGCTTAACTTAGTGTATTTAATATCTCCTGATTGAAAAGGTTGCATAATTGATAAGGAGAAGGACTCCATAACCAAAGAGAACACTATCCAAGATAAGAAAGGAGTTAGAAGTTGATATCAACTAGAACTCTTCCACCAAGGAAGAGTTGCATCAGAACTCTAGTTATTTCTTCATCTACTAACTCTATAAATTGCAGGATGTTCTCACATTAAAGGGTTGCACAAAAACGCAGAAGGTAAACGTGAATTGAGAGAAAAATAGGAAGGCTTTTTGCAAGCAGTTCGTGTGTAATTCAAGTGTGCAAACCTGAAGCTACATGAACCAGATTGAAGAACCAGCTCCATGAAGAGTTTCATGTGTCTTTCTTTATTTCTAGTTCAATTGTAGTAGATGATTTTACTTTGTACCTTTCATCTTTAATAGAAGCAATTGTAATAGATAATATGTGTATTCAAGTTAGAGTTAATTTGAAGTTGTCAGAACAGTTAGAGGCTGGTTGCTACAACGGGATTAGAGGTAATCCTTAGGTTTACAAAGAGTTTTTGTAAATGCTGTTTTGGCTCAGTGATATTAGTGGAATTTTTGAAAAATTCTACTAAGTAGTAGGACGTGGTTTTTTCACTCCTTGAGCCAGGTATTTTCCACGTAAAAATCTCTGTGTTCTTTATTTTTTGTATTTATTACTCCGCAACAACAGTAGTTTGAACACCTAGAAGAACCAGGTTCTTCTAGATCGAAAATTGGGTACCACACAAATCACCCCCCTCTTGTGTGGTATTGATGTTTAGAACATCAAGTTGAGATAGAAGAACCAAGCGCACGGTTCGTACAGGCATCAAAGGAGTCTAATATTGAAGAGATGCAGGTCAATCTTGATTTACTCGAAGGAAGAATAGAAGTTGCACTAATAAGAATGACAACACAAAAGCAAGTTATTGAACGATATTACAATCGAAAAGTGCGCCTTAGATTCTTCAAAATTGGGGAATTCATGCTTAAAAAGGGTTTTCAATTTATGAAGGCTGCCAATTCAGGAAAATTAAATTCAACCTGGAAAGGACCCTACAGAATTCGTGATATTCAGGAAAAGGAGCATACGAATTGGAGACAATGGACGGGAAAGTTTTACCTTCACATTGGAATGTTGTTAATTTGAAGAAATATTACTTCTGAGAAAATACCCACATTAAGGTATCAAAATTTTAGATTTTATTTTTGAATTGTTAAAATTTTACTAACGATTTTAGATACTAGGCAAAACGCTGACCCATACTAAATGATGAGTCACGACCTGTATGGCAAAATGGAATACACTAAAATTCCTGGCCCATAGTTACAATTATTCTGATAGAAATACAAAAGGGTTAAGCAATCTTCATCTATGATCGCACCTCCGAGTCCCGTATATTTTTCCATTTCAATAAAAGGACCCAGATGAGAGAAACTAACAAGTGCTCGAAGCTTCAAAATTCAACGCTCACACTTGGGGGACTACATAATATACACAAACACGTGTGTAAAAAATCAAGAAACAATTTAAGAAAAAATCAAGCTTAGAGGAAACAAGTGCAGAGCAAAAGTCACAAAGTTACGGCATTCATAACATTCATCATAGTGTTCTTTCGCATTAAAACAATGGAGAGCTATGACAATCATCATAGTGTTCTTTCTCATTAGAACAATGGAGTCATCTCTCAAACCCTTCCTAATGCATGGAGTTAGGGTAATGACTGTGTACTGAAATGGGTTATAAGGAAAAACCCTGTGTGTATTATTTTTCTTGTGTAAATATCTATTACAAGGAAAACAGTTACGAGAAATCTATAGATGTAATCCAAATGTATGTAAAGTATTATTCAAAACTTGTCAAGGTTCATAAATAAAAAAATGTCAAAGTTATTTAAAAAAAAAACATGTGTGTTCCTATTTCTTTCATCGTATCATAACACCATTAGGAAGTTGAGATGTCTTCTTCATTAAGTGTCGAAATATAAAAAGGCCCTCTTTTGTAAAACTCATGTTATTAAGTCATGAGATTAATCATAAAGCATTTTCAAAGGATAAGAATGCAAACTATTCTTTAAGTCCTTAAAAATAAAAGGCAAGAATAGAACATATAGAAGTAATGAAAACTTTTTAATATATTTAAATCTAAATACTACGTATAAACTTAATTATCAAAATTGTTTTATACAGATGCCCCATAATAAGAAATGCGGACTTTTATTTCAAAAAAACCCTTAAAAGAAACTAAGGGTTTGATCACTATCTTTCAAAAAGAGAAAACAAAAACAAAAACAAGTTAAAGCAGAAAAATTGGTCACTAAGAGGCAGAAGCATTAGAAGTAACGGTGCCAATATTAAAAGGAACATCAGAATTAACGGTGCCAACATTAGAAGGAGCATCCACAGGCATGGTGTCAACTTGGCTTGAAATCGTAAGCTCGATGAGGTGAGGATGAGTCATGGTATCTGCACCTATTTCAACATTAAATGAACTTCAACTTCGAGAGCTTGAGCCACGGTAGTTTCAACTTCAGGAGATTGAGCCACGACAACTTCAGCTTCGGGAGCTTCAGCCACTGAGCCTCGATCACGGGAGAAGGGAAGTACAATGGTTGTTGAGCATTTTCAATGGTCTCCATGACTTTAGCTAATTATGACTCTAAATTGAAGTTCTCCTGACCAGCCTCAACTAAGGCATCACGACGAGAGTTCAGGAAAGTCAAACTTACCTCAACGACCATTTTATCCTCAAGCAGCAATTTCACTCTTAAGTTCTTCATTCTCAGCCAAGGTTGAATTACAAGAGATTTGAAGAGAGGAATTGGAACTCTTCAAAGCATGGATCTTATCAGCGGAAGTTCTCAAATCTATTTGAGTTTGAGTCAAATACTAGATCTCCCGCATAAACCTTTTTTTGGTTCAAAAGTGCTTTCAGCTCTCTAATATCTTTGCTTTCCTTGGATAATTGGTCCGAGAAAAAGACTCGAGGCGTGCTTTTTCCTTCTTTGCTTGTCTTGAAGAAGCCTTGGACACTGCGAACTCCAAAGTTAATGCACGCACCTATTGCTCCAGGATACTCCTAGTTTCTTGCAAATCTTCCATAGAAATTTGAGCACTATCAAATTGCCATTTCCAATTAGCTACTTCTAATTGAGCTTTATGAGCGACTTTCTCGGCCTCAAGAATCGTTTTTCAGAGTCACGGACCACCTTCTCTAACAGAGAAATTCTGCCCATCAACTCTGTACCAATAAGCTTGGCTTGAAATAAAAGAGGAGGAAAGTGAGAATCTAAGGGAAACGGATTATTTGTAAAAAAAACAAATAAAGGAGTAAAATACCTTCAACTGGCTTGAACTATGTCCTTCATCAGAGCCAAGCAGTTACGGTTATTCATCTTTTCATTTTCAATTGAGCCAATCAAAAGGCTCAACCCAAATGTCTTCCTGACCACACTTCCTCAAAAGACTGCTGTTGGCGGGAACTTCAATTGTCACGCTCCTCATGGAAGTACTTCTTGTAACGACCTGACACGTCGTCCTGTGTATTACCCCCGTTTTCCTCGTCTTACGCTGTTATATGTTTTGATATATGTATTTGGAGAGTTTGAGGTAATTCGGATGGAGTTTTGATAGAAAGGAGACAATTAGTCTCATTAAGAGAAAGTTAGTTTGGAAAAGTCAACCGAATGTTGACTTATGATTTAGAAGTCTCCGAATGGATTTCCGATGATTTGACTAGTTTTGGATGGTGATTTGTGACTTAGGAGCGAAATCAGAACAGAATTTGGAGGTCCGGTGTAGAATTAGGCTTGAATTGGCTAAGTTAGAAATTTGGCGAACTCTGGTTGATAAGTGAGATTTTGATCCGGGGGACGGAATGGAATGTCAACAGTTTCAGTAGCCCGGTTAGGGGATTTTGGAGATACGTGCAAGTTTTCAGATTATTCGGAAGTATTTAGGTCGAGTTTTGGATCAAATGCAAGTTTCGAAAGTTTTAGCTTAACTTAAGCTTGAATCTATGGTAATTTCAGGATTTTGATATTATGATAGTGCTTTTATGCTACGAGCGAGTTTGAATGAAGTAATAGAGCATATCGGTGCTTTTGGTTAAGGTCTCGAGGGCCTCGAGGTGATTTCGCATGGCTAACGGGAATTTTTGAAGTTTTAGATGCAGCTGAAAAATTGTTCTTCGCATTCCCGAGCCTGTGGCTGCGATCGCGTATAAAGAAAATGGGAAGCCAGAAATTTGTACATCGTGATCGCGTTGGTGAGTTCGCGATCGCATAGAATTGAGGGGAGAAGCAGTGCGGTCGCATTGTTCCGATTGCGATCGCATAAGCCAAATTAGAGGCCTTGGTAGTTGTTCTCCGCGATCGTGTGGCTTTGAAAGCAGTCGCATAAGATTAATTAAGGGACTCCAGAATTTATTCATCGCGATCTCAGGGCTAAGGCCGCGATCGCATAGAAGGAAAGTGCTGGGCAAAGAAACAGAGAATGGTTTTTAATAACATCTCATCCGCGAACCAAACAAAATTTCCTCCATTTTAAGCAACCAAGAGAGCTTTTTGAGCGATTTGAAGCATGTTTTCAACGGATATTGATTGGAGGTAAGTCTCTTGACTTAAAAATACCATTTTATTCAACAATAAACAACTAAATTCACGAAAGTGAGTTGAAATTGTGAAAAACTAGGGCTTAGTGTTTAGAAACGAAATTTGGGGATTTGAAGGGTCAAACGGACTCTGTTTTTGGTAAAATATATATGTACGAACTCGTGGAGAGGCGAGGAATCCAAATATGTAACTTTTTGATTTTTTTGAGAAGTGGGCCCGGGGTTCAGGTTTTACAACTTCGTGATTTTTTAACGTTTTTCGAATAATTTCAATTCGGTTATGTTTATTAAGCCTATAATAACCTATTCATTGTGGTTTTGAATAGATTCGATGCTCGTAGGAGAAGATTTGAAGGGAAAAGGCATTGCAGACCAGGCTACGACCGGTTAGAGGTGAGTAGTTTGTATAGATAATGGCATGAGGGTTTGAAATCCCGATTTATCACATCGTGATGCTATGTTAGGGCGTGACTCGCACCCCAAGGCAGGTGCGCGGTTGTAAATGATTGGGGATTGTGACTTGGTCAATCCCGAGAGCTGAATAAATTATTGGCGTCTGATATGCACATTGTGTTGTTGATAATTGGGCTTAATGCCATGTTTGGGGCCTTGTGTCGATCTGTAGTACCCGTCTAGGGTGAAAATCTGTGGGATAACATGATTTTCATGATCATTGATCTCAGTCATGTAATTAATCGCCGAAATGAAATGCTAATCACTTTTCCAGAAATTAAATAACTAAATTATATTCTTCCTAAGAATTGGAAACTGGAAAATAAGTTGAATCCGATATGTGACTCCTATGTATATTGTGGACTGAGCATGGATCGAGCTACACGCCATTGCAATTATATACATTGGATCAGGTTGCACGCTGCAACGATGATATATTGATATTGCGCTTGGGCTGATGGAGCCCCTCCAGAGTGTATACACCCCCCCAGTGAGCGTCGTCGATGTTAAACGGAATGGGCTGCACGCCGCAGCGTATTCATGTGCATTTCATTGCATCCTTATCTGAGATTTGTTTGCTGCTATGATATGGTTTTGCTGTTAGTTCATAGCTAAGTTACAGAATTGGTAGTTATAGCTTTGCCTTGTGGTACTCTTGTCGATTTCTTGCTTTCAGACATTTTCTATACTTATTATTCACTGAATCGGCAGTACTCACCCCTACTCCCTGCACCTTGTGTGAAGATTCAGGTACACCGGAGGCTAGCTGATACTCATAGTCTCCAGATAGATTTCCCAGAGTCGTTAAGGTAGCTGCATGACGTTCGCATGAACTGGCTGCTCTTTATTATTTTTCTAAGTTCATCATTATTACATACTCTCCTAGATTTTTATATTCTTATTCAGATACTATTATTAGTACTCAGTTATGTTAGAGGCTCTACACTCGTGACCCTAGATCATTGGGAGTGATTATTCAGATTACGTAATATTATATTACGTAATATTATATTACTATAATATTCTTAAATTGTTGGTTTTGAGACTTAGTATTTAATAGAAAGCGATTGTTGGTCAGGCTTACCTAGCTTTAGGGCTGGGTGCCATCACAACTGGGATTGGGTCGTGACAACAGAGCCTAGGTTACTAGGCCTCACGAGTCATGAGTTGTTTTAGTAGAGTCTTGTTTATGGGTGTGTCGTGCACCACAATTATAAGCAAGAGGCTACATAACTTTTAGGAAACACTCCACTTTCTTGAAATTTTATCGTGCGTCCTTGATTCAGCTTGAAAGAGTAATTCTTGAAATTCCTTCTGCGTGTCCGCATGACGCATGGGCGCTCGGTATTATATGTGCTTCGATGGCTTGCAATTCCCCTATCGAGTGGCGAGAAGTAATCTTTGTGAGGATGATGTTGGGCCAGAATAGAGGACTTGATGCCAGATATTGCCTAAGGCTTGACCACTGAGGTGTTGATCATGTGAGCAAGTGTTTTAAACTTGGACGTTCGATATTGTCGCTGTTAGCTGGAATGGCTGTTTGGTATCCATATGATGGGTATGCTAGCACTGCGAGATGCAATTATATGACTTGGTAGAGATGAAGAAGTCTGCTGGATAATAGAAGAGCTGTAAAGTGATTCGTTTCCTATTGTGGTTTGATGTGTAGCCCGAATATAGGCGCATGAAGAACCTTTTCAAGGCTCCTACTGGGAGTGAAGTAAATTGCATGATACGATATGAGTTCAGACTTAGGAAGACTAAGTAGCTGTGTAATGTGTATGACAGCGGAAGGTATACAAAAATATAATATTGCGGCGAAGCATGTAGGTTATCCCCTGCGGAGTGTTTTGAAGTGATGCGATTCCTATGTATATTGTGAGAAGATTTCATGTGTAATTGTAAGGTATATTTTTCTATGTGTTATGATTTGAATGGGTGCAACGCATGTCCATGTATCAATTTTTAATAATATAATACATGTAGTACTGAGATTAATGTTGTTGATATACATTGTGATGCTTTTTTAAGTTATGGACGTGTTGTTAGGATGGTTTTGGTGATTGTCTGGCAGGTGGATAGACCCAATTACAAAGGAAACTCTGCCGAAATTTTTGAAAAACTTGGGACTTAAAAAAAATTGTCGCCTAAAGAGTGGGCTTAACCGTTGTGTGAATGAATGTAAGAATTGCAGAAGGGTTAAATTTATTAATGATTCGTGTTTCCACAAGCTTATGAAAGAGTGAGTTTAATCTTGCCATGATATTACGACAGAAAAAGAGTATCTGTGTTGTGGTATATATGGCTTCGAGCTATGTTGGGGAGGTTGCTATTGATTAGCTGATTGTACGATTAGGTAATAGGTAGTTCCGATCTGATGCATGCGGGTGAATTAGTTCTGGTTGCAGAAATTGAGCCGAGGATGGCATGAGTGAAGCAAAATTTTGACAAAGCTTATATGGTGCTTCGTAGATGTGAGAAAATAATAAGATATTGAGTTGTGGATAAGGACTGCTTAGTGTAAAGAGAAGGAAGTTGTTTGGTTGTATCGGAATGAAATCATGCCCTGAGGTGTCAGAGTGTTGATAAGGAAAATCATGCCCTGAGGTGTCAGAGTGTTGATAAGGCACGAATAGTTCGATTCGTTATGTCAAGTAATTTGTAGTGGGTATAAGAGTGGATGACCCTTGAGAATGATTTTGATTTGTTGAATATTCTATATGTAGCACTCAGATGTTTTAAGGTTGAGTATGTGACCAAGTCAGTGTTTTCATTAGAACAAGTCAAGACTTGTGGTATTTTCACGTTAGTTGCGGGATTCTATGTATCAGTATCTGGGAAGTAAAGGTAGCGGACTTAAATTCGCATGAAGTTCTTCAAAGTAGGGTATTCTAGAAGGTGGTATTTTTTAGAACGTTTGAGAGAGTATATAGTGGCCTATTGGTCTTAAACAGTGAGATGTTGGGAATAGTTTTCCATATGTTTCTTTGTATGCCTTGTTTCCTGGTTTCTAAGGAAAGCCCATATTGGGATTTGCTCGGCGAATAGCGCATCGGTTGTGTCCTTCTAGGATTGAATGATGTATATTTCTTGCTTCACCGAGGGTGTGAGGGATTGCTTGGTTTCAGACATCAATCTGCGCGTGGTTGTCAATTTCGAGTATAGCGACTCGAGGAGCTTCATGTGGAATGGTGTTGGATGATATCGCGCATTTTAGCGAGGCTATGTGGGGATTAGACCTTTCGGGAAAGAATTCAGGTATTTTATTTCTGTGATGCAGGACGAGGTCCCAGTCTTGTGTTGTAAATGGTATTGATGAGCTTAAAGTACAACGCTTTCATTTGAGTCATTTTCATGACTAGAGTATGTTCAGATCGTCTCTTATTGGTATGGCTGTTATGTAAGTTGTGGCTTAGGCCGTATTGAAGTGTCATGTCACCAGGATGGTGTTTAGTCAGAAGAGACCTTTGGGGTCATTAATGGGTACGAACGGATTTGGTTTCAGCTTGTTGGAAGGTTAATATCAATTTTTGGCTCGGAGATTTGTTGTGGTATTAGTCAAAGGGGGAAGAAATGTCTTCGTGAATGGTTGATCTGAGAAATGGCTATGGTCTTCTGCGTGTTCATTATCATTGATAGAGTATAGCAGTGTTGGAATAAGACTCCAGCTAGTAAGATTCCAGTATACATGGTTGTTGTGGACAGCTACTGTGGATATAAATTTTCATTTCGAGTGTTAGGATTATGGGTATATCAGTTGGGTTCACCTGAGGTTGCAGGTATGGGTTATAACAGCTGGTTCAGGCTTATTCCGAGTATAAATGTGAAGTTCTAGTCTTGTGTATGTTTTTGGAGGTGCAATGTGACTCTACGGTTATGGTCTAGACGGCCTGTGAAATTTTAGCTGTGTTGTATTATTGGGCATATGTGAGTTAGGGTGACGTGGGATCACCCGGGTATATGTTTAGAAAGGTCATTCGATTATTGTTGGCCACTAGTACAACTCTGAGCACGCTTGAGGACGAGCGTTTGTTTAAGTCGTGGAGGATGTAACGACCTGACCCGCATCCAGTGTATTACCGCCCCGTTTTACCCATCTTATCCTATTATATGTTTCGATATATGTATTTTGAGAGCTTGAGGGAATTCGGATGGAGTTTTGATAGAAAGGAGACAATTAGTCTCTAAGAGAAAGTTAGTTTGGAAAGGTCAACCGAATGTTGACTTATGAGTTAGATGGCTCGGAATGGATTTTCGATGATTCGACTAGTTTCGGATGGTGACTTGTGAGAGCGAAATCATAACTGAATTTGGAGGTCCGGTGTAGAATTAGGCTTGAATTAGCCAAGTTAGAAATTTAGTGAAGTCCGGTTGATAGGTGAGATTTTGATCCATGGGTCAGAATGGAATTCCGACAGTTGCAGTAGCTTCGTTAGGTGATCTTGGAGATTCGTGCACATTTTGAGATTATTCGGAGGTGTTTAGGTCGAGTTTTGGATCAAATGCAAGTTTTGGAAATTTTAGTTTAACTTAAGCTTGAATCCGTGGTAATTTGAGGATTTTGATGTTTATGATAGTGTTTTTATATTACGAGCGAGTTTGAATGAAGAAATAGAGCATATCGGTGCTTTTGGTTGAGGTCTCGAGGGCCTCGGGGTGATTTCAGATGGCTAACGGGAAGTTTTTTTTAAAGTTTTAGATGCAACAGAAAAATTGCAGAGAAAAATTGTTCTTCGCGATCGCGAGCCTGTGGCTGTGATCGCGTATAAGGAAAATGGGAAGCCAGAAATTTGTACATCGTGATCGCGTTGGTGACGCGATCGCATAGAATTGAGGGGCGAAGCTGTGCGATCGCATTTTTCCGGTCGTGATCACATAAGCCAAATTGGAGGCCTTGGCAGTTGTTCTCCGCAATTGCGTGGCTTTGAACGCGGTCGCATAGGGTTAATTGAGGGGCTCCGGAATTTATTCATCGAAATCGCAGGGCTAAGGCCGCGATCGCATAGAAGGAAAGTGCTGGGCACAGAATGGTTTTTAATAACATCTCATCCGCGAACCAAACATAATTTCCTCCATTGTTAAGCAACCAAGAGAGATTTTTGAGCGATTTGAAGCATGTTTTCAACGGATATTGATTGGAGGTAAGTCTCTTGACTTAAAAACACCATTTTATTGAAGAATCAACACCCAAATTCATGAAAGTGGGTTGATTTTGTGAAGAACTAGGGCTTATTGTTTAGAAACGAATTTTTGGGGATTTGAAGGGTCAAACGGGCTCCAATTTTGGTGAACTTTATATGTACAGACTCGTGGCGAGACGAGGAATCCGAAGATGTAATTTTCTGAATTTTTCGAGAAATGGTCCCAGAGCTCGGGTTTTACCAACTTCGTGATTTTTAACGTTTTTCGAATTTTAATTGGGTTACATTTATTTAGCCTATAATAACCTATTCGTTGTGGTTCTGAATAGATTCGACGCTCGTAGGAGAAGATTCAAAGGGAAAAGGCATTGCAGACCAGGCTACCGGTTAGAGGTGAGTAGTTTGTATAGATGATGGCATGAGGGTTTGAAACCCCAGCTTATCACATCGTGACGCTATGTTAGGGCGTGACTCGCACCCCATGGAAGGTGTGACTTGGTCAATCACGAGAGCTGAATAAATTGTTGGCGTCTGATATGCACATTGTGTTGTTGATAATTGGGCTTAATACCATGTTTTGGGCCTTGTGCCGATCTGTAGTACCCGTCTAGGGTGAATATCTGTGTGATGACATGATTTGCATGATCATTTATCTCAGTCCTGTGTTTAATCACCGAAATGAAATGTTAATCACTTTTCGTGAAATTAAATAATTAAATTATATTCTTCCTAAGAATTGGAAACTGGAAAATAAGTTGAATCTGTCATGTGACTCCTATACATACTGTGGACTGAGCGTGGATCGGGCTACACACCATAGCGATTATATACATAAGATCGGGCTGCACGCCGCAGCGGTGATATATTGATAGTGTGCTTGGGCTAAAGGAGCCCATCCGGAGTCTGTACACACCCCCAGTGAGTGCCGTCGACGTTAAACAGATCGGGCTACACGCCACAGCTTATTCATGTGCATTGCATTGCATCCTTATCTGAGATTTGTTTGCTGTTGTGATACGATTTTGATATTAGTTCGTAGCTAAGTTACAGAATTGGTAGTTATAGCTTTTCCTTGTGGTACTCTATGGATTTCTTGCTTTCAAACATTTTCTATACTTATTATTCACTGAGTCGGTAGTAGTCACCCCTACTCTGTGCACCTTGTGTGCAGATTCAGGTACACCGGAGGCTAGCTGATACTCGTAGTCTCTAGAGAGATTTCCCAAAGTCGTTAAGGTAGCTGCATGACGTTCGCAGGACTTGGCTGCTCTTAATTATTTTTCTCAGTTCATTATTATTACATACTCTCCTAGATTTTTATATTGTTATTCAGATACTTTTATTAGTACTCAGTTATGTTAGAGGCTCTACACTCGTGACCCCAGATCTTTGGGAGTGATTATTCAGATTTCGTAATATTCTATTACTATTATCGGATCATTATTCTAAAATACTATAATATTCTTAACTAGTCGGTTTTGAGACTTAGTATTTAATAGAAAGCGGTTGTTGGTTAGGCTTACCTAGCTTTAGGGCTGGGTGCCATCACGATCGAGTTTTGGTCGTGACACTTCTGCTCGTAGAACCTACTTCTGTATGATGAATAATATAAGGGGGAACTACTGAAGGAGGAGCAGTAAAAGAAGTGAAAAATGCGGGAGAGAGAATAGAAGCAGAAGGAGTAGGTGAAGGAATAGTAGAAGATAGAACAGGTAAAGGAATAGAAGCAGATGGAGCAGGTAAGGAAGAAACTACATGCATAAGAAGAGGAGGAATTGAATACACTGGGTTGAAAAGGAAGAAAGGGGAAGTTCAACTAAAACAGGCCCAAGATCGCCACTACCAAAACCACTAACAAAGAGTTTGTCTATGGACTCACGAGTATCTTGGGGGTAACATCTTCATCATAGACGAGATGAACAGGCTCGGTAGAAGAGGCACGAGGAGAAACTTAGACCTCATCATCGGACATAACACGTCTCCTAGCTCTTGACCTCTTTATCAAAGAGCCATCTTCATCTTCCTCCTCAAAATCCTTTTCAATGATTTTCCTCTTTACAAGTATGTCCTGAGCTCTCCCTAATGTAATTGGAGTTCCAGAAGAGGCACGAGGGGCTGCTACTGCAATAGCATAAACGCCTCGAATAGCAAATTCTGATAAAAAGGGCAAAAGTTAGAACAATGTAAATTTTTATATGCGAAGAAGATAAACATAAAAATATCTCTTAACATGAGTTTTCATTTTCCAACTGTAGTGGTTGGAAATAGATTTCCAAGACCCGACCTCCATAGACTCGGTCTTCAACAATTTATCTACCCAACCACGAAAGTTGGGAACTCTATTCACAACTCCCATGCTTGCTACAAAGAGAAGAAGGATAGAAAATTTAAAAAAAAAAATCGAAGTTAAAAGAAAAAGGCACAGTAAAAGTAAAAGACTTACGTGCAAAGTTCCATTTGCTAGGGAAAGAAATGTTTTCTTCACCCACTAAACCAACAATGGGAGAAACAATTAATCGAGCATACCAACCATGATCCTTATCATCTTCTAGGCTTACCAAAACCCTTTTACTCCTAGCTACTAAAGTAAAGACAACATTGCGATAAATCCTAGGAAAGTAAAAATGAATCAGGTGAGGGAAGGTAAAATCAACACCTGCCTTGTTGGAAAAATATCTTAAGCAAGCCACATCTCTCCAAACGAGTGGCCAATTTGTTCCAAACGGAGTTGGAAAAAACGACAAATATCAAGGATTACTAGATCAATGGCTGGTTTAAATCCTATAGTAAAAGGATAAGCATAAACGAAAGAAAAACCAATCATATAGGAAGTAATTTTTTGATTTGGATTAGGGATAACAGTGGGAAATCACTATTTCAATGACAATCTTTGCAAACTATGGGGGCTAAAACCTGTGTAATCATGGTAGGGTAAGTGTCAGCACGACTCAAACCAGAAACTTATTTTTGAAGTGATTCTCTATCGTGGTTAAAAGATAAGTCCCTGGGAACTATCTCTTCTACCAAAGGTTCTTGTAAAGGTTCAGAGGGTTCTTTACCCTTAGAAGATGATTTCTAAGTAAAGTAACCTCTAATTCGAGAGGGAATATCAAAACTAAAGGAGGGCATAGCCAGTAGAACTACCGCCAGGGGCAGACCCTAAATTATGAAGTCTACCACCCCTACCTATTCTATGTCTAATAGGGGCATTGGGAAAGTTATCTAAGACATGGACTCTCCTAGAGTTAGGTTTTGAAGAAGACATGATGAAGAAAATCGAAGTGAAGAAGAAGTAAACAGTATTGAGAAGAATAAAGAATTCAATAAAACTCTATATAGAAAAGGGACAAGAGAAAAAGGTCGCATTTTTATATAAGTAAACGAGCATCAAAGGCAAGAAGTGTAATAATCGAAAGCATATAATAAAGGCAACTAGCTCTTCGTGAATAGTGGAGCCATAAAAAGCCTTGAAAAAAGGTTGTAAAACTGCAGAAGCAATGAGAGAATGTCACATGCATGGAGAATTTAATAGAAGAAAAAATTGAAGCGTCAATTTTGTCATAGCATTAATGGTGACAAAAATTCCCTTTTTAATGAAATTCACTTCCCAAATATTTAACTGATAAATAAATGGAAAGTGGGGGGACTATCTGTATCGGGAAATATTAAGTTTGCATATTGGAAATGATGTGTCATGACACAAGGACTACTCAAACGGTCAAAGAATTATGATTAGCCAAGAGGCACGAGCAATAATAGATACGAGAGAATGTGGTGAAACAGGCACGGGCGGTATTCAAGTAATTCGGCGTCTGTACCTATTTAAGTCATTTAAAGCTAAATGATCAAGAAGAATCAAGGAAATGAATCTGACAATGCATGAGAGTCCAAATTCAGTATTTAACACATATTAAATATTGAGAACGTTAGAGAATTTGTATTGAATGTAAATGATTGAGTAACGTTCCATTTAATGTCATGAACTACCCATAATTGCCTTATTATGACAAAGGCAATACACATATCTCCTAAAATCACTATAAAAGGGAGAATGTTGAACATTTGTAAGGACACAAAACATTATTGGAATACACTTTGATTTACTTGCGTTTTGATCATATTACTCTCAAAGTTCTTTATTTTTATTCTCTTTCTGATTATTAGTAACTCGTGTTCTTCTAAAAATTCTAGCTTTGACTAAAAACCTATTTTTTGGTTAACAATATCGAAGGGACGTTGATCTGGTGAGTTCGAGTTCTGAATTCTGGGTGGTATTGCCTACTTACCATTGAGTTTTTAAATTGTTGTTTGTTGGGAAATAGACATTTTCCCAGGTTATGATTAACAACATTAAAGACAATATTTTTAATCCCACAAGTGGGGTCTGGGGAGGGTAGTATGTAATATAATCCTACGAGTGGTGTATGGGAAGAGTAGTGTGTACGTAGACCTTACCCCCTTACCTAGGGTAGAGAGGTTGTTTCCAATAGACCATCAGCATCATTCCTTCCAAGAACTCAACACATTGCTCTTGGGGTCCTTTGAACTCACAACATCTTGATTGGAAGTAGAGAGTGCTTACCATCAGAGCAACCCACTTGTCACACTAATAATGTCACGCTAGAAAACAATGCAAAACTTATGCCTTTTATTCTGACACCAATATTATGGAGTCCAGTTTGACGAGATAACTTGATGAAGACATAAAACTTTATGCCTTTTATTTTCACACCAATATTCCATCCCCTAGTTATCTTGTTAAACTGGACATGAGTGAAATTCTTCAAGTACATCGCTCATCTGTTTCTGACGTGGTGCCTCTGCCAATTGCGGAGTAATTTCAATTTTCTCCACTTGAAATATACAACTTTATTATTAGTTAGTAGATAGCAAAAATGAAAAAAATTGTCTGATTGCTCTTTTTTGTCCTATACAGGCCACGGAAACTCACGTCCAAGAGGAAGTACTTATGGACATCCTACCTGTGCATTCTCTTCTTCGATTCAAATGCGTTTTGAAATTTTGGAATACATTGATCTTGGAGCCTTACTTTAAGATGAAGCATCTCAATCATGCCAAGAATGATCATGATTCCCAGAAATTTCTTATTAACCATTTGTGCCCTAAGGATAACATATTTTCCATTTATTGTGTTCCTTTATCATCAGTTCAACTGCTTGAGGATGCATAAAAACTTGATTGCCCTTCAAACCTTAAACCATGGCGATCCGGAATCCATTGTTGTTACTATGGTTTGGTTGTTATCGAGGTTCCTGATAATTTGGATAATGAGAGCTCCATACTTTTGCTGTGGAACCCCTCCACAAGAGAATCATTAGTACTTGCCCCTCTAGAATTTCCGCAAGAGGAAGATTCTCGTTTGGTAATGGGTTATGACTCAACCAATGGTGAGTATAAGATCCTTCATAATCGGGATGGCTTAGGTGGTTGCAAATTACCTAGTGAAATTCTCGCGCTAAAAGGCGGTTCCTGGAGAAGCATTGATGAACATCCTCGTGGCATTTGCACTGTGTTGTTAGGTATGCAGTCTTTGCCATTTGTACATGAGGCATTTCATTGGATCGCTATTTTGAAGAAGTTGAAGTGTTTCGGGGTGGTTTTGTTTAGTATTTCAAATGAAGTGTACGGAGAGATACCCTTGCCAAAGGAAATGTTAAGCTTGAAGGGTAACATGTGTATTGGCGTTTCAGTGTTAGAAGGAATGCTTTGTATTTATTCTAATTCTACTCGTCAGAGGAACGAAACTTTTATGTTATGGGTATTGAAAGAATATGGTATCGAGGAATCTTGGACCTGATTGTTAACTATAGAAGATCCTTGGATTTGTAATACGCTTTTACAGAAAGCTTGATCTCTCCAAAATCGCTTACTTATTAATTTCTTATGTATGATCGATGCACTTTTTCTTTTTTCCCCGGTTATCATGTTACAACCTCGTATTCTTATTAGTTTATCTATTGTTTACCTGTTTTTAAGGTTTCAAGATGTATACTAAAGTTGTTTTTTCTTTTTTTGCGTGAGAAAAACAGGAGTCTCCTGACCATTTGACGTCTTCAATGGGAGGAACAGACTGTAGGGGAGGTTTATCAGCTTGTTTGAATGTGGGAAATTGAGAAGAGTGCAATGCTACTAATATCATCAAGTCTCAGATTGTTCCTCCAATGTTCCCTTGCATAGTAATTGAAATTTGCAAAAACGATAATTCGAATGTATTTTGTGGATTAAGGGTGTGTTTGCCTGTTTGGTATTATCAAAAATGTTTTCCATGGAACATGTTTTTCAAGAAAATGTTTTCTTGGAAAACAAGTAGTAATCTTATTCATTTTTCGGTGTTTGGTATGCAAATTAAGGAAAATGACTTCTTAAGAGAATTCATAAATAATTTCGATATAATAAATATGAAGTCATAAACTTTCAAAGTAACAACCTTCTAGACCCATAAATTTCATAAACTTTCGAACCGCTAAACATTCAAAACCGCGAAATTTCGAACCCGTAAACTTTATAATTTCTAAACCCGTAAACTTTCAAACACATAAACCTCTAAACTCATAATTTTGGAAATTGTAAAATTTTGAGCATTTAAACCGATAAGCAATAAAATTAAAACTGAAAATATATTTAAAAAAAAATCGGGCGGGGGGCTGGGGGCAGTAAAACCAAAAATAAAAAACAGAAATTTAAATTTTAAAAAAAAGTAAAAAAAATTTTGGGGGGGGGGGGGGGGAATGCGGGTGGGGGGGGTGGGGTGGTGCAGAAAATTAAAAAAAAGAACAAAAATTTAAAACTGCAAAAAATAATTAAGTTAAAAAAAAATTTGGGGGGGGGGGGGGGTGGGGGGGGAGGGGAGGAGTGGGGTGGAAGGCAGTAGGGTGGGTAGTATAGTAAAAATTGAAATTTAAAAAAAAATCTCTTTTTGGAGAGGGGGTGGGGTGGGTTAGTGAGGGTGGGGTGGGTTAGTGAGGGTGGGAAGGTTAAGAATGAGATTTGGAAAATGTTTTCCCTTCTCTTGATAAGGAAAACATTTTTCTCCAATTGAAGGAAAATGAATTGACAAGAAAAATATTTTCCAAAACATTTAAGCCAACCAAACATGAAAAAATTAAAAAATATTTTCCTTCGTACCAAAGACACCCTAAGTTACTATATCTCTACTCTCATTGTTTTTTAATCATATGCCCTGTGCCTCATAACTTTATTGGGATATCTTTATCAGTAAATGCCTCTTAAATGTATCGTTATCTTTTAATAAATGTTTTAATTATAATTTGGGTGTTCTTGCAATCTAAATACATTTTGTATATCAGAATAACTCTTACTTTAGTTATAATCCACAAAATACTTAAATGTGATTGCCCTTCAACGGATACTTGGACATGTTTTTGCATTTAGTGAAGCGCAATATTCATTCTTTGTTTGAGTACTATTCTGGCTGACTCTAAATCTTTAATATATTTTGTAGATTAGTTGGTGTTCGACGGTTAGTAATCTTCTTTCTTTGGGAGAACTATACTTAATGGTTTGCTTTTACTTTATTTTTAACTCATCAATAGGACAACTATTTTCAACATAACATCCAAATGATAAACTCTTACTAAGAAATTAGAATCTATATCAAATGTGTGCCTTTTATTATTATCTTAGTAAGGAGATAATTTCTAAGTAGGTTAGCGTTAATCTTTTCACATATTTTGGTGATATTTTCTTTTGGCCAAAAAATTGCATCTCAACTAATTAAGAAGATGGCGTTTGTACCTTTTCTTAAACTGAAATTTAAATATAGCATGTGGATACTCAGAAAGGCATCTAAGAACTTTTGTGTATAAGTTTATGTTCTACTAGATTAGCTAAATAACATCAATAGAATTTATACCGCCTTTATCCCTGATCACGTCTAATGTATGCCTTCTAAAAAGGATTTTGCGGACGTTGCAAATAAAATCCGAGTATTATGTTCAGGGTCGAATTCATAGAGAGTTAAAACCCACCTTAAAACCCACTCAAATCCTCAAGACCAGCTTCCCAAAACTTTCGAATAACAGTTGGAGGTTTAATTACTAATTAATATTTGGAGTAAACTAACAAGCTGATATTAGACTAACTAAGGTTGTAAATAATATGAGAGAGAGATGCTAAGGTCAAGACTTTCCCTATTGATGGAATCCCTTCTGTTTATGCTTCATACAAATTTACCAACATTTCTATATCAACAATGAACAATTAGCTTATTATGAATTTCTTCCGAATAATCACAATAATATACTATTGCACTCTCCCGAGTTACACTAGCTAGATTTAACTAATACAGTTCATTTAAAGTTGCACCCAAGGCTTTGTTATTCCTAATCCCGCCTTTAAACCGCAGTTATAGATTCCTCTTATACTTTAGGAGTGGTGTTATTCAACAACTACTTAAACATGCACTCTTTTCCAAGTTATGCACACTAAATAAACACAGCTAATTGAGGATCCTGTCAATTAACTACAACAACAACGTAGTTCAATAAATATAGATTGAAACCGGCAAAATTGCATTAACATAAACTACAAGTTCATCCCTCAATAGGTTCCATCAAGACCTTAGACAAAGGATTTAGCTACTCATAACTATGGGTAAACAAACAAAACCAAGATTCAACATAATCTAACAATAAAAATCAAAAAGAAAGAAGAAGTAGATTTGAGCTATTCTCATTCACTTGTTTTTCCTTCCAAGAACTCAAAAAAAATCAATACATGCCTCTCTTGGGTGAAACCTAAGGACTAATATAGGTATTATGGCTTAATACCATGTTTTTTCCTCAACTGCCCCTGTCTAGTCACACGCCTTCCGCGGTCGAGGCGCGATCGCGGGTGAACCGCGCCCGTGATGCCTCTCTGAACCTCAAGTTTGTCTGCATCATGTTTTTTTCGCGTTCCTGTCGCGGTCGCATTAGGACCGCGGCCAACGATCCTCTCTGATCTTTATTTTGTCTGAGGCCCTGTTCTACCGCGCTCCATCCGCGGCCACGGCTGGACCGCAGCCAACAACTATTCTTGAATCTTTGGCCTGTTTCAGCACGGTTTGGTTGGGATTTTGCATTGTTGGCCTTTTTTTCTTCATTTTCTTGACTCCGCTAGTACTTCTCGCCTTCCTAGTCACGTATATCCTGATAAAAGCACACATAAGAGAATTATTGCTAATACTTTTAATATCAAAACAATACAAGAAAGTGGTTATTTAGGGCCTGAATATAGTCAAATTCACCTATTATCAACACCCACACTTAAATCTTTACTTGTCCTCGAGCAAGCTAAGCCACACTTCTAGGCCTAAACGTTTGATGCACCCAAAGTTATGTCACACCCACCATTTTCACGAACTAACCTAAGAAATGCAACAGCCGTGCTCAAGATGCAGACTCTAATGCCATGACACAATTAACCTCACTCTACTTACTCTACAGAGGTGAAGACTCACTTTTTCTTCCTGAGTCACATACCCTTACATCAATATTCTGAGAGAAGTTCCACACACATATAATTTGAATACAAGGAACTAAAGATAGAAAGAATTCACTCACTCCCAGCAGAGAGCATTCATATGCCACACAGACACACCATAAGCTAGCCCCTAGTGTAATACTCTACTAATCGAGCTGTTTTAGTCAAAGATCAAGAGGTCTTTATTTGGATGTAATGTAGGCTAAGGGACTGTTATGATACATTTGGATATAGTGACTAACCTCCCTAAGCACTTTTAATACATACTTCCTTTTTTATCAGTTTCCATGTTCAGCCTCACTCCTTCCTCCACAGTTTTCTCTCATAGTTGTCCCTTACTTTTCTTCAGGTGCACTGGCCTCTTATTTTCTATATCTCTTTTTTTTTTTTTGCTTTGTTTTCTTGTTTCTCTTTTTTTTTTTCTACAAGACCTGTGCATCATTCATTTTACTCATTCTTGATTCCCCCTTTTTCCATACTCCCTACCACCCCACACTTTGACTTTTATATGTTCTGCATTAATTCAAGTGCTTCTAGGAGGTACAAGTTCAAACAATTTATTCAAATTCATGGATATAGTTCATTACAGAGTTACCAAAGAATATGCTTCAGACTCAAAGGGGTTAACTATGGACATATGTATACGTGGATTCACAAGATTTATATAACGGCTTAAACAAAGAAATGCCTCAATCATCTCTAAAACCTAACATCTTCTATTTCTATTTGCAAACACAGGGCAAGTTCTAGGTATCACATGCAACCAGGGAAAGCAGGTAAAACCTCACACTCACATAGCATGTAACTCATTCCGAATCAGTTCATCAACACACTCATACGAGCGTTCAAGCAAGAATAGATGTGCAAAAATTAAGGCATAAAATTACAAATCTACAATTGAGTCTAACCATCACACTCTCAAGCTCATTTTAATAAGTTTGCAGGTGTGAACATCAGGGGTCGCAATCTAGCCTTCACCCATCTTAGTCCTAAACTACAAAAGGAAAAAAAATCTACCTAACCCGGTTCAAGAAAAACCCTTGGAAAAGAAAAATGTTCAAAAGCAAAAACAAGGGTGAATTGCTACACTACCTAAAAAGGAAAAATAAAATAAGAAAAAGTATCTACATGGACTACTTCCCTCAAGAGTACTTGTCCAAGTGGTCCGTCATCAGGAAGAGTCCTCTAACTATGTTTTTGTTGTTTTTGTTTTTCTTCTTTTTTTTCCAGTTATATCTAATTCCTACTTTGACCCTCAAGAGACTCGTCGACAAGTGTCCGTCGTTGGTCCAAGTCAGCTATATCTAATAAAAGCCTACTCAGATACATACAACAATTATCTACAATTACAACACCCACAAAAGTTTTTTATATACAATACAACATACAGTCAGAGCAAGTCTCCCACCCCACACTTATAAATTATGGCATGTCCCGTGTCATATCAAGCAAGTAAAGAGCAGAAGGGTAAGAAGACTTCCCTGAGACTGAATCCGAGTCGAAGACGGTGGCAGGGTCCACATTGCATGCCGTCCCCAGTGCACGGAACCAGTGCATGAACCGGATCTTTGATTTGTCCTGTCGCTGAGACATGTCGTCCATCCTCGTATGAAGACCGTCTACAGAGGTGCGGAGATTCGAGACCTCGTCCTCCATGGACGCAACATCGGACGTGAAGACTGAGACCTGGAGAATCCAGCTCCAGCCCGAGGGCGTCTAGAAGGTCTGGCACTGTTAGTGGATCGCCTCGATGGAGAAGGAGGGGCCGGGGCATCATCATCATCATCAATCTGAATAGGAGCCCGATCACCTCGGTCTATGGTAATGTGGGCGGCTCTGAATGGAGCGGCAGGAGTTAATGTGCCATCTGTAGGATAGGTGGGCACGTTCTTCTGCAAACACAGATAAGTCACCAACGAGGGGAAATAAAACCCCTTAGACAGCAACCAGCCCCTCAGAAACATCTCATCCCCAATAATCCGGGCAGCATCAAACTATTTGCCCGTCACAAAGCACCAAGTCAAGACCGCTCTGTTGAAATTCACGTACGTGGTGTTGCCGGATGGTATGAAGCGGCTGCAGATCACAGTCAGCCAACATTCTTCCAGGTGCGTAAAGGAGGAGGAGTTCAAGGTCACGCCATCCGTGTCCCAAGTCGCTCGTCCCCCAACACAAAGAGCGGCAATCAAATCATCCCATGTGACTTCAGGCCGGCTATGGTAGTAATCAACATCGCTCGTAAATGTAGGTAGTTGCAATGCCCTCTGAATGTATGGGATATGTTCCTGGAGATACTTACCCCTCACAAACACATCCCGAAGTGATGAAGCAGCCGGGCAGTTGGCATAAAATTCTCACACAATTAGCGGGTTGATCGGACATGGGTCATCGAATATGAATTCCATCTGTCGCTGCCGAATGTCCTGTATTTCTCCTCTTTTTCCGCTCGGAGGGCAGCCCGGTCAAGCGAAACATCCTGAATAAAGGTCTTCCTAGCCTTAGGGTTAAATTCATCCTCCGCCAGTTCGGAGGCAAACCTAGACTTGTCATATGTTGGTTGGTTGGATGTGCCAGCACCTCACTTTTGCTTCTTTCGAGTCATAGTACCTGCATAGAGACCAGAAAATCCATTAAATTCATTCGAAGTGGTATCAAACGGGTGGTTACTCAGACTTCACCACCTAATGACACCACAATAACACCCATTTTTTGTATTCCAAGTGACACCCACGCCCCATTAGCATTGTAGTGAAGGCGTGACAACCCAACTAAATACGAACATTGGCCAACACCACCCCACACTTACACTTTCACCCAATTTACACACAATGTACCCTCCTAACTCACAAACTAGCAGACCCCGCACTTAGAATTTGGCTTAGCCTGCCCCAAACTAACATAGCAATCATCAATTTCAAACCAAACATGGCCTCCCAACCACTACTGTTAGAATAAGTGCTTAACGCTAGAGGGGGGTGAATAGCGTTTTATAAAAAATTCTGCAGAAATAAAAATTAACTTGAATCAAATTGCGAAATTAAAAGAGTATGGAAGAGATGCACTGATTTTATACTAGTTGGCCACAAAGTGTGGTTATGTCCAGTCTCCCGAGAGACTCTCTCGAGGTACTACTAAACTCGTTAAGCTTCCGGGTGCTTAACAAACCGTTACAACTGAGAACTTGAGTCACACAAGCCTCAACAACCGTTGCTCGAAGATACCGCACTTCAAGACTTCAAACGAAGGAATAAAATGTTCCTTCTTACAACAAGGGATTATAGAATTTCCCTTCAAGTGTATAAACACTCAATACTCACTTATACAATTGCTCTCTCAAAGAGTAGATATGAGTACAAATTAATAAGCTCAAGAATACAACAACTTCTTCAAGAAATTGGCTCTCAAAAGTGATGATTTCAATATGAAATAATTGATGCAAGAGTATGTAAGCTTTTGTAAGTTTATGCTCAGTTGTTTTGCTTAAAAAAGTGATTTAGAGGTGTATTTATAGGCCTCAAAATGCCCCAGACCGTTGCGTAATTGTCAAACAAAATTCCTAATTCCGTGCTCATATAATCGATTAGATGGTCTATATAATCGATTATTTGACCAACGTTCAAAAAATAGTCTCGTGATTTTAGGGAGAATTATCGATTATGTAGACTGTATAATCGATTATATGCAAATCTTTCAAAAGATCATATCCTGATTTTAAGGAGAATAATCGATTGTTTATGAAACATAATCGATTGTACGTTAACGTTCAAAAATCAGTTTAAGATTCTGTCCTAACATAATCGATTATCAGCTGTGTATAATCGATTATTTTTTAAAGTTTAAAACAACACTTTGGCAACGGTCTGAACATAATCGATTAGTTGAAAAGGATAATCGATTGTTTTGCTTCTTTGAAAATTTCATTTAAACACTGTCTCAATGTAATCGATTGTGGAAAACATATAATCGATTACTTTGCAGTTTGAAAATTTCAGTTTAAGCACTGTCTCAATATAATCGATTGTTAAACAAGTATATAATCGATTGTTCTGTTGTTTTTGAAAATTCCAGTTTTGGCGGTCTTAATATAATCGATTATGTAGCATATATAATCGATTATATATGTCCAGATTTAAAAGACATGTTTAAAAATCATTTTGGCTAAAATGCAAATCATTTTGTTTTAATTCAAAGATGCATGTTTTGATGAAAATGATTTTACGAGAGAAGCCAATAGTTGAATCTGTTGTTGAATCAAGATCACACTATAAAACGACCCAAGTATAACTTCGTTGCTTTACTTGATCTTGTTCTTGTTTCTCTTGTGCTTGACTGTTAACGTTCCATGCTCGTTGGTTTGTCATTTATCAAAACCTACACAGATCAACACACGTTTAGTTTGAGAACGTGTTTCAACAATTTTCCCCTTTTTGATAATGGCAAACCAATATCGGGATATGCATATTAATGACAGTCATATTAATGACAGTTCAAGACAAGTATTTCCCCTCAATTTATGAGTTCCCCCTGGAAATGTTTATTAGTGTGCATAGCCCTTATTCTTCCCCCTTTTGACATTAACAAAAAAGCAATAAAAATTTTATTAGAAAATAGTGGAATACATAATAAGACTTAAAAAATAGAAAATTAATCAACTACAAGCAAGAAAAAATTATTCATTGTCATCCTCATCATCCGGCACTGCTTCATGAAGGACAAGTCCAGCATAAGGATAGTGAACATGATCAAAGTATCCATGAAGCTCATAAGTCAATCGAGTGACGTTTTGATCAATACGATTGACGGAGGTGGACAATGAAGCAAGTTGGTCTGAAATGGTTTGAAGAGTTGGAGCTTGAGGGCGACGCGTTTGAGAAGTTGGAGGAGGAGGAGGAGCCACGTGTTCGCCGACATTGGGAAAGGAAGATTCGGAAATTTCCCAATGTTTGGTGCCCTTTTTGAGAGGACCAACAGTGGTGTTGAAACCGGAGGCTTCAAGAAGATTCATTACAAGAAAGGCATGAGGAAGTGGTTTATCGTCCCCAATGGCATCAAGCATGTGGATCTTGACGAACTTGCACTAATTGATGCGAGCCCCGGTGATAATGGCATGCATAAGTTTTGCGTCCTCATGGGAGATTGTGGTGTGATTGAATTTGTGAGGTTTGAGAACTTGAGTGATAAAATAGAAGATTAGTCGATATTCCGGGAGCATGCCCCTAATGGTTGGGCGACGGTTGTCTAGAGTAAAATCAAATGCTCCAAGCCCTATTTGGTTTAAGAGAAATTGTTCATCAAATAATGCTCCGGCTTCTCTAGTGTAAAGTGAAATGTCTTCCCCATTTCGAGGAAGTTGAGTGATCATTTGTAAGGTTTCTGCGGTTAAAAGAATTGGAACTCCATTAATGTTTGAAACAAGATCACCATCTGCGTCCTCCTGAAGATTTGAATAGAAGGCGCGAATCAAGGGAGGATGAATGTGAGGATATTTAAGATATAGAAAATCAAGGAGTTGGCTTTGCTTAAGTATGTTTGCAGTTGCCGCGGGGGCGCTAGATGCAAGATATTGATTAGTCGAAAAGCGAGGAGGAAGGATTTCTCGGTTTTCAAATTTTTCCGTGAATCGAGTTAGTTCGGATGCAGTGTCGAACCGCAAATAAGAGTCGTCTTTGTAAGGAAAAACGGGAGGAGGAGCGGCGGAAGAGGAAGCAACGTTTTTGCCGGAACGAGAGCGTTTGGTGTGACTGCTCGTCATTTTGATGAAAGATTGAGAGCTGTTGAAGAAGTTTTGGAGAGATTTTCAAGAAATTTTTTTTTTTAAGCTTAGATTGATGTTGAGGTGAATATACTGAAGGTGGAAGACCCTATTTATAGAATGGAGGAAAGAAAAGCATTGAATGGGAAAAGGCTGCAATTTTGGAGATTTCAAACAGTCAGAAACGGAAAACATTTGACACTGACCGTTGCATAATCGATTATGGAGTCAAAATAATCGACTATTAAGGACTTTTGAATTGTACTCAGAAGAAAAAAAATCGATTATGTGAGTGTTGCAGGAGCCAAACGGTAACAAAATTCGAATACTGGCCGTTTGAGAATCGATTATTAGACCTGAATAATCGATTATGGACAATATTTGAATTAGTCGGAAGTTAGATAATCGATTATGCGATTGGGGTAATCGATTATATGAAGGCAGTAAGTATTGTATGGTTAAGTGATTCTGAGATAATCGATTATGGGACTTTGAATAATCGGTTATATTAAGGCAGTGAGTTATAATGTCCCGAGTGATTGTTGGATAATTGATTAAGGAATTTTGGATAATCGATTATATGAAGGCAGTGTTATACGGACAACAGAGACAGTAAGAGATAATCGATTCTGCCAATGTAAATAATCGATTATTGTCAAAAACTTGTAAAACAATCTTAACAAAATCGATTAGCGATACAGATAATCGATTACTATATATGGTTGCAAAAATCCTGCACAACTCAGATGTTAGAAATAATCAATTATGCGTAGTAAATAATCGATTATATGACACCAGTGTTAAAGAATTCCCCCTGTCTTTGGGGCGATACCTGCAAAAGAAAATTAGGCGCCTCCGACGCTCAAGTCAGTAATTATTCAAAAAAATAAATGCAACCTAAGTGTATGCATTAGATCAACTTAGATTCAAGAATTCCGAGTTCACTTCGAATACGGAAGAACGACTCTTTATCTAAAGGTTTGGTGAAGATGTCGGCTAATTGAAGTTTAGTTTCAACGAACTCAATTTCGACATCACCTTTGAGAACGTGATCTCTTATAAAATGGTGCCTAATGTCTATGTGTTTCGTTCTTGAGTGAAGAATAGGATTCTTCGTCAAGCTTATGGCGCTAGTATTGTCACATCGAAGAGGTACATGGTCAATACTAAGACCATAATCCGAGAGTTGTTGCTTCATCCAAAGAATTTGTGCACAACAACTCCCCGCGGCTATATATTCAGCCTCTGTTTTGGATAACGCAACACTTGCTTGTTTCTTGCTAAACCAAGAAACTAATGAGCTACCGAGCAAATGGAAAGTGCCACTAGTGCTCTTGCGGTCCAATCTGCATCCAGCAAAATCGGAATCGGAATAGCCAACAAGTTGGCATGAAGAACCTTTGGGATACCAAAGTCCCACATTTATCGTTCCAACAAGGTACTTCATTATTCATTTTACCGCAGTTAGGTGAGACTCCTTCGGACATGATTGATATCGAGCGCATAAACAAATGCTAAACATGATGTCCGGTCTACTAGCAGTTAAATAAAGAAGAGAGCCGATCATACCTCGGTACTTTTTGGTATCGACTTCCTTACCTTTTTCATCCTTGTCAAGATGGTCGGATGTGATCATTGGAGTGCCCATTGCTTTAGCATTGCTCATTTCAAATCGATTTAGCAATTCTTTGCAATACTTAGATTGACAAATGAAAGTGCCTTCTTTCATTTGTTTCACTTGCAACCCCAAAAAGAAAGTAAGCTCACCCATCATTGACATCTCAAATTCACTAGTCATTAAATTTGAGAATTCCTTGCATAGAGACTCGTTAGTGGAACCAAAAATAATGTCATCAACATAAATTTGTACTAAAAGAATGTCATTGTCTTTACTCTTGATAAAAAGTGTAGTATCGACTTTCCCCCTATTGAATTCATTTTCTAATAGGAATTTGATCAAGCGTTCATACCAAGCTCGTGGAGCTTGTTTCAGACCATAGAGTGCTTTCTTGAGCTTAAAGACATAATCCGGAGATATAGAGTCTTCGAACCCCGGGGGTTGTTCAACATACACTTCCTCTTGAAGAAATCCGTTGAGGAAGGCACTCTTGACATCCATTTGATACAATTTAAAATTCATTGAGGAAAAAAATGCAAGTAATAAACGTATAGCTTCTAAACGTGCTACGGGTGCATATGTTTCTTCATAATCAATGCCTTCTTCTTGATTATAACCCTTTGCAACTAACCTAGCATTGTTTCTAGTGATAATTCCATTTTCGTCTAATTTATTCCGAAAAACCCATTTCGTACCAATTATGGTATGATTATCGGGTCTTGGCACCAAATCCCAAACGTCATTACGTTTAAATTGGTTAAGCTCCTCTTGCATTGCCAAGGTCCAATGCTCATCCCCAATTGCTTCGGAGATGGTAGTAGGTTCAATTTGGGAAACAAATGCCATATGACTTATGGTGTCTTTGAGAAGGTTTCGAGTACTTACCCCTTTCTCGATGTCGCCAATTACCTTGTCGAGAGGATGGTCTTTAGACGTCCTCCAAGCCTTGGGCATCATCGATTCTTGTGATTGTGTCTCCTCTTGCGGTTGTTCCATGGGTTCATCTTGAATCTCCTTTGAATTTTCCGTTTGCTCCTTGTCTTGAATATTCATCTTGTTTAAAGATTCTGCAAGATCATCACAAAATTCCTTTCTCGCCAAGCGAGCATCACTTTCACAAAATACAATATGAGGGGTCTCCTCGACAGTTTCAGTACGATTATTAAATACTCTATACGCTTTACTACGAGATGAGTAACCAAGAAAAATACCTTCATCAGATTTTGCATCAAACTTTCCCAAATTATCTTTTCCATTATTATGGATAAAACATTTACAACCAAAAACTCTAAGATGGGAGATATTAGGCTTTCTTCCCTTATAGAGTTCATATGGGGTTTTCATGAGTATCGGTCGAATGACTGCTCTGTTTAAAATATAGCAAGCGGTACTCACGGCATCCGCCCAAAATTTCTTGGAAACCTTTGGCTCATCGAGCATGGTTCTAGCCATCTCTTCGAGGCAACGATTTTTTCGTTCCACCACTCCATTTTGTTGTGGTGTACGTGGAGCCGAAAAGGTATGTTCAATACCGAGTTTGTCACAAAAATCCACGAAGAGATTATGATCGAACTCTCCTCCATGATCACTTCTTATGGAAGTGACGGTTGTACTATTTTCATTTTGCACACGTTTAAGAAAACTTTAGAAAGCATGAAATGCATCACTTTTATGAGCTAGAAACAATGTCCATGTGAATCGAGAGTAGTCATCAACAATTACAAAAGCATATAAATTTCCACCAAGACTTTTAACTCGAGATGGTCCAAAAAGATCCATGTGAAGAAGTTGTAAAGGTCTATTGGTTGAAACAATATTCTTTGAAAGTCATTATTAAAGAGGTACTGCATCAGAGATGAGCGAAGAAGGGACGCTCTCGGCGCACGTTAGCGCATCAATAGAACAGTGCTAGATCCGGCGCACAATAGCACGGCGGAATTGTCGCCGGAAATGGCTAGAAAGAGAAGGAATGTTGCTCTGATTGTTAATGCTGTCCCTCCAAAGCTCGTTACACCTGAGCATGGCATCACAACTACTCTAGAACCCCTAACATTTGGAATTTTTCTTCCTCTGAAGTACCAATCGAAGGATCAATTGCATGCAGAAGCAGATAAGGATCGATTGCAAGGAAAGGAAGGGATGAATGATACAACAGCGAGGAGATTACAATTTTCAGCAGTTACGGAACCAAAAATTCCAGTACCAGTTCATGTTGAAGCTGTTGAGACAGAAAATTCAAAACCTACACTTGCGGAAGTAGTCAGAGGCAACAGAGATGTGCAAATGGGTAAGCCTTTATCATTTGTTTCTCCTACTTTGCGAGATGGTAAAAAGGTAGTGAAGATCTGTGAAGAGGATTTACAACCACAACAGGAGTATTGGAAGAATGCATTGATTGGATTTGTAATTGGAGATAGACCTAGTGAACAAAATAGGGAAAGCTTTGTTAGATATGTTTGGAATTTTGTCACTAAGCCTCATGTTCTAATGCATGCTGAAGGGTATTGTATCTTTAGATTCAACAGTGCTGAAGATAGAGATACAGTCATGCAATCTGGCCCATATACTTTTAGAAGTAAGCCTATGGTTCTAAGGCCATGGGAAGTTGATTTTAACTTTCAGGCTAGTGTGCTAAGCACTATACCTATTTGGATTCGATTCCAAGGCCTTCCTGTAGGGTATTGGTCCACATAGGTATTGAGTAAGTTGGCAAGTGCGATTGGTAAACCATTGTACACTGATAAATATACTGCTCATTATGACAAAATCTCATTTGCCAGAATACTTGTAGAAGTTGATGCTGCTTATCAACTTCCTGATGAATTGGAAATTGATATACCTTATGGATCTAAGGTTCAGTCTGTCGAATATGACTGGAAACCTACTTTTTGTAACCACTGTCTCAAGTTTGGTCATGACACAATTGAGTGTTGGTACTCTACTGGGAATTCAGACAAGCATGAGGAGGAGGAAGAAGACATAAGGAAAAGGGAAATTAGACACAAACAGCAGGGGAAACAAAAGAAGAAGGAATGGATTGTAAAGAAGAATGTTGCAAATGATGAAATCCAAAAGCAATCTGAGGAAGCTGTTGATCCACCAGCCTCAGTAGAGCAGACAGATCAGGATTCTAGCAAGTTAGAGGAGAATCAAGTAAATTTGCAGCTGAATGAGCAATTGAATTCTGAAGATCAACTTAGTGAAGTAAACACTGTTAGCACTACAAATGATGAACAGGTGGCTAGTATGGGTATTAGAGGGAAAGGAATCATGGAAATTATGGGAAGAAGAGGGCAACAGTTTGATCCTGGGCCTTCTTACAGTCTACCAGATATTGATCCATGATTGTAGTCACATGGAACATTAGGGGACTTAACCAGTCCCCAAAGCAGAAGGAACTGAAACAATTCCTTACTGATAATAAGGTTGATGTTATTGGTATACTTGAAACAAGAGTAAAAGAGCATAAAGCCAAGAAAATATTTGACAGGATTGCAAAAGGTTGGCTGTGGCAGTGCAATTATGCAAAGGCTGTTAATGGGAGGATATGGCTATTATGGAAACCACATATACAGGTTCAAGGGGTGTCTCTTTCTGATCAGTTTATTCATTGTCTAGTAGAGGGTACTAGAAGTCTAGTCAGATTTCAGTTCAGTGTTATCTATGCTCAAAACACTGTAGTTCTTAGAGCACAGTTATGGAGGGATCTCAGGACAATTTCTATTCCTCAGCAAGATGCATGGCTTATAAGTGGTGATTTCAATTGTGTATTAAGCTCAGATGATAGAATTGGTTCTCCTGTGACTGAGGCTGAAACAAGGGAATTCAAAGGCACAGTAGATGAATTACAACTTACTGCTTTAAGAGCAACTGGATGGCACTTTACTTGGACAAACAAACAAGATGCTGACTCTAGAGTATATAGCAAGATAGACTGGGCATTTGGCAACTTTCAATGGCTGCAACAGTTTGGTCACTTGGAGGCTGATTATATGAATCCCTTGATTTCAGATCACTCCCCTATTCTAGTTAAATTTGGTGCATATAGGCCACTACACCCTAAACCTTTCAGACTATATAGCAATGTAATGGAACATGAGCAGTTTCATGAAATTGTGAAGCAAGTCTGGGAAAAGGTTTATCATGGCACTTATATGCAACAGATTTGGAGCAAATTGAAGACAGTTAAGCAGCAGCTAAAGGGGTAAAATGATCACTTAGCCAAATACAAACAGCAGATCATCCAGACAAGAGAAAGACTTGATATCCTACAGGTACAGATGCAGACAAACTGTCTTTCACAAGAGCTGATTATTGAAGAAAGAGGATTGCTTGAAGAACTTGATAAATGGAACAATGTTGAAGAGCAGGTAATGAGACAAAAATCCAAACCTACATGGATTGAATGTGGAGATGCAAATACCAAGTACTTTCATGCACAATGGAGGATCAGGACAGGTCAAAATAACATCACTTCTATTCATACTGACACAGGTATCAAATTAACTGAGCCTACTGCTGTATAACAGGAGTTCTTAAAGGTTTTTAAATCTCTAATGGGAGAATCTATTGCTGAACTTCCCTGTGTGGATACTAATATAATGAGAGGTGGAAGATGTCTTACATTTGAGCAGCAAAGAATTCTTATTTGTCCAGTCACAATGGAGGAAATCAATGCAGCTGTTAATGAGATGCCCAAGGATAAAGCTCCTGGAGTTGATGGTTTTCCTATTGAGTTCTTTACAAAAAACTGGAAGATAGTACAAGAGGATATATTTTCTGCTACTAAGGAGTTTTTTGAAACCTGTAAAATTCCTCATATGATCAATACGACTGCAATAGCCCTTGTTCCTAAAGTCAAATCTCCTACCACAGTGAAGGATTACAGGCCAATTGCTTGTTGCACTACATTATATAAGATCATATCCAAAGTTATAACCAGCAGAATGAAAAGAGTAATTGGAGACTTGATTGGACCTGCCCAATCTGCTTTTATAGAAGGAAGGAGTATCATGGATAACATTCTTCTTAGCCATGAAATCTTTAAACGATACTCTAGGAAAGGGGTTTCACCTAGATGTGTTCTAAAAGTGGATCTCAGGAAGGCCTATGATACATTAGAGTGGGGATTTCTAAAGTAGATCCTTATTACTTTGGGGTTTCCTGCTAAATTTACTGACTGGATTATGGCCTGCATCTCTTCTGCCTCATACTCCCTAGTAATGAATGGTGGGCTTACTAAACATTCAATGCTAAGAGAGGTACAAGGCAAGGGGATCCTATGTCTCCTTATCTATTTGTTCTAGGCATGGAATATTTGAACAGACTGCTGCAACAGCTTCATAAGGATGGAAATTTCAATTTCCATCCTAGATGCAGGAAGCTTAACATTTCTCATGTATGTTTTGCTGATGATTTACTAATGTTCTGTAGAGCTGACATAGTCTCCATTCAAATACTGCACAGCACATTTCTTAAATTCTCAAATGCTTCTGGACTTCAGGCAAATGTAGGCAAGAGTGCAATCTATTTAGCAGGTATTCCACAGGATACTAGAGAGATGATTATTGCTGCTTTAGGTTTCACTGAAGGACTTCTGCCTTTCAGATATCTTGGAGTTCCTCTGGACTCTAAGAAACTATCTATTCATCATTATTTGCCACTCACTGAAAAGATCACAGCAAGAGTTACTTGTTGGTCTGCAAAGCTTTTGTCCTATGCTGGCAGAACTCAACTAATAAAGGCTGTGATCTTTGGAATACAAACTTATTGGGCTCAGGTGTTTATAATTCCTAAAAAGGTATTGAAGGCTATAGAGGCAGTTTGCAGATCTTATCTATGGACAGGCACAACAACTTTATCCAGAAGAGCACTTGTGGCTTGGGACAAAGTGTGTCAACCTATTTCTTCTGGAGGCCTCAATGTTGTGAGAATGGAAGTATGGAACAAAGCAGCTATAGCTAAATTGCTATGGGATTTGACAAGGAAGAAGGACTGTCTTTGGGTTAAATGGGTGCATACCTACTATATCAAGATAGAACCATTGAGTCTGTGGCTGTGCCATCAAACTCATCTTGGGTGGTAAAAAAGATATTGGATAGTAGGACATTGGTGTTGGAGAATACTCAGTTGCAAGGTAATATATTCAACAGACTTCAGAGTGTTTGCAAGCTAGGAAAATTTCAAATTCATAAACTCTATATTGCATTGTTGCCTCTATTTCCTAAGATTGTATGGAGGAATGTAATGCTTGTGTCATCTGCTCTACTTAGACATAGATTCACTGTCTGGTTAGCTGCTCATCAGAAACTTCCTACCATTGAGAGGTTACAGCTTATGGGCATCCAAATACCTTCCTTGTGTGCATTCTGCAAAAGGTATGATGAAGAGTTTAACCATTTGTTTTTTTAATGTGACATTACCAGTAGAGTTTGGAGGAGAATCTGTATATGGTTGGGACTTACAAGAACCACTGAATGCCGGGAGAATGAATTAAAATGGATTTGTAGCAATGCCAAGAGTAAAAACTGGAAGAAAGAGATCACTGCAGCAGCATTTGTGACTGCTGTAGCATTGCTATGGAAGAATAGGAATCTGATCAGGTTTGAGAATAAGACTTTTGATGAAGGACAATGTTGCAAAGAAGTAGCACATCTATTACATGCAAGAAATAGGACTCGTAAAAGATGGAAGGATGAGTTACCAAAACTCAATTTCTATCCTTAGTTTTGGTTGAATATTAACTGCTAGGTAGTGATGTGTATATGAATTGAGTAGCTAGAATTCAAGTGTAACTAGAATGAAAGTATAAATGAGTAGTAGAAGTCCATACTACTACCTTAGGATTACATCGTATATTTTTTTGATATCAATACAAAATTGACAGTTAAGATAAAAAAAAACAATATTCTTTGATTTAAAAGAAGCTTTTGTTTGTTTTCCTTTTTGGCATGAGTCACAAATAGAATCTTTTTCAAAAGTAATATTTGGAAGACCAATTACTAGATCTTGTGAGACTAGTTTGTTTAAAAGATTCATGTTTATATGAGCTACTCTACGATGCCATAGCCACATGTCATCTACTTTACTCAATAAGCAATTTACAAAACTTGATGAAGAATTTTCTAGATCAACCATATAGATATTATCTATTCTAATGCCACGAAGAATAATTTGGAAATCACGACATCGAATAACCAAGCATTCTTCGGAATCAAATAAAACAAGATTTCCCTTGTCACATAATTGACTTATGCTCAAGAGATTATGTTTTAAACCTTTAACTAACAAGATATTTTTAATAGCGGAGGTTTCGTCCTTACTGACCGAGCCAATGCCGATAATTTTTCCTCTGTTATTGTCACCAAAAATAACGCTTCCTCCTTCCTTGGGTTCTAGTTGAAGGAATTTAGATGCATCCCCGGTCATGTGTTTGGAGCATCCACTATCAAGGTACCAAAGTACACTTGATCCCTTCAAACATACCTACAAAACAAATCAATAAGATTTTGGTACCCAAGCCATTTTGGGTCCTTGTACGTTAGGTGCAACGTAGTAGTGTGATTGACTCGTGTTGATGGGCCGATGTCGAGTAAAACACACGGGGGCTATATGCCATATTTTGTTGCAGTAGTGACAAATGACATTTGGATTATGCATTCTTCTAGGATGATAGTAATTAGAAGGTCTAAATCCGTTCATCCTATTTTTATAAAAATAATTTTGATGCACTTTTTGAGGATTTTGTCTAGGTGGTCTAAACATGCTAACATTTCTTCGAACATTTGTTCTAGGATGATTAACATTTCTAGGGTTACTATTTCTAGGTGGATTTATTTTAATTTCCCTAGGTTGAGTCTTAGGTGATTCAGGAATGGACTCAACCTTTTCTTTAGGCTCATTTTTAAATCCTATACCGTGCTTAGTGGATTTCAAATTATCAAGAACATTATTCAAATTTTTGTGCGAGGAATTAAACTTGTGTAATGTGCTTTTGAGACTATCTACTTCTTCTTTCAAAGATTTGCAAGAAGAACAACCTTTGTTTGAGCCTTCGGGTTTGTCCATGCTTCTTTTTCCATAAAACCGGTTTTCTTCTTTCAACTTTTCATTATCGAAATTTAATTTTTCAACTTCCTTTTCCTTTAAAGAAATTTGTTTTCTTAAATCAGTTATTGTTTTTGAAGCACAAATAAACTCATCATAAAGTTCAGCAAAGGCGTCTTGCAATTCTTCAAAAGTGAATTTATTTTTGGAAGTGGTACATACCTCGTTTTGTTTTTCTTCATTTGCCATGAGACATAAGTTTGCGGTCTCCTCTTCTTCTCCGTTGCTAGATTCATCGCCGGAGTCGCCTCCCCAAGAGATGTAGGCTCTTTGCTTTTTACCTACCTTCTTCTCCACTTTGGCGTTTGGGCATTTTGGTTTAATATGCCCGAGTTCTCCGCATCCATAGCATTTTAACTCACCTCCTTGTTTCTTACCTTTTCGTTCATACTCCTTTCGCATGAACTTGTGGAATCTTTTGATGACGAGGCTGAGCTCGGTGTCATCGTTGCTTGAGTCCTCATCAATTTGAGGTTGAGCCGTTTTTGCTTTTAAGGCAATTTTCCTTTGCCTTTGATCATCTACAGGAGGGTTAAGAACAGTAGACTCATATGTTTTAAGGTTACCTCTTAGCCCGTCGATTGTGACATTTGTTACCCCGATTGATTCCTGGATAGCATCGGCCTTTGAACGCCATTCCGGATTAAGGCTTCGGAGAATTTTACGGACAAGTTCCCGATCTGTAAATGTCTTCTTAAGGGCGTGAAGATCATTGACGATTTTTGAAAATCGTTCAAACATGTCGTCTATTTTCTCACCTTCCTTCATGTGAAACAATTCATACTCGTGAGTTAAGAAATCAATTTTTGCTTCACGTACCTGGTCTGTGCCTTCGTATGTGATTTCGAGCTTATCCCACATTTGTTTTGCGGTTGTGCAGCATGATATTTTCCGATAGTCATCGGGATTTACTGCGCAGTACAACATATTAATTGCCTTTGCGTTGTTCTCTACCTTTCTTATAACATCCGCATCATACTCCTCTTCTAATTTTGGGATGAGTTTATCACCATCCTTTTTAGTTGGTAGTTGCTCTCCATTTTTAATAATTTTCCAGATATGAAAATTATTTGACTGGATGAATATCCTCATTCTCTCTTTCACATAGGTGTAGTTGGTTCCATCAAATAGTGGTGGCCTTGTGGTGCATGAACCTTCACCTATTCCTGCATAAGCACTACGAGTAGAAGCCATGGAAAGTTTCTCTCAAACGGCTAAGTCTTACAGAGAGTTAGGCTCTGATACCAATTGTTAGAATAAGTGCTTAACGCTAGAGGGGGGGTGAATAGCATTTTATAAAAAATTTTGCAGAAATAAAAATTAACTTGAATTAAATTGCGGAATTAAAAGAGTATGGAAGAGATGCACCAATTTTATACTGGTTGGCCACAAGTGTGGTTACGTCCAGTCTCCCGAGAGACTCTCTCGAGGTTCTACTAAACTCTTTAAGCTTCCGGGTGCTTAACAAACCGTTACAACTGAGAACTTGAGTCACACAAGCCTCAACAACCCTTGCTCGAAGATACTGCACTTCAAGACTTCAAACGAAGGAATAAAATGTTCCTTCTTACAACAAGGGATTATAGAATTTCCCTTCAAGTGTATAAACACTCAATACTCACTTATACAATTGCTCCCTCAAAGAGTAGATATGAGTACAAATTAATAAGCTCAAGAATACAACAACTTCTTCAAGAAATTGGCTCTCAAAAGTGATGAATTCAATATGAAATAATTGATGCAAGAGAATGTAAGCTTTTGTAAGTTTATGCTCAGTTGTTGTGCTTAAAAAAGTGATTTAGAGGTGTATTTATAGGCCTCAAAATGCCCCAGACCGTTGCATAATTGTCAAACAAAATTCCTGATTCTGTGCTCATATAATCGATTAGATGGTCTATATAATCGATTATTTGACCAACGTTCAAAAAACAGTCTCGTGATTTTAGGGAGAATAATCGATTATGTAGACTGTATAATCGATTATATGCAAATCTTTCAAAAGATCATATCCTGATTTTAAGGAGAATAATCGATTGTTTATGAAACATAATCGATTGTACGTTAACGTTCAAAAATCAGTTTAAGATTCTGTCCTAACATAATCGATTATCAGCTGTGTATAATCGATTATTTTTTAAAGTTTAAAACAACACTTTGGCAACGGTCTGAACATAATCGATTAGTTGAAAAGGATAATCGATTGTTTTGCTTCTTTGAAAATTTCATTTAAACACTGTCTCAATGTAATCGATTGTGGAAAACATATAACCGATTACTTTGTAGTTTAAAATTTTTAGTTTAAGCACTGTCTCAATATAATCGACTATTAAACAAGTATATAATCGATTGTTCTGTTATTTTTGAAAATTCCAGTTTTGGCGGTCTTAATATAATCGATTATGTAGCATATATAATCGATTATATATGTCCAGATTTAAAAGACATGCTTAAAAATCATTTTGGCTAAAATGCAAATCATTTTGTTTTAATTCAAAGATGCATGTTTTGATGAAAATGATTTTACGAGAGAAACCAATAGTCAAATCTGTTGTTGAATCAAGATCACACTATAAAACGACCCAAGTATAACTTCGTTGCTTTACTTGATCTTGTTCTTGTTTCTCTTGTGCTTGACTGTTAACGTTTCCATGCTCGTTGGTTTGTCATTTATCAAAACCTACACAGATCAACATACGTTTAGTTTGAGAACGTGTTTCAACAACTACAACTCCATAAACAAATTTCCAGGACCCCAAAATAGCGAAACAAGCCCTATATCTTCAAAAATAACGGAGGCCCAACAAATAATCACCAAACCAACCCATAATAACAACTACAATCATATACAACGACAATTAACAATTATAACAAAAATTGAAACTATTGCTACCTAGGGTTAATTAAACAAACTATACTAACTTACACTAAATTAGTAGTTAAAATAAAGAGAAAGCAGGAGGAACTTACAAGGATTGAAGAGTGGGAAGGGTTGATGAAGTTGTGGAAGGTATATGGGTGAGAGGGGGGATTTGGGGAAGAAAAAGAATAAGAGAAAATGTTGAGAGAAAATTGAGGAAAGAGGGAAAGAAAATGTTGATGGCAGGAAGAAAGAGAAAGAAATGGGTTTTAAGGGCTGAGGGATAATTTGGGTAAAGAGGGTAAATTTAGAAAAAATAAAAATTTAAAAAAAATATACCTGGGATGCGGGCTCCGCGGTCTGACCGCGATCGCGGGAGGACCGCAGGGGAAGAAGTTCAGAAAGGGGTCTCGGGCGCAGTTGACCCGCGTTCGCGGTGCGACCGCGGGATACAGGGCTTAAAGAGGGGTCAGGGCCGCGCTTGGCCCGCGACTGCGGTCTGAGCCCTCCTTTGAATCTGATGATGTTTTTTTTCATATTCTAAAGGATTACAATTACAACAATTTCATGGGTTGCCTCCCATGCAGCGCCTGATTTAACGTTGCGGCAGGACTCAGATGAGCGCATTTACGGCTCGCTCGACCTCTGCCGCTCATTCAAGAAAAGTGTAGTTCCTTCCTTAGATTCGCCCATTACCACATATAGTTTCAACCGCTGACCATTGACTCTAAATGTGCGAGAGTCATCCTCAGTAGCAACTTCAACAGCTCCAAAAGGGAGGACTTCAACCACCCGAAATGGTCCAGACCATCGCAATTTGAGCTTTCCCGGGAACAATCGCAATCTTGAGTTGTATAATAGTACCCTGTCTCCGAATTTGAAGGTTCGCTCCACAATGTGCTGATCACGCAGCCTCTTCATTCTTTCTTTATACAGCCATGTGATCTCAAAATCAAGATGTCAGAAATCCTCCAGCTTGTGCAATTCTGTGACTCTAGATGAGCCTGCAACTTCCATGTCAAGATTCAGCTGTTACAATGCCCACCACGCTCTGTGCTCCAGTTTTACCGGCAGGTAACAGGCCTTCCCAACTACCAACTTGTATGGAGACAAACCGATTGGTGTCTTAAATGTTGTTCTATACGCTCAGAGTGCATTATCTAACTTTCTTGCCCAATCTGTTCTTGTAGCATTTACAGTTTTTGTCAACACAGTCTTTATCTCTCTGTTATAGACCTCCACCTGTCCACTGGTTTGCGAGTGGTACGGAGTAGCCACCTTGTGTCGCACATCGTATTTTTCCAACAACTTCTCAAATGCTCTATCGCAGAAATGAGTGCCCCCGTCATTTATTATCGCCTGTGGTGTCCCAAAGCGGGTGAATATATTTTTGTTCACAAATCCCGCTGCCACCTTTGCATCATTGGTGGGTAATGCTACAACTTCCACCCACTTGAACACATAATAAACAGCAACAAGAATGTACTTATTGCCGTAAGAGCTGACGAAGGGACCCATGAAATCTATCCCACAAACATCAAACACTTCAACCTCCTGAATCGGGTTCATGGGCATCTCGTGGGGCTGGGAGATGTTCCCAGTTTGTTGGCATTCATTAAAACCCTTTGCCCATGTGTGAACATATTTGAACACTATTGGCCAGAAAAACCCGACCTCAAGCACCTTTGCCGCTGTCCTCACTCCTCCAAAGTGTTCCCCATAAGCCGATGCATGACATGCCTGCAAAATAAAAGATTGTTCCATCTCGGAGATGCATCTCGGGATCATGTTATCTAGGCATATTCTAAAAAGATAGGGTTCATCCTAATAATACATACGGCTTTCACGAAAGAACCACTTCCTCTGGACCGAAGACAGGTCGTGAGGGACTATACCACAAGCTAGGCAGTTGGCAAAATCTGCATACCATGGTGCTTCTAGATGGTTAGCTACGAGCACTTGCTCGTCCCGAATGATTTCCAGAATATCCACAACCTCAATTGTGTTTTCAGCTCCCTCAAGTCGTGATGGATGATCAGCGACTTGGTTCTCAGTGCCTTTTCGGTCACGTATCTCATGATCAAACTCTTGTAGCAACAACACCCAACTAATCAGGCGTAGCTTAAAGTCTTTCTTCTCTATCAAGTATCTAAGAGATGCATGGTCAGTGTATACAATTACCTTCGATCCTATCAGATAGGACCGGAACTTGTCGAATGTATACACCACAGCTAACATCTCCTTCTCGGTTACTGTGTAATTAAGTTGGACCCCACTGAGCGTTCTACTTGCATAGTAGATTAGATACATCAATTTGTCCTTCCGCTGGCCCAGCACTGCCCCCACTGCATGGTAACTAGCATAACACATTAGCTCGAAAGGTTGCTCCCATTTGGGGGCAACAATGATCGGTGTTGTGACCAGCTTTTGCTTCAGCTCTTCAAATGCTACCCTGCATGCATCAGAAAATACAAACGGGTTATCTTTTTCTAACAACATACAGAGAGGGTTGGCAATTTGGAGAAGTCTTTAATGCATCGTCGATAGAAACCGGCATGTCCAAGAAATCTTCTTATTGCTTTGACCGAGGTTAGCGGAGGGAGCTTTACTATGACATCAACTTTAGCTCTATCTACCTCTATTCCCTTGCTTGACACTTGTTGCCCTAAGACTATGCCTTCTTGCACCATGAAATGGCAGTTCTCCCATTTCAGCACCAGATTAGTCTCGATGCACCTTTTTAACACACGTGTCAGATTCACAAGACACTCATCAAATGAATTCCCTACCACTGAGAAATCATCCATGAACACCTCCATTATGTCTTCAACCATATCAGTGAAAATGGCCATCATGCACCATTGGAATGTGGTGGGTGCATTGCAAAGGCCAAATGGCATCCTCCTGAAGGCATAAATGCCATAGGGGAAAGTGAATCGGTATTTTCTCGGTCCTCAAGGGCAATAGAGATTTGGTTGTACCCTGAGTACCCATCGAGGAAGCAAAAGTGTGACCTCCCAGCCAATCTGTCTAGCATCTGATCAATGAAGGGAAGTGGGAAGTGGTCTTTCCGGGTGGCAAGATTCAACTTTCTGTAATCCATACATATTCTCCAGCCAGTGACGGTTCTCGTAGAGATTAGCTCATTTTTGTCATTTTCACAACCGCTCATGCCACCCTTATTAGGCACACACTGAACTAGGATAACCTAGTTGCTGTCAGAGATAGAGAAGATAATCCCCGCATCTAACCACTTAATTACCTCCTTCTTCACCACTTCCTTCATATTTGGATTCAATCTCCTTTGATGTTCCCTGGAAGGTCTGTGTCTTTCTTACAGCAGAATCTTGTGCATGCAATAGGCGGGGCTGATCCCCTTAATATCTACCATGGTCCATCCGATGGCAGTTTTGTAGTCCTTCAGTACCTGTAAAAGCTGTTGCACCTGCAGATCTAGCAAACCTGATGAGATAATAAAATGTAAAGTGGAGTTTGTACCCAGAAATTCATACCTGAGGTGAGCTGGCAATGGCTTTGGTTCCATCTTCGGTGGTTCTTCAATAGACGGTTTAGCCGGAGGGCTCTCTTTATTCTCTAAATGTAGGGGTTCAAACTCAAGCTTCCTATCCCAAAACCCCTAACCTTCCAATGCCAACACCCATTCTGCCAACTCCTTACATTAGCCTCCTCCAAATTTGACAAATATGCGGCCAAGGGATACTCCATTGTCAATAGCTCATCATCAGACTGAACAATTACGTCCACAGCATCAATAAGATAGCAGTTAGCGAACTCACTTGGATGTCTCATCGATTTTTGAGCCTCATCTTAAGCTCCCCAGTCTAGCAATCAATCAATGCTCTCCCAGTAGCCAAGAATGGTCTTCCTAAAATGATAGGAATTTCTTCATCCACCTTGCAATCCAAGATCACAAAATCTGCAGGGAACACAAATTTTCCCACCTGAATAGGAACATCATCTGGGATCCCAAACGGGCGCTTTACAGTCATGTCAGCCAGCTGCAGCAGCATAGAGATGGGTCTAGCTCTCCCAATGCCCAACCTCTTGTAAACAACCAGGGGAATGAGGTTAATGATGGCCCCCAAATCACAAAGTGCCTTTGTAAAGGCATAATTATCAATAGTACAAGGAATAGTGAAACTCCTTGGGTCAGAGAGCTTTTCAGCAACGAGTCTAGTCACCACTGCACTACAAGTCTTTGTAAGTGTTGTTGTGGCCAAGTCTTAGAAGTCAAACTTCCAAGACATCAAGTCTTTCATCATCTTTGCGTAATCATGCATCTCTTTTAAAGCTTCGATCAATGCAATATTTACCAATTTGCTTGAGCATGTCAAAAAACTTCTTATATTGCTCTTCCTTTTGGTGCTTGGCCAATATTTGTGGGAATGGTGCATGAGGTCTTTTTTTCCCAATGACTTGGGACTTTTCCTTCTCAACTATCATCTCCTCCACTGTTTCTCCTATTGTTTCGGCGACTTTCTCTCTCTCGTGCTGCATATTCTGATTTTCAGGAACAGGCTGGATTGTCACATCTGTCACACTTGTTGATTCATCCAGCTCAATGGGTACCTGAATGAGTGTCTCTGTCTGCATATTCTCACGAGATCTTTCCTACTCAATATCAAGATCACTACCATTGCAGAGACTCATCTCCATCAACTGCTTTGGGACTTGATCTTTGGGGTTGATCTGAGTATCTGCACGCAATGTCCCTTGAGGACGGTTATTCAATGACATAGAAATCTGGCCCACCTGCATTTCAATATTTTTAATAGCTGCATCATGTGCATCTACCCTCTCATTTATCTTTGCATTGGACCCAATCACTTGCTGCATCATCGCTTCTAGCCTGGAGAACCCATCTTCTTGTCTCCCACCCTGCTGCTGCTGAGGGGGTTGGTACCCTTGTTGCTGATTGTTATACCCTTGCGGCCTAGGAAAAGGTGACATGTTGTTGGGGGGTCTCATACCTCCCATATTCCCTGCATTGAAATGTGGCTGCGGTGGCTTGTACTACTGCTGAGTTTGCTGACCCCAGTTCTGATTGCCTTGCCTCTGACCCCCGTAGTTAGCCACATAATTCATATCTTCAGGTTGCTGCTGATGAAGGTTATGCTCCACGTTCCATGTAATACAAATTGGCTGACTGATGCAATATGTGCGCAAGCCCCCATTGGTAGTATCGACTATATGTACATGCTGCTTTTGTCCCGACTCCTCCACATTCTTGGTGAGGATGCTCATCTGTATTAAAAGAGTCGCCACATTCTCAACCATAGTGTTGGACGGATCAAGTGGTACTGAATGCACCACCGGAGTGATAGGTGCGTTTCTAGTTGTCCAACCTGAATTCTGAGCCATTTTATCCAGCAGAAACTGTCCTTCTCTCTATGTCTTGCTCAAAAATGCCCCACCAGCTGAGGCATCCACAATATTTTTCATGCTGTCAGAGACTCCCATGTAAAATCGTTGTCCCAACATCTGCTCTGAAATACCATAATGGGGACACATTACCAACATTCCTTTGAACCTTCCTCATGTCTCGTGCAAAGTTTCCATAGGTTTCTGTTTGAAGCTCACAATCTCATCAATCTATTGTGCTGTTTTGTTGGGCGGATGGAACTTGTTGTGAAACTGTTTGACTAACTCATCCCAAGTGTCAATGGAGTTTATGGGGAGTGAGTTTAGCCAAACATGAGCAGCTCCTGTCACAGAGAAAGGAAATAACAGCATCCTGATTGCTTCTAGAGTCACATTGGGCTGCCTATGAGTTTTGCATATGGACAGGAAATTCTTTAAGTGTTGTTGAGGGTCTTCTACCTGCGTTCCAGAAAACAATCCCTTGTTTTGCAACAAGTGCAACATATTATTTTTAATCAGGAAAGATTCAGCCTGTATTGCTAGCACAACAATGGCAGTTGCCAAATTATCAGATGTCGGTTGTGCCCAGTCATAAAGTGCACCCTCCGGCACAAGAGGTGCTGCCACTCAAGCATTTAAGTTGACTTGCTCCTATTTGTCGTTTCCTTTGGGGTCGCTTATGCCTTCCATTACAGTTTCGAGTTTGTCTGTCTGTTGAGATGGTTGAAGTCTTCTGTTGGCACGGTTCAATGCTCGGAATACTTTTTCAGGGTCTGAGAGTCCTTCAAGTAGTTCTCCAGTCCTTGTAGAGTTTCTAGGCATACACCTGTGCAACTAAGTCAACCGTCAAAAGTTTCAATCAAAATTGGGTGTAAAGAAACTAACTACACCAAAGAATATTTGTATCTCTAGCAAAGGCAATTGATAATTCTGTTAACTCCACAGCAACGGCGTCAAAATTTGATCACGCCCAAAGTATGCCCTCTAAACAGGACTCTGCGGACGTTGCAAATAAAATCCGAGTATTATGCCCAGGGTTGAATCTACAGAGAGTTAACCTATCAAATACCACCTTAAGACCCACTCAAATCCATAAGACCAGCTTCCCAAAACATTTGAATCACAGTTGGAGGTTTAATTACTAACTAATATTTGGAGTAAACTAACAAGCTGAAATTAGACTAACTAAGGTTGTAAATAATATGAGAGAGAGATGCTAAGGTAAAGACTTTTCCTATTGATGGAATCCCTTCTATTTATGCTTAATACAAATTTGCCAACAGTTCTATATCAACAATGAACACATAGCTTATTATGAATTTCTTCCGAATAATCACAATAATATACTATTGCACCCTCCCGAGATACACTAGCTAGCTTTAATTAATACAGTTCATTTAAAGTTGCACCCAAGCCTTTGTTATTCCTAATCCCGCCTTTACACCCGCAGTTATAGATTCCTCTTATACTTTAGGAGTGGTGTTATTCAACAACTACTTAAACATGCACTCTTTTCCAAGTTATGCACACTAAATAAGCACAACTAATTGAGGATCCTGTCAATTAACTACAACAAGAACGTTGTTGAATAAATATAGATTAAAACCGGCAAACTTTTATTAACATAAACTGAAAGTTCATCTCTCAATAGGTTCCATCAAGACCTTAGACAAAGGATTTAGCTACTCATAACTATGGGTAAACAAACAAAACTAAGATTCAACATAATCTAACAATAAAAATCAAAAGGAAAGAAGAAGTAGGTTTGAGCTATTCTCACACACTTATTTTTCCTTTCAAGAACTCAAAAAAAAAATCAATACATGCCTCTCTGGGGCGAAACCTAAGGACTAACATAGGTTTTAGGGCTTAATTCCACGTTTTTCCTCAACTGCCCCTGTACAGTCACACGCCTTCCGCGGTCGAGGCGCGGTCGCCGGTGGACCGCGCCCGTGAAGCCTCTCTGAACCTCAAGTTTGTCTACAACATGTTTTTTTCGCGCTCCTGCCGCAGTCGTGGTAGGACCACGGCCAACGACCCTCTCTGATCTTTATTTTGTCTGAGGTCTTGTTCTACCGCGCTCCATCCGCAGTCGCGGCTGGACCGCGGCCAACAACTGTTCTTGAATCTTTGGCCTGCTTCAGCACGGTTTGGTTAGGAGTTTGCATGGTTGGCCTTTTTTCTTCATTTTCTCGACTCCAAAAGTATTTCTTGTCTTCCTAGTCATGTATAGCATGAAAACACGAAAAAGCACCCATAAAAGCATTTTTGCTAACACTTTTAATATCAAAACAATATAAGAAGGTGGTTATTTAGGGCCTGAATATAGTCAAATTCACATATTATCAATCCCTACCTTCAAGAAGGCAGAGAGGTTGCTTTCGGCAGACCCTCGATTCAGTAAAACGAAAACACAATGTGAGATTTTTCGATGCGAATCCAAATTTAGTTCGATTTTTTACCAACTATTGGTCAATGCATATAATGGATTGGCTTTGGAATACAAACATTTCATAAATCATTTGGCTTTCCACAAGCCGCCGTGTGAATTTAAAGTTTAAGACCTAATTAATCTCCTTTAGATCTCAGTTCTGTTTTTGAAAACTATAAATTATTCATACCACCCCTAATAATATATTTAATTTAAGTTTTATTTGTTGATTGTGTAAAAGGATTTAGTATATTTTTTGCTCAATACAATTCAAAAGTAGAATGATATACCGTACATCTATCCCTTTCTGCTTTAGGTGATTTTATAGCTTCATTGCTATTAGACAGTTTCATTGTTGCAACGTCATTTCTCTATCAAAAATTAAAATATAATTTTCATGGGTTTTTCTTTTTCTCTCAATAAACTAGACCTATTCATAGTTTATATGCCTAGATCTATCGCTATTTAAAATTATAATAGTTTCTTCTTTGATTACGTTCTTTTTAAACATTCTTTTTGAATTATTAATAGTAAAAAACTGTTACTTAGTGACATCTACAAAATATAGATATAGTATCTGAGTTCATCATGAAATTAAATAATAAATTTACATCAACACAAAATACATTTAAAGTATAAATACGTAATTTTAGGAATTTGTTGTAAAATTTACCTTAATTTTTAATAAATATATCATATATTACATGCATTAAGTATCTCTTTACAATGTTTTCACTCATTTATATTACATGCATTAAGTATCTCTTTACAATGTTTTCACTCATTTTATTCAAAATTGTGTAAATAAGTTTTTGAGTATTTATTGTTATTAATAAAACATCTGATATGAGCAATTTTTTATTATTTCATTATCAAACGTCATCAATTTCTATGCTTATTTATTATTTTCGCTTTTTTCTTCTAAAATAATATTTATTATCCTCTGGCCAAGTCCATAACATAGACTAAAAAAAATCAATGTTATTAAGAAGCAGAAAAAGATGGGAGAAATGTTTTGCTCAAAGTTTTCACTAACTTTATCACCATAAAAAACAATCAAAATAAACAGAGTGCCAATCATAGCAGATTGTAATAAACTCAAATACCAAAAGAATAAGAAGCAAGAGACAATTGATATTAGATAAAGGGAGGAGGGTGAGAATCTTTTATTAATGATATTGGTTTGGTATGCCTCTCCATGGAGAGGTTCAGAGCCTTACAATGTTGTATTATCTCTTTTTTTAGAAGTCGATGTGAAGAAGAAGAGGCAGCCCCCCTTTTCGGGTTCTTTCTCTTAGTATTTATAGCTAGGAGATCTGCCAGCTGGCGCCAAGAAGTTGGGACCACATAGAGGGGACGTCCTCGTGAGGACGGCCAGGCCGTGGCCGCAGTTGTCAAATTGGATAACCACCCGATAGTCGAGTGAATAAATGGCCATACCATTTATGGGTCATAAATAAGCTTTAATAAATGCGTTGATCTCATTTAGTATCATGAGGTCAAGTTTTGACCCATACAGATAGTCCCTCTGCTTATTGAGGTCGGGCTCGGGTCGAGCTCGATGAGCGGACTTTGCTGAGTATAGTTCAAGAAATTCGGAGGGGAAGATCGAACGCTGTTTTGGTCGTGACCTAGGATGACCGTGGCCATTTATACATTGGAGATTATAATGTCGAAATCGATGGCCTTAGCCATCTTGTGTTGACGGTCTTGGCCGTAGTGGAGTAAATGGTCCGGGCCATATTCAAATTTGATGACCTCACACGTACTTTATCCAGAGTTCCAACTTGTTTACATATGGGGGTGGCCGCAGTCGTTTATACTTTTAAGATGTCCGTAGCCATTTATATTTTGACGACGTTCGAAGCCGTTTATACTTTGAGGATGGCCGTAGCCATTTATACTTTGAAGGTGGCTGTAGCCACTTATATTTTTGAGATGGTCATAGCCATTTATACTTTCAGGACGGCCATAGCCATTTATATTTTGGAGATGGCCGTAGCCATTTATACTTTGAAGATGGTCGTAGCCATTTATACTTTGAAGGTGGTCATAGTCACTTATATTTTGGAGATGGCTGTAGCCATTTATACTTTCAGGACGGCCATAGCCATTTATATTTTAGAGATGGTCGTAGCCATTTATACTTTGAGGATGGCCGTAGAAATTTTTGTTTTGGAGGCGGCCGTAGCCATTTTCACGCGTGCTTGGAGAGAGTACGATTACGCTTGTTGCGTGTAAGTGGGGCACCTATGTGCATGGTGACGCATGGGGCGTGCCCGTGGTGTCTTGAGGTCATTACAAGTGTTCCATGGGGGACGTGCCGATTGACGGTCGAATGACTGTTCGACAATGTTTGTCAAAATGTCGCCCGTTACTGCAGGTTTGAATCGTTTTGCGGTTGGTCGGGTAGTTAATCGTGACCTTTGGGATTCGTGAGTCATTCACGCTTTGCCTATAAATAAGGGGTTGTGTTTCTCAGTTCTCACTTTTCTGATATCTGTCTAAGTGGAATTCTGAGGAAGATAAGCTTTCTAGCTTTCAGATTTTCTGGTTTTTCGGTCCCTGTTTATTCATCCTGTGTTATTTTCGTTGGACATTCATATTCTCCTCTTTTTTCGGTGAATCTTACCATATTCTTTTCGTTATATTGATAATGGCGAGCAGTTCCCATTCCGATACAGTTTCGGTGGCGGTTGCATTGGCGGAGGGTCCATCTACGGTTGCGGGAGCCACCGATTTGCCGACCGTCGATCGGTTCCTGTTGGTGACCGATATTCTTTCCCTTCCCGGTGGTCCGGCGACCGATTTTACCTACCTTGAGGGAGAAGATCAAGTGGATGAGGCTCCATTGATGGGGGGAAGTTGGCTTAGCTCAACTGAAGGATCAATGTGAGATTCCTCGCTTTGCCGACATCGTCTTGGCCAGGAGTGGCGACAGGGTTCATGTCGACCATCCAGTGTACTGCATCTTATATACCTACCCTTTCAGGTTGGGATTTAGGCTTCCTCTCCCCATGTTGGTGGTAGACCTTTGCCGTTATTACAGGGTATGTCCTGGTCAGCTCGTCCCCTCCTGCTACACAATGCTGATTAAATACGCGGAGTTGGTATGGAGGGAAGTTACACTTGGGCACGTGTTGACTCTGTACGCTCCTCAGAGGGTACGTGGCACTATGATCCGGTTGGTTCCTCGTGGGACCGACGACTTGACTGCGGAGCTCGATGAAGAGGTCGCTACCCGTACCTTCGAGTATTTCTTTTACATCAGGACCGGGCACCTGGTGGCATGTGCCACTGACTTCCCAGCAGAGTGGAACCAAGCACATAAGTCTCTCTTATGTTGTCCTTGATTTTTTTGGGCTAAGAGTTCTGCTTTATGTTTGCGCCTAATGATCTTCTTTCTGTGGCGTAGCGGGAGGTGCTCCACCGGCGCCAATTTCAGGTATCTGCGAGTGGGATGAGGCCGTGCTTCCTGTTACAATGGGGATTCACATGTGGGCGTTTTTCTGGGAGCTGCATGGCCGTAGGCTGGCTGCTGGTAAGAATCTGATTTGCTGTTTATCGCTTTTTCTTCGTAGTCCTTAGTTCTTCTGACCTAACTCTTCTTCCTTGGTTGGTCAGAATGACCACGGCGCACAAGGGCTCCTCAGCTTGCTTTCCGCATGCTCGGGGTGACTACCCGAATGATTACAATGTCAGCGCCTCGCTCGGTTCCGAGGGTGACTTCGGTGGAGTCTTCAGCTGCACATTTTCCGGTACGGCCCGTGCCTCAAGTTGAGGAATCTCCAGGGGTCGTGTGCTCCAGGGCGGAGCGATCGCCAAATGGAGATGAAGAAGAAGATGAGAGGTCGCTGGCTCGGCGCAGGGTGGCGTTCACCCCGGCCTTCCTGGTGGTGATCAGTTTAGATTCTTCACCGTCGGCGGAAGAGGGAGGCGCAGCGGACCTTGCACCAGAAGGTGAGCGCTCAGTGGGGGTTGCTCCGGTTGGCTTAGGCCAAAGTGATACAGTCGCTTCGGCGACTCAAGTTTCTGTTCCTGCTGCTGCGAGGGAAGGTGGTTCCTCGACATCTGTTTTGGTGGAGATGGTGGGCGTCGACGTCACGGTGAATGGGGCGCGTCGACGCCTCGGGCAGCGGAAGCGTCAACTTCCAGGCCAGCAGGAGGAAGAGGCATTTCGGGAGAGCGGGATGATTTGGAGTCCGATATGGATCCCGAGGACATCCGTCTTGCCCAGGAGGGTTATACCCGCTCGGTCGTGCTGGCCGAGGGGTATTATCGTGATTTGGAGATTTCTAATGGCCTGAACCTATTGCTTGAGGAGGAGAACCTAGTGACGATGTTCGGGGTTCTGTGCTGGAAAGCGGAGAGCACGTCCGTGAGGGGCATTTCGGACGTCGGACTGATGGGCGAGGTGGCCGCCCTAAGTATAAAGTTATGTGTAAAAAACATCGGTTTGTTCTTTTTCTTAGCATGTATTCTCGTGCTAACTTTCACTCTGTTCGTTGTAGACATTTTTGCTGGACGTGGAGAGCATTAGGCGGGCTAAGGCTCGTTCGCTACTTTTTGCGCGGCTATTGGGGAAGTATCGTTGCTATCGTGACCGGTGTCGTGGCTTGCGTGAGCGCATAAAGAACGACCCGCAGAACCGGGAGTTGGTAGAAGAGCTTGCACGAAGGGAGCTTCACTTGCAGCAAACCCCCAGCAGTGTATCCACTCTTGAGGAGCAGCTCTGCCAGGCGAATGAAGGGGCGGATGCTGAGAGGAGGGCGGCTGCCGAGAGGGAGCGCCAAAATCTAACTGTAGCGGCGGAGGCCGCTGAGGCTTATATCAGGCAGGTGGCTGCCCTAGAATCTGAGGCCGCCACTTCAAGAAGGCAGGCAGAGGACGCCCTGGCGAGGGTTGAGGCACTGCAGGCGACTAATCATGCCCAGGAAAGGGAGCGTGGATTAGAGAGACTGCTGCCGCTTTTCGAGAACGATCGTTTATAGGGGCACATTGCCGTCTGCGGTCGGGAGTCCCGTGCTGTGGCAGATCGGATTACGGCCTTGGAGGCCCCTTGGAGGCCCCTTGGAGGCCGAGAACCAGCGCCTGAGGGATCAGGCCGTTGCTTTTGGTCCTGCTCAGCTCGACGTGTACAAGCGGCTGTAGGAAGCTGGCTCCATGTCTGAAGCCACTTACGAGGAGGTACGCCAAAAGGCTCGTGAAACCAGCGTTGACTATGGTTTTGATCCTTCTACCCCTGGGGGAGATGATGGCTCTGAGGGCGTTGATAATGCCAAGGGGAGCGCTGGGGGCGCCGAGTGAAAAAAATTGTAATGTTTGTTTAGTTTTTGTTCTCTTTTTTCTTTGCCGGCCTTGTGTCAATGTAATTGGGTAACCCCGTGTAAATATTGTGAATATATATGATGTTTTCTTCTCTTCTGTTTGTTTTGTGTTGAATACATTATATATTTTTGTGCCTGTTTGCAAGGGTTTTGCATTAGAGTTTTTATAGTGGACATGTTAATAGTCTCGACCGGTTAAGCGATTTTGACCAATGTCGAACTGATTTTTTGCCTCAAGGAAAGTTGGTATGGATGGCCTTGGCCATAGATAGACGCTTTTGGTCGTCACTTTCATCCACTTATTGGGAGTGGATTGTGTCCGTATTCGAGCAGGGGCGACACATGGCCTTAGTCCCAGTTTGGGCTTAGTCGAACTACTAGCCGTGATAATGAAAAGCACGGTCTGGTGGTCGTATTCGGGCAGGGGCGGCACATGGCCTTACTCCCAGTTCGGGCTTAGTCAAACTACTGCTCGTGATAATGAAAAGCACGGCCTTGTGGTTCCACTTGGGCTGAACTTTGCGCGGGTCAATACTTTGATTTGAGTTAGTCGTACTTACTTGAAAGATGGGGCGCTTGGCCCGACCTGGGGTTTTTCCGTGGTTGGACATTCGGGGGCGTTTGTTCTCGTCTGATTAAGGCCTTGGCTTTATAGCCTCGGGGACGTGTGCCATTGGCTTTGACTCGTCCGTGGTTGAGCTTGCGTCTTTGTGACATAGGTGAAGGCCCGTGGTCCGAGCTGTCGTTGAACTGTAGTTGAACCTTTGCAGTTTTTGAAGGCCTGTAGCCTGAGTTCCAATTCAACAGTAGTTGAACCTTTATGTGAAGGCGCGTAGCCTGTATTGCCGTTGAACCGTTGTTGAACCTTTATAATATTTGAGGGCGCGTAGCCTGTGTCGAAGGCGCATAGCCTGAATCCCAGTTCAACCGTAGTTGAACCTTTATGTAAAGGCGCATAGCCTGTATTGCCGTTCAACCATAGTTGAACCTTTATAATATTTGAAGACGCGTAGCCTGTGTCCAAGGCGCATAGCCTAAGTCCCAGTTCAACCGTAGTTGAACCTTTATGGGAAGGCGTGTAGCCTGTATTGTCGTTCAACTGTAGTTGAACTTTTATAATATTTGAAGGTGCGTAGCCTATGTCGAAGGCGCATAGCTTGAGTCCTAGTTCAAAGTTGAACCTTTATGTGAAGGCGCGTAGCCTGTATTTCCGTTCAACCATTGTTGAACCTTTATAATATTTGAAGGCGCGTAGCCTGTGTAGAAGGAGCATAGCCTGAGTCCCAGTTCAACCGTAGTTGAACCTTTATGTAAAGGCGCGTAGCCTGTATTGCCGTTCAACCATAGTTGAACCTTTATAATATTTGAAGACGCGTAGCATGTGTCCAAGGCGCATAGCCTAAGTCCCAGTTCTACCGTAGTTGAACCTTTATGTGAAGGCGTGTAGCCTGTATTGTCGTTCAACCGTAGTTGAACCTTTATAATATTTGAAGGTGCGTAGCCTATGTCGAAGGCGCATAGCCTGAGTCCCATTTTAACCGTAGTTGAACCTTTATGTGAAGGCGCATAGCCTGTATTTCCGTTCAACCATAGTTGAACCTTTATAATATTTGAAGGCGCGTAGCCTGTGTCGAAGGCGTATAGCCTGAGTCCCAGTTCAACCGTAGTTTAACCTCTATGTGAAGGCGCGTAGCCTGTATTGCCGTTCAACCGTAGTTGAACCTTTATAATATTTGAAGGCGCGTAGCCTGTGTCGAAGGCGCATTGCCTGAGTCCCAGTTCAACCGTAGTTGAACCTTTGTGATTTCTCCCACATAACCCGTTCCGTGTTGGGGGTTGAGATTTTCTTCTGGTTTCAGATCTTGCCTAACTTGCGCTTGTGGTCTTTTTGACTGGCTCGCACGGTCACCTTGTTACAGGTCTCGGTTAGAGAGATGCTTTTGCGCTGTCCTCCCTTTTGGCAAGATCCCGTGTGAAAGGAAAAGAGGTGAGGTGCCTTGAGCTCATTTTCCCCATAGAAATGGGGGATCTTCTTCTTATTCTTCTTCTTATTCCCTTTGCTCGAAGACGTGGGGGTGTGGAAGCAACCTCATCTCGAGTTTTTTGACTTCCTATGACCCGATATGCCACTTGGGCTCGTTTGAGCTGGGTTGTTCATTTTTCTTTTTCGGTCTAAGGATAAACTACGTGATTCTGCTATGAAATACCCACAGACGACGGCAAATTGTTTTGCTCAAAGTTTTCACTTACTTTGTAAGTATAAAACAATCAAAATAAAGGAGGGCCAATCATAGCAGATCGTAATAAATCCAAAGACCAAAAGAATAAGAAGCAAGAGACAATTGATATTAGATAAAGGGAAGAGGGTGAGAATATATTATTAATGATATTGGTTTGGTCTGTCTCTCCATGGAGAGGTTCAGAGCCTTAAAATGTTGTATTATCTCTTCTTTTAGAAGTCGATGTGAAGAAGAAGAGGTAGCCGCCTTTTAGGGGTTTTTCTCTTAGTATTTATAGTTAGGAGATCTGCCAGTTGGAGCCAAGGAGTTGGGATCACATAGAGGGGACGTCCTCGTGAGGACTGCCAGGCCGTGGCCTCACTTGTCAAATTGGATAACCACCCGATAGTCGTGTGAATAAATGGTCATACCATTTATTGGTCATAAATAAGCTTTAATAAATGCGTTGATCTCATTTAGTATCATGATTTCAAGTTTTGACCCATACAAGAAATTTATAAATAGCCAGATTCACAAGTAGCAATTGGAAAATAGCCACAATTTCAAAAGTAATTGAAATTTAGCCACTTTTCATGTAAAGATAAATCTGAACAAAAATACCATTGAAAATCCAAAAAATATTCCAGTATAATATAATGGTCCAGCATAATATGCCGGAAGTTCATACATTGGTGCTCCAATCTCCAGTATATTATGCTGGAACTTTCTGTGTTGCAGCAAAATAGTTAATGATTTTGCAAACGCTGACTATTTTTTAATTATCAGTCCGAAAACTCGCTAGCCCGTATTATATTTACGAAAAAGATAATAATCTAGATTATAAAATATGCATTTAAGAAGGTCAATTGAGGTATGAAGAGAATAATACCTATTGTTAAAAGTTGGAGGGGAATTCGATTTTGAGAGTAAAGTTGGGGGTGTAAAATATTCTATAACCCGCTGACGTATAAAAATATTCATTGCGAGTTATAAGTCGCAGTTGTAATTGCGACTTATATGTGACAAGACCGTAACTCAAACACGACGATCTGTCCGGCCTAGCGAACTTTCAATGCCAAAGTTAGCTAGTCAGCCTACCCGGAAGCTTAGTAGAACTTAAGAAAGACTAAGCTTGTAGAAACTTGGCGAAGGAAACTAGTAGTTGGAAGAAAGAACTCTTTTATTAAGAGAACTTCGAGAACTTTACAATGCTTTGAATGCTTACAACTTTGCTTAATTGCTTGATGCCAAATGAAATGCCTAAGGTGCCTATTTATACTAGTTGGCTACCTAAATGGACGGTTGGGATCAATTTGATCCGACGGCTACAATTAAGTCTCTAGACTCTTCCTAAGTAAATATCTAACATATTTACACAAGTTGGCTGCCCTTGCTGCCCATGGCCGAATCTAGAAGCCTCCACATGATTCTAGGCTTGTCTTCAACAATCTGCACAATTCTAGAGTCTTCCAGGGCCTTCCGGGGCACGCTAGACTGTTCCGGAAGCATTTTGGAGCTGTTTTGAGCCTGTTTTGGGGCGAAAGTAGTGCCGTCCATAACATTCTCCCCCGCTCAATCTCGCGACGACCTCGGCGCGTGCTCCTTGTAAGCCTGGATGAGGTCTTGGTGATTCCACAAAGTTAGCTCATGCTCCCAGCTCGCCTCGCTGTCAGGAGACCCTTTCCACTTGACAAAGTATTCAGTGTAGCTTGGGTGAGTCCCCCGTCTTGGAATGATGCGGTGCGCAAGGATCTCTTCTGGTTCTTTCTCTGGCACCGTTGTGATGGCCGTTGGTGCTCGCTTAGACTCTCCTCGGCTTGGATCTTCCTTGTCTTGATGATATGGCTTCAAAAGACTCACATGGAAGACCGGATGCATTTCTAAATGTGATGGAAGAGTCAAGCGATAGGCTAGTTTGCCAATGCGTTTCTCTACTGGAAACGGTCCCTCGTAGCGCCTTACTAGCCCTTTATGCACCTGGCCGGATCTTCGACGCTGGTGAGAAAGGAGTTTTACCATGACCAAGTCTCCTTCCTCGAACTCCAAGTGACGCCTCTTAGCATCGGCCCATTTCTTCATTTTTTGCGCTGCCTTTGCTAAGTAGGCTTTTGCCAAGTCTGCCTTTTCGTGCCAGCCTTTGGCAAACTTGTATGCTGACGGATTGGCCCTTTGTAACCAATGGCCAAAGTTTGTGGCGTCATCGGTTGTTGTCCCGTTGCTAACTCGAATGGACTTGCCCCTGTTGACTCGCTCTTCTGCAGATTATAAGAAAATTGGGCAATGTCCAATAACTTGGCCCAATCTTTTTGGTTGGCTGGCGCTGACAAAGTGGCGAAGATATAACTCCAGCAAAGCATTCACCCGTTCCGTTTGCCCATCAGTTTGAGGGTGAAAGGCTGTAGAGAAGTTGAGCTCGGACCCCATGATTTTAAAAAGCTCCATCCAGAACCTTCCCGTGAAGCGGGGGTCCCGGTCGCTGATAATGGTCTTCGGAATGCCCCAATACTTCACCACATTTTTGAAAAATAATCGAGCAGCGTCCTCGGCAGTAAGCTTTGTTGGACCAGGAATGGATACGCCATATTTGCTGAAGCGGTCCACTACAACCATTATGTTGCTGCAGCCTTCGGACTTGGGTAGTGATGTGATGAAGTCCATGGAAATGCTTTCCCATGGCCTCTCTGCAATAGGCAATGGCTCCAAAAGACCCGCTGGTGGGCGTTGTTCAACCTTGTCTTGCTGGCACACAAGACAAGTTTTTACGTATAGCTCCACGTCGTCCCGCATGTGGGGCCAAAAGTATGCTCGTTCAATCAGCGCCATCGTCCTTTGGACTCCAGGATGGCCTGCCCATCTGGAGTCATGACTTTCCCAGATGATCTCCTTCCTTAAGCCTCCCCATTTTGGCACAAAAACCCTATTTCCCTTGGTGAGGAGCAGCCCGTCCTCTAGCCAAAACTGGCGTGTCTTCCCTTGACGTGCCAATTCCAACAAATTTTTGGCTTGCGGGTCATGTTCCAGCCCCTCCTTGATGCGATCTACTATAGGGAAATTTGGGCTTGTGATGGAGGCAAGTTCGGCCTTTCTGCTCAGTGCGTCGGCCACAACATTTCCCTTGCCCGGCTTGTACTCCATCACGAAATCAAACTCTGCTAAGAAAGCTTGCCACCGAATTTGTTTTGGTGTAAGCTTCTTCTGCTTAAGGAAGTAACTGGTGGCAACATTATCCGTCCTCACGATGAACTTGCTGCCCAGGAGATAATGTCTTCACGTCCGTAAACAGTGCACTACGGCGGTCATCTCGTTTTCTTGGACCGTGTAGCGCTTTTCTGTATCATTTAGCTTACGACTTTCGTAAGCCACAGGGTGCCCTTCTTGCATTAGGACGCCTCCCAGGGCAAAGTCAGAGGCGTCTGTCTGCACCTCGAAAGACTTGGTATGGTCGGGCAAAACCAATACCGGCTCCTTGATCATGGCGGCCTTTAACTCCTCAAATGATGTTTGGGCCTTATCAGTCCACTCCCATGTCCGATTCTTCTTCAGTAGATCTGTGAGTGGCGCGGCGATGGAAGAGTAGCCTTTGATGAACTTCCGATAGTAGTTAGCCAAGCCAAGGAAAGACCGAAGTTCTGGAACTTTCTTCGGCGGCTCCCAATCCTGTATCGCCCGGATTTTGGACTCATCCATCCGTAGCTTTCCCTCACCAACAATGTGTCCTAAGAAGGAGACTTCTCGTCGAGCAAATACACATTTCTCCTTCTTGACGTAAAGCTCATTCGTGCGGAGTACTTGGAAGACTTGTCTTAGATGATTTACATGATCCTCCAGTGTGTTGCTATAGATGACAATGTCATCCAAGTACACCACCACGAACTTGTCTAAGAAAGGCTGTAGGACATGGTTCATGAGGGTGCAAAACGTTGCAGGCGCATTGGTGAGTCCGAAAGGCATCACAAGGAACTCATATGAGCCGTACCTTGTGACGCATGCTGTCTTAGGCTCGTCTCCCTCCGCAATGCGGACCTGGTAGTACCCCGATCGCAAATCCAGCTTGGTGAACCAACGAGCTTGCCCAAGCTGGTCGAACAAGTCGGCAATGAGTGGTATCGGGTACTTATTCTTGACCGTGATCTTGTTAAGCGCCCGGTAGTCGATGCAAAGTCGAAGTGACCCGTCGTGCTTCTTCTGGAACAATACCGGCGCTCCATAAGGTGCTTTTGATGGACGAACATAGCCCATGTCCATCAACTCCTTCAATTGCCTCCGTAATTCCTCAAGCTCCGGAGGCGCCATCCGATAAGGCACGGCAGCTGGCGGGGTGGCACCTGGTTCCAGCTCTATCTTATGATCCACCTCCCTTTTAGGTGGTAACCTCTTTGGTAGCTCCGGTGGCATGACGTCTTGGAACTCCTCCAAAACGTGCTGGACCTCGGGTGGCATGGACTCGATTGTTGGAATGGCAGCTTCTTCCTTTAAGGCAACAAGGTAGGTTGGCTCTTCCTTCTTGATGCCCTTTGAGAGTTGCATGGCCGAAATTTGTTTTTCTTGGAGTCGGGTTTCCCGCTCTAGTGGAACTAGATGGGTGTTGCCTTCCTCCAAGATATATAAGGAGTTCGCAAAGGGAATTGGGACGGCCTTGCCCCTGTCCATGAACTCAATACCCAAGACGAGTGGATAATCGTCCATGGTCACGATCGAGAAGTTTATGTGGCCGTGCCAATTGCCTAAGCAAACCGGCACATTGCGGGCAACTCCAAAGGTTTCTGTTGGTGCAGCATTGACGCCCTTGAGCCAACCTCTGCTTGTCTCGTACCGGATGCCCATCTCCTTAGCCTGCTGGAAAGTGAGAAAGTTGCTGTCGGCTCCAGTGTCAACTAATGCCTTCACGGTATGCTCCCCAATCTTGGCCTCGGCAGACAACCTCCCTTTCTTCTCGTTCTTGGGCACCTCAACTTTTGCCTGAATTGAGCTTAGAAGCCGCATGGCCCCAATCTTTGCTTCCTCCTTCTCGTGATCCTCGATTAAGGCCGAAAGCTTACTCTTTTTGGGGCAATCCTTCGCATAGTGCGGTCCATTACAAAAGAAGCATTGGACCGGGGTCTTCGATTTGGGAGGGAAATCTCTACGTCCCTTGGCCCTTTCTGACGCCTCCTTGCCCTTAGGCGGGTCTCCCCCGCTCTTTCCCTTGCCGCCCTTGTCCTTGGGTTTAGGTTTCTCCACTTTCCTAAACTCAATAAGGGACTCGGCAATGGATATGGCAGTGGTCAAGTCTTGGGCACCACGGCGTTGGATTTCAAGCCTTGCCCACTGCTGCACCCCGTCCATGAAGGCAAAGAAAGCTTCTTTATCAGGGTAGTCAGGGATTTCGAGAAGTACCTCTATGAACTCTTTGACGTACTCCCGGATGGTTCCTTTGTGCTGCAAACGCCTTAGCTTGCCACGAGCTTCCTCCTCGACGTTGCTTGGGTAGAACTGCTTCTTGAGTTCTGCCTTGAAATCTGCCCAAGTTTTGATAGAGCAGGTGCCTTTCTCTATGTCGCTTTGTCTTCTCCTCCACCAAACCATTGCGGTGTCCTCGAGGAAAAGACTACCCATGCTTACCTTTAGAGCCTCGTCTTGCATGTCGAGAGCCCTAAAGTATTGCTCCATGCTCCAAACAAAGTTGTCTAGTTCCCTCGCATTTCTAGACCCTTTGAAATATTTGGGTCGGGGAACATCTATTTTGGAAGGGGTAGTCCTTACCTCGGACGTAGTGGCAGTGCCTTGTGCAAAAGCCCTTTTGCACAAGCTGAGCTCCTCCTTGGCGCTCTCCAGCTCATGTGAAAGCCTCCCTAGCTCTTCCCGCATGGACGAAATCTCTGTCTGGTGTTTCTCCTCCACCGCCTGAAGACATTGCGCCAGGACTTGATTCACGGCGGACTGCATCTCCTCCCACAATCCGTCTAGGCCCTCCTCGACCCTTTGTTCGACCCCCTCGAACCTTTGGTCGGCCTCCATGAACTTGTCCTGCCCATCGGCAATGGCCAACTCCACCTTGGCCAGCCTTGTCTCCAACTCCCCCATGACGTCCCTGGAGCGAGACTTTGGCCCTTAGATTTGTTCCCTTCGGTTTGGGTGAGTTCACTGCCGCCTTCCATACTCCCTTAGATGTTCCAACGAACCTGACGCTCTGATACCAATTGTGACGGGACCGTAACTCAAACACGACGATCTGTCCGGCCTAGCAAACTTTCAATGCCAAACTTAGCTAGTCAGCCTACCCGGAAGCTTAGTAGAACTTAAGAAAGACTAAGCTTGTAGAAACTTGGCGAAGGAAACTAGTAGTTGGAAGAAAGAACTCTTTTATTAAGAGAACTTCGAGAACTTTACAATGCTTTGAATGCTTACAACTTTGCTTAATTGCTTGATGCCAAATGAAATGCTAAGGTGCCTATTTATACTAGTTGGCTACCTAAATGGACGGTTGGGATCAATTTGATCCGACGGCTACAATTAAGTCTCTAGACTCTTCCTAAGTAAATATCTAACATATTTACACAAGTTGGCTGCCCTTGCTGCCCATGGCCGAATCTAGAAGCCTCCACATGATTCTAGGCTTGTCTTCAACAATCTGCATAAGTCTAGAGTCTTCCAGGGCCTTCCGGGGCACGCTAGACTGTTCCGGAAGCATTTTGGAGCTGTTTTGAGCCTGTTTTGGGGCGAAAGTAGTGCCGTCCATAACAGATAGGTCGCAAGACTCTCAAATGCGGCTTATGTATCAGCTACTATAGCATAACTCCAGCTTTCCCTCCAAGCTAAAGAACCTAAAACCCTTAAAACCCATGCCCCCTTTTCTTATCTCATATTCGTACATCAAATTCACTCAATTTCCCATAAAATTATACCTACAAATAGTCCATATGTGATAAAATCTCCAAAATTTAACTCAAAAGCCTCAAAATTTCATACTCCTACTACATGCTAACATTATCAAGAATGAAATCACTATTTTTCCCAATAATTTCAAGACCCCCAACAGCTTCTTTATCTTTCTGCTTTCATTTTCAAGAACCCATTTTTGTATGCAGAAGATATGGGGTTCTTAGTACCTTCAAAAACCAGCCTATTTCTGTTCAAACACTAAACCCCATGAATAAAATTTCTTCTTTTAGATGTTCTACTATGTCAAACCATAATCAAATTCGGGGCTTGCATAGTGAGGTATCGGGTTCGGATTCGGGTGAGGTTCATGTGATTGTGGGTCCCATGTTTGCTGGAAAAACCACTACTCTTTTGAAGAGGATAAAGTCTGAAAGCAGCGATGGCAGGTTAGGATTCTCAATATGTTCTAATTTGGTTTTCATTTTAGTTTTATAGGTGATGAAATGCTTTGCATATTTTAAAGTTTATATTTCTGCACCTCTTTTATGACTTTTTTGTTTTTGGGGTAAAAACCTCTTCTTTGGCTTTTTTTACTACTATTAATCTGTTGAAAGGGGTACTATTTGTTTGACTAGCTCTCTTAAGAATCTGATTATGTACTTAGCTATTTACTTTATACACAAGTTTTAGAGAACTTATACAAGTAGGACTTTTGACTAGCATTCTAAGAGCTTGTTGGACCATATATACCTTAAAAATGAAACATGGACTACGATGCATCAAAATATAATGTTTTGTTGGGAAAGAATTTAACATCCGAGACCCGACTTAGTCATTTATATCATCTTCAATGAGGGTGCTCTTTTCTTACTATGCTTTATATTTGGTGTTTATATTAGCAAGTTGTTGGAACTTATTGACAAAAAAGCTGTTGATGTACTAAATTTTCGTTGCTCCAAGGCTCCAATTGTCCGTTCTGCTGTGTGGACTTGGTTTTTTTGCAGTTCTTAGATGTTGAAAGTCGATGAATTTTGCTTGTTACTCAACCTTTCGTCTCTCCCGTTGAATGATTGTGCCTTTTTTCCTTCTAAATTTATTGTTCTGCTCTTGGCTTTTTGCTGTTTTCTTTGCTTTCTTCTCCGGGGTGTTGAAATCTCCATGCTCTTTGACTCTCTCATGTAGAGGAAGTAAAAGTTGGACCATGTTATTCTGATGGTATTTGAATTTGAAATCATGGTTGGCAATATTCCCAGTTTTCAGGCCAACAGCGTAAAGAACTCCCTCTATTTGGATGAGACAATAAAAGGTCTCTGTTTCTCAGGAAGGTTGGCTGAAGCAGTTGGAATATTGTGCCGCTCTGGTGTACACGTTGAGGCAGAAACTTATTCCCTTGTTTTACAAGAGTGCATTTTCCGGCAAGCGTATAAGAAAGGGAAAAGAGTCCATTGGCAAATGATTATTGTCGGCTTTGTTCCAGATGAATATCTGACTATTAAGTTGTTAATTTTGTATGCAAAAGCAGGAGACTTGGATACCGCACACATTATATTTGGTAAGTTTCAATTCAAATGCCTGGTTTCATGGAATGCTATGATTGCAGGATACGTGCAGAAGGGTATGGAGGAAATAGGCCTGAGTCTCTACCATAATATGAAACAAAGAGGTGTACTTCCAGATCAGTACACATTTGCATCAGTCTTTAGAGCCTGTGCCTCTTTAGCAGTCTTGGAGCAGGGCAAGCAAGCACATACGCTGTTGATTAAAAGCCAAATTACTGGAAATATTGTAGTTAATAGTGCACTTATGGACATGTATTTCAAGTGTAGTTGTCCATCTGATGGCTATCTTGTGTTTAGTAAGTCCTTGGAAAGGAATGTTATAACATGGACTGCTTTGATATCTGGGTATGGACAAAATGGAAGAATAAAAGATGTTCTGGAATCATTTCATAGGATGATAGATGAAGGATTTAGGCCAAACCATATTACATTTCTTGCTGTTCTTTCTGCTTGTAGCCATGGGGGTTTGGTAGATAGAGGTAAGGAGTATTTTTCATTGATGATGAGAGATTATGGGCTTCGACCAAGAGGAAAACACTATGCAGCTATTGTGGATCTTCTAGGCCGTGCTGGAAGATTACAAGAGGCTCATGAGTTGGTCCAAAACACACGTTGCGGGGAGCACCCAGTATTATGGGGTGCCTTACTTGGGGCTTGTAAGATTCATGGAGATATCGAGATGGTAAAACTTGCTGCTAGAAATTTCTTTGACCTGGAGCCTGAGAATGCAGGCAAATATGTTGTCTTGTCGAATGCATATGCTTCTTTTGGTTTGTGGAACAATGTCGCGGAGGTAAGGAGACTGATGAAGGACTCAGGGGTGAAAAAGGAGCCTGGTTATAGCATGATTGAGGTTCAAAGACAAACACATTTCTTCTTTATGGAGCATAATGCTCATGAACAGACCGGTGAGATATATAAATTGGTCAAAAATATGGCAGGTGTCCTAAAAGACGCTGGCGATGTTCCAGATTTATTGAGTTAAAGGGAAAGGACAAACATCAATATAGTTTGAGCTTGGTTGAATCCTCAGCCATTTAACTGCGTAGAGTCTTTTTAAGAGGGAAATTTGCTGTATCTCCAAAAACCACCATGCATGCCACACTTCAGCTATTATGCTAGTAGTCTTTTAAGCTCTAAAAGCGGAAAAATTAACGGTCAAAACAGAAAGGAAAACAGGCTTCAGCCTTTGTGCTATGCACTTTCCACACGAGTTTTGTTTGGGGATGCTATTTTCCTTTGAATGTAGAAACTGGATTGTGTTCTCTTTGCAGTTTCAACTGCTACAAGATGGTGCATTTCGGCAAGCAGGGGCTTGCTATTTGCTTCTATGAAGAACAAGTATGTGAATAAACAGATGGATTGCCTTGTTACCGAAAGAAATGTGATGGCTAAACAAGTTTACTAAAGAAAACATGTTCTTTTAGAGGTCATTTGGACTATATTGCTGTAACAAAGGAGTTGGCTAGTTTTGTGATGAAATGCTTAAAAAGTATACCTCATCATAATTTGAATTTAGCAAATAATTTTGTTCTTCTACTATATTATATTCTAACCAATGCTGCCCACAGATGATAAATTTTAGGCATTCTAGGAAATATTTCATGCAACATTTGTTTCTACTTTTAGTTTTTCTGTTATATGCTATATCGGGTGGTCAAGCAGATCCTTCTATGTTGTCACTAAGGTACATTTAGACAATGCATGAAATGTTTCAACCTATGACTCTTACTCTGGAACTGGCATAATTCCATGTACCTGGTACGACAAGAGATATAGTCATGTAAACAAACATAAAGAAGTGGGTGTGTGGAATTTATGTCTTCATGTGGTGGAAACATTAATGTCTACTTTTTGATATATTAAGATAAACAAGTTCATTTACCTTTTTATGTTAGACTATGTTTCCCTTATTTACCTTTTCATGTTAGATTAAGATAGAGAGCAGCACAAACTGCAAAAGTAAACTTGAACATTCAGTAACTTCCCTGTTGACTTGCAGTTTGTGTGAGGATCTATCTCTTGTGCAGTCAACCACACAGAAAAGTAGAACCAGCTCATTCTGTTTCCTTTTGTTCAATTGATGAAATCATTCTGAAAGTTTCATTCTTTAGATGAAATTTTACAAAGCCAAATATTAACTTGAAGGTATCAAAAACTTTGACTTGTAAAATTGAGGACATCTAACTTGATCCGCGAAGCATGCAAACTTACTGAGTTTTGAAATGCTGCTTGAAATTTGATGATCTTGATAGAGATTCAAGGCTTCCTGCTGTTCACATTTCATCGTCTGATTTAATTGCCATGCTATTTTTCCCTCTCTGCAGAAGTGTAGCGATTATAAAGTCGGACAAGGATACAAGATATGGGCTGGATTCCATTGTGACACATGATGGGGACAGATTTCCATGCTGGCCTTTAGCTAATCTATCGTCATTCAAACAGAGATGTGGTTCTGAAGCATACAGTAAGGTAACACTACAACGGTAAAATATTGAGATGTGAATGTATTAGATGATTAGCATAGGAGCTTCTCAATGCATAGTTAGGGGCGTACTTATCCAAAAAAACAGAAAGAAAAAAAAGCGTAGTTAGGGGCGCTACCGGTGTTAGCAACATAAATTTTTCTCTAAAAAGTTTGGGGCAAGAAGTCTATTTTTGAATGATATAATCATGGAGCATTAGCTTATAAAGTTGTCATTGAACTTTTTTTTGCTAGTTTGTGACAATACTGTATTGTCACTTTTACATGGTTTTATTCTATATCACCACTCAATTTTCTTTGCTAGTATATGTGACTCTACTTTTTTGTGACTGTTACATGGTTTCAGTTAGAGGTCATTGGCATTGACGAAGCTCAGTTTTTTGAGGATCTATATGATTTCTGCACAGAAGCTGCCGACCATGATGGCAAGATTGTGATAGTTGCTGGATTGGATGGTGACTATCTGAGGTGCTACTTCCATTTTCTATGGAAAGACGTATTGTGCTTATCCCTTCGAATACTTCATATGTAATAAATATGATGCTAAGTTACATTGTTGTCGTGCTATTATGCTCGGTGTTTTTGTACTCGTATACTGATTCTTTATTGGATTCATATCCCACGTTTTGCAGAAGAAGCTTTGGTTCAGTTCTTGACATAATTCCAATTGCTGATACTGTGACCAAACTAACTTCCCGATGTGAACTTTGTGGTAAACGTGCTTCTTTTACCTTGAGGAAGACAGAGGAGACGAGAACGGAGTTGATTGCAGGAGCAGATGTATATATGCCCGTGTGCCGAAAGCACTACGTGAGTGGACAAGTTGTCAAAGAGGCTACTAGAAGTGTTCTGGAGTCTCAGAAAGTTCAATGCAGCTCTGTTTTGTAATTGTCTTTTATTGTTAACTGGGATGGTAATATATCACCATTCACCAGCACTTGTCTTTGCAATTTAGTAGGGTAGGGATACTGATGCCACTTTCCTATGTAGTTTATTAGCCATTTGCTTAGATATGTTAACTGACTATTGTACTTCCAAGTCTCCGATCTGTCCAAGCCTTTGTGGACAGAGTTATTTGGGTATCTGGCTAGTGGCAGGTAGCTAGTATCTTATGAAGTTATTGAGGTGCGAGCAAGTTACAATTTTTTTAATAGGAATGTAGGAATATTGAGGTGCTAGTGCTTTATGTTATGTTTAAATTTAATTAATATTATAAATTCTGAATCATAAGGCATAAACTTATTGTTTCAAACATAAAATTTAGCAATTCCCAAACTGCAAAAAAAAAAAAAGGTTATAAGTTTCAGATTAATGGTCATCAATATAGTTAACAAATGCTTTGGTAGTACACAGAAAATCACTTACAAAATATTTCTACCAAAATGCCAGACTACAAATCTCAAACAAATCCTAGTTGCTAACACTAACTACAATTTTAGACACTGATTTGCATCATCTCCAATTCACCCCTTGTGTACAAAGAAAAGACATTACACGGAAATAACATAAACATAAACAAGAAACACAGGAACAAGATTGTCCTCCTTAACACTGGTTTGATAATGAATTCAAGACTGTCTGATTATCTGGATTTATACTTTTGATACTCAAGATCACATGTTTTCCAGGTTTGCTGTGTAAAAGAAACGAGGAATGTCGCATGAGGACTCTAACGAGAGCTTGATGTCGCCTTTCCTCTCCATTTTCCTGCAATCAGAAAACAGACACAACGTTCTTAAATCAGTTATTACAACCATGTTTGATGTTCTATTAGTGATATGTGGAGCTAAAAGGACAATATGGATTACTTACTTTTGTTGATTTTAATGCTTTCTGAATTACATAATTTCCAAAGGGATCTTTGGCAAGTTGAACTAGTGATTTTTCATCAGCTAGAAGAACATTAACCACTGATATCATTCCAATATTTGATGATTCAATGCATTTCTCAACAACATGGCTACCACCCTTTTTGTAGGCTAGTGTTAAATACTGCTTCTCAAGTTGACTGAATATCTTACTTGAAATCTCTTCATCTCTTAGTTCAAGAACGTGTTGCACAACATAGTTCCTGTTGTACAAAAAACACACAAATTCTTTAAATAAACCAGAAACCAGCCAACGGTAGCAAAAAGGGGCAGCCCGCTACGCTAAGCTCCTGCTATGCGTAGGGTCCAAGGAAGAGCCGGACCACAAGGGTCTATTATACGCATCCTTACCCTGCATTGAAGCCGTGACCTCCTTGTCATATGACAACAATTTTACCAGTTACGCCAACAGTAGTAAAAGAAAGAAAAAAGGGGGAAGGGGAAAAGGGTGAAATTTCTTAATTTACACTCCGTTATACTATGTGTCCATGATACCCTTGCCGTTAGCAAATCGTCTCGTATTTTCCTATTTGAAGTATTTTAAACAATAGTCAAAGTAGGGGAGAAAAATCGCATTTTTTCCGAAGTATTTTGACACTTGGAACTTACCTAGTCCATGCTGGAGCTACATTAAAGTCAAGGACAAATACGAGACGATTTGCTTATGACAAGCGCATGAATGACCCCAAATGTAACACAGAGGGAGGAAACTATATGTTATTACTTACCCCCAGGGATCATTGGCAAGGTAACCTGATTGGTTTGCTATTTTTTCAAGTAGTTCCTTTCTGAGAGGGTTAGTAATACAATTGATGCCAATATTCAAAGATGCACATCCACTTTCATTTGTAGCCAACTCTCTGAAACAACTAATAATCCGCCGGTACAGAACCTGAAAATCAGTGTGCAATATTCATATCTGTTAGGCTACATTTTATTGCTATTACAGTCAGACAACATCCCTATATAACAACATTTACTAGTATTTTGTTATAACATCCAAAAATATTCGGAACGAACGAGATTGTAATAGAGATGTTTGACCGTACATGACAAGCAACCACAAAACTGTAGTAACAATTTTTACCTCATTATGCTTCTCATTGAAGACATGGAAACATTGTTCAACAACGTATCGTCCTGTTCGATGAGTCATCAGTTCAACTAACCTAACAGCCACAATTTCTGAGCAATAGTTGGCCAAAGGTTTCTTTTTGAGGTTTTTAATCAGCATTTGGATAGACTTTGAACTGTCAATGCAAAACAAAAACTGTTAGATAAGCCAATATTCAGAAGGCAAAAGCAGAATAAACATAAAAAAAAAATGTTTAAGTACTTAACAAAACTCTACTCACCCATATTTCTTAAAGGCTGTTAGTACAAATAACTCCACATTGATGTCAAATGTTCTGAGAATTAATAGCATCTGTTCGTCGTTGCAGAATTCAACAAGTTTTAAGAAGAAAGCGTGTCCAGATTCATCGATCATCACCTCATAAAATGAACCAAGGATATCATTAAGTATCCTTTGCCTGTAGTAATAGTTATTCAGCTGCAGAAAATTTTGCAATAACCGCGAGGATCTGGGATTTTTAGCCATCTTAATGACGTCGAATCCTAGATTTGGAAAATAACCACAACATAATGCTGCAACACTCTGATTCAACAGGACATTTAAACACTTTGTATAATCCTCATTACCCCAATCTTTGTAGTCTAAAGGAAGTTCATTATAATCTGCAAATTCTTGAGCTCCAATATAGCTATTATTCAACATGTTATTGCTCAAAATTTGATCATAGTTGGATTGATTCATGGAATTATATGTTGAAGAAGAACCATAGTCATAATTGGTACTTGTTTGTGGCACATAATTCCTATAAATATCAGCAGAATCCAATAAGCTTTTCTGTGAAGAGTTGGTGCTTGAAACTGCAGAAAACAAACCAAGAAAACCCAGAAATCATTAATATATTGACAAGAAAATACAAACTAAAATAAAAAAGGCAGCCCGGTGCGCTAAGCTCCCGCTATGCACGGGGTCGGGGAACGGCCAGACCACAAGGTCTATTGAACGGAGCCTTACTCTGGTTTCTGCAAGAGGCTGTTTCCACGGCTTGAACTCGTAACCTACTCGTCACATGGCAGCAACTTTACCAGTTGCGCCAAGGCTCAACAACAACAACAACAACAACTTTACCAGTTGCGCTACGGCTCAACAACAACAACAACTTTACCAGTTGCACCAAGGCTCAACAACAACAACTTTACCAGTTGCGCCACGGCTCAACAACAACAACAACAACAACAACAACTTTACCAGTTGCGCCAAGGCTCAACAACAACAACAACAACAACTTTACCAGTTGTGCCACGGCTCAACAACAACAACAATAACTTTACCCGTTGCGCCGAGGCCCAACAACGACAACAACAACAACCCCAGTATAATCCCATGAGTGTGGTTTGGGGAGGGTAGTGCGTATACATACTTTATCTCTACCTTTAAGGGTGGAGAAACTATTTCCGATAGACCTTCGGCTCAAGGAAAGAAAAAGAAAGCAGTAACAAAAATTAAAAAAAACCAGTCTGCATGCATGGAGAAAGTGAAGTTGTGAACTTTATACTTACTTCCATTGTTGGAGTTATAATTACCATAAGCCCAAATATTTGCAGAACTTGTTGATGCCCATTCTAATGATGATTGAATACTATTTTGAGTCGATGAAATTCTTGAATTTTTAGAAAAGTATTCTTCTTTGTTATTTTGAAGAGAAGAAACAGAACCATTATTACTTGTAGAACTCAACCAAGAAAAAGAACTATCTGTAGTTTCAATATCAGATGAAACTGCCCAAATTTTGCTACTTTCTTTTGGAATATTAATACCATCTTCCACCAATGGAAAATTCTCAGAAGAACTTGAATTGTTGTGTGGAGAAGTTAATTTTTTTTCCAAGTTCAAATCTTGAAAAGAACGAAGAAAATCTTGATAATCCATTGGAGTTTTATTATTTGAACCTTCGATGAGAAAATAAAAATAAGAAGAAGCCTATGTTCAATTACTATGAAACTATTTGTTTATATAGGAATTAAGTGTATTTTCTTACCTGAGTAGGAATCGGATTGAAAATTTCCCATTACATTAATAATTTTCCGATTATTTATTGTATAATTAAAGTGAAAATACTTTCATCGTCCTTTTCCTAAGTTGAGTAGGAGAAAGTAAAGGGTGTTACATATTTTGTAATTTTATAATAAGAAGAATTGAAAACCTTGTCCAATTAAAATAGCTAACTAAGAGGGAATATAAGTGGAATTAAAACTTTGATAATTTGAATTACTGAATTTGTAGATAAGTCGAGGTAAATAAAACCTTTTATAGTGAAACTTAATAATTAACTTGTTGGAAATTGAATGTTAATGAAGCCTTGTTTATTATTAAAGCTTACCATTAGTATATTTAAGAAAATCTCCCTTTTCTCAAATAAGCCTTTCATATGCATGCAAATCATCCCTTTCACAAATAATAATTGTGTATGTTTCTATTTATATGACTAGTTTTGTTTTGGAGAATCTCCAATTATTTGACACAATTTTATACCGTTTTAACAAATAACAATTACGTCTTAATTAAAAAAAGTCGTGATTAAAATGCTAAAAATCTAGGAACAGACAAGGCAAAGCAATGACTATAGTTCATTAGGTCGTTTTTTACGGTCCACAAAATTTAGGCGATTTGGAGCCCGTCACCCGAATTCATAAAGATAACATGAAAATTAGCACACGAAAAATCGATAATCGTCTTAAATTCCTATTTTATGGTTCTAAAACAATAAATTACAAGAATTGTCATGACGACGCAATGAATACTGCTCATTAGATTGTTTCTAATGGGGCCATAAAATGTTGAGCGATCCGGAGCCCATCACTCGAATTCAAGGAGACAACGTGGACAATAGCACACGAAAAACTGGAATTCGTCCTCATTTCTCGTTTTATGGCAAAGAAATGAATATTGTTCATTATGTCATTTTTTATCGGTCCACATAATTTTAGGTAATCCGGAGCCCGTCGTTCGAATTCATAAAGATGGTGTGGATATTAACATTAGAAAAATAAAAAATAGTCATGAATTCCTGTTTTATGGTCCTAAAATGCCAAAAATAAGGAACGGTCATGGCAATGCAATGACTATTATTTATTAGGTCGTTTTTATGGGTCCATAAAATTTTAGGCGATTCGAAGCTCATTGCCCGAATTCATGAAGATAGTGTGGACATTAGCACGCGAAAGATAAAAAATTATCATGAATCCTATTTTATGGCCCTGAAATGCCCGAAAAAGCACCGATCATGGCAATTAAATGAGTATTGTTAATTAAGTCATTTTTGGTAGGTCCACAAAATTTTAGGTGATTTGGAATTTGTCGCCAGGATTCACAAAGGCATGAACATTAGCAAACAAAAAATTAAAAATCGTCTTGAATTCCTATTTTATGGTCCTAAAATGCTAAAAAATGAGGAACATTGAGGAAAACGTATTGATTATTATTCATTACGTCATTTCTGATGGTCAAAAATTTTTAGGCGATTTGGAGCCCGTTGCCCGAATTCATGAAGATGACGTGGACATTATCACACAAAAAAATTAAATATAATTCTAAATTCCTATTTTATCACCCGTAAATGCCGAAATACGAGTAACACAATGGAGAAGCAATGATTTTATTCATTAGGTTATTTCTGATGGGCTCATAAAATTTTAGGCTATTCAAAGCGTGTCTCCTGAATTAATGAAGATGACGTTGACATAATTAACACACAAAAAATTAAAAATCGTCCTAAGTTCATGTTTTATGGTCCTAAAATCCTAAAAAATGAGGAACGATCATGGAAAAACAATGAATATTGTTCATTAGGTCGATTTTGAATGGTCCATAAAATTTTAGACTATTTGGAGCCTATCGTTTGAATTCATGAAGATGGCATGGACATTAGCACACGCAAATCAGAAATCATGCTATATTCCTATTTAATGGCCCAAAATACTATGAGGAAATGTCATAGCAAGGCAATTGATATGTATGATGGAGCTTAGACTAAGGTTAGGACTGTGGGGTGCGACTCGGGCATTTTCCGGTTGTTATGGGATTACACCAAGGCTCTGCGCTTACCCCATTCTTATTTGCCTTGGTGATGGATGCGTTGACACACCATATCAAGGGGAGGTGCCATGGTGTATGCTATTTACTGATTATATTGTTCTAATTGACGAGACGAGGGCATGTGTTAACGAGAGATTGAAGGTTTGGAGACAGACTCTAGAGTCTAAGGGTTTCAAACTGAGCAGGTCTAAGACAGAGTACGTGGAATGCAATTTTAGCATTGAGTCGAGGGATGTAGGCGAGGACGTGATTCTTGGGTCACAAGCCATCCCCAAGAGGGATAGCTTCAAGTACATTGGGTCGGTGATTCAGGGGACAGAGAGATCGACAAAGACGTCACTCACCGCATAGGGGCGGGATGGATGTAATGGAGGCTTGCATCTGGATTCTTGTGTGACAAGAAAGTGCCGCTGATACTCAAAGGTAACTTTTATAGAGCTATGGTTAGACCAATTATGTTTTATGGAAAAGAGTGATGGCCGGTTAAGAACTCCCATACCCAGAGGTTGAAAGTAGTAGAGATGCGGATGCTGAGGTGGATGTGCGGGGTACACTAAGATAGATAAGATCAAGAATGAAGATATTCGGAGGAAGGTGGACGTCGCCCCTGTGGATGACAAGATGCGGGAAGCGAAGCTCGGATGGTTCGGGCACGTGTAGAAGAGAAGCATCGGTGCTCCGATGAGGAGGTGTGAGTGGTTGGTTTTGGTAGGTACGATGAGAGGTAGAGGGAGAGCTAAGGAGTATTGGGGAGAGGTGATCAGACAGGACATAGTACATCTGCAGATTTTCGAGAATATGGCCCTTGATAGGAATGCCTGGAGGACAAGCATTAGAGTTGTAGGATATGGGTAGTGGAGCTTTCCTTACTGCATACCGGGGATGAGGTGGGGTTGGTTTAGGTGTTAATTTTAGATGACTTGCAGTTTATTGTGAACCCACTCTATTTTTGCTGTTTATCTTAGATGCCTTAGACTCTGGTTACTGTTATTGCATGTCATTCATCTTTTGGGTTTTTATGCTTTTTATGCTTCTATTACTATAATGGTTTTTACTGGAGTTACTAATGAATTCTCTTTTTTATCCTGTTTCCTTGTTTTCCTCACTTCTGTGGTTCTGAGCCGAGGGTTTATCGGAAACAGCCTCTCTGCCCTATCGGAGCGGGGGTAAGGTCTGCGTACACATTACCCTCCCCAGATCCCACTGGGATTTTACTATGTAGTAGTAGTTGTTGTTTTCATTTTTAATGGTTCCATAAGATTTTATGCATTTTGGAGTCCGTCACCCAAATTCATGAAGATGTCATGAACATTATCACTCGAAAAACTGAAAATTGTCTAGAATTCCTATTTTATGGTCTTACAATGCCGAAAAAGAGGAAAGGTCATGGAAGCTATGACTATTGTTCATAGAAAATATTTAAGGGTCTGCACAGAGTGTCAGTCAACTTCATAAAGATGGTGTGGACATTAGCACACGAAAAACTAAAAATCATCTCGAATTCCTATTTTATGGTTATAAAATGCCAAAAATAAGGAATGATCATGGCAAAGAAATGAGTACTATTCATTAGGCCATTTTTATGGGTCCACAAAATTAAAGGCGATTCAAATCTTGTCGCCCGACTTCATGAAGATTGCGTGGACTAATGCACATGAGAAATTAGAAATAACCATGAATTCCTATTATATGGCCCTGAAAATGCCAAATGAATAGGGAACTGTCACGGAGAAGCAATGACTATTATTTATTAGGTCATTTTTTACGAGCCCATAAAATTTTAGGTAATTCGGGGCTCGTCGTCCGAATTTATGAAGATGGCATGGACGCTAGCACATGAAAAGTTGAAAATCGACGTGAAGTCCTATTTTATGGCTCTAAAATGAATATAAATAAAGAACGATCATGGAGAAGCAATGAATAATATTTATTAGGTCATTTTGATGGGTCCATAAAATTTTAGGCCATTGAGAGCTCGCCGCCCGAATTCATGAAGATAGCATGGATATTTAGCATACGAAAAATTGAAAATTATCTAAGATTCTTATTTTATGGTCCTAAAATGCCAAAAATGAGGAACGGTCATAGCTAGATGATGGATAATGCTCCTTAGGTCATTTTTAATGATCCAGCAAAATATTAGGCGATTCGGTCCAGACGCTCAGACTCATGTAGATAATGTGAGCTACAGAACATACGAAAATCTAAGAATTAGGTGACATTGCAGTTTTGATGGCCCAAAAATGCTAAAAATCAAGGAACGATTATGGCGAGATGGTGATTAATATTCCCTAGGTCATTTTTGATGGACTGATAAAATTTTAGGCGATTCAGGTCCGGTCGTCTGGACCCATATAAATGGCGTGGGCTATAGCATACAAAAATTTGGGAATCAGATGGAATTATGGTTTTATAGCCCTAAAATGCAGAAAAATAAGGAAAGATCATGGCGAGGCGATGACTAATGTTTCCTAGGTCATTTTTTATGGGCCGCAAAAATTTTAGGCAATTTGGGTCTGATCGCTCGGACCAATTCAAATAGCGTAGGATGTAGCACACGAAAATCTAGGAATCGAGGAGAATATGACCCCAAAAAAGCCAAAAAAATGAGGAACGAGCATGGCGAGGCGATAACTAATGTTCCTTAGGTAGTTTTTATTTTTAAAAAATTAATTGTAGGCTAACGGTGAAATAATTAGTAAATTTAAAAATTAATAAAAAATAATAGTGTTGGTGCGGTACCTTAAGGATACCAATTGGACCGGTTCTAAGGGTATTTTTTCGATTTTCTACCCCTCCCCTTCCCCTAGCCCCAATCCCTTACCCATGCCTCCCCCTAACCGCATCGGGACAGAAAAGTACTAGTACCTGTACGAACCACGTCGGTTTCAGATACTTCCCCCCCCCCCCCCTCCTAGACAACCTTAGTTCAGGGGTCATGCAATACGAGTTTATAATTATATGTACCTTTTCGTATGTATTGGTATATGCTGACTTTATAGATTTTTTTTGACGAAATCTGATTAGCCTAATTTTTTGTAGGTTCATAGAGAACGATCTTGTGAACAATACTCATTGCTTCTTCATGATTTTTGGGTTCATTATGGTGTTTCAGGGTTATGCAATACAAATTTACGATTATATACAATTTTTGTGTGTTAATGTAGAATTTTTTTACGGACTTTGATTGGCCTGATATTTCATAGATTCATGAAAAAAACATCCCAGTGACCAATATTTACCGCTTTACTATGACTTTCAGGTTCATTTTATGGTTTTCTGAGTTCATGCAACACAAGTTTTTGACTATATCCATTTTACGTGCGTTAATGTACCTGATGATTATATTGAATTTTTTTGATGGACTCTGATTCGCTTGGAATTTTGTAGGTTTATAGAGAATAACTAGTGACTAACACCCATCGCTTCGCCATGACTTTTGGGTACATTTTATGGTATTTCGGAATCATGTAACATAAATTTATGATTATATCCACTTTTTCGCATATACATGTTAATTTTGTACAATTTTATCGACAGACTCCAATTGGCCTAAAATCCAAATGACTAATATTTATTGCTTCTCTATGACTTAGCAGGTTTATTTTTTGCCATTTTGTGGTTATATAACACAAATTTGTTATTATATTCACTTTTTTTGTATCTATTAGTTCATGATGATTTTGACTAATATAACTTGCAATTACTAGTATTGGTGGAGTGAACTCGTATATGTAAATTCCAGCATAATGTGTTGGAGTGAGAAATTTTATATATGTAAAACTTCAACAATGTGCTAGAATTTGAAATTTTACAATTTAAAATCCAGAATATTATGCGGGAAGTCTTATAACAAATAACTCCTACACCAAACATGTGTTCCGTTCTAAAATTAAAATAAATATACCCGGAAGTGCTATAAATATGTTTTTGCGTTAATCTCCTAATTCACGGATCTGAAAAATGTGTTAACTCACGAATCAATTAAATTAATCAAATTAAGTGTTTCCATTATCTGACACATTTAGAAAGCTAAAATTATTGTTTAAGCATTAGCAATTTGGGAAGCTTTAGAGTTAGACTGAGCACTCAAAAATGGCTGGGAAAAGATTAATCCTTAATATTATTATTATTATTATTATTATTATTATAATCAACAATAATGCAGCTAAAAGTTTGAGCTTTTAACTTTATGTACCTTTAGTTCTAGCAAAATCCATCTTACAGAAATGAGAAAAACACATTTTTCAATTTGCATTAAGAGCTCGTGCCAGACGTTTAACATCAATTAACCTTATACCTCGTCGCAATGTACCTGAAATACCAAAAGAAAATTGAGCAACATAGAAAGACAAGAAAAAAGACATGAAAAGTGGTTACTGGGACTCTTCAAAAATATTGTTGGGTGCATTTTAGATTCTCTAAATATAGTGCATTTTTGGAGGATCCGACATTGGTGCGGCAATACTTTTGGAGAGTCATTACTAGAAATTCGGAAAGAACCGTCCAAAAAAACGATCAAAATATGTTGGTAATGGCCAATAACTGTCCAAAAAGCGACCATTAACGTGTGGTCGGTATTTTGAAGGTCGGAAGGGCATACCGACCAAATTTGGTCAGAATTACCGACTAACTTTGGTCGGTCAATTAAATTTCAAAAAAGAAAATTACTGAAAAACCGACCAATCTGACCAAAGTCGGTCGTTATTTTAATTCTGTAATTAAAAAATGCAATATCTGGGAATCGAATCGGGGTCTGGGTCTGTACTGTGGCAGGAACTATTCTACAGACATTGATGCATTTTATTTTAAGACTGTCTTTTATTTCGATTATACTCTTTAATTGTATTTTCGCACGAAAATAACCGACCAATGTCGGTCAGTTTTATTAAAAATAAAATTACTGACCGAATTCGGTCAGTTTTTTAAAATGACTGGCTGAATTAACTGACTGATTTTGGTGGTTTTTTTAATATTAATTTTAAGTTATTTTAAACAAATAACGATCAAAGTTGGTTGGTTTTTCGAAAAATAAATTTTACAGGACTCAAAATAATTTTCCGCTTTTTTGGGCCAAAGAAAACCGGCCAAAGTTGGTCGGTTTCGTAAAAAAAATTAAAAAATAAAATATTTTGAAAAATTGACCGACTTTGATCGATTTTTTGGCCGGTTTCGTAAAAAAATAAAATATTTTAAAAAACTGACCGACTTTGATCGATTTTTTGGTCGGTTTCATAAATAAAATTTAAAAATAAAATATTTTTAAAAACCGACGACTATGGTTGATTTTTTGGCCGGTTTTTTGACCGACCAAAATTGATCGATCGACCTTGGTCGATTTTTGTCGAATTTCTAATAATGACCTGAGCAACATAGATGAAAAGTATGTATTGAAAGTGAAACTTACTCTCCGTAGTAACATTGTCATTTGATGTTAAATTTGTCCCAATTTCTTGATGGTCGCTTGAAAGAGAATTCAATAGTCGAGCAAGATGTCTTATTTGATATAAAGGCAGAATATTTGGACTTTTCTGCACTTTATTCATCCTTTCTTCTGCTCCTATTCAATCACAAAAACAAAGCTCAATCTTTTCGATGAAGTTAATAAAATAGTTTTACCACACTTGACAACCTTAATATCTAACAAAATCATTGGTCTTAACAACCACTAAACAAAAAAATGGCGCCAAATATGTATCTTGGCGGTCAATGAAAGGGATGAAAACCATGAAAAATAAAAATTGAAATTTCAGTTAAGAAAAAAAAAATATTAAACGATTTTTAAATATTACTATATGAATTCCTCTCATCTGCCTAAGCCTTAGTAGGCAGATTTAGTGGTACCAATATGGTGGGAGGTAATCAGAGACGGACCTAGGGTTTGAACGTCGTAGTTGCACTTTTGGATTCAACCAAAATCTGCTTTATATAGAGGGTGCTCACCACTAATATATCTCTATTTTTTAAAAACATATATGTATGCATAAAAATTTTGCCAAACTTTATGTGTGTCGGTGACCCCTCTCGGTATAGCATAGGCAGAGGCGAAGCCAGAATTTAAAGTTTATGGGTTCTGAATTTATCTCGGAACCCATAGATCGTCTTAGTTACCGGGTTCGTAATTGAATATTTGTACATATTTAATAAATTTATTAATATAAATACAATATTTAAGCAAAAGTGATTGGGTTCGGCCGAACCCGCACCTATGAGGCTAGCTCCGCCTCTGAGCATAGGTCCACCTATGAAGGTAACATGTACCCCATGAAATAGTCGAGGTGCACACCTATGTTGTGCGTGTTGAAATTATATAAATTGATCAAAAATAATTAAAATAGACTAGTTTTAAAAATAAAAGTCAAAAATGGTATTCAAGAACATTGGTTGTCTTGCATGACAAAATTGATTTGTATAAGTTTGAATTTTCTTACATGCCATGTTTGATTATTTTTGTATGCCAATGTTGAATTTTTGGTGTAAGGTTTTAGTATAAATAGGTTGTAGAACTCATTTGTAAAATCATCCCAAAACTTGTATTAGAAATTACAAGTGTAGTATTGTAAGCTTTGAGTTTGAGTTAGCAAATATATTTTTCTTTCTCGGTATTTCATTTTTCGGTTTCAAATCCCATAGTTTATTTCCGAGGAATCATTATTTTTTTTGGTTTCTACATTTGGTATCAGAGCAAGGTTGAGTGTTGTGAGGTAGAAAAATATTGAATCATGTCGTCTAGTAACACGATTCAATTTCAGCTTCCAAAACTCACCAGGAAAAATTACAACAATTGGTCAATCCAATTGATGGTATTTTTCCGATCTCAAAATTTATGGGATTTGGTGGAGAGCGGCTACACAGAGGTAGCTAATGCAGTTGCGTTCGAGGCTATGAAAAATGAGGAGAAAGAGGTATTAGTTGAAACTCGAAAGCGGGATCAGAATGCATTATATGCCATCATTCAAGCTGTTGACGAGCTGGTATTTGAAAGAATATCAGCGGATGAGACAGCTCACCAAGCGTGGGTTATCTTGTAGAAAGCCTACAAAGATGATGAACGAGTGAAGCGGGTCCGATTGCAGACGCTCCGGGGCGATTTCGAGTCATTGAGAATGACAGACTCGGAAAGTGTTGCCAGTTATTTCGACCGAGTGCAGTCCATGGTGAATAAGTTGCGGTCTAACGGGGAAGTGTTGGATGAGCAGAGAGTAGTAGAAAAGATACTACGATCTCTAACCGCAGATTTGATTATGTTGTAGCAGCCATCGAGGAAGGCCAAGATACATCAACCATGCCAGTTGACAGGTTGTTGGGTTCATTAAGTTCTCACGAGCAGAGAATGAACCAGAAGGATGGAACCTCTCAACCAGAGCATGCATTGCAGAGTAATTTCATACTAGGAAGTCGCGGTGGCAATGGCGGTCACAGGCGCAATGGCGAACGAGACGGCAACAGAAGAAAGGCAAATAATTCTTCTGGATGGATCTTCGATAAATCAAAGGTCAAATGTTACAACTGTCAAAAATTTGGAAATTTAAAAATGAATGTCCAAATTATCAGAACGGACGGTCGCAGCAGGCACACGTGACAGAAGCTGGTGAAGATATGGTTCTAGCATGTGACGCTGGTGAACAAGTGGCTAGAGATCCATATGTTTGGTACCTTGATAGCGGGTGCTCGAATCATATGTGCGGGCGGAAAGATCTATTTTCAAAGTTGCACGGGTACGAGGGCGGAGGAGTGAACTTTGGGAATAAGACGAAGATTAGTGTGAAAGGCAAAGGTGACATCAAAATTAAAGCCAAGGATGGCAGCGATGTTACTATTGCAAATATTTTTTTTTGTACCTGGTCTTTTCTGGAATATATTGAGCGTTAGCCAACTTTCAGAAAAGGGGCACCAGATTCTCTTTCAAGACGGAGTTTGCACCATCCGGAGCAAAAATAACAAGATGATTACTTAGGTAAACATGGCGAAAAATCGGATGTACTCTCTCACTCTCAATAAAGGAGTGATGAACTTTCAAGCAGTGGCGACAGATAGCAACTGGCTATGGCATCTCCGATATTGCCATTTAAATTTCAGACGGCAGAAATTATTGTCCCAAAAGAAAATGGTGACAGGATTACCGGTAATCGATGCTCCTGATCAGCAGTGTGAAGGATGTCTTCTTAGGAAGCAGCACAGAGATTCTTTTCCAACTGGAAAATTGAAGACATCAAAGAAACCTTTGGAGTTAGTGCATACAGATTTGTGTGGCCCAGTCGAGGTAGAATCTCTAGGAGGTAAGAGATACATGCTTGCTTTTGTATATGATTGTACCAGAAAAACTTGGGTTTATTTTCTCCGAGAAAAATCAGAAGCTTTTTCAAAATTCAAAGAATTTAAAGTTTTTGTTGAAAAAGAAAGTGGCTTTAATTTGAAAACTCTGAGATCCGATAGAGGTGGTGAATTCACTTCTAACGAATTTCAAGAGTTTTGCAAAAAAGAAAAATTCTTCATCAGTTGACAGCCAGTTATACACCTCAACAAAATGGTATGGCTGAAAGGAAGAACAGGACAATCTTTGAAATGGCAAGAAGCATGCTGAAGGGGAAAGGTTTGCCGAAGGAATTTTGGGCAGAAGCTGTTGCCTGTGCTGTGTACGTGTTGAACAGGTGCCCAACAAAGATCGTGAACGGGAGAACTCCAGAAGAAGCTTGGAGTGGCAGTAAGCCGAATGTTTCTTCATTAAGGGTATTTAGGTGTATAGCTTATCCCCATGTACCAAATGGGCGGAGAAAGAAGCTGGATGATAAAAGCCAGAAGTGTATCTTTATTGGGTACAGTGAAGTCACGAAGGGTTATAAGCTATATAATCCAGTCACGAAACAATTGATCGTCAGCAGAGATGTTCGGTTCGCTGAAGATGAAGCGTGGAGCTGGAGAAAGAAAGATGATGTTGGGAGAGGCATACTGATCGAGTCAGAAGAGCCAGACGAGGAAGATATCTCAACACCTGAACCACCAGCTAGTGATCCTCCATCTCCTCAGCCAGTAGAACCGGTAGAACAATTACGGCGTTCGGGTCGAACGAGCGTGCCACCAGCTCGCCTCAAGGATTATGTTGTCACTAAAGATAATGAAGACGATGATGACATCACCGATGAAACTCTGGTGATTTTTTGTCTTTTTGCAGATTGTGATCCAGTGCATTATGAAGATGCAGCAGGTGACGAGAAGTGGATCAAGGCGATGAATGAGGAAATTCATTCTATCGAGAAGAATGACACGTGGGAGTTAACTTCTTTGCCAGAAGGAAAGAAGCCAATCAGTGTCAAGTGGGTGTACAAGAAAAAGTACCGACCCAACGGAGAGGTGGAAAAGTTCAAGGCAAGATTGGTGGTCAAAGGATACAAGCAGAAGCCGGAAATTGACTACTACGAGGTTTTCGCACCAGTTGCCAGAATGGATACTATACGGATGATAGCAGCCATTGCAGCCCAACACAGGTGGAAGATACATCAGATGGATGTAAAGTCGGCATTCTTGAATGGTTTTCTGGAGGAAGAAGTCTATGTCGAGCAACCACCTGGATATGCCAAGAAAGGACAGGAGAACCAGGTGTACAGGTTGAAGAAGGCGTTATACAGTTTCAAAACATGCTCCACGAGCTTGGTATACGCGTATTGATACTTACATGTTGGAGGCAGGTTTTCAGAAGTGTTCTTATGAGCATACACTGTATATTAAGTCAAAGACTAATGGCGAATTATTTTTGTCTGTCTTTATGTTGATGACTTAATATTTACAGGAAACTGTGAATTTATGTTTGCTGAATTCAGGGAGGCTATGACAAGTTAGTTTGAAATGACAGACATGGGGCTGATGTCTAACTTCTTGGGCATAGAAGTGCAACAGACTAAAGATGGTATTTTTATTTCTCAAAATAAATATGCCAGAGATATCTTGAAGAAATTCAAGATGGAATCAGCAAGTCCGATGAAGACTCATGTTGCATAACGTCTTGAGTTAAAGAAAGAAGGAACGGGTGATGCGGTAAATCCTACTTATTTTAAAAGCATTGTTGGTAGTCTACGTTATTTAGCATCAACAAGGCAAATTCTGAAGTACATTAAAGGTACCCAGGATCATGGAATTTTCTATAAATATTCTGACAAGTGCAGACTTGTAGGATACACAGATAGTGATTGGGGGGGGTGATACTGAAACTCGGAAAAGCACTTCCGGTTATGTATTCTTTCTCGAGGGAGGCGTGTTTTCGTGGTCTTCAAAGAAACAACAAGTAGTTGCTTTATCTACAGCTGAAGCAGAGTATATGGCAGCAACCTCTACAGCGTGTCAAGCAGTTTGGCTTCGAAGAATGCTCGGTGAGCTGAACCACGAGCAAGATGGTCCGACAAAGATTATGTGTGATAATATGTCAGCGATTGCATTAGCCAAGAATCCAGTATTTCATGGCAGGAGCAAGCATATCGGGATTAAGTATCACTACATAAGAGATCTTGTCAAGAATGGAGAAATCGAACTTAAGTTCTGTGAATCAGAAGATCAGATAGCGGATATTCTTACTAAACCGCTGAAGGCAGAAACGTTCGAGAGATTGAAATCGATGCTTGGTATACGTAAATTATTTTGATCAATTTAAGGGAGACTGTTGAAATTATGTAAATTGATCAAAAATAATTAAAATAGACTAGTTTTAAAAATAAAAGTAAAAAATGGTATTCAAGAACATTGGTTGTCTTGCATGACAAAATTGATTTGTATAAGTTTGAATTTTCTTACATGCCATGTTTGATTATTTTTGTATGCCAATGTTCAATTTTTGGTGTAAGGTTTTAATATAAATAGGTTGTAGAACTCATTGTAAAATCATTCCAAAACTTGTATTAGAAATTACAAGTGTAGTATTGTAAGCTTTGAGTTTGAGTTAGCAAATATATTTTTCTTTCTCGTTATTTCATTTTTCGGTTTCAAATCACATAGTTTATTTCCGAGGATCATTATTTTTTTTTGGTTTCTACAGTGCGGTCTCTTCAAAATGTTGCTGCACCTGTGTTGGATCCTCCAAAAATACACTACATTTGAAGGATCCGATATGTCACACGCACCTGACTATATTTTCGGAGAGGTCAAGCAACATAGGTGCACACAAACTAGCCGAGATATATACCATTGTTGTTAAAAAAAACAACTAAACAAATCATACTTATACTATACATAACATACCTTGGTGCAATGTATAACTTGATGCAGCTGATTCTTCTTGTGATTTATATGATTCAGGACAGAATGTTGCCTCTGATGATTGAACCCCAAATCCTGAAACAGGAACAATTGCTTGATTTTCTTCTTCATTTGAGTTTCCTGTACTAGTAGTACTCTCATAATTTTGACAACTTGAAAATGAATTACTCAACACTTTTTGTCTTCTCAATTGATAGTTTCTTCTACGTCTAGCTAAATGTCTTTCCCTCTCCTCAAGACTCATTGTTTTCCTTCTCAATCTATCGCGAATTCGACGATGCTCTCGTTCTTTTTCTTTTTGTACATTTCGCCAATTCTTTACAACGTGCCATTCTTTAGTTTCAGATAACTCTTCAGTAGCCATTGAACCATGTATTGTTGAAGTTTTCACCAGTCTTGATTGCACTGCAACAAAAAAATTCATGCTTCAATCAGTAAAAAGGGACAGCAATCTTTAATGTTGGAATAAAATGAATCTGAATAGAGTATAGCCCTTGGCAAAGTGATCAAATCCAGTATGTGATGTGTACGGTTAGGCGCACGTCATGAGTTCCTACTTTGCCGTAGATAAAATGAATTTGAATAAAGTATAGCCTTTGGCAAAGTGATAAAATCCAGTATGTGACGTGTAGGGTTAGGCGCACGCCATGAGTTCAAACTTTGCCGTAGATAAAACATAGTAGTAACTACAGCAGGAACCAGTTTTATGAAAGGCGAAAGGAGCAAAAAACTCTAAGGTCTGGTCTCTGTCAGTCAAACCTCCTCAGAAGCGTGATTTGTGGTTTTAAATACAAATCAAGCGTGACCTTTAATGAAGAAAGATGCAAATAGATAAAAATCACAAATAGAGCTTTAATGAATACCAAATATATAGATAAAAAAACTAAAGAAAATTTGCAATAAAATAAAATATCAATTGTTGGGTTTCGCCTCTTCACGATTATGCTTGTTGGCAAAGAAAAGTATGTCATAGAGCCTTGATAACAATACCGAAACGCTCGCTAAGAGAGGCGAAACGCTTAACATATTTTGTGCCTCGCTTCAGGGCTTAAGTGTACTTTAAGCGCACCTTTAATAACACTGGGAGGGATAAAGTACACCTCTATATCGACTCAATCACTTCCTTTTTGTCTAGTTGGTGGAACTTATGAACAACAAAATACCAAAAATTTGACATGAAACTAATTTATTAAGAGAATTAATTAGGAGAAAGATAAATGTACAGGTAAAAGAGAAAAGAGTTATATCATGTCTAATATCATTGAAATATAAAAAGAAATACGAATTATATAAAGCTTGTAGCAAGCTATGATTTTCTTTACTGTACTAAGAATATTCAATAAGCTCTCAATAAAATAAACCCTACATACATATGATGCAAATGCCAATATCGGACACCGGATGAAAATCAAAAAATAAAAAAATTAAAAGAATTACCTTAACTCTATATCCCACGTCCTTAATCATCCATAACACACAAGTCTGCATCCATAGGTAAACACAGAAAAAAAAAGACTTTAATTTCTGAATAATCACGAAAAATCCAGGGGGGGAAATTCTTTATTTGAAAAAGCTCACAATAAATAAATAAAATTAATTCTTGATAGGGACTGAAAGACCTATCTGTGTTAATGGTGACTGAAGAGAGGAATTTGTAATTTCAGATTTAAGAATAGATAGAAAAGAAAGCTGAGCTGTTTTTTTTTCCCTTAATAGAAAAATAAATACAAACAAAATCTTTTAAACGCCATTTTTGGTTATTTGTTAGAGGTTCATAAAATTAACAAATTAGAATTTGCCACCTTCACACAAAAGGAACAAAAAGATGTGTTTTTATGCGAAATTTAGGGATATAGATCCATTTGGCTTGCTTTTTACATTTGTAACTGACTACTAATCAATTATTCGGTCCTCATTTTAGAATTTTTTTTTCCAAACTAGTGTTTGACCGTAAAAATTTCAATTTTCACTTGAAGATGAATTTGAAAATTTTCGGAAATTAAAAAAATTTCGAAAAAACTGTTTTCAAAATTTTTATTCAGACCACTCACAAAACGTCAAAAATAATCCAAAAATAAATTTATGTCCAAACACAATTCTAATTTTCCAAATTTTCACTTTGAAAAAGAAATTTACTTGTTTCTTTTTTTGAAATTTTGCAATTCTTTTGTCCAAACGCCCACTAAATTTTGTATTAAGTAAAATCTACTATACATTAATTGCTAATATTTCCTCCTAGGTTTTGCCTTCTTTTTCTTTTTTCCCAAATTTGATCCTTTCCTTTCCTTTTTTTTTTGGCTATTTTTACGGGGAGAAAGTAAGTATTTTATTTGTGAAATATAAGTTGGATTCCTTCTCCAATATGTCTTCTCAAATATTATAGAACTAGATGGTTGGTGCCCAACATTGCAATTTATGTTATTTACAGTACAAAGTTACTAAAAGGTTAGTTGCACAACTACAAGGTTACCAAAAGGGAAGAAAATAGTTCCATACTTGTGTCAATTATTTAGCAGTTTAGAAGATTACTGAAAGGAATTAATTCTATAATTCTAATTAAATATTAATATATTACAACTTCATATGCTGTACAAGACATAAAATTTGTATTTGCAACTCAGTACAGTCTTCATCTGCTTCCGTTAAGAGTACTCCATTTACATGTTGACAAAATGTGATGCATTCTTCATGATGTGATTGGTCTTCTTCTTTCTATGAGAAGAATATTGGTAGCTCAAGAATGATAAAGAAACTATCAAATGCAGAGGCGGAGCTAAGTTTTGAAGTTTAAGGGTTCAAGATTCTTGACCGTTTATGTCAATGGATTCTATATTAGTAATACATATATTTATGCAATAGATCTTTTTAAGACAAATACAGAGTTTGAACAAAAGTTATCGGGTTCGATCGAACCCGAAGCTTGTGCTCTAGCTGCACCCCTAATCAAATGTCAATAGCCATATAGCACAAGGTACCAATTTATACTACAAGCAAATTATGAGATAAAGGAGAGGAGACGAAAAAGAAGAATATCAATGCTTCCTATTCTTTTATAGGATAGGTCTCATTCTACTATATTGAGTAAATTCACCAAATTCCAATACTTGCAAATATTGACAAATTTTGGAAGATTTTTAAGTAGATTCTTCATAACTTGAGCAATTGTATCTAAAGAGTAGGTTTAATAACCATAAGCTAAACATAAATCATTTGGGTTCAAGGAGCTAATTGATACAGAGGATGACACTAAGCCTCATCTATCACTCTTTAATTGTAATGTTCTATCTAAATATGAGGTTAAACCATGTGCTAAGTTATAAAATGTGCTAGAGTCTAATGGCACAAATTTTTTTAAAAATATATGCTTTTACCTTCAAAATGTGTCTTGTCCTTGGATTTTCAAGAAAAGCTCTATCAACCTAGAAAAAAAACAGAAAAGATACATTCAAATTTAGCAAACTTTGACAAAATATTAACTCCAGAATCTAAAATGAAATACCTTTTCCAAAGAATAAAATAATTAAAGTAAATTTAGAAACACAAATCAGCAAAAATAATATAGCAAATTGACACTGAAACTATTGGTGGCCAATTCATCGAGAATGTCAACATGTGATAAATCACAACATGCATATCCAAGATGGAGCGATAAAATAATGAAATTAAAGAGCTTCTCTAAATCACAACATGCTTGTCCAAGATGGAGCGACTAAATAATGATATTAAAGAGTTTCTCGAGAGATACTGTAATCAAGTACGCCAATAATCCATATCGTAAATGTAAAACATATAAGAATATTTTTTTGACTCCATTAGGCAAGTGCCTTGGATTAGTTTTTATATTAATAAAAGAAAAGAAAAATAAAAATACAACAAAAAGAAAAAGTATAAATAAGGGGTACAATAGCACCGGTATTGTTACCCATATAACACAACCGGACTACCCTTATTGTACTAATCCTATCGAGGTATAAAATAACCTCACTAGCAAGTATGCAAAAAGAAAGAACTTGCTAAGAGTAAATGTTCAGTGATCATCACAGAGTTTATAGCATACTCTGTGATGATATTACAGATGATAATACTTATAAAATGGTAAAATAATACAACGTAACAACTTGAGACGTTGTCTTCTTTGTTGAAACTTGTGCATTCTCCAATTTGTAGCTTTTTTGCTTCTTCTTCCGCTTTCTTCAAATAATTTTCAAACTTTATCATTTATTTTTGGATTTATTTGACCTTGCGGAAGTGGTAGGTACACTCGCCTTTTGCTTTGCATTTCTCATTGGTGGTTTCCTAAGGACAACGTCTTGTGTTGTCCATCGTAACTGTTTAGCCTGCCATCCCAGCTTCTATCCTTTGTTGTAGTTTTCCTATTTTTCCCGCTATGCAATGGTGACAAATCGCCTTTCCACGCTTCCGCTGCCCGGAGTTAATTTAGAGTAATATCTTCCTCACCTTCTTCATAAACATCTCTGCCTAAATTTATAGGTTTTGGAATTTCTTGAAGAAAATCTTGTGATACCAAAGTGTTATCCTCTTTAGTGACCAAGACTGCGTTTGATTGATTTTTGTTATTGGTGTTGGTCATTCTTCCAGTGCTAGCAATATTAGGTGCACTTAAATTTTTGAAAGGTGTGGGACTTACCAACGCATCAAGTAGCATTCTATCATCCAAAGAGATTGTTGGTGCAGTTATTAGAGCAGTTGTGAGTGCATTTTCATTCACCTGTTGTCCACGTTCAGCAGTAGAAATAGATGAAGTGAACTGCTGCTGCTGCCCAGAATTCGTTGCTACTGCCTCTCCCATAAGCCTCGTTGTAGTTGTGGTTATTTCGCGATGTTGCTGCCTTGAGCTAGAGATAAAATCTGGAGCTGTTGCATTGAGCCTGCTTCCAGATCCTATCTTAGCGTAGCTACCTCCTTTTGGAGTTGGAGACACTACTAATGGTATCTCTTCATCACCACTACGTTCCTCACCATCGTCTGAAGATTCATCCACAAAATCAATTCCAAAATCTTCTTCTTCATCATCGAATTCACATTGTTGAATTCATATCTTGGAATTTATTGGTGGCTCCCTCACATTTTCTTTGATAATATCATTATCGTCTTCGTCATCCTCTTTACCTTGCTGTAACCAAAATTTGGATTTGTTCTCCTTTTCCTTCACAATCACACGCCCCACATGGCCCACCTCCTTTTCCAAAAATTGCTGCACGCCATTTCCTTTATGACTAAATGAGGATTTCTCTGCGTGACCTCCTTTTGAAATTGTAGGAATTGCATTTTTAATTCCTTTGAGTGGACCAACTGCCATATGCTTCTCTTTATCAAAAAACCATGGTCCTCATTTGTTGCACTTTGAATTAATTTACCATTCTTGGCAGCCTTTTGCATAGTCAAACTACCAAAAGTAACATTAGCATCACTAATGCTCAAAAGACCAAGCTGGACCGCATATTTTTGCTCTTGTTTGTCAATATTTTCGGCCATGTCTTTGTTCTTTTTAAAAATTTGCTGAATGGTATCATTCTCATAGTGTGCATGTGAGCCCACAAAATCAATTACATGTCTCACTTGATTGTTATTTCTTTGTTGCACACCAATACATCAACTCTTTTGACTTGATGAGCCCACACCAAAATCACGGTGTTGCTCCTTCACACTACCTAAGTGACCCATCTCCTTTTCTTTTACATCCATCACATGATCAAGATGGCCCACGTGTTTGACCACTGTTTGTTCATCCCTGTCACTTGGATCTGTTGCTGCTGCAACTGGAACGGATACACCACCATCAATAGTTGTCCCAACTTCTTGTGCTGAAAGACCATTTTTACCTACGATTACTTCATTACTCTCTAGTGGTATGTTAGCATTCCCTTTATCATTGATCACAACATCAGTTTTCTCTACTTGATCCCTTGGTACAACCCGTTATTCAGTAGAAACCTGTTCTGCCTCTTGATCCCTTGATTACCCAGCTCTTTTGGCATTGAGGTAATCCCTGGCATCACCTGTTAATTTGTCAAGCTTGCTCGAGCCTTCTACTACCTCCACATGATCTGCCTCTGTCGTATTTTCCTCGATCTTCTATCGACATGACTTTCACCATGACCTTGATGTTTACAAACAGTGCAGAAAAAAATTTTTGGTAGATTATCATAAACAATCTGTTGATAATGTTCGACCAACTTACCAGATTTTAAATCCCCAATCTTAATCTTGATCCTTTTAGGGTGCTTGTCTAGTAAGTCAAGCAGAACTTTAACCCTAGCCGTACTAGGTTGCGTTCTATCTTGTGTCGCTTTATCAACTGCTAAAGGTTTTCCAATCGCAGAGGCTATGGATATTAAAGATTTTTTTGCAAAAGAATTTGCTGGGAGATCAGGTAAAGATATCCAAACCAATGCTTTGGATGTTTCTTCTCTTGGATTAAATCTAATTGTCCATGGAAAAGTTCTAAAGAAGAACTCATCACCCTGAAACTTAACTTGACCAGTAGATTTTGACATTACTTGTACAAAATCTTCATAAAGATCAAATCTTACCAATATGTGCCGATATTCGAGCTGTCCAATATTGCAAAAACATTTGGCATCGAACTGTTTTGGAATCAACTGTCGTAGCTCCTGAAGATCAGGTTTTCCATACGAATGCTTGAGAATAACTGCTTGGTGTAACCCATCTTTGATGGTGAAAGAGTTTACCTCTTCAATGGTGAACTGAACAGCAGGTTCTCCATGTTCGAAACTTACTGGACAAAGCTCCAGTTTTGACGTTTTTGCAGCAGAAAATTTTCCAGCAATCTATGATGCATACGTTTGCTTGGAATTATTGTATGTTGGGTTTTGTAAGGTGTTTTGGATTGCCTCCCCCACAGCCAAAGGCTGGGGAGAGGTTGCCGCAGGCATGGCTGCCCCCTACGTGAAGAAGACGCTAGAGAGAGAAAGTCGTCGCTTCATGCAAGATGGAACTTATTGCGATGGTCTTCTCGAGTTATTTCAGGGTGTAACTCGGGTTTAAAAAAATAAGAACTAAACAATGAGATATGAATAAAAATTGAGTAGAAGAGAGATGCAGTAATTTGCCGGTGAAAATATTTTTGTAATGGCAGTTATCAAGTACATTTTGGTGAAGCGCCTAAAACAAAAAAATTATTTTGCAGTAATAACATTTTATTACCTTAAGACCAGTAGCCTCATGCATGTATAATTAAGCACCAGTATTTTTAACTAATAGATGTGGAAAGTAAATTAGTGGAATGAAATCTGAGGGCAACTCAAGTCACCCAAACACAACAAAAATTAGAATCAATATTCTCTAGAAAAATATCAATATTTGAAGTCTAATGCATCAGAGAAGCATTTCTTTGCTGATGATGGGTTTTTGTAAAGAAACATATTTCTGATAAGTTTAATTATAGTTTAATTGTAGGAAAATTATCAAACTAACTTTTTGATAAGGTATCAAACTAGTTTAATTATAGTTTAATTGTAGGAAAATTATAAAACTAACTTTTTGATAAGGTATCAAACTAACTTTTCTGATATATAATTAATACTCCTATTTACATTAATTATTCGTCACTGCCAACATAGTATAATATACCATAACACAAAAAGAAAGTATGAGGATGAAGGTGATCTTTCCCCAAAATAATATTGTCCAAAAAAAAGCACTAAAATTCTAATCCTACTAAATAAGAGATAGCACAAAAAAATGCTCAGATCGATTTTGACCCATATTTTCCTCTAGATCAACCCACAAAAATTCATCTAAAAAAAATAGCGGAAAGCTATTCATTATAGCAAATCTCAGTCAGAAATATTAAAGACAATACAATTTCAGCAAAAAAAGAAATCTAGTTGAAGAATAATCAGACGATCTAAGTAAAATTAGTCGATAGTGAGGGGAAAACTATGGACAAAAAAATTCGATAAAATTATTGACATGCATGTAGACAATCACCAAAAATACCCAAAAGTTCAAGATGTCCTAAATTTTATTTCGAAACAAGAAACATAAATATGAAATTTGCAAGTGCTAATTACTATAAATTAACTTTCACCATTCTTCTCAAGACATAGGTAACACATGCAATACATATGACAACTCAGTCAAAATCAGAGAAGACCAAACCCTAAAAATTAGACACCGAAAAATAAAACGTAAAAAGTAGAAAGAAATAAAAAAAAAAAAAAAGACCAACAGGAACCCAAAAGAAATAGAAACAAAGGCCCTGGGGATTTTTTTTAGAGAAATCGGCCTATTGTTCCTGAAAAATTAAAGCACAAAAGAAAGAAAGAGGAAGAAGAAGAAGAACCCAGGCAAAATTTAAGCAAAGAAACAAAAGTATATAAAAAGACATTAGAAGAAAACTTGAGGAGAGAGCCGTACTTTTTTCAGAGAAGAAGATGAAGTGCTTAGAACCTGTTATACCTCAGTTCAATCGAGCATCCAATAAGAATTCAGAAATAGAAGAAGAAATGAAATCTTTATTCAATTGCAAGAATAGTCACCTCCCTCGTTACATGCAATTGCTAAATGTATCAGAATTGAGAATGGTAGAAGACAAGAAGAATTAAGAAGGAGAAGAAGAATCTAGAAGAAAGAATTAGAGTGAAGGTAGTGGAACTGTAACAGAAAAATACCAACTAACTACCCCCTTCAACTAACTAATCAGTATTTATTTATTTCTACTGGGTTGCCTGAGGGTTGGTGAGATTGGGCCTTTCACTTGGCCCAGTTATTTTTGCCAGTCTATTATGTGGCCCAATATTCCAAATATCAGCCTTATCAGCTTATATGTTCTTCACTTTCCCAATTTGTAACATTCCCTACCTCTTCAAGAATGGCCTTGTCCTTAAGGTCGATTGTGAACCTGATGAGCCACAAAATATGAAAATTGATGTTTGATATACCCCCAATCTTTCCACGTAGCATCCTCCTCCTTAAGATTTGCCCAGTGAATCAGCACTTTAACCCCTACACCATTGTCAATATTCACCATTTTCCTTTGCACGATGGCCACCGATTGAATCAACACTTGACTGTTGGTATCACACATGGGTGACTGCAGCTGAGGTTCGATTGTTGGCCCTATCCGCTTTTTAAGCTGGGATACATGGAATACTGGGTGAAGCTGCGGTCCTTCAGGAAGGTCCAAGAGGTAAGCTATTGTTCCGATCTTCTTCAAGATTTTGTAGGGACCAAAATAACGAGCACAAAACTTGACATTCTTTCGAACCTCTATTAATGATAGTCTATATGGTTGTAGCTTAAGATATACTTGATCCCCAACCTCCAAAATTCTTTCTGACCTTGATCTATCAGCAAAGAATTTCGTGCGTGATTGTGGTCGAATCAGATTGTCCTTAAGTGTCTGTATCATATGCTGTCGTTTTGCTAAACTCAGATAAGCCATATTCTGCCCAGAATTAGGTAGTGAGCCTAAGGGTATCCGGGGAGGTGCATACCCATATAGTGCTTCAAAAGGTGTGATCTTGAGGGCGCTGTTTGTACCACCACTCTGCCATATGAAGCCACTTGACCCATTGTTTAGGATTATCAAAGTCCATAGCCCTTACGTAAGTTTCCATGCATCTGTTGAGTCTCTCTATCTGGCCATCACTCTGAGGATGATAAGCTGAACTTAAACTGAGTTTGGTGCCCATTGATCTGAAGAGATGCTGCCAAAAGTGGCTAGTGAAGAATGGATCTCTATCAGACACTATGGATCTAGGAATTCCATGCAATCTGTAAATCTCCTTGAGGAACAATTATGCTACCTCTTGTGCTGTAAAAGGATGTTTAAGAGGCAGAAAATGACCATACTTAGTGAACCTGTCAACCACCACTATGCTTTCTTCTGATTTGAATTAGGAAGGCCTTCTACAAAATCCATAGATATATCTTGCCATGCTTGTTCAGGAATATGAAGATGTTGTAGTAACCCAGGATAGTGCACATTCTCTGATTTCACTCTTTGAGAAATATCACATTCACTGACCCATTTTCAACTGTCAGCCTTCATATCGGGCCAATAAAAATGCAACTGTAGCCTCTTGTAAGTACCATGTTGGCCTGAATGTCCCCCCACTGTAGATTGATGTAGTGCTTCCCACACTTTCCTCCTCAATGTATTACTCTTTCTCACATATATCTTTTGATTGTATCTGATTATCTCTTGTTGTAATGTATAGTCTGAATTGTTTTGAGGAGTTGTTATCAATTTAGTTAACATATGAGTATCCTTAGGGTCACCTTCATAAGCTTGACTGATTTCCTCTAGCCAAGAAGGTTGTGTAGTAGAAATAGCCAGTAAGGTTGAGTCATCAATATCTTCATGTCCCCTCGATAGGGCATCAGCGGCCCTGTTTTCAGAACCTCTCTTGTACTGGATTTCATAGTCTAGCCCCAAGAGTTTAGTGAGGCCCTTATGTTGCAACACTGTAGTGACCTTCTGCTCCAGTAAATATTTAATGCTCTGGTGATCTGTTCTCACAATGAAATGACCACATTGTAGATAATGTCTCCATTTATCTACTGCTGTTAAAACTTCCATAAACTCCTTCTCATATGTAGACAATCCTCTATTCCTTGTAGCTAAGGCCTTGCTTAAGTAGGCTATAGGTCTGCCCTCTTGCATTAGGACATTACCCATCCATGTAGAACATGTATCTATTTCCACAATAAAGGTCTTGGTGAAATCTGGTAGTGCTAATACATGTGTTGTGGACATAGCATTCTTCAGATTTTGAAAGGCCTCTTCTGCAATTTCATTCCATTGAAATTAATTCTTCTTAAGTAGGTCAGTCAATGGCCTACTAATAATACCATAGGATTTCACAAATCTTCTGTAATAGCCTGTAAGACCTAGGAACCCCCTGAGTGACTTGACTGACTTAGATGTATGCCAATTCACCATAGCTTCTATCTTGGTAGGATCAGTAGCTACCCCCTGACCAGAGATTATATGACCCAAAATACTCTACCTTATCTTGCCCAAAAGCACATTTGGAAAGTTTAGCATAAAGTTTTTCCCTCTGTAAAACTTGAAACACCTGTCTGAGATGATCCACATGACTGTCCACTGTTGGACTGTAAACTAAAATGTCATCAAAGAAAACTAGAAGAAACTTTGTAACGACCTGACCCGTCGTCCCGTGTATTTCCGCCCTGTTTTTCCCTTTTTATGCTTCTATATGTTTTAATATATGTATTTGGAGAGTTTGGAGTAATTCGGATGAAGTTCGGATATAAATGAGACAATTAGTCTCTTTAAGAGGAAGTCAGTTTGGAAAAGTCAACCGAACATTGACTTATGAGTTAGAGGGCTCGGAATGGATTTCCTATGATTCGAGTAGTTTCTGATGATGATTTATGACTTAAGAGCAAAATCAGAACTCAATTTGGAGGTCCGGTGTAGAATTAGGTATGGATCGGCTAAGTTAGAAATTTGGCGAAGTCTGGTTGATAGGTGATATTTTTATCTGAGGGTCGGAATGAAATTCCGACATTTGCAGTAGCTCCGTTAGCTGATTTTTGATATGTTTGCAAATTTTCAGATCATCCAGAGGTGTTTATGTCGGGTTTTGGAGCAAATGCAAGTTTCGGAAGTTTTAGTTTAGCTTAGGCTTGAATCTGTGGAAATTGGGTGATTTTGATGTTTGTGATAGTATTTTTGTGTTGCAAGCAAGTTTGAATGAAGTAATGGGACATATTTATGCATTTGGTTGGGGTCCCGAGTGCCTCGGGGTGAAATCGGATGATAAAAACGAAGAATTTTGAAAATGCAATAGGTCTGTTGCACAAGCTTCTGGTATTTCTGTGGAAGCGGAAGAATTACCGCAAAAGAGGCTACCGCGGAAGCGGTAATAGATCGCAGAAGCAGTCTTGGTCCAGCTGGGCGACCGCAAAAGAGGCCAAGTCGACCGTGTAGGCAGAGACCGCGAAAGCGGTTATTGACCACATAAGCGGTCTCAGTCGACTCAAGGGAGGCTGCAAAAGCGGTTTATTGACCGCAGAAGCGACCACAGGTCAAAAATGGTGATTAGGACTGGAAGCCTAAGAGAGAGTAAAATGGTGATTTGAAAGGGTAGACGGACTTCGTTTTTGTTAAACCTTATATGTATGGATTCGTGACGAGACGAAGAATCCAAAGATGTTACTTTTCAAATTTTTTGAGAAGTGGGCCCGGGGTTCGGGTTTTACCAACTTCGTGATTTTCAATGTTTTTCGAATAACTTCAATTGGGTTATGTTTATTTAGCCTATAATAACATGTTCGTTGTGATTTTTAATAGATTCGACGCTCGTAGGAGAAGATTCGAAGGGAAAAGGCATTCTGGCTAGAGGTGAGTAGTTTGTATTGATGATGGCTTGAGGGTTTGAAACCCCGGTTCATCACATCATCACGCTATGTTAGGGCGTGACTCGCACCCCATGGCACGTGCGGGATGGTATATGATTTGGGATTGTGACTTGGTCCATCCCGAGAGCGAAATATAAATTATTGGTGGCTGATATGCACATTGTGTTGTTGATAATTGGGCTTAATGCCATATTTGGGGCCTTGTGCCGATCTGTAGTACCCGTCTAGGGTGAATAACAGTGTGATAACATGATTTTGCATAATCATTGATCTCTGTCCTGTATTTAATCACCGTAATGAAATGCTAAGTCATTTTTTCCTGAAATTAAATAATTAAATTATATTTGCCGTAAAAATCGGAAAGATGGGAATTTAGATTGAATCTGTTTATGTGACTCATATGCATATTGTGGACTGAGCATGGGTCGGGCTGCACGATCCGCAACGGATATATATTGATGTTGCGCTTGGGCTGAAGGAGCCCCTCCGGAGTCTGTACACACCCCCAGTGAGCGTCGTCGACGTTAAATGGATCGGGCTGCACTTTCCGCAGCGAATTCATGTGCATTGCATTCCATTTTTATCTGATACTTGGTTGTTATTGTGATATTGTTATACTGTTAGCCTGTAGCTAAGTTATAGGATGGTTAGTTATAGCTTTGCATTGTGGTTTTTTCATGGATTTCTTAATTTTAGTCATTTTCTATACTTATTATTCTCTAAGTCAGTAGTACTCACCCCTACTCCCTGCACCTTGTGTGCAGATTCAGGTACACCAGAGGCTTAGCTGATTCTCGTAGTCTCCAAAGATATTTCTAGAGTCGTTGAGGTAGCTGCATGACGTTCGCAGGAACTGGCTGCTCTTCATTATTTCTTCATTTCATTATTTTTATATACTATCTCAGATTTTGATTTTGGTATTCAGACACTATTATATTATTTGGTTTTGTTTAGAGGCTCTAGGCTTGTGACCCCCAAGTCATAGGGGCGTGGTTTCGATTTTCGTACTTATCTTTTTTTATTATATTATTAACCTTCTTGGATTATTATTATTTTGTTATTCTGATTTTGAGACTTAAATGTTAAACCAAAGTGAAAAGTTAGTCAGGCTTACCTAGCTTTAGGGCTGGGTGCCATCACGACCGGGTTGAGTCATGACAAGTTGGTTTCTAAGCATAGGTTACTAGGCCTCACGAGTCATGAGCCTGTGTAGTAGAGTCTCTTTTATGGGTGTGTCGTGCACCACACTTATAAGCAGGAGGCTACAGAGCGTTTAGGAAACATCTCACTTTCTTGAAATTCATATCATGCGGTTTGATAATGTGAAAACTAAAGTTCTTAATTCTATTCTGTCGCAGATGGCGAGAATTTGCGCTAATGGACGTGGAGGACGACCGCCAGTACCACCTGCTAAGGCCGTGGACGCGGTCGTGGTGCTGGACGAGGTGGACCAGCAGGGGCAGCACCTGCAGACCTACCAGCTGCCCAGGTCCAGGATCAGCCTCCAGCTGTTGATGCTCCAGCTACACCTATTCAGGCACTGGCAGTGCCCATCGTGATTCCTGGTCTCCAGGAGGCTTTGGCCCATATTTTGCCCATCTGCACTGGCCTGGCTCAAGCGGTTTCAGCCACTACAGCAGCGGCTACTTCCCAGACCGGCGTTGGTCATCAAACCCCTGAGGCTCGCACTCCCGAACAGGTTGTTCAGGGCTTGCAGACACCTGGGGTAGCTCCAGTTGCTCTAGTTCAGCCAGTTCCGCCAGTTGATCTAGTTCAGCCAGTTGCACTGATTGTTCCAGTTGCGCTGGTCGCACCTGTTCCAGCTCATGTCGTCCAAGCTATGTCGGATGATGAGCAATGGCAGTTGGAGAGGTTTGGAAGGCTCCAGCCTCTGACTTTTAGTGGTGCTGAGGGCGAGGATGCCCAGGGTTTTCTGGATAAATGCCAGCGTATGCTTCGCACGGCGGGTATTCTGGAGTCTAATGGAGTGGCTTTTGCCACTTTTCAGTTCACAGGAGCTGCATTTACTTGGTAGGAAGAGTTCGAGAGGCATAGGCCTATTTGTTAGAATATACGCTTAATGCTAGAGGGGGGTGAATAGCGTTATAATAAAAAACAATGTAAATTTGCGGAATTTAAAATTGCAGGAATAACGTAAGTGCAGTAATTAAAATAGTAAGGAGAGAACACACCGAATTTTATCCTGGTTCACCACAACGTGTGGTTAGTCCAGTCCCCGAGAGACTCTCTCGAGTTTTACACTAACTTCGTTAAGCTTACGGGTGCCTAACAAACCGTTACACTTACTCGTAGATATACACTCTACAAGACTTCAACCTGCTCGAGGATACCGCACCTCAAGACTTCGAACCAAGGAACTACTTTTCCTTCTTACAACAAGGGATTAGAATATCCCTTCAAGTGTGTACAAACACTTAGCACTCAAGACAAGACTCTCTTCATAGAGTAGATATGAGTAAAAACGATGCGCTCAAGAACACAACAACTTAGTCAAGATTTTGGCTCTCAAAAAGCTATGAAATGAATATAAAATGATGGATATGAGAGTATGTAAACTTAAGCAAGAATGTAATCAGTTGTTGTACTTAAAAGAGTGATTTTGAGGTGTATTTATAGTGCTCAAAGTCACCAAGACCGTTGCTTAATTGCCAATCACTAATTGCTGATTTTGTGCTTGCATAATCGATTATATGATCTGCATAATCGATTATCTGCAGATCGTTCAAAAATCATATGCGGATTTTAAGCATAATAATCGATTATTCAAGTACATAATCGATTATCAGTTAACGTTAAAAAATCGGATGCAGATTCTGTGCAAGCATAATCGATTATTGTCTTGTGTATAATCGATTATATTTCAGCGTTTTAAAAATACTTTGGCAACGGTCTTAACATAATCGATTACCTAAAAGACATAATCGATTATTTTGCTGTATTGAAAAATCCGGTTATACACTGTCTGGACATAATCGATTATCAGAAAAGACATAATCGATTATTTTTTTGTTTTGCAAATTTCGGTTAACACTGTCTTAACGTAATCGATTATAAGTAAGACATTATCGATTATATTGCTGTCTTGAAAATTTCGGTTAACACTGTCTTAACATAATCGATTATAAGAAATACATAATCGATTATTTATGTCCAGATTTGAAAAACATGTTTGAAAATCATTTTGGCTAAAATGAAAATGTTTGAAAATCATTTTGGTTTAACTCAATGATGCATGAAAATGATTTTACGAAAGAAGCCAAGACTTGAATAAGTTGTCGGATCAAGATCACACTATAAAGTGATTCATTTATAACTTTGTTGATATTCTTGATCTTGCTCTTTGTTTCTCATGTTCTTGGACTTTGTCATATGTCAATGTTCCATGCGCGTCGGTTTGTCATTTATCAAAACCTACAGAAATGAACACACGTTTAGTTTTAGCGACTTGAGAACGTGTTTCAACAATTTCCCCCTTTTTGATAATGGCAAACCAATATCGGGATATGCATAAGATAAGTATAAGTTCCCCCTCAATTTATGCCAATATGTATTAGTGAGTGAGCATAGACCTTATTCTTCCCCCTTTTGACATTAGCAAAAATAATGAACTTTCATTAAAAATATTAAACATACATGAGAGAGCAAGAAATAGACAGAATATAATTCAAACGATACATAAAAAATTTATTATTCATTGTCATCATTAACATCCGGCTCGGCATCCGGCACTCCATCCGGAAGAACAATTTGGGCATATGGATAGTTGACATGATCAAAGTACCCATGAAGCTCATAAGTCAAACGAGTGACGTTTTGATCAATACGAGCCACTGAGGTTGACAAAGAAGCAAGTTGGTCCGAAATTGTTTGAAGAGTAGGAGCTTGAGGACGACGTATTTGAGTAGGAGGAGGAGGATGATTTTCACCAATATTGGAAAATGAAGATTCTTGAATTTCCCAATGCTTTGTTGCCTTTTTGTGTGGACCGACAGAGGTGTCGATACCGGAGGCTTCAAAAATAGCCATTATGGCAAAAGCATATGGGAGTGGCTTATCGTCCCAATTACATCATACATGTGAGTCATGACGAACTGGCACCAATTGATGCGAGCCCCGGTGATAATTGCATGTAAGAGTTTTGAATCCTCATGAGAGAGAGTGGTATGATTGAATTTTCGGGGTTTGAGAACTCGGGTGATGAAATAAAATATTAGACGATATTCTGGGCGCATGTGCGTAATAGTTGGGCGACGATTCTCCGGACAGTCGCCAATACCAATTGGTGGAAAAGAAGTTGTTCATCAAATAAAGCGCCTGCTTCTCTAGTGTAGAGAGAAATGTCTTCACCATTTCGTGGAAGGTTAGTGAGGAGTTGCAAGTTTTCCTCATTTACAAAGATTGGAACTCCATTGATGCTAGAGACAAGGTCACCATCTTCGTCCTTCTGTAGATTTGAATAGAAGGCACGGATTAGAGCAGGGTGAATGTAAGGAGTTTGAAGATATAGAAAGTCAATGAGTTGGCTTTGTATAAGAATATTTTCTGTTGATGGGGGTGCGCTATTTCGAAGATATCGAGTAGTTGAAAAACGAGACGGAAGGATTTCTCGATTCTCAAATTTTTCAATGAATCGAAGAAGTTTGGGTTGAGCATCAAAACGCAAATAAGAGCCGTCTTTATAGTGGAAAACGGGTGGAGGAGCGGCGGAAGAGGAGGCAATTTGTTTGCCGGAACGAGAGCGTTTAGAGTGCTTGCTTGCCATTAGTATGAAGAAATTGGAGTTGTTTCAAAAGTTTGAAGGCTTTGGAAGATTGTTTGAAGCTAAGAGTGAGGTGTGAAGTGAGAAATTTGAAGGATGAAAACATCTATTTATAGAATTGAAGAAGTGAGGCATTTATGGAGCAAAAAGCTGCAGATTTATTAAGCCAAACGGTTATGAACGGTAACAAAAATTTGAATACTGACCGTTGGTAATCGATTATGGAGGCTGAATAATCGATTATTTCCAATATTTTGAATTGTAGTCAGAGAAGAAATCGATTATGCGATAGGAGATAATCGATTATTTGAAGACAGAAGTATTATGAGGGTCCGGGCTCGGGGAATAATCGATTTTGGTTAATATGATAATCGATTATTTCAGTCCAGTGAAGTGACGAAAAGCCGAGACGATAAAAGATAATCGATTATGCAGTACTAAATAATCGATTATTATAAAACCTGTAACACTGAATCTCAACTTAATCGATTAGTAATATATGATAATCGATTATTGCCAAATTCCTGCAAACCGAGATGTTAGAAATAATCGATTGTTCTTAGTCAATAATCGATTATTTGTTACCAGTGCCCGAAAATTCCCCCTGTCTTTGGGGCGATACCTGCAAAAAATAATTAGGCGCCTCCGACGCTCAAGTTAGTAATTATTTAAAGAAAAATGCAATGCATGAATTAGATCATCGTGGAGTCAAGAATTCCGAGTTCACTACGAATGCGGAAAAAGGACTCTTTCTCTAATGGCTTTGTGAAGATGTCGGCCAATTGATTTTTGGTTTCAACAAAGTCAATTTCGACATCGCCCTTGAGAACGTGATCTCTTATAAAGTGATGTCTAATTTCTATGTGTTTCGCTCTTGAGTGAAGAATAGGATTCTTCGTCAAGCTTATGGCGCTAGTATTGTCACATCGAAGAGGAACATGATCAATACTAAGACCATAATCCGAGAGTTGTTGCTTCATCCAAAGGATTTGAGCACAACAACTCCCCGCGGCTATATATTCAGCCTCGGTTGTGGATAACGCAACACTAACTTGTTTCTTGCTAAACCAAGAAACTAAGGAGCTACCGAGCAAATGGCAAGTGCCACTAGTGCTCTTGCGGTCCAATTTGCAACCCGCAAAATCGGAATCGGAATAGCCAACAAATTGGCATGAAGAATCTTTGGGATACCATAGTCCCACATTTATTGTTCCAACAAGATACTTCATAATCTGTTTTATCGCAGTTAAGTGTGACTCCTTCGGACATGATTGATATCGAGCGCATAAACACACGCTAAACATGATGTCCGGTCTACTAGCAGTAAGATAGAGAAGGGATCTGATCATACCTTGATACTTCTTGGTGTCTACTTCCTTACCTTTCTCATCTTTGTCAAGATGGTCGGATGTACTCATTGGAGTGGCCATTGCTTTGGCGTTGCTCATTTCAAAACGATTTAGCAACTCCTTGCAATATTTGGATTGGCAAATGAAAGTTCCCTCTTTCATTTGTTTTACTTGCAACCCCAAGAATAAGTTTAGCTCACCCATCATTGACATTTCGAATTCGCTAGTCATTAACTTAGAGAATTCCTCGCATAGAAAATCATTAGTAGCACCAAAAATAATATCATCGACATAAATTTGAACTAATAGAATGTCATTGTTTTAATTTTTGATAAAAAGTGTGGTGTCGACTTTCCCCCTTTCAAACTCATTGTCTAAAACATATTTACTTAGACGTTCATACCAAGCTCGAGGAGCTTGTTTAAGACCATATAAAGGCTTGAAGACATGGTCGGGAGATGTAAAATCTTCAAAGCCCGGGGGTTGTTCAACATACACTTCCTCTTGAATAAACCCATTGAGGAAGGCACTTTTGACATCCATTTGAAATAATTTGAAATTCATAGATGATGAAAAAGCAAGTAATAAACGAATGGCTTCTAGGCGTGCAACGGGTGCATAGGTTTCTTCATAATCAATGCCTTCTTCTTGATTATATCCCTTAGCAACTAGTCTAGCTTTGTTTCTAGTGATTATACCATTTTCATCTAATTTATTCCGAAAAACCCATTTTGTACCAATTATGGTGTGATTATCGGGTCTTGGCACCAATTCCCAAACATCTTTACGTTTGAATTGGTTAAGCTCCTCTTGCATTGCCAAGGTCCAATGCTCATCCCCAATTGCTTCAGAAATGGTTTTAGGTTCTATTTGTGAAACAAAATCCATATGTCCTACGGTGTCTTTAGGAAGATTTCGTGTACTTACCCCTTTCTCGATGTTGCCAATTACCTTGTCAAGAGGATTGTCTTTAGACGTCCTCCAAGCCTTAGGCATCATCGATTCTTCTTCTTGTGGTGGTACTTCTTCCGAAGGTTGTTCCATGACTTCATCTTGAACTTCCTTTGGATCCTCCTTTTGTACCTTGTCTTGAAGATTGATTTTCTTTAAAGCATCTGCAAGATCAACACAAGAATCCTTTCTCGCCAAGCGAGCATCATTTTCACAAAATACTACATGAGGAGATTCCTCAACAATTTTGGTTCGATTATTAAAAACTCTATATGCTTTGCTACGGATGAGTAACCAAGAAAAATTCCTTCATCAGATTTTGCGTCAAATTTTCCCAAGTTATCTTTTCCGTTGTTGTGAATAAAACATTTACAACCGAAGACTCTAAGATGGGAAAGATTTGGTTTCCTTCCCTTATAGAGTTCATAGGGAGTTTTCATGAGTATCGGTCTAATGATAGCTCTGTTTAAAACATAGCTTGCGGTACTCACGGCATCCGCCCAAAAATATTTGGGAATTTCGGCCTCATCGAGCATGGTTCTAGCCATCTCTTTGAGACATCGATTTTTACGTTCTACCACTCCATTTTGTTGTGGTGTACGTGGAGCCGAAAAGGTATGTTCAATACCGAGTTCGTCACAAAAATCCGCGAAGATATTATGATCGAACTCTCCCCCATGATCACTTCTTATGGAAGTGACGGTCGTGTTCTTTTCATTTTGAACACGTTTAAGAAAACTTTTAAAAGCTTGAAAGTCATTACTTTTATGAGCAAGAAATAACATCCATGTACATCTAGAATAGTCATCAACAATAACAAAAGCATAAAGATTACCACCATGACTTTTAATTCTAGAAGGTCCGAAAAGGTCCATGTGTAGAAGTTGTAAAGGTCTAGTGGTTGAAACAACATTTTTGGATTTAAAAGAAGCCTTTGTTTTTTTCCCTTTTTGACATGAATCACAAATAGAGTCTTTTTCAAATTTCATGTTTGGAAGACCAATTACTAAATCTTGTGAAACTAGTTTGTTTAAAAGATTCATATTTACATGAGCTACTCTACGATGCCATAACCACATGTCGTCTTCTTTACTCATAAGGCAATTTACAAAACTTGATGAAGAATTTTCAAGATCAACCATATAGATATTATCCATTCTAATACCACGAAGAATAATTTTGAAATCACTACGACGGATAACTAAGCATTCTTCGGAGTCAAACAATACAAAATTTCTCTTGTCACATAATTGACTTATGCTCAAGAGATTATGTTTAAGACCTTTAACTAGCAAAATATGCTTAATGGAGGAGGATTCGTCCTTACCGACCGATCCAATGCCGATAATCTTTCCTTTGTTATTGTCTCCAAAAATAACATTTCCTCCTTCCGTGGGTTTTAGTTGAAGGAATTTTGATGCATCCTCGGTCATATGTTTGGAGCATCCACTATCAAGGTACCAAAGTACACTTGATCCCTTCAAACACACCTACAAAACAAATTAATGAGATTTTGGTACCCAAGCCATTTTGGGTCCTTGTGTGTTAGGTGCAAAATATTGGTGTGATTGTCCTGCAGTGGAATGTCTATGTCTGGTGAAGCATGCAGGAGCAATATGTCCAATTTTATTGCAATAATGACAAATGACATTCGGATTGTACATTCTTCTAGGATGATAATAATTTGGGGGTCTAAATTTATTCACTCTATTTTTAGGAACATAGTTTTGACGTAGTTTTCGAAAATTTTGTCTAGGTGGTGTATACATGCCAACATTTCTTCTAGCATCCACTATATTTTTAGGAATATAGTTTTGATGTGGTTTTCGAAAATCTTGTCTAGGTGGTCTATACATTCCAATATTTCTTCTAGCATTTGTTCTAGGATGAGTTGCAATTCTAGGATTAAAAATTCTAGGTTGAGTGCTGACATTTATTTTGTTTTGCCTAAGTTGAGTCTTAGGTGGTTTAGAAATGGACTCAACTTTTTCTTTTGGCTCGTGTTTAAAGCCTATACCGTGCTTAGTGGATTTCAAATTTACAAGCACTTCATTGAGATTTTTGTGTGAAGAATTGAATTTGTGCAAAGTGCTTCTAAGACTTTCTACTTCTTCCTTTAGAGATTTGCAAGAAGTACAATCCTTATTTGAGCTTTCGGGTTTATCGGCGCTTCTTTTGCCATAAAACTTGTTTTCCTCTTTCAATTTCTCATTTTCAAGAGTTAGTTTTTCAAAATCCTTTTCTTTTGAAGAAATGAGTTTTCTTAAATCTTTTATAGATTTAGAAGCGCTAATAAACTCTTTATATAACTCATCAAATGCATCTTGCATTTCTTCTAAAGTGAAATAGTTCTTAGAAGTGGTACATACCTCATTTTGAGTTTCTTCGTGTGCCATAAGACACAAGTTTGCGGTCTCGTTTCCTTCTCCATCACTTGATTCATCTCCGGAGTCGCCTCCCCAAGAGATGTATGCTCTTTGTTTCTTGACGGGTTTCTTCTCCTTTTTGATATTTGGACAATTTGACTTGATATGCCTGATTTCTCCGCATCCATAGCACTTTAATTAGTCTCCTTGTTGCTTACCTTTTCGTTCATGCTTCTTTTGCATGAACTTGTGAAATTTCTTAATAACGAGTCCGAACTCGTTATCTTCGTCGCTTGAATCCTCATTTGAGGTTGAGCCGTGCTTGCTTTAAGGGCGATTCTTCGTTTCCTTTGATCATCCAAAGGAGGGTTAAGAATAGTAGATTCATAGGTTTTGAGATTACCTCTAAGCCCGTCGATTGTGATATTTGTAATGCCGATTGATTCTTGAATAGCGTCGGCTTTGGAGCGCCATTCCGGAGTGAGACTTCGAAGAATTTTACGGACAAGTTCCCTATCCGTGAAGGTATTCTTAAGAGCATGAAGATCATTAACGATTTTTGAAAATCGTTCGAACATATCATCTATCTTCTCGTTTTCCTTCATATGAAAAAGTTCATATTCATGGGTTAGAAAATCTATTTTAGCTTCTCTTACCTGGTTCATACCTTCGTAGGTGATTTCCAATTTATCCCACATTTGCGTAGCCGTGGTGCAACATGATATTTTCCGATAATCATCAGGATTTACCGCACAGTACATCATGTTGATGGCTTTTGCGTTGTTCTCCACTTTTCTAATATCGTCTGCGTTATACTCATCTTCCGATTTTGGCACCATTTCATTTTCTACCTTTTTGGTTGGAATTTGCTCTCCATTCTTGATAATTTTCCACAGTAGAAAATTATTTGATTGGATAAATATTCTCATCCTTTCCTTCCAATACGAATAGTTTGTGCCATCGAATAGTGGTGGCCTTGTGAAGCATTGTCCTTCACCTAGTCCTGCATAAACGTTACGAGTAGAAGCCATGGATTGTTTCTCTCAAACTGTTAAGTCTTTCAGAGAGTTAGGATCTGATACCAATTGTTAGAATATACGCTTAACGCTAGAGGGGGGGTGAATAGCGTTATAATAAAAAACAATGTAAATTTGCGGAATTTAAAATTGCAGGAATAACGTAAGTGCAGTAATTAAAATGGTAAGGAGAGAACACACCAAATTTTTATCCTGGTTCACCACAACGTGTGGTTAGTCCAGCCCCCGAGAGACTCTCTCGAGTTTTACACTAACTTCGTTAAGCATACGGGTGCCTAACAAACCGTTACACTTACTCGTAGATATACACTCTACAAGACTTCAACCTGCTCGAGGATACCGTACCTCAAGACTTCAAACCAAGTCTTGACATAATCGATTATCAGAAAAGACATAATCGATTATTTTCTTGTTTTGCAAATTTCGGTTAACACTGTCTTAAAATAATCGATTATAAGTAAGACATAATCGATTATATTGCTGTCTTGAAAATTTCGGTTAACACTGTCTTAACATAATCGATTATAAGAAATACATAATCGATTATTTATGTCCAGATTTGAAAAACATGTTTGAAAATCATTTTGGCTAAAATGAAAATGTTTGAAAATCATTTTGGTTTAACTCAATGATGCATGAAAATGATTTTACGAGAGAAGCCAAGACTTGAATAAGTTGTCGGATCAAGATCACACTATATAGTGACTCATTTATATCTTTGTTGATATTCTTGATCTTGCTCTTTGTTTCTCATGTTCTTGGACTTTGGCATATGTCAATGTTCCATGCGCGTCGGTTTGTCATTTATCAAAACCTACAAAAATGAACACACGTTTAGTTTTAGCGACTTGAGAACGTGTTTCAACACTATTGGGGCAGCGCCCCTCACTTGGCAGCAGTTCTCCATGGTATTATTGGAGAAGTATGTGCCCCAGTCTCACATGGACGAGCTGCGTCGTCAGTTCAAGTGTCTGACTCAGGGTGATATGTCAGTGACTCAGTATGAGTTACGGTTTACTTAGCTGGCTAGGCATGCCATGTGGATGATCCCGACAGATAGAGAGAGGATCAGAAGATTTATAGATGGCCTTAACTATCTTATCTGTATATTTATGACAAGAGAGAGGGCCACATCAGCTACTTTTGAAGAGGTTGTCGATGCGGCTCGTCTGATTGAGACAGATCTCCACCAGGAGCGTGTGGAGAGAGAGGCCAAAAGGCCTCGGGGTTCAGGTAATTTCAGCGGCACTCCATCTAGGGGCCATTTCCAGCAGGGTAGAGGTCATTCCTTCAGGCCTCCTCAGTCTGGATGCACAGAGTCTAGTGAAGCCTCTTCAGGCTGGGGCCATGAGGGTCATCAGCAGAGCTAACCTGCATTGAGTGCTCTTCCAGCTCAAAGCTCTGCTCCTGCTCCGTCAACTCAGGGTTCGTCCACAGCGAGGGGTTCTCATCAGTACCCTTCTCTTACTTCAGTTTGTTACTATGATTGTGGTGAGTTGGGTCATGTAAGGAGGCAGTGTCCTCAACCCCGCAATAGGCAGCCTCAGCAGGGGATCGGCCCTCATCTTCTGCACAGGTTTCTTTAGCTTCCACTTAGACAGCTAGGGGTGGAGGCCAGGCGTCCAGAGGTCATCCCAGGGGTTAGGACCGTACTGGCGGTGTCGAGGCCCATTTTTTTGCCCTTCCAGATCGGAATGACGCTATTGCCTCGGATGCAGTTATCATAGGTATTATCTCAGTCTGCCACAGGAACGCGTCTGTCTTATTTGATCCCAGATATACCTATTCATATGTATCATCTTATTTTGCTCATCATTTGGGTACGACCCGTGGTTGTCTTTCCTTGCCCGTGCATGTATCTACCCCAGTGGGTGATACTATTATTATGGATCATGTCTATCGATCCTGTCTGGTAACTATTGGGGGTCTTGAGGCCCGAGTTGATTTATTATTATTGAGCATGGCAGATTTCGATGTAATTTTTGGTATGGATTGTCTATCTCCGTACCATGCTATTCTGGGCTGTCATGCTAAGACAGTTACACTAGCTATTCCGGGTATTCCGAGGATCGAGTGGCGAGGTGTGACTGACTATGTACCTAGCCGGGTTATTTCTTTCTTAAAAGCCCAACGGATGGTTGGCAAGGGGTGTTTATCATATTTGGATTTCGTGAGAGATGTGGAAGTTGAGGCTTCTAGCCTTGATTCGGTTCCCGTTGGTAGGGATTTCCCTGACGTATTTCCAGCGGACTTACCAGGCATGCCGCCGGACAGGGACATTGACTTCGGCATTGATCTGGTGCCAGGCACTTATCCCATCTCTATTCCTCCTAATCGTATGGCACCAACAAAGTTAAAGAAATTGAAAGGACAGCTTTAGGAACTCCTGGATAAGGGGTTCATTCGCCCGAGTGTATCACCTTGGGGTGCACCAGTGTTGTTTGTAAAGAAGAAAGATTGCACGATGAGAATGTGCATTGACTACAACAACTGAATAAGGTGACAATGAAGAACAAGTACCCACTACCCCATATTGAGGATTTATCTGATCAGCTTCAGGGAGCGAGGGTATTCTCTAAGATTGACCTTCGATCTGGCTATAACCAGCTAAAGATTAGAGAGTCAGAGATTATGAAAACGGCTTTCTGGACAAGATATGGGCACTATGAGTTTCTAGTAATGTCCTTCGGGCTGACTAATGCCCCAGCCGCATTCATGAACTTGATGAACAGTGTGTTTCGGCTTTATCTGGATTCCTTCATGATTGTGTTTATTGATGATATACTGGTGTATTCGTATAGACAGGAGGAGCACGTGCAACACCTAAGGGTGGTCTTGCAGATATTGAGAGAGAGGAGAATCTTTATGCAAAATTATCTAAGTGTGAATTCTGGCTTAATACTGTGACTTTTCTGGGACACGTGGTGTCCAGTGATGGTATTCAGGTCGACCCAAAGAAGATTGAGGCGGTGCAGAGTTGGCACAGACCGTCCTCAGCTACTGAGATTCGGAAACTCCTCGGGTTGGAGGGTTATTACCGCGGATTTGTTCAAGGTTTCTCATCTATTGCTTCGCCTTTGACGAAGTTGACTCAGAAGAATTCTCCTTTTGTGTGGCCAGATGAATGCGAGGAGAGCTTCCAGAAGCTCAAGTCGGCTTTGACCACAACTCCGATATTAGTATTACCATCAGCTTCAGGCTCCTGCACGGTGTATTGTGATTCTTCAAGAGTTGGTATCGCTTGTGTGTTGATGCAGGAGGGTAGAGTGATTGCGTATGCTTCTCGTCAGCTAAAGCCCGATGAGAAAAACTATCATGTACATGATATAGAGTTAGCTACAATTGTGCATGCCTTAAAAATTTGGAGGCATTATCTTTATGGTGTATCTGGTGTGGTATATGCGGACCATCGCAGTCTTCAGCAGTTGTTTAAGCAGAAGGATCTTAATTTGAGACAGCGGAGATGGCTGGAGTTACTCAAAGACTATGATATCACCATTTTGTATCATCTCGGGAAGGCCAATGTAGTGGCCGATGCCTTGAGCTGGAAGGCTCTTAGCATGGGTAGTCTGGCGGACATTCCAGTTGGGGAGAGGCCCCTTGTGGTTGATGTTCAGGACTTAGCCAATCAGATGGTGAGGTTAGATATATCCGAGCCCAGTCGTGTGTTGGCGAGTGTGATTTCCCGATCTTCTTTGTATGACCGCATCAGAGAAAGGCAGTATGACGACCCGTATTTGCTTGTCCTGAAGGACAGGGTCCAGCATGAAGATGCCAAAGATGTGACCATTGGAGATGATGGCGTATTGCGGATGCAGGGCCGGATTTGCATGCCCAATGTGGATGGTCTCTAGGAGTTGATTTTAGAGGAGACTCATAGCTCGCGGTATTCGATTCATCCGGGTGCTGCGAAGATGTACCAGGATCTGAGACAACATTACTGGTGGAGGATAATGAAAAAGGACATTGTGAATTACGTGGCTCTGTCTCAACTGTCAGCAAGTTAAATACAAGCACCAGAGACCTAGTGGTGTACTCCAGCGGATGGATATCCCAGAGTGGAAATGGGAAAACATTACTATGGATTTTTTGAGTGGTCTTCCTCGTACCTTGAAGAAGTTTAATTTGGTTTGGGTGATTGTGGATAGGCTGACTAAGTCCGCGCACTTCATTCCAGTATGGACTACCTATTTGGCGGAGAAGTTAGAAGAGATTTTCATTCAGGAGATTGTACGGTTGCATGGGGTCCCAGTTTCCATTGGATCAGATAGGGGTACAGTGTTTACTTCCCAGTTTTGGAGGACTTTTCATCTGGAGAGGGGCACGCAGGTACAGCTCAGCACAACATTTCATCCAAAGACGGATGGACAGTCCGAGCGTACGATTCAGATATTGGAGGACATGTTACGTGTCTGTGCTATTCATTTTGGAGGTTCTTGGGCGGAATTCTTGCCACTTGCGGAGTTTGCGCATAATAACAGCTATCAATCCATCATTCAGATGGCGCCATATGAGGCCTTATATGGGACACGGTGTAGATCTTAGGTTGGTTGGTTTGAGCCCGGCGAGTCTAGATTATTGAGGTCAGAGTTAGTTCAGGATGCCTTAGAGAAGGTGAAAGTGATCAAGGAGAGACTTTGTACGGCACAATCGCATCAGAAGAGTTATGCGGACCGAAAGGTTCGAGATGTATCTTATGTAGTGGGCGAGAAAGTCTTGCTGAAGGTTTCGCCTATGAAAGGCATTATGAGGTTTGGAGAGAAAGGGAAGCTGAGTCCAAGGTTCATTGGGCCTTTTGAAATACCTAGGAGGATTGGGGAGGTGGCATATATGCTTGCCTTACCACCTAGCTTGTCAGGAGTTCACCCCGTGTTACATGTTTCTATGCTCCGGAAGTATGTTGGGGACCCGTCTCATGTGTTAGACTTCAGCACGATCCAGCTAGATGAAGACTTGACCTATGATGTGGAGCCAGTGGTATTTTAGGTCGTCAGGTTGGAAAGTTGATATCAAAGGACATAGCTTCGGTGAAGGTGCAGTGGAGAGGTCGACCTGTGGAGGAAGCCACTTGGGAGACCGAGTAGGAGATGCGGAGCAGATATCCTCACTTGTTTGATACTCCAAGTATGTTTCTTGACCCGCTCGAGGACAAGCGTTTGTTTAAGTTGGGGAGGATGTAACGACATGACCCGTCGTCCCGTGTATTTCTGCCCCCTTTTTCCCTTTTTATGCTGTTATATGTTTCAATATTTGTATTTGGAGAGTTTGGAGTAATTCGGATGAAGTTTGGATAGAAATGAGACAATTAGTCTCTTTAAGAGGAAGTTAGTTAGGAAAAGTCAACCGTGTATTGACTTATGAGTTAGAGGGCTTGGAATGGATTTCCGATGATTCGACTAGTTTTGGATAATGATTTGTGACTTAGGAGCGAAATCAAAACTGAATTTGGAGGTCCGGTGTAGAATTAGGCTTGAATTGGCTAAGTTAGAAATTTGACGAAGTTCGGCTGATAGGTGATATTTTGATCCGGGGGTCGGAATGAAATTTCGACAGTTGCAGTAGCTATGTTAGGTGATTTTTGATATGTGTGCAAATTTTCAGATCATTCGGAGGTGTTTAGGTCATGTTTTGGAGCAAATGAAAGTTTCGAAAGTTTTAGTTTAACTTAGGCATGAATCCGTGGAAATTGGGTGATTTTGATGTTGGTGATAGCATTTTTATGTTGCGAACAAGTTTGAATGAAGTAAATGGACATATTTATTCATTTGGTTGGGGTCCCGAGGGCCTCGGGGTGAAATCGGATGATGAAAACGAAGAATTTTGAAAATGCAACAGGTCTGTTACACAGGATTCTGGTAGTTCCGTGGAAGCGGAAGAATTACCGCAAAAGCGGCTACCACGGAAGCGGTAATCGACTGCAGAAGCGGTCTTGGTCCAGCTGGGCAACCGCAAAAGCGGCCAAGTCGCGCGCGTAGGCGGAGACCACGAAAACAGTTATGGACCGCAAAGCGGTCCCAATCGACTGAAGGGAGACCGTAAAAGCGGTCTATTGACCGCAGAAGCGACCACCGCGGAAGCGGTCATTGTGCCGCGGAAGCGAAAATTGCATGGGATTAATGAAACAGTGTTTGCAAATTTCATAAATTAAGAAAACACTTTTCGACTTCGGGAAGAGATGATTGTAGGCGATTTTGAAGAGGGTTTCGTTCAGGTAATGATTCTTGACCTCGGATTATGTCAATATGGTGTAAAATAGTAGATTAAACAATGAATTCAAGGTTAAGGTCAAAAATGGTGATTAGGGCTTAAAGCCTAAGAGAGAGTAAAATGGTGATATGAAAGGGTAGACGAATTCCGTTTTTGTTAAACCTTATATGTACAGACTCGTGGTGAGACGAGGAATCCAAAGATGTGACTTTCCAAATTTTTCGAGATGTGGGCCCGGGGTTCGAGTTTTACCAACTTCGTGATTTCCAATGTTTTTCGAATAATTTCAATTGGGTTATGTGTATTTAGCCTATAATAACTTGTTCGTTGTGATTTGAATAGAGTCAACGCTCGTAGGAGAAGATTCGAAGGAAAATGGCATTGCAGACCAGACTACGACCGGCTAGAGGTGAGTAGTTTGTATAAATGATGGCCTGAGGGTTTGAAACCCCGGTTTATCACATCGTGACACTATGTTAGGGCGTGACTGGCGCCCATGGCAGGTGCGGGATGGTATATGATTGGGAATTGTGACTTGATCCATCCCGAGAGCAGAATATAAATTATTGGCGGCTGATACGCACATTGTGTTGTTGATAATTAAGCTTAATGTCATATTTGGGGCCTTGTGCTGATCTGTAGTACCCGTCTAGGGTGAATATCTGTGTGATAACATGATTTGCATAATCATTGATCTCTTTCATGTATTTGATCACCGTAATAAAATGCTAAGTCACTTTTTACTGAAACTAAATAAAATTATATTTGCCTTAAAAATCGGAAGGATGGGAATTTAGATTGAATCTGTTTATGTGACACATATGCATATTGTGGACTGAGCATGGGTCGGCTGCACGATCCGCAACAGATATATATTGATATTGATTTTGGGCTGAAGGAGCCCCTCCGGAGTCTGTACACACCCCCAGTGAGCGCCGTCGATGTTAAATGGACGGGCTGCACGTTCCGCATGCATTTTTATCTCATACTTGGTTGTTATTGTGATACTGTTATACTGTTAGCCTGTAGTTAAGTTATAGGATTGTTAGTTATAGCTTTGTGTTGTGGTTTTTTCGTGGATTTCTTACTTTCAGTCATTTTCTATACTTATTATTCACTGAGTCGGTAGTACTCACCCCTACTCCCTGCACCTTGTGTGAAGATTCAGGTACACCGGAGGCTTAGCTGATTCTCGTAGTCTTCAAAGATATTTCCAGAGTTGTTGAGGTAGCTGCATGACGTTCGCAGGACCTGGCTGCTCTTCATTATTTATTCATTTCATTATTATTATATACTCTCTCAGATTTTGATTTTGGTATTCAGACCCTATTATTATTCGATTTTTAGAGGCTCTAGACTTGTGACCCCCAGATTATAAGGGCGTGGTTTCGATTTCCGTACTTATCTATATTATTTTATTAACCTTCTTGTATTATTATTATTTTGTTATTCTCATTTTGAGACTTAAATGTTAAACCAAAGCGAAAGGTTGGTCAGGCTTACCTAGCTTTAGGGTTGTTTGCCATCACGACCGGGTTGGGTCGTGACAACCTTTTTAAAAAAGGTCTGAAAACATGGTTCATCAGACTCTGAAAAGTTGCAGGAGCATTTGTTAATCCAAAAGGCATGACTTTAAACTCATAATACCCTATATGTGTCCTAAATGCAGTTTTATAAATGTCAGACCTCTCCATCCTAATTTGATGATACCCAGCCCTTAGATCAATCTTAGAGTATATACAAGATCCCTTCAGTTCATCCATCAGATCATCTACTAAAGGAATAGCAAATTTATCCTTTATAGTCATCTTGTTTAACTCTGTATAATCAATTCAAAACCTCCAACTTCCATCCTTCTTCTTCACTAGTAGTACAGGTGATGAAAAAGGAGAATAACTAGGTTGTATGATACCACTATTTAACATCTCATTGACTTGCTTTTCTATTTCATTTTTTTGGAAGTAATTATACTTGTAAGGCCTAATGCTCATTGCTGTTGCATCAGATTTGAGAGGAATGGAATGATCATGGATCCTTTGTGGTAGTAAGGTCTTTGGTTCTTCAAAAACATCTGGAATTCTCCTAGCAATCCATTGTTCCCTTGAGGTATGTTTCTCTGTATTTCTGTATTTCCAGCAGTAATTGTGAATAAATGAGCCCACAACATCTTTCTTTTCTTAAGGAGCTGTTTCACTCCATTAGTTGTCATGCTATGGAGTCTTCCTTCTTCAGAATACCCTTTAAGGTCAACCATATTCCCCTTTACACTCACTTGTAGCCTGTATTCAATGAAATCAAAGAGGATAGGATTATGCTTCCTCATACAATCCACTCCTAAAACCACATCACAACCCCTGATATCCAGTACCCTTAGCTTATTTTCAAAGTCTATCCCTTGAGTCCTCCAAAATAATTGAGGACAAAATTGATAACTCATCAAGTATCCCCATTATCCACAGCTATCCTCATAGGTACATCATCTTTGATCAGGCACCCTAGATGTTTGGAAATCTCATTAGCTATGAAACTGTTGGTACTTCCATTGTCAGCTAATATAGTCAACATATTCTTCACATACAATCCTCTAAGCTTGATGGTAGTGGAAGTTATAGTTCGTGAAAGTGCATTGAGACTGATGGCCTTATCCAGTACTTCTTCCATCAATTCCTTAGGTACAGCTTCACCTTCACCTTATGTACCTATTTCTACAATTTCCACCTCCAGTTCAGTACTTCCAGATAATGTTTTCAATTGTCTACTTTTCACACATGGCCTGGGAAATACCTTTCTCCACATTTGTAGCATTCACCCCTAGCCTTCCTAGCTTCAGACAATTTAGTTCCTGATAGAGTTGTATTAGAATTACCTTCCTTTTGTGAATTTCCTCGAGCTCTGTTAACTGCTGCTGAGTTAGGGCCTTGGTACTGTCCTACACCTCTCACACCACTGAACCTATTCTTTTTAGACATAGTTTCAATCAAATTCTCATTATGGCTAGCCTTTTCTACAACATGACTTAAGGAGTAGGGATCAAGCATCTTCACAGTATGTCTGATTTCCTCTTTTAAACCTTCAATAAAGAACCCTATAAAGAATTCTTCAGGTATAGTTGGATATTTTATCAACACCCAAGCCTTCAAATCTTCAAATCTTTCTAGGTATTCATTGACAGTACCATTTTAAACACCCCCAACAAGTTCAAACTACTATTATCTGAATCATTAAATCTCTTATAAATTTCCTCAATAAAATCTGACCATCTCACAATTCCTCTACTCAATTGATAAGAAAAATACCAAGATTCAGCTCTTCCATTAAGATGTAGAACAGCTGATTCTAAGTTCTGTTTTGGATCTGTAATATGATTGTAATGAAAATACATTTCACATTTGCACAGCCATGATCGAGGGTCTCCTTCCTCAAAGTGTGGAAATTCCACTCGAGAAGCAAAATTGTTCATCAGATTTCGCCCAGTCTGCTGCTCTATTGGTTCTGCTCTTCTCGTTCGACTTCCAGAACCTTCCAATTGAAGACCATCAGTTGGTGGACTTCCCAATATGCCATCTCTATGAGAAAACAGTTTCTCCATCACTACGGCGAACTTCCTATTCAGATCATTCATTTTAGAATCATTAGACTCTAGTTTCTTATTTGTTTCTGTCATGTAATTTTGTAATTGATTCTCCAATTTCTTAACATTCTCTTCAGTGGTTTTAGCTCTTGTTTCTGAAATAGTCATGTCGCAAGGATGAAGCTCTGATATTAAATTGTTATGCCTCAATTCAATCAAACATGCAATATGAATTCAGAAATAGAAGAAGAAATGAAATCTTTATTCAATTGCAAGAATAGTCACCTCCCTCGTTACATGCAATTGCTAAATGTATCAGAATTGAGAATGGTAGAAGAGAAGAAGAAATAAGAAGGAGAAGAAGAATCTAGAAGAAAGAATTGGAGTGAAGGTAATGGAAGTGTAACAGAAAAATACCAACTAACTACCCCCTTCAACTAACTAATCAGAGGAACTAAAGCACGTGGTGCTTCAAAGGACGCCTGGAAGTCTCTTTAGGATGAGAAGTGAATTACGATATTATCCCTAAATAAATAAATAATATCAAAAGTACCCTTGGTCGTCCAAGGAACCTTCACTTATTATATAGTTAAAAGTAGACTATACCAAATGAGAGATGTATTTGTCTTTTTCTTCCAAACAAGTTTGTGCGCACCTTAATAGTATAGGTATCGAGTAACTCTGTCCACCATGGAGGCACAAAGTAATTTCCTAGCATTTTATGTTTTTGCTCAAATTTGTACCAAATGAGATATTTATTATGTCCCTCATTAGTGACCAGTTGAGCCGTGCAAAAGGTGTTGCAACTTCTGCACATCTATTTTCTTGTTCATTAACGTTGTTTTTCGTTGTGTTCACACTAAACTTTTGTTTCAGGTTACTTTTATCTTAGAATTCTAGTGATTAATATTGTATTCACATAACGTTTCCTTTTTCTTGGTAGTGTCGGGCTTAATTTATTGGATATTATTTTTGCTTTTCATCTATTTTCTGATTCTTGTAATCTTGTTATTATTTATGTGGTTTCTATTGATGGTACTTATATATTGTCTCCTTTTGTCTTCTTGAGCGATGGTCTGCCAGAAGCAACCTTTCTACTCTCTCGGGGTAAAGGTAAGGTATGCGTACATATTATCCTCTCCAGACCCACTAGTGAGATTTTACTTGGTAGTCATCATTGTTGTTGTTGTAATGTTATTTTACTTATAGAGCAGAAATACATTTTAACCCCAAGGTGGCACTCAATATACACCATTTAAACTGCTAAAAGAAGTGTACAACTGATAACAACACGATAGGGGATTCAAGAAATTACTAAAGAAAAACAAGAAAATTAAGAAACGTGCAAAAGCTAAAAGAAAATAAAGAAACAAAAAAAGAGGGAAAATTAAAGATAGATTGAATTCAAGAAAGAGTTTCTTGAATTCAAGAAGTCTATTCTTGAAGTTGAATCCTAACAACAACAATTAGCTAACAAAGAACTAATCGCCTTTGGTACAGAATTAAAAATAGAGATAGATTGTGAAACCCGACCCCTTAGAATAACAAGAACAACAATAAGCCTAAACCTATCACCTTTTTTGAATACCTAGAAGTGATCTAAGATTTCGAAAAGGGTTTAATCTTTCCACCTTAAGTTGAGTCTTGAAGGTTGAAGAATAAATCCAAGAGTAGCCACACATAAGAGTGCAAGAGAAATATCATAATTTTTATTAATAATGTGAATAATCTAAAAGCAAAGAAGATACCCCTTTATATAGGGAAGGGGTCACGAAATTCTACCTAAATACAAGGAAATAAAGTCCTAAACTACTTTGGACAACAAGTCCAACTACCTTAGGAAAAGGTAAAACTCTAGGAAACGAAAACCAAGTCAATCTTGGAAAGTAATTCCAGTAAATTTAGGAAAAGGAAAACAAAACCTTAACTACCTAGGAAAGCATTAAATATGTCCTAACAAACTAGGAAAAAAATAAGGAAACATGGGTGCCAAGTTTGCTCCTTTGCGAGTTGATTTCAAGCGCCTAATTTAGGCCTTCCTTGGCTGGTGCTTGGAACCCAATCAAACTCCTCTTAGACTTGGACTTGGACCATGAAATGAGTGTAGCACTTAGCTAAATCCACTCCATAATTTTTGAGATCTTGTTCCACCATTAGCCCCTTCTTAATCTCCCATTCAAGCGCAACAACCTTGTCTTGCTTCTCCTTAGCTTGAGACCTTGTAAATGGCTTTCTTGGTACTTCTACAGCTTTATCCTTGTCCATGAAGCTATCATTCCCCTCCTGTTGAAAAGAATTCGCCCTCGAATTTGAACCTATATCAAACAAGGATAAGTCAGCAACATTGAAAGTAGCACTTACTTGAAACTCACCTGGAAGGTCCAATTTGTAAGAATTATCTCCAGTCCTTTCAAGTACTTTAAATGGTCCATCTCCTCTAGGGTGCAATTTTATCTTCCTTTTTAAAGGAAGTTTCTCCTTCCGCATATGAACCCAAACCAAATCACCGGGCTCGAAGATAACTGGCTTTCGACCTTTATTTCTTCATAAAGCTATTTGCTCATTCCTCCTCTCAATTGCAAGTCTCGTATGCTCATGAATAGTCTTCATCAAATCTGCTTTCTTCTTTCCATCACGACTACCATCTCATTAGCAGGCAATGGAAATAAGTCAAGGGGTGTAAGGGGGTTAAAGCCATAAAAAACTTCAAAAGGAGAATAACTCGTAGATGAATGAACAGTTCGATTGTAAGCAAATTCTACCATAGGCAAATGAACTTCCCAAGAAGTTAACTTTCCTTTTAGAACCGCCCTTAACATATTTCCTAAGGTTCTATTTACTACCTCATTTTGCCCATCAGTTTGTGGATGACATGAAGTAGAAAACAACAATTTTGTTCCCAATTTTCCCCAAATCACACGCTAAAAGTGGCTTAGAAACTTACCATCCCTATCACTAACAATAGTTCGGGGTATGCCATGTAATTTAACTACTTCTCTAACAAATAAATCAGCTACATAAGATGCATCATTAGTCTTTAAACAAGGAATAAAACGAGCCATTTTTTAGAACCTATCTACCACAAAAAAGATGTTATCTTTACCATACCTTGTTCTAAGAATCCCTAACACAAAGTCCATAGAAATATCAATCCAAGGTGAAGTAGGTACATGTAATGGCGTGTATAAACCATGTGGCAACACTTTAGATTCAGCTTGTTTGTATTGAAGGCATTGAGCACAAAACAGTTCTACATCTTTTCTCATATTAGGCCAAAAGATATTCTCAGAAAGGATGTCAAGTGTTTTAGGCACACCAAAGTGTCCCATAATACCCCCATAATGTGCTTCCCTCACATAAACTTCTCATAAAGAACAATTAGGGACACAAAGCTTATTCTCTTTAAAAAGAAACTCATCTTTCATATTATACTTCTCAAAAGGCCCATTTACACATGCCGAAAATGCTACATCAAAATCTGAATCATCAACATATACTTCCTTATAATGATCAAATCTCATCAATTTAGAAGTAAGCGTAGAAACAAGAGTGTACCTTCTTGAAAGCGCATCAGCAACTATATTGTCTTTACCTTGCTTGTAGCTAATGACATAAGGAAATGTCTCAATGAATTCAACCCATTTGGCATGTCTTCTACTCAATTTACCTTGGCTTTTCAAGTATCTTAAGGACTCATGGTCAGTTTTTATCACAAACTCTTTTGACCACAAATAATGTCGCCATGTAGTGAGAGCCCTTACCAAGGCATACAATTCTTTATCATAAGTAGAATAATTCAATGCAGCCCCATTTAACTTCTCATTAAAATAAGCAATTGGTTTAGAATCTTGCATTAAAATAGCCCCAATACCTTTACCAGATGCATCACATTCAATTTCAAAAGACTTATTAAAATTAGGTAATTGTAACAAAGGTGCATAACACAATTTATCCTTCAAAATACTAAATGCATGCTCTTGTTCTTTTCCCGAATTAAAGACCTTATCCTTCTTAATGACTTCAGTTAAAGGTGCAGCAATTGAACTAAAATCTCTAACAAATCTTCTATAAAAGCTAGCAGGTCCATGAAAACTTCTAACTTTAGTAATGCTATTAGGTGTAGGCCAATCGTTAATCGCTTTGATTTTATCTTAATCAACTTCAACACCTCTAGAACTCACAACAAAACCCAGAAAAACTACCTTATCTACACAAAAAGTGCACTTGGATAGATTTGCATACAATTGTTGTTCCCTAAGCATATTACAAACTTATTTCAAATGTTTGACATGCTCTTCTAAAAATTTAGAAAAGATCAGAATATCATCAAAATACACGACTACAAATTTTCCATGAAAATCTTTAAAGATATGGTTCATTAACCTCATGAATGTACTAGGTGCATTAGTTAACCTGAACGGCATCACTAACCATTCATACAATCCATATTTTGTTTTAAATGCAGTTTTCCACTCATCTCCAGGATTCATTCTAATTTGGTGATATCCACTCTTCAAATCAATTTTAGAGAATATTTGAGAACCATGCAATTGGTCAAGCATATCATCTAAACGAGGAATAGGATGGCAATACTTCACCATTATTTTATTGATGGCGCGACAGTCCACGCACATCATCCAAGTACCATCCTTCTTCGGCACCAAAAGTATGGGCACAGAATAAGGACTCATACTTTCTCTTACAAATCACTTATCAAGCAGCTCCTCTACTTGTCTTTGTAATTCTTTTGTTTCTTCAGGATTGCTCCTATAAGCAGGGTTATTAGGAATTTGTGATCCCAGCACAAAGTCAATTTGATTTACTATTCCTCTTAAAGGTGGTAAACCTTTAGGAAGATCCTCAGGAAAAACATCTTCAAGATCCTGCAAAAATGTTAGAAATAACACTAGGCAAAGAGGATGTTAATGAATCATTATTAAGAAGAACTTCCTTATAAGTGAGCAAGATAATAGGCAGCCCCTCTTTTTACAATTAAACACTCTTTGGCTTTTGCAAGGCTCACGTTTTTTTCAATCTTAGTCTCTTTCCTCTCACCAATGCTTTTCTTTTTTTCACTCTTCCCCACCTTTTCCTTCCTCTCATTTCTTCCCTCTCTCTTATCACACCTCACTTCACATTTTCCGTCTTTTTCTTTCCCATTAGTCTCTTGTTTTGATCCCTCCCCATGTTTCCCCATTGATTCTTTCATCTTTTTTTTATCTTCATATACTTGGGAAGGAGTTAATGGTACAAGGATGTACTTCTTGCCATTATGCTCAAGAGAATATCTATTTTTCCTCCCATCATGGAAAGCACTCCTATCATACTGACAAGGGTGCCCCAACAAGATATGACAAGCTTGAATGGATACTATATCACATAGAACTTCATCAGTGTACCTTCCAATCATAAAGGAGAGAATGCATTGTTTATTCACCTTGACCTCTCCACTATCATTGAACCATTGCAACCTATAAGGTCTAGGGTGCTTCATACATTCCAACCCTAACCTTTCCACCAAATATGCACTCACAACATTAGCACAACTCCCATTATTAGTTATCATAGAACAAATTTTATCTTTGATTCCACACCAAGTATGGAATATTTTTTCCCTTTGTTTTTCCCTACAGTGACCCAAATTAATGTGCATAAGCCTCCTAACTACAAAACTCAACCCACTATCCATGTACTCCATCTCTTCTCCTTCTTCATTCTCTTCAAAGTTTTCTTCTTGTTCTTCACTTGGTTCACTTTTTTCACTCTCATATCCCCCATCCTCTTTAATTAGAATGTTTCTTCTACTTGGGCATTCATAAGCCTTATGCCCTCTCCCTTGACACTTGAGACATTGAATAGAAGAAGTAGAAGTAGAAGTCTTAGGCATAAAAGGCTTACCCCCATCCTTGGATTCGGATTTGCTCTTGCCCTTGTCTTCATGTAATTTAAGAGTAGGTGTCTCCTTAGATTTCGACCATTGCTTCTTTGGAATAGTAGTTGGCCGGCTTCTCCATAACCCAGATTGTTGTCTCCTTTTGTTTTTTCTTTCTACCTTGATAGCTAATTCAACTAACTCATCTAAAGTTACATATTGTTGTAATTCGACTACATCAGCTATTTCTTTATTTAAACTATTAAAAAACCTAGCAATTGTAGCCTCTTCTTCCTCCATACAATTAGTTTGGATCATAGCCATGTCCATAGCCTTAAAGTACACATCTACAGACAAGGATGCTTGCCTCAAAGTTTGAAGACGTTGTAGATCTCTTTGAAAATGTGATGGAACAAATCTCTTCCTCATTACCCTTTTCATCTCAGCCCATGCAGCAGCGAGTGCTTGTCTTTCTTGCACTCTCTCCCTAGAAAGTTGTTTTCCACCAGACTGATGCATAGTTAGAAAACTCAACAGCAGCAAGCTTAACCTTCTTACCCCCTGAATAGTTGTGGAAGTCACAGATGGCTTCCACTTTTCTCTCCTAATCAAGGTACAAGTCTGGATCCCTTGTTCCCTTGAAAGATGGCATCTTCATCTTTATACTACTTATATTATCATCTTCAAGTCTTCCTCTTGTCCCCTCTTATCTCTTCCTACCCTATCAAAGTAAATATCATCATTAAAATCATTGATTGGTATTTCTTTATTTACAATGGGGGCGGGTACGTTTCTCCTAGCTTAGGGTCTAGCATTATTTCCCCTCCTAAGTTCAGCTATTGTAATATTTTGCTCAGCAATGGTGTCCCTCATATCTTGGAATTGTAAATTCTACCTTTCAAATTATTGGTGCATAGCTTGCAAGGTAAAATCATTCCTTCATTTGATTTCGGCTTCTTGAAAAACCCCTTGTTCATCATCACTGCATGTACGAGACATCCTGAACAAAACAATATATATCTATCAGTTTGGATTTTTAATCTAACGTTCTCACCTCTCTTGCCTTTTTCCACTCAATGCAACTCTTGGCTGTTAATCTTTAGATTTATTGATAAACCTTACTAGTCACAACCCTTAGTGATAAGAGTATGAATTTCGAAAAAGAAAGAAACGTGAATGACCAAACCTTAATCTTAAAGAACTAGGATCTCATATTCTTATTTCCATTCTTGACTTGAAAACCAAATAACACTTGAATTTTGATATAATAATGAGCAATAACACTTTTTTTGGCTGATTATTTTTTTGTTTTTTATTTTTGTTTTTTTATTTTTATTTTTAAGAACCTCCCAAGATTATCAAGATTGAAATCTTGATTAGCCAATGCTCTTATAAGCAACACGATAGGGGATTCAAGAAATTACTAAAGAAAAACAAGAAAATCAAGAAACGTGTAGAAGCTAAAAGAAAATAAAGAAACGAAAAAAGACGGAAAATTAAAGATAGATTGAATTCAAGAAAGAGTTTCTTGAATTCTAGAAGTCTATTCTTGAAATTGAATCCTAACAACAACAATTAGCTAACGAAGAACTAATCGACTTTGGTAGAGAATTAAAACAAGAGATAGATTGTGAAACCCGACCCTTTAGAATAGCAAGAACAACAATAAGCCTAAACATATCACCTTTCTTAAATACCTAGAAGTGATCTAAGATTTTGAAAAGGGTTTAATCTTACCACCTTAAGTTGAGTCTTGAAGGTTGAAGAATAAATCCAAGAGTAGCCACACACAAGAGTGCAAGAGAAATCTCACAATTTTTATTGATAATCTGAATAATCTAAAAGCAAAGAAGATACCCCTTTATATAGGAAAGGGGTCACGAAATTCTACCTAAAAAAACAAGGAAATAGAGTCCCAAACTACTTTGGACAACAAGTCCAACTACCTTAGGAAAAGGTAAAACTCTAGGAAACAAAAACCAAGTCAATATTGGAAAGTAATTCCAATAAATTTAGGAAAAGAGAAAAAAAACCTTAACTACCTAGGAAAACATCAAATATGTCCTAACAAACTAGGAAACAAAATAAGGAAACTTGGGCGCCAAGTTTGCTCCTTTGCGAGTTGATTTTAAGCGCCTAATTTATGTCTTCCTTAGCTGGTGCTTAGACCCCAATCAACCTCCTCTTGGACTTGGGCTTGGACCATGAAATGAGTGTAGCACTTAGCTAAATCCTCTCCATAATTTTTGAGATCTTGTTCCACCATTAGCGCCTTCTTGATCTCCCATTGAAGCGCAACAACCTTGTCTTGCTTCTACTTAGCTTGAGACCTTGTAAATAACTTTCTTGGTACTTCTACAGCTTTATCCTTGTCCATGAAGCTATCAACAACTTCACAAAAGCATGCAACGTAAGGGGGAAAAGAGAAAAAAGAAAAAAAAAACCTTGTACTCAATTAGAAGAGGCTGAACTGGATTTCTTCCATACAAACATTACCAGATATAGCTCAAGATCTTGTTGAGAAAATGACAATAACCAGATGTTGAGACATGGAATCTATTTCAGACACGATATTCCTCCCTGTGCTGGCATGTAAAAACCTAAGATTTCATATTTCGAGTTCTGCATATGAAACGAAAAAAGGTTAAAAATCACTCTTCTAGTCTTCAACAAAAGTTAAACGTTGAGATCATATGGCGAAAATGTACAAATGTTTGACAATAGTAGGCAACAAGTTTTCATCTCCAGGCATAAGAAGTTGCTAAAGCTCTATTTTTCCATCCAAGATAGAGTGAGGGGTGGCTCGAGGGGGAGGCTAGTAAAGCCTTTGCTTTAGGCCCCTAAGTTTTGGAGGTCCAAAAATATTTTTAGTTGTGAATTTACTATCTTATTTTCGTTTAGACAATATTGAAGTTTATAGAAAAATAAAAATAAATACAAAAATACTCATAAAAAGGAAAGAAAGACTATTTATTTTTTAACAATAAAATATTTTAGAATTTGAATTAAGATACTCACATCTTCATATTGATAAATAATATTTATTACAATAAGATCCAAGGTAACAAATTATAAATACGTGGCTAACATCTTATTCACTTGAATTTCTTTATCAATGTGATATTAATATTATATTTTATAAGATAACTCCTATATAGACAAAAAGAAACCAATGTACTATTATTACTATATTTTGCAAGATTACTATACTATATGCAAAATAAAAAAAAATATTAAGGCGCCTTATTAAAATTTAGGCCACGACTTTTATTGAGACGCCTTTGGATATAATGCCCCTTCGCTTTCTGCAAACTTGTAATTTGGGTTGTACTCCTTCAATATATCGTTGGTGGTCTCGCCAACGGATGGACTCAATGAACATGGAGTAAATCTGGCCATCATAAGTCTCAACCTCGACTTTCCAAAAAGTTTGTGCCTTTACACTCTGTCGGCCCCCTCACATGCTATTATGTTGACAACGTCCCGTGCCACACATTGCTCTTCTGCCCAATGCGGTACCCCCGTTTTTTGGTTCCCATTGGGTTTACCTTGTTCACAGGTCGACCCCATGTGTGGGGTTAGGCGCACGTGTTCAAAATTTGCCGCAGATAAAAGACAGTGATTACAACACCAACCAGTGTTAAGAAAGACGAAAAGCGCAAAAAAGCTCTAAGGTATGTTGGGGCTTTAAATGCAAATAAAATGTTTGCTTTAATGAAAAAAGACGCAAATAAAGAAAAACTACAAATATACATGTGTAGTCCAAGACTAATATCCTATAAGCATGAATATCAAATATATGAACAAAAAAATGAAGCAAATTTATAATAAAGTTAAATATCAATTGTTTAGTTTGGCCTCTTCGAGATTACGTTTGTTGGCAAAGAAAAGTATGTCGTAGAGCCTTGATAACAACACTGAAGCCAGGGGCAGATCCACCCTTGTGTGTGGGGTGGTATGGCACCCGCTCGGTCGGTAAAATTATCATATATTTATGTATAAAAAATGTAAACTAGGTTAAATATATGATCCCGCCACCCCTATCCGCAAACTAAACAAAGGTGCCATGATTGGTAGATCCTTTTGAAAGTTTTTCTCGTGTGTAAAATTCAAGTTCGAATTTATCTTGAACCTTGTCTGACTTTCCCATTTCGTTGTGCTTTTATGTCTTTTTTCCCAGTTATTTTCCTTTTTGGCTACCTCCAATTTCCTATTTGTCGTTTATTATTTTTATTTTTGTCTCTATTCTATTACTTAACCTGTGATATTTAGCAAGAAAACAGAAAAAAGCCTCCAAAATTTAAAAATTGCATAATATAAGCATTTCTCTTATTCTCAAATCCTTTAGTTTTCTTCTTTCAAAATCAAATAACTTAGGTCTTGACATTTAGATTGAGATCAAAATTAATTTATTATTTTTTTTAATTATAACTAAAAATTTGTGTTATTCTATGATTGTTAAATGCAATTTAAATCTCTTTAGTAATAAATTATGATGAATATTTCACAAGATTAGATTTATGATTTTTTTAGATCTTGTAGTATATCTAATTCTGCATTTACTTATTGGGTATAATTTATATCTATTGAAGATATTTTTTTTATTTTTCTTATCATGATTGGTGGAGTTCTCTTATTAAAGATCTTATTTACTTGTGCAAATTTATTTTTAGCATGCAATAAAATGTAGTTTCTAGTAAAAATATTGATTTTTCTTGTATTATTAATAATAAAAGTGTGATTCCTTCTTTAAAATGCTAATTATATTTGCTTCTTAATATCTGGGATGTAATTTTTATACGACAATAATAACATATATACCCAATAAAATTCAATAAGTAGTGTCTGGAAAATTGATATAATTTGTATATTTGCAAATAAAATGCTTATTAAATTGCCCAAATAAATTTTAAAAAAAACGAACCGGCCAAAAGTTCCGAACAAACTATGTATTAGTAGTTATTATAAGGTATACATTAAAGAAAATTTTGGCACCCGCCACCTTTAAATCCTAGATTCGCCTTTAACTGAAGCGCCCGCTAAGTGAGGCGAAACACTCAACATATTTTGAACCTCGCTTCAAGGTTTAAACGTGCTTTAAGCGCACCATTGATAACATTGGCAAGGACAAATACAATCTGTATGACTCAAATACTCTTTTTGTCTAGCCGGTGAAACTTACGAACCACACAAAATACCAAAAAAATTGACATGTAACTTATTTATTAGGTCTAAGAAAAAAGAGTTATATCATGTCTAATATCATTGAAATTTAAAAAGAAATACAAATTATATGTAGCTTGTAATAGGCTATGATTTTCTTTGCTGTACAAATAATATTCAATAAGCTCCGAATAAAATAAATCCTACGTACATATAATACAAATGCCAATACCCGACACCGGATGGAAAACCAAAAAAATAAATAAAAAGAATTACCTTAACTCTATATCCCACGTACTTAATCATCCATAACACACAAATCTGCATCCATGGATAATACAGAAAAAAAAAGACTTTGATTTCTGAATAATCAAGAAAATCCAGTTGGGGAATTCTTTATTTGAAAACGCTCACCATAAATAAATAAAAATTAATTCTTGATAGGGACTGAAAGACCAATCTGTGTTAATGGTGACTAAAGAGAGGGATTTGTAAATTCAGATTTAAGAATAGATGTTTTTTTAATTTGCCACCTTTACACAAAGGGAACAAAAAGATCTGTTTTTATGCGAAATTTGGGGATATAGATACATTTGGCTTGCTTTTTCCATTTGTAACTGACTATTAATCAATTACTCCGTCCTCATCTAAATTTTGTATTTAATAAAATCTACTATACATAAATTGCTAATATTGTCTCCCAAATTTTTCCTTCTTTTTTTTTTCTCAAAATTGATTTTTCCCTTCTTTTTTTTTTTTTGTTTGGCTATTTTCTTGGGGAGAAAGTAGATATTATTTGTGAAATATAACTGGGATGCCTCCTCCAATTTGTACCATTAAATTTTGTTGTGTGACTCTAATATAGTGTAATAAAATGACAATTAGAAACAACACAAGACATGAAATGTAGACTATATCAAATGAGAGATTTATTTATGTTTTTTTTTATAATGGTGGTGTCCAAAGAAATTTGTGCGCACCTCAACAACCTATGCGCGGAGTAATTCTAACTAGTGCAGATGGAAAGAAATCGCCTAGTCTTATATTTGACCAGCCGAGCTGTGCAAAAGGTGTTGCACTTCGGCACATCTTTTTTCTTGTTCGTTAACGTTGTTTTTCGTTGTGTTCACGCTACTCTTCTGTTTGAGGCTAGTCTGATAGAATTTTGTCTTAGACTGCTAGTGATTAATGTTGTGTTCACGCTACTCTTTCGTTTTTCATAATGTTGGGCTTTATTCACTGATTATTGTTTTTGCTTTTCATCTATTTTCTGGTTCTTATGTTGCTGTTATTATTTCTATGATTTCGGTTGATGGTACTGATACATTGTCTATTTTCGTCTTCTTGAGCCGAAGGTCTATCAGAAATAACCCCTCTACTCTCTCGGGATGGGGGTAAGGTCTGCGTATATACTACCTTCCTCGGACCCGTGGTGGAATTTTACTAAATCGTCGTCATTGTTGTTGTAAAGTTATTTTTCGTATAGAGCAAAAATAAATTTTCAGCCCAAGGTGGCACTCAATCTACACCATTTAAACTGCTAAAAGAAATGTACAACTAAAGAAAAGCATGCAAACATAAAGGGAAACAAAAAAAAATAAGAAACCTTGTACTGAATTAAAAGAGGCTGAAACTGGATTTCATATATACAAACACTAGCAGATAGAGCTCAAGATCTAGTTGAGAAAAGCCAATAAACTTGGAGAAAAATTACAATAACCAGATGCTGAGACAGGGAATCTATTTCAGACTCGCGATATTCCTTCCTGTGCTGACCTGTAAAAACCTAAGATTTCATACTCCAAGCTCTGTATATGAAATGAAAAGGGTTAAAAAGACACTCTTCTAGTCTTCAACAAAAGATAAACGTCGAGATCATATGTCAAAAATTTACATATGTTTGACAATATAGGCAACAAGTTGTCATCTCCATGCAGAAGAAGTTGCTAAAGCTCTATTTTTCCATCCAAGATAGAGTGCCCCTTCACTTTCTGCAAACCTGTAATTTGGGCTGTACTCCTTCAACATATCGTTGATGGTTTCGCAAACTGATGGACTCAATTGGCATGGAGTAAATCCAGCCATCATAAGTCTCAACCTCCACTTTCCAAAAAGTTCATGCCTTTCCACTCTGTCGGCCCCCTCACATGCTATTATGTTGACAATGTCCCGTGCCACACAATGCTCCTCTGCACTGATACGCTGCTTGTCATCCCTAGGGCGAGCTGCATCAATTGATTCGAACATTGCTGCATAGTAATCAAAAGTTTCACGGAACCTTGGAAGGAAAGGGGCGGTGTTGGTGTTTGATTCTTGTTCAACTAAGGTCACAATTTTGGGGGACAAACTCTTAATTAGTCTTAATAGGCGGTCTCGATGGTTGATGGTGCTTACGCTTTCGTCTGGCATGTGGTGCAGCATGTAAGGGAAGTTTACTGCCAGCGCTTCTCCATGCCTAACCCGAAGGTTCTCTAGTTGGACCTCGCAGCCTGATAGTGCAGCACCGTGGAATTCAAAAGGTACTCCACATGACTTGGCAACTTCTGCTAGCTTTTCGCCTACAAGCTGAAGTCCTCCACCTCGTGCATGAGCTGATTGGGAATCATCAACACCTGTGATGCGGACAAATGGGGGTCCACCAGGCCGACGAGCAAGATCGTGGAGCAGGAACATCCACTGACTTCCCTGTGCAATCTGAAAATCAATGATATGGATTCTGTTCTCATTCGTCATGGCTTCCCTGATGACGACATTTGCAGACATGTAAGCAAATTTGTAGTATGGGCACATGTTATAGATGACTTGCATATAAGATAATAACTCCGAGCTAGTCGGCTCTTTGCACTTCAATTTTTTGTATATGATGCTTCCTGACAATAGTAGTCGTGCTCTTAGCCCTTCCAATACGTATGCACTCAATCGTTCCATAGGTTCCCCAGAGACTGACACCCTTTGCTCCAAAATATTCATAAGAATTTCAGCTGTTGAGATATCAGCATCTGACACTGCTTCAGCACAGGCATCGAGCAACTCTTTCAAGTTCAAGCTGGGGGCCAAGTCCAACACTCGGTTCCACCTTGTCAAGGAAGAAGGTTTCGAGACCACATCATTGAAGGAGCAACTGCAGCTGTCGTCAGTATCAGATTCAGGCCCCAGTAATTTATTCTCCAGCTCCCGAAGCACATGTTTCAGGTCACCATCATCAACTCCTGAACACCCACTGAAAGATGAACCACAAGTGTTGTTATCAGAGGAGTGATGCAGATCAGACATGTATGACTGTGAACATTGCGGCGAGAAGGGACTCCTGTTGGAAGAGACGCTTAAGGCAGGAGGTGAATCATATACAACAAAGTCAGTAGCCGGTAACGAGTCCAGAGTGAAGAAATGTTCATTCTGTGTCTGAAAAGCTAACTGTGTCACTGAGCTAGTATTATTGCAATTGTTGTTCTTGAAATGGTAAGGGGCGTAATATTGCTCAACTTGCTGCATTGGCTGATTGTATAATCCATGGACGCCGCCAGACATTTGAGGTCGTTGGGATGCTTGCATCTGGAATATATCAAAATGACTAAGAAGATGAAGAGTGATTTCAAACAACCGTTTCGGAGGAAAGCTATCTTAATGAAGGAGGTACATTCAGATTAGCAAATCTCTCTCAACTACAAGTAGTCACATTCAGATTAGCAAAACTCTCTCAACTACAAGTAGTCACAATATCTCAAGGAGTAGCGCTTCTTTCAGCAGCGAATGACAATGTTAAATCTGAAGAACTCGAGAACAATTTGCCACTCCTTGATGTGTCAGCAAAACCTATATAACAAACAGAACCAGCCAAGAATGGGAAGCATGATCAGTCAAAGCACCATACTTTTCTTCATAATGATGATCTTAAGCTAAGAGAACAGTTAGAAAGGAATATGCCGAGAAAGTATAAAGGAATGACATCAAAAAGAGCAAAAGCAAAATACGAAGACGCTCATGAAAATGGGCAAGACACAAACTATTATCATCCATCTTGGCAATCATTCTCCGGATAATAACATCCAAGGGTTTCTAAACTTGATACTTAGTTTGTACAATCCCGGAATCGCTAAGGATGCATCTCTAATAACATTCCTTTCTCTTCGCCAAGACACAATTTCCATATATAGCAATAAACTACATTAGTTAAGAAAAAAGTTAACCAGCCCAATCTCTACGGAAAAAAGGAAAAGCAAGTACATCCTTAACGGCCTCTATTCCTCACGTGAACAGCCGCTTTCTTGGAACTAATTCATAAGCCTTCTTAGAATTAGAACCCATTGAGGGGGGGCTCGGCCCGGGAAGGGGAGAGTGGCCGAGTGGTCAAAAGCGGCAGATTATAAATCTGTTGAAGTTTTCCTGCGTAGGTTCGAATCCTCCCTCACCCACTTGTTTGTTGTAGATTTCAGAGAAGAGAAAAGAGGCATTCATCAACGTAGAAAGGCCAACCAAGCGAAGCTCTTTCTTTTTTCTCATTTCTCTTAAACTATGAAAGTTCAATTCATTTGATGACAGCCATATAGAGAAACTAGAGATATTAGGCAGAGAAAAGAGAACACTAAAAGAGGTCCTACATCAGAGAAGTTAGGCTTGCAGCTTCTAATTAAGGGAAGAAAAAAGTGAAAATTAAATATAACTAACTCACATCTAGAAAAAGAAATAGCAAAATAGCAAATGAACTAGGAGTTATACTCGGTCTTTAACTTTCAAATGAGTAATAGAAATATTGATTGCAGTAGCAAGTTTACCATAGAGTCAGAAGCATATCAAAAAAATCAATACTCTCAATTACTATCAAATAATCAGCCTTTACTAGCTTATTTAGAGAAAAGGGAAAAAGAACTTTTTTGTGTACAAATCAAATGCCAAACATTCCTTTTTTATTCACTGGATACTTCAACTCAAGAGATAAATCATGAAATCCATAATAAAACTGTAATCATGGAAAGCTAGCTTGAACATTTAAAGAAAAGGCAGCCCGTGCACTATGCTTCCATTATGCGTGGGGTCCGGTAAGGGTTCGGGCGAGTCTTACCCTACATTTCTGCATGAGGCGGAACTCGTAAACTCCAGATCACATGGCGCACCAACTTCACCAGTCACATAGAACAAATTACTTCTCTACCCCCACCCCCATTCCCCCCACCCCCATCCAAATAAAAACCCCCAATCAACTGGAAAAATAAATAGGCAATTAAAAAGAAGATGAAAAAGACTTGAAACAGAACTAACAGAAGGAATGAAAACCACAGAGACCTTAAAAACCAAAAACTCTGATAAACTAGAAAACAAAAGAATAGACCTAAAAGACTTCAAAGAATCAAACCTTTCTTTATTCCATGAATGAATTGAACATAAAAATCAAAACTTTATGAAAAACAAATAGAAAAATCAACCCCCCACCCCCCAGAAAAAAGGAAAAAAAGAGAAGGGAATTGCAAATAATCTCTTACCAACAACATAAAAATCAAAACTTTATACAAAACAAATTAAAAAATCACTACTTATACACCCCCATCACCTCAAAAAGAAAGAAAAGAAAGAAAAAGGAGATTTACATAAACTGCTAGCGTATAAGAGAATAATTCATTTTAAGTTTGTTTTCAAGATCAACAGAAAACCTTAAACCAGGAATTAAACAAAGTCAAGACTTAACATAAAAATAAGGAACTATTTAAGACCAACAAAAATTCCATATCAAATAAAAGAAAAAAACTAAAAGATGGTATTACAAACCTTGAAAATTCAGTGGATGTACTTATTTTTGTGATTTTTGTTCAAAGGGGAGAAAGAAAGAGCCTGATGTCTTTTGCTGATTGATGAAACTAAGAATGGAGTGTTAGGTACTACTCTTTTGTCTGTTTATATAGTCAAAAGAGTTGAAATTGAAAAATAAAAATACCCTCATTTTCTAGAATAATTACTTCGAATGCCACTTTCAACAAATACATGTAAAACTACAAATTTACTGCCACCACGTGGTTTGTCTCTATTTGATTATCGTACATCTTTTTCTGTTTGCTTAAGAAGAATATTCTCTCCGCGTCGAATTACTCAAAGTAAGTGATGACACCTCAAAGTGAGTGTTAACTCCTTTTTTTTTGCCTCATCTTTTAGATTTTTTTTACGGGAGTAAGGCTGTAATGGGGCGGTTCCGAACCAGAACTGGACCGGAATCGCGGTTCGGGCGGTTCTGCCGATTCCGACGGCCCGGTTCCGACGGTTCCGATTCTGGCGGTTCCCGGGGACCCTGGCGGGGCGGTTCTACCCGTTGGAACCGCCAGAATCGGAACCGGATCGGTTCTGGCAGTTCCAAACGGTTCCGGCGGTTCTGTAACGGTAATTTTTCAAAAAAAAAATTTTTTTTTTTAAAATAATTTCCAAACGGCTCTTTTTCAAAAGTAGCCGTTTGGAAGTTTAAGAAATAGTCATTTAGCCCCCAAACTTTATATAATTACACTATTTTCCATTTCTCAACTATAGTACCCCCTCATTCTTTCATTTTTATTCACCAATTCATCAATATCTATCAAGCTCTCTTTCAATCTTTCTAGTGCAAGTGCTTAATTTATTGTTGCAAATTCGTGAAATATTGTGAAGTTGTTGAATTGAAGTTTTCAAGTGTTCAATTTCAACGATTTTCAATTTTCAAGAAGTTGTTCGTCAATCCGGTAAACTCGTTTCAACTCTTACGTGCTAAGAATATTTTTGTGTGTTGTTAGTTTGCTTAATTATAATTATTATGGCATTTTCGTTGAAAAACATGTTCGGTAAAGAAAAAGCTAAAACCGGTGAAAGTAGTAGCCAAAATACTACCCTTCCCCCGGCTCCCCGACCTAGAAAAGATAAGCAAATTCAAAGTAGTAGCCAACCTAGAAATCCTAATGAACCCTTCGGAATCCTTGATAGTGATCACCTGTGTTTCCAATTTAGCGATATTGATTTTCTACATGATGTTGCAGTTGGTGATAGAATAGACGATGATATTATGAATGCTCTTTATCCAAATGCACCTATCTTAGAGGGAAATGAGGATGATGATGATGATGAAACCCAAGCTCCAGTAGATTTAGATGATACACCTACTAGTCCTGCTCATAACTTAGGTGATGAACCGGCACACCCACCCGTACAAACTCCCACTTTTAGTAGACAACCTCCTAAACGTACAGAAACATCATTAGTTTGGCAATTTTTTATTCAACTAAGAGAACAAGATAAGGCAAAGTGTAAATCTTGTGGGAAATTAATTGTTCATAGGTATACTGGAGATCGTAGCGGCACGGGTAGTTTAGTTAAGCATATAAGATTACACCCTAGCGATAAGGCTAGATATTTGCAATTGAAAGCGCAACAAGAGGGGAGGACAAGTGCTAATTCTACAGTTAACCCAAGTACTGGTTCAAATCTAGTTCAACCAGGAATAAACACAGTCACCGGAGGTATATTATATTACGATCCAAATAAGGATCGTGAAGAATTAGCTAAAATGATTACTGTTATGTGTTTGCCTTATTCTTTTGCTTCTAATCATGCATGAATTCATTATATTAGAAGAGTATTTAATCCTACGTATAAAGGTTGGCCTCGTGCCACAGTTAAGGCCGATATTTATAAATACAAGCATGAATATGAACAATACTTGCGCTATTTATTTACTCATATAACTAATCGTATGTCTATTACAACCGATATTGGTAGAAGTAATAATGATTGTGATTATCTAACCGTAACCAGTCATTGGATAGACGAAGACTGGACAATGCAAAAACGCATTATTGCATATAGGATAATTAATTCACGGCACACGGGTAGGTTTATTGCTAATACTGTTTTAGATGTATGCGGATTTTTGTTTAAGTGATAAAATAATGTCAATTTCTATGGATAACGCTTCTAGCAACACTAGTGCAATAGGTATGCTAACTAGAACACTTATTCCTGCATTTACTAATATTTTCCATGTTAGATGTATATGTCATATTTATCATTTAATTGTTGGTGATGGTATGAGAATATTAAACTTAGAAATTGAAAAGGTTAAAATGGCTCTTAATTGGTTATTTTATTCAAACCGTAGAAGTAGACTTAGAGAATATTTTAAAAAGTGTGACGAATATGGCCTTAGAGAAAGAAAGGTTCCTAAACCTTGCCCGAATAGGTGGAATTACATGTACGAAAGTTTAGTAGTAGCGTACGAATATAGAAACCCAATTAACGCTACATATAATTCTCGGGATTGTGGTGAGGACGATAATGACATGCTAACTACACAAGATTGGACTAACGTTAAAATTTTTTTAGATTTTTTAGAACATTTTCATGTGGCTACAAATGCTTTATCTGGCCAATATTATCCAACTATTTCTAACTGTTTAGTTTATATTGCCGCACTTGCTAATTTGTTTGTTGATTTTAGCAAGGGAGGGGACATTTATGAAATTGCAATAACTGAAATGAAAAAGAAGTTTAAAAAATATTTTTTTCCAATCCCTCCTATATATGGTGTGTCTGCTATGTTAAATCCAACTATGAAATTAGGAGGTTCTAACTTTTGGTATTCTACTATTTATCAATCTTTAGATCTTTCAGAAGTAGAAATTGCTACACTAGCTGATGCGAAAGCATCAATTAACGTTAATGCTCAAACTGTTTATAATGCTTATAAACAGGCTTTAGAGCATGCTAGGCCTAATATTCCAACCCCTACTTCGTCTATATCACAGTCGTTTGAAAAAGCTGCTGGCTTAACAGCTCTTAAATCGTGGACGGAGTTCAGGGGTACTCAAGGTGATAATTTAGATGAAATTTCCCATCTAAATGAGCTTCAAGTTTATTTGTCGCAGGGACTAGAGAATAAAAATCCAGACGGCTCTTTCAACCTTTCGGATTGGTGGAAGACAAGGGAAAAGCATTTTCCCGTTCTTGCAAGGATGGCTCGGGATGTTCTGTCGATTCAGCGTCAACTGTTGCATCGGAGAGCGCTTTTAGTCAAGAAAGACTACAAATAGGTGATCACAGAGCGTCGATGCGGGACAGCTTGGAAAAATCAGTGCTTTTTCGAGATTGGATCCGCGCAGAAAGAAGGAATTTTGCCCTAGCTGAATCACAACCAGAAATAGATGAGTGCTATGAAGAAATGATAGCAGAACTTGCTCAGGAAGCAACTTCACCCGGAAGTGGTGATGAACAAGCTTCATTTCCACCGCCGCCAACACAACCACCTCCAAACCTTGAAGGTTTTATGAGATTTGTTAGAAATAATGCATAAATTATGATGTAACTTGTACATTGGCACGTCTTCTTTTAGTTTTTTTTTCCTTTTAATGGTGGTATTAGTACCATGTTGTGCTCATTCCATTGGGGGAAGGAAGACTAAGAAAGATATGCCATTTTGGTCAATAAATATGCTCTTTATCATATCCTTGAATATCTTTTGTCTCAATATTTCTTTGTCTTTACTTCTATATCAATCCTTGAATATTTATATAACATACAATATATAACATACAACACAATATACTAATGACAACATTCTTTTATCAATATATACTACTTATATACAATTTATACTAATTACTAACTACAACACAATATACACTACTTATATACAATATATACTACTTAAATACAATATATACTACTTATATACAAAATATACACTACTTATATACAATATATACTAATTACCAAACACAATATATACTATACTAATAACATAGTACACCATATAAAATATATTCTACAATATACTAATGACTACTATACAAGATATTGATTTAAAAAAAAAACAAAACCGCCGGGAACCGCCAGAACTGCCGGAACCGGAACTGCCAGAACCGGAACCGGATGGTACCCGGAACCGGATAGTAGCGGTTCCGGGTCTGGAACCGCCAGAATTGGAACCGCCAGAACCGGAACTGCAGACCCAAATAGACCCAGGACCGGAACCGGATACAGCCTTATACGGGAGAAATACAAAAATAATCAAATTTATAAGTGGTCATTTAAAATATCTATATTTTAAAAAATAGTCAAAATTTAACTGTTTTTCGTGTCAAGATAAATTTGAACGAAAATATTGTTCAAAATCCAAAAAATACTCCAGTATAATATACTGAAGTTGTAATATATGTATACTGGATTTCCAGTATAATATACTGGACTTCTAGCATAATATACTGGAGTTCTAATATAATATATCGAGCCAACATAATATGCTGGAAGTTCATATACATGTGCTCCAATCTGCAATATATTATGCTGGAGTTTTTCGTGTGTTGGAGTTCCAGCATAATATGCTGGAAGTTCATACACATATGCATCGATCTCTGGTATATTATGCTGGAACTTTTCGTACTGAAGCAAAATAATGGCTATTTTTCAATAACTTTGTAAATGCTGGGTATTTTTGAATAACCAATCTAAAATCTGGCTAGCGCTGCTATTTTTACATTTTTTACCTTGCACAATACTCCCTGGGTATCTGCCTCTTATTATTAATCGTGGTTACTAAAAATAATTATTTCAAATTATATATTATTTTAAAAGTTCAAGATAAAATTAATTACTTTTTTATTTTTTATTCTTAGCAATAAATTTTCTTGAAGACTTCAAACGCCTCAATTATGAGTACGTATTAAGTGAAAAGATTATATCTTAGGATATAAATAAGAGTAAAATAGTCAAAAACCTATTCTAATTAATATATTTCTTAAGGGACATGTACAATAGAAATATGACAGGTAATTTGAGACGGAAGGAGTAGTAAATACCAATAATTCTTTTTTCTTTTTTTTTAATTCAAAATTTATTGGCTAGGCTAATTCGATGTCACGTGTATGGTTCATTTAAGGAGAAAGAATCCTACCAAAAGTTTATCTATATCCGAAGCTCTAATCCAAAGTTTTTAATTAATAATAGAGGGATCTAATCAATCCAACATTCTGATCGTAGCATTCGGTTGGAATTCTTACCGACTAGAAAAAGTGTAAAAGAAAAGTTTCCGTGTATATCTAAGATTGATGTATAGTTCATTGAATCTTCCCGACGTCACTTAAATTAATGCGTAAAATTATATATCATGAAAATATATTCGTTCATTATAAGCTTTACTGGGTAGGGATAAGGTCTATCTACACCCTACTCAAACTCCACTTTAAAGGTAAGGTCTGTCTACACGCTCCTCAAACCTCACTTAAGAGAATTCACTATATTGTTATTGTTATTGTATATTCAATCATTATATAATAAGGTAACGATAAAATATGCTAGCCAGTTTTCGGACTGATCATTCAAAAATAGCCAGCGTTTGCAAAGTCATTAAAAAATAGCAATTATTTTGCTACAACAGGAAACATTCCAGCATAATATACTGAAGATCGATGCACTTGTGTATGAACTTCTAGCATATTAGGCTGGAACTCCAACACGCAGAAAGTTAAAGCATAATATACTGGAGATTGGAGTACCTGCGTATGAACTTCCAGCATATTATGCTGGACCGATATATTATATTGGAACTCCAGTATATTATACTGGAAGTCCAGTATATTATACTATGGCTATTTTTGAATGACCACTTATAAATCTGACTATTTTTTAATTTCTCTGTGATGACCTTTTCTTTCAATTGAATTTTGCGTTTTCGAGGCCTTGAAAATCTCATTTAGAGTCGTTTTGATTTGCGTGCACAGTCTGGGCGCATAGCCGGAAAGCTAAATATGAACATTTGTAAAAAATGATAAATTTTGATGATAAAATGAGTAAATTTAACTTCGGTCAAATTTTGGGTAAACGGACCCGGACTTGTGATTTGACGGTCCCAGAGGATCCGTAGGTCAAATATGGGACTTGGGCGCATTCCCGGAATCAAATTTCGAGGTCCCAAACCCGAGAAATAAATTTTTAAAGAAAATTATTTTATGAAATTATTAAAGAAAATGTAAAATGAATTTTTATTGAAACATGATGGTATCGGGCCCGTATTTTGGTTCCGGCACCCGGTACAAGTCTTATATATGATTTAAGACATTTCTGTAAAATTTGATAACAAACGGATATCATTTGACGTGATTCAGACCTAAATTGCTAAATTTGATACTTGATGAAGTTTGAGAAAAGTTCTTGATTTTGTGGTTTAATTTATTGTTATTAAGGTTATTTTGACGATTTGATCGCACAGATAAGTTTGTATGATATTGTTGAGTTAGCACGTATGTGTTGTTTGGAGCCCCAAAGGCTCGGTGAGTTTTGGATAGGTATCGGAGTGTTTTAAACTTAGAAAATCGGGATTAATTCTGCTGCATCTGGTTGTCACGACCCGGTTTTTCACCATTGGGTGTCGTGATGGTGCCTACTATCGGAGCTAGGCAAGCCAAACGTTAAAGTATATTTCCAGCTTTCATTCAACAATGATAATAACAAGGACAATAAATTAAAGCGGAAGTCTTTTAAATACTTAAATAACTTAAAACAGAAATACGAAAGTTTTAAATTATACTTATACCAAATATCTGGTGTCATTACTCACGGACTACTATGAAACACTAAACCAGAGTCTGAAAGAAATACATATAGTGTCTGTTTCGATACAATGAAAACAAACAGTATTAAAGAAGGGACTTCGGTCTGCGAACGCCAGCTAGGCTACCTCGAAAATCTCTGGACTGAAGATAGCTCCCAAAAGCCCTACTGATGCGGTCCGTAAGCAGCGTCCTGATCTGCGCACAAAAATGCACAGAGTGATTCATTAGCACAATTGACCTCATGTGTTGGTAAATGTCTAGCCTAACCCCGGCGAAGTAGGGACGATGCTAGACAGGACCTACCACGCATAACCTGTACATATATATATATATATATATATATATATATATATATATATATATATATATATATATATATATATATATATATACACACAATAACAGAAAAATACACTCTATTTAACAGTTAAGAGGGAAGGGATCATGCCATGGGGTAAGACAGTTAAATATACAATTATCGGATAAAAATTAAACAGCACAACATCAACTGATGAAGAATAACACTAGAAACTCTACATACGGAGACAGTACGCTTAATCCATATTCTGTTGCGGCATGCAACCCGATCCTCATCATCTTACACCGTTGTGGTGCGCAACCCGATCCTCAAGGTTTATTACCGTTGCAGCGTGATACCCGATCCTCAATGTTTATTACTGTTGTGGCATGCAACCCGATCCTCAATGTTTAATACCAAAAATTCACCCGACAACAATCGCAACTCAAGTGCGAGGGAAGTGAAAACAAAACAAGGAGTCCCGACAAGGGACTAATAGCTCAAATATCCCGGCAATGAAGAATACAATAATAATAGTCTACTCGTCCTGTCAAGGGGAATCGTTTCAACACACTCTCTTTTAACTCATTTCCTTCACAACTGACACTTTATATGTAATTTATCAATTAAACAAGACAGTTGTGTCACATCTTTCGAATTAAAAGCAATTACGGCTCACAGTCAAGCTAGACACCGGTGTATAGATACTCGTCACCATGTCTATATACTGTACTCAATCATTTAGCAATTAAACACTCTAATCTTATTCCGTCAAACCAAAGTTAGATCAAGAACTTAGCTCGGTCCAAAAATAGCAATCAACTCTCTAACACCGCCTATCCACTAGAATCCAACTCCGGAATAATGATATCTAGGCACAATTTAGTTCAATAATATCATTCAGGGCTAAAAACATAATATCATAGCTTAGAAATTAAATTCCCATCATTCTTCCAAAAATACCAAAATCCGACCTCGGGCCCACATGGTCCAAACTCGAGGCTCGGACCAAAACCAATTCACCCATAACCCCACGAGTTCAAATATATAATTTGTTTCAAGATTGGACCCCAAATTGAGGTTGAATCACCCAAAATTCCCCAAGCCCTAGTTCTACCAAAAACCCATAATTTCTAATTTGAATTCATGATTTTAGGCTTAGGAATTCACTAATTAGTGAAGGAAATAGGTGGGGAATTACATACCCAAAAAAGTCTTGGAAGAGGGGCGCTTCAATGGAGTCCTAAAGCTTGATGGGGAAGAGAGCTCGTGAGAAGAAATGAAGAAATACCGAAGTGAAATGTTCTGTATTAAAAGAAATCACTGGAGCAAATTAACCCTCTGCGTTCGCGACACAGTGTCGCGTTCGCGAAGAAGGCAGGCCAGGTACACTATGCGTTCGCGAAGGCTCTACGCGAACGCATAAGAGGAAAAATGTGGGGGAGGAGGGGTCCAGGCATTGGCTTATGCATTTGCGAAAGAGGCATGCGAACGCGAAGGAGGGGCTGGCAGAACATTGCGATCGCGGTGGGCTTCCGTGAACGCGAAGAAGGCTGGGGGCACAAGGCATTACGAAAGCGGGACAAGGTCGCGTTTGCATAGAACAATGGACCTGTGCAAAAATTGCAGAAAATCTGCTAAGTTTTTAAGTGCAAAACCACCCCGAACCACTCCTGAGCCCTCAAGGCTCCCAACAAACACACACACTAACGCAATAACATCCTACGAACTTAGTCGAGCGATAAAATTACCAAAATAACATCAAAGTCATTGAATCAAACCCCAAAATCATCATTTTTCATTTTAAACTTCATGAGCTTCTAATTTTAGATATTTAGGTCTGAAACATTTCAAACGATGTTCGATTTCTATCAAACTTCACAGGAAGTGCTTAACCTATATTTAAGACCTGTACCGGGTGTCGGAACCAAAATATGGGCCCGATACCTATATTTTCTAACTCATTTTCATTGCAAATTTTCATATCATTTTCAGAAAAACAATTTCTTTCAAAAATTCTTTACTCGGGCTCGGGACCTCAGATTTCGATTTCGGGAATACGCCCGATTCCTATATTTTTCTATAGACTTTCTGAGACCGTCATATCACGAGCCCGGGTCCGTTTTCCCAAAATGTTGACCGAAGTCAACTTTAACAATATTAATATCTAAATTCTTCAATTTGTTTTCACAAAATTCACATATTTTAACATAAAAACTTTCCGGCTTTGCGCTCGGAATGAGTACGTAAATTGAGGCAACTAAACACGTGGTTTTAAAGGCCTCAAAAGCATGAAAAAAGGAAGAATTATGGTGATGACCCTTTGGGTCGTCACATTATCCACATCTAAAACAATCATTCATCCTTGAACGGACAAAAGAAAGAAGTACCTGAGTCGGGGAATAGATGAGGATAACGGCTCCGCATATCAGACTCGGAATCCCAAGTCGATGCCTCAGGAAGCTGACCTCTCCACTGAACACGCACTGAAGGAAAAATCTTTGACCTTAACTGTCGAACCTGCCGGTCTAAAATAGCCACCGGCACCTCCTCATATGATTGATCATTGTCCAATTGGGCAATGCTAAAATCTAATACGTGGGCTGGATCACTGTGATACCTCTGAAACATGGATACATGAAAAACGGGATGCATAGCTGACAAGCTAGGCGGCAAGGTAAGTCTACAAGCCACCTCTCCTACGCTATCAAGAATCTCAAATGGGTCAATAAACCTAGGGCTAAGCTTGCCCTTTCTTCCCGAATCTCATCACGCCCTTCATAGGTGATATACGGAGCAATACTCGCTCACCAACCATGAAGCAACATTTCTTACCTTGCGATTTGCATAACTCTTATGCCTAGAATAAGCTGTCCGAAGCCTGTCCTGAATGATCTTGACCTTATCCAAGGCCTCCTGAACTAGATATGTACCCAATAACCGAGCCTCTCCCGGCTCAAACCATCCGACTGGGGACCGGCATCGCCTACCATACAACACCTCATACAAAGCCATCTGAGTGTTGGAATGGTAGCTTATGTCATAGGCAAACTCTGCTAATGGCAAAAATTGGTCCCACGAACCCCCAAAATCAATAACGCATGCTCGGAGCATATCCTCAAGGATCTGAATAGTCCTCTCAGATTGACCGTCCGTCTGGGGATGAAATGTTGTACTCAACTGGACTTGGGTGCCCAAATCTTGTTGAACCGCTCTCCAGAAATGCGAGGTAAACTGCAGACCACGGTCCGAAATGATATATATAGGCACCCCATGAAGGCGAACGATCTCCCTGATATAAATCCCAGCTAATCTCTCGGACGAATAGGTGGTGGCAACCATAACAAAATGCGTTGACTTGGTCAGCCTATCAGCAATGTAACATATAGCATCAAACTTCTTCCGAGTCATCGGAAGGCCAGAAATGAAATCCATGGTAATCCTCTCCCACTTCCACTCGAGAATCTCAATCCTCTGAAATAATCTACATGGCCTCTGATGCTCGTACTTAACCTGCTGACAGTTCAAACAGTGAGCCACATATGCAACAATGTCTTTTGTTTATTCTGCGCCACAAATAGTGTTGCCTCAAATCCTGATACATCTTCGCGGTGCCCGGATGAATAGAATACCGAGAACTATGGGCCTACACTAAGATCAACTCCCGAATACCATCAACATTGGGCACACAAACTCGCCCCTACAATCTTAATACACCATCATCTCCCAAGGTTATTTTCTTGGCTCCTCCACGTTGCACTATGTCTCTCAGGACACACAAATGGGGATCATCAAACTGGCGCTCACGGATACGCTCCATCAATGACAAACGAGCGACCGTGCAAGCTAACACCCTTCTAGGCTCGAAAATATCCAACCTCACAAATCGATTGGCCAAGGCCTGAACATCCAAGGCAAGCGGCCTCTGGCTGAAAGGAATATAAGCAAGACTACCCATACTGAAGTACTTCCTACTCAATGCATCGGTCACAGCATTGGCCTTTCTCGTGTGGTATAAGATAGAAACATCATAGTCTTTCAACAATATTAACCACCTCCTCTGCCTCAAATTCAACTCCTTCTGTTTGAACAAGTACTGAAGGATCTTGTGATCCGTGTACACCTCACACGTCACATCATATAGATAATGCCTCCAAATCTTCAAGGCATGAACAATGGCTGCCAATTCTAGGCCATGAACAGGATAATTTTTCTCATGGATCTTCAGCTGCCTCGAAGCATATGATATGACTCTGCCATTCTGCATCAATACTGTGCCAAGCGCAATACAGGAATCATCACAATAAACGGTATAAGGCCCTGATCCCGTGGGCAAAACTAATACCGGTGCCGTATTCAAAGCGGTCTTGAGCATCTATAAGCTCACCTTGCACTCATCTAACCACCTAAACTGGGCACCCTTTTAGGTCAATCTGGTCATTGGCGCTGCAATGGATGAAAACCCCTCCACGAACCATTAGTAGTAACCTGCTAACCCCAAGAAACTTCAAATCTCTGTAGTTGATGTTAGTCGAGGCCAGTTCTTGACTGCCTCAATCTTCTTTGGGTCCACCTGAATACCTTCTACTGAAACAACGTGACCTAGGAATGCCACATAACTCAATCAAAACTCCCACTTCGAGAACTTGGCGTATAACTGACTATACTTCAGAGTCTAAAGAACCACTCTGAGGTGTTGCTCATGCTACTCCTGACTGCAAGAGTATATCAGAATATCGTCAATAAAAACAATCATGAACAAATCCAAATAGGTCATGTACACTTGGTTTATTAGCTCCATAAATGCTGCTGGGGCATTGGTCAACCCAAATGACATGACCAAAAACTTATAATGCCCATACCGAGTACTAAGTGTTGTCTTAGGGACATCAGACGCCCTAATCCTCAGCTGATGATAACCAGATCTCAAATCTATCTTCGAGAACACCTACCTGAAGCTGGCCGAATAAATCGTCAATCCTCGGCAGTGGATAATTGTTCTTTATCATCACCTTGTTTAACTGCCGGTAATCAATGCACATCCTCATCGACCCATCCTTTTTCTTCACAAATTGCACCGACGCACCCCGAGGCGACACACTAGGTCTAATAAAACCCTTATCAAGCAAATCCTAAAGCTGCTCCTTTAACTCTTTTAATTCTGGCGGGACCATGCGATAAGGCGGAATGGAAATAGGCTGAGTGCCTGAAGCCAGATCAATACAAAAATCAATATCCCTGTCGGGCAGCATACCTGGCAGGTCTGAAGGGAATACCTCGGGGAACTCTTGAACAATAGGAACAGAATCAAAAAATGGAATCTCTATGCTGGAGTCACGAACATACGCCAGATATGCTAGACGCCCCTTCTCGACCATGCGTCGAGCCTTGACATATGAAATACCACTGTGGGTGGCATGACCTGGGGTCCCTCTCCACTCAAGTCGGGGAAAATCTGGAAAATCCAAGGTTACGGTCTTGGCGTGAAAATCCAAAATAGCATGATATGGGGACAACCAATCCATCCCCAAAATAACGTCAAAGTCCACCATATCTAAGAGCAATAAGTCAACAGGGGTCTCAAGACCCTCAAATACTACCACACATGAACGATGCACTCGGTTGACCACTATAGAATCACCTAGCGGTGTAGACACATACAAGAATACCCAAGGCCTCACTAGGCACAACCAAATAGGGTACAAAATAGGACGACACATATGAATACGTAGATCCGGGATCAAATAGCATAGTGGCATCCCTATCACAGACCAGAATAGTACTTTTAAACACAACATCTAATAACTCAGCCTATGTCTTGGCTGGCAGAGCATAAAATGGGGCTGGGCCTTACCTCCCTAAACTATGTCTTTAGGACGATCAGCTACTAGCTGACCCTTGCCTCTAGCGGTCCGAACTCCACCTCTCTGATCCCTACCTCCACCTCTATGGCCTCTACCCCCGCCTCTAGCTGGTTGGGTGGCCTGTGGATCACCTGTTACATGAATCATGGGGCAGCACCCTGCTGCTGCGACCGAGCACCTCTTAACCTCGGGCAATATCTTCTGATGTGACTAAGATATCTATACTCATAACATCCTTCTGAATGAGGCAACTAAGAAAACTGGGACTGACCCTGCCATCTTGAATGACCTCCTCGAAGGCTCTGAAGCGGTGGTGCACTGATGGGCTGCAGATCAGAATAGTGCTGCTGAGAACCACTATCGCCCAAAGTACCATGAGAGACCTGAAGTGCTTATTGAAAGGGCCTTTGAGGGTGGCATGTACCATATGAATCTCTTCCTCAAGATGAGGTACTAGTAAACCTACCAGAATGACGAGGCCTCTTATCTGACCCCTGACCGCCTTTTCATGCAAGTGCCATCTCTATCCTGCGTGCCGCATTGGCCGCCTCCTGAAAATAAATATCACCACCGGCTCCCATAGCCATCTGGAGTAGGATCGGCTGAATCAATTCATCAATAAATCTCCGCACTCTCTCACTCTCAGTGGGGAGTATAACAATATCATGGCGTTCCAAATCAATAAAATGAGTATCATACTGCGTGACTGTAGTACCCTGATGAAGACGCTCAAACTGCCTGCGTAAAGCATCTCGCTCTGTCACCGGGAGAAATTCTCCAAGAACAACTCTGCAAACTGATCCCAAGTCAATAATGGCGACCCTGCTGGCCTGGATAAACAATAGTCCCTCCACCAAGTCTTGGCAGATCCTGCAAGCCGAAAGGTGATAAAGTCGACCCCACTGGTCTCCAGAATACTCATAGTCCTGAGAACCTCATGGAAGTTGAATAAGAAATCCTAAAGGTCCTCTATAGAAGCACCGCTGAGATGCTGATAAAGAGCTTGGTGAACCTGTCAAGCCTCCACAAAGCATTTGCAGACATCACTGGACGGAGCTAGAATACCCGGCTGGGCTGCCACGGCTGGCTGAACTGCTGGGACCTGAGGTTGAGGAGCTACCTGCTCCGGAGTACACATAGAGGGAGTCTAAACTCCTCCCCTAGCTTGAGATGTGGCTGGTGCTACGGGAAGCAAACCCGCTCTAGAGACGCTCTCCATAAAGCCTACCAGTCAGGCCAAAGCGTCCTGGAGTACTGGAGTGGCTATAAAACCCTCTGGGACCTAAGCTGGGCCCACTGGAGCTGCTGATGTTAGAACCTCTTCATCATAGTTAACATGAGGCTCCACTTCTGGGAGCTCTTCCTGGGCCTCAGCCTCTGGCACGACCTCGGCCTCGCCCTCTGCCCCTTATAGGAGTTGCTGCTGGGGCCTCGGGATTTTGAATGGTAGAAGAAGAAGCACGCGTTCTCGCCATCTACAAAAGAACATAGTAGAATGACAATAGGTATTTGAGTAACAGAATCGCTTGACAAGAATGAACAAAGTGATATTTTTCCTAACTCTGTAGCCTCTAGGGGATAAATACATATGTCTCCATACCGATCCCTCAAACTCTATCGAGTTCTTCCGTGAGTTGAGAGACCTATGTAACCTAGTGCTCTGATACCAACTTGTATTGACACGCATTTCCCACAGTTGGGTGTCGTGATGGCGCCCACTATCGGATCTAGGCAAGCCAAACGTTAAAGTATATTTCCAGCTTTCATTCAACAATGATAATAACAAGGACAGTAAATTAAAGCGGAAGTCTTTTAAATACTTAAATAACTGAAAATAGAAATACGAAAGTTTCAAATATTACATCTACCCAGTATCTGGTGTCACTACTCACAGACTACTATGAAATACTAAACCAGAGTCTGAAAGAAATACACGTTGTGTCTGTTTCGATACAATGACAACAAACAGTACTAAAGAAAGGACTTTGGCCTTCGAACGTTAGCTAGGCAACCTCGAAAATCCCTGGACTGAAGATAGCTCCCAGAAGTCGTACTGCTGCGGTCTGTAAGCTGCGTCCAGATCTGTGCACAAAAATGCATAGACTGTAGCATCAGCACAACTGACCCCATGTGCTGGTAGTGCCTGCTCTAACCCCGGCGAAGTGGTGACGAGGCTAAACAGGACCTGCCACAAATAACCTGTACAGATATATATACAATAACAGGAAAACACACTCTATTTAACAGTTAAGGGGAAGGGAGCATGTTGTGGGGTAAGATAGTTAAATAAACAATTATCGTATAAGAAATGAAACAGCACAACAGCAACTGATGAAGAATACACATGACACTCTACATATGGAAACAGTACGCTTAATCCATATTTCGTTGCGGCGTGCAACTCAATCCTCATCATCTTACATCGTTGCGACGCGTAAACCAATCCTCAAGGTTTATTACCATTGCGGCATGCAACCCGATCCTCAATATTTATTACCATTGCGGCATGCAACCCGATTCTCAATGTTTAACACCAAAAAATCACCCGACAACAATCGCAACTCAAGTGCGAGGAAAGTGACAACAAAACAAGGAGTCCCGACAAGGGAATATCACAAACAACTCAAATATCTCGGCAAGGGAGAATACAATAATAACAGTCTACTCGTTCCGGCAGGGAGAATCATTTCAACATATTCACTTTAATTCATTTCCTTCACAACTGACACTTTATATGTAATTTATCAATTAAACAAGACAGTTGTATCACATCTTTCGAATTAAAAGCAATTACGACTCACGATCATGCTAGACACCGATGTATACTTACTCGTCACCATGCCTATACACTATACTCGATCAATTAGCAATTAGCACTTAAACACTCTAATCCTATTCCCTCAAGTCAAAGTTAGACTAAGCACTTACCTCGGTCCAAAAATAGCAATCAACTCTCTAACATCGCCTTTCTTCTAAAATCCAACTCTGAAAGAATGATATCTAGGCACAATTTAGTTGAATAATATCATTAAGGGCTAAAAACATAATCTCATAGCTTAGAAATGAAATTCCTATCATTATTAAAAAAATACCAAAATCCGACCCCGGGCCCACATGGTCCAAACTCGAGGCTCGAACCAAAACCCATTCACCCATAACCCCACGAGTTCAAATATATAATTTGTTTCAAGATTTAATCCCAAATTGAGGTTGAATCACCCAAAATTCCCCAAGCCCTAGTTCTGCCCAGAACCCCCAATTTTTACATTGAATTCATGATTTTAGGCTTAGGAATTCACTAATTATTGAAGGAAAGTGAAGGAATTAGGTGGGGAATTACTTACCTAAAAATTCTTGGAAGATGGGAGCTTCAATGGAGCCCTAAAGCTTGATGGGGAAGATAGCTCGTGAGAAGAAATGAAGAAATCCCGTAGTGAAATGTTCTGTTTTAAAAGAAATCACTGGAGCAATATAACCCTATGCGTTCGCGACACAGTGTCACATCCGCGAAGAAGGCAGGCCAGGTACACTATGCGTTTGTGAAGGCTATATGCGAACGCAAGGAAAACTGGGGGGGGGGGGGGGGTCCAGGCATTGGATTATGCGTTCACGAAATAGGGATGCGAACGCGAAGGAGGGGCTGACAGAACAGTGTGAACGCGGTGGGCTTCCGCGACTGCGAAGAAGGCTGGGGCACAAGGAATTGCGAACCCGGGACAAGGGTGTTTGCATAGAACAACCGACCTGTGCAAAAATTGCAGAAAATCTGCTAAGTTTTTAAGTGCAAAACCACCCTGAACCACCTCTGAATCACTCCCGAGCCCTCGGGGCTCCCAACCAAACACACACACTTACTCAATAACATCTCACGAACTTAGTCGAGCGATCAAATCACCAAAATAACATAAAAATCATTGAATTAAACCCCTAAATCATCATTTTTCATTTCAAACTTCATGAGCTTCTAAATTTAGATATTAAGGTCTGAAACACGTCAAACGACGTCCGATTTCGACCAAACTTCACAGGAAGTGCTTAACCTATATTTAAGACCTGTACCGCACATCGGAACCAAAATATGGAACCGATACCTATATTTTCTAACTCATTTTAATTTCAAATTTTTATATCATTTTTAGAAAAATAATGTCTTCCAAAAACTCTTTACTCGTGCTCGGGACCTCGGATTTCGATTCCGGGAATATGCCCGAGTCTCGTATTTTTCTACGGAGCCTCTCGAACCGTCACATTACCGATCTGGGTCCGTTTTCCCAAAATATTAACCGAATCCAACTTTAACAATATTAATATCGAAAATCTTCAATTTTGTTTTTTCACAAATTCACATATTTTAACATAAAAAATTTTCTGCTTTGCGCCCGGACTGCGCATGCAAAACGAGGCAACTAAACGCGAGGTTTTCAAGGCCTTGAAAGTATGGGAAAAGGAAGAATTACGGTGATGACCCTTTGGGTCATCACACTGGTGTTCAGGGATTTAGTGTTATGCGATCGCATAGCAAGTCCCGCGATCGCATAGTGTAAAACTTTAGGGTCCTTTTTTGTTATATGCAATCACACAAATCTCTTCGCGATCTCGTAGAGTTATGTTTTGGAGGCCTATTTTGTTCTATGCGATCACGCATCTCCCTCTACAACTGCAATGTCTCAACTCCGGTCCTTATTTTTCTTCTATGCGATCGCATAGTTATGTTTGCGATCGCAATGCTCGGCCTCAGTTATTCTATGTGATATCATCCTTTGGTCCGCGATCCCGTAGGCCAAATTCGTCCAGTTAAGTTTTTAATTCCAGAACAGTAGCCTTACGGGATTATTTTAAAAATTCATAAACCTCTTCTTCTCCAAAGTTCTTAGGCAATTTTTGAAGCAATTCCTCACCAAAATCTCTTAGGTAAGTAATCTTTGAATTATTTAATTCCATTTTCATCAACATATACTAGATTTTGAGGCCTAAAACATATGATTAAGAGTATAAAATAAGGGATTTGGGTAGAATTAGGGCTTTTTGATTAATTGTTATTTAGATCTTGTTTTGGGGTCGGATTTGAAAATAAATTATATATTTGGGCTCGTTGGTGATGGATGATGGGGTTTTGTTCCGAACCTTATGTTTTGACAAGGCGGACCCGGGGGTAGATTTTTGAATTTTTGGGAAGAAATATTATAAAGTTATAATTAGGCATTAGAATTGAATTATTTAGCATTTATTGATGTTATGAAGTCGATTATTTATAGATACAATTGATTTGGAGCCGAATTCGAAAGGAAAAGCGGTGTTTGAGGCTTGAGTTGGCCGTGAAAGTTCGAGGTAAGTGTTTGGTCTAACCTTCGCTTGAGGAATTAGGAGTTGAGTCCTATTTGCTATGTGGTAATTGTTGAGTACGACGTATAGGCATGGTGATGAGTATCTATATGTGGACTCAAGCATGATCATGAGTCTTATATTGTGATTTTCATGACTTCATTTATTATTCATGCGTTGGTGAAGATTTCAAATTGTTGTATAATATTTGTGGAAAAACTTGTGACCCATGATCATTGAGAAGCGTTGGCTCAAGTTGTATAACGAATTGTGAAAGTGTAAGTGACAATTGAACTTTTAGAGCATTAGCTCGAGTTTTGAAGGTATAAGTGATCATTGAACCTCTAGAGCATTGGCTCAAGTTGTGAAGTGAATAGTGAAGTAAAAGTGATAAAGTGAATAGATCATTATGTTGTCACCCTTGCCGGTCTATTGTTGATTTATTTGTTATCTCCCTTGCCGGGATGTGAATATTGTTGATGTTGTTCTCTTGCCGAGATTTAATTGTTGACTTGTTGCTCTCTTGCCGGGATTCTAATTGAAACTTTCCTTTATTTACTTGCCCTATTTTTGTGGTTGTTGTTTGGGTGAAGAAGAGAGTTAAAGCACGAAGGGTGATGCCGTGCATTATTTATTTTGTGAGAAAAGATGTAAAGCATGAAGGGTGATCCCGTGCCATACGATGCACCATTCTGTGTATATTATATTGATTTATGGTGAGGATGAGAGTAAAAGCATGAAGGGTAATGTCGTGCAACTTATATTGATTCTTATGGTGAGGACGAGAGTAAAAGCACGAAGGGTGATGCCGTGCACTTGTCTTGGTTTACCTGATTCTTGCTGATAATTGCGTTATGTTGTCCTTTACGTTTATTTACTGATTTTCTGTTGTTACTTGATTTTATTTCGATGTTATAGATTCTTTTACCCTATTTGCCTTGTGATTGTTGTTTGGATGAGGAAGAGCGTAAAACACGAAGGGTGATGCCATGAATTATTTTGGAGAGAGAAAGTGTTAAAGCACGAAGGATGATGCCGTGCATTATTTTGGTGAGAGAGAGTAAAAGCACAAAGGGTGATGATGTGCACTTGTCTTTGTTTTTCTAATTTTTATTGATACTGTGTTACGATTTCTCTACGCTGAATTGCTGATTTCCTGTTGATACTTGTTGTACCCCACAACATGATTTCCCACTTCCTATTTTCAATTGAACTGTGGCGATCCTCATATTTATTTGTTGTTCTTCTAATACTATTCGATGTTTCCCCACAACATGCTTGTCCCCCTCCCATACTTCATTGTATATGACTGTTTCTTTCTGTACTTCTTTTCCTACTGTACATAGTTAAATTGCACAGGTTTATATGGCAGTCTAGTACTAGCCTCGTCAGTACGTCGCCGAAGTTAGCCTATATACGTACCAGCATATGGGGTCGGTTGTGCTTATACTACACTCTACACTGTGTGCAGATCCAGAAGCAGCTTTCAGACAGTAGTTAGAGTTCTTCCTTCAGCCCACCCGGAGATCCAAGGTAGACATGCAGGCATCCGCATACCTTGGCGTCTCCCTCTATCGCTATTTCCCGTTTCATTTTTATTTATTCAGAAATAGTGTACTGTTATTTCTTTAGACCTTGCATGTAGTAATCGTATATAGTCTGTGACACTATGACACGAGGTTTTGGGTGGTTGAGAGTTAAGTAACTGTAATATTCGTAGATTTCAGGTGTTTATTTGTTATCTTCTATTTAATTATCTAAAGTTCTGCAGTTTTCATATTATCTCCTTTTTAGTGTTTAAAAGAAGTAATTTGAAAATGAAGTTAGTAGTTAAGGGTTGGCTTGCCTAGCTCTCACTAGTACACGCCATCACGACTCTCGAGGATGGGAAATCCGGGTCGTGACAAGTTGGTATCAGTGCTCTAGATTACATGGGTCTCACATTCACAGACAATCTTAGTAGAGTCTAATTGATTTGGTACGGAGACGTTTGTATTTATCCCAGAGGCTATAGAGTTAGGAAAAACTTCAGATTCATTCTTTTTTCTATCGTGCGATTTTGTTCTCTCAATGCTAAATTGAAACATCTACTCTTGTCCTTTCGCGAATGAAAAGGTCATGTACCGCTTCTTCAGCCGGTAGCAGCGCATATTGGTGATAGATCAGCTACGTATTTGGAGGCTTTGTGGAGGTTGGATATGTTTCCTCAAGCTCTTCACTATTAAATTCAGCGGTGCATCTAGTGAGGATCCCCAGGATTATCAAGATGGCTGTCATGAGGTTCTCAAAAAAATGGAGATAGTTGAGACCAATGGGGTCGATTTTGCTACTTTTCGCTTGTCTGGATCTGCCAATACTTGGTGGAGAGATTATTGCTTGGCTAGACTAGTTGGATTGCCAGGTTCAACTTGGGAGCAGTTCACGCAGCTATTTCTGGAGAAGTTTCTCCACATCACTGAGAGAGAGGTATTAGAGGGGTAGGTAGAGGTATTAAAGGTGGGTGGAGATGCTAGAGGTGGAGGTAAATGTATTAGAGGTGGAGGTGCAGGTATTGTTCTGGTTTGTGGTAGAGAAGCTTCGATTATATTTTACGCCGTATATGGTCATGCCTAGTGATTCTTTGAGTGCCCCTGTGTATGTGTCTACACCGGTGGGTGATTCTATTGTGTTGGATCACATCCATTGTTCATGTATAGTGGTTATTGGAGGTCTTGAGACTCGTGAAAATTTGCTTCTTTTTGACATGGATGACTTCGGTGTTATTTTGGGGATGGACTTGTTATCACCTTACCACACTATCTTGGACTGTCATGCTAAAATTGTGACCTTAGCCTTGCCGAGTTTACCTCGTTAAGAGTGGAGATAGACTCCTGGTCATTCTACCCTTAGTTTTATCTCTTATATGAAGGCTCAGTGTATGGTCGAGCAGGGGTGTTTGGCCTATTTGGCATATGTTTGTGATTCTAGTGTTGAGGTTTCTTCTATTTATTCTATACCCGTTATTCGTGAGTTTCCTGAGGTTTTTCCTTCAGACCCGCCGAGTATGCCACCCGACAGGGATATGGACTTTTGCATTGATTTGGCTCCGGACACTTAACCCATTTCTATCCCATCGTATCATATACCCTCGCCTGAGTTGAAAGAGTTGAAGGAGCAGTTTAAAGACGCTTGAGAAGGGTCTTATTAGACCCAGTGTTTCGCCTTGGGGTGCGCCAGTGTTGTTTGTTAAGAAAGAGGATGGATCAATGAGAATGTGTATTGATTACCGCCAGTTCAACAATGTTACAATCGAGAATAAATATCTATTGCCGAGGATTTATGATTTGTTTGATCAGCTTCAGGATGACAAGGTATTTTCAAAGATTGACTTGAGATTTGGCTATCATCAGTTGAGGATTACGGCATCTGATATCCCTAAGATAGCTTTCCGCACTCGGTACGGGCATTATGAGTTCTTGGTTATGTCATTCGGGTTGACGAATGCCACAACAACTTTTATGGATTTGATAAACCGAGTGTTCATACCTTATTTTGACTCGTTAGTAATAGTCTTTGATGATATTTTGATATATTCCGAATCCAGGAGGAGAACAAACAGCATCTTAGGGTGGTCCTTCAGACTCTGAGGGATGGTCAGTTATATGCTAAGTTCTTGAAGTGTGAGTTCTGGTTAAGTTCAATTGCACTTCTGGGTCATATTGTGTCAGCAGAGGGTATTCAGGTTGATTCGAAGAAGATTGAGGCAGTCAAGAACTGGCCTAGACCAGCATCAGCTACAGAGATTCGGAGTTTCTTGGGATTGGCAGGCAACTATCGTCGATTCGTGGAGGGATTTTCATCTATCGCAGCCCCGACGACCAGGTTGACCCAGAAGGGTACCCAGTTCATATGGTTGGACGAGTGTGAGGCGAGCTTTCAGAAGCTCAAGACAGCTCTGACTACGACACTGGTGTTGGTTTTACCCATAGGTTCACGACCTTATATTGTTTATTGTGATGTTTCTCGTATCGGGCTTGATGCAGTGTTGATGGAGGATGGCAAAGTCATTGCTTATGCTTCACGGCAGTTAAAGATTCATAAGGAGAACTATCCAGTTCATAATTTTTTCACGACCCTAGTTCACCAATCGTGAACCTGTCATGACGGCACCCAGTCTTTGCGACTAGGTAAACCTGACACATTGCGGAAATTCAACAATCTGTGCGGAAACAATAATTTAAAACATAAATGAGGTAAGATAATGTATGGAGTGCCGTCTGGCACATACATGTCAACTCAATATAACCTAAAAACCTCCAAGACCCGAAAACCCACGGGCAACACAGGCTAAGAGTAAAGTATAACACATGGCTCTAACATCTAGAAGTGTCCACAACAATAAAATACATGGATAAAACTACTAGCTAAGGGTAGAATAGAGGAAGGCTCGTCGGCTCTGCGGACGTGGCAGATGCATACCTCAAGCGTCCAAAGAAACTCCAAATCCCTAATAGCGCGCATGACCAGATGTACCTGGATCTGCACAACAAAAAGTGTGCAGAAGAGTAGCATAAGTACACCACAGCGATACTCAGTAAGTGCCAAGCCTAACCTCGATGGAGTAGTGACGAGGAAGTTCGAGGCCCTACAGAGAAGTACATAAGAAATAATGAAAAAAAATAAATAGTAGGAAGGAAAGATATTTGAATATATATCAAGACAGTGATTAAAAACAGAGCGGCTACAATTACCAACTACAAACACAATGCAAATCACTTTACAAACAGGATCTCTACATAAAGCTATGGGAATCGAACCCGCAGTCTACCTTATCAAATCCTAGGATCTCCGGGAATTGAACCCGCAGTCCTTCATACCAATATCAGAGGATCTCTGAGAATTGAACATGCAACCTTTATACCAATATCAGAGGATCTACGGGAATTGGACCCGCAGTCCTTTATGTCAATATGAGAGGATCTTCCAGGAATTGAACGCGTAGTCCGTCATGCCAGAATTCGAGGATCTCTTAGGAATTTAACCTGTAGTCCAACATACCAATAACAGGGGGATCTCCCGTGCATCGAACCCATAGTCCCAAACGTCAACACTTCACATCAAGTCAATATTTAACAGAAAGAAACCAAATATAGCAACAATGTAAAGGTCTTGGCCTAGCATGCTCACAAAGAGGGCAGGTATTTGCAATTTAGTCAGATAGAGCAAATAAATTACTAACATGCTTTTCCTAAGCTAAGCAAGTAGAATCACATTTTTTAACTGTTAAATACACGAAGAAACACAGTCAAAATAAGTCAAGTAGGTTAATCTTCAGCAATTATCACAAGTACACGCTCGTCACCTCGCGCACGAGGCCTTTAAACAACAATTAATATATCCTAAGGGGAGAGATCCCCCACACACGGTTAGACAAGACACTTACCTCAATTTGGTACAAAGCCGCTAAGGAACAACGCCTTTGCCACGAGATCCGACTCCGAGTTTCCCAAAATCTATTCAAACCAATTACATATTGTAAATAACATCGCAAGCAACTGATTACATTATTAAAATTAAAGCTAAGGCGCGAGAACAGGTAAACTGACCAAACTGCCCCTCATGCCAACGTCTAAGAAATGAATAATTTCCACATTTTCAGAAATCTCGTACTCTCACGAGTCTAACCATATAAAAATCTTTCAAATCGGAGGTCAAATTCTCCCTCAAAAACGCAATTGATTAGCCAAAGAACTTTCACCCATTTCCTCCATTTTTGGACCTTGATTTGAATTTAAATGATGAAATTAACAATTAAATGATGAATTAAAGCTAGAAAGGACCATAGAAACATTACCCAATAGTCTCCTCTTCAAAACCCTCCCAAAATCGCCTTGGTCCGAGCTAAAATTTGATTTTTCAACTAATGAACTTAAGCCTCGGATAAAACCCTTTTCTCTACAGGGATTTATGCTTTTGTGGTTCCAGGGACCGCTTCTGCCATCCCGCTTTTGCAGTCAAAAAGCCGCTTCAGCGGTTTCAATTAAAACTCAGTTTTCGCTTCCGTGGACAAACGGCCGCATCCGCGATGGCCGCTTATGTGGCTCCCTATCCGCTTATGCGGTTCCAGACCGCGTCCGCGATCCCATGGTCGTGTCTGCGGTAACTGCTTACTCGGTCTCCCTTCCGCAGACGCGGAAACAATAGAAGCAGCAGAAATATTTCTTCCAAAAAATCCAAAAAATCACTCCGTCTAGCATCCCAAAACAAGACGGGGATCCCGGGACCTCAACCAAACCTACAAACCTATCCCTTAACATCATTCGGACTTGCAACAATCCTTAGATCACCTAAAACAATGTCGGAAACACTATTTGACCAATCATTTGTACCTAAAATCTCCAAAACTTAGCCAAACTCTCATTCGACTCAAAACCTATCCAAAACACGTCCGAATGACCTGAAAATTTGCAGACATATCCTAAATCACCTAACGAAGCCACTGCAACTCTAGGAATTCTATTCCGTCCCTCGGATAAAAAATTCACTATCGGACCGGAACTTCAAATTTCTAACTTTCGACATTCATAGCCTAATTGAGCTTCGGACATCCAAAATACATTCCGAACACGCTCCCCACCCCGAAATCACCTAATGGATCTAACGGAATCATCGGTTTTCCATTCCGAGGTCGTCTTGATGATGTTCTGATTATGGACCATTTTTCAACACTTAAGCTCTCATTTAGGGACTAAGTGTCCCAAAACACTCCAAATTCTATTGCCGAACATCCCGGCAAACCAAAATAGCATAAACGAACTTAGGGGAAGCAGAAAATAGGGAAATGGGGCATAAATTCCAAAGACGACCAGCCGGGTCATCACATCCTCCCACACTTAAATATCCTCGAGCGAGCATATGGAACATACCTGAAGTAGCAAAAAGATGAGGGTATCGGCTACGGATATCTCGCTCGGTCTTCCAAGTCGCCTCCTTGGCCGGCTGACCCCGCCACTGCACTATATCCTTTGACCTGAGCTTTCGAACCTGTCTATCCAATATTGCCACAGGCTCCTCAACATAGGACAAGTCATTGTCAACCTGTACTGAAGTGAACTCCAACACGTGAGACGGGTCACCATGATACCTCCGAAGCATCGAAACATGAAATACTAGATGAACCCCGGTCAAACTGGGAGGTAAAGCGATAAGCAACCTTTCCAACCTGCCTCAAAATCTCAAATGGACCAATGTACCTCAGGCTCAACTTTACTTTATTTCCCAACCTCATGACACCTTTCATAGGCGAGACCCGAAGCAAAACCCGCTCACCAACCATAAATGAAACATCACGAACCTTCCGGTCCGCATAACTCTTCTGTCTGGACTGAGCCGCACGGAGTCTATCCTGAATCACCTTAACCTTCTCTACCGCATCCTGAACCAAATCAGTGCCCAATAACCTGGCCTTTCCAGGCTCGAACCAACCCACCGGGGATCTGCATCTCCTACTGTATAAGGCCTCATACTGTTGTTGTATGCAAACTCCACCAATGGCTGGAACTGATCCCAAGACCCTCTAAACTCAATCGCGCACGCATGCAGCATATCCTCAAGAATCTGAATAGTGCTTTCGGACTGTCCGTACGTCGGAGGGTGAAAGGCTGTGCTCATGGTCACCGAGTACCCAACTCATGCTGGACGGCTCTCCAGAACCGTGATGTAAACACTGAACCCTTGTTTGAGATGATAGAAACTGGAATGCCATGCAGGTGGATAATCTCCCTGATATAAATCCCCACTAACCACTCCGCGGAGTAAGAAGTGCACACTGGAATGAAATGAGCGGACTTGGTCAGCTGATCCACAACAACCCAAATAGAATCAAACTTCCTCGCCGTCAGAGGGAGGCCAGTCACAAAATCCATGGTGATATTCTCCCATTTCCACTCCGGAATCTCCATCTACTGGAGTAACCCTCCCGGTCTCTGATGCTCAGCCTTTACCTGCTGATAATTGAGGCATCTAGCCACAAATTCTACAATGTCCTTCTTCATCCACCTCCACCAGTAATGCTGCCTCAGATCTTGATACATCTTCGCGGCACCCGGATGGATGGAATACCGCGAGCTATGGGCCTCGGTCAATATCAACTCCCGAATACCATCAACATCGGGCACACAAATACGACCCTGCATCCTCAATACCCCGTCATCTTCAATAGTCACATCCCTAGAATCGCCATGCTGAACCGTGTCACTGAGGACAAGCAAATGAGGATAATCATACTGTCGCTCCCTGATTCGATCAAACAATGAAGACGGAGAAACCACACAGGCTAGGACGTGACTGGGCTCCGAAAGGTCCAACCTCACGAACTGATTGGCTAAGGCCTAAACATCCATCGCCATAGGTCTCTCTGAAGCTGGTAGATATGCCAAACTCCCCAAACTCTCCGCTCGTCAACTCAAGGCATCGTCTACCACATTGGCCTTGCCCGGGTGTTAAAGAATAGTAATATCATAATCATTCAGTATCTCCAACCATCTCCTCTGGCGCAAGTTCAGATCCTTCTACTTGAACAAGTGCTGTAAAATCCGATGATCAGTATAAATCTCACAAGGCACACCATACAAATAGTGACGCCAGATCTTCAAGGCGTGAACAATGGCAGCTAACTCAAGATCGTGGACAGGATAATTCTTTTCATGCAACTTCAATTGTCTGGACGCGTAGGCAATCACCCTACTGTCCAGCATCAACACCGCTCCAAGTCCAACTCGCGAGGAATCACAATAAACCGTATAGGATCCCGAACTAGTAGGCAAAATCAGAATATGGGCTGAAGTCAAAGCCGTCTTGAGCTTTTGGAAGCTCGCCTCACACTCGTCCGACCAATGAAAAGGATCACCCTTCTGGGTCAATCTAGTCATAGGAGCTGCAATCGACGAAAATCCTTCCACAAAACGGCGGTAATACCCTGCCAGGCCAAGGAAACTGCGGATCTCTGTAGCTGAAAAGGGCCTAGGCCAACTCTGCACGGCCTCTACCTTCTTCGGATCAACCCGAATGCCCTCACTCGATATCACATGGCCTAGAAATGCCAAGGAACTCAACCAAAACTCACATTTTGAAAACTTTGCATATAATTTATTTTCTCTCAAGGTCTGAAGCACTACCCGCAGGTGCTGCTCATGATATTCCCGGCTCCGGGAGTATACAAGAATATCATCTATGAAAATAATGACAAATGAGTCGAGATAGGGCCTGAATACATTGTGCATCAAATGCATAAAAGCTACTGGGGCGTTGGTCAGCCCAAATGACATGACAAGGAACTCATAATGACCATACCGAGTCCTGAAATCAGTCTTCGGGATATCCGGCTCCCGAATCATTAGTTGGTGATAGCCTGAGCGCAAATCAATCTTAGAAAACATCTGTGCGCCCTAAAGCTGGTCAAATAGATCATCAATACGAGGCAAAGGATATCGATTCTTCACTGTAACTTTTTTCAACTGACGATAATCGATACACATGCGCATAGAACGATCTTTTTTCTTCACGAACAATACCGGAGCACCCCATGGTGAAACACTGGGTCAAATAAAACCCTTATCAAGAAATTCCTGTAACTGATCCTTCAACTCAAGAGGAGCCATGTGGTAAGGAGGAATAGATATGGGTTCAGTGCCCGGCAACAAATCAATACCAAAATTAATGTCCCGATCGGGCGGCATGCCCGGAAGATCAGCTGGAACACATCGAGAAAATCCCGTACTACTGGGACAGGGTCAACAGAAGAGGTATCAGCACTGACATCTCTCATGTAGGCTAAATATGCAGCGCACCCCTTCTCAACCACACACTGAGCCTTAAGAAAAGATATAACACTACTGGGAGTGTGATCAAAAGTACCACTCCACTCAATACGAGGAATACCTGGCATAGCCAGCGTCACGGTCTTAGCATGACAATCAAGAATAGCATAATGGGGCGGCAACCAGTCCATGCCCAAGATAATATCAAAATCGACCATATGAAGTAATAAAAGATCTGCCCTGGTCTCAAAACCACGAATAGTAACCAAACATGACCGATACACAGTGTCCACAATAAGAGAATCTCCCACGGGAGTGGAAACATAAACAGGAGAGCTCAAGGCCTCTCGGGCTATACCCAAATACGGAGCAAAATAAGATGACACATAAGAATAAGTAGAGCCTGGATCGAATAGAACGATGCCTCTATGCTACTAACCAAAATAATACCTGTGATAACAGAATCAGAGGCGACAGCCTTGGCACGATCAGGAATCGAATAAAATCTGGCTCGGCCCCTGCCTCGAGGGTGGCCTCTATCTATCCGATCCCCGCCTCTGGATGGCTGGGCAGGTGGGGTGGCAACTAGAGCTAGAATAATGGCCTACTGACCCTGTGGAGCATGCTCGGGTTGTGGAGTCTGAGAAGGCACACCCCTACAACATCTAGGGCACTCTCTAACCAAGTGGCGGGTGTCCCCGCACTCATAACAAGCTCTAGGAGGGCGCGGTGGCTGTGACTGACTGGATCCACCCCTGCTGGACTAACCTCTGGAGGTGCCATGCGCAGGAGGCACACTAGAAACTGTGGGTGAATAATAAGGCTCCTAAGATCTGGGAGGAGCTGGAGTACTGCTAGGTGAAGGAAGAGCTAAGTGTACTGGGCGACCCATATAGCCCCTACCATGAAGTCCTGCTCCTGAAGTACGGGTACCATAAAAATGACCAGACTCTCGAGACCTCTTGGCCTCTCTCTCCTCTCTCTCCCTAGCATGTATACCCTATATCCTCCTGGCTATACTCACCACCTGCTGATAGGGTATATCCATCTCGAACTCTCACGCCATGAAAGACTTGATGGAAGGAATAAGACCCTCGATAAACCTGCTAACCCTCGCACGAGCTGTAGCCACCAAAGAAGACGCATGCCTGGCCAATCTCGTATAACGAATGGCATACTCTAAGACAGTCATAGGGCCTTGGAGCAAGTGCTCAAACTCCGCGCGCCATGCATCTCAGAGGCTTTGGGGAACAAACTCCCTCTGAAACATATTTGAGAACAGAGTCCTAGTCAAAGAGGCAGCCTCTCCGGACTGTCTAACTCAAAGGTGCGCCACCAGTCATAGGCAGTTCTCGAAGCTGGAAAGCTGCAAAAGAGACTCCACTAGAAGCGGTGATACCCATAGTGCAAAAAATGCAATGACAATCATCCAAAAACCCCAAGGCGTCATCGGTAGCCAGCCCGCGAAAAATAGGAGGGTCATACTTCTTGAACCGCTCCAATATGCAATGCTCATCCTCCGAAGCAGGTGCCCCATCCTTGGGCTGAACTAGTACTGCAGGCTGGGCAGGAATAACATCTGAAATCGGTCCCATATTCACCCTATGTTCTGGGGTGCGGGCTGCAGGAGTCTAGGCTCCTCCCCCGGCCTGGGACATAGCTGCAGGAAGTGCAAGTAGCCCGGCCTGCGACAGAGTGGTATACATACTCATAAACTACGCCAACGCCTCCTGAATAGCTGGAGTAGTAGTGGTTGTGGGCGTCTCTGGTGCCTGAGTCTTGTCTGGGTCTGCTGGTGGCACCTCGGTGGCAACTCGTGTACGTACTCTGGCTGCACCCCATGCACGTCCAGGACACATGCCCCAGCCCTTGCCTCTAGCGGATACAAGAGGGGGTGCGGGTGCCTGTTCGTCTCGGGTCGTGCGTGTCCTCACCATCTGTGAGAGAATAGGAAAACAGTAGTTTAGAATCGAGGTCAAGAACATAGCACAACAAGAATTCAAATGAAGTGAAGATTTATCCTAAATAGTTACATAGCCTCCCATAGATAAGTACAGACGTCTCCATACCGATCAGCGAGACTCTAAATAACCGGCATGTGTCCCGTGACTCCTATGAACCTAGAGCTCTGATACCAACTTGTCACGACCCTAGTTCACCAATCGTGAACCTGTCATGACGGCACCCAGTCTTCGCGACTAGGTAAACCTGACACATTGTGGAAATTCAACAGTCTGTGCGGAAACAATAATTTAAAACATAAATGACGTAAAATAATGTATGGAGTTCCCTGGCACATACATGTCAACTCAATATAACCTAAAAACCTCCAAGACCCGGAAACCTACGGGCAACATAGGCTAAGAGTAAAGTATAACACATGGCTTTAACATCCAGAAGTGTCTACAACGAGAAAATACATGGATAAAACTACTAGCTAAGGGTAGAGTAGAGGAAGGCTTGTCGGCTCTGCGGGACGCGGCAGATGCATACATCAAGCCTCCGAAGCAACTCCAAATCCCTAATAGCGCGCCTGACCAGATGTACCTGGATCTGCACAACAAAAGTGTGCAGAAGTGTAGCATGAGTACACCACAGCGGTACTCAGTAAGTGCCAAGCCTAACCTCGATGGAGTAGTGACGAGGAAGGTCGAGGCCTTACTAAGAGTACATAAAAAATAATGAAAAAAAAAACAATAGGAAGGAAATATATCGTAATATATAACAAGACAGTGATTAAAAATAGAGCGGCTACAATTACCAACTACAAACACAACGCAAATCACTTTACAAACAGGATCTCTACATGGAGCTACGGTAATCGAACCCGCAATCCACCTTATCAATATCTAAGGATCTCTAGGAATTGAACCCGCAGTCCTTCATACCAATGTCAGAGGATCTACGGGAATTCAAACCGTAGTCCTTTATACCAATAACAGAGGATCTCCGGGAATTGAACCCGCAGTCCTTTATATCAATATCAGAGGATCTTCCGGGAATTAAACTCGTAGTCCGTCATGCCATAATCCGAGGATCTTCAGGGAATTTAACCCGTAGTCCAACAAACCAATAACAGGGGGATCTCTCGGGAATTGAACTCGTAGTCCAAAACATCAACACTTCACATCAAGTCAATATTTAACAGAAAGAAACAAAATATAGCAACAATGTAAAGGTCTAGGCCTAGCATGCTCATAAAGAGGGCAGGTATTTGCAATTTAGTCAGATACAGCAAATAAATTACTAACATGCTTTTCCTAAGCTAAGCAAGTAGAATCACATTTTTTTTAACAGTTAAATATACGAAGAAACACAGTCTAGATAAGTCAAGTAAGGTGAATTCTCAGCAATTAGCACAAGCACACGCTCGTCAACTCGCGCACGAGGCCTTTAAACAACAATTAATATATCCTAATGGGAGAGATCCCCCACACAAGGTTATACAAGCCACTTAACTCAATTTGGTACAAAACCACTAAGGAACAACGCCTTTGCCATGAGTATCCGACTCCGAGTGGCCAAATCTATTCAAACCAATTACTCCGTCGAGCATCCGAAATAAGCATGGGGCCCCCGGAACCTCAACCAAACCTACAAACCTATCCCTTAACATCATTCGGACTTGCACCAATCCTTAGATCACCTAAAACAATGCCGGAAACACCATTTGATCAATTATTTTCACGTAAAATCCCCAAAACTTAGCCAAACTCTCATTCGACTCAAAACCAATCCAAAACACGCCCAAATGACCTGAAAATTTGCAGACATACTAAATCACCTAAAGAAGCCACTACAACTCTCGGAATTCTATTCCGACCCTCGGATCAAACATTCACTATCGGACCGGAACTTCAAATTTCTAACTTTCTAAATTCATAGCCTAATTGAGCTTCGGACATCCAAAATACATTCCGAACATGCTCCCACCCCAAAATCACCTATCGAAGCTAACGGAATCATCGGTTTTCCATTTCGAGGTCGTGTTGACACTTTTCTAATTATGGACTATTTTCCAACACATATGCTCTCATTTAGGGACTAAGTATCCCAAAACACTCTGAATTCTATTACCGAATATTCTGGCAAACCAAAATAGCAGAAATGAACTTAGGGGAAGTAGAAAATGGTTAAATGGGGCATAAATTCCAAAGACGATCAGTCGAGTCGTCATAGATTTGGAGTTGGAAGCCATACTTCACGCATTAAAGATTTGGAGGCATTATCTGTATGTAGCATGTGAGATGTTCACAGATCACAAGAGTCTTCAGTATTTGTTCAAGAAAAATGAGTTGAATTTGAGGAAGAGGAGGTAGTTGGAGTTGTTGAAAGATTATGATATCACCATTTTATATCATCCGGAAAAGGCTAATATGGTGGCCGATGCTTTGAGTAGGAAGTCATCCAGTATGGGCAGTCTTGCTTATATTCCGGTCATTGAGAGACCGCTTGCTTTAGATGTTCAGGCTTTGGCCAATCAGTTCGTGAGATCTGAGCCTAGTCGTGTGTTAGCTTGCACGGTCGTTCGTTCTTCATTGTTGGAGCGTATTCGTGATCAGCAATATGATGATCCCTATTTGTGTGTTCTTAGAGACACGGTGCAGCGGGGAGGTGCCAAGAAGGTTACCTTAGATGATGATGGAGTTTTGAGATTGCAGGGTCGAGTTTGTGTTCCTAATGTAGATGAGCTTCGAGAGTTGATCTTAGAGGAGGCCATAGCTCCCGGTACTCTATTCATCCGGGCGCCGCGAAGATGTATCAAGATTTATGGCAACATTATTGGTGGCGTAGAATGAAAAAGGATATCGTTGCATATGTGGCTCGGTGTTTGAATTGTCAGCATGTTAAGTATGGGCATCAGAGGTCTGGTGGATTGTTTCAGAAGATTGAGCTTTTCGAGTGGAAGTGGGAGCGGATCACTATGGATTTCGTTGTTGAACTCCTGCAGACTCAGAGAAAATTCGACGTAGTATGGGTCATTGTTGATAGGCTAACCAAGTAAGCACATTTCATTCCTGTGGCAGTCTCATATTCTTCTGAGAGGTTAGCTGAGATCTATACCCGGGAGATTGTTCGCCTTTATGGTGTGCCCATTTCTATCATTTCGGACCGAGGCATGCAATTTACCTCATGTTTCTGGAGAGTAGTTCGGCGAGAGTTGGGCACTAAGGTTGAGTTGAGTACAACATTTCATCCTCAGACAGACTAGCAGTCCAAGCGAACTACTCAAATTTTGGAGCATATGCTTCGAGCTTGTGTCATTGACTTTGGAGGCACGTGGGACCAGTTTTTGCCTTTAACAGAGTTTGTCTACAACAACAACTACTAGTCAAGTATACAGATGGCTCCTTATTAGGCTTTCTATGGTAGGCGGTGTCGGTCTCCGGTCGGATGGCTTGAGCCGAGAGAGGCTCGGTTGTTGGGTACGGATCTGGTTCAAGAGACCTTGGAAAAGGTCATGATCATTCAGGATAGACTTCGTGCAGCTCAATCCAGGCAAAATGAGCTACGCCAACTACAAGGTTCGAGATTTGTCTTTCATGGTCGGTGAGCGGGTATTGCTTCGTGTGTCACCTATGAAGGGCGTGATGAGATTCGGGAAGAAGGGCAAGCTTAGCCCTAGGTTCGTTGGTCTATTCGAGATTCTTGATTGAGTGGGAGAGGTGGCTTATAGACTTGCATTGATGCCGAGCTTATCAGTAGTGCATCCAGTGTTTCATGTGTCCACGATTCAGAAATATCATGGCAATCCATCCCACGTGTTAGATTTCAGCACTGTCCAGTTGGACAAGGACTTGTCTTACAAGGAGTTGCCGGTGGATATTCTAGACCAAAAGGTTCGTCAGGTGAGATCGAAGAGGTTTTCTTCTATTTGTGTTCAGTGGAAAGGTCAGTCTGCTGAGGCATCAACCTGGGAGTCCGAGTCCGATATGCGGAGCTATTATCCCCATCTTTTCCCCAAATCAGGTACTTCTTTTTTCTGTCTGTTCGAGGACGAACGATTGTTATAGAGGTGGAGAATGTGATGACCCAAAAGGTCATCACTTGCTTTCAATTGAATTTTTTTCTGAGGCCTTGAAAACCTCATTTAGAGTTGCCTCGATGTGCGCAGTCCGGGCACGTAGCCAGAAAGCTTAAATATGAATTTTTTTGAAAAATAATATGTTTTAATTATAAAATGAGCAAATTTGACTTCATCAACTTTTTAGGTAAACGGACCCAGACCCTTGATTTGACGGCCCGGATGGTCCATAGGAAAATATGGGACTGGGGCATATGCCCGGAATCGAATTCCGAGGTCCCAAGCCCGAGAAATAAATTCTTAAAAAATTATTTTATGAAATTGTTTAAGGAAATTTGGAATAAAATTTGATTAGGACATGATGGCATTGGGCTCGTATTGTTTCCGCCGCCCGGTACATATCTTATATATGATTTGAGATATTTCTGAAAAATTTGATGAAAAATGGATATCATTTGACGTGATTCGGACCTAAATTGCTAAATTTGATACTTGACGAAGTTTGAAAAAAGTTCTTGATTTTGAGGTTTAATTCGTTGTTATTGAGGTTATTTTGGTGATTTGATCGCACGGATAAGTTCGAATGATGTTGTTGAGTTAGTACGTATGTTTTGTTTCGAGCCCCGAGGGCTCGGATGAGTTTTGGATAGGTGTCGGAGTGTATTTACTTAGAAAATCTGGATTTTTTTGCTGCATCTGGTGTTCAAGGATTTAATGTTATGCGATCGCATAACAAGTCCCGCGATCGCATAGTGTAAAACTTCAGGGTCCTGTTTTGTTATCTGCAATCGCATACATCTCTCCGCGATAGCGTAGAGTTAAGTTTTAGAGGTCTATTTTGTTCTATGCAATCGCAATCTCTCAGCTCCACTCCTCATTTTTCTTCTATGCGATCGCATAGTTCTGTCTGCGATCGTAGTGCTCAGCCTCAGTTATTCTATGCGATCGCATCCTTTTGTCCACGATCGTGTAGGCCAAATTCGTCTAGTTAAATTTTTAAATCCAGAACAGTAGCTTTTCGGAATTATTACAAAATTTCATAAATCTCTTCTTCTCCAAAGCTCTTAGGAAGTTTTTGAAGAAATTCCTCACCCAAATCTCTTAGGTGAGTAATCTTTAACTTGTTTTCTTCCATTTTCATCAACATCTACTAGATTTCTAAGCCTAACACATGTGATTATGGGTAGAAAATTAGGAATTTGGATAGAATTAGGGGTTTTAAATTAATTGTGATTTAGACCCCGTTCTGGGATCGGACTTAAAAATAAATTATATATTTGGGCTCGTGGGTAAATGGGTGATCGGGTTTTGGTCCGAATCTCGTATTTTGACCAAACCGGCTCTTGGTCGATTTTTGGATTTTTGGGAAGAATGATTTGAAAGTTATAATTAGGCATTAGAATTGAATTGTTTAGCATTTATTGATGTTATGAAGTCGATTATGTATAGATACAATTGATTTGGGGCCAAATTCGAAAGAAAAAGTGGTGTTTGAGGCTTGAGTTGACCATGAAAGTTCGAGGTAAGTGTTTTGTCTCACCTTAGTTTGAGGGAGTAAGAGTTGAGTCTGATTTTCTATGTCGTAATTGTTGAGTACGACGTATAGACATGGTGACGAGTATCTATACGTTAGTGTCAAGTATGACTGTGAGTCTTATAATGTGATTTTCATGACTTCGTTGTATTAATCATGCCTTGGTGAAGACTTCTAACTGTTGTATAAAGTTTATGGAAAGAATTGTAACCCATGATCATTGAGGAGCGTTGGCTCAATTTGTATAACGAGTTATGAAAGTGTAAGTGACAATTGAACTTAAAGCATTAGCTCAAGTTGTGAAGGTATAAGTGATAATTGAACCTCTAGATCACTGACTCGAGTTGTGAAGTGAATTGTGAAGTAAAAGTGAGAAAGAGAAGAGATAATTATGTTGTCACCCTTTCGGGGCTATTATTGATTTATTTGTTATCCCTCTTACCGGGACGTGGATATTATTTATGTTGTTCTCTTGCCGGAATTTAATTGTTGACTTGTTGCTCCCTTGCCGGGATTCTTATAGCAAATTTCCTTTATTTCCTTGCCCTTGTTTGTGATTGTTCTTTGGGTGAGGAAGAGAATTAAAGAACGAAGGGTGATTCCATTCATTGTTTGTTTTGTGAGAAAAGACTGTAAAACATGAAGGATGATGTTGTTCCGCATGATGTACCATTCCGTTCCTATTATATTGATTTCATGGTGAGGATGAGAGTAAAAGCAAGAAGGGTGATGCCATATTGATTCTTATGGTGAGGACGAGAGTAAAAGCACGAAGGGTGATGCCGTGCACTTGTCTTGGTTTACCTGATTCTTGCTGATAATTGAGTTATGTTGTCCTTAACGTTTATTTATTGATTTTCTGCTGTTACTTGATTTTATTTCGATGTTATAGATTCTTTTACCCTATTTGCCTTGTGATCGTTGTTTAGATGAGGAAGAGCGTAAAACACGAAGGGTGATGCCATGAATTATTTTGGAGAGAGAAAGTGTTAAAGCACGAAGGATGATGCCGTGTATTATTTTGGTGAGAGAGAGTAAAAGTACAAAGGGTGATAATGTGCACTTGTCTTTGTTTTCCTAATTTTTATTTATAACTGTGTTACGATTTCTCTACGCTGAATTGCTGATTTTCTGTTGATACTTGTTGTACCCCACAACATGATTTCCCCCTTCTTATTTTCAATTGAACTGTGGCGATCCTCATATTTATTTATTGCACTTCTATTACTATTCGATGTTTCCCCACAACATGATTTTCTCCTCCCATACTTGACTGTATATGACTGTTTCTTTTTGTACTTCTTTTCTACTGTATATAGTTAAATTGCACAGCTTTATTTATAGTATGATCCTAGCCTCGTCACTACTTCACCGAGGTTAGGCTAGACACTTACCAGCATATGGGGTCAGTTGTACTGATATTATACTCTGCACTATGTACGGATCCAGGAGCAGTTTTCAGACAGTAATTGAAGTTCTTTCTTCCCACCCAGAGACCCAAGGTAGACATGCAGGAGTCCGCAGAGCCTGGCGTCTGCCTCTGTCTCTATCTCCTGTTTCATTTTCCTTTATTCTGAAATAATGTACTGTTATTCTTCAGACCTTGTATGTAGTAATCTTAGGTAGTCTATGACACTATGACACCAGGTTTTGGGTGGTTGAGACTTAAGTAATTATAATATTCGCAGATTTCAGGTGTTTATTTCTTATCTTCCACTTAATTATCTAAAGTTCCGCAGTTTTCATGTTATCGCCTTTTTAATTGTTAAAAGCAGTAATTTGATAATGAAGTGAGTAGTTAAGAATTGGCTTGCCTAGCTCTCACTAGTAAGCGTCATCACGACCCCAAGGATGGAAAATCCGGATCGTGATATTCATCCTATAGTAAGTGGTATGTTTTTTGTCTTTTTTTTCATCGAATATATTTAGCAATAATATTAATCTGGGTGATTAAGCTAAGACAAATTTGTGAATTTGAAGTATCGGAAGCTGGAAATGGAAACAAGACTTAATTGAACGTTTGAAAAAATATATATGTGGTAAAATCAAACCTATCAATATTAACATTCCTATATAATAATTATTTAATATAAAAGTGAAGTTTTTTTCGAAACCAAATATTATATTATATTATAATATATATTCTTTATGGCAGTCAAAAATTTTCGAAACAAACAATATTATTATAGAGATCAGTATATTACAACTAGGTGAAATTTACAAAAGTATCCATTGGTTCATTTCATTTTTGGCCACCAGTACTTCACCTGAATTCTGATTACACGTCTGCAAAATGTGGAACAAATTCATAGCGAGTAAATTTCACTATTTTAGAACGAGTAACATATTGTACAATAATAAAGCGCAAATTAATCTAATGAGACAAAACTATCATACTGTTATGAAATAATATAAAAGACAAGAACAATAATTCAAGAACAAGAACAACATAGAGAAGAGTAGAGAGAGTTCTTCTTATTGATACTTAGAGAATGTTAGGAGTGATTTACAATGGTAGAGGGCACCTCTATTTATAGGGAGGAGGATGATTTAGCTACCAATAATAGGACTCTAGAATCTCTCTAATTAAAGACATTCACCTTAAATAGAAGTCTATTTATAACACTCCCCCTTGAATGTCTATTCAATGATGTGCCTCGTTAAAACCTTAAAACAAAACCCAATGGGAAAAAAATTAAAGTAAGGAAAAAGAGTACACATGTTTGAATATGCGCCTATTGGTTGCCTTGTTAAAAACCTCGCAAGAAAAACCCGGTGGGACAAAACGTTGTAAGGGAAAAAGAGTGCAACGCGCATTAACTCCCCCTGATAAGAACATCAATTTATGTCCTTAAGTCTTCGCATCCCGATCTTGTGAACTAGCTTCTTGAAGGTTGACTTTGGTAGAGATTTTGTGAACAAATCAGCCATATTGTCGCTTGAACGAATCTGTTGAACATTGATATCACCATTCTTTTGAAGATCATGTGTGAAGAATAACTTTGGTGAAATATGCTTCGTTCTATCTCCTTTTATGAATCCTCCCTTCAATTGAGCTATACATGCTGCATTGTCTTCATACAAAGTTGTGGGTAGTTTATCACACTTCAAACCACATTTGTCTTGGATATGATGTATTATAGACCTCAACCACACACACTCCCGACTTGCTTCATGAATAGCAATTATCTCGGCATGATTAGATGAAGTAGCCACAATTGATTGCTTAGTCGATCGCCAAGATATGGCAGTTTCTCCACAGGTAAACACATAACCCGTTTGAGATCGAGCCTTGTGTGGGTCGGACAAATATCCAACATCAGCATAACCAACAAGATCCGGGCTGCAATTCTTGCCATAAAATAAGCCCATATCGGTAGTTCCCTTTAGGTACCGCAATATGTGTTTGATCCCATTCCAATGTCTCCTCGTAGGAGCCGAGCTAAATCTTGCTAAGACATTAACTGAAAAGGATATGTCAGGCCTTGTAGTATTTGCAAGATACATTAGTGCGCCAATTGCGCTAAGATATGGTACTTCAGGACCAAGTAGCTCTTCATTCCTTTCTTGTGGTCGGAATGGATCTTTGTTCACATCAAGTGATCTAACAACCATCGGTGTACTTAAAGGATGTGCTTCATCCATGTAAAACCGTTTCAGTACCTTTTCTGTATAGGTAGATTGATGAACAAAAATTCCGTTTGCCAAATATTCAATTTGCAAACCAAGACATAGTTTAGTCTTTCCGAGATCTTTCATCTCGAATTCATCCTTTAGATAATCAATTGCCTTTTGGAGTTCTATAGGGGTTCCAATAAGGTTTATGTCATCGACATATACGGCAAGTACAACAAATTCCGATGTTGTTTTCTTTATAAAAACACACGGGCAAATGGCGTCATTTATATAGCCTTCTTTTAACAAGTACTCACTAAGACGATTATACCACATTCGTCCAGATTGCTTTAGACCATACAAGGATCTTTGCAATTTAATTGAGAACATTTCCCGAGATTTTGAATTGTGCGCGTTTGGCACCTTGAGTCCATCAGAAATTTTCATGTATATCTCATTATCAAGTGAGCCATAAAGATAGGCAGTAACCACATCCATTAAGTGCATGTCGAGCTTTTCATGGACAGCAAAACTTATGAGATAACGAAAGGTTATCGCATCCATTACATGCGAATATGTCTCTTCATAATCGACACCAGGCCTTTGAGAAAAACCTTGTGCAACAAGGCGTGCCTTATATCTTTGTACCTCGTTTTTCTCGTTTCTTTTGCGTACAAAGACCCATTTATAGCTGACAGGCTTAACACCATTAGGTGTTTCAACTATAGGGCCAAAAACTTCACGTTTTGCCAGCGAATTCAATTCTGATTGAATTGCTTCTTGCCACTTTGGCCAATCCTGTCTTTTTCGACATTCTTCAACAGATTGAGGTTCGAGATCCTCACATTCTTGCATAATGCTAGATGCTACATTATAAGCAAAGGCATTATCCACCACAATATCCACTCGATTAATATTTGCCTCAATATTAATTGGATTTAGGGATAGTTCCGTATTTTCCAGAGTCTCGGGCTCAATGGATTCTTCATGAATCTCAGAATTTGTTAAATCGTGAGATTCTTTCGTGGTGTCATATTGATCATTCTTTTTCCTCTTTCTAGGATTTCGATCTTTGGAACCTAATGATCTGCCACGCTTCAGGCGTGCATTTGACTCATTGGATATGACACTAGATGATTGTCCAACAGGGACATCAATACGGATTGGAACATTTTCCGCGGGAATGTGGGATTTCGTTATCCTCTTCAAGTCCGTAAATGCGTCAGGCATTTGATTTGCTATTCTTTGCAAATGGATAATCTTTTGTACCTCTCTTTCACAAATAGAGGTATGTGGATCAAGATGAGATAATGATGCATTTTTCCACAAAATTTCCCGTTTGGTTTCACCAACTTCTCCCCCTAATTTTGGGAAAAGTGTCTCATCAAATCGACAGTCTGCAAATCGTGCAGTAAACAAGTCGCCTGTCAATGTTTCGAGGTAGCGAATGATGGAGGGCGATTCAAACCCAACATATATTCCTAACCTTCTTTGCGGACCCATTTTGGTGCGGGATGGCGGTGCTATAGGCACATATACTGCGCATCCAAAAATTCTTAAATGGGATATATTGGGTTCATGACCCAAAACCAATTGCAACGGGGAATACTTGTGGTAATTCGTCGGTCTGAGACGAATTAGCATTGCTGCATGTAAGATGGCGTGACCCCATACCGAAGTGGGCAGCCTCGTTCTCATAAGTAATGGCCTTGCAATCAACTGCAGGCGTTTAACGATTCTGCAAGACCGTTTTGAGTGTGAACATGAGCTACAGAATGTTCAACTTTTATCCCGATTGATAAGCAATAATCATTAAATGCTTGGGATGTAAACTCAGCAGCATTATCCAGTCTAATGGACTTGATTGGATTATCTGGAAATTGTGCTCGTAGTCGAATTATTTGTGCCATTAATTTCGCAAACGCAAGTTTGCGTGATGACAACAGGCACACATGAGACCATCTACAGGATGCGTCTATCAAGACCATGAAATACCTAAACGACCCACTAGGTGGGTGAATAGGTCCACAAATGTCCCCTTGTATACGTTCCAGAAACGTGGGTGACTCAGTCCCAACCTTTGTTGGCGATGGCCTGATAATCAACTTGCCTTGATAACATGAAGTGCAAGGATATTCATTATTCGAAAGAATTTTGAAACTCTTTAACGGATGCCCATATGAGCTTTCGATAATCCGTCTCATCATGACCGATCCTGGGTGTCCCAATCGATCATGCCAAAGTACAAAGGTATTGGAATCAGTAACCCTTTGGTTTACTGTTGAATGTGCCTCAATTGCACTAATTCTTGTCCAATACAGGCCACAAGATAAAGACGGGAATTTCTCAATAACCCTCTTTTGGCTGGAGACATTCTTTGTGATGACGAGATATTCAAGATTATCTTCATCCATTGTCTCAATATGATAGCCATTCCGGCGTACATCTTTAAAACTCAACAAGTTTCTCTTAGACTTGGAGGAGAACATTGCATTCTCTATGATTAACGTCGTGCCTTTGGGCAGAGTTACAATTGCTCTTCCGGAGCCTTCAATCAATTTACTACTTCCAGAGATTGTAGTAACGTTTGCCTTACACATATTTAGTTGAGAGAAATATTTCTTTTCTTTGAGTATTGTATGTGTAGTACATGAATCAACTAGGCAAATACTTTTACAGTTGGACGTTGATCCAAGTTCGCTTTGTGAGATATCCATATTTGCTATCCCATAGTTTGACATACAAAAGAGATACACGAACATAAGAATAAACAAGTTCAATTCGTTTGTGTCACATAATATTTTCAAAATCTGCTGCTAACAGTTGACTAACAAAATCAGATATGTTATCCATTACTTTGCAGTTTGAAAATTTCAGTTTAAACATTTTCTTCAAACAATCGACTGTTAAACACAAACAATCGATTGTTGAACATTGACAATCGATTGTTATACACACACAATCGATTATTTGCTATTTTGAAAAACTTCAGATCATACTGTCTTAAGACAATCGATTGTTAAATATAGACAATCGATTGTTGGCTTATTTTGAAAAATTCCAGAGCACACTGTCTTAAGACAATCGATTGTTAAGTATAGACAATCGATTGTTGGCTATTATGAAAAATTCCAGAGCACACTGTTTTAAGACAATCGATTGTTAAGTATAGACAATCGATTGTTGGCTATTTTGAAAAATTCCAGATTACACTGTTATAACGACAATCGATTGTTAGGCATAGACAATCGATTGTGGATGATTTTTGAAAAATCCAGATTACACTGTCTTAACGACAATCGATTGTTAGACAAAGACAATCGATTGTGGATGATTTTTGTAAAATTCCAGATTACACTGTCTAACGACAATCGATTGTTAGACAAAGACAATCGATTGTGGATGAATTGTTTTTCAGCTTTAATGCGAAAATAGTAGATAATCGACTAGTTTTTCAGGCTATTCGATTACCCCTACTGGAAAATAAAAATATTATTGATATTTGAACATACTGAAGATATTCTAAAGAACTACTGCTAACATTGCATCATGAACTAACTAATACGAGCTAATACTAATGACTATTAGTTTATTCACTAACTAATACAAATAAGTAGAACAAAATCAAATAACTCCATCTTCTTTCATCACGGACCCATCGCCGATTAGGTGGTCTATTTTCCCCTCGGGTTGCTCAAAGAAGTCTGCCACATCCAGGTGGGTGATGTCCAAGTTGTCGTCATAGACAAAATTTGTTTCAGGGCTTTTTCTCTTTCGAGATGCTTGATAAAGATCAACCAAGTGTCTTGGTATGCGGCAAGTCTTTGACCAGTGCCCTTTCCCACCGCAACGATAACATATAGTTTCTGAATCATTTGCCTTAGGATCTTCATGACCCCGTTTCTGCTTTCGGCAGTTATCTCTCCTTGGGGGTTGACGGACTTCATTGGAATTTCTTCCTTGTCTACGTCCCTGGCTATGACCCCGTTTACGACCATGACCATGGCCCTTTTCATGTTTGGCATAATGAGAGTGCACCTTATCTGCTTCAGGCAGTGGTGTAGACCCAGTGGGTCGATTTTCGTGATTTCTCATGAGCAGGTCATTATTTCGCTCAGCCACTAGTAGGAGAGAAATCAGTTCAGAGTACTTTGTAAAGCCTTTCTCTCTGTACTGTTGTTGCAGTACCATATTGGAGGCATGAAACGTTGTAAACGTTTTCTCAAGCATATCATAATCGGAGATTTTATCTCCGCATAGCTTCAATGTAGAAGTAATTCTGAACATTGCAGAATTATATTCAGAAACGGACTTAAAGTCCTGGAGCCTCAGATGAGCCCAATCATATCGTGCTTGTGGCAGAGTGACCAACTTCAGGTTGTCATATCTCTCCTTTAAGCCGTTCCACAAGATGAGTGGATCCTTGACGGTGAGATATTCAATCTTCAAACCTTCATCAAGGTGATGGCGCAAGAAAATCAAGGCCTTCGCACAGTCTTGGGTGGATGCTTTTTCTCTATCTTTGATGGTGTCTCCGAGACCCATAGCATCTAAGTGGATTTCAGCATCCAACACCCATGTCATATAGTTCTTGCCCAAAATTAAATTAGGAAGAGGGAAATACCTTAGATTTTTCGAGAATGGTTCTTGAGACGGTAGAGTCTCGTGCTGATAACGTGTTATGAAATAATATAAAAGACAAGAACAATAATTCAAGAACAAGAACAATATAGAGAAGAGTAGAGAGAGTTCTTCTTATTGATAGTTAGAGAATGTTAGGGGTGATTTACAATGGTAGAGGGCACCTCTATTTATAGGGAGTAGGATGATTTAGCTACCAATAATAGGACTCTAGAATCTCTCTAATTAAAGACATTCACCTTAAATAGAAGTCTATTTATAACACATACAACATTATCAGACAATTCTATTGATTGCGACTAATTAACACCTCAATTATTGTTTCTGTTTCAACTATTTGACTCAAAAATAGATTAAATTACAAGTTGCTACAAAGCAAATTCAAGAAGACAAAATTTTGTAAACATTGATATTAGATCGAGAAATCATGGAAAATATAGAGAGAGAAAGTAGAGAGAAGGCAGAGCGTTTGGAACTCTCTAGAATAGAGAGAGAGTTTATACAGAGAAAATAATGTTGAAATGAAATCCGGTAGGTGAGAAAATATCTCACCTACAATATATACAAATTACATACGGACGGGTCGGGTCGGGTGATCCGGCCCAAAATTAAATAATGACCTGTGGGCTCAGACACACAAACATAGCCCAATTACAACCCAATTACAAGGTATACCATGGATATACCGAAAATATACACTGAGTATACACAAAATGTACAAGTCTAGACAAAGCTAAATCATGTAGTTTCTCTTATCTCAACACCCCCCCTCAAGTTGGAGGGGGAAACCACCTGCAACTTGGTGAGCAGCGGAAGAAGCAAAGTGCCAGGTAGTGGCTTAGTGAGCAGGTCGGCCAGCTGACGAGAAGTAGGCACATGAAGCAGCTTGAGAAAACCAGATTGTAGCAAGTCCCGAACAAAATGGCAGTCCACCTCGTTATGTTTGGTACGTTCATGAAAAATAGGATTGTTAGAAATATGAACAGCAGCCTGACTATCACAATATACAGAAATAGGAGAAGAAACAGATACCCCAAGGTCAACCAACAAACGAGAAATCCAAGTCAACTCAGCAACAACCTTGCTAAGGGCTCGATATTCTGCCTCAGCAGAGGATAGAGAAACAACAGGCTGTTTCTTCGATTTCCAACTGATCAAACAGCCACCCAAAAGCACACAAAAAGCCAGTAACAGATCGCTTAGTATCAGGGCAAGCAGCCCAGTCACTATCATAATACCCAGTAACAGAAAAACCAGCATGAGCAGAATAAAACAAACCCAATGAGGGAGTGCCCTTAAGGTATATCAGAACATGCAAGGCAGCAGTCATATGGGGAAGTCTGGGGCATTTGAGGAATTGACTCAGATGCTGCACTGCAAAATAAATGTCAGGCCTAGTATGAGTCAGAAACAGCATCTTGCCAACTAGACTCCTGTACTGGTCAGGAGAGGGCAAGATGTCACCAGAATCAGTATGAAGTTTGACATTGATGTCCAAAGGGGATACAACAGAAGAGACATTGACACAGTCAAACTGATGCAGCAAATCAGAAATATACTTATGCTGATTAAGGAGCATCCCACCAGGGACAACTGACATCTCAAGGCCCAAAAAATAATGCAAAGATCCCAAATCTTTGATTTTAAACTGATCATCCAGAAACAGTTGTAGAGCAGTAAGTTCATCACTGTCATCCCCAGTAAGAATGATGTCATCCACATAGACTGCTACCACCACAAGGGAGCCAGGCTTACCTTTGATAAACAAGGAGTAATCATTCAAAAAATATTTATACCCTCTGGAATAAAGAGCAGAAGACAATTTGGCATACCATTTTCTGGATGCTTGTCTTAGCCCATATAGGGATTTCTTGAGTTTACAGACCAGAGGAGGAGAAGGATAAGAAGGAGTAGAAACAGAACCAGAAGTAGAAGCAGAGACTGTCAAACCTGGAGGAAGTTTCATGTATACATCCTCATCCAAATCACCATGAAGAAAGGCATTATTGATATCAAGCTGAAAAAGAGGCCAATGATTCTTGACAGCCACAGCAATAAGGCATTTCACAGAAGTCATTTTAATCACTGGAGAAAAAGTGTCTGTAAAGTCAATCCCCTCAACCTGTGTATCACCCCTAATAACCAACCTTCCTTTATACCTTTCAACACAGCCATCAGCCTTGTATTTTATTTTATAAACCCATTTACAACCAACGGGTTTCTTACCAGGAGGAAGAGGGACAACATCCCAAGTATGGTTAGTGTCCAAAGCTTCAAAGAGGGACAACATCCCAAGTATGGTTAGTGTCCAAAGCTTCAAACTCCTGTCTCATGGCAGCTTGCCAGGCTGGAACAGATGCAGCCTGAGAGTAATATAGAGGCTCAGATTCCAAAGAGGAGGAAGATGAACCAGAGAAGGCAGGTAGTTGACAGACATAATCCTTAAGATAGGAAGGAGGATTATGCTGTCTTTGAGACTTTCTAGGAGCAGGAATAGAAGGAGAAGAAGCCAAAACAGGATTGAAAGAAGAAGGGAAGGTTGAATCATTGGGGACAGTGACAGGAAAAGGCATCTGCACAGATGTGGGAGAAGAGGGAGGAGAGAGGTGAATGGGAGAATTAGAATCATCATCATGTTCTCCAGAAGGAACAAAGGGAAAAGATGAAGCAGGAGGATGAGTAGAAGTAGACACAGATTTAAAAGGAAAACATGATTTATGAAAGATGACATCCCTGGAGACCAAATACTTCTTTAAAGCAAGATCATATAATCTATAACCCTTTTTACCAAAAGGATATCCCAGGAAAACACAAGGAATGGCTCTTGGCTTTAACTTGTCCCTTTGAGGGATGGGAACAGTGGCATAGGCAAGGCAACCAAAAATCCTCAAGTGAGTATAGGTTGGAATTTTCCCATACAAGATTTCATGAGGAGACTTATTGTGAAGTAATCTGGTGGGTATCCTGTTAAGTAGATAGGTAGCAGTCAACAAACAATCCCCCCAGAAAGATACAGGCATGCCAGATTGAAAAAGCAAAGCCCTACAGGTTTCAAGGAGAGTTCTATGCTTCCTCTTAACAACACCATTTTGTTGAGGGGTATGAGGGCAGGAAGTTTGATGTATGATCCCCTGGCTACTAAAAAAGAAAATACCCTCATTGCTAGAGCCCAATTCTAAGGCATTGTCACTTCTAACAGTCTGAACCACAGCATTAAATTGGGTTTTGACCAGAGAAAGAAATGACTTAAGCATAGAAAAAGCATTGCTTTTGGATCCCAGTAGGTGTGTCCATGTTGCCCTTGAAAAATCATCAACAATTGTAAGGAAATATTTACAACCAGAAGAGGTTGGAGTATGATAAGGTCCCCAGGTGTCCACATGAATCAGTTGAAAGGGTCTAGAAGTCTTAATGGAACTATCAGGAAATGGAAGCCTAGTCTGTCTGGCCATAGGACAGACTGAACAGGGAAAGGGTTGTTTGGAAGCAAATGGAAAAGACAGACCAGAAATGCATTTCATATTTGCAAAAGGAGTATGTGCAAGTCTTAAGTGCCAAATGTAATTCATATCAGATGTAAAATCATTATTACAGATGGAACTATTTACATGTGAAGGAAATGGAACAGCCTTGTGATCAGACAAGATGTCATCATTACAAGAAACAGACACAGAAGGCAATGCAACAACTTTGCTATCATTACAAGAAGCAGATACAGGACAAACAGAAGTATAGGAACAACTAACAGAGGAAGAAGGGGAAGGAGGGACCCAAGCCAGTTTATATGAGCCAGTAGCTTCTCTACCAAGATCCAGAGGCCTCCTCAGAGAAGGGTCCTGTATCATGTGTAGTAAGCAGGAATGTTCAGTGAACATGACTATACAATGCAACTGCTTCACTAACTTGTGAACAGAAATCAAGTTGTGTTTAAAAGAAGGAACTAGCAGTACATTGTGAAGAGTGATGGAAGGAGTCAATGCAAAAGAGCATGTGCATGTCACTTTCACTTTATAGCCATTAGGAAGAGTGACAAGATATGGCAGAGTTAAAGGTGTGATGTTAAAAAGTAACTGTTTATCATGTGTCATGTGATTAGAGGCACCTGAATCTATAATCCAGGTGACAGAGTTAATATTAGTAAGTAAGCAAAGTTTGGAATTAGAAATAGAGTTCTCAGTTAACATAGTACCAGCAAAGTTTGCAGCATATATGGGAGGAGGAGTTTGAGCAGTGGAGTCCCCTAACTTGGTCTGGTGTAATAAATTCATCAACTGGTCATAATCTTGTCTGCTCAACCCTGGTATCACAGAGCTCTGGCCATCTATTCTTGCAACAGATTGATGGCTATCAGGAGGATTCCCTTGAGGAACAGACAAAAGTCCATCAGAATGAGGAGAATCCAGACCAGGACTTAGATGAGCAGCAGCAGGTCTCCTTCCCTTGTTAAAAGTGGTACTTTGTGGATACCCATGGATCTTGAAGCACTTATCAATTAAGTGTCCAGATTTTTTACAGTATCTACAGAATAAAGGTCCTCTGGCTTGGTCAAAATTGACTCTCTGACTGAAAGGAGAAGGAGGAACAGGCACTGTGGCCTTGTTAAATCCAACAGGCTGCCTATTAGTATGTACATTGAAAGAGACTGAGTCTGGATTGAAGTGAGAAGAAGACTGGACTTGTCTTTGTTTCTCATCATTGAGGACCATATTATAGACATTGTCAAGAGAAGGAGGAGGCTGCATCATCAAAAGATTACTCCTGACCCCCATATATGCTTCATTCAGACCCATTAAAAACTGAAAGACCTTATTGTCATCACTTTCCTGTACTATACCATCTTTTGCAACACAAATACACCTTTGACAATGATTAACACACATTGAATCAAGTTCATCCCACAGACCTTTTAGCTTATTAAAATACGAAGCTATATCTAAGGACCCTTGAGAGGTGTGGGACAACTCTCTTTTCAGTTCAAAGATTTTGGTCCTGTTTGCAGTGCCATATCTGGCCTGGAGTTGGGACCATATGCTCTGTGCAGTATCAGAGTACTGCACAGATTCAGCAATTGGAGGGGAGAGGGAAGTAGTTAACCAAGAAATCACCATGTTGTTGCACCTATCCCACAACCTTTATTGAGCCACATTAATGGTTGGTCGGGAGCATGTGCCATCAACAAAACTAATTTTGTTTTTGGCTGATAAAGCAACAATCATTTTATGTCTCCAGCCCCCATAACCACTACCAGAGAAGGGAGTGGGAACAAGAGAGACCCCAGGGACATCAGAAGAATATATAAAAAGGGGACTGGAAGAGTCTACAGAGGAGGAGGCACCAGTATTTGTGTTAGAAGCCATAGTCAATGAACCGGCTTAAAAGAACAATTTTTCAACAAATAGAGTATAACCAAATCAGGTATTCACACACAACAACCAACAAACAGAGTATAACCAAATCAGGTATTCACATACAACACCAGATGCTCACATACAAAGAGTCAGATAAGCACATACAATACCAAAGATAAGGACAGAGTTACCCACCTTCTTCGCGACCGGAGAAGATCGGCCTTCAAACAACAGAGAAAACCCTAGGTATAAAAGCCTAGGTGTAACCTTCGAAATCCTTACTGGAAATGTGGTCAGTAATGTCGGAGAGGCACCCAAAACGTCCACTGAGTGAGAATCGAGCCACTGGAAAGCAGTAGAACGCTAGGTTAAACCACCAGAAATCCTAGAAGCCGATAGGTCACCGAGAAACCACCCGAAATCAGCAGAAAAACTCTCAGAATGTTCGGGTGAAGAAAAATACACTCAGATATCATGACGAAAAACTCGGAAAAGCATCCGATCTAGGTCAGAAGCATCATCGACCATAAGGTCTCAGAAAAATCCCCAAAAAATCTCAAAAAGAGTTCAACCAAGACAACGAGATGTAGAGAAACATAATCGGATCGTCGTCTAGGCTCTGATACCATGTAAACATTGATATTAGACCGAGAAATCATGAAAAATATAGAGAGAGAAAGTAGAGAGAAGGCAGAGCGTTTGGAACTCTCTAGAATAGAGAGAGAGTTTATACAGAGAAAATAATGTTGAAATGAAATCTGGTAGGTGAGAAAATATCTCACCTACAGTATATACAAATTACATACGGACGGGTCGGGTCGGGTGATCCGGCCCAAAATTAAATAATGAATTGTGGGCTCAGACACACAAATCATCATAGCCCAATTACAACCCAATTACAAGGTATACCATGGATATACCGAAATATACACTGAGTATACACAAAATGTATAAGTCTAGACAAAGCTAAAAAATATAGTTTCTCTTATCTCAACATTTTCTGTGAAATTTTATAACTTAAGAAAAGTCATGAAGTAACTCTGCATTAGTGAGCTTACTCACATTGTCGATTCCAAGCACGAATACTCGAATGAGGATTCTGGTAGACCGATAGCCAGCCTAAAACTGATCAATTCATGATGAATTCCCATAATATAAACATTTATTTAATTGAGGATCATAATTAATGGCGGGCTTAGAATTTGAAAGCAGTGGGATTTGAAAGTAGCGGGGGCTCTATTATTAAACAAAAAATTGAGCATACGCAGGAGCAATATCGAGCCCAAGCAGCGCACTAAAAGTCAAGTTGTGCCCCTAAATCAACCAATCTAGCGGCCGGAATTTTGAATCTTAGGGTGTTATTCAAAATATATACATGTTATTTAAGTTTTATACACATATATATCTACTTTTCTTTTAGGTTATCGGAGTTCAATGAATATTCTATCTACAGTGTTGTTCCGCCTCTAATGATGATGTCATGAGTTGAGCTTAAAAAAAAGTAAAAATTTATATATTTGACTCTAATTTATTTACAATTGAGACGTAATTATTGTTGTTGTTATAAGAAAAATTATGAGGTGTAAAAATAGTTTTGAAATATTAAAGGAAAATAAAATTAATAAGAAGCTATGGGCGATTGCGTAAGCAAGTTTGTGGGGGCGGCCGGCGGGGTTGGAACATAAGGGGCAAATGGCAATATGAGTAAATAAAAGTTAAATGAAGGGCATTTATAGTGGATGCAGAAGACCGCGTTTGGGTTGACACTCGTTGGTTCCGGGAAGGTGGAACCAAACAGTCGTTACGCTACATATTTCCCATATGCTTTTTAAGCATTAATTCTACAATATTTATCATTCTTTCGCATATGTCGTTGTCCACGAGTCAGAGTTGTTTGGGAATGCAGGGTAAATCGACGATAATTCTCTCTGAAGAAAAACATATAAGCGAAAATCTATAGTGAACAAGTACCGTAAGAAAAAGATAAAAATTATATTATGAAAGGTAGTTGGCTGACACAATTTATTATTTAATTATTTAGTAATATTTTCTCCGTCAATAATAAGTAATTTTTTAATTTTTTATTTTCTTGTAGAATAAGTGACATTTGACATAATTAAGAAGGAATTAATTTTATTTTTTCAAAATTTTTCCTTATATATATATATCCCATTTATCAAGTTAACAATATGCAAAATTTAACTAAAGGTTAGTCAAGATACTTTCTTTTTAGGAGTAAGTATTTTTTTAAAAAGTGTGGCAAATGCCATAATGTCACTTATTATGAATAGCAAGGACTAATGCTAAGCAAATAGAGTTTGCATTTTTTTTTTTGGATGAGCAATAGAGCTATTACTATATATATGAGTTAAGTTCTATGCCTTAGCGTTAAAAATATTTACATCATTTCAGAAATAAATATATTTAAATGGCGAGTCACAAATTATACCTTGTTAAGTTATAAAAAATTATTATAATGTTAGTATAGATAACTTGAATTTTTCGATATTTATACACCAATTAGTGCAAATTAACACTCTCTGCGACAATTAATGGCGAAGCCACATGATTGATACCCCTTAAGCATTGCATTAAGAGCTTATCTTGTGTCAAGGGTTGTCAACCCCTTATAAATATTTAATTTTTAAGAAAAAAATACCTAAAATACCTATCTATACAATATTATTTTCCGGCGATGGGTTGACACCCTTCAGGCAAGGGTAGCTCCGCCCCTGGCCACATGGTCATAAGGGGGTCAACTGATAACCCTTCGTCGAAAAATTACATTGTGTATTTAGGTAAAATATTTTGTTTTAGAGGTATATGATATATATTAAACATCTTTTGTTGAAATATTTTTTACTTCTTTTAAATTTGAACACCTTTAAATAATTCCTAGCCACAATTTGCCTCTTAATTCCTCCGTGAGATTTATAGTCAAAAATATATTTGACTCTTCATTAATATCTCTGGATTTGAAGTATTTTAGAGTATATTTTTTACTTTAAATATTGACACTACAATATAAAATTCCATACAAAAATTTTCTAGCTTGGAATTAATATGAATGAATTTTTTTTAAAAGGACGACTATAAATAAATTACAAGTGACAAACAATTTCTAGAAGAGTCGAGGGTTTTCCAAATTGGAATAAATTAAAGTTTAATTTCAAGATAACTTTTGCCTTATTCTTTCCGTGCATATTATCATTCTTGAAAATTCTAATGACCCCTGCTTTGGCTTTTCTTTTTTCTTATATAATAATTCAGTACTCGGATTGATATTTGACTAATTTATTCTTGCATTATGTAGAGCCATTAAAGAATCGTTATTTTACTAGATTTTTTTTTATTTCAAGATTCGAACTTGAGATATGTAATTAATTAAGGGTCAAACTGCTTTAGCCTACTTACTTGACAAGTAGTGTTAGTACTACAGTTATTACTCTGACAGAAAATAAGAGTAAAAACAGCATGGTATAGTCATTTTTTGAGCTCGCCATTCAAAAGTAGTCAGTATTTATTAAATCAATAAAAATAGTCATTATTTTGCTGAAATATAGATCAGTCCAACATAATATACTAGAGTTCGGTGCACCTGTGTATGAACTCCAGTATATTATGCTGGACCAGTATACTTTGCTAGCTCGGGTATAATATACTGGAGATTGGAGCACCAATGCTCCAAACTCCAGAATATTATGCTGGACCGGTATACTTGTTGGAACTCTAGTATATTATGCTGGAGTTCTAGTGTACTTATGCTGGAATTCTATCATATTATGTTAGAGTTCCAGCATACTTATCCTAGAACTCCAGCCTAATATACTGGCTTATTTTTTGGGTTTTGAACAGTGTTTTCGTGCAGATTTATCTTTAAATGATAAGTGGCAAATTTTGATTAATTTTGAGACTGAACTATTTTTAAACGACCAATTGTAAATCTGATTATTTTTGAATTTCGCCCAAAGTAAGATGTTGGACAAAATATATGAGTGCGTCAAAAGTTTATCAAAGATAAAAGAATTAAAAAAACGATACAATATAGCCGCTGTAAAAATAATAATCGAATAAATATATATATAATTTGTTTTTTGTATACATACATATTCTATATGTTATATATAAAACTTCTACAAATTTTATACGCTTTTTTTACTATCAGATATAAATAATTTCTGGAGCGCGCTAAAAGCAAAGACGGATCTAAGATTTGAGTTTTATGAATTCCTACCGTAATTTTATATTAATATGCAATAATAATTGTATTCATAATTAAATATTTATAAATATTTAATAAATTTCTTAATATAAAACAAAAATTACTGAATTTCAGGAAATCCTCGTTTTATGCTCCAGGTCTGCCCTGGCTAAAAGTAATACTCAAAAGAATTCTTATCTGATCACAAAAATGTTTAGACGGTGCACAAAAGTTGTGATTTTAGTTGATAATGATCTTGATAAAAAAAGGTAGTTCAAGAAAGAATAAACAAAAGGAGAATCTTGTTTTTTTCCTTTTATTTTAGTGTTTATATTGTTTGGACTATGATAAAGGGAGCTATGAATGACCTGTTAAAGCTAGTTAATGATTGTTAAAGCTAGCTAAGTTGGTGTGAATGAGAAATGGAGGGAAGAAGACAATAGAAGGAAAATGAAGTTTCAAAGCAAAGTTTCTTTGAAAAGGAGCTTTGTACCACATTGGTGGTAGAAAGGGAAAGTTATGTGCTTATATTAGAAAGCACTTCTTCTAGCTCTTAAAGGGTTAAGAAGAGGGACTCCCCTCGCGCCACTCCTACGACAGGTATGTCCGTTATATCCTGGGAGGAAATAATCCACAACCTCGGGTACAGTGAGGGGGTTAAATTCCTTAAGGACACACAGTGAATTCTGTGGTCTCGGATTTCTTCATTTCTGTGGTTTTTTTTTTTTTTTTTTTTGTCTCTTCTTCTTACTGCTTTCCAGTTTCTCGTTGCTTTGAACACGGACAAACGATAACAAGCTTAAGGAATTTATATTATTATTTCCGTGTTCATCTGCTGTTGATTAAAACGTTACAGAACGATACAACAGTACAGAAAAAAAAAATTCTTACATAAAACAGTGACTACATACAGTTTTTCCTAACATAAAATTGTGACTGTCCAGAAAATAAAAGAAACTTGTAATTTTGTTGTTTGCATGTAACGAACTTGTATGTTGTTTGGAGACTAAATCTTCGGATTTTCTACTCCGGTTGAGATTAAAGTTTTCAGAACTTTCTACTCATTTGGGTACTTGATTTGAAGATATAAAAACTTCATCAAGTATACTACATACAGTTTATTACATTCTATTTGAAGTTTGTTTTAATTCTGTTTGTGTAAATTTGATTCGGTTTGAAGAAATAAAATCTTCACCGATTATTAAAGTGTTCTGTTATTTCCTACGACAGAAATGGGAGACCAAACTCCAAATTTGAATGCTACTGCTACTGTTACTGCCACACCAGCCCCCGTGGTTGGTTCTACGAGCAATGCTGCGTCCTCCAGTCGTACTGCACCAGCACCGGCTCCGGCAGAGAAGCCCGGAAAATTCACCGGGATTGATTTCAAACGATGGCAACAAAAGATGTTCTTCTATCTAACTACTTTAAGCCTTCAAAAGTTTATTAAGGAGGATATTCCGGTTCCGCCGGAATCAACACCTGAAAATGAACGATTTGTTGTAATTGAGGCGTGGAAGCACTCAGATTTTTTGTGCAAGAATTACATTCTTAGCGGACTGGAGGATGATCTTTACAACGTCTATAGTAATGTGGGAACATCAAAAGAACTATGGGATGCGTTGGAAAAGAAATATAAAACAGAAGATGCTGGCTTAAAGAAGTTTATCGCTGCCAAGTTTTTGGACTACAAAATGGTAGATGGCAAGTCTGTTGTCACTCAAGTTCAAGAGTTGCAGGTTATCATCCATGATCTCCTCGCTGAAGGTTTGGTGATTAGTGGGGCGTTTCAAGTTGCGGCAGTGATAGAGAAGTTGCCTCCTTCATGGAAGGACTTCAAAAATTACTTGAAACATAAGCGAAAGGAGATGACATTGGAAGATCTCATCGTCCGGTTGAGAATCGAGGAAGATAACAAGGCAGCGGAGAAAAAGGCAAATGGGAGATCAACCATAGGGGGAGCACATATAGTTGAAACTGCCCCAACTAATATGAAAAAGAGGAAAAAGGCATCGGGACCAAGGAACTATCCCAACAAGAAGAAATTCAAGGGAAACTGCCATAATTGTGGAAAAATCGGACACAAAGTTGCAGACTGTCGTGCTCCGAAAAAGGAAAAGAAGAAGGGTCAGGCTAATATGGTTGAAACAAACGAGGAGGTTGATGACTTGTGCGCTATGTTGTCCGAGTGCAACCTAGTGGGAAGTCCGAAAGAGTGGTGGATTGACTCTGGCGCCACTCGCCACATTTGTGCTGTTAGAGAAGCCTTTGCTTCATATGCTCCCGCCGGGCCCGACGAAACAATATATATGGGAAATTCTGCAACGGCCAAGATTGAAGGTTGTGGAAAGATACTGCTGAAGATGACCTCTGGCAAGGTGGTGACTCTCAACAACGTCTGTCATGTTCCTGAAATTAGGAAAAATCTTGTATCTACCGGACTTCTAGTGAAGAACGGTTTTAAATGTGTTTATGTTTCTGACAAGGTTGTAATAAGTAAGAACAAAATGTACATAGGAAAAGACTACCTCACAGAGGGCCTTTTCAAACTGAATGTAATGGTTGTTGCTAATAATAATAAAGTTTCTGCTTCGTCTTACTTGCTTGAGTCAAATGATTTATGGCATTCACGTTTAGGACATGTCAATTATAGAACCTTGCGAAAAATGATTAGTTTGGAAGTATTGCCTAAGTTTGAATGCAATCAATCAAAATGTCAAATCTGTGTTGAATCTAAGTATGCTAAACATTCTTATAAGTCAGTTGAAAGGAATTCAAGTCCTTTAGACTTAATCCATACAGATATTTGTGACATGAAGTCAATTCCATCTCGCGGTGGAAAGAAGTATTTCATAACTTTTATTGACGATAGTACGCGGTATTGCTACGTTTATTTACTTAATAGTAAAGATGAAGCAATTGAAGCATTCAGGCAATACAAAACTGAAGTTGAGACTCAACTTAACAAAAAGATTAAAATGATAAGGAGTGATAGGGGCGGTGAATATGAATCTCCTTTTGAACAAATATGTTTGGAATATGGCATTATTCATCAAACAACTGCTCCTTACTCGCCACAATCAAACGGAATTGCGGAAAGAAAAAATAGAACACTGAAAGAAATGATGAATGCCCTGTTAATAAGTTCTGGTTTACCCCAGAACTTGTGGGGGGAAGCCATTCTAACAGCTAGCCGAATACTCAATCGAGTGCCCCATAGCAAAACAAAATCTATTCCATACGAAAAGTGGAAAGGAAGGAAGCCCAATTTGGAATACTTCAAAGTGTGGGGGTGTTTGGCCAAGGTGCAAGTTCCTAAACCCAAAAGGGTAAAAATAGGACCTAAAACCGTTGATTGTGTTTTCATAGGATATGCCACAAATAGTAAGGCATATAGATTTCTGGTTCACAAATCAGAAAATCCCGACATTCAGGTGAATACGGTAATTGAATCAGATAATGCTGACTTCTTTGAAACCATATATCCGTATAAAAAGGAATGTGCGTCGTCTAGCAAAGAATCTAAACGACCTCGGGAAGAAATAAAGGAAAACATTCCTGATGAGGAAAATCCAAGACGTAGCAAACGTCAAAGGACGACTACTTCCTTTGGACCAGAATTTTTAACATTTTTGTTGGAAAATGAGCCTCGAACGTTCAACAAAGCTACGTCTTCATCGGAAGCTCAATTTTGGAAAGAGGCAATCAATAGTGAGATAGAATCCATATTGAACAACCATACTTGGGAATTGGTTGATCTTCCTCCAGGGAATAAACCTTTAGGTTCCAAATGGATTTTCAAGCGGAAAATGAAAGCTGATGGCACTATTGAAAAATATAAGGCAAGACTAGTTGTTAAAGGGTTTAGACAACGAGAAGGTCTTGATTACTTTGATACATACTCGCCGGTAACGAGGATTACATCTATTCGGGTGTTAGTAGCATTAGCCGCCGTGTACGGTCTTGAAATCCATCAAATGGATGTGAAAACAGCCTTCTTAAATGGAGAGTTGGAGGAAGAAATTTACATGGAACAACCCGAAGGGTTTGTAGTTCCAGGGAAAGAGAAGAAGGTATGTAGACTTGTTAAGTCTCTTTATGGACTAAAACAAGCACCAAAACAGTGGCATGCAAAATTTGACCATACGATGCTGTCAAATGGATTCAAGATAAATGAATGTGATAAATGTGTCTACATTAAGAACACTCCGAACCACGTCGTCATTGTTTGTTTATACGTGGATGATATGTTAATAATTAGTAACAACATTGCTAACATAAATGCTACTAAGCGCATGCTTGCTAGTAAGTTTGATATGAAAGACTTAGGAGTTGCCGATTTAATTCTGGGAATTAAAATCCATAAGACTCCTCAAGGTCTAGCATTGTCTCAATCTCATTATATTGGAAAAGTACTTGAAAAGTTCAAGTATTTGGACTTTAAAGTTGCAAAGACGCCAATTGATATGAACCTTGCTCTTGCAAAGAATAAAGGTGAAAGTCATTCTCAATTGGATTATGCCAGAGTGTTGGGAAGTTTGATGTATATTATGAACTGTACGCGACCTGATATTGCGTGTGCTATAAGTAAACTAAGTCGCTACACGAGTAATCCCGACCAAAATCATTGGCTGGCAATGAAACGAGTTTTGGGATATTTGAAACATACTCAAAACTTTGTTTTGCATTATAACAGGTATCCTGCAGTTATTGAAGGATACAGTGATGCAAATTGGATCACCGGTTCAACTGAAACTAAATCCACAAGTGGATACGTTTTTACTATAGGTGGAGGAGCAGTATCTTGGAAGTCATCCAAACAGACATGTATCGCCCGCTCTACAATGGAATCTGAGTTCATAGCTCTAGACAAAGCCGGTGAAGAAGCTGAATGGCTCCGGAATTTCTTAGAAGATATTCCATTTTGGCCCAAACCGTTGGCTCCTATATGCATACATTGCGATAGCCAAGCGGCAATAGGAAGAGCCGGGAGCGTTATGTACAACGGAAAGTCTCGTCACACACGACGAAGACATAATACCGTTAGACAACTACTCTCTAGTGGAATTATCACAATTGACTATGTTAAGTCAAGAGATAATGTGTCGGATCCACTAACTAAAGGCCTAACTAGAGAAGTGGTTGAAAGATCATCGAGGGGAATGGGACTATGGCCGAGGACAAGTCATCGTGGCGGTAACTCTACCTAGAAGACATGAGATCCCAAGATCTAGGTTCAAAGAGATCAAACAAAGTCATTGATGACGGTTCAACATTGTCACAATAACTTTTTGGTCCATTCTCGTGATGAGACAATGTTCAGTACCAGGATAAAGCATTAAGGCTTTTTAATGGTTTCTAAGTTTGATACGGGGTATATCAAATAGTGTATCTACGGGATGACACATTTAGGAATCACCTATGTAAGTGTGAAGTGTAAGCCGCTTCAAGGAGAACTCTGTAAGGCCAGCTCTCTACGCACTTATGAACCAGGAAGTGTTCATGGCTGAAACGAACAAAACAATGAGAACCAAAAACGGTTAAAGGGTTAATTGTGTGACATGTGGTTGTCTAGGTATACACCAAAGCTCGACGGTTCAAAGATATCAAATCTACCGATTGACCGAGCATATCCGACATATGCTCACTACGGAAAGTTCAAAGAGAAATCTACTTATCCAGATGCAATTAATCCTTGCTTACGAATCACACAGTTTTTTTTTGTCATGCATGTTTTTCATCATATAGCCATTCCCCATTCATGTGGGGGATTGTTAAAGCTAGTTAATGATTGTTAAAGCTAGCTAAGTTGGTGTGAATGAGAAATGGAGGGAAGAAGACAATAGAAGGAAAATGAAGTTTCAAAGCAAAGTTCCTTTGAAAAGGAGCTTTGTACCACATTGGTGGTAGAAAGGGAAAGTTATGTGCTTATATTAGAAAGCACTTCTTCTAGCTCTTAAAGGGTTAAGAAGAGGGACTCCCCTCGCGCCGTCGTCGTCGCTCGGCTCGGCTTCGGCTTTGGATTTGGATTTGGATTTGGATTTGGTCAAATGATCTGATTGATTGATAATCTTTTTGGACCAAATTTATTTAAAATTCAATCTTCATTTTTTGAAATTGTTTTTAATTCCCGCGGGAAAAATATTAATTTGTTAACTGTAAACTTCCCAACGTTCTTATTTTTCAGAAAAAAAGGCATGGCCTTTCCCGAACAGGCACCAAGCCTTTCCGAACAGTCACAATTCGAGGCTATATAAACTGAGGCAATGCCTCATTTTCGAGTACTGGAAAAAAAAAATATTGTGTCATAGTGTGATTTCGTTCCCGAATTTGAGTTCGTCGAAGTCGTAGGCGTTTGAGGTACCGCCACTCCTACGACAGGTATGTCCGTTATATCCTGGGAGGAAATAATCCACAACCTCGGGTACAGTGAGGGGGTTAAATTCCTTAAGGACACACAGTGAATTCTGTGGTCTCGGATTTCTTCATTTCTGTGGTTTTTTTTTTTTTTTTTTTGTCTCTTCTTCTTACTGGTTTCCAGTTTCTCGTTGCTTTGAACACGGACAAACGATAACATGACCCAAGTCTCATTATCCTATACCATCTTCGAGACCTTTTTTTGTTTCTCACCCATTTTTTGGTACCTATATTAAAGCTGTAATATTTGAATTTGCGTCGGGTAAGACCTTATTCGGGGGAAACACTTCCTATTAAAGATTTTTTCTTACCTAGGCTCGAACCTAAATCTTCTAGTTAATTAAGGAAGAAGCAACATCATTCGCTGCACCATATCCTTCGATGATACCATCTTCGAGACATGATATTAGCAAAAAAGTGAGTTAAAGTTTATATATATACATATATATATATGTATATACATATATATATATATGTATATACATATATATATATGTATATATATATATATAAAGAGAGAGAGAACGAGAGAGAATGAGAGAGAGATTACTTTTATTTGTTTTAGCACGCAATTTATCTTATCTTATTTTGAGATTATAAATATCGTAGTTTAAAAAGGTTTGTGACTTATCAATATAACTTTTTTTTTTACCATAATATTATATTGCTTAATCTCCATAAAAATTAGAGAAGAGTTTCTTAAGCCCAGAATTGGAGTTTTATTTCAAAAAATATTTATTTAGTAAGACAAATCTAATTGAGTATTTATCAAAAAAATATGAAAGCTAAATGATGTGCAAACCATGTGCTAGAAAAAAGTGGCTAGGAATTAATTCTTTATTAATTAGTGTGAGATAAAAAGAAATTGATTGTATTCTATGCCTTTCTCACTTTTTCATTAATAATCCAATTTGTCTCCCGTTTGAAAATGTTGAATAAAATTAAGTCAGCCATATAAGATTTGTGTAGTTGAAAAATAGACGAAGGGAACAACAAACACACAAACTTCTCTTTTCCCATTAGCTTCCTTTTTCTTTCTCTTTATATTTTTAAAATTATCTTTTTGGAATCTTTTGTCATGTTTCCATAAACGATGTCCAAAAAAATCTGCTTACATAACAATATCTTGTTAATTTGTATGGCTTGACTTCTATTTTATATTTTTCTTTTTTGCGCCGGATGATCTAGACTTTTGCTAAAAAGAAAATATTAAACCTTTGCCTGAAATACATAAATATACACATGCATTCATTCACTAATGCAAAATCATAGTAATTGAACGTGTTAAAAAGAATGAGATAGACTATATAAAAAGGAAGTTATCTCATATGACAAACAATCCGTATAAGTATTACCATTAGTTGGAATTAAGTAATGTTGGTATGTTAACAATTCAAATTTAAATATTAGGTTGAGATGAAATTAATGGGACATGAATAATGAGGATTTATGTAATCTATTTTCAACTAATTTTGCATTGAGGCCGAGTTATTCTTGTTATTGTGGTCAGGGGTGTCAATGGTTCGGTTCGGCCGATTATTTTATAAATTTTGCAACATACCAATTTTTTGGTTATTTTACTATAACCAAAATTAGACTTTTCGAAACCATCCCAATTATGTGGATTTCTCTTGGGGTATCGGTATGGTTCGATAAATTTTCAGTAATTTTTTTAAATGTTATGTAAAAGTCACTAGTAGAAGTAGAATACAATAACGTACGTACTTTTATAATGACTTAGCAAAACTCTCTAGATATTTTTACAGTTTAAAAGGTGATGAATTAAGAAAATATAAAAGATAACTAGAGTATAGATCCATCATACATTCTACAGTAGCGTAAACAAAATTAAGCAAATATAAAGAAAATATAAATTACATGCGTGGAAAGATGTTAACCAAGTTGGGATTCAAGAATAGTTTATAGAATATTAAACATTTCAAAAATAACAACAGCAACAACAATAATATACCCAGTATTATCCCACAACCCGCACCGTGTGGTCTGGGGAGGGTAACGTGCACACAGACCTTATCCCTACCTTGTGAGGATAGAGAGACGGTTTCCAATAGATCCCCTACTTAGGAAAGCATAAGCACCCTTAATGAAAATATAGAAAAGAAAGAAAAACACCAAAAAGCTACATAAAAGTAAATAAAAACAACAAAGTAGTAAGGTTATCAATAATGAAAGAAAATAACGGTCAGTAAAAATTTACTACTAACAGAAAGTGAAACTGCATGCTACTACTACTGTTATGAACACTCTAGACTACCGACTCTACTACCTTAATCCTCGACATCCATACCTTTCTATAAAGGGTCATGTCCTCAGTCAGCTGAAGCTGCGTCATATATTGCCTAATCACCTCTCATCAACTCTTCTTTGGCCTACCTCTACCTCTCCTTAGGCCCTCCAATGTCAACCTCTCACACCTTCTCACTGGGGCGTCCCTGCTTCTCCTCCTTACTGTTGGAAACACGTTCTCAATGCGATATACTAAACGTGTATTCTTTTGTAGGTTTTGATGAATGACAAACAAAGCACAAATTGATATATGACGGAGTTCAAGTACAAGAGCACAAATGTTGAGATTGAAGCTCAAGACGTTGTTTTTAATTGTTATTATTGAGTTATTCTTAAATGTGATCTTGATCCTATAACTTGACTCCATAACATGGCTTCTCTCATAAAACTATTTTCCAAAATCATGCATACTTATTTCTGTATCAAATGATTTCAAATGATGCATATTTACATTAGACAAAATGTTTTCTAAACATACCTCAGAAATCTGGGCTAAGAATTATCGATTATGTACTTATGATAATCGATTGTTTATAAGCTAAGACTGCATGACAATCGATTATGAACTAATGATAATCGATTGTGAATAAGACGGTTAACATCAGGTTTTTCCAAATCTGCAAGATAATCGATTGTGAACTAATGACAATCGATTATTGATGAGGTAAAGTTTTCCAATACTCAGAATAATCGATTATGAACTAATGGTAATCGATTATGTTGAGTTGATGTCTCCCAGTGATTTTAAAATTACTTAAGTAATCGATTAGTAACTAATAGTAATCGATTATGTTGAGTTAACTGGGTTTAACAATCGATTGTCTATGTCCAACAATTGATTGTCAAAGTTTATACTTAGTCGCAAAAACTTTGGCTTGAAACAGTGTGATTTGAGATTTTCAGAAAATGACAAGTAATCGATCGTTGCAAGGGACAATCGATTGTTGAAGCTGACCGTTGTCAAATGATTTTCAAATACCTCAAAGTAATCGATTATTGGTTTTCTGTAATCGATGTTTTGCTCAAAATCCGGAAATAATTTTTAAAACGTTAATGAGGTAATCGTTTATTGATTTGCTATAATCGATGTTTTTGATTAAAATCTGTAAATGATTTTTGGAACGTTGCTGAAGTAATCGATTATGGATTTGGTATAATCGATTATCTGAATTTGAATTTTGCCAGTAATCGATTATGGATTGTAAGTAATCGATTATTAAGCGTAAAATCTGGGATTGATTTTTGATCTGACTGGCAGATAATCGATTGTTTGGTCTTGACAATTGATTGTCACTGAGTAAATTCAGCAATTCTTAATTGGCAATTAGACAACGGTAAGACCAAGTTTTGCACCTATAAATATAGCTTCAACTCAGTGTTTTAAACACAACAACATACACTAACTGATCATTACATTGCTTTAAGCTTTCGTTCAATTGTTCATCATTTTCTACTCATTTCATAAAGCTTTTGAGAGCCATATTATTGTTCAAAGTTGTTGTGATCTTGAGCGTATTATTTTACTCATATCTACTCATCAAGGAGTACCTTTGTTAAGTGAGTGTTCAAGTATTTCAAATACTTGTAAGAGAATTTTGATTCTCTTGTGTTGAGGAACTTGTGCTTCCTCTGTTGAAGTCTTTGGGATTGTATCCCCGAGCAAGTGAAGTCTTTGGGATTGTATCCCCGAGCAAGTGAAGTCTTTGGGATTGTATCCCCGAGCAAGTGAAGTCTTTGGGATTGTATCCCCGAGCAAGTGAAGTCTTTGGGATTGTATCCCCGAGCAAGTGAAGTCTTTGAGGTGAGGAACCTCCGAGCAAGAGAAGTCTTTGAGATTGTATCTCCGAGCAACTGTAAAGGTTTGTTAAGCACCCGTAAGCTTAACAAGTTAGTAGAAAATCTCGAGAGAGTCTCTCGGGGACTGGACTAACCACTGTTGTGGCCAACCAGGATATATCCTTGTGTAAGTTATTTTTATTGCACTTATTTACTTCCTGTAAAATTTAAATTCCGCAAGAAAACGCTAAATTTCATTAAAACGCTATTCACCCCCCTCTAGCGTTAAGCGTAGTTTCTAACAATTGGTATCAGAGCCCAACTCTCTGAAAAACTTAACAGTTTGAGAGAACCATCCATGGCTTCTACTCTAGATTCTTTTGCAGGAATTGAAGAAGGACAATGCCCTACACGACCTCCTCTATTCAATGGCACAAATTACTCATACTGGAAGGAGAGGATGGAAATCTTCATTCGGTCAAATTGTCCCTACCTTTGGAAGGTGTACACAAAGGGAAATGAAATTCCAGTCAAGAAAGTGGAAGGCGAATGGATTCCCAAATCCGAAGAGGAGTACACCACAGAGGACAATAGAATGATTCAAAATAATTATAAACCTGTAAATTTATTGTATTGTGCTATTAACGCTAACGATTACAGGAAACTTTCATGTTGCAAAACAGCAAAAGAAATGTGGGACAAATTAGAAGTCACTTACGAAGGGACTGACCAGGTAAGAGAAGCAAAAGTTGATTTTCTTACTCATGCTTACGAATTGTTTCATATGAAGGAAGGAGAAAAAGTAGATGAGATGTTTGAGCGCTTTTCAACAATAGTAAATGATCTACACATCCTCAAGAAGACGTTCACGGATAGAGAACTTGTTCGAAAAGTTCTTAGAAGCCTCACACCGGCATGGCGATCCAAAGACGATGCTATCCAAGAATCAATTGGAGTCTCAAACGTCACCATCGACGCACTAAGAGGTAATCTTAAAACCTATGAATCTACTATTCTTAACCCGTTTGTTGATGATCAAAGAAGGCAAAAGATTGCTCTAAAAGCAAGCACAAGCCAACCAAAGATTGAAGAGGAAGAAGACAACGAGTTTGGATTAGTCATTAAAAGATTCCAAAAGTTTATGCGCAAGGAATATGAGCGCAAAGGAAAAAAACAAGGTGAGCAAATAAAATGCTATGAATGTGGAGAAACTGGACACATCAAAACAAATTGCCCAAACATCAAAAAGGAGAAGAAATCCTTTAAAAAGCAACGGGCATATATCTCGTGGGGAGGCGACTCCGGAGATGAATCAAGTGAAGAAGAAAACGACGAAGCTGCAAACCTTTGTCTCATGGCACAAGAAGACAACCAAAATGAGGTACGTCAAATTTCGTCTGAAAACTTTTCACTTGATGAAATGCGTAATGCTTTTGATGAGTTATATACTGAATTTTTAAAGGCTTCAAAAACTGTCACTAGCTTAAGAGAAAACGCTTCTCTAAAAGAAACGGATTTTCAAAAACAGATTTCTTTAAAAGAAAAGGAATTAGAAAAACTGGTTTTGGAAAATGAGAAGCTACACGAACAAAACAATTTTTATGGAAAGAGAAGTGCCGACAAACCTGAAAGTTCTACTAAAGGTTGTGTTTCTTGTGTGAACCTTAAGAATGAAGTAGGTAGACTTAAAGGCACACTAGATAAGTTTAATTCCTCGCATAAAAACTTGAATGTTGTTCTTGATAACCTAAAATCAACTAAGCACGGAATAGGTTTTAAAAATGAAGAAAAACCTCAAAAACCTAGAGCTCAACCTAGGAACAACAACAAAAATGTGTATCCTAGAAATAGCTATCCTAGAACAAATTTGCATGCTAGACCAAGAAATGACCCTCCGCTTAGAAATAGTCACCATAGACATGATGCATATTTTAGGCAAAATTGTGAACCTCCTAGAAGACCCCAAAATGGTCCTCAACCTAGATATCATCACTCTAGAAACACTACCCATCCTAGAGATCAAAGTAGGAGAAATGATAGCGTTAAAAATAAGGTAAGCAACCTTCATTCATCTAGCTACTATGAACCTAGACGAATGCATAATCCAAATGTGACATGTCATTATTGTAGACGCATTGGTCATATTGCTCCCGCATGTTTTACTCGTCATAGACATGCTACTCAAACATATTATTACAATATGCCTAACCCTCAAGGACCCAAGATGGCATGGGTACCCAAAGAAAATTAATTTGTTTTGTAGGTGTGCTTGAAGGGATCAAGCGTACTATGGTACCTTGATAGTGGATGCTCCAAACACATGACGGGAGATGAATCCAAATCCCTTCAACTAGAGCACAAAGAAGGAGGAAGCGTCATATTTGGAAACAATCATATTCAGATCGGTTGATATTTTAAGCAATTTGAAAAACAAAATACAAGAAAAGGCATCGAAGGAAATCAATGATGAAATTGTGGAACAATCAACGGAAGAAGCTCCACATTTGGGGAGTGAAACAAAAGAACAAAATGAATGGAGGACGATCAAAGATCACCCTCTTGATCAGGTAATTGGCGACGTCGGAGGAAAGGTAAGTACCCGAAACTCTCTTAAGAACACTCTAGGACACAATTCTTAAGAGTTCACGATATCACTTGATAACACTAGTGTAATTTATTCACGTCACTATAAATTACTGACTTGAGCGTCGGAGACGTTTAATTCCATTTTGCAGGTACTTCCCCAAAGGTAAGATTAATTATGAAGTCTTAGCACACCGCAATCGATTATCCCAAGAAAATAATCGATTATCTACTGTGCAGTACATCGATTATCAGTATCAATAATCGATTGTTTCGACTGATTAGTTTTATTATGCAAATGTGTTTAATTTGTTAACTCCTTATATTGCATAATCGATTTCCGTCTGTCATTCAGCAATACTTTTCCAGACAATCGATTATTTCTTCCTATAATCGATTAGTTGTCATATTCAGAAATTCTCCGAGTTCTCTGTATCAACCATATTTCAATAATAATCGATTACCAAAATTGACAATCGATTATTTCTTGTTTAAACTTTGTTACTGTTTGGCTCCAACATCGATTGCTGTCAGGACATAAATGCTCCATAATCGATTATTTTGTGTTGATAATCGATTATCTCATTCAAATTTTTTTACCGTTTGTCTCTTAAATCGATTTGTCAGTTTCAAAATTCAATCCAACAGTAAATACAATCGATTATCTCTGCCAAATAATCGATTATCTAACGGTCAGTAAATTTATTTCTTACCGTTTTTGACTGTTCCAACTTTCAACTTTCAGCAGGTATCTTTAGTAAATGGCTGATCACTCCTTCTCCTATAAATAGCCCTCATATAGGATCATTCTCACTCACTCAAGCACCATTTCTAAAAATCAAAGGTCAATTCCTTGCATCTTAGTCTCAAAAATTCAGCAGTAAAAATTTTCCAATATGTCTGGACGCTCCTCCAAACGTTCTCGTTCCAGGCAAGGTGCCTCAGCCTCAACAGTCCCTCCTCCTCTAAACTTCCCATATGAAGACGGGTCCGTTTTGTTCTTCGAAACTCAAGCTGAACTTTCTAGGTTTCTCTCCAAGTTTGAGAAGCGATTTATTCTTCCTCCTCGCTTCTCAACAAGCAAGCTCCTTGAACCTTTCGCCCCTGCCGCCAACATGCTCAAAGAGTGTCAACTCTATGATTTCTTGCTCCTTACCCATCCTCATATTAACAGAACTTTAGTTGAAGCATTCTATTCAAATCTTCACAAAGATGAAGATGGTGAGGTGGTCACCTCCATCAATGGCATTCACATTCTCCTCTCTGACGAGAACCTTCACACCATCGCCCGCATTCCAAACGATGGTGAAGATCTTATCTGGTATATTGATGAGGCCGGCTCTCTCTTTGATGAATCCATTCTTTTCCGCCAAGCCGGAATCTCTTATGATCAAGCTTCTTCTCGTCGTCCTACCATCTCGGGCATGGACCCAAATTATCGATTTCTCCTCTACTTCATCACCCGTGTCCTAAGACCTCGTAGGCACAATCATACCACCATATCCCAAGAGGACTCCAAGCTCTTACATGCCATTGTCACTGGAGCCAAGATCAATTGGTGTCGGCTCATTAAAATGCACATGCTCGATGCCGTCGCCGATAACATGCCCCTTCCTTATTCTCTCCTCATCATGAATTTTCTTGAAGCATCCGGATTTGTCACTGAAAATGGTCCTCTCAAAAGGAGTACCAAAATCTGGGAAATCTCGGAATCATCCTTCCATCATGATGGTGATCATGCTCCAGCTCCTCCTCCTACCCGTCCTGCCCGTCGTGCTCGTCCATCTCAGGAGCCCACTCTCCAAACTATATCCGACCAGCTCTCTCAGTTGACACACGAGATCCATGGTTATTTTGACCATGTCCATTATCCCTATGCGGGTCTCGTTCCCTTTGAAGCTGCGCCGGATGACGAGGCAGATCGTGACGGAGATAATTGATATTGTATTGTTTTTTTTCTGTTTTTAATTGTATTGTTGGATGTCACTCTGCTGTACCCCTTTAATTTTCAATAAATAAACCTTGTTTTATTTCGTCTTTGTGTATCTTTCCTTACTATTTTTTTGCTAATGGCAAAAGGGGGAAGATAACGGGATAACGGGTATGCACCACCTCTACATTGCTAAATTGCACCACCTCTAAATTGCTTAATTGCTTATAAGCTTAAATTGAGGGGGAACAAGAACAAATATGCATACTTGTTACTTGTCTTGAATCGTCAATATTATTTGTCAAAATTGCATATCCCGCTTAATGTTTGCCATTATCAAAAAGGGGGAAATTGTTGGAAACACGTTCTCAATGCGATATACTAAACGTGTATTCTTTTGTAGGTTTTGATGAATGACAAACAAAGCACAAATTGATATATGACGGAGTTCAAGTACAAGAGCACAAATGTTGAGATTGAATCTCAAGACGTTGTTTTTAATTGTTATTATTGAGTTATTCTTAAATGTGATCTTGATCCTATAACTTGACTCCATAACATGGCTTCTCTCATAAAACTATTTTCCAAAATCATGCATACTTATTTCTGTATCAAATGATTTCAAATGATGCATATTTACATTAGACAAAATGTTTTCTAAACATACCTCAGAAATCTGGGCTAAAGAATTATCGATTATGTACTTATCATAATCGATTGTTTATAAGCCAAGACTACATGACAATCGATTATGAACTAATGATAATCGATTGTGAATAAGACAGTTAACATCAGGTTTTTCCAAATCTGCAAGATAATCGATTGTGAACTAATGACAATCGATTATTGATGAGGTAAAGTTTTCCAATACTCAGAATAATCGATTATGAACTAATGGTAATCGATTATGTTGAGTTGATGTCTCCCAGTGATTTTAAAATTACTTAAGTAATCGATTAGTAACTAATAGTAATCGATTATGTTGAGTTAACTGGGTTTAACAATCGATTGTCTATGTCCAACAATTGATTGTCAAAGTTTATACTTAGTCGCAAAAACTTTGGCTTGAAACAGTGTGATTTGAGATTTTCAGAAAATGACAAGTAATCGATCGTTGCAAGGGACAATCGATTGTTGAAGCTGACCGTTGTCAAATGATTTTCAAATACCTCAAAGTAATCGATTATTGGTTTTCTGTAATCGATGTTTTGCTCAAAATCCGGAAATAATTTTTAAAACGTTAATGAGGTAATCGTTTATTGATTTGCTATAATCGATGTTTTTGATTAAAATCTGTAAATGATTTTTGGAACGTTGCTGAAGTAATCGATTATGGATTTGGTATAATCGATTATCTGAATTTGAATTTTGCCAGTAATCGATTATGGATTGTAAGTAATCGATTATTAAGCGTAAAATCTGGGATTGATTTTTGATCTGACTGGCAGATAATCGATTGTTTGGTCTTGACAATCGATTGTCACTGAGTAAATTCAGCAATTCTTAATTGGCAATTAGACAACGGTAAGACCAAGTTTTGCACCTATAAATATAGCTTCAACTCAGTGTTTTAAACACAACAACATACACTAACTGATCATTACATTGCTTTAAGCTTTCATTCAATTGTTCATCATTTTCTACTCATTTCATAAAGCTTTTGAGAGCCATATTATTGTTCAAAGTTGTTGTGATCTTGAGCGTATTATTTTACTCATATCTACTCATCAAGGAGTACCTTTGTTAAGTGAGTGTTCAAGTATTTCAAATACTTGTAAGAGAATTTTGATTCTCTTGTGTTGAGGAACTTGTGCTTCCTCTGTTGAAGTCTTTGGGATTGTATCCCCGAGCAAGTGAAGTCTTTGGGATTGTATCCCCGAGCAAGTGAAGTCTTTGGGATTGTATCCCCGAGCAAGTGAAGTCTTTGGGATTGTATCCCCGAGCAAGTGAATTCTTTGGGATTGTATCCCCGAGCAAGTGAAGTCTTTGAGGTGAGGAACCTCCGAGCAAGAGAAGTCTTTGAGATTGTATCTCCGAGCAACTGTAAAGGTTTGTTAAGCACCCGTAAGCTTAACAAGTTAGTAGAAAATCTCGAGAGAGTCTCTCGGGGACTGGACTAACCACTGTTGTGGCCAACCAGGATATATCCTTGTGTAAGTTATTTTTATTGCACTTATTTCATTAAAAATGCTAAATTTCATTAAAACGCTATTCACCCCCCCTCTAGCGTTAAGCGTAGTTTCTAACACTTACATGACCAAACCACCTAAGCCGCGCTTCCCGCATCTTGTCCTCAATAGAGGCCATGCCCACCTTGTCGCGATTAGCCTCGTTTATGATACTATCTAACATGGTGTGCACACACATCTACTTTAACATCATTATCTCTGCTACCTTCATTTTCTGGATATGAACGATCTTGACTGGCCAACACTCATCCCCATACAGCATCGTTGGTCTAACCACCATACAATATAAATTACCTTTAAGTTTCGGTGGCACCTTCTTGTCACATAAAACACAAAGAACGAGTCTCTATTTTACCCATCTCGCCCTAATATAATGTGTGACATCTTCATCAATTTTCTCATCCCCCTAAAAGATTAAATATTTCAAAAAGATCTGTTTTATCATGTTGACGGATATTATATTATGAGATTTCAATCACTGGAGGATATAAAGAAATCATGTGTGATGGGACTTATACAATAAATAATAGGCCAATGATAATGAAACACTAGTCTCTTTCTTTGATTTTGCAGCAGAGTTCATGGCATGCATTCTATTATGGGTAAGGTTTCCAAAATTTCCCATGAATTGCTGGAGTGGGTATTCACTAAGTAGAATAGCAAGCACAATAGGGATTCCTATGTTTGCAGATGAGTGTACTGCTAAATAGACAAGAGTTTCCAATGCTAGAATCCTGATAGAAGTGAATGTTACAAAGCCTTTGCTAACTAGCATTCCAGTCATGAATGATAAAGAGGTGATTTTTGTGCAAGCAGTTGAATTTGATTGAAAACTGGAGTTCTATGAAAAATGCTTAAAAGCAAGACATAACTGTAGTAGAATTCCAAATGAAGGTGACAAACAAATTCCTCAGCCCAAGAATAGGAAGCCACCACCAGTGAAACATATATGGAGGACTAAGGTGCCAACTAAAGTTACAACTGATGAAGTGAGCCTAAAAAAAGTTGAAGAAGCTAGCAAGGAAGGTGTGAAAACTTCTAAGCTAACATAAGGTAAGGAATATCATCAGCAAGAAGAGGAAGCAATAAAAGTAAGCAGACAAGTAGATAAAGGGAAAATGAAAGCAGATGACAGTCAAATGACCTATGCCAAAGCTATAATGTCTCATATGAAACAAAGATCTCAAATACTCCTGAGTGCAGATGTGATAGAAACCTTGAAACCACCTAATATAGGTGGGCAATCTCAACTTTGATTATGTATTGGATGGTGTGGAACATAAAGGATAACAACAAGAGATACAAACAAAAGGAGTAAGGTACCTATATAAAGGAGAATAATATAAAGCTATTAGGGTTAGTGGAAACTAAAGTAAAGAAGGAAAAAGCAGCTCAGATATCACAGTTAGTGGCACCTGGTTGGAAAGCTCACTATAATTATGATTATGCAATAAATGGGAGAATTTGGATTCTTTGGGATCCTCAGAGTTATGTCATTACAGTTTTAGGAAAATCTGCTCAAACAATTCATTGTAGAGTTGTAGGCAGACAAAATACTATAAATTGTCTTATGGCAATAATGTATGGATTTAATACTACTTAAGCAAGAAAACCTTTATGGCAATAACTAAAGGATGATGCACCTTAGAATACTGAATCATGGATAATCTGGGGGAATTTTAACTATGTCTTAACAATTCAAAACAGAATTTGTGGGAAAACAGTTACAAAAAAATGAAATACAAGACTTAAATGAATGTATGCAGACTCTGAATTTGAATGAACTAACTTGGAGAGGAGATTGTTATACATGGTTGAATAAACAACAAGGAGCAGGTAAAGTATATAACAGGATTGATAGAGCTTTAGGGAATGATGAATGGATACAAGAGTATGGACACAATGGAAGTAGAATATAGACTTCCATTCATTTCAGATCATACTCCAATGGTTATCCCTACAAGAATACAAGTACCAAGTGGAAAGATTCCTTTCAGATTTTTTAATGTTTGAGCAGAACATCCAAGCTTTATGTCACATGTGGAAGGAGTATGGAAAGAACAATATGATCATGACCCTATGAAGAATATATGGCAGAAGTTAGAGATTCTAAGATCTTTGTTGAAGCAGCTCAACAACAGTGAATTCAAGGGCATCACAAATAAGATGGAATCAACAAGGAGTTTACTACAGGGTATTCAAGCTCAAATATCAAAAGGTTATTCAGACAAACTAGTTATTAAGGAAAAACAAGCCTTAGAGAACTTGGAGAAATGGTTGTTAATTGAAGAAATCATACTGCAACAGAAGGCTCGAGCTACATGGTTAAAATTAGGGGATGCCAATTCTAAATATTTCTCAGCAGTAATGAAGGAAACAAGGCAGAGAAAAGTTATTACAAAACTACAAGATAGCTCTGGAAACAAAACAACTGACCAGAATCAGATACAAGTAGAGATTATAAGTTTCTACAAAGCCTTGATGGTGTCAACAATATGAAATTTACCTGTAGTTAATAAACAAATAATGAAGAATGGGCCAGTTCTAAATCATGAACAACAGATGAACTTGGTTGCAGAAGTTACTGAGCAAGAAATATATGAAGGTCTAAGTGCAATTGGAAATGATAAAGCTTCAGGGGTTGATGGTTACACTGCAGTATTTTTCAAGAAAGGATGGCCAATTATAGGTGATGATGTTTACCAATCAGTCAAAAGATTATTTACCACGTGAAAGTTATATAGGGTAGTAAATTGTACAGCTATCACCATTCTGCCTAAAGTCCCAAATCCTACAAGCATCAGAGAATACAGACCAATAGCTTGCTGCACTGTACTATATAAACTGATAGCTAAGGTTCTAGCTAATAGAATACAGAAAGTCATTACATCCATCATATCAGAGACTCATGCTGGATTCATCCCAGGAAGAAAGGTTGCAGATAATGTGATACTTGATCATGAACTAGTCAAAGCTTATTCTAGGAAGATCATTCTCCTAGATGCCTTATCAAAGTGGACATCCAAAAAGCTTATGACACAATAGATTGGAGATACTTGGATCAAACGCTTGAGGAACTGGGATTCCCAACTAAATTCATTAATTGGATCATGGAATGCATGACAACAGTAAAATATACAGTTCTTGTAAATAGTGAAATAACAAAGCCTTTTGATACAGCTAGAGGACTGAGGCAACGGGACCCTATGTCACTCTTCTTATTTCCTATAGCCATGAAATATCTCAGCAGGAACTTAAAGACCTTAAAGCAGGAGAAAGCATAACATTTACATCCTTTGTGTGCAAGGTTGAACTTTACTCATTTGAGTTTTGCAGATGACCTTCTGATTTTTGCAAGAGGAGATGCAACTTCAGTAAGTTTAATACATGAAAGATTCCAAATTTTTTCAACAGCTTCAGGACTTAGTGCTAACCTAGCAAAAATTTCCATCTATTATGGATGAGTTAGTGTGGAGGCTCAAAAGGAGATACAAGGAAAGCTGGGGTATAGTTAAGGGTCATTGCCTTTTAAATATTTAGGCACACCACTTGATTCTAAGAAGCTATCAATCATGCAATTGCAGCCACTTATTGATAAAATAGTGACAAGAATCTCATCTTGGACAACTAGGAAATTGTCATATGCAGGTTGAATTCAATTGGTTCATCATGGCGTCTTTGGTAATCAAGCATACTGGGCTTAGGTTTCATCACGCCAGCTAAGGTTGTCAAGACAATTGAACTTATTGTAGAAGCTATGTCTGGTCAGGGGAAAATGTAATCACAAAAAAGGCTTTGATATCTTGGGAGAAGATATGCTCACCTAAAGATGCAGGGGGACTAAACGTAGTTAATGTGGCATTATGGAATAAAGCAGTAATAACAAAATCTATATGGGAGCTAGCAAACAAAAAGGACAAATTGTGGATCAAATTGATCCATAGTTACTATATTAAAGATCAGTCCATTTTTACTATGATGGTACCGCAACAGACTTCCTGGATGCTGAAGAAAGTATTTGAAGCAAGAAGTAATGTGGCAGGGATCAATAGCAACTCAAGCAAATAGAAGACAATGAAGCAAATACGAGAGATGACAAAGGTAGCATGGAAGGGTCTAATGTATCAGAATCAGGTTGGCCAAAAGTAGATGGAGGATAGATTGATTGTATCCAGTATGGAAGTTAGGTTGAGCCGACCTACTGCTTTGTAAATATTACTTTGGTGGTTAATGTAAGGATTTAATTACTCAAAAAAAGAAAGGAAATATATTCAATAAATTGTAGGTTGCTACTTCTAATCGTTACAATACCTTGTGTCTTGATAGTGAATATGCTGGAAATAATTTAGTTTCAGTAGAAGTAGCATAATAGGTTTCAGAATAAGGATTTTGAGTTTAACTACTTATTGGTTTGTAACTATTTCATAATTCCAAGTCCCAAGAAAAAAAAATCAATGCTTTATTTTTTAAACTTAATATATAAATATATTTTTCACATTGTAAATTTATTCGGTACGATTCAGTATTTTTTCGTTTTATTTTTATAAAAATCTACCCTAATTATCGGTACGGTTATAAATATATATAAAAACCTACCGTTTTATTAATAGAAACCGAAAATTTGATTCGGTACAATATGATTCGATCGATTTAGTCGGTTTTTAAACACCCCTAATTGTGGTTGTATGTACGGACTACGGAGTTAACGACAATGTCAACGGAATTTACTCTGTAAAAACTAAGAGCCCGTTTGGACATAACAATTTTTTTCTATTTTTTTTCCGAAATTATTTGTTCATAAAATTTTATTTTTCACTCGAAGATGCATTTTGAACATTTTTGAAAATTTTAAAAACTCCAAAGAGTTATTTTTCAAAATTTTCACTTAAATGACTCACAAAACTTCAAAACAACCCAAAATTATATTCATGTCCAAACACAACTCTAAATTTCAAATACCATTTTCACTTAAATTTTTTTCCCAATTTGAAAATTTATAATTCTTATATCCAAACGCCCACTAAAAGCTTGATTCTATGGCGGAAAAATGAGGAAACTCATTTAAATATCGAGAATTTTATTTATTTATTTTGCAAAAACGGTAGGCCGTCATTTGAAATTGTGACTGCTTAATTAAATTGCATTGAAATTTCTATTCAAATGATCTAGTTTAACGTCCATCGTAATTGTAATTTCAACTCCATAAAAAATTGATAGTTTTTAAAGGAAAGTGTTTAGTAAATTACTTTATTACTGTATTATAGTACAAAAGAAGAAAAGCATGCGTCATTCTCGCGAACCCATCTAAATTTATTATCATCCTACGTCAGATATAATGATGACCAAATCACCATTTTTGACTATTACCATCTTATCATTATCTTAAAATAATAAATTAATTAATATAAGCGTATGCAATAAAGATTTAATTCTGTTGCATTTTTTTTTTATATTATCACTTTTAGCTACGACAGAAATTATTAAAATTTTATTATCAAAAAAGTGTATATTTTTTTATAACATATAAAATTTATATATATACAAAAAATATATTATACATTTTTTCGGTTATTATTTTTACAAGATTATATCGTTTCATTTTTTCTTCTTTCTTTTGTGGGTTCCATATGGCAAAAGAAAATTATTATGGTTTCAATTGCAATCTCTTTCGCCTTTATTTATTGTTCTTCCTTTTGTGGACGTGCGGAACAATCATTCTTTTTTCTTTTGTAGTTTTGTTTTTCTTTTATAATTCTTTTTCCTTTTCAAGACCCTACAGGAAGAATAAAGAAAGAAAAAAATAAAAAGAAGAAGCACAACTTGGTGGGATAAGTCTACTTTTCAATATCAATGGGTTGAATTTAAAAATTTAGTGATTTTTTAGATATATATTTATAATTCGTGATGAAAATATTAAATTCCTATAGCTAGTAAACTATATTTAGGTTTTTCATGCTATAAGTATAAGGCTTTTTCAAGAAATGAAAACAACATTCTAAAATGAATACTAAGATACGAGAATGTTAAATACCCTAAAAAGCTTTTGGACGTTAAATCTCTATAGTCAAAACATAAATCAAAATAAGATAATAGAAAAGAAAGAAAGCAAAAGACTATCAACACTTTTCCTGGAAACACCTAAAAATTTTGTTGGGCCAAACAAGGATCAAATCTTGGGCTAACCCGTTGTGGTCCAGTTAAAAGACCATAAAAATAAGAGCAAGCTTCATTTGTAGCCACTAGTGCCAAACTTATATCACTTGATAGCCACAAAATAATCCTTGCAAGTAATAGCCTCAAAACAATAACAAAGGCTAGCAACTGAAAAAGCTGAAACTATACGCTCAACGCAAACGAAAAGGAAAGCAGTTCTAATCGATCTTCTATCCTAAATTCACGCGTTCAGTATGGGATCTTCAACCTCCAAACACTATAAAAGTCTCCCAATTATTCACACTGTGAAAGAAATTCGAGGGTTTCTGAAAATTAAACCTAGAGAAGAGCTCCCAAAAATTGATGCCGAAATTCAAATTTTTGCACGATTGCTGCCTACAATCAGCTTACTAGAGTTGAGATTTCATTCTTAAATTGTAAAATTGATACAAAATCGACAAAATCAACAAATGTCTATGGAGATTGTGAATGTTGGAACTACAGTTCCAACTTTGATTCCGATTTTACTTCAACACCGTGGTAAATGGGTAAGTGAGAGTAAATTTATTAATTTTCTTGTTAATGGCGTGTTGATAAATTCGGACTGTAGCAATGATATTTTATTGATGAGATATACAAGCAATTGGGTAGAGATTCAATTACGAGTGCAATAGAGATAAAATATACAGTGAAGGATGGCTATGTACCAATTCCAATATACAATGATATGAGTGTGCGCTTGTATATGGAGATGAAAAAGAAAAAACTGGATATCACATTATGCATAACATTGAAAACTGTGTATTCAAGTGCTGAAAGTTCATACTTGGGTGGCAACTTACTTGCAACAACTTCAGCTGGAAACTTACTCGCAACAACTTCAGTTGGTTTACAATGTCAGAACGTAGAGGAAGTACATGGAACTAATATTGTTGAGATGATGGATAATAATGAAAAGGAAGACAAAATTGAGATATTGAAAGGAAATTGTATAATAGACAACCCACAACATGAAGAAATTGAAGAAGGTCAGTCGTATTGGGACAAAAATACACTCATTAGTGTAATGAAGCACTATGCAATACGGAAAAAATGTCAATTTATAATGAATAGATCATCTACAACAAGGTATTATTTATACTTATGAGATTACATTTCTCTGTAATTTTTTGTATATAGATCTGTATAAAAAATGTATAATTATTGTATAGTGAGATTGCATATGTATACTGCCTGTTTATCTGAGACACAAGTGTAAAAATCTGAAGAAATGCATTATCATAACACTATATTTTTAATAGGTATTGTCTTACATGCATGGATGAAAGTTGAAAATGGAGTCTTAGATCTTCAAGTATATACAAATCAAATGACTTCGAGGTTAGACGGTTCAATGATGTTCACACTTGCCCAGAGATGAGTAGACTGTTTTTACAATGTCATGCTACATTGTCAGCCATTGCAAAAATGATTTGCAACAAATATACCAATCCAAAAACAATATACACTCCGACAGACATCATCAGCGACATGAAACAATAGTATGAGATTAATATGAGTTACACAAAAGCTTATAGAACAAATGAAAAGGCGCTTGAACTACTAAGAGGAATACCACATGAATCTTATAGAAAACTGCCAGGTCACTTGTATATGATAAATATGGCAAATCCTAGTTCTGTCACAAGGTTACATAAATCATAGGACGGGCGTTTCATGCATGTTTTTGTCGCACTAAATGCATCAATCATAAGATGAAAATACTGTTACCCTATCGTAGTAGTTGATGGGACATTCCTCAAATCATCACACAGAGGAATAATGTTAACAGCTAGCACAAGATGAATCAGGTGAATATGTTGCAGACTTGTATAATAATTGTATATGGTATAGATAGTTCTTATTTGTGTATAAGAAAAATAACATATGGATACTTTCTTATTTGCTTAACCAGGTAAAATTTTTCCACTAGCATATGCTGTTGTAGATTCTGAAAATGATGCTTCCTCGGAATGGTTTTTTGAAATGTTTAGACAGGCTTTTGGGGAAAGGGAAAGGATGTGCATTGTATCAGATCGTCATGCAAGCATACCTAGGGGTGCTTTGATTGTGTATCCAGAGGTATCTCACTATATATGCATCTTTCATCTTTGGAATAACATAAAGAAGCAGGTCAAGAAGAACCATGACCGGCTGAGGGAAGTATTTTTTGCAATGTCCAGAGCATACAAAATTGAAGATTTTAATCGCCTCATGGAATATATGGATTGCATTGATAATAGGGTAAGAGGTTACCTATTCCAAGTTGGTTATGAAAAGTGATCTATAGTGCATTCCACTGTTAATAGATCCATGGTGATGACTTCAAATATTGCCGAGTCACCCAATGCAAGGAACAGAGAGGCAAGAGAGCTACCAATCATGAGTTCGCAAGATTACATGATGAATTTGGTTATGGAATGGAATAATACAAATAGAATGACTGCAATGAGTACATTTATTGGTATAGGACAAAAATATCATGAAGTACTAAAGGAAAATAGCTATTTGTCGTAGAAGATGACGGTAAATATTCTTTTATCATATCTTACTTCATACCCGGAGTAACATACTTTGACAAAAATGCATTAATACTTGTCATATACCTATTTTAGTTTTACTAATGATATCTATTTAAAGTTAGGTGAAGCCTTCAACCGATTATGTATTTGTAGTAATGGATGCTGAACAAAGGCGGAACATAGTCTGCATACAAAAAACAAGAATGCTCGTGCAAACAATTTCAAGTGGATGAGATTCCTTGTTCACATGCTATGGCAGTATTGGACTACACACACATGGAAGCACCCAAATATTGTTCTGCCTATTACACTAAGGAATACATCAAGAAGACATATGAAGTGCCAGTTAATCCACTTCCTGATGAAACTACATGGGACCTTCTAACAGAGGTGTTAGATAATGTTGTCCTACCACCGATAGTGAAGTCCAAACCAGGAAGATTAACGAAGTTGCGACGCAAGGGACTTTATCATTATCTATATACTGAAATTGTTACATGTGGACTGTGTGGAAAACAAGGACATAACAAAAGAACATGCAAGAATGCTCAAGACAACTAGTAGATACTCCTACAGAGATTTAGTATTTTATAAAAAAAAAATCTTCTGAATATTGCAATTAGAATATTGGAAAAATAATGAGATTTGCAATTAGATTCTCTCTGATGTATGAATTAAGATGTTACTTTTTTTCATAATGAAAGTATTGGTGATTATAAGGTGTGTGGTTTTCTTGGAACTACTGATCCCAAACACTTCACACTTAAAGGCCTTTTCTTATCCACACTTGCTAAGTTGCATGACAAGTTCATTCCCATCTTTATTAGCTCAATCTCTGAGCTATTTACTAGCCTTGAAAAAGAATTGTCCGAGAAAGGATCATCATAATTCAACCCCATCACTGATACCTTTCTTTTGAATTCCTCTTCCGTTTATTCTGTGAAGGGAGAAGTCCAACTGATACAAATATTGGCAGGCGGACCAAAAGCTGTTGACAAATGGGTCTTCTTTCAGTTGGCTCCATTGATATCTTTAGGTATCAAGTTTGTACCAAACTTCCTTGAAGATTTGGCTTTGCACACTTTCCCCTTACCATATTTCCCTGTGAAATCTGACCACCAGAAACTAATGCTCTTAACATATTTCAAATATTATTATGGATGTCACTATACAAAATAGATGACAATATACAAAAAAGACGGCTACTATATAAAAAATATACAAAATAGACTGTTACTATACAATTTATATGTAATATTTTGTTCCTATACAAAAAAATAGAAATTAAACTATAGCAATATAAAAAAATATATAAAATAGACTATCACTATACAATTTATCTGTAATATTTTGTTCCTATACAAAAATATAGAAATTAAACTATAGCTATACAAAAATATACAAAATAGACTGTCACTATAGCAGGTAAAAGATATACATTTCTGATACATAAATTATATATTTCTGATACATTTCTAATACAAACTAAAGGAAGAATGTTATGCACAATTACACAGTGCATCAGCTGCACCATGTCCAACACACAATGGCATTGAATCCTCAAAGATTGTGATCACCAAAACTAATGAAAACAAAACATTAACAAAATAAACTCTACAAATGAGTACAGATTGAAATGCAATGAAGCGCATAGACTGAAAAAATCATTTCCCACTTCCCCCTTTTCCTCCAATTTTCAAAAAACCATATCCTCATACATTTCCAAAACCAACACCAGAACCACCGGTAGTAAAGCCACTTCCTCCTCCAGTTCCCATTTACAAACCCAAGTCTAAACCAGATCCACCAGTAGTAAAACATAATCCTCCTCCAGTTTCTGTTTACAAACCAAAACCAAAGCCACTTGGAGTCGGATATACTCCTTAGTAGCGGTGTACAAGGAAACCGACAAACCGCACCAACCCGATAATCCGAGTCAAACTGAGAAAAAAAACCTGACTATGGTTTGGTTTGGTGTTGAAAAAAATCCGATCATAATTGGTTTGGTTTTGTTTGGGTTTAACTAAAAAAGTCAAACCGAAACCAAACCAACCCGACATTACATATATATAACTTTTAAATATTTTTAATATATAAATATACTTATTGTGATGTAATTTATAAATATTTCTTAAAAAAATTCATAATTTTATCTTTAAGGTATTATTTCAAGGTTGGACTTAGAACTTTTTGAATGTTCCAATAAGTTTTATAGCTATTAAGATTAGTAAATTAAATAATGCTAACAAAAGCCAAATTAAAGCCAAAAATCAAATCAATATCAATGCTAACAAAAGACATTCAATTCAATACCATGAATGAGAATGTATTGAATATCTATTTTTTGTTTTGCAATAATTTAGATAAATGCACAACCTATTTTTATTTCTTCTTTAGCGTTTCGTCATGAAATTAATATTCCTTTACTAGTCTACTTATTTTAGCATGACTTAGTATTTTTAGATTTATTTTATTTTTATTGTGGCTTTTTAATTAGTAATATTGATATTACACAATTTTATTGTCTTTTCTTTGGTAATTAAATCTTGTTGTATTAATCACCAAAAGGTATTTCTTTACAAAACCATAGTCGGCTATACACAGCTGACTATCATCAAAAGAGACCTAGCTAACATCTACATTTACTATACCTATATTTCTAGTTACAGAAGAGAATGCGGAAGTTGTAGGCTAACTTTAGGGGGACTCCTAACATGACATGTATATGCAATATTTCTAAGCAATTGTCCACTGGAACAGGAGATGTTCTTGAACAACCTTGAATTCCTCTTTAACCAAATATTATAAAGCATTTCAGCAAAGACCAGTTTGATGATTTGAGCTCGACTAGTCTTCCCTTTAGTTTTGGCTATGATCCACTGAATGTATTGCTCCCAGTTTTGATAATTGGCCTGAGCTACTCCAATCCATTGCAATGTTTGGTGTCTCAGCAAGGTAGAGAATGGGCAGGAGAAGAAAAGATGATCTCTAGTCTCCCTGTCTTGTTGGCATAATGCACATGTGTTGTCCACATTGAGTTTCCACTATTCCAATCTATCCTTAGTAGGCAGCCTATCCTGTAATATCAGCCAAAGGTTGAAGACTGCCTTGGGTCTAGCATAGTTTTGGATAGTTAGATTTTTCCACCCTACTCTAGGCACTTGTCCTATCTGCTGTGGTATAACTTCTTTATAGAACAAGCTGATTGGTGCATCAGTTGGGAATGCTGCAATGTAACAGTAGCATCAATGATCTTCCTGACCATCCAACTGGCTTGGTTAGGAATGATTAAGGACTGTAATTGTTGTTGTTTTATGTACACAAAATGAATCCATTTACCCATAGTACATCTTTCTTGTGGGACAAATCCCACCCAAGCTTGGTGATTGCAGCTCTGTTCCATATTAGCAGGTTCATAACATTTAATCCCCCAGCAGACTTAGGTAGACATACCTTATCCCAAGCTATATATGATTTCTTTGATATGTTGGCTGATCCTGTCCAGTCAAAAGATCTACAGACTGCATCCAGCATCTTTAGGATTTTTGAAGGGATAAGGAAAAGCTGAGCCCAGTTTGCTTGTATGCCACAATTTTATTGTCTTTGTTGTTGAATATTTTAGGATAATGCCATGACATATCTCATATTTTGTATTATTTTCTTGGAAAATACTTTATGTAGCTGTATCTTACTAGGATTAAAGAAATATTTTGAGCATAATTTATATGCTTTGTTCTATGAAGATTTTATTGGAAAAATTTTAGAAAAACCCGAATAACCTGAAAACCCGTGAAAACCCGAAAAAATCCGAGAGCGAAAAACCCGAGTTTTATTGGTTTGGTTTGGTATTTAGATTTAATAACCCGACACAATTGGTTTGATTTGGTAATTGTAAAATACGAACCAACCCGCCCTATGTACACCCCTACTCCTTAGAAAGAAATAGAAACTAATAAAAAAGAGGGATTGCCAATTAATATGAAAACAGCAAAACTGTAATATCTCAAAGAAAATGAAACTTGACCATAACACATCCAGGAGGTCTAGTATCATAATTGTAACTGACATCATTACATTCACTGGTCAAGAAGAAAATATATAAAGATTTGAGCATTTTCCATCACTAAACCTGTAAATTCCAGTACCCTACCCACTCCAATTACTTCTTCGAAGTGGGTAGCATTTCAAACATATTGTTCAAAGACATTTCAAATAAAAAGCATAAAACGTGATAGGTATGCAACTGTATTCAATCATAGACAATATCAGAACCAAACTACTTCAATCTTAAAAATACATGTGAAATTTCTGTTAAACTATCCCAAACTGCTTCATCTTGCCCTTTTTCTTGATATCCTTCAAAGTCTCGTCATCACCAACATACGTCTTACCCTTTTTCTTGTTATCCTTCAAAGGCTTATCATCAACAACTGAATGCGACTTGCTCTTTTTCTTGTTATCCTTTTTTATCTAATCCTTTAATCTACCAGTAGACTCATCATCACTAGCTGCATTTCTTATTTGTTTCTTATCTCCATAATCCCATACTAATATACCATATCAATTCCGTATCCCATCAATATCAATAGCTTTAGGAATACTACTAGCTTGAATGATGTACTCAGCAAATGCAGCAACATAAACACCACAATCACTACATACAAGATATCACATAAACATTAAATAAAAGTTAGGACAAATACCAAATAGGAATTCATATACAAAAAATGGATAAGAATCAGAAATATTTAATAATAATTTATGTGTTATCTTGCGTTGGAAACCCATCAACGACATGAATCTCAAAAGGATCATTGGCGGGGATTCCCATAAGATTCTCCTTTGTGTCCCAAAAACTAATACAATGAAAGATATGTGGGAGAAACACTGAGTATGGCTCGACTGATCTCTGAACTGCACTATTTTGTCGCGCACTACTCATGGAATCATATACATAAATGCGCAAATCTTTGGATGACAATCTCGTCAATATCTAGTGCCACTTATCAGAAAAATTTATAGGGAAAAGGATTTCATCAACAGTAGACCAAGGAACATTACATCTTAAAAAATACCCAAGTATGTACTCAGCAATTGAATCTGTTTCAGTTATCAAATTCATGTCTCTATTTTTCTCCAAAAAATCCTTGTGCAAATTTGAAATCAGGCAGTTAAACCAACAATCAGTCGTTGTGAATCTTATTGGAACATCAACAATGTACTTCCCTTTCTTTCTCAAATAGTAAAACATTACATCAATATGCTGGAATGTGAAGAATATACACACTGTCAGAAAATTACAGTGAGAAAACTAATAATGTATATCACTAGTTTATATTTTTACAGTTAAAGTGTTGACTTACTGAATTACACAAGGGTAGGCAGGGATATGCAAATGTGAAGAACCATTTTTTCACCAATATCATCAACTCCAAACTCAAAGATTTTCTTTAGCTTATTGCTAGCCTCTATATAAACAACGTCCCTGATGAATTATAATAAAAAGATATGGTTCATAACACGAAATAAACAAGAAAAAAAGAAATTAAAAAAAACTGAAACATAAAACTTACGGCACATTAGTCCTTAAGCCTCTATTGATGAAAGTGTTCGACTTACATATTACTTTAAAATCACCATGAATGTAAACATTACCCTCAAAAGGATACTTTATATTCAAGATGGACTTTTTTGACTTAGTTGGCTTATTTTCAACAACTTGGATGGTGCTAAAGGAGTCATATATGTTTTTGAATGGTGAATTCATAACCCCTGCTGGTTACCTTTCTCTAGGGTTCATTTCCGGTATGTCGTGATCAACAACAATACTTTGATTGAAATACTTTTGAGTGATTGCAGTTATTTGAGCCTCAGCATCACTACTCCAAGTATTATCCTCACCACCTTCCTCACAAGTATTTTTTCCAAGCTGTACAGAATCATCCACCAAACTCTCCATATTAGCATTATTGTTGTCAAAAAACTGTTGGGTAATTGCAGTGATTTCAGGCTCGGCATCTTGAATCCATGCTTCGGCATCACCAACACCTTCACTACTTTCACCATCTTGTATAGAATCCTTCACCACACCCTTCATAACATCAACAGTTTGCTCTAGACTTACATCACTGTCAATATTTTTCTTTACAACTTCTTCAATGCCAATATTTTTCTCCATAACTTCCTCACCGCTAATATTTTTCTCCATAACTTCCTCATTGCCAATATTTTTCTCTGATACCTCCTTATCATGATGGTTGTCATCTTTTTGATTACCCTGTTCAGAAAAAATATACGAAAAGTTGTAAAGTTGTAGTAAAAGGTAAATATAACAAATAAGCATAGTCATGAGAATACCTTTGAAGCATCGTATACACTTAGAGCTTTAAAAACTTATTCAAAAATGAGGAAATCATTAAGTTCTCCAAAGATAAAACCTTGCCGTTTACCTATAAAAGGAAAAGTGAAATCGAATATTAGTTAAGTTGTCAGAACTGCTAAAAGACAGAATAGAATTGTACCTTCTTGATTTCACTTCTTAGAAGTTTCAGCTCTTTCTCGCTTTAATTCAAGTTACTGGACTGTGGATCCGGATTCTCATTGTTGATAGATTGTGATTCTAGCTTATTTTTGGAGTGCTTCTTAGCATTTGTTTTAACTTCAGCCATAACTTCAATATAAAACCTTGTTTGTTCATCATTTGTTGGGGAAATGTTACCAAACACCAACTACAAATAAATAAATAAAAGTTAGCAATAATCAAATGTATCAGAAATGCATAAATAATGTATCATAAATGTATCAGAATGCATAATTCATGTATTAGAAATGTATCAAAATGCATAATCATGTATCATAAATGTATAATTTATGTATCAAAAATGTATATCTTTTACCTGCTCCTGACTTAAAAGAAAACACTCTTTTCTCAACCTCTTAAACGTCACCTTCTTCTTTACTTGCTAGTTATGTATGCGTGGCACAAGATCTCCAATCCGGTAAACGAGGTTTTTCTGAGTATAGGGGCAGCATTCATAAAACCAATACTGGAATGCCGAAGGCGAACCACCATAATTGTACATCTCTCTCCTACTACAAACCTTATCATTCACTGAATCCAATGTGGCATTAAAAACCACTTCTCCCCAAGGGAAAACCTCAAAATCACCATACTTAACCAACATAAAATCATTCTTTGTTATCAAATCATCATCCGTAGTAGAAAACAGGAAACTGTGAATGAAATAAAATACTGCAATCTTTAATGCATCCTCATCAAATTTTCACATCTTGTTTAAGAAACAGTCAGTTAAAGATTTCTTAGACACTTTTGACATGCTTGGAAAGTACAATTCCATCAACTGACTCGACTGGACAGATTCATAATCCTTAGTGGGATCGCCATTACACTTTAAACTTGTAACAATACAAAACTCTACAAGCCCAAAGCACAACTTGGTGCTATTCAGTTTAATCATTAGTTCATTATCTTTAGGTGACACTACTTCCCTAAGCAATAGTGAATAGATAAGTTGGTGCTGTATAAAAAATTCAGGCAAGTCCACAAAATAACCAAAACATGTTCTTCTAAACATCTCAATCTACTAATAATCCAAATTAACTTTCAAATGTTCCACTATACTACAGTTTGTATGCACACTTACACGAGTACGATAATGATCAGCCAAAGGAACATAGTAATTCCAAAGCTGCAAAGAACAGTAAAATATAAATATATATATAAGCTTCATAACAATCACAAATACACACTTTAAACATTACTTATTTAATATGTGGATAGATGATACACTTTATATACAAAAGTTGCACATTACTTATTGAATTGATACACATTATATACAATATGAAAAAGAATGATATATTTTATATACAAATCTGGAACATAACTGCCATATTGGTTAAATTTCTACAGTATTAAAATAAACTAGGCGCATACAAGTCAAAGTTATATCATTAGAAAATACCTTCAAATTAGATAAGCTAGAACATTTTTGATCAACATGAACTTTTCTCTTTTTTGATGGAACATCATCTCCATCACTTTTAGAATTCCTTTTAGGACCTTTACCCTTATCCTTCACAACATCATTTTTCCCTGTTTTAGCCTTCCTTTTAGAACCTTTACCTTATCCTTCATAACATGCTTTTTCATTGTTTTAATCTTTCTTTTGAAACTTGTGCCTTTTTCAATAACTATATGCTGAGCAGTGTGTGACCTCATTACTCTATTTTGCATTGCTTCAACAGCTGCAAGTGGAGCAGTGTGTGACCTCGTTACTCTATCACTGGGACTCCCGCTATGAGAGAGAGTCCTTCTACCAACAAGAGTATTTTACTTTCCTTCACTAGGTGTATTTTGCATTTCTTCAACAGATCTATGGGTTGTATGCCCCAAATCACACCCAAATTCTGGTAAATCTTCAAAATAATCATCGTCATTTCTAATGAAATTAGGGTTATATTTCATTAATCGACCGGCTAATTTCAGAGAATTTGGAGATGCCTTCATCTTCCTTTTTTTCTTCAAAGACTTATTTTCCCCCATTATAGAGACGTCTATGAACAAAAATCGAAAAACCTAGAGTCGACTATGAAGAAAAATTGGAAAACCTACTGAAGTTTTGACTTACATTGAAACAAAGAGTAAATATGCAGAAGGTGTATTTGATAAGAAAGGTGGTTTCACTTTTCAGATAACAGTGTAAAAGGAGTGAATTCATTCAAAAAGCGTGGGTGATTTAAAGATTATGGGCTAGTAAATGCAATAATTTTGGGTCGGAGGGACATTTTGGGTCCAAGGGAAAAACTTTGGGCTATTTAAATTTTGAAGGGTTATACGGGGTAGTTTTCCCTAAAAAGAAGGCCTATTATTAGACCAAAAACTTTGTTTGGCACAACAAAAGAAAGAAAAAAGAAAAGTGATATTAAAAGGGAAATTTTCATAAAGCATTATCTTTTAGTAGTAATTAACCATCTATAGATATCATGTGCTATATTACGGATTATAGATACCTTTTATGTGGTTACAAGATGTATATGGTGTATTTAAGCTATTGTATTCATGAATACAGTAGCAAAAATAGGCGTGAATCAGGGAAGTTCAGCTAATCAGTTGTTGTATTCGAGTGTACTCAACTGTATTCATGGATTGAAACATGGGATTATAGCTGAACAGATTATTGTATTCGACTGTATTCACGGTGTAAAATAGGGGATTATACTATTTTTAAAACGGAAAGTGAATCAATTAACATAATAGACTCCTAATATAACTCAACAAACTCAATTATTACACATAAATTTTATATTTTCAGTTATAAAAAGATTCTCAATCGAAAAATACCCCAAAAAATATAGCAATCTTCAGAGAAATTATATAATACATCTAAATGCATAAATTATATTAATAAAAAAGAACTTATGAATACATTCATGGCATATAGCGAGACATTGAATACAAGAAAATATAAAGAATACAACGGGATGCATTGGAAAACAACGAGAAAAAAGATAGTGAATACAATGAAATACATGGAATACACCAAGACACATTGAATTACAATAAAAAAAAAAAAGAAAATACAATGAAATACATGAAAATACATTGAAATATGTTAATAGAAAATCAAGTTGCTCAGCCTTAAACTCCATTGTCTTTGTTCTAGAACAAATCAACCGAATTATATGTCGGCGACTGTTGTTCAAGAATCAGTGCATCTATTATAACGGGAAGCGGGCTCTGCAGAAAAATCAGTTTAATGTCAAAATCCAAACCCACTGCGACGTCATCGTCAATGGAAGAAGTCAGATATCTCTAAAAAATTTCTAATAATATTTGCACTAGAAAAACTGCTTACCCTATGTTAAACCTAAATCTAAATTTTGTTGTTGGTTATAGTGGAGTCTGCCTTTGCTGTCTATTTGAAAGAGTGAAAAACCAAAATGGATCTTTATAGATGGACCAACAAGATTTTAGACCTAGATGCTCCCAAAGCACAGTACTGTGCAAACAACATAGATGATTAAAAGGAAAAGAAAAATTTAAAAAGGTGAAATACAAGATTTCGTGAAGCACAAATGACCAAACAGCTGAAGAATTCCAATGAAAGGAGGAGGAGATCGGAAATTTTAATGGGATGAGGGAAAATAATGAGATGTATCAAAGTAGAAAGAGAAAAAAAGTGTAACTGATTAGCGTATTTAGTGGCTTAAGGTTAGGAGGTAACCAAAATTAAATATTTTGCTATAAGCCTTAAAAGGTATCTATAGAATATAATTTTTTTAAATGGTATTTATTTAAAGTAAATAAGGCGTTAACCTTTACTATGGTATCACATCAAACATTTCAACTATATTTATTATTTGTAGCTATACTTTCAGCAAATTTACTATTTCTAGCTAAATTTAAATTTTCTAGAAAATTCATGAAATAAGAGATTAATTATTTTGAACTAAAATAAAATAGCAATAAGCTCTCGTAGCTCATTTGGTTAGAGCACGTTGCACGATTGATATATCTCTCAGTGTACCATTTTGTGAGTAACTGAATCAACATTTGCTAACTCGATTTTTCTGATAATTAAATAAACAGAAATTTCGTATTTAAATACAAATAAATTCATCTGAGAGGTTTAGGAGCTATAGTACTTTTTGTTAGGATTATGATTCCAACTAAATATAACAACCTTCATATTGAACAATCCGGAATTAAACTACATGAGCGGAAGCTAACCTGAATCCATATGTGGAATTGTTGAACCTCCTTTTTGATGATTGTCCTTATGCCTTTTGAAGAATGATCCTTAATCCTTTCCTTCAAGTTTGTTCTTGATGGTATGTGTATCCACAAGATTCTTCACAAGACTAAATAATATGTGTGGTTTCACAACAATAACAATGTAATGACAATGATCAAAATGGTTTATGGTTTTCCACACTATTTGCAAGACAACAATGGAGTATTTTGGCTCTTGATTCAATGGGAGGAAGAAGAGTCTTGTCTTCCACTAATGTGGGAACCATAACCCCCACTTAATAACAAATGAGTTACATAACCCAAGAGTCACAAGAGTTACATAACTTAAGAGTCACAAGCATGTAACCATGGTTACATATATGTAACCTTAGTTAACCCATCATTAACTAAGGTTACCCTTTTGGGTATCTACACATTAGTCCTACACTTTATATGAAAATACGTTGGCCCCCTTAACATAATGTCCATAAGACCATAAAATTAGGCCAAACCAAAAGATAGCACATAACATATAATTTATCCATATATTGTTCATATGTATGTAGATATAAGTCCATATATCTAGATATAAATCCATATATCTTACAATCTCCCACTTGGACGAGATACACATACATATGTACAAACCTTAGCATTGTATGTTACAAAATAACCTTAGGAGCTCAAAATTGCTATCACAATAAAATTGTCATGAACAATCTGGTCCATCAATCATACCAACATAGGAGTGCTCGTCGTTACTCATTCGTAACTAGAACCAATCATAGCTCACGTATATCAATATAACCAACGACATGGATCAAGTGTAGGTATGTAGCATGGAAATAACATAAAGTGTGGTCAATAGAATGTCTATTTCCAACTGGTTCTCTTTATTGAGATCAAACATAAACTGTAAGAGTACAAAAAATTTAAAACTGAATATCTGCGTAGATATAACTGAATTACTGAATTTCTGAATATAATGAACAATACATAAATGTGCAATACAAACTCCCACTAAAATACATAATCCTTATCTGATTTAACACCCATACAAGCAATATGCTCATGAAATACTTTTGGTGTCAATCCCTTAGTGAGCGGATCCGCAAGCATGGAGTTTGTACTTATGTACTCAATGCACAATTGTCAATTTTGTACTCTTTCTTTAACAACCCGAAATTTGACGTCCTTATGTTTTGCTTTCGTCAAATTACTGTTGTTGTTATTAGACTAAGTGGCAAAACCGGAGTTGGTATACCCGATGATCTCAAGCTGGTCCGAACTCCAATATGTAAGCATGTTATCCTTTGTTCTCTGTAAATACCTTATGACCCTTTTGGCTGCCAACCAATGGTCCATTTCCGGATTGCTAAGATATCTGCCTAACATCCCAACAATGTATGCTATATCAGGTCGTGTACAAACCTGAGCATACATCAGACTACCTACCGCCGAAGCATAAGGCGTCTTCTGCATTTCCGAAATTTCATAATTATTAATTGGGCACTGTTTGAGACTAAACTTGTCTCCCTTAGCAACAGGGGTGTTGCCTGGTTTACAATCCTGCATGCCAAATCTTTTCAGAACCTTATTGATATAGCCCTTTTGTGACAGACCGAGAACGCCTTTGGAGCGATCTCGTTGTATGTGAATTCCTAGTACAAAAGAAGTTTCACCAAGATCTTTCATCTCAAATTTCTTTGAAAGAAATTCCTTAGTTTCAAGTAATAATGCTATATCGTTACAGGCAAGCAGTATGTTATCGACATATAAAACCAGAAAAATATACTTACTCCCACTGAACTTATGGTATATACAGTCATCAGCAACATTCGGTTCAAAACCAAAAGATGTAATGACTGCATGAAACTTATAATACCATTGACGAGAAGCCTGCTTGAGCCCATAAATGGATTTCTTTAATTTGCAAACCTCCTTCTCTGATTCATCCGAAACAAAGTTTTCAGGTTGCACCATATAAATTGTTTCCTCAATGTCACCATTGAGAAAAGCTGTCTTAACATCCATTTGATGAAGCTCAAGATCAAAATGTGCTACTAATGCCATTATAGTCCTGAAAGAGTCTTTCGATGAAACTGGAGAGAAAGTCTCTTTATAATCAATGCCTTCATTCTGAGTGTAGCCTTTTGCGACAAGACGAGCTTTGTACTTAATAACATTGCCCCCTGAATCCCTTTTGGTTTTAAAAATCCATTTACAACCAATAGGTTTAATACCTTCGGGCAATGTAACAAGCTCCCAAACGTCATTATCGCTCATAGACCTCATCTCATCATTCATGGCATCAATCCAGTTTTGAAAGTTAGAACACTTAATGACTTGACGGAAGTTGATTGGATCATCTTCCTCAAGTCCAATATCACTTTCTTGTTCTTGGAGAAATACTACATAATCATCCGAAATTTCATTTCTCCTCTCTCTAGTGGATCTCCTTAATGGCATTTCGGTTTCTTGAGGTTGTTGAGTTTGATTTTCATTATTAATTTTAGGATCCTGATTGGGGAGATTTTCGAGATTGTCTTGAACCGAAGTTGTGTGATCCGTGTCAGGAAGACCAAGATCAACAACTTGAGGGAAAGACACATGTTCTTCCTCAAAGACAAAATCTCTAACAACTTTATCTCCCCACCCCCCAAACTCAATATCCTCAAAGAACCTAGCATTACCCGTCTCAAAAATAGTTCTAGAAGTGGGATCATAAAACTTAAAACCCCTGGATTTTTCAGAGTATCCAACAAAATAGCTACTAACCGTCTTAGCATCCAGTTTCCTTTCATTTGGCCTATAAGTCCTTGCCTCAGCTGGACAACCCCAAATGTGTAAATGCCGAATACTGGGTTTATGCCCAGTCCAAAGTTCATATGGGGTTTTGATTGTAGCTTTAATTGGAACTCTATTAAGAATATAAGCTGCGGTGTTTAATGTTTAGTCATGAATAAGATATAGGTACCCATAACGAGAGTAATCGTCTATGAATGTGATAAAGTATTGTTGACCATTCCGACAAGGAGTAGGAAATGGCCCACAAATATCCGTATGTATCAATTCTAAGACGTCCGAAGCTCTCTTAGCACCTAATCTCGTCTTGTTTGTTTGTTTTACCTTGATACACTCAACACAAATTTCCGAATTTGAGGAATCAAGAGAATCAAGAATTCCATCTGACACGAGTTTCTGAATTTTTTGAATGGATATGTGACCCAAAAGTTTGTGCCAGAGTGACATAGAATTCTCATTAGTTAATTTTCTTTTGGTACCACTTAAACTTGTATGCAAAGTTTCTTTATTTGAAGTTGTTGTATCAACCAAATATAAGCTATCAAATGTTGATAAAAGACCAGTACCAATAAGAATTGAATTCTGAAAGAGACTAACTTTATTATCCCCAAATGTACATTTATAATCAGATATGTCCAATTGGGGAACTGAAATTAAGTTCCGTCTAAAAGATGGTACAATAAAAGTCTCATCCAAATCTAAATGAAAACCGGTCTTAAACAACAGCCTAAATTTGCCAATGGCCTCAACTGGCACCTTCTTGCCGTCACCTACATAGATGTATCTTTCACCATCATTTGGTTTTCGGCAGTTCATGCAACCCTGCATAGATATACTTATGTGAGTAGTAGCAGCAGAATCTACCCACCAAGTATCCTTAGGTACCGAAATTAAATTAACTTCAGAACAAACAAGAGAAAGAAATGTACTTTTTTTCGCACGCCAGGAATGGTACTTGCTACAATTTTTCTTCACATGATTAGTCCCCTTATAGAAAAAGCAACCTAATTCAGTGAATTCAACCTTAGATTACTTATGTTGCTTAATCTTGGGCTTTGCAACCGCAACTTCCTTACCCTTCCTCTTCTTAGTTTCCTTAGAAGAGGATGCCAAATGAGCACTTTCGGTCTTATCTAGCTTTATCCTTTCCTCTTCTTGCACACAGTGTGAAATGAGCTCGTTAAGAGTCCATTTCTCCTTCAGGCAGTTGTAACTGACCTTAAACTGATTAAAGTGTGCAGGAAGAGATATCAAAACAAAGTACACAAGCAGTTCCTCAGGTAAATCCAGCTTGAGTGACTTAAGTTTCGAAGCAAGATGAGTCATTTCCAAAATGTACTCCCGAATGTTTCCCTTGCCCTTATACCTCATGGAAACAAGTTTACTCAATAGTGTACTTGTTTTTTCTGCCTTTTCGTTTTGCATAAAACGCTTTTCAAGGTTTTCAAAGAAAACTTTGGCATTAGCTTCATCATTCATAGTGCCCCTGAATGATTCTGGAATTGCACGTTTCATAATCATTAGACTCATGCGATTCGAGCGTTCAAACTTCTCCATCACCCTCCTTTCATCAGTAGAGGATGTATCCTCAAGAGGAGTAGGTTGCTCGGTCCGAAGTGCAAGGTCAAGATCCATGCAACCGAGAACGATCATGACATTCTCTTTCCATTCCTTAAAGATAGTGCCGTTAAGCACAGGGATGCTATTGATGTTGGCAGATATCATAGAAGCAGAAGAATTAACTGAAAATAGAACAAAAGTATTACTGAATACATGCTTACAAATACTTGAACTTTAACTTTATAGATTCAAAATTAGGCATTCCCATTACAAGATACCTAGCACGACATTGTTTTTAGTCTTTGGACAGAAAAACAACTTGTAAGTGGTACTCTTGGTGTAGTGATCAAACATAGACAATAAACTCCTGTCAAATATTAAACCTTCATTTGGGCCGATTTAATATTCACATGGAAAATGAAATAATCGTCTCATATTTACCACCACAAGCATGTTCGAATTCCTGCCAAATAACACCTTCCTTTGGGCCGGTGTTAAACGCATGGAAGACTAACATCCACAGTCATCTTATATTTTAAAATTAATCAATCTACACAATAGAGGTTACTTTGGCAACATAATGCTTCAATTGAATAATTAAAATATTAGATGCTATAAACTTTAGTTCCTTAAGCCTTATTATGAATCTCAACTTAATATGTTACATATGTTGATATGTAACACTTGAATATTAAGTGTTGTTTACTTTATAGGACAATTCCATATAATATTAGAATTGATGGACTTTAAAAAACAATTAACATTCACTGAAACTTAAGAGAGTTGAAACGTTTTTAACCTTACTGGACAATAACAATCGATTGTAAGCAATAGACAATCGATTATCTTTGGCTTAAAAAAAAATTTTCAGTTACTGGACCAATATAATCGATTGTCAAAACCAGACAATCGATTATTTTGGTTTTGAGAAAATTTTTTTAAGTTTCTGGACCAACATAATCGATTGTCAAAACCATATAATCGATTATGCTGGTTTTAAGAAAATTTTATAAGTTACTGGACCAATATAATCGATTGTCAAAACCAGACAATCGATTATTTTGGTTTTGATAAAATTTTTTTAAGTTTCTGGCCATTACAATCGATTGTCTACAATAGATAATCGATTGTATGGTATAATTAAAAAACGTTTCAACTCACTGGACCAGAACAATCGATTGTATAGAATATACAATCGATTATTCTGGTGTTCCAAAAAAACTGGCAGAATTTTAAACGTCAAAGACAATCGATTGTGTAAGGAAACAATCGATTGTATTGAGGCAGTGACCAAAATTTTTTTTTTCTGAATAACACATGATTTTCAACATGAATCTTTAACATAAAAAACATGTTGTTAACCAACTAAAATCATGCTATTTACAATGTTTTAACATTATATTAAAACATCAAATTACATCAAAACATAACATTCACAAGATCATGCTATTTCATGGTAGAATTTCATAAAAAAAATTCTAATTAAACTTAAACATGAATCCTAACATAACATGAATCTTATGAACATCCAAATTATCCAAAAATGAAGGGTGGCTCTGATACCAATTGTTAGGATTATGATTCCAACTAAATATAACAATCTTCATATTGAATAATCCGGAATTAAACTACATGAGCGGAAGCTAACCTGAATCCATATGTGGAATTGTTGAACATCCTTTTTGATGATTGTCCTTATGCCTTTTGAAGAATGCTCCTTAATCCTTTCCTTCAAGTTTGTTCTTGATGGTATGTGTATCCACAAGATTCTTCACAAGACTAAATAATATGTGTGGTTTCACAACAATAACAATGTAATGACAATGATCAAAATGGTTTATGGTTTTCCACACTATTTGCAAGACAACAATGGAGTATTTTGGCTCTTGATTCAATGGGAGGAAGAAGAGTCTTGTCTTCCACTAATGTGGGAACCATAACCCCCACTTAATAACAAATGAGTTACATAACCCAAGAGTCACAAGAGTTACATAACTCAAGAGTCACAAGCATGTAACCATGGTTACATATATGTAACCTTAGTTAGCCCATCATTAACTAAGGTTACCCTTTTGGGTATCTACACATTAGTCCTACACTTTATATGACAATACATTGGCCCCTTAACATAATGTCCATAAGACCACAAAATTAGGCCAAACCAAAAGATAGCACATAACATATAATTTATCCATATATTGTTCATATGTATGTAGATATAAGTCCATATATCTAGATATAAATCTATATATCTTAGACTTTTAGGCTGCCGTTTCTTCCCTAGAAATGGCAAAGATTAATGTTCATGTTATTTAAACGTCTACGCCTATGTGAGCTTATTCATATTGCCGGTTCTATTCTTTGTTCATGTCAACTTTTATAGTTGTTTTTTTTTTTTGTGAAAAATTTCAGGGAAACTCCTAGCCGCTATTTTTTCGGTGCGCACTGGGTAACTTGCTTACTGTGTAATAGCTCGCAAATTATATAGAAGATAAACTTCATTAGGCAAGCCTGGCGCGACGAGCTCCGACTGGCAGCTAGTGAGGGGAATCGATCCAGGTCTCCTACGTGGAAAATCACTCATCCAACCAGCTCAACCACCTCTTGCAGTTAGAGGCGGCAATATAGTTAAAAGAAAATATTTTATCCACCCATATTATCCATCAAAAAATGGGTTGGACAATGAACCATTTAAAAACGGGTCAAATATGGATAAAGAACCATATTATCCATTTAGAAAATGGTTAACCAAATGGATAACTAATGTATTTAACATTTGTAAAGCCTCAAGTTGGAGTTCCTCACGTTTGGAAGACTAGGAATTCTCACATAAATGATCATATTTAAGAAGCCATGGATACACCCAGTTTTATTCGTTTTAAATACGGGTCAGATCGAATAATTTATTATTTTTTTAAATTATCCGTTTTGATATGCTCATATCCGACCCCACCCGACCTGTCCATTTGCCATCCCTACTTGTGGGGAACGAAGAAATGGACAAAAGAAAAGGAAAAAAGATTGGAACGATTTTATGTTGAGAAAGATGCTTAAACATGAAGGTAAGTAAATATGCTCTAATACATGTCTCAAATAATCCCAACCATAATCTTATGATCCCATGAGAAAAAGAGTAGAAAAAAATAGTTGGGAAAGATTAGTCTAAACCCTATTTAGCTTCTCCACCCCCACCCCACCCCCACCCCAAAGAACCATCTTTCTTTTAAGTTTTAACCCTACTTAGTTCATTAGGTTATATTTGCTATGATCAATAGGTGTAGTATAATTATTGTAATTTTTTGCTACAGAGGCAAGTTTTATGCAGTCCTCTGTCACGCATGTGTATTTTAGGATAGAATATAAGGACGCACCTTTTATATATATATATAATCATGCCATCGATGCATGATTTCATAATCCCCCCTTTCTGTATTTGTTTTTTTAAGTTTGGAGGGCCATGGGTTTTCTAGATGAGCATGTTAAAAATATAGTAATTAAATAAATAATAACACATTTCAACAATAATAAATTTTTAGATGAGATAATCGCAGACTTTATCATAGCTGCCATATACTAAACTCCCAGATTCAAAGATGAAGAGAAGTATCAACATCTGCATAAGAACCATCAAATTTGATCTCCTTCAAGCTAGTATTACTGACCCTTGACTTGTTCATAGTCTGAGAATGAGTTTCTGGCCATAGAGAAAGAGAAACTTGAGCAGATGGCTTAGGGTTTTGTAAGGAAAGACACTTGTCATTATTGAGTGGCTGAAGATGATGATGATGATCAATATTATTATGCTTTTCCATAGTAATAGGATGATGATGATAATAATTATCAAACTCGAAATTACGATCAGATCCGATTGAATGAGTAATAATAGTAGAAGAAGATAGTATTTTCAAGAGCTCTTTCTCCTGCCTCATCTCTTTCACTCTTTCCAATTGTTTAAACCTTTCTTGCAACAAAGCAATAGAGGAACAAACGGCCATTTTGATAAGAATATTTTTTTGCGCTAAAAACTAGTAGTAATATTTTTGTACGTGGGATGAGTTTTTAAGCTGCATGGGTACATATTTATTTGGAAAGTTGGGTAGGGATATTTTGGTCTTTTTAATATTGTTTTTAGAGGGTAGTATATGATTTAAATGAAGAAATTAAAAGAAGAATCAACAAAGAAAGCACAAAGTCCAAAAGAAAAAGGATGTGAATATCCAATCTAAGTAGTAGTATTTTGTTCGATCATGAGAGCATGTGTGAGAGGCCAAGTGGAGCTAAAGAGGAAAAGAATAAAAAGAAAAATCCAAAAAACAGATTGAAAGTAGCACATGGAATTGTGTGTTTGGAGGAATAATAGGTTGTGTTGATGCTCTGTCTATATTGTCCCCCCAAAGGCTCCTCTTTTACCTTTGGAGAAGATGGTGCCCTCTTTTGGTGGCCTTTTATTTGGGTGCTCATCAAATTTTATTGTTTTTTCCCCCTTAAATTAATACACCTACCATGTTCAAAATCGGAGCGACTCGAAGATGATATAGTTGTAATAGTATTTCATTGTCGAGACGCTCCGATTTTTGTGTGGAATCATTTCTTCATGTGATGTAGCTTGTGGTTCGTGCTATTGTTATTGTTTAGGAGTGTCAAGACTGACTTCGAGGTTACTCAATTTTTACATTTTATATATGACACTATTTTCATTTTAATCTATCTCGAAACGATTTATTTCAGGACAAGTGTAGACATGCTAATATGTTGATAAGCAAGAAGTTCATTGTAGAGGTGCGGGGATATATACCTGGATTGATTAGTAGACATGCTTTTATTGCGAAAAAAATATAATGACATATATAAGGTAATAAAATACAAAAATATTTTATTTTTAAATTTTGTGTCTAATCAAACACCCTGCGCGCCATATAAAATAAAAGGGGATAGTATTATTTTTCTCTTTCTGAAACTTTTTCTAGTTGTTGTTAAGTTGGAAGGTAGTGTTTGGAAGAGAAAGAGAGGAAAAGAAACAAGAAGAGGACAATCATATAGAAACGAGAATAATCTTAGGAGGTCATGATTCTTTGATTGAACTATGATACAATCTTTTTCCTTTTAATTAAAAAATATCTGCCCCAACATTCTCCTATATCTAGCTCCTAGCTTTGATACAAAATCGAACCAACATTCTTTCCAATCTTATTCCCCTACCTAAGGAGAGACATAGCCTTTTCCCGAATTTTAATTCAGTGGGTTCAATTCGACGTTGAACTCAGGGGCGGATACACGCCTAAGAAAGCGATGCCATGCGACATTACTTTATCAAATTTTTTTTTACTAAATATATATACTAATACGGTTATGAAATGGATAAATAAGAAAAATATAACCGCATTAAAAATAAATGCTCATCATTTCTTGCAAATATTTGAGTCTTTCTAGTTAAAAGAACTTGTGATGTAAAATTGAACTCAGGACTTTTTCTAACTTATCACTCAACAAAACCAATAGATCTAGGTTATTTCTTGTCTAGAAGTATGATAGTTAAAGTTATTAATCTTATTCATCTATAAATTCCGACGCCCCTTAAAAAAATTCCGACGTATATCCCTGGTTGAACTCGTTATACTTTTTTAAAACTATAACTTTATATCTACTATACATTCGTTGTAATTATAATAATTTTTATAGATTTAGATGAATTCGAGACGTGAAAGTTGCATCCGCCTCCGGAAGATGGGGGTGTTAATTAATTTGTCTTCAATTATTGGATGAGAGTGGCATGCAGAAACGAAAGCTGCAGATGCTAGTTTTTGATGATAGAATGTTGCTTTAACTTTTTCCCTTTTTTCTAGTTCAATTATCATGTTAGAAATGACTCCATTATTAACAGTATTTTCTTGGATGTTTTGGCCTTGAAGAAAGAGTTAAAAAAAAGTGTGTTGTGTGTGCATTATATAATGTTTTTCTTTTTTCATCCCTCTTTTTCCTTTTGTATGTACAAACATACACATGGTTTTCCATTGGGAAGAAAGGTAGCGCAATCTATGGGGGTTTTTTTTTTGTCATCAATAAAGCGTTAAAATAGCAAGGTCTAACCAGACTGATTATTAAAAATAACCAGCATTTATCAAGTCATTGAAAAATAGCTACTATTTTGGTGCAACAAAGATCGGTCTAGCATAATATACTGGAGTTCGGTGCACCTGTATATGAACTTCCAACATATTTTGCTGGATCGATATACTTTGCTGGCTCCAGTAGAATATACCAGAGACCCGCACCAGTGCTCCAAACTCCAGTATATTATGCTGGACCGGTATATTATACAGGAATTCCATTATATTAGAGTGGATTTCCAATATATTTATACTGGAACTCCAGTATATTATGTTGGGGTATTTTTCCGAATTTTGAACAACTTTTTCGTTCAGATTTATCTTTGCACCAAAATTGACTAAATTTCAATCACTTTTAAAATTGTAGCTATTTTTAAATGACCACTTATAAATTTAACTAGTTTTAAATTTCTCCCTTATAAAATTGGTAATAGCATGTTCTGCTCGAGTTTAATTTTTATATATTGATAGTAGGAGTGAAGCTAGAAATTATTTCATGGGAATCAAAAACTGATAAAATATCACATATAAGATTCGAACTTCTGAAGCAAAATAATTTTGGAATCACTTTTGCCACTTCATTAGACTTTTTCCTTATATTAAAGGAAATCAATAATTTATGTAATTAAAATTTGCTCTTTGATTTTCAGAATAAGACTTAGGAATTTTCTTCTATTTGTGCATTATCATTTTTCAATGAAGGAAATATTTGATCCCCTTCCCTCTACTTAGCTCTGCAGTTTATGCACAATTAAAAAAAATTAAACAATCAAGTCATCTATTGATCATTACAAATTAAATAACTAAATGTCCATAAGAAAAGGAATTAATAGCCTGGAAAAAAATAGGTGGTACAATAAGTAAAAATGAATTGATAGCATAAAACTTATATATATATATATATATATATATATATATATATATATATATATATATATATATATATATATATATATATATATATATATATATATATATATATATATATATGTGTGTGTGGGGGGGGGGGGGGGGGGAGGGCGTCTTTGCTTAAGTCATAAATAGCTCAGTGACATTAATTATAAGAAGTTTAAAACCTTAAAATTGACTGATTATTTCATAAATAGCATGTCAAGATAATGTTCTAATTAATTACTAGAAGTTGCCCGCAAAGGTTGGATGAATTGGTTGCGTGAGTGTTATCACATGGGTAACCTGAGATCGATTCTCCTTACAGCAGTCTTCTCAGTCATAACTCATTGGCGCGAACTTATTTAATGCAACTTATACCTGCGTGTTTCCCTGAAAATTTTCCCAAAAAAAAGTTTTTTATTAGAAGTTTAAAACCTTATAATTGAGTAATTCCATCATAAATAGCAAGTCTAAATAATGTTCTAAATGATTTGCCTAATGTGGAAATGGGACTGATACACGGTGGAGAATAATTTAGACTAAAAAAGGACAAAGGCGCTAGGCAATTAATGTTGGTAACCAAGCAAAATGGTATTAGCATCGTGACAATTTTTTATGTACGATGGAACATATAGAATTCTTCATGTAAAGCATACATACTTCTCGCAGCATTATCGCCACTCCAATACAAAAAATAAAAATAACAAAAATAAAAAAGAATAATCAAGGATTAGCGTGTATGAGTCAAAATCTGACTAAGGAAATCTGGCACTAGGATAAGTTACTAAGAGGCGATTAGGCCGAGAAAATGACTCTTTCAGAAAGCAAAGCTACAACTCTTCAGTCTAAGCTATCTAAGCTAGAACTTAAGGCCGACCTCTTTTCCAGGGATACCCCACTTCCCGGTCTAGCTTCACTAACTGTATTCACAGCTTTCCAGATCTCGGAACCAGATCTACTTTCTCATCGGCATTCGTACCCAAGATGGAACTTACTGCCGAACTATTAATCTGGGCCAAGGTCGAATGTTCAAGTCAGTAAATAAATGCTAGTTCTGTAATAAGATATTTAGGAGAATATTCCACTGGATATTCTGTATGGTACTTTATGTTAGGTTGGAGGCATATCTCATATAAATAAAAAGGTAGAAGAAGAAAAACGCATGTAATATTCTATATGATAGGAACTCTCTTGAAAAGTTGACTCTCAAGAAAAATATAAGCATTACCTTTCCAAAGAGATTCGATTTATTGTTTACTCCACATTTCTCGCATGAGAACGCTTCCTATATTTCCATATTCATTTGTCTTACATCATTGACAGAAAACAAAATCGTCCACCTCATTTAATAATAGGTAAATTATTTTCTTTATTTACATTTAATGCCATTTATTGTTATCTCTCATCACATCAACTACAACCACATTTATATCATTTTGAATTCAATCTATTGCGGCGTGGTCCCATATTATCCATATAAATTAATTTTATATCTAGGAATATTATCTTTAACTATGATTAATCCATTGTCCTTTTATTTTATTAGCTTAACAACGAGTTCCATGTTTTTTGGTCACACAATTTGGCATCGTCTGTGAGGATTTTCTAGTTAGAATTTTAGTTTCTTCTAGATCTAAAAAAAAATACAAAAAACTCCACACTTGTGTACACAAATCTAACATGGCAGGTAATGGAGATGAAAAAAAGAAAGCAATAGCCGACCTCACCACCAACCTCCTTCACACCATCAACGAAGTCAATGAAATGGAGGGCGAAGACATAACACCAGATACCTCTCCTAGGCGAAATAGCTCGCCCTCTCCTCACGGCAGCATCGCAGACTCACACGGTAAAGGGTCCTCTACGTCCACAACGGAAGAGGCACCACTACCTTAAAAAAACTATTTGAGGCGTAGTTGAAAAACACGTTTACCAGCATTCTCAATAGCCTGCTCAAAGGCGCGAACCGAGAAGATACAAGAATTACCGTTGCGTCAGCGCCAGACGAGCAACCCCCCTCCCCAACAATGTAAGTGATGCATGTAACACAACAGTCATAGCCATTCTGAGGAAAATGGAGGAGATGGAGAACTAGAACAAAATGCTCCGCGACCAAATGAAGAAGTATCAAGAAAGGGTAGACAAAATATCGGGCGCCTCAAAACTCCTACCAAAAAGGGATGTCGGTCGATTTGTTGAGCAACCCTACAACGACGAAGCTGCACCACACGCAATACCCGAATGGCCAAAACCTTCTAAATGCCACCGTACCTGAAAATATACGACGACACAATGGACCCCGAAGATCATGTGACTCATTACGTCACCGCAGTAAAAGGCAACGACCTCGCATAAGAGCAATGTATAATACATATTGTTGAAGAAGTTCGGTGAAACTCTTACCGTGGGCGCATTGACTTGGTATTTGCAGCAGCCCGCACGCTCGATTGAAACATTCGAAGAGATGGACGACAAGTGCGTAACAGCCCATGCCAGAGCAAAAAGGACATAGGCAGGAGTAAATGACATATTCGCCATTAGAAAATCACTTGGAGAGGGACTTAGGGATTTCCTTACTCGATTAACCGAGAAAGGATCTACCAAATGTATCGGAAGGTTGGCCATGGCAGCCTTCCAAAAAGGGCTGAACATGAGTGGTTCGAGGGAAACCAAAAAGCTACTGAGCTGCCTCATAAAATATCCACCAACCACTTGGAATGAAATTCATCATGCCTACTGTGTCGAAGTTTGAGCTTACGAAGATGATCTAAATGGGCCGACCCAACACCTAACCTCCGTACAAGTCGAGTCCATAAAGGACTGGAGAAACAACAACATGAGAGATCTAGCAAGAACTCGGCCTAATCAAGAAAGACATCAGCCTTACATCAGATGCACCCTCATGCCGCCTCCCCGCCACGACGAAGGCCTATCTAGGCCATGAACAGGAACTGACCGAAATGAGAGTGGTATTCCCCCTTATAATCTGCTCACAATTTCTGTGTTCCCCCTCAAAAATAGTCTATGCGCTGGAGAAACTCAACCTAAAAGTGCCGGAGAAGTTGAGGTTCCATTCGAGCACAGGAAGTCAAATTCCCTCTGCGAATTCCACCAGGAGCGGGGTCACAAAACTAAGAGTGTATCGCCCTGAGAAAAGAGGTCTTAAATATGCTTCACCAAGGGCACTTGAAGGAATTGATGAGTGATATAGGGAGAGACAACTTCACCCGAGGATGCGAACAGCACCAGGGACCACCCAAACTACCCTCTCCAACTCGAACCATTCAAATGACCATCTTAGGGTGGCAACGATGCCTCAATCAATAGCGTGATGTTCACCACCACCCACAAACTCAAACGGTCGATCACTAATGAATAGTATGACGAACTCGAAGAAAGTATCATCTTCTTCGGATACCCACGGTTTGGTTTTTCCTCACTTGGATGCCCTTGTCATTACTTTGTGCATCTTAGATACTGATGTAAAACGTATTATGGTAGATAATGGAAGCGGCGCGTGCATCATCCACCCCCGAGTTCTCACCTAAATAAAGCTCGATGATAGGATAGTGTCACGATGCATCACAATAAAAGGTTTAACAATGCATTTGAGTGAACGTCCAGAGAAATTACGTTGTGCTTCTTAGCCGGCCCGTCACCTTGGAGACCACGTTCCACATCATGGACCAATACACGACGTACAAAACTATCATAGGTCGACCATGGATACATGTCATGAAAACCATCCCCTCCAGCTTATAGCATATCATCAAATTTCCCACCCCCTAGGGGTATTCAACATCTTAGGAGAACAATACACTACATGGGAATGCAATTGCATCGCCCAAGATTGCACACACACCCAACAATTGAAGGGTAAAGCTAAAAAAGCATAGCAATCAATAGGGTAGAGGTCGAGCAAGGATGAGAAAGATGTGATCAAAGATCCCGAAGTCGTGGAAGATACATGATCTACCGTAGAAGGCCTCAACCTCGTCCAACTCAGTGATAACGACCACAGCAACAAAAATTTCATTGGCCACAGTCCAAGAACAAAGTAAATTTCGTTAATTCTTAAAAATTATTCTAGAACTGTTTGCTTTTTCCCATACAGACATGCCAGGTATCCCAAAGGAGATATATAGCAACACATAAGTTGAATGTCGACCATTCCACCCTCGGTGAGAAAAATCATGCAGAAATTCAATGCTGCCATAAATGATGCAGATCGTGAAGAGATATAGAAGTTGTTGGAAAACAGCTCCATTAGGGAGTCAAAATATCCTCCATTAGGGAGTCAAAAGAAGAACAGGAAGTGGAGGATGTGCATGGACTTCACAGACCTAAACAAAGCTTGCCCAAAAGTGATGTTTCCCTTCCTCACATCGACCAACTCATTGATGCAACAACCGGGCACAAACTACTCAGATTCCTAGACGTGTACTCGGGCTATAATCAGATCCTCATGGAGGAGGAAGACCAGGATAAAACCACCTTCATCACTCACCAAGGAATGTACTACTATAGAGACTTTCGGACTGAAAAATGCGGGGGCGATGTACCAGAGGTTGGTGACAAAAATGTTTAAAGACCAGCTCGTCAAAACCATGGAAGTCTACATTGATTACCTGTTGGTCAAATAAAAAAGGATGGAGGACCACATCGAGCACTTAAAAGAGGCCTTCGACATACTCAGACAATATGGTATAAAATTAAACCCCGAGAAATGTGCCTTTGGAGTAACCTCAGGAAAGTTCCTCAGCTTCTTAGTATCACAACGAGGCATCGAGGTAAACCACAACCAAATCAAAGCTATAGAAGGAATACTGGAGAACTTGACTAGTAAGAAACAAGTACAAAAATTGATCGGTCGCATAGCCGCTATGCCAAGTTCATCTCACGATCCTCCAATAGATGCCACAAATTCTTCAGCGTATCAAGAAGGATAATTGACTCCAATGGAACTCTGAGTGCGTCGAAGCTTTGAAGGAATTAAGGGCTTACTTATCTTCTCCTCTACTATTCGCCAAGGCGAAACCTAGCGAGCGTCTCCTCGTCTATCAGACCGTGTTTGACTTGGCCATGAGCATATTCCTAGTCCAAAAAAACAAATGTACGCAATCTCCCATTCATTATATCAGTAAAACTCTAGTTAGCGCCAAGACGAGGTATCCACACCTCGAGAAGCTAGCCCTGGTTTTGGTCTAGCTTTACAAAATCTTAGACCTTATTTCCAGTGTCATCCCATATCGGTGGTAACAAACTTTCCCTAAGGAGTATTTTGCACTAGCCTGAGCTGTCAGGCAGATTGGCCAAATGGACCATAGAATTAAGCGAGCATGATATAACCTATCAGTCACGAATGATGATAAAGTCGCAAGTGCTTGCTGACTTGAGCAAAAATAATGCCTAAAGTCGAAAAGAAAACCGCCCATACTTCCCCTAAAATACACGACCGATGGGTGTTGTATTCAGATGGTACCTCTAACACGTCAGGATCGATACTGGGACTCGTGCTCGAGGTCCCAATAGGCGAAGTAATTCGATAATCTATAAGATGCCCAGACATACTAACAACGAGGCTGAGTACAAGTCCGTGACTGCAGGTTTAAAGCTAGCACTCAAGTACGGAGCAAAGCAAGTCATCCTATGGTGTGACTCTTAGCTTCTCGTCAATCAAGTCACAAGGACTTTCCAAATCAAGGAACAAAGACTGCAAAACAACTAGGCCGAGATCTACAAGGTATTACCCGAGTTCAATGAATTCCAACTCGACCAAAACCCTCGAGTGCAAAATATAGAAGCAAACGGCCTTGCTAAATTGGCAGCGTCCACCAAAAGCCTAACTGGAGAAGGAAACATGGTCACTATTCTCCACTCGTCGATCAATCAAATCGAGGTACGAACCATAAACTTAACTTAGGACTTGCGCAATCGTATTATCACATATTTGTGTCATGTGACTATTTGAAGGTGACATACATGCTAGGTGACATTCGTGTGGGCATGCACGGTTGGAGATTGTGACTTGGTCTGTCCTGTAGCAACTATAAAGTTGAACAACGTATTGTAGCTATATGCTCCTTATGTGTTTTAGAAAGATTTACTTCAAATCATACTAGATACCATGTCTAGGATTTATGCCGGTATTGTTTGGACCCTTAGAGGTCGTTTCTTGATGTTCTCTCATGCTTTTAGTTGATATACCATACTCAGTCAAGTTGTATTCTTACATCATAGCTCAGTCTCTGTTATTCTATTTGATGTATCATGTCAATGTTGTTTGGGTTGATTACTGTAATTTCTGAGAGCCCGAAAGACAGAAGAGATTTATGACTGAGTGAGGTCGATGGCCTACTTGGTGAGGACATTTAGTGGATCGGGTTGCACGCCTCAATATATTTCATTTATTCTGGCATGTTTGGCATTGATATAGCGCTTGGGCTGAAGGAGCCCCTCCAAAGTCTGTATACACCATTCAGAGCAGGTACTTTCTGAGGCGAGTGCCGAGTATTGAGCAACTGTGAGACATGAGTGATTGTGAGGCATGAGTGATTGTGAAGTTGGAGTGATTGGGAGGACTAGGTGATGTTTGCCTGAGGGGCACTATATGATTTCATTATTTATGCTCATAGTTGCTTTGGGTCCTTGTTTGGGAACTACTAAAAGATATTAATAATTGATTGTACTTGAACTTGATTTAAATAGACTGCTTTGACTGAAACTATGGTTGTAAAACATGTTGCACCTTACTGAATTTTGTGATATGAATTATACTTGCACCTAGATCGTCAATACTTCTCAGTCTTTATTTACTTCTGTTGCTTACCGAGTTGGCGTGATAATGTTACTCCCTGCACGTTGTGTGCAGATCCAGGCATTTCTGGCCTCGGCATCGGCTGTTGATAGTCCTGTAGCTAATCATCGGAGATAGCGAGGTACTGCCCTGCGTTCGAAACCTTGCTTTCTTCTTCTTTATCTTTCTTTTAGTTGTATTTTGGATTTTCCATACTAAGTTAGTCTTGTTATTGCCGGACCATTTTTAGTAGTTGCTCATGACTCAGTGACACCCCAATGTTTAGGGCTTTTCTTTCTGCATTTTAATTTTTGAGTCCAACTCTTGTTTCTTTTATGAAATTCTATTATATAAAAAGTCTTTTTGAAATATCTTTGAATGAATTATTTTAGTATTTTGAAAGTCGTCTGGCCTAGTACCATCAATATACGCCATCATGACAGGTTTGAGTTTAGGGTCGTGGCACATATGGACATTCTTAGCAGGTTTCTTGTGCGATCTCTTCTTCGTTTTAAATGTGTTTCAAAATTCTGGAAGGTGTTAGTTTCTGATCCTTACTTTAAGATAAAGCATCTCAGTCATGCCAATAATGACTCAAATTCCCAAAATTTCTTAATTGCAGAAGGGGCTTTCGTAATTCATAAGAAAGATATGTTTACCAATTTAAAAAATAATACCATAACATAAGAGGAATTAATTCAACCAAAATCTAACAACAAACAAATATCATTAACAACGTAACAAACACAAAAAAAGAAGCAATACTTTCACAAATTCACAACCTATTTAATAGTCTACACCCAAATCTGACATCTTAAAATCAAATTTTCCTAAGGAAATATAAATTCCTAAGATTAAATGTCTATCATATCATTGTATGAATTAGAATAAGCAATCATTTATTACCATGATGACAGAAAAGAAACAAAAATAGGATAGCTTGTGTACCTTACTTTAGTTACTAGCTTAATGAAATTCTCTCTTAAGGATAGAATTCTATACTACTACTATAACTAAAAACTTAAATGTTGTGATAAGTATAGGTTCATAATAATTTAAAATTTATTGCAAGAATGCTATTTCTTTTAACTCAATAGTACACTAATTTATACATTATTCATAACTGATGCTCTAGCAAACCTCACACCCATGACATGGACCTTTAACACAGAAAGGAATAAGTCTTGGAAATATATTGATTTTGCAATCAGAAGGATATCTCAGCGGTACTCTATATATTTATATTCTTTATCTAAGCACTTATCAAAGTTGAATCTAATATATGAATAGCCGAGGGCTTGTTTTACACCATTTGAAGGTCATTCTTAAAGTAACAAAGGGCGTCCATGCTTATTAAAGGATCTGAAAATCTTTGTCCATACTACATTTATTGTTTCATACAAAACACAATTCCCATGTACAAGAACATTAAACTCGGCAACTATTTTAGTTTCTTTCCCAAAAATTGGTTTATGACATAAGAGAAATTTAGACATAAGAGATAAGCGGTTGAAACAAACTTCCTAAATCAGGATTTTCTACATCCAAATAATAACATGACCTTTACCATATTAATGAACACAGAATCTATTGTAAATCAATCGACAAGAATCAACCCAAAATCTACTGTAAATCGATTGCACGTGACTGATTTAATCGGGAAAAAATAGAAGTTAACAGTGGAAGAAGATGGAGGGGCACTACGTCAGGCTGTTGATGCAATAGTGGGTTGGGAACTGATTCACTGTAAATCAATAGACCAACATCAATACAAAATCTACTGACCTGGAAAAATATGGGCTACCATTGACGCACTCGTACTGCCATTGACACAATGTAAATCACGTTACCATTGACGCATCAACATGTTAGGTTTTTTCGGCAGCCAAGTTGATTCAAGATAGAAATCGATTCAACTATAAATCGATTCTACTGTAAATCAAAGAGAAGAGAATTTACCTCGAAAAAAAGATGGGCTGCCATTGATACACTCGCACTGACGTTGATACACCGTTGACATAGCAGCGACTTGGGATTTTTCAGCAGCAATTTAGGATTCGATGTTTTATTGTTCTTCGTTCAACTGGGAAGTGAGTTAGGTTTTTTGTCCTATTATTTTCTAATTGCGGAGGGAAACGATAAAATGTATCCAAAAAAATTGGAGGGATTTTTTTTTTTTTTTGGTGGGGAAGGATTGATAAATAATAAAAGATTAATTTAAATTAGCAATTTTAAGTGGCTATTATTTTTATTGCCAGTAAAAGGATATTTTTTACTGGCTAATGGTCATATGCCGCTAATATTTAAACTAAACGAATTTATTAGCAACCATTGCCTTATTAACGCTAAATAATTGCCGCTAAAGGCCTTTTTTTGTAGTAGCGTGTTATTCTTTATCGTCGCTTCAAGTGGTTGATGATGAGCAAAAATTTGATTGCCCGTCAAGCTGCAAGCCAGTAATTTGCAAGTTGTTTTGTTGTTCACGCAGTTAGTGATATACATGTTGAACATGTTTTGCTGTGGAACTCCTCCATAAGAGAATTCGTAGTACTTCCCCATCCAGAATCTTCAATAAAGGATTGTGTATACAGATTGGGATATTACGCAACTAGTGATGACTATAAGATCCTTAAAATTGACCTAAATGGGAGGGGTTCTTGCAAAATATCCAGTGAAATTCTCGCGCTAAAAAGTGGTTCCTGGAGAAACAATGGTAAATATCCTATTGCGTTGGCCGTGTGAATGGTTTATTGGATTGTGGTAGGGATTCTTTGGCATTTATACATGGAGAATTTCACTGGCTTGGTTTGTCACAATACTCTACGATCGTCTCATTTAATATATCAAATGAAGTATACGGAGAAATACCGTTTCTAGAGCGAATGTACAATATTTAAATTTTTTTTTTTTTAAATTCGGACCGTTGGCGGAACCGTTTGGAACCGGATGGAACCGCCTGAACCGGTCCGGTTCCGGTTCTATCCGGTTCCCAACGGGCTGATTTTTAAAAAAAAAAAATTTTTTTTTTAAAAAAATCTGAAAATCAGAACGGCTCTCTTGCAGAAATAGCCGTTTGGCATTTTTAAAATTTAGCCATTTGATCCCTCAAATTTAATTTAACCCCAAACTTTATATAATTACACAATTTCCCATTTCTTAACTATAAATACCCCCTCATTCTTTCATTTTAATTCATTAATTCATCAATCTCTCTCAAGCTCTCTTTTAATCTTTCTAGTGCAAGTGTTTAAATTTTTGTTGCAAATTCGTGAAACATTGTGAAGTTGTTGAATTGAAGTTTTCAAGTGTTCAATTACAACGATTTTCAATTTTCAAGAAGTTGTTCGTCAATCCGGTAAACTCGTTTCAACTCTTACGTGCTAAGAATATTTGTTGTGTGTTGTTATTTTGCTTAATTATAATTATTATGGCATTTTCATTGAAAAACATGTTCGGAAAAGGTAAATCTAAATCCGGTGAAAGTAGTCGCCAAAATCCTACCCCTCCCCCGGTTCCCCGACCTAGAAAAGATAAACAAGTTGAAACTAGTAGCCAACCTAGAAATACTAATGAAAATTTCGGAATACTTGATAGTAATCACCCATGTTTTCAATTTAGCGATGTTGATTTTCTACATGATGTAGCAGTAGGTGATAGAATAGACGATGATATTATGAATATGCTTTATCCTAATGCACCTATAATAGAGGGAAATGAGGATGATGATGATGACGAAACCCAAGCTCCCGTAGATTTAGATGATACACCTACTAGTCCTGCTACTAATGAACCGGAACACCCACCCGTACAAACTCCCACTTTTAGTAGACAACCTCCTAAACGTTCAGAAACTTCATTAGTTTGGCAATTTTTTATTCAACTAAGAGAACAGAATAAGGCTAAGTGTAAATCTTGTGGGAAATTACTTGTGCATAGGTATACTGGAGATCGTAGCGGCACAGGTAGTTTAGTTAAACATATAAAATTACACCCTAGCGATAAGGCTAGATATATCCAATTGAAAACGCAACAAGAGGGGAGGGCAAGTCCTGATACTACAATTAACCAAAGTACTGGTTCTAACATGCTTCAACCAGGAATAAACACAGTCACCGGAGGTATATTGTATTACGATCCAAATAAGGATCGTGAAGAATTAGCTAAAATGATTACTGTTATGTGTTTACCTTATTCTTTTGCTTCTAATCCTGCTTGGATTCATTATATTAGACGAGTTTTTAATCCTACATATAAAGGTTGGCCTCGCGCCACAGTTAAGGCCGACATTTATAAATATAAGCATGAATATGAACAATACTTGTGCTATTTATTTACTCATATAAGTAATCGTATGTCTATTACAACTGATATTGGTAGAAGTGGAAATGACTGTGATTATCTAACCGTGACCAGTCATTTGATAGACGAAGACTGGACCATGCAAAAACGCATTATAGCATATAGAATAATTAATTCACGGCACACAGGTAAGTTTATTGCTAGCACTGTTTCAGATGTATGTAGATATTTTTGTTTTAGCGATAAAATAATGTCAATTTCCATGGATAACGCTAGTAGCAACACTACTGCAATAGGTATTTTAACTAGAACACTTAATCCTGCTTTTACAAATATTTTCCATGTTAGATGTATATGCCATATTTATCATTTAATTGTTGGAGATGGTATGAGAATTTTAAACATAGAAATTGAAAAAGTTAAATTTGCTCTTAATTGGCTTTTTTATTCAAACTGTAGAAGTAGACTTAAAGAATATTATAAAAAATTTGACGAATATGGCCTTAGAGAAAGAAAGGTTCCTAAACCTTGCCCCACTAGGTGGAACTACATATATGAAAGCTTAGTAGTGGCATACGAATATAGAAACCCAATAAACGCTACTTATAATTCTAGGGATTGTGAGGATGAAGATAATGACATGCTAACTAATCAAGATTGGAATAACGTTAAGATTCTTTTAGATTTTTTAGAACATTTTAGTGTGGCTACAACTGCTTTATCTGGCCAATATTATCCTACAATTTCAAACTTTTTAGTATATATTGCCGCACTTGCTAATTTATTTGCTGATTTTAACGAGGGAGGGGAAATTTATGAAAATGCAATATTTGAAATGAAAAAGAAATTTAAAAAATATTTTTTTTCCAATCCCTCCTATTTTTGGTGTGGCTGCTATGTTAAATCCTACTATGAAAGCAGGAGGTCCTAACTTTTGGTATAATAGTATTTATCAATCTTTAGATCTTTCACCAGAAGAAATGGCTACACTATCTGATGCGAAAGCATCAATTAAGTGAATGCTCAAACTGTTTATAATGCTTATAAACAGGCGTTAGAGCATGCTAGGCCTACTATTCCAACCCCTACTTCGTCCACATCACAAGCGTCTAAAAGAGTTGCTGGCTTAACAGCTCTTAAATCGTGGACGGAGTTCAGGGGTACTCAATGTGAGAATTTAGATGATATTTCCCATCTAAACGAACTTCAAGTTTATTTGTCGCAGGGGCTAGAGAATGATAATCCAGACGGATCTTTCGACCTTTTGGATTGGTGGAAGACAAGGGAAAAGCATTTTCCCGTTCTTGCAAGGATGGCTCAGGATGTTCTATCCATTCAAGCGTCAACTGTTGCATCGGAGAGCGTATTTAGTCAAGCCAGACTACAAATAGGAGATCATAGAGCGTCGATGCGGGACAGCTTGGAAAAATCAGTGCTCTTCCGAGATTGGATCCGCTCTGAAAGAAGGAACTTTGGGCTAGCTGAATCTCAACCCGAAATAGATGAGTGCTATGAAGAAATGCTAGAAGAACTTGCTCAGGAAGCAACTTCACCCGGAAGTGGTGATGAACAAGCTTCATTTCCACCACCGCCAACACAACCACCTCCAAACCTTGAAGGTTTTATGAGATTTGTTAGAAATAATACATAAATTATCATGTAACTTGTACATTGGCATGTCTTCTTTTAGTTTTTTTTCCTTTTAATGGTGGTATTAGTACCATGTTGTGCTCATTCCATTGGGGGAAGGAAGACTAAGAAAGATATGCCATTTTGGTCAATAAATACGCTTTTTATCATATCCTTGAATATATTTGTCTCAATATTTATTTGTCTTTACTTCTATATCAATCCTTGAATATTTATATAACATATAATATATAACATACAACACATAAATACTAACGACAACATTCTTTTATCAATATGTACTACTTATATAAAATTTATACTAATTACTAACTACTACACAATATACAAACTATACACTACTTATACACAATATATACTAATTTCCAAATACAATATATACTATGCTAAGAACATAGTACACCATATAAAAATAGATTGTACAATATACTAATCACTACTATACAAGATATTGATTTAAAAAAAAAAAAAATTAAGTCGGAACCGCGTGGAACCGCCTGGAACCGCCAGACCCGCGGTTCCGGAACCGCCAGAACCGGAACCGGGCGGTTCCGGAACCGTATGGTAGCGGTTCCGGCTCCGAAATGCCAGAACCGGAACCGCCAGAACTGCCAGAACCGCGGAACCGGAACCGCCAGAACCGGAACCGCCAGAACCGAAATCGGGAGACCCAAATAGACCCAGAACCGGAACCGGATATAGCCTTATGGTGAAGTGCTGGTATGCTGCAAACATTTCTATATATAGGACATCTAGAGGACCATTTGTATTATGGCCTCAGTGTGCTGCTACAAGGAATCGTTTATACAGAAAATTGATCTCTCCAGAATTGCTTAATTGGTATTTGCATTTGTATGATTGAGATGCTTTTTTCTTTTTCCAAGGATCATATAACAACCTCTTGTTCTGATAGCTTTATTTATTGCTTGCTAATTGTTTGTTCCTAAATGTATTCATCAAAACTATCATGTTAGTTGTTTCATGATCTCAAAGAAGCGACATGAGCCATTTGATTGGAAAGTAGTGATTGAAGATCTTTTGTCGCTTGTTAACAATCCTATATAGTAATTGCTTTGAGTAATGCACTATTTATTCTTAAGTTGTTGTTCACTAAAATGATTTCTTGCTTGCTTGATTATTAATGATTTAAGTTAATTAATTCACAATTACCCTAAAGACTATGGTATTAATGTCACGACCCTAAACCCGGACAGATCGTAATGGTGCCTCTCGTGAATACAAGGCCAGCTGACGCATCCCATTTCAATACTTATCATTTAAACAGTGAGAAACAATCTAAAGCATGATAAAATAATTCAGTTTAAGCAGATAATAGCATAATTTGCAGAATACGGTCCAACACAGCCCGATACTGAGATGTCACTAGTCATGAGCATTTACAATCCGGAATAACCAAGAAAAATTGTACAGAGCTCAATACAACTACGACAAAAGAAATAAGATAGGGAGGAAGCTCCGGGCTGTAAACACCAACAACTACCTAGAGACTTGCCTGAGCTGGAAAGATCAACACTCGGGAGGGGGGGCCAGATACGCCTGAATCTGCACCCAGGGTGCAGTAAGTAAAGTGACTACTCCAACTTAGTAAGTAATAATCATAAATAAAGACTGAAAGCAGAAAATCACGTAAGACACATTACAGGCTATAACGCAACAATACAACCCGTAAAACACCCATCGATTTGTCCACGCTAGAATCATCCTAGCCCGCAATACTTTCTGTCTGGTCCACATTAGAATCTTCTACAAGAAAACTTGCCAGTTGATTTTGGCGCCAGTTAATTTTGGAAAAGATGTGCATTACCTATGTGCTTACACAAAGCAACGAAATCGGTAACATTTGCCTTACTGAAGTATAGTCCCATCGGAAGCCTCAATGGATTCTTTGAGAGCATAGGTTTCAATGAAAAGCTAGAACTTTTATTGAACCATATTCTCTCAAAGAATCCATGGAGGCTTCCGATGTTTCCTTGTTTTCGCTGGAATGGAAGCTCTCGCTGTATTGGTTGTATCTTGGGACAATACTTTAGTGAGGCAAATGAGACTATTTGCATTGCGTTGTGTAACCACATAGGTGGTAAACATCTGTTCCACATCAATCGGCAAGTCTTCCTGTAGAAGCCAAACATGACTTGGCCACAAGCTGATGTAAGTATTCAGAAGACTTGCCGGTTGATTTCGGGAACAGTTGTTCACCACCTATGTGCTTTCGTAACAGATGTCTGTAGGAAGGCACTGGTTTTACTCAGTCACATTGAGTTAAATAAATACTCCATATTACTGTGTTAAATCTGATTGAGAAATATGTTAATAAAATTAGTGTATGTATTCCATGTTTATATGACTTTTTATGTATTACCTAGTTTCCTTATGAAATTTGTTGTAAGTTTCTGTCCTTAGTCAGATTTTATGAAACATTTACTCCATATGTTTCCTGTTTACATGGCTCAACTGTGTTCAGATTTGCTTAAATATATCTTGCCACATGACTCAAATGGGCTACCTTGTTTCATTAGGATTTTTTTTCTCTAGGTTCTGTTAATACTCTCTCAGATTGAATTAAACATATACTCCATGTCTTACCTGTTTAAATGACTCAATATGTTACCCTGTTTTATTAGGAAATTGTTGGCCTATGTTCAGTTTAAATCATCAGCGTTCTTTAAATTGTTTGTCTTAATTGTTTACATGATTCTATGTATTACTTAGTTGCCACTGAAAATTGTTTGACTACATTATGTTTATACTCAATCAGATTTAATAAAGTATTGACTCCATGTTTAACCTGTTTACATTACTCTTTGTGTTACATTGTATCCGTTGGAAATTGTTTATTAAAGTTCTGTGTATAGTTGATCAGATTTAACAAAATTCAGACGCTAAGTTTATTTGAAATTTGTTTGACCGAGCTTTTTTATCTTTAGGGAGATTGATCTGGAGGAGGTCGTGGGGGTCTGCTTTAGCTTCAAGAGTAGCTAGTGGAGCAGCCGTTGGATCAGCCACTGATGTTGACAGGTCTGACCCATTTCTGTTTGTTGGGTGATGATGAAAATGGCTATTTATATATTTGATTTGGCTGAACGGAAGAATGAGGCTGCTCGTGTAAAGACTCTTGTTGTGTGGAGTGATGTTGGTGCATAGTGGTATGTACAGCCTCGGTTCGGAGCCACAAGGATCGATTGTGAACAAAATTACAATTTAGTACTCATAATTTCTCATAGATTTAAATGCATACGCAACTTTAAATTTAACTATATATATTATTTACTAGATTGTTCTCATAATTTCTTGCATAAATTTAAATGCATACACAACTTTAAATTTAACGCCTTAATTTATTGAAGATGGATGATTGATGTTACCAGTTCTTTTTGAAAATTTCATGAAGACTTACTATATAATATTTTGGATAACATTTAAAATATTTTTGGAATAGTTAGTTTTTTTGTTGTTCTTGCTATAATGAAGAACTTTTGTTGAAGACAAAAACTAAAAAGTCTTTGCTGAAATTTAAAGAAGCAAATAAAGACGGTGTAGCCCAAAATAGATCTTCATGCTCAACGTGGTTATGTGATGTCCATGTAGTTTCATAGTTTTGTTAGAACGTGTGCGGCCATGTTCACTTCATTGTATATGTGCTTGACTGGTGGGTGGTCCATGGTGGCGATGAAGAACCTGTAATCATGTAACAAGTTAGTGTAAGCAGCATTACTCATAGTAGGCTATAGTATAGTAAAGTCAATACCTGATAATCTGTTGCTCCTCCATGTATGAAGTTATAGATGTTGCATGGTGATGATGCCTGTGATACACCATGTATCTATCATTGAGGATAATTTTGGTTACCAAGACATAAGTATTCTACTGCATGAATGAAGGTGTTTTGAGAATTTACCATTAGAGATATTCTATTAAATTTGTTATTTGTTATGGTCACAAATTAGCCAAATATTTCAAATGATTATTGGAGTGAGGATGGATAAGGGAATTTCAATTTGGTTAGAGAGAGTAATTAGTACACGCAATAGAAGTATACTGTGACGACCAGACCGGTCGTTTTAAGACCTAGCGCGTCGTTCAGCAGTTTGAGGCCATGAGCAGCTTCATTTCAGGTATTGTGTTTGCACGGCCGGAATTGAAATTAAGAAAGATCAGAATTAAATTTAAATGAAAATTCTCATTTTAGAAGCTTAAAGTTGAAAGAATGAACTAGGATTGGATTTTTGAGCAAACGACCTCAGAATCGGGATCTGAAGGTTCCAGTAGGTTCTTATAATGATATCGGACTTGGGCGTATGCCCAGTTTGGGTTTTGGATAACCTGAGAGCGTTTTGGCGCCTATTGTGGAAGTTAGCATTTTGGAAGAAATTTCATAAGTTTGGCTTGAAGTGCATTTCACCGTTATCAATGTCCGATTGGAATTCCGGGATTGGGACTAGCTCCGTATGGTGATTCGGGAGTTGGGACCGCGATCGGAAGTGAATTCGGATGGTCCATAGATCATTTTGAAGCCGTTTGGCTAAAGCTAAAAATTTGAACTTTTTTGACAAGTTTGACCGCAAGTGTACTTTTTGATATCGGGGTCGGTATCCGAAAGTTGGAGTAGGTCCGTAATATCGAATATGACTTGTGTTCAAAATTTAAAATCAATCGGACGTAATTTGATAGGTTTCGGCATCGGAAGTAGAAGTTGAAAATTTCAAAGTTCATAAGACATGGATTGGGGGTGGATTCGTGGTTTTACCGTTGTTTGATGTGATTTGAGGCCTTGAGCAAGTCCGTAATGTGTTTTGGTATGATTGGTTGGGGTCTCGGGGGACTCGGGTGGATTCCGGGTGGTTAACGGATCGAAAATTGAATTTTTGGAAAAGCTTGCCAGCTGGTATCTGGTATTTCTGCTTCTGCGGAAATGGGACCACAGAAGCGGCCCCGCAGAGGCGAAATATGGACCGCAGAAGCGGTTTCGAACAATAGTGAAGGAGACCGCAGATGTGATCGAGCAGCCGCATAAGCGGAACTGCACTTGCGGTTGGCGAGTCGCAGAAGCGGAAGATAGGGGCCTTGTTTGGGACCGCAGAAGTGGCTTGTGTGTCCTCATAAGCGGGACCGCAGGAGCGGTCCCTGGACCGCAAAAGCGAGAAGTGTCGGGGCAGAGGGGTTGTTTTAAAAATCGAATTTTGGCTCATTTCTCTCATATTTTCATGACTTGGGCAATTTTTGGGGAGCTTCAAGAGGGGGATTTCATCGTCAATAATTTAGGTAAGTTATCTCCACCCATTTTGAGTTACGCATATCAATTTTTTGTGGATTTGGGTATGAAAATTAGCATAAAAATTGAGGTTTTGGTGGAAAACCTAGAAAATTATATTCTTGGATTTTGACCACGATTTTGAGTAGGAAATTAAGAGAAAAATTATATATTTGAGTTCCTAAGGTCATGGACAAAGTTTATCTTTGAAAACTTTTGGATTCCAGGCATGTGGGCCCGAGGGCATTTTGGTCAAATTTTTTTTCGGGGTTAAGAATTGTTACAAATTGACTTGTAGAGTTTAATTAAACATGTATTAATGGGTTTGAATGACCATTGGCTATTTTTGGAGCATTTGTGCGTTGGTTCAAGTCTTCAGAAGGATGTAGAATATCTGTTGCGGATCTTCCGAGCGAACGGAGTCTCCTTTCTAATTATGTGAGGGGGAAATTACCCTATACGTGAGTTAAATTGATTATGTGCTCCTATTTGGTGGGGGCTACGTACGCACGAGGTGACGAGAGTCTGTGCGTAGCTACTATTATGCTATTGTTCGGGTAGTCTAGGATACAAAAACATGTTATACTTGGATCATTTGTAATTCATTGATGGCTTGAAATGCCTTAATCATATTAAATTAGTAAGCCGATTTCTAAAAAGACTGAAGCTATGTATTCCTCAAATTATTAAAAAGGAATGGATCCTTCTCGGATATTTGCTCCACGCTGAGTGTTTGACTGATTGTCTGTCTGCGTATGTTTATTTTTGGAACGGGCCGATCGCCTCGGTGAAATAGACGCATCTATGGTACGGGCCGCTCGACCCTCGGCAGTGCATACATTACATTTTTGTTGGAGCGGGCCGTCGACCTCGGCATAATTTTCGCACGTTTGTGCTGTTGTCCTGAACTCATTTGAGTTGTTTTATGCCACACTATGGCTCGAGATCATTTTATTAATAATAACAAGAAAACTAAGGAACTTTTCCATGAAAGAATTAGATGACTACTTGCTTTCCCACATCATGATTAGAATCATGTTTATAAAACAAATCCACTGTTCGAATATATTTATTAAGGATAAATAGTCATTTGACTGCTAGTGAGTGTCAGAGTTGACCATCTCGTCTCTACTCATTCAAGATTAGGCGGGACACTCATTGGGTACATGTTTTTGTACTCATGCTATACTTGCTGTGCATTTTGTTTCAATGGTTTATTGTGTGGCTCATGGCTTAGTGGCATAGCGGTATGACGGGCGCAGAGACTAGGTGAGTTGTATTTCTTCGAGGCGATTTAGCAGCTAGTATAGTCTCTTTCAGAGTTTTATTTACTTTCTGTCCAATTGTATTTCGGGCAGTTGTTGTACCTATTTGGTCTCTCTTATAAATTGCTCATGTACTTGTGACTCCGGGTTCTTGAGATGTATTTGGATTTATTCAGGAATTTTGAAAGTTGATTTAATATTTCCTTATCTATTTGGAGGAACATGCTGAGTATTGCTTTTATCATAATAAAGAAGTGTTTTCCAAATTATTAAAATAAAAATTTAATTAAATATTTTAGTTGGCTGGCCTGACAGTGGTGTCTGGCGCCACCACGACCCTTAGTGGATATTTGGTCGTGGCAACATGGTATCAGAGCACTAGGTTCCGTTCGGTCTCACGAGTCATGAGCAAGTCTAGTAGAGTCCCGCGGATCGGTACGGAGACATATGTACTTATCCTCGGGAGGCTACAGGGCTGTTAGGAGTACTTCCCTTCTTGATTTCCTTATCGTGCGGTTCGATTTCTTTGATCTTACGCGACGCGAGTGCTTTCTTGGAATCGAGAATTTGAAGAATTGAAATGGCACTACAAATGTGGTGCGGGATGATTTTTCCAGTATAGTTAATTGGACTATTATAGTCGCTTTAGGGAAGGATATTCTATTGTTCATCTCAGTAACGTAACTTCTAAGAGCCTTAAGGCTAGGCACAGGTTTCCATGATGCTTATAAGCTATTATTCCGCAGTGTGGTCGTGATGGTATGATATTTGCCCACGTGTTAGGGCAGTCGATGAATTGAAGGGAAGTTTACTCAGCATGTAATCAAGGGATCCAATATTTTATTCCCGGTAAGGGAAAGACAGTCGGACTAAGAATGGTCAGATTTGGGCTGGTGGAAGTAATGAGACCTGGTATTTGCAAGCGTAGTGGAGCTTTCTTCTATGATTGGGTGTCATGGTCCTAATGGAACGTACCAAGTTCATCGATGTTATAATATTCTACAATTCGCCCTTTGGCAGGATATTATGAAATAGTATTGATGCAACTGTCAGATATCGCATGGTGGCGGTTTAAGATCAAATCAAATTTTTTATGTTGATGGATCGATAAGGATGACCTTTGGAAAGGTTCTAAAGTTAGCAGCAATGGTGGATTCAAGTGCCACGAAGACAGATTTCATTTAAGGCAAAAATTGAGCAGCAAAGTATGAGGAAGGGCATGTGGGAAGTGTCAGGCGGTGTTTAAAATTTCTAGAAGGCCAAGTATGTGAAGCAAGGTCGAGTGGGTGATTAAAGATATGAGTTCCGCCAAAGCGGGAGAGTGGCGGGTGTTGCATACGAGCTTGGTAGTAGGAAGACTATGCGACTTAAGGAGAGTTTGGATCGAATTGGGTATTTTAAGGATTTATGATTGAAGCCCGCGGGTATTGTGAAGTATGGGCTATTGGTGTCATAGCGAATGTACCCCATGCAGCGGCGTGGGAAGATGTCGTGAGGTGATTTCCCTAGGTGGGTTATTCCCCGTGAGCAGGTTAGCGGTCGCGTGGTTGGCGAAGCTTCTGTAAAGAATTATACTGGTTTTTCAACAAAGAGATTGGTCGTGCGAATGTGGATGATGATTCAGAATATGAAAGATGGGGATTTACAGGAAGATTCTGAGAAATTTTGATAATCTATGACGCGAGGTTATGCCCATAAGAGGTAAAGAGGTTGGGCGAACTCAGGAGTTATGGAATGATGGCTTCAAGCTAAGTAGGAGAGTCCCACCGCTTATGATTGGGCTGTATGATTAGCTACTGGCGTGATTTCTGGTTATTAGCATATTGATGGGTTACTTCAGCTATGAGAAAAGACCATAAGTGGTAACTCGAGCAAATGAATTATTGGAGGCATGCTATGGTTGGCCTTATTGTCTCATGTTCGGACTTGGAAAAAGGTTCAAAATTTATACCTCATGTAGATGCAGGTTTCAGAGGAAGTGATTTTACCGGGTGCTTCGCGAAGAGAGTGTTCGTGCGTTATAAGATGTATGAAGTGGGATATATTCAGGACAGCGTCAGAGCGGGTGGCTCCCAATAATAGTCCTTGTCAATTCGGAAGTTAAAATGTGGTGCCCAATGATTTTGAGCCTATGAGTACGATTAAGAATCAAGCTTTGTAGCAGCTTACGAGAAGGTGCCCAGAACGTTCTATGATATTTGGACTTGGGGGTAGCATTTGAGAGATATGAAATGGTTCGTGGGATTCGAGACAACATGGTCTTGTGATTCAAGGTCACTCGGGATGGGTGCAGATGGAGTATGTTATGTGTTGAATGAAGAGGTATTATTTTTCTAAGGCAACCAAGGATAAAGTGGGAGGAAGTAGATGGATTAGCCATGGTTAACTTGGCATACTGGTTGTGGTGGTAAGTTCATCCAGCGTGATCAAGTCATGCATGTGATTTGTGCTGGTGCGTGTGATGCTTGTCGGCCGCAGTAATTGATGTTATTCAGAAGCATTCTTTTGTTAGGGCCTGTTATGGGTAGACGGATCCCGGAAGGGTTATGGTTTCTTGGACCACTACTTAGAGATTGTCATATTCGATGGTTATGAGAATTCGCCTGTATGTTGCTATAGTTCTCTCGAAGTGAGTTAAATGAAAAGTTTTATATGATGAAGTGTTAGTCTATCAGTGGTTCCACAGTTTTGATGGAAATCGTGTCTATCGTATATCGACACGTGAGGTGCAGTGAGTGGTATGGAATTTGAAGTAAGGACCAAGGGTGCAGTTTGGTAATAACTATGATGTCACGAGCTCGGATGAGCAGGAAAGGAGTTCCAGTGTTTTGAGTAAGTTGGTATTGTCTTCAGTATCACCTGAGATCGTTGTTTTGTGAGTACGAACTTGCATCATGGCTAAGGATTCTTGATCGCTTTTTAGCGTCAGTGCGGCCGGTAGTTTGGATGTGCAGACCCATTATTTATTTCGGAAAGTTGTGGGATCGTGTCCCGCCGAAAGATTGTATGAGTGTGACGTGTAGTCACTTTATTGATTAGAGATTTAGACCAAGTATGAGGATTTTGGTAACATTATCGATTTGAGAATTTATACTTGGAGGGCACTCTGTTATTGAATTATGGACTGTGGAGGTTCGCTCCAGTTGTGATGGATATGCTTGTGTGATATGAGAAAGAGAAGTTTGCATGGACCTTTGAAAGGTTGATGGCCTAGTTTCGCATGATCAGGATCTACTTGAGGTCGGTGGGTGGATTTGAATGTGAAAGTGAGCTAACGTTAGGCCAGTTGTGTTCATTTTTGCAATATGCTCTTTATGCAAGAGTAGTCGCGGTGTTATTTCGTGGTCAGCTATTTCAGGTAGCGATATATTGCGCCATATGAGTTGTGAGACAGACTGGTAAATTTCTCATGTGTTGAGGTCCCGTGCAGTGGTGATGTTATATGAGTAGGATGGCTTTTGAGATTTAGATCATGTATCGCACCTCAGTTGTGCTTGAGTTTTGTAGCCTATAGCTCTATATGTGTCCACGGGGATGGTATTATACACCTTAGCGTGTCTACGACCAATATTCGGTATTTTGATGTGATGAGCTATTTAGCTCAATGTATATCTCCATATGTGAGCATGTATGTGGATCAGGCGGCACGCCGCCATGGGTATGTTAGTTGGATTGGGTGGCACGCCGCCATAGTTATGATGTGTGGATCGGGTGGCATGCCGCCATGGTTATGCTGTTTGGATTGGGTTGCACGCCGCAACAGTATGATGTTCAGTACAGTCCCCCTAGTTTCTTTTATGTGTTTTGTTTCCCATTTTTCTGAGGAAAACTCGTATAAGTTGTTAGCTCGCGTCGCACGTATGATTCGCGGGCGGACTAATTAGATGACCGTTTTAGAGTTAGTATTCCTCTTGTATCATATCCTAATCGGTAGCCTATTGGTACATTGTGGCATCATATGGGACTCTTGATTTTGTCCTAGGTGGCTTATTGCTTGAGCAGTTCGTATTGGGTGAGATGAGATATAGAATTTAGGATCAGTGCAATCTGAGTACATGAAGTATATTAAAGAGCAGAGATCCTTATTTGGTTCAGAATGTGGCAACGGTTCTTGTTAGAGGTATATACCCAATGATTGGTTGATTCAGCAGTTAGTTATGAATTTCAGCACATCTCTTGCGTCGTGTCAGTGTTGTAAAAGTTAGAACAAGACCTATGTAGGTCATGAGGTGCAATGGGAGCATCTGATTCGTTGAATTTTGGCTAAGTTGATCATAAAAATATTAACGTGGTCCTGTGGATTTTGTGTTGCAAACTAAGAATCCAACATAGTTATGCAATCATGTTTGAGGACGGCGTGTGGTGAATGATTTGGTGATCTCTTGATGAAAACAGGCCTGGCATAGAATTTCGGATGTTGGAATTGAGCTCTAAGGCTTATTTATTTGAATAAAAGAAAATATCTTCAGAATATATCTAGCTAATGTGCTCAGCTAAGTTGTGGTAGCACGAAAGAGGGCATAAGGTGCTAAATAGTGATTTCAGACTACTTTAGTATAACTCACTGCACGTTGAGGACGAACGTATGTTTAAGTGGGAGAGAATGTAACGACCCGACCGATCATTTTGAGCCCTAGCGCGTCGTTCAGCAGTCCGAGGCCATGAGCAGCTTCATTTCAGGTACTGTGACTTGTTCGCATGGTCGGAATTAGAATTCAGAAAGAGCGGAATTAAATTTAAATAAAAATTCTCATTTAAGAAGCTTAAAGTTGAAAGAATGAACTAGCATTGGATTTTTGAGTAAATGAACTTGGAATCGGGATCTGAAGGTTCTAGCAGGTTCATATAATGATATCGAACTTGGGCATATGTCCGGTTTGGGTTTTGGATAACCCGGGAGCGTTTTGGCGCCTATTGTGGAAGTTAGCATTTAGGAACAAAATTTCATATGTTTGACTTGAAGTACATTTCAGCGTTGTCGATGTTCGATTGGAATTCCGGGATTGGGACTAGCTCCGTATGGTGATTCTGGAGTTGGGAGCGCGATCGGAAGTGAATTCAGAGGTCCGTAGATCATTTTGAAGCCGTTTGGCTAAAGCTAGAAATTTGAATATTTTTGAGAAGTTTGACCGCAAGTGGACTTCTTGATATCGAGGTCGGTATCCGAAAGTTGGAGCGGGTCCGTAATGTCGAATATCACTTGTATTCAAAATTTGAAGTCAATCGGACGTAATTTGATAGGTTTCGGCATCAGAAGTAAAAGTTGGAAACTTCAAAGTTCATAAGGCTTGGATTGGGGGTCAATTCGTGGTTTTACCGTTGTTTGATGTGATTTGAGGTCTCGAGAAAGTCCGTAATGCGTTTTGGGATTGGTTGATATGATTGATTGGGGTCCCGGGGCCCTCGGGTGAATTTCGAGTGGTTAACGGATTGAAAGTTGAATTTTTGGAAAAGCTGAGCAGCGCAGAAGCGGCCTCGCAGAGGCGAAATATGGACCGCAGAATCGGTTTTTACCAATAGTAAAGGGGACCTCAGATGCGGTCGAGTAGCCGCATATGCGGAACCATACCTGCAGTTGACAAGTCGCAGAAGCGGAAGATAGGGGACGTGTTTGGGACCGCAGAAGCAGCCTGTGTGTCCCCATAAGCGGGACCGCAAAAGCGGAAAGTGCTGGGGCAGAGGGGTTGTTTTAATAATCGTATTTTGGCTCATTTCTCTTATATTTTCACGACTTAGGCGATTTTTGGGGAGCTTAAAGAGGGGGATTTTCGTCGTCAACAATTGAGGTAAGTTATCCCCTCCCATTTTGAGTTAAGCATATCAACTTTGTGTGGATTTGGGCATGAAAATTAATATAAAAATTGAGGTTTTGGTGGAAAACCTAGAAAATTATATTCTTGGATTTTGACCACGATTTTGAGTAGGAAATTAAGAGAAAAATTATATATTTGAGCTCCTAAGGTCATGAGCAAAGTTTATCTTCGAAATTTTGGATTCCGGGCATGTGGGCCCGAGGGTATTTTGGTCAACTTTTTGTTCGGGGTTAATAACTGATACAAATTGAGTTGTAGAGTTTAATTAAGCATATATTAATGGGTTTGAATGACCATTGGCTAGTTTTGGATCATTTGTACGTTGGTTCAAGTCTTCTGAAGGATGTAGAATCCCGGTTGCGGATCTTCGAAGCGAGGTGAGTCTCCTTTCTAATATTTGAGGGGGAAATTACCCCATAGGTGAGTTAAATTAATTATGTGCTCCTATTTGTGGGGGCTACGTACGCACGAGGTGACGAGCGCCTGTGCGTAGCTACTATTATGCTATTGTCCGGGTAGTCTAGGACACAAAAGCATGTTATAATTGGATCATTTGTCAATCATTGATGGCTTTAAATGACTTAATCATATTAAATTATTAAGCGGATTTCTAAAAAGACTAAAGCTATGTATTCCTCAAATTATTAAAAAGGAATGGATCATTCTTGGATATTTGCTCCACGCTGACTGTTTGACTGGTTGTTTGTCTGCGTATGTTTATTTTTGAAACAGGTCGTTCGCCTCGATAGATGCATCTGTGGTACGAGCCGCTCGACCCTCGACAGTGCACATTTTAAATTTCTGTAGGAGAGGACCGTCGACCTCGGCATGATTTGCACACGTTTGTGCTGTTGTCCTGAACTTATTAGAGTTGTTTTATGCCACACTATAGCTCAAGATCATTTTATTAATAATAACAAGAATCTAAGGAAATTTTCCATGAAAGAATTATATGACTACTTGTTTTTTCACTTCTGGTTTAGAATCATGTTTATAAAACAAATCCACTGTTTGAATATATTTATTAAGGATAAATAGTCATTGGACTGCTAGTGAGCGTCAGAGTTGACCATCTCGTCTCTACTCCTTCGGGATTAGGCGGGACACTTATTGGGTACACGTTATTTGTGTACTCATACTACACTTGCTGTGCATTTTGTTGTACATATTTATTGTGTGGCTCGTGGCTTAGGGGCATAGCGACATGACGGGGTAGAGACTAGGTTAACTGTATTTCTTCGATGCGATTCCGCATCTAGTATAATCTCCTATGAGTATACTAATAAGGGAAAAGGGTTATTTTATATCTATTTACTATTGAAAATTAGTTATCAGTATCCTCCATTATATTTCTCGAAGGTATTTGCCTTCTCCGTTACTTATTTTAATATTTTTACCCCCTCAATCTAACAGAAACTCAGACCCAGTTTCACTCAAAATTTAAAAACTTGCCACAGACCGTCATATTCATCTTCCCCAAATAGAACTCTAAATCCCAATTAAAAATCAGAGAAATTAATTTATATTTTTCTAAAATGCATAATTGCTGCTCTTGTTCTTTCTCTTTTATTTGTTTTCTCCTATTCCTCTCCATTTTCCTGTTCACCTCCACTATTCACGCTGTCGAAATGTTGGTCAAGTCACAGAAATTTTAACTCAGAATCTCCAAATGGGAAGATCCAATTAAATTCTACCTAAAAGTTATTGATAAAAAATGAATTTGTGCAAATTAAAATGCATTCATGAGTCTTCAATTAAGGTAACTGAAAACAAAACAAAAACTGATTTCGACTCTTACCCATTTAGATAATTGAAGATCAATTAGCTCTAGGTAGCTACCTGCTGCCTGCTGTTAGTTTGAGTGATAGAATATAGAGAAAAGAGACATAGAGGTTTTCTTTTATAAATTAGGCAAAATACATAAGTTACCCCCGAACTTTGGATAAAATTTCTGTTACACAATATCTGACCGCGAAAATCATCTTATACACTCAACATTTCCAGAGTGTGTCTAATACACACCTCTTTGCCTATCTGGCTAGCGCGTGATTTACAAACAAAATGAGGCATCTCAACGGTAATAAATTATATGTCTGATATTTTATTTAAACAGTTCAGATTTAGTAAAATTTATCCAACGATTACAATAAAGTGTCTTTCTTTCTTTCCTTTTTTTCAGTTTCTTTCTTTTTTATTTTTCTAAACTAATTCACCACCTACATGTCGAGAGACTATCCAGAACTCTCCATCCGTCCATCGTCCACCATTGATGCTCCACAACTTCTTCACCATCCTAAAATCAGTCAACTCTCACCTGTCGAAAAATCACCATACCTTCATCATTGAGCGCCTTTTTCTCTTCTTTACCTTTTTCGCCTTACACCGGTTGGAGGCAACTATGAAGGAACTCACTTACTGTTATATACCATTGGAGAGGGTTGTAGGTTTGCTTAAGAAGAACCAATATTCTAGAACGCCTAATTATTTTTGCCGTTTGGATCAAATCTTAATAATTTTTTGCAAAAGATTCCAATATTTGGTACTGGAATTTATATCTCGAAAATTAGAAGCTAGGAGCATTTGATGGGGGCTTTTAGATTTTGTTTGGATTAGATGGTAGAGGTATGGTTGTTGTCCTGCGAGAGAGATAAGCCGCCGACGAAGAGAAAGAGATGCAAGGGGGAAGATGGTTAAGGGTATAATTATAATTTTACATATGTTAATTTTTTTAAAAGAATAATAACACGTGTCATAATCTTATTGGTGCGTGACTTTACACATATTTTAAAAAAATGGTCAAGAAAAAAAGGTGTGTATTAGACACCTTTGAAAAGATTGAGTATGTAAGATGATTTTCGTGGTCAAAAAGTGTGTAATGGGGATTTGGTCCATAGTTTTGGGGGTAACTTATGTATTTTGCCTATAAATTACCAAGTACAACCATTATGTGCAGAGATAAAAGGGGAAGACGTGGAAGATGGGAAGGAAAAGTCAACCCATTTGGAAAATAGCAAAGGACAAGTGGGGGGTATCAGGTCGGGGCTGAACGGGTATGTTAAATGGGTAGATGGTTAGGTTGTTTAAGATTGTGCCACGTGTCTATTTAAAGGAGTCCCTCGATTGTGGAGGCAAAAATATTAAAATGAATAACGGTAGGGGTAGATAGTGAAGAAAAGTATTGTGGCAATATTTTAAAGTTTATTTGGCCTTCTAGAATACAAATACTTGTCAAGATGCATGCAATTGCCTTGACAAATGGTAAAGGGCTTTGACAAATGTCAAGAAATTTAACAAATGGCAAGAGAAGGTTTATGCATTTTTGGCTATAAAGTGGTCCTCCCTTAAAACCAATTGATTATGAGAAAGACATTCTCATACGTCTCTCTCCTCTCTCTTTCAAATATTTTCCTAATAATATTTAATTAATATTTTATATTAGTTGGTCTTCCTTTTTCCTTCTAGCTGAGTTTGTAATATTTAATTTTGCTGATTCCTGTATCCTCCATAATAGAGGTAAGCTTGTTTAATTCTGGAGAATATTTCACACTGCTAAAATAGTTTCTTAGGACAGTGCCCAGCACGACAAGCCAGTTGGTGTATTTCTGCTCATAAATTATTTTATTTTATTATTATTATTATTATTATTATTATTGTTGTTGTTGTTATTTTCGGTATAATTTTCCTTCAATCTAAGAAACTATGACACATAATATTGATACTGAAAATACTACTGATACCGCCAATATTGGTGTTACGGCCGCTGCTCCAGCCCCATTTCCACTGCCATATGCCAGGCCATTTTCAGATGTGTCAAATATTGAAATTTTCACCAATGAAAATTTCAAGCATTGGCAAGAACATACTTTCTCACCGCTTGATGTCCATGGTGTTACACATGTACTGCTGCATCCACAACCTAGTGCAGACGCTGATATTAAAATAATAGAATCATGTCAATGTGCCAACAAGGTATGTCGTCATACAATGTTGCAAACTATTTCTAACGAAATATTTGATGTGTATTGTAGTTATAAAGAAGCAAAAGCTATATGAGAAGCTTTAATTAAAAAATTCACTGCCGAAGATGCTATAAAACAAAAATTTGTAAAATTTTATCAGTGGCAGATGAGAGATGATAAAGAGATGAACATATAAATCAACGAATTTCAAAAATTGTTAGAAGATTTGAAGGTCAAGGGGATGTCTTTACCAGAAAAGTTTATTGCTGGAGTGCTAATTGAAAATCTGCCTGACTCATTGAGTGAATACAAAAATAAGTTAAAGCACAAAGAGAAAATATTTACAATTGAGGAAATTGTGACTCACATCCTAATTGAAGATTCCAACAGAAAAGAATCTGCCAAAGTTTGGATGACAACTCTCAAAGCAAACTTGGTGCAAAGCAGCAACAACAACAGCAAAAGGTACGAGAATAAGTCTCAAAGTTGCTAGCCTAAAAATCCTAACCTTAAAAGGAAAAAAGGGCTCTTGCTTTATTTGTGGAAAACCATGCCATCATGCCTCACAGTGCAGGTACAGAGCAAGAAATGACAAGGAAAAAACTAATACTCCGAAGACTAACTTAGCTGAATGAGGTGATATTATTGCAGCTGTCATTTCTCAAGTAAATATTGTAGCACATGAAAAAGAATGGGTGATATACTCTGGGGCTACTTGACACATTTGTGCAAATCGAGAAGCATTCTCCTCTTATACTCCTATAGAGGTTGATAGAGAAGAAGTCTATCTTGGAGACTCAAGTGCTACCAAAGTCTTGGGTAAGGGTAAAGTTCTCCTGAAACTCACTTCGGGAAAAACTTTAGCCCTTGTTGATGTACTGCATATTCCTACTATGAGGGCAAAACTGATCTCTGTATCTTTGTTGGGAAGAACCGGAGTGAAAGTGTCATTTGAATCTGATAGATCATAGCGACCAAAAATAATGTGTTTGTGGGAAAGGGATATTGTAAACAAAATATCTTTGTACTTAATATTTCTGATGTTATCAATGGAAATGTATCTGCTTCTGCTTATATGATTGAGTCTATTTCTCTATGGCATGCTATACTAGGACATGTTAATATCACATATATAAAGAAAATGCAGTCACTAGGATTAATATCTGGCGTAGACTCAAATAATATTAACAAATGTGAAATATGTGCTGAATCTAAAAGTACTAGAAAGACTTATTTTACCGTAAATAGAGAAACAACATTGTTATCTTTAATTCACGCTGATTTAGGCGACTTGAAGAAGACTATGACTAGAGGTGGTAAAAAATATTGTATGGGTCACACTACTGGAAAATAAACATGTGGCAACGCAAGAAAAACCATTGCAATATATAGGAAAACCATTGCCATAGAGGTATGGCAACGTTTTCCCGACCGTCTAACTAGGTCGCGTGGCCATAGCTTTATTGCAATGGTTACTGCGACGGTTTAGATAACCGTTGCCATATAGCTATCTATCGCAAAGGTTACTTATCATTCTACTGCGACGAGTATTTTTTGTCAATTGGAACGGTTCAAGGGCGTTGCAATAAAAGTTTGTGTAACAGTTATTTAATATATTGCAACGGTTAAGTTAGAATATTAGAACGATATTTGGTTGCTTTTGCAGCGGTTTTATTACTATTATTGCATATCTTTTACAGTAACAACAATCTAATAGGCTCTAATGCAACGGTTTTCATTGTCCGTTGCAACGGTTTGCATTATTTATTGCAATGGTTCAAATTACCTATTGCAACAGTTACCTGCTATACGGCAACGATTTGCATGGTTTATTGAGACAGTTTTTGTTACCTATAGCAACGGCTCAGGTAAGCTATTGTAACGGTTTCATTGAAAAATAATATATATAATAAAATAAAACTAATGATAAACATTTATAATCCAAATTGTAATATCCGTAAAAGCAAAATATTAGAACCCATGTATATAAGTTCTATAATCCAAAAGTTAAGAACCAAGTACATATGTTTTGCTATCTAAAAGTTAAAGAAGTTTCAAAATGTTTAACAACAAAAGAATCCTAAAACATGAGTTTCAGCAACAATCCAAAAATCTTCTTAAGCAGGATCTCCATTGCCTTCATCTTCCCTTTCTTCATTTTCTCCACCCACAAAAGAGGATAAATAAGATCATTATCTCTTAAAATGCTAGTTAACAACTCAAGTACACATGAAAGGTTAAGTCTTTTGTAGGAGTTAAGAATATAAGACACACAATATTAACAAAAAAGAGAACTTTCTGACTTGTTTATGATTGTTCACGGGCAAAATTTATTTTTTAATCTATAGATTGCTTCATTAGTTCCATCGCTGTAACACTGTCTTCACCATGAATAACAAGAGATAGCTGAACCAAAAAATAGGCAGTGAAGTCCTACAACAAATTTCTAATATGTTAACAGCCACTAGATCCTAGTTTTGCATACAAATATAAAATCCTAAGATTTCTAATCAAGATGACGATACCTATGTTACAACATAAGTAACAGATAGCATGTCAAATCCCTATGTTTCATGATATCTAAATTTGTCTTAACCATTTGTCATTTGACATGAAGTTTTTAGAGAGAAAATCAAGAACTAGACATGATTTCTACTACTTGGATTTGTCAACAACTGAATAGTTCACATAAGTACATTGACAGCCTTCATGTTTCTAGAAAAGGAATTTCCTAAGACATGACTTCAGCACTCAAATGAATAATAGTGTAATTAGAATTGCAAATTTATTTATAAGTCTAAGATGTAGGTTTATTATTATGTAAATCAAAGCAAAACTTAGTTATATCAGAATGTCATTTTGAATAGAGTTCTTTCCAATATGGGAGCATAATTTTATTTGTTCAAGTACAGTACTAGGAGGATAAGGATCGATAACATAATCACAAAGTAAAATATTCAAGATAAATTTAACAACGCAATGGGGGTTTCCAAGAAAAAAAAGGGCATATGGTCAAATATTGGACCACATAGAGTTGTTCAGACTTTGCTAATAAATCATGTACTGAACTCTTACTAACCAAAACAATCATCTTCAATTGGAATAACAATGTCGAGATAATCCAAATTATGTATTCCTCTTGATGTTTATAGCACTAGGAAGGGACATTACTTCTTTTAAGATCTTGAAAGGGAGGTTGGAGAACAAGTATTATATCTCTCTTGCCCCATAGGATTGAGGTTGGAGAACAAGTAAGATGCAATGTCATTTTCACAATATTGATGCATTGCTCAAAGTTAGAAAAGAAGTGGTCTTTTCCTTTGTAGAATTTTGGGTGCCCTCACCGGGGAAAAAGGAATTTAGAGGGCTGTGAACTCAAAAATATTTAGGGGTCGGAATCTACCTCTAGTATTTCTAATTGTGGGGTCCAGCCCACTTTAAGTAAGAAAACTTTGCTTCTTCAGGCAGCAGCCCACATTTGTTTTACCTTTCTTAGGTGTGCTGCAGTATGTCAACTTTGGCATGCTGCAGAGATAAAAATATCAATTTAGGTGTGCTGAAGGCTGTCTTCTTTTGCCTATAAAATGAGAGCTTCGGCTCTCATTTTTTACACCAATTGAAAGAGAAAAAAAGAGTAAGGTTTCATAGACAGGGTATAAGAAAATAGTCTGTGAGGAAAATAGAGAGTGAACGATATTGTAGTGAGATGGAATATCAAAAGAGGGTTATTTCTTTTGAGTGTTGTAGTGGTCTTTGGAGCATTTTACTCGGACATACAAAGTGTTTCCTTACTATAGTGATATCAGTTGCTCCTCTCAGGGCCGTGGTTTTTCCCTTATTCAGAAGGGTTTTCCACGTAAAAATCTTGGTGTCATTGTTACTCTTTTTTATTCTTGTTAATTACCGTATCTCGGTGCTACATTATTATTCCGCTTTTATTACCATGAATATTATTTTGGTAGGGGATTTATTCCCAACAACTGGTATCCGAGTTTGAGGGGAGGTTTGTTGGGGATCAAACACCCGTCCCACACCGTAAGAGAAAGAGAACATAGACCCAAATATATATGGTTATCCAACTCCATTAGTATGAGGCCTTTTGGGAGGTGCCCAAAAATAAATCCGTGAGGGCTTGGCCTAGAGGGGACAATATCATACTAATGCGGGGTTGGGGTGAGGGTACGCGCAGTCCCAACACTAATCACACAGCTTGCCAACTTCGGAGTAAAAATCGAGGAGGAAGATAAAGCCATTTTGCTATTGAACTCGTTGCCATCTTCGTACGATAATTTGGCAACAACCATCCTGTACGGTAAGACTACTATTGAGTTGAAAAATGTCACATCGGCTCTTTTACTCAATGAGAAGATGAGAAAGAAGCCTGAAAATCAAGGACAGGCTCTTATCACAGAAGGGAGAGGCAGGAGTTATCAAAGGAGTTCGAGCAACTATGGTAGATCCGGAGCTTGTGGAAAGTCAAAGAATCGATCCAAATCAAAAGCCAGAAATTGCTACAACTGTGATCAACAAGGTCACTTCAAAAGAGATTGCCCAAATCCAAGGAAGGGCAAAGGTGAAACTAGTGGCCAAAAGAATGACGACAACACAGCTGCCATGGTGCAAAACAATGACAATGTTGTCCTCTTTATAAATGATGAAGAGGAATGCATGCACCTGTCAGGTCCAGAGTCGGAATGGGTGGTTGACACAGCGGCATCTTACCATGTCACACCGGTAAGGGATCTTTTTTGTAGATATGTAGCAGGTGATTTCGGCACCGTGAGAATGGGTAATACGAGTTACTCGAAAATTGCGGGGATTGGTGACATTTGTATCAAGACAAATGTCGGATGCACATTGGTTCTAAAGAATGTGCGGCATGTACCTGATTTGCGGATGAACTTAATCTCGGGAATTGCTTTGGACCGAGATGGATACCAGAACTATTTTGCAAATCAAAAGTGGAGACTCACCAAGGGATCATTGGTGATTGCAAAGGGAGTTGCTCGTGGCACGTTGTACAGGACAAATGCAGAAATATGCCAAGGTGAATTGAATGCGGCACAAGATGAGATTTCTGCAGATATGCGGCATAAAAGAATGGGCCATATGAGCGAGAAGGGATTGCAGATTCTTGCCAAGAAATCAATCATTTCATTTGCCCAAGATACAACGATAAAACCATGTGACTATTGTTTATTTGGTAAACAACGTAGGGTGTCATTTCAGACATCGTCTGAAAGAAAGTTGAATGTACTTGATTTAGTATATTCTGATGTTTGTGGCCCAATGGAAATTGAATCAATGGGCGGTAACAAATATTTTGTTACTTTTATTGATGATGCTTCACGAAAATTGTGGGTTTATATTTTGAAAACCAAAGATCAGGTGTTTCAAGTTTTCCAGAAGTTTCATGCTCTAGTAGAAAGGGAGACAGGTCAAAAGCTAAAACGTCTCCGAAGTGACAATGGAGGTGAGTACACTTCAAGGGAATTTGAAGAGTACTGTTCAAGTCATGGGATCAGACATGAAAAGACAGTTCCTGGAACCCCACAACACAATGGTGTAGCAGAGAGGATGAACCGCACTATCGTGGAGAAGGTGAGAAGCATGCTCAGAATGGCCAAACTACCAAAGTCATTTTGGGGTGAATCAGTTCAAACAACATGTTACCTGATCAATAGGAGTCCATCAGTTCCATTGGCGTTTGACATCCCAGAAAGAGTTTGGACCAATAAGGAGGTGTCCTACTCGCATCTAAAGGTGTTCGGTTGCAGAGCTTTTGCACATGTACTGAAAGAGCAGAGAACAAAGCTGGATGATAAATCTGTTCCCTGCATATTTATTGGATACTGAGATGAAGAGTTCGGGCACAGATTGTGGGATCCTGTAAAGAAGAAGGTCATCAGAAGTAGAGATGTAGTCTTCCGAGAAAGTGAAGTTGGAACTGCTGCTGATATGTTAGAAAAGGCGAAGAATGGTATAATTCCTAACCTTGTTACTATTCCTTATATTTCTAACAATCCCACAAGTGCAGAAAGTACGACCGACGAGGTTGCCGAGCAGGGGGAGCAACCTGGTGAGGTTATTGAGCAGGGGGAGCAACTTGATGAAGGTGTCGAGGAAGTGGAGCACCCCACTCAGGAAGAAGAACAACCTCAACCTCTGAGGAGATTGGAGAGGCCAAGGGTAGAGTCATGCAGGTACCCTTCCACAGAGTATGTCCTCATCAGTGATGAGGGGGAGCCAGAAAGTCTTAAGGAGGTGTTGTCCCATCCAGAAAAGAACCAGTGGATGAAAGCCATGCAAGAAGAGATGGAATCTCTACAGAAAAATGGCACATACAAGCTGGTTGAACTTCCAAATGGAAAAAGACCACTCAAGTGCAAATGGGTCTTTAAACTCAAGAAAGATGGAAATGGCAAGCTGGTCAGATACAAATCTCGATTGGTGGTTAAAGGCTTCGAGCAGAAGAAAGGTATTGATTTTGACAAAATTTTCTCACCTGTCTTCAAAATGACTTCTATTTGAACAATTTTGAGCTTAGCAGCTAGCCTAGATCTTGAAGTGGAGCAGTTAGATGTGAAAACTACATTTCTTCATGGAGATTTGAAAGAAGAGATTTTATGGAGCAGCCAGAATGATTTGAAGTAGCAGGAAAGAAACACATGGTGTGCAAATTGAATAAGAGTCTTTATGGATTAAAGCAGGCACCAAGGTAGTGGTACATGAAGTTTGACTCATTCATGAAAAGTCAAACATACATAAAAACCTATTCTGATCCATGTGTATACTTCAAAAGATTTTCTGAAAATAATTTTATTATATTATTGTTGTATGTGGATGACATGTTAATTGTAGGAAAAGACAAGGGGTTGATAGCAAAGTTGAAGGGAGATCTGTCCAAGTCATTTGATACGACGGACTTGGGCCCAGAACAACAAATTCTAGGGATGAAGATAGTTCGAGAGAGAACAAGTAGAAATTTGTGGCTATCTCAGGAGAAGTACATTGAACGTGTACTAGAACGCTTCAACATGAAAAATGCTAAGCCAGTCAGCACACCTCTTGCTAGTCATCTAAATTTGAGCAAAATGATGTGTCCTACAACAAAGGAGGAGAAAGGGAACATGGCCAGAGTTCCTTATTCTTCAGCAGCCGGAAGCTTGATGTATGCAATGGTATGTACTAGACCTGATATTGCTCACGCAGTTGGTGTTGCCAGCAGGTTTCTTGAAAATCCTGGAAAGGAACATTGCGAAGCAGTCAAGCGGATACTCAGGTACCTGAGAGGAACCACGGGAGATTGCTTATGCTTTGGAGTATCGGATCCAATCTTGAAGGGCTATATGGATGCTGATATGGCAGGTGACATTGACAACAGAAAATCCAGTACCGGATATTTGTTTACATTTTCAGGGGGAGCTATATCATGGCAATCGAGGTTGCAGAAGTGTGTTGCACTCTCTACAACTGAAGCGGAATATATTTCCACTACTGAAGCTGGCAAAGAGTTGGTATGGCTCAAACGGTTCCTTCAAGAGCTTGGATTGCATCAGAAGGAGTATGTCGTCTATTGTGACAATCAAAGTGCAATAGACCTTAGCAGGAACTCTATGTACCATGCAAAGACCAAACACATAGATGTGAGATATCACTGGATTCGTGAGAAAGTGACGGATGAATCTTTTCAGGTCAAAAAGATTTACACAAGCGAAAATCCTGCAGATATGTTGACCAAGGTGGTACCAAGGAATAAGTTCGAGCTATGCAAAGAACTTGTCTGCATACACTCAAACTAGAAACTGCTGTGTTATTCCCTCTAGATATGGGACTGGAGGAGTAGATTTGTGGGGTCCAGTCCACTTTAAGTAAGAAAACTTTGCTTCTTCAGGCAGCAGCCCACGTTTGTTTTACCTTTCTTAGGTGTGCTGCAGTATGTCAACTTTGGCATGCTGCAGAGATAAAAATATCAATTTAGGTGTGCTGAAGGCTGTCTTCTTTTGCCTATAAAATGAGAGCTTCGGCTCTCATTTTTTTCATCAACAGAAAGAGAGAAAAAGAGTAAGGTTTCACAGACAGGGTATAAGAAAATAGTCTGTGAGGAAAATAGAGAGTGAGCGATATTGTAGTGAGGTGGAATATCAAAAGAGGGTTATTTCTTTTGAGTGTTTTAGTGGTCTTTGGAGTATTTTACTCGGACCTACAAAGTGTAAAATTTCTTATTATAATGATATCAGTTGCTCCTCTCAGGGCCGTGGTTTTTTCCGAAGAGTTTTCCACGTAAAAATCTTGGTGTCATTGTTACTCTTTTTTATTCTTGTTAATTACCGTATTGTGCTACATTATTATTCCGCTTTTATTACGTGAATATTATTTGGTAGGGGATTTATTCCCAACACTAATGTCATTAAACCACAGGTACTTCAAGGCAAATGATCCATATGACTTAGCTATTTGCTGATTATTCTATTCTTTGAACATGAATACAAGGGAAAGTTAGTAGTACTAGATAGAACACAATAACTAGATAGATCATATACTTGAAGCTTGTAGGGTAACTGATGATTCTGTTAGTTATCCTGCTAAAAAATGCATACTTAATATATTTAATATTCTATACACCATCACGCTGCAAGTAGAAGGTTCAGAATATGATTCTTCAATACAACAAAAATGATTCACCTAAAGAGCTAGCTTTGAATTCAATTAATATATCTGCATATCAAATTAAACCCAGATTATGGGGGGAAAAAGTCTCTATTTTCGAAAATAATATTTTCTTTAAAGTCATTTGTAACTCTTCAGTTTTAGTAAGAAACCCAAGATTGACATTGTTGACAGCTCTTCTAAAATAAGTTGACACTGTTGTCAGTTTAGTCATTAAATAGAACCTATACAGTATGAGTAATCTCAGAGGCACGGTGTGGTAATAAGAATCGACATTACCATCAAAAATTAGTTCAGAAGAAATAGGATAGTTATATGGCTCACTAGGGGTGGGCATATATCGGGTAAAACTGATAACCCGAACCGTTAATTACTTATTGGGTTATCAGTTTTGGGTTGTCGGGTTAATGGTTTGTTAATGGGTAAAGAAAAAATAATTATTGGGTTATCGGGTCGGAATCGGTTTAGCAATTCTGTTATTGGGTAAACCGATAACTCAATAAGAATTTATAAATTTAGTAGTTTACCCTTAGTGCATTGTAACATAATTGATAATATTAGAACTAGGGTTTCATTTAAAGTTTCTCTGCTAGGAGTACTACGTCCGCCTTCTCACACCCTCACGCCAGTCCTCAGTCCTCACCCTCAGAGGCTCAGACCTCACCATACTCTGCCACCGCCAGTCCTCCATCGCCTCACGACTCATGCAGTCACGCCCCAACTGAGCCCGTAATTGTAAGCTATTCTTTTCCCCCTATTTTCTCGTTTGACACCAGTGCTGAATTTGATGCTCTGTATATTCTTGGCCCAAGAAAATGCCATGAGCTTTTTTCTCTTCAATTTGCGTTCATCCAAAATCTCTGACGTTTGTTGTATTTTTGCAATTATGTGTTCAATATTTATTAAAATTTTAGTAATATGTTACACACATATATGGATAATTGACTAGCAAGTGTAGATGTATTTTTTATTACTTACTTTTTATTATTGTGTATGTGTAGTCATTAAATTCTGTCAAAGTTTGCTTGTTAATGTTGGAAGACAACGACGAAGTTACTGATTGATTTTATTTTTAGGAGTAACTTATGCGTAAAACTTTAGCGGTAATAAAGAATACTTTAGCGGTGGGCATATATGTGCACGATGTTGAGCGTTGTACAGAGGCAGTAACATTATTTCATTCCTGTTTCGTGTAACATTATTGCATCCTTCTCATTTTAACAGTTCAACAACAGTCAACTTCTAATTTTAGTTTTACCTTATTGGGTAAACCGACAACCCAACCGATAATGATCAATAATCGATAAACCAATAACTAGTAACCAATATCTTATCGGATTGGTTATTGGGTGATGTTATTTGTAAACCGATAACCGATAGGCAAACCCGATAATTTTCAAAATCGAACCGAATCGACCGATGCCCACCCCTATGGCTCACTATGGTTATGTTTGATTCTCAAACACAGTGATAACACCTATCCCTCCGACAAAATAGCAAAGTTAACAAACAGAACTAAGGAAGACAACAATGATATATTAGGTAATTCAGACTGTTGCAGCAAGTAATTCAGAAGGCCCTTTACTTAAAAAGAGCGTCACCAATTATTATTGCATCTATTAAATCAACGGACTGTTGCATCAGTAAAATAGAGAACAGGTGGTTGTTATTGCATATGTTCATCAAAGCATAAATAAATCTTCATACAGAAATACTAATGCATAAAGCTTAATCATATTACTTCAGACGGAACATATAAGAGTTATCTGTTTTTTTTTTTAAATTCAAACTCCACAGAAATATTTGTGAAGCCAGCAGGATTCAATGTAATTGAAAAAAAAGGTAAGACATAAGTGTGATTAAGCCATAAAGATGTATTCATATAGAAAAATATACCCAGAAATCATGCTACCGTACCAGGAAAGTCAGGAATCATGCTACTGTGACAGTATGCTAAATGGAGCAGCATGGGAAATCATCCAATTACAATATGCAGGTATAGTGAAGAAGAAGAAGAAAGAGAAGAAGAGATGCAATACTGTGCAATAATTAAGTACACACCTTGATTAGTACTGTCAGTAGATGGACGATTGATTAGTTGAATTGCAGCTTGTTGTGCAGAGGAAGCTTCTCCGAGTGAATGACCACCGAATGCTAGCATATTAGGATCAATTCGTAAATCTGGGTTAATCTGCTGAAGTTGTGCAACAACATTAAGTGTAATTTTTTTCCGCCAAGTTTTCTGTTGTTCCTCGAAGTTTTTCTGCATCCTTTGTTGCATTCTCTCTTCCATTTCCTTCATTTTTTGCTCCATTATCTCATCAGTAGTCTTTGAAGAGGGTCCAGAATTTCCAGATTTTTTTTTCAAGATAGTCTTTGTAACCCCACGGCCATACAACCTTACGCGACCTAGATGTTCAGGCCTCATGACTGTTGCAAATGGGTCAATTGATCGGTTATCATCCTCACTTTCTTGAGTTTGTATTTTCTCCATTTCAGCCTACAAATAAATTTTAAGAGAAGAAAATACGAGTAAATAAAATTGAGTTAACAATTAGGACCAAAAAGATAATATCGACGAGCTTTAAAGTAGAAATCTCTGTACAATTTTGTGCATTGTATCTTCATATGATTCCTTGTACACTCGACCGGGCTTTCTTGATCTTGTATCCACAAACATGTCCTTGCTTGATGGTTCCTCAGAAGTTTCCTTCTTCTTTTTCTAGTTACATGAAAGTCAGCATAAAAATTTTACCAAGAAAGGTTAAAAAAATCATATTAGTGAAAAATAAGAGAAAATACTAAACCTCGCAGATTGTGGCAAAACTTGTTTTGCCGGCAGTGTGTGGATTCTTTAACTTTTTTCGATTCTCAGTATTAGTTTTCGAAGTTTTCTACAACAAGTAAGCTTTTATGTTAAACATCTAACACATTTCTGCCTTATGCATTTTGATAATCTAAAAAGTGTTGGACACGAAGACAAGACAAGGAATGAACTTCAAAAGAATTACTCATTCTCTTTGTCCAAAATCAAGTTTACTGTGTCTATAACTTACCTGAGCTTTATCAGACTTCCAGTATTCAAGAAGGTACTTAAACTCGGATTCTGAAAAATATGAAGGCTTTTTTACCATTGGAAGTTCGTCATTGGCATAGGGCTCATAGTATTTTTTCTTCAACCAACACTTATACCTTCTCCAAGCATTTTGAATTGATTCAAAAACCCACTCTCTTCCATCATCATGAATGTCATATTTTGTCTACAGTTTGGCATACTTGAGTTAGAGAAAAAAATATTAAATATTATCAACTAACAATTGAAACAATGAAAACTTCAAACCTTTATATATGTCCACATATCCTCTTTTGTATTCAGTTTCTTCAAGTTATGTATATTCAGAGGACAAAAGGTTGAATTTCTTGCCAATGTACTAAGGAAACTTCCCAACTCTTTTACAGTTTTTTCAGTAGGACCAATGGGGTGGTTCAAATCATTTAGAACAACCAACTTGCGCTCACTCCGTCCATGTACATGTGGCATCTGTGTCCTTCCTCTTTTTCGCTTTACAATGGAAGAGCCTGCAATAGTTACGAACAAGAGATAATTACCAAATCACTAATGCTAATTGAAACTACGATTGAAATCTATATATTCTTGCCTCGTTTTTCTGATTGTTCAATTACTTCATGAGCGGCAGGATATTGCGACGTTTGCGGCACTTGTTCCAATACTACTTGTGCTGCAGAAGATGTAGAATGTTGCGACACTTGCTGCACTTGTTCCAATACTACTTGTGCTGCAGAAGATGTAGAATGTTGCAACACTTGCTGTATTTGTTCCTGTACTGCTTGTGCAGCAGAAGCTGTAGAACATTGCGACACTTGCTGCACTTGTTCCAGTACTACTTGTGCAGCAGAAGCTGTAGAGTGTAGTGTCGCTCGATGCATTTGTTCTTGCCCATTTGTTGCTACAGGAGAGCTAGAATCCAATGGTACTTGTTGTACTTGTTCTTGTTCTTTTTGTGGTACATGAGAGGTAAGTGGCAATGGACGCACTGGTTTTTGCACTTGAGATCCTAACCTTGGATGCTTTGGTTGTCTATTTGAAAAATTAGGTGGAACCACTCTTTTGGTTGTCAACAACGAAAACTTTTCTTTTGCCAAAGATGAAAGTGATCCAGCTGGAAGATACTGTGAGTTTGTTTCTTTTTTGTTTTTCCTAGTACTCACTTCTTGATTTATAGTCATCTCAAAACTGTCAAGTTAAGAAAAAAAAGATTAGCATAAGTATAAAAAAAAACTGGCAAGAACTGTTAAACCAGTGGATAAATCAGAAGTAGAAAGAACTGTAGGTTGTCAACTTAGGATTGCTGCAGTTTCTGGACAGTGTAATACAAGGCAGGAACAGTCTAACATTCAGCAAGTAGTAGGTGAAAAACTAGTGCAGAAATCAGCAGTAGCAGATGCACAATTTGGTATACTGATTCTACATCTATCACATCACACCTAAACTCAATAAGGATTGTTAACACCTCTAACTCTTTTGGTGTTTGGATAATGAACAATCACACATGTCACAGATGATACTGGAAAGATGGTGCAGCATCCTCAACATGAGGAAACACCAAAAAACAGTGCAAACAGAATAAAAAATCAGAATACTCCAAATAAGATAAGGCAAAGAATCACAATGGAACTCATTTACATCTACCCTCAATGAGAGCGAAGCTGTGGAAGGCACAAACATGACACTAGACTTCTACTGAAAAGCACACACGTGCAAGATGTAATACAAATGCAGAAAATGGCTACATATCGAGGCAATACTGTTCAAAATGCTGGAACTATTCAAAATGCTGCCAGATCTTAGTGCATACAAAAGGAAAGAAAGATGATACAAATTGGTGCAAAAACTAAACAAATGAACAGCTACCAAACTGACCTCCAACTCACAAAATTGACATCTCCTTTATAGTTCAATGGTAGCAGCAATCAATACAAGTTTTCAGTCCAAAACATTGATTTAAACCAAGTAGCAATGAACACTAAATTCAGCAGCGATACAAGGAAGCAGTTCAATATATCCGAAGAGGATAATCTTCAAAACAAGTATCAGATAATAAACATATTCCAAATGCAACAATAGCTCACATTCTTAGAGAAGGGAAAAGTTTAGCAGACTATATAGCAAACTATTCTCTAGATAATAGTCCATTGGAATGCTATAGTTTTGAGGATCTGGACGTACATGGTAGGAGATTGGTAAATAGCGATAAACTACAATGTCCATACGTAAGGGTGAAGGTAGCAAGAAAGTAGATATGGAAGAGGAAGTGCAAGCAAAGGAGAGGGTGAGAGCATGGGTGCAGACATATGTTCACCATATTCAAATCCATTTGGAAGAGAGTATGGTGAATCTTTGTTATACTAACCGAGTTTTCTTTTTTGCAGGAGCTGTTACTGTGTCTATGCCCTACTCGTTGGTGAAATTCCAGTTGGTGGTATTAGTGCATAACACTCATTCCACTGGAAAGAAACTAACGATAGGCACAAGCATAGGAGCAGGAAGTCTACTGCCCAGATCCTTATTGATGGGCAAGCAATTTTGGCAAACATGTATTGTAATAAATGAAGTGATTGGAAAGCATAAAAAGGTCGAGGCTAACACCTTATCAACACCAGCAGAAAGCCAATCACTCTCAGAAAAAAAAAGTGCAGCAGGAAATAACTTTTGGTGCTAGCAAAATGGGCACCAACACACAGATATGCAGCAGATGCAGAGATGAAGAAGAGAGTCACAACAGGATCAAGCTGAAGCAATTGAGGATGCTATCTACACATACAGGAAGTCAGGCAGATGGAAAACAGCAGCAGAAACAACACATATGCAAGGAAGGGCACATGGCCAACTGGAAGCTGCAAATACAAGGAACAGGCAGTGTGGACTTCAGTGAAAAAGCAGCAGTTTCGAATTGAAGGTGTGGGGATTATTTCCAAGTGTAAACGAAGGAAATCAATACCAATAGTTAGAAGAATACACAGGACACACATGGGAAAAAGAAGAACACATACTAGAAGCAATGCGACTATCACATGCAATATAGAAACGTGGAACTGGGCAGGTATTCAAACGAGCATACAAAGCTGTTTGATACAGGAGGACACAACAAGTGGACGCAGCTCAATTGAGTACAAAAAAGCTAAGGGAAAGGGACACACAAATGGAGAGAACCACATGGGTGACGGGCCAACATGGCGAACAAATTCGCAACAAGGAAGATCGAGGTTATAACTGGAATAGACTAGGTTGTATATTTAAGTCTAGATCAATTGTTAATGTCACTATGGGTCTCCTAAACCAAATAGAGACAATAGGAGGTATATAGAATACAAATTTTATGGTCTTACTTCTGGTAGGCAACATCGACTCTGCTTTACTCTATTATTTGGATATAAAAAACTAGCCCTAGGCGCTCAGCTTAGTGGAATTAAAAAAAAATATTCCAAAGGAATTCAGGACACAAAACCAAAGCTTTTATATTTTTCTTTTCTGAGTTTATGACTTGACAAATAAAGATAATAACAATGTGTACCTTTTAATAGATGCAAATCTGTTAACAGTGAAGTCGCAACTCTCCTCAATGATACACTAGCTTTCTTCAAATTGGTTTCTGAAAATCCTGTAAAATGGATCACAATTCAGAATTAAATTCTACAAAAACCAAATAAAAACTAATTGCAAAAAGTATAAACACGAATAATCATAAAAATATTTGTAAAAGGGAATTTATCACTCACTCAAAAAATATTAAAACAACAATAAGTAATATATTTAAAAGTTTAGAATATCATTCTTTTAGTTATCCGGCTCCATCAAATCCCAATCAGCATCATCAAACGTATTTTCATCTTCCTCTTCTTCTGATGTGTCTATATTTGTATCTTGTGAACATTGTGCATATGATGGAATATCTACGATATCAACAGGTACGTCTTCTCTTGACCATCTAACATCAACATCAAGTAATCCACTCGAGGAACCAATGTCATCGTTAGGTTCCCTCCAAAATGTGTCTTCTATGTTGGGACAATTCCCTTCCTCTAGATCATACAAATCAATAGGGTCCTTTTTCCTTGCATAATAAACATATTCCTCAATTGGATCTGCCACATAAAAAATTTGATAAACTTGAGATGCCAACACAAAAGAATCATCTGTACTGCATAATTTATTGAAGTACACCCGAGTTAACCCATAGTCATCTATTTCATTCTGATACCAAACACACCTAAATAGTACAACTCTAAAACAACTCCAATAATCAATTTCAATCATATCCTGAATAGCTCCATAATAGATAACCTCTCCATCGATAGGATTTTGGTCCCTCACTAGCAAAACTTCAGTTGTTGCCAATAAAGTCACCCCACTATTTTGAGTCTTTCCTGAAGAATCTCGTCCTAGGGTATGATATCGGTATCCATTAATGAAGTATGCAGTATATCTTTTGGCAACAACATTAGGCCCTTTAGCTAGCCACCGTAAATAATCGGGTTTTTCAATATTTTTAACTTTTTCTTTGAACCAGTTGCTGAATTTCCGACTATGATTCCTTGCTCTTACCCATGCATTTGATCTAATATGATTACCCATTAAATTTTTATGTTCCCTACAATAATGAATATTTTAAATTCAAGTGTTAAGCCTTCATAAATTGAGCTTAAAGTATCTTATAATTAGAAAATAAATAAAGTTTAAAATATAAATAAATATTATATAATTTATCTTACTTGATAAAATTTTCCACTAGTTCATCTCCAGTATTGAACAGAGCATATCGATGTGCTTCATAAGATAATTGTGAATCCATAAGAAAAGTCTTGCCTTTTTTGTTCTTCTTACCTCCAATTGGATGGCCAATCTTAGGGAATATAGGTGATAAATCTTGAGGGCATTCATCATCCTCAATTTGGTACCTACTGAATCTAGTTTTCACGCCATCATGTAGGTATCTCGAACAAAAAGTCAAGCACTCTTCGGCTAAAAACCCCTATGCTATTGACGCTTCCGGACAAGATCGATTACGAATAAATGCCTTTAACTTACATAGGTTCCTCTCAATAGAATACATCCAACGAAGATGTGTCGGACCCCCAAGCTTAATTTCATTCACTAGATGAATAGGCAAATGTGGCATTATATAAAAAAAAGTTGGAACAAAAATCCTTTCAAGTTGACAAGTTATTTTAGCAATTTCAGATTGCATTTTTTCAAGATCCCTTCTCATTACAACCTTACTACATATAGCTCTAAAGAAATCGCCCGACCTAATTAAGGTCAACGAAACATTCTTAGGCAATGATTTCCTAATTGCAAGCTGGAGTAAGTAATGCATTATAAAATGAGCATCATCACTTTTGTACCCTGATATTTTCATCTCCTTCACATGCACACTGTCTGATATATTCGAAGCACACCCTTTTGGTAATTTGGCATTTTTTATAACGGTGCAAAACAAGGTTTTCTCTTCTGGACTCATGGAGAAACAAGCTTGAGCTAAACTTACTGTTCCATTATCATCTTCTCTTGGTTGTAGCTCCTTTCGTATCCCCATTTCTTGCAAGTCATAGCGAGAATTTACATGATCCTTTGACTTTCCATCAATTTCTAAAAAAGTCCCAATCAAACTATCACATATGTTTTTCTCAATTTGCATCACATCAAGATTGTGCCTCAATTTGTTATGCACCAAATATGGCAATTCAAAAAAAAATAGATCTCTTTTTCCACGAACTCTTGTTATTACGAAGCCTTTTCTTTTTTTCCTTTCCAAAAACATTATTGAATTCAAGCAATTCTTCAAATACATCTACACCCGATAAAGAAGTAGGTGCAAATCTATGCTCCTCCTTACCATCAAATGACCTCTTATATTTTCGGAATGGATTATGAGGAGGCAAAAATCTTCGATGGCCCAAGTAACACATCTTATGACTATGTTTGAGATATTGAGAGTATGTGTCATAATTACAAACGGGGCATGCCAATCTACTATTTGTGCTCCATCCTGAAAGCATTGCTAATACTGGAAAATCACTAATTGTCCACAATAAAGCTGCACGCATTTGAAATGTTTGGTTTGTATCAGCATCATATGTTTCTATCCCGACTTCCCATAGTTCCTTCAGTTCTGCAATTAGTGGTTGTAGGTACACATCAATATCATTTCCAGGAGATGATGGACCTGGAATGATCATTGACAACATAATATATTCCGGCTTCATACAAATCCACGTCGATAAATTATAGTTCATCAACACAACAGGCCATGTGCTATGAGAAATGCTCATGGTTCTAAATGGAATAAAACCATCGCTTGAAAGACCCAGCCTAACATTACGTGATTCTCTAGCGATGTCCGGGTGCAAGAAATCAAAATCCTTCCAAGTTTCTCCATCAGCTGGATGCCTTAAATTCCCATCATTCGGTTGTTCATTAGCATGTCATTTCAGTGCAATAGCTGTTTCAGGACACATAAACATCCTTTGAAGCCTAGGCTTTAAAGGAAAGTACCTTAAAACCTTTGCAGGGATATTAGAATTTGCATTAGTACTCTTCCATCTTGAAGTCCCACAAACAAAACAAGTATCAGCCTTTGCATTGTCATTCCAAAATAGCATGCAATCATTAAGGCATGCATGTACTTTTTCATAATGAAAGCCCAAATATTTTATCATGTTTCTAGCCTTGTTAAACGACTCTGGTACTTGAGAAAAGGGAAATGCCTCTTTTATCAAGCCCAGCATGTCTGAAAATTCTACATTACTCCACCCATGCAAGGACTTAAGCAAGTATAGCCGAATGGTGAAACTTAGTTTAGTAAAACTTTCACACCCAAGATATAACTCTTGTTTTCCCTCATCAACCAATCTAAAAAATCTCTTTGCATCTTCAGATAGTCCCTCTTTCATCCTTCTTCATGCCTTGACTCACCCTCTATATTTCTAAATATATCATGAAGTAGTCCATCAATATAGTCACGCATGTCAAAATCATCATCATCATTGCATGGACTAGGTGGATTTGCCAAGGAAAATCCTTCACCGTGGAAAACCCATTTAGTATAACCAGCAACAAACCCATTTACTACCAAGTGATCCTCCACCACATTTCTATAATACAAATTGCGATTCATGCACTTTTTACAAGGACATAATATTCCATTTCCCTGGGAAGCTCGTTCAAATGCCTTATCAAAAAAATTATTTACTCCACGAATATACTCATCCGCCATCTTAGGAGATTCATCCAACTTTTATCTCCATAATCCATTTAATTCCTATAAGATATTAGTAAATCACCAAAGTTAAGATTTATGTTAAGCTAAGTTACAAAAAATTTAAAGAGAACTGATGTTATCAAATAAACCATGACCAAGTACTCTATTAATCTAGGATTCAAGGATGACAATTTAGTTCTCATCAATATATGTAATCTTTAAATCTTTACAAACTGTAAGTATTCTACAAGCAAATAAGATCATTTCACTGTAATGCATATGCATACAAAGGGTTTAACCAATAAACCATTTTTACAGATATAAAAATGATCTGAACAAATAAGATCTCAATTTAAATTACACAAATAATTTCCTGCTCACTTATTCCATAAGTAGCAACATAAAGATATAGCAATTAGAGTGTGTTTTTTGTAACTAGTTGAAAAGTTAACTTTAATGCTTCTTAGCGTATCCGAAAATTCAAGGAAAACTGAAAATTGCATCTCCGATGGAAAGCAGAGAAGAGAACAGGTTCATGTAGTTAATCTGTTAAAGAAATGACTTCAACAATTGGGAAAAACTTAACATGCTTCCAAACAATTAGAACAAACTACTTCTACTCTATAGTATAGTATTTAATTACTTAAGCTAGAACAACAAATTTTCTCAACCTGATACATATCACAAATAAATGACTAAGGATACAAAAGGCAGACTCAATGTAAACCTATACAAATCTTTCAAACACCAGATTAATTATATGAACACTACTACCTATATCCCATTTATATGTGCTCATATATCACAAAGAAACTTTCTATAACAATTAGATCTTAACTGCAAGCATTCATTATTTGTTAGTATCAAATTTAGTAGTACTATAAATACTATAAGCATGACCGAATAGAGAGATGTCACTGACAACTTGTTTCAAACGACCTATACTTTAAACAAATGCGTAAGATTTCATATATCAGACTCGAAAGAACATATAGAATTTATATAGTTAGTTAACATCAAGACTTCACTGAATTCCTAATACATAGCATCTAATTAAATAGACGTGATGATAACTACTGCCTTAATCAGTTTTAAATCTCATGGAGCAGATCCTATACTTTTATAATAATTCTTATAAGTTCTAACACTAGAGTCTTAACAATCTTAAAGGAGATAATCAGAACGTAGTTGTTAATACATATGGACATGTTATCAATTGACACTTTAGTTTAAAAATGCCGAAGTTCTAAACGCGATTTCTGATATATTGACAACTACTAATATACTTAACTCATGATTCCTAACAAACAACGATTACATTTGGTAGATTAGTTAGTAATTCCTACTAGAAAAAGTAGTAAATATTTGGTAGATTAGTTAGTATGTGCGCAAGCCAGAATAGTGTCTTGATTAGAATCTTACATGGGAAATATACTTATAGATGGAATTTGGATAATTTATAAGGCAAGTTTTTCAAAAACATAAATATCAAACAGATACAACTTCAAAACTTGACAAAATATTGGTTGAAAACATTTTCACCTTATTTTCGCTGCAACGGCAACCTAAACATCCTGAAGTTAGTTTTCAGATGTGATTTGATAGAGAATGCTATTAACTGAGAGACAAAAGTGAATATGTTACTTTTGTCCTGACTATAATACAACAAGTCGGTAATTTAAGGGCAAGAACCAACTCTAGGCAATAATAGCATTCAGAACAAAGGTGGATATTTGAACAAACACATTGAACAAAAGTTTGGAAAATATTATCTCTTCAAAAATATTCAAACATTGCTATCATGGAACACACATATACAAGAGAAAAAGAAGGCTGAAAATTTTACTAGTATATCTTGTAAGAAAATAAGAACTTACAATTTCTTCAGCTAGCAATTTCTCACAGTGTGCCTTTTAAGAAAATAATTTCTCGCGATTGAAGCAACTAAGAAACTAATTATGTGAACACGCTCAAGGACTCAATCTTTTCCGGTGAATCTGCCAACAGAAGAGTCGCTTCTAATTGTAGTCACCGAATAAATCAAAGACTCTCATAAAGAAAATGCATATAAAGTTAAAATAAAAAAGTAAGACCACCAATTTGTGTGCATACAAACGAAAATCACAAAGAAAATTGAAAAACTGAAACTAGCCTAAAATAGAAAAACTTACGCTGATGGTAGAAAGAGATCCCAAACTTTTTGTCTGCGCAAATACACTTTGCAAATACACTTTGCAAAATCACAACTACTATTTTATCATTGATTTTGCACGATTCTGCCCACTTTGTGGGTCTATTGGGTATTTAACCACCACTTTGCATGCATACAAACAAAAATCACAAAGAAAATTGAAAAAACTGAAACTACCCTAAAATAGGAAAACTTATGATGATGGTAGAAAGAGATCCCAAACTTTTTGTCTGTGCAAATACACTTTGCAAAATCACAACTATTTTCTCACTGCATTTGCACGATTCTGCCCACTTTGTGAATCTATTGGGTATTTAATTTTACAAACCTAAATTCCACCCATGGCTAAGAAACCTTATTGCAGTGTTTGGGAGTGAGAGAGAGAGGGGGGGAGAGAAAATTTGGGAGTGAAATTGGGAGGAGACGAAATTGGGAGATGAAATTGGGAACTACTAGCATAGGTAATTAGGTCTGATAGCGTGCTGATAGCGTAACTTAGGGAAATAAGAGTAAAAAGATTAGTAAGAAAAAGATTTTGGCGGGTTTGGCAAAATAGAAGAGGGAAAATATGGAGGGAACCCAAACCCGTCCCCATAGGTAATTTTTCCCCAACACCGCGCCAATAGATACAAATATTGCAACGCTTGTAACAACCGTTGCAATAGTATGATCTATGGCAACAGGTTAATTATTAAGGGGTCGCGAAATCCTCCAATCCTTATGGCAACGGTTTAAACCGTTGCTATATATAGTATATGGCAACAGTTCTGTTACCATTGCATAACTTTTCGTTGCCACAGGCCTATTTCTAGTAGTGTCAAAACTTGACCTCATGATAATGAATGACATCAACGCGTTTATTAGAGCCTATTCATAATTAATAAATGGTACGACCATTTATTAACAAGATTATCGGGCGGTTACCTAATTTGACAACTAAGGCCACGACCTGGCCGTCCTTATGAGGGCGTCCCCTCTATGTGGTCCCAGTCCCTAGGGGCCAGCTGGCAAATTTCCTAACTATAAATACTAATAGAAAGAACCCAAAAGGGGGGGGGGGCTGCTTCTTCTTCTTCTTCTTCTTCATATCTCTTTCTAAAAGAAGAGAGAATATAGCATTGTAAGGCTCTGAACCTCTCACTGGAGAGGCAGACCAAACAAACATCATTAATAAAATATCTTCATCCTCCTCGCTTTAATCTATAACCGTTGTCTCTTATATTTTATTCTTTTGGTCTTTAGATTTATTACGATCTACTATGGTTGGCCCTCCATTTATTTTGATTGTTTTATGCTTCTAAAGTAAAGGAAAACTTTGAGCTAAACAATTTGGCGCCTTCCATGGGGATTTCATAGCAGAATCACGTAGTTTATCCTTAGATCGAAAAAGGAAAATGAACAATCCAGCTCGAACGAGCCCAAACGGCATATCGGATCATAGGAAGTCAAAAACCTCGAGATGAGCTTGCTTCCACATCCCCGCGTCTCCGAGCAAAAGGAAGAAGAAGAAGAAGAAGAAGAAGAAGCAGACCCCCCATCCCTATGAGGAAAATAGACCTAAGGTACCTCACCCCCTTTCCACACGGGATCTTGCCAAAAGAGAGGACAACATGAAAGCATCTCTCCAACCGAGATCTGTAATGGGGTGACCCACGCGAGCCAGTCAAAAAGGCCACATGCGTAAGTTGGGCAAGATCTAAAACGAGAAGCAAATCCCAACCCCCAGCACGAAGCGGGTTATGTGGGAAAAATCACAAAGGTTCAACTACGGTTGAACGTCAGCCCGGGCTATGCGCCTTCACTCAAAAGTTCAACTACGGCCGAACTGGGACTCAGGCTATATGCCTTCGACTTCAAATATTACAAAAGTTCAACTACGGTTGAACGGAAATTAAGGCTATGCGCCTTCAGTTCAGGCTACATGCCTTCAGTTCAGGCTATATGCCCTCAGTTCAGGCTATGAGCCTTCGACTCAGGCTACGCGCCTTCAAATATTACAATGTTTCAACTATGGTTGAACGGAAGTGCAGGCTATGCACCATCAGTTCAGGCTATGTGTCTTCAGTTTAGGCTACGCGCCTTCGACTCAGGCTACACGCCTTCAAATATCACAATGTTTCAACTACGGTTGAACGGCAATTCAGGCTATGCGCCTTCAGTTCAGGCTATGTGCCTTCAGTTCAGGCTATGCGCCTTTGACTCAGGCTATGTGCCTTAAAATATCACAATGTTTCAACTACGGCTGAATGGCAGTTTAGGCTATGCGCCTTCAGTTCAAGCTATGTGCCTTCAGTTCAGGCTATGCGCCTTCAAATATCACAATGTTTCTACTACAGTTGAACGGCAATTCAAGCTACGTGCCTTAAAAAATTACAAAAGTTCAACTACGGTTGAACGAAAACTCAGGCTATGCGCCTTCAGATATTACAAAGGTTCAACTACGGTTGAACATCTATTCAGGCTACGCGCCTTCAAAAATTACAAAAGTTCAACTACGGTTGAACGACAACCCAGGATATGCGCTTTCAAGTATCACAAGGGTCCAACTGCGAATTGGACCAGAACTCAGGCCAGTGCCCCCGCCAGTACGAACTATAAAAGAATTCAGTCATGAGTAAAACCATAACTCAGGCTACACGCCTCTGTCACAAAAGATGCAAGCTCAACCACGAACGAATCAAAGCCAAGACACACGCCCCCAAGGCTATAAGTCGGGCCGCAATGAGACGAGAACAAGCGCCCCCGAAGGTCTAACCATCTATACCAAATTTCCTTAAGGAAAGGAATAAATTTGACAATGGTAGAAATCACCTAACCGGTTGAGACTATTAACATGCTCACTAGAAAAACTCTAAGGCAAGGCCCTTCCAAACAAGCACAAAAAAAGAGGAATAAGGTGTATTCGATACAAAACAAACATAAAGGAAGAAAGCCACATATATTTACAATATTTACACGGTGTTATCCCCAATTACATTGGCCCTAGGCCGGCAAAGAAACAGAGAACAAAAACTAAGCAAACATTACAAATTTTTTCATTTGTTCACTCGGCACCCCCAGCGCCCCCTTCAGCATTATCAGCGCCCTCGGTGCCATCATCGCCCCCGGGCGTAGACGGGTCAAAACCGCAGTCGAGGCGGGGTTCAAGAGCCTTTTGGCGTGCCTCCTCAGAAGTGCCCTCAGACACAATGTCGGTTTCCCACAACCGCCTGTACACATCGAGCTGGGCCTCGGCATACGTCCAAAGCTCACGAGCAAGACCAAAAGAAGCGGCCTGGTCCTTGAGGCGCTGGTTCTCGGCCTCCAAGGTCGCAATCCGGTCTGCTGCAGCACGGGCATCCCGCTCACAGACGGTAATACGCCCCTCCAATGACTGCTCTCAAAATGTAGCGGCGACCCTCTCTAATCCACACTCCCTTTCCTAGGCAGGATTGGTCGCCTGCAGTGCTTCAACCCTCGCCAGGGCATCCCCTGCCTGCCTCCTTGAAGTGGCAGCCTCAGAATCTAGGGCAGCCACCTGCCTGGTATAAGCCTTAGCAGCCTCCGCCGCTGCAGCCAGATTCTGGCGCTCAGTCTCAGCAGCCGCCCTTCTCTCAACATCCACCCCTTTGTTCGCTTGGCGGAGCTACTATTCTCGAAAGTGGTTACCCTGCTGAGGGTTTGTTGCATATGAAGCTCCCTCTGTGCTAGCTCTTCTACCAGCTCCCGGTTCCCCGAGTCATTCCTTATGCGCTCACGCAAGCCACGGCACCGGTCACGGTAGCGGTGGTACTTCCCCAACAGCCATGAAAAAATCGCTGAATGTACGTTAGCCCGCCTAATGATCTCCATGTCACGACCCCAAACCCGGTCGTGATGGCGCCCTGCCGCGAGGCTGGGAAAGCCCGACCAAACCACAACCAAGAATGGCATTCCAGCCAAAAAGAAACAATATAAGATAACACTGTGAATGTAATATGAAACTCCCAACCAGGGATAGACAATACCACTGAAAACATAGCTGGTCAAGAACAATAATTCTCCCAAGAACCGAAGAGTCACGAGTACAGAGCCTCTAATAAAATAAGATACAGGTCTGAAAGGAAGTAATACAAAAGTCTTACAGAATAGCAAAAGAAACAACTACTAGAGACAGAGTAGGTGGACCTGCGGACGCTGGGCAGCTACCTCAATACTCTGAACAACTCCAAAATATCAACAGTAGCAGCACTAGGTCTCGGGAGCACCGGAATCTCCACACAAGGTGCAGGGAATATGGGGTTAGTCTACCAAGTCAGCGAGTAATAAGCATGTATAAAAACCCGAAGATAAGAAAACACGAAATAACACAAAATAAAGCTATCTAGAAATTTTATGCAGTACCAGCCTCAGAGATATACAGAATAAGCAACAATAAATAAATGCATGAGATGCAATGCAATGCATGAACACTGTGGAACGTGCAGCCCGATCCATATGGGTACCCGCGCTCACTGTGGGGGTTCAGACTCCGGAGAGGCTCCTATAGCCCAAGCGCCATATCATACAGTGCCAATAGTTACCAGTGTTTCCATCATAATACACAGTGTCCTTAGTTACCACCGTTTTCATTATAATACGCGGTGTCCTTAGTTACCACCGTTTCTATGTAAAATACACAGTGTCCTTAGTTATCACCGTTTTCATTTAAAATAATATACAATCCAATAATAGCGAGATAGTGCTCGTTAGCCCGAAATATCATTTAAAAACCATTTGGGTTTTCTAAACGTATAAATATGGCTGAGTTTGCAAAAATAGTATTTAAACCTGGACTGATATCAAATAATATGCAATTTATGACAAGTCTGAGATAACGATCCCTGAAGGATCCTACAAGTCGGCACAAGGCCCCAAACATGGCATCAAGCCCAAATATCATCAATATAGTATGCGAAGCAATCGCCAACATAGTACAATATATCCCTCGTATTGGACTGAGTCACAATTCCCAACATATACGACCCCGGACTAGCCATGGAGTGCGTGTCTAGCCTCATAATAGGGTCACAGTGTGATATACCGGGGTTTCAAACCCTCGGGTCATCATCTACACCCATTACTCACCTCAAGACTGCCAAAAGTCTACTCCGCGATGCCATTGCCTTTCAAATTTGCGTCCTCACGTGAAGAATCTGCCCAAAAATCACACAAACATCGATGAAGTTTGATTTCTAAAAGACGGGGTTGTAATCCATATATATATATATATATATATATATATATATATATATATATATATATATATATATATATATATATATATATATCTGAAATTCGTACATTAATGCTACTACAATGATCCAATACAGTAATGTAACTTCAATATACAATACAACATTCAATAGGGCCAATATTGGTAGTAAACTCCATAACTTATGCCATTTAGGCATATTATTAAACACCTCGCAGGCATAGATATTTACACCTCCTAACTCTATTATTGGTTCATCCAACTATCACCAATTAACCAACAAATTCGCTCCACCATCATTCCTAACCAATTTATAACTTCCAACCACATGTGTACGACCATTCATTCATACTCAACCACAAATCTCCCTAATTAAACCATCTCACAATCTCTACAACCAACACAACCTAGGTTAGACACTTATGGTTTTCCATCATCATCCCATGAGCTCAAATGTATATATCATACATAAATAATCATCATAGAGTAGTTAGAGGTGATAGATATACCTCTGGTAGTAAGAATCTTGTGAATCCAAATTGTAGTGTTCTTGAATCACTTTGGGGATTTGAGTGAAATCTAGGGATTTTCATGATCAATCCATGTTAATAAAAGTGTTTAGGAATAGTAATCAACTCAAAGTACTCCAAAAGTCTTACCTTAGGAGTGGAATTGGTTGCCTTGATCGATTTGGGGGTGTAGAGGAAGCCCTAGGGTTGATAAATGACTCGTTTACAGTCTTATGGAGTATTTAGACGCCTGAAACTAGCGCTCCAGTGCATAACCAGCGCATGACCCGTGTTAGTGAGGCAGAAGAAAACCCCATTAGCGCAGGTTATGCGTTCCCGCGTTAAGGGTTGAGCTACTGACATATGCCTAGTAAATGATCATAACGTTTTAAATACACCTCCAAATGATGCACGGTTTGTTGCTTTGGAAACTATACTCAAAGAGCTTTAATTTGATGGGTAGATACTCACAAAAGTTTTTATATACCCGGAGATATGGTCGTTCAAAGTGAGGTTATGTGCACACTTATTTACAGGTTCCGTCTATTATGAAATTTTCTAACTTCGAAGCCCATTAGTCATCCGAAATCACCCCGAGGCCCCCGGGACCTCAATCAAATACTTCAACATAACCCATAACATTATTATAACTTGTTCCATTCAACAAAACGCCTCAAACAACACCAAAACCATCAAATTACATCAAATTCTCTCTTAAGTTCTTCCGAACTTCCAAAATACGTATTTGATAAAACAACCCGACCAAATCACCTCCGAATGATATGAAATTTTGTGCAAACATCCAAAATCACTTAATGAAGCTACATAAATTCTCGAAATTTCATTCCGACCTCAGATCAAAATCTCGCTTACCCACCGGATTTCGCCAAAATCCTAACTTCACCAAAATAGGCTAACTTTCACACCGGGCCTCGAAATTCACTCCCGATTCCTCCTCTAAGTCCCAAATCATCCCCCAAAACTAGTCGAACCATTGGAAATCCGTTCCAAGCCCTCTAATTCACAAGTCAACGTTCGGTTGACTTTTCCAACTTAAGCCTTCCTAAAGAGACTAAGTATCTCATTTCTTATCAAAACCATTCCAAAACACTTCAAATTCATCAAACACATATAATTAAATACGGGGAAGCATAGAACAAGGAAAACGGGATGGAAACACATGAGACGACGGGTCGGGTCGTCACATCCTCCCCAACTTAAACAAACACTCGTCCTCGAGCGTACCCGGAGCTATGCTAGAAGCAATCCAATAGCTAAATGACCTTACCAGGCATATGCGCAAGGTGATCCCACGTCACCCTAACTCACATAGGTACCAATAATACAACACAGCTGAAATTTCACAATCTACCTGGCCCATAAACCGTAGACCCTCACTGCACTTTCCGAAATCATACACAAGATCGGACCCCACATCTATACTCAGAATTAACCTGAACCAGCTGTAATAACCCACACCTGAAACCTCAGGTGAATTCATACAATATACCACACATTCCAACACTCGAACGATAGTCTTTATTCACAGCTGTTGCCCACAGTACTCAATTACCAATAGAAAACCTCTTATTTAGCTAAAGTCTCATTCCAACACTTTCGTATATTGCCAATGTTAACTAAAACACATAACGAACTATAGCAGTTCTTCAGATCAACCAATCATGAAGTCACTTCCATGTTGACTATCACCACAACAGATTTTCGAGCCAAACCTCGATATTATCCTTCTAACCAGCTGAAATCAAATCTGTTCATATTCATTAATGACCTCAATGATCACCTCAAATCTAACACACCACTTCTGGTGATATGATAACTCAATACAGACCTAAGCCACAATTGTATAGTACACGCGCCATTAAGAAACAGTCTACACATACTCAAATCAGGGTAAATGACTCAACCTAAAGAGTTATACCTCAAGCTCTTCAATACCTTTACAAAACCAAGCTGAGACCCAGTCACACATCATAGGAATAGAGTATCTGAATCTTCCTCTAAAGGTCATAACCTCATGTGGCCTCGCCACAACGCGCGATCCTATCCCAACACTGTTACACAGGAAGCACCTTATGTTACCATGCTCAAAGTAGACATCCATGCACAGATCGACACGTGAAACCAAAACCACCCATCACACTCACGGTGAAACAAGTAATATACACCATTCAGTCTTGGAAGGACACAACCGACGCGCTATTTGCCAAACGACTCTCAATACGAACTTCCCTCGGAAGCCAGGAAGCAAGGAATACAAAGCAACACATGGAAAGCTTTTCTCAAAATCACAGTGTTGCGGCGCGCAACCCGACCCAGATAACATACTCGTGGAGGTGTGCTACCAGATCCGGAAAACATACCCGTGAGGGCGTGCCACCCGATCCACACAATTACCTCACCTACGGAGGCGCACATCGAGCCAAATTTGTTCATAATAGCAAAATACCATCATCGATCGTAAGCAAGTTGAGTGCATAAAGATATCTATTTTAGCATTGTAAGCTGCAAAATTCTACTTCCACTACTATGACTCATGACTAAGCCATACGATATGGTGCTCGGCACCAAATAATTACCGAAATTCGCAGTCTCGCCCGGCGACATGCCCGGCCACAAGGACGTATCTGAGAAGTCCCTCAATACCGAAACTGAAATCAATGGTAGAAACCTTTATACTGATATCTGCCTCGCAGGCCTAATTAAGGAACACAATCCCTTCCAGCCGACCGCTAGTCTCTTGAACACAACCATCCAGCTAGAACATAGTCCGATACACCCCGCCACACAACCTGTGGCATTTCCCAACATGACTCATAGCACAATCGTTTAGAATAATCCAACACTGAGACAATCACTCTACTTCCCCATATCATATCCAGAATTTAATATACTAAGCAAGGAAAGATCCGCTTGGCTCCCAAGTCCCAAAAGCCGCTAACAGTACCAATACCACATCAACGATCCACAACCACTACATAGAATGTACCAGAGAACTCTCAGTCTCCGACTACTCATAACACGCGAAACACTGTACCTGATCCCAATTTCCTCAGCACTAATATATATTGCACCTCAAGTACCCAGTTATCCCATGAGAGATATTTTAAAACTTCCATGTGCTATTAAACAACTCAGATATCCGCAATCGATCCCATAAGAGAATGGCGTAACACTACTGATGTATCATTTGTGGGATTACCCTCTTTTCGAAACATATGCCATCGTCAAATCACTTCTAATTAACAATACAATTTCCATGATTACCTGAAGCTACTCATTACCTAAGATATAGCCAAATCTACTATACCTGTCAGAACTGAACCGAAACCTCGGACACGCCCATCTCGGTCCCTTTACAACATACCACATATACCATATCCTCCAAGGATAACACGAGAACTTTCATCTCGCCGCAGACATCGATGCACTCAACTAGTCTAGAACTTTCACTGATCCCATTCAGAAGAAAAATTGTTATACACTCCATGCTCTGCATGTTCATAGAAAATATGCATCTCTAACCCATGATGAACTCAACAAGAATTCTCTCCCAATTCTATTTGCACAAGCTAAACTATCAAGGGCAGAATCCCTCTACCTGAACCAAGCTAAACAGTCTTTCAGTACTCAGGGGTTTTGCTGCCCAACGCTTGTAAGAACCCATTACCTCGAACACATACCAACGATTGATCATATCTTTACCATACCGAATCGGTCCCCTAACAAGTTACTTTATTTGTCTAGATTTCCACCTGATTCATTTTCAACTTGATATACTCTCTTGTTGTAGCACCACAATGCCTCAACCCAGGCTCACTATGCGAAATCCAAACACCAGAACACACTGCCTGAGACCCATTGGCCAATGAATACTTCCTCAAACATTCTCAGAAATACCACTTTCCACAGTACCATACCTGAAAAACTTCCTGCGATTCTGAATTAGTTGCCATTGCTTCCCAAGTACTGATGCATAGAACTTGTAATCAACATACAAAAAAACACCACAAGCCTTGACCTGTTCTAATGAAAATGCTGACTTTGTCACATAATCAACCTTAAAATAAATGAGTGATACATATTGAAACCTGAACACATCAAAACCATTCTCAACAGTCGTCCACTCTTATAAACGATGCAAATCACTTGACTTAACGAATTGAACCACTCGTGCCTTATCAGCAGTCTGACACCATAGGGCGTGATCTCTTTCCGATACAACCAAACAACTTCCTTCTCTTTATACTAAGCATCCTTTACCAATACTCAAGACATTCTCTTATTTTCTCAGACCTACGAAGCACCATAAAACCTTTTGGCAAAAAGTTTTTGCTTCACTTGTGCCACCCTAGGCTAACTTTCTGCCACCAGAACTGATTCACCCGCATGCATCAAATCGGAACTAACATAGTACATAACCGTACAACCAGCTCATCAACATCAACCTCCCCAACTTAGATTGAAGCCATATATATCACAACACATATACTCTATTGATGTCGTAATATCATGGTGAGATTAAAATTACTCTCTCATAAGCTTGTGGAAACACGAATCATAAAAAATTCTAACCCTTCTGCAATTTGTTTTGCATTCATTCACACAACCATTAAGCCCACTTTTTTAGGCGACAAATTTTTTACTAAGTCCTAAATTTTTCAAAAATTTCGGAAGAGTTTCCTTTGTAATAGAGCCTATCTACCTGCCAGAGAATCACCAAAACCATCCTAACAACACGTCCACAGCTTGACAAAACATCACAATGTATATCAACAACATTAATCTCAATGCTACATGTATTATATTATGAAAATTGATACCTGAACATGTGTGTCACCTGCCCGAATCATAACATATAGAAAATGCCTTTTAATTACTCATAAGATCTTCTAACATACACATAGCGATCATACCACTTCAAAATAATGTGCAGGAGATACCCATATGTTTGCTTCAGTATAATATTTTAGTATATCATCCACCGACATACACCTCACGCAATCAGTGTTGGTCTTTCTGGGCCTGGACACATACCACAACACGCAATTTACTTCACCCCCAGCTCGAAGACTCGAAAAGGTTCTCCATGCGCCCATAACTCGGGCCACATCTCTATTTCACAATGAGAATCAAACATTTAATGGTTTGTCCACCACCTAGCAGACCTTCTTCAACACTTCCAAGTCATATGGACACATTAGAAAGCACCAACATACTCAACACGTAGCTATGCAGTCGCCATCACAATAATTAGGGACAATACTGAACTTATAAGCTCATAACACTAGCTCACTCAATCAGCACCTTGGTGCTCAAGCAATAGACAGAGATTCGGCCTCAAGTCCTCCAGATTGGCCCAACATCAACTCATAGGAATCATAATTTGCCCCTCGATCGGGGAACTACCATCCATCAAGGCACATATAATACTAGGCGCTCACGGGCGCATACAAACGTGAGGAAGGAATTTCAAGAGTCATATCCCAAGCTGAATCAAGTACGCACGATAAGAATTCCAAGATGTGAAGTTTTTCCTAATGGTTCTGTAGCCTCCCGAGGATAGATACGGACGTCTACATACCGATCCGCGAGACTCAACTAAAGCGGCTCATAACTCGTGACGCCTAGAAACCTAGGCTCTAATACCAACTTGTCACGACCCCAAACCCGGTCGTGTTGGCGCCCTGCTACGAGGCTAGCCAAGCCTGACCAAACCACAACTAAGAACGACATTCCAGCCAAAAGAAACAATTTAAGATAACACATCGAATTTAATATGAAACTCCCAACCAGGGATAGACAATACCATTGAAAACATAGCTGAGCAAGAACAATAATTCTCCAAAAAATCGAGGAGTCACGAGTACAGAGCCTTTAATAAAATAAGATACATGTCTGAACGGAAGTAATACAAAAGTCTGACAGAATAGCAAAAGAAACAGTTTATAGAGACAGAGTAGGTGGTCCTGCGGACGATGGGCAGCTACCTCAATACTGTGAACAACTCCGGAAAAATCAACAGTAGCAACACTAGGTCTCGGGAGCACCGAAATCTGCACACAAGGTGCAGGGAGTATGGGGTAAGTCTACCAACTCAGCGAGTAATAAGCATGTATAAAAACCCGAAGATAAGAAAACACGAAATAACACAAAATAAAGCTATCTAGCTGTTCATGATATATAATAATATGCAATTCATGACAATTCTGAGATAACGATCCTTGAAGGATCCTACAAGTTGGCACAAGGCCCCAGACATGGCATCAAGCCCAAATATCATCATAATAGTATGCGAAGCAATCGCCAACATTGTATAATATACCCCTCGGATTGGACCGAGTCACAATTCCCAACATATACGACCCCGCACTAGCCATGGTGTGCGTTTCTAGCCTCATAATAGTGTCACAATGTGATACACCGAGGTTTCAAACTCTCGGGTCATCATCTACACACATTACTCACCTCAACGCGGCCAAAAGTCTACTCCGTGATGCCTTTGACTTTCAAATTTGCTTCCTCACGTGAAGAATCTGCCCAAAAATCACACAAACATCGATGAAGTTTGATTTCGAAAAGACGGGGTTGTAATCCATATATATATATATATATATATATATATATATCTTAAATTCATCATTTAATGCTACTACAATGATCCAATACAGTTATGTAACTTCAATATACAATACAACATTCAATAGGGCCAATATTGGTAGTAAACTCCATAACTTATGCCATTTAGGCATATTATCAAACACCTCGCAGGCATAGATGTTTACACCTCCTAACTCTATTATTGGTTCATCGAACTATCACAAATTAACCAACAAATTCGCTCCACCATCATTCCTAACCAATTTATAACTTCCAACCACATCTGTACGACCATTCGTTCATACTCAACCACAAATCTCCCTAATTAAACCATTTCACAATCTCTACAACCAACACAACCTAGGTTAGGCACTTATGGTTTTCCATCATCATCCCATGAGCTCAAATGTATATATCATACATAAATAATCATCATAGAGTAGTTAGAGATGATAGATATACCTCTTGTAGTAAGAATCTTGTGAATCCAAATTGTAGTGTTCTTGAATCACTTTGGGGATTTGAGTGAAATCTAGGGATTTTCAAGATCAATCCATGTTAATAAAAGTGTTTAGGAGTAGTAATCAACTCAAAATACTCCAAAAGTCTTACCTTAGGAGTGGAATTGGTTGCCTTGATCGATTTGGGGGTGTAGAGGAAGCCCTAGGTTTGATAAATGACTCGTTTACAGTCTTAAGAAGTATTTAGACGCATGACACTAGCGCTCCAGTGCATAACCAGCTCATGACCCGTTCTAGTGAGGCAGAAGAAAACCCCATTAGTGCAGGTTATGCGTTCCCGCGCTAAGGGTCGCGCTACTGACATATGCCTAGTAAAATGATTATAACGTTTTAAATACACCTCCAAATGATGCATGGTTTGTTGCGTTGGAAACTATACTCAAAGAGCTTTAATTTGATAGGTAGATACTCACACAAGTCCTCTATAACTGGAGATATGGTCGTTCAAAGTTAGGTCATGTGCACGCTTATTAACAGATTCCGTTTATTATGAAATTTTCTAACATCAAAAGTTCCCGTTAGATATCCAAAATCACCCTGAGGCCCCCGGGACCTCAATCAAACACGTCAACATAACCCAAAACATTATTATAACTTGTTCGATTCAAAAAAATTCCTCAAACAACACCAAAACCATGAAATTACATCAAATTCTCTCCTAAGTTTTTCCGAACTTCCAAAATACGTATTTGATCAAAAAACCCAACCAAATCACTTCCGAATGATATGAAATTTTTTGCACACATCCCAAATCACATAATGAAGCTAAAGAAATTCTCGGATTTCATTCCGACCCTCATATCAGAATCTCGCAAACCCACAGGATTTCGCCAAAATCCTAACTTCGCCATAATAGGATAACTTTCACAACGGGCCTCGAAATTCACTTGAGATTCCTCTCCTAAGTCCCAAATCATTCCCCGAAACTAGTCGAACCATCGAAAATCCGTTCCGACCCCTCTAACTCACAAGTCAACATTCGGTTGACTTTTCCAATTTAAGCCTTCCTTAAAGAGACTAAGTATCTCATTTCTTATCAAAACTATTCCGAAACACTTCAAATTCATCAAACACATAAAATGAAGTACGGGGAAGAATAAATCAAGGAAAACGGGATGGAAACACATGAGACGATGGGTCGGGTCATCACACTCCACCTCTAGCAAAAATGTCTACAACGAACGAGTGACCGTTAACAAGAGAAGACATGCTAAGAAAGAAAACAAACCAAAGTTTTGCACGTACCTTTATACTCAGGGCGACCACCTCGCCCATCAATCCAACGTCCAAAATAACCCTCACAGACGTGCTCTCCGCTTTCGAGCACAAAACCCCGAACATCGTCACCAGATTCTCCTCCTCGAGCAGTAGGTTCAGGCTGTTTGGATTCTCCAGGTAACGATAATCCCCCTCGGCCTGCACGGCTGAGCGGGTACAACCCTCCTGAGCAAGACGGAAGTCCTCGGGATCCATATCGGACTCCGAATCATCCCCCTCTCCTGAAATGCCCCTTCCTTCCTCCGCCTTGGAAGTTGAGGCTTCCGCCGCCCCAGACGTTGAAGTGCCCGCATTCGCCGTAACGTTGGCGCCTGCGTATACGCCAAAATAGCTGCCGAGGAACTGCCTTCCCTCGAAGCAGCAGGAATAGAAACTTGAATAGCCAAAGCGACTGTGTCACCTTGGCCTGAGCCAACCGGGGCAACCCCCACTGAGCACTCACCCTCTTGGGTAAGGTCCGATGCGCCCCCTCCTCCGCCGATGGTGAAGAATCTAAACTAATCACCACCAGGAGAGCAGGGGTGAACGCCACCCTGCGCCGAGCCAGCGACCTACTCTTTTCCTATTTATTTCCATTCGACGATCGCTCCGCCCTGGAACGCACCACCCCTAGAGACTCCTCAACTTGGGGCACGGGCCATACCGGAGAGTGTGCAGCTGAAGACTCCACCGAAGTCGCCCTCAGAACCGGATGAGGCGCCGACATTTTGACCACTCGGGCAATTGCCCCTGGCCTGCGAAAGTAAGATGAGGAGCCCTCCTGCGCCGTGGTCATTCTGACCAGCCAAAGAAGAAGGGTTAGGCCAGAGGAACTAAGGACTATGAAGAAAGAACAATAAATAACAAATCAGATTCTTACCAGCAGCCGGCCTACGGCCATGGACCTCCCAGAATGACGCCCGCGTGCGAATCCCCGTTGTAAGAGGGAGCAAGACCTCAACAATGCCTGAAATTAGCACCGGTGGCGCACCTCCCGCTACGGAACAAAAACAAGATCATTACGTACAAACATAAAGCAGAATTCTTAGCCCAAGAGAAACCAAGGCCAGCATAAAATAAACTTACGTGCATGGTTCCACTCCCCCCGGAAGTCAGTGGCGCAAGCCACCAGGTGCTCGGTCTTGATGTAGAAGAAATACTCGAAAGGACGGGTAGCGACCTCGTCATCAAGCTCCGTTGTTAAGCCGTCGGTCCCACGAGGGACCAACCGAATCACAGTGCCACGTACCCTCTGAGGAGCGTACAAAGTCAAAACGTGCCCAAGTGTAACTTTCCTCCGTGCCAACTCCGCATATTTAAACAGCATCGCCAATAATTTGCAGCAAGAGGGGACGAGCTGACCAGGGCACACCCTTTAGTAGCGGCAAAAATCCACCACCAACATGGGGAGAGGAAGCCTAAATCCCAGCCTGAAAGGGTAGGCATAGAAGACGCAGCAACCTCGGTGTTCGACGTGCACCCTGTCGCCGCTCCTGGCCAGGACGATGTCGGCAAAGTGTGGAATAACACATTGCTCCCTCAGTTGAGCAATGCCGAGTTCACCCATGAAAGAGGCCTCGCCACTTGATCTTCTCCCTCGGGGTCGGTAATAATCGGTCGCCAGACCGCCAGGCAGGGAAAGAACGTCGGTCACCGAGGGAACCGATCAACAGTCGGCGAATCAGTGGCTCCCACCACCGTAAATGGACCCTCTGTCACCGCAACCTCCCCCGGAGATACATCGGAATGGGAACTGCTTGCCATTATCAATATAACAAAAAGAAGATGGTAAGATTCACCGGAAAAACAAGAGAGTATGAAGATCTAACGAAAATGATGAAGAATGAATCAACAAGGGATGAAAAACTAGACAATCTGAAAGCAAAAAAGGTTGTCTCTCTCAGAAATCCACTTAGACAGATACTGAAGAAGTGAGAACTGAGCAATACAACCCCTTATTTAGAGGCAGAGCATGAATGACCCTCACGGATCCCAAAGGTCCCTATTAGCTACCTGACCAACTGCAAAACGGTTCAGGCATACAGTAACGGGCACCATAGTGACAGATATAATTGAACAGTCACTCAACCGTCAATAGGTACATCCCCCATGGAATGGTTACAACGACCTCAAGATATCACGGGCACGTCCCATGCGTCACCATGCGCGTGATGCCCCCTTACACGCAACAAGGGTAATCATACTCTCTCCAAGCATACAAAAAAATGGCTACGGCCATCTCAAAAGTAATAATGGCTATGGCCATCTCAGAAGTAAAAATGGCTACGGGCATCTCGAAAGTAAAAATGGCTACGGCCATCTCAGAAGTAAAAATGTCCACGGCCATCTCAGAAGTAAAACTGGCTACGGCTATGTCAAAAGTAAAAATGGCTATGGCCATCTCAAAATTAAAAATCGCTACGACCATCTCGAAAGTAAAAATGGCTACGGCCATCTCAGAAGTAAAAATGGCCACGACCATCTCAGAAGTAAAAATGACCATGACCATCTCAGAGGTAAAAATGGCTACGACCATCTCCAAAGTAAAAATGGCTACGGCTATCTCAAAAGTAAAAATGACTACGGCCATCTCCGAAGTAAAAACGGCCACGGCCATCTCAGAAGTACAAATGGCTACGGCCATCTCAGAAGATAAAATGGCTACATCCATCCCCAACAAATAAAACGGCTACGACTATTTTTAAATAAAAAATGGCTACGACCACCTCCCAAGTAAACAATGGTTATGACCATTTCCGAAGAATAAGGGGCTACAATCGCCCCAATGCGTAAACGACTACGGTTATCGGCAGAATCCGCTCATCGAGCTCGGCCTAGGCACGACCTCAATAAGTAGAGGGATTATCTGTATGGGCCAAAACTTGACCTTATGATAATGAATGAGATCAACACGTTTATTAGAGCCTATTCATGATTAATAAATGGTAAGGCCATTTATTAACAAGATTATCAGGCAGTTACCTAATGTGACAACTAAGGCCACGATCTGGGGCCGTCCTTACGAGGGCGTCCCCTGTATGTGGTCCCAGTCCCTAGGCGCCAGCTGGCAGATTTCCTAGCTATAAATACTAAGAGAAAGAACCCTAGGGGGGGGGGGATTGCTTCTTCATCTTCATATCTCTTTCTAAAAGAAGAGAGTATATATCACTGTAAGGATCTGAACCTCTCCATGGAGAGGCAGACCAAACCAACATCACTAATGAAAGATCTTCATCCTCCTCTCTTTAATCTATAACCGTTGTCTCTTCAATTTAATTCTTTTGGTCTTTGGATTTATTACGATCTGCTATGATTGGCCCTCCATTTATTTTGATTGTTTTATGCTTCTAAAGTAAATGAAACTTTGAGCTAAACATATATTATGTGACTTTTATTGATGATTATTCTAGATATACTAAGTCGTATTTGCTTAGAAATAAAGATGATGCTTTTAATGGTTTTATTACTTATAAGACTGAGGTTGAAAATCAACTTAGTAGCAAAAATCAAGAGAATTAGATTTGATAGAGGTGGAGAATATTTATCTTTAAATAAATTTTGTGAAAATAATGGAATTATTCATGAAGTAACTCCGCCTTATTCACCTGAGTCAAATGGAGTAGCTGAAAGAAAAAATAGAACAATGAAAGAAATGATGAACTCTATGTTAGTTAGTTCTAATGCTGCTGATAATTTGTGGGGTGAGGCTATTGTATCTGCATGTCACTTACAAAATAGAATACCACATAGAAGGACTGGCAAAACTCCTTATGAATTGTGGAGAGACTATAAACCTAACTTGAAATACTTAAAAGTGTGGGGGTGCCTTGCTAAAGTTCTTTTGCCTGAACCTAAAAAGAGAAAAATATGTTCGAAAACTGCTGTATGCAGAACATAGTGTTGCATATAGATTTCTTGTTTTAAAAAGTGTTGTACTTGATTACAATACTATAATTGAGATAAAGAATACTGAGTCCTTTGAAAATATTTATCCATTATTTGATAAAATTTCTCATAAACCTATTGAACCAAATAATGAAATTACCTCTAATGAGGAACTGAGAAGGAGCAAAAGACCTAGGAAAGAATATTTTTCTTATGGAAATGATTTTCAAACTTTTCTGGTCAATAATGAACCATCAAATTATTTTGAAACTATATCTTCTTCAGATGCTAAATATTGGAAAGAGGCAATAAAATTTAAAATTGATTTCATTATGAAAAATAATATATAGATTTTTACTGATTTACCTCCTGGTGCAAAACCTATTGGTTGTAAATGATTTTCAAAAGAAAATTTAATCCAGATGGAACTTTAGAAAAAATATAAAGCTCGGTTAGTAGCAAAAGTTTTTTCTCAAAAATAAAATACAGATTATTTTGATACATTTGCACCAGTGACTAGAATTTCTTCTATTCGAGTTTTAATTGCCGTAGCTTCAATCCGTAAGCTTTTTATCCATCAAATGGATGTGAAACTACTTTTCTAAATGGTGATTTAGAAGAAGAAATTTATATGGCTCAACATGAAGGCTGTGTCATTCCTGGACAAGAAAATAAAGTTTGTAAATTAATTAAATCTCTTTATGGCCTTAAACAAGCTCCAAAGCAATGGTATGAGAAATTTGAACAAGTCTTACTGAGAGACGATTTTTCTTCAGTTGAGGTGGATAAATGTGTTTATACTAAAGTGGTAGACAATGATTATATGATAATATGTCTATATGTTGATGACATGCTTATATTTTGTACAAGTTTAAATATTGTGCAAAGTACTAAATTATTCTTGTCTTCTAATTTTGATATGAAAGATCTGGGTGAAGTAAATACAATATTGGGAGTTAAAGTTATAAGGAGTGAAGATGGAATAATATTGTCACAAGAACATTATGTTGAGAGACTTCTTAAGAAGTTTGAATACATTAATGTTACATCTGTGAGAACTCCTTTTGATGCTAACTCTAAGTTGAAAAAGAATAACGGTGACCGAGTTGCTCAGTCTAAATATGCTCAGATTATTAGGAGTCTGATGCATTTAATGAATTTTACAAGGCTTGATATAGTCTATGATGTGTGTAGACTGAGTAGATATACTCATAATCCCAACAGAAAGCATTGGTCTACATTAGAGAGACTAATGAAATATTTGAGAGGAACCATGAATTATGGTATCCTATATAGTGGATTTCCTTCTACTTTAGAAGGATACAGTGATGCAAACCGGATCTCTGATTCAGATGAAACAAATTCCACTAGTGGTTATGTATTCACCCTTAGTGGTGGTGCAATATCGTGGAAATCATCTAAACAGACGATCATTGCTAGATCAACTATGGAAATTAGAGTTTGTAGCTCTAGAGTTAGCTGGTTCTGAGGCTGAGTGGCTAAGAAACTTCTTAGCTAATATCCCTTTAATAAAGGATATATTGTCTCATGTGTCTATACACTGCGATTTTCAAGCGGCAATAGCTATAGCAAAGAATAAATCTTATAATTGTAAAACTAGACACATGAAACTGATATATGATATCATAAAACAACTGTTAAGAGATGGAATAATTTCCATTGACTATGTGAAGTCAGAGATAAATTTGGCCGATCCTCTGACTAAACCCGTGGGAAGGAAATTAATTCTTCAAACCTCAAAAGAGATGGGGTTAAGGCCGACATGTTGTCAATAAAGATGGTAACCCAACCTATGTTATTGGAGATCTCATGAAGTAGGTTCATATGCATAATAACAAGTCGACATTTGCACTGATGCACTAAAAGAGAGTGCTTGACTGCTACTAAGTGAGAGACTGAGTTATAATTCTTAAAGATATTTATAGTCCCTATGGATGGTGTACCTAAAAGCAGTATACACTTGATGAATTAACCTATATGAAAGTGGAGTGGGCCGCTCCTATGATATTTTGGCCTAGTCTCTAGAGCTCTCATGAATTACCAGGCACGTGCATGGCCTATTGGGCGCAAAACTGCATTGACAACAAAATTACCGGGGGGCAAAATGTGATTGATAAAATCTCTGAATTACAATAAAAATTATTTGTTCATAGAAATATTATATTTCACCAATAATTCTGTGAGTTAAATTTTATTCGTCTAAGTTTGGTTCATAGTCCAGAAGACACCAAACCTATTACATTTGGACCATATAAATCCAGCAAGTTTATTTTTGAAAGTCTTTAAAATAGTGGAGGACTGTGACAATATTTTAAAATTTATTTGGCCTTCTAGAAGACAAATACTTGTCAAGATGAATGCAATTGCCTTGACAAATGGCAAAGGGCTTTGACAAATATCAAGAAATTTGACAAATGACAAGAGAGGTCATGTGCATTTTTGGCTATAAAATGGTCCTCCTTTAAAACCAATGATTATGAGAAAGAAATTCTCACACGTCTCTCTCCCTCTTCAAATATTTTTTTATAATATTTAATTAATAGTTCATATTAGTTGGTCTTCTTTTTTTCTTCTAGCTGGGTTTGTAATATTTAATTTTGCTGGTTCCTATACCTTCCATCATAGAGGTAGGCTTGTTTAATTCTGAAAAAATATTTCACACTGCTGAAATAGTTTCTTAGGACAGCGCCCAGCACGACCCAAGTCAATTTGTGTATTTCTATTCAAAAATTATTTTTTTGCAATATTATTATTATTATTATTGTTGTTGTTATTTCCAGTGTAATTTTCCTACAAGTATAACGAAGGATATAGTTTCCAATAGTAAAATTGACACATTTGAACCTTTTTATTCTAATGAGATGGACAATTTTGTCTATGTACCAAAAATTAAACACAGGTCTTAAAGTCGTGCTGTGGATTCTTGGAATCATGTGGAAATTGAAGACGAAATTGCTAAGTTTCGACTTTATGTTTGACAACAACTTTGGAAAAAATAAAGGATTTTGAGAGAGATTTTTTATGGGGACTCTGTTTCATCGAAAACGTGTTAACCTTTTCTTAAAACAAATTAATAAGTAAAATAAGGGGAGAATCCTAGTTAAATTTAATGATTTAGAGATTAAAAACAACAATAACAACCCAATGTATTTTCACAAGTAGGATCTATGAAGGGTAATATGTACGCAAACCTTACCTACCTCGAGGGGCAATGAGGTTGTTTCCAGTAGATCTGGAGATTCAATGTATAAATAAGATCAGACTGTGTCCAAAAATATTAAATGTAAGCAAATCTTGCCTAATAATTGTCAATAAATACAATAAAAGGTGTATAGAGTGAGTGCTTATAACAGCAATAAATGTAATAAGAAAGAATTTAACACCCAAATATTAAGTGACTTGGGTGAATCTTCTATCTTACAACAACGTGGGATAATACAAAATAGGGATGGACACGAGACTCTTGGATCTTGTGAACGAAAGGTATATTGAGAACAAAGGAATTAGTGGAAAAGACGAGCTTTGTATGTTTTTTGTAGTCAATTTTACAAGTGTGCTCTAATCAGAAAATTCCAAATCTCGTTTTTTCTTTTATCTCTTCCTATTATAGTGTTATTCTTAGAAAATACTAAGAAAAGTACAATCGGAGGAATATTTAAATGGAATATTCCTCCGCTCTGCCTTAAACTTATACTACCGTTATTTTCACACGTTCTCTACTCGACTTCGGCACTAACTCTCCTAAAGATGATTTCTTGTCACTAAGCTATGGTCGACTTAAGCTTTGACCACGTTCATTACAGCTGTTAAGTCCAATCCATATTTTGACCAATACAGATTGAGAGTTATTTAGATATTTTCACTTATGTGAAGAGTAGGGGTATACATGGATCGAATTGGTTCGATTCTTATTAAAACCAAACCAAACCAATTATATTAGTTTGGATTGGTTTGGGTTTGTCGGGTATTTCGAATTTTTTGTTTTTTTTAATTATATGAATATTGTTCCAATCTTGCTTTGTTAAAGTTGTACATAAGGGTTTGATAAGTGAACATATGTTTAGTAAATATTGAAAAACTTGACAAACATGTACAACAATAACAACAAAAACCAAGTATAATCCCACCAGTGAGTTCTGCGGTGGGTAGTGTGTACACAAATCTGACCCCTACCATGGGTAGAGAGGCTGTTTCCAAATAGACCCTCGACATCCTTCCAACCAAGAACTTCCCACCTTGCTCTTGGGGTGACTCGAACTCGCAACCTCTTGGTTGGAAGTGGAGGTTGCTTACCATCAAAGCGTATGTTTGGTATTGAGTAAAATATCCGAAGCAAACTGACGTATATATATATATATATATATATATATTCTTTAGAAAATCTTGAAATATTTGGGATCTTCTCATGTGTTAACCTAGAATGCGTACATTAACGAAAATTATTGTTAGACGACTAAGAAAATAACTATCAAAACTGAAAAAATTCACTCATTAAAATATTTTAATAGATCATATGTTTGTCAATTTTTTATCATATAATGTTTTTACTCAATATCAAACTAAGTCAAACCAAACATAATCAGGTTATTTAATCGATTTGGTTTGATTTATCGGTTTGATATAATTTTCTGGTTCGATTTGAACAACCCTTAGTAGAGTAGTATTTGATAATGGTTTTCGTGGTGGTCTGCTGCGTAGTTTCATGGTGGTGCAGAGATAATGGTGGAGGTTTAATCTTTTTTTTTTATTCCTTATAAGATGGCGGAGGTTTATCTAAAAAGATGAATAGGAGAAGATGGCTGAAAAAAGGTAAAAAAAGAAAAATTTAAACATGAAGAGTACACCAATAAAAGAAAACTGACTATGACGATCTCAGTCCAGAATATCCCATTGAATAATGCGAGTTCAGGGTTTTATTGAAGTATATTGGAATAAAACCAAAGACAATATTTGTGACGACCTGACCAGTCGTCTCATGTGATCCCCGCCCGTTCTCCCCGTTTTATGCTTCTTCATGTTTCATTATATGTGTTTGGTGAGTTTGAGTTGGTTCGGATCAGGTTTGGTAGGAAATGAGACATATAGTCTCTTTAAGGAAAGGTTAGTTTCAAAAAGTCAACCGGAAATTGACTTGTGAGTTAGAGGACTTAGGATGTGATTTCCGATGATTCAGTTAGTTTCGGAGGATGATATGAGTCTTAGAAGCGCATTTGAAAGTGATTTTGGAGGTTCAGTGTATAAGTTAGCCTATTTTGGCGAAGATAGGATTTTGGTGAACTCTAGTTGGTATGAGAGATTTTGATCCGAGGGTCGGAACAGAATTTCGAGAGTTGCAGTAGCTTCAATGGGTGATTTGGGATGTGTGTGTAAAATTTCAGCTGATTCAGAGGTGTTTAGGTCGGATTTTTGATCGAATGTGAGTTTCGGAAGTTTTGGTTGAACTTAGGCCATGATTTGATGATTTTGGGTGTTAGCTATAGTGTTTTGATGGTTTGAGCAAGTTAAGGTTTTGGGTCACACATGTATTTTCGGTTGAGGTCCCGGAGGCCTCGGGGTCTTTTTGGATGGCCAACGGAGTGGAATTTGGACTTGGGGGATTGCTGAGTTAGTTGGTATCTGGTATTTCCGAATCTTTGGGAATGGGACCGCTGAAGAGGTTCTGCAGAAGCGGAAGGGAAGTCGCAGGTGCGGTTTCCGAGGCTGAGCAGTTTTTCGCAGACGCGGTCGGTGTGCCGTAGAAGCGGTCACCGCAGAAATGGTCACCACTGAAGCGGTTATGGACCGCAGAGGCGGTCTTGGGCAACTTAAGGAAAACCACAGAAGCGGTGGAAAGACCGCAAAAGCGGTAACCGTATTGTGAGCATGTGATTTTTGCCCTATATATGAATAATTTCCAAAAATTCAAGAAAAAAAATTTCTTTATAATTTTATAATTTTTGTAAATTTTGTGGCATTTTCTGGTAGTTGTTGCATTTTACTTGTGTATTTTAAATCATATGAAAATACAAAAATACATGTCGCATTTGTGTGGGATTTAATTTCCTATTTTTAGTGTTATTTGGTAGTTTAAAATTGTTTACATATAAATAAAATGAAGAAAATGACTCTGTGCGCTTTTACTTTTAATTTACGAAATTTGTTTTAATTTTAATTTTAATTTTAATTTCAAAGTAGAAATTAGTTAATTTTAGTTTTGGTCTATGAATTTTTATTTTTATATTTTTACAAAATCAAAAAAAGTATATAATATAAAATCACAAAGTGGGAAAACAAAAAAGGAAGTAATAAGAAATAAAAGGGAAAAAATTAAAATAGAGAAAAACAAACGAGGGCTGCCAGTTTGGGCTTTATGCCCGTTATTTTGTATTGCCCAAAACAATTAAAACTCATTCGACCCATAGCCCAAAAAGCCCAACCCGATCGTTCCCTATGCCCAGCCAAACGACCCTGTTTCCCACCCAGTTGATCTAAGCCGTCCATCCCCAAAATCCAATGACCCTCATTTGTTCTTCAGTGTTTAATATATATTTCCGAAAATCATACTAACCCTAGAGAGAACCTCCATCCTCCGGATACCATCTATGTCTCTTCACTGGAGGAGCCGCCACCGGCGAACACCATATATGCCAACGACCACCAAATTCACACCACAGATTCCCCAAGAATCCCTCTTTCTAACCATGCCATTAGTTTCCCTCGAATCTCACCAGAGCTCGTCGAATATCCGTTGGAACATTTCCGGCCACGACATCACTACGTCCATTTGATACCAGATTAGCAACATAGCTTCCTCTCCCCATCCTCTAACAATTCCCCTTAACCCCATGTCCCGAACGTGGCCGGAACTGTTCGAATGACATTTATAAACTTTCCGGCCAAAACCTAAATAATCCAATCCTTGCCAAATTAGTTTCATAAGGTTCTTGGGCTTCCCTCATGAGGAATTCAGTGTCAAAAAGTTTGAATGTCACCGGAGATGGCCGGAGTGGAATCTTCAGTTAGCCGGTTTTTCTTTTGTTTAAGTCGTTTCAATATCAGTGAGTTTCCTTTCTTGGTGTATTTCTCTTATTTTGCTGTGTTAATTCCCAGTTTAGTGTGCGTTAATTGTTGTTAATTCTCTTCTGACTTTGTGCTTAGCTATTTATTTGTCTAGGTTTAGTTAGTCTATATAAGTTGGATAATCAATCGTCTTTCTATTTGACTTTCACTATAGTTTTGTCCTAATTAATTCAGAGTCAATATTTTGGGTGAATTATTGGTTTTAGTTCATTATGAGGTTTTAATTAGTTAGTATTCAAGGATGGTTAGTTTGTTCGGGTAGTACTTCTGAGGTGATAATTAGCAGATTTTGTTAATCTAGGTTAGCAATATTCAGAAATAAAAAAGTAAATTCCAGGTTAGTTTAGAATATAATAGAGGAAACTAGAATTCACTAGGATGTTCTAGAAGGGGTTCAAAGTGAAAGTCAGTAAAAATGGGTGTTAGCTTGCATAATAAGTTAAAAAACTAAGGGACTAGAGTTGAAATGAAATGAGGGACACCTAAAGGGAAAACTAAAATTTGAGGCTCATTTTTTGTTGCCTATAAAAGGGCATCAAAATGCCTTGAGGAGGGGTCTTCTTTTTCAGCCATCAAATTCCCTTCGAAGATCTGATCCAGCTGGCAAACTTCAAATTTAGAGTCTGTTTAGTTCTCTATAGAAAATCCAAAAAAAACATAGGAAATCGCATAAAAAAACCACAAACAAGTTACTGTTCCATTGATATCTCAAGTTTAATCTCAGGTTTTCCTATTTCGAATTTGGTGTTTGAGGTCTCATAGGTATACAAATTGATTTTGGGTAGGTTTGAGTCCAATTGAACTAGGTTGTGATCGAGATTGCATTTCTGCTGGAAGTGTGAGTGTATTCTAAGTAATGTTCGAGATTTTTGGTCTGTTTTGGAACTGGTTCGGTTTGACCTCTCATTTGGCGAATTTTAATTCTTTTCTTGTGGTTGTTGCTGATTATTTCGGTTGAATCTCGTTAGTTTTTTTTTTTTTGCAATTGTGAAGAATAGGTTCAAAGGGATTCGTAAATGTTATTAAAAATGAGAATTAAACTCAATTTGGTAATATGATGTAATTAAGACAAGAGGTGTTGCTCTGATGGTAAGCAACCTCCACTTCCAGCCGAGAGGTTGTGAGTTCGAGTCTCCCCAAGAGCAAGGTGGGAAGTTCTTGGAGGGAAGGATGCTGGGGGTCTATTTGGAAACAGCCTCTCTACCCAAGGGTAGGAGTAAGGTCTGCGTACACACTACTCTCCTCAGACCCCACTAAGTAGGATTATATTGGGTTGTTGTTGTTGTTGTTGATGTAATTGGTAGTTAAAGTTCAAAAATAAAAAAGGGTGCAATCGATTCCTGGGTCCCGTGAAATAGCAATTCAGTAGTACCAGCTTAATTCTTACAATTTGTTGTATTTTCCATTCAACTTCATACATTATATTTTTGGTGATTGCCCGTGATTTGTAAATAAGTGGGCCAATTGATAGCCCAATTAAGATATTGCTTAAGACTCAACTTGATTCCCAAAGTTGCAAGGCGTAGTTTGGGCCTGCCAGACCCAGTTGAGCTTTGTTTTGATGATGTTACAAGGTTCCCTTTTTAAAGAGTAAAGTAGCTTCAAAATAACAATAATTAATTAAGATTTAAATTTATTTTAGAGAAAAATAGAAAATCGTAGTCACTTTTAGGCTGGCCTTTATATAAAATGATGAGACGAGCCTCGCAAAATAAAATACAAAATACAGGGCCTCAATAAATGTTATATGAAAATACTTAGAATTCGTGAAGTCCATTTAGCGAATTTCACGACATTCCCCAAAATAATATTACGTTAGACTGTTTAAGCACGATTTTAATAAAATTACCTTCTTAAACTCGGGTGCGCATTGATGCGACCCAAATTCAAATCTCAACGGAGCCAAAATGTGTTAACAACCACGGGTGCATTGATTGCGACGTGGTTCGAGATGCATATTTGCATCGTTTAAATTCTTTTAAAAATAATGATAAAAGCGGTTTACAAATAAAAGGCACATAAGCTAAAATATATTTTGAAATAAGATAAAATCAAATACAACAGTTGAGCGAATGTGCTAGAAGCATGGAACCCAGAAATGCCTAACACCTTCTCCCAGGTTAACAGAATTCCTTTCTCGAATTTTTGGTTTACTGACTGTTAACAAACTCATATCATTCCTCGATTCAGGATTAAACGGTGATTAGGGACACCATTAATCTCCCAAGTGACGACTCTGAATAATTAATAATTGAATCCCATTCTGATTGCCCTTTAAGTGGAAAAACTCCTTTACGCCTTTGCAGGTGTAGTGAAAAAGGAGGTGTGATAGCTCTGACGACCCTGCTGGGAATAAGAACCCAGAACATTTTATTCAGGGTTCAGGATTTGAGCTTAGAATAATTGTTGTATTTGACTATATCTGGTTGTCCCACATGTTTCATGCTATTTGTGCTAAATATTTAACGCTTTGATATTATCTGGACTGTATATAAACTGTGCCGAAACCCTTCTCTTCTCACATTGGGGGATGTGCTTACTGGTTGAGACTCCCTATTCTGTTGGTGTCATACCCAGAAATAAGAAAGAGACTCAGATAAGTTACAAAGTCGGACGATCTCGCGGGTCCCCGGTACGTAGCCCCCTCCTCGACTCGAGTTGTCCCTCAGGAACACTGTTTAGAAAACATACCTAGGTCTTTGAATATGGAATAATGGACTTCATGCCGGATCACAAGTAGGAGTGCTTATTTGCATCATGCTGCATTTGATTTAGGGTACTCAATATAGGGGTTGGGTCCCTCTAGGACTACCAAGTCGAAAATGAAAAAAATCATCCTGATGCATCCTACTTATTCTATGCATTTATTTGTTCGGACCTGCATGCTGAACGGCCTCTGAATATCTGAATTTTGGGAAAATTGAGGAAAAACAGAGAAATAGCAGAAAAAACCAATGCTCAAATACTGTCGAAACTCTGCTGAAATTTTGAGAAAATGAAAAAGAAAATGTTTTATTTTAAATAGTTTGTTTTACTCAAAAAGCACAAAAAAAGGAAAACAATCTTATTTTTGGTTTTTCTTGTTTTCAAAATAGTTTATTTGCCACCGAAAAAAGAAAAATAGGTTGTTTTCTTGTTTGTTGAAAAAAAAAAAAAAGAAAAAGAGTCTTTTAATTTTAGTTTGGAAAAATAGGTTGTTTTATTGTTTGTTGAAAAAGAAAAGAAAAGGATATTTTATTTTTAGTTTTGAAAAATAGGTTGTTTTATTGTTTGTTGAAAAGGAAAAAGAAAAAAAGTCTTGTTTCTGAAAGTAGTTTTTTTTCGCTTATGAAATGCCAAACATGAAAATGAAAAAGAGTCCTGTTTTAAAATGGTTCGGTTAATTTGTCTGAACTATGGTAGGTTTGAATTTCACCGGATATGAGATATGTAGGCAAGCCTCATCGGGTCCAATCTCCCCTTTGCAAAAATAGCCAAACAATGTCAAATTTAATTTTCGTCAAAAAATAGCCGAATGATTCCGAAAGGGACGCCGGAAGGCTTCTTTTGCAAGAACATCCACCTTTGGTCATTTGTTAAAGATTTTGGCCGGTTAGCCAACGTAACCTTAAAATCATCGTCTCCGTGGCCCTGAAAGGCCGTGTTTGCAAAACTGGTTCTTTTATTTTAATTTTCGAGAAAGAAAGAGTCAATGGTCAAGTGAATACTGTTTGGATTTTTTGTCAAATTAAGCCGAGCCAGCTTCGGCAGTGTCTTTAACCGTGCTTGCTGAGATGGCCTTAGAGTATCTTTCAGTTGTTGAAAGGCTATTTTCGGAAAAAAACGAACAAGTTTGGGAAATGGCATAAAATAATCCTTCCCGACCTCAAAATTCATGTGAAATTGGGAATGTGCCACGTTTGCAAAAACAGCCATTTGGTTAAAATTGCAAATAGGGAAAGGAATTTGTCCATTGGTTTTGGTTTGTAATTCTTTTGATTAGAGTAGGTGGGTCATTTGATATTCAAGTGTTTTATTTTTCTTTCCAAAAAAAAATGTCTAGTTTTGTAATAGAATGTTTCGTTAGTGAAAATTGAAGAATTCCCAAAAATGGTTTCTTTATTTTTTGCATTTATTTTCACGAACAAAGCTTGGTCTAATTCATGCGAGGTCATGATACGTAGGCAATCTCCATAGGATTCCACCATAACCAAAAAAAAGAGAAAGAAAAGAAGAGAGCGGAAAAACAAGGAAAAAAAGAATGGAAAAGGTGAGAAAAGAAAAGAGCGGAAACACAAGAAAGGGATAGAATAAGAAAATTGAAAAGAGAAAAGAAAGAAAGAAAGAAAAAAGAAAAGAAAGGACGAAAGAAAAGAGAAAAGAAACAAAAGAAAGAACGCTGTCATGAGAAACGATCGGGATGATGCGTGCGATCAAGCTAATACATAATAGAAATGGTTAATTGTATAGGTGCATTCACACCAACGTTCGGTTATCCAATCTGTTAAAGACTAATCCCTAAAAAAGTTGTTATCTAAATGTGTGAGTCCAGACAAGTGGTTAGTTGATCAGGCATTTTGTCAACCCATCCATACAACACCCGGTCGAAAGATAAAGTGAACATGCCAGGACATGAATCAGAGACAAACATTGTGGACATATCGAAAGAGGTTGAGGGGACAGAGGTTCACGCAATGAAAGAGGAGATGCGTAAACTGAAACAACAAATGGATGAAATGTATCAGGCCTGGTCTCAGGGGCATCCGGTGGTAGTGTATCCCGCCAACCCATCTTATATCCCACCTCTGGTTCAGTCTCAGGAGCCTCCCACCCCAAACTCATCTCCAGCCTTCCATTACTACACACAAGGCTATGGCACCACTTCCTATGCTCCTCCAACTCCACCACACAAACAAAACCCTCATCCACCAATTGTTCTTGTCTTTGTGGCACCTTTACCGGCCACACTGCAAAGATCATCCAGTGAGCCATTGTTCCAAGCTCAAGATAATCAATTATATCCTCCTGAACATATATTCAAAACTCCTGGGCCATATATTCAAAGCTCCTGAGCCATATACCTATGCACCCCGTTTTGAGATCCCGGAAGAAATCGAGAAGCCGTCTAAGAGTTCGGAGCAGGAAGAAGTGCTACACAAAGTAAAAAGCCTGGAGCAGTCTTTCAGGAATATGCATGGATTGGGCTGCCAAGTCAGTGTGGCCTATAAAGATTTGTGCTCTTTCCCCTTGTTCAGTTGCGTGTGGGGTTCAAAATGCCAAATTTTGATTTGTATGAGGGACATGGTAATCCAGTGACACACCTTCGAGGTTTTTGCAGTAAAATGAGAGGGGCCGGTGGGAAGGATGAGCTGTTGATTGCATATTTTGGCCAGAGTCTGAGCGGGTCTGCACTAGAATGGTACACGGGGCAGGATCCTGGTAGGTGGTACACCTGGGATGACTTGGTGCAGGCATTCATTGGTCATTTCCTATATAATCTTGAGATCGTCCCCAACCGTCTATCATTTTTGAAACTCGAGAAAGAGACTAGAGAGAGCTTTATGGAGTTTGTTTTCCGTTGGAGGGAACATGCAGTGAGAGTGGATCCGCTAATGAGAGAAAGTAAAATGGTGGACTACTTTTTACAGGCTTTGTAGACAACTTACTTTGGTCACCTAGTAACGGCAATTGGCAAATCTTTTAATGAAGTGGTGAAGATTGGAGCTATGATTGAGAAAGGATTGAAATCCAATAAAATCATGAACTATTCAACGATCAAAGCAACCACCCAGGCCATCCCAAGCGGCACTGAGGGTGTGCTGGGAAAGAAGAAGAAAGAAGAGGTTGCAACAGTCAAAGCAGGAGCTTGGCCCGGATCTAGAGGCCTTTCACCATACTACCAACCCAGACCTCACAACCCAAATTACCCATAAACTCCATATGGCCCTCCACAATACTACTATCCACCGCCAGACCCACATTTTTTCGTTCACCAAGCTCAAACTTATACCCAGCCTCCGACTCATGCGCAATGGCGTGCACCGGCTCCCCAAAGTACATACCCACTTCCACAAAACACATATACACTTCCTTGAGTTCTATGGTAATGAAACAAGTTCAAAAATGGTTGCAAGTTTAGTAATCAATCCCACTTGGCCTTGTAGTTACGGAATAGATTTGAGATGTTCGTTTCAGTAGTTGAATCTCGTTAGTTTTTTTTTTTTTTTGCAATTGTGAAGAATAGGTTCAAAGGGATTGGTAAATGTTATTAAAAATGAGAATTAAACTCAATTTGGTAATGCGATGTGGTTGGTAGTTAAAGTTCAAAAATAAAAAAGAGTGCAATTGATTCCTAAAGTTCAAAAATGAAAAAGAGTGCAATTGATTTCTGGGTCCCGTGAAGTGGCAATTCAGTGGTACCAGCTTAATTCTTACAATTTGTTGTATTTTCCTTTCAAATTCAGACATTTGTCTTTTGGTGATTGCCCGTGATTTGTAAATAACTAGGCCAATTGATAGCCCAATTAAGATATTGCTTAAGACTCAACTTGAGTCCCAAAGCTGCCGCGCATGGTTTTGGCCTGCCAGGCCCACTTGTGCTTTGTTTTGACAATATTACAAGGTTCCTTGTTTAAAGAGTAAAGTAGCTTCAAAATAACAATAATTAATTAGGATTTTATTTTATTTTAGAGACAAATAAAAAATCATAGTCACTTTTAGGTTGGCCTTTTAATAATATGATGAGACGAGCTTCACCAAGTAAAATATAAAATGCGGGGCCCTCAATAAATGTTATATGAAAATACTCAGATTATGACGTGGTTCAAGAAACATTTTCTCAACGTTGTAATTCTTTTAAAAATAATGATAAAAGCAGTTTACGAATAAAAGGCACATAAGCTAAAACATGTTTTGAAATCAGTTAAAATCAAATACAACAGTTGAGCGACCGTGCTAGAACCACGGAACCCGGGAATGCCTAACACCTTCTCCCGGGTTAACAGAATTCCTTGCTCGGATATCTGGTTCGCGGATTGTTAGAAGAGTCATATCTTTCCTCGGTTCGGGATTAATCCGGTGACTTGGGACACTATTAATCTCCCAAGTGGCGAATCTGAATAATTAATAATTAAATCCCATTCTGATTGTCCTTTAAGTGGAAAAACGCCTTTACACCTTTGCGGGTATAGTGAAAAAGGAGGCGTGGCACACATAAGCTATATTTTTGTCGCAGAAGCGAAAAAGGTCTGGACAGAAACATTTAGTTTGACCTTCGCGAATTTTTGAAAGAACACAACATTTCCACTTCGGACTAAGAAGGTTTCGGGCGTTTTTGAATAGGGTTATGAGAGCTTTCATCAGGTATGGATTCTTGGATTTAGAATATGTTATTATGGTGCAAAATCATGGATTAACATTGAAAACCCAAGGAATTAAGTGTTAAAAAATGTAGGTTAGGGCTTGAAACTTAAGAGAGTTTAATCTAGAGATTTGAGGGGTCAAGTGGTCTTCGATTCTTGTGAATTTGATATGCATAGACTCGTGGCAAGATAAGGATCATTTTTGTGTAAATATTTCTAACTTTCAAGAAGTGGTCCCGGGGCTCGTGTTTTTAAAATTTCATGATTTTCGATATTTTTCGAGCCTTTTTGATTGGGCTATATTCCCTTAGCCTATTGTAATGTATTTGTTGTGGTTTTGGCCAGATTCAACGTGTAATGAGGCTAATTCGAGAGGAATGTGTATTGCGAGATAGTCTTTGGCCGGCTAGAGGTGAGTAATATATGTAAATGCTGATCTGAGGGTTTTAAACCTCAGACTTTCAAATCATAGTACTATATTGAGGCGTGAAATGCATTTCACGGCGAGTGCAGGGTCTTTTACTATTGGGGATTGTGACTTGGTCCATCCCTAGTGTTATATCTACTATATTGGTAATTGAGACGCATACTTCATTACTATGAATTGGGCTTATTGCCATGTTTGGGGCGTTATGCCGACCTTTAGAATGCTTAGGGGATCCTTAGAGAAGAACTACCCTATTCACGATTTAGAGTTGGCTACTATTGTTCATGCTTTGAAGACTCGAAGGAACTACTTATATGGCATATCTTGTGAGGTATTCACCGATCATCGTAGTCTTCAACATTTATTCAAGCAAAAGGACCTTAATTTGAGGCAGCGGAGGTGGCTTGAGTTGCTTGAGGATTATGATATTACTTTTCTGTATCATCCGTGAAAGGCCAATGTACTGGACTATACTTTGAGATGAAAGGCTGTTATTATGGGGAGTTTTGCATACATTCCAGTTGGGGAGAGACCCGTTGTAGTTGATATTCAGGAGTTGGCCAATCGATTGGTGCGGTTTGATATTTAAGAGCCGAGCCGAGTGTTGGTGAGTGTGGTTTCTCGGTCTTCTTTATTTGATTGCATCAGAGAGCGCCAGTATGATGACCCGCATTTTCTTGTTCTTAGAGATCGGGTTCAGCATGGTGATGCTAGGGATGTGAATGTCGGTCATGATGGTGTATTGAAAATGAGGGGTCGGATTTGCGTGCCCAATGTGGATGGGCTTAGAGACATGATTCTTGAGAAGGCCCACCGTTTGCGGTATTCCATTCATCCGGGTGCCACAAAGATGTATCAGGACTTGAGATAGCACTATTGGTGGAGGAGAATGAAAAAAGACATCGTGGGATTTTTAGCTCGATGTCTCAACTGTCAGCAGGTAAAATATGAGCATCAGAGACCGGGCCGTTTGCTTCAGCGGATGGTTATTCCTGAGTGGAAATGGGAGAGAGATATTATAGATTTCGTGAGTGGTCTTCCTTAGACTTTGAAGAAGTTCAATTCGATTTGGGTGATTGTAGATCGGCTGGCCAAGTCTACGCATTTCATTCTAGTGTGTACTACATATTCTTCATAGCGGCTGGCAGGGATTTTTATCCGTGAGATTGTCCAATTGCATGGTGTTCTAGTTTCTATTATTTCGGATAGAGGTACTCAGTTCACTTCTCAGTTTTGGAGGAGTTTTCAGCGAGAGTTGGGTACTTTAGTGGAGTTGAGTTCACCGTTTCATCCTCAGATAGATGGGCAGTCTGATCGAACTATCCAGATATTGGAGGATATGTTGAGGGCATGTGTGATTGATTTTGGAGGTTCTTGGGATGAGTTTTTGCCACTTGTAGAGTTTGCCTACAACAACAACTATCACTCCAGTATTCAGATGGCACTATATGAGGCAGTGTATGGGAGGCGGTGTAGATCTCCGATTGGTTGGTTCGAGCCCGGCGAGGCTAGGTTGTTGGGGATAGATTTAGTCCAGGATTCCTTAGAGAAAGTGAAGGTGATTCAAGATAGACTTCGTATAGCTCAGTAGCGTCAGAAGAGTTATGCGGACCAGAAGGTCCGAGATGTGTCTTATATGGAGGGTGAGAAGGTTTTGCTTAAGGTTTGGCCCATGAAGGGTGTTATGAGGTTTGGGACGAAAGGGAAGCTGAGTCCGCGGTTCATAGGACCTTTTGAGGTACTTATGAAGGTTGGAGAGGTGGCTTACACGCCTGCTTTTCCACCCAGCTTATCGCGTGTCCATCCGGTATTTCATGTGTCTATGCTCCGGAAGTATGCTGGGGACCCCTCTCATGTTTTGTATTTCAGCACTGTTCATTTGGATGATGATATGACTTATGATGTGGAGCCATTGGTTATTTTGGGTCGTCAGGTTCGGAATTGAGATCAAAGGATATAGCTTCAGTAAAGGTACAGTGGAGAGGTCGGCCCGTGGAGGACGCTACTTGGGATACCGAGCAGGAGATGCGGAGCAGATACCCTCACCTATTTGAGACTCCAGGTATGTTTCTTGACTCGCTCGAGGATGAGCATTTGTTTTAGTTGGGGAGGATGTGACGACCCGACCTGTCATCTCATGTGATCCCATCCCGCTTTCCCCGTTTTATTCTTCTTCATGTGTCATTATATGTGTTCAGTGAGTTTGAGTTGGTTCGGATCAAGTTTGGTAATGTTAGTTTGGAAAAGTCAACCGGAAGTTGACTTATGAGTTAGAGGGCTTGTATGTGATTTTCGATGATTTGGTTAGTTTCGGGGATGATTTGAGGCTTGGGAGCGCAATCGAAAGTGATTTTAAAGGTTCGATGTAGAAATTAGCCTATTTTGACGAAGTTAGGACTTTGGCAAAATCTGTTTGGTAGGAGAGATTTTGATCCGAGGGTCGGAAAAGAATTCCGAGAGTTTCAATAGATTTGTTAGCTGATTTGGGTTGTATGCGCAAAATTTCAGTTGATTCGGAGGTGCTTAGGTCGGGTTTTTGATTGAATATGAGTTTCGGGAGTTTTGGTTGAACGTAGGCCTTGATTTGATGAAATTTGATGATTTTGGGTGTTAACTATAGTGTTTTGACCATTCAAAAAAGTTTGAGTAAGGTATTGGGTCACATATGTGTTTTTGGTTGAGGTCCCGGGGGCCTCGGGATATTCTCGGATGGCCAACGGGGTGGAATTTGGACTTGGGGGATTGTTGAGTTATCTGGTATCTCGTATTTCCGCATCTGCAAAAATGGGACCGTTGAAGCGGTGCTGCAGATGTGGAAGGGAAGCCGCGGATGCGGTTTTTGAGGCTTAGCTATTTTCCGTAGACGCGGTCGGTGTGCTGCAGAATCGGTCATCGCAGAAACGGTCACCACAAAAGCGGTTATGGACCGCAGAGGCAGTCTTGGGCAATTTAAGGAAAACCATAGAAGCGGTGGAAAGACCGTAGAAGCAGTAACCGCATAAACTGTATTTTGGTCGCAGAAGCAAAAAGGTCTAGATAGAATTATTTAATTTGACCTTCGCTAATTTTTGAAAGAACACAACATTTCCATTTTGGACTAATCATCAGGTATGGATTCTTGGAATTAGAATATGTTACTATGCTGTAAAATCATGGATTAACAAAAAAAACCCAAGGTAATAAAAGATAAATATGGAGGTTAGGGCTTGAAACTTAAGAGAGTTTAAACTAGGGATTTCAGGGGTCAAATGGACTCTGATTCTTGTGAATTTGATATGTATATACTTGTGGCAAGATAATTATCATTTTGGTGTAAAAACTTCAGACTTTCAAGAAGTGGGTCCGAAGCTCGGGTTTTGGAAATTTCATGATTTTTGATATTTTTTGAGTCTTTTTGATTGTGCTATATTCCCTTAGCGTATTATAATGTATTCATTGCATTTTTGGCCAGATTCAACGCGCGAGGGGGTCGATTCGAGAGGAAAGGGCATTGCGAGCTAGTCTTTGGCCGGCTAGAGGTGAGTAATAGATGTAAATGCTGCTCTGAGGGTTTGAAACCCCAGACTTTCACATCGTAACGCTATTGAGGCGGAGCATGTTTTTTTCACAACGAGTGCGGGGCCGTTTACGGTTGGGGATTTTGACTTGGTCCATCCCAAGTGTTATTTCTACTATATTGGCGTTTGAGACGCATACTTTATTACAGTGAATTGGGCTTATTTCCATGTTTGGGGCCTTATGCCGACCTGTAGAATGCTTAGGGGATCCTTATGTGTTTTCCTCGCTTATTTGCATAAACTATACTCTTAGTTATGTTTTCAACTGTTAAAAATATAATAAGAACTGTATTTTTGAACCTTAATATTAAATGAAAAGGATATGAGGGCTAAGATCCTATAGTATGTCATGCCCGAGCGGTTGTGACTTTATTTGATTGAGATGGGTCGAGGACCCGATAGTGAGGATGTTTTTCCTTGACATGGATCAGATTGTACGCCGCAGCAATGATATATTGATATTGAGGCCGAGAGCCTATTTGATGCCACGAGATGACTGATATTGCGCTTGGGCTTTAGGAGCCCCTCTGAAGTCTGTACACACCCCAATGAGCGTCGTCGATGATAAATAAATGGAGCGGGCTGCACGCCGCAGCGGGTACTAGAGTTTATCGTTATATGTGTTGCAACTTGTCATGCATTATTTCTTAACTGTGTTACATGTTGATTACCGTTTTCACTGATATTAATCTTCAATTGCTAGATATATATTACTTTGAGTATTTTCTGTGATTTCTTACCTTCGGACTGTATTTATGCTTATTACTGACTAGGTCAGAGTACTCACTTTACTCCCTACACCATGCACGCAGATCCAGGTTCTTCTCAGGCTGAGTAGTTCCAGTTGATCAGCAGAGTTAGCTTTTGGGAGTATCGAGGTAGCTGCACAGCGTTCACAGCCATTGATTTCTCCCTTTATCCCTATCTTTTATTTCCGTACTTCTGCTTCTAGATAGACTTTCAGTAGGATGGAAGCTCTGTATTTAGATGATCATAGTCGTGACACCGGATCCATGTTTTGGGATTATATTCTGTATTTTGTTATATTTTTTCATTGTTATCAGTATCTCTAGATCTTTGACTTAAGTGGTTTAGTGAATTCTCTATCGTATTTAACTACATCTTTTTAATTCATTGGGATAAGTGTTGATAAATAGCCGGGTTTGCCTGGTAGTGTGCTGGGCATCATCACGACCGGTTTGGGGTCGTGACAATATTATTATAAGTTAAGTTTGCCTAATTATATCAACATAAAAGAACAAAACAAATAGTAATGTACTAGGATGAAATCCAACCCACATATAAAAATGATTAAAAGAAAGAGGAGAAATACACAAATTAGGAAGAACAGATGTCCATCATGTGATCAATGGCATGGCATGATTTTCGTCTTGATGAAGTGTAGTACGGAGTTGTCTTTCCATTGAGCCGGGGAGATAATCCAAATTGTAGTCAGTGTCCATTATTTTTTTGAGCACGACGTGGTTTGCTAGTCATGTTAACCCATCCAAAGGAGTACCGTCAGCCCCCAAAAGTTTTTTCCCGAGAGGTCATAGTTGTCACGAGCAAAATATTAATGATGAGGAATGCAATTCACTAAATATTTATAAATATTAAATTGTGAACCCATTTTTAGCTAATGGTTTTTCGAAAATAATCTCTCTACCTTCATAGGTAAGAGTAAAGTCTACGTACGCACTACCTTCCCGAAACCCATTTGTGGGATTTTATTAGATTGTTGTTTAATAGTGAATCAATTATTATTATATATTAGTTTGAAATTACTACTTCCCCCGTTCCAGTTTATGTGAACCTATTTTATTTTTGTCCGTTCCAAAAATATTGACCCATTTCTAAATTTGGATATAATTTTGCTTAAAGTTACAATTGTACCTGTATAGGTCAGAATCTGACCACATGGCGATTACGAATCTAAATTTGTCCTCATTAATCCATGATTGATAAGTGGTACAACCACTCTGAACCAATGACGATCAACTCTCTATGATCCAATCGACAGGTTTACGACCCTTCCGCGTTATGGAGGCAAAACCTCTGCACGGCTACGATCACTTATTGCTAGTTCACGAAGCTCACAACTATAAATATCAAGAAAGAGAACCTTAAGAGGGGCTTCTTCTTCGACATTGTTTATAAGAGAGAAATAGAGAATGATACTCAGATAATAAGGGAAAAGTAACACCGTTGTAAGGTTCTGAACCTCTTCAAGGAGAGGCGGACCGAATCGTTACAATCAATAAAGTCTTCCAATAGATTTCCCCCTAATTCTCAATGCTTGTTTTCTTTCATATCTTTCATTTGGTCCAATGATTTATTATGATTTGCTATGATTTGCCCTCGATTTATTTTTATTGTTTTATACTCACAAAGTATTTTGAGAATTTGAATCAAAAATATTTGGCGCCGTCTGTGGGGATTTCCTAGCAAAATCGCATAGTTCTTCCCTGGACCAAAAGGAAAAATGCCCAATTGAGAAAACAACCAAGCTCAGACGAGCCAAAGCACCATATCGGACAAAGGGGATTCAAAGCCTCAACGAAAATCCAAATCGTTTGTCCTTCTGATTTCGAATAGTGCAAACAACAAGAAGAAGCACCTCCTAAAGAAGGATCTATACGAGACATCTCCCAAATCCTTGATACAAGATCCAGCCGGAAACTGACGTAGAGATACCTCAAACCAGGAGTCACCTCAGGACAACCTGGATACTCTGATTACGAAGACAACGTATATGCGACAAAGATCTCAAATAAAAATCGAGCCTCGACTCTCAACACCCATGGCGTTGGGCCATTCAAATTTAATAGACTCGACCTCAGTCAAACCGGAACTCAGGCTAATTGTCTTCTCCATTAAATTCAACGGGTTCAATCTCAGTCGAACTATTAGGCCTAGTGCCTTCACCATCAAATTTAAAAGGTTCGACCTTAGTCAAACCGGGACTCGGGCTAAGTAACTTCGCCATTAAATTCAACGGATTTGACCTCAGTCGAACTATAAGGCCAAGTGACTGCGTTGTCAAATTTAAAAGGCTCGACCTCAGTAAAACCGATACTCAGGCTAAGTGCCTCCATAAAAGTAACAGGTTCGATCTCAGTCGAAACGGGAATCAGGCTAAGTGCCTTTGCCATTAAATTCAATGGATTCGACCTCAGTCGAACTATAAGTCTAGGTATCTTCGCAATCAAATTTACTAGGCTCGACACAGGGACTTAGGCCAAGTGCCTTCGCCATGAAATTCAACGGATTAGACCTCAGTCGAACTATAAGGCCAAGTGCCTTCAACATCAAATTTAATAAGTTCGACCTCAGTCGAACTGGGACTCAGGCTAAGGGCCTTCGCCATTAAATTCAATGGGTTCAACCTCAGTCGAACTATAAGGTCATGGGCTTTCGCCAACAAATATAATAGGTTTGACCCCAGTCGAACCGGGACTCTGGCTTAGTGCCTTCACCATTAAATTCAACAGATTCGACCTCAGTCGAACTATAAGGCCAAGTGCCTTCGCGATCAAATTTAATAAGTTCAACCTTAGTCGAAATGAGACTCAATCTAAGTTCCTTCACCATTAAATTCAATGGATTCGACCCCAGTCGAACTATAAAGCTAAGTGCCTTCTCCATCAAATTTAACAGGCTCGACCTCAGTCGAACTGGGGCTCAGGCTAAGTGTCTTCGCTAATAAATTCAATGGATTCTACCTTAGTTGAACTATAAGGCCAAGTGTTTTCGCCATCAAATTTAACAAGTTCGACCTCAGTCAAACTGGGACTTAGGCTAAGCCCTTTCACCATTAAATTCAACGAGTTCAACCTTGCTCGAACTATAAGGCCAAGTGCCTTCGCCATAAAATTTAATAAGTTCGACCTCAGTCGAACTATAAGCAAAGTATCTTCGCCATAAAATTTAATAGGCTCGACCTCATTCAAACCGGGGCTCAAGATGAGTGCGTTCGCTAGTAAATTCAATGGATTCAACCTCAGTTGAACTATAAGGCCAAGTGCCTTTGCCATCAAATTTAATAAGTTCGACCTCAGTAAAATTGGGACTCAGGCTAAGCGCCTTTGCCACTAAATTCAAAGAGTTCAACCTTGCTCGAACAATAAGGCCAAGTGCCTTCACCATCAAATTTAATAGGCTTGAACTCTGTCGAACTGGGGCTCAGGCTAAGTTCCTTTGCAAGTAAATTCAACGGATTTGACCTCACTATAAGGCCAAGTGCATTCGCCATCAAATTTAATAAGTTCGACCTCAGTCAAACTAAGACTCAGGCTAAGCGCTTTCGCCATTAAATTCAATAGGTTCAACCTCAGTCGAACTATAAGGTCATAGGCCTTCGCCATCAAATTTAATAAGTTCGACCTCTTCTCAAACTGGGACTCAGGCTAATAGCTTTCGCCATTAAATTTAATAGGTTCAACCTCAGTCGAACTATAAGGTCATGGGCCTTCGCCATCAAATATATTAGGTTCGACCCCAGTCGAACCGGGACTCAGGCTAAGTTCCTTCACCATTAAATTCAATAGATTCGACCTCGGTCGAACTATAAGTCCAAGTGCCTTCACGATGAAATTTAATAAGTTCAACCTCAGTCGAAATGGGACCCAATCTAAGTGCCTTCGCCATTAAATTCAATGGATTCGACCCCAGTCGAACTATAAGTCCAAGTACCTTCTCCATCAAATTTAATAGGCTCGACCTCAGTCGAACTGGGACTCAGACTAAGTGCCTTCACCAATAAATTCAATGGATTCGACCTCAGTCGAACTATAAGGCCAAGTGTCTTCGCCATCAAATTTAATAAGTTCAACCTCAGTCGAACTGGGACTCAGGCTAAGCGCTTTCAACATTAAATTTAATGAGTTTGACGTCGCTCGAACTATAAGTCCAAGTGCCTTCGCCATCAAATTTAATAGGTTCGACCTTAGTCAAACCGGGACTCAGTCTAAGTGCCTTCGCCATCAAATGTAATAAGTTCGACCTTAGTCGAACTGGGACTTAAGCCAACCGCCTTCGCTATCGCCATTAAATTCAACGGGTTCGACCTTAGTTGAACTATAAGGCCTAGTGCCTTCGCCATCAAATTTAATAGGTTTGACCTTTGTCGAATCGGGACCCAGGCTAAGTGCATTCGCCATTAAATTCAACGGATTCAACCTCAGTCAAACTATAAGGCCAAGTGAATGCGCCATCAAATTTAAAATGCTCAGCCTCAGTCAAATCGAGACTCAGGCAAAGTTCTTCCTTATAATTAACAGGTTCGATCTCAGTCGAAATGGGACTCAAGCTAAGTGCCTTCGCTATTAAATTAAACGGATTCGACCTTAGTCGAACTATAAGGCTACGTGCCTTTGCCATAAAATTTAATAGGCTCGACCTCAGTCGAACCGGGACTCAGGACAAGTGCCTTCGCTATTAATGTCAACGGATTAGACCTCAGTCGAACTATAAGGCCAAGTGTCTTCTCCATCAAATTTAATAAGTTCAACCTCAGTCGACCTGGGACTCAAGCTAAGCGCCTTTGCCATTAAATTCAATGGGTTCAACCTCAGTCAAACTATTAGGTCATGGGCCTCCCCCACCAAATATATTAGGTTCGACCCTGGTCGAATCGAGACTCAGGCTAAGTGCCTTCACCATTAAATTCAACGGATTCGACCTCAGTCAAACTATAAGGCCAAGTGCCTTTCATGATGAAATTTAATAAGTTAAACCTCAGTCAAAAAGGGACTCCATCTAAGTGCCTTCGCCATTAAATTCAATGGATTCGACCACAGTCGAATTATAAGGCCAAGTACCTTCTTCATCAAATTTAATAGGCTCGACCTCAGTCGAACTAAGGCTCAGGCTAAGTGCCTTCGCCAATAAATTCAATGGATTTGACCTCACTCGAACTATAAGGCCAAGTGTCTTCGCCATCAAATTTAATAAGTTCGACCTAAGTCGAACTGGCACTCAGGCAAAGCGCTTTCGCCATTAAATTCAACGAGTTCGACCTCGCTCGAACTATAAGGCCAAGTGCCTTCTCCATAAAATTTAATAAGTTTGACCTCAATCGAACAATAAGCCAAGTATCTTCGCCATCAAATTTAATAGGCTCGAACTCAGTCGAACAGGAGCTCAGGCTAAGTGCTTTCCCCAGTAAATTCAACGAATTCAACCTCAGTCAAACTATAAGTCCAAGGGCCTTCGCCATCACATTTAATAAGTTCGACCTCACTCGAACTGGGACTCAGGCTAAGCGCCTTCTCTATTAAATTCAAAGAGTTTGACCTCGCTCGAACTATAAGGCAAAATGCCTTCACCATCAAATTTAATAGGCTCGAATTCTATCGAACCGAGGCTCAGGCTAAGTGCCTTCGCCAAAAAATTCAACAGATTCGACCTTTGTCGAACTATAAGGCCAAGTGCCTTCACCATCAAATTCAATAAGTTTGACCTCAGTCAAATGTGGACTCAATCTAAATGCCTTCACTATTAAATTCAATGGATTCAACCTCAGTCGAACTATTAGGCCAAGTGCCTTCTCCATCAAATTTAATAGGCTCGACCTCAGTCGCACCGGGGCTCAGGCTAAGTGCCTTCGCCAGTAAATTCAACGGATTCGACCTCAGTCGAACTATAAGGCCAAGTGCCTTCGCCATCAAATTTAATAAGTTTGACCACAGTCAAACTGGGACTCAGGCTAAACGCTTTCACCATTATATTTAACGAGTTCGACCTTGCTCGAACTATAAGGCCAAGTGCCTTTGCCATCAAATTTAATAAGTTCGACCTTAGTCGAACAATAAGGCCAAGTGTCTTCGCCATCAAATTTAATAGGCTTGGCCTCAGTTGAAGCGGGGCTTAGGCTAATTGCTTTTTCCAGTAAATTCAACGAATTCGACCTCAGTTGAACTATAAGGCCAAGTGCCTTCGCCACAAATTGAATAAGTACGACCTCAGTCAAACTGGGACTCAGGCTAAGTGCCTTCGCCATTAAATTCAACGAATTGACCTAGCTCGATCTATAAGGCCAAGTGCCTTTGCCATCAAATTTAATAGGCTCGAACTCAGTCGAACCGGGGCTCAAGCTAAGTTCCTTCGCCGGTAAATTCAACGGATTCGACCTTAGCCGAACAATAAGGCCAAGTGCCTTCACCATCAAATTTAATAAGTTCGACCTCAGTCGAACTGGGACTCAGGCTAAGCGCTTTTGCCACTAAATTCAACGAGTTTGACCTCGCTCGAAATATAAGTCCAAGTGCCTTCGCCATCAAATTTAATAGGTTCGACCTCAGTCAAACCGGGACTCAGGCTAAGTTCCTTCACCATCAAATGTAATAAGTTGGACCTCAGTCGAACTAGGACTTAAGCCAACCGCCTTTGCCATTAAGCTCAAATGGGTTTGACTTCGCTCGAACCATAAGGCTATACGCTTTCGCGATAAAATTATGTGAGTCCGACCTCTGTTGAATAGAAGTACAAGTCAGGCATCTTCGCCGTTCAAGTTAATTGTTCTTACTCAAACTGGGGCTTGGACCACGTGCCATTGCCTCCAAATCAAAGTTCGGCCCTGGTCAAACTACAAGGCCGCATTATACCATCACAACCAGTACTTCGACCTCGTAAAAAGTGGGACTAAGGCTAATTACGACTACCAATAAAAAGCAGTTCTGACCCATTCATACCAAGTCAAAAGTAAAAGCCTTTATCGGTCAAATATTGACACACCAACCCCTATCGAACTCAAAAATGAGTCTCCTCAAACATGTAAAAAAACAAAAAAGGAGAAGGGGAAGGTACAAAGTAAGCACAAGACGAACGACGGAAAATAGAATTCATTTATATATAAAAAGTCAAGGATGCGGGTCATTCCCGCTTACAACCAACAAGGGCCGACCAATAGTAAACAAAAACAACAAGAAACACCCAAACGCCAAAAGGAGAACGGAACTAAGAGAAACCAATAACAAATTCTTTTACTCGGTGCCTTCCTCGCTGCCACCAACACCATCATCAGCCTCGAGTGTTGCACATCAAAAGAGGCTTCGGTCACGATACCGGCCTCCCACAAGTTCTTGTAAATATCACGTTGGGCCTCAGCATAAACCCAAAGTTCATGAGTCTGGTTGAAAGTAGCAGTGTACGATGGCCCAGCTTGGTCCCCCAGCCACTTGTTCTCTTCTACTAAGGCCACAATTCGATCCGACATATTTTGGGCCTCCGTCTCAAGAACGTTAATACACTCCCTGAGCCCCGCTTCTCTAAGGGCTGTTGTAGCCCCATCTGATTCTCGCTGGGACTCATGCACGCAGATCTCTTCCTCCAACCCTGCAACCCTCGTCAAGGCATTCCTTGCCTGAAGTTTCAAAGCCGAAACTTCACCTTCTAGAGCCGCGACTTTATCACTCCATTCCGCAGTGGATTCCGCTGCCTTGACCTAGCTTCGCTCCGCATCCGACTCCATCTACCATAACTTAATCTATAGGCGCTCACACTAATCTGCAACCCTCTTTCCCACCTCGAGCTCCTCATCTTTCCGATGGAGTTGCTCCTCGAGAACACTTTTGCTGCCAAAAGCCTGCTGTAGGTGCTGGTCCCGCCTTCCCATCTCCTCACCCAGATCTCGATTGCGAGGATCATCCTTCAAACTCTTATGCAACTTGCGACACGGATCACGGTAGCTACGATACTTCACCAGCATCTGCAGAAAAATCCTCGAGTGAACATTGATCGACTAATGTTCTCCACCTCCAATAAGTGAGTCGGCAAAATATAAACAATAATTAAAATAAATAATGGGCTAAGGCATGGAAGAAAAAAACCGAAGTCATATTATATACCCTCAGTCCCATCACGGTCACTTCATTCATCACCCTAATATCCGAGACGTCCTTAAATGATGCGTTCTCGATCTCCGAGCACAAGAACTCAAACTACGGCACCAAGCTATTCCCTTCAGTCAATAAATTGAACTCCATAGGAACCTAGATGAGGCGAGCTTGCCCCTTTGTGCGCACTGTAGAATTGGTAAAACCTTCTTGAAACATACGGACGTCGTCGGGGACCAGATTATACTCGGACTCATACTCGTCCTCTACCACATTCCTCCCTCTCTCCACAATCGATGAGGTAGAACAACCCGCTGTAGCCGCCGAAAGGGCACTTGAATCAATAATAGCAATTGCCGAGGAACGACCTCCCGCCTTAGCGACTAGAATCTCCAACAGAGTGACCGAAGCGACAATACCATCCTGTCTTGAGTTAATCGAGGCAACCCCCACTGATCGCCCCCCTCAATGGCGGGGACCGCAACCACACCCCTCTTTGAGTTCGCCGGAGGGGGGGGAGTCCAAATTGATTACCTTCGGAGGAGTTTCCATGAAAGCCACCCTCTGCCTCTGTAGAGACTTCTCTTCTTCCTGTTCAATGGAGAGTCCGCCATAGGACGGACGACCCCGAAGACCCTTCACCTTGAGGTGCAGCCCATATTGGTAAAGTAGCCGCTGACGATTCGACAAACACCGCCCTCGGTACCGAGAAAGGCGTAGGCATTGCAGCAAGTCGAGCAATCATACCCAGCCGACGAAAAGCCAGCTGAGGAGCCTTGACGCAGTATGCCCTCCCTAACCATGTAATAGCAAAGTCGATGAGTAGAGTTAAAACAAAATGAAACAGAAGAAAAAGTTGATATTTCTCCTTTCACATGCTTGCGACCATGCCTCTCCCAGAAAGATGCCAATGTGCGAATCCCTACTGTATGGGGGAGCACGGTCTCAACCCACTCACGTATCCCAGTCAACGGAGGCGATGGTAGTTCTTTTGCTATAAAAATAGCGACATGAGTCAACGCTTACGAACATTAGACGTAAAGAGATTTAAAGAGGGGTATTTTATGATCATGAACTTACGTGCAAAATTTCAAACTTTTGGAAACTCGGTCGGGTCCGCCACAAGATGATCAGTCTTGATATAAAAGAAGTTCTCGAAGAGGTGACGGTCGGTCTTGTCATCTAATTTTATAGCCAAGCCCCTCTACCCGCAAGGGCGCGCATTTTTTGGGGAGCGTAGAGGCTGAGCACGTGCTGGAGAGTGACCTCCCTACCAGCTAGCTCAGCGTACTTGGTGAACATCGAGAGAAATATATTGAGAGAAGGAGAAAGCTGGGCCGGGCACTCCTTGTAGTTATGACAAAAGCCGACCACCAGCATTGGGAGTGGGAGCGTGTATCCCACTTTGAAGGGGTAGGCATTGAATGCGCAGTACCCTCGACGATCGATGTGGACCCAGTTCTCTCTGTTAGAAAGGGTAATATTGATATAGATGGGAATTCCCCACTATTCTCGCATTTGGGCTATCCCAACTTCCCCCATTAATGGAGCATCTTTTATCTGCTGCACTCCATCAGCCGCAGTAATGTCCACCACCAGACCTTCGGGCTGAAATACGGTTTCCTCAACTGATGGAACTTCCTCACTTTTCACTAGTTCTAAATCTTCAGTCGCTTGAACTGAGTCTTCAACCTTCGGAAGATCGGCCAGAAGATCATTATGAAAAGAATTTCCTGCCATAAATAACTCACGGACGAGGAGAAAGAATTGGTTTTTGATGGGAAAGACAAAGGTTGTAGCAATCGAAGAATAGAAATGAAGATAGATTAGCAGGCAAAAATGCTTCCCCAAAATCTTTCTCAGATAAACGATAGAAGCATGAGAAGCAAATGCCAAATCCTCTCTATTTATAACAAAAAATGAAATTGGCCTTCACAAAACCCAATAACCATCATTAAATACATGAACGGCCGCAAAACGGTTAAGTTTCACAAAAATGTGCGTCATTATGTCAGGCTCCACGAGGTAACGTTTCAGTTATGACCGGCGTCTCACCACCAAAATGATCGTAACCATCAACGAATGCCGAGAAGGTGCCCTATGCGGTTTCAAAATTTCAAAAACGTATAGTCCATCTGCCAGGGCCGACAGGTTACATCCCTAATGAACGGAGCGACTAACTGTACAGGTCAGAATCTGACCACATGGCAATTACGAAACTAGCTCCGTCCTTATTAATCCATGATTGATAAGTGGTACGACCACTCTGAACTAATGAAGATTAACTCTCATCTGATCCAATCAATAGTGTTATGACCATTCCATTAGGGAGGCAAAACGGCACGGCTACGACCACTTATTGCCAGCTCACGAAGTTCAAAGATGTAAATATCAAGAAAGAGAAAACTAATAGGGGCTTCTTCTTCGACAGTGTTTATGAGAGAGAAGTAGAGAATGATACTCAGATAATGAGGGAAAAGTAACATCATTGTAAGGTTCTGAACCTCTTCAAGGAAAGGCGTACTGAATTGATACAATCAATAAAGTCTTCCAATACATTTCCCCCTAATTGTAAATGCTTGTCGTCTTTCATATCTTTCTTTTGGTCCAATGATTTATTATGATCTACCCTCGGTTATTTTTATTGTTTTATGCTCACAAAGTATTCGATTACTTTTGAGTCAAACAATACCCTTAATGAGAAGCTTTTATAACCACACAAATACTTTTATACTCTGTGCCCAGTCAAACAGGTTCACGCAAATTGAAACAGATAAAGTATAAAAATTAATAAATTTCAAATTCTGGTTTCGATAAAAGGAAGAATAAAAACAACTCTAGTGACATCATCTAGACTTTGCTATCAGATTCCCTCAATCTACATTTTTTGGGAAAACCTGCTTTGCTGCCTAGATATGAACACAAAACTTCCTAATGGACTACCCCATAATACAGTGCAACTTTTATACCCTCTACCCACCAACTTGTTTAGGGTTATTTTACATCACAACAAAGGAGAAATGAGCATACAAAACATCAAACAATAAATGATGAAAGAATCAATGATCCAACAAAATACCACAAACCATAAAAGAAGTATGAATCCAACCTAAACAAAGTTGGTAAGACCAGAAAAATTGACCAAAATCTAACAAAATCAACACCATCAACAAGTCTAAACATTAGTATTATACTTCCGACAATTAGGTAGAGAAATCAATCAGGTCAACTTGCCTCTTCCCTAGCCAATTTTTCATTCTTCAAAGTACAACACCACAAAACCTTATTTCACTTTATAGACAAGGAGAAAAACATGATTGTAGATATCATTATGAATTGCTGCTAGGTCTTGTCAGGTCCTATGCTGCTCCGACTCTCTTAAAATATATCCGGATACATGTTGGAAACTCCAAAAATAATGTATTTTAGGAGGATCCGACACGAGTACGGCAACATTTAGGAGAGTCCGCACAACATAGGTCAGGTCAAATCCTTTATTATTTCACTTATGTGGGTTTGGGTTTTTCTTGCAACATTCATTGGAATAAATACTACTCCACTATGTTTTCCCGAGTATTAAGGTATAACACTATTATCAACTTGGGCACAATTGTAAGATATCATCCAATACTTCCCTTTTTTCAAGAATATATTATAGAGTATATGATAGAGTTATGCTTTGAATCTGCCTATGTTATCCCGGTGTAATGACCCGATCAGTCGTTTAGAGTCCTAGCGCGTTGTTCAGTAGTTTGAGACCATGAGCAGCTTTATTTTAGGTGTTTTGACTTATATGCATGGTCAAAATTGAATTTCGAGAAGTTCGCACTTGATTTGGAAGAGAATTCTCATTTCGGAAGCATAAAGTTGAAAGATCGAACTAAGAGTGGACTTTTGAGTAAACAACCTTAGAATCGGGATCTGAAGGTTCCACCAGATTTGTATGATAATTTTGACTTGGGCGCATGCCCGGTTCGCGTTCGGGATAACCCGGGAGCGTTTTGGCGCCTATTGTGGAAGTTAGAATTTTGGAAGAAATTTCTTATGATTGGCTTGAAGTGTATTTCATCATTATCATTGTCCGTTTGGGATTGCAAGACTAGGAATATCTCTGTATGGTGATTCTGGAGTTGGGAGCACGATTAGAAGTGAATTTTGAGGTCCGTAGGTCATTTTGAAGTCATTTGGTTAAAGATAGAAAACTAAAGGTTTTTGAGAAGTTTGACCTGAAGTGAAATTTTTGATATCGGGGTTGGAATCTGGCTTCGGAAGTTGGAGTAGGTCCATAATGTCAAATATGACTTATGTACAAAATTTAAAGTCAATCGGACGTGATTTGATAGGTTTCATCATCGAAAGTTGAAGTTGGAAGTTCTAACGTTCATAAAGCTTAAATTAGAGCTTGATATATGACTTTACCATTGTTTGATGTGATTTGAGGCCTCGAACAAGTCCATAATATGTTTTTGGACTGGTTGGTATGAGTCCTGGGGGCCTCGGGTGGATTTCAGGTGGCTAACAGATTGATTTTGGAGTTTGAAGAAAGGCTGGACCTGTTGCTTATGGTATTTTCGCTTCTGCATATTTGGGACCACAAAAATGGCCCCACAGAAGTAAGGAAGAAGCCGCAGAAGCGGTCGAATGTGAAGCAGTTCGGAACCATAGAAGCGGCCCTTGATCCACAAAAGCAGAATCATAGAAGCGGTGGTCCGTCCGCAGAAGCGAAATTGGGCTGACGCCCAGTGCCGCAGAAGCGGCATTTTTTTCCACAAAAGTGTGACCGCGGAAGCGGAAAGTGCAAAGGCAGTGAAGATGTTTTAAAAATTGGATTTAGGCTATTTCCTTTCATATTTTCTTGGCTTGGGCGATTCTTGGAGGGGTTCAAGAGAGGATCTTCATTATCAATGTTAAGGTAAGTTATTCCCACTTATTTTGAGTTAAACACATCAATTATGTATCTATTTGAGTATGAAATTTGTAGAAAATTGAGGATTAGAGGAAGACCTAGTGTTGATACCTAATATTTTCATATATTTTATACCAAAAATACTTTCAAAATGTGGAAACGCTATAGATCCACCTAATTTGGGAGGGGTTTTAAAGAACACTTTCAAAATAGCATATATGTGCATATATAAGTACACCAAAGGGTTTTGGCATTTTAAATGATTTTTAAACCAGTTTATTGCCTATTTTTTGTATCATAAAATCTAATAATTATTCCCAAAATTATCGTTCTGGTGAACAACTTATTTTGTTCTCATATTTACGTCAAAACATAGCTAACATGATTTTTCCATATTTTTACAAATTCATTTGGTATTTTTAAAACTAAATTTCATATAATTGCAATACTAGCCTTTTTAAGATTTTGTAGCATTTTATAATTATAAAATTGATTCCACTATTTTTAATTTAATATTTTTATACTATTTACTGATTCAGTAATTTTAAATTTGTTTTAAAATTATTTTTACTATTTATATAAAATAAAATGAACAAACTGGCTATTTAATATATAGCCCCAATTCGTTTTAATTGTAGCCCATTAACATTTCAATTATACCCTCCAATTAACCCAATTTTAACTGCCAATTCGTCCAAAATCCCCGACCCAATTTCCCAAATAGCCCGACCCATAGCCCGTTTATCTTTACCCGCTCGGATTCCTTTTAATCCAGGTTGTTGATCCTTTTGATCAACGGCCACGATTACCCCTTACCTTTTAAACTCACCTAACCCAACCCTAATCCCCCATTTCACTATGATATCTTCCTTTGAATACTCTCCCTCTCTCAAACTCTCTCGAAGGTTCCTCAAACCCTAATCATCTTCTATTATCTTCAACCACGACCTCACCGAAATCCATGGCTTCTCAGGCCATGGATGGCATGTCCTCACCTCCCTTCACCTTTAAACCTTGGGTGTTTGAAGTTTTGAGGTCTGAACTCAGCAATGTCTATTTATATCATCTACAGATCCAAGGTTCTATGGCCTCCCCGGCCTTGCTACGCCGTGTCCCAGCATCAGGAGCCTATTTTTTATTAATATGACTCAAGATCGGTCTTTCTTCCAGGACTTCTCATTTCTAGGGTTTCTCTGAAACCCTAATGTTATTCGAGGTTTTTCTCTGGTTGTCTTCTTAGATCTATGCTATATTTGTGTTCTAATGGAGTTTTAAAACGTTTCCCCAATCTTTTCTTTCAATATTCGTTTCTCTTCGATTTAGGGTTTCTGAAAAGTTTTAAAATGTTTTTTGACTCCTCTTCTTCTTTTCTTTGTATGAATCTGTCTATGCTATGTTCTTATGTTTTCTTTCCTAACTAGCATGTTTATCTCCTATGTTCTTGTATTTTCCATATTTTGCATGTTCTTCTATTATGCTCCATTCTTTCTTCTGCTGGTTTCTGTATAATGCTTATCTTATATGTTCTTTTACCTTGAGTTCCTTTACTGTATTCTCTACTAAGCTTTTGGTTCCTTCTTCTAGACTTTGTTTGGTTCTTTTATCTACTGTGTTCTTAAGTTTATATCACCTCTTTTCTCTTCTGAACCTGCTTAAGTTCTAAGCTTTTCTTAAAACGTGTTCTTTATGCTTCAAATCAACTTTCTTACTTTGTTGTTTCAAACCTGCTATCATATCTGTTTGTTTCTCATGTGTCTCTAAAAGAGACCTCTGAGCCTGATTCAATTGTTCGCCTTCTCGTCTCTACATCTGATTCGAGTTGAAAACCCTAGAATTTGGGGTTTTTTTTGGCAAGTTTGATTTGGTGTTTGGACTAGGGTTCTACTTTGGAACCCTGAACTATCACACTCATTCTAAGTCTATGAACTGAAGTTGAATCTCTTTGCTTATGACTCTGAACTTTTCTATGCTAGACTCTTTTCTAATTAGCGTGACAGTTCTTTCTTGACTCACATGTGTGTATGCTTTATATATGATAAATCCCCCCTTCAAAAGGGTTTTCCCAACTTATGATTGATTCTGAATTCCTTTTAATAAGGTTCGATTGGTTGTTACTGATTTTCTTTAAATTAAACCTCTCTTCACCTTTTCTGGTTGGATTCATTCATAGCAAAACTCGACTTCTGATTTTTTACTGGTTGTTGATTGATTGCCTTCCCTTATTTGCCCAAACCATGTACTACTAGACTCTTTCCTTAAATGAATTTATGTGTATCTACCCTTCATGTACTACTTTGGAAAATATTTTAAATCAAACCCTTTCCTTAATTATTCGACCCGTTTTAAATCAAATCCCTTGGCTGAAGGGAGATCATATGAGATTGATTTCAAGGCTGTTTTCATACCTTTTCTTACTTTCTTTCTACAATATAAAAGGGGATTACCTTTCTGCAATTGAACACACTTCGAATTGATCATTCTTTCACACACACAATAACTCTGCTTTCTACTATCTTCTTCACTCCAGTACACAGCTAATTATGTGTACTTCTACACTTTGCTTTCTGAAATACCTTTGAGTTCTCTTCGATCTTTCAAGTATTCTGCTGAAAACTTGAGTTGTTCCTGCTATTCGCTTGCTCTGCTATTCTGCTATTCTCTTATTTTGCAACTGGTATGTCCATCTTAGTTTAAATACTGCTTCTCCACAATGTGTTTTACATCCTAAGTTCTGTTATGCTCTTTTTTACTGTGTTTTTGCAACTTTGTCATTACTATGCTTATGTGAATTCCCTTTATTTTTACCCCTTTGTATGTGGACATGGTACAAGGAATAAGAACACTATTAGATTGTTGTATATGATTCTGAACTGGGTTCTTTGAATCCCTAATTCAATCAATTTCCACTCCCATTTCCCAATTTATGTGTTTGAGCCTTGGACTTAGGTCTGATAGTGTCCTAATCACTATCCGAACCATCGTCTGACCTTCAAGGATCTCCTCCTAACTTGTTTAACCAAACAAGTGGTCAGGGGTGTGCCAGCCTGCACTTGTGGCTAGGTATGACCACCATTTGTTATGTCTACCCAATTCCTTTTTCACTTTGCACTTACTCTTAGATATAAGTTCTTCCTCCTCGCTTGCAAGCCATGCTTTGGGACCCCTGAGCTCCCTCTGAACTTGGATGCCTGAGGGCTGGCTCTTCCACACTGCACTATTCTATTTTTTATGGTATCCTGGGTGTAAGCAATGTCGAAAATCCTTGAGATTACTTGTATTTTGGAAACACTTTAGATAAAGAGAAGACTTTGGAAATCTGGATCCAAAAATGGTTAGCCACATGTTATTAGACATTAAGATTTAATTAGGCATCTTGGATCTAGATGTTAGTCTTTGATATATTTTTATTTTTTCTGGTTTGTAATAATTTGAATAAATAACTTGGAGAGTATAGTAAAAGGGTGTGGGAGGGGTATTTAATTTCTTGCATCAGAAAGGGTAAAAATCATGATTTAGTACTTTACTTTCAATCACCTAGAAATCATGTCTATAGGGTTGCTTAATGCTTCTGAGTCAATCACATAGAGACCATGCCAATAGGATTTAACGCTTAACTATACCGCAAAATCACATAGAAAGCATGTCTATAGGATTTAACACTCATGTTCTGTAAGTACGCATTTAGAGATCCTGCCTATAGGATTTTAATACCTTTCTGAAAATTCATTTATAGATATCATGCCTATAGGATATGCATATTCATTAGATTAAAAAAGCATCTTTGCACAAATTCATTAACAAGTTTTGAAAATCAATAATACATATATCATGCCAATAGAATTTTGCATCAAACTCATTGTCCGTTTAAAGCAGTACTAATTGGATAACTGGTTTTTTTAAAATGCCTAATTCAGTAACGTTATTCAAAAGCTTTAACCTTTCGATAAAACTCTCTCTTAAAACAATGTACACTTGTTCTAAAAATAAAATTCTTCAAATGTGCATATTTTTCTAAAATGGCTTCTATGATTTTCTGCCTAAACAAGTTTTCCAACTCAATTCCAGAATTCGTTGTATAAGTCAGTTCTGCAGTTTATTCTTTTCTTTAGATAAGTTCTGACTCTTCTGAAAATTTTACAACCATTTCTGTTTTATAACTGGAAGTCGTCTGGTCCTTTTTTAAACTCATTTCTAAACTAAGTCTGCAGTCTGTTCTTTCTTTCAAAAACCTTTCTGCATTAGTTATTTCCTAAAATCAATGTCTTCCTAAAGACAACTCGCATTAAATGCCTTAATCTCTTACAATTGTATCCAAGTTCCCTAATGCGGCCTTTCAGTCTAAATATATGTATTGAACTAGTCTGGTCACTGCTTAATTTTAATTTAAGACCAAATCAGTATGTGCCAAGACATGCTAAACTATATGTTTGTCTGACTTAAGGGGTTTATTTGAGCATTAATTACTTGTTTACTCATCCTTTATTTGCTATTTGTTTTGATTGTCGAATTAGAATTTTATTCTTTGAAACTTCATAAAATCCCCCATCCCTTTCTTCCCTTTTAGGATTAGAAGTCCTAATACCGCAGGACTGATAGGTTGGAGCGCGTACTCGCATGCAATAATTAATCGAGACTAAACACACTTTAATACCTTAGCGGGTGGGAAGGGTATAATATGGATATGATGACCGGTGCACTAATATCACGTGCAACCCCTTTTCTGAGAAGTGTATTCCGGGTATTGCATTGATGTGATCCATATTATGTTTAAACCTAGGACCCCCTTCCCTTTCTTCTTTTATCTACAATGTTTCTCAATTTGTTCATTTCTTTAATAGTATCTTAATGCACTATAATCATTAGGTGGCGACTCTGTAAAACTCCAAAACCCAATTCTTGCAAGTGAATAAGAGTTGTCCACCCATAATGTTGTATACCCAATATTGGACTCCCATCTAATGAAAGAGGGCGCGTCGACAGCATGGAGACTTTGCTAGGGATTTCTTTAGGATTTTTACCATTACATGATATCTGTGACTTTATTGCTTCATAATTGCATTTATTTCTCGCCTTTTAATTATTTCATCATGAAAAAACTAACTAGGCTCTTCATGTCTTTCCTTCCTTTAATTGCTTTCTTTTACTGCTTTACTATTTCAATACCGTTGTAATTTGGAGCATTCATTTGTAATCATTTATTTTATGTACGTAAAAATACATGTAAATTTGTTTCATTTCTTGTAAATTGCATCTTCAACATCATACTCCACTATTGCCAAAAAACAAATCCTATAGCAACGCTTATAATGAGTGGTTGCGCCCTTCCGATATTATCATTGACCTAAATATGGCAAAGGAATATTTGCGGTAAAACCAGTCGATCAACGATGTAGTCGACTGTTCCGTGCCTTTCCTTCTTGAGTTGTCCGCTCAAGGGTACCAATCTAGCACTTCAAAAATAGAAACCTTACTCCGTTAAACTGTTCATGCATCATGGTAAAACCTAGCCGAGTCAGGTATGTTTTTCGCATAATGAATCATTAAGATAGCCTAATCCAAAGTCCATCGGGTTTCCCTGAAACCCAAACAGACATCCACATATTATGTGCATTTATTTGGAAAACTATGCCTATTATTATAATTGTTGATTTAAGTAGTCGAGTCTGGTGGAGTAAGGGTCTAATGCTTTGTTTTGCAAAAAATGAGGCACGAAGTCCCCAAATTCAATGTGGTAACCAAGATTCACCCAAGGCTGCTAAGCTGGTGGGAGGACATTCATGCTAGTGACCAGACTCTTGTCCGCAAATACTTAGGAAATCTACCTTCACTCTGGAAATCCAGCCCGACAATAAATTCGTAGTGGCCACAACTCTATTTTGGGATAGTGACCGGTCGGTATTTCGCTTCGGGGACCTTGAAATGACATCTTTACTTAAAGAAATAGGGGATCTAGCTGGTATTCCTTAGGAGACTCCTAGTTTGGGTCATCATAGGTTCATCCGAGGTCATAGAATTATCGATAAAAAGGCTGAAGCACAAGTCAAGTACAATCAATTGTGCAAAAGGATGCGAGAATGCAAAAATGAGCATCGAGAGTTACGGGAAGCTCATAAGAAATTGATCGACAAGTGGAAGGATGTGGCGGTCAACGCCAACAAGCGGCTAGGGTATCTGGAACGGGGTCTAATAGAGCTGGAAGGCAAATTCTTGAAAAGGATTGAGCACTGCCAGAATGCTGAGGGAAATGCAGGCGGACATATGGCCCGAGCTTATTTGCTACTAGGACTACATGAGCTGGTACAACTGTACGAGGGAGGCACGAATACTGAATCTGGGGAATGTCCTTTTGGGACAAGTAGTTGGGATCTTTCATCTCCTGCTTTCATAATGTAATAAGGCCCCTTGCCATTAGTGACATCTTTACTTTCCGTTATTTTTAATTGTTTTTAAGACTCGTCGTATTTTTATCAATAAAATTAGGCATTTAGAATTATAAGTTCTCCAAAGTTAATTTTTCGCTAGGCCTACCTCGGGCACAACGAGGCACCCAAGTTAGGACACGACTTATATTCTTGCACAACGTGTTTAAATATTGCAATATTCTTTTTCTCAGAATCCGCACTAACTTTTTACCTTTTTGTTTTTCTTTTATTTTTTATTCCCCTCCCCAAAGGTTAGTTCGTGCATTTTGGCACCATCAGCATACTCTACAAAATCCAAAGGCCCTCCACCTCCTCCGAGTCTGAGTCCTATCAGAAATAAGAACAAAGGCAGAATGGGATACGCAAGTGCTCGTAAGGAAATTGAAAAGGAGGAGACTTCTCAGAATACCCTAGTTGCCAAGGGAACTGCTGCTCATCTTGAGCAGATATTGCTGAAATTTCGGGAAGAATTGGACTGAATTTGGAGCTTGGCAAGCCTATCATTCACTCTTCCTGCTCCTGATATTAACACCTAGAACCCCTTACCTCCACAAAACATCCCACAACTCCCGATACAACCTACTCACACTCAAACCTGCTACGCGTACAATAATACTCCACTGCTTATTCCTGAACCACCAAACACTACAAACGACCACCTCCAAAACACTCCTATCTTTGTGGACGCAATAACATACTATACCCAAACAATCCTAAGTGCATCTAAATCAGACAATAAAGACTCCCTTATCAGAAATTTGGCTACGGAACTCAAGAAGCTAACTAGCCGGATCCAGGGTGTCGAAGGTAGCAAAGGTGTTGAGGGGCTGAACTACGAAGATCTTTCCATTCAGCCATATGTTGAACTCTCGGAGGGGTACAAACCTCTTAAGTTCGAGATGTTCGACGGTACAGGTGATCCTAGGGTCCATCTGAGAATGTATTGTGATAAGTTGGTATGAGAAAATCTACATGAAATTGTTCATGAGGAGTATGAAAGGAGATGCCTTATCTTAGTACATCATCCAGGATTCAAGGAAATGGACAAGCTGGGCAGGAATGGCATCCGACTTTATGGACCGATTCAGGTTTAACACAAAAATACCCAAGATGTGTTTTATATCCAGAATCTGAAGAAGAAACCCACCGAAACATTCCGCGAGTATGCTATGCATTGCGGTCAGAAGCTTCTAAGTTCAGGCTGGACTTTGAAGAAGAGCAGATGAACATGTTCTTTGTTCGGGCTCAGGATCCACAATACTATAGAAGGTTAGTGATGATAGAAGGTCATAAATTCTCCGACATCTTCAAGTTGGGAGAAAGAATTGAAGAATGTATCAAAAATGGTATGGTTACTAATCTCGAAGCATTACATTCCACCAACAAGGCTTTACAGTCTGACGGCACATCAAAGAAGAAAGATATGAACTCCGTAATGGTTGCACAAAGAACCAAGTCCCCTATGAAATACCAAGGATATCCCTCAACTCCACTTACATATCAGCCTTTCATAAATTACCAAGCACCCTTACCCACATACCAAATTCCACCACCTACCTGCCAATCATATCCACCACCTACATATCAACCCACTTCACCAAGATATCCTAACCCGCACCCATGTAATAAGCCTATAATGCCCAACCTTCAAACTATCAGTCACCACCCACTCACCAAAACTTTCTTCGACCCAGACAAATTTCGACCGCAGACCTCCCAGACAATATACCTCCATTGCGGAACCAATCGACCAACTATATGAAAGACTCAAAGCAGCCGGTTATGTTATCCCTATCCCAGACATAACTCCAAAAAATCCCTCCCAATGTATCAACCCGAACAAAACCTTCGCATACCATTTTAGAATGAAAGGTCATACCATTGATTAATGCAACTCATTGAAAGACAGATTCAGGCCTTGATTGACAATAAGGTCATCATAGCAAAGAAGCCTGCTCCCAATGTCCGCAACAACCCTCTGCCTGACCACAAGGGTGGACGCATTCATATGATCCAGATCGAGAATGATTGGGATCCTAAAGGGTCAATTGGAATGATTGCTGAAGGGGATGAAGCAAAGAAGCCGCAGTCACCCTCAACCCTATTGTTGTCAAGATCTAGCCCTCTGAGGGCGATGAGGTGAACATGTACATACCAATCGAGTTGGAACCACCTCCTGCAAAGGCACCAGGACCAATTGAGGTCGAGTTCGGGATTCCAAAGGCACGTGTGCCATTTTAAGTTGTTGTGTTACCTCCAAGGGTGACTATTCCAATCACGGTTTTAGATGTGACCCCATTCAACTCAAACGCCATATCATGAGATTACACAGCTGAAGCTAGGAGGAAAGGGAAAACAAAAATTGGAGAAGAGACCGCCGCAAAGAGCAAAACCAGAACAGGTAGGGTATACACTCTAGAACATTTAGCTGAGTCCAACAAATAAGCCTCTGGACGGCCTGTTGAGACTGGGCCTGATGACCATTGGAGAAAGATACAAGCTAAAGAGTACTAGGTCGTGGAGCAGCTGAACAAAACACCAGCGCATATTTCGATCCTGACTCTTCTACAAAGATCCGAGGCACACAAAAATGCTTTGATGAAAATATTGAGTGAAGCTTATGTGCCCAACAACATAACTGGGGGAGAAATGGAGAATATGGTAGGATAAGTGTTGGGGAGTCACAAGATAACCTTCCACGAGGATGAGCTACCACTAGAAGGACTAAGTCATAACAAGGCATTGCACATCACCGTTGAATGCGAATATTACTTTATCACTTGAATCTTGGTCGATGGAGGATCCAGCATTAACATATGTCCACTGATAAATCTCAGGACTTTGGGGAAAGGTTTCATGGGTTCAAGGATTGGGCTATCAATGTCAAAGCCTTAGATGGGTCCCAAAGATCCACCATTAGGGAAATCAACATGTGCTTGCAGATGGGACCAACCTAGTTTGATGTTGACTTTCAAGTGATAGACGTCCCGGTATCCTACAATTGTTTTTGGGGTGATCCTGGATCCACGACGCTGGAGCTATGGCATCAGCCCTACATCAAGCAGTGAAGTTTGAACGAATCACCAAGAGGTTATCATTCATGGCAACGGTAGCAACCCCATATACAGTCGCCAGACCATGCCAATAATTGGCGGCAGAAAGAGAATAGGCGGAGAGACGTACAACCACATCGAGCGAGTCAACGTTATGGAAAAAGACAAATGGTGTGACAACAAGATCGAGAGCATCCTGAATTGGTGCTGGTATGAGCCCAGAAAGGGACATGGCAAAAACCTCCAAGGAATCGCCAAACTTATCAAGTGGTTTAGGGTAAGAATACACCTGGGAGGAGTTCAACCATTGGTCGCCACCATGGAACGGCCCATATTATCCATTGGAGCTCCCTATACCTCATCTAAGGCAGACCTTTCAGCAGGCTGAGGTCATATACGGATCAGAGGATGATGAAGCATTAGCAGCGATGAAGAACTTGTTTCTAGAAAATGATATGGACTGATGTGTTATCTTCGAGGAGGAAGGGGAGGAAGGCCCTTCCATACATACTGTGAATCGAGGGGAACGTCTCACTAATTGGTCGATCAGGACTACCAGGGCTCAGAAAGCTTCGGGGTAGCAAGGCTAAACAAAGCATCATGCATCGCATCTTTACTTTTACTAATTAATTTGTTTTCTTTCGGCATTGTCTTTACTTTTGAAATAAGCTTTGATGTTTTCAAACAATTATGAATTAAATCACAGCATTTCCAAGGTTATTATATATCTCGCTCTTATAATTTTCTCTATCATTTACTTTATTTACACAACATTACTGTTACCTATCTTGACGATGAACCAACGATTGTGACTTGCAATGAGACAATGCAACAAATGGATATAGACTCAGGAGAGGATAATATACCAGAAGAGGTTGTCACAGAGGTCGAGAACTTTGAGAATAGGCCTAAATCTAACTTGGACAAAACGGAGATTGTTCTTTTGGGAGATACAGAGAATGTCAAGGAAACGCGTATCAGTGTGCACCAATCGCAATCAGAAAATAAAGAATACACGGAGTTCCTAAGAGAATATGAGGACATAGTTTCCTGGTCTTTATGATGATATGACTGGTCTCAACACATCCATTGTAGCTCACAAGTTACCAATAGACCTGGCGTGTCCGCTAGTAAAAATAGAAGCTTAGAAAGTTCAAACTCGACATGAGTTTGAAAATCAAAGAAGAGGTTACCAAGCAAATCAAATCCAGGGTTCTCAGGGTAGTAGAGTATCCGACATGGTTATCCAACATCGTGTCAGTACCAAAGATGGACAGGAAAGTCAGAGTCTGTGTAGACTACCGGGATCTCAACCGGGCCAGTCCAAAGATGACTTCCCCTTGCCAAACATACATATCCTGATCGGCAACTACGCCAAGCATGAGTTGAAGTTGTTCGTCGATTGTTTTGCTGGATACTATCAAATATGGATGTATGAAGAAGTTGTAGAGAAAATATCTTTTATCATTCCATGGGGGATGTATTGTTAAAGAATGATGCGGTTTGGTTTGAAACATGATGGTGCCACCTACATAAGGGCCATGACTACCATCTTTCATGACATGATACATAAAGAAACCGAGGTATATGTCGATGAGATCATCATCAAATCCAAGAAAGCCGCAGATCATATGGAAGACTTGAGAAAATTATTTAACAGATTGAGAAGGCACAAATTGAGATTGAATCCCGCGAAATGTGCATTCGGGGTTCCTGCTGGACATTTAATGGGTTTCATCCTAAGCTGTCAAGGAATAGAATTGGATCCGTCAAAGGTCAAGGCCATTCATGAGTTGCCACCGCCAAAAAACAAGAAAGATGTGATAAGTTTTCTAGGAAGACTCAGCTATATCAGTTGGTTCATAGCTCAGTCCATCGTCATTTGTGAACCTATCTTCAAGATGCTTAAGAAGGATGCCACCACCAAATGGACTGACGATTGTCAGAAAGCTTTAGACAGAATCAAGGAGTACTTGTCAACGCCGCCAGTCTTGTTTCCGCCTGAACTAGGAAGACCCCTATTTCTTTATCTTGCAGTATTGGATGGAGCATTCAGTTGTGTTTTGGGAAAACATGATGAAACGGGGAGAAAAGAGCAAGCCATCTACTACCTCAGCAAGAAGTTTTCCCCGTACGAGGCCCCGTATTCCTTATTAGAATGCACAAGTTGTGTTCTGACCTGTGTGGCTCAGAAATTGCGGCATTATTTTTGTGCTTACACCAGTTATCTCATATCTAGAATGGACTTGTTGAAGTATGTCTTCCAGAAACCCATGCCTACTGGCAAGCTCGCCAAATGGTAAATCCTGCTACATGAATTTGACATTGTTTATGTCACTCCGAATGTTGTCAAAGGACAAACTTTTGTAGATCACCTCGCTGAGAAACCTGTGGGAGGAGAATACGAGCCACTAAACATGTATTTTCCTGATGAAGAAATAGCTTTCATAGGAGAGGACATTGCAAAATCCTATGATGGTTGGAGGATGTTTTTCGATGGAGCCGCGAATTTCAAAAGAGTTGGCATAGGAGCAGTCCTAGTATAAGCGGTCGGCACTACCCGGTATCTTCCAAGCTCAGGTTCCCATGCACCAACAACATGGCTGAGTATGAAGCCTTCATTTTAGGGCTCAAACTGGCCATCGATATGAATATTCAGGAGTTACTAGTGATCCGAGACTCGGACTTACTCATACATCAGGATCGAGAAGAGTGGGCAACCAAGAATTCTAAGATACTCCCTTATTTGCATCACATACAGGAGTTGAGAAAGAGATTCACAAAGACCGAATTCTAGAATTTTCCCAAAATACAGAATGTGTTCGCCGATGCACTAGTCACTTTGCCATCCATGATTCAGCATCCAGATACAAATTTTATTGATCCCATCCAGGTCAAGATTTATGATCAACCAGCTTATTGTTCTCAGGTTGAGGAAGAAGCATATGGAAAACCATGGTTCCGTGACATCAAAGACTACTTGACAATAGGAGAATATCCAGAGCTCGCTTATGCCACTGAGAAGCGCACTCTTCGGAGGTTATCTAACAATTTCTTTCACAGCGGAGGAATCCTGTACATGAGGACTCCTGATTTACGATTGCTAAGGTGTGTTGATGCAAGAGAAGCAACCAAACTAATAGATGAAGTACACGCAGGGACTTGCGGACCGCACATGAATGGTTTTGTTTTAGCAAAGAAGATATTCCGAGTAGGATAATTTTGGATGACTAAGGAAACGGATTGCATCCAGTATGTCCGAAAGTTCCACCACTGTCAAATACATGCAGATATGATAAAGGTGCCTCCAAATAAGCTTAATGCAACAAGCTCACCATGGCCGTTCGTCGCTTGGGGAATGGATGTTATCGAACAATCACCCGGCCGCATCAAACGGGCACAGGTTCATCTTGGTGGCAATTGATTACTTTACCAAATGGGTCGAAGCAGCATCATACAAAGAAGTGACCAAGAAAGTTGTGGCAGATTTCGTCCGCTGTCGAATTGTTTAGTGGTTCGGAATTCTGGAATCAATCATCACTAACAATGGTTCCAATCTCAACAGCGACTTGATGAAAGCAATGTGTGAGACATTCAAAATAAAACACAAGAACTTTACATCTTACAGACCTCAGATGAATGGAGTTGTAGAAGCAGCCAACAAGAATATCAAGAAGATACTAAGAAAGATGATAGAAAGGCATAAGCAATGCCATCAGAAGTTGTCATTTGCCTTATTGGGATACCGTACAATAGTCCGCACATCAACTAGGACAACTCCCTACATACTGGTTAATGGTACAGTGGCGGTCATTCCCATTGAGGTAGAAATCTCATCTTTGAGGATCATACAAGAAGTAGAGTTAGATGATGCAGAATGGGTAAAAGGTCACTACGAGAAGTTAGCCCTTATAGACGGAAAGAGAATGAATGCAGTCTGCCATGGTCAGTTATAAAAGAACAGAATGTCCAGAGCCTTCAACAAGAGAGTTAGGCTAAGGAAATTTACACCAGGGCAGTTAGTGTTGAGAAAATATTTCCACATCATGAAGCCAAAGGGAATTTTTCTCCCAATTGGCATGGTTCGTACATGGTTCACCGGGTTTTTACTGGAGTAGCCCTTATTCTTGCAGAAATGGACAGGGAAGTCTGGCCAAAGCCAATCAAGTTTGATGCAGTGAAACGATACGTGTAATCATATGCTTTTTCTTCATGATGTAATTTGAACTATGCCTGACTTGATTCTCGTTTAAGAGGGACATGTAGGCAGCCCTATGGGTTCGGTCACAATATAATAAAAGTTCCATTTTCCCCGCAATAGGAACTGGGACAGAATTTTGAGGAGGACCCTCAAAATTCTGAAGACAATTTTCAGTCTTTTCATCGCTAGAAGTGCCAACCCAGTAACTGGGGCAGAATTTTGAGATTCTGAGGTTGATCATATTCAGTCATTCAGCACAACCGTCAGAAGTTCCATCCCAGTAAACTGGGGCAGAATTTTGAAGAGGACCCTCAAATTTCCGGAGCAAGCAAGGTTGCAATGTCTGGGATCACGTCGCAGTCATTGGTTCATTCAAAATAAAATCATTTTCTCAAATATCTACTTACCTTATATCTACTAAATCATACATAACTATCATATGAATCGTTGTCGTTTAGGAACGCTGCCCCAATAATACGTGACGTTAGGATCCACGGGAACATGAACTAACATTTCCCCCTCTACGGAACTCACGATTTTTCTCTCGTTGCAGGTCACAAATCGTTTGAATACATTCATGCACTCGTGCTTTTTAGGAGTGAAATTATCATAACAATCACTTATTCAATAATCATTACCCGCACACAACATCCCCAGCAGTCATGATATCGTAATCAGCTACCAGCTAAGAAATTTACTCTTATTCACCTTTTATATTCTTTCGCTGCATAAGGCTACTTATCTGCCTTCCAAGGTCAAGCTCTACCTCCATTTGCATAAGGCTACTTATCTTCCTTCCGAGGTTAAGCTCTACCTCAATCTTGCATAAGGCTATCATCTGCCTTTCAAGACTAAGCAGTGTCTCCATCTGCATTTTTGCATAATGTTATCTATCTGCCTTCCGAGGTTAAGCACTACCTCCCTTTTCATAAGGCTACATATATTCCTTCCGAGGTTAAGCTCCACCTCCATCCTGCATAAGGCTATCATCTGCCATCCGAGACTAAGCATTGTCTACATCTGCATTTTTGCATATGGCTATCTATTTGCCTTCCGAGGTTAAGCTTTACCTCCATTTGCATAAGGCTACTTATCTGCCTTCCGAGGTTAATCTATACACCCCTCTTGAATAAGGCTATCATCTGCCTTTCGAGACTAAGCATTGTCTCCATCTACATTTTGCATAAGGCTATCTTATCTGCCTTCCGAGGTTAAGCTCTACCTCCATCTGCATAAGGCTACTCATCTGCATTCCGAGATTAAGCATTGTCTGCATTTTGAATTTCTGCATAAGGCTACTTCTCTGCCTTCCGAGACTAAGCCCTATCTTCATCCTGCATAAGGCTATCTATCTGCCTATCGAGACTAAGCATTGTCTCCATCCTGCATGGCTGAAAATATCGCCACCTTATTTTTCAAATGACTACAATATCGCCACCTGCATTTAAATTCTCACTTTGGCTGAAAGATCGCCACCTTTTGCATTCACTGGCTGAAAGATTGCCACCTTCTCATGGGGTGAAAGCTTTCCAACTTATTCAAAGGCGTCATAGTTCAGAGTCACCATCTGCATAGCCCGAGAATACCATTTCATGGCCTGTGAATCTTTACTTATGCTCTTCATGGCCTAGGACATCATAGTTTGAGAACGTCATCCTAATCCAAAGACAGCATTCATGGTCCAACTGGAACATGCATCATGTTTAAATTATGCACAATATACGCCCCATTACTCACTTGCAGGTACACCATCTAGGAAACGGCCATCTCAGCAGGAGCAATTCTGTTGCGGTTCTCCGCAGCCTATCCGACTCTAATCACATTTCAAATCTAATCATCACATCCGTGCTTTTCGAATCTCCATTGGACACTCTCCATCAATGGTTCCCGAACTACATATGGCCTGATTCCTGTAAAAATAGGGATATGTAGGCAGCTCAAAAGCCAGGGCTCGGTCAAAATTCTTTTCAATCGCTCATCCGGTCAAAATTGGCCATATTGTCTTTGCCCGGCAACTCTTTCATCCTCCTCTGGTAAAGAGGGGCAGCTGTTGATACTTAATTTTTTCCCTATGTATTTTTATATCCAAAATACTTTCAAAATAGCATATATGTGCATATATAAGTACACCAAAGGGTTTTGGCATTTTTAATGATATTTAAACCAATTTATCGCCTATTATTTGTACCATACAATACAATAATTATTTCCAAAATTATCATTTCGGTGAATAACTTATTTTATTCTCATATTTACATCAAGACATAGCTCACATTATTTTTGCATATTCTTACAACTTCATTATGTATTTTCAAAACTAAATTGCATATAATTACAAGACTAGCCTCTATAAGATTTTATAGCATTTTATAATTATAAAATTGATCCCAGTAATTTTAAATTAATATTATATACTATTTGCTGATTCAGTACTTCTAATTTTATTTCAAAATTATTTTTACTATTTTTATAAAATAAAAGGGAAAACCTGGCTATTTAATATATAGCCCCAATTCATTTCCATTGTAGCCCATTTATATTTCAGTTATAGCCTCCAATTAACCCAGTCTTAACCCCCAATTGGACCAAAATCCCCAAACCAATTTCCCAAATAACCCGACCCATACCCCGTTTATCTTTACCCGGCGGGATTCCTTTTAATCCAGGTCGTTGATCCTTTTGATCAACGACCACGATTACCCCTTTCCTTTTAATCTCACCTAACCCAACCCTAATCCCCTATTTCTCTTTTATAGCCGCCTTTGAATACTCTCCCTCTCTCAAACTCTCTCGAAGGTTCCTCAAACCCTAATCGCCTTCTACCATATTCAACAACAACCTCACTGGAATCCATGGTTTCTCAAGCCATGGACGACCTGTCCTCACCACCATTCACCATTAAACCTTGGGTGTTTGAATTTTCGAGGTCTGACCTCAGCAATGTCCATTTAGATCTTCTACAGATCCAAGGTTCTATGGCCTCTCCGGCCTTGCTCCGATGTGTCCCAGCATCAGGAGCCTATTTCAGATTCATCTGGCTCTAGATCTGACTTTCTTCCAAGCCTTCTCATTTCTAGGGTTTCAGACGATTCGAGTTCTTTCTCTAGTTGTATTCTTAGATCTATGCTATATCTCTGTTCTAATGGAGTTTAAAATATTTTCCCCAATCGTTTCTTTAAAAATTCGTTTATTTTTGAATAAGGGTTTTTAAAAAGTTTTAAATGTTTTTTCACTCCTCTTCTTCTTTCATTGTGTGAATCTGTCTATGCTATGTTCTAATGTTTTCTTTTCTAACTCGTCTCCTGTGTTCTTGTGTTTGCCGTATTATACATGTTCTTCTATTATTCTTCATTCATTCTTCTAGTGGTTTCTGTATCATGCTTATCTTATGTGTTCTTTTACCCTTAAGTTCCTTTGTTGAATTATCTACTAAGCTTTTGGTTCTTTCTTCTGGACTTTGTTTTAGTTCTTTCTTCTACTGTGTTCTTAAGTTTACATCACCTCTTTTTTCTTCTGAACCTGCTTAAGTTCTATGTTTTTCTTAAAACGTGTTCTCTATGATTCAAATCAGCTTTTTTACTTTGTTGTTTCATATCTGCTATCATATCTGTTTATTTCTCATGCGTCTCTGAAAGAGACCTCTGAGCCAGATTCAATTGTTGGCCTTCTCGTCTCTACATCTAATTCGAGTTGAAAACCCTAGTATTTAGGGTTTTTTGGCAAGTCTGATTTGGTGTTTGGACTAGGGTTCTACTTTGGAACCCTAAACTATCAGACTCATTCTGAGTCTATGAACTGAACTTGAATCTCTTTGCTTATGACTCTGAAATTTTCTATGCTAGACTTTTTTTCTAATTAGCGTGACAGTTCTTTCTTGACTCACATGTCTGTATGCTTTATATATGATAAATCCCCCCTTCAAAAGGGTGTTGCCAACTTGTGATTAATTCCGAATTCCTTTTAATAAGGTTCGATGATTTTCTTTAAATTAAACCTCTCTTCACCTTTTCTTGTTGGATTCATTCATACCAAAACTCAGCTTCTAATTTTTTACTGGTTGTTGATTGATTGCCTTCCCTTTTTTCTACTGTGTACTACTAGACTCTTTCCATTAAGTTTATGTGTATCTACCTTTCATGTACCACTTTGGAATAGATTTTGAATCAAACCTTTTCCTTAATTATTCTGCTAGTTTGAAATCAAATCCCTTGACTGAAGGGAGATCATATGAGATTGATTTCAAGACTATTTTCTTACCTTTTTTACTTGGTTTCTGCACTACAAAAAGGGGATTACCCTTCTGCACTTGAACACACTTCGAATTGCTCATTCTTGCACAAACACATTAACTCTGCTTTCTACTCACTTCTTCTCTCCAATACACAGACTAATTGTTTGGACTTCTACTCTTTGATTTCTTAAATACCTTTGAGTTCTCTTCGAGCTTTCAAGTGTTCTGCTAAAAACCTGAGTTGTTCCTATTGTTTACTTGCTCTGTTATTCTGCTATTCTCTTACTTTGCAACTGGTATGTCCATCTTAATTTAAATACCGCTTCTCCACAATGTGCTTTACATCCTAAGTTGTGTTATGCTTTTCTTTACTGTGTTTTTGTAACTTTGTCATTACTATGCTTTTGTGAATTCCCTTTACCCTTTACCCCTTTGTATGTGAGTATTGGTCAAGGCATAACAGCACTCTGATATTGTTGTCTATGATTCTGAACTGGGTTATTTGAACCCCTAACACAATCAATTCCCACTCCCTTTTACCTTTTTATGTGTTTGTGCCTTAGACTTAGGTGTGATAGTGTCCTAATCAATATCCAGACCTTGGTCTGACCTTCAAGGGTCTGCTCCTAACGTGTTTAATCAAACAAGTGTTCAGGGGTTTGCCAGCCAGCACTTGTGGCTAGGCATGACCACCATTTGTTATGGCTCCCCAGTTCCCTTTTCACTTTACACTTACTCCTAGCTATAAGTTATGCCCTTCTCTTGCAAGCCATGCTTTAGGACCCCTGAGCTCTTTCTGAACTTGGATGCGTGAGGGCTGGCTCTTCCACACTGCACTATTCTATTTTTATGGTATCCTGGGTGTAAGAAATGCCAGGAATCCTTGAGATTCCTTGGAACTTTGAAACACTTTTGATAAAGAGAAGGCTTTGAAAATTTGGATACGAAAATAGTTAGTCACATATTATTAGACATTAAGATTGAATTAGGCAGCTTGGATCTAGCTATTAGTCTTTGATGTATTTTTATTTTTTTTGGTTTGTAATAATTTGTATAAAAAAACTCGGGGAGTATAGTAATAGGGTGTGGGAGGGGTCGTTACTTTCATGCATCAAAAAGTGTAAAAATCACGATTTAGGACTTTACTTTCAATCAACTAGAAATCATGCTTATACGGTTATTTAATGCTTCTTATTCAATCACATAGAGAACATTCCTATAGGATTTAACGCTTAACTATACTGCAAAATCACATATAAAGAATGTCTATAGGATTTAACACTCGTGTTCTGTAATTACGCATCTAGAGATCCGCCCTATAGGAGTTTAAAACCTTTCTGAAAATTCATTTATAGATATCATGCCTATAGGATATGCATATTCATTAGGCAAACTGTAGGATTAAACAAGCTGCACAAATTCATTAACAAGTTCTGAAAATCAATAATATAGATATCATGCCTATAGGATTTTGCATCAAACTCGTCTGTCTGTTTAAAGTAGTAATAATTGGATAACTGGTTTTTTTATACACCTAATTCAGTAACGTTTTTCAAAAATTTTAACTTTTCGATAAAATTCTCTCTTAAAACATTGTACATTTGTCCAAAAAATCAAATTCTTCAAATTAGCATATTTTTCTGAAACGGCTTCTGTGATTTTCGGCCTAAACAAGTTTTCCAACTCAATTCCAGAATTCGTTTTTTAAGTCAGTTCAGCAGTTTACTCTTTTCTTTAGATAAGTTCTGACTCTTCTAAAAAAATTACAACCATTTCTGTGTTTTATAACTGGACAGTCTTCTGATCCTTTTTGAAACTCGTTTCTAAACTAAGTCTGCAGTCTGTTCTTTCTTTCAAAAACCTTTCTGCATTCATTATTTCCTAAAAGCAATGTCTTCCTAAAAATAAATCGCATCAAATGCCTTAATCTCTGACAATTGTATCCAAGTTGCCTAATGCAGACTTTGTGTCTAAATATATGTGTTGAACCAGTCCGCTCACTGCTTAATTTTAATTTAAGACCAAATTAGTATGTGCCAAGACGTGCTAAACTATATATTTGCCTGACTTAAGGGGTTTATTTGAGTCTTAGTTACTCTATTACTCTTCCTTTATTTGCTATTTGTTTTAATTGTCGAATTAGAATTTTATCCTTTGAAACTCCATAAAAGCCCCCATCCCTTTCTTCCCTTTTAGGATTAGAAGTCCTAATACCTCGGGACTGATAGGTTGGGACGGGTACTAGCATGCAATAAGTAATCGAGACTAAACGCACTTTAATACCTTAACGAGGTGGGAAGGGTGGAATATGAATATGATGACCGGTGCGCTAATATCACGTGTGACCCCTCTTATTAGGAGTGTACGTCGGGTATTGCATTGATGTGATCCATATTATGTATAAACCTAGGACCCCCTTCCTTTTATTCTTTTATCTACAATGTTTCTCTTTTAATTCTGTTTCTTTTAATTAACTCATTTTCTAAAAACTGTCTATTCTTCTCTTCCTTTTCAAAAGCTTTAAACTTATTTTTAATTCCTATGTGCAAACCTTATTTGTTTCTTCTATCTTCTAAAGTCACAATTATAACATGGTCGGGAACCACACTAGTGGTTCTTGAGGGGTGCCTAACACCTTCCCCTCGAGATAATCTCTAAGCCCTTACCCAAACTCCGGTTTCTTCTTCTAAATTTTTTCATTTCTTTAATAGTGTCCTAATGAACTATAATCATTAGGTGGCGACTCTCCGAAATCCAATTCTCGCAAGGAAATAAGAGTTGTCCTCTCATAATGTTCTATACCCGATTTCGGACTCCCGTCCAATGAAAGACGGGGAGTCGACACCTAGAAAATTAGTATTCTTGAGATTTAACCACGATATTGAGTATAGAATTTAGTAAAAATTATATATTTTAGTTTCTAAGTTCATGGTAACCTTTATCTTTGAAAATTTTTGGATTTCGGGCACGTGGGCCCGAGGGCATTTTGGTCAACTTTCCGATTGGGGTTAAGAATTATTATAAATTGGATTATAATGAGTACCTTAGCATGTATAAATGGATTTGTATAATCAATGGCTAGTTTTGGAACATTGGCCATTGGTACAAATCTTCAAAAGAAATGTAGATTGTAGGTTATGGATCTTCGCAGCGAGGTAAGTCTCCTTTATAACCTTGTAAGAGGGAATTGTCCCCATAGGTGAGTTAATTGGTTATGTGCTCCTCTTTGTGGGGGATACATATGCACAATGTGACGAGAGTCCGTACGTAGCTACTATTATGATATTGTCCGGGTAGTCTAGGACCCATGCTATACATAGAATACTTGCAACCTTATCGACATTTGAATTGTTTAAATCAAATTTAACTAGTAAATGAATTTCTAAAAGGATTAAACTTTTTTTTCTTAAATTGTTAAAAAGGATTGTTTTCATTTGATAAATGTTCCCCGATAATTCTTAATTTTGTGTTTGAGCATGCTTTCCTGTGTGTACCTGCGTCGCATGGATGATTCGCAATCAGGGTACTAGTTTACTTAATGTTTACCTGCGCCACATGGATGATTCGCGAGCAGGGTATTTGTTTGCTTTATGTTGACCTGCATCATATGGATGATTCACGAGCAGGGGAAATAGATGCATCTATTGGTTCGGGCTGTTCGACCCTCAGAAATTCATAATTTATTTTTCTGTTGGAGCGCGCCGTCGCCTCAACATGATTTGTGCATGCTTATATTATTTGATTGAAATATTAAATGTTCATGTTTCCCTTTTGGCCTGACCTAATTGTTAAAGATAAATGAAAAGAAAATCTTGAAAACCCTTATTTATTTGTTAAGGAGTTTACCTGTTTACCCGCTTTGTGAGTTAGAACGGCTACATAAATCCATGATTTCCTCACATTTTTGGGTATTATTATTTGACCACTAGCATGTGTTAAAGTCAACCTCTCATATCTACTTCATCGAGATTAGACGAGATACTTGTTAAGTACATGTTGTTTCCTTACACGTACTACACTTGCTGTGTATTTTTTTTTTTTGCACAGGTCTATATGTGGCTAGTGACTTAGTGGCTTAACGGCATGTTGACTCGGGACTAAGTGAGCAGTATTTCCTCGGGGCGACCGCAGCTAGTATATTCTCTCTCTGGATTCTATTTATTTCTGTCCAATTGTATTCTGGCCAGCTGTTGTACTTTATTACATTATTTCTTAAAAATTGCTCATGTACTTATGACACCGGATTCTGGGATGTATTTGGGTTTATTCATAAATTTTAAAGGTTGTTAAATGTTTCATTATTGATTCGGAGGAACTTACTATGTATTGTTTTAAATGTATAAAAGAATTATTTTCGGAAATATTTAAATGAGAATTTGATTAAGTAGTTTGATTGGCTTGCATGGAAGCGATGTCCGGCGCCACCACAAACCTTAGTGGATATGGGTCATGACAACAAGGTATCAGAACACTATTTTCCCTTTTGTCTCATTTGTCATGAGCAAGTCTAGTAAAGTCTTGCGGATCGATGCGGAGACGTCTGTACTTATCCTCGGGAGGCTACAGGGTTGTTAGGAGTACTTCCCTTCTAGCTTTCATTATCGTGTGGTTCGATTCCTTTGAGACTTATGCCTTTGATTCCTTCCACTCAATGTTACGCGACGTGCGCGCTTGTTATAAATCAAAAATATAAGGATTGTAATGGCACTACCCATGTGGTACGGGATGATTTTCCCGGTATAGTTGATTGGACTATTATAGTCACATTATGGCGGGATATTCTATTATTTCAGCTCAGTAATAGAATTTTAAGAGCCTTGAGGCTAGGAATAGGCTGACATGATGCTTATGAGTGATTATTTCGCAGTGTTGTTGTGATGGTAGGATGTTTGCCCACGTGTCGGGGCAGTAGATGAAATGAAGGGAGGTACTCAGTGTGTAATCAAAGGATTCCGTATTTTATTCCTGGCAAGGGAAGGGCAGACAGACTAGGAATGGTCAGCTGTGGGCTGGTGGAAGTAATGAGACTTAGTATTTGCAAGCTTGGTGGAGCTTTCTGTTAGTAGAGGGTGTCGTGGTCCTGATTCAACGTACTAAGTTAATTGGTGTTACACTCTGCTACAATTCGCCTTTGTGGACAGATATTGTAAGATAGTATTGGAAATACAACTGTCAAATATCACATGGTGTAGTAGTTTAGGATCGAATCAGAATTTCTAATGTTGGCAGTTCGATAAAGATGACCTTTGGAAAGGTATAAAGTTAGCAGCAATTGTGGGTTCAAGTGCCACGAAGATGGAGTTTATTTCAGGCAACAAAGGAGCAGCAAAGATTGAGGAAATACATGTGGGAAGTGTCCGGCGGTGTCCAAAATTCCTAGAATTCTAGGTATATGAAGCAAAGGTCAAGTAGTTGATTAAAGAATCGAGTTTGATGTTGCGTGCGGGCTTGGTAGTAGGATGACTACACGCCTTAAGGAGAGTTGTAACGATTTGGGAACTTAAGAGATTTTTGATTGGGGCCTACAGATTTAATTGAAGTATGGGCCATTATGCGGCTGGAGATTTGGTGTAGCGGGAAGGAGCTGCTTGAAATGAAGAAGGATTCAGCATAACTTTGAATTGGAAAGATATTACCTCACATTTAATTGATGTCCACGGGGGGAAAATGGATGGTACATCTAGAGAGTAAGCTTGGACTCTGGAGGGTTATTTCCTGTGAGCAGGTTAGCATTCGCGTGGTTGGTGAAGCTTCTACAAAGAATTATATTGGTTGTCCAACAAAGAGATCGGTAGTGCGAATGTGGATGATGATTCAGAATATGAAAGATAGGGATTTGCAGAAAGATTCCGAGAATTTACGGTGGATGAGTGCGTAAGGTTATGTCAATAGGAGATAAAGGATTCTGGTGAGTTCCAGAGTTGTGTAATAGTGGCTCCAAGCTAAGTGGAAGAGTCCCAGCACCTAAGATTGGGTTTTATGGTTAACTACTTGCGAGGTTTACGTTTATCTGCATATTGATGGGTTGTTTTAGCTAAAGGACAATAAGTTGTAATTTTAGCAAATGAATTGATGGAGGCATGCTGTGGTTGGCCTTATTGGCTCATGTTCAGAATTGGAAAAAATGGTTCATGATTTGTGCCCTGTAAAGGTACTATCAACGTCCCCTTTTCCACGTGGACGAAAGTCCGAAATCGGGTATACGACATTATGTGAGGACAACTCTTATTCCCTTGAGAGAATTGGGTTTTGGAATTTGAAGTGTCACCACCTAATGATTATAGTGCATTAGGCCACTTTTAAAGAAAAGATTTGAGAAAAGGGACCACATTTTGGGTAAGGGTTTGAGATTATCTCGAGGGGAAGGTGTTAGCATCCCTCGAGATACACTAGAGTTATTCCCGGCCATACTACAATTGTGGCTTAGAGGATAGAAGAAACAAATAAGGTTTTCACGTAATGATTGTAAACAAGCGCAAAGAGAAAAAAAGAAAACGAGAGATTTCAGAAAGTTAGTTAGAAGAAACATGTTTAAAAGAAACATTACAAGTAAAGGGAAAGGGGTCCTAGGTTTATAAATAATATGGATCACATCAATGCAATACCAGGCGTACACTCCTCTAAAGAAGGGTCACACGTGATACTAGCGCACCGCTAATCATATCCATATTCTACCCTTCCCACCCCATTAAGGTATTAAAGCGCGTTTAGTCTCGTTTACTTATTGCATGCTAGTACCCGTCCCAATCCTATCAGTCCAGGGGTATTAGGACTTCTAATCCTGAAAAGGAAGAAAGGGATGGGGGCCTTTATAGAGTTTAAAGGATAAAATTCTAGATCGACATTCAAAACAAGTATAAAATAAAGGGAGGAACAAGTAAGTAAATAAAGCTCAAATAAACCCCTGAAATCAGATAGTCATATAGTTTAGCATGCCTTGGCAATTTTGGTCTCAGATTTAAATTAAGCAGTGAGCGGACTAGTTCAACACATATATTTAGATAGAAAGTCTACATTAGGCATACTCAAATACAGTTGTCAGAGATTAAGGCATTGGATTAGCAGAAATTGATTTAAGAAGTACTGACTTTAGAAATTAACTGTGCAAAAGAGTTTGGAAGGAAAAGGTATGGTGCAGACTTAGGAAAACGTTTAGAAACGAGTTCAAAAGAGAAAACAAACTGCCTAATTGGGGTTAACCACAGAAAGAGTAGTTTTGGAAATTACAGAAGAGGCAGATTGTTTAAGGAAAATAAGCATGCTGCAGAACTGGTTTAAAACGATAAATTCAAAAGGATGGGACTGAATTGGAAGACACATTTTTATTTGTCAGATTATTCGAAAAGCAGTTCTTAAAAAGATATGCGAGTTAAAGAAATAGATTTTAGGAAAATGATACACTGACTTGAGAGATATTTATCAAAGGTTAAGAATGGAAAATATACATACTGACTTAGACGTGTAAGAACCAATTAATTCAATCGATTATTACTGCTTTTAGACAGGCGAAGCGAGTTTGATTTAAAAGAGGATCCTATGGGCATAATATCTACAAGTCACTGATTTTAGACCTTGTTAATAAGCTTGCGAACAGATGCTTGTTTGGTTAATCCTAAAAGTTTGCCTAATGTTATAAAGAAACGCAGATCCCTATAGGCATGATAACTATATATAAGATTTCAGAAAATTAACTCCTATAGGCAGGATTTCTATATGTGTAACTGCAAAAAGTGAGTGTTAGGTCCTATAGGCATTATTTTTATGTGATTAAATTAACAGTAAATGATTCTATAGGCAGAATTTCTAGGTGATTAAACAATAAAGTCCAAAGATCGTGATTTCTACCCTTTATATGCAGGAAAGTAAAGACCCCCACCCTTTTCAGTATATTCCTCTAGTTTATACAAGTTATTACAAACTAGAAGAATATAGAAAATACATCAGAAGCTAACAATTGCATCCAAGGTACCGAAATCAGGCTTAATGTCTAATAGCATGCGATTGAACCACTTTTGGAATCCATATTCCAATGCCTTCTCTTTATATAAGGTGTTTCAAAGTTCCAAGACTCAAAGATTCCCGGAATTGCTTACATCTGAGATACTATTAAAATAGAAATAGTGCGGTGTGGAAGAGCCAGCTCTCAAGCATCTAAGTTCATAGGGAACTCAAGGGTCCCAAAGCATGACTTGCAAGAGAGGGTCAGAACTTAATAGCTAAGAATAAGTGTAAGTGAAAGGGGTTGGGGATCCATGACAGGTGGTGGTCATGCCTAGACACAAAATAGGCTGGCACACCCTTGACCAACCTGTTTGGTCAAATAAATTAAGAGCAGACCCTTGAAGGTCAGACCGGGGTCTGGACAGTGATTAGGACACTGCCAGACCAAGGTATACAACTCAAATACACATAAAGGGGAAAGGGAGTGGGAATTGATTGAGTTTGGGATTCAAAGAATCCAGTCAAGACACATGAAAAACAATATTTAAGTGTTGTCATGCTTTTGAGCCATAACTCAATTATAAAAGGGGTAGGGATAAGGGAATTCACATAAGAACAAGAATGATGAACTTGCAGAAAAGCAGAAAGGAAAAAAAGCACAAAAAGATGAAATATAAGAACACATATGAGAGGGAAATATTTAAAATAGGATAGACACACCAGTTGCAAAGCAAACAGAAAGAGAGACGCAGAGCACTTGCAACCACATCACAAAGAAAACTACTCAGGATTGCAGAGAAAAACTCGAAAGCTTTTGAGAAAACTTAAAGGTATTTGAGTAAGAAAAGAGAAGTGATATGCAGAACTGGTCTGTGTGTTTGTGATTATGAGAGAATCCTTATTCTCGACTGATGATAGAAAAGGGAGGGCAAAGCCCTTATATAGTTCAAGTAAGGTAGGCAAAGAGTGCACAAACATAGACAACCAATCAATTAGTACCAATTAAGATAACTAGACTCCTTTAATTAAGGGGTCTAGGTCGAACGAGTAATTAAGGTGGAACAAGGGGAAAATCAGTTGATTAAGGTCAAGTACAGATTTGGTATTTAAGGAAAGATGTAATACTAGTGAAAAAATAAGGTATAAGTTTGAAAATCAGTGAATGGATCTCGGATCCAATTGCAAATCACAAAGAACCTAAATTAATTAAGGAAATAAATAATTTAAATGTTGGTACAAAATCACAGAGGATACACAAGACCAATTATTTAAGGAAAACATCATAAGTCTGTAATTATTACAGAAAAGATTAAAATAAACTGCCAGTAGGGTAAAAGAGATTCAATCGAAAGAAATCACTGATGAATCACTAGAATGATTAAAGGGATTTCAAAATAAATCCTTAGAAAGGGAAATCTTGTCATATATAAAGTATATAGTTCAAACCAAAAAAGAGTCTCACAATGAAAATTTCGGAGTCATAGGCAAATAAGACTTTGAATTTTATTACAACTCATGAGTCTGTAAACCTTGGGTTTCAAAGTGAAAACCCTAGTGCGATCTACTCAAAGGAAAACCCCCAAAATTTAAGGATTCATATAGAATCAGATATGAGAAGTCATTCAAAGTCACGGAGATAGGCAGACATACACAAACAGAAGCAAGAGAAACTACGAGTTTTATAAGACAAAGGTAGGCAAGAAAATGATCAACAAAACTTAGAACAGCATAAAAACATGAACTTAAACACATATAGCAGAGAGTAAGGATCATAAACCCATGCTAGCATGTGAACAAAGAATAGAAAAGAAATTGTGTAAAAATCAGGTAAGAAATAAGAGAATAGACTTGAACATAATAAGAAATAAAACTCGAGCATAAACACATAAGAGAGAGTAAAAGAGTCAGCAAACACTTAGGAGCCATTTTCAGAAACCCTAAAATCGATTTGAACAGTTTTGAAAAAGGCATTTGGGGAAAAGCTCTAAAATGTCACACACAACATAGATCTAGCACAGATCTAAAAGAATAAAACGAAAAAGAACCTTGAATAGGCTAGGCTTTATGAGAACCCTAAAGGACGAGAAAGGCTTGGAAGTCATGAGATCATATTTGAGTCGATAAGGTCGGAACCAGGCTCAGGAGGCTACAATATGTCGGAACAGGGCCGGAAATAGTTGAATACCTCTAATCGAGAAAGGTCTGGGTGAAGAACCTTGAAGAATGGCTTCGAATCTTCAGGAATCGGGGCCATAAGAGCAGTAGGGAGTAAGTATAGGTTGTCCATGGCTAGAGTAGCCATGGATTCCGGTGGATTTGAGGTCGAAAACGGGTAGGCGGCTATTAGGGTTTGGGCATTTGAGAGCGTTTCATAGAGAAGAGATTTCAGAGGCGGCGTCTTTTTAGAGAATGGGGATGGTTTGGGGGTCATTTACAATAAAAAGGTAAAGGGAAATCTAGGCCAGTAATCAAAATGATCAATGGCTCAGATTAAAAAGGGGTACGGGCCGGTTCGGGTAATTAGGTTCTGGTTTGGGTTAATTAGGAAATGGGGTTAGGAAATTTTGGGTTCGATTTAGGGCTGAGTTGGGGTTCAAAATTGGCTAGAATGCTTGCATTAAATTGCCAATTTTCCTTAATTGATTTATAAATGAATAGTAATAACAATTTTAAGCAACTGAAAAGTACTGAGTAGATAACTATTATATAAATATTAATTCAAAAATACGGGAAGAAAAAAATAATTGCAAAATGTTGTTCATCGCAAAGTAGGCTATAATTTCAATTATATGTAATTTAGCTTTAAAATAAAAAATAAATTTGTAAAAAATATGCCTTAATTATATTTTGGTGTAAATATGTGAGTAAAATAAATTATTCATCAAAATTGATAATTTAGGAATAATTATTATGGTTTTTATCATATAAAATAGGCAATAAACTAGCTTAAAAATCATTAAAAAATACCAAACTCAAGGGAGTGCTTATTTATGCACATATATGCTATTTTGGAAGTATTTTGGGTACAAAAAATACATTGGGGAAAATTGGGTATCAACAGCTGTCCCGCTTTTCCCGAGGAGGATGAAAGAGTTCTAGGGTAAAGACAAAATGACCAGTTTTGACCGGAAGAGGCGATTAAAAAGAACTTTTGACCGTGCTCCAGTTTCTGAGTTGCCTACATATCCATGGTTTTATAGGAATTAGGCCATATGTAGTTCAAGAACTATTGACGGAATGTTTCGATGGAAATTCTAAAAGAACGAGAGCGATGCTTAGATTTGAAAAGGTGTTGAAATTTGATAGGCTGCGGGAACCGAAGAGGGATCGCTCCTGCTGAGACGGTCGTTGGCTAGCTGGTGTACCTGCAAGTAAGCGATGTGGTGTATATTGTGCATAATCTAAACATGATGCTAGTTCCCGTTGGACCATGAATGTTGTCTTTGACGCTTAGGATGACGTCCTCAGACTATGATGTCATGGGCCATAAAGAGCATAAATAAAGATTCGCGGGACATGAAATGTTTTTCTCGAGATATGCAGATGGTGCCTTCGAACTATGACGCCTTTGAATAAGTTGGCGATCTTTCAGCCCATGAGAAGGTGGCAATCTTTCAGCCGATGAATGCAAAGGGTGGTGATCTTTCTGCCAAAGAGAGGATTTAAATACAGGTGTGGATATTGCAGCCGTACGAAAAATAAAGTGGCGATATTTCATCCATGCAGGATGGAGATAATGCTTAGTCTCGAATGGGCAAATAAGTAGCCTTATACAGATGGAGGTAGAGCTTAACCTCAGATGGTCGATAGATAGCCTTATGCAAGATGGAGACAATGCTTAGTCTCGAAAGGCAGATAAGTAGCCCTATGCAAAAATGCAGATGGAGATAGGGCTTAGTCTCGAAAGGCAAATAAGTTAGGGGTGTTCAAAACCGATCCGAAACCGAAAACCGATCCAAATCGAAGTTTAACGGCTTACTGGTAACGGCTTAACGGCTTAACGGACGGGGAACGGATTGAATTTTTTTTATTAACGGCTTATAGGTTTGGGGATGGATTATTCAATTTTCTTAACGGCTAATCCGTTAACCCGTTAAGAATATATATATATATATATATATATATATATATATATATATATATATATATATATATATATATATATATATATATATAATTTATTTATATTTATATATATTAAATATAAAAAAACTAAAACCCTTGAAAATGATTAACAAAAGTTTATTTCTACTTCTAAGCATTTTTAATCTCAGGATCTAGATGATTGCAGGTACTCGCCTAACATAAAGGAGATGAAGGTGCTGGACAAGAAAAAGGTGAGGAGGGCAAAGCTATACTACCTCAGGGATAAAATGAATGCCCTGAAAAGACATTAACAAGCTAGCTCATATGAAGGTATACTGGAATAGGTGTTTGATCTATAATTGCCTGAATAGATCTATCAAATTCTAGTAAACATGTATGTTAGGCCGATAAGCCGCCCAATAACCGCCCTATAAGAGCTAACCCGATACCAATCCGCCCGATATCTTATCGGGTGGCTAACGAATTAATACATTTAAAAGCCGATAACCGTTAAGCCAAACCGTTAAGAGTAAAAGCCGCCCAATCCGCCCGATGAACACCCCTAAAATAAGTAGCCTAATGCAGGATGGAGACAATGCTTAGTCTTAGAAGGCAGATAGATAGCCATATACAGTAATGCAGATGGAGACAGGGCTTAGTCTCGAAAGGCAGATAAGTAGCCTTATCCAAAATAGAGACAATGCTTAGTCTCGGAAGGGAGATATATAGCCTTATGCAGGATGGAGGTAGAGGTTAACCTCGGAGGGCAGATGAGTAGCCTTATGCAGAAATGTAGATGGAGACAGGTCTTACTCGGCAAATAAGTAGCCTTATGCAATGCAAGAATGTAAAGGCGGATAGTGGTAAGACATTCTTAGCTGGTAGCTGATCACGATATCGTGACTGCTGGGGATGTTGGGTGCGGATAGAAATTTTTGAATAAGCAATCATTCCAAAATTTTCAACCCTAAAAAGTATGAGTGTGTGAATGTATTCATTATTTTTCACTAGGTGCCTGCATCCAAAGAAAAATCGTGAGTCCTGTAGAGGGGAAAGGCTAATTCATCTTTCTATGGCTCCTGGCGTCATGTACCCTTGGGCTAGCGTTACTAAACGGCACCGATTCAGATGATAGCTATGCATGATTTAGTAAATATAACGTAAGTATATGATTGAAAATGATAATTTCCTTTGAATGAACCAATGACTACAACGTGGTTCAAAACATTGCAACCTCGCTTGCTCCGGAATGAGGGTCCTCCTCAAAATTCTGCCCCAATTTACTAGGTTGGCGCTTATGACGGCTGTGCTGAATGACTGAAAATGATCAACCCCAGAATTTTGAGGGTCCTCCTCAAAATACTGCCCCAGTTTACTGGTACTTCTAGCTATGAAAAGATTGAATATCAACTTAGGATTTGAGGGACCTCCTCAAAATTTTGCCCCAGTTCCGATAATGGGGGAAATGGAATTTTATTAAATTGTGACCGAACTCATAGGGCTGCCTACATATCCTCTCTTAAATGGGAATCAGATCAGGCGTAGTTCAAATTACATCATGAAGATAAAGCATATGATTACACATAGTATCGTTTCATTGCATCTGAATTGATTGGCTCCGGCCAGACTTCTCCATCCATTTCTGCAAGAATAAGGGCCCTTCCAGTTAGAACCTGGTGAACCATGTACGGACCCTGCTAATTGGGAGAGAATTTCCCCTTGGCTTCATCTTGATGTGGGAATATTTTCTTCAATTCCAGCTGCCCTGGTGTAAACTTCCTTGGATTAACTCTCTTGTTGAAAGCTCTGGACATTCTATTCTGATACAACTAACCGTGTTAGACTTAATTCATTCTGTTCCTGTCTATAAGGGCTAACTGCTCGTAGTGACCTTTCACCCATTCTGCATCATCCAACTTTGCTTCTTGTATGATTCTTAAAGAGGGAATTTCTACCTCCGCAGAAATGATTGCCTCTGTACCATAAATCACCATGTAAGGAGTTCCCCCGGTTGATGAGCATACTATGGTACGGTATCCCAGTAAGCCGAACGATAACTTCACCTGCCATTGTTTGTGCCTTTCGATCATCTTTCCTAGTATCTTCTTGATGTTTTTGTTGGTTGCCTCTACATCACCATTCATTTGAGGCCGGTAGGCTGTAGAGTTCCTGTATTTTATCTTCAATGTCTCACACATTGCTTTCATCAAATCATTGTTGAGGTTGGAACCATTGTCAGTGATGATTGTTTCCGAAATTCCAAACCGACAAAAAATACGGTCGCGAATGAAACCTGCCACAACTTTCTTGGTCACTACTTTGTATGACACTGCTTCGAACCATTTGGTAAAGTAGTCAATTGACACTAAGATGAACCTGTGTCCGTTTGATGTGGAAGGCTCTATCGGTTCGATAACATCCATTCTCGAAGCGGCGAATGCCCATAGTGATCTTGTTGCAGTAAGCTTGCTGGAGGAACCTTTATCATATATGCATGTATCTACAGCAGTGTCATTTGCGAACATACTGGATACAACTTGTTTCCATGGTCATCCAAAAGTATCCTGCTTGGAGTATCTTCTTCGCCAAAACGAAACCATTCATGTGTGAGCCACAGGTCCCTATGTGCACTTCGTTCAATAGTTTGGTTGCTTCTCTTGCTTCGACACACCACAATAATCCCTCGGGAGTCCTCCTATACAGGATTCCTCTACTGTGAAAGAAGTTGTTGGACAACCTCCAAAATGTGCCCTTCTGAGTAGTGTTGGCAAGCTCCGGGTATTCTTCAGTTGTCAAATACTCTTTGATTCCATGGAACTATGGTTTCCTATCGGCTTGTTCCTCCATGTGAGTAGAATAAGCTGGATGATCATAAATATTTACTGGGATGGGATCAATGAAGTTTGTATCTGGATGTTGATCATGGATGACAAAGTAGCTAGTGCATCGGCGACGCATTCTCTATTTTGGGGACATGCTGAAATTCAATCTTTGTGAATCTTTTCCTCAACTTCTGTATCTGATGCAGATAAGGGAGTATTTTGGATTTCTTGGTTGTCCACTCTTCTCGAACCTAATGTATGAGTAGGTCCGAGTCTCCGATCACTAGTAACTCCTGAATGTTCATATCGATGGCCAGTTTGAGTCCTAAGATGCAGGCTTCGTACTCGGACATGTTTTTAGTGTATAGGAATCTAAGCTTGGAAGATACCGGGTAATACTGACCAGTTTCTGATACCAGGACTGCTCCTATGCCAACTCCTTTGAAATTTACGGCTCCGTCCAAAAACATCCTCCAACCATCATAGGATTCTACAATGTCCTCTCCTATGAAAGATACCTCTTCATCAGGAAAATACATCTTTAGAGGCTCGTATTCTCCACCCACGGGATTCTCGGTGAGGTGATCTGCCAAAGCTTGTCCTTTTACTAACATCTGAGTGACGTAAACAATGTCAAATTCACTTAGAAGGATTTGCCACTTAGCATGCTTGCTAGTAGGCATGGGCTTTTGGAAGATATACTTTAATGGGTCCATTCTGGATATGAGAAAATGGTGTAGGCAAAAAAATAATGCCTCAATTTCTGAGCTACCCAAGTCAAAGCATAGCAGGTGCGTTCTAATGGGGAATATCGAGCCTCGTATGGGGTAAACTTCTTACTGAGGTATTAAATGGCTTGCTCATTTCTCCATGTTTCTCAATACAACACTGCAAGGTGAAGCAATAGGGGTCTCCCTGGTTCAGGAGGAACCGAGACCGGCTTCGTTGACAAGTATTCCTTAATTCTGTCAAAAGCTTTTTTACAATTGTCAGTCTATTTTGTGGCAGCATCCTTCTTCAGCATCTTGAAAATAGGTTCACAAATGACAGTGGACTGGGCTATGAACCAGCTGATATAGTTGAGTCTTCCCAGAAAACTCATCACGTACTTCTTGTTCTTTGGCGGTGGAAACTCTTGAATGGCCTTGACCTTTGATGGATCTAATTTTATTCCTAGGCAACTCACGTTGAAACCCAGTAATTTTCCAATAGGAACCCCGAATACACACTTGGCGAGATTCAATTTTAGATTGTACCTCCTCAATCAGTTCAAGAATTTTCTAAAATCATCCATATGATATGTTGCCTTCTTGTATTTAATGATGACATCGTCCACATACACCTCGATTTCCTTATGTATCATGTCATGAAAAATGGTAGGCATATCCCTCATGTAGGTGGCACCGACATTCTTCAAACCAAACGGCATCATTTTATAATAGTACATACCATATGGAGTGATAAAAGCTATTTTATCTGTACCTTCTTCATCCATCCATATCTTATGGCATCCGGCAAAACAATCGACGAATGACTATAGCTTGTGTTTGGTGCTGTTTTCAATTAAAATACGTATGTTTGGCAAGGGGAAGTCGTCCTTGGGAGTATCCCGGTTGAGATTCTGGTAGTCGACACAGACTCTAACCTTCCCATCTTTCTTCGGTACTGGCACGATGTTGGCTAACCATGTTGGATACTTTACTACTCTGAGAACCCTGGCTTTGACTGGCTTGGCAACCTCTTCTTTGATTTTCAAACTCATGTCGGCTTTGAACTTTCTGAGCTTCTATTTCACCAGTGGACATGTCGGATCTGTTGGTAACTTGTGAGCTACAATGGATGTTCTGAGACCATTCATATCATCATAAGACCGGGCAAAGATGTCTTGATACTCTCTTTAAGAATTTTGTGCACCTCTCCTTTTTTGAGGTGACAAGTGCACACTGATACGTGTTTCCTTGAAATTCTCTGCATCTCCCAAATTAACAACCTCGGTTTCGTCAAAGTTGGATTTGGGCCTATTCTCAATGTTCTCGACCTCTCTGACAACCTCTTCGGGTATGAAATCCTCTTCTGAATCTATATCCGTTTGTTGCGTTGTCTCGTTGCAAGTCACAGTCGTTGATTCACCATCAAGATAGGTAATAGTAATGTTGTGTATATAAAGTAACTGATAGAGGAAAATAAACAAGATATAAATAAACTAAAAATGCTTTTGATTAAATTCATAATCATTTGGAACATCGGAGCTCTTTTGAAAATTAAAGACTATGCGGAAAGAAAAATCAACTAGTAAAAAGTAAGATGCGATGCATGGTGCTTTGATTAGCATTGCTACTCCGAAGCTTTCCTGGCCTTGGTGGTTCTGATCGAACAATTAGTGAGGCGTCCCCCTCGATTCATAGATTGTATGGAAGGGTCTTCCTCCCTTTCCTCCTCGAAGATAACACAACAGTCCATATTATCTTCCAGAAACAGTCATTGCTGCCAATGCCTCGTCCTCCTCCGATCCATATATAATGTCAGCTGGCTGGAAAGTCTGCTCCAACTGCGGTATAGGGTGCTCCGTGGTTATTATGGGCCGATCTATAGTGGAGACTAATCATAAAACTCCTTCCATGTATACTCATACCTCAGGCCAAAAGTAGTACCGTGTTTCTTCAACTTGATGGGCTTGGGGATACCCTGGAGGTTTTTCCCAAGTCCTTTTTTGGGCTCATACCCACACCAGTTCAGAATACTCTTGATCTTGTTATCCTACAATTTATCTTTTCCTACAGCGTTGACCCGCTCGATGTGGTTGTATGTTTCTCCACCTATTCTCCTTCTGCCTCCAATCATTAGGATGGTTTGGGGACTTTATATGGGGTTGCTACCGTCATCGTGAATGATCACCTCTTGGTGATTCCATTTGAACTTTACTACCTGATGTAGGGTCGATGCCACAGCACCAGTGGAGTGGATCCAAGGTCGTCCTAACAACAAGTTATATGATACTAGGATGTCTATCACTTGAAATTCAACATCGAACCAAGTTGGTCCCATTTGCAAGCACAGGCTGACTTCCCCAATGGTGTATCTTTTGGACCCATCGAAGGCTTTAACATTGATAGTCCCATCTCTGATCTCATGCAAGCCTTTACTCAATGTCCTGAGAGTTATTAGTGGACAAATATTAAGGCTAGATCCTCTGTCGAGGAAGATTCTAGTGATGAAGTAATATTTGCATTACACGGTGATGTGCAACGCCTTGTTGTGGCTCAGTCCTTCTGGTGGCAATTCATCCTCGTGAAAAGTAATCTTGTGACTCTCCAGCACTTGTCCTACAATATTTTCCATCTCGCCTCCAGTTATGTTTCTGTGAATATAAGCTCCGCCCAGTATATTCATTAGAGAACTTTTGTGTGCCTCAGAGCTCTGCAGAAGAGCCAGGATGGAAATCTCCGCTGGTGTTTTGTTCACCTGCTCAACGATCGAGTATTCTTTAGCCTGTATCTTTCTCCAAAGATCATCGGGTCCAGTTTTAACAGGTCGTCCAGAGGCTTGTCTGTTGGACTCAGCTAAATGTTCTGGGGTATACACCCTGCCTGTTCTGGTCATACCATATGCGGCGATTGCTTCTCCGGTTTTGATTTTCCTTTCCTCCTAGCTTCAGCTGTGTAATCCCATGGTATGGTGTTTGAGTTGAATGAGGTCACATATATCATTATAACCGGAATAGACACCTTTGGAGGCAACAAAACAACTTCAAAAGGTGTAGGTGCCTTTGGGATTCCAAACTCGACCTCAATTGGTCCTGGTGCCTTTGCAGGAGGTGCTTCGGACTCGAGCGGTATAGACATGTTCACCTCATCTCTCTTAGAGGGCTGGATCTGGACAACAATTGGGTTGAGGGTGACTGTCGGCTTCTTTGGTTCATCTCCTTCGGCAATCAATCTTATTGATCCTTAGGGGTCCCAATCATCCTCAATCTCGATCATGTGAACTGTCGGCTTCTTTGGTTCATCTCCTTCGGCAATCAATCTTAGTGATCCTTAGGGGTCCCAATCATCCTCAATCTCGATCATGTGAATGCCTCCACCCTTGTGATCAGGCATAGGATTGTTGTGTACATTGAGAGCGGGCTCTTTTTCTATGATGACTTTATTATCAATCAAGGTCTGAATCTTGTCTTTAAACGAGCGACACTTGTTGATAGTATGGTCTTTCATTCCGGAATGGTATGCACAGGTTTTGTTTGGATTGATCCATTGGGAGGGTTTTTCTTGAGTTATGGCTGGGATAGGGATAATGTAACCGGCTGCTTTGAGTCTTTTGTATAGCTGGTTAATTGGTTAGGTGATGGTTGTATATTGTTTGGGCGGTCTACGATCAAAGTTTGGTATGGGTCTAGGAATATTTTGACGAGTGGGTGGTGATTGATTTTGAGAAGGTTGGGCATCGTAAGCTTGGTACACGGGTGCGGGTTCAGAATATCTTGGTGAAGTGGGTTGATATGTATGAGGTGGAGATGATTGGTAGGTGGGTGGTGGAATTTGCTATGTAGGTGAGAGTTCTTGGTAATTTAGAGAAGGCTGATATGTCAGTGGAGTTAAGGGGTATGTCTGGTATTTCATTGGAGATTTGGTTCTCTGTGCAGCCATTACAAAGTTCACGTCGTTCTTCTTTGACGTGCCCCCAGACTGCAAAGCCTTGTTGGTGGCTTGTAGTGCTTCAAGATTAGTGACCATACCATTCTTAATGCCCTCTTCAATTCTTTCTCCCAGCTTGATGATGTCGGAGAACTTCTGGCCTTCTATCAGCATTAATAATTCGTAGTATTGTGGATCCTGAGCCAGGACAAAAAACATGTTCATCTGCTCTTCTTCTAAAGGTGATCTGACCTTAGCGACTTCTGACCTCCACGAGCAGCATACTCGCGGAATATTTCTGTAGGTTTCTTCTTTAGATTCTGGATATAAAATACATCTGGTGTGTTCTCTATGTTAAACTTGAATCGATCCATAAAGTCGGACGCCATACGTACCTAGCTTGTCCACTTCTTTGAATCATGGCTGATGTACCAAGATAAGTCATCTCCTTTCAGACTCCCCATGAACAGTTTCATGCGGATTTTATCATCCCTTCCAACTCCTACCAGCTTATCACAGTATGTCCTTATATGAACCATGGGATCACCTCTACCATCGAACATCACGAACTTGGGAGGTTTGTACCCCTCTGGGAGTTCAGCATCACGCTGAATGCAAATATCTTTGTAGTTCATCCCCTCAATGCCTTTACACCTTCGACACCCTGGACCCGGATAGTTAGCTTCGTAAGTTCTACATCCAAATTCCTGATAAGGGAGTCTTTGTCGTCTGCACTTGAGATCGGTTAGGCATAGTGGAGTATCGTGTCCACAAATATAGGAGTGTTTCGGAGGTTGTCTTTTGTAGTGTTTGGTGGTCCGAGAATGAGTAGTGGAGTGTTATTGCATGTGTAGTAGGTTTGAGTGTGAGTGGTTTGTATTTATGGTTGTGGGGTGTTTTGTGGAGGTACAAGGTTCTGGGTGTTAACATCATGAGCAGCAAAGGAGAATGATAGGCTTGCCAAGTTCCGAAATGGTCCAATTCTTTCTGGAATTTCAGTATTTTTGGCTCAAGATGAGCAGTAGTTCCCTTAGTAATTGGGGTACCTTGAGAAGTTTCCTCCTTTTCAATCTTCTTTATAGCATTTGCGTCTCCCATTCATCCTTTGTTCTTGTTTCTGATAGGACTCAGAGGAGGAGGAGGGGGAGGGCCCTTGGATCTTGTAGAGTATGCTGATGGTGCCAGAATGCACGAACTAACCTTTGGGGAGGGGAATAAAAATAAAAGAAAAAAAGGTAAAAATTAAGTGCGAATTCTGAGAAAGAGAATATTGCAATATTTAAACACATTGTGCGAGAATATAAGTAGTGTCCTAATTTGGGTGCCTCGTTGTGCCCGAGGTAGGCCTAGCGACAGATTAACTTTGGAGAACTTATAATGCTAAATGCCTCATTTTATTGATAAAAATAAGACAAGTCTCAAAGATAACTTAAAATAACGGTAAACAAAGACGTCACTAATGCCCAGTGGCCTTATTTCATCATGAAAGCAAGAAATAGAAGATCTTAACTACTTGGACCCAAAATGACCTTTCCCAAATTCGGTATTCCTTCCTCCCTCATACAGTTGTATCAACTCGCGCAGTCCTAGAAGCAAATAGGCTCGGGCAAGATGTCCACCTGCATTTCCCTCAGCATTTAGGCAGTCTTCAATCCTTTTCAAGAATTTCCCTTCCAGCTCTACTAGACCCTATTCCAGGTACCCTCGCCACTTGTTGGCATTGACAGCTATATCCTTCCATTTGTCGATCAACTTCTGATGAGCTTCTTGTATCTCCCGATGCTCATTTTCGTATTCCCGAATTCTTTTGCGCAATTGACTGTACTTAACTTACGCTTCAGCCTTTTCGTCGATAATCCTGTAACCTCGGATGAACCTAGGACAACCCAAACCAGCGTAATTGTCTTCCAACCAACCTGAGTAGTGCGGCACACACCCGGCGTGATACGTGTCCGACTGGATAGATTCTCTTCCCAGGACCAGTTTGCAATGCCCCATGTCCTGAGCTTGACACCTGTGAGGGCTATCGTCATCCTGAAAGTCAGCCCTGAAGTGACTCCTTTTTCCACCCTTGGTATGATTTTCTTTCTTTCTTCTTACCTCATGGCTCGGAGGGGGACATAGGGATAAGTTCCCCTCAGGCCAATGAGTATGAGGAATGGTGCATACCGAGAATGCACAATGACTTCCCCTATTGGGAAGCACTCGAACTTTCAATGTACTTGATATTCCTTAAGATTCTCAAATAGCTCTACCCATCCTGTAGCGTCCTATGGTTGGGCAAACATGTTAGGCATGAATTCATACACTTTGGGTGGTGAAAAGATATATGATCATCCCAATCTCTGTGTATAATTTCTTGCCGGTAATCACCTTTTTGAAGATATTCTATAAGCCATAGTTGAAGCAACAGATTACAACCTTCGAAGTGTTTGGCCCCTTGTTGGCACTTTTCCAGGGCTCGATATAGCTCACCGACAATCACGGGCACAATGCTGAAACACTACCCGGCAATCCCTTCCATTAAGGTCTTGGTTACCATGGCTAGTCTGGTGTGGATCCTAGCCTTCTTCATCGAAAAGATTACCATCCCCAAAAAACAGAACATGAAGATGAAAACTCTTCTGTGGATATGACCTAAAGAGGTAAGGGCAAATTCATCAATGTAGGTGCAGTATGACTTGCTATGGCTATACCTCTCGTACAAGTAGTCGAATGGGATTTAGGAATCTTTCAAGTAAGTCAAGTTCAGGTTTTTTTTAGTCCCATCATTTGGAAGCCCCTACCTTTTTTGATTTTCCGGCATAAGTAGACCCGGAGTCTCCCAAGGAATACTAGCTAGACCTCAATTTCTTCATGTAAAGAGGTCATTTCAAGGTCCCCAAAGAGAAACATTCACGGATCACTATCCCTTAACAAAGTTACAACCTCAATTATTTTTGTTGTCGGGCTGGATTTTGAGAAGTGAAGGTAAATTTTCTAAGTATTTGCTGACAAAAGTCCGATCATTAGCATGAAGGTCCTCCCACCAGCTTAGCAACCTTGGGTGGATGTTGGTTACCCCACAGGACTCGACTATTTAAATCAACAATTAGCATGATAGGCACTTAGTTCTCTAAATAAATGCACAAAATCATGGAGGTGTCCGTTTGGGTTTTAGGGAAACCCGATGGACTTTGGACTAGGTCCACAGGCTATCTTAATGGGTCATTATGCGGACAACATAACTGACTCGGCTAGGTTTGACCATGATGCATGCATAGTTAAACAGAGTAAGGTTTCTATTTGAAGTGCTAGACTGGTACCCTTGAGCGGACAACTCAAGAGAGGAAGACGCGGAACCGTTGACTACACCGTTGATCGACTGGTTTTACGCCAAATATGCCTTTGCCAAATTTAGGGGGTGATAATATCGGAAGAGCGCAACCACTCATTATAAGCATTACTATAGGATTTGTTTTGGCACAAGTGGAATATGATGTTGAAGATGCAATTTACAAGAATGAAACAAATTGACATGTGTTTTCACGTACATAAGATAATTGATTACAATAAATGCTTGAAATTACAATTGAAATAATAAAGCAGTAAAGGAAAGGAAAGACATAAAGAGCCAAGTTAGTTTTCACGATGAAATAATTAAAAGTCTAGAAACAAAGGCAATTAATGAACTAATAAAGTCACAAATAGCATGTGATTGTAAAAGCCTAAAGAAATCCCCAGGAGAGTCGCCATGCTCTCGACGCCCCCGTTTCTACATGGACAAAAGTCCAAAATAAGGTATACGACATTATGGGAGGATGACCCTTATTCCCTTGGGAGAATTGGATTTTGGAATTTAGAGAGTCGCCACCTAATGATTATAGTGCATTAGGAAACTTTTAAAGAAAATATTTGAGAAGAAGGACCAGAGTTTGGGTAAGGGCTTGAGATTATCTCGAGCGGAAGGTGTTAGGCACCCCTCGAGATCCATTAGAGTGGTTCCCGGTCATACTACAATTGTGACATTAGAAGATAGAAGAAACAAATAAGGTTTTCACGTAATGATTGTAAACAAGTTCAAAGAGAAAAGAAAAGAAAATGAGAGATTTTAGAAAGTTAGTTAGAAGAAACAAGATTAAAAGAAACATTATAAGTAAAGGGAAAGGGGTCATCGGTTTATACATAATATTGATCACATCAATTGAATACCTGGCGTACACTCCTCTAAAGAGGGGACGCACGTGATATTAGCGCACCGGTCATTGTATTTATATTCTACCCTTCCCACCCCGTTAAGGTATTAAAGCACGTTTAGTCTCATTTACTTATTGCATGCTAGTACCCGTTCCAATCCTATCAGCCCTGAGGTATTAGGACTTCTAATCCAAAAAGGAAAGAAAGGGATCAGGGAATTTATGGATTTTAAAGGATGAAATTCTATGTCGACATTCAAAACAGGTATCGAATAAAGGGAGGAACAAGCAAGTAAAAAAGCTCCAACAAACCCATGAAATCATATAGTCTTATAGTTTAGCATACCTTGGCAACTACTGATTTGGTCTCAAATTTAAATTAATCAGTGGGTGGACTGGTTCAACACATATATTTAGATATAAAGCCTACATTAGGCATACTCAAATATAGTTGTCAGATATTAAGGCACTTGATTAGCGCAAATTGATTTAAGAAGTAATTATTTGATTTTTCGGAATTAATGGCATGATTTTCATGTTTGTTTGCATTTTTGTGTGCTTTTTTAATTTTTATAATTAATAATAATACAAAAACAGTGTATTTGCATTTAGTACCTAATTATGCAGAAGAGATTTGAAGGAAAAGGTATGCTGCAGACATAAAAACATTTAGAAATGAGTTCAAAAGAGAAAACAAACTGCCTAATTGTGGTTAAACACAGAAAGAGTAGTTTTGGAAATTACAGAAGAGGCAGATTGTTTAAGCGAAATAAGAAAACAAAGTAAGGGACTAAATTTGAAGATACGTTTTTGTTTGTCAGATTATTCAAAAATTAGTTCCCGAAAAGATATGTGAGTTAAAGAAATAGACATTAGGAAAACGATACTCTGATTTGAGGGAGATTTATCAAAGGTTAAGTTTGGAAAATATACATACTAACTTAGGCGTGTAAGAACCAATTAATTCAATCATTTATTACTACTTTTAGACATGCGAAACGAGATTGATTTAAAAGAGGCTCCTATAGGCATGATATCTACAAGTCACTGATTTTAGACCTTGTTAATAAGCTTGTGAACAAATGCTTGTTTGGTTAATACTAAAAGTTTTTCTAATGTTATAAAGAAGCAGATCCCTATAGGCATGATATCTATATATACGATTTCAGAAAATTAACTCCTATAGGCAGAATTTCTATGTGTGTAACTGCAGAAAGTGAGCATTAGGTACAATAGGCATGATTTTTATGCGATTAAATTAATAGTAAACGATCCTGTAGGCAGGATTTCTATGTGATTAAACAATAAAGTCCTAAGATCATAATTTTTACACTTTTTATGTAGGAAAGTAAAGACCCCCCCCCCCCCCAACCCTTTTCATTATATTCCCGCAGTCTATAAAACTTACTACAAACCAGAAAAATATAGAAAATACATCAGAAGCTAATAATTACATCCAAGGTACCTAAATCATGCTTAATGTCTAATAACATGCGATTGAACCATTTTGGGGATCCAGATTCCAAAGCCTTCTCTTTATTTAAGGTGTTTCAAAGTTCCAAGGAATCTCAAGGATTTCTGGCATTGCGTACACCCGAGATACCATTGGAATAGAAATAGTGCAGTGTGGAAGAGCTAGCTCTCAGGCATCCAAGTTTAGAGGGAACTCAAGGGTCCCAAAGCATGTCTTGCAAGAGAGGGGCAAAACTTAATAGCTAAGAATAAGTGTAAGTGAAAGGGGTTGGGGAGCCATGATAGGCGGTGGTCATGCCTAGCCACAAAATAGGCTGGCACACCCCTGACCAACCTGTTTGGTCAAACAAATTAAAAGCAGACCCTTGAAGGTCAGACCGGGTTTGGACAGTGATTCGGACACTGCCAGACCTAGATCCAAAACTCAAATACACATAAACGGGAAAGGGAGTGGGAATTGATTGTGTTTTAGATTCAAATAATCCAGTCCAAACACATGAAAAACAATATTTAAGTTTTGCCTTAATTTTGAACCATAACTCACATATAAAGGGGGTAGGGATAATGAAATTCAGATAATAACAAGAATGATGAACTTGCAGAAAAGCAGCAAGGAAAAAAAGTGCAACAAAGCTAAAATATAAAACTCATAGGAGATGGAAAATATTTAAAATATGATAGACATACCAGTTGCAAAGTAAATAGAAAGGGAGAAGCATAGTACTTGCAGCCACAGCACAAAGAAAACTACTCAGGATTACAGAGAAAAACTCGAAAGCTTTTGAGAAAACCTAAAGGTATTTGAGGAAGAAAAGAGAAGTGATATCCAGAATTGGTCTGTGTGTTTGTGATTATGAGAGAATCCTTATTCTCGACAGATGATAGAAAAGGGAGGGCTAAGCCCTTATATACTCTATGAAAACAAGAAAGGTAGGTAAAGAGTGCACAAACATAGAAAACCAATCAATTAGTACCGATTAAGACAACTAGCCTCTTTTAATTAAGGGGTCTAGGTCAAACGACTAATCAACGTGGAACAAGGGGGAAAATCAGTTGATTAAGGTAAGGAAACCACATAGTGCACAAATAAGGTCAAGTACAGAATTGGTATTTAAGGAAAGATGGAATAATAGTAAAAAAAATAAGGTATAAGTTTGAAAATCAGTTAAAGGATCTCGAATCTAATTGCAAATCATAAAGAACCTAAAGTAATTAAGGAAATAAATAATTCAAATTTTGGTACAGAATCACAGAGGATACACAAGACCAATTATTTAAGGAAAAACATCACAAGTCTAGAATTCTTACACGAAAGATTAAAATAAACAGCCAGTATGGTAAAAGAGATTCAATCGAAAGAAATCACTGATGAATCACTAGCATGATTAAAGGGATTTCAAAATTAATCCTTGGAAAGGGAAATTTTTCTTATGTATAAAGCATATAGTTCAAACCAAAGAAGAGTCTCGCAATGAAAATTTCGGATTCATAAGCAAATAAGACTTTGAGTTTGATTACAGGCTCGTTGTGAGTCTGTAAACCTAGGGTTTCAGAATGAAACCCTTGTGCCATCTAATTAAATAAAAACCCCCAAAATATAGGGTTTCATATAGAATCATAGATGAGAAGTCATTCAAAGTCACGGAGATAGGAAGACGTACACAAACAGAAGCAAGAAAAACTACGAGTTTTTTAAGACAAAGGTAGGCAAGAAAATGATCAACGAAACTTAGAACAACATCAAAACATGAACTTAAACACATATAGCAGAGAGAAAGGATCAACAACCCAGGATATTGATCGGGTCAAACTCAATTCGAAGAAAGAGTGGGCTCGATACTAATAACCCAATAGTATATTAGGGTCGAATTCCTCAGGGAGCTTCAAGTTGGAAAAGAGTAATTGTGTGGCTTAGAGATGCGTTCTAGCTTCAAATTGGTCTTCTTTCATTTTTTGGGTTTTCAATCATGATTATCAACTACAATTAACAACTAATATTATGATTCTAGAATTAAGCTAATATGATTGATGTTAGAGTTAAATAGTATGAGAAAAGCACTAGGGTCGTGACACTCACCTAGGCGGATAATCAATGAGAATAGAATTCTAATGCAAAGATGATAATTATGGGAAACATGTATAATCGTTGCACTCTTAGTACTCACTCTCACACCTCTCGGTAGAGAGAACGATTTTGCCCGATTGACTCTCTCAAGACCAATTGGGTAGGGAAATTTTCCCAAGCAACACACGGTTCAAGTAGGGTATTTACTCTCGAGGTTTAACCTGTTACTTGGGACTACCATTCTCATGGGTCCATCCCAAAACCTTGTTGCGTTGAATGTGATGTGATAGACTCTCTTTCTCAAGAAGAGACAAGACCCACTAAGCTTGACTTAGTGTTTGCAACTACCTAATCTAAGTGAAAACATACACACAACCCAAATACCAAACACCCAACAACATCCAAGCATTAGGAAAATATACCCATAAATTAACCACACTAGGGTTGAGACACAACCCTAGCTAATGAGTTTAGCTATACATGGAGATAGTAGAAAAAACAAAGATAATGGAAGAGATGAACATAATCATTAACTACAAGCTAAATCTACTCAAATCCATTTTAATTACAAAAGGAAGTGCCAAAAATAGGCTAATATAAATTCCACGAGCGCATCTACTGTTCAGATGATGAAACTTAACCTAAAATAGTAAAGTGTTCTATATATACTACTCAGGAAAACTGCACAAAAATGCCCCTGAGGCTCTAATGCGACCTGTCACGGGATGAGTATTTTGCGCAGCTAACCCGTGCGGCACTTAGACAACTTTGCCGAATGTTGCTAAGTAAGCCTAGAGCTTCTCGAACTAGAGAAGAAAGCAATGGAGACAAATGAGAAACTTGTATTGAACTTAAGAGAGAATTACAATGCTTGAGTTGCTTGTTGTTGTATTTTCTTCGAGTTGTGCAAATGCCAAATGCCATCCCATATTTATAGGGGAGGATTGCCAAGCTCTAGAGAGTCTAGAGAGTTCTATCACTTTCTAGCTATGTACATGTGCTGGAATTCTATGGAGAATTCTAGAGAGTCTAGAGAGTTCTATTACTTTCTAGCTATGTACATGTGCTGGAATTCTATGGAGAATTCTAGAGTATTTACAAGCTCAAATGGGCTAGAGTTGCCTAGAATTTTCCGGAATTGGGCCAAGCTAGCACTCTTGGCCTTGTGTTGGCTCACTAACCCAAGATTATGGGCGATTGGGCTATCAAATTAGGCGGCCCGTAACATCCTCCCCCACCTAAGCTCGCGGCATCCTCGTCGCGCTCTCGTGCTTGAAATTCTGGATGTGTTCAACAAATTGCCACAAATCTTATTCTCGTTCCCATGTGGATTCGCTCTCTGGAAGGTTTTTCCACTTTACCAAGTACTCGTTATGTGCTGGCACGCCCCTTCTCGAAACCACGCGATCCGCAATGATGTAGTCCACATCTTTGTCGAATGCGGTGACAACGGCGGTTGGTGCACGCTTCGATTTTCCGCGACTTGGGTCTCCTATGTCTTCGTGATATGGTTTGAGAAGACTCACATGGAAGACAGGATGGATCTTGAGTCTTGGCGGAAGCTGGAGTTGATACGAGACGTTGCCCACATGTCGAACAACTTGGAAGGGTCCCTCATAGAGTCTCACTAGCCCCTTGTGGAATTTCCGTTATGTTTTGAATTGTTGGGGTAGGAGCTTGATCATGACTTGATCACCTTCCTTTACTTAACATGTCGTCTCTTTGTATCCGCCCATTTCTTTATTTTTCTTGCGGCTTTGTCGAGGTAGGCTCGCGTGATGTCCGCTTCCTCATGCCATTCGCGGCCGATCTTATGTGCCGCGGGCTTTTTCCTTCACAAGTCGAGGCTATGGCATTGGGGGTCATGGGCTGGAATCCCATGATGATCTCGACTAGACTCCTGCCCGTAGCCTCACTTCGCTGCAAATTATAAGAAAATTGGGCGATGTCAAGTAACTTCACCCAATCCCGCTGATAAGCGCTCACATAATGCCTCAAATACATCTCGAGGAGGCCATTAATGCGCTCGTACTGCCCATCCTTTTTTGGGTGGAAGCTTGTCGAGAACTTGAGATCGGTCCCCAACATCTTGAAGAGTTCTGTCCAAAAGCGTCCAGTGAACCGAGGATCTCGGTCACCCACAATGCTCCTTGGAACTTCCCAAAGCTTCACAATGTGTTTGACGAATAGGCGGGCTGCCTCGTCCGCTTTGCAATCGGCGGGTGCGGCGATAAATGTGGCATACTTGCTATATCGGTCGACAATGACCATGATGCTTCTGCAACCCTCAGACTTGGGCAGTGATGTGATGAAGTCCATGGAGATACTCTCCCATGGTCTTGTTGCTAGTGGTAGCGGCTCCAATAGTCCCGCTGGAAGTTGATGATCTACCTTGTCTTGTGTGCCAACAAGACAAGTTCGCACATATGCCTCAATGTCGTCCCTCATGTGCGGCAAAAAAATACGAGGCTTGGACTAGTGAGATGGTGCGCTCGATTCCTGGGTGACCAGCCCACTTGGAGTCGTGGAACTCCTTGATAACTTCTCTTCGTAAATTTCCCCACCTTGGCACAAACAGCCGATCTCCCTTGGTGAGGAGGATGCCTTCCTCTTGCCAAAAGCGCCTTGTCTTTCCCTCGAGCACCTTATCCAGAAAATTCTTTGCTAGCGGATCTTGTCGGAGGCCTTCCTTGATGCGTGAGACAAGGTCGGACTTCGGTTGGCTCATGCTAAGTGATGCCAACTCTGCCTTGTGGCTTAGAGCGTCCGCAACAACATTGGCTTTCCCCGGCTTGTACTCGAGCCGATAATCGAATTCCGCAAGGAAATCTTGCCACCGTGCTTGCCTTGGACTCAACTTCTTTTGTGTTTGAAAGTAGCTTGTCACTACGTTATCCGTCATGATCGTGAAGGTGAGCCAAGCAAGTAATGTCGCCACACTCTTACGCAATGGATGATGGTTGTCATCTCCTTTTCTTGCATAGCGTCGTTCCGTATCATTTAGATTTTGACTCTCGAATACTATAGGGTGGCCGTCTTTCATGAGGACTCCTCCTATGGCAAAATCCGAGGCATCTGTTTGGATTTCGAATGGCTTCGTGTGGTCCGGAAGTGCAAGGACGGGTTCCTCCGAAATTTCCTTCTTCAGCTCTTCAAATGCGCGTCGGCACTTTTCGGACCAATGCCACGCTCTATTTTCTTAAGCATATCTGTCAAGGGTGTGGCCTTAGCCAAATAGCCCTTGATGAAGTGGCGGTAGTAATTCACCATCCCAAGGAATGAGCGAAGCTCAGGCACTTTCGAGGGAGGTTCCCATTCAAGGATGGCCTTTACTTTCGTGTTCTCCATCATAATCTTCCCACTCGCAATCTTTGTGGCCAAGGAACTCCACTTCCTGTTGGGAAAACGAGCATTTCTCTAGCTTGAGGAAGAGCTCGTTGTCTCGGAGTGTTTGGAGGACTTGTTGCAAATGTTGAGCATGATCCTCGAGTGTGGTGCTATACACCACTATGTCGTCCAAGTACACGACTACGAAGCGGTCGAGAAATGGTTGGAGTACCTTGTTCATAAGCGTGCAAAATGTGGCGGGTGCATTAGTAAGTCCAAAAGGCATCACAAGGAACTCGAAAGACCCATACCTTGTAGTGCACGCCATCTTCGGTTCATCTCCCTCGGCGATGCGCACTTGGTAGTACCCGGAGCGTAAGTCGAGTTTGGTGAAGTACCGCGCTTTGCCAAGCTGGTCGAACAACTCCGCGATCAATGGAATCGGATACTTGTTCTTGATGATGATCTTGTTGAGTGCTCTATAGTCGATGCACATCCGCAGCGATCCATCCTTTTTCTTTTGAAAGAGGACTGGTGCACCGAATGGGGCCTTTGAGGGACGGATGTATCCCGCATCCAGCAAATCTTTGAGTTGTCTTTGCAACTCCTCAGGTTTGGGTGGCGCCATGCGGTAGGGCGCCAAGGCTGGTGGCTTCGCGCCTTTTTCCATCTCGATCGCATGATCTACCTCTCACCGAGGTGAGAGCTTCATCGGAAGTTCTGGCGGCATCACATCCGTGTACTCATTAAGGATTGCTTGAATTTGTGGAGGAACTTGGCTTGGCGACATTCCGCTATTTCCTTCCTCGTTTAGTCCCAAATGGAGACTAAGAAGCTTGGGTCCTTCTTGAAAGCCTTCTTGAATTGCATGGCAGAGAGTGCCTTCTCCTCGGACTTGCCTCTCTCCGCGGGTACCATGCATGCCTTGCTCCCGTCAAGTATACTTAGGGAGTTTGTAGCGGGCAGCGGGAAGGCTTGGACTTGGTCGAAGAATTCCATGCCAAGGACCATTTTAAAGTCATCCATGGGCACAATAGAGAAATCGAGCCTTCCACTCCATGTTCCGAGTGTTAGTGTACGCCTTTTGCAATTCCCGCAATTGCCTTAGCGGGTGAGTTTACCGCCTTAATTGTGCCTCCTTCCTTGGTGGCCTTGAGGCCTAAGCGCTTGGCCTTGTCTACGAACACGAAGTTGTGCGTCGCTCACGTGTCTAGCAGCGTGCGAACGGACTGGACATTTATCTTTGCGCTTACATACATGAGCCCTTTCTTGATGGGTGTGGGTTGTTGGCGATTAAGTGCGTCGAGGCGTTGGAGAGAACCCACGTAGAGTTGGGGTTCCTCCGAGGACATTGTGGGGTTGCTCTTTAGTTGGGCAGCAAGAGCGTTGAGCGACTTCTTTTCTGGACAGTCGCATACCCAATGAGGGCCATTGCACATAAAGCATGGGCTTCGCGGTTTCGGTGCCTCCCTCTTTCCCTGCGATTTACCTTGCCCACTCTTGTTGCTACGCGGCTTTTTCTGCCCCCAATCTTTGCGGTTGTTGCCCTTGTCCTTGCGACTCTCTCCCCCGCCTTTGCCTTGGTTGGCCTTTTTGTCTATAGATTGGGTAGAGTATTCGGTGAGTGATTCCGCAACGGTGATGGCGTTGTCAAGCGTTTGAACGCCACGCCTATCAAGCTCGGTCTTGGCCCAATCCTTGAGGCCATCTTGGAAGTAGAAGAGCAAATCCTTGTCGGACATGTCACGTATCTCCAACATGAGGGTAGTAAACTCATTGATGTAGTCCTGCATACTACCCAATTGTTTGTGGCGACGTAAGCGCGCTCGCGCTTCCTTTTCTGCATTGTTCAGGGCGAATTGCCTTCGGAGTTCTTTCTTGAAGTCAGCCCAAGTGTCGATGGTGCAGATTCCCTTGCCTATCTCGCCATGCTTGCGATGCCACCATTGTTTTGCAGCACCTCTTAGATAAGTGGGTGCAGTGCCCACTTTCGATGCCTCATCTCGTACACCAACGGCATCGAAGTATTGATCAAGTCGAAATAAGAAGTTTTCCACGATGGTTGCATTTCGTGTGCCATCATAGGTGTCGGGCTTTGGCACGTCAATGCGGCGCGCATCACTCGAGTTGGCGGAAGCTAGACTTGGGGAGAGTGTGCGCTTGTGCCATGCCCAATCCGAGCGGATTTCATCCACTTCCGCACGTACAGCCCGTAGTTCGTCCTGGACAAAACTACAAAGTTTTAGCAACTCGTCATGAAAGGAACGGAACTCTTCTTGGAGAATGTTTGCTTGTTCTTGGATTAGTGCCTTTGTTGCCACCGTGAACTCGGCATATTCCCCCTCGAGACCATCCAATCGTTCCTCCAATCCCTCGAGGCTTTCTTGAGTGGCGGACAATACATTTTCGAGAGTGTTCACACGAGGCTCCAACGCATCCACAGATGGGGCCTTGGACTTGCTACGAGTCTTGCCTTGGCCTCGTTCTCCCTCGCGGCCGCGGCTTGGCTCCGCTGGAACATCCACACCAACAACACCCTCAGTATTGGCCATTGCTTGTGAGCTAACTTGCGTGTGTGCAAACCTTAGCTCTGATACCACTTGTCACGTGATGAGTATTTTGCGCAGCTAACCCGTGCGGCACTTAGACAACTTTGCCGAATGTTGCTAAGTAATCCTAGAGCCTCTCGAACTAGAGAAGAAAGCAATGGAGCCAAATGAGAAACTTGTATTGCACTTAAGAGAGAATTACAATGCTTGAGTTGCTTGTTGTTGTATTTTCTTCGAGTTGTGCAAATGCCAAATGCCATCCCATATTTATAGGGGAGGATTGCCAAGCTCTAGAGAGTCTAGAGAGTTCTATCACTTTCTAGCTATGTACATGTGCTGGAATTCTATGGAAAATTCTGGAGAGTCTAGAGAGTTCTATTACTTTCTAGCTATGTACATGTGCTGGAATTCTATGGAGAATTCTAGAGTATTTACAAGCTCAAATGGGCTAGAGTTGCCTAGAATTTTCCGGAATTGGGCCAAGCTAGCACTCTTGGCCTTGTGTTGTCTCACTAACCCAAGATTGTGGGCGATTGGGCTATCAAATTAGGCGGCCCGCAACAGACTGCACAGAAATGGCGTGCGGCCGCATAAGGTCTAGTGTCTTTACTTCAGCTGCTTCTGGATCAGAGGTGCGGATCGCACAGAAATGTATTGCGGTCGCGTAGGTTTTATCAAGTGGACCGCACAATAATTCCTCGCGGTCACATAGGGTAAATCAAGCGGACCGCACAAAAGTGACGTGTGGCCGCACAAGGAGAATATCAAATTGATGCCTCTCTGAACTTGTTACCACGCGGGCCGCCTGCTTTAGGTATGCGGCTGCGTGGGTCTTGTGATTGAAGTCCTAGCCTATGAATCTTCATCAATGCGGACCGTATCAAAATGGGTGTGGCCCGTGTGGGTTTTCCCTCAAAATATCAACTCTCTAAACCTTTTCCATGCGGCCGCATCCAAAACCAGGCGGACCGCGCAGGAGGCTGGAAAGGTTGAGGAGTATTTGAACATTCCTATTCGGCCGCACACCAGAATAGTGCGGTCCGCGCAGGGTCTTGATTCCCACTTCTTGTCACTTGGAAGATTTCACTCCTTCTTGAGCCGATTTGTGATTTTCATCATCTTGTCGCTCAAATCTGCAATCAAGCACAACTTGTATATAACTCAGGACTAATAAAAGGCAATTATGCATAAAGCTAAGGTAAGAATGGGTATACTTCATGTATAATTCACAGTTATCAATTCCCTCAAAGTTAAACCTTTGCTTGTCCTCAAGCAAATAAAATGAGACACACCCCTCAATAGAAAACGACCCAGTAATTCCTGATTGTCTTAGAGTAACCTCAACGGTCCTCACTTGGAACTAACAATTGTCTCCAATTCAAATGCATCATTAACAAATTTAAAAACTTTGCGAACTTGAGGATCAAGTGCGACACAAGAGCCTCAGAGTTGACACATATCATCATGGAGCTTTTCCTCAAGTACTTTGATCATTGTGGATCCCAAACTCGTATATCCTTGACTCTCCCTAAGTAAACCTTTCCTTTTTGAATATATATTCATACAAATCGAGGTGGAAAGATCTCTCATTAAATACTCACAAAGAAGAGACCCTAAGTCTGGCTCTAACTACAATATGCTTGCCCTTCATATAAGTACCCACTAATGTAGGTTCTCCTTAATTCAAGATCATGTAGGACTTTTGGGGAGCCATTATGAAGGCTTTTGGGTACATGTAGGATATGAAATTGTTCACATGATTTTACTCTTCCCTTAAGCGCTTCTTTTGCTTCGGGTGCAATTCACCTCTTCAAAGGGGGTGGAGAGACACATTGTCACTCTTTCTTTTCAAAACAAGCCTTTTTTCTCCTTTTCAAAACACATTGTCACTTTTTCAATTTTGTTTTTTATTTTTTTGTTGTACTTTGATTCCCTTTTTGATTCTTATTCTCTTTTTTATTTCCTTTTCTTTTAGTCTTTTTCTCTTTTTCATTGCCTTCCTTTTTCCTTTCCTCTTGTACCTTATACCACTTTGTTTCCTTTCTTGTCTCTCACCAACAAACTTATGCAATTGCCAAAAACCAAGGGAAGACTTTTGGGTGCCAAGAGAAGGTCTAATTGAGAACGGGTATAGGTTTGTAGCTTGGTGTATGAAAGAATAAGGATTTAGGCTCAAAAGGGTGAACTAGGGATCATTATATTGGTAGGTTATGAAATCAATCAAGATAATGTTTTGGGATCAAGGAGAGCCTGCAATCATATCTAAAATCAAGTTCCACCTACGATTTCGCCTCAACAAACATTCAGGGCAAGTTCTATACCATCGGCTCGGCACTTGGGCTCACAAATTGAGTTCTCACCACACATACACTCAAGGATTTCCAAAGACGGGGTCGAGGGCCCACAACGATCTTAGATGTGATTTATGAACACAATGGCCTCACACGACCATATGATGATTGCTTGGTCAACACAAGAGTCTCAAGGCCACGACTTTCACCATCCTAAACACAACTTGATGTCTTTGACAATAAGATCGAAGGAAAATGTGCAAGGCCCAAGTGAAGTATTGCCTGAGGTACTCTCACTACAAAAACTTGAAAAATTGAAAAGAAACAAAACAAAAGAACTAACTCAACCCTTAAGAACGTTGTCACGCTATCTATCATTGGGAAGAGTCACCCAGTTCACACAACATTCTACCCCTGGAAATAGCCGTGACATTAAGAAAACCAAGGGCTTATTTCAACATCAACCAAAACTAAAAAGAAGCTACGAACCTAATTTAGCATTAAAACGAAAAAATTTACGAAAATAACAAGAAAAATAAAATGAGAACCAAATGAATATATACATAGGGGAAGTAGAATATACACCAAAGGGAAATTCAGAAATCAAAATTATATACAAACCATCTAACTATGAATGTGCAGAAAGTAACTAGTAAATAGTATTTGTACAGTCATGCAATATCCAAATCAATCAAAAAGTAGGGCCATACCCCCCACGAATAAGAGCTAGCATTGTCCCCAATGCGAACTGTCAAATAAAGCATAAAATAGGGGGAAGGATATAGAAATGTCCGCTCAAGCCTCATCAACTGCTAGCCGCTGCTCACTGGCACCTGTGTCCGCTGTACTGGCGGGGACCTCAGACCGGTCCCCAGCCTGCTGTTGCAGTGGTGCTGGGACATCAACTGTCTGCTCCTGAGGCTAAGTCTCTCCAATGATGGGCTCAGATGGTCCCTCTGGTGTACGTGTCATCTCAATCACCACTCCCTATGTGTGTAGGAGCTTTCTCTTCTTCCTCGGTCTCTCCTCGAACTGTGGCTGAGTTGCAACTACCTCAACCCTGGGCTCTTCAAATAGCAAGTCTAGGGGCATGTGATCGGCAAGGAGCTTATCAACATCTGTCTTCAGCTTTGACACCGAGTCCTTGGAGGCTTTACTTTTCCTAATCTTTCGGTGCTCCCCGGCCAAATCTTTTAGGACTTTGTTGTGTGTCCCGACTGCTATTCCAGTTGATCTTGCTTCTTAATCATAGCTACCTGGTTTTCCATGATTTTCTTCAAAGTCTCCTCAAGTGAAGCAGGGACCTCCACAGTAATAGGTGCCCTCTAAGTCTCAACAGGTGTCGTCAATGTTGGCAACTTGGATGTCGCAGCCGACACCTAGTTATTCAAGCTAGCCAGAGTCTGTGTCAGCTAATGAGTTGTGAACATGTGATGTTTGGACACTGGAACTACCGGCTCCGCAGAAGTGGAAGGAGGGGCTGAAGATGGTCCCGGTTGCAATACATCAATGGTAGGTACAGAAGGAAGCACAGTTGCAGCTGGCTCGTCAGACTGGCCAGCTGCAGTAGAAGTCGATGCTTGCCCTTTCTTGGCTCCCTTAGAGTTGTCTGGACCCTTTTTATCATACCACGAGTAAGGACCTAGCGAAGGCACCTCAGTATCATAGTACTTCTTCTTCACTTTCAAATAATAAAAGTACATGGTCAATGTGTTGGGGAACGGGTAGCTTTGCTGAGTGTCATCCCCCACCTTGGAAATCACCCTTTGCATGATGTTACCCACATTAAACGGGAAACCCGCCATAATGGAGGCAACTAGGACAGCACGCTCAATCGGCACAGAGTTTTCATGAGTGGAGGGGTCGAGTCTAGTGCACACAAATAAGAGCCACCCTTTTTCCTCGAAGCTCAGGGTGTTTCTAAATATTCTGGCTGGTGCATTCAACCATTCTGGGACAGTTCCCGAAGCTGCAATGATCTCAGCCAACCACAGGCACACCTCTTCTTTCTGTGCCAATTTCTCCAGATATTGTGACTCATCTTCCTTGGCAAACCCCAGAAAATCATTCAAAGTCTTGCCATCATGCAGAACCACCTGGTTTCTCACCTTTGTTGTTGTGGCACCCTTGACCATGTGGTGGACATTGCTAAATAACTCTTTTACCATATGTTCATTGGCATTTTCCACATGTTCTGTAAAGAATCCCCAACCCTCTCGCGTAGCCAACTGAGCTTGTATGTGAGGGTTTTGAGGGAGAAAATCAGCTATAATAAACCTCCGCTCTAGAATCAGCTTTCTCTTCGGCCACCATGCTCTGAACATGTGGAAGGCAGTCTCACTCACAAAACGGTCTACCCACGCTTCCTCTTTTCTAGTCTTCTCAATCCCTCCAACTTGTGGCTCACCACCATCACCTTCCCCTGATGAAGACACATTGGGGGGTGTAGAATATTCTTCATTAGTCTCTTTCTCACCCTCGGACTCATCAGATGAATCTGTTAGTACTGTGTTTACTAGCCTCATAGAAGTTGCCTCATTTTCCTGTTCTTTCTCAGGAGATGATGAAACTGACACTGGAACCTCTATTGACATCCGTGAGGGTATAGACTCTGAGGTCAAACTCTAGGAGGGGGCATACTCACTGCCTGAAGAGTGAGAGGCAGCCTTGTCTGCCTTCCGTATGAGTTTTCTGTTCTTTTTCATGATTTCCTTTTCTTTGGCACTGAGCTTTAGTATTCCCTGGACAATTTTTACTTTAGGAGCCTCACCTCGCCGGTTGTTTTTCCTTACCCCCACGTTGCACTTGTTTACACTTTGGAGGCATTATCTGCAAAAGAATCACATCTGACATTGTTAGTGAAATCATGGGAGATGTACACAATTGAAAGATCAAAACAGTTAAACAATTTTATGTTGCAGACAGGTTGAGGCGGACCGCACAAAAAGTTCATGCGGTCTGCACAGGTAAAACTAGCCCAGTAGTCAATACTCGGATCAGGTCATGCGGACCACATCATTTCAACTCGTGGCCGCACAGAGGTAGCGCGGGCCGTACAAAATTGGTCGCGGTCCGTGCAGCTAAGCACCAAAAAATTGTAACTCTCTGATAAACAGTGACGCGGTCCGCCTGGTTTTGGACTGCGGCCAAACAAAGTATATTCAAAAATTTCACCCTCTCTGATAACCAAGCCACGCGGTACACACAAATTTGGACCGCCGCCGCACAGAAAACCACGCGAACCGCACAAAGCGGTCATGCGGGCGCGGCAGAGGGTGAACTGAATTTAAGCAACTCACACGGACCGCACCAAAAGGTCGTGCGGCCGCGTAGGGCATACAAACTAGGCATGGGACTTTTATGCAATTAAGTTCACACACAAATCATGATCAATTCCCTAAGGTTGAACCTACTCCGGTTTATGCCTATTCTTTGAACAAAAGAAACAGAAGAAGCTACCCTACTCGATTTCTAAGGAGAAAATTAAAAAGTGAGAAGCTATTCGAACAAAACAAATAAAAAATTGTAATGAAAAGTACAAATAATTAATAAGAATTAATATGGAATATGAATTGTTACCAGGATTTCAATGAAGAGGAGATGAAGTGCAAGCTCGAGCTTATGAACAGTAAAAATTAGGCTTCAGAGTGAATTTTTGCGAAAAGGGTAAAAGATGGCCCAGGCCGTCTATTTATAGACAATAGTGGGACCCACACTCACCTACCTGTGCGGATGCACAAAAATGGCATGCGGACCGCACATGGTTTTTCACGTGGCACTTGATGCACAATACTCATGCGGTCCGTCTGGTTTTGGCCGCGGCCACGTGAATAAACTTCAGAGAGTGGCCAATTTTGGCCATAGGCATGCGGTCCGCCTGATTATGACTTACGGCCGCATGAAAAATTTATCAAAGACTGTCATTTTTTTAACTTGGCCCATGCGAACCGCACAAAAGTGCCATGCGGCCGCGTGGGAGTCCCTCAGGGTTTTTCCTTCAATTAAGCAAGTCCATGCGGACCGCACAAAACTGTGGTGCGGCCGCACGGGCCTGGGCAGGTATTTTGCAATTTTTTATCTTCTTTTTCTTGCACTGATTCAAACCTATCCTGCAACACTTCACAAACCATCAGCGTAAAAATCCTACTCTACAAAAGAAAAACAAAGAAAATGAAAAGACATGAGTTGCCTCCCAAGAAACGCCTGATTTAACATCGCGACACAACTCAAGTTACCATCATAGTCATTTTAAGTGAAGAAGTGCCACCACATAGCTATCATCAAACTTGCCCAAATAGTGCTTGACCCTATGCCCATTTACCCGTAACACTTCACCATTCTTGTTTTTGAGGTCAATAGCACCAAAGAGTGTAACACCAACCACTTCAAAAGGACCGCTCTACTTGGATTTCAACTTTCCAGGAAACAACCTTAACCGAGAATTGAAGAGAAGAAACATATCCGGAACTCATCAAGCTCATTTAATTGTTCAAGCCGGAGATTGGTTGCTATATCCTACTCTAAATTCAACTTTCTCAAGGCCCACAATGCTTTATGTTCCAATTCTACCGGAAGATGACACGCCTTACCAAAAACCAAACAATATGGCGACATGCCAATCGGAGTCTTGAAAGCGGTACGATACACCCCAAGAGCATCATCCAATTTCTTTGACCAGTCGGTCATGTTAGCATTGACAATCTTGGAAAGAATACTCTTGATTTCCCGGTTCGAAACCTAAACTTGGCCACTCGCTTTAGGATGATAAGGAGTGGTCACTTTGAGGTTTACCCCATACTTGGAGAGCAAAGAATCAAAAGCTCGGTTGCAAAAATGAGCGCCACCATCACTAATTATGGCACGGGGTGTGCCAAACCTAGTAAAGATACTCTTCTTCAAGAAAGCCCCCACACTACGAGCTTCATTGTTAGGCAAGGCAACGGCCTCAAACCATTTCGACACATAATCAACTGCTACCACAATACATGTATTGCCACAAGAACTTACAAATGGGCCCATGAAGTCTATCCCCCAAACATCAAAAATGTCGACCTCAAGAATCGTGTTAAGGGGAATCTCATCTTTCTTTGAAATTCCCCCTGCATGTTGATGCTCATCACACCTTTTCACAAAGTTACCATCATCCTTGAATGAAGGCCAATAGAAACCACAACTCAATACTTTGGTCGCCGTCCTCGCCCCGCCATGATGTCCACCATAGCGCGAAGAATGACAAGCTTCCACAATGCTTAGTTGCTCTTCCTCGGGAACACACCGGCGAATTACACCATTGGTGCAAAGTTTGAAAAGATAAGGCTCATCCCAATATAAGTCCAAAGCATCCCGCTTGAGCTTCTTCCTTTGGTTAGAAGAGAGCTCACAAGGAACCACACTGGTTACCAAATAATTTGCAATTTCGGAGAACCACGGCATGTCAAGCATAGAAACCTCGAGGAGTTGCTTATCCGAAAAAGAGTCATTTCTCTCAAGTCCATCCAAAGGCCTCCCCTCCTCCTCCAAACGAGACAAGTGGTCTGCCACTTGATTTTCACTACCCTTTCTATCCACTATCTCCAAGTCAAACTCTTGTAGAAGAAGCACCCATCTCATCAACCTTGCTTTTGAATCCTTATTAGTCATCAAGTACCTTAGGGCGGCGTGATCAGTATGAATAATCACTTTGGCCCCCATGAGGTACGGGCAAAACTTCTCCATAGCAAACACAATGGCAAGCAATTCCTTCTCGGTGACCGTATCATTTCTTTGCGCCTCATTCATAATCTTGCTAGCATAGTACACCGGATGGAACAACTTGCTAATTTTCTGGCCCAAGACCGCCCTCACCGCAACATCACTAGCATCGCACATGAGCTCAAAGGGTAAGCTCCAATTGGGCGCGGTAATGATGGGGTAGTCGTCAACTTTTGCATTAGAAGCTCAAACGCCTCCATGCACTTCTCATAAAACATGTACTTTGCATCTATTTCCAACAATTTACACAACGGGTTCACTACCTTAGAAAAGTCTTTGATGAATCTTCGGTAGAACCCCCGTGTCCAAGAAAACTCCTCACCCCTTTGACAGAGTGAGGGTGAGGAAGCCTTGAGATCACCTTGATTTTAGCCTTGTCAACCTCAATTCCCTTCTTCAAAATTCTATGACCCAACACAATTCCTTCTTCTACCATAAAGTGGCATTTCTCTCAATTGAGCACTAAATTTGTATCTTCACATCGTACCAACACACGATCAAGGTTTTGCAAACAATCACCAAATGAATCCCCGACCACACTAAAGTCGTCCATAAAGACCTCCAATATGTCCTCCACCATGTCGGTGAAGATTGCCATCATACATCTCTGGAAGGTCGCTGGAGCATTGCACAACCCAAATGGAATCCGCGAGAATGCGAAAGTACCATACGGGCATGTAAATGTTGTCTTTTCTTGATCTTTCGGTGCAATAAGGATTTGATTATAACCTGAATACCCATCCAAAAAACAATACAATGCCTTGCCCGCAAGACGGTCAAGCATTTGATCCAAGAACGACAATGGGAAATGGTCTTTTCTTGTAACCTTGTTCAACTTTCGGTAGTCCATGCATACTCTCCAACCCGTCGCAGTACGAGTCGGAATCAACTCATTATAATCATTGGTCACTACCATCATTTCTCCCTTCTTTGGAACACATTGGGCCGGGGAGGTCCATGAACTGTGGGAGATTGGATATAACACACCGGCGTCAAGCCACTTGATGATTTCCTTTTTAACCACCTCTTGCATGGCCTCATTGAGTCTCCTTTGAAGTTCAAGAGAAGGCCTAGCATCCTCCTCCAATATTATCTTGAGCATGCAAAATGTGGGGCTAATACCCGAATATCCGCCAAGGTCCATCCAATTGCCCGCTTGCGCTTTTGAAGAACCGCAAAAGTGGTGTCCACATGCACGTTAGTCAAGGAAGCAGAAAATAACTGGAAAAATGAAATTAGGACCAAGAAACTCATTCTTGAGGTGAGGAGGAAGCGGTTTCAACTCCAACACTGGTGGCTCCTCAATGGATGGTTTGGTGGGTGAAGTCTTGCGATTTTCAAGATCAAGAGATAGCTTCCTCGGCTCGTAAGAGTATGAGCCCATGCCATGAAGTGGATTCATACACTCCACCCTTTTCGGAACATCATCAACATCCATGTTTAAGATCACAGCCTCGAGTGGGTCTTAAACATTCGCCATGGCCCTTGTGTCATCCTTTATCACCGCCGTGACAATGTCGACAAACGAACACACCTCGGTGTGATTTGGTTGGCGCATAGACTTGCATACATGGAAAACCACCTTTTCATCACCAATACGTAAAGTCAATTCTCCGGCCTCCACATCAACCAAGGCCTTCCTCGTAGCTAGGAAATGACATTCAAGAATAATGGGCACTTTAAAATCCACCTCGCAATCTAGAGTCACAGAATCGGCCGCCAAGATGAACTTATCAACCCAAAAAAGGACATCATCAATAATACCAAAAGGCCTCTTTATAGATCGGTCTACCATTTGAAGCCTCATAGAAGTTGGATGAGGTTGTTCGATACCCAAATTTTTTAACACCGAGTATGGCATGAGATTGATACTTTCCCAAATCACAAAGGGCTGTAGCAAAATCAGCACTCCCAATTGTACATGGAATTGTGAAGGCATCGGGATCCTCTAACTTTGGTGCCATAGAATGAACAATGGAGCTCACTTGGTGTTTCATTTTGATGGTCTAACACTCCATAGATCGCTTCTTAGTAACCAAGTCCTTCATGAACTTTGCATATCCCGGCATTTGTTCAAGTGCCTCCACCAACGGCATTGATATTCAAACTCTTCATTATCTCAATAAACTTTTTAAATTGATTGTCACCCTTTTTCTTGGACAATCTTTGAGGATATGGCGAAGTAAGCCTAGGTAGAGGTGCCTTGGCTTTTGGACCGAAGGCTCCGGCATGTCAATGATGTGTTCCCTAGACGGGTTCATGGCCTCTTGGGTCTCCTCCTCACCCTCATCAACATCAATTCCTACTTCATTTCTCACATTAGGACCAACAATATCATTAACCACAAATGGAGCATTGTCTTCTTGTACTTCCTTCTCATAGATCACAACTTGATTACCCTTAGAGGTTTTCACATCACCACCTCTTCCGCTACGTGTTGTCAGTGCCATCACATGGTTATTGTGCCCACCCTTTGGGTTTACTACCGTATCACTCGGTAGAGCACCCTTCGGGCGAGTATTAAGAGATTGTGATATTTGCCCAAGTTGCACTTCTAAGTTGCGGATTGAAGTATTATGGGAGGCTAGCTGAGCATCGGAATCTTGATTTTTCTTCATCATTTGCTCAAAATAATCGCAATTCTACCCATATCATTGCTTGAAGAACTAGGCCCTTAAGATTGGAATGGGGGTGGGTTGTTCGGTTGTCGGTACATTGGGGGCCTTTGAAAACCTTGCCCCCGGTTTCCTTGGTTTTCCTCCCTGATTTTTGTTCCACCCGCCATTGTGGTTCCAATTGTTGTTGTTGCCACCCTAATTGCCTTGGTTTCCTTGATTGTTCCAATTGTTGCCATGATTATTATTGTTCCAATTCCCACTATTTTGTTGATTTCCCCAATTGTTGCCTTGGGAACGCCATTGTTGGTTCCCCTTATTACCTCTATTTCCTTGGTAGTTATTCACAAACTGCAATTCTTCTTGGTCCTCATAACCATCATTTGAAAAACCACCATTTCCATCATCACAATTATCAAATTTCTCTTGAGGTTGTTGTTGCCCTCGATTCCTTCTTCTCATCAAATTCACCCCCTTCATGGCATTTACTTGTCTCGGGTTTTGAACTTCTTGAAGTTGTGCCTTGGCCAACTGGTTCATTGTGTTTGTAAGTTCGGCTATGGCTTGCCCATGATCATGTAGCTCCTTGTGCAAGTGTATAACATTGGGATCACCCTGAGGAACATTAGCACGGCTTTGCCACGCCGATGAAGTGTCGTCCATTTTGTCAAGAACATTACATGCCTCATCATAAGGAAGTTTCATGAAATTACCACCTGCCAACTGATTGAATATGCATTGATTGGTTGTATTGATACCCCGATAGAAAGTCTGTTGGATCATCACATCATTTATATCATTGTTGGGGCACTCCTTCACCATAGTCTGAAACCTCTCCCAAATTTCATGTAAAGGCTCCGTGGGCTCTTGCTTAAATGCTAGAATCTCGTCTCTAAGAGCCTCCATGTATTAGGCAAAAAGAACTTGGCAATAAATTTATCCACCAACTCATCCAAGTGGTGATGGAATGGTTGGGGAGTCTCTCTAACCAATCGAGCGCCTTCCCCCTAAGTGAGAAAGGGAAAAGCCTCAGCTGCAATGCATCTTTAGAAACATTTGTTTGCTTGCTCCCCCAACAAGTATCCACAAACCCCTTAAGATGCTTGTTAGCGTTTTGGTCCGAGGCGCCTGTGAAGTACCCTCGTTGTTCGAGAAAGGTCAGCATGACATTGGTAATTTGGAAGTTCCCCGCCTGGATTCAGGGAAGAACGATTTCACTTGCATAACCCTGGTTGGGTAATATCCTTGGTGCGACTCTTGGTTGATGTGGAGGAGGGTTTGGTATGTTGTCATTTGCATTTGCATTTCTACCCCTCCTTGGAACTTGGGGTAAAATTTCATCTTGTTTCATGTCATCCACCTTCTCCACTCCAACGTTGAGAGGCTCATTTGCATTTAAAGCCATTGGTACCTGAGTGAAATTAACAAACAAAATAAGTAACAAGAAGGAAAGAGAAGCAAAAACACACAACTAGCCAACAAATAGTCAAACGCCATAAAGCTCCCCAACGAAGTTGCCAAAAAGTGATCGGGTCGAACTCAATCCGAAGAAAGAGTGGGCTCGATACTAATAACCAAATAGTATATCGAGGTCGAAAATTCCTCAGGGAGCTTCAAGTTGGAGATGAGTAATTATGTGGCTTAGAGATAAGTTCTAGGTTCAAATTGGTCTTCTTTCATTTTTGGGTTTTCAATTATGATTATCAACTACAATTAACAACTAATATTATGATTCTAGAATTAAGCTAATATGATTGCTACTAGAGTTAAATAGTAAGAGAAAAGCACTAGGGTCATGACACTCACCTAGGAGGATAATCAATGAGTATAGAATTCTAATGCAAGGATGCTAATTATGAGAGACATGGATGACCGTTGCACTCATAGTACTCGCTCTCACACCTCTCGGTAGAGAGAACGATTTTGCCCAATTGACTCTCTCGAGACCAATTGGGGAGGCCAATTTGCCCAAGCAACACACGGTTCAAGTAGGGTAATTACTCTCTCGAGGTTTAACCTGTTACTTAGGACTACCATTCTCATGTGTCCATCCCAAATACTTGTTGGGTTGAATGTGAGGTCATAAACTCTCTTTCTAAAGAAGAGTCAAGACCCACTAAGATTGACTTAATGTTTGCAACCACAAAATATAAGTGAAAACATACACACAACCCAAATACCAAACACCCAACAACATCTAAGCATTAGGCAAAAACAACCATTAATTACACACACTAGGGTTGAGCCACAACCCCAACTAATGAGTTTAGCTAGACATGGAAATAGTAGAAAAATAAAGATAATGGAAGAGATGAACATAATCATTAACTAGATGCTAAATCTACTCAAATCCACTTTAATTACAAAAGGAAGTTGCCTAAAATAGGCTAAAAAATTCTCACGAGCGCAGCTACCGTTCAGATGATGAAACTTAACCTAAAACAGTAAAGTGTTATATTTATGCTACTCGGTAAAACTTGACAAAAATGCCCCTGAGGGTCTGATGCGGACCGCACAGAAATGGCGTGCGGCCGCATTAGGTCTAGTGTCTTCACTTCAGCTGCTTCTGGATCAGAGGTGCGAACCGCATAGAAATATATTGCGGTCACGTAGGTTTTGTCAAGCAGACCGCACAATAATGCCTCGCGGCCGCGCAGGGTAAATCAAGCTAGGCCGCACAAAAATGACGTGCGGCCGCACAAGGAGAATATCAAATTACTGCCTCTCTGAACTTGTTCCCACGCGGGCCGCCTGCTTTTAGCATGCGGTCACGTGGGTCTTGTGACTGAAAGTCCTGGCCTATGAATCATTATCAATGCGGCCGCATCCACAACCAGGCATATCGTGCAGGAGGCAGGAAAGTTTGAGGAGTCTCTATACATTCCTACGCGGCCGCACACCAAGATACTGCGGTCCGCGCAGGGTCTTGATTCCCACTTCTTGTCACTTGGCAGATTTCACTCCTTCTTGAGCTGATTTGTGATTTTCATCATCTTGTCGCTCAAATCTGCAATCAAGCACAACTTGTAAGTACTTTAGGACTACTCAAAGGCAAATTATGCATAAAGCTACGGTAAGAATGGGTATAATTCATGTATAATTCACAGTTATCAGCTATCATGTGAACAAAGAATAGAAAAGAATTTCTGTAAAAATCAGGTAAGAAATAAATGAACATACTTGAACATAATAAGAAATAAAATATGAAGCATAAACAAATAAGAGAGATTAAAAGAGTCAGCAAACACTTAGGAGCCAATTTTAGAAACCATAAAATCGATTTGAACAGTTTTGGAAAATGAAATTTGGGGAAATCTCTGAAATGTCACACACAGCATAGATCTAAAAAAAATAAAACTAAAAAGAACCTCGAATAGGCTATGGTTTCTGAGAACCCCAAAGGACGAGAAAGGCTTGGAAGTCATGAGATCATATCTGAGTCGATAAGGTCAGAACCAGGATCAGGAGGCTACGATACGCTGGAACAGGGTGAGAAAGGTCTTGGTGAAGACCCTTGAAGACTAACATTGAATCGGCAGGCATCGAGCCCATGAGAGCAGTAGGAGGTGAGTATAGGTCATCCATATCTAGAGTAGCCAAGGATTCCGGTGGATTTGAGTCGAAAAGGCGTAGGGGACTATTAGGGTTTTGGGTGTTCGACAGCATTTAAGAGAGAGTAGAGTTTAGAGGCAGTGTCTTTTGAGAGAATGGGGAGGGTTTGGGGGCAGTTTATGATTAAAAAAGGTAAGGGTGGATCTGGGCCGTTAATCAGAAGGATCAACGGCATAAATTAAAATGGGGCATGGGCCGGTTCGGGTAATTAGGTTTTGGGTTGGGTTAATTAGGAAATCGGGTTAGGAAATTTTGTGTTCGATTTAAGGCTGAGTGGGGGTGAGAAATTGGCTAGAATTTAAATAAAATAGGGGCTTGCATTTAAATATCCAATTTTCCTTATTTGATTTATAAAAAACTAGTAATAACAATTTTAAGCAAATTAAAAGTACTGAGTAGATAACTATTATATAAATATTAATTCCAAAATACTGGAAGTAATTTTATTATTGAAAAATGTTGTTAATCCCAAAGTAGGCTATAATTGCAATTATATGCAATTTAGCTTTAAAAATACCAAATAAATTAGTAAAAATATGCCTTAATTATATTTTGGTGTAAATATGAGAGTAAAATAAATTATTCACCAGAAATAATAATTTGGGAATAATAATTGGGGTATAAAATAGACAATAAACTGGCTTAAAAGTCATTAAAAATACCAAAATTTATGGGTGCGCTTATGTATGCACATATATGCTATTTTGAAAGCATGTTGGGTACAAAAAATACATAGGAAAAAATTGGGTATCAACAGATACAGGTTCAGAGGAAGTTATTTCGCCTGGTGCTTCGTCGAGAGAGTATTCGTGTGTTATAAGACTTATGGAGTAGATTAGATTTGGGAACAAGTCAGAACGGGTGTCTCTCAATAATGGTCCTAGTGAATTCAGAAGTTAAAGTGTGGTGCCCAATGATATCAAGCCTATGAATACAGTTAAAAATCAAGCTTTGTAGCAGCTTATGAGAAGGTGCCCAGAATATTCAATGATATTTTGACTTGTGGTGTAGCATTTGAGTGATATGAGATAATTCATGGGAATTGAGACAGCCTAGTCTCGTGATTCAAGGTCACTCGGGGAAGTGTATATGGAGTATGCTATGTGTTGAATGGAGTTAGTATTATTTCTAAGGCAAGCAAGGATAAACTGGAAGAAGGCAAAATGACTAGCCATAGTTGAATTGGCATACTGGGGCTACAGAATAGTTTATTCTTCATGATCAAGTTATGTGTATGATTTGTGGCGGTACGTGTGAGGCTCGTCGACTGTAGTAATTGATGTTATTTAGAAGCATTCTTCTGTTATGGCTTGTTAAGTGGGAGCGGATTCCGGAAGGGCTATGGTGGCTTGGACCACTACTTGCAGATTTTCATATTCTATGGTCATGGAAATTTACCTGTGTGTTGCTATGATTCTCCTGAACTGAGTTAATTGCAGAGTTATTATATGATGAAGTGTTAAAATATTAGTGATTTTGGAGTAACGATAAAAATCGTGTCCAATCATATGTTGGCATGTTGGGTGTAGTGAGTAGCATGGAAATTCAAAGTGGGGATCGAGGTTGCAGTTTGGTGCTGGTAAGGATGTCACGAGCTCGAATAAGAAAGAGAAGGGTGGAATGTTTAAAGTAAGTTGATATTGTCGTCAGTGTCACCTGAGATTGGTGTTTTGTGAAAGAGGCTTTGCATCTTGGTTCAGGATTCTTAATCGCTTTTCAGAGTTAGTGCAGCCGGTGGTTTGGGTGTACAGACCCGTTAATTATTTCGGAAGGTTGTGGGAGCGTGCCCCATAGGAAGACTGTATAAGTGTAACATGCAGTCACTTGATTGATTAGGGATTTAAACCAAGTATGAGAATTGTGGTAACATGATTGATTTTGAGAATTTATTCCTGAAAGGCACTCTGTTTATTGGGATATGGACTATGGAGGTTCTCTTCGGTTATAGTGGATGTTCTTGTGTGTTATCAGAAGAGGGGAGTCAGCATGGACCTTTGAAAGGTTATTGGCCTAGTTTGGCAAAATCGGAATCGACTTGAGGATGGTGGATAGATTTAAATTTGGATATGGGCCCTATGTCAGGATAATTGTGTTCATTTCAGCAAACGTTCCTCATGGAAGAGCAATCAGGGTGTTATCTATCGTCACATATTTCATGTAATGATATATTGCATCGTATGAGTGGTGAGACGGCTTGGTAAATTTCTTATGTGTTGAGATTCTGTGTGGCGATGATGTTATATGATCAGGATGGCTCTTGAGATTCAGATCATATATCGTACCTCAGTTGTGCTTAGGTTTCGCAGCCTATAGAGTTGTATGTTTCCTTAGGGATGGCATTATACACCTTAGCGTGTTGTAACAGATATTCGGTATTCTATGGCAATGAGCAATTTAGCTCGATGTATGTCTCCTTATATGAGCTCTATGTGTGGATCGGGTGGCACGCCGCCATGTTTATGCTGTTTGGATCGGGTTGTGCGCCGCAATAGCGTGATGTTTAATACAATCCCCCATATTTTCTTTATTGTGTTTTGTCCACTATTTTTTTAGAATTCTAGTTCTAGTTGTCGCCCGCGTCACATGTATGATTCGCGATCGGGGTAATTAGATCTCCTTTTCAGAGTTAGGCTTCTTATTTGTATCGCATTCTGAGTGGTAGCATATTGTCGCATGGTAGAATCATATGGGAGTTTTGAGTATGTCCAAGACGGCTCATTGTTTGAGAAGTTCGTACTATGTGAGATGAGGTGATTGGATTTAGGATTGGTTCAATTTGCTTATATGAAGTATATTAAGGAGCTAAGACCATTAGGTGGTTCATGATGAGGCGATGGTGTTGTCAGGAGTATAGAGATAGCGTAAGGCCTGTATCTGTTGAGAGATGCAATGGTATCATCAGAATGGTGGAATATCGACTGTTATTCTTAGAGAATATTATTGTGGCTCTGTAAATAAAGTGATGCAAAGTGTGAATTCAGTAAAGTTATGCAGTCATGTTTGGGTACAACGTGTAGTGATTGATATGGTAATCGTATGATTGGAACTAAGTCAGGCATAGAATTTTGGATGATGGAATTGAGCCCTAAGGCTTATTTGATTAAATTAAAAAAAGGATATCTTCGAAATTGATCGAGCTTATGAGCTCAACTGAGTTGTGATAGCATGAGAAGGTGCATGAGAGGTTAAACAATGATTTTAGACTACTTCAGTGTGGTTCTCAGCACGTTCGAGGACGAATGTATGTTTAAGCGTGAGAGAATGCAACGACCCCACCAGTCTTTTTGAGACGGTAGTCTGAGGCCGTGAGCAGCTTCATTTCAGGTTTTATGACTTTCTATGCATAGTCGCAACTGAATTCCGGGAAGTTCGGACTTGATTTGGAAGAGAATTCTCACTTCGGAAGCATAAAGTTGACAGAATAAACTAGGAGTTGACTTTTGAGTAAATAACCTCAAAATTGGGATCTGAATGTTCTAGCATGTTTGTTTGATGATTTCGGACTTGGGCGTATGCCTGGTTCATGTTTTGGATAACCTGGGAGCGTTTTGGCGCCTATTGTGGAAGTTAGCATTTTGGAAGAAATTTCTTAAGTTTGGATTGAAGTGAATTTCAGCATTATCGATGTCCGTTTGGTATTCCAAGACTGGGAGTAGCTCCGTATGGTGATTTTGGAGTTGGGAGCGCGATCGGAAGTGAATTCAGAGGTCTGTAGGTCATTTTGATGTAATTTGGCTAAAGATAGAAAATTGAAGGTTTGTGAGAAGTTTGACTGGAAGTGGACTCTTTGATAACAGGGTTGGAATCCAATTTTGAATGTTGGACTAGGTCCGTAATGTCAAATATGATTTGTGTGCAAAATTTGAAGTCAATCGGATGTGATTTGACAGGTTTTGGAATCGAAACTTGAAGTTGGAAGTTCTAAAGTTCATAAAGCTTGTATTGGAGCTTGATCTACTTGAGGCTTCAAGCAAGTCCATAATGTGTTCTGGGACTGGTTGGTATGATAGCTTGAGGTCCTGGGGTGCTCGGTGGATTTTGGGTGGCTAACGAATTGATTTTGGAGTTTGAAGAAAGGCTGGAGCAGCTAATTCTGGTATTTCTGCTTCTGCGGATTTGGGAACGCAGAAGCGATGAAGAAGCCGTAGAAGCGGTCGAATGTGAAGCATCCTGGAACCACAGAAGCGGCCCTTAATCCGCAAAAATAGAGCCGCAGAAGCAGTGGGCCGTCCGCAGAAGCGTGACCACGGAAGTATTTCCGCAGAAGCAGAAAGTGCTGAGGCGGTGAGGATGTCTTAAAAATTGGATTTTGGCTATTTCCTCTCATATTTTCTTGGCTTGGGCAATTCTTGGGGGGGTTCAAGGGAGGATCTTCATCATCAATGTTAAGGTAAGTTATCACCACCTATTTCGAGTTAAATACATCAATTATGTATGGATTTGACCGTGAAATTTGTACAAAATTGAGGGTTAGAGGAAGACCTAGAAAATTAGTATTTTTGGTATTTAACCAAGATATTGAGTATGAAATTTAGTAAAAGTTATATATTTGAGTTCCTAAGGTCATGGGTAACCTTTATCTTCAAAAAATTTCGGATTTCGGGCATGTGAGCCCGAGGGCGTTTTGGTCAACTTTCCGATCGGGGTTAAGAATTGCTATAAATTGGATTATAATGAGTGCCTTAGCATATATTAATGGATTTTTGTAAGCATTGGCAAGTTTTGGAACATTGGGCGTTGGTTCAAGTCTTTGAAAGAAATGTATAATGTCGGTTATGAATCTTCGGAGCAAGGTGAGTCTCCTTACTAACCTTGTAAGAGGGAATTGTCCCCATAGGTGAGTTAATTGGTTATGTGCTCCTATTTGTGGGGGCTACGTACGCACGAGGTGACAAGAATCCATGCGTAGCTACTATGATGCTATTTGTCCGGGTAGTCTAGGATCAAAAAGCATGCTATAGATGGAATACTTGTAACCTTATCGACATTTGAATTGTTTAAATCAAATTTAAGAATAAATGAATTTAGGAAAAGAGGGGTTACTCTGATGGTAAGCAACCTCCACTTCCAACCAAGAGGTTGCGAGTTCGAGTCATCCCAAGAGCAAGGTGGGAAGTGCTTGGAGGGAAGGATGTCGGGGGTCTATTTGGAAACAGCTTCTCTACCCCAGGGTAGGAGTAAGTTCTGCATACACACTACCCTCCCCAGACCCCACTAAGTAGGGTTATACTCGGTTGTTGTTGTTGAACTAGCAAATGAATTTCTAAAAGGATTAAACTTCATTTTTCTTAAATTGATAAAAGAGGACTGATTTTCATTTGATAAATGTTCCCCGATAAATTTTAATAGACTGTTTGAGCATGTTTTTCTGTGTTTACCTACGTTGCATGGATGATTCGCGAGCAGGGTATTTGTTTACTATATGTTGACATGCGTCACATGCATGATTCATGAGCAGGGTATTTGTTTACTTTATGTTGACCTGTGACAGATGGATGATTGGAAAGCAGTGGAAATAGATGCATCTAATTATTCAAGCCGTTCGACCCTTGGCTATGCACAAATTTACATTTATGTTGGAGTGGGCCGTCTCCTCGGCGTGATTTGCGCATGCTTACATTGTTTGCCTGAAATATTAAATGTTCATGTTGCCCTTTTCGCCTGATCTAATAGATAAAGATAATAGAAAAGGAAATCTTGAAAACCCTTATTCAACTGTTAAGGTGTTTACCCGCTTTGTGAGTTAGAACTGCTACATAAATTCATCATTTCCTCATATTTATTGGTATTATTATTTGACCACTAGCAAGTGTAAAAGCCGACCTCTCGTCCCTACTTCTTCGAGATTAGACGGGATACTTGCTGAGTACACATTGTTTCCGTACTCATACTACATTTGCTGTGAATTTTTGTTGTACAGGTCTATATGTGGCCAGTGACTTAGTGGCTTAACGGCATGTTGACTCGGAGACTAGGTGAGTTGTATTTCCTTGAGACGACCGCAGCTAGTATAGTCTCTCTCCGAAGTCTATTTATTTCTGTCCAATTGTATTCCAGACAGTTGTTGTACTTTATTACATTATTTCTTAGAAATTGTTCATGTACTTGTAACACCGCGTTCTTGGATGTATTTGGGTTTATTCATAAATTTTAAAGGTTGTTAAATGTTTCATTATTTATTCGGAGGAACTTACTATGTATTGTTTTAAATGTATAAAAGAAGTGTTTTCGGAAATATTTAAATGAGAATTTGATTAAGTAGTCTGATTTGCTAGTCTGACAGTGATATCCGGAGCCACCACAAAGCTTACTGGATTTGGGTCGTGACACTCGGGCTGACAATAAACTATTGGAAAGCTTCAAAGGCAAAGAGAAACCTCTCTTTATCCATGCATGAGAAAATAATGAATTTCAAACTAAACTCAAAAACTGAAGAGCCTAACATATGAAACAAGTAAAAACTGATGATACTAAGAGAAATTTTTCACCTCAGCATCTAGGGCGGTTCTAGGGTAAGGCAAGTGAAGCTCTTGCCTTATGCCCCAAATATTCAAGGCCCCCAAAATATAAATATATATATATATATATATATATATATATATATATATATATATATATATATATATACTATTTATTTAAATTTGGTATATGTAGGATTGAATGAGTTAGTAGGATAGAACTGTTCGTAAAAATTGCATAGGGCGTTCTAACCTATATTTTTTTAAAATGTTTAATCTTGTGTCCACTTTTTAAACAACTTCAGCCCCCTTTCTCCTCCTTCACCTCCTTCGTTTTCTTCTTCTTCTTTCTTCTGATGTTGGTGCTGCTAAAGCAACTGTACAACTTTTTAAAGTTTCTTATTACAGTTGCATCTTATGCTGAAGTTTTTGAAAAAGCTTATCCACGACAAAAAAAAGTTCAGATTATTTATTGTTGAAGTTTTTATAAATAAACTAAATAACTCCAGCATCATCTGCTGAAGTTTTTGAAAAAACTTAATGACAAAACTAATGAATCAAGGACAAAAAGAATTCAGAGTATTTAGTGCAATTACAAACAAAAACTTCAGCAAACATAGAACAAAACTTTCGCTACTATGCTTAAGTTCAGCTAGTACAAACAAAAACTTCACTAAACAGAGAACAAAACTTTAGCTACTATGCTTTAAGTTCGCAATTACAAACAAAAACTTCACCACACTTGGTTCAGTACTTCAGACCTGTCTACTAGAATGTTGAAGTATTGTGTGATTGTCATTGCTACTTCAGCCCGTATGCTGAAGTTAAGCGAAAAAGTGAGTACATTTTTCACGACCCGAATTTTCTACCCTCGGGAGTCGTGATGGCGCCTACTAGTAGGAGCTAGGCAAGTCAACTCCTACTTATTTTTTCTTTATCAAAATTATTCTTCTTACAATTTAACAATAATAATATGAATACAACGGAATAAATAAATTGAGCGGAAGACTTAAGTTATCAATACTAAATCAAATACGAAAATTTAACATCAATCTCTACCCAAGAACTGATGACACAATACTCACGAACTTCTACAAATACTAAACACAATCGTTTGGAAGAAACATAAAACTATTTGTCTCGAATATATGAGATAACAGACTAAAAATAAAGATAGAGGAGACGTCGGGCCTGTAGACGTCTACAAGGCTACCTTAGTGTCTCGCTGATCGAGATGCTAACACTCGCGCTACTGCTGTTGTTGTTTGAAACATGTATCTGTGCAAAAGAGCACAGAGTGTAGTATCAGCATCACTGACCCATGTGCTGATAAGTTCCTAGCCTACCCCGGTGAAGTAGTGACGAGGCTAGAACCAGACACTCACATAAGCTTGTGCAGTTTAAAATATATATATATATATACACACACATACATGTACAGAAAGGAAATAGAGGAAAATAAATAGTCGATAAAGGAAGTGAAAAACACACGGTTGGGAGACAACAATTACAAATAGTAAAGCTCGATTTAATGACAGAGGCAACCCACAACAACAAACACCCGAGATAAACATACGGGGACCAACAATTTGTTGCGACACGCAATGCGCAACCCAATCCTGACATATAGAAATACTGTTGCGGTGTGCAACCCGAACACAAATACCATTTATCATTTAATCTTATCGCGTTGTGCAACCCGATCCATATCATTTATCATTTGACATTTGTTGTGGCGTGAAACCCGATCCACATCATTTACTATTTAATCAAGCCACAGCGTGTAACCCGATCCATAATTATTACTGTTGTGGCATGCAACCTGGTCCCCAAATATCATTTATTATTTTTACTCACCCAAACAACAATCACAATTAACGGGAAAGTATTAATAGCGGTTCAATAAGGACTCAATAACGTGCAATAAAATTTCTAGCAAGGAATATATCAACAATTCCATAATTATTTTGGCGAGGAGATAATTCGATAATTCTTCTTTCCTTCATTTCTTTATTACAATTCATTTTTCCACTTGAGCCAATGCTCCAAAGAAGCTTTAACCAATTCGTATAATTATCAATTCATATCATAACTTGGGCCAACGCTCCTCAAATATTTATTATCACAATTTCTTTCACATTCTCTTCAGAACATACAGAATTCATCATTTAAGCCTGGAAGATACAACAACAAATCAAAATATTCACAATATGAAGACTCACAGTCATGCTAGACACCAACATATAGATACTCATCACCATGCCTATACGTCGTACTCGACAAATAGCAATTAGCAATTATAACTCAATTCTTATTCCCTCAAGCTAGGGTAGACCAAACACTTACCTCGAAGGTTTATGTCCAACTCAATCCTTAAGAACCGCTTTTCCTTTAAAACTTGGCTCCAATTCAATCGTATATATACACAATTAATTTAATATCATCAATAAATACTCAACAATCCAATTAAAATACCTAAATATAATTTTCTAAACCTTCTTCCAAAAATTCAAAAATCCTACCCCAGGCCTGCTTGGTCAAAACACTAGGTTCGAACCAAATTCCGATCACCCATTCACTCACGAGCCCAGATATATAATTTTCTCTCAAGTTCGGCCCCAAAACGAGGTCTAATTCATGAAATCTTAGAAAACCCTAACCCTACCCAATTCTCTAATTTTCTACCTATTTTCACATGTTTAGGCCGAGGAATTCAATTGATATTGATGGAAAATGAAGAAGTCGAGTTAAGAAAGACTTACCCAATAAACTTTGATGAAGAAATGCTCCAAAGATCGCCTTGAAGCTCTGGAGAAGAGAGGGTTTGAGAAATGGGAGAGAAATCTTGAAATGGTTCTGTTTTTGGGTCTTTAAAATCGCTGAAATTGCTCTATGCGAACGCGGGTCAAGGGATGTGATCGCATAGAGTAAGGGTACATTGGTCATTGCGATCGCGAAAGCATAGAAGAAACAGGTTGGTCAATGCGATCGCAAGCCTCACCATGTAATCGCATAGAGGAAAATATGTGGCTGAGTTTTTGTACAATGCGATCGCACAAAAGGATTTCTGAACCCCCAAAATTTTCTCTATGTGATCGCGGCCTGTCTTACGTGATCGCATAGAAGGGGTAACTGGCCAACAGACAGCAGCAAATTTCTACTGCATTTCCTAAGTCAAAAACACCCCGACACCTATCCGAAACTCATCCGATGCCTTGGGATCCAAACCAAATGTGCACACTAACTCAAAAACAACCCAACAAACTTAACGGCGCGATCGAAACGCCAAAATAACATAAAAACAATGAATTAAGCCTTAAAATCCAATAATTCTTTCAAATTTCATAAACTTTCAAACTTAGAACTTTAAGTTTGAAACACGTTAAACGACGTCCGTTTTCAACAAAACATTACAGAAAGCGCTTAAACCACATATAAGATATCTACCAGGTGCCGGAAAAAAAAATGCGGGCCCGACAACATCACTTTTTAATCCGTTTTCATTTTCATTTTCCATAAACAATTTAAGAAAACAATTTCATTAAAAAATTCATTTCTCGGGCCTGTGACCTCGGAATTCGATTCCAGGCATACGCCCAAATCCCATATTTTCCTATGGACCTTCCGAGACTGTCAAATCATTGGTCCGGGTCTGGTCTGTTTACCCAAAAGGTTACCGGAGTCAAATTTATTCATTTTAATATCAAAACTTAGCAAATGTTCACATAATTTCATATTTGAGCTTCCAACTACACGTTCGAACTGTGCATGCAAATCGATGCAACTATAAATGATGTTTTCAAGGCCTCGAAAGCTCGGAATGGATAAGAAAACAAGCAATGACCCTTTGGGTCGTCACACTTTGTATTTTTTTTTTACAAAGCGGGCACAAGTTAAAATGTGACCCAAAAAGCGGGTATAAATGCAAATCCCCCGAACTTTTCTCTTACTAAATTAAATTAGTCTTCTCATTAATCTATCTTTCTTTCTTTCTTTTTCATATTTTTTACATTCTAGTTTAAAATCAAATTCTATAAATTAGCTATTCCTTTTTGTCACATTTCATAGATCTTGATATACGTAATCAAGTTCTTTTGTGTCTCGTTTTTCTAACTAAGAAATCCCATAGACAAGTAAGGTTCAAAATACGATCGATAATTGGCTCAATCCTTTTACCATTTTCATTTAATGCTAATTTTTTTATAGGGAGTTCAATACTATATGACTTATGCCTAACCCACAAATTATACGTCGTTCTATTACCACTTTTTTATCTCCATATTATATGGATATTATGAATGAAACTCATGATCTTTTAATATATTTTAGTTTTAAGCCATCAGTTCCGTTGAGCCGCCCTCATTAATGATCACAATTATTTACAGACCACTGCCATTGAACGTGTTATTCTGTCACGGCCCTAGTTCACCACCCGTGAACACGTCATGACGGCACCCAGTCATGATGACTAGGTAAGCCTAACAGTTCGGAATAACAGTATTTACGAAAATTAATAAATTAAAAGCTAAATGACATAAGGAAATGTATATAATTTGTCTCTTGGCACATCCACTTCAACATCATAAATTCCGAAACAGAAATCCCAAAACCCAGAAACTCACGGGAAACACAGGCTATAGAAAAGTAAATAATATAGCTCTAACTCCGAAAATGTCTACATCATGGAAAAATAGGAAAACTAGCTAACTATAGGATATAATAGGAAGGAGACTCTTCGATCTGCAAACGTGGAAGATATACCTCAAGTCTCCAGGAACTCTCTTGAATCATTGATAGTGCGCCTGAGCGGAGGTAAGTGGCTCTGCACATGAAAAACATACGTTGAAGAGGTGTGAGCACACCACATCAGTACTCAGTAAGTGCCAAGCGTAACCTCGGTTAGGTAGTGACGGTAAAGGTCAGGGCCCTACTGAGAATAAACATGATAATAATAATGTACAGTAATAAAGCAGGTAAAAATAATGGAACAACAACGATATAAGGAAAAAGCTACAAGTCAACAACAAATAAGCGAAATAAAGAATAACACAACGCGGTACAACTCAATATCAAGATACCATGAGGATCTTCCGGGATACCGTCCTGTAGTCCTTTTCTCAACTGTCCAGTTGATCTCCCAGGATACCGTCCCATAGTCCATCATATCTGTATATCTGAAGGACCTCCCGGGATATCGTCCCATAGTCCATCATATCTATATATCTGAAGGATCTCCTAGGATATCGTCCCGTAGTCCAACTATTATTGTCCAGGGAGGTCTATCAGGAATCGAACCTGCAGTCCCAAAATAAACAAACAAGGGGGAACTACCGGAATCCCACATTCGTAGTCCCAATGTAAATGCGCAATCACAACCAAAAGATATTCAGAATTCAAGTATAAAACACGACCAATAGGTAGTACTAGCCTAACATGCTTCACGTTGTACAATTTAGGAAAATGACCAAGTAAGTAGTTAAATCTAACTAATCATGATTTTCTAACTAACACGGGTTAAACTTGCATTTAGAACAGTCAAGTAAGCAAGGGAACACAGTTAAAAATTTTCAAGTAAAAGCGAATTTTCAAAAATTAGCTCCAGTAAACGCTCGTCACCTCACATAAAGGCATTTATAACATCAAATAATATATCCTAAGGGGAGAGGTCCCCCAAACAAGGTAAGACAAGTCACTTACCTCAAACTGGTACAAAAATCAAGTGGAAACCTTGTTTTTGCCACGAGTGTCCGACTCCAAATGGCCCAAATCTATGCAATTCAATTACATAACTTAATAAGATCGCAAACAACTGATTCCACTATTAAAATTAAATCCAAGGCGCAAAAATAGGTTAAATGACAAAAATGCCCCTCAGGCCAATGTCTCATAATCAAATAACTTTTGCGTTTTCAAAACCCTCATACTCTCACGAGTCTAACCATATAAAAATCTCTCAAATCGAAGGTCAAATGCCCACTCAAAACCCCATAGATAGGTCTAAGAAGTTTTCCCCAATTTGAATTCAAAAATCTAAAATTAAGGATGAATTCATGATTAGATTAGTGAGTTTTAGTTGTATGAGAGTAGAGAATCGTTACCCAGTGATTTCCTTTGAAAAACCTTCAAAATGTCTCCCAAATCCGAGCTCCCAAGCTTTTGTTTTGATGAAAATGGCAAAATTCTCGTTTTGAAATGTTAAGTAATGTTCAGGTGTTTAAAGCATCGCGAACGCAGAGGGTTACTCGCATTCGCGAAGAGGAAATATTAGCTAGTCCAGGAATGACCTTTGCGATTGCAGAGGAAGGAATGCGAACGCGAAGGCTTGGGGTCCTGGTCTATGCGAACACGACACAGAGGAACGCGAACGCGAAAGGGAAAATGTTCGTGCTCCGCGAACGCGGGAGGGCTAGTCGCGAACGCGAAGAGGAACTGGCCCCTCTCTCAAGGAATACACTACGAGAACGCGGGAGAGGGGCCGCGAACGCCATGAAAGGGTTAACTAAAGCTACGCGAACACGAAGAAGAAATCTGGGCATGCACAGCTGAAGGATTTTTCCAAACTCGAAATTGCTCCGTTGAGCATCCGAAACACACTCGAGGCTCTCGGGACCTCAACAAACTTACAGGCATATCCCATATCAATATTCGAACTTGTACTAATCCTTAAAATGCCTAAAACAACACCGAAAACCCGATTAACTCAATGATTCAAGCCTAAGAACTTAAATTTAATACCAAACTCGCTTTCGATCAAAACCATAACCAAAACATGTCCGATTGACCTGAAATTTTTCACGCACGTCCTGAATGACATGATGGTGCTATAGCAACTTCTGAAATTCCATTCCGACCCTCAGATTAAAAATTCACTATCGGACCGGAAACTTCAAACTTCGGCATTTCTAGCCTAAATGAGCTACGGATCTCCAAAACACATTCCGGACATGCTCCCAAACCCGAAATCACCTAACGGAGATAACGGAACCACCGAATTTCCATTCCGAGGTCGTCTTCACACTGTTTCGATTACGGACTACTTTCCAATAGTTGAACTCTCATTTAGGGACTAGGTGTCCCAAAACAATCTGAATCCTAACACCGAACGTCCCGGCTAACCAAAATAGCATAAATTAACTAAGAGGAAAGCAGTTAATAGGGTATCGGGGTGTAAATTCTAAAAACGATCGGCCGGTTCATTACATATTCACATTTGGTAGTTAAATAATACATTTGTTCATTGTTGTCTTATCTTAATTGAGACTATGAAATTTGATTGAGAATAGCATGGGGATAGCCATGTACCTCTATTAGGAGACTAGTAAAGCTTTACTTTAGGTCCCCAAATTTTGTTAATAATAGATCTTATGATTTTATTTCAAGTTAGACAATATTAATGTTTTCAAAAAAATATAATAAACATTGGACAAAAGAAAAAAATCTACTCTTTAACACTAAAAATATTTTAGAACTTTGAATTAAATTACTTAGATCTCCATATTAGTAAATATATTTTTTACAACAAAATCAAAGGTTACATATTGAAAATACATGTCTTATATCAAATTCAGTTAAATTACTTCTTACTAATATAAATAATAATACTACTGTGTGATGTTAAAGGTTTCATCGTTTAAGTATGTTATGTTATAATAACAAGTATTAAAAAATGGCAACCCTATCTTCCATTTTTTTTGTCTGTGTGTGTGTATATATACTAATAAAAAGGTATATACTCCCACTCCTATACCATCATTCCTAGTTACTACTCTCACTCATAGAAGCAATCATACAACTTGTGGCAGTCAACTTAGGTCGTATTCCTACATCAAGCATGGAAGAAAAAAGTTTAAAAAGAACCCTGAATAAACTGCACGAACTTCCAGAAAATTACTTACGAGACAAAAAGGAAAGAAATAAGAGAAGATTAATGCCCAATTCAAAAAAAACATGGGAAAGACACAAAGTGAAAACAAACATAAAAAGGGGAGATGAAAATTTTCAATCACAAGATTATGCAAGTAAAATCAACTAAAAAGTATAAATCCTTTTTCTGGTAAAAGAACATATCTAAGAAACAAAAACATACACGCATGAAGGCATTAAATTAAGGGGCTTGGAATATTTGCCAAGCCGGAAAACTTCCTTATCAATAGGATTTTTATAGGTCTTGCATGATGAAAGCAATGACTTTGCATACTCTGCTTCCGATGGCGCCATTTTCACCTAGCTAGTACTATTTGTTGTGAGAAATTTAAAAATAGTCCCGGTCGTTGAAAAATATCCAAGTTTCAAAAGTCATCAAAATTTTGCTACTCTTTATGTAAAGATAAATCTGAGCGAAAACATTGTTCAACGTCCGGAGAAATACTCCAGTATATTATACTGGAGTTCCGACACAAGTATGCTTGAACTCCAGCATATTATACTGGAGTTCCAGGATAGTATGCTGGAACTCCAGCATAATATGATGGAGTTCCAGCATAAGTACACTAGAACTTCAGCATAATATACTGGAGTTCTAGCAAGTATAATTGTCCAGTATAATATACTGCAGTTTGGAGCACTGGTGCTCTAGTCTCCCGTAAATTTTATGGGAGTTCCAACAAGTATAATTGTCCAGTATAATATGCTGGAGTTTGGAGCACTGGTGCTCCAGTCTCCGGTAAATTTTACAAGAGTTAGAAAAGTATAACGGTCCAGTATAATATGCTGGAGTTCGTATACAAATGCACCAGAACTCTCGTATATTATACTGGACCGGTCCCTGTGCAGTAAAATAGTGGCTATTTTTCATTGACTTGATAAACGCTGGCTATTTTTCATTGACCAGTGTAAAAACTGGCTATACCATGATATTTTAACCTATTTGTTGGACTTTAAAGCATTGGGCTTCAAAGACTTTAACCATTGGGCTTTAAAGTCTAAGAGTATGAATTGGAAATGGTGCAAAATAAAATGGAGGAAAATAAAAATTTGAATGAAGTGAGATTTTGTCTTGAACTTTATCCCTCATTGGTGAGGGACAACTACATTTGTGTGTTTACATATAAAATCACTTCTTAAAACTCTTAAAAGGAGTTGAAGGGAATAAACCATCGTGCCGTCGTCATCGCTCGCTTGGCTTCGGCTTGGATTTGGATTTGGATTTGGAAAATCGATCGATAAGATTATTTTTGGACAAAATTTATTTAATTAATTATTTAATAATTAATTAAATACCAGCTAGTTAGTCTTTTTCCGGGCATAACCACGGTAGGACCGCGCCAGAACACTGCTTCAGATTCTGAAGGCCACTCTGGCCGCGGTCCTGGTGTAACCGCGATAAGACCGCAGCAGGACACCATTTACATAATAGACACCTTTCAAAACAAACATCACACCTCTTCCGATAATTGCCTATAAATTCTGAGGCATGGCTTCATTTTCAATACACTGAAAAATTACAGAACTTCCTTTCTTCTGAATATTGCATTCTAATTCGCAGTCTCTCTTTTTCTCAAATTCGTAAGTGTGATTTTGCTCTGTTCTTTGAGTTCGTTGGTATCCTGCAGTTTGTATTTCCACTGATGCATGAAGGTTTATTCCGTTTCATCCTGGAGGATTTAATACATTACCTTGATAAAATGTGAGGGGGTTAAAATTCCTTAAGGACACACAAGCAAATTGTGGACTCGGAATATTTCTTATTCTTTACTGTTTTTCAGTTTTATTATTCTTCTAATAGTTTTCTAATTTTGTGTTTTAACACAGTAACGATCACAAGCTTAAGGAATTTTATACTAACGTTTCTGCGTTGAGATATATATGAAACTGTTATCTATATTTGTATACTGCTTTGGAAACTAGCGTTTTAACAGTTCAATTTAATAGGTGATCAACAACGGAATAACCATATTAATGTAATAAATGTAGAAGAAGAAATTTTATAATAGCCTTCGTGCGTTCTACTTCAATAATTGTGCTTTACGGTTTAAAGTATATAAAAAATTTTCAGGAATAATAAACGTACGGGTTTGAACTATATAAAAACTTCACCCTTATTACGTGTTGTATGTTTGGTTTTATATTCAGTTTGAAGATATCAAAACTTCACTGATTTAACAAAGCTCTGTATTGTTTCCAACTCTATAGAAACATGAGGAATGAAAACCAAACTAATAGAAATGTTGCGGGAACGAGTGCTAGTGTTACTAGTGTTACTACCTCTTCAAGGCGTTCAACTCCTACTCATGCTATGGAATCAGTAGAAAAACCCAAAAAGTTTTCTGATATTGACTTCAAACTTTGGCAAATGAAGATGCTCTTCTATCTTACTGTGCACGGATCGGATCGGATCGGATTTAGCACATTTCATATTCGAATTTTGAATTTCGGATTCTAAAAAATGCAATTCGAATTCGATCCGAATTATATCGGATTGGATCGGATTTTAAAGTTGGGATTGGATCGGATTTCAGATCGTATTATTATGACTCAAAGTTAAACTAATATATATTTTTTCTTTGTAAAAGAGGTAATACATTAAGAAAAATTTATCTTTATGCAATTATGAGAGTATTATGGTGTCAATATAGTTAAATCTAGAAATTGTAAAGGCAATAACTTGGAGGTTGATGTAAAGAAAGTGCTGACTATTCGAAATTAAAGTGTAGTATTTATACATGCCCTAATAATTTTGGATTTCGGGTCGGATCGGATTAAAATATACCAATCCGAATCTGATCCGAAATCAGAAATTTTGAAAAACACAATCGGAAATCTGAAATCCAAAATTGAATGGATCTGTTCGAATTTCGGATATCCGATCCAAATGAAGAGCCTTACTTCGGATGATGAACGATTTGTTTTAACTGAAGCATGGAAATATTCTGATTTCTTGTGCAAAAATTACATTTTGAGAAGATAGCTTGTCTATAGTGTCATGGAAACTTCAAAAGCATTATGGAATGCGCTTGAGAAGAAGTACAAGACTGAGGATGCATGACTTAAGAAGTTTGTGACATCAAGGTTTTTGGATTTCAAAATGATTGACACTAGGTCAGTCATAACTCAAGTCCAAGATATACAAGTCATTGTGCATGACCTCTTTGCTGAAGGTATGACTCGAATCAATAATTTTATTAATATGATTTATCTTGTTATTAATTATGAATTTATTATTGAAGGTATTGTCATAAATGAGGCCTTTCAAGTCGTTGTTTCAATTGAGAAGTTACCTCCGTTATGGAAGGATTATAAGAACTATCTTAAACACAAGCGAAAAGAAATGATACTAGAAGACTTGATTGTTCGTTTGAGGATACAAGAAGACAACAAAAATGCTGAAAAGAAGTTGAAGACACGTGATTTTTGACCCTCTCTGAAATTTCATCCATTTTAGCATAAAATATTTAATTTAGGTTTAATATAGTTACTTCAACTAACTTCGTCTCTTTTACATTACTTTAATAATAAAATTTAAAATTACAAAAATAGTTTCATATTTCTCTACTTAATTCGCGTATTAGATATTTTTAGAAGGATATATTACTTAAGTCTATTTTAATCCTAATATAATCTTTGAAAATACCAAAAATAGTTCCAACTTTAATTTTTAATTTTATTTTAATATAAATAATTTATTTAATTAATGTAGAGTTTTATAGGTATTTAATTTGAATTTTCAGTCTTTTTTTACCTAAATTTGAACATTTTGAAGCCCAATTTAAAATCCACCACCAAAGGCCCAATTTTGAGCCCACTTCTTCTTTTAACATAAGAACAAGATACAACAAAAACCCTAGCCATCTTCATCTTCCTCACCAAGCCCTCAACACCAGAACACAAGGACAACAATAGAGGAACCAAGAAAAAACAAAAAAACCCTAGCATCATAAAAACAAAACCAGCTGCCTCCACCACACAATCGCTGCCGCTTCCAACTCACGCGAGACCCACGCCGCTGCGTCATCCCAGAGCCTCCCCTCTAATTTTTGGCCAACTTCTCTCTCCCAACTAGAAATAATACAACAGGCCGCTTATCTTCAAAAGAAAAAAGGAACCTAATCGCAAAAATCCCAAAAAAGAAAAATTCAGCCTTAAATGTTGCAGAAGAAGTCGCCCGCTCCAGCCCATTTTCAGTCATGAAAATATGAAAATCACCAATGAAAACAAGCCAAGAAAGCAGCAAAAATTAGCTGCCAAATAGCCAAAAAAAATCACAAGTTTCAGCTGAGTTTCGAGGTTGCCGGCGAGGTCCTCTCTGTGGTCGTTGGCAAATTTTCCGGTCGAAAGTTCTATAATCTTCAAGTTGCTGTAATTTTAATTCAAATCCATCTATATAAATCCATAAACGACCCCATGTGCTTCTATAATCAGTTTCAACTCATGGTGTTTTAGTCCGATGTTGGTGTGGGGTTTGAGGTTTTCGGGCAGATTCGCGTTTCCGGTGTGGATTTGAAGTGTTATTGTCCAATTTTAATTCATTCAAAGAACAACATTGTTGTTTAAATTTGCAAGGTTCGGTTCTGCATAAGGTTCATTATTCCCTCTGTTCTTCCTTAATTCAAATTGCTATCATGTTCTAGCCTACATTTGTTTGCACACTATGTTTTACTTGTTGCTTTGTGATTAGTTTTTGATTTCTCTTTTTTTAGACTCATTTGGCTTTAATCGTTGACTGAGCTTTTAACTAACGACAATTTATGAATTTTCTCTTGTGAATATTATTGACGTGTAAGTTGAAAAGGGACTGTGGGTAGGGAGCTAATTGATTAAATGGGATTAGGCAATGACGGTTCGAAAAGAATTGGAAAATTCAGGTTTAAGAGAGTTAGACAAAAGATGGCATGTTTTTATTGTTATTTTGTTATTACTAAATACTCATTGAATTGCTAGTAACATGTATAGGCCGGCAACACACGGGTAGGCAAGCCTCAAGATTTTGTTAGTTTGAAGGTGACAGGTTGTCTCTTAGTAAAATTTATCCGAGGATTGCCCCGTGAAGTTTGTATATATTATTATCTGGGGTATACCCCGAAGTATTTGTAATTGGAGATGGAGAGTAGAAATCTTAGTATTTTAATTTTATTTTTGTTTTTTGTTTTTCTTTCATTTAGGTGGGGACGACCTCGATCCTTTTGTGTGTTTATTTTCATTTTCTATGTTTTTTACCACAATCGAATATCTTCATAGCCAACTTGATCAAGTATGCAATCGTGATTTTCAGGGGACTTGGGGAGTGCCTAAGCGCCAAATCAAAATGAACCCCCTTACCTGAATCTCTGGTGCAGACTTGGTTTTAGAGTCTGAAACATTTTGAAAGGAAAATTATTTTTATTCAAAAACGGTGACCTGGCACACCGAAATCAATGTCAGGTGGCGACTCTGAATTTATTTTCCTTTTGAAACAAATTTTTGTCACTTTTCAGATTGAAAATCGTTTTCAAGCTTTTACTAAATCTTTTTATTAATTTAAGAGGGTAACTAGAGTTTTTGTTTAAAAAAGGGGTATGACATCTCTGGCGACTCTGCTGCGGACTTGCAGGTTCGAGCTAGTATTTGATCTTGTTGGCTTTTAGGATGTTCGGTTGAGGTTTTTATGTGTTTTGTTTGCTTTGTTTGATTTATATTTTGTTTATGTATTTTTATTATTTGTTAGTTGCTTACTTGTTTACATGTTTTTCCTTTATGTGTTACTGCTTTATAAATTGTCATCATTTCCATAACCATGGGTCTTCTTTCTGCAACAAGTCTCGGAGCACGCGTCGCGTGCACGAACTCTTTGTTGAGTCACCTTTAATTTAGAAGGGGGAGCGTCGGACGTATGGAGTGGGTTGAAAGCCTGAACAACCACCATCGACCATACACTCCCTCGAATTGCCTTGTTAGTGAACCTCAAACTTAGGTCAGCCTTTAGGTCATTTTTATTTGCATCATGTAATTTACACCTATTAGGGCTCGATCCCATCCCTTTGTAGGGAGCCCATCCAAATTTTGTAAAAACGAGCCGGTGACCCAAAAAGACATTCAATCATCCTTATGTGATACATGTTGCATATTTGAGGGTAAAAAGGTCATTTTGCGGACCGATATTTGAAAAGAAAGGTGAAAATTGAAGCAAGTAGGGGCCACTCGCATTTTTATTTCGTAGTCTTTCAAAAATAAAAAATTAAAAATAGAAAATCAAAAAAATATTTTACACTTTTCCATCATTTCCAAAATTTCAAAAAAATAAAATAGAAAATCCAAAAATAATTTACACTTTGCCATCATTTTCTCAAAAATCACAAAAATGAAAATGAAAAATTCAAAAAGATTTTACATTTTTCCATTATTTTCTAAAACAAAAAAAATTCAAAAAATGAAAATGAAGAAAACCCAAACGAGTTTACACTTTTTCATTGTTTTCCAAAAAAATGAAGAAAAATCCAAAAAGATTTTGCACTTTCCCATTATTTTTCAAAAATTCAAAAAAAAAAAGGAAAAAAGAAAATCCCAAAAAGATTTTACATGTTCTATCATTTTCCAAAAACTTAAAAGAAAAAGGATAAAAAGAAAATCCAAAAAGAGTTTACATTTTTCATCATTTTTCAAAAAAGACAAAAATATAATTTTTTTAAATTAATTGCATCTTCCCGAACTACGCGAACCTGATTCTCGTCTTTTGGGGCGAGATACGTAGTCAAACCACATAGGGTCCAATCTTCCTAGTATCTTAGGTTCTTGGCTTTGCGGGGCCTTAGCCAAATTTTGCATGTCTAGCCACTTGTGGCTACATTGGTCATTCTTGCAAAAAATAGGGTTAATTTTGCAAAAATGGTTCAATTGCCCATATCTTAGGATTTTGAGTCCACAACTAGGTTTCATATCAATTTAAGGTCTTTCCTTTTTGAGTTTGCGTCTTTACCCATTTCTAGCCATGTCGGTCATTTTTACAAAAATGGGTCGTTTTTGCAAAGTAAATTTTTTTATTTTTTTAAAGCCATGACTGTTGAGATGTTAGAGTCAATGAGTCATGCAAGCTTTAAATGGATTATTTCATGCATTAGGGGGGTCAATTTTGTCAAGTTTTCACTAATAGCCACTTTTAGTCTCTCATGTCATTTTGCAAAATATAACCAAATCGTGTCTTGCATCTGTCAACTAGGACGAGTTGTGGCATCACATGTGTCTTAGGTCACTAACTCTATTTGATCTTATTTTTCCCATTCAGGAATGGATACAAATACCCCAGGACCATTCTAGTGAAGACCGTTGCATGCACGAGCTGCTCGAGGAAACTTCTTAATTTTTTTTAGTATATCTTATGTTGTCTTTTAATTTTAGTCTTGTATAGTAGGATCGACTCTATCAGTCTAGTTAAGATTGTCGAGTCTTTTGTTATAGTACTTCCTATTTATATTTGAAAACCACAAAAAAAAGTTATAAATGAAAAATCAGAAGAAAAAAAATTATTTTTAGTTTATTTGTCCACTAGTTTTTTCAAGAACTAGCTTGATCTGATTCATGAGGGACATGATACGTAGGATACCTACATAGGGTTCGATGAATTATTTTTTTTTTTAAAAAAAAGATGGAAATTTTGGACATGAGAAATGAGAGGAAAGAAAAGAGGGGGAACAAATGAAAACCAAGCAGTGCTAGAAAAGAAAGAAAAACGAAGGTTGAAGTGAACAAAATTGGGATGATGCCAATACCTTGTGACCCTCGAAGCCATTCTAGAACCGTTAATTTTTGCTAAGGGCATTGCACGTAATGTGATATTTCAATCTGATAAATGCTCTAACGCTAATCTTTTGGCTTTGTTTTGATCCTCTTTGTTACTTTCATTAATCCAAAGGGTGGTTAGTTTGTGGCACTTTGGTGATTTTTTTGTACAACACAAGGTCAAAAAGCAAGGAACATGGCTAGCAGAGACCTGGATACAAGAGTTGTTGACCCCTCGAGCGAGATTGTGGGTTCGGAATCTGAATTGAAGGAGGAGGTCCAAAGGTTGAAACAACAGATGGCAGAAATGTATCAGTCTTGGATCAGGGGGAATCCTCCACCTTCATTCCCAATAACTACACTAAAAACCCTGCAACTATCCCTCCACTCTCACAATCCCAGATGCCCAATACCGTTGATCTCTCCCCACAACACACACCATACTTTACCCCTTACCAAAATTACCTTGGCACTCCCTTCGAAACATTTCATGTTCCACTAGCCAAAACAACTGCATTCCCAGCTCCAGATACCCAATACTGTGCCCCGGAACCCACTTTCAATGTCCCTGATCCTTATTCCTACACTTTCCACCTTGAACCTCATGTTGAAACTGAGAAATTGCCTAAGAACGTGAAGCATGAAGAGATATTTAGGAAGGTAAAGAGTCTGGAGCAATCATTGAAAAACATGCAAGGGTTAAGAAGTCAGGTGAGTGTTGCTTATAAGGATTTATGTTTGTTCCCTGATGTCCAATTACATGTCGGGTTCAAGATGCCCAAGTTTGATTTGTATGATGTACATGGGGATCCTATATCCCATTTGAGGGGTTATTGCGGTAAAATGAGAGGCGCTGGGGGAAAAGATGAATTACTGATGGCGTACTTCAGTCAGAGTCTAAGTGGTGCAACTCTAGAATGGTATACTCGCCAGGACACCAGCGGGTGGTACACGTGGGATGATTTGGCTCATGCCTTCACTCGGCATTTTCAATACAACATAGACATCGTTCCGGATCGCCTATCTTTGACCAACGTGGAAAAGAAACCCAGTCAAAGCTTTAGAGAATATGGGTTCCGATGGAGGGAGCAAGTTGCACGATTCAATCCTCTGATGGAGGAAGACGATATGGTTAAATACTTTTTTCGAGCCCTGGATCCCACTTACTAAAGCCACTTGATCTCAGCCATTGGTAAGTCTTTCAATGATGTGTTGAAGATGGAAGAAATGGTGGAAGAGGGGATCAATCATGAGCTATTCTGCCTTGAAGGCCACAACACAAGCGATTCATAATGACACGGGAAGCTTGACGGGTCAGAAGAAACATGATGATGTTGCCACGGTTGTCTCAGGATCACGACATGGCTCAACGGGTCCACCTCACCAATATACTCAGCCTGAGCCTCGACCCCGACCCCAACTCCAAGCCTATTCTCGGGCTCCACATAATCCATCTCAGCATTATCCCTTGAACTACGCCCAGTCATTTGTTCAACCAATGGGTCACTCCTTATGGCAAGCACCAACACCACATAATACTCTTTCTCCTTCACAACATTTTCGAGCACCCAAAAACCCTAGGAAACAAAATTTTCGAGAAATGGTGGAAGAGGGGATCAATCATGATCTATTCTACCTTGAAAGCCACAACACAGGTGATCAGAACGACACAGGAAGCTTGTCGGGTCAGAAGAAACAGGATGATGTTGCCGTGGTTGTCTCAGGATCATGACATGGCCCAACGGGTCCACCTCACCAATATGCTCAGCCTCGACCCCGACCCCAACTCCAAACCTATCCTCAGGCTCAACATAATCCATCTCATCATTATACCTCGAACTACGCCCAGTCATTTGTTCAACCAATTGGTCACTCCTTATGGCGAGCACCAGCACCGCATAATAATCTTTCTCCTTCACAACATTTTCGAGCACCCAAAAACCGTAGGAAACAGGGGCATAGAGGGGAACAAAGGCAAAGAAATTGTTTCACTCCAATCAGAGAATCCTGCACAAGTTTGTTTGAAAAGTTGAAACAATCTGGACTGATTGAGCCGCTCCTCGGCTATACCCCAGACCCATATGCAAAAGGTTTTGATCCTACTGTGCGGTGCATATACCACTCTAATGTCCAAGGGCATAGCATTTAAGATTGTCGTTCTTTGAAAAGGGAGATAGAAAGAATGATTCAAGAAGGATAATTGTGGTCCAAGACAGTGACACCCAGAATATCGCACAGAATCTTTTACCTGCACATGATGATGCACACTTGTGGGTGAGATGCGTGGTGACAAGGAGTATGAGAGTAATCTTGGGAACTTGCTGAGTGAAGTTAATGAAATTGGAATTAGTGAAAGTTCTAGAAATGTTGATGTGCAATCTAGTGGCTAAGACGTCAAGCTTGGCAATTGAAAAGACACTCCTTTCTCGGCTAGCCAGCAAGGAGTTTTAGTAGTTTATTTTGTTGTCATTTCTTGTTTATTCGGTTCATTTTAGGATTGTAATCCGGATATTATCTTGTGGCTCAAACTCTTCTTCTTCTTTTTGCCTAGTTTGTTTTATTGTAGTAACTCGTCCAGTTTTATCTAGGTTGTTCCAGGGTTGTAACCCGTGTCTATTTTGCTTGTTTTGTTCAAACCTCTTTCATCATCTGTCTAATGCAATCTCCTGTTTCTGTTAGTTTTAGTCAGTTTTTGTATAGGTCACTTTTTCTTTTATAGTTCTTTCATGTTGACTCTAATGACATGACATAAACGCATAATTCTCAGCCTGGTCTCGAAAGTTAGTTTAATCATGAACCAATGACACAGTGTTGAATATGGTAAAAAGAGGCATTTGAGGAAAAAGTAAAGATTCATGCATTCTGAGAAACCTGAAGCTTGAATTTAGTGAAACTGAGGCAGTTATTATGGAAAATGAAGATGTTGATAAGAGCATACAACAAGGAAATGTCTCTCAAGCAGTTTGAGGTAAATCCGTCAGTGCTAAAAGGCATTCTTCCACATCAAGATAAGCTTGAGTCAAGTCTGCTTCGAACTTGCAAGGATCATTCATTGGGATAAAGGTATTGCCCATTGGCACTTTGTGTTTGTGTTGATGCCATCAATAGATACTATATGTGATTTGTTTGTTTATCTTCAATTGCACGTTTGTACTTGGAATTTTTAAAGGTTGGTATGACGAAGGCATTTTATTCTGCTACGCAATCAATCTTATCCTTTGCTACCCTTTTTTAGCCTTAATTTATTTTGTTTCATACCCCTCTTTTGGAATCAGAAGTAGATTTGGGAACTAGAAAAGATAAAAAAAGGAAAAAAAGGAAAAAAAGAAAAGAGAAACAGAAGAAAAAGAAAGAAAAAAAAAGAGAAAAAAAGGGATAAAGAAAAAAAGAGGAAAAAAAAAGAAAAAAAAAACGCAACTTTGTCGTTGAACTACGTTCGACCTGATTCTTTTAACCACAAGATACGTAGGCAGCCATAGGATACGATCGCACCAAATAAAATATTTTATAATTCTCCTAGATCAACACTGGGGCAGTTTTCCTTAGAAATCCCATGAAAGCAAAAATCCAAAAAATCCCCCAAACTCCAAGAAACTGGGGCAAAAGTTTTAATTTTGCCAAAAAGAACTGATTCCAAAAGTTGTAATTTTGAACCCTTTTCATCTTAAATTATTTTGAGCCTTCATATCACCCTTTCTTTCTAACCCTGTCCAAAAGCTTACATTACGGTCCAAAGAAAGACCTTCGATCAATCTTTGAGGATGTCAAATCAAGTGTGTGGTCAAAGTATGATCTTCCAGCATCATGGGTAACACCTTTGTTCTTAGCACAATGAGAGAAAATGATAAAATGAGAGAGTTTTATCGGTAAAAACCCTCATGGGCACCGTAAGGCGACAGTGAGTTGAGAAAAATAGCAAAATGAGAGAGGATTGATGGTGAAAACCCTTCAGGGCACTACAAATCGACAGAGGATTGTGGATCAGATGGGTCAATTGAAGCGCTGAAACCCAGTTTCATAGCAAAGAGGTACAACAAGAGTGGAATATTAGATTTTCTTGAAAAATTAGGCCACTTAGTCCAAAGGTACATGTCATGGTCATTAGAGTTGGTATCCTTATCTGATAAGTTTCTACTTTGTAATTTTCTTGTTAGGCATCATCTCTTTCCATTGTCCCTTATTTTGTTCCTCTTGTTTTGTTTGAGTCCCTTCTGGAGTCTGTTTTGTTAGAACAAGTAAAGAAATGACTTCAAAATCTACGACCAACTATCTAATTGCACAAAGCAGAGTCTGTCTAGCACATCAAAGAGGCATAAGTTAGAAAAGAACAGTATGCGCATTGAGTTGGTAACACTCAACATGCTTTGGGATTCATGTAAAATGCAAAGATTCAGTAAATGTCAATTCATGACCACAATGCAACAGATAAAGGATATTGGGATTGAATGGAGCGGAGGTGTTTTCTGTGGTGGGGGTTGAAAGAAAATGGGTAGTTGATAACATGCAAGGTCTTCCAAGTTGAAATCAAAATTATCTTGGCAAGTGCAGAAGCAACCGCCTTCAAGGTCAAGGCCACAAACTAACCACCATGTTATAAACTCACAAGTTTTCCTTGTCTGAAACAGGAATGAAGGCTATGTTCATATCAAAGCTTGAATTTTTCAGGTGTAATGTCCCTATTCCGCTTGCGCAAAGGATATTGAGAATATCACATATTACCCCTAGGAGAAGCACTTCCTAGTCTGGTCCTTTCAAGTTATATTTTGTTTAGCAGACGCACTTCCTAAATTGAAATGTTACCCCTAAGAGACGCACTTAATAGTTTTGGTTCATTGAAGTTTCACCCTTATGAGACACACTTCCTAGCCTGGGCATTTCAAGTTATATTTTGTTTTAGGAGATACACTTCCTAAATTGAGATTTTACCACAAGGAAACGCACTTCCTATTTGGTTCATTTAAGTTTATTCCTAGGAGACGCGCTTGCTAGTTTGAGTTATTGAAGTTCCACCCCTAGGAGATGCACTTCCTAGTTTGGGTCTGTCAGGTTATATTTTTGTTCAAGGGAACACACTTCCTAAATTAAAATTTTACCCCTAGGAGACGCTCTTCCTAGTTTGGGTCATGTAAGTTCATTCATAGGAGACGCACTTCCTAGTTTGAGTAATTGAAGCTTCATCGCTAGGAGACACACTTCCTAGTATGGTCCCTTCAGGTTATATTTTGTTTTAGAAGCCGCACTTCCTAAATTGAGATTTTACTCGTAGGAGATGCACTTTCTAGGCTAGTTATTTCAAGTTATATTTTTATTTTTAGGTGAAGCACTTCCTCATGTTAGTCAATCAAATTCATCCCTAGGAGACGCACATCCTAGTTGGAGCCATCGAAGTTTTACCCGTTAACAGACGCACCTCCTAATAGGGGGATATTAGATTATACTTGTGAGGAGACGCACATCCTAGATTTGGTCATTCAAATTCATTTCTAGGAGACGCACTTCCTTGTTTTAGTCATTGAAGTTTCACCCCAGGAGACGCACTTCCTAGTCTGGGTCATTCAGGTTATATTTTTATTTTTAGGAGACGCACTTCCTGGTTTGAGTCGTTGAGATTTTACCACTAGGAGACGCACTTCCTAGTTTGGTTCGTTTAAGTTTATTCCTAAGAGACGCACTTCCTAGTTGAGTCATTGAAATTTTATCCCCTAGGAGACGCACTTCCTAGTCTGGGTCCTTCAGGTTATATTCATATTAGGAGAAGCACTTCCTATATTAAGATTGTGCCACTAGGAGACGCACTTCCTATTTGGGTCATTTAAGTTCATTCCTAGGAGACGCACTTCCTAGTTTGAGTCATTCAAGTTTTACCCCTAGGAGACGCACTTCCTAGTCTATGTTTTTCAAGTTATACTGTTTAGGAGACGCACTTCCTAAATTGAGATTTTATCCCTAGGAGACGCACTTCCTAGTTTTGGTTCATTCAAGTTACATCCCTAGGAGACGCACTTCCTAGTTTGGGTCAGTTAGGTTTTATTTTTAGCAGACGCACTTGCTAGTCAAAATTTCTTGGTTTTACTCACACGAGACGCACATCATAGTCGATTCTTTAGCTTACTCTCATCATTGCATCAATAGCATAAGTGGTTTACTATTTTTCTAACAACTCACAAATCTTCCTAGTGCAAACTGGGGCGGAAAATTTTGTTTGTTTTGTTGTTTTGATTGCAGGCGCCCATCTGGAAAATGAGGGCGCCCATCTGGAAAATGAGGGAAAACATTCTAGAGTTTATTTCAGAGTCATTTCAAGTTTCAAGTAAGTAGCAGGCACCCACCTGGAGAACAAGGGAAGTTATTTCAGAATTCAATTCAAGTTAGAAGTAGCAGAAAAAGAAGAAGAAAAAAAGAAAAAAAAGTGAATCCAAAATGCATAAGCCAAGAAAAGAGGTGGATTGATCAAGAAATGACTAAAGTCACAAGCATGGTGTGTCCGGTTCTGATCCAAAAAGCTGAAGAAGAATGAACTAGCACCTGCAGCTAGTGAGCGTCAAGGTTCAGGTCTGAAGTCTGCATGAAGAACTATTCAAGATTCAAGATCAAGCTTCAGAAGACTTATAGATAGGAATTTTATAACTCATAGTTGACATGCTTAGTTAGTATTTTTTATTTTTGATTTTGAAGTAATAACAGGACCGCGGATCGGAATCTCAACGGTACCTCAATCGGCTCTCCACCTCGGTACACTCCATCATCTTATTTACTTCTAAACTACACATGGTTTGATTCCTTTATAGCCAAGGATATGTAGGCAGCTCAGATATCAGAGCTCGGTCACATTCTCCTTCATCTTAGGTCTGGTCTCCTCAAATAAGGGTCGGGTCAAAAAACCTGTCTAGTCGTTCTTTGTTTGAAAATACTTCGTATTTACAGTCAAAGAGGGGCAGCTGTAGACACGTGATTTTTGACCCTCTCCGAAATTTCATCCATTTTAGCGTAAAATATTTAATTTAGGTTTAATATAGTTACTTCAACTAATTTCGGCTCTTTTATATTACTTTAATAATAAAATTTAAAATTACAAAAATAGTTCCATATTTATCTATTTAATTCGCGTATTACATATTTTAGGAGGGTATATTACTTAAATCTATTTTAATCCTAATATAATCTTTGAAAATACCAAAAATAGTTCCGACTTTAATTTTTAATTTTATTTTAATACAAATAATTTATCAAAATTAATGTAGAGTTTTATAGGTATTTAATTTGAATTTTCAGTCCTTTTTTGCCTAAATTTGCATAATTTGAAGCTTAATTTTAAATCCACCACCAAAGGCCCAATTTTGAGCCCACTTCTTCTTTTAACATAAGAACAAGATACAACAAAAATCCTAGCCATCTTCATCTTCCTCACAAAGACCTCAACACCGGAACACAAGGACAACAATGGAGGAACCAAGAAAAAACAAAAAAACCTAGCATCCTAAAAACAAAACCAGCCGCCTCCACCACACAGTCGCCGCCGCTTCCAACTCCGGCGAGACCCACGCCGCTGCGTCGTCCCAGAGCCTCCCCTCTGATTTTTGGCCAAGTTCTCTCTCCCAACTACAAATAATACAACGGGCCACTTACCTTCAAAAGCAAAAAGGAACCTAATCGCCAAAATCCCAAAAGGAAAAATTCAGCCTTAAATGTTGTTGAAGAAGTCGCTTGCTCCAGCCTATTTTTAGTCATGAAAAGCTGAAAATCACCAATGAAAAAAGGCCAAGAAAGCAGCAAAAATCAGTTGTCAAATATCCAAAGAAAATCACAAGTTTCAGCCGAGTTTCGAGGTCGCCGGCGAGGTCCTCTCTGTGGTCGTTGGAAAATTTTCCGGTAGAAAGTTCTATAATCTTCAAGTTGTTGTAATTTTAATTCAAATTCATCTATATAAAGCCATAAACGACCCCATGTGCTTCTATAATCAGTTTCAACTCATTGTGTTTTAGTCCGACGTTCGTGTCGGGTTCGAGGTTTCTGGTCAAATTCGCGTTTCCGGTGTGAATTTGAAGTGCTATTATCCAATTTTAATTCCTGTTCATTCAAAGAACAACATTGTTGTTGTTTAAACTTGCAAGGTTCGGTCCCTCTTAAGATTCATTCTTCCCTCTGTTCTTCCTTAATCCAAATTGCTATCATGTGCTAGCCTACATTTATTTGCACACTATGTTTTAATTGTTGCTTTGTGATTAGTTTTTGATTTCTCTTCTTTTTTTAGACTAGTTTGGCTTTAATCGTTGACTCAGCTTTTAACTAAAGACAATTTATAAATTTTGTCTTGTGAATATTATGGACGTGTAAGTTGAAAAGGGATTGTGGGTAGGGAGCTAATTGATTAAATGGGATTAGGCAATGACGGTTCGAACAGAATTGGAAAATCGGGTTTAAGAGAGTTAGACAAAAGATGGCATGTTTTTATTGTTATTTTGTTATTACTAGATACTCATTGAATCGCTAGTAATATGTTTAGGCCGGCAACACTCGGGTAGGCAAACCTTAGGATTTTGTTAGTTTGAAGGTGAGAGGTTGTCTCTTAGTTAAATTTATCTGGGTAATGCCCTGTGAAGTTTGTATATATTATTATCTGGGGTATGCCCCGAAGTATTTGTAATTGGACACGAAAAGTAGAACTCTTAGTATTTTTATTTTATTTTTGTTTTTCTTTTTATTTCATTTAGGTGGGGACGACCTCGATCCTTTTGTGTGTTTATTTTCATTTTCTATGTTTTTTACCTCAATCGAATATCTTAATAGCCAACTTGATCGAGTACGCAACCGTGATTTTCACAGGACTTGGGGAGTGCCTAACACCTCCTCGCCGAATCAAATTAACCCCCTTACCTAAATCTCTGGTGCGGACTTGATTTTAGAGTCTGAAACGTTTTGAAAGGAAAATTATTTTTTTAAAAACGGTGACCTGGCACACCGAAATCAACGTAAGGTGGCGACTCTGAGTTTATTTTCCTTTTGAAACAAATTTTTGTTCACTTTTCAAATTGAAAATCCTTTTCAAGCTTTTACTAAATCTTTTTATTAATTTAAGAGGGTTAAGTAGAAGTTTGGTTAAAAAGGGGGTGTGACAGAAGTCACGTGGAAACTCGACAATAATAAGGGAAAACATTGTTGATGAGGCGCCACAAAATAAGAATAGAATGAAGGCTTCTGGACCAAAGAATTACCCAAGAAAGAAAAAGTTTAAGGGCAATTGCCACAACTGTGAAAAATATGGGCATAAGGTTGTGGATTATCGTGCACCAAAGAATGATAAGAAGAAAAAGAATCAAGCTAACATGGTCGAAAATGCTGAAGAAATGGAGGACTTATGTGATATGTTGTTTGCATGCAACTTGGTAAGAAATCTTAAAGAACGGTGGATAGATTCTGGAGCCACTCGTCATGTTTGTGCTAACAAGGAATTATTTTCTTCCTATGCCCCCGCAGGACCCGACGAGACAATCTTCATGGGAAATTCGTCTACAGCTAAAATTGAAGGAGTTGGCAAGATTACGTTGAAGATGACGTCGAAAAAATAGTGATTCTAAACCAAGTTCTCCATGTTCCAGAAATTTGCAAGGATCTTATGTCTACTTCACTTCTTGTCAAGAATGAATTCAAATGTATTTTTATTTCTAATAGTGTTGTACTAAGTAAGAATGATATGTATGTAAGAAAAGGTTACCTGAATGAGGGCCTTTTTAAGCTAAATAAATGTATAGTCAGACCTCTCTATAACATTCTTATATAAACAACATTTCTTTATAAAAGCTAAATTTTTCCAGAACCAAATCTCATGTTCTATTATAATATTTGTTTTCTATAACAGCAATTTGTGAGTCATCAGTGTACCTCACTAATCTATAAATGAGTGGCCCATTTCTGACTTATTAAAAGAAATTAATGACCCATCTTTTGCTGTGCTGTTGTCAAACTAAGCAAGGACATTCAGTGCAATAATATGCTATGCAGCTTAAAGAGGAGCTCCAAGTTTCATCAGCAGCAGCAACAAGAACGTGGTAGCAGCCGAAATGCCCAGATTCCTGCTATGGCGTTTTCTTGCCCACGTTAGCTCAGGATCTTGAAAGCTTTATAACCTCTCAATGTCAAAAAGAGAGCAAGGCGACTGCCACAATAAAAGCCTCAATCTACCAGTTACCTCATCTACCATCTCAGCTGGACCTAGAATAGTATGTAAAATGATTATTTTGTATCATACCCTAACACGCCAATTCTGGTTTATTGGGATTCCATGCATTGAGAGGGTGCAGAGGTCATTTCCAGCCTCCGTATCTGCATGTCGTACCAAATTGTGAATCATAAATCTATAAAAAAATTAACCAAGTACAATACAGTAACAGGGAAGTTCAATATTAATTACACTTTCGCTAACTGTACAAACAAAAGTCAAGATTTGAGATCATAAAGCACATCTTTTAGTTGAATATTGTTTTTTATACACAGTTTTATAGTTTAATATTGTTATAATAGGAAGATGGGGGTTTTCAGAGAAGTACATGAGCTCTACATGTCTAGTGCGGTTTTAAATTGTTGTAACAGAAAAACATCATCAATAGATGCAAACAGGGAGTTGGAGTTTACCAGTAAAGCGTACCATGAGCGCCACATATCTCTATTTTGAGTCATTCTCAGACAAGGGCACAGCACTAGACATTAAGTGCGTAAAGAAATAATCATGAAAGCCTCCCTGAGAAGAAACGAATAGTAAGCAGGATCCTGAGATCTCAAAGGTAAACAATCCACAATTTATTACGTCTCAAATAAGAACAAATATATTGAAAACATATACATGAAGGTACTTATCCATCCTAACTCTTAGTCTTTACCATGATATTTAGCTTTTACAAAGCTCCTTCTGATGTAAGGACAGTTTCGAGGAGTTATGCCATAAATCCATCAACAGCTTGCGCCGAAGCTGCTTGTCACTCATTCTAAAGTTCTTCATTGTTAGCGCCCAAAGTATCAAAGAAGTACAGACAGCTGTATATACAAAGAAAGAAGATAGCAGTAAGATATCTAATTATGCTCAAAGGATTTCAATTCTAAGATAGGGAATACCCATTTAAAGTTGGGACAAAATTTCCAAGATTGTGGTGAATTAACTTAGAGAAATAGTCAAGCATTAATCTTGTAGCGGTCACTTACTTAACAGGATTGGTGCGATTAAAAAAGAGGCAACACTAAAAGAGGGTCTAACCGGTTCTTCAATGCTGCATTCAACACAACATAAGCTAGCTCCTCAAATTCCTGACACTAAAATGGTCAAAAGCCTGCTTATACCTAGCTCTGTTCGATACCTCCAGTTTAAAAAATGAAAATAAAAAGAGAAAGGTAACTTTGATGATATTGGACTGTAATATGGAAGTCCTTGCCCCAAGTCTACTCAAACTCAAAATTGGAACGTTCAGCACAGATGCAACACTTGACAAAAGAGTAGGCGTTAGTAGTTAAATTAACCACAAAACACGGTATATTTGCTCTTCCTCTTACTTGAGGACAGCAACTCAAACAGGTAGTTCAGATGGACAAGTTATCACTTACAAATATAAATATGATAAGGGTAACTAATTCAGCCAATTTCTTCTTTTTTACTGAACATAGAGAAGAAGATTGCTCAAACCAATTGAGTAAAGATCACTCAAATTTTCAATCTTTCACCATTCAAAACTACAACAAACTAATAGCACGAAATTTTACATCATGTAAGAGGTCAATTACATATGTGCCTGTTCGTAGAAACAATGGCGACTTGGAAAATGTACCACAAAAAAAAGGTTTCAATACCTGCACAATAAAGACACCATATTTCACCTAAATAGATGATAATGTCTTACGTGATGAATAAAAATTAGTTTACCAAACAACGAACAATAGAAGGAGGTAACCCAAATAAGTAAGTTTAACAGTGAAAGGAATGCCCACACGCAATCTTCAGTATCACTTTTAGGTTCCCAGCTGATATATTCTCAGAAAGTAGGACACAAACTTTATGAACATGTATCATATGATTGAGCATATAGGGTGAGGTCATGCATCTAACTAGGATTTCCCTTTAAAGAAAAGACTATTCCATAGGTAAAATAACCAGCTACTGGAGGCAACATCTGTGACTCCAATAAGAATAGATGACCAGCAGAAGACAGCATCATGCGATTCTTAAAATAGCTTCATTGCTGCGTTAGCAATAGTAATACAACAACAACAACAACAACCCAGTATAATCCCACGTAGTGGGATCTGGGGAGGGTAGTATGTACGCAGACCTTACCCCTACCCTTGGGTAGAGAGGTTGTTTCCAAATAGGACCCCGGCATCCTTCCCTCCAAGAACTTCCCACCTTGCTCTTGGGGAGACTCGAACTCACAACCTCTCGGTTGGAAGTGGAGGTTGCTTACCATCAGAGTAATAAAGAGCGATAATAATAGGGCAAAAGTGATAACAAGGGGAAGCTGATCATACAGCATCGTCCTACTCAGGCACATCATGCTGAAAAGCTATCAGGCTGTTAGTATATAAAAGATGTCTCAAGTTAGATTAACAAAAAGATACCTGTAGTTTATGTATCTGTCATGTTGTCAACAATTTCCTTCAAGTCTTTTAAACTGCAACCTGGTATTCTTTCTATTCCTCTCTTTTGCATCCTCTTCTTTGTCTGAACTACTTCATCCCAACGACCTGCTGCAGCATATATATTGACAAGCAACAAATAATGCCTAAAATTTTTGGGATCTTCCTCAATCAACTTATTTGCAATTTGTTCTCCTAAAATTACATCCCCTCTAAAGCGGGCTGACACAAGTAATTCAGACCAAAATGAGGATTCCAGTGGTAAATTGCTCTCCGCTGGTATATCCTTCATTGTTTTTATTGCGTCTTGCATTAGGCCAATATTTGCTAGAAGATTAGCCATGCACCAATAATGTAAAAAATTGGGCTTTATACCAAACAAATCACTCATGTCGCCAAAGTGTGTTCTTGCTTCTGTTAACAGTCCTTCACGGGCACAAGCGCATAAGACACCAACAAATGTGATTTCATCTGGCAGCACACGATCCCCGCCACCTTGCTTCATGTTCGTAACATGATCCTTTTCTGTACCATCTAATCTACTGCTCAGTAAGTCTGCGTACAGATTAAGCCCATCTTTCGGGTTCCCATGAAGGCAAAACCCCAAAATCATTGCATTCCAGCAGACTATGTTCTTGACCGAAATCCGATCAAAAATTAAACGAGCAATTTCTGCTCTTCCGCATCTACTATACATATGGATTAAGGTCGTACTAGTAATCAAATTCAAATCTTTAGATACCTTAATAAGAGACCCGTGAACAGATTTTCCTTCTTTCATCCGAGCTGACCGAGCACAAGCAGTAAGCACAATAGCTACAGTTGCATCATTCCCATTCAATCCCCTCTGTGCCATTTCTCGGAACAACTTTAGGCACTTCCCAGGGTTATTCGACTCCAAATACCCATTCATCATGACATTCCACCCAACTAAATTCCTATGTGGCATTGCATCAAACAACTGCCGTGCAGCCACTAATTCACCCACTTTTACATATCCATTCACAATGCTGTTCCAAGAAACAGCATCCCTCTGCGACATTTCATCAAACACCTGTCTAGAAAGACCAATAAACCCACAACAACTATAACAATGCACCAAAGAATTCTGAACATGCAAAACTCCATCAACACCATTTTTCACTAATTGTCCATGACACTTCTGACCCAAATCCAAATTACCCGCCTTAGCACAAGAACTCATGAGGGGCGGGAACGTAAAACTATTAGGCAAGAACCCATTTTTAAGCCTTTCGAAATAGAACACAACAGCATTATGTGGAACAGAACTACAAGCATAAGCTTTTATAACAGTATTAACAGAAAAAGTATCAGGAAAATCAATGCATTTAAATACCAAAGAAGTATATTCAACATCACAATGTTGAGTACAGAGATTCAAAAATCTGCAAGAAAATGAAGGGTTCTGTACTTGTAAAAGACCATTGATTATCAAATGAGCTTGGATTTGAAAGAGCTGAGCTAAGCTTTGACAAGAATCCAGAAAGACCAAAGCTTTGGATTGATGAGAAGCTGAATATGAAGAGAATAGCGATCGTTTTGATAAATGAGAAGGGATTGTGAATGGGATTAAGTGTTTAATGGAGATTCTTGCTGCCATTCATTACTATGGTTTTTGGATGAAAAATTCAACAGATTTTAATATTTGGTAATACCCAAAACTCCAAAAGAGGTATTTACAAAGAAAGTTGAAATCTTTGTAAAATTTGAAGCAACGGGGAGGGAGGTGGGAGGGTGGACAATCCAAAAAATGAAGAAGAACGGCAGGGGATTTTTCTGAAGCGTTTTTTAATTTTATTATTGGGCTTGAAGGTAGAATATGGGCTTGCTATACTCAATTTGGACGGCCCAAATTCATGGACCCAATGGATCCACAATGTATTTTAAGGTCTCATTTGTTTGCAGTGAAGAATTTTAATTGTTTAAATTTTAGTTTTTAAGTGTATTTTATTTTATTTTAGGACTTAATAATTATTCGAATCTTAATAATTATGTATTTTTATTTTATCTTATAATCACTTAATTGGTCTTAATAGTTTTGAATAATTAAGATCTAAAATAAAGTTTTTTTATATTATTAAAATATTATTCATATGAAGATCGCTGAAATGAAGATATTTCACTACTAACCGCTACTCGTCGTTTTCGCCCATTACTATCAACTACCATAAATCACAAGACCACAACTACCATTACGATCAATCATTACGGTCAGTCGTCACCAGCAACTATCATTACCAAAACCACCACCATTAGCCATCATTATATAGCGTCAACCACTGCTATTAGTTGCATATCACTATTATCTATCACCTTCATCCATCATAACTATCATCTATCGACACTAGCTATCGCCATCTACAACCATCTTTAACCATTACTATCAGATATTATCACTGCTAGCTAATCCACAACCACCATTACAACCAGTTGCTACCGGCAGACATCACCACAAGCATAATATTAGTCATCACCACATCTAACCACTATTCTTTTATTTCTTATAATAATAGGTTAATCAGTTTTTTAACCTTAATATTTTTATATATATTCACATGAAGAGAAATACAAACTTTCTTAATTCATTAATATTCAAATTATAATACAACATTTTGATATGTTTTCAAATCCATACGTCTTAATCTTTAAAAAATGTGCCTTACACCGAGTCATGGCTTGTGAGGTTTATGTTAGATGCTTCAAGGAGAATCAAGTCGAGGGTCTTTCGAAACGGCTTCTACTTTTTGGGAGTAGGGATAAGGTCTACGTACAGTGGCGGAGCCACGTTGAGTCAAGGGGTGTCAAGCGATATCCCTTCGCCGGAAAATTATATTATATTGCTAAATAAATTTTTTTATTTTATGTATATTTACTATACGTTGACTTTCCTTAATTTTCAATATATCTAATTGTTTATATTTTGACATCTCTTAATGAAAATTCTAACTCCGCAACTATTTACGTACATATTATTCTTTCTAATTCTATTAATAAAATTTTACTATGTCGTTGTTAGTGTTGCTCCGAGAAGAATCAATCCATTACACTAGACAACTCACAACTAGAATAGAGAGGGGAATTTCCAGCTTTTTCGCTTTATGTTTTCTTCTCGAGTCGGTGATCTTGATGTTGTAAAGCCTATATATGCTACAATCCCATATCTTTTAGTCAATTGACAATTATGACCCTTTAAACTAAATATATTTTACAAGTAAAGCATAAAGAATCTTATAGCATGTATTAATATAAAAATATATAGTATGTAATAAACATGAGGGCAAACTAGGCAATATGAAATATAATTGCAACCATTTTAAGTCATTGTACAGAGATTTGAATAATTTGCACAATCATATAATTCAAAGAGTTTCTCCTCTGTTATATTGTTATGAACATGTCCAGTTCTAATTGCAACAAATCAATGTCATTTGGGTTGATAAAGATTCTAGTCTTTTTTATCTTCTTCTCAAATGTTACATTAAAATCTGGTAAGAACTTGATTTTTTTTCTTTTCATTTGACACGTAATTATTTACCTAGGAAATTTTCTATCTTGACTTGTTTTGACTAGATCTAGATATATAACTTTAACCGATCATTTAATGGATCAAAACTTATAAATCTCATTTTAGCCAAGAATTCAGATCCACTGCCCTGTTTTACCTTTCAAGATTTGACAATGGGATTTAATAGTCCTGTTCCACTCAAGAGTACTACAACAAAAACAACAAATATATCGGCAGAGCGTAATATGTATACAGACCTTATCCATGTCTTATTGTTAGGATCGAAATAATCAGGTGACGCGCGAAAGCTAGTAAAACCAACCTTGAACGATGATGAATCAGATAACATGACTTATGAAGGTGGAGAAGCTGTTTCTGGATATGCCACTCAAGAGTGTAAGAAAAAGGGCACGTTTCTGTATCAGTCAACTATGCATTAATCACAAACTAGTTCGGGTTAAGCTATATGAATCTCCTCTTGAATGTTGCCCTAATTGGATTTGTGTTTTTTGTTTATGTTTTTTTGGTTAGAGGGACAGTTTCATGATTGGTGCATAGCTGATGAACAGACACCAGATGATGAGCTGTTACAGGCACTCAGTTGGGCATGTGGGAATGGTGCAGATTGCAGCAAAATACAAGAAAATCAGTCATGTTACCTCCCAAATACAGTGAGAGATCATGCTTCTTATGCATTCAATAGCTACTATCAAAATTCAAAGCAAAAAGGGGCTAGTTGCTACTTCAATTCTGCTGCTGTTTTAACTGCTCGTGATCCAAGTAAGTTTCTAAGAAATCTAACTGCTATATTTTGCACAGTATACGCTAGATTTTTTTGAAGGTGTTAAGAGTGTTCGAGTCCTACATCGATTAAGGAAAGAGCTAGTGGTCTTCTTATATAGATTTGGACAATCATTTTCTCGTGAGGTCACTTTTGGGATAATGTTAGGTCCAAATGTCGTATATATATACATGGATCCTTACATTTGATTATCTGCGTGAGTTTTTCCAAACGGTTCCATGTAGCATAAATATTAAAAAATAAGACGACAGAGAATTGTGATTTCAATCCTTTTTGAAGAGTTCCTCCTTGATTGTTGTTTCTTCTCAGGCAGCAACAACAACAATAACTATCCAGTATATTCCTACCATGTGGGGTCTGGAGAGGGTAATATGTAGACGAGCCTTACTCCTACCCGAAAGGGCAGAGAGGCTGTTTCCAATCGACCCTCGGCGCATAGGCTAAAATGAAAAGCTGCATCAAAACAAAGACAAAATTAGAAACAAAAGTAAGACAAAACAAAATAATAAAGCATAAGTAATCCCGCAGAAATAACGTAAATAATTATGAAAACATAGGAAACATAAATACAGTCGCATGCAATAATAACAAGCAGTAACTACCATACTAACAACCATAAGGGGACATAAGCTAAAACACTAATCATCTATGAGTAACCCTACTATCCCACACACAGCCCCGAGAGAGGCGTACGAAGAACTCTATGAGCCCTTAGCCTCCAACCCTGATTCTAGACCTCCAGACTCCCCTATCAAGGGTCATGTCCTCGGTAACCTGCATTCTAGTCATGTCCTGCCTAATCACCTCTCCCCAATGCTTCTTAGGCCTCCCTCTCCCTCGCCGACCACCAACAATCTCCAGCCGCTCGCAGCTCCTCACCGGGGCATCGGGACCCCTCCTCCGTACATGCCCGAACCACCTCAGCCTCGCTTCCCGCATCTTCTCGTCCACCGGGGCCACCCCTACCTTATGACGAATAACTTCATTCTTAATCTTATCCAGCCTGGTGTGCCCACACATCCACCTAAGCATCCTCATCTCCGCAACCTTCATTCTCTGAACATGAGAGTTCTTCACGGGCCAGCACTCCGCCCCATACAACATCGCAGGTCTAACCACGGCTCTGTAGAATTTCCCCTTGAGTTTGTGTGCAATTTTCTTGTCGCACAGGACCCCTGAAGCAAGCCTCCACTTTGACCACCCCGCTCCTATCCGATGGGTGACGTCCCCGTCAATCTCTCTGTCCCCCTGAATCACAGACCCAAGATATCGGACACTGTCCCTCTTGGCGATGGCCTGAGAACCAAGCATCACTTCCCTGCCTACCCCACTCGGCTCGTCGCCAAACTTGCACTCCAGATATTCTGTCTTAGATCTGCTTATTTTGAAACCCTTAGACTCGAGGTTCTGCCTCCATACCTCTAACCTTTCACTAACACCGGCCCTCGTCTCGTCTATCAATATTATATCATCAGCAAAGAGCATACACCAAGGCACATCCCCTTGGATATGTCGGGTTAGAGCATCTATCACTATGGCGAACAACAGGGGGCTCAACGCCGATCCTTGATGGAGCCCCATTACCACAGGAAAATGATCTGATTCGCCACCCACCGTCCTAACCCTAGTCTTAGCTCCATTTTACATATCCTTGATTACTCTGATATAGGCTTCTGGCACACTCTTCACCTCCAAGCACCTCCATAGCACCTCCCTCAGGCACTAAGAATATTTTAGTTGGGTTCTAATATTATTAGATATCCACCGAAAGAGCAAATAATAATTGAATGACTTGAATGGGAAGTTTTTCTAATTTTCTTACCCCCAAAAAAAAAAGTTTTCCTGATTTTAGCCAAGAATTTAGTTGACGTTAAAGTCTTAAATATTGTAGAAATAATATTACTATTTTGTCTAGTGTGAATTATATTTTTAACGGTCAAAAAAGACGAACGACGTTTCGCTAAAGACTTAGGTATTTTTAGTATAGTATAGATAATAGACTCTTTTGAAGTGCCTTAAAGATAGTGATTAATTGTATAATATATAATATGTTGAGAACAGAATTTAATTATTGCTTGTGATTTTCTATTGACAGGCCATGATGCATGCACGTTTGAGGTTATTCCTTTTTTCCCAGATTGGAAGAGTTAAAATTTGTGTTTTCGTTGTTATTCCTTCTTTATCTATTTCTTTTATTATTATTACTTACATAAACGTAACAAAAAATTTAACTACATGAAATGATGTGGTGTGAGAATTTCCAAATTCGTCACCTTCTTCTTCTTCTTTTTTCCTTTTCTTCTTTTTCTTTTTTTTTCTTTTCCCTTTATATTGATTAGATTTTATGTTATTGTCTTACCGTTTAAAAAATTATCTCAATCCTAGTGAACAAAATGATTAAGAAATGATTCCATCGATTCCATGTTACCCTTGTTGTGATTCAAGGTTATTACTGTCCAACAATTATTTTTTTTGTTGATAAAAGGCACTGGTTTATTATGCATTAAAATTAAGAGAGTTATCACAGTACCAGTCTGATCTGAACGAAACAGTTCTTAGTAAGTCTTTGCAGAAAATAGAAAAAGCAAATAAAAGTGGTTCACTCCAAAAGTGTTCATCACACACGGCATTAGTATGTGAGTTGCAGTTGATCCCAAACTGTGCTAGTATATGCGCAGCTTGGTTTCCTTCACAGTGGACATGCCTAACTTTCGGCTGGTCTAATGCGTCGAGCAGGAACCTGTAATCATGGAGAAAATTAGCATTAGTTTTATTGTGAGAATTATCATGTAGTAGGTTTAGTAATAATAGTTAAGAAAATGTATAATAGTTAAATCGGTGGTTGATATTTAGTTAATTAGTTTAAGATGTAAGATCAATTGAACCCATAATTTTTTATTTAAATCATGTGCAAACACTGAAAATAATATAAATATTGTTATGAAATAATATAAAAGACAAGAACAATAATTCAAGAACAAGAGCAATATAGAGAAGAGTAGAGAGAGTTCTTCTTATTGATACTTAGAGATTGTTAGGAGTGATTTACAATGGTAGAGGGCACCTCTATTTATAGGGAGGAGGATGATTTAGCTACCAAGAATAGAACTCTAGAATCTCTCTAATTAAAGACATTCACCTTAAATAGAAGTGTATTTATAACACTCCCCCTTGAATGTCTATTCAATGAAGAGCCTCGTTAAAACCTTAAAACAAAACCCAATGGGAAAAATTAAAGTAAGGAAAAAGAGTACACATGTTTGAATATGCGCCTATTGGTTGCCTCGTTAAAAACCTCGCAAGGAAAACCCGGTGGGACAAAACCTTGTAAGGGAAAAAGAGTGCAACGCGCCTTAAACTCCCCCTGATAAGAACATCAATTTATGTCCTTAAGTCTTCGCATCCCGATCTTGTGAACTAGCTTCTTGAAGGTTGACTTTGGCAGAGATTTTGTGAACAAATCAGCCATATTATAGCTTGAACGAATCTGTTGAACATGGATATCACCATTCTTTTGAAGATCATGTGTGAAGAATAACTTTGGTGAAATATGCTTCGTTCTATCTCCTTTTATGAATCCTCCCTTCAATTGAGCTATACATGCTGCATTGTCTTCATACAAAGTTGTGGGTAGTTTATCACACTTCAAACCACGTTTGTCTTGGATATGATGTATTATCGACCTTAACCACACACACTCGCCACTTGCTTCATGAATAGCAATTATCTCGGCATGATTAGATGAAGTAGCCATAATTGATTGCTTAGTCGATCGCCAAGATATGGCGGTTTCTCCACAGGTAAACACATAACCCGTTTGAGATCGAGCCTTGTGTGGGTCGGACAAATATCCAGCATCAGCATAACCAACAAGATCCGGGCTGCAATTCTTGCCATAAAATAAGCCCATATCGGTAGTTCCCTTTAGGTACCGTAATATGTGTTTGATCCCATTCCAATGTCTCCTCGTAGGAGCCGAGCTAAATCTTGCTAAGACATTAACTGAAAAGGATATGTCAGGTCTTGTAGTATTTGCAAGATACATTAGTGCGCCAATTGCGCTAAGATATGGTACTTCAGGACCAAGTAGCTCTTCATTCCTTTCTTGTGGTCGGAATGGATCTTTGTTCACATCAAGTGATCGAACAACCATCGGTGTACTTAAAGGATGTGCTTCATCCATGTAAAACCGTTTCAGTACCATTTCTGTATAGGTAGATTGATGAACAAAAATTCCGTTTGCCAAATATTCAATTTGCAAACCAAGACATAGTTTAGTCTTTCCGAGATCTTTCATCTCGAATTCATCCTTTAGATAATCAATTGCCTTTTGGAGTTCTATAGGGGTTCCAATAAGGTTTATGTCATCAACATATACGGCAAGTACAACAAATTCCGATGTTGTTTTCTTTATAAAAACACACGGGCAAATGGCGTCATTTATATAGCCTTCTTTTAACAAGTACTCACTAAGACGATTATACCACATTCGTCCAGATTGCTTTAGACCATACAAGGATCTTTGCAATTTAATTGAGAACATTTCCCGAGATTTTGAATTATGCGCGTTTGGCATCTTGAGTCCATTGGGAATTTTCATGTATATCTCATTATCAAGTGAGCCATAAAGATAGGCAGTAACCACATCCATTAAGTGCATGGCAAGCTTTTCATGGACAGCAAAACTTATGAGATAACGAAAGGTTATTGCATCCATTACAGGCGAATATGTCTCTTCATAATCGACACCAGGCCTTTGAGAAAAACCTTGTGCAACAAGGCGTGCCTTATATCTTTGTAACTCGTTTTTCTCATTTCTTTTGCGTACAAAGACCCATTTATAGCCGACAGGTTTAACACCATTAGGTGTTTCAACTATAGGGCCAAAAACTTCACGTTTTGCCAGCGAATTCAATTCTGATTGAATTGCTTCTTGCCACTTTGGCCAATCATGTCTTTTTCGACATTCTTCAACAGATTGAGGTTCGAGATCCTCACATTCTTGCATAATGCTAGATGCTACATTATAAGCAAAGGCATTATCCACCACAATATCCACTCGATTAATATTTGCCTCAATATTAATTGGATTTAGGGATAGTTCCGTATTTTCCAGAGTCTCGGGCTCAATGGATTCTTCATGAATCTCAGAATTTGTTAAATCATGAGATTCTTTCGTGGTGTCATTTTGATCGTTCTTTTTCCTCTTTCTAGGATTTCGATCTTTGGAGCCTAATGGTCTGCCACGCTTCAGGCGTGCATTCGACTCATTGGTTATGACACTAGATGATTGTCCAACAGGGACATCAATACGGATTGGAACATTTTCCGCGGGAATGTGGGATTTCGTTATCCTTTTCAAGTCCGTAAATGCGTCAGGCATTTGATTTGCTATTCTTTGCAAATGGATAATCTTTTGTACCTCTCTTTCACAAATAGAGGTATGTGGATCAAGATGAGATAATGATGCATTTTTCCACAAAATTTCCCATTTGGTTTCACCAACTTCTCCCCCTAATTTTGGGAAAAGTGTCTCATCAATCGACAGTCTGCAAATCGTGCAGTAAACAAGTCGCCTGTCAATGTTTCGAGGTAGCGAATGATGGAGGGCGATTCAAACCCAACATATATTCCTAACCTTCTTTGCGGACCCATTTTGGTGCGGGATGGCGGTGCTATAGTCACATATACTGCGCATCCAAAAATTCTTAAATGGGATATATTGGGTTCATGACCCAAAACCAATTGCAACGGGGAATACTTGTGGTAATTCGTCGGTCTGAGACGAATTAGCATTGCTGCATGTAAGATGGCGTGACCCCATACCGAAGTGGGCAGCCTCGTTCTCATAAGTAATGGCCTTGCAATCAACTGCAGGCGTTTGATTAACGATTCTGCAAGACCGTTTTGAGTGTGAACATGAGCTACAGAATGTTCAACTTTTATCCCGATTGATAAGCAATAATCATTAAATGCTTGGGATGTAAACTCAGCAGCATTATCCAGTCTAATGGACTTGATTGGATTATCTGGGAATTGTGCTCGTAGTCGAATTATTTGTGCCATTAATTTCGCAAACGCAAGGTTGCGTGATGACAATAGGCACACATGAGACCATCTACAGGATGCGTCTATCAAGACCATGAAATACCTAAACGACTCACTGGGTGGGTGAATAGGTCCACAAATGTCCCCTTGTATACGTTCCAGAAACGTGGGTGACTCAGTCCCAACCTTTGTTGGTGATGGCCTGATAATCAACTTGCCTTGATAACACGAAGTGCAAGGATATTCATTATTCGAAAGAATTTTGAAATTGCCCATATGAGCTTTCTATAATCTGTCTCATCATGATCGATCCTGGGTGTCCCAATCGATCATGCCAAAGTACAAAGGTATTGGAATCAGTAACCCTTTGGTTTACTGTTGAATGTGCCTCAATTGCACTAATTCTTGTCCAATACAGGCCACAAGTTAAAGATGGGAATTTCTCAATAACCCTCTTTTGGCCGGAGACATTCTTTGTGATGATGAGATATTCAAGATTATCTTCATCCATTGTCTCAATATGATAGCCATTCCGGCGTACATCTTTAAAACTCAACAAGTTTCTCTTAGACTTGGAGGAGAACATTGCATTCTCTATGATTAACGTCGTGCCTTTGGGTAGAGTTACAATTGCTCTTCCGGAGCCTTCAATCAATTTACTACTTCCAGAGATTGTAGTAACGTTTGCCTTACACATATTTAGTTGAGAGAAATATTTCCTTTCTTTGAGTATTGTATGTGTAGTACATGAATCAACTAGGCAAATACTTTTACAGTTGGACGTTGATCCAAGTTCGCTTTGTGAGATATCCATATTTGCTATCCCATAGTTTGACATACAAAAGAGATACACGAACATAAGAATAAACAAGTTCAATTCTTTTGTGTCACATAATATTTTCAAAATCTACTGCTAACAGTTGACTAACAAAAACAGATATGTTATCCATTACTTTGCAGTTTGAAAATTTCAGTTTAAACATTTTCTTCAAACAATCGATTGTTAAACACAAACAATCAATTGTTGAACATTGACAATCGATTGTTAAACACACACAATCGATTATTTGCTATTTTGAAAAACTTCAGATCATACTGTCTTAAGACAATCGATTGTTATGCATAGACAATCGATTGTTGGCTATTTTGAAAAATTCCAGAGCACACTGTTTTAAGACAATCGATTGTTAAGTATAGACAATCGATTGTTGGCTATTTTGAAAAATTCCAGAGCACACTGTTTTAAGACAATCGATTGTTATGCATAGACAATCGATTGTGGATGATTTTTGAAAAATTCCAGATTACACTGTCTTAACGACAATCGATTGTTAGACAAAGACAATCGATTGTGGATGATTTTTGAAAAATTCCAGATTACACTGTCTTAACGACAATCGATTGTTAGACAAAGACAATCGATTGTTGATCAATTATTTTTCAGCTTTAATGCGAAAATAGTAGATAATCGACAAGTTTTTCAGGCTAGTCGATTACCCCTACTGGAAAATAAAAATTTTATTGATATTTGAGCATATTGAAGATATTCTAAAGAACTACTGCTAACATTGCATCATGAACTAACTAATACGAGCTAATACTAATGACTATTAGTTTATTCACTAACTAATACAAATAAGTAGAATAAAATCAAATAACTCCATCTTCTTTCATCACGGATCCATCGCCGATTAGGTGGTCTATTTTCCCCTCGGGTTGCTCAAAGAAGTCTGCCACATCCAGGTGGGTGATGTCCGAGTTGTCGTCATAGACAAAATTTGTTCCAGGGCCTTTTCTCTTTCGAGATGCTTGATAAAGGTCAACCAAGTGTCTTGGTATACGACAAGTCTTTGACCAGTGCCCTTTCCCACCGCAACGATAACATATAGTTTCTGAACCATTTGCCTTAGGATCTTCATGACCCCGTTTCTGCTTTCGGCGGTTATCTCTCCTTGGGGGTTGACGGACTTCATTGGAATTTCTTCCTTGTCTACGTCCCTGGCTATGACCCCGTTTACGACCATGACCATGGTCCTTTTCATGTTTGGCATAATGAGAGTGCACCTTATCTGCTTCAGGCAGTGGTGTAGACCCAGTGGGTCGATTTTCATGATTTCTCATGAGCAGGTCATTATTTCGCTCAGCCACTAGTAGAAGAGAAATCAGTTCAGAGTACTTTGTAAAGCCTTTCTCTCTGTACTGTTGTTGCAGTACCATATTGGAGGCATGAAACGTTGTAAACGTTTTCTCAAGCATATCATAATCGGAGATATTATCTCCGCATAGCTTCAATTTAGAAGTAATTCTGAACATTGCAGAATTATATTCAGAAACGGACTTAAAGTCCTGGACCTCAGATGAGCCCAATCATATCGTGCTTGTGGCAGAGTGACCAACTTCAGGTTGTCATATCTCTCCTTTAAGCCGTTCCACAAGATGAGTGGATCCTTGACGGTGAGATATTCAATCTTCAAAACTTCATCAAGGTGATGGCGCAAGAAAATCAAGGCCTTCGCACATTCTTGGGTGGATGCTTTTTCTCTATCTTTGATGGTGTCTCCGAGACCCATAGCATCTAAGTGGATTTCAGCATCCAACACCCATGTCATATAGTTCTTGCCCGAAATTTCAAGGGCAACGAACTTTCTTTTCGTAATGTCAGACATAATCGAAAATTAAATTAGGAAGAGGGAAATACCTTAGATTTTTCGAGAATGGTTCTTGAGACGGTAGAGTCTCGTGCTGATAACGTGTTATGAAATAATATAAAAGACAAGAACAATAATTCAAGAACAAGAGCAATAGAGAGAAGAGTAGAGAGAGTTCTTCTTATTGATACTTAGAGAATGTTAGGAGTGATTTACAATGGTAGAGGGCACCTCTATTTATAGGGAGGAGGATGATTTAGCTACCAAGAATAGAACTCTAGAATCTCTCTAATTAAAGACATTCACCTTAAATAGAAGTGTATTTATAACATTATGTTTTGAATTTTACTTTCAACGAAGTCAGAACGTAATGACCATTTCCTCCAATCGAAGTTTAATCTGAACTCGTAATATTAAATTATATATATATGTCACAGATTAATACCGTTCATCTTAAGATTTAATTAACTTTAATATCCAAATATATATTTTTTAAAGTTTTGACGAATAAATTTATCTATTTTTATATCTCGTAAATTAAAGTGCACGCAAACTCGTTTGATACCACATTGTTGTAACAAAAAAAAAAAAGATTCCAAGTTGCTCTTTCACGCAATCATCCCAATTCCTAAGAAAAGAATAATTGCTAATGAAAATATAACCTCATTAAATATTCTCAATCTCCAGAATTCATTTTATTTAATATTTTCTAGAACGGCTAACCCACGTTATGAGTAAATGAGTATCTAAATAAATTAAATTAAACATGAAATCACTCTAGTTGAAACTGAAATAAGCAAGCTGACAGTTTTGTTAATAGACGTTGGAACTTAAAAGCGAGTAAATTTCAAGGATGGTCATCTACACTTTGGGTTTATTATACAAAAGTTATATTTCTTTTTTTACCATGTAAAATTTATTTCATTGTACGTTTGTCACTCAAAATCCATATTTCTTTTTTTTATTGCACAAAAATTATTGTACTCTGCTTTATTTATCACATAAGTCACATTGGCTAAATTATATATTTTTACTTGAAAAGTTTATTATGCCCTTAACATTATAAATTTTTTCATTTATATAAAACCTTTTATATTACTATATAATATATTTTAACCTAGGTATTTTACATATAATTAAAATAACTTTATATAATTTTATTTATTATTTTTATAATATATTCATACATGTAATTTTTTCATGGCGCCCAATTTGTTTAATCATATTCAAACATGAACATATTTTAAATATAAAAATAATAAAAAAATCATTTTTATATTTATTTTAAATAGTAAAAATAAATTTGTCAAAAATGATAGTTTGTTATAATTACTAATATTTTAGAGAAAGTTTCAGAGATATTTGCGTTTAATATCAAGTTTTTTAAAGCTTTATTTGTATATTATTTATTTGACAGTATTAATATTATGTGTCATTGTGCTAAATATAAGTATTTTATTTATTGAATTAATGGGTATAGCTTGGCTGATAAATAAGTGAGCTTTGGTTTTTATAATTTTCATTAAAAATATTTCATTAAACATGGTTAAGAATGTAGACTTGAGATTTGTTCACAGTAATGTTACCGACAAATTTAATAATGCCACTTATATATCTTGAAAATTAATATTAAGAAAAAAATTAAATGTACGTATATATTCTTAAAATAAAATAAAATATTAAGTTATTTTAATAATAAGTTATATACTTGCATAGTATAGAATGTGTTGCGTAAATGAAAGGATTTCTAATGTCAATGACATAATAGACCTTTTCAGGTGAAAGATTTGTATAATCTGGTCAAAGTGACTATTGTAATAATTAAGAGCGTACATAAGTCGAGTCGGTTCGGATTTTTCAATTACCAAATCAAATTAATTGTGCCGGGTTATAGTATTTTATAAACTAAATCAAACCAATAAAAGTCGGATTTTTTAATCTCAGTTTTTCTCGAAATTTTGGATTTTCGATTTTTTCGAATTTTTTTGTGGTCCCTTTCCTTATTTACTTCTTTGCCTTTTGTGAAAGACAAAGTGTCCATCATTGGTTGTGGAAAGTCTTTTTCTTCTATTTATATTAAATTGCTCTTTGTTAGGCTTGTGAAGAGCTAGTACAAGGGAGTAATCTCGTGCGCATGAGAAATTCGTCCTGAAGGCAAAACGGGTCGATTTGCCCCCTCGTGGGGAGATATACGTGAGGCCTAATTTGTCACGGCCCATTTTCTGAATAAGCTGTGACCGGAACCCGATCGATAAATCCTAAATTATAGCATGTTTGCTGCAAAAGCGATTCTTACGTTGTACCGTAGCCAACGTAGGTTCCCAAAAGAGAACGTCGCTATCATCCATTGTACTCAATGAATCTCAACAACATGGGATAGAACTTTAATAAATTATACATTACAAGCAAAGTTTCTAAATTCATAAAAACATAAAATTTCTAAGAACAAGTCTAAAATAATTGCATAACAACAGTTTATGAGTATTCTAAAAGAAATTCTTTTCTTTTTTTTTCTTATCTAGAAAAAATACTTCACTGTCACGACCCATTTCCATAATAGATCGTGATGGCGCCCAACACTATTTCTGGACAACCCAATGCGGAAATACCAATAAGTGCTCATTTTTCTTTTACCAAAATAATTGCGGCAATTTGTTAAGTTAAAGTTAAAACAAGAAATAACCAATAATGTACCAAGAATAATTATACAATCCCCAAAATAATCGTCTACTAATGTGTGTGCCAAGACCTGGTATCACAAGTAGTGGGCAACTAGTAGAATATACAAAAGAATAAATCCATCATACTGCCCGAAATAGAATAGCCAACAAAAGTAAAGGAAGATTCCATCAAGCTACTGAACGTCACATGAAGGGAACATCTCACCATAGAAGTCTTGGACTATGAATCAGGGGTGCACATCAGACTGATAGTAAGATGTACCTGCCTCGGATCTTGTACAATTAAGTACAAAAGTGTAGTATGAGTACATAAACAATATGTACCCAGCAAATATCTCTTCTAATCTCGAAGAAGTAGAGGTGAGAGGTCGACTTGATACTTACTAAGGTCAAATAATATAATAAAGTATTATGCTAAGCATATGAGTCACAATTTATCAACAATTTGTAGCAAGAGGTAATAAGTCATAATTTAAACAATTACAGTTAAATATTTACATTTCAAATATTTGGCAAACAAGTCATGGATAAGATTTCACATAGATATCATGCGCACATTATGCCAAGGTCAACGGTCTGATCCAACAGAAAATAAACTATGCACTTTCAGAGGATCAAATAGCACGAACCATAGATGCATCTATTCCTACTGAGACGATCGACCCAATCCTCAAATATCAATTAATATCAAGAAAACACATGAAGGCGCATTTATATTCAAATAAATTCATACAAGGATTCAAGAAGCATATATCACTCGCTTATATCCCTTTCCAAGTCTCTAGCATATCCTAAGTGATCACATTAGCAAGGAAATATAGACATTCACAAATATAGCATAATACAGGTCTGATACCACCTGGACAATTAACATAATAGTAGCTACGCACTAACTCTCGTCACCTAGTGCGTAACCTCCGCATTTAGTAGAAAATTATTAAATTATTACACATATGGGAGTAATTTCCTCTTACAAGGTTAGAAAGGAGACTTACTCGATCCACAGTATACTTCCAATACCAAGAACGAGCCCAAATCCTCAATTTGGAGCCAAACGATCCAAAACTAGTTGTAATGACCCGGACCGGCCCATCATCACGTGAGTTACCGCTTGGTTTTTCCCATTTTCTGTTTATATATATTTCATTATGTGTTTTTGAAGAATTTGAAGTGATTCGGATGTATTCTGGTTAGAAATGAGACAATTAGTCTCTTTATGAGAAGGTCAGTTTGCAGAAGTCAACCGAATATTGACTTATAAGTTAGAGGGTTCGGGATGGATTTTTGATGATTCGACTAGTTTCGGGTGATGATTTATGACTTAGGAACGCAATCGGAATTGAATTTGGAGGTTCGGCGTAGAATTAGGCTTGAATTGGCTAAGTTTGAATTTTGGTGAATTCCGGTTGAGATGTGAGATTTTGATCCGAGGGTCGGAATGGAATTCTGAGAGTTGCAGTAGCGCTGTTAGGTAATTTTGGATATGTGTGCAAATTTTCAGGTCACTCAGACATCGTTTGGTCGGGTTTTAGATCAAATACAAGTTTTGAAAGTTTAGTTAGACTTAGGCTTGAATCCGTAGTAAATTGATGATTCTTGTGTTGTTAGATGCCGTTTTTATGATTGGAACATATTTTCGTAATGTTTTAGGATGAGTAGGAACGCTTGGTTATGGTCCCGGGGGCCTCGAGGTGTTTTCAGGTGGTCAATCGGAAGGTTTTTGGCTTTGGGGAGTTGCAGAAATGCAACAGAAAATATTGCAGAGGAATTGCTCTATGCAATCGCATAGGAGGCATTGCGATCGCATAGAAGGCTGAAAGAGGAGCATTGTTTTGTGCTATGCGGTCGCATCAAGGCCCATGCGATCGCATAGGTCTAGGAACCTTGAGCGCTGTGTTTGCAAGAGGGCAGTGCGATCGCATAGTGTAACTGGGCCTGGGGTCCCTGGCGGGGGATTGTGCTATGCGATCGCATGGGGGTTAGTGCGATCGCATAAGAGGAATATTAGGGGGTCTAATTTTGGCCTATGCTATCTCAACGTTGTGTATGCGATCGCATAGAGGAAATACCTGGGCAGACAGAATGTTTTAAGGGTTATTTCACCTGCGACCTATTCATAATTTCCACCATTTTTACTCCACCTAGAGAGCTATTTGAGCGATTTGAAGAGTGTTTTCAACAGGTATTGATTTGAAGTAAGTCTCTTGACCCAAAAACACCATTTTTATGTAGAATCAACCATCAAATCCATGAAAATATGTTGAAATTGTGAAGAGCTAGGGCTTGGTTTTTGAAAATAAATTTTGGGGATTTGAAAGGGCATTTGAAATTCGTTTTTGGCAAACTTTATATGCACAGACTCGTGGAAAGACGAGGAATCCAGTGATGTGATTTTTAGAATTTTTCGAGAAGTGGGCCTGGAGCTCAGGTTTTACCAACTTCGTGAATATTAGTACTTTTCGAGTATTTTTGATTGGGTTGTGTTTCTTTAACCTATATTTATGTATTCGTTGTGATTTTGAATAGATTCGACGCGCAAGGAGGTCGCTACAAGAGGAAAAAGCATTGCGGACCAGTCTACGGTCGGTTAGAGGTGAGTAGTTTCTATAGTTGATGGCCTGAGGGTTTGAAACCCCGGTTTATCACATTTTGACGCTATGTTAGGGCGTGACTCGCACCCCATGGATGGTGCGGGATCGTATATGATTGGGAATTGTGAAATGGTCCATCCCGAGTGCTAACTATAATATATTGGCAGCTGATACACACATTGTATTGTTGGAAATTGGGCTTATACAATATTTGGGGACTTATGCCGATTTGTAGCATCCGTATATGATGAATATCATTGTGATAGCATGATTTGTATAATCATTAATCTCAGTCATGTGTCTAATCAATGTTATGAAATGCTAAGTCACTTTTTCTAAAATTAAATAATTAAATTATATTCTTCTTAACAATTGGAACTGTAAAATAAATTGAATTTGTTATGAGACTCATATGCATACTATGGACTGAGTATGGATCGGGTTGCACGCCGCAGTAGTGTGATGATATTTCTCTTGGGCTATAGGATCCCCTCCGGAGTCTGTACACACCCCCAGTGAGCATCGTCGACGTTAAACGGATCGGGCTGCACGCCGCAGCGGGTTCATGTGCATTGCATTGCATTTTTGCATTATACTTAACTGATATACTTGATATGTATTTGATGTTGGTTCATAGTTAAGGTGTCAGACTGTTAGTTTTAGCTTTACTTTGTGGCATTTCGTGGATTTTTTATCTTCAAACATTTTATATGCTTATTACTCACTGAGTCGGTAGTACTCACCCCTATTCCCTGCACCTTGTGTGCAAATTCAGGTACACCGGAGGATTAGCTGAGCAGTCGTTGTCTCCAGAGATTTTTTCAGAGTTGTTGAGACAGCTGCTTGACGTTCCCAGGACCTGGCTACTCTTCCTATTTCAGTTTTACTATTATACATTTCCAGACTTATGTATTTTTGTTCAGATATTATTATCCAGTTTGTGTTAGAGGCTCTAGACTCGTGACCCCAGATCTTGTGGGAGTGTTTAATTAGATTTCATATCTCTCCATATTACTTTATTTTTAATATTGGATTATTATTCTAAAAGTAGTACATTTTTCCTAAATTGTCGGTTTTGAGATCTATTGTTAAATTGAGAGCGGTTGTTGGTAAGACTTGCCTAGCTTTAGGGTTGGGTGCCATCACGACCGGGTTTAGTGTAACTGGGCATGGGGCCCCTGGAGGAGGATTGTGCTATGCGATCGTATGGGGGTTTGTGCGATTGCATAAGAGGAATTTTAGGGGGTCTGATTTTGGCCTATGCAATTGCAATGTTGTCTATGCGATCGCAATGCTGTGCATGCGATCGCATAGAGGAAATACATGGGCGGACAAAATACTTTAAGGGTTATTTCACATGCGACCTATTCATAATTTCCAATACTCCACCAAGAGAGCTATTTGAGCGATTTGAAGCATGTTTTCAACGGGTATTGATTGGAGGTAAGTCTCTTGACCCAAAAATACCATTTTAATGTAGAATCAACCCTTAAACCCGTGAAAATAGGTTGAAATTGTGAAGAGCTAGGGCTTGGTTTTTGAAAACGAATTTTGGAGATTTGAAAGGGCATTTGAACTCCGTTTTTGGCAAAATTTATATGCACGGCCTCGTGGCGAGACGAGGAATCCATTGATGTGATTTTTGGAATTTTTCGAGAAGTGGGCTCGGGACTCGGATTTTACTAACTTCGTGAATTTTAGTACTTTTCGAGTATTTTTGATTGGGTTATAATTATTTAACCCATATTTATGTATTCATTTTGATTTTGACTAGATTCGACGCGCGAGGAGGCCGATACAAGAGGAAAAGGACATTGCGGACTAGCCTACAGCCGGTTAGAGGTGAGTAGTCTGCATAGATGATGGCCTGAGGGTTTGAAACCCCGGTTTATCACATTGTGATGCTATGTTAGGGCGTGACTCGCACCCTATGGCAGGTGTGAGATCGTATATGATTGGAGATTGTGACTTAGTCTATCCCGAGTGCTAACTATAATATATTGGCGAGTGATACGTACATTATATTGTTGGAAATTTGGCTTATTGCCATATTTGGGGCCTTGTGTCGATTTGTAGCATCCGTCTAGGATGAATATCATTGTGATAGCATGATTTGTATAATCATTAATCTCAGTCATGTGTCTAATCACTGTTATGAAATGCTAAGTCACTTTTCTGAAATGAAATAATTAAATTATGTTCTTCTTAACAATTGGAAACTGTAAAATAAATTGAATTTGTTATGTGACTCATATGCATACTGTGGACTGAGTATGGATCGGACTGCACGCCGCAGTAGTGTATGATGATATTGTGCTTGGATTGTAGGAGCCTCTCCGGAGTCTGTACGCACCCCCAGTGATCCCGTCGACGTTAAACGGATTGAATTGTACGCCGCAGCGGGTTAATGTGCATTGCATTGCATTTTTGCATTATACTTGACTGATATACTTGATATTGCTTTGATGTTGGTTCATAGTTAAGGTGTCAGACTGTTAGTTTTAGCTTTACTTTGTGGCATTTCGTGGATTTCTATCTTCAGACATTTTATATGTTTATTACTCACTGAGTCGGTAGTACTCACCCCTACTCCCTGCACCTTGTGTGCAGATTCAAGTGCACCGGAGGCTTAGCTGAGCAGTCGTTGGTCAGAGATTTTTCAGAGTTGTTGAGGTATCTTCTTGACATTTGCAGGACCTTTCTACTCTTCCTATTTCAGTTTTACTACTATACATTTCCAGACTTATGTATATTCGTTCAGATATTATTATCGAGTTTGTGTTAGAGGCTCTAGACTCGTGATCCTAGATCTTGTGGGAGTGTTTATTCAGATTTCGTATGTCTCCGTATTACTTTATTATAAATATTGGATTATTATTCTAAAAATATTACATTTTTTTAAATTGTCGATTTTGAGATCTATTGTTAAATTGAGAGCGGTTGTTGGTCAGGCTTGCCTAGCTTTAGGGTTGGGTTTGGGTCGTGACACTAGTTAAATGAGGTAGGAACTAGTCAATATAAGCTCACAAGATCATATTCTAGCTATTTAAGCAGTTTTCCAATCCTTAACACAAGTTTCCTAAAATCTGACCACGGGCCCACGTGCCTGGATTCCAAAGTTTTTCGAAGGAAGTTGTTCTCTATAACCTAAGGATCAATAATATATGATTTCTAATCCATTTTATATAAAAATTCAAGGTTATATCTAACTTTTGTCAAAACCCTAGGTTTTGCTCTAACTCCATAATTTTACCTTAATCCTAGTGTTTAAGCTGCCTAAGAAACAACTATTAAACTATGAATAGGTGGGATAAACTTACCTCAGGATGCTAGGTCGAAGCATTCGCTCAAAAGCTCCCAAAATGGCCCAACGGAGGAGTGAAAAATGGCAAAAATGACTTAGAGAACACATATTAAATGAAGCTCACTTCTTCTCTGGTTTCTACATATGCGGTCACACTTTTGCGAGAAAGAGACTGAATCTGCGGAATTAGTGAGCTGGGACCACTTCTGCAGCTTGGGAGCCGCTTCTGCTGCTTTTGTCCTGGCCTGCCTTGGCCGCATCTTCGAGAGGACGACCACTTCTGCAGTCTCTCACCTACGGCTGACCAACAACAGGTGCGATTATGACAGATACCATATGCTTCAGCTCTTTTTAACTTTCCAACTTCACTCGAGCCTCGTCCGATTTACGCTCGGAGTTCCTGGGCCCCACCCGAACATACCAACAAGTCTGAAATCATGAAATGGACCCGCTCAAACATTCAGTACACCCGAAACAATGCTAAATCTATGAATCACCCCCTAAAACCCATTGAATCAAACTTATGAACTTCAAGTTCTTAAATTCACTTCTAACGTGCCGAAACACACTTATACCATGAAAATATGTTGAAATTGTGAAGAGCTAGGGCTTGGATTTTGAAAATAAATTTTGGGGATTTGAAAGGGCATTTGAAATTCGTTTTTGGCAAACTCTATATGCACAGACTCGTGGAAAGACGAGGAATCCATTGATGTGATTTTTAGAATTTTTCGAGAAGTGGGCCCGGAGCTCAGGTTTTACCAACTTCGTGAATTTTAGTACTTTTCGAGCATTTTTGATTGGGTTGTGTTTCTTTAACCCATATTTATGTATTCGTTGTGATCTTGACTAGATTCGACGCGCGAGGAGGTCGCTACAAGAGGAAAAGGCATTGGGGACCAGTCTACGGCCGGTTAGAGGTGAGTAGTTTGTATAGATGATGGCCTGAGGGTTTGAAACCCTGGTTTATCACATTGTGGCGCTATGTTAGGGCGTGACTCACACCCCATGGCAGGTGCGGGATCGTATATGATTGGGAATTGTGACTTGGTCCATCCCGAGTGCTAACTATAATATATTGGCGGCTGATACACATTGTATTGTTGGAAATTGGGCTTATTGCCATATTTGGGGCCTTATGCCGACTTGTAGCATCCGTATATGATGAATATCATTGTGATAGCATGATTTGTATAATCATTAATCTCAGTCATGATTTGTATACTCACCCCTACTCCATGCACCTTGTGTGCAAATTCAGGTACACCGGAGAATAAGCTGAGCAGTTGTTGTCTCCACAGATTTTTTCAGAGTTTTTGAGGCAGCTGCTTGACGTTCGCAGGACCTGGCTACTCTTCCTATTTCAGTTTTACTATTATACATTTCCAGACTTATGTATTTTCGTTCAGAAATTATTATCTAGTTTGTGTTAGAGGCTCTAGACTCGTGACCCCAGATCTTGTGGGAGTGTTTATTTAGATTTCATATCTCTCCATATTACTTTATTATAAATATTGGATTATTATTCTAAAAGTAGTACATTTTTCCTAAATTGTCGGTTTTGAGATCTATTGTTAAATAGAGAGCAGTTGTTGGTCAGACTTGCCTAGCTTTAGGGTTAGGCGCCATCACGACCGGGTTTGGGTCGTGACAAGATAGTATCAGATCCTAGGTTACTAGGCCTCGCGATTCATGAGCCGGTTTAGTAGAGTCTCGCGGATCGGTACGTAGACATCCATATCTATCCTCGGGAGGCTACAGAACCTTTAAGAAACACTTCACTTTCAAATTCTTATCATGCATATTTGTTGATATGAAAACTAAATTTCTATATTCTATTCTCTCGTAGATGGCGAAAACCCGTGCTAACGGACGTGGCGAACGATCACCAGTTTCACCTGCTAGAGGCCGTGGACGCGTTCGTGGTGCTGGACAAGGCGGACCAACAGGGGCAGCACCTGCTGACCCACAACCTACCAAGGTCCAGGACCAGATTCCGACCGTAGATGCTCCAGCAGCACCTGTTCAGGCACCGACAGTGCCAATTATAATTCATGGCCTTCAGGGGACTTTGGCTCAGATTTTTTTCTTCTGCCACTGGCTTGGCTTAGGCGGTTTCAGCCACTACCGTGGCGGCTACTTCTCAAATTGGGGGTGGTCATCAGACCCCCGATGCTCGCACACACGAGTAGGGTGTCCAGGGATTGCAGACACCAGTAGCTCCAGTTGCACCAGTTGCTCCGGTTGCTCCAGTTGCTCCAGTTGCACCAGTTGTTCCAGTTGAGCCAGTCGCACTAGCTCCAGCCCATATGTTTCCAACTATGTCGGATGATGAGCAAGGTCGTTTGGAGAGGTTCGGCAGACTCGAGCCTCCGACATTCTGTGGTGTTGAGGGCGAGGATGCCCAGGGTTTTCTGGATAAGTGCCAGCGTATGCTTCGTACTGGGGGTATTCTGGAGTCTAGTGGAGTGGCTTTTACTACTTTCTAGTTCACAAGACCTGCATTTACTTGATGGGAGGAGTTCGACATCTGTAGGCCTATTGGGGAAGCGCCCCTCACTTGGCAGCAGTTCTCCACAGTAATTTTGGAGAAGTATGTGCCCCAGTCTCACAGGGAAGAGCTGCGTCGTCAGTTCGAGTGGTTGGCTCAGGGATATATGACAGTGACTCAATATGAGTTGAGGTTTACACAATTAGCTCGGCATGCTACTTGGATGATCCCGACAGATCGGGAGAGGATCAGGAGGTTCGTGGATGGCCTGAACTATCCGATCCGTATCTTGATGACTAGAGATAGGGCTACAACAGCTACATTTGAGGAGGTAGTCGACGCGGCTCGACTGATTGAGACAGATTGCCGTTGAGAGCGTATGGAGAGGGAGGCCAAGAGGCCTTGAGGTTCAGGTAATTTTAGCGGTGCTCCGTCTAGGGGCCAGTTCCAGCATGGTAGAGGTAGTTCCTTCAGGCCTCCTCAGTCAGGACGTACAAAGTCCAGTGGGGCCTCTTCAGACTAGGGTCATCAGGGACATCAGCAGAGCCAGCTTGCACCGAGTGCCCTTCCAGCTCAAAGCTCTACTCCTGCTTCTTTAGCCCAGGGTTGATCTGCAGCGTGGGGTTCCCATTAGTCCCCTTCTCCAGCTCCAGGTCATTGATATGAGTGCGGTGAGTTGGTTCATATGAGGAGACATTGTCCTCGGCTCCGTAGCAGATAGTCTCAGTAGAGGGATCAACCCTCGTCTTCTGCTCCGGTTTCTTCAGCACCCACTCAGTCAGCTAGGGGTGGAGGCCAGGTAGCCAGAGGTCGCCCCAGGGGTGAGGACCGTACTGGCAGTGGAAAGGCTCATTTATATGCTCTTCCAGATATGAGGGACGCTAGCATCAAATGTTGTCATCACAAGTATTATCTTAGTCTGCCATAGGGATGCTTCTGTCTTATTTGATCCCGGATCTACCTATTCCTACGCATTTTCATATTTTTCTCATCATTTGGGTACAACCCGTGGTTGTCTTACCTTGCCTGTGCACATATCTACCCCGGTAGGTAATACTTTTATTGTGGATCATGTATATCGATCCTGTCTGGTGACAATTGGGGGTCTGGAGACCCAAATTGACTTGTTATTATTGGGCATGGTAGATTTCGACGTGATTCTGGGTATGGATTATCTATCTCCGTACCATGCTATTCTGACTGTCATGCTAAGATAATTACGTTGGCTATTCCGGGTATTCTCAGGATCGAGTAGCGAGGCGTGATTACTTATGTGCCTAGCAGGGTGATTTCCTTCCTAAAATCCCAACGGATGGTTGGGAAGGGTTTTTTGTAGTACTTAGCTTTCGTGAGAGATGTAGAATCTGAGACTCCTGGTCTTGATTCAGTTGCCGTTGTGAGGGATTTCCCTGATGTGTTTCCAGCAGACTTTCCGGGCATGCCGCTGGACAGGGACATTGATTTCGGTATTGATCTGGTGCCGGGCACTCAGCCCATCTCTATTCCTCCTTATCGTATGGCATTTGCGGAGCTAAAGGAGTTGAAGGAACAACTTTAGGAACTCCTAGATAAGGGGTTCATTCGCCCAAGTATATCACCTTGGAGTGCACCGGTGTTATTTTTAAAGAAGAAGAATGGCACAATGAGAATGTGCATTGATTACAGACAAGTGAACAAGGTGAGAGTGAAGAACAAGTACCCCTTAACCCGTATTGAGGATTTGTTTGATCAGCTTCAGGGAGCAAGGGTATTCTCTAAGATTTACCTTTGATCATATTATCACCAGCTGAAGATTAGGGATTCAGACATTATGAAGACATCTTTCAGGACGAGATATGGGCACTACGAGTTTCTAGTGATGTCTTTCAGGCTGACTAATGCCCTAACTGCATTCATGCACTTGATGAACAATGTATTTCAGTCGTGTTTTGTGATCGTGTTTATGGATGATATTCTGGTGTATTCACGTAGCCAGGAGGAGCACGCGCAGCACCTGAGGGTGGTATTACAAAGATTGAGAGAGGGGAAGCTTTATGTGAAGTTCTCCAAGTATGAGTACTGGATTAGTACTATGGCTTTTCTGGGACACGTGGTGTCCAGTGATGGTATTCAGGTTTACCCAAAGAAGATCGAGGCGGTGCAGAGTTGGCCCAGACCCCTCAGCTACTGAGATTCGGAGTTTCCTCGGCTTGGCGAGTAATTACCACAAGTTCGTTTAGGGCTTTTCATCTATTGCTTCGCCTTTGACAAAGTTGACACAGAAGATTGCTCCATTTGTGTTGTCGGATGAATGCGAGCAGAGCTTCCAGAAGCTTAAGTCGGCTTTGACCAAAACGCTAGTACTAGTATTGTCATCGGCTTCAGGTTCTTACACGGTGTATTGTGATTCTTCGAGAGGTGTGGGATCGGTTGTGTATTGATGCAGGAGGGTAGAGTTATTGCTTATGCTTCTCGTCAGCTAAAGCCCCATGAGAATAACTACCATGTACATGACTTAGAGTTGGTTTCTATTGTTCATGCCTTGAAGATTTGGAGGCATCATCTATATGGTGTATCTTGTGAGGTATATACGGACCATCACAGTCTTCAGCACTTATTTAAGCAGAATCATCTTAATTTGAGGCAACGAAGATGGGTTGAGTTACTCAAGGACTATGATATTACCATCCTGTATCATCCCGGGAAGGCCAATGTAGTGGCTGATGCTTTAAGCCGGAAGACTATTAGTATGGGTAGTTTGGCGTACATTCCATTTAGGGAGAGGCCCCTTGCAGCTGATGTTCAGTCCTGGCTAATCAGATGGTGAGGTTAGATATTTCTGATCCCATTCGAGTGTTGCCTTGTGTAGTTTCCCGATTTTCTTTGTTTGACCGCATCAGAGAGCGCCAGTATGATGACCCGCATTTGCTCGTCCTGAAGGACAGAGTCCAGCATGATGATGCAGAGATGTGACCATTGGAGATAATGGTGTGTTGTGGAAGTAGGCCCGGATTTGCGTGCCCAATGTGGATGGTATCCGGGAGTTGATATTAGAAGAGGCCCACATCTCGCGGTATGCGATTCATCCGGGTGCCACGAAGATGTACTAGGATTTGAGACAGCATTACTGGTCGAGGATGATGAAAAAGGATGTTGTGAATTATGTGGCTCGGTATCTCAACTGTCAGGAGGTCAAATATGAGTACCAGAGATCCGGTGGTGTACTCCAACGGATGGATATTCAGGAGTGGAAATGGCAGAATATTACTATAGATTTTGTGAGTGGTCTACCTTGTACCTTGAAGAAGTTTGATTCGATTTGGGTGATTGTGGATAGGCTGGCCAAGTCTGCACACTTCATTCCAGTATGTGCTACCTATCTACGGAGAAATTAGCAGAGATGTTCATCTGGGAGATTGTATGGTTGCATGGGGTCTCAGTTTCCATTGTCTCAGATAGGGGTACCATGTTTACTTCCATGTTCTTGAGGACTTGTCATCAGGAGTTGGCATACAGGTGTAGTTGAGCACGGCATTTCATGCTCAGACGGACGGGCTGTCTGAGCGTACTATCCAGATATTGGTGAACATGTTCCGTGCCTGTGTTATTGATTTTGGAGGTTCTTGGGCTGAGTTCTTACCACTTACGGAGTTTGCTTATAATAACATCTATCAATCCAGCATCCAAATGGCGTCGTATGAGGCCTTATCTGGGAGACAATATAGATCTCCGGTTGGTTGGTTTGAGCCCGGTGAGGATAGATTATTGCGTCCAGGAGAGGCTTCGTACAACTCAGTCGCGTCAGAAGAGCTATGCGGACTGAAAAGTTCGAGATGTATCTTATGCTATGGGTGAGAAGGTCCTGTTGAAGGTTTCGCCTATGAAGGGCATTATGAGGTTTGGAAAGAAAGAGAAGCTGAGACCAAGGCTCATTAGACCTTTTGAGATACTTAGGAGGATTGGGGAGGTAGTCTATATGCTTGCTTTTCCATCTAGCTTTTCGGTAGTTCATCTGGTGTTTCATGTTTCTATGCTCTGGAAGTACGTTGGGGACCCGTATCAAGTGTTAGACTTCAGCACGATCCAGTTGGATGAAAACTTGACCTATGATGTGGAGCCGGTGGCTATTTTGGGTCGTCAGGTTCAAAAGTTGAGATAGAAGGACATAGTTTCGGTGTAGGTGCAGTGGAAAGGTAGGCCCGTGGAGGAGGCCACTTGGGCGACCGAGCAGGAGAGCGGAGCAGATATCCTCAATTGTTTAATACTCCAGGTATGTTTCTTGACCCGCTCGAGGACAAGCATTTGTTTAAGTTGGGGATGATGTAACGACCCGACCCGTCATCACGTGATTTACCGCCCCGTTCTCCCTGTTTTATGTTTCATTATGTGTGTTCGGAAAATTTGAAGTAATTCGGATGTAGTCCGGTTAGAGATGAGACAATTAGTGTCTTTATGAGAAGGTCAATTTGGAAAAGTCAATCAAATGTTGACTTATAAGTTAGAGGGCTTGGGTTGTATTTTCGATGATTCAACTAGTTTCGGGTGATGATATATGACTTAGGAGCGCAATCGGAATTGAATTTGGAGGTCCGACATAGATTTAGGCTTGAATTAACTAAGTTTGAATTTTGGCTAATTCCGGTTGATAGGTGAGATTTTGATCCAATGGTCGAGATGGAATTTCGAGAGTTGCAGTGCGTCGTTGGGTGATTTTGGATATGCGTGTAAATTTTCAGGTCATTCGGGCATCGTTTGGTCGGGTTCTAGATCAAATACAAGTTTCGAAAGTTTAGTTTGATTTAGGCTTGAATCTGTGGTAAATTGATGATTCTTGTGTTGTTGTGCGTTTTTATGATTGGAACATGTTTGCGTGATGTTTTAGAATGAGTTGGCACGCTTGGTTGAGGTCCCGGGGGCCTCAGGGTGTTTTCGGGTGGTCGGTCAGAAGGTTTTTGGCTTTGGGGAGTTGTAGAAATGCAGCAGAAAATGTTGCAGAGGAATTGCTCTATGCGATCGCATAGAAGGCTGGAAGAGGAGCACTGTTTTGTGCTATGTGCTTGCACCAAGGCCCATACGATCGCATAGGTCTGGGAACCTTGAGCTATGCGTTCGCAAGAGGGAGTGCGATCGTGTAGTGTAACTGGGCATGGGGCCCCTTGGCGGAGGATTGTGCTATGCGATCGTATGTTGCATAAGAGGAATTTTAAGGGGTCTGATTTTGGCCTATGCAATTGCAATATTGTGTATGCGATCGCAATGATGCGTATGCGATCTCATAGAGGAAATACATGGGCGGACAAAATATATTAAGGGTTATTTCACCTGCGACCTATTCATAATTTCCACAATTTTTACTCCACCAAGAGAGTTATTTGCGAGTTTTGAAGCATGTTTTCAACGGGTATTGATTGGAGGTAAGTCTCTTGACCCAAAAACACCATTTTAATGTAGAATCAACCCTTAAACCCGTGAAAATAGGTTGAAATTGTGAAGAGCTAGGGCTTGGTTTTTGAAAACGAATTTTGGGGATTTGAAAGTTGATTTGAACTCCGTTTTGGCAAAATTTATATGCACGGCCTCGTGGCGAGACGAGGAATACATTGATATGATTTTTGGAATTTTTCGAGAAGTGGGTCCGGGGCTCGGATTTTACCAACTTCGTGAATTTAGTACTTTTCGAGTATTTTTTATTGGGTTATAATTATTTAACCCATATTTATGTATTCATTTTGATTTTGACTAGATTCGACGCGCGAGGAGGCCGATAAAAGAGGAAAAGGACATTGCGGACTAGCCTACGGACGGTTAGAGGTGAGTAGTCTGTATAGATAATGGCCTGAGGGTTTGAAACCCCGGTTTATAAAGGTGAGTAGTCTGTATAGATAATGGCCTGAGGGTTTGAAACCCCGGTTTATCACATTGTGACGCTATGTTAGGGCGTGACTCGCACCCTATGGCAGGTGTGAGATCGTATATGATTGGAGATTGTGACTTGGTCCATCCTGAGTACTAACTATAATATATTGGCAAGTGATACGCATATTATATTGTTGGAAATTTGGCTTATTGCCATATTTGGGGCCTTGTGTCAATTTGTAGCATCCGTCTAGGATGAATATCATTATGATAGCATGATTTGTATAATCATTAATCTCAGTCATGTGTCTAACCACTGTTATGAAATGCTAAGTCACTTTTCTGAAATGAAATAATTAAATTATGTTCTTCTTAACAATTGGAAACTGTAAAATAAATTGAATTTGTTATGTGACTCATATGCATACTGTGGACTGAGTATGGATCGGGTTGCACGCCGCAGTAGTGATATGATGATATTGTTCTTGGATTGTAGGAGCCTCTCCGGAGTCTGTACGCACCCCCAGTGAGCCCGTCGACGTTAAACGGATTGGGTTGTACGCCGCAGCGGGTTCATGTGCATTGCATTGCATTTTTTCATTATACTTGACTGATATACTTGATATTGCTTTGATGTTGGTTCATAGTTAAGGTGTCAGACTGTTAGTTTTAGCTTTACTTTGTGGCATTTCGTGGATTTCTATCTTCAGACATTTTATATGTTTATTACTCACTGAGTCGGTAGTACTCACCCCTACTCCCTGCACCTTGTGTGCAGATTCAAGTGCACCGGAGGCTTAGCTGAGCAGTCGTTGTCTCCAGAGATTTTTCAGAGTTGTTGAGGTAGCTTCTTGACGTTCGCAGGACCTAGCTACTCTTCCTATTTCAGTTTTACTTCTATACATTTCCAGACTTATGTATATTCGTTCAGATATTATTATCGAGTTTGTGTTAGAGGCTCTAGACTCGTGATCTCAGATCTTGTAGGAGTGTTTATTCAGATTTTGTATGTCTCCATATTACTTTATAATAAATATTGGATTATTATTCTAAAAATATTACCATTTTTCTAAATTGTCGGTTTTGAGATCTATTGTTAAATTGAGAGCGGTTGTTGGTCAGGCTTCTAGCTTTAGGGTTGGGTTTGGGTCGTGAAACTAGTTAAATGAGGTAGGAACTAGTCAATATAAGCTCACAAGATCGTATTCTAGCTATTTAAGCAGTTTTCCAATCCTTAACACAAGTTTCCTAATATCTGACCCCAGGCCCACGTGCCCGGATTCCAAATATTTCCGAAGGAAGTTGTTCTCTATAACCTAAGGATCAATAATATATTATTTCTAATCCATTTTATGTCAAAATTCATGGTTATATCTAACTTTTTTCAAAACCCTAGGTTTTGCTCTAACTCCATAATTTTACCTTAATCCTAGTGTTTAATCTACCTAAGGAACAACTATTAAACTATGAATAGGTGGGATAAACTTACCTCAGGATGCTAGGTGGAAGCATTCTCTCAAAAGCTCCCAAAATGGCCCAACGGATGAGTGAAAAATGGCAAAAATGACTTAGAACACATATTAAATGAAGCTCACTTCTTCTCTGGTTTCTACATATGCGGTCACGCTTTTGCGAGAAATAGACTGAATCTGCGGAATTGGCCAAGTGGGCTGGGACCACTTCTGCAGCTTGGGAGCCGCTTCTGCGGCTTTTGTCCTGGCCTGCCTTGGCCGCATCTATGAGAGGGCGACCACTTCTGTTGTCTCCCACCTGCGGCTACCAACAACATGTGCGATTATGACAGATACCATATGCTTCAGCTCTTTTCAACTTTCCAACTTCTCTCGAGCCTCGTCCGATTTACGCTCGGAGTTCCTGGGCCCCACCCGAACATACTAACAAGTATGAAATCATGAAATGGACCCGCTCAAACCTTCAGTACACCCGAAACAATGCTAAATCTATGAATCACCCCCTAATACGCATTGAATCAAACTTATGAACTTCAAGTTCTTAAATTCACTTCTAACGTGCCGAAACGTACTTATACTATTTGGTTTGACACCATATTTGCCGGGCAAGTCTTAAGTGTTATATTGGACCTGCACTGGGCTCTAGAACCAACGTACAAGCCTGATACCAACGTGACCAATCATTAATTACTTTCTTTAAATCCTTAAAACTTCAATTTATAATTTCTAATAAAAATTCATTACTCGGGCTAGGGACCTCGGAACTCGATTCCGGGCATACGCCCAGGTCCCATATTTTCCTACGTACCCTCCGGGACCGTCAAAACACGAATATGGGTATGTTTGCTAAAAATACTGACCAAAGTCAAATTTAGCCTTTTAAGAAAATCTTAAGAAATCAAATGAGAATATGTCAACCCAAACTCTTCCAAATCCCGAACCAACCATTCCCGGATGCTGTAATTAGTTAAAGCAAGCGCGTGAAGTTTTATTTAAAGAAATGGGGCTCTAAAAAGCAAAACGACCAGTCTGGTTGTTAGATTCACTTTATGCTTGGGGAATTCCAACTATTGTGATTATTTCTGTCTTAGTCACAATGTGATCGGCACAAGTTCGATACTAACTTGATCGAATAGGCCCAATCCACACGGTGCCACTCGCTTCATGTGTCCCAACACTCATGTATCATACCTTAGCATGGTTAAGTAAATTCTCATCAATGAGACCCTCGACTCATGTGCTCCCTACTTTGGCACAAGCAGTTTCAGGAAGTCATCCCCTTGGTTAGGACCCTCGACTTGGACGATGACCCCTTCTCATAGTAGAGGATACTCCCAAAAATATTTTCTTTCTAAAATTTCTTCTTATGACTTTTCAAGTCTAAATCTTGTTTGAAAGTGATTTATCAATATTTATAATAATATTCTTCAGTGTATACCTATCATAAGCATGAAATAAAATTACTCCATGTATTTTTAAAAATTCTATCTAACTCTTGAAACTTTAACACGCAAGATCATATAATAAAGCATTAAAATATGAAAAATAGACGCTTATCCTTCTCGAGTAAAATATATAAGCTATAACTAGAATATACTTAGTCAACATATACTCACTCGTCTAATTAAGCGTACGTTGACTCTTTAAAGTATTTTATCAAATATTTTGTAGGCATGTTTTTGTGAGTATAACCATTTTAGTAAATGGTTATATCTACTCACGTCAAAACTTTCCGAGCCAATCCATAAACTTCAGTCCAATTTATACCTGTCAAATAATCGATTCTATAACAACTAGTGCATTTTAATTAATTTTAAAGTTTCACACCAAAATATTGAATTTACTGTTGAAACAGAGGAAGAAGGAAATTAACTATCCAATTCTTATAGTGTAGGATAATTGAGAATAGGAAATTGTATATACATGAGTTTAAGAACTAGTGATTTGTAAAGAAACATAGAATTTTTCGTTGCCTGCGTGAGTAGTTCAGTGGAACTTGCTTCTCTTTCTTGTCCCTACAAGTGTTTTGCTTTCATTGGAATTATCCTAATTGTACATTTAATTATTTATAAATAGAGAAGTAACTCGAAAATCAATCACAAGATTTTAAATTCATAATATAAGTATAATTTTTATGCACTCAAGACAAAATTAAAAATATTAAATTTTATATTTAGCGTGTTTTAAAATTTTTAAAAATTTGAGGAATGTTAATCCATGTGTTTTGTAACAATTATAATTTAAATTTTAACGCTCTTTATTTTTATAATACCCAATTTAATTCTCCTTCTTGTAACATGTATTAATTCTGGGCAATTGCTTTGTGCAAATTCCAAACTTTCAGTCATTAATGCGCGTGTTTGAAGGTGCTGTCGAATCTTGGGGAGCATTTACACCCAATTGGGTTGAAATCGCTTTCAAAATAAAGATTTGCCACGATATAGTATTTTTCGATAAGTTATTCTTCTTTCCATCTTATTCCTTGTCAATATTATTTATTATTCTTCTTCCATTTCTGAGACATGATTCAAGAAGGTGAACTCACAAATATAATAGAAATTAAATAATAAATAAATTAAAATTAATTTGTGATGTTTAATTATTATTAATATTGAAGATAATTTAGTTGGTTACAATGAATGTTCGTAATAGTGGAGGTAAAAGGTAGAAGAGAACAATGATTTTGATAAAGTTGAAGCCATACAAAAAATAATATAAGATAGTTGCAAGTGCAACCACATATTACAAATCAGAATCAACAAAAACAACGAAGTACGTCATTTTTATGTTTAATTATCAAAATATTTTTGTCAAACAAAAATGTCTACCAAAAGAGAAAAATAATTTCTCTTACTTTTAAGCGGATATCATTTATAATTATAATTATCTTAATTCTTATGTTTATGTCGCTGCTCCAACTAACATTTATGCATTACTATCAGGTTATTTTAATCTAATCACTAATTCAACTAATATTTACACATTATTATCAAGTTATTTTAATCTATTCACTAATTCGTTCGCTAACATTATTACTAATCTTTAACAATTCTATTTAAAAATGATTCTCACTCCGCAATCAAATGTCAAAAGAATTTCTTAAAAAAAGTTCACGTAAAATTTTTCTATAAAAGTTCTCGGAATCTAAAATTTGGGGCGCATAATTGAATTGAAAATTAAAATTAACAATAATTGTTGTGGGAAAAATAGAATTTTTCCATCCATAATTAGTGATTTCAGGTTGAAGTCTTGAAAATAAAAAAAATGAAGTATTTCTTCTTGAATGAGCCTTACGCAGTGGGAACCTGAATTAACTTAGGCCTCAATACTAAACACTAGTGAGAATTAAAAAAAGAAAATTGCCCTCTGTAGTCCCTCAAAATTTTAATATCCCATATTTTATTCTACTTATAAAAAAATGGCCTTCGGCCCAAAACTATTGCACATACTAGCCAAAAGGAATAAGTATGACAATATAAGCGCTTATAGCTTAGCGGATAGAGTGATGGTTTTCTAAGCCAAAGGTTGTAGGTTTGACCCTTGCCTGGCGCGATAGAGCAATTCGTTTTTGTAATGTATAAATACGGTATCCTAAGTTTGACAGTGTATATTGAGCTTATCTCGAGTGTACTTGTGTATATATTTGTGTACCCCAAATGTATTTTGTATCGTGAATGTATAATCTATCTGAAAAATGTATCAATATTACATATAATATGTATTTTCTAATATGTAAACATAGTGTATCTAAATTATATACAATTGTGTATGTATAATGTGTGCGCACTGTGTATTTGAAGTGTATCGTGTATTTTTATATAATGACAGCCTTTTTTGTATATATTTTATATAGTTACAGCTATTTTATATATATTGTGTATAGTGACAATCTATTTTATATATTTTTTGTATAGTGACAGTCTATTTGTATATTTTTTGTATAGTGACGGTCTAATTATATATATTTTTTGTATAGTGATAATCTATTTAATATATTTTTTGTATAGTGACAGTCTATTTTGTATATATTAAATAGAATTAGGTTTATGTGAAGAGATAATAAGATTAACATAATCAATTTTATTATTAATTAATATCAAAAAGATGAATTTCTTAATATGTGTGAAAACAACTAAAAAAAATCACTTATTTATCATATAAAATACTTGACCAACATGTTGAATGTACTCCATTGGTTATATCTAGAAAAAAGTCAAAGTGGAGTAGGAAATTTTTTGACTCCTAACCTCTCAACATCATTATCATAAAATAAAGGGATTTTTACATATACATACCATATAGCAAATCTTATTACCACCCATGTTTAAGGTTTGTGTTTATTACATTTAAGCATACCAACTTTCAATTTATGTACCATAATTCTATTTAAGTCTTTAATTATCAACTTATTAATTATAGGCATGATTTGTGGAACCGTGTATCTTCTCAGATTTTATTCTACACGCTTCTTCTATATCTGTCAAACAAAACATACGATTTTCTCCCCTGTTTTTATTACCCTTCCCCCCACGTTTTTTATCAAAACCGATTTCTCTCTCTTTGCTTGAAGATCATCCGTCATTATCGAAACTTCCACACTTTCAGTTCGAGAATTTCTTCTCAATCCACCATAGTTTCAGTCCCTAAAATTGTATCCAAGTCAGAAACCCTATCCCCCCACGTGTTTTATCAAAACCGATTTCTCTCTCTCTGGTTGAAGTTCATCCGCCATTATCGAAACTTCCACACTTTCAGTTCGAGAATTTCTTCTCAATCCACCACAGTTTCAGTCCCTAAAATTGTATCCAAGTCAGAAATGGTGAAAAAAGCTAATGCTCCAAAAAACAAAAATCACCCGATATTCCATCTTTTGATTTGGGTGTTTTAACACCGAAATCACCACCAAAAAACCAACAATTTGTCCATGCAAGTGGAAAAAATAGAGTTCATGCAACTCCAAGACAAATCCGTGCTGAAATGCGAAGCAAGCATTTGCACGATGTTGATGCTACCGGTGTAGAAACAGAAGTCGACAAACAACGTAAGCGAAAGGGGAAAAACTTGATGGTAGATGATGATGATTTTGTAGAATATTCACCCAAACTTCAAACTGCGAAAAAACAAAAGGTGTCTCCTTTCCCCTCAAAACAAAAAAAAGAAGAAACCCTCTAAAAAATCTACAAAATTGGTTCCGCAAAAAATTTCATTGAAGGTAAACATTTTTTATTTCTCCTCACTGTTTTGTAGTTTAATTTTTTTTACCAAAAAATAGTATGCAAGTGTTTTTTTGGTGTTTGATTTTTTTTTGGCAAAAAGTACTATTGACTCAATTTTGTAGATTATTTGACGTAATTTTGTAGTGTTATTTCGAACTGTGATAAAAAGACAGTGTATAAATGTAGTTACATTGTCGTTGATTGAAGTTTGCTGAGTAAATTGTAGCTATGCTTTTTGTATTGCAACTTGTATAGCAGATACATTTGTATTGCAAATCGGCAAAAAGTACTATTGACTCAATTTTGTAGATTATTTGTCGCATTTTTGTAGTGTTATTTGAAACTGTGATAAAAAGAGTGTATAAATGTAGTTACATTGTAGTTGATTTAAAGTCTGCAAAGTAAACTGTAGCTATGCTTTTTGTGTTGCAACTTGTATAGCAGATACATTTAACTTCATGCTCAATAAATTTATAGTTACAGTGTACTTGATTTGTAGTCTGCAATTTTGTAGTGTTATTTGGAACCGTGATAAGAATGTATTTACAGTGTAGTTGGTTTGTAGTCTGCAGGGTAAATTGTTGCTATGCTTTTTGTAAAATAACTTGTAGTTAGAATGTAGTTTAATGTAGTCTGTCGCAATATAGTTGATCTGTGGTCTGCAATTTTATAGTGTTATTTGGAACTGTGATTAAAAGACAGGGTATATATGTAGTTACAGTGTAGTTGATTTGTAGTTTGTAAAGTAAATTGTAGTTATGCTTTTTGTAAAATAACTTCTAGTTAGAATGTAGTTTAAATGTAGTCTGCTGAATAAAATTGTAGGTATGATATGTTACATTATATCTTGTAATGCTGAAATGTATCGTCATTCTAACCACAATTAATATACTTTTTTTTTTGCAGAATGGACCTTACTGTGCTCAACAAAATGTTGATTATGGTGTGATCCGATTCCACAGCTTGTGTGATCCTACAATACCTAGCCAGATAAAGGCTTTACTATCCCCAAACCAATTACGTGTTTTCAAGAAAACGTGTTTTGGTTATTTATTAGATCTTCCCCCAATCTGTATGCAGAACCAGTCCATTCATCTTCTAATGAAGTATGAGTTATCAAAGTCTACTGACAACTACTTTTTTGTTCTTTTAAATGGTCAAAAATTGATTTTTTCTTTGAGAGATTTTTGTTTGATTACTGTTTTTAATTGTGTCACTAGTTTCTCAGACTATGGTTACAATTTGAACTATGTTAGCCATTTAATGACTAAATATTTCCCTAACAAAGCTCGGGTTGAGAAATGACTTTTGAAAAATGTAGTGACTAAGAAATCATGGACAAATGATTTGGATGATGTACAGTTGTGTATCCTTTATATGTTGGAATTCTTTGTTTGTCCTTCTGATAAGGACAATGTTACTTTGATAGACAAGTTTACGTTCTTTCTTATCGAGAGTGGTAATTTTGAGTCGTACCCATGGGGTACAAAATCCTTCAAGCATTTTGTTGAATCTGTCAGACATCGTCTCAATCCCAACGTCCATTCTTATCTTATACGTGGATGCTCACTAGCCTTACAAATGTGGCTATACGAGTGTTGCTCTTCTGTCAGCACCGAGCTTGCTACACGGTGCTCTGACTCAATTCCTCGTATTTAAGATGGTCATCTACAAAGGGACAGATTTGGTTAACTGTCCTTGAAGACAAAATCATCAAGCCTGAGTGGCTCAAGGTTTTTTTTTCAACCTTTGTATAATTCTTCAATTACTGTTATAGTAACTACATTACATCTACAATTTTCTTTTCAATTGAATTAATTGTCATTTCCATTATTCAGTTCTCAAACATGGTTGAATCTGGGGAAGAGATTGGAGTGCTTAATCTCCCAGAAAAAATTAAATATGAAGATGAAGAGGTTGGTCAACCATCAAAAGTCCCAACTGCTGCTTCTCCGACAGTTGAACCTGAAGAGGCTAATTCTCCAAATGACATGGAATCTGTCAGTAGCCAGATCAGGAAGTTGGAAAAGAAGCTTGAGCAGGTATTGTGAGAAAATACAGTTTTGTAGTCATTATTTAATACCACTAGAATTCATTCCTGCTACTTTGTAGTTTCTTTTTATTTAAGTGTAACTAATAGAATATTCTTACCAACTAATAGACATAATTAATTTTTAGGTTAATGGAAAGTTAGATCAGTTAAAGAAGGATGTTTTTGATGAACTCTCAAGCCTTCGAGAGTTCATAGATGAATATTTGAAAAGTGTAATGAATGCTGTCAACAGGAGGAATAAATTTGATGAGTCAAAGGTAAGAATTTACATATAATTTATGCTAATACTATATAATAGTTATGACAAAAAAGCATTCTCAAACATTCCTCAAAAAATGTAGTTTGCTGCTAGTTCAACAAAATATAACGAACAAAATCAAGCAGACAAAAACAATCATTTTCAGTTCAATGTTGGTGCTCAACTCCGTGCAAGCACCAGTAAAACAGGTATCTACATAATTCCTACATACATATATACAAACTTCAAAAATTGCTAATAAATAATTAACTTTCTTTTTCAGCTACCACTTCTCCTCAACATGTTGAACCACAAGTTGACTTGTATGTTGACTTCCAACAAGCAGTTGAGGTAGCAAAAGAAGGTATTGTTTAATAATGTAGTTTTTAATAGAAAATAGTTGATTATACACTGGTATAATGCTATTAAGTATTGCAATTTTTTTGTAGCAGATGTTGAAGACAACATCCACGGTCACCAATTCATGGTGTAACTGTGACTGAAGTTGTCCATGAATGCCTTGAAAAAAAGAGGAGACTGGAGTTATGCGTGAAGGAATTGAAAATAAAGGTGTGACATTGGATGATTTTGAACTTCCGGAAAACCTATCACAGATGGTCATGTATGGTGAGCCCATACAAGTTGATTAAACCCTCGTTCATCAAGGAAGAACAATGTTACTCGGAAAACATGCACGATCACCATTCACTCCACTCTATAGTACTGAAGGCAGCACCTCGGTTGGGCCAAATTTTTTTTACCTAAAGCACCCATTCACAAGTCTCATTGGTGAAGATGTTGATCCTGAATTAATAGATAGGTTCACAACCTGGTTATACCATCGCACTGACAAAGCATCTAGGAGGTATGGTGCTTAAATGTGCATTGTCTGTATGCACTTGTTTTCTATATCTTTCAATCTTTTTAGACTTTAAAGTTGTAAATGTTTTTGAATTTTTTTTATTTGTTTAATTCTATTATTATTACAGGAGGAAAGACTTCTATTCAAAGAAGGATAACCATCTCAATCCTTGGTTGGACTTGGGTTGTGAAAAAATTGATAAGAAGGACTGGTTCTACGCCCTTGCTCACCCCGGACAAGTAACCAATAGTACAGTAAGTATATAGTTTATAATTGCAGTTTTGTCTTTATCTATTATGCATAAATGTAGTTATATTGTACACATAAATTGTAGATATAGTTCTAGTTTTCTATATCTTTCATGCTAAATTCAATCAAATTACATTTTGTGATGCACTTATATATCTGTAGTTATGGCGTTGTTATAATCAAGCAAGCTGATTTGTCTAATTGTAGTTAATATGTAGTTATTTTGTAGATGTTATTTGTCTACACTACAACTTATTGTAAATTGCACTTTTACTTTTTCAGCACATTGATGTTATAATGTACTATCTGAGAAAAAAGGGGAAATATGGCCCAAACATCAAAAGTAGGTTTACAACAACCGATTGCTTGTTCAAGACAAAAATTGAAAGAATCTACGAGAAGTTCACTACTGCTCCAATGGATCAAAGGAATTCTGTTGTTAAAGCCGAGGATTATAATATATTATGGGCTATAGAATTCTTGCTAATGTAGCATGAGATCTTGTGGACTATGTGATAATGCCTGTTAACCTTGTAGAGAACTTTCATTGGTTGTTCTAGTGTTTGACATAAAGGACCGGCAACTTTATGTTTATGATTCATTGGTGAGGGCAAAGCGTAATCAAACTGTTCAAACCTTGGTTGACAAATTTTCAGTCATTATTCCTCTTTATTTGTCATGCACTGGTTTCTATTGTAAACGCAAAGACATTGACTTCAAGACTACAAAGTCATACATAGAGAAACCAGTTACAGACCCTCTCGACATACAATGGATGGTTGCTGAGATTCCACAACAAAAGGGAGGCTCACTGTAAAAAAACTAATCTCCCTTTCTATATGTTTAATTTTTTTTTTATCGTTTGGTATATAATGAAAAATTCACATATTCTGCAGGGATTGTGGTGTATTTGTGGCTGCTTTTGTGGAGTATATTAGCAATGGTGATTTGTCTATCCCAAGGAAGATCTTACTGATATGACAAACACCGTAGATGCTATGGAGCTCTATTGTGGGACTACGCCACAAAGAAGCTAACAGATGGTTCAATCAGTGAGTGAGGTTACTGGCAGACTTGCAAGGAGGAAGGGTGCACCGGCAAAGAATGAGAGGACTAAAGTTCAACGAAAGAAGAAGTAGACTATATTGTTCATATTTGGTAGTTGAATTGGAAAACAATGTAATCATTAAGTCATTTTGGTTGTAATCAACAATTTTTCTAGAATACATTATACTCGAGTATTCGAGCTATCTAATAGCATATTTGCCGTAACAGCTTTGTCTAATACTCGAGTATTCCAGCTATCTAATATGTAATAGCATATACAATTTTTCTTGAATATATTAATGTTTGAGTTACTTTTATATAATACCTTCAGTTGCCATTTAATATGTTTATATAACTGTCAGTTCTCACGGCAACAAGATGAAATGTATAATTGTCTCAGATAAATAATTTTTCCATCACTCATCAACAATTTTGTGGGAATAAATTATTTATCTACAATGACTACAATTTAACTACAATTGTATATAACTACAAAACTGCACTACATATAACTACAATTGCATATAACTACAAATTGGAACGACAATGCTACAAACTACTGTTGCAGTACATTTGCGCTGTATGAATGTTTCGTCCATTCGGCAGTTGTTGTGTTTTCGACTAAAACTTCTTATCTTGAACAATGAAGAATCATGAATTGACCCTGCCTAGAAATGCCATTTGCAGTTTTCAGCTACACATACAAGCCAGTAGATACAAAAAAAATACATTATTCAGACATATTTATTAAACACTACAATTAACTACAACTGACTACAATTAAATTACAATTGCATATAACTACAAACTTGAACTACATATAACTAAAATTCCATATAACTACATTTGCATATAACTATATTGAAATACAATTTAACTACAAATTCCCATTAGGTGATTCCGAGTACTACATTTAGAACACACTTACAGTACATTATAACTACAATCTACCAACAGTATACATTATAAAGAATTGATGCTTGATGGAATGCATAAAAATGTAAATAGTGCCAACACTCAAATATATGATTATACTTCTTTATTATCGTCAAAACGTAGAACAGTTACACAATAAATTCCGATAATTTGGGATCACTAACATGTATTTTCAATAACTATTCTAGCTACATTATATTCATTTCTTTTTCGGCACATTCTTGCAAGTTCTTTTGTTATGCCCTTCACCTCCACAATTGCCACATGACACCTTGTACTTCTTTGAGTTTATTTCATCAAATGTTTTATATCTTTCTTTGTGAGGTCTACCTGGCTGCCTTTTATCTCCCGCCGGTGGCTTTACTACATCATCCAAAATATGTTGTGTAACATCCTATTTGGCTTCATCAGGAAGAGGATTAACCGGCATTTCATAGGTAAGAAGGAGGCTCTTCGTTGTGTAATACGGAGAGCAATAGTTGTCAGGCCTTTCATTCCTATGCCTTAATGCTGCCAAAGCATGGGCACATGGAAGTTCATCAAGTTGGAATTGTCCACAGCTATATTTCTTGTTTTCTAAACATACAATGTACCGCTTCACACTATCTAACACAGTATGTATATCTGTTGAAGCCCTCACCTACAATTCAAGACCAAAAAGAAAATAATAATACATCAATCAGTTAACTATGTTAGCAACAATCAGTTAACTACAAATCAGCTACAAACAAACTATATATAAACTATAACTACATTTACCCACAATTTGACGACATTTTAACTACAAACTGGAAACACTGCAGCAGCTACCACTATTTTTGTTTTTTCTCCTGCACCAAACAAGAATATATTACCTTTAGTTTATGGGATAATGTATTGTTATCTTCCAATTCTTTGTTGAATTTGTGACCAAGTAATGTGAAAGTACCCTTTGCCTTCAATAATATTTCTTTTGTCCAACGTTCTAGAATAGTCCTCATATACTCAAATAGATCAAATATTGGCAGCCCTCTTGCCTCTTTTGTTACAGCGTTCAACAACTATGCAATGTTTGACGTCATAGTAAAAGTTCTATTCACCGTTGCATGTACTCTTAACCATCTATGATAGCCAATATCATATAGGTAAGACGATACACGTGGGTCTACCTCTTCAATCTTCATCATCCTTTCATTGAATTCATCCAGAGTATATGACCATGCTGTAACAAAGTACAATTCATGTAATTGTAGATGTGCCTTCTTGAATTTTGACCTTATATTTGTCCATATATGCCACATGCAAAAGTAGTGTGCCATGCCCGGATAGATAACTGATGTTGCCTTCGATATACTCTCATGCCTATCTGAGACAACACACATTGAAGGTCTTTCACCATATGCCTCCTTGAATTGTTCAAAGAACCACTTCCAAGACGCGTCGTTTTCAGAATTAACAACAGCATATGCCAAGGGCAAAATAGAACCTACTATTTGTAGTCATAAAATAAGATTAACTATTAAATACAACTTTATATTGAGAATTTAGGCAATTTAACTACATTGATTTATATAAATACTACCTAACTACGATATACATTATTAAAACTGTCTACAAAATAACTACAAAATTATTGCATCTAGTATCTGCTGCATCCATGGTGCTTGCTGTCAGCATAATACCCCTATATGCTGATTTTAAGAATGTCCCATCAACCACTACTACCAGCCTACAATGTTGCCAACCATTTATTGATGTACAAAGAGCAACAAATGCATACAAGAAGCAATCATCTGCTGCCTTCTTCAATTTAACAACAGAACCGGGATAATTCTTCTCAAGAATATAAAAATATTTTGGTAATCTGTAGTACGAGTCACACGGATTCCCTCTCAAAAACTGTAATGCTTTTTTCATTGCTCTCCATGCTTGCATGTAGCTTAGGTTCACTCCATGTTCAGATAACGTGTCAGTTTGTATGTCCTTTGGCGTGTAAACAGTCTTAGGATCACAATACTTTGGAACGACAATGCTACCAACTACTGTTGCAGTACATTTGCGCTGTATGAATGTTTCGTCCATTCGGCAGCATGTGTGTTGTCGGCTAAAACTTCTTATCTTAAACAATGAAGAATCATAAATTGACGTTGCCTTGAAATGCCATTTGCAGTTCTCAGCTACACATACAAGCCAGTAGCTAAAAAAAGCCAATTTTCAGACATATTTATTAGACACTACAATTAACTACAAACTGACTATAATTAACTACAAAATGACTACAATTTAACTACAATTTGTATAAATAAACCTAGCTTCAATAATACAGTAATTTTCAAATCCATAACTAACTACATACCTTCTATTACTTGATCGTTTCACTCTGAACTGGAACTTGTGCATAACTGCATAATTCTTCATTGCAGCAACTATTGTCTTCTTGTCCTAGTACACTTGTCCTTCTTCAATACATGTTTGCGTAGATTCAATTATTATTTCACTTTGATATTCCTCAATAGCTGGTGAGGATGGAATTTCTATTAACCTTAGTGATCCTGAAGAACCTGCAGACAATAGATTCACAAATGTAGTAACTATGTAGGTAAATTTGAAAGCAACATCGTTGTGTCATTTCCAGTACTATATCATCATTGTAGTTTCATTGTAGATAAATGTCATTAAATTGTAGTTGATTTGAGAACACAAAAACTCTCAGCATTGTCGAATCAAACATACCTGTACTGATGCATTAATTGGTGATTGCCAATTCCATATTGAAATCTCTTACGCTAATACATAAGGGATACAAACATAAGTTTTTATTCTCTTTTTTCGTTTCCATATATACACGAACACCCATATCATTCCTAATCTGCAATGGAGGACAATTATCATTCACAATGTATTTTATTTCTACAATATCCGATGTAAATCGATAATTGTTCTGCAATTGTAGATTGGAGAATTTCGTAGCTTGCATTATCATCTACCAAAATGGCATCAACTTCAAAATCTCGGAATCTGCCATAGTTATCCCAATAACCATTAGATTTCAGCAATATTGGTATTTTTGACATAATCTTGTGTAGTTGATAGAAAAACTAACGAAGAACAGATTTAAATTTGGCTCAGATTGTAGAATTTCGGTACTGATGTAGAAGAACTGTATTAAAAATTTGGAAGAACTACAATTTGATTGAGTATCACGCTGTAAATTGTGATTTTCGGTATTGATGTAGAAGAATGATAGAATTTCGATACTGATGGCTAGGTATAAGGGATTCACGCTAGGTTTAGATTTTTTTACGTTTTAAAAAGATCATTTAATTGCGACAGAATCAAATAATGATTTGGTAGCTTAAAATCTGGCGCTATTTTAGGCTATAAATTCAGCCAGATATGGTTTGGTACAGTTTTGGTAAAGAAAATATGGTATATGCGGGTAATAACCAAACAATGTACAATTTTGATAATAAGGTTTGCTATATGGCATATTTAGGTAAAAATCCCTTTTAAAAATAAATGAATTATTGGGCCTGATGTTAAACCCATAACAGTTACTATGAGACATTATAGCCCATTAGGGATTAGAGCTGGACTATAAAGCGCTAGATGAAAACCCTAGTCTATGATCATATTCCACCTTCCCGTTCCCTTCAGCAAATCGCCGACGAATCGCGGACGACAGCGGCGGTAACCGGAAAACATGGTCCACGTCGCCTTTTATCGTAACTGTAAGTCTTCAAATTTGTGTTCTTTCTCTTTATCCGCTTGCCGTGTGATTTATTTATTTATATAATATCTGATGTCTGAATAATCATGATTGTTTGTGTTTGTCCTGTTGATTTCTCTGTCTTTTAATAATTAGTAGGAATTTAAGCAGTTTGTAGTGTTCATTTTGACGGTGTTGATAAAGTCGACCAGTTATAAGGTAGGAAGCTAAAGAATCTAATAAGCGATACAAATTGGTAGTTGGTAGTTGTTATTTTTATTAGGCGCAGTGTTCTTCAGAGATTTGTATGTCAGTAGAAGGATGTAAGGGATTTCGAGAATCTATAGTTTTAATATTTGAATGAAACATGCCCAAATTGAGCAGAAAGATATAGAAGATTCAAAATAGCTGACCCAGCTCGTTTTAGGGTTTATGACTGTTTTTATATGATCATATACTTGGTAATATGGACACATAATGTCAGAAGAGTTGATGTTATAATGCTTTATGCCATTGTATTTGAACTTCATTTCTGCATGTCAGCTGATAACAATTGGGATATTTTAGAGATTTTATGTCCTTGGAGGAGGAATGTAAAGAATTTAGAGTAGTTTTAGGTAACTGCCTAATTTGTCTCTAAGGAAATATCATTTTTTTGGAATGAAACATGACCAAAGGATCTAATAGGCTACCCCAGCTCATTTTCTGGTCGATGCATGTTTTTGTATGATCAAGCTCTTGCAGTCTGGCCTTTCCCCGGACCTTGTGCATAGCGGGAGCGGGAGCTTAGTGCACTGTTTTTTTTTTTTAAATTCTTGGTAGTATGGATTGGATTGCATTCTGTTAGAAGAGTTGGGTTTTTATTTTGACAATCCACTATTAATTTTGTATGAAATTGTAGTGTATTGACAGCTGACAAAAGAACTTAATTTGAAAAAAAGTCGGTGACATGCATTAATACCTTTTTAAAGATCTTCAAGATGCATACCATTGTTTCTATCTGTGTGTTATCTTAATAGTTTTAGCATATATTTATTTTTATAATTCAATATGTACCTCAGATGGGAAGACCTTTAAGAAGCCTCGTCGTCCCTATGAAAAGGAGCGATTGGATGCAGAGTTGAAGCTCGTAGGAGAATATGGATTGAGGTGCAAGAGGGAGCTTTGGAGAGTTCAGTATGCTTTGAGCCGTATCAGGAATGCTGCAAGAATGCTTCTGACATTAGACGAGAAGGACCCACGTCGTATTTTTGAAGGCGAAGCACTCATGAGGAGGATGAACAGATATGGGTTATTGGATGAGAGCCAGAACAAGCTCGATTATGTCTTGTCTCTCACTGTGGAGAACTTTCTTGAGCGTCGTCTCCAAACCCTCGTCTTCAAGACTGGCATGGCTAAGTCTATCCATCATGCAAGAGTGCTAATTAGGCAAAGGCATATCAGGTAAAATTTGCTTCCAGTTTTAGTGACAAAGTTCAAATAAACAAGCTTAGTCTATACTTTCTTTCCAATTTTTCCTGTGTCTGAATGTATGGTAGCGGGATCTTGAAGTGAATACTTTTTTAATTATCTGCTATGGTGCAATGGTGTGTGGCACTTATGATATGGTTGATCGGCGAACAGTTTAATATCTAGCAATTGTTCTAGCCTTTGATCACACATTTAGAGGGACTGTTGTGATGAGCGGTTCATTGTGATTTTCTTTCTAAAAATATCATTTATGATGCATTCTTATCTGCTAAAAAACTTTAACATAAATATGATATTCAGAGTAGAAATGTTTTTATTGATGTGCTCTTCTCGATGTTCCTATGTTCAGAACATATCCTAAAGGCTTTCACCTAGATGCCTTAACTAAGGAACCAAGATTCTTAATCTGAAGATTTCTATAGATTGTTTCTGTATACTGAGGCTGTTTTTATTTTGGAAGCGTGATGCAATGCAATTAATCTACGTTCCCTATTGTTTTAAATTGCTATTGGACAAAACAATATTCTCACAGTGAGTTTGTGAAACCAGTTTATCAGAATAATATCTCAACAAGGATATATTATCTGTTGTCTGTGGAAGTGGTTTTGCTTTCGTAAACATGGAATCTGATTGAATCATAGAGACCATTTTCTTTGGAAGATCTTGTTTATTCGCTCAGTGTAATTTATGTTAATGCATCTAGAAAGCTAAATTTGTACTTGTTATACTTCCACCAACAGGTTTTTTTAACTAGAAGTAGCAGAAATTAGGCGTCATCTATTGCATTATTTGTTAATGTGGTAATAGATTGAAATCAGGTGAGGTTTGCAAAGTCATATGTTTTTCGGCAGGTATGGAGCTGACTCTATTTTGCAAAGTACTTTTCTATGAGTTATCTGTTCTTTATATAATTGTGTGAACATCAACTTTTACCTTTCAACACTCGTCTTCTTTTTGTCTTCAGCCAATGTCTTTCGGAAACAGCCTTTCTGCCCGCCCCGCAGGGTAGGGGCAACGTTTGCGTACATACTACCGTCCCCAAACCCCACTAGTGGGATTTCACTTGATCGTTGTTGTTGTTGGGTTTCGACAACTAATATTGTTGTGTTGCAGGGTTGGAAGGCAGGTGGTGAATGTTCCATCCTTCATGGTGAGACTGGACTCCCAGAAGCACATTGACTTCTCTCTCACTAGTCCTTTCGGTGGTGGGCGTCCTGGAAGAGTAAAGAGAAAGAACCAAAAAGCTGCTGCAAAGAAGGCTTCTGGTGGAGATGGAGACGAGGATGATGAAGAATGAGCGCTTATTTTCATGTGTGGAGGTGGAGCTTTAATTCAAAAGAAGTACTGTCTCGTATCTGCAATTTTTTTAGTTAATTTTGCACTCTAGGCTTTTGGACTATATTTACTTCGAAGCTGTTATCCTGGTAATTAAGAGTGAACTATGTCTAGTTATGACAACAACATAACCCGTATTATCCGACTATGGGGTTTGGGGAGGATAGCTAGGCTATCTAGGTATGCATTTGATCTGAATTCCAAAGCTCGACCTATTTTTACTATTAATTGGCTGTTTACTTGTTTTACGTCATTCATATATCAGGTTACATATTTTGGGAAGCTAAAGATTCATATAAAGAACAGAACTAGTGGAAACCACAACTTTGTTCTAATTAACTGCGTAACATTTGTTTCGGTGCTTGTTGATTTTTAATTCGTCATGCTTGAGAGATTTATAGCCATTTTTTCCATTTGAAATTTTCGTGACAAATGCATGAGATCCAGTTTTAAATTTTGTGATTATCTGTACTAGGGGTAGGAAAACGATTAAAACAAAATAGTTAATCACTCATATTAGTTATTAAAAACTGAGTTGGATAATGAACTTTTTAAAAACGGGTCAAATATGGATAAGAATTATATAATCCGCATAGTAAATGAATAATTAATGGGTAACCAATGGATAATCAATGGGTTGAATTTTACATTTGTGAAGCCTCAAATTGGGGGTTCTTCAAGTTAGGAAGACTAAAAATTTTCCCAAAAGTAATTATATGCAAGAAATCATGGATAATATGGTGAATACGTTTTTTATCCGTATTAAATATGAATTGGGTCAGATAATTTACCCGTTTTTCACTATCCGTTTTGATCCGAATGATATCCCATCCGACCCGCCACATATAAAACTAACCTTGCATGATCTCACTCTTCTGAAGTGCTATTCTAAGTACGTACTGGTTCTGTGGTTCATCATGGACGGGTAATCAGGCCAATTAATGTAGTTTTATAGTCTAATAAAAGTAATTACAGAAAAAGAAGAGGTTTTAGTGGAGTGGAGGACCATATGATCTGATGTATGCGTGAACAAAACCAGTTGGGTAATGTGGGGATAAAAGCAGAAAATTCAGAGAAGCAATTTTTTTTTATTAAGAAAAGAGGACCAATATTCATATCTACAACTAATTATTAGTATAATTTATTTCATGAATAAGATAAATGCATAATATTGGTCACGTGGCATATCTTTTGAAATTTCCAATTGTCTGACATACAAATTTATTTCCTAAACATTATGGAATTTAATGGTGAATATAGGTTTTCCTTATCATTTGTCTATCAAGTAGACACACTTCCCAATTCAATTGTGTGAACTATACAATCATAAACGAGGTCTAATTTACATAAGTTAGCAAGAATATCAACTCTGATTAATAGCCTTTTTACTTGAAAAGTGCATACAACAGTTGGTTAATATAGCAATGTTATTTTGTGAATGCATGTGCACTTGTACATGCTGCTTAAATCTATGTACAATAGCAAATGAACAAAGACATTATGAGAGCCGATGGATAAATTTATGGTGGTTAATATCTAGCATTATATAGTAGACAGAATATTAGATATTCTGAGCTGAAAGGAGGCAAGCAAATAAACGAATTAATTATGGACCGACTATAAGAAAAGCAAGGGGCAAGTGCCCAGATAATCATTTTAAGGGAAGCTACGGGGAGATTAACAGTACTTATTTTGCCTGAATTTTAAACTAAAAATCAGAACTTCAGAATAATTCAGAACACACTGACTAATTCCTAAATAGCAGCCCTTTAAAGTGACTACCTAATGTCATTTTACAAAAAGCAAGGTGTCGATATAAAATATTGGGAGGGAGGGGTGGGGGGGGGGGGGGGAGGCAAATGCAATTCTAACATTATGATATAATTCTCCTAGGTGAATGGTGATGACATTGCCACACGATATGAGAGAATAGAGATAAATGATAGATGGTGACTATCAGTCAATAATAGCTTGAATGCAAGATCTTAGCGTGTCGTTTGTTGCCTTCTGCAAATATAATGTCAATTTCAATTTTTTCAAAAAGAAGAATACTAAAATAGGTATTACTATTTTAATTCAACTTGGTAAGAAGTGCAATAATTCGTTCAGATTGGAGTTGTTAGTTAAAAGTTTTCACTTGCGATTTAAATGAACATGAATCGTACTACTTCTTAATTTATTATTGAATACATAGCATTTTACCACATAAATAGTTATATGAATAAATTAAATAGTAAGATACAACTATATAAAGTATTATTTAAAAAAATAATACAATATTATGAGACAAGTCATAATATTATACTAGAATATTCAATAACAAAGATAATAAAATTTTATAAATCAAATATTGCTAACTAATAGGTCATAATAAAAATAAACATAATCTAAAAACACTATATATATTAAAGTCATGCTAAAATAAGTATTGCTAATAAACATTAGTAATTACATAACTAAGTAGTAAGTACTAAAGAAAAAGATAAACTAAATTATGCATTTTCATTATAAATCAACGTAAAATTAAAAAATAGATATCCAACACTATCGTCATTCCTAATGTTTAATTGAATTTATTTTGTTAGCATTAATATTGATTTGAACTTTATTTGAATTACTACATTTATGAGTTGTAAAATTTATTTACCATTCAAGAGTGTTAAGTCCATACTTGAAATAATACGTTAAAAGATAAAACTGTGAAATCGTTTAAGATATATTTATTAAGTACATTACAATAAATATTTTTAAAAACGGAAAAGGGCCTAAAATGTTCCTAAACTATCCGTTTTGGTACAATAATGCCCTCCATCCACTTATTAGGCCAAATATGCGCTTCTGTTAAGGACTTTAGCTCATAAATGCCCTTTGAGTTAACGGATGGACACATGTCATCGTCCTATTGAACCATTCTAAATATTTCTTAATTAATTAAAAAGACTCATTTATATCCGAAAAATAATTTTCTAAAGCAATTTTTCTAAAACTTTTTTTTAACTAAAAACTGAAGAAAAAGGGAATTTACTTTCCAGTTTTACAAAAAATAGATTTTTTTTAATAAAATAATGTTTTTTGTAAAAACAAAAAAATCTAAAAAGGAATTTTCTAAAGCAATATTTTTGTAAAAAAACTGGGAAAAAAAAGTAGATTTTTTAAAAAAAACTAAAAAATAAAAAAAACCAGTTTTTAGAAAAATATTTCTTTAAAAAACTAAAAAAAATAATCCAATTTTTAAAAATCCAGATTAATTGTCTTCTTTCTACTGTTTCAAGAATCTCAAATCTATTACAATCCAGATCGCTAGTACGTACGTATGCGTTTTAAATATTGACTAAGAATTTAAACAAAAAAAGACGAGTAATCGAAGTTGAATTGATAAAAAGTTGTGGAATAAATCATTAAATTGTACTATATTCTTTTTCTAGGGATAAATATATGATGTCCAGAGTCGTAAGAAATGTCCCTGCTTTATGATTTAATTACATAAATTTTTAGAGTGTATAGCATATTTCTATCAGTAGTTTTAGCAAAAAAAAAAATTGGATTTTTTTAGTTTTTTAAAGAAATATTTTTCTAAAAAGTAGATTTTTTTTTTGGTTTTCAGTTTTTAGCAATAAACATCTACTTCTTTTTCCACTTTTTTCAAAAATATTGCTTTAGAAAATTGCTTTTTAGATTTTATTTTATTTTTACAAAAATATTATTTTAGTAAAAAAAAATCTATTTTTTTTTTGTAAAAATTGAAAAGAAATTCCTTTTTTTTTCTTCAGCTTTCTGTAAAAAAGTTTTAGAAAAATTACTTTAGGAAATTATTTTTCGGGTATGAATAATGAGTCTTTTTAATTAATTAAGAAATATTTGGAATGAGACAACAAGAGGATGACATGTGTCCCTCCGTTAACTCAAAGGGCATTTGTGAGCTAAAAACATTAACGGAAGGGCATATTTGACCCAGTAGGTAGATGGAGGGCATTATTGTACCAAAACGGATAGTTCAGGGACATTTTAGGCGCTTTTTCATTTTAAAAATTGTATAAATGTACGATCGGGTTAGTTTAATTTCGGTTTGACTTTTATTTATTTAAAACCACAGGAAACCAAACCAATTATGGCTAGAATTTTTTTCCACTAACCACAATCGACTTTTTTTCCCGATTTAACTTTGATTATCGATTTGATACGATTTATCGATTTTCTTTGTATACCCCTAGTTAGTACCTCATATTAATGGGGATGTGCAAATTTGAAGGGAAAGATTTTAGAAAAAATCTAAATAATAAAGGTATCATATAAAACATAATAAAGAAAATAAAATATTTTCCTCGTTAATCGCATATATACTCAATTGCAAACCTATAAACCACGCTCGTTAGTGGGATGAAGTAGTTGTACCTGCTACTGGATTTGCTTTTCCACTTTGCACTTTGAATCATATGAGTGCACAATTTGAATAGTTAAGCAAACCTTTTGTTAATAAGTTAAAAAATTTCCCAATTTTGGCAACTTATCCCCCACCACTTTCACCAAGTAAACATCAATCGTGGTCCTCATTATTTTTTTTTGATTTTTTAGGTTACGTCGGTATTTATATTAGGACCTGATTAGCTCGAATTCACACCAGAAAGTTGGGATTACTTCAAATAGACCTTTTTATGTAAATAACCAACCGAATTCAATATTATTTACTTTTTTAATCAGTATATAACGATTATATATTAATCATATATAAGTTAGACACATATTATATATGGATTATGCATATATTATGCATATGTTGGCTATTTTTAATTTAGACGGTTGAATGGGGATTATTTAAGTTAATAACTTCAAATGAATACCGCACAACAGGTGGAAAATAAAAAAAAAAACTTTGGGATTTTTGTTTCAATTTTCCTTAGATTTTGCAACCTAGATTCACACTGCATTATTTGTTCAACCAAAAAAAAAAAAAAAACAAATATGAAAACTTGTTGTGTCCCTTTTGCTATGCATGAAGTAATGGGTCATAATAAATGCCACCAAACCACAATTCAGTAGAGAATTTAAAGCAATATCTCTCTCTCTCTATACCTAGGGACAATAAATTGTTGCCTCTTCCCAGAAAAAGAAAATAGTCCTAAATCTCAAAACTCTATATTTCCCTACCCTTTCTACTACTTACATGCTAACCCCAGATGTCAGATTGCCTTCATTCAATTGCAAAGATTTGGCTCCATTTATTGCTTTTTCTTCCTATCTCTATTATTGCATGAAAAGTGAGGTGTTTTTCCCCAATTTGTACACATGGTAAAAAAAAACATGCTTTGTGTATGTGTGTAAGCTAGAGAACTCATGATACACTCTTCCTACAATTTAATGAATTTATTGTGTATCTAACTTATGTACGCATAGGGAGCCTTGGCGCTATTGATAAAATTATTATCATGTGATCAGAATATTATACGTACGGGTACGAGTTCGAACTGTATAAATAATCACTTATAAAAATATAATGTAAGGTTGCATATAACGAGAGCTTAATGTACTGAACTGCCTTTCTTTTTTCTAACTTATGTACATTGATGGAATAGAATATTTTTACACTTTAATATTCATTCATTTTAATTTATGTCACATAGTTTAACTTCGCACGTAATTTTTAAATAATAATGACTTCTAAAACTTGTGATAATAAGCATACTATAGTATTTATACAGTTATAAAACTTTTGAAATTTACATTTTAAATATATTATAATATTTGTATGATTATTTTGGATCGAAGGAGTACACTTCTAAATCCATAAAATCTCGATCTACAAAATTATAAGATAAATAAATTATCTCATTCAACTAGTTACAATTAGACCCGTCAACCGGGCCGGGTTGGCCCGGGACCGGCCCGGACCGGACTGGTACAACCAGGGACCGGACCGGATCGGTAGGGGGGGTCGGGCTGGGCTGGGTTCAAAGGGGGTAGAGGGTTGGTCCGTTAACAATTTTTTTGTTCAGAACCGGACCGGACCGGCCCGGTACGGTGAACAGTACCGTGAACCGGTACAGCCCGGACCGGACCAGCCCGGTTCAAAAATTAATTTTGTTTTTTAAATTTTGAATTGATGGGGCCCACATTTCCGCTGGCAACGGCTACAGATCCGTTGGCCAACGGATTTCTTGTAAAAATGGCCATTTTTTATTTTTTTTTGTATTTATTAAATTACAATATTAACCCTTCTTAAAATTTATAAATACCCCTCATATCTTCTTCATTTCTTCACTCAAAAATCTTATCTCAATCTCAATTCTCAAATTATCAATCTATCTCTTCCCTTCAATTTGCAAGATTACATATTTTATTTGTTACTCTTTTCCCGAATTTAATTTATCGCAATTTGTCATTCGGAATTTGAAGCTTGAAGTTCAAAATTGAAATACTTGCTTGAAGTTTGTTCGTGGTAATACCGGATTTGCGTAATCAAGTGCTCAATTTATTGTCAAATTCGGTGCACTCCCTCCAACTCTTTCTCTTATTTAATATTTTAATTGCATATTTGATTATATTTTAATTTTTACAATATGTTTAATGCTGCTAAAAGAGCGTGTAGAAAAGTTACTGGTAGGGGTGGAAGTAAAAAAAGAGGTAGTCCTGTAGCTTCTGGTAGTAATAGTAATGACCCAATAACACATGTTTCTGAATCATCGCCTAATTTGCAAGATGTAGAGATTGATTATGAACAATTACAAGAAGATTATGGAATAGAAGATAATGAAATTGGAATAGAAGATGAGATACCACCTACACCTAGTAGTGGAAATGTTGATAGTATTGGAGTTGGAGTTGCTAGTGCTACAAAGGGGTAGAAGACCACCAGTTGCTCCAACTTCTACTCGCTGAAATTTCTTTGCTACTATATGAATTTAAGAAGAAAGAAAAATATATGGATGTTATTGTAAGTATGCAAGCAAAATTCAAAAAATATTTCTTTCCAATTCCTCCAGTTTACTTAATTGGTGCAGTTTTAAATCCTTCTATTAAAATGTCTGATTGTCACCAATTAATGAATGCTTTATATACTTATATGGAGATTGGAGAATCTGAAACCCCAAATTTATATGATTCTATGAACAAACTAAATGAATATTTGCAACAACTATATAATTATTATGCAAATGAATGTGATATACTGCTCATGCTTCTGACAATGTTAATCCCGCTATGCAATGTAGCAGTTCTTCTAATGTGGATGATGAAGGCCTTGATAGTTTTAATATTTTTTCTACATTTTCTAACACTCAAACCAGTAGCAGGAATATTGACGAGCTTCAATTCTACTTGCAGAAGCAAAAGGAGCCTCGCACAAAGGGCTTTTCACCGTTGGGATGGTGGCATGAAAATGCAAAGCAATTTCCTGTTCTTTTCGCTATGGCTCGTGACGTGCTGAATGTGCCAATTTCTACCGTTGCATCGGAGAGTGCATTTAGCCAAGCAAGACAACAACTTGGAGACACCCGCCACTCATTGGGAAGCAATGCTTTGGAAGTTTTAGTATGTTTAAGAGATTGGATTAGATCGGAACGAAGAAATCAAGGAAAGGATGATGTTGATAGCCTAGAAGACGAAGAAATTGGAGATATATTAACCCATGGAAACCCATCGGAATTTAACTCCCCAGAAGAAGGTCAATCTGTTCATATTGATTATGATGAACTTGCTAAGGCGATGCAAAACATTTGAAATTACTACTTCACTAGTTTACTTGTTAGAAAAAATGTAAACATTTTATTTTCTACTTATTAATTTGAAATTGAGAAATGAAGTAACACTTGCAATAAGTGCAAATTATTCCCATCTTACTTGTATTTATGATTTCATTCAATGAATACAAAGTATTAACATAATTATAACTTAATAGTAATACTTAATTTTAAAAAAAATTAAAAATATACTAAACCCGACCCGGCCCCTTTCAACCCGTAACCCGTATGGTTCAATTGTAACCCGAACCAACCCGGCCCCTTAGCAACCCGTTACTGTTCGGCCCGACCCGGAACCCGGACGGGTCGGAAAAAATCCGACCCGACCCATTAGCCACCTTTAGTTACAATTGTATAAGCTACAAAATAAAATTTTCAATATATAAGCTACTCTCATTTTTTGCTATTGTGGTTAGGCAATGATAAAAGTCACTAACGAGTACACCTGGCAGTCTCACAGTCCTAGAGAAGTTGCAGGTAAGCTCCATCACCACAAACTAATTAAATAAATAATTGAAAAAAGTAATAATATGTACTGATAAATGAAATGTGGCATTAAATATGTGAAATAGACTATAGTGGAAGTCTCTGCTATATAAATGCATGTTCAACTTTTCTTGGAAATGCAATTGCCTTTTCTTTTGTGTTTTCTCTAAGCTAAAATAAAGCTTTGAGTTTCAAAGGCAATTGTTTTAATTAGTGTAAAAAATGAGTTATTTGGGAATTGGAGTAAGTCCTGGAAATGTTCCAGTTTATCATGGGAATAAGTTGAAAGTGATTGATAAGAGAGTAAGGGTTACAGAGTTGGTGTTAAGGTGTGTTATTTGTGGTTTAGCCATTCTTGGTGATGTTCTCATTGGTACTGATAGCCAAGTTAAAGTGATTTTCTCTATTGAGAAAATAGCCAAATTCACAGATATGAAAGCTCTTGTGTAAGTTCTTTCTTTTTCCTCTTTGGTTGTTTGCATGGTTTTAGGAGCTTTGGAACAACGGTAAATTAATTTATTTTTGTGTGACTTTTAAGTTGCAACTCGAGCCGTAAAAATAGTCACATAATTATACTGTTTATATTAAATCCTTGAGTTGCGGCCCTCTGTGAACTCTCTGCCCCTTTTCAGGTTCGAGCCGTGAAAGCACCCTTAGGTGCGGCTCTTTCTCGGATCCTTTCAGCCCATGTCAATATTGCACCTCAAAGCCCTTCCCAGGATTCTCTCCACCCATGTCAATTTCACACCCTTAGATACGGCCCTTCCTTGGATTCTCTCGGCCTATGTCACGCTTCAAACCGTGAAAGCAGTCGCATATGCTGCCTATATTACACCCTTAGGGTGCAGCCCTTCCATGGATTCTCTCGGCCTATGTCATGCTTCGAGCCATGAAAGCAGCTACATAGGCGGCCTATATCACCCCAGCCTATATCACACCCTAGGGGTGCAGTCCTTTCCTGAATTCTCTCGGCTTATGTCACGCTTTGAGTCGTGAAAGCAGCCTCATAGGCTGCCTATATTACACCAATCACACCCTTGGGGTGCAGCCCTTCCCTAGATTCTCTTGGCCCATGTCACGGTTCGAGCCATAGAAGGAGTCACATAGGCTACCTATATCACACCAGCCTATACCACACCCTTGGGTGCAGCCCTTTTTTGAATTCTCTTGGCTCTTGCATGAATACGAGATACTTTGTGCAATGTACGTGAATATAATATACTTTGTGTATTGGGCTGCATTTCTTTTTTTGCTTGTTTGCATGGTTTGTTTGGCTTTTAGTTCAAAGATTTTAGTGTCCAAAGGTTAACAATGTGACCTTTGTGTATATTTTTGCAGGTTTTTAGTGATAGCCAATGGGTTAGCTGCTGCCTACTCACTGGTGCAAGTTCTAAGGTGCATTTTGAGTATGATTAGAGGAAGTGTTCTCTTTAATAAACCATTGGCTTGGGCTATTTTTTCCTGTGATCAGGTACAACTTAATCCTACTTAGTTTATTTTTTCAGATTTTGTGGGTAATTAATTATCTATAAATAATTTCTTGTATTATCTCTGAAACCTCCTAAAAGGTATTTTTAAAGATTTCCAAAAACTTGGAAACAAAGTTCAAAGTTTTTGAGAAATAACGGTAAGTTTTGCTGCAAAAAATATCAAACGGACATAAACTTTAGTCAAGGTGCGTGTACGCTAATCCCGACACTATATTTATCAAAAAGAAAAAAAAGAAGAGGAAAGATAGATGTCCTCTGGCCTGAGTTGGCTTTGCTTGCAGATCCTTGTAGTGGTACCATTAGGACTCGTTTGTACGAGGGATAAAGAATAATTAATCTTGAGACTAAATTTAAGAAGAGGTTATCCCATATTTGGTTGGTAGCAAAATACAGTATTATTAATCCCGGGATTGTGGTATTAATTAATCTGAGAATAATTAGTCATGGCCTCATGAGATAACTACTTTCCAACTAAACGACCCTTTGAAGTCATATACAGTGAGTAGCTCATAACTCATTAACCCCAAATAAATGAAGAGAGAGTCCTAGCAAAATCTATGATCAGTCTAATCATTCAAAAAAACAGGTCCAAATTCAACTGTCAATAGTTTTTGGTCTGGTCTTCTGGTTTGCTTGTTAGAAGGTATATAATTGCTTAAAGACTCCTTGTGGTAAATTATTTTTTCAAATTCCTTTTTCTTTTTCAACATTAGACTCAACTACTATACTCTTTTTAACTCTTGGGAGGTTTTGGAAAAAATAAAATTGGAAGAGAGATTTATGTAATTATTGTAGTTATAAGGGGTGTCTTTGTAATTATCACTTATTTAGGGGGTTTAAGTGGAAATCTACTCATTTTTTGTTTGACATGGACTTGTGGTGCTTAATCCAAGGGCAGATCTATGTATCTGATTCGGTAAGGTTCAGCAAAAACTCTATGTAAATATGTCTTAAAAATAATATATATATTTGAAGTGTCACCCACATAACAAAAGTTGCTAAGGTGCCACTGTCAATGGTCTATCTTTTCCTTCTGCTTGGCACCCGGAACCCCCAAATCTTGAATCCTTCTCTGGCTTAATCCCACAACTTCATATATCGTATTGTCCTTTCTATCAATGATAATATAATGTTCAATGCAAAAAACACTCGAAAACCCTCCGGGGCAGAGGAAGAGTACGAGATGTGAGTTCGACCGAACCCAGTAGCTTTTGTTCTATGTATTTATCCTGAGAAACCCATTGAATATGTACAACTTATTAATTTATAACCCACTAAAGAATTACCATCCCGAACCCATAGGGAAATCTTGGCTCCACCTCTGAAACCAGAGGCGTATTCAGCTTGGGAGATATGGGTTCACATGAACCCATACTCCTCTCCCTAAACCATGTATAATAATATTTTATTTCTTCAATTATTTAAATATATGTGTGTGAACCCATGCTCAAAAACTCTTATGGTGTAAGTGTTATTGGTTGCACCTTTAAAAGTGAAATTAGCGGTTCAAATCCCACTCCGAATGGTCTTATTTTCAGCATGGAGTATACATATATGTGAAAATTATTAAAATTTCAAAAAGAATATAATTTTGAACCTATAATTTCAACAATGGAGTAGGTTCATGGTAAAAGACTAAAGTAAAATCTGTCAAATATAAATTCTAGTTGCACCTTTTTATAACAGTGCACCCATTTTCTTGAAATCTTGGATCCGCTTATGTCTGAAACAAACAACTTCATTAGTTTCACACTGCATGCTAAACTTAAACTACATCTTAGTTCAGAACAAACATGTTTCCAAGTTACAACTGACATGAAACATAGATATACATACCACTAATAATTCCTTCATGTGCAGTTGATGGCCTACCTGACACTAGCCGCGGTGGCCGCGGCCACACAGTCGGCGGTGTTTGTCAAGTTAGGGCAAACAGAGTTACAATGGATGAAGATTTGTGATATGTATGGCAAATTCTGTAACCAAGTTGGAGAAGGCATTGCAAGTTCTTTAATTGTGAGCCTCAGTATGATAGTACTCTCTGGGATTTCAGGTTTTAGTCTCTTCCGTTTGTATGGAAAAAATAGTAAAGGAAAGGGAAATGTAAGCTATTGAGTACTCTTCAGTTTGGTGAATTTCCCTTGGTCTTTTTTTTCTTTTCTAATGGACTGTTGTAAAATAAATCAAGACCAAAGTTGGTGAAATTATAATCATTTTATGTTGCTTGATACCTAATCCAAATTTTGTTTGCTGCTTACTTTGGTACTTGTTTGGCTAAAAAGTTAAGTACTTGTTAAGTTCAAAAACAATCGAAGAGAATATAGGTTAATCGGAATCAAGGATAATATGAATTAAAGAAACTACTTTGTTAAGATTCGAGATAACAATAAAGATAGCTTGAGATGTAAGAACAATAAAGCAAGTGAGATTTCTTTCACAAGAAAGAGAGAGAAAGAGTTGTATATTCTTAATAATAAGATACACATGAGTCCTTTACAAAGGGAAGGTCCCCTTTATATACTAAGGGACCTTTCTCGAAATAATAAAAAAAGTACAATTGGTGGTCTCAGTGTACGGAAAATTCAGAACTTTAAGCGATGTCGTCTCGAGTCATGTCGCTTGGTCCGTCCGCTTGCTGGAGCCGACTTTATTAGAGTCAGCCTCGATTAGGCCGTTCTCTATGTCGTAGGCGTGCATAGATAACCTAAGAATGTAGGGATCCAAATTTGCCCAATACAGATAGTCCCTTCGTTTGTTAGGGACCTAGCCGAGAGACGTCTTCAATGAACGGAAATGCATGCTCGTCCTTTCTACAAATTTGACTGTTCCCGTCGATATTGTAAAAAGGGGGGGAGTGATCATATGCGGAGGGGTTACGCCGTTGACATAAAATCTCCTCTTAGGGCTCCTTTTTTAAGATGACATTATCGATCACGTGCGTGATCATTACCTTTTCTTCCGAACCATGTATCCTTAAAACACTTTTCTCTCATAACTTCCATAATGACTAAACGTCTTCACGACATTACCAGGACTACGGGTGACGCCCTCTCTAGGGCCTTGTCGTCCTCAGATGATGGAGAAGTCGAGGAGGTTCTTGTTCTCCTATCAACGACTAATATTCTTCCACTGGATATGGCCGCACGGAAAGATTTTAAGAACCAGTGTAAGCTCCCCCCTTGGGAACTCAGCGAACTGACACCATCTCTTTTGGCTACTCTCAGGGAGTCATAAAATATCCCTGACTACCTCGAACTGTTTCCTGCCGGGACAGACTATTCCACCGTGCACAGGCCCGGGTATTGCACATTCTACAAGTACGCTTTCTAAATTGGGTATAGTCTCCCGCTTTAACCTTTATCGGAGGAGCTTTGACGCTGGTATGGGGCGTGTCCGGCCCAACTTACTCCGTACGCATTGAAGGTGTATAGGATTCTCACCACCTATGCGGCGAAGGCTGAGAAAGAGGTTGCCGTTCATCACCTCTTGCAAATGTTCGGCGTGAGCTTTATGAGAGGCTCAATGTTCCAGTTAGTACGCCGGGGCAAGAAGAGCTTTGTGTTTCAAGCGGATGACAAGGCCAACAACAAATTTTGGAAGAGATTTTTCTATGTGTGTACCAAGCACCTGGTATCTAACCCTGAAGGGTTTTTGGAGGCGTGGAACGAAGCATGTAAGCGTTACTGTTCGTAGCTTTTATTATGGCAATCTTATTTTGCTGATTTTCATCGTTGCATATTTCCCTTTGCCTTCATGCAGTGACAGCTCGCCCTCGAAGGGTTGACGACATTAGGTCGTGGGTGCGAGCGTTGATACCGTTTGCGGAGGAATGCCGTACCTGGCCGGAATTCCTCAGGCTCTATGGCCCGTCAGGTAACAACCTTGCTTGATTTTTCCCTTTCCATTTTGACTTGGCGGTTCCCCATAATTTTCTTGCCTATCTCATACGTATTTTGGTAGGTCAAGGCGCCTCCAAGAAGGCACAGAAGAAGAAGAAGAAGAGAGCTGTGGCCGACCCTTCTATGGCGGCACCTAGCCTTGGCGAGGAGGATATGATCCTCGTAGGCACGTCCAGGGGCAGTGTTTCTCCCCTCTCAAGGAAGGAGATCGCATCAGAGGCGGCTCCGGAGTTAGTGCATGAGGTTGTACCAGGGTTCACACTTGAAACAACACCCGAAGCGATACCGGCAATTGTGCCTGAGACCGTCCCCGGGGTTACCCCACAAGAGCACCCACTATCGAACCGTCCCCACCGGAGCCCGTCTTGCGTCATACTGAGGGAAACCTTGAAGAGGAAGAGACATTGGAGAGGAGGAGACGTCAGATTCTAACCGGCAAAGCTGTGGTTACTCAGAAAGAGAAGGTTAAACCATCCCGTTCTGAATCTAGGCCGGTTTTTATGGCCGAGGCCATTCGCTCGGGAAGGTCCGCTCTGAGGAGGGAAGTCGGGGAAAGACGGGACAAAAGAGTGGACGTGGCAAGCTCGGAGATCGCTATGGAGGACGTGGGCGGAGAAGGCGGGTCCATGGATCAAGTGGAGATGGTGGCTGGCCGGTCCTCCCGTCGCATAGTGATTCATAGTCACTACAATTTGTTGGAGAACTGCGATGAGGCGGCCACCAGCATGACACTCCTATGTGCGGGTGCTAAGAGCGCAACCTTGGCGGAGCTCAGTGACAAGGGCTTGGCCCGAAGAGTGGCGGGCGCGGCCTTGCAGGTACGTCCTTTGCCTTAATTGATGATTTTCCTTTTGCGTTAGTGGAGGGCGATTTCCCTTGTACTCACCTTTCGTTCGTTTTTCTCTTTTCTTTTTAGACTCTCATCCTGGAGGCAGAAAGGGGTCTACGCCTGAAGAACAAAGTGGCCAAATACAACAGGTTGGTGCATAAATATAACAGAACACGTGAGGCGCACCGGACCTTGACCGAATTGTACAGGCAGGACCCTAACTTCAGGGTGGTTCGTGAGGGCCTCGCGCAATTCGAGGAGAAGTTGAAGAAAAGGATGGCCAAGCTAGAGAAAGTCGACGAACAACTTACCGTTACTCGGACTGTGGAGATGGAGGTCCTTATTCAGGCTAAGGATGAAGAGTTGCAGCTTGGCTGCGTGGTGGCGGAGGAGCCGACAGAGTTACATGCTCGGGTTGCGACGCTAATGGCGGAACTCTATGCCAAAAAGGACGAGGTTGAGGACCTCATGCGGACCCTGGAACATGCTGACGTGTCTCATGAGGCACACGAGATGTGGGTGTACGCAGAGGCCCGCCGGTCGTGCTCGAAGAATTTTTGGCGGCTGGGCGAGTATTTGAGGCTAAAGTTGAGAGCCAACGCCAACTGGTTAAAGCTGCCCATGAAGCGGTCGGCTATAGTCCTGAATCGCCACCCCGGGAGGAGGGTAACTCTATAGACATCAACCATTTGGAGTCCAGTTCTTGGATTTCCAAGGCGTATCCTCCTGGGAACGAAGATGGACCGGATGAGGGCCAGGCGGGACAGGATAACCAGGGAGTCGGAGGTCTTTAGGACCTTTGTAAATACGTTTGTAAATACTGATTCTTGTCTAGTGGGTGTTGACCCTTTTGGGGATAAAGATATACGATTTTTGTTGTAGTCAATCTTTTTGTTTTCTGGAACATTATATACTTCCCTTCTTTTTATTTTACTCTTGCCGTAGTTGAAGCTAAGTGGGCCGTCCAGTGGCCCTTACCGCCAGAAAGTGATGGCCGTAGCCAAATAAGGTTCGACGGCCAAAGCCGTATAAAAATGATGGTCCTAGCCATGTAATATTTGGCGGCCTTAACCGCGTTAATACAATGGACTTAGCCATATAAAAATGATGGCCTTAGCCATACTCCAATTGTAGAAACACGTTCTCAAGGCACTATACTAAAACGTGTGTTCATAATTGTAGGTTTAGATGAATGAGAAACTATGCGCAATGGACATATGACGAGGTCCAAGCACAAGCGCGCAATTGATATATAACGAGTTTCAAGCACAAGACCAAGATCAAGCAAAGATATAAAGTTATACATGAGTCGTTCTTTAATTGTGATCTTGATCCGATAACTTGACTCAAGACTTGGCTTCTCTCGTAAAAACATTTTTATCAAAATCATGCATATTTACTTTAGTCAAAATGATTTTTAAACATGCCTCTAAAATCTGGACTAAGATAATCGATTATGTACTTATGATAATCGATTATGTTAAGTCAGCTGCATGACAATCGATTGTGAACTTATGACAATCGATTGTGTTGAGGCAATGTGTATCAGATTTTTCAAATCTGCATGACAATCGATTGTGAACCTTATGACAATCGATTGTGTTGAGGCAGTGTACATCAAAGTTTTTCAAAGCTACAAAATAATCGATTGTGAACTTATGACAATCGATTGTGTTGAGGCAGTGTCTATCAGACATTTTCAAAGTCATAAAATAATCGATTGTGTACCTTTGACAATCGAGTGCATTAAGGCAATGTCTAATTGATTTTTCAAAGACTGATATATAATCGATTGTTCTCATAGCATAATCGATTGTGTAATTGACCGTTGCCAAAATATTTTCAAAAACCGTCAGGTAATCGATTATAGATTTCTAATAATCGATTGTTTTAAATAAAATCTGAAAAAGATTTTTTGAACGTTGCCAAGTATTCGATTGTAGATTTCTGACAATCGAGTGTTTTAAGTAAAATCTGGAAAAGATTTTTTGAACGTTGTCAGTAATCGATTATTGATCTTAGATAATCGATTGTTAAGCGTAAAATCTGGGAATGATTTTTGGAACGATTGGCAAACAATCGATTGTGGCATTTTGACAATCGATTGTCACTGAGTAAAATCAGCAATTCTTAATTGGCAATTAGGCAACGGTAATGCATGGTTTTGCAACTATTAATACAGCTTCAAATCAGTCTTCTAAACACAACAACTGATCATATTATTGCTATAGCTTGCATACTCTATTGTTCATCACTTTCTATTCATTACATAAGTTTTGAGAGCCAAAATTCTTGACGAAAGTTGTTGCGTTCTTGAGCGTATCTATTTACTCATACCTACTCTATTAAGAGAGTCTTGTTTAAGTGAGTGCTAAGTGTTTTATACACTTGAAGGGAAGTGTTAGTCCCTTGTATTGTAAGAAGGAACTTGTGTTTCCTTTGGTTGAAGTCTTGGAGTGTTGTATCTTCGAGCAAAGGTTGTTGAGGCTTGTGTCCTCAGTTTGTAAAGGTTTGTTGAGCACCCGTAAGCTTAACAGTGTTAGTGAAAATCTCGAGAGAGTCTCTCGGGGACTGGACTAGCCACGGGTTGTGGTGAACCAGGATACATCGGTGCGTTCGTTCTTATTTATTTACTTATCGCACTTATTTCCTTCCTGCAATTTTTAAATTCCGCAAGTTTACGCTAATTTTTATTATAACGCTATTCGCCCCCCCTCTAGCGTTAAGCGTATTTTCTAACAATTGGTATCAGAGCCCAACTCTCTGAAGACTTAACCGTTTGAGAGAAACAATCCATGGCTTCTACTCGTGATTCTTTTGCAGGAATAAGTGAAGGACAATGCTCCACCCGACCACCACTATTCGACGGTACAAACTATACGTACTGGAAGGAGAGGATGAGAATATTTGTTCAATCAAATAGTTTTCATCTTTGGAAGGTTATAATGAAGGGAGAACAAATTCCAACCAAAAAGGTTGAAAATAAAGATGTTCCAAAGTCCGAAGATGAATACGATGCGGATGATATCCGAAAGGTGCAAAACAACGCTAAAGCCATTAATTTATTATATTGTGCTGTCAATGCTGATGATTACAGGAAAATATCATGTTGCACAATGGCAAAGCAAATGTGGGACAAGCTGGAAATTACGTACGAAGGTACGGACCAGGTAAGGGAAGCTAAAATTGATTTCCTAACACATGCATATGAATTGTTTCACATGAAGGAAGGCGAAAAGGTCGATGAGATGTACGAACGATTTTCAAAAATCGTTAATGATTTACATGCTCTTAAGAAGACCTTCACGGATAAGGAACTTGTCCAAAAAATTCTCCGAAGTCTCACTCCGGCATGGCAATCCAAGGCCGACGCGATTCAAGAATCTATTGGCGTTTCAAATGTCACCATCTACGGATTAAGAGGTAATCTTAAAGCTTATGAATCTACTATACTTAACCCTTTTGCTGATGATCAAAGGAAACAAAAGATCGCTCTCAATGCAAGCACAAGCCAACCTCAAAATGATGAGGACGGAGACAACGAGTTCGGACTCGTTATTAAGAGATTTCAAAAGTTCATGCGAAAAGAGTATGAACGAAAGGGCAAAAAGCAAGGAGATCAAATAAAGTGCTATGAGTGCGGAGAAATCGGGCACATTAAATCAAATTGCCCAAATGCCAAAAAGGAGAAGAAACCCTTCAAGAAACAACGAGCATACATATCTTGGGAAGGCGACTCCGGTGACGAGTCGAGTGAGGAAGAAGAAGACGAAGCCGCAAATCTTTGTCTCATGGCTCACGAAAACAATCAAGAAGAGGTATGTCAAATTTCTTCCAAAAATTTCTATTCTCTTGAGGAAATGCAAAATGCTTTTGATGAGTTGTATAGTGAATTTATTAAAGCTTCCAAAACTGTTAAAAGCATAAAAGAAAATGCTTCTTTAAAAGAAAAAGATTTTGAAAAACAACTCTCTTTGAAAGAAAAGGATTTGGAAAAACTGATTTTGGAAAATGAGAAGTTGAAAGAAGAAAACAAATTTTTTGGCAAGAGAAGCGCCGACAAACCCGAGAGCTCTAGTAAAAATTGTACTTCTTGCATGCATCTCAAAAATGAGGTAGAAAGACTTAAGGGCACCCTAGATAAGTTTAATTCTTCTCATAAAAATTTGAATGAAGTTCTTGTTAACTTGAAGTCGACCAAGCATGGCATAGGCTTTGAGAATGAGCCTAAAGAAAAGGTTGAAGCCAACCCCCAACAACCTAAGGCTCAACCTAGGATTAATAAAACAAACGCTCATCCTAGATATAACAAACCTAGAAATGGCTTTCAACAATCGCAACCTAGAAATAATCATTCTAGAAATAATGCATACTCTAGGACAAACACTAGAAGGAATTTTGAACCTTGTAGAACACCTAGAAATGGCTTTCAACCTAGAAACAACTATCCTAGAAATGCTGTATATCCTAGAACAAATAGTAGGAGAAATGATTTTCATGAATTGCACAATAGTCATATTGTCAAGAATAGAGTAAATGAATTTCGTCCGTCCAATTACTATCAACCTAGACGAATGCATAATCCTAATGTTGCTTGTCATTATTGTAGACGAATTGGACATATTGCTCCTACTTGTTTTACACGACATAGACATAACACTCAATCACATCACTATGATTTGCCTAACCCCCAAGGACCCAAAATGGCATGGGTACCTAAAACTCATTAATCTGTTTTGTAGGTATGTTTGAAGGGATCAAGTGTACTTTGGTACCTTGATAGTGGATGCTCCAAGCACATGACCGGAGACAAATCCAAATTCCTTCAACTAGAACACAAGGAAGGAGGAAGCGTTATTTTTGGTGATAACAACAAAGGAAAAGTTATCGGCATTGGATCGGTCGGTAAGGATGACTCCTCTTCCATTAAGCATATATTGCTAGTTAAGGGCCTAAAACATAATCTCTTGAGCATAAGTCAATTATGTGACAAGGGAAATCTTGTTTTATTTGATTCAAATGAATGCTTAGTTTTTCGCCGTAGCGATTTTAAAATTATTCTTCGTGGATTTAGAATGGATAATATCTATATGGTTGATCTCGAAAATTCTTCATCTGAATATGTAGATTGTATTATGAGCAAAGAAGATGATACGTGGTTATGGCACCGTAGAGTAGCTCACATCAACATGCATCTTTTGAACAAATTGGTTTCACAAAATTTAGTTATTGGTCTTCCAAACTTGAATTTTGAAAAAGACTCTATTTGTGATTCTTGTCAAAAAGGGAAGCAAACAAAAGCATCTTTTAAATCGAAAAATATTGTTTCAACTACTAGACCTTTGCAATTACTTCACATGGATTTATTTGGACCGTCTCACATTGAAAGTCTTGGTAGAAATCGTTATGCTTTTGTTATTGTTGATGATTATTCTAGATTTACATGGACTCTATTTCTTGCTCATAAAGTGAAGCTTTTCATAATTTCAAATATTTTCTTAAACGTGTTCAAAACGAAAAGGACACAAACGTCACTTCAATAAGAAGTGATCATGGGGGAGAGTTTGATCACAATCTCTTTGCGGACTTTTGTGACGAACTCGGTATCGAGCACACCTTCTCCGCTCCATGAACACCACAACAAAATGGGGTGGTGGAAAGGAAAAATAGGTGTCTCGAAGAGATGGCTAGAACCATGCTCGATGAGGCTAAGATTCCCAAACATTTTTGGGCGGATGCCGTGAGTACCGCATGCTACGTTTTGAATAGAGTAGTCATAAGGCCAATACTCTTGAAAACCCCTTATGAACTCTACAAGGGAAGGAAACCAAATATCTCCCATTTTAGAGTATTCGGTTGTAAATGCTTTATTCATAACAATGGAAAAGATCAATTGGGAAAATTTGATGCCAAATCCGATGAAGGAATTTTTATTGGTTATTCCTCACGTAGCAAAGCATATAGGGTATTCAATAATAGAACCGGAACTGTGGAGGAATCCCCTCATATTGTGTTTTCCGAAAATAATGCTCGCTTGGTGAGAAAGGATTCTGGTTCTGATCCTGCAGGTATCTTAAACTCAATAAGTCCTCAAGACAACGTACAAGAGGAAACTCCTAAGGAAATTCAAGATGAAATCTTGGATAAATTATCGGAGGAAGAGCCACAATTGAAAAAAGAAACGAAAAATGCCTAACTCGTGGAGGACAATCAAAGACCATTCTCTCGAACATGTAATTGGCGACGTCGGAGAAAAGGTAAGTTCCCGAAACTCTCTTAAGAACACCTTAGGACATACTGCTTTTGTTTCTCAAATTGAACCCACAACCATCTCCGAAGCAATTGGGGATGAATTTTGGACCTTGGCAATGCAAGAGGAGCTTAACCAATTCAAACGGAATGACGTTTGGGATTTGGTGCCAAGACCCGAAAATCATACCATAATTGGTACGAAATGGGTTTTTCGAAACAAATTAGATGAAAATGGTGTAATCACTAGAAACAAAGCTAGGCTTGTAGCAAAAGGCTACAATCAAGAAGAGGGTATTGACTATGAAGAAACATATGCTCCCGTAGCAAGGTTAGAAGCTATTCGTTTATTACTTGCCTTTGCATCTTCTATGAATTTTAATTTGTATCAAATGCATGTAAAAAGTGCTTTTCTAAATGGTGTTATTCAAGAAGAAGTTTATGTTGAACAACCCCCGGGTTTTGAAGATTTTAAATCTCCAAAACATGTTTTCAAACTTAAAAAGGCTCTTTATGGTCTTAAACAAGCTCCCCGAGCTTGGTATGAAAGATTGAGTAAATTTCTTTTGGAAAATGATTTCATTAGGGGGAAAGTTGACACCACTCTTTTCGTTAAGCATAAAAACAATGATATTTTATTAGTTCAAATCTATGTGGATGATATTATATTTAATGCTACTAACAATGTTTTGTGCAAGGAATTTTTCGATTTAATGACAAGCGAATTTGAGATGTCTATGATGGGTGAGCTAACATTCTTTTTGGGGCTGCAAGTAAAGCAAATGAAAGAAGGAACTTTCATTTGTCAAGCTAAATATTGCAAAGAATTGGTGAAACGATTTGAAATGACCAACGCAAAAGCAATGGCCACTCCCATGAGCACATCCGATCATCTAGACAAAGATGAGAAAGGTAAGGAAGCCGACACCAAAAAGTATCGAGGTATGATTGGATCTCTCCTTTATCTTACTTCTAGTAGACCGGACATCATGTTTAGCGTGTGCTTATGTATCAATCGTGTCCGAAGGAGTCTCACCTAACTGTGGTGAAACGGATATTGAAGTATCTTGTTGGTACTGTAAATGTGGGTCTATGGTACCCCATAGGTTCTTCATGCCAACTTGTTGGCTATTCCGATTCCGATTTTGCTGGATGCAAATTGGACCGCAAGAGCACTAGTGGCACTTGCCATTTGCTCGGTAGCTCTCTCATTTCTTGGTTTAGTAAGAAAAAAGTAAGTGTTGCGTTGTCCACAACCGAGGCTGAATATGTAGCCGCGGGGAGTTGTTGCGCTCAAATCCTTTGGATGAAACAACAACTCTTGGACTATGGCCTAAGTCTTGATCATATCCCTCTTAGATGTGATAATACTAGCGCCATATGCTTGACGAAGAACCCCGTTCTTCATTCAAGAACAAAACACATTGAAATTAGGCATCATTTTATAAGAGATCACGTTCTCAAGGGTGATGCCTAAATTGAATTTGTTGAAACCAAAGATCAATTGGCCGACATCTTTACAAAACCCTTAGAGAAAGAGTCCTTCTTCCGAATTCGTAGTGAACTCGGGATTCTTGACTCCACGTTGATCTAAGTCATGCATTGTATTTTCCCTTTCTCATGATTTCTAACTTGAGCGTCGGAGACGTCTAACGAATTTTTGCAGGTATCGCCCTAAAGGCAGGGGGAATTATAAAGATTGATGCAGAATAATCAATTTATCCTAAGGATAACCGATTTCTCGTTTGTATATAATCGATTATCAAGTATCAATAATCGATTATGTTGGTATTATTTGCTTTATTATGTCTTCTTATGCAACTTTTGCTTAATCAATAAACAAGTTACTCACCTTTTCCATTTTTGCTAATGCCAAAAGGGGGAAGAATAAGGGATATGCACTAATTTTTATTGGCATAAATTGAGGGGGAATTCATATGTTGAGGGGGAACTAATTGAACTAATTGCATACTTGTTGCATATCTTTACTTGTCTTGAATCGTCATTATGAATCTCTAATATGCATATCCCGACTGAAGTTTGCCATTATCAAAAAGGGGAAAGTTGTTAAAACACGTTCTCAAGGCACTATACTAAAACGTGTGTTCATATTTGTAGGTTTTGATGAATGACAAACTATGCGCAATGGACATATGACGAGGTCCAAGCACAAGCGCGCAATTGATATATAACGAGTTTCAAGCACAAGACCAAGATCAAGCAAAGATATAAAGTTATACATGAGTCGTTCTTTAATTGTGATCTTGATCCAATAACTTGACTCAAGACTTGGCTTCTCTCGTAAAAACATTTTTATCAAATCATGCATATTTAATTTAAAGCAAAATGATTTTAAATCATGCATATTTACTTTAGTCAAAATGATTTTTAAACATGCCTCTAAAATATGGACTAAGATAATCGATTATGTACTTATGATAATCGATTATGTTAAGTCAGCTGCATGACAATCGATTGTGAACTTATGACAATCGATTGTGTTAAGGCAGTGTGCATCAGATTTTTCAAATCTGCATGACAATCGATTGTAAACCTTATGACAATCGATTGTGTTGAGGCAGTGTACATCAAAGTTTTTCAAAGCTACAAAATAATCGATTGTGAACTTATGACAATCGATTGTGTTGAGGCAGTGTCTATCAGACATTTTCAAAGTCATAAAATAATCGATTGTGTACCTTTGACAATCGAGTGCATTAAGGCAGTGTCTAATTGATTTTTTAAAGACTGATATAATCGATTGTTCTCATAGCATAATCGATTGTGTAATTGACCGTTGCCAAAATATTTTCAAAAACCGTCAGGTAATCGATTATAGATTTCTAATAATCGATTGTTTTAAATAAAATCTGAAAAAGATTTTTTGAACGTTGCCAGTAATCGATTATTGATCTTATATAATCGATTGTTAAGCGTAAAATCTGGGAATGATTTTTGGAACAATTGGCAAACAATCGATTGTGGCATTTTGACAATCGATTGTCACTGAGTAAAATCAGCAATTCTTAATTGGCAATTAGACAACGGTAATGCATGGTTTTGCAACTATTAATACAGCTTCAAATCAGTCTTCTAAACACAACAACTGATCATATTATTGCTATAGCTTGCATACTCTATTGTTCATCACTTTCTATTCATTACATAAGTTTTGAGAGCCAAAATTCTTGACGAAAGTTGTTGCGTTCTTGAGCGTATCTATTTACTCATACCTACTCTATTAAGAGAGTCTTGTTTAAGTGAGTGCTAAGTGTTTTATACACTTGAAGGGAAGTGTTAGTCCCTTGTATTGTAAGAAGGAACTTGTGTTTCCTTTGGTTGAAGTCTTGGAGTGTTGTATCTTCGAGCAAAGGTTGTTGAGGCTTGTGTCCTCAGTTTGTAAAGGTTTGTTGAGCACCCGTAAGCTTAACAGTGTTAGTGGAAATCTCGAGAGATCTCTCGGGGACTGGACTAGCCACGGGTTGTGGTGAACCAGGATACATCGGTGCGTTCGTTCTTATTTATTTACTTATCGCACTTATTTCCTTCCTGCAATTTTTAAATTCCGCAAGTTTACGCTAATTTTTATTATAACGCTATTCACCCCCCCTCTAGCGTTAAGCGTATTTTCTAACAAAAAGAATGGCCTTAGCCATGTAAAAATTATGGCCTTAGCCATGTAAAATTCGATGGCCTTAACTGGGTTAAAATAATGGCCTTAGCCTTGTAAAAATGATGGTTGTGGCCAAGTTAAAACAATGGCCTAAGCCATGTAAAAATGATGGCCTTAGCCATGTAAAATTCGACGGCCTTAACCGCGTTAAAATAATGGCCTTAGCCATGTAAAAATGATGGTTGTAGCCGTGTTAAAACAATGGCCTTAGCCATGTAAAAATGATGGCCTTAGCCATGTAAAATTCGATGGCCTTAACCGCGATAAAATAATGGCCTTAGCCATGTAAAAATGATGGCCATAGCCGTGTTAAAACAATGGTCTTAGCCATGTAAAAATGACGGCCTTAGCCCTTTCATGCGTTTGGAGTTGTCCATAGCCTTTTTGTTCTTTGGAGGTGGCTGTAGCCTTTTCATTTATTTGGAGATGGCCGTAGCCTTTTCATTCATTTGGATATGGTCGTAGCCTTTTCATTCACTTGGGACAAAACTCGGGTAAGGGAAAAAGAGTACGACTCGGGGGACGCCTTTTAGAAGTGGAAGTGTTTGAGATGAGCGACGTTCCAGTTATTCTGGAGAGTTTTTCCTTCCATTATCTCGAGCTGGAATGCTCCTTTCCCGGTTGTCGGTGTGATTTTGTATGGTCCTTCCCAGTTTGTGCCTAGTTTTCCTTCATTTGGGTCTTTGGAGGCCAACGTCTTGGCTTTGAGGACGTAGTCTCCTATTTTGAGTGGTCTCACTCTTTCCCTTTGTTGTAGTACCTTTCGATTTGTTGTTTTTTGGGCTACCATCCTGATGTGGGCTATTTCCCTCCTTTCTTCGGCTTCATCAAGGTCTTGGAGTTTGCTGGCGTCGTTTTCTGTTCCACTGGTGTGCGAATACCTTAAGCTGGTTTCGCCTACTTCGACAGGTATGACAGCGTCCGTTCCATAAACCAGTGAGTACGAGGTTTCTCCGGTGCTGGACTTGGGTGTATTTCTGTGTGCCCATAAGACTTCAGGCAGTAGTTCGGGCCATAGCCCTTTGGCGTCTTCCAGATTTTTCTTCAGTATGTTTAGGATTGTTTTGTTGGAGGATTCTTCTTGGCCGTTGGCGGCGGGGTGGTATGGCGTGGACAGTAACCTTTTGATGCGCCATTTCGCGAAGAACTCTATCGTTTTCTGACCGATGAATTGACGCCCATTGTCACAGCTTATTTCTTTGGGGATGCCGAAGAGACATATGATGTTCTTCCATATGAAGGTGATGACCTCTTGTTCGCGTATTTGCGCATAAGCACCTGCTTCTACCCACATAGAGAAATACTCAGTTAAAACAAGTAAGAATCGTACATTCCCTCGTCCTGCTGGTAGTGGGCCGACTATATCCATCCCCCATTTGATGAATGGCCAGGGTGAAGTGATGGAATGGAGGGGTTTTCCCGGTTGATGTGTCATTGGGGCGTACTTTTGGCACTGTTCGCATCGGCAGACATACTCGGCTGCCTCCTTTTTCATAGTGGGCCAATAGTAAACGACGCGTATAATGCACTGCACGAGGGCGCGATTACTGGTGTGAGCGTTGCAATGGCCTTCGTGTACTTCCCCAAGTACCGGCCTTGTTTGGTGCAGCCCTAAGCACTTGAATAGGGGGCTACCGAACGTCCTCTTATAAAGGTCGTTATTGATCATGCAATATCGGGCGGCCAGTACGCGAAGCTTTTTCGCCTCCTTTTTATCAGGGGCAATGTCCCTTCCTGCAAATAGGATATGAACTGGTTGCGCCAGTCCCAAATCAGATTTAAGGAAAGTACCTCGGTGTGGTCGATGGGTGAGTGGAGGAGCGTGACCACACTTTCTTTGTTAAAATTTTTGGTGGCTGCAGCCAACATTGCCAGGCCGTCCGCTTCGACGTTTCGCGCTTGGGGAATTTGTTCGAAGCGGCATTCGTCGAATGTAGCCATCAGTTTGCGGATTTCTTCTTGGTACTTTTGTAGCCTCTGCTCTTTGACTTGATAATTCCTAGTGACCTAGTTTACCACAAGCTGAGAATCGCAGTGGAGGAGGATTGGGCGATCCCCGTAATTGGTTGTCAGATTCATGCCTGCAATAACGGCCTCGTACTCGACCTCGTTGTTAGTCATTTCCGGTCATCGTATGGACTGGCAAATTGTTTCGCCCATGGGAACCTCGAGGACGAGTCCAAGTCCTGATCCCGATGCATTGGTTGTGCCATCCGTATAAAGGACCCATAGGTCATTATTGAAGGATACGCGTTGCGCCTCGAGTTCTGTCGTTGGCAGGACTTCCGCGCTGAAATCGGTGATGAAGTCAGCAAGGACTTGCGACTTGATGGCATTCCTTGGAAGGTGTGTGATATCATGCTCGGTGAGCTCAAAGATCCATCTGGCGAGTCGTCCTGAGATTTTGGGTTTGTGTAAGACGTTCCTCAAAGGGAAGGTCGTTACTACCCTTATGGGGTGGCACTAGAAATAGGGCCGAAGCTTTCGTGAAGCTACTACGAGCGCCAATGCCAGCCTCTCAAGGTGTGGGTACCGGGTTTCGGCGTCCACTAAAGTTTGCTAATATAATAGATAGGAGACTGCATACCTTTATTTTCGCGCACCAGGACGGCGCTGACTGCAACTTCCAATACAACTAAGTATACCAATAATGGTTTGCTTGGGTTGGTTTTGACAAGCAGGGGTGTCGATGACAGGTAGGCCTTCAAACTTCTCATGGCATCGACGCATTCTTCATTCCATTGTAGTCCTTGGTCCTTTTTCAATACGCTAAAGAATTTGTGGCACCTATCGGTGCAGCGCGAGATGAACCTGAAGAGGGCGTCTATTCGACCCGTCAGCTTCTGCACTTGCTTTTTGCTACTCAGCATTTCCGGGATGGCTTCTATGGCCTTGATCTGGTTTTGGTTGACTTCAATGCCCCTTTGTGATACCAGAAACTCCATGAACTTTCCCGAGGCTACGTCGAAGGCGCACTTTTTGAGATTCAGCTTCATGTCGTATCTCCTCAGTATTTCGAAAGCTTCCTTCAGGTGGTCGAGGTGGTCCTCTTTTTTCGACGACTTTACTAGCATGTCGTCGATATAGACCTTCATTGTCTTGCCGAGTTGCTCTTTGAACATGGTAGTCACCAGCCTCTGGTATGTAGCCCCCGCATTCTTGAGCCCGAAGGGCATTACCCTGTAGCAGTAAGTCCCTTGAAGAGTGATGAAGGTCGTTTTCTCCTTATCTTCCTCGGCCATCATGATCTGATTGTAACCGTAATATGCATCGAGGAAGCTCAGCAGCTCATGTCCCATCGCGGCATCTATCAATTGGTCGATGTGGGGTAGTGGGAATGAGTCCTTTGGACATGCTTTATTCAGGTCGGTGAAATCTACGCACATCCGCCACTCCCCATTCTTCTTTTTGACCATTACAACGTTGGCAACCCACTCTGGATACTTGGATTCCCTAATGGATCCATTAGCCAGCAGCTTGTCTACTTCTTTACTCACCGTTTCGTTGATGGAGGCATTGAATTTTCTCCTCGCCTGCCGCACTAGTGGGTAAAGCGGGTCGACATTCAGTTTGTGGGAGGAAATTTCATGTGGGATTCCTGGCATATCTGCATGGGAAAAAACATACAGGTCTGCGTGGTCAGATAGAAATTCACGATACTTACCTGGACTTGAGAGACCGTGGCCTATGTACGCTTTCTTGGTGGAGTCGTTGCTGCTCAGATGGACGCGGTCGAGGTCTTGGACCGTGGCCTTGCTAGCTTCGATGTCGCCGGGATCTTTGCTGATGTCTTCTGTCGGGTGGACCTTATCCTCGACAAGGCTGATTGCTATGCTTCCGCGCTTGCTCCTTTAAGCTGCTTGGTGTGAGTGTAATCTTGGGCTATTTTGTAACACTCTTGGGTGGTGTGTGGCTCGCGACGTATACTGTACACTCCCCATGGGGTTGGGAATTTGATCACCTGATAGAAACTCGAGGGGACGGCCCTCATGGAATGTATCCATGGACATCCTATGATGGCGTTGTATGCCGTTTCTTGATTCATTACGTGGAAAGTGGTTTCCATCATAACTCTTCCTTCCAAGACGGGCAGTGTTAACTTGCCAGAGGTTCTTTCAATTGCATTGTTAAAACCAGTTAGTGTTATGCAGCATAGAATTATTTTATCCTAGAGTCCCATTAATGCAAGGACTCTTGGATGGATGATGCACGCGCCGCTGCCATCGTCGACCATAATCCTTTTTACATCAGTATCTACTATGCGTAAAGTAATAACTAAGGCATATGGGGGAAAAACAAACCTTCGGTATCATACTTATTGAAGGTGATACTATCTTTGAAGTCGTCATACCGTTCATGAGCGATAGTTCGCTTCAATTTGTGAGTGGTGGTGAATTTACATGGTTGATAACTGAGTCGTTGCATCCCTAGTGATCATGTTGATGGTGCGCGTTGGTGGGGGCGGCCTTGGTGGACCGTGAGGTCGTTCCCGCCCGCGCACGAAGTTGAGCTTTCCCTTGTCGCTGAGCAGCTCTTTTAAGAACCCTTGGTTCAGCAACCGGACCACCTCCCGTCGGAGACCTATGCAATCTTCAGTCTTGTGCCCCCGTTCCTGGTGGAACTCACATAGGGCGTTTGATTTTCTGTTGGCGGGTCGGACATCATCTTCACTGGCCATTGCACTTTTTTGCCCAGTTTCTCCAGTGCGTACACTACTTCTGAAGGAGACACATAAATGTTATGTGCGGATAATGAAGGAGGAGTACCTCTATCGTTACTCAATAGGGAGACATGTCGTTGCAAGGCATCCACGTGCCTTGGTAGTTGTAAAGATCTGATGTAGGGTTGATGTCTCTCCCAATTGAGGCGTGGGACTTGTTCCCGTCATCCCTCATTGCGTCGCTCCCTTCGGATTTCTGGGTTTACCGCTATTAGCCGCCTGGTCGGGCCATTAAGGTCATCGTCATCTCCACGTACCTCGGCGCACTAGGCGTTGTGGATTTCTTCCTAGGTGGTGGGGGATATTTCATAAGACGGCTAAGAAATTTTCTTCTCTCCCGTGAGCCATCCCTGCTAAGTCCGTTCTGAAAGGCCGCGACTGCCATGCCCTCGGACACGTTTGGCAAGCTCATCCTGACTCTGTTGAACCTGGCTAAGAATTCTCTAAGCCCTTCTCCTGAGACCTATCAGACAGACGTTGACACGAGATTCTGCTTTCTTGGCTCCCGCGTGGGCGGTGACAAATTTGTCCACCATTTTCTCGAACGTGGAGATGCTTTTGGCAGGCAACTGGGAGTACCATGTTAGGGTCCCTCCTGTTAATGTTTCGCCTAACTTCTTTCGAAGTACGGATGGTACCTGTTCTTTTGACAAATCATTACCTTTGACCGCCATGACGTAGTGGATTAGGTGGTCCTCGGGATCCGATGTCCCGTCATATACCTTCAAATAGGGGGCATTCTGATGGTTTTTAGGATGGGATAAGGTGCAGCTCCTTCTGTGTAGGGTTTTTCAACGAACCTCCCCACAAATCGCTTTGGCAGTAATTTTGGTGCCCCCGGGATCTTGTCCACTTTTTCTTGATGTTCCTTCATCTGGTCGCGAAGCGACCTGTTTTCGTTTTCCATTTCTTCCATCTTTTTAAGGATGACTTTGAGCGTCCCCTCGTGAGCTGGAGCATCGGCGGGCACGTTGTTTGTTCGTGTGACCTCGAGCTCGCTTTCAGTTATGGCGTGGTCCATCACTAGTGTTGGTGTGCATCTGTTGTTGGGTGGGTTTCCGGCTAAGCTGCTCAAGGCACTTTTCAACCATTCTTCCAATAGCCTCTTTACCTCTTGGGGTGCTTCTTTGGTTCTGGATGTAGAGGCCTTTTTTTCCCGTGGAACCACCAGATCTTCAGAAGGGGAAGGTAGGTTTTCCACGGTTATCAAGGTGCTTGGGGTTGCGCGTAGTGCATCCCCTTCAGTAGCCGCATTGAAAGGGCCCATAAGATCGGCTCTAGCATCCATGATAGTCTTCATTCTTACGTTGTTTTCAGCTATTCTTGCGTTGTTTTCAGCTAATAAGTTAAGTACTTTTTAAGCTCAAAAAAAGTCGAAGAGAATATAGGTTAATCAGAATCAAGGATAATATGAATTAGAGATACTACTTTGTTAAGATTCGAGATAACAATAAGACAGCTTGAGATATAAGAACAATAAAGCAAGTGAGATTCGTTTCACAAGAAAGAGAGTGAGAGAGAGAAAGAGAGAGTTGTATATTCTTAATAATAAGATACACATGGGTCCTTTACAAAGGGAAGGTCCCCTTATATACTAAGGGACCTTCCTCGAAATAATTAAAAAAGTACAAGGGATTGATGGTCTCAGTGTATGGGAAAGTTAGAACTTTAAGTGACGTCGTCTCGAGTCAAGTCGCTTGGTCCGTTCGCTTGCTGGGGCCGCCCTTATTCGAGTCAGCCTCGATTAGACCGTTCTCTACATCGTAGGCGTGCATAGATAACCTAAGAACGTGGGGAGCCAAATTTGCCCAATACAGTACTTTCTATTAAACTAAAGAAACCAGGAATGTGATTAAAACAAAAATGATACATTTTTTTTAATGGTAAGTTGGAAATGTGACTAAATAAATTCTTAAAATCATACAAAAGTCACACGGTTCCCAGAGGTGTGCATTCGATTTATCGATCCGATTTTGACCCTTATCGATAATTACTTATCGATTATCGATTTACATATGCTTATCATTATTATTTCAATAAGGTTTCGATTAACGATTCCAAACGTTTGGAAAAAGAAAATCTCTATTTCCTTTTATTTTTGTATATTACTAATTTAGCTTCTGTTAGATAATACGTTTAACGCTAGAGGGGGGGGGGGGGTGAATAGCGTTACAATAAAAATTAGCGTAAACTTGCGGAATTTAAAAATTGCAGGAAATAAATAAGTGCGATAAGTAAATAAATTAGAACAAACGCACCGATGTATCCTGGTTCACCACAACCCGTGGCTAGTCCAGTCCCCGAGAGACTCTCTCGAGATTTCCACTAACTTGTTAAGCTTACGGGTGCTCAACAAACCGTTACAACTTGAGGACACAAGCCTCAACAACCTTTGCTCGGAGATACAACACTCCAAGACTTCAACCAAGGAAACACAAGTTCCTTCTTACAACACAAGGGACTAACACTTCCCTTCAAGTGTACAAGAACACTTAGCACTCAAACAAGACACTCCTTTAAGAGTAGATATGAGTAAAAAGAATACGCTCAAGATCGCAACAACTTTCGACAAGAATTTGGCTCTCAAAAGCTTATGTAATGAATATAAAATGATAAGCAATAAAGTATGCAAGCTTTAGCAATTGTATGATCAGTTGTTGTGTGTTGTTGTGCTTAAAATACTGATTTGAAGCTGTATTTATAGTTGCAAAACCTTGTATTACCGTTGCCTAATTGCCAATTAAGAATTGCTGATTTTACTCTGTGACAATCGATTGTCAAATTACCACAATCGATTGTTTGCCAGTTCTTCCAAAAGTCAATCCCAGATTTTACGCATAACAATCGATTATCTAAGATCAACAATCGATTACTGGCAACGTTCAAAAAATCATTTCCAGATTTTACGTAAAACAATCGATTGTCAGAAATCTACAATCGATTACTCAGCAACGTTCAAAAAATCCTTTCCAGATTTTAATTAAAACAATCGATTATAAGAAATCAATAATCGATTACTCAGCAACGTTCAAAAAATCCTTTCCAGATTTTAACTAAAACAATCGATTATAGGAAATCAATAATCGATTACCTGACGGTATTTGAAAACATTTTGGCAACGGTCAGTTATACAATCGATTATATTAAGTTAACAATCGATTATATATCAGTCTTGAAAAATCAATTTAGACACTGCCTCTTGACAATCGATTGTTATAGGTTCACAATCGATTATTTACTAACTTTGAAAAAGTCTGGAAGACACTGCCTCAACACAATCGATTGTCATAAGTTCACAATCGATTATTTTGTGACTTTGAAAAATCTGATGGACACTGTCTCTTCACAATCTATTGTCATTAGCTTCACAATCGATTATTTTGAGCTTTGAAAAACTTTGATGGACACTGCCTCATCACAATCGATTGTCATTAGCTTCACAATCGATTATTTTGAGTTTTGAAAAACTTTGATGGACACTGCCTCATCACAATCGATTGTCATAAGGTTCACAATCGATTGTCATGCAGATTTGAAAAATTTGATGCTCACTGCCTTAACACAATCGATTGTCATAAGTTCACAATCGATTGTCAAGCAGCTGACTTAAACATAATCGATTATCATAAGTACATAATCGATTATCTTAGTCCAGATTTTAGAGGCATGTTTAAAAAACATTTTGACTAAAGTAAATATGCATTATTTAAAATCATTTTGCTCTAAATTAAATATGCATGATTTGTTAAAAATATTTTTACGAGAGAAGCCAAGTCTTGAGTTTAAGTTGTCAGATCAAGAACACAATTAAATACCGACTCATATAAAACTTAATCTCGATCTTTGTCTTGTGCTTGAATCTCGTTATATATCATTTTTGCGCTTTGTGCTTGGACCTCGTCATGTGTCAATTTGCGCATAGTTTGTCATTCATCAAAACCTACAAATATGAACACACGTTTAGTATAATGCCTTGAGAACGTGTTTCCAACAATTTCCCCCTTTTTGATAATGGCAAACTTTAAGCGGGATATGCATATTAGGCAATTCATAATGACGATTCAAGACAAGTAAAGATATGCAACAAGTATATAGATATGCAATTTATTCCCCCTCAATATATGAATTCCCCCTCAATTTATACCGATAAGTATCGAGAGTGCATACCCGTTATCTTCCCCCTTTTGCCATTAGCAAAAAGATATAGAATAATTAAAAAACTTGTTTATTTATTAATAAAAACGGTTACATAACGGGAACAATAAAAACATAGAACAATAAAATAGAAAAACAAATAAAGAAATTATTCATCATCATTTCCCGCCTCATCATCCGGCACTGCTTCATAGGGAACAAGACCGGCATATGGATAATGAACATGGTCGAAATATCCATGGATCTCATGTGTCAATTGACCGACAGAGGTGGTCAATGAAGCAATTTGGTCGGAAATGGATTGAAGAGTAGGTTCTTGAGGCTGACGCGATTGACGGGTTGGAGGAGGAGCAGGAGCTGCATGATCACCGTCATGGGGAAAGGAGGATTCTGAAATTTCCCACTTCTTGGTGCTCTTTTTGAGAGGACTGATGGAAGTGTTGAACCCGGAAACTTCAAGAAAGTTCATAATAAGGAGGTCATAGGGAAGAGGTCTATCATCTCCGATGGCATCAAGCATGTGAATCTTGACGAACTTACACCAATTGATGTGAGCTCCGATTATAATGGCATGCATGAGATTAGCGTCCTCTTGGGAAAGAGTGGTATGATTGTGCTTCCGAGGCTTGAGGACTCGGGTGATGAAATAGAAAATCAAACGATACTCGGGGAGCATTCCCGTGATAGTAGGGCGCCGAGTAGATAGATTAGGATCATAAGATGTAAGACCTATTTGGTTTAGGAGAATTTTCTCATCAGATAAGGCGACGGCCTCTCTAATGTAGCGAGTAATGTTTTCGCCACTTCGAGGAAGATGGGCAATGGAATGCAAGTTTTCATTGGACAAAAGAATTTGAACACCATTAATATTTGACACAAGTTCACCATCGTCATCCTCATGAAGGTTTGAGTAAAACGCTTGAATCAGTGGAGGATTAATATAAGGATAGGTAAGATATAAAAAGTCAACAAGTTGACATTCCTTAAGAATGTTTGCAGCGGGGGCATATGATTCAAGATACTTGCTTGTTGAAAAGCGAGGAGGAAGAATGTCACGCTTTTCGAATTTTGTCAAAAATCTAGTAAGCTTGGTTTCAGTATTGAATTGTAAAATAGACCCATCTTGATAAGGGAAATTTGGAGGTGGAGGAGCAGAAGAAGATGCACCTTGTCTACCTGAACGGGAACGTTTAGAGTGTCTGCCCGACATTTTCAAAAAGTAGTAATGAACTTTGTAAGAAACTTGGAAGATTTTTGAAGGTTTGGGAGCAAAGATTGATGCTTGAGTGAATAAAATTGAAGACTTGTGATGCCTATTTATAATGGGAAGAATGGCATTTCATTTATGATGAAAATCTGCAGAAATTCATGAGCCAAAACAGTCAGAAACGGTAAAAATAAATTGCACTGACCGTTAGACAATCGATTGTTGAAACGAAATAATTGATTGTTGAGCAGATTTTGACTTGAACTCGGAACTGACACAGAATCGATTGCAGGACCCAAGCGGTAACAAATATTAGAATTACTGACAAAAAATAATCGATTGTTGAATTATGATAATCGATTGGTGTGATACAGTGAGCACGGTGATTTTCTGACTCGGAAAATAATCAATTATATTTATGAAACAATCGATTGTTTTAGGAAAGCAGTACTGAATGGCTGAGACGGTAATCGATTATACAGTTAAAAAATCGATTATTAAACACAAATGCATAATAAGCATCAAACATAAATAATCGATTAGTGATACTTGCTAATCGATTGTACGCACAGTAAAATAATCGATTATTTGCTGTAACAATCGATTGTTCTATGCCATTTCTTTATAATTCCCCCTGCCTTTAGGGCGATACCTGCAAAAGAGAATTAGACGTCTCCGACGCTCAAGTTAATAATTTGTAACGAAATAATGCAATGAGAACGTGATCTCTTAAGAAGTGTGTCCTAAGGTGTTCTTACGAGAGTTTCGGGTACTTACCTTTTCTCTGACGTCGCCAATTACCTGTTCGAGAGGGTGATCTTTGATTGTCCTCCACTCGTTAGGCATTTTCGTTTCTTTCTCCAATTGTGGCGTTTCCTCCGTTGATTGTTCCAAGATTTCATCTTGAATTTCCTTAGAAGTTTCATCTTGTACTTTGTCTTTTAAACTATTTAAAATACCTGCAAGATCAGAACAAGAATCCTTTCTCGCCAAGCGAGCATTATTTTCGGAAAACACAATATGGGGGGATTCCTAAACAGTTTGGGTTCTATTATTAAATACCCTATATGCTTTGCTACGTGAAGAATACCCAATAAAAATTCCCTCATCGGATTTGGCATCAAATTTTCCCAATTGATCTTTTCCATTGTTATGAATAAAACATTTACAACCGAATACTCTAAAATGGGAGATATTTGGTTTCCTTCCCTTGTAGAGTTCATAAGGGGTTTTCATGAGTATTGGCCTTATGACTACTCTATTTAAAACGTAGCATGCGGTACTCACGGCATCCGCCCAAAAATGTTTGGGAATCTTAGCCTCTTCGAGCATGGTTCTAGCCATCTCTTCGAGACACCTATTTTTCCTTTCCACCACCCCATTTTGTTGTGGTGTTCGTGGAGCGGAAAAGGTATGCTCGATACCGAGTTCGTCACAAAAGTCCGCAAAGAGATTCTGATCAAACTCTCCCCCATGATCACTTCTAATTGAAGTGACGGTTGTTTCCTTTTCGTTTTGAACACGTTTAAGAAAATATTTAAAATTCTGAAACGCATCACTTTTATGGGCAAGAAATAAAGTCCAAGTAAATGTGGAATAATCATCAACAATAACAAAAGCATAACGATTTCTACCAAGACTTTCAATGCGAGATGGTCCAAACAAATCCATGTGAAGCAATTGCAATGGTCTAGTAGTTGAAACAATATTTTTCGATTTAAAAGATGCTTTTGTTTGCTTCCCTTTTTGACAAGAATCACAAATAGAGTCATTTTCAAATTTCAAATTTGGAAGACCAACAACTAAATTTTGTGAAACCAATTTGTTCAAAAGATGCATGTTGATGTGAGCTACTCTACGATGCCATAACCAAGAATCATCCTCTTTGCTCATTAAACAATTCACATATTCGGGTGAAGAATTTGCAAGATCAACCATATAAATGTTATCCATTCTAAAACCACGAAGGATAATTATAAAATCGCTACGTCTAAAATCTAAGCATTCATCCGAATCAAATAAAACAAGATTTCCCTTGTCACATAATTGACTTATGCTCAAGAGATTATGTTTTAAACCTTTCACAAGTAATATATGCTTAATGGAAGAAATTTCATCCTTACCGACCGATCCGATGCCGATAATCTTTTCTTTGTTGTTATCACCAAAAATAACACTTCCCCCTTCCTTGTGTTCTAGTTGAAGGAATTTGGATTCGTCTCCCGTCATGTGCTTGGAGCATCCACTATCAAGGTACCATAGTACACTTGATCCCTTCAAACATACCTACAAAATAGATTAATGAGTTTTAGGTACCCATGTCCTTGGGGGTTAGGCAAATCATAGTGATGTGATTGAGTGTTATGTCTATGTCGTGTAAAACAAGCAGGAGCAATATGTCCAATTCGTCTACAATAATGACAAGTCACGTTAGGATTATGCATCCTTCTAGGTTGATAGTAATTGGATGGACGAAATTCATTTACTCTATTCTTGACAATATAACTATTACGCAAATCATGAAAATCATTTCTCCTACCATTTGTTCTAGGATATGCATCATTTCTAGAATAGTTGTTTCTAGGTTGGAAGTCATTTCTAGGTGTTCTAAAAGGTTCAAAATTCCTTCTAGTGTTTGGCCTAGAATGTGCATTATTTCTAGCATGATTATTTCTAGGTTGCGATTGATGAAAACCATTTCTAGGTTTGTTGTATCTAGGATGAACATTTGTTTTATTTATCCTAGGTTGAGCCTTAGGTGGTTGGGGGTTAGCTTCAACTTTCTCTTTAGGCTCGTTTCTAAAACCTATGCCATGCTTGGTCGACTTCAAATTAACAAGCACTTCATTCAAATTTTTATGAGAAGAGTTAAACTTATCTAAGGTGCCCTTAAGCCTTTCCACTTCATTTTTGAGATGCATGCAAGAAGTACAATTTCTAGAACTCTCGGGCTTGTCGGCGCTTCTTTTGCCAAAAAATTTGTTTGCCTTTTTCAACTTCTCATTTTCTAAAATCAGTTTTTCCAATTCATTTTCTTTAAAAGAGAGTTGTTTTTGAAAATCTTTTTCTTTTAAAGAAGCATTTTCTTTTATACTATTAACAGTTTTTGAAGCTTTAATAAATTCGCTATACAACTCATCAAAATCATTTTGCATTTCTTCAAGGGAAAAGAAATTTTTGGAAGAAATTTGACATACCTCTTCTTTGTTGTCTTCTTGTGCCATAAGACAAAGATTTGCAGCTTCGTCTTCTTCTTCCTCACTTGACTCGTCACCGGAGTCGCCTCCCCAAGATATGTATGCTCGTTGCTTCTTAAAGGGTTTCTTCTCCTTTTTAGCATTTGGGCAATTTGATTTAATGTGCCCGGTTTCTCCGCACTCATAGCACTTTATTTGATCTCCTTGCTTTTTGCCCTTTCGTTCATACTCTTTTCGCATGAACTTTTGAAATCTCTTGATAACGAGTCTGAACTTGTTGTCTCCGTCCTCATCATTTTGAGGTTGGCTTGTGCTTGCCTTGAGAGCGATTCTTTGCTTCCTTTGATCATCAACAAGAGGGTTAAGTATAGTAGATTCATAAGTTTTAAGATTACCTCTTAATGCGTCCATGGTGACATTTGAAATGCCAATGGATTCTTGAATCGCGTCGGCCTTGGATCGCTATTCCGGAGTGAGACTTCGGAGAATTTTTCGGACAAGTTCCTTATCCGTGAAGGTCTTCTTAAGATCATGTAAATCATTTATGATTTTTGAAAATCGTTCAAACATCTCATCGACCTTTTCGCCTTCCTTCATGTGAAACAATTCTTATGCATGGGTTAGGAAATCAATTTTGGCTTTCCTTACCTGGTCCGTACCTTCGTACGTAATTTCCAGCTTGTCCCACATTTGCTTCGCCGTTGTGCAACAAGATATCTTCCTGTAATCATCAGCATTTACAGCACAATATAATAAATTAATAGCTTTAGCATTATTTTGCACCTTTCGGATATCATCCGCATCGTATTCATCTTCGGACTTTGGGACCCATTCATTTTCAACCTTCTTGGTTGGAATTTGTTCTCCATTCATTATGACCTTCCAAAGATGAAAACTAATTGATTGTACAAATATTCTCATCCTCTCCTTCCAGCATGTATAGTTTGTACCATCGAATAGAGGTGGTCGGGTGGAGCATTGTCCTTCACCTATTCCTGCAAAAGAATCACGAGTAGAAGCCATGGATGTTTCTCTCAAACGGTTAAGTCTTCAGAGAGTTGGGCTTTGATACCAATTATTAGATAATACGCTTAACGCTAGAGGGGGGGGGGGGGGGTGAATAGCGTTACAATAAAAATTAGCGTAAACTTGCGGAATTTAAAAATTGCAGGAAATAAATAAGTGCGATAAGTAAATAAATTAGAACAAACGCACCGATGTATCCTGGTTCACCACAACCCGTGGCTAGTCCAGTCCCCGAGAGACTCTCTCGAGATTTCCACTAACTTGTTAAGCTTACGGGTGCTCAACAAACCGTTACAACTTGAGGACACAAGCCTCAACAACCTTTGCTCGGAGATACAACACTCCAAGACTTCAACCAAGGAAACACAAGTTCCTTCTTACAACACAAGGGACTAACACTTCCCTTCAAGTGTACAAGAACACTTAGCACTCAAACAAGACACTCCTTTAAGAGTAGATATGAGTAAAAAGAATACGCTCAAGATCGCAACAACTTTCGACAAGAATTTGGCTCTCAAAAGCTTATGTAATGAATATAAAATGATAATCAATAAAATATGGAAGCTTTAGCAATTGTATGATCAGTTGTTGTGTGTTGTTGTGCTTAAAATACTGATTTGAAGCTGTATTTATAGTTGCAAAACCTTGTATTACCGTTGCCTAATTGCCAATTAAGAATTGCTGATTTTACTATGTGACAATCGATTGTCAAATTACCACAATCGATTGTTTGCCAGTTCTTCCAAAAGTCAATCCCAGATTTTACGCATAACAATCGATTATCTAAGATCAATAATCGATTACTGGCAACGTTCAAAAAATCATTTCCAGATTTTACGTAAAACAATCGATTGTCAGAAATCTAAAATCAATTACTCAGCAACGTTAAAAAAATCCTTTCTAGATTTTAAAAAATAATCGATTATAAGAAATCAATAATCGATTACTCAGCAACGTTCAAAAAATCCTTTCCAGATTTTAACTAAAACAATCGATTATAGGAAATCAATAATCGATTACCTGACGGTATTTGAAAATATTTTGGCAACGGTCAGTTATACAATCGATTATATTAAGTTAACAATCGATTATATATCAGTCTTGAAAAATCAATTTAGACACTGCCTCTTGACAATCGATTGTTATAGGTTCACAATCGATTATTTACTAACTTTGAAAAAGTCTGGAAGACACTGCCTCAACACAATCGATTGTCATAAGTTCACAATCGATTATTTTGTGACTTTGAAAAATCTGATGGACACTGTCTCTTCACAATCGATTGTCATTAGCTTCACAATCGATTATTTTGAGCTTTGAAAAACTTTGATGGACACTGCCTCATCACAATCGATTGTCATTAGCTTCACAATCGATTATTTTGAGTTTTGAAAAACTTTGATGGACACTGCCTCATCACAATCGATTGTCATAAGGTTCACAATCGATTGTCATGCAGATTTGAAAAATCTGATGCTCACTGCCTTAACACAATCGATTGTCATAAGTTCACAATCGATTGTCAAGCAGCTGACTTAAACATAATCGATTATCATAAGTACATAATCGATTATCTTAGTCCAGATTTTAGAGGCATGTTTAAAAAACATTTTGACTAAAGTAAATATGCATTATTTAAAATCATTTTGCTCTAAATTAAATATGCATGATTTGTTAAAAATATTTTTACGAGACAAGCCAAGTCTTGAGTTTAAGTTGTCGGATCAAGATCACAATTAAATACCGACTCATATAAAACTTAATCTCGATCTTTGTCTTGTGCTTGAATCTCGTTATATATCAATTTTGCGCTTTGTGCTTGGACCTCGTCATGTGTCAATTTACGCATAGTTTGTCATTCATCAAAACCTACAAATATGAACACACGTTTAGTATAATGCCTTGAGAACGTGTTTCCAACAGCTTCGTGTTTGTAGCTTTCATTAGTTAAAAAGTTTGCACATTGGTTCGCCTCCCTCCATATAGGTGCAATCGTTTTTTTCTTCAATTTTTGATTAGTCAATAATGGGGGTGTCAAATGGACGGGAATTGGAGAGATTTGAATCTATATTCATTTTTTGTGCCACATATTAATTTGTGTCCGTTTTGCAAAAAAATAATTACAAGCGTACCCGTTTTTACATAACTTCAGCCCACGGGGCTGAAGTTTTTCTTTTGTACCGGAAAATTTCAGCTGAAGTTTTTGTCTTTGTAACTGAAAAATATAAGCAGTTTTCAAGCTTAAAATTTTAAATTATAAAATAAAAACTTAAGCAGTTTCCAGCTTAAGTTTTCTAGTTATAAAATAAAAACTTAAGCAGTTTCCAACTTAAGTTTTTCAGTTATAGAATAAAAATTTAAGCAGTTTTCAGCTGAAATTTTTATTTTATAACTGGAAAACTTAAGCTATAGAGCTGAAGTTTTCCCGTTATAAAACAAAAACTTCAGCTCTTGTTATAACTGAAAAACTTCAGCTCTAAAGCTGAAGTTTCTATGTTGTAAGGGGAAGAGAAAGAGAAGCTGAAATTTTTTAAAAAGTGGGTACGGATGCAAACAAAAAGACAAACCGCTACAGGTTAAAAGGGGCACCCTATTGCAATTTTTACAGTTAATTGACCCACCCAAAAGTAATTTGGGTTATATCCCAAAAACATCCAACCCTTATTAAAATATTTATTAAACTTTAATTAATGTGTATTATTTTTTTTATATATTATTTAATTATCAAATATGACTTTTTTCTTTTATTATGGCTATATATAACATATCAAAAAAATTATTTTAAAGATATTTTTACAAAGTTACTCGTAGATCAATTGGGCTAAAAAAAACAGCCCAACTTTAAATGAATTGAAATGAGTTAGATCAAGATGACTGAGTTCAACAAATAAATGAATTGGGCAGATCAAATGAGTTTGAGCTCAAATTGTCACACCTAGTAGTTAACTTTTGCGATTAAGGAGTAATCTTCCCTTCTTGTTAACGGCTCCAATATTCCCTTATATATCGGAATTTTTATTAAATCCTTGCTTAGGCAAAGTCAATTATTTTATTTATCTATCAAACTTAATAAACTAATACGATCATTTCTTATCTAAAACTTGTGAAGATCAATTTTAAAAAGCTTATGGTAAAACGCATTTTTGCAACCATCAAAAAATATTTATGCAATAATTATGAAAACCTGAACAATTGTATGACTTAGAGAATATACTAAAAACGATAGGATTTGTTAAAATAGATCACTTTGCAAGGCCAAGAATGGGAAGAAAAGATAAAGGAAGAAGTTATATAGAGAATAATACTTTAGTGTTATAAACTAAAGCAAAAGACAAGAACAATAGAACAAGAACTATAGCAATAGAGAGAAGAGTAGAGAGAGTTCTTCTTATTGAGTTGAGAGGGGTCTCAAGGGATGATTTACAATGGTAGGGGGCACCTCTATTTATAGGGGAGAGGAAGACTTAGCTACCACTAATAGAACTCTAAAATCTCTCTAATTAGATACATTAAAGACATTCACCTTAAATAGAAGTGTAAGAATCTTCTATTTCATAACACTCCCCCTTGAATGTCTATTCAATGATGTGCCTCATAAAACCTTAAAACCAAAACCCAATGGGAAAAAATTAAAGTAAGGAAAAAGAGTACACATGTTTGAATATGCGCCTATTGGTTGCCTCGTTAAAAACCTTGCAAGGAAAACCCAGTGGGACAAAACCTTGTAAGGGAAAAAGAGTGCAACACGCATTGACTCCCCCTAATGAGTACATCGATTTATATCCTTGAGCATTTGCATTCCAATCTTGTGCATCATCTTCAAAACGATCTTTGGTAGATGCTTGATGAATAAATCAACCATATTGACTTGAATAAATATTCCGCACCTTGAAATCATCATTCTTGATAGATATAAATATCTTCATATAATGTCGTGGAATAGCTCTTCAATATCTCCATAGATGCATTCTCAATGCCATCATGCTTATAGTTATAGCAAGATACATATGTACACAAATTGCACTTAGGATGTGGTACTTCAGGACCAAGAATTGCATATGCTTCAAGCAACTTAAATCTTTCAAGTTAAGTCATATAAGTCGCATAATAGACTTTAGCTGCATATCAAGTTTTCATTAGTGATACTAAACAAATAAGATATCGAAAACTGACTATACATACCTTTGACGTTTATACTTTCAAGCATTTGAACTATAGGTTCAAAACTTCATGTCTTTCATATGGAATCAATTCTTCTTGAATTGTATCTCTTCCATTTAGTTACTTTCTTTGAGTCAGCAAATGCGTATAGCATGTTTTGCAATATGTTGCAATTGCATTTCCCTTTTATGAACTACAGGTTCATATCATGATATTCGGGGATATACATATACAAATGAAAATTCATCCCATGTAACACTTTCTCAAGTGTTTATCATGTCTCCCCCTCATGTTAGTAAAGCTAATATGTTTCCTCAACTTTGGAAAATCATCTTTGTGCATTATGTCAATATACACAGCACCTTAATAATAAGATGAAATTATTTGGTTCCTGACCCTGAACCACTTGTGAGGGGAGAATATACTCTCGTATACAACTTATATCAAACTGATATATATATAACTTTGTTCTCATAAGAAACAGTTTAGCTATTAAGTGGAAGCACTCAATAATTATCTTGCTAAACCAACTTTAATATAAACCAACTTATCAAGATGAACTGTCTTGAGTAGAGAATCTGGAAACTATGCTCGAAGTTAGATTACTGAGCGATTTACCTCGCAAGCACTGCCAGGCTGCGGGTTAATAACAATGGCGCATGTAACCATATCATAGATGCATCATATGTGGTATACATGGCAGGTGAATGGGCCCATATTCACCTTTGATATTTCCAGAATCAAGGGGCTTCAACCCGAACTCTTTAGTTGGTCAGTTCATTACGGAGAACAAGTGATACAAGAGTATTCGTAAAGAACTTTCTAGTTCTTTAATATTCACCTATGTGAATTTGCACATCATACTTAAAATGAGATGGCTAACATGAATGCCAACTGAATAAATTATCAATATTGGTAAACTTCAAATTTACACCATGACATGTGCACTTATCAATAAACTTCGGGTTTATTATGACATGGGTTTTATACCAATAGATATCCACTTTATTGTGGCATTCTTTCTTTTGTGTAGTACAAACTGGAGAACAAAGCGGGTAGCTTTTCATATACAAATTACCCCGCTACAAGTTGTAGTAATACGAGAATCAAAGCCTTCCTTTATTTATAGTCTCAATATCATCAATCGCCTTCGCGTGTACTTTTGGAAACTGAATAAGTTTCTTTGAGACTTACTACAGCACAATACTCAATTGTGTTTCTCCAACATAGTAATAATTGGCTCTTCGAGAGCTCTCAATTAATTTTGTACTACCACAGACTGAGGTTCGAGATCCTCACATTCTTGCATTCCGTATTTTCAAGAGTCTCAGGCTCAATAGATTCTTCGTGAATCTCGGAATTAATAAAATCATGAGCGTCCTCATGTGATTCTTTCATAGTGTCATTTAGATCGTTCTTTTTCCTCTTTCTAGGATTTCGATCTTTTGGAACCTAATGGTCTGCCACGCTTCTGGCGTGCATTTGACTCATTGGATATGACACTAGATATTCGTCCAATAGGGACTTCAATACGAATCGGAACATTTTCCGCGTGAATGTGGGATTTCGTTATCCTCTTCAAGTCCGTAAATGCGTCAGGCATTTGATTTGCTATTCTTTGCAAATGGATAATCTTTTGTACCTCCTTCTTTCAAATAGAGGTATGTGGATCAAGATGAGATAATGATACATTTTTCCACAAAATTTCCCATTTGGTTTCACCGACTTCTCCCCCTAATTTTGGGAAAAGTGTCTCATCAAATTGACAGTCTGCAAATAGTGCAGTGAACAAATCTCCTGTCAATGTTTCGAGGTAGCGAATAATGGAGGACGATTCATACTCAACATATATTCCTAACCTTCTTTGCAAACCCATTTTTGGTGCGGGATGGCGGTGCTACAGGCACCTATACTGCGCATCCAAAGCTTCTTAAATGGGATATATTGGGTTCATGACCCAAAACCAATTGCAATGGGGAATATTTGTGTCAATTCGTCAGTCAGAGACGAACTAGCATTGCTGCATGCAACATGGCGTGACCCCAAACCGAAGTGGGCAGCCGACTAACTAGTATTGCTTCATGTAAAATGGCGTGACCCCAAACCGAAGTGGGCAGCCGACAAACTAGTATTGTTGCATGCAAAATGGCGTGAACCCAAACCGAAATGGGCAGCCACGTTTTCATGAAGAATTCAAGATTATTCTCATCTATTATCCATTAACTTTGCAAACGCAAGGTTGCGTGATGGCAACAAGCACACATTAGACCATCTACAGGATGCGTCTATCAAGACCATGAAATACCTAAACTACCCACTAGGTGGGTGAATAGGTCCACAAATGTCCCCTTGTATACGTTCCAGAAACTGGGGTGACTCAGTCCCAACCTTTGTTGGGGATGGTCTGATAATCAGCTTGCCTTGATAACACGAAGTGCAAGGATATTCATTACCTGAGAGAATTTTGAAATTCTTTAACGGATGCCCATATGAGCTTTCTATAATCCGTCTCATCATGGTTGATCCTGGGTGACCCAGTCGATCATGCCAAAGTACAAATGTATTGGACTCAGTATTCTTTAGATTTACTGTTGAATGTGCCTCAATTGCACTAATTCTTGTCCAATACAGGCCACAAGATAAAGACGGGAATTTCTCAATAACCCTCTTTTGGCCGGAGACATTCTTTAAAGTGAGGACGAGATATTCAAGATTATCTTCATCCATTGTCTCAATATTGTAGCCATTCCGGCGTACATCTTTAAAACTCAACAAGTTTCTCAAAGACTTGGAGGAGAACATAGCATTCTCTATGATTAACGTCGTGCCCTTGGGCAGAGTTACATTGGCTCTTCCGGAGCCTTCGATCAATTTACTTTCCATGGTATGACATACAAAAGAAATACAGGAACATAAGAATAAGCAAGTTCAATTCCTTTTGTGTCACATAATATTTTCAAAATCTGCTACTAACAATTGACAAACAAAATCAGATATGTTGTCCATAATCAATTACTTTGCAGTTTGAAAATTTCAGCGTTTTTCATAAGACAATCGATTATTGAACCCACACAATCGATTGTTGGAACATAGACAATCGATTGTTATACATAGACAATCGATTGTGGATGATTTTTGAAAAATTCCAGATTACACTGCCTAACGACAATCGATTGTTAGATGTAGACAATCGATTGTGGGTGATTTTTGAAAAATTCCAGACCTCACTGTTTCAAGACAATCGATTGTTAGTCAACGACAATCGATTGTTGATCAATTGTTTTTCAACTTTAATGCGAAAATAGTTGATAATCGACTAGTTTTTCAGGCTAGTCGATTACCCCCACTGGAAAATAAAAGTTTTATTGATATTTGAGCATATTGAAGAACTAATACAAATATCATATCATGAACTAGCTAATACGAGCTAATACTAATGACTATTAGTTTATTCATTAACTAATACAAATAAATCAAACAGCTCCATCTTCTTTCATCACCGATCCATCATCGATTAGGTGGTCTATCTTCCCATCGGGTTGCTTAAAGAAGTCTACCACATCCAGGTGGGTGAAGTCAAAGTTGTCGTCAGAGACAAAATTCGTTTCAGGGCGTTTACTCTTTCGAGATACTTAATAAAGGTCAACCAAATTTTATGGTATACGGCAAGACTAAGACCAGTGCCCGTTTTCACCGCAACGATAATATATAGTTTATAAACTATTTGCTTTTGGATTCTTATCGTATCGTGCTTGTGGCAGAGTGACCAACTTCAGGTTTGTCATCTCTCTTCTTTAAGCCTTTCCACAAGATGGGTGAATCCTTGATGTTGAGATGTTCAATCTTCAAACTTTCATCAAGGTGATGGCGCAAGTAAATCAAGGCCTTCGTATAGTTTTGGGTGGATGCATTATTTCTGTCTTTAATGGCGTCTCCAAGACCCATAGCATCTAAGTGGATTTCATCATCCAACACCCATGTCATATAGTTCTTGCCCGAAATTTCGAGGGCAACGAACTTTCTTTTCATATGACACAATTACATCAAGAGCGTGTTCATACTTACGGGCTCTATTACAATTATCACATTCACTTCAGGGAATGGATCAAAATCATGTGCTTTACACAAGCTGCTACCACATTCTCTAAAGGGAATGGAGCAAATTCAATTGGACGGAATTCTTTATCACGTCCACAATCATACATGAATTTAATCATGGCAGGACATAGAGATTTTACCACTTCGTGTGGTTATAATTTCTCACAAACTTCATTAGAGTTATAATCAAACTTTGTATATAAAATTTATAGAATTCCAAGAATTTGAAAGGGAAAAGTAAATTACTTACCTTTAAGGTATACCAAATATATTTTCTATGTTTCTTTCTTTCTTCCTTTCCTTTCTTTCTTTCCTTTTTCTTTTCAACTTTTTCGTTCTTTTTTTTTCTTCTTGCCTTCCAGTGTCTTGCTTTCTGTTTCTTTTCTTTTTTTTTTTTTTTCGTTTGTCCCTTTTTTTTTTTTCTTTTCCTTCTTTGAAGCAAAACCCTACACAAACAAAAGTTAAGACAATCGAAAATTTCAATTGGTTAGAGACTCGTGCTGATAACGTGTTATAAACTAAAGCAAAAGACAAGAACAATAGAACAAGAACAATAGCAATAGAGAGAAGAGTAGAGAGAGTTCTTCTTATTGAGTTGAGAGGGGTCTCAAGGGATGATTTACAATGGTAGGGGGCACCTCTATTTATAGGGGAGAGGAAGACTTAGCTACCACTAATAGAACTCTAAAATCTCTCTAATTAGATACATTAAAGACATTCACCTTAAATAGAAGTGTAAGAATCTTCTATTTCATAACATTTAGAAATTTTTTAAAAAAAATTCAATTGTCGTTTGTACAAAACACGGACAACTTTTAAAACCTTCTATACTATTTGCAGGCGTTCTCCCTTAAATTACATTTTTACTACTAATATATTTCCCGTCCATCTATTTAATTATTCTCTCACTCTTAATTAAGAGGTATTATCACTTTTAATCCGCGCTAGAAATTATTTATATTTGATAGCTGAAAAGTGTATAAAGTTTATATAATTTTTGTATATAACATACAATATATCTATACACACACACAAATTTTATACATATTTTCGACTATTACATACAACGGCTATACATTATCATTTTTCGCTTAATTAAGCTATGATACTTAAAACTTGTATAAACCCTTTAGTCTGTAAAAAATCCTCCTCAATGCTATCTTTCACATCAACCAATCAATTTAACTTTAACGAGTGTTGGAGATGGTGGTTCTAATGGTGTTTCTCTCGAAGGTTCTACTGTGGAAGGTGGCTAGTTTGTCTCATGTTTTTCAGAGTAAGGTGCTTTGGTCTTATGTTTATTCAGATGTGGTATTTTGGTCTCATTATTAGATAAATATTTGGGCCAAACCTTCAGCTGGCTAATTGGGCTCAAATCCTCAGATATACTAGTTGGGCTTTACACGTTTGGGCCTGTTAAGAAGAGTTGTATTGTTATGAAATAATATAAGAACAAGAACAATAATACAAGAACAAGAACAATAGAGAGAAAAGTAGAGAGAGGAGTATTCATATTGATACTTTGGGATGATTTACAATGGGGTAAGACCCCTCTATTTATAGGAAGAGAAAAGACTTAGCCTCAAAGTAAAACTCTTCTATAAGATAGACATTCACTCTAATTAGAGTTCTATTTATAACACTCCCCCTTGAATGTCTATTCAATAATGTGCCTCGTTAAAACCTTAACTAAAACAAAACCCAATGGGAAAAAAATTATAGAAAAGGAAAAAGAGTACACATGTTTGAATATGCGCCTATTGGTTGCCTCGTTAAAAACCTTGCAAGGAAAACCCAGTGGGACAAAACCTTGTAAGGGAAAAAGAGCGCAACGCGCATTAACTCCCCCTGAAAGAGCATCAATTCACATCCTTGAGTATTTGCATTCCAATCTTGTGCACCATCTTCAAAATGATCTTTTGTAGAGATTTGATAAATAAATCAGCCATATTGATTTGAATAAATATTCCGCACCTTGAAATTATCATTCTTGATAGATATGAACATCTTCATATAATGTCGTGGAATGAATCTTCAATATCTCCATAGAGGTATTCTCGATGCCATCATGCTTATAGTTATAGCAAGATACATATGTACACAAGTTGCACTTAGGATGTGGTACTTCAGGACCAAGAATTGTATATGCTTCAAGCAACTTCAATCTTTCATGGATTGACATATAAGTTAAGTCATATAAGCCATATAATAGACTTTAGATGCATATCAAGTTTTCATGTCATGCTAAACAAATAAGATATCGAAAACTGATTACACATACCATTGACTTTATACTTTCAAGTATTTGAACTACATGTCCAAAACTACATGTCTTTCATATGGAATCAATTCTGCTTGAATTGTATCTCTTCCATTTAGCCAATATTTTGTTTGTATTCGACAAACATAAGATCCTCATCGATATTTAGCGCTATCATAGACGTCGTCGACGAACATTTTATATCGGTTTCAATAAATTTTCATAAGGACATAACATGGAGATCTCTTTATTCACACATTCAGGTACCTGAATCTCTCATGAGATTTTATGAAGTGTTATGTCATGTGATCTTCTGGATCACTTGCCTCCTTATTATGATCACTTTGATCATTTGCTCATCTTATTTATTAAAAAATTTCTTTTGAAATCGATTTATCTATACGCCTTAAGCGTATCAAAGACTTTGTCCTTCTAGGACTTAATATGAGCATTTGCAGTGAGAATATAGTTACTTTCTTTGGGTCAGCAAATGCGTATAGCATGCTTTGCAATATGTTGCAATTGAATTATCCTTTTATGAACTTCAGGTTCATATATGATATTCGAGGATCTATATATACAAATGATAATTCATCCCATGTAAACCTTTTCTCAATTGTTTATCATGTCTCCCCCTCATGTTAGAAAAGCTAACTTGTTTCCTCAACTTTGAGAGTCCATCTTTGTCCATTATGGTGTTAATGAAAATATACACCGCACATCAATAATAAGATGGAGTTATTTGGTTCCTGACCCTGAACCACTTGTGAGGGGAGAATATAATATACTCTCGTATACAACGTATATCAAACTGATATATATAGCTTTGTTCTCATAAGAAACAGTTTAGCTATTAAGTGGAGGCACTCAATAATTATCTTGCTAAACCAACTATGATGTAAACCAACTTATCAAGATGAACAATCTTGAATAGAAAATTTGGAAATTATGCTCGAAGTTAGATTACTGAGCAATTTACCTCGCAAGCACCGGCCAGGCTGCAGGTTAATAACAATCGCGCATGTAACCATATCATAGATGCATCACATGTGGTATACATGGCAGGTGAATGGGCCCATATTCACCTTTGATATTTCCAGAATTTATGGGATTCAACCCGAACTCTTTAGTTGGTCAATCAATTAGTGAGAACAAGTAATATAAGAGAATTCGTAAAGAACTTTCTAGTTCTTTAATATTTACCCATGTGAATTCTCTATTACTGCACATCATACTTAAAATGATATGGCTAACCCGAATGCCAACTGAATAAATTATCAATATTGATAAACTTCAAATTTACACCATGACATGTGCAATTATCAATAAACTTCAAGTTTATTATGGTATGAGTTTTTATACCAATAGATATCCACTTTATTGTGGCATTCTTTTGTTTGTGTAGTACAAACTGAAGAATAAAGCGGGTAGCTTTTCATATACAAATTATCCCGCTACAAGTTGTAGTAATAGAAGATATCAAATCTTTCCTTTATTTATAGTCTCAATATAATCAATCGCTTTCGCATATACTTTGGAAACTGAATAAGTTTCTTTGAGACTTACTACCACACAATACCTTATTGGTAATCAATTGCGTTTCTTCAACATAGTAATAATTGGCTCTTCTAGAGCTCTCAATTAATTTTGTAATACCACAGATTCATCAACATTCAGGTGGTGAATATCTCTTTTAAAGAGAAAGTTATACCATTATGGTCATGGTCAAAATTATATGCAAGATATGTTTCTTGCATTATCGTTGTCCTTTCATAGTCATATTTCCAAAATATTTTGGCGTACAATAGGTACGTGACCAACGATCATTCATGCCATAATAATGACATTATTTTCATATATCATCTCAAACCTCCTTCTAGGGGTGAGTGTATTATCCTTTTCAAATCTGTAAATGCGTCAGGCATTTGATTTGCTATTCTTTGCAAATGGATAATATTTTGCACCTTTTTTTCACAAATAGAGGTATGTGGATCAAGATGAGATAATGATGCATTTTTCCACAAAATTTCCCGTTTGGTTTCACCAACTTCTCCCCCTAATTTTGGGAAAAGTGTCTCATCGAATTGACAGTCTGCAAATCGTGCAGTGTACAAATCCCCTGTCAATGTTTCGAGGTAGCGAATAATGGAGGGCGATTCAAAACCCAACATATATTCCTAACCTTCTTTGCAGACCCATTTTGGTGCAATATGGCGGTGCTACAGGCACATATACTGCACATCCAAAATTCTTAAGTGGGATATATTAGGTTCATGACCCAAAACTCATTGCAACGGGGAATATTTGTGATAATTCGTCGTTCTGAGACGAACTAGCATTGCTGCATGCAAAATGGCGTGACCCCAAACCGAAGTGGGCAGCCTCGTTTTCATGAGTAAATGAGGAATTCAAGATTATTCTCATCTATTGTCTCAATATGATATCTATTTTGAATGATATCTTTAAAACTCAACAAGTTCCTTTTAGACTTGGAGGAGAACATTGTATTCTCTATGATAAAATATTGTTCCTTTAGGCAGAGTTATAGTTGCTCTTCAGGAGCCTTCAATCAATTTACTACTACCAGAAATTGAAGTAACATCTGCCTTACACATACTTAAATGAGAGAAATATCTTTTCTCTTTGAATATCGTATATGTGGTACATGAATCAATTAAACAAATATTTTTACAATTGGACGTTGATCCAAGTTAATCAAATATTAACTACACCCACAGTTACGCCATTTAGCTGCAGTTTTATGTTATTATAAGATAATGTTATGAAGTGTGAAGAAAGATCTTCTTCATGTTGATCAGTTCTCATTTATGCTCTGTCCATTTACTAGATATAACTACATTTTATAGTAAAAGGAAAACATACAAACTTATTATTTGCGGGCAGGCAGAAGCCATCACGTTTAAAAAAAATGTTGGAAGACTGTACAGTTCAATGCATAATTTTGATAGATTATAAAGCTAGCAACACATCATTGTTAACATAGTGTGACACAATATTCACTTTCTTAGTTTCATAACTTAATGCGTGATCATTTCCATACACGTGTTGAATTACCATATTACTGTACATAGTGACCGTAGCGTTTCACTATATTTTGAACTATTATTTTAAAAACACCATATAACTTTGATATTCCTTTTAACATTTTTGTATAATACTAGAACATTGTTTTTATGTCAGATTAGTAGATATTATTACGGCACCATGGCACAACATATGTGTGTAACAAAATCAATATAATAACATTCAACAAACGTGTTTTAAATTTGTAGTGCACGTTAAATAGTTTACATCATATATGGTGCAATAAAAGTGCATTGCAAAAATTAACGTGCAACACAGTATTTCAAAAACTGTTTAAAATACTATCATGTATATGAATGAGCAATCAAAAGACAATACAATATAAAGTTTAGTACATAGAACAGCTAAGTTGAACAAAAGCTTAACTATTGATTATTATCCCCTCAGGGTGCTCAAAGAAGTCTGTCACATCCAAGTGGGTGATGTCAAAAGTATTGTCAGAGACAAAATTGGTTTCAGGGCCTTTACTCTTTAGAGATGCTTGATAAAGCTCAACCAAATGTCTTGGTACACGGCAAATTTTCGCCAGTGCCCTTTTCCACCGCAACGATAACATATAGTTTCTGAACTATATGCTTTTGGATTCTCATCGCATCGTGCTTGTGGCAGAGTGACCAACTTCAGGTTGTCATATCTCTCCTTTAAGCCATTCCACAAGATAGGTGGATCTTTGACTGTGATATATTCAATTTTCAAACCTTCATCAAGGTGATGGCGCAAGAAAATCAAGGCCTTAGCACAGTTTTGGGTGGATGCATTATTTCTGTCTTTAATGGCTTCTCCAGGACCCATTGCATCCAAATGGATTTCAGCATCCAACACCCATATAGTTCTTGCCCGAAATTTCAAGGGCAACGAACTTTCTTTTCATAATGTCAGACATGAAACAAAATTACATCAAGAGCGTGTTCATACTTACGGGCTTTATTACAATTATCACATTCACTTCAGGAATGGATTATAATCATCTGTATGTGTTATATACAATCTCATGTCAAATATTGCTTTCATAAAGTGAAAGATTATTTTGAGAATCTTTATTATTCTCATTATCACAATGATGACGATTATAATTCCGTCTATTGCCACGTCCACATTCATTGATACCTTCATGGTAATAATTTTGTCTTCTTTCAGACTTATCACATACTGCTACCACATTCTCTAAAGGGAATGGAGCAAATTCAATGGGACGGATTTTCAATTCTTTGCCCACAATCATACATGAATTTAATCATGGCAAGACATAGAACTTTTACCACTTCACGTGGTTATAATTCCTTACAAACTCCATTAGAGTTATAATCAAACTTTGTTGTCTATGTTTGTATATGAAATCAAATCGTAGAATTTCAAGAATTTGAAAGGGAAAAGTAAATTACTTACCTTAAATCCAGAATTTAATCATGAAGGAAGATCATAGAATATTTGACGATATTCCTATTTCTCTTGCATTCTTCAACTGCAAATATAAATCTTTTTTAGCAGTTCAACAGTAACAGCATTAGTGGCTTCGTCCACGTCTCGAACATGTGTCCCATACCAGGAGACGATTTTATCGTTGCTCCAAGACTTGTACGCCGTTACTTAACAAAGCCATCTGATTCTCGATCCTTTGACTAAGTTGTTGGGGATATTGCTGTTTGATAACTGTAAACTTCTTGATGTCATCTCTCAAATACCTCTTCTTTGCCATCAAGAATAAAAATTAGTCAGGGAACTTTCGAATTGATCGTCTGGCGCAACCCGAATCGAATTACTGGTTATGTAGAGGATGGACACCCTTTTCTTGATTATTTCTTGATAAAGGATGCAGACAATAAACCCTAACCACCTTTCACTTGACTATTACAGACTGCAATTATTTTTTCAGCAGAATTTGTCATTAAATTTGAGGGCGTCGATGAGAAACTTTTTCAGCAGAATTATCAGTTGGACGATGAGAAACTTTTGATATATTTATATATCCAGGCTTGAGATAATAGAAGACGAGAGGTTTAAGTAAACAACCTTTCTTATCATTCGAAATCCTCCTGACAATTAAATACCTGCAGGAGAAATATATTTACCAAAGAAATAGTAGAGCTTCGTGCTGATAACGTGTTATGAAATAATATAAGAACAAGAACAATAATACAAGAACAAGAACAATATAGAGAAAAGTAGAGAGAGGAGTATTCTTATTGATACTTTGGGATGATTTACAATGGGGTAAGACCCCTCTATTTATAGGAAGAGAAAAGACTTAGCCTCAAAGTAAAACTCTTCTATAAGATAGTCATTCACTCTAATTAGAGTTCTATTTATAACATGTATTGAGTAGTTTCTTTTTTATTAGCTATAAATCTAGTTGTAAATATTGATTCCATTCTTGTTAGCTTGTTATAAGAGAACAAATAGAATAGGGACAGATGGATAGGTCAGTTATACATAGATTTCATTTTTTATTATTTATACAGGTGCACTATACATATTGCATTCATTCAAATATATAAGAAAACTTTTTCCACAAGTTTTTCTTTCAATTCTGCCAGCGAGTAAATACATATCATTTAATTATTTTTAAGCAATGAATATGTTGATGAAAGACATACGTCTTGAATACATTGATATTACATAAATATTTAGTACGTATATTTTGAACAAATTTTCTTTGGGCTGTTGTAAAATAAATCAAGAATACAAAGTTGGTGAGATTCTAATCATTTCAAGTTGCTTGACGTAATACAAATATTTATAAACTTATTTTCTATCAAGTTAGATAAGTCCATAGTTAATTATTGGGATAAAATAGTAACTCTCCTTCTCATTAAAGGCTCCAATATTTACATTCCCCTATCGGTTATTATCGAGTTTCAATCAATTCCTAGCTTAGGCGATGTAAAAGTATTTTATTTATCTATTAAACTTTATGAACTAATACGACCATGAAGATCAATGTTAAAAAGCTTAAGGTAGTATGCATTCTTAAATTCTAAATTATTAGCAAAATATATCACTTAACCATTAATTGTTAAAGAATAAATATGTAGATAAAAGACACTGTCTCGTATTAATTGGTTTGATGTATTATATGGATGAAAGAAATATGTGTGTCGCATAGATTGATTTTCTGTGAACACCAATTACAATTAAATTTTAGTGTTTTAATCTTCTATATTTCTTTTGGAAAATGCAAAAAGAATTTTTTTTAATAATAATTAAAAAAATACGCGCTAATCTTATTCAAGCAATTAACTCTCGGAACGTAGAGCATACAAGGCTACTATCTTTGGATGCAGGAAATAATTTTGAAACATTGACTCGAAATACCATCTTTTTTCCCTAACATTAATGATCTATCCATTCTGCAATCAAATAATCAACCGGTTTATCGAGTAATAATTCTTGGATATATACTATTGAACTAAGAAGTATTCTATATAGTTTAACTTCAGTCAAAATGAAACTCTAAATTAAAATATTCTACATTCACCATTTCTTTAAATTTTGTTGAATTGTATCGATCCAATACTCGATTTCAGAAAAAATAGTTAAGTTATTTTATAATTAAAACCTTTTCCTATTAATGTTAACTTAAGATCACAAAATAATAGTAGAACAAATGCTTTGCTCAATCATGTCTCTAAAGTGGCGTAAGCATTTCACTTGCTAGGAGATGAGATTTAATTAGTTATGGATAGACGTTTGTTCTTTTTAAAAATCATAATTAGGAGATGAGATTACTAGGAGGTCACGGATAACTGGTAAAGTTGCTGCTATGTTACCAGGGAGGTCACGAGTTCAAGTTGTGGAAATAACCTCTTGCAAAAACACAGAGTAAAGTTGCGTATTATAGACCCTTCCCCGAACCCCGGCATTATCGGGCTGCCCTCAATAATCATCTTTCACAAGAATGGTAGATACAGAAATCTTTTTTTTTTTTGGTTTCCACCCGGTATCCGGTTCCACATTGGGGCCCGACTAAATTTAGATTCGCGTCGGAAAGTCCCACAAAGGGGGTAAAGCCAAGGGTGTCAATCGGGCCGGGTTGAACCGGGACCGGCCCGGACAAGTAAAACCCGGGACCGGACCGGACCGATTAGTAAGGGCCGGAATGGGCTGGGTTCGAGGGGGTAGGGGGTTGGTCCGTTTGAATTTTTTGGGGTTGGAACCGGACCGGCCCGGTATATGTAAACAGTACCGTGAACCGGTAGGACCTGCCCGGACCGGCCCGGTTCAACGGTAACATTTTTTATTTTTTTTATTTTTGAATTTGTGCGGCCCACATTACCGTTGGCAACGGTGCAGATCTGTTGGCCAACGGACAATTTTGTAAAAATGGCCATTTTTTCATTATTTTTTTGTATTTATTAATTTACAGTATTAACCCTTCTTAAAATCTATAAATACCCTCATCTCTTCTTCATTTCTTCACTCAAAATTCTTATCTCAATCTTAATTCTCAAATTATCAATCTCTCTCTTCCCTTCAATTTGCAAGATTTCATATTCTAAATTTATAATTTTATTTGTCTCTCTTTTCTCGATTTAATTTATCGCAATTTGTCATTCGGAATTTGAAGCTTGAAGTTCAAAATTTAAATATTTGCTTGACGTTTGTTTGTGGTAACACCGGATTTGCGTAAACAAATGCTCAATTTATTGTCGAATTCGGTGCACTCCCTCCAGCTCTTTCTCTTATTTAATATTTTAATTGCATATTTAATTTTAGCTTATATTTTTATTTTTACAATATGTTTAATGCTGCAAAAAGAGCGTGTAGAAAAGTTACTGGTAGGGGTGGAAATAAAAAAAGAGGTAGTCCTGTAGCTTCCGGTAGTAATTGTAATGATCCAATAACATATGTTTCTGAATCATCGCCTAATTTGCAAGATGTAGAGATTGATTATGAACAATTACAAGAAGATTTTGGAATAGAAGATAATGAAATTGGAATAGAAGATGAGATACCACCTACACCTAGTAGTGGAAATGTTGGTAGTATTGGAGTTGGAGTTGCTAGTGCTAGAAGGGGTAGTAGACCACCAGTTGCTCCAACTTCTAATCATAAAAGAAGAAGTCCGGTGTGGAAATTTTTTGAAATAATAGAAGGTACTAATAGAGTTAAGTGCAAAGTTTGAAACGAAACTTTTAAACATTTGACCGGAGGAAATTTAGGGGGGGGGGGGGCTGGGACACTTACTAGACATATGACGACTATCCATCCCACAGAATGGCGCAATAATGGGGATGGAAGTCAAACAACTATTAACCCTACTACTGGAGGTCTACTAAAATATGATAAAATGAGGGATCGTGAGGAATTAGCAAAAATGATTACTTTGGGTTGTTTACCTTTTTCTTTTGCTTCTTCATCGTATCTTATTATGTATATTCAAAGGATTTACAATCCTTTATTTAAAGGTATCCCTAGAAGTACTTGTAGAGCAGATATCTTTAGACTTCATGGACAATATCAAACATACATACGTTATTTGTTTAGTCACCTTCCTTCTAGAGTATGTCTAACTTCTGATGTTGGTCATGCTATTAATGGAAATGATTAATTGACAATTACATGCCATTGGATAGATGATAATACTTGTATGCAAAAACGTATTATCGCTTTTAAATATGATGAAGATCAAAGTCATACTGCTACATTTATAAGTAGTACAATTGTTGAAGTTGTTGAATTTTATAATCTAAACCAAAAAGTTTTGTGTATGTCTCTTAATAATGCTTCAAACAATAATGCTGCAGTTTCAATTTTAAAATTGCATTTGCAACCACCTCTTGATGATATTTTTCATGTTAGGTGTGCATGTCATGTTTATAATTTAATTGTTAAAAGCGGCCTTGATTTATTTCAGTTGAGATTACTCATGTTAGAAGAGCAGTTGGTGTTATTCAAGGAAATAATAGACAATCTAGAGTAAAAGAATTTAAGACTAAGTGTATCCAGTATAACCTTAAACCTAGATTCATGCCAGACGAAATTGTTACTAGATGGAATTATACATAGATATTTTTAAAATGTTGCTAGAAATATAGATTTTTAATAACTGAAGTTGCTAATGCACATTGTACTGATCCTAGGCGTATGTTAACATGTGATACTTGGGAGGTCATTAGTGATGTTAAATTTTTACATAAATTTTATACTGCTACTGTTGTGTTTTCTTGCGCATATTACCCCACTGTTATTATGGCTTTAGTACATATAGTTGAAATTTCTTTACTACTATATGAATTTAAGAAGAAAGAAAAATATATGGATGTTGTTGAAAAAATGCAAGAGAAATTCAAAAAATATTTCTTTCCAATCCTCCGATTTACTTAATTGGTGCAGTTTTAAATCCTTCTATTAAAATGTCTGATTGTCACCAATTAATGAATGATTTATATACTTATATGGAGATTGGAGAAACTGAAACCCCAAATTTATATAATTCTATGAACAAGCTAAATGAATATTTACAACAACTATATAATTATTATGCAAATGAATGTGATAATACTGCTCGTGCTTCTGGCAATGTTAATCCCGCTATGCTATGTAGCAGTTCTGCTAATGTGGATGATGAAGGCCTTGATAGTTTTAATATTTTTTCTACATTTTCTAACACTCAAACCAGTAGCAGGAATATTGATGAGCTTCAATTCTACTTGCAGAAGCAAAAGGAGCCTCGCACAAAGGACTTTTCATCGTTGAGATGGTGGCATGAAAATGAAAAGCAATTTCCTGTTCTTTTCCCTATGGCTCGGGACGTGCTGAATGTACCAATTTCTACTCTTGCATCGGAGAGTGCATTTAGCCAAGCAAGACAACAACTTGGAGACACCCTCCACTCATTGGGAATCAATGCTTTGGAAGTTTTAGTATGTTTCAGAGATTGGATTAGATCGGAACGAAGAAATCAAGGAAAGGAAGATGTTGATAGCCCAGAAGACGAGGAACTTGGAGATATTTTAACCCATGGAAACCCATCCGAATTTAACTCCCCAGAAGAAGGTCAATTGGTTCACATTGTTTATGATGAACTTGCTAGGGCGATGCAAAACATTTGAAATTACTAGTTTACTTGTTAGAAAAAATGTAAACATTTCATTTTCTACTTTTTTAATTTGAAATTGAGAAATAAAGTAGCACTTGCAATAAGTGCAATTTTTTCCCATCTTACTTGTATTCATTCAATTATTACAAAGTATTAATATAATTATAACTTAATAGTTATACTTAATTCCAAAAAAAATTAAAAATATACTAAACCCGGCCCGGCCCCCTTCAACCCGTAACTCGTATGGTTCAATTTTAACCCGAACTAACCCGGCCCGCTACGAATCCGCTACTGTTCAACCCGGACCGGCCCGCTACGAATCCGCTACTATTCAACCCGGACCGGCCCGGCCCTGAACCCGTATGGGTCGAAAAAATTACGACCCTGACCGGCCCGGTAGACCCGTCTGTCACCTTTAGGAAAAGCGCTCCCTAACAAAGGCGACTCCATACTCAGGGCTTGAATTCAAAACCTCCGGTTAAGAATAAAGGAGTACTTACCACTCCACCACAATCCTGTATGGGGTAGATACAGAAACCTGGAATTAAAAGGATTAGATCTCAAGGTAGTTATTGAGCTAGATTTCTTACTTTCATTGGTTTCGGAGGTTCATCAATTGTTACTATAAACACTTAGAGGTAAACTCAGCTATTTATTTGCATAGTGGTGGGAAATTTTAGTGAAATTGTAGGTTTTTAAAGTTATGAGTGAAGAAGGGGCCATTTATTTCTTCTTTTAACGATTAAGATATCAATATGATACTTATTTTATTATTTATGAATACGGAATGTTTAGGATTGTTTGTTTTGTGAATATTCGAATGCTTAAAATCATCTTATATTAAAGTATTTAAAGATGTATATTATTCAATAAATTAAGTAAAATATTATATATTCACAACATTTGTTGTAAGATGGTGGCTAGTAGTGATGGTAATTGTTACAGTGGTATTAATTTATCCATTCTTTAATTGAAATAATCTCTTAATAATCTAAAGTCTTTTGTTTAAGATTTGAATAATTGACTCTAAAAGCAAACGAGATGATTTACATTAAACCGGGCATTCCTCGGAACAAAGAATAAAATCAAGAGAAAGCGCTCTAGCATATGTGAGTGAGATATATCTGCTACAGATAGAAGTCGATCTATTACCTTCTTCGGTGTACTCAATAACTAGAGTCTATTGATGAATAATTCAAAGTAGGACTTGGTCAAATTTGAGTTTGTTAATAATGTCATATATATTTGGATTGGTTAGCAGTAGTTATGGTATAGTTTTATGGTTTAGTAGTAGTGGATAGTTGTTGCTTTATTAGTGGTATTAGTGGTCAGTTTAGAGGCTTAGTGATCTGTTTATTTGTAAGCCTATATAAAGTCAATATTTGCTTCAATTTATTACATCAATAAAGTTAAGAAAAATTCCAGCAAAAACTTCTTGTACGATGTAGCTTTTCTCCTCAGATTTTCAATCTGTTGCTTATTTATTCAACATCTCTGGCATCAGAGCCATGTTACAGAGAGTGAGTGGAGCAAGACACAAACTTGAATGATACATTTGAGACAGAGAACAATGGCAAGCAACAACAGTGCATTAGGTGCAGCACAACCACTCATTCCTGCCTTCAAGGGAGAAGGCTACGAGTTCTGGAGTATCCTTATGAAAACTCTACTCAAATCTCAAGATCTTTGGGACTTGGTAAAACAAGGGTATGTATATCCTGACGAAGAAAACAAACTGCGAGACAACAAGAAGAAAGACGCTAAGGTATTGGTGATGATTCAGCAGGCAGTTCATGATAGCGTCTTCTCACGGATCATTACATCGACCACATCAAAGCAAGCTTGGTCTATTCTGCAGAAAAAAGTTTCAAGGTGATTCAAAGGTCAATGTGGTGAGACTACAGTCACTTTGGTGTGACTTTGAAACCTTGATGATGATAAGTGGAGAATCTGCTGCTGATTTTTTGTCAACAGCAATGGCAATTATCAGTCAAATATGATCCTACGACGAGAAGGTTACAGATCATACCATTGTGAAAAAGGTATTGCGAAGCTTAAGTCCAAAATTTGATCATGTAGTTGCTGCCATAGAAGAGTCTAAAGATCTGTCAACTTTTTCCTTTGATGAATTAATGGGGTCTTTGCTAGAACACGAGGCAAGAATTAATCGTTCACTTGAAAAGAATGAAGAAAAAAAATTTCAAGTGAAAGAGGCAGCCACGAAAAATGCTGATGGCAAATATTCAGTAGGTAGAGGCCTTGGTAGAGGAGGATTACGTTGTCCCGTCGTGGTAATGGTAGATTTATAGAAGAGGCAGAGGTCGTTTTGACTGGCAACGACAATCCAATAAACAAAGAAGCAACAAGAGGGGTATTCAATGTAACCACTGTCATAGTTATAGGCATATTAAAGCAAATTGTTGGTTCAAAGCTCAGAAGATAAACTTTGCAGCAGGGACAATAGGGAATGAGGAAGAAGAGAACAAGTTTTTATGGCTCATATTCACAAAGACAATAGGCCAAGTGATGTATGGTTTGTGGACAGTGGTTGTTCAAATCATATGACGGGTGCCAAATCTTTGTTCAAAGAGCTTGATGAGACGTAAAAAATAAAGGTGCAGCTTAGCAACACAAAGGAGATGCAGGTTGAAAGAAAAGGCACGGTGGGTGTCGACACTAGCCATGGCAAAGTAAAAATACTGGATAAGGTTCAATTCGTTCCTGATTTAGGATATTTATTGAGAATTGTACAACTAATGGCTGGCGGATATTTTCTTTTCTATGATGACGATGCTTGTATCATTACAAAAAAAAGTCAGGAAAAACGGTTCATATTAGCATGACTCCAAATAAGATGTATCCGTTGGATGCATTGCTTATGCTTTGGTAAATTTTTAATTTCGCCAAAAGCTGGATGAAAATTTTGATGCATAACCCACTTAGTCTCAAGACCATGATTAGGAGGGATGTAGTATTTGATGAAAATGCAAGCTGGGATTGGATTGAAAATGATGAGAAGATACAACAGCAGGTTCCTATGCCTATTGCAATTACTTCTAGTGGAAATCAACAGCTAACACCTACTTCTACACCAGCTGGTTCTTATATAGCTTCTCGAGATCCATCAACTGCGGCATCACCTAGCAGAAGCTCTTTATCTCTAACTCTTGAAGAGTCTTCAAATGAGCTAAATACACAAAAAAGATCAACAAGGCTTGAAAAGCTGAATCCTAAATATGCTAATGATATTTATGACACCTGTCAATTTGATCTCAATGTTAGAGATCTTATATCCTTCGAAGAAGCAGCTAAAAAGGAAGAATGGCAGAAAGTGATGTTAAGAGATGAAATATATCGAAAAGAATGGCACATGGGAGATGGTGGAATTACCGGAAGGCAAAAATGCAATTGGCTTGAAGTGGGTGTTCAAGACAAAGTTCGCTACAGATGGGAGCCTACAAAAACACAAATCCCGTCTTGTGAAAAAAGACAATGCAAAACAATATGGTGTTGATTTTGAAGAAACATTTTCTCCAGTAGCTTGATTTAAAACTGTGAGACTTGTTCTAGTACTGGTTGCATAATTGGAATGGCTAGTTCATCAATTTGATGTCAAGTCGGTATTTCTCAATGGATACTTACAAGAAGAAGTTTATGAAACACAACCAGAAGGTTTCATAAAGGATGGAAATGAGACAAAGGTGTACAAGCTAAAGAATGCGTTGTATGGTTTGAAGCAAGCCTCTCGAACGTGGTATAGCAAGATCGATGGGTATTTTTGGGAAAAAATTATATGAGAAGTGAAAATGAACCCACCTTGTATGTGAAGAAAGAAGGTAATGATTTCATTATTGTTTATCTTTATGTAGATGATATCATTTACACTAGCTTTTCTACTTCTCTTGTGAATGAATTTATGTCTCAATGATGAATGAGTTTGAGATGTCCGATATGGGGTTATTACATTATTTCCTTGGCCTTGAAGTCCATCAAGCTGAAGATGGAATATTTCTTTCACAAATGAAATATGCCAGGGATCTTCTCAATAAATTCGGCATGGTTAATTGAAAGCCTATAGCTAAATCTATGAATGCTAGTGAAAAATTGCAGCTTAATGATGGAGCACTGAAGGCTGAGCTTAAAACTTTCAAAAGCTTGGTTGGAGGTTTAATTTATCTAACCTACAATCCCCCTGATATTGTTCCTTATTGGAGTTAATTTCCAGGTTTATGCAACAACCTTCAAAGGTTCATTTTGGAGCAGCAAAAAGAGTTTTACGCTATATTGCTGGAACTATGAACTATGAGATTTGGTGCTCAAAAGTTTCCAATTTCAGATTATGTGGGTTCACTGATAGTGACTATGCTGGATCACTGGTTGATAGAAGGAGTAATTCAGCACATGTTTTTTCTCTTGGATCAAGAGTACTAACTTGGAGCTCAAAGAAGCAAGCTACAACAACCATGTCCACCTCTGAAGCTGAGTACATTGCAGTCACTTCAGCAGCTTGCCAAGCCATCTAGCTAAGAAGGGTCAACTTCAACATAAGCAAGAAAGTGCAACTGAGATATACTGTGACAACAATTTTGAAGCATTGTAGCACTCATGAGCAATTAGCTAATATACTGATAAAGTCTTTGGCAGCAGACAAGTTTGTCTACTTAAAAGCTTTACTTGGTGTTCTAACTTTGAATCAAGGGGGCATATTGATGAATGACTCAAAGTAGGACTTGGTCAAATTTGTGTTTGTTAGTAGTGTCCTATATACTTGGATTGGTTAGCAGTAGTTATGGTATAGTTTTATGGTTGACTGGTAGTGGATAGTTGTTGCTTTATTAGTGGTAATAGTGATCAGTTTAATTAGTGGCTTAGTGGTCTGTTTATTTGTAAGCCTATATAAAGTCAATATTTGCTTCAGTTAAGAAAAATTCCCCCAAACTTGTTGTACGTTGTAGCTTTTCTCCTTAGATTTTCAATTTGTTGCTTACTTTATTCAACACGGTCATCTCCCTTTCTCCTTTTAGCTTTAGTCGGTCGAGTTGCTTATTGCACATTGCAAACTCATTCCTGTCTTTGCAATACCATCGCATTATTATAATCTATTGTCCTCTGCCTTTTCCTCTCTATAAGAAGATTGCCTTATATGGAGGATTGACACTATAAACTCTCTTTCCTAGGTGAGATGAAAAATAATTCAAATTCAGATCTCCATTATAAAAATTCAAAAACAAAAATAATAAATGGGGTTTAAAGTAGGGGTGTACAAATGAAACCGATAAATCGCACCAACCAAATAATTCGAATCAAACCAAGAAAAAAAATCAAACTATGGGTTGGTTTGATTTAGTTTGGTGTTGGAAAAAAAATTGGAGCATTATGGTTTGGTTTGGTTTTAACTAAAAAAAGTCAAACCGAAACCAAATCAATTCGACATTATATATATATATATATACACGCACACATACTTGTTATGATGTAATTTATAAATATTTCTTGAAAGATTTTATAATTTTATTTTTTGAGGTATTATTTCAAGGTTGGACTTACAACCTTTGAATGTTCCAATAAATTTTATAGCTATTAATATTAGTAAATGAAATAGTGGTAACAAAAATCCAAACCAAAATCAAATCAATACTAATGTTAACAAAAAAATTTAGTTCAATACTACGAACGAGAATGCATTGAATATCTATTTTTTTGGGTGATAATTTAGATAAAATGCATAACATATTTTTATTTTTTCTTTAGTGTTTAGTCACGTATTTAATTCTCCATTATTAGTCTATTTATTTTAGCATGACTTAGTACTCTTAGATTATGTTTATTTTTATTATGTCTTTTTATTTAGCAATATTTATATTACATAATTTTATTGTTGAAGTTTTAGGATAATGCCATGAAATATCTCATATTTTGTATTATTTTCTTGAAAAATACTTTATATAGTTGTATCTTACTAGGACTAAATAAATATTTTGAGCATAACAACCTCCAGGTCTGCGTACACACTACCCTCTGTTGTTGTTGTTCTACAAAACTTTTTCGGAAAAAACCCCGAAACCCGAGAAAACTCGAGAAAAACCGAGAGTGAAAACTCGAGTTTTATTGGTTTGGTTGGTCTTTAGATTTAATAATCCGACACAATTGATTTGGTTTGGTAATTGTAAAATCTGAACCAACCCGAACTATGTACACCCCTAGTCTAAAGCATCAAGATGAAAGGACATACTATAATTATTTAATTTTAAGGGAAAAATATATTTTTCGGAGATGGATGCTTAATTTCGAGTAACACGAGATGGACTAGGTAGTGATACTATATTGTTTCAATTTTGTCCTATGTTTTTGAAGAAACGATTAATTAATGTCACCATAATAATATATTGTACATCATAGATGTTGCGAAAATATTTATTTATTTAGTTATGATTGAATGAACATTGTTAATTGATACTGACAGTATTTCTATTTAGGGGTGTACAAAAGAAACCGATAAACCACACTAACTCGATAATCCGAATAAAATCGAGAAAGAAAACTCGACAATCCGAATAAAACCGAGAAAAAAAACTCGATTATGGATTGGTTTGATTTGGTTTGGTGTTGGAAAAAAAATCCGACCATAATTATTTTGGTTTTATTTTAACTAAAAAAAGTCAAACCGAAACCAAACCAACCCGATATTACATATATAGAAATTTTAGATATATTTAATATATAAATATATTTATCGTGATGTAATTTATAAATATTTCTTAAAAAATTTCGTAATTTTATTTTTGAGGTATTATTTCAAGGTTAGACTTAGAACTTTTGAATGTTCCAATAAGTTTTATAGCCATTAACATTAGTAAATTAAATAGTGCTAACAAAAACCCAAAACAAAATCAAATCAATACCAATGCTAACAAAAGATATTTAATTCAATACTACGAACGATAATGTATTGAATATCTATTATTTTTGTTTTGCAATAATTTAGATAAAAATGCATAACCTATTTTTATTTTTTCTTTAACGTTTAGGCATGTATTTAATATTGGTCTACTTATTTAGCATGAGTTAGTATTCTTAGATCATATTTTTTATTATAGTTTTTTAATTAGCAATATTTATATTACATAATTTTATTGTCTTTATTGTTGAATATTTTAGGATAATGCCATGACAAATCTCATATTTCGTATTATTTTCTTAGAAAATGCTTTATATAGTTGTATCTTACTAGGACTAAAGAAATATTTTATGCATAATTTATATGTTTTGTTATACGAAGATTTTATCGGGAAAAAAATCGAAAAAACCCGAATAATCGGAAAAACCGAAAAAAATGAGAGAGAAAACCCGAGTTTTATTGGTTTGGTTTGGTCTTTAGATTTAATAATCCGACATAAGTGGTTTGGTTCGGTAATTATAAAATCCGAACCAACCCGAACTATATAAACCTCTATTTCTACCCATTGAATTTTTTTTTTTTTTTGCGGGGGTTAAAGAAGGAGAAAATTAACACCTGTCATTTAAGCTAAATTGGCTATTAAAGCAAGAAGCAATTAATGCAATACCCAAATTAATTAGAGTAGAAAAACATTGAATGTTTTTCCTCTTTTGAAATGGTTGATTTCTAAAAAAGATAACGCACAAAAAAAGAAAATTTTCTTTTCACAGACAAGTCTTAGGTTTTCACGGATTCTTACAATTTTTTAACAGACAGCCTCCAACTTAATTTCTTCTTTTTTTCTACTTGACACCATTGAAGCAAATCAACAAACACACAAGAAAAAATGGTAAAAACATTCTTTTCTTTTTCTTTTCTTTTGCTCTTCCTTTCTCCTTCTCTATGTTGATGTCCTCTTTGATTCAAGCATATAGATATGTATGTATATCCATTCCAGTCGTGCTTTGTTCTTTCTCGAAAGTATCTTTTTGGATACATGTCAATCAAAAATTATTATATTCGTGATTCTATCTTTCGGAAATTATTTAATGCTTTTTTCTCTTGAATTTCATTTTTGGGGGAGATAGTGGAATTTTTATTTGATTCTCTTATCCCTTTTTTGTAATTTTTTATCGTACCAATTACGTCTCAATTCCAAATTAGTTGGATTTAGTTGTTTTGTATGAATCATTTGTATTATTTATAGGGTTTATTGTAATTTGACCGTTGGTCGTCAAACTATTTGAAAAATAATAAGTACTCGGATGAAATAATTGAGATGTCAGCACCCCGACACCACCTTTTTAAAAAAGAAATTCTTGCGAACGCACCAAACATCGTCCTAATTAGAAAATCTAAGAGCCATGGATTTGTAGTTATTGCTCTCTTTTCCTTTTACTTCTTTTTTTTAATCTATTCTTGTTGTTAACAAAATTAATTGATGATTATCCTTATCATTAACTTAATTGCTTTGCTTGTTCTTGCTAAAAGAAATAAAATTACTTGATTTATCCTTATACTTTGATTTTTTTTTATCGGAGCTTTTGAGAACCCGACAACGTAAGTTGACCATATTTTCACCAAATTCTATTTGTTTTTTGTTTTTTTGTCATAAATGCATTTACGTTTCTATACACATACTTGAGGTGGATATATTTTCTTTAAAACACGGTAAAAAGGTGAAACATTTTGCGATTTATCTTAAAAAAAATATAGTCAAACCTCTTTATAACAATATAATTTGTTCCGAAATTTTTTGGCTGTTATAATAAAGTGCTGCTATAGAGAACACATATTATAATATAGAGCCTGTTTGGATTGGTTTGTTTTAAGTGTTTTTAAGCTAAAATAGCTTTTAAGTCATTTTGCAGTGTTTGGATAAAATAAAAAAAAGGTTTTAAGCACCTATTTCTAAGTTACAATGACAAAAATAAGCCAAAAGCTAGAATTCCTAACTTTTGGCTTTCGGCTTACAAGTCAGTTACAACAAGCCCATCCAAACGGGCTCATAATCTTATATCCGATTTCGAGAATAACTCGGCTTTTATAGTGAATGACTATTATATAGAGATGTTGTCATACAGATATCTAACTGTAGAACAAAATTAATATTCAGTTTTGGGTAATATAATTTAATTTTCTTTTGGCTTCTTTTTTCCTTTTGATGTTTTTAAAAAATTGATAATAATGATAGTGATTTTTTTTTTTTTGGAAATTTGGTAGACTACATCAAAAAGAGTTGCAGAGAGGAAAATAGCTAAGTTTGAGAAGAATATCACAAGAAGAGGATTGAATCCTCTAACAGGAAAGAACAAAATGGAACCAGCTCACATTGTTCTTGCACTCTTTGCTGTTTTGGTCATTGGTTCTTGTAAGCTTCCTTAATCCTATTTAATCTTTTTTTCCTTGTATATAATAAGCTTGTTAACCAATAATTAAAAGAAAATCATAAGTTGTATATATAGTCCAAAGACAAAAACAAGATTTTAAATCAGTTGGGTGTGGAATATCACTATATCTTCTTTGCAGCGGTGGAACTAGAATTTTTATAATTCGGAATATCAAAAAGTAAACACACATGTTGAGTTTTCCCACATCGAAGGGATTTGAGGTCCTTGGTCTCCTTATGTGGCTTGAGCAATCCTCACCTTATAAGCTAGCTTTTGGGGTTGAGTTCGGCCCGAGGTCCATTCTTTTCATGGTATCAGAGTCAGGCCCATCCCAATTATTGTTACCGATGTTGGGCCCCCATTTATGTTGTCTACGTTTCAGAGATCTGGGCGTGATGGAGGGTGTTGAGTTGTCCCACATTAGAGAGATTTGAGGTCCTTGGTCTCCTTATATGGCTTGGGCAATCCTCACCTTATAAGCTAGCTTATATATACAATAAAGGTAAGGGATTCATCATCTTCTAATTGTGCATAAAAGATAATTTTGAACTACAATCTAATTCAGTCATAGAGGACTTGAAACTTATGTTTTACAAACCTCAAACAGAACGAGTCAATAGTCGATGTGAATTTTGTTTAATATTTGTTGGCCTTCTAGAAGCTTCCCAAAGAGCTACTAGCCGCTTTCCTAATTCCTCTTTATTTTAGTATTCATTTCGATCCAAAATAAGTGATTTTTTAACTTTTTTTTGTAGTCCAAAATAAGTAATTTCTCCAGATTTGAAGAATGAATTAACTATTTTTTTCCTACATTGCCCTTGGAGTAATTAATGTTGGAGTATGTGTTAGAAGTGTTTATGTTAAGAGACAGTAAAGGTTAATATGGACAATTTCGTTATTAAATAATGTTAAAAGGTAGATTTCTTAATATGTGTGAAAACAACCAAAAAATTTTACTTTTTCTCGAAAAACTTTTATTTTTTCTCGGAATCAGTATTTGGCTATGAAAATTTTAAATTTCACTTAAAATAGAATTTTGAACTTTTTAAAAAAATTGAGAACTTCAAAAACTATTTTTAAAAATTTTCACTTCAAATCGCTCGCAAAAATTTTAAAATAACTCCAAATTATATTCATGTTCATACATAACTCTAATTTTTAAATAGCATTTTCACTTGAAATTTTTTTCCTACTTCCTTCTAGAATTTCACAATTGTTTTTGCCTTTTCCAAAGTGATGCAATAAATCTTTTTTTCTGTTTTCTTTTTGGATGTGCAGTTGTTTTCCAGGTTGTGAAGATGGCAATTAATGGTGGGACGCTATGAATATGGAAGCTCTTAATTTCTCCAGAAGAATGAACTTTAAGCCCAAGAAATTTAAGCTTTTAATAAAAGTTACTTTCTCAACCAAACTATAAATAAGTTTGTGACAAAATTTCTCTTGGTTAATACCCTATGAATTTCTTTTCCGTCTCTATACTATTTATTAAATATCTTTTTTTCCCCCGAAAATATCATCTATTTTCTTTACCTTCGATAGAGTAAAAATCAATCTTCAGAATATAATAATTACTAACGATAATGCCCGACAAAAGATATTTTAACCATTTGAATTTTGACTTCAGTAACAATTTAAAAGGAACAATCGCTCACACAAACACATAAAAATAATAAACTATTTTAAACCTCCAGATGTGCTTGTTACTCTTGTTGACGAACAAAAAATATATTAGGCTATCAAGTTTAAAATGCTCGGTATTTTCACTAGTCTCAAGAAAAGAAATTTTCATTTACATCATTACACAAGCTATGGGAAAATTTTAAAGTGAGGTCATATATTTTACCTCCTGTTCATAATAAATGATATTTTGCCCTTTTTATTTTGGTCCAAAATATCTGTCCTTATATATATTCAAGAAGAAATTAATTTTATATTTTCAAATTTACCCTTATTTACATATCTTAATATCTTAATGCATCTAGTTAACTATATATAATTTTAATTAGTGGTAGTTTAGTCAAAAGACTTTTGTTCTAGGAGTGGGTAATTTTTTAAGGGGCTTGCCAAAGGCCAAAAATCACTTCTTGTGGACGGGAGGGATGTAATATCCGGTAAAAATTGCACGGTATAACCAATTTTCGCACTAGTCAATCAAAAATAGCCATTGTTTATTAAGTCAATGAAAAATAGCCACTATTTTGCTGCAACAGAGACTAGTCCAGCATAATATACTGCATTTCGGTGCACATGTGTACGAACTCCAGCATATTATGCTTGATTGCTATACGTTGCTAACTCCAGTATATTATGCTGGAGTTCCAGCATAAGTATACTTGAACTCCAATATATTATGCTAGAGTTCCAGCATACTTATCATGGAACTCCAGTATAATATGCTGGAGTTCAAGTATACTTATGCTGGAACTCCAGCATTTACAAACTGAGCTTAAGATAAAGGAAGCCCTTCGTTCGGACAGGGTTCAAGAGGGTTCCACTTTAGAAATCCAGACTTTGGAGCTCAGCTTAGGGATCAGATATCGATATCGGAAGATCAGGCCCATCACTTCTTCTTGACTTCGATGATTTGCCTGCAGGAGGATCATCGAAGGTTGGAGAAAGAGATAGAAGCTGAAAAAATAATGACTCTCTTTGTCGGGATGTCAGCAGGTTAGGCAGCTCTAAGGTTTTTTATATTCGGTGGAAGGCAGGGCTTCCGTCCAGTTTGGATCTTCAGAGCTTGATGCGCCCGAAGGAGCCATCATCATCTTACCGAAATAGGTTTCGGCAAAAGAGAAATTTTCCGACAAGAAAAAGGTTGGTTGAGACACGGGATGATAGGGCGGGCGGCCGACTTTCCTACCAGGCAACATCTACCTACACAAGCTCGATCAGGAGATATGGAGGATCCGACAGAAGTATGAAATTCCGATTGAAGAAAGGTTTGGAACCCTGTAGAGAACGAAGAGGGGCCAAGGATCTTCCTCTCAACAGTGCTTTTCGAGGCTCCCACCTGAATAAGTAAGGTCCCGTTAGCCTGGGCGAAGATGGGGATAAAGAGTAAGGATTGAAGCCCCCTTAGCTCTGCCAAGCACTGGACAGGGGTTAGCTCTGTAAATGTGTAGAGCCAAGTGTAGTGTGGTGTAGTAGTAGGCACTTCTAGGCCCCTTTCCGGCTACTGGATCACTCCAGTGCTCCGGGTACTACGGACCCTCTGCCATCCATTGCAGCAGAGCCATTTCATGAGCGGGGGGGGGGGGGGGCGGGGGGGGGTAAGCGCAGTTCTTTGAATCAAACGTTGAATGAAATCGATTCGTTTTTAGATATAAAAATCTAAATCGGATAGGATAGATGGATGGATCTAACTGGCCTCGCATCTCATCCGATAGAAGAGGGTGTTCCAATTCAGGAATCACCGGTGGGGCCGCCTCTGGGGGAGCCTCAGGAGCTTCCTCATCCGCAAATCAGCTCTTCCCGTAGGTTCTTTTCTCAAAGAATAAAGAATTGGAGGAGGGAAATCTTGATAGAATTTGAAAAAGCAAACGACAAGTCGAAGGCAGAAAACAAGGAGTGATCAAGAGAAGTTGTCCCTCGTGATCAATCCGAAGCGCTACTAACTCTTCTACGGGCTTATTTTTTGGGTTTTGCACAGTGTTTTCGCTCAGATTTATCTTTACATAAAAAATGGCTAAATTTCGATTACTTTTGAAATTGGGCTATTTTAAACGACCAGTTGTAAATGTGGCTATTTTTTAATTTCTCCCCGTTATAGGGAGAAAGGTAAAAAGGGATGAATCAAAGCAGATCTTGTCTGATTTTTTGAATTCAGAAGCACAGTAAATGCTTTTATCTTTTAGGTTAGTTGCCATCAATTATTTACACAAAAATGCAATATATTTAGAGAAAATATTGCATGGTCCAAAGTCCAAACAACTGCTTTCCAGGTTTTGAGTCCATAGATCATCTGGAGACAACAACAAGGCAAGCCGATACACTAAGCTCCTGTTATACGCGAGGCCGGAAAGGGCCGGACCACAAGGGTATTATACGTAGCCTTTGCCTATATTTCTGCAAGAGGCAATTTCCATGATTTGAATCCTTGACCTCCCTGATGACATGGCAACAACTTTACCAGTTACATCAAGGCTCCCTAAAAATGGTTAGAATATTTAAAATAACGACGTTCTGTGTCATGGAATAACTCCTCTCAAATATTGGAATCACTGATATGATAATCTTACCCAGATTTAGTGAAATACAATCTTGAAATTGCATCTTTATCGCGCCATGATCATTCCATGAGCTTGATCTTTCTTGAAATACACTTACATTACATGATATTATGATCTTATTAACGAATCACGCAGTTCATCACAAGAGTAGAACATAACCATGACTATTCAGATTCAATGGACTATTGGAATTAGGCCAGCATATCTTATAATATACCAACAAAATGTATACTGAACCAGATACTTGGTCTACATCTCAAAAGAACGTTGAAACACAGATTGATTTCGATAGTATATTGAAAAGGGGAGAAGGGAATAGGAATTTGACACTATGCATTCACCATGAATGTTGTTCTCAGCCAAGCTATTGTACTTATGGTTTTCTGCTCCTCAAGAAGCATCTTCAGGATTGACGATAACTCAGAAGAACCTACTGTGACACTGCTTTCCGTATGTGCATTTGTTTTCATCAGATCTGCGAGGTGCACGGGTTGCTTTGTTGCCTGTGTTGGAATGTTGGCGACAGTCTGAACTTTTCGACAATTTCCTTCCACAAGAACTGTAGCTGGTCTCATGATACACTTGAATATTGTTTTTTACCAGATCTTTAGCATCAGGAGAATTGAAGTTCTCAAATTCCTAACAGATAACATCTTAGACACTGAAACACGAGTCGCTTTACTTATAAGAGCATAACACTATGTATCAAGAAGATATTTCAAAGCAATAGCAAATTCAGGAATGCCCCACAAGAAGGGCTATCACTGACAACTTTCGAACTATACAAATAGAATGCACCAATGAGATGCTCACCCTGGACTTTGTCTTGGCGTAATAAGGTGTTAAGCAGGGGTTTACATCCTTGAGAAATATGTCATCTGGACTACCGGAAATTGTGTGATCCTCAGAGCTGAATTCCTAATAGAAAAAAAGAAGCCTAGTTACTCCCCTGAAGTGAATGCCTAACATGCACATTAATGTCTAAGCTATATCGGTAATTTGTTAACAACAAACTTCGCGTTGCATTTGAAAATCTTGCACATTATGGAGATGTATTTACCAGAGAATTAGCTGCTTCTTCTTGATCATATCCTGGAGGGCTACCAAGAGAATCATAGCTCCCTCTTATAGCATATTTATCAGCTTTGACCTGTGAAAATTTTAGTATCAGCCACTTTCTCAAACAATCTAATGCTGGTCTTATAATAAAAACAAAGACATTTACTACATCCAAAGCAAATGGGGTGGAACCAACAAACTTATCAAAATTGTGGTAGCAACTGAGTAGCGTAATTAAGTAATTAACAGAAACAAAAGAGTGTTCTGCGCCTCTCAGAAGGTAAACTACAGAACAAACCATATTACTTGATGACATGAGAAACCAAAGAGCAAGCTAATGGCACTCCTTACCCTTGTTTTTTCATCTTACAGAGTGGACTAGCAAAAACCCCGTTAAACAATTTATTCCCATACCGCCATACGCTATATGGGTAACGAAATGATGCAAGATCACAGTGGAGTTCTTTACCAGGAACTGGGAGATAGTTAAGGATGATATACTTGCTGCTGCAAAGGATTTCTTCTCCACAAATAGACTGCCTCAAATGATAAATACAACAGCTATTTTCCCAAAGTTAAAACTCCAACAACAGTTAAAGACTACAAGCCTATAGCTTGCTACACTACTTTGTATAAGATCATCTCCAAAGTCATTACAAGAAGAATGAAAAATGTGATTGGAGGTTTGATTGGGCAGGCTCAGTCAGCTTTCATTGTAGGAAGAAGTATAGTTGATAACATACTACTATCCATAAATTTTTCAAAGGCTATTCTAGGAAAGGAGTATCTCCTAGATGTGTATTAAAGGTGGATCTAAGGAAGGCATATGATACTCTGGAGTGGAGCTTTCTTAAACAGGTTCTCATTGATCTGGGGTTCCCTGCTAAATTTGTTCAATGGATAATGACCTGTGTTACTACTGTCTCATGTTCTCTAGTTCTGAATGGTGGCTTAACAAAACCTTTCAAAGCTAAGAGAGGTATTAGACAAGGTGACCCTATGTCACCTTATCTATTTGTGATTGCTATGGAATACTTGAATAGAGAACTAGGACAGCTGCACAAGAATAGGGACTTCAATTTTCATCCTAAATGCAGAAAGCTTAACAGTACTCATATATGCTTTGCTGATGACTTACTAATGTACTGTAGAGCTGATTATGGATCAATTAAGATTTTAAAGGAGACTTTTAACAGATTCTCTAAAGCATCTGGGTTGCAAGCTAATGTAAACAAGAGTGCAATATATATGGCAGGGGTAAAGCAGAATACTAGAGAAGAAATATGGGAAACATTGGGATTTGCCGAAGGCAGGCTTCCATTTAAGTATCTGGGGATCCCTTTAGATTCCAAGAAACTTGTTGTTTGTCACTATTTGCCTTTGCTTGAGAAGATAACAGTAAAGATAACATGTTGGTCTGCAAAATTGCTCTTATGCAGGTAGATGTCAACTGATCAAAGTTGTCATCTTTGGTATCCGAACTTATTGGGCTCAAGTATTCATTATGCCAAAGAAAGTAATGAAAGCCATTGAAACCATCTGTAGAACATTTTTTTGGACTGGGAATGCTAGCTTCTCAAAAAAGGCATTAGTTGCATGGGAGAGAGTATGCAGGCCAATAGCAGCCGGTGGACTAAATATTTTAGACATAAAGGTATGAAACACAGCAACAGTTAGTAAACAACTTTTGGATTTAACCAGAAAGAAGATTGCCTGTGGATAAGATGGGTACATAGTTATTACATTAAGCAAAAAGATATTGAAACAATGAATACTCCTAAGTCAGCTTCTTGGGTAGTGAGGAAAATACAGGGATGTGATCATGGAGAATCAGCAGCTTCAGGGGATTTTGCACAGCAGACTGCAAACAATGTGCAAGCAAGATAAATTCCAGATCAAGCATGTACTTAACACTGACTCCTGAATTCAGCAAAGTTGAATGGAAGGGTTTAATGTTGCTTGCCAATATTCATCCTAGACACATATTCACAGTGTGGTTAGCTGCACAACAGAGACTACCAACAGTGGACAGGTTGCAGAAAATTGACATTCTTTTAATCACTTATTTATTGTAAATGGGGAGTGGCTTCCCTTTAGCTAGAACTCATACCTCGAAAGAGTACTTCACCTACTAACTTAATGTTCAATCACAAAAAGTTTGTGGTCTAGACTTAGTTTGTGGCTGGGGCATAAGAGGAATGTTGGGGATTGGGAAAATGAAATGAAGTGGATCTGTAGGAAAGCAAAAAGCAGAGTGGGGATTAGTGCTATAACTGCTTGTGTATTTGCCAGTATCATTGCACTAATCTGGAGGGAGAGGAACAACATCAGATTTGACAAAAAACAGTATGAAGAAAACCAGTTATGTAGGGAGATTGTTCTACACATTCATATTCGAGGCAAGAACTGTAGCAGATGGAAAGATGCTTTACGACAACTTAACAGATTCCCATAGTTGTAGATTGTAATAGAGTGCTAATATACTAAGTTTGTAATTAGTGAAAGAATAGGTAGGTAATTAATGGAGGCCAATTGTGATGTAAATGAGTAGTAGCAAGTCAACGCTACTACAAGAGCTTAATCTTGTAAAATTTTCTGAGTATCAATAGAAATTTATTACTGAAAAAAAAATGATGCAAGATCCCAACATATAGCTCCCTCCAATTCATTTATAAGAAACAAAGAAGTGATAGTTTGACTTTCAACACGCAAAAGTGAAAATATTGAAAAAGTATACATCAACTAGATCCGTATAGAATTCTTCCGTATTTTCATAATGACCATTATTTTGACAGTACTGAGTTTCTGATGGAGCAAGCAGCAACCAAAAACAATTTTTTCATGTCACAGGGCCTTTGTGATTCATCAGTGAGCTAGAAAATCATATTCTTTCTATGATATCCTTATAGGGCATATTTAAGAGTTCATGAGCATTCGAACAAGGAGATCTTCTTTTGCGGTAGATATTCTGAATCCTTGAAGCACATACGCAAACTCTAGTTTGGTGCAATTGCATTTCTTGTTGAAAATTAGTAAGTCTAATGATATTAACAGAAAACTTGACTGAGTTTAACTAGTTTTTGTTTATCATAAGTAATGGTGCAGCTTTTTAAATACAATATACGTTGGAATTTTGTGGCTTAGAGAGTAGAAAGATCCCAACAAACAGACCTAAACGATTCATACAAAGCTGATGGCAGGCATTAATGACTTATATCATTACCTCAGCAAGATCTTCGGCTAGGCATTGTAGTTGGCCTGTAAGAGAAGTGACCTGCCTTTGAAGACTTGGTATAAGCTGCTTTGCCTGTATGAGTTCTGAACCCTGCTTCTCCAGAAGATCCTGAAGTTGAGAATTCATAACATCTGGGAACAGTACGGCACTTTTCAATGACTTTATCTCTTCTCTTTGCTTTAAGCACAAATCCTTAAGCTTCTCAACCTGTCAGTATAGTGAGCAAATCAGAAAATTAAGCAAAGAGGTAATACAAGCTCAAAGCTTCAATTATTTCATGCAACCTCGAATGACTAATTGATTCGTGCTGCAAACTGCAGGGAGGAAAAAAGGGAGACAAATTTGGAGTATTCGTTTTTTCAGTTAAAGGTCCAACACCAACCTCATAACAAGGAAATTCAAAAAAGAAGAAGAATAAACATCATATAATCAACTTATTGACAAACAATCAATACGCCATAAAAAATAATAACATCAACAACAACAACCCAGTATAATCTCATTTAGTGGGGTCTGGGGAGGGTAGTATGTACGCAGACCTTACCCCTACCCTGGGGTAGAGAGGTTGTTTCCAAATAGATCCCCGGCATCCTTCTCTTCAAGAACTTCCCACCTTGCTCTTGGGGAGACTCGAACTTACAAGCTATCGGTTGGAAGTGGGGGTTGTTTGCCATAAAAAATAATAACATCATTACCCACATTTGCAACATCAAAAATGTGGCATCTCGAACATGAGAATTACACTATTCTTTTCGATTATCAACCACCAACACCAGACATATTTTACAACAAATGTGTCATCTTCAAAAAGAAGTTTCCGCGCAAATTTACACCTCTACTATCCTTGAAAATCCACATATCAAAAGATACACTTTTTTGAATAAAATAGACAAAAATTTTGCACCTTGCTCTAAAATGTACTGCCAAATAATTAAAAGAAATCAACTTTTGAACAAATTAAAGAACAAGCTGTTGGTCCAACATTCCATTGAAAGTTAACTTCCAATTATTAAGATGCACAGAGGAAACTTCCCTTACAAAAATTTAAGCTACAGAAAAAAATAACAACATCAACAACTACTACCCAGTATAGTCTCACAAAGTGGGGTCAGGGGAGGGTAATATGTGACGGGCTTTACCCCTACCCGAAGGGTAGAGAGATTGTTTCCAATCGACCCTCGGCTCAGTGAAGGAAAGGAAAAACAAAAACAAAAACAAAAGAGCATTAGTAACTCCAGCAGAAATAGCGTAAATAATTATCTAAACATAAGAACCATAAATAAAATAGCATGCAATAATATCATAAAGTAATTACCATAAATAACTACCATAAGGGAGACACAATCCAATACACAAATCATCTATGGATAGCCCTGCCAAGCCTCACCCAACCTCGGGTGAGGAGTACGAAAAACTCTACGAGCCCCTATCCTACAACCCTGATACTAGACCTCCAGACTTTCCTATCAACGGTCACGTCCTCGGAAACCCGCATTCTAGCCATGTCATGCCTAATCACCTCTCCCCAATACCTCTTAGGCCTCCCTCTGCCTCGCCGTACGCCGACCATCGCCAGCCGCTCACAACTCCTCACCGGTGCATCAGGACTCCTCCCCCGTGTTGAAACACGTTCTCAAGGCACTAAACTAAACGTGTGTTCATATTTGTAGGTTTTGATAAATGACAAATGATGCGCAATTGACATATGACGAGGTCCAAGCACAAGCGCGCAAATGTCACGTAACGAAGTTCAAGCACAAGACAAACAAAGATCAAGATTAAACAAAGTTATACATGAGTCGCTCTTTAATTGTGATCTTGATCCGACAATTTAACTCAAGACTTGGCTTGTCTCGTAAAAACATTTTTATCAAATCATGCTTATTTAATTTAGAGCAAAATGATTTTAAATCATGCATATTTATTTTAGCAAAATGATTTTTAAACATGCCTCTAAAATCTGGACAAAGATAATCGATTCTGTACTTATGATAATCGATTATGTTAAGGCAGTGTCCATCAGATTTTTGAAATCTGCATGACAATCGATTGTGTACCTTATGACAATCGATTGTGTTGAGACAGTGTCCATCAGATTTTTCAAAGCTACAAAATAATCGATTGTGAACCTTATGACAATCGATTGTGTTGAGGCAGTGTCTATCAGATTTTTCAAAGATACAAAATAATCGATTGTGAACCTTATGACAATCGATTGTGTTGAGGCAGTGTCTATTAGATTTTTCAAGACTGAAAAATAATCGATTGTCCATATAGCATAATCGATTATGTAAATGACCGTTGCCAAAATATTTTCAAACTCCGTCAGATAATCGATTATAGGATTTTAATAATCGATTGATTGAAGTAAAATCTGAAAAAGATTTTTTGAACGTTGCCAAGTAATCGATTGTATATTTCAGATAATCTATTGTTTTAAGTAAAATCTGGAAATGAATTTTTGAACGTTGCCAGTAATCAATTATACGTCTTAGATAATCGATTATGCTGCGTAAAATCTGGGAATGATTTTTGGAACGATTGGAAAACAATCGATTGTGCCAATTAGACAATCGATTGTCGTAGCACAAAATCAGCAATTCTTGATTGGCAATTAGGCAACGGTTATGCATGTTTTTGACACTATAAATACATCTTCAAATCATTCTTCTAAACACAACAACTGATCATATTATTGCTATAGCTTGCATACTCTCTTATTCATCATTTTCTATTCATTACATAAGTTTTTGAGAGCCAAATTCTTGACGAAAGTTGTTGCGTTCTTGAGCGTATTTATTTTACTCATATCTACTCTTAAGGAGAGTCTTGTTTTGAGTGCAAAGTGTTTTTATACACTTGAAGGGAAGTGTTAATCCCTTGTATTGTAAGAAGGAATGTTGTGATTCCTTTGGTTGAAGTCTTGAAGTGTTGTATCTTCGAGCAAAGGTTGTTGAGGCTTGTGTGACTCAAGTTCTCAGTTTGTAACGGTTTGTTAAGCACCCGTAAGCTTAACGAAGTTAGTGGAAATCTCGAGAGAGTCTCTCGGGGACTGGACTAGCCACGGGTTGTGGTGAACCAGGATAACATCGGTGCGTTCGTTCCTTATTATTTACTTATCGCACTTATTTCATTCCTGCAATTTTTAAATTCCGCAAGTTTACGCTGTTTTTTATTATAACGCTATTCACCCCCCCTCTAGCGTTAAGCGTATATTCTAACAATTGGTATCAGAGCCCAACTCTCTAAAAAACTTAACCGTTTGAGAGAAACAATCCATGGCTTCTACTCGTGATTCTTTTGCAGGAATAGGTGAAGGAAAATGCTCCATCCGACCACCGCTATTCGATGGCACAAACTATACGTACTGGAAGGAAAGGATGAGAATATTCATTCAATCGAATAGTTTTCATATGTGGAAGGTTATAATGAAGGGAGAACATATTCCAACCAAAAAGGTTGAAAATGAATGGGTTCCAAAATCCGAAGATGAATACGATGCGGATGATATCCGAAAAGTGCAGAACAACGCTAAAGCCATCAACTTACTATATTGTGCTGTAAACGCTGATGATTATAGGAAAATATCATGTTGCACAACGGCGAAGCAAATGTGGGATAAGCTGGAAATCACGTACGAAGGTACGGACCAGGTAAGAGAGGCTAAAGTTGATTTTTTAACCCATGCATATGAACTGTTTCACATGAAGGAAGGCAAAAGGGTCGATGACATGTTCGAACGATTTTCAAAAATCGTTAATGACTTACTTGCTCTTAAGAAGACCTTCACGGATAAGGAACTTGTCCGAAAAATTCTCCGAAGTCTCACTCCGGAATGGTGCTCCAAGGCCGACGCGATTCAAGAGTCTATTGGCATTTCAAATGTCACCATTGACGGATTAAGAAGTAATCTTAAAACTTATGAATCTACTATACTTAACCCTCTTGTTAATGATCAAAGGAAACAAAGAATCGCCCTCAAGGCAAGCACAAGCCATCCTCAAAATAACGAGGACGGAGATAACGAGTTCGGACTCGTCATTAAGAGATTTCAAAAGTTTATGCGAAAAGAGTATGATCGAAAAGGCAAACAACAAGGAGATCAAGTAAAGTGCTATGGGTGCGGAGAAATCGGGCACATTAAATCAAATTGCCCAAATGTCAAAAAGGAGAAGAAACCCTTCAAGAAACAACGAGCATACATATCTTGGGGAGGCGACTCCGGAGACGAGTCGAGTGAGGAAGAAGAAGACGAAACCGCAAATCTCTGTCTCATGGCTCACGAAAACAATCAAGAAGAGGTATGTCAAATTTCTTCCAAAAACTTCTATTCTCTTGAGGAAATGCAAAACGCCTTTGATGAGTTGTATAGTGAATTCATTAAAGCTTCCAAAACTCTTAAAAACATTAAGGAAAATGCTTCTTTGAAAGAAAAAGATTTTGAAAAACAACTCTCTTTGAAAGAAAAGGATTTGGAAAAACTGATTTTGGAAAATGAGAAGTTGAAAGAAGAAAATAATTTTTTCGGCAAAAGAAGCGCCGACAAACCCGAGAGTTCTAGTAAAAATTGTACTTCTTGCATGCATCTAAAAGATGAGGTAGAAGGACTTAAGGGCACCTTAGATAAGTTCAATTCTTCTCATAAAATTTTGAATGAAGTTCTTGTTAATTTGAAATCGACCAAACATGGGATAGGTTTTAAAAACGAGCCTAAAGAAAAAGTTGAAGCCAAACCCCAACCACCTAAGGCTCAACCTAGGACAAATAAAACAAATGTTCATCCTAGAGATAACAATCCTAGAATCAACATGCATGCTAGACCAAACACTGGAAGAAACTTTGAACATTTTAGGACACCTAGAAATGGCCTTCAACCTAGAAATAACTATTCTAGAAATGATGCATATCCTAGACCAAACACTAGAAGAAACGTTGAACATTTTAGGACACCTAGAAATGGCTTTCAACCTAGAAATAACTATTCTAGAAATGCTGCATATCCTAGAACAAATAGTAGGAGAAATGATTTTCATGAAATGCGCAATAGTCATATTGTCGAAAATAGAGTAAACAAATTTCGTCCGTCCAACTACTATCAACCTAGACGAATGCATAATCCTAATGTCATTTGTCATTATTGCAATCGAATTGGACATATTGCTCCTTCTTGCTTCACTAGACATAGACACTTAACTGCATGTCAAGCACAACAGCATGTTACACCTAACTCTCAAGGACCCAAAACAGCTTGGGTACCAAAGACTCATTAATTTGTCTTGTAGGTATGTTTGAAGGGATCAAGTGTACTTTGGTACCTTGATAGTGGATGCTCCAAACACATGACCGGAGACGAATCCAAGTTCCTTCAACTAGAACACAAGGAAGGAGGAAGCGTTATTTTTGAAGATAACAACAAGGAAAAATATCGGCATTGGATCGGTCGGTAAGGATGAACCTTCTTCCATTAAGCATATATTGCTAGTTAAAGGTCTAAAACATAATCTCTTGAGCATAAGTCAATTATGTGACAAGGAAAATCTTGTTTTATTTGATTCGGATGAATGCTTAATTTTTCGCCGTAGCGATTTTAAAATTATCCTTCGTGGTTTTTGAATGGATAACATCTATATGGTTGATCTCGAAAATTCTTCATCTGAGTATGTGAATTGTCTTATGAGCAAAGAAGATGATATGTGGTTATGGCATCGTAGAGTAGCTCACATCAACATGCATCTTTTAAACAAATTGGTTTCACAAAATTTAGTTATTGGTCTTCCAAATTTGAAATTTGAAAAAGACTCCATTTGCGATTCTTGTCAAAAAGGGAAGCAAACAAAAGCATCTTTTAAATCGAAAAATATTGTTTCAACTACTAGACCATTGCAACTTCTTCACATGGACCTCTTTGGACCATCTCGCATTGAAAGTCTTGGTAGAAATCGTTATGCTTTTGTTATTGTTGATGATTATTCTAGATTTACATGGACACTATTTCTTGCTCATAAAAGTGAAGCTTTTCATAATTTTAAATGTTTTCTTAAACGTATTCAAAATGAAAAGGACACAACCGTCACTTCAATAAGAAGTGATCATAGGGGAGAGTTCGATCACAATCTCTTCACGGATTTTTGTGACAAACTCGGTATCGAGCATACCTTCTCTGCTCCACGCACACCACAACAAAATGGAGTGGTGGAAAGGAAAAATAGGTGTCTCGAAGAGATGGCTAGAACCATGCTCGATGAGGCTAAGATTCCCAAACATTTTTGGGCGGATGCCGTGAGTACCGCATGCTACGTTTTAAACAGAGTAGTCATAAGGCCAATACTCATGAAAACTCCCTATGAACTCTACAAGGGAAGGAAACCAAATATCTCCCATCTTAGAGTATTCGGTTGTAAATGCTTTATTCATAACAATGGTAAAGATAATTTGGGAAAGTTTGATGCCAAATCCGATGAAGGAATTTTTATTGGTTATTCTTCACGTAGCAAAGCATATAGAGTATTCAATAATAGAACCGAAACTGTGGAGGAATCCCCTCATATTGTGTTTTCCGAAAATAATGCTCGCTTGGCGAGAAAGGATTCTGGTTTTGAACTTGCAGGTAGTTTAAACTCAATGAGTCCTCAAGACAAAGTACAAGAGGAAACTCCTAAGGAAATTCAAGATGAAATCTTGGAACAATTATCGGAGGAAGCGCCACAACTGAAAAAAGAAACGAAACTGCCTAACGCGTGGAGGACAATCAAAGACCATCCTCTCGAACAGGTAATTACCGACATTGAACAACAGGTAAGTACTCGAAACACTCTTAAGAACACCTTAGGACACACTTCTTAAGAGATCACGTTCTCAATTGGCCAACATCTTCACAAGGCCTTTTAGCGAAAAAAGTTCTTTTCCGAATCTATAGTAAACTCGGAACTCTTGACTTCACATTGATCTAAGTCATTATTTGTTAACAAATTACTAACTTGAGCGTCGGAGACGTCTGATTCTCTTTTGCAGGTATCGCCCTAAAGGCAGGGGGAATTATAAGGCAATGGTGTAGAACAATCAATAGTTACAGTCAATAATCGATTATCATTCCTTTATGTCTCATGCTTACTGTGCCGGAAAATCGATTAGCAAGTATCACTAATCGATTATTTACGTCTTATGCTTATTATGACGGAAAATCAACATATTGTGCCTTGCAGGTTTTTGATGTTAATTAAATAATCGATTTTTTTCTGTATAATCGATTACCGTCTCGGATATTCACTACTGCCTTTCTAAAACAATCGATTGTCTCATAAGTAAAATCGATTATTCTCCGAAGTCAGAAAATCACTGTGCACACTGTGTCAGAACAATCGATTACCATAATTCAACAATCGATTATCTTCAGTCAGTAATTCAAAATCTTTGTTACCGTTTGGGTCCTGCAAGATTCCCACAATCGATTTTGTGTCATTTCCGAGTACAACTCAAAAACTCCATAACAATCGATTGTTTCTATTCCATAATCGATTGTGTAACGGACAGTGCAAATTTTTTTTACCGTTTCTGACCATTTTTGCCTCTTAAATTTCTGCAGATTGTTACCTTAAATGCAATGTCATCCTTCTCATTATAAATAGGTACCATATGTCTTCAATTTCTTCACTCAAGCATCAATCTTATCTCTCAAACTTTCAAAAATCTCTCAAATTTCTTACAAAAGCTATTACTACTTATTTAAAATGACGAGCAGACACACCAAACGCCCTCGTTCCGGCAGACATGGTGCATCTTCTTCAGCTGCTCCTCCTCCTCCCAGTTTTCCTTACCAAGATGGCTCTCTCTTACGGTTCAACACTGAACCCGAGTTAACTCGATTCATGACAAAATTCGAAAAGCGTGAAATTCTTCCTCCTCGCTTTTCCACCAGCAAATATCTTGAATCCAGCGCCCCCGCTGCAGCTGCAAACATGCTTAGGGAATGCCAACTCCTTGATTTCCTATATCTAACCTATCCTCACATTAATTCTCTCTTGATTCAAGCCTTCTATTCCAATCTTCATGAGGACGACGATGGTGATCTTGTGTCAAACATTAATGGAGTTGAAATTCTTTTAACCAACGAAAACTTACATTCTATTGCTCACCTTCCTCGAAGTGGAGAAAACATTTCTCTCTACATTAGAGAAGTCGGCGCCTTATTTGATGAACGAATTCTCCTAAACCAAATAGGACTTGGAGCTTATGATCCTAATCTGTCCAATCGTCGTCCTACCATTACGGGCATGCTCCCCGAATATCGTTTAATTTTCTACTTCATAACCCGAGTCCTCAAACCACGCAAACATAATCATACCACTCTCTCCCAAGAGGACGCAAAACTCATGCATGCCATTATAACCGGGGCTCACATCAATTGGTGTAAGTTTATCAAAATCCACATGCTTGATGCCATCGGGGACGATAGACCACTTCCCTATGCCCTTCTTATAATGAATTTTCTTGAAGCCTCCGGGTTCAACACCTCTATCAGTCCGCTCAAAAAGGGCACCAAGAAATGGGAAATTTCCGAATCCTCCTTTCCCCATGACGGCGAACACGCGGCTCCTGCTCCTCCTCCAACTCCTCAAACGCGTCAGCCTCAAGCTCCTACAGTTCAAACTATTTCCGACCAACTTGCTTCTTTGTCCACCTCTGTCAATCGATTGACATATGAGATCCATGGATATTTTGATCATATTCACTATCCATATGCTGGACTTGTCCTTTATGAAGCAGTACCGGATGACGAGGCGGGAATTGATAATGAATAATGTCTTTATTTGCTTATTGTTCTATCTTTTATTATCTCTTTTATGTAATCGCCTTTTTGTTAATCAATAAACTTGTTATTACTTATTTTGTTTTTTTTTGCTAATGTCAAAAGGGGGAAGAATAAGGGCTATGCACTTAATACTTATTGGCACAAATTGAGGGGGAATTCATATGTTGAGGGGGAACTAATTGCATATACATATACTTGTCTTGGATCGTCATTATGAATTACCTAATATGCATATCCCGATTAAGCTCACACCCCCTCCCCCTCTCTCTCTTCTCTTCTCTCTCTCTAAGCTCACACCACCAGCTCCACCACCACCACCGGGCGGGTCGCCGGCATCCCCAGGTAACCACCAGGTAAGTGCCACTACCCCACCTTCTCCCCCCCTACCCCCACTGCCCGGAACACTGTTCCGACAGTGTTTCGACATCCCTCGGGAGTTCCTTGGACTCACCTCCCACACCATTGTGACACACAGTGTCTGGCGCACATTTTCTGAAAATTTCGTCGCCGGAAACCACAGCACGCGCGCCCACGCGCCGCCCACGCGCCGCCGCTTCCTCACACGCGCCGCGCGCGTGAGCCCACTTCCGGGCACTTTTTTCGCCGGCTTCTTTTGGACAGCTTTCTCACCCCATTTTTCCGACCCACTTGGTACTCTCGGAATTTTTTATTGGTCACTTTCATTCTTCATTGTTCATTTAGCCACCTTTCTTTTCGCCGGAAATTTTACCGGCAACTACTGCTCTTTTCCTTCTATTCTACCCCTGCTTTTTGTGGGTGTGTTCTGTTTTCTTGGACAGGTACCTATTTCAACGGCGAGGATCTCCGACAACTGTCGTCCAAGCTCTCATTCAGACTCACGGCAGGACGCAATAGAGCCGCGCACTTTGCTAAGATTCAGGAGAACTCGGGCGCAGCAAAGCACACTTCCAGGTTTTTCCACCGGGAGTTGGTACCTCCCGCTCTCTTGCTTATTTTGTGCACATTCTTTACGTATTTTTACTAGCATTCCGAGTGTGGTCTATTCTGTTGTTATCTAGTTTGCTACATTTGCGTTTTTAGCCTTAGTGCGTCTGTGTCACTGGATAGTGGCCGCAACGAATAATGATAGCGTAAGGTCATGTCCTCAGGAGGGGGTGGTGGTTGCGGGGGTGTGTAGGGGTACAGGGGGTGGCATTTCGGGCAGGGCAGGAGGTAAGGGTGGGAAGAGGGCGGCGGTCGCCCGTAGATTAAGGATTGGGTCCTGGAACATAGGTACTCTGACGGGTAAGTCCATCGAGTTAGCGAAGGTTCTCCAACAAAGAAGGGTTAACATAGCGTGCGTCCAGGAGACTAGGTGGAAAGGGACTAGGGCGCGGGACGCTGATGGGTTTAAGCTGTGGTACTCTGGGCTCGAGAGGGGTAAGAATGGAGTAGGCATCTTGGTTGATAGGGACCTAAGGGAGTCCGTGGTCGAGGTGAGGCGAGTGAACGATAGGTTAATGGCTATTAAGCTGGTTGTTGGGGGTGGGGTCCTCAATGTGGTCAGCGCTTACGCGCCGCACGCAGGCTTAGACGAGGAGGTTAAAAGGCGCTTCTGGGAGGACTTGGACGATCTGGTGAGGAGTATTCCCCAGTCGGAGAAGTTAGTTATTGGAGGGGACTTTAATGGTCATATTGGGGCCGAGGCTGGTGGCTACGATGAGGTGCACGGGGGCTTTGGCTTTGGGGCCAGGAACGGAGGAGGCACTTCGCTGCTTGATTTCGCCAGGGCTTCTGAGCTCCTGATTGCGAACTCATCATTCCGGAAGAGGGAGGAGCATTTGGTCACCTTCAAGAGTGCGGCGGCGAGGACTCAAATTGATTACATCCTCATCAGAAGGAGCGACAGGGGTCTGTGCAAGGATTGCAAAGTTATCCCGGGAGAGTCTCTTTCAACTCTTCATAGGCTCCTAGTGATGGATGTTGATCTCTGGGTGAAGAAGAAGAGGAGGGGCGCCCGGGGTCAACCGAGGATTAGATGGGGAGCTTTGTCCAAGGAGAAAGCTCAGGAGATGGAAAGGAGGTTAGAGGAGGGCGGAGCTTGGAGAAGTTATGGGGAAGCGGACGCTATGTGGTCAGCGACAGCTAACTTGGTTAGGGGGGTAGCACGGGACGTGCTCGGGGTTTCTAAGGGATATTCAGGTAGGCATCAGGGTGATTGGTGGTGGAACGATGTAGTCAAAGGAAAAGTGGAGGCGAAGAAGGCGGCGTTCGCAAGGTTGGCAGGGAGCACAAGCGAGGAGGAGCGGAGAGTGAACAGGTTGTCCTACAGGGAGGCGAGAAGAGAAGCTAAGATGGCAGTCACGGAAGCTAAAAACGCGGCGTTCGGTCGCATGTATGAGGAACTAGGGGAGAAAGGTGGGGAAAAGAAGCTATTTCGGCTGGCTAAAGCAAGGGAAAGGAAAGCCCGTGACCTATACCAGGTCAGGTGTATCAAGGACGAGGATGGTAGAGTTTTGATGGGGGAATCGCAAGTCAAACAGAGGTGGCAGGCGTACTTTCGGGACCTTCTTAACGAGGAGGGGGATCGGAGCATAGAGCTAGGGGAGCTGGGGCATTCATAGCGTCATAGAGACCTTGGGTACTGCAGGCGCATTAGGGTGGAGGAGGTCTTAGGGGCGTTGCGCAGGATGAGTAGGGGTCGAGCAACCGGGCCTGACGAGATCCCGGTGGAGTTTTGGAAGTGCATGGGTAAACCTGGAGGGGAGTGGCTCTCTAGGCTATTCAACGTGATATTCAAGACTAAGAGGATGCCGGATGAGTGGCGGTGGAGTACAGTGGTGCCCTTGTACAAGAACAAGGGGGACATCCAGTGCTGCAACAACTATAGGGGTATTAAACTAATGAGCCACACGATGAAGGTTTGGGAGAGGGTGATTGAGGCGCGAATGAGGGGGGCGACGAATATATCGGGGAACCAGTTCGGTTTCATGCCGGGCCGCTCCACCACTGAGGCTATTCACCTAGTCAGGCGGCTGGCGGAACAATTCAGGGATAAGAAGAAGGACCTGCATATGGTGCTTATCGACTTGGAGAAGGCGTATGACAAGGTTCCGAGGGAGGTGCTATGGAGGTGCTTGGAGGCGAAGAGTGTGCCAGAAGCCTATATCAGAGTTATCAAGGACATGTACGATGGGGCTAAGACTAGGGTGAGGACGGTGGGTGGCGATTCAGACCATTTTCCTGTGGTAATGGGGCTCCATCAAGGATCGGCGCTGAGTCCCATGTTGTTCGCCTTAGTGATAGATGCTCTAACCCGTCATATCCAGGGGGATGTGCCCTGGTGTATGCTCTTTGCTGATGATATAATATTGATAGACGAGACGAGGGCCGGTGTTAGTGAGAAGTTAGAGGTATGGAGACAGATCCTCGAGTCTAAAGGTTTCAAGATAAGCAGATCTAAGACAGAATATCTGGAGTGCAAGTTCAGTGACGAGCCGAGTGGGGTGGGCAGGGATGTGATGCTTGGTTCTCAGGCCATCGCCAAGAGGGACAGGGTCCGATATCTTGGGTCTGTGATTCAGGGGGACGGAGAGATTGACGGGGACGTCACCCATCGGATAGGAGCAGGGTGGTCGAAGTGGAGGCTTGCTTCTGGGGTCCTGTGTGACAAGAAAATCCCACACAAACTCAAAGGGGAATTCTACAGAGCCGTGGTTAGACCTGCGATGTTGTACGGGGCAGAGTGCTGGCCTGTGAAGAACTCCCATGTCCAGAGAATGAAGGTTGCTGAGATGAGGATGCTTAGGTGGATGTGTGGGCACACCAGGCTGGATAAGATTAGGAATGAAGTTATTCGACAGAAGGTAGAGGTGGCCCCAGTGGACGAGAAGATGCGGGAAGCGAGGCTGAGGTGGTTCGGGCATGTACGGAGGAGGGGTCCCGATGCCCCGGTGAGGAGCTGCGAGCGGCTGGAGATTGCTGGTGGTCGGCGGGGTAGAGGGAGGCCTAAGAAGCATTGGGGAGAGGTGATTAGGCAGGACATGACTAAAATGCAGGTTACCGAGGACATGACCCTCGATAGGGGAGTCTGGAGGTCTAGAATCAGGGTTGCAGGATAGGGGCTCTTAGAGTCCTTCGTTCGCCTCACCCGGGGTTGGGTGTGGGATAGTAGGGTTACCCATCGATGTCTAGTGTTTTAGCCTAGGTCCCCTCTTGGTTGCGACGGTATTTATGTTCCTTATGTTTACTTAACCATTTACGTTATTTCTGCAGGATTACTTATGCTTTGTTTTGTTATTTTGTTTTGTCTTGCCTTGGTTACTAATTTTGTCTTTGTTTTCCAATGCAGCTTTTCATTCTGTCCGATGCGCCGAGGGTCGCATGGAAGCAGCCTCTCTGCCCTTTTGGATAGGGGTAAGACTGCCTACATATTACCCTCCCCAGACCCCACCTGGTGGGAGTATACTGGGTAGTTGTTGTTGTTGTTGTTGTTGTTGTTGCATATCCCGATTAAGGTTTGCCATTATCAAAAAGGGGGAAATTGTTGAAACACGTTCTCAAGGCACTAAACTAAACGTGTGTTCATATTTGTAGGTTTTGATAAATGACAAACGATGCGCAATTGACATATGACGAGGTCCAAGCACAAGCGTGCAAATGTCACGTAACGAAGTTCAAGCACAAGACAAACAAAGATCAAGATTAAACAAAGTTATACATGAGTCGCTCTTTAATTGTGATCTTGATCCGACAATTTAACTCAAGACTTGGCTTGTCTCGTAAAAACATTTTTATCAAATCATGCATATTTAATTTAGAGCAAAATGATTTTAAATCATGCATATTTATTTTAGCAAAATGATTTTTAAACATGCCTCTAAAATCTGGACAAAGATAATCGATTCTGTACTTATGATAATCGATTATGTTAAGGCAGTGTCCATCAGATTTTTGAAATCTGCATGACAATCGATTGTGTACCTTATGACAATCGATTGTGTTGAGACAGTGTCCATCAGATTTTTCAAAGCTACAAAATAATCGATTGTGAACCTTATGACAATCGATTGTGTTGAGGCAGTGTCTATCAAATTTTTCAAAGATACAAAATAATCGATTGTGAACCTTATGACAATCGATTGTGTTGAGGCAGTGTCTATTAGATTTTTCAAGACTGAAAAATAATCGATTGTCCATATAGCATAATCGATTATGTAAATGACCGTTGCCAAAATATTTTCAAACTCCGTCAGATAATCGATTATAGGATTTTAATAATCGATTGATTGAAGTAAAATCTGAAAAAGATTTTTTGAACGTTGCCAAGTAATCGATTGTATATTTCAGATAATCGATTGTTTTAAGTAAAATCTGGAAATGATTTTTTGAACGTTGCCAGTAATCGATTATACGTCTTAGATAATCGATTATGCTGCGTAAAATCTGGGAATGATTTTTGGAACGATTGGAAAACAATCGATTGTGCCAATTAGACAATCGATTGTCGTAGCACAAAATCAGCAATTCTTGATTGGCAATTAGGCAACGGTTATGCATGTTTTTGACACTATAAATACATCTTCAAATCAGTCTTCTAAACACAACAACTGATCATGTTATTGCTATAGCTTGCATACTCTCTTATTCATCATTTTCTATTCATTACATAAGTTTTTGAGAGCCAAATTCTTGACGAAAGTTGTTGCGTTCTTGAGCGTATTTATTTTACTCATATCTACTCTTAAGGAGAGTCTTGTTTTGAGTGCAAAGTGTTTTTATACACTTGAAGGGAAGTGTTAATCCCTTGTATTGTAAGAAGGAATGTTGTGATTCCTTTGGTTGAAGTCTTGAAGTGTTGTATCTTCGAGCAAAGGTTGTTGAGGCTTGTGTGACTCAAGTTCTCAGTTTGTAATGGTTTGTTAAGCACCCGTAAGCTTAACGAAGTTAGTGGAAATCTCGAGAGAGTCTCTCGGGGACTGGACTAGCCACGGGTTGTGGTGAACCAGGATAACATCGGTGCGTTCGTTCCTTATTATTTACTTATCGCACTTATTTCATTCCTGCAATTTTTAAATTCCGCAAGTTTACGCTGTTTTTTATTATAACGCTATTCACCCCCCCCCCCCCTCTAGCGTTAAGCGTATATTCTAACAATTGGTACATGCCCGAACCACCTCAGCCTCGCTTCTCGCATCTTCTCATCCACCGGGGCCACCCTCACCTTCTCTCGAATAACTTTATTTTTAATATTATCTAAACTGATGAGCCCGCACATCCACCTGAGCATCCTCATCTCTGCAACCTTCATTCTCTAAACATGAGAGTTCTTCACTGGCTAACACTCCGCCCCATACAATATGGCAGGTCTAACCACAGCTCTATAAAATTTCCCCTTGAGTTTCTGTGGAACTTTCTTGTCACACAGGACTCCTGATGCAAGCCTCCACGTTGACCACCCCGCTCCCATACGATGAGTGACGTACTCGTCAATATCTCTGTCCCCCTGAATCACCGACCCAAGATATCTGACATCGTCCCTCTTGGCGATGACCTGAGATCCAATCATCACGTCCCTGCCTACTTCGCTCGGCTCGGTGCTAAACTTGCACTCCAGGTATTCTGTCTTAGATCTGCTTATTTTGAAACCCTTATACACGAGAGTTTGTCTCCATACCTCTAACCTCTCAATAACACCGACCCTCGTCTCGTCTATCAAGATTATGTCATCAGCAAATAGGATACACCGACTTCAAGTCAAAGGAATAAAGTTTCCTCAATTTCTTGACCCGAAGCCTATGTAAATGAAACGCTTTCTCTTGGTTGAAGGTACCGTCCTTCCGTATTGGTTTCCTCTTGGACTCCGGCATAATCCCGAGCCTGTAGGGTGTCTTTTAAAACCGGATGGTAAGATTGTTCCAATCCACCCGGAAGTGACTTACCGCCTCTACTACTTTTATACGAGATGGATCGGCGTACTGGGACTCAAACCTGTCTGTATCGGCCCAAGCTTTAGCGGGACCCTAAGGCACATCCCCTTGAATATGTCGGGTTAGAGCATCCATCACCAAGGAAAACAAGAGAGAGCTAAGCGTCGATCCTTGATGGAGCCCCATAACCACTGGGAAATGGTTCGCCACCCCGTCCTAACCCTAGTCTTAGCTCCATCGTACATGTCATTGATTACTCTGATGTAGGCTTCCGGCATGCTCTTCTCCTCCAAGCACCTCCATAGCACCTCATTTGGGACCTTGTCATACGCCTTCTCCAAGTCGATAAACATCATGTGCAGGTCCTTCTTCTTATCCCTGAACTGCTCCACCAACCTCCTAACAAGGTGGATAGCTTCTGTAGTGGAGCGACCCGGCATGAAACCGAACTGGTTCACAGATATAGATGTCATCTCCCTCACTCTCGCCTCGATCACCCGCTCCCAGACCTTCATGGTGTGACTTATTAATTTGATACCCCTATAGTTGTTGCAGCACTGGATGTCCCCTTTGTTCTTGTACAAGGGCACCACTGTACTCCACCTCCACTCCTCCGGCATCCTTTTGGTCTTGAAGATCGCATTGAACAACCTGGAGAGCCACTCCACTCCTGACCTACCCATGCATTTCCAGAACTACGTGGAGAGCCACTCGTCAGGCCCGGTCGCTCGACCCCTACTCATCCTACGCAAAGCCCCCATGACCTTCTCCGCGCTAATGCGCCTGCAGTACCCAAGGTCTCTATGTTGCTCTGAACGCCCCAACTCCCCTAGCTCTATGTTACGATCCCCCTCCTTGTTAAGTAAGTCTCGAAAGTACGCCTACCACCTCTGCTTGACTTGAGACTCCCCCATCATAACTCTACCATCCTCGCCCTTGATACACCTAACTTGGTCAAGATCACGCGCCTTCCTTTCCCTTGCTTTAGCTAACCGGAATAACTTCCTGTCCCCGCCTTTCTCCTCTAATTCCTCGTACATGCGACCAAACGCCGCGTTTTTAGCTTCCGTAACCGCCAGCTTTGCTTCTTTCCTCGCCACCTTGTAGATCTCCCTGTTCGCTCTCCGTTCTTCCTCGTTTGTGCTCCCTGCCAACTTAGCAAACGCCGCCTACTTCACCTCCACTTTTTGCTTCGACTACATCATTCCACCACCAGTCATCCTGATGCCTGCCTGAATAGCCCTTGGCTACCCCGAGCACATCCCGTGCTACCTCCCTAACCAAGTTCGCCGTCTCTGACCACATAGCGTCCGCTTCCCCAGAACTTCTCCAAGCTCCGCCCTCAGCTAACCTCATCTCCAACTCCTGTGCTTTCTCCTTAGCCAAAACACCCCATCTAATCCGCGGTCGTCTCCGAGCACCCTTCCTCTTCCTCTTCACCCAGAGACCGACATCCATCACTAGGAGTCTATGAAGAGTCGAAAGAGACTCTCCGGAATAACCTTGCAGTCCTTGAACATACCCCTATCGCTCCTTCTGAGGAGGAGGTAATCAATCTGAGTCCTTGCCGCCGAACTCTTAGAAGGTGACCAAATGCTCCTCCCTCTTCTAAAATGTCGAGTTCGCAATCAGAAGCTTGGAAGCCCTGGCGAAATCAAGCAGTTACGTGCCTCTTCCGTTCCTAACCCCAAAGCCGAAGCCACCATGCAACTCACCATAACCACCAGCATCAGTCCCAATATGACCATTAAAGTCCCCTCCAATAACTAACTTCTCAGATTGGGGAATACTACTCACCAGATCATCCAAGCCCTCCCAAAAGCGCCTCTTAACCTCCTCGTCTAAGCCCGCTTGCGGCGCGTAAGCGCTGATGACGTTGATGACGCAACCCCCAATAACCAACTTAATAGACATTAACCTATCATTCACACGCCTAACCTCGACCACGGACTCCCTTAGATCCCTATCTACCAAGATGCCCGCTTCATTCTTACCTCTCACGACCCCAGAATACCACAGCTTAAACCCGTCTGCATTCCTCGCCTTCAACCCTTTCCACCTAGTCTCCTGGACACAGGCTATGTTAACCCTCCTCTTCTGAAGAACCTACGCCAACTCAATGGACTTATCCGTCAGAGTGCCTATGTTCCACGACCCAATCCTTAATCTATGAGCGTCTGCTACCCTCTTCCCACCCTTACCTTCCGCCCTACCCGCGGGACCACTCCCTTGCCCCCTATTCACCCCCGCCACCGCCCCCCCCCATGACCTTACACTATTATCCCCGCCGCGGCCACTATCCCTCCAACCGACTATGGGGAGTAGTGATGCACACACGCACTATAGCGGAATATGCAAAAAAGATGCAAACTAGATAGCAACAGAGTAAACCTCACACGGAATGCTACCTAGAATACGTAAAAAGGTGTACAGAGTAAACAAGAGAGCGGGAGGTACCAACTCCCGGTGGAAAAACCTAAAAGTAGGCTTTGATGCGCCCGAGGTGAACTGCTACTAACTCTTGCACGTCTCGGCCGGTGTTGCTTAGCTCTTCACTCCCAAAAAATGTTCAAATTTCAAGAACTATGATGCAAGATTAAACTATAGGATATACAAATATAGCACCTTTCCGCTTTTCTCTTCAAGCATCAACTTAAGTAACATACGCGTATATTCAGTTAGTAACCAGGAATAATTCCAATTAATCGATAATTAACCAATGTGCCATCAAAAGTAATATCATCCCACATTTTGCAACAACAAAAATGCCATTTTGCACGAGATAATTCCAGCATTTTTAATATTATAAACCTCTAACACCAAAGACATTGATTACCACTTTCACATCACAAATACTTCTAAAAGGGGCATTTTATGATTTCAAATTACACCTCCAATGAACCGTGGAAATAGTCTCATGCAGAAATATAGGGTAAGGCCGCATACGATAGATCCTTGTGGCCCGGCCACTTCATGTATCCCGCGCAGAGCGGGACTAGTACACTGGGTTGCCCTAAATTACTCATCCAATATTCTGAAAAACTAATCTCTTTGACTGAATAGGCAAAAAGTTAGCATCTTGCCCTAAAATTTACCAAAAATAATTCAAAAAAACACAGCTTTTTAACAATTCCAAGCTGTTGATAAAACTTTTTAAATCAAAATTAGCCTCCAAAAGTTAAGATAATGCAACGGTAGGCAGCAAAATCAGATATACAAATTGAGTAAATACCTCTCGGTTTTTCTCCTCAAGCATCAATTTGAGCTCAAGAATCTGATCCTCTTGCTCCTTATTCATACTCAACAGCTCCCTCTCACTTCTAAGCACCATTCCCACTGTCCTCGTATTCCCTTTGACTTCAGTCAACGCCTTCTTCTCGTCTTTCTTCACACCAGTAGAACTAGAAGAAGAACCTTTAAACAACTTCTTATGCAAAGCACTCAAACCGCTGCCTCTTTTCGCCGTTTTCTTCAAATCTACAGCTATAAAATCCACAGGTATAACCGATTTCAAATCACCCTTTTTCCGCTTAATCAATTTAGAAGACGCAGATTTGTGACAAATTTTTTAACCATGGAGCTGAAATTGGAATGGTGGGTTGTAGTTGGTGTAACACCATTTGAAGCGTTCTTGATTTTGATTAGAGCGTTGTTGTTGGTGTGAGTTCTGTAGAAGAAGAAGGGTCGGATTTAGTGGAAGATCGTTGTGAATCAAAACCAGTTTTATTGGAATAGCGAGATGATGGTCTGATAGAAGACATTGTTGGTTTTTTTTGGAGAGATTAATGTTTGAATTTTAGGACAGAGAGTGTGTGTCTGTGTGCGGAGGTTGTAGGAGTGTTGAATGAACGGGTGATTTGGAACCAGATCGGGTACTTTAAAGGTGGTCCCGATGTTAGATTCTGAAGAGGTGAAGAAGAAGATGATGATGATTAGAGAGAGAGTTTGGCGCTGCCTTGAATTCAAATTTTGAGGTACAGAGATTCTGCCCTTTTGTCTGCTTGGCTTACGAGAGCGTTTACACTTGAGAGATTTCACATGACGCTAATTAATTACATTTACTTTTTTGGATTAATACATACTTATTATAAAACAATAAAAGAACAAGAGCAATATTGCAGAGAAAGAGCATGAAAATTCTTATTGAATTTTTGGATGGTTTACAATGGGGTAAGACCCCTCTATTTATAGGAGGAAAAATAACTTAGCCTCAAAGTAAAACTTTCTACAAGATAGACATTCACTCTAATTAGAATTCTATTCTTAACACTCCCCCTTGAATGTCTACTCAATAAGTAATGTGCCTCATTAAAAATCATAACTAAAATAAAACCCAATGGGAAAAAAATTCTAGAAAAGGAAAAAGAGTACACATATTTAGTAATGCGCCTATTGGTTGCCTCGTTAAAAACCTTGCAAGGAAAACCCAGTGGGACAAAACCTTGTAAGGGAAAAAGAGTGCAACCCGCATTAACTCCCCCTGAAAAGAGCATCAATTCACATCCTTGAGCCTTCGCATTCCAATCTTGTGTACCAGCTCTTGAAGGTTGACGTTGGTAGAGATTTTGTGAACAAATCAGCCATATTAACACTTGAACGAATCTGTTGCACATTGATATCACCATTCTTTTGAAGATCATGTGTGAAAAATAACTTTGGTGAAATATGCTTTGTTCTGTCTCCTTTTATGAATCCTCCCTTCAATTGGGCTATGCATGGTGCATTGTCTTCATACAAAATCGTGGGTAGTTTGTCACATTTCAAACCACATTTGTCTTGAATATGATGTATTATAGACCTCAACCACACACACTCCTGCTTCATGAATAGCGATTATCTCAGCATGATTAGATGAAGTAGCCACAATTGATTGCTTAGTCGATCGCCAAGATATGGCAGTGCCTCCACAGATAAACACATAACCTGTTTGAGATCGAGCCTTGTGTGGGTCAGATAAATATCCAGCATCAGCATAACCAACAAGATCAGGACTGCAATTATTGCTATACAATAAGCCCATGTCGGTAGTCCCTTTTCGATACCGCAATATATGTTTGATTCCATTCCAATGTCTCCTTGTGGGAGCAGAGCTATATCTTGCTAAGACATTAACTGAAAAGTTATGTCAGGCTTTGTAGTATTTGCAAGATACATTAGTGCGCCAATTGCACTAAGATATGGTACTCCAAGACTAAGTAGCTCTTCATTCTTTTCTTGCGGTCGGAATGGATCCTTATTCACATCAAGTGATCGAACAACCATCGGAGTACTTAAAGGATATGCTCCATCCATGTAAAACCGTTTCAATACCTTTTCTATATAGGCAGATTGATGAACAAAAATTCCATTTGCCAAATATTCAATTTGCAAACCAAGACATAATTTTGTTTTTCCGAGATCTTTCATCTCGAATTCCTTCTTTAAATAATCAATTGCCTTTTGGAGTTCTATGGGAGTTCCAATAAGGTTTATGTCATCGACATATACGGCAAGTACAACAAATTTCGATGTTGTTTTCTTTATAAAAACACATGGGCAAATGGCATCATTTATATAGCCTTCCTTTAATAAATACTCACTAAGACGATTATACCACATTCGTCCTGATTGCTTTAGACCATACAAAGATCTTTGCAATTTGATTGAAAATATTTCCCGGGACTTTGAATTATGAGTGTTTGGCATTTTGAATCCATCGGGAATTTTCATGTATATCTCATTATCAAGTGAGCCACAAAGATAGGCAGTAACCACATCCATTAAATGCATGTCAAGCTTTTCAAGGACAGCAAAACTAATGAGATAACGGAAAGTTATAGCATCCATTACGGGTGAATATGTCTCTTCATAATCGACACCAGCCCTTTGAGAAAATCCTTGTGCAACAAGGCGTGCCTTATATCTTTGTACCTTGTTTTTCTCATTTCTATTGCGTACAAAGACCCATCTATAGCCAACAGGCTTGACACCATTAGGTGTTTCAACTATAGGCCCAAAAACTTCACGTTTTGCAAGTGAATTCAATTCTGATTGGATTGCTTCTTGCCATTTTGGCCAATCAAGTCTTTGTCGACATTCTCCAACAGATTGAGGTTCAAGATCCTCACTTTCTTGCATAATGCTAGATGCAACATTATATGCAAAGACATAATCCACCACTATATCCACTCGATTAAAATTTGTCTCAATATCGATTGGATTTATTGATAGTTCCTTATTTTCCTGAGTCTCGGGCTCAATGGATTCTTCATGAATCTCAGAATTTATTAAATCGTGAATTTCCTCATGAGATTCTTTCGTAGTGTCATTTTGATCATTTGCTTTCCTTTTTCTAGGATTTCGATCTTTGGAACCTAATGGCCTGCCACGTTTTAGGCGTGCTTTCGACTCATTAGATATGACACTAGAAGATTATCCAATAGGGACATCAATACGGATTGGAACATTCTCTGCGGGGATGTGAGATTTTGTTATCCTTTTCAAGTCCGTGAAATGCGTCAGGCATTTGATTTGCTATTCTTTGCAAATGGATAATATTTTGCACCTCTTTTTCACAAATAGATGTATGTGGATCAAGATGAGATAATGATGGATTTTTCCACAAAATTTCCCGTTTGGTTTCACCAACTTCTCCCCCTAATTTTGGGAAAAGTGTCACATCGAATCGACAGTCTGCAAATCGTGCAGTGAACAAATCCCCTGTCAATGCTTCGAGGTAGCGAATAATGGAGGGCAATTCAAACCCAACATATATTCCTAACCTTCTTTGCGGACCCATTTTGGTGCGGTATGGCGGTGCTACAGGCACATATACTGCGCATCCAAAAATTCTTAAATGGGATATATTAGGTTCATGACCCAAAACTAATTGCAACAAGGAATATTTGTGATAATTCGTCGGTCTGAGACGAACTAGCATTGCTGCATGCAAAATGGCGTGACCCCAAACCGAAGTGGGCAGCCTTGTTTTCATGAGTAATAGTCTTGCAATCAACTGCAGACGTTTAATTAAAGATTCTGCAAGACCATTTTGAGTGTGAACATGAGCTACAGGATGTTCCACTTTTATCCCAATTGATAAGCAATAATCATTAAATGCTTGGGATGAAAACTTAGCAGCATTATCTAGTCTAATAGACTTAATTGGATTATCAGGAAATTGTGCTTGTAATCGAATTATTTGTGCCATTAATTTTGCAAACGCAAGGTTGCGTGATGACAATAGGCACACATGAGACCATCTAGAGGATGTGTCTATTCAGACCATAAAATATCTAAAGGACCCACTAGGTGGGTGAATAGGTCCACAAATATCCCCTTGTATACGTTCCAAAAACGTAGGTGACTTAGTTCCAACCTTTGTTGGTGATGGTCTAATAATTAACTTGCCTTGATAACAAGAAGTGCAAGAAAATTCATATTTAAAAGAATCTTTAAATTCTTTAATGGATGCCCATATGAGTTTTCTATAATCCGTCTCATCATAATTGATCCAGGATGTCCCAATCGATCATGCCAAAGTACAAAAGTATTGGAATCAATAACCTTTTGGTTTACTGTGGAATGTGCCTCAATTGCACTAATTTTTGTCCAATACAGGCCACAAGATAAAGATGGGAACTTCTCAATAACCCTCTTTTGGCCAGAGACATTCTTTGTAATGATGAGGTATTCAAGATTATTCTCATCTATTGTCTCAATATGATATCCATTTTGACGGATATCTTTAAAACTCAACAAGTTCCTCTTGGACTTGGAAGAGAACATTGTGTTCTCTATGATAAATATTGTTCCCTTAGGCAGAGTTATAGTAGCTCTTCCAAAGTCTTCAATTAATTTACTACTACAGAAACTGTTGTAACATCTGCCTTACACACATTTAAATAAGAGAAATATTTCTTCTCTTTGAATATTGTATGTGTGGTACATGAATCAATTAAACAAATATTTTACAACTAAATTTTGATCCAAGTTTGTTTGTAAGATATCCATATTTGCTTTCCATATTTTGACATACAAAAGTAGTATATGAATAAATATTAGTATTTTCAGAGATAAAGAAAAAAAAAGAAAAAAAACAAAGTGAAGTCAATAACTCAATAATGACTTATAATGCAATTTCGAAACAAACTTTGTTTATGATACAAACAATTCTTGTTAATAGGTTGTGAAAGAAAATTACAAAATTTAATAATTTTCAAAAGAAGACATATATTTTTCCGTCCAGTTAATAATTGTCAATTAAAAAAAAAAGCCAAAATTGGCATAGAAGCAGAACTACTTTGCAACCTTCAAAGAAATTTGGAAGTCAGGTTTTACACTAATTGTGAGTCCATTGAAGCTTTGAATTGGTATTTCTTTCCTCTCACTTTATTTAACATCCCCATAAATGAATTTCAAACTAGAAGTCTCCAGCTAATAAACTGAGTCTAAGATGAAATATAAAAATTGTCCATTCCTGCCAAGGACTTAGTTAAAGCAATCGAATAAGACACTGAGTATGAAATTTTACTCTGTTTCTTTTAAATTCTATCATTGTTCTGTGATATTGATTTACGATCCAAACTAATTAACTACAGTAAAGGAGGAATAAATAGCAAACAAAACTAAACACAGAAGAGATGTCGAGTGCAGCAATTTCCAGCCAAGAACAATTCATTTAAACTTAAAAGATTTAACACGAAGTATAGATAACACGGAATCATGTTAAAGTGAAATAACATCGGCTCATATGATCAGTCCAAAATAAAAAAAAATTCACAAATACGTAAGGTCATTAAAATAGGAGAGAAGGATGTCAAATTGCACCTGGATGCGCTTTCCTTTAATGTATGAGAAATAAATAGATACTAAGCTCCAAATCTAAATTTCAGACAGAGAAAACTGCAATCAAAGTCGAACAGAATCGCCGAACTCGCTTGATGCCGAATAAATCTTACTATTCTCAAAAGAACTTCTTGAGACGGTAGAGTCTCGTGCTGATAACGTGTTATAAAACAATAAAAGAACAAGAGCAATATTGCAGAGAAAGAGAGAGAAAATTCTTATTGAATTTTGGGGTGGTTTACAATGGGGTAAGACCCCTCTATTTATAGGAGAAAAAATAACTTAGCCTCAAAGTAAAACTCTCTACAAGATAGACATTCACTCTAATTAGAATTCTATTCTTAACAATACTAACCTTTCACTAGATTTAGAAAAAAAGAGATTATATATTCGCTCTCAAAATAATAGTCGAAAAATATATAGCCAGTCAGATTTAATATTTACTTTTTCTAGCTGATATACATAAATTATACATTGATTATCCAAATTATACATGAATAATATATATAGTATACATGTGTCGACTATTTTTAGTATAAGAGATTAGCTAGGCGGCTATTTAAGTTAAATCTTCTATATTTTTTTTTTATAAATACATTAGATATGCAATATACAAAAAGTATACAAATTTTATACACTTTCAACAACCAAATATAAATAATTTCTGATGCTGGCTAAAAGTGATAATACGCTATAAATTTACCCCTTACAATGTTAGATTTATGGAAATAATGGGGTTTTATTATCCCGTCCTTGTTCGAAATGCATCATTGACCCCCTCACACGAAAAAATCACTATAAACTGAATAAATAGAAACACGTGTCTAGTACGATACTTATCTAAGCATCCTCAATTACACAAAAAAAGTATAATAATTAAAGTTGAGGATCTCTCTTGTTGAAGAAAGGGATGTATACATTACTACTAACAATACCTTTATGAGCATAAGACTTCTCTTGTTGAAGAAATTGAGGCTAATAAGCAGTGGCGAAGCAAAAATAATTCTAAAGGTATTTAAATTTAAAAAAAGTAAAAAAAAAATGACAAATGATGTTCAATATATATATATATACCTCTAAAATTTAATATTTTACATATATACATGTCTAACTCAAAGTTCTCATCCACTTTATGAGCATAAATATATCAAAATAAAGAGAGGTCCAATCATAGCAGATCGTAATAAACCCAAAAGATCAAACAAATAAAATGTAAGAGACAATAGTTATGGATTAAAGAGAGGAGAGTAGAGATCTTTTATTAATGATATCGATTTGGTCTGCCTCTAAGTGGAGATGTTCAGAGCCTTACAATGATGTATATTCTCTTCTCTTAGAAGTAGATGTGAAGAAGAAGAAGCATCTTGTCACGACCCAAACCTGGTCGTGATGGCACCCAGCCCTAAAGCTAGGTAAGCCTGACCAACAATCGCCTTCAATTTAACACCAAGTCTCAAAACCAATAATTTAAGAATATTATCGTAATTTAGAATAATTATCTGATAATAATAATAGAATATTACGAAATCTGAATAATCACTCCCAAAGATCTGGGATTACGAGTATTGAGCCTCTAACATAACTGAGTACTAATAAAAGTATCTGAATAACAATATAAAAATCTAAGAGAGTACGTAATAATGAAGAGCAGCCAGGTCCTGCGAACGTCATGCAGCTACCTCAACGACTCTGGGAATATCTCTGGAGACTATGAGAATCAGCTAAGCCTCTGGTGTACCTGAATCTGCACACAAGGTGCAGGGAGAGTACTACCGACTCAGTGAATAATAAGTATAGAAAATGACTGAAAGTAAGAAATCTACGAAATGCCACAAAGCAAAGCTATAACTAATTATCTTATAACTTAGCTACAGGCTAACAACATAACAGTATCACAACAACCACCAAGTGTCAGATAAAGATACAATGCAACGCACATGAATACGCTGCGGTGTGCAGCCCGAGCCAACCATGCATATGATTTAACTTCAACGGTGCTCACTAGGGGTGTGTACAGACTCCGGAGGGTCTCCTTCAGCCCAAGCGCAATATCAGTCATGTATAGGCTAAGAACAGGCACTTGGCCTCAAATACCAATATATAACTGCTGCGACGTGCAGCCTGCGCCAACCATGTAGTCCACAGTATGCATGTAAGTCACATAACAGATTCAATCTGATTCTTTGCCAGTTTCTAATTTATTAAGGTGAATACAATTTAATTAGTCAAATTTCAAAATTTCGGTGACTTAACATTAATTAACAGTGAATAATATAGGACTGAGATCAATGATTATGCAAATCATGTTGTCATAGAGGTATTTGCCCTTGACGGGTAATACAGAACGGCACAAGGCCCCAGCTTTGGCATCAAGTAGAATTATCAACAATACAATGTGCGTATCAGACTCCAATAGTTCACATTCAGCTCTCGGGATGGACCAAGTCACAATCCCCAATCATTTACAATCCAGCACCTGCCATGGGTGCAAGTCACGCCCTAACATAGCGTCACGATGTGATAAGCCGGAGTTTCAAACCCTCTGGACATCATCTGTACAATCTACTCACCTCAAGACGACCAACAGTCGGCTCTGCGATGCCCTTGCCCTTCAAATTTGTTTCCTCGCGTGACGAATCTGCCCAAAAATCACACAAACATTAATGAAGTTCGATTTCTAAAAGATGGGGTTTTAGCCATACATATCCAAAATTCGTCCCCTTGATGATACCACAATGATGCAATACCGTTATGTAAATTCCATCTACAATACAACACTTAATAGGGCAAATATTACTAATAATTTCCATAACTTATGCCGTTGAAGCATATCATCAAACACCTTGTAGGCATGGATATTTACATCTCCTTACAGTAGTATTGGTTTATCCAACTAGTACCATTAACCAACAATTCATCCCACCATTATTCTTTGACAATCAATACTATTAACATCACATGTGTGATCAACCATTCACACTCAAACCAATAAAGATTCCATCAAATAAGTACCTTTAAATTCCCGCCATGTTCATGCATTTAAATTGGGAATTTATGGCTTCCAACCACCATACTATAAGTTATAATACATGATTCACACTCATGTTCCATAATATATCCATATATGTAAATCTAAGGTGTAGGATTTACCTTTTGGGAGAATCTTATAAAACCCTTCTTTGGGTTCTTGAAGGAATTTCTTGAAAAATCTATTTGTCTATACAAAGATTTTATCAATATTAGTGTAAGAATAATGAAATTTTACACCAAATTAGTGAAGATTGATTACCTTGAAAATGGGAGTGGTTGGAGGTCTTGAGAGGGTGATGAAAACCCCCAAAAACCGACCTTGGATGACAAAATATTAAGGAAATATGATACTCCTTCGGTTTTTACACAAACCAGGGGTGTTTTAGAAAATTTCCTTGTTTTCCCACGGTCACGGCGTTCCTCCACGGTCGAACCCGTGGTTCGGGGCAGAGAGCTCCGCGGTCAACCCGCAGCTGCGCGCCTGGGCGCGCTGGTGACTGATGTCCAGAAAAATACTCATAACTTTCTCTTTTCACCTCCAAATGATGAACGGTTTGTTGCGTTGGAAACTAGACTCAAAGGTTTAATTTGATATGTAGATCCTCACAAAAATCCTTATATAACTGTATATTATCATTTAAAGTGAGGTCTTGTGCACATTCATCTATAATTTCGTCTATTATGAAATATTTCAACTTCAAAAGTTTCCGTTAGCCATTCGAAATCAACCCGATGTCCCCGGGACCTTAACCAAAAGTGCAAAAATATCTTAAAACATTGTCAAAACTTGTTCCATTCAACAAAACTCCTCAAACAACACCAAAACCATCAAATTACATCGAATTCTCTCCTAAGTTCTTCCAAACTTCCAAAAAATACGCATTATGATCAAAAGCCCGACCAAATTACCTTCGAATGACATGAAATTTTATGCACACATCTCAAATCAAATAATGAAGCTACAACAATTCTCGGAATTCCATTCCGCCCCTTGAATCAAAATCTCGCCTACCAACCGGATTTAGCCAAAATCCTAACTTTGCCAAAATAGGCTAACTTCTACACAGAACCTCCAAAATTACTTCTGGTTACTCTCCTAAGCATTAAATCATCCCTCAAAACTAACGGAATTATCAAAAATATATTTTGAGCCCTCTAACTCACACGTCAACTTCCGGTTGACTTTTTCCAAATTGTTCCTTGCTTAAAGAGACTAAGTGTCTCATTTCTTATCAAAATCACTCCAAATCAATTCTAACGCACCTCATACCGATAATAAAATATAAGAAAGCAGAAAATGGGAAGAACCGCGTCTGTAACACCCCAAAATTTATATAATATTTTCATTCTTGATTGAACATTTTTTTATAACGAAGAAATATTTTAACTTGCACTTTTTAAATGTGAAATGGTCAATATATGATAATTTTCTTACTTTAGGTTGTGTTAAGATTTGCAATGAAGTTCCATGGTGTTGCTATATGTAACACTTAATATTTGTTTGACTAGTTGTTATTAAATATAGTTATAACTAAATTTTTAGATTTTTAACCTTTTGTATTTATCTAAGATTATTTAGTAGTTGGGGAACCATTTTATTTTCAATCAAAACTCATTTGTTTTGGTTTAATCTTCAAATGAAAAAAAAAAGACTATCTTCCTATCTCTCTATCTTTCTATTTCTCTCTATCTCTCTATTTCTCCCTATATCTCTCTATATTTATCTCTCTCTTCCGTAGAAACAGATTTTTCTGAAAAATCAGTGATCTTCTACTAAATCAACAAAAAATTTTGTTTTTGGGTGAAGATCAAGTTGTCCCTCTTGGTAAGTTTCCAAACTTGTTTTTATACTAGATATATACTAGTATTTTGTACATAACGTTTCGTACAGAGATTCGATTTGAATGATGTAGGACTTTCTGGAAAGGTATTTCATAAATCTATAACTATTATGAAGGAACTAATATCTATTTTTGTTTGTATATACTTGGAAGTCGATCATGAAGTTCAAGGCAGGTGCTGCCCAGATTTCTGTTTTTAAAATACTCCCTATACTGCTGTTAGTAATATTAGCATAACTTTTTGTACAAAATTGATATTGGGATTATTCAAGATGTTCTGAAATTAAAAGACATATACCTAAAACTTTTATGAAGACTATAAAATCTTGTTTGTTTGTATAGATCTTCAAATCAGAGTCACAACTCGTAACAGTGAATCTATCTGGAATTTTTGTTCAAACGTTTTTGGGTAATTTTCGCCAATATCATGTTTGTTTGACTTGTTAAATCGCTGAAATTATATATATATATATATATATATATATATATATATATATATATATATATATATATATATATATTTGATTATGTAATTAAGGTATATAAATCCTTGAGAAAATAAAGGGGAAGTATTTAAGGAAGTGGACAAATTTGGTTTGTTTACGGCATACACGAGTGGAATATCTCCAAGTTGTGATTGAATCGTGTTGTGGTAAAACAACGAGGTTTGTGTATAAACTTGTACTCTTTTGGTTGTTGTAATATTCTGGAAATAACTGGATATTTATTTATTTGTCTTCAATTTATATTGTTATATTAGTATTATATCAGGTATTGTAAGATATTTGCTAAATCGCCAATTTGTGCAGATTCTTTGATCATTTTGCATTCTGGTTGGGTCTTTGTCCTTCTTGCGGCAGTGACTTTGTCACTCATCTTGGCATGCCTCTTGATTTGGATCTTTTGCCATCTTGACTGTGGATTTGTAGTTCGTCTTGAATTATGGAACTTCTCTGTATTAAGTACGAACTAGGAAGCCATTTTTAATATGGTTCTTGATTCTCTTGTATATTGGGTGTTGACGCTACTTGATTTGGGCTTCAGTCCATCTTGATATATGACCATGCTTAGTGTGATGACATGACGTATATTGGGCGAGGAAAAAAAATATTTGGTATATTCTCTTAAATTGGTAGTATACACTATCTAGACTCTTGAACATTGTTATTTATATTTGGAAGCACTTCAAGGTTTAATATTGATATGTTTGATATATTTGTTCACTTATTTTTAATTATGTTAAATTTAGCTAACTATGACCGAAGAGGGAAATTAGAGAATTTAATGGCTCCAAGCCTAAAGTTTACACACCACTAAGCTTTATACTTAGCGATAGTTGTTTTCTATCATAGGTAATGTTCGGGATAAAATTTGAGGATGGCCATGATGCAGTAGTTTTTTGGAGAAGTTGAAGATCACAATTGCATATGCTCCTTGGTTTTGCATAGTTTTGGGACATGTACCCGATATACATGATATACAGAATATACTTGATATATACATTAATATATATGTTACACTATGAACGTTATTTGGAGACTTGTTGGAGTTTAAGATCAAAAGTATTGTAACTTAATTTGAAAACTAATGTTGTTGATTTAGTGTGTGTCAATAACTCAAGTCTTGTAATATGTTGAATATACATTTGTCTTGTAAATATGTACATAGGAGAAAACTAGTTTCCTTCTTTATATATACCTGATAGTTTAAAATTTTTGGATAATAAAAAAAACTTGCAGTGATGTTGAATGAAAGTATAGATTTGTTAGGAAGTTGCTTTAAATCTGTTGATTATTCAAGAAAGGTTATATCATATTATGTTAATATTTTAACATTGTATTTTCATTTAAAGAATAAAAATTAGGGTGTATTTTCACGAAAAAAAAAACATATTGCAGTTTGAATCTTTTTGCATGGGCCTATTTTCGCTACTAAATTATTTTGAATATTTTTAATTAATATCTCTTTAATATTTTATAAGTAAGGAATTTGATTTGTTTCTTAAGTAGTAGCCTCTCAAGGGGGTTGCTATAAGTTTTGGTATCAGAGCCACGGTTTGCGATTCTAGGATTTATTTTCTTGTGATAGTACCTAGTATTTTATTGATATTTCCTTTCTTGAAAAAGTTTATAAATGTGTGCATACTTGTTTAATTCGATTTAATTTATTGTATTCTGTGTGCATATGCATCTTGTATATGTCCCTAATGTAGTGTGATCTTATCATTTATAGGAATTTTAATATGGACTCTTCTTCGAATAGAGATATTGAATCTGTTGATGAAACTCAAGCCCAAAATAATGCCATACCTCACCTTCAAGGAGGAAATGAGGAACCCCTGCCTGACCAAAATTATCCTCGTATTAGTGGAAATGAAGTGGGCGGTAATCCGGGAGTAATGAGTCTTAATACCCCATTTATGACTCCTCCATTCCAGCAAATGACTGAGTTCTTCTGCCACTTGGCTGGGATAATGTCAGAACCTGGTGAAATAAATTTTGAGAAGATGAGAAAAATGGGTGGAGTTGAATTTGAAGCACTACTGATCCCGACTTGTGACACATAGGGCTTGCTTTTCGTGATTACTATGAAATAGATGGCGGACTCAATTCATCAGGAACTAGAAGGACGACATCTCTCTCTTAGGAAAGCGGATTATCTTCTCGGGGAAGCGATGCTCTCTTTCGCATAAGCCCTTTGTTAAGTAAGGTGATGGTGCTCTTTATCTGCTGCTTTCCCTCCTGGCAAGTGACTTAAAGAAAACAAGTGAAGTAAGCTCCCCCCGGTACAAGCGAGCTAAGGGGCTTGAAGTTATCCCAATACCAGAGAGACACTTCACAGAGTGTGATACTAATGGTTAGGGGGGTGGTAGTAACCCAACTTCAAGCCATTCATTAAACCTTTTGGAACTGGAGACGAAGAGTCGTTTAAAGACCTTTTCAAAAACCACTTTGTAGGGGGCGGGTATCACCCTCAATAGAACCAGACTTTGCAATATCAATAGTCAATAGGAGAGAGAAAGAAAGAGAACAGCAAGAGGAGGCCTTTTTCTTTATATTTATATATATACAATGGCTTGAGCGCATGGAGAGGGTCTTTGAACAACTCGAGTGTACTAATGCTGCCAAATTTAGGTATGCTATCTCTCTTTTACAAAAAGATTCCTATGATTGGTGGGTAAGTGTTCCAAATGCGAAAGCAAAACCTCCGGTACTGAGTTCGGATGACTTTGTGAAATTATTTCGAGCAAAATATGTTCCCCATGTCTATCGTGATTGTCACACCTCTTTTTTGCGCGCCTTACCCTGCGGATAAAATGCACAAGGAAGTTTTTCCAATTTAAGTGACATTATTCGAAACGAGATTATTTATTTATTTAGAGTCGCCACTTGGGAAAAGGTTTGGCTTTTGGTGTCCCAAGTCACCGGTTTATCTTGAATCCCAATTCGAGGAAAATATTCGACTTTCCAAATGAAGTCTGCGAACCAGAAATTTTAAGTAAGGAATTCTATTGATCCGAGGGAAGGTGTTAGGCACCCCCAGATCTCGTGGTTCTAGCATGGTCGCTTAAATTGTTGTAATGACTAAATATCTGATTATAAAACATGTTATCTATGTGCTTTTATTAACATTAAACCGCTTTTATTGTTGTTATTTTTTTTAAGCAAAAATGAACGTCGTTTAAAGTATGTTTTCGGATTGCGCCGCATGAAATGAACCCGCAATCCTAGGCACACCCTATTTAACGTTTTAGGATTTGGATTTGGGTCGCGTAAAACGCCCACTCATATTTAGGATTGTTATTTATTAATGTTGCGCCTAATAGAGTCTAACGCGTTGTAGTCTTTTGGGAGGGACGTGAAATTAACTAAACGGCCCTTCCCAAATTTCTAAATATTTTTAAACCTCTATCGAGGACCCCGCAGTTTGTGCATTTATATTTAGCGAGGCATGCCTCATTTTTTTTGAAGGGTAATCCTAGAGTGACTACATTTTTTTCTATTTAAGTTTGTCTCTAAAAATAAAAGAGAAAATTCTTAATTAATTACATGCTTAAAAGGATACTCTATATTACTACAAAGGGAGTTCTCTAACAAGCCAACTAAATGACAAATTTATTCTGCAAATTATAGAACTAACTACAATTGATAAAACTAAGAAAACAGAAAATAACAACAAATATTAATCAACAACTGCTTTTCTATTTCATTTCAAACTTCAATTTCCAATTCGAGCTTACATCAACACATGGTTTTTAGAATGTGTACCTGATATTGAAAAGAAGAGGAAGATGGGAAATCAACAGGGTGGTGAAAGTACCACAACAACAACAGTGACAACCAGCAATCGCTTCAATACCTCAATCCAGAAAATCTTAGCAATACAGAGAAAAACTAGTAAAAATAGAGAAGAAAAATATTCCGAAGATCTCTTTTTGTTTTCTCGTTCTAGCTTCGAACTCTCTTCAACTCTCAAAAGAGACTCTTAAAAATTAAATTCTATCTATGTATTCTTCTGTATCCAGAGTGTATAACGAGTGTATACTGCTCTCTTTTCTCCCTTATTTTTCCCTCTCCTCCTATTTTTTCCTTTCTTTTTTCCACCCCCTTTCTTCCTAAATTTTCTCTTCTATTTATAGCAAAATTTTCGAAATTTTCAGATTTGCTTTTTTAAAATATTTTATTATTTTATTATTATTATTTTAATTAAAAGAAAATCCACTTATAATTTGCTTTTTATTTTTTTATAAAAAGAAATCCCATCTTCCTTTACTCTTATTTTTAAAATTCTAACTTTAATTACTTTATCTTATTTAAAATCCTACTTTTTAATTTTTTAAAAAGAGAATCTCACTTTTTTTTTACTTTTCTTTAAAAAACAATCCACTTTCTTTTGTTTTCCCTTTTAAAAATACTACTTTCAATTACTTTAAATTTTTTAAATTTTCAGATCTACTTTTCAATTCCAACTCTCTTTTACTTTTTATTTTTAAATTTCCACAAACTTTAATTTTTTTAAATTTTCTTCATTCTTATACTTTAAAAAAAGAAAGAATTCCACCTTATTACTTTTACATTTTTTTATTCAATACTTCTCTTTTTCTTATTTTTTTTAAATCACTCCCGAAATTAAAAATAAAAACTAAAATAATAGTAATATTTTTCGGATTTTTTATTATTTTAAAATAAAAATTATAAATAAATAACAATATGTATATAAATAGTAATAATTCACCCTTTAATTTATTTATTTTTTTGTATTTTTTCTTCATTAAATGAAAACAAACACGCATAGACATATATAAATAATTAACAATCATGCTACGAACTCTCTCAAAATTGTACATAACGTAAAAAATTATTATTATTATTATTATTATTATTATTTTGAATTCTTTTGGAGTAGTTCTTGTGAGGCAAAAATCACGTGCTCACAGTGATGCTTAGAAGAAGGAGTTTTTGAATTTAAGACAATGGAGTATGTCTATTGCAGAGTATCAACAAAGCTTTCTAAAGCTTTCTCGCTATGCTGAAGGTATTATCAATGCAGAAAAAGACAAGTGCAGAAGATTTGAAGAAGGTTTGAATGGATACGTTCGAAAATCTTGGGCAATCTTACAATTGGATGATTTTCACAAGCTACTTTCAGCTGCACTTACTGGGGAAAGAATTGACAAGGAAGAAGCTAGTAGAAGAGAAAACAAATTTAGGAAGGGTAATTCAGATTATGGCGATTCATCCAAAAAGGGAAAGTTTGACTATTTCAGGACCGAGAGTACACATAAATCATCACATCATAAGCAGAATAAGTTCAATTTTTCTACCGCTGGTACTCCAAGTTATGGCCAAGGAAAAACTCATACACCTACTTGTGCACATTGTGGGAAAAATCATTATGGTGCGTGTAGACGAGCCTCTGGTGCTTGTTTTAATTGTAGAAGTATGGATCATAAGGTGAAGCATTGTCCTAATCCTAATCCTCTTTCTTATACACATACAGAAGGTCAGTTCAAAAAGGCCGTCACTACTCATTCTCAAGATAATAGCAAAGCTAGATCTCGAAATATGCAAGCAACGGGTTTGAGTGGAGCTAATCAGGCTAGTGGGTCAAGAGCAACCGCACGAGTTTATGCTATGAGACAGAAGAATGACCAGGATGGCCTGGACGTGGTTACTGGTAAATTTCACTTATTTGGTATACCAGTTGTTACGCTATTTGATCCTGGATCTTCTCATTCTTTTATTTGCTCATCACTTGCATTTCCTGATAAGGTTAAATCTGTTAGACTTGACTTTGATGTGCTGGTCACGAGTCGATTAGGTCATCAAGTTGTTGTTGATACCCTATTTTTCCCTATGTATTTATACACTCAAAATATTTCTAAAATAGCATATCGATGCATATATAAACATTCACAAAAATTTTGGTATTTTTCTATATTTTTTCAATTATTTTAAAACTAATTTACAACTTATTTTGTATTATAAAATCCAATATTTAGTCTAAAATCTTATTATTTTAATAATTAATCTATTTATCCTCTCATTCACATAAAAATATATTTTTACATAATTTTACAAGATCATTAGGCATTTCTAAATTAAAATCGCATTAAATTATAATTTTAGCCCATTTATCAATTTGACAAGTATTTTAACTACAAAATAATTCCTAACAATTTTAATCGGTACTTATACCTACTTTATTAACTCACTATTTTTATTGGATTTTTATAATAATATTCACTATTTTATAAAATTAAACTAGGGAAAATTGGTCATTTAAATTATAGCCATTTAGTCTTTCAATTTTAGCCACATTTCAACCTAAATTCACCCCCAATTACCTATCCCAATCTTAAAATTACCCGACCCAAAATTCACCTAAACTAACCCGCCCCATTTTTCTTTTAATCCTGACCGTTGATCTGTGAGATCAACGGCCCACACCCTACTTACCATAATTAAATCCCATAACCCCTAACCCTAATCAGTTCTCCCAAACCAGCCGCCTTTAAATCCCTAAACGCTCTCTAGCCCCTCTTAAACCCTGATCATCTCCAGCTCTATTTCACCGACGTTCATGGCCGCTCAAGCCATCAAATACTTATATCCGTCACCCCCCACCTCTCATGGTCCCTGGGTTACTTTAGAGTTGATCAACCAGAGGTTCTCCGACCTGAATTTTGTAACCATGTCCGACCCTTTTTCTGGTGAGCCTTGAAGCTGCGAGTCCTTCGTCGACTCCGAACCAGCCCGTTCTAGGCTTTCTCGCTATCTAGGGTGCTATCTCTGAAACCCCAACTCTATATGCTTTATTCGAAATATTTATTTTTACGACGCCCTCTGGATCCTAGTGATTTCAAATTTTTTTTAAGTATTACTCATATTTTCCTTGCTGATTTGGTCTTTCAAACTGTTCGTCTTCAATGTTAGGGTTTCCGTGATTACTCTGATTTCATTGGTTGTTTTGCTCTAGTGTGTTTTCTTCCAGTTATTATTGGTATTTCTAAGTATTTTTCACCATGGCTCCTAATTATTTCTTTACTATGTTACTTCTAGGGCTTCTGACCCCTTTTAAAATTATTACGCTTCCGTTTCTTTTAGGTGTTGTGTGATTATTTCTATGTTCTATGCTTGAATCTTTCATCTTCTAAGTTCCATGTCTTGAATATATTGTAGGTTTTTGACCCTGTGCTGTTTATGTGATTTCTCACTTAGGGTTCTTAGTTTCTGTGACTTTTAAGTTCGAACGCCTCTCTCTTTACTGAATATCCTATTAGTTCCGAGCATCTTTTTGAATCCCTAATTTGCATGTGTTCTTACATTGATTTCAAACTGTTTCCTTATTTGGAGTTTCTTTCTATGTCTGGGACTAATTCCCTCTGATTTTGGTCTTGCCCGTGATTCTTTGACTGATTTTTCATAGTTAATTTATATTTCTTGCCATATTTGTGCATTTAAATATACTTTTTGTTATTCAACATATATTTTTCATGTTTGAAATATTGTGTACCCAGCCTTTATTATGTACAACATGGCTACTGTTTATGTTATGTCATTCAAGTGATTGTTTCCTTATTTGATAGCACATACTCCGTTTTGAATCATGAGTCCCTGATTTATTTGAATTAGGACCGATGATTGATTCAATTTCGTACTATTTCTATGATTATATGCTCCCTACCCTATTCTATGCTATTTTCGAAAACTATAAGTACTACTCTTCTCTTCTCACTTGGCACACACTGAGACACGAATACAATCTCTCTAAACTTTCTTTCACTCAGTGCTCTCTCTATATTGTTGTCTATACAAAATCTCTCATTCTTCTATTGGATATTGGCTACTCAATCGGCTGAAAGCCAAGATTGAGTAATCTTGGCTGTTTTACTCTACTATTGGGGATCAATTGTATAATTTGCTTTGGTTTATCTGCTTCTTACCTTTCTGCACACTGCTGCTCTTATCTCTGCATACTCTTTGCACACTACTGCTCTTGTGTGTGCATTATCGCTTACTACTACTGCGTTACATTAGTTTCAACTGGTATGTCCCTTTTTTAAGTCACAACCTCCAAAACAATATGCTCCTATCAATTTTGCACTTCTTCTTATTTCTTGTGTGCTTTTACTTATGGTTATGTTGTTCTTATTGCCACTAGCATGCAATTATGTTAATTAGTATGCCTAGCCTGACTCAACATGATCATTGCCCATTTCCCTTCCCCTAGTCTGTTAGTATATTTCAATTTGAACTTTAGCATGTTTAATCCCCTTTCCAAAATCTGTTTATGTATTTAAATTCAGCATGTTTAATCCCCTTCCCCTTTTCCCTTGTCTGTTCAATTTGAGCTTTAGCATGTTGAATCCTACTTCCCATTTCCCTTGTCTGTATGTATTTCAGTTGCAGCATGTTTAGTTCTCCATTTTTTCTTGTTTGCATGCTCAGTCTCTTTTCTGGGTTGTTTATTGGTCATTATGTGGTTTGAGTTCTTGTATACCCTCTTTTCCCATGAAACCCTTTAATTTAGTATTGCTCTCTTATGTGATTCCCCTCTCCCTGATCCCTGTATGAATATGAGTGTGTTCTAGATTAGGGTGGTATCTCATTGCCACTCCTAGTCTAGAACTAAGGTTGTTAACATCCTATACTCAAAGTAATCCCATTCCGTACCCCCTTATTATCTATTTGAGCCTTGACAAAGGCCTGTTGGTGTCCTAATCACCATACATGCCCTAGTCTGACTTTTTTACAAGTCTGCTCCTATTTGTCAACCTTTGTAAGTGGTTAGGGGTGTGCCAACCTCACTCTATAGGCTAGGTATGACCACCTCCTACATTGGTCTTCCTCTAATTCATCACTTTTACACTTATTCTTAGTGCTTTTAAGTCCTACTTCCCCTTGGTGAGCCATGCTTAGGGGGCCTCAGAGTCTTCTCTGAACTTGGACGCTTTGGGGTTTGTAATTCCACACTTGCACTACTCTAAAGAGAAAGCCTAGGATGTGGGAGCCTGGATTGGTAAAAGGCATATTGTTGGACAGCAAAGTTGCTTTGCACTTCCTTGGGCCTGTTGTAGCATTGATGTATTTACTTCCTTTAAGGTTATTTTCATGTCCAGACTCTTGTAAATAACTTGTAATAAAAGAACTTGGGGGATCTAGTGAAAGGGAATATGGGAGGTATTTACTTTCTTGCATCTTCTCATATAGATACCATATTACATGGGTTTACTTTCTTGCATCATCTCATGAAGATGCCATGTTCATAAGGTTTACTTTCTTGCATCATTTCATGTAGATACCATGTTCATAGGGTTTACTTTCTTGCATCATCTCATGTAGATACCATGTTCATAGGGTTTACTTTCTTGCATCATCTCATGTAGATACCATGTTCATAGCGTTTACTTTCTTACATCATCTCATGTAGATACCATGCTCATAGGGTTTACTTTATTGCATCATCTCATATAGAAACCATGCTTATAGTTTTACATTCTCATAATTTCGCCTAGAAAATATGCCTATAGGCATCATATAAACGCTAGGAAAAACAGTAGGTCGTCCAAACTTGTAAAAAAGCAATAATGGAAAAGATCAATGTGCATGTCCAGCTTGCCCAGTTCTTAAGAATGTTTCGGTCCAATTGGTCTTGAATCTATTTGATTTTAAATCAGGCCGAAGTCTGCCCATTTCGCATTAATCTGAACCTGCAAATGTCCTTTTAAAAATGCTAAATCTGTGGTTTTATACATTTTTCCCGCCTAAGTTTAATACCTTAAGACCATTTAATACTTTTCTTCTTACGACTCATTTTATATACAAGTTGTTCGGCTGAGTGCAAGCCATTCCTAAACTCCTCTGCAGCTTTAAATCTCTTTTAACAGATTCTTGTCTGAAACCAATATTTTCTTCTTGATTTTAAAAGCTGTCAACTCCTAATAACGGGCCCGAGGGGTGCAAAGCGGATTTTCTAGCTAACTTTCGTGTGTCAAACTAGTTTGTCTGTTCTTTAACCTATTTTAAAAGACCAAATTAGTATTTGAAGACATGCTAAACTAGTTGTTGTTACGCTACGGGGTTTATTTGAGCCTTTAATTGTCCTATTTGCATACCACTTATATGCTACGTGTTTTTGTGTGACGTTCTAGTATTTTTACCTTTGAAACTCTATATATATCCTATCTCTCTCACCCCCTTCGTAGGATTAGAAGTCCTACTACCCCAAGACTAATAGGTTGGGACGGGTATTAGCATGCACTAAGCAAGTGTGACCAATCCATACGCTTAAATAACCTTACGGGGTGGGAAGGGTAGAATATGGAGATGATGACGATTCGATAATATCATAAAGCGAACCCTCTTTGGGAATATGTGCGTATATTGTATCGAGTGATCCATATTGTAGTTAAACCTAGGACCCCTCTCTTTTTGTTTGCTTATTCAAATGTTTTCTTTTGTTTTTTTAAATTAATCCCCCTTTTATTCAAATACGTCCTTCCGTCTTCCTTAATGCTTTTTCAAGTTGTGTGAATGTTACATATATGAGCCTTATTTGTTTAATTTCTTCACCTCTTTATGATGTCACAATTAACATGGTCGGGAACCACACTACTGGATCTTGAGGGATGCTTAACACCTTCCCCTCGAGATAATCTTATGCCCTTACCCGAACTCTGGTTTTCTTCTCAAAATACTTTGTTCTAAAAAGTGTCCTAGTGCACTATAATCATTATGTGGCGACTCTTCAAATTTCATAACCTAACTACCAAACGGGAATGATAGTTGTTTTGTCCATAATGTCGTAAAACCTGATTTTGCTGCTTTGGAGAAAAAGGGGGCGTCGACAGCATGGCGACTCTACTGGGATTTCTTTTAAGGCTTTTTCCATTACGTGTTTCGTGACTTTATTGCTTTCTTTACTACCTTTATTTATTGCTTCAATCACTTGTCCACAATTACTAACTTGTTTCTTCATGTCTTCTTTTTCTTTAACTGTTTTACTTCTTTATTACTTTACTTTATTTTAATTCTGTCTTAATATCCGAGCATTTATTGCAATCATTATTGTATGAACATGAAAGTACATGTACTTATTTCATTGTTGTAATTGCATCCTTCAACATTATTTTCCACTCGTGCCAAACAAATCCTATTGCAATGCTTATATTGAGTGGTTGCGCTCTTCCATTATTACAAACCCCTTAAATTTTGCAAAGGAATATTTATGCAAAAACCAGTCGATCAATGGTGTAGTCGACGGTTCCGTGCCTTTCCCTCTTGAGTTGTTCGCTCAAGGGTACCTTGTCTAGCACTTGAAATAGAAGCCTTACTCTGTTTAAATGTTCATGTATCACGGTCAAACTTAGCCGAGTCAGTTATGTCTTCTACATGATGACTCGTTAGGATAGCCTAAGCCAAAAGTCCAACGGGTTTCCTCGAAACCCAAACGGACAACCACGTTATGTGCATTGATTTGGAGAACTAAATACCTTTTTCTAATTATTGATTTAAATAGTCGAGTCCGGTGGAGTTAAGGGCCTAACTCTCTATTTTGCAGGAAATGAGGCACGAGGTCCCCATATTCGGTATGGTATCAAACATTCATCCAAGGTTGCTAAGCTGGTGGGATGATTGCATGGTAGTGATTGGGTTCTTGTCTGCAAGCACTTAGGAAATCTCCCTTCACTCCTGGAAGTTAGGCCAGATAACAAGATTCTGGAAGCTGCTACTATGTTTTGGGATAGTGAACAGTCCGTCTTCCGCTTTGGGGGTATTGAAATGACGCCGCTATTGGAAGAAATTGAGGGTCTAGCCGGAATTCCTCGGGATAGCCAGGGGTTGCTTATGCCGGAAAATCGCAAAGGTAGAGGATTGTTGAAAATGATGGAGCTCAAAAGAATCCTAATCTGACCAGTCTGAAGGACTCCTACATATCCTTCGACTTCATGTATGAAAGGTTCGGACATAGAAAATCCTACCGCACTCACATGGACGAGTTCCCCCTCACCTCTTTGGGGCACATACAATAGGAGAGCCTTTGTATTCATGTTCTGTTTCCTGGGCATGATCGTCTTTCTGATGAAGAAGGCTAGAATCTACACGAGACTAGCCATGGTAACGAAAGCCATAATGGAGGGTATCGATGGGCAGACATTCAGCATAGCACCCATGATCCTCACCGATCTATACCGAGCCTTAGAAAAATGTCAACAAGGGGCACCACACATTGAAGGATGCAATTTGCTACTACAACTCTGGATCATTTAACATCTTCAGAAGGGAGACTATAAACAAGACATCATACGACGAGATTGGGATGACCATATCGCTTTCCATCATCCAAAGCGAATGCATTTCATGTCGGATATGTTTGCTCACCCAGAAGACGCCAGTGGATGGGTGAACTATTAGAGAATCTGAGAGAAGAGCAGGTACAATGGATGTACGAGTGGTTTCCTACTGGAGAGTTTATCATTCGGTCTAGGGATGTGCCATTCCTTGTACTTATCGCCTTAAGAGGAACTTACCCTTATGTCCCTCTTCGAGTCATGAGGCAAGCTGGAAGGAAGCAGATTATACCAAGGGTGGAAAAGATAAGTCACTACAGGGCTGACTTCCAAGATGACGATTGACCACACAGGTGTCGGGCTCAGCATATGTGGCATTCCAAACTCATTTTGGAAAGGGAATCTATGGAGCCAGATAGGTATCAGGCGGGGCATGCGCCTCTTTATCCGGGGTGGCTAGAAGATAATCATATTGGCATGTGAAAAATGAGTTTCGTCCATGATCACAAGGTTATTGATGAGGAGGCTACAACAAAGGTTAAGTGTAATCAGCTGCACAAACGGATGCGAGAGTGTGAAAGTGAACATCGGGAAATGCTAGAGGCCCAAGAGAAGATAATCAATGAGTGGAATGACATGGATGTCCACACAAACAACCTTTTAGGGTACTTGGAGTGGGGTCTAGTGGAGCTGGAAGGCAAGTTTCTGAAAAGGATCAACGACTATCAGGAAGCTGAAGGTAACGAAGGTGGGCACCTGACTCGGGCTTACTTGTTGCTGGGACTGCGCGAGCTGATGAAACTGTACGAGGGAGGCAAAGATGCCGAATCTGGGGAAGGTCCTCCTGGGACCAAGTAGTTAGGATTTTTACTGCTTTCTTGATGTAATAAGGCCCTTGGCCATTAGCGACAATTTCTTTTATTTTAGTTTGATTTGACTCGTTCTATTTTCTATCGATAAATGAGGCGTTTGGTGTTATAAGTTCTCCAAATCATATCCATCACTAGGCTTACATCAGGCACAACGAGGCACCCAAATAGGAAATGACATATATTCTTGCAACAACGTGTTTAAATACTGCAATGTTTTCTTTCTCAGAATCCACACTAACTTTATACCTTTTTGTTTTTCCTTTATTTTTATTCCCCTCCCCAAAGGTTAGTTCGTGCATTCTGGCACCATCACCATCACCATACTCAACAAGATCTAAGGGTCCTCCTCCTACTACTATTCCTCCTCCGAGTCCTCCTAGAAACAGTAACAAAAGAAAGATAGGAGATAATGAAACAAGAAAGGAAATTGAAGGAACTTCCCAAGGTACCCCGATCACCAAAGAAACTTTCGCTCATTTGGAGCAAACTTTGCTAAGGTTTTGAGAGGAACTAGACTAGGTCCGGCGTTTGGAAAGTTTGTCCATCACCCTTGATGCTGCAGATGTCAACAACCAGGTCCCTGCACCTCCGCAGAAGATCCCAACCCAAGTTCTCAACAATGTTCCACCGCTCATCCCGGAGCCCCAAAATGCTCCAAATCATCAAGATACCCCTATCATTGTGGATATTGTGCCATACTATGCACAACCCATATCATATGTGTTAGAGTCAGACTCACTCATTCAGAACTTGGCTGCTGAACTCAAGAAACTCACTAGCAGGGTTTAAGGCGTGGAAGGTAATAAAGGTGTAGAGGGTCTAAATTACGAAGAACTTTGTGTTCAACTTGATGTCGAACTCCTAGAGGGGTACAAACCTCCTAAGTTCGAAATGTTTGATGGTACGAGTTATCCCCGGGTTCACCTCAGGATGTATTGTGACAAGTTAGTGGGAGTTGGTAGAGATGAAAAGATCCGCATGAAACTGTTCATGAGGAGCTTGAAAGGTGATGCTTTATCTTGGTATATCAGCCAAGATGCGAAGAAGCGGACGAGTTGGGTAAACATGGTGTCCGATTTCATGGACCATTTCAGGTTCAACACTGAGAATGCGCCAGACGTGTTCTATATCCAGAATTTGAAGAAGAAGCCCAATGAAACATTTCGCGAGTATGCTACTCGTTAGAGGTCGGAAGTTGCCAAGGTTAGACCGGTTTTGGAAGAAAAACAAATGAACAAATTCTTCGTCCGTGCTCAGGACCCACAATATTAAGAGATATTGATGCTGATAGAGGGGCAGAAGTTCGATGATATCATCAAACTAGGAGAAAGGATTGAAGAGGAAATCAAAAATGGTATGGTACTAACCTTGAGGCGTTGCAGGACACCAACAAAGCCTTACAATTTGGTGGCACGTCGAAGAAAAATGTTGTATACTTCGTAGAAATCACTCTCCCATGAAATATCAACCTTACCCTCCAACCCCATTCACATACCAACCCTCTCTAAATTACCAGGCACCTTCACCTACCTATCAAAATCAACATCCCGTCTACCAAACATCCCCATCACCAACATATCAGTCCAAATCGCCAGGATATTCCCAACCCGCACCGGTATACCAAGCTTACAACTCCCAACCTCCTCACTATCCATCACCACCTACCTGCCAAAACTTCCCACGACCAAGACCAAATTTTGACCCCAAACCGCCCAGACAATACACCACTTTTGCCAAACCCATTGACCAACTGTATGAGAAGCTCAAAGCCGTTGGATATGTTACACCCATCCCAGCTGTAACCCCATAAAACCCTTCCCAATGGATCAACCCAAACAAGACCTACGCATAACATTCGGGGATGAAGGGCCATACCATCGACGAGTGTCGCTCGTTGAAGGACAAAATTCAGACCTTCATTGATAACAAGGTCATCATAGCTAATGAGCCTTCGCCTAATGTTCGTAACAACCCTCTACCAGACCATAAAGGTGGCGCATCCACATGATTGAGGTTGAGGACGACTGGGCCCCCGAAGGGTCAATCGGTTTGATATCTGAAGGAGATGAGCCCATGAAACCGGCAGTCACTCTTAATCCTATTGTTGTACAAATCCAGCCATTCGAGGGCAATGTGGTGAATGTATCTGTACCATTTGAGTTCGAGGCACCTCCTACAAAAGTACCAAAACCAATTGAGGTGGAGTTCCGGACTCCAAAGGCGCCCACACCGATTGAAGTCGCTATGTTGCCTCCAAGGGTTCCCATTCCGGTCACCATGTCAAACATAACCCATTTCAGTCAAATGCCACACCTTGGGACGACACAGCCGAGGCGAGAAGGAAGGGAAAAACACGCACGGGTGAAGCAATTGCCGCGCAAGGTATGACTAGAATAGGCAGGGTATACACACTAGAGCACCTAGCTGAGTCCAGCAAGCAGGCCTCTGGACGTCCCATTGAAACTGGACCTGATGATCTCTGAAGAAAGATACACACAAAGGAGTATTAAGTTGTTGAACATCTAAACAAGACTCCGACGCAGATTTCCATCTTAGCATTGCTGCAGAGTTCCGAGGCGCATAAGAATGCCTTGATGAAGATATTGAGCGAGGCTTATGTACTGAGCAACATAACAGGAGGAGAGATGGCGAACATTGTAGGGCAAGTATTGGAAAGTCACAAAATCACTTTCCACGAGGATGAATTGCCACCTGAAGGGATCAGTCACAACAAAGCAATACACATCACCGTGCAATGTGAGGATCATTTCATCACTAGGATCTTTGTCGACGGAGGTTCTAGCCTCAACATCTGTCCATTGATCACCCTCAAGAAGTTGGGCAAAGGATTTCATAAGATAAAAGTTGGGGCTATTAACATTAAGGCTTTTGATGGTTCTCAGAGGTCCACTCTCGGGGAGATTAGCCTTTGTTTGCTAATGGGGCCCACTTAGTTTGATGTCAATTTCCAAGTCATCGACATACCATCATCTTACAACTTACTGCTAGGACGCCCCTGGATCCACGCCACTAGGGCTGTGGCATCAACCTTACATCAGGCTGTGAAGTTCGAATGGAACCATCAGGAAGTAATCATCCATGGCGATGGTAGCAACCCCATATAGAGTCGCTAGAACATTCCGATGATCGTAGGCGGAATAACAATAGGCGGAGAAACATATCATCATATTGAGTGAGTCAACATAGTGGAAAAGGACAAATGGTGGAGCAACAAGGTCAAGAGCATTCTAAATTGGAGTGGGTATGAACTAGGGAAAGGGCATGGTAAGAATTTTCAAGGCATCACCAAACCTAAACAATTGAAGAAGCATGGTACTACCTTAGGACTGGGGTACGAGTACACTTGACAGGAATTCAAAACTGGTCACTGCCATGGCGCGGCCCAAATTACCCATTGGAATGCCTCATACCTCAGTTGGAGCAGACATTTCAACCAGCCGACACTCTGTACGGGTCAGAAGAAGAGGCTCTTGCGGCAATGAAGAACCTGTTTCTGGAGGAGGACATGGAGTGTTGTGTGATTTTTGAAGAGGAAGGGGAGAAAGGCCCTTCCATTCAGGATGTGAACCGAGGGGAGTACCTCACCAACTGGTCAATCAGGACCACCATCGCCCGGAAGTCTTCGGGGTAGCAAGGCTGAACAAGTATCATGCATCTTTGTTTTAGTTGTTTTCTTTACTTTCCGCATTGTCTTTACTTTCCAAAAGAGCTTCGATATTTTGAACATTTATGAATTTAATCAAAAGCATTTTCAGTTTATTAAATATCCCGCTATTCATTAACTTTCTCTGCTATTTACTGTATTTCCACACAACATTACTATTACGTATCTTGATGATGAACCAACACCTGTAACTTGCAACAAGGCTATGCAACAAATGGATATACACTCAGAAGAGGTTGTCAGAGAGGCCAAAAATTTTGAGAATAGACCTAAGTCCAACTTGGATGAAATCGAAGTCGTCAATTTGGGAGATACAAAGAATGTCAAAGAAACGCGCATCAGTATGCACTTATCACAGACGGGAAAAGCGGAATATACAGAGTTCTTAGAGGAATATGAGGATATCTTCGCATGGTCTTAGGACGATATGACTGGCCTCAGCACATCCATCGTCGCTCACAAGTTGCCGACAGATCCTGCATGTCCGCCGGTAAAACAGAAGCTCAGAAAATTCAATCCTGATATGAGTTTAAAAATCAAAGAGGAAGTCACTAAGAAGGTCAAAGCCAGAGTTCTTCAAGTGGTAAAGTATCCAACTTGGTTAGCAAACATTGTGCTAGTACCAAAGAAGGATGAGAATCGACTACCGGGATCTCAACCAGGCCAGTCCCAAAGATGATTTCCCCTTGCCAAACATACACATTCTGATCGACAACTGCGCCAAGCATGAGTTGCAGTCATTCGTCGATTGCTTTGCGGGGTACCATCAGATATGGATGGAAAAAAATGCAGAGAAAACGACATTTATCACGCCTTGGGGAATGTATTGCTATAGAATGATGCCGTTCGGGTTGAAGAATGCGGGAGCTACTTACATGAGGGCCATGACTACCCTCTTTCATGACATGATACATAAGGAGATTTAGGTATATGTGGACGACGTCATCATTAAGTCCAGGAAGGCTGCTGATCACATGGGGTACCTCAAAAGTTTTTCAACAGACTAAGGAGGTATAACTTGAAATTGAATCTCGCCAAGTGTGCATTTGGGGTCCCTGCGGGAAAGTTATTGGGTTTCATCGTAAGTCACCGAGGAATAGAGCTGGATCCATCAAAGGTCAAATCTATTCAGGAGTTGCCACCGCCAAAGAGCAAGAAAGAGGTAATGAGTTTCCTAGGGAGACTACACTATATCCGTCGGTTCATAGCTCAGTCTACCGTCATCTGCGAACCTATCTTTAAGATGCTGAAAAATGATGCTGCCACCAAATGGACTGATGAATGTCAAAGGGCTTTTGACAGGATCAAGGAATACTTGTCTACGCCTCCAGTCCTTGTTCCGCCTAAGCCTGGGAGGCCTTCATTTCTCTATCTCGCAATTTTGGATGGAGAATTTGGTTGTGTCTTGGGACAACATGATGAGACGGGGAGAAAGGATCAAGCTATTTACTACCTCAACAAGAAATTTACCCCGTACGAGGCTCGGTATTCCTTGTTAGAACGCACCTGTTGTGCTTTGACTTGGTAGCTCAGAAGTTGGGGCATTATTTCTGTGCTTACACTACCTACCTTATATGAAGAATGGATCCACTAAAGTATATTTTCAAAATCCCATGCCCACCGGCAAGCTCGCCAAGTGGCAAATTTGTTGAGTGAATTTGACATTGTCTATGTCACCCAAAAGACAGTTCAAGGACATGCTTTGGCAGATCATCTCGTAGAAAATCCCGTATGAGGGGAGTATGAACCATTTAAGACGTATTTTCTCGATGAGGAAGTAGCCTTCATAGGAGAGGATATTGCAGAATCCTATGACGGATGGAGGATGTTTTTCGACGGAGCCGCAAATTTCAAAGGAGTTGGTATCGGAGCAATTCTGGTATCAGAAACTAGTCAACATTATCCGGTATCCGCCAAGCTCAGGTTCCCCTGCACCAATAATATGGCCGAGTATGAAGCTTGCATTCTGGGGCATAAACTGGCCATTGATATGAACATTTAGGAGCTGCTAGTGATCAGAGACTCAGATCTACTCATACACCAGGTTCAAGAAGAATGGGCAACCAAGAATTCCAAGATACTCCCTTAGCTGAACCACATACAGGAGTTGAGAAAGAGGTTCAGAAAAATGGAATTCCGGCATGTTCCAAGTATACAGAACGAGTTCGCAGATGCGCTTGCCACTTTATCATCCATGATTCAGCATCCAGATACAAACTTCATCGAGCCTATCCGGGTCAAGATTCATGATCAACCGGCATATTGTGCACATGTTGAGGAAGAGGCCGACGGAAAACCCTGGTTCCACGACATCAAAGAGTACATGAAAACATAAGAATATCCAGAGCTTGCTAATGCTACTCAGAAGCGCACACATCGAAGGTTGTCCAACAATTTCTTTCACAGCGGAGGAATCCTGTATAGGATGATTCCTGAATTGGGACTATTAAGGTGTGTCGATGCGACAGAAGCAACCAAGTTATTGGAGGAAGTGCATTCAGGGACTTGTGGGCCGCACATGAACGGGTTTGTTCTAGCAAAAAAGATACTCGGAGCAGGATATTTTTGGATGACTATGGATATGGAATGCAATTAGTATGTCTTAAAGTGTCACCGCTGTCAGATACACACGGATATGATAAAGGTATTTCCGAATGAGCTCACTGCAACGAGCTCACCATGGCCGTTCGCCGCTTGGGGAATGGATGTTATTGGACCAATCGAGCCTGCCGCATCAAACAGACACATGTTCATTCTAGTGGCAATTGATTACTTTACTAAATGGGTCAAAGCAGCATCATACAAAGTAGTAACCAAGAAAGTTGTGGCAGACTTTGTCCGAGATCATATTGTCTGTCGGTTTGGTGTTCCAGAATCGATTATCACTGATAATGGTCCCAATCTCAACAACGACTTGATGAAAGCGATGTGTGAAACTTTCAAGATCGGGCACAAAAATTCTACTGCTTATAGACCTCAAATGAATGGATCCGTGGAAGCAGCCAACAAGAACATCAAGAAAATACTAAGGAAAATGATTGAATGGCATAAGCAGTGGCATGAGAAATTGTCATTCACTTTATTGGGTTATCATACTACAGTTCGCAAATCAACCGGGGCAACTCCCTACATGCTGGTTTACGGTACAGAGGCGGTAATTCCCGCCGAGGTAGAAATTTCGTCCTTGAGAATCATACAAGAAGCTGAGCTAGATGACGCAGAATGGGTCAAGGGTCGCTACGAGCAGTTAGCCCTTATAGACGGAAAGAGAATGAACGCTGTCTCTCACGGTCAATTATATCAGAACAGAATGTCCAGAGCCTTCAACAAGAGAGTTCGACCAAGGAAGTTTACACCAGGGCAGCTGGTATTGAAGAAGATATTTCCACATCAAGATGAAAACAAAGGGAAGTTCTTTCCCAACTGGCAGGGTCCGTACATGGTTCACCGGTTTCTAACTGGAGGAGCCCTTATTATTGCAGAAATGGATGGAGAAATCTGGCCAAAACTAATCAACTCAGTTGCAATGAAGAGATACTACATTTAATCAATATGCTTTTTTGTTTATGATGTAATTTGAACTACGCCTGACCTGATTCCTGTTTAAGAGGGGATACGTAGGCAGCCCTATGGGTTCGGTCACATCTTTAATCAAATTCCATTTTCCCTCGCATTTGAACTGGGGGAGAATTTTAGGAGGACCCTCAAAATTCCGAAGTCAGCTTGTCAATTTTTGTATCAGCATTGACCCAGTAAACTGGGGCAGAACCCTCAAAATTCCAAGATCAATCCGCTTTCATTCATACAGAACCGCCGTCAACTGCGTCACCTCAATAAAGTGGGGCAGAATTTTGAAGAGGACCCTCAAAATTCTGGAGCCAGCAAGGTTGCCGTGCTTCGAACCACGTTACAGTTGTGGTTCATCATAAAACAAAAACTATTTTTCTTTACTTATATATACATTTGCATCACGATTGCCAAAATATGTATAAAATCATTTATATCACTATCATTCAGCAACGCTACCCCAAATGGTACAAGATGCCACGAGTCGAGGGATGCAACTAACCTCCCCCTTACAGAACTCACGATCTTTCTTTGGATGCATGAATTTAGATGCAAATAGGCGATGCAGGTGCTTTACAAAACGGAAGTTCCCGAAATCACTACTTACCTCGCAAAGGCTTACTCTCTACATTCAACACTTCCCCAGCAGTCATTGATATCACAATCATCTACCATCTAAGAAAATCACTGTCATCCTCTCCTTTATATTTTTGCATCTTGCATAAGGCTATTCTTTGTCTTTCGACACTAAGCTCTATCTCCATTTGCATTTTTGCATTGCATAAGGCTATTCTCTGTCTTCCAAGGTTAAGCTCTACCTCCATCCTGAATAAGGCTATTCTCTGCCTTTCGACACTAAGCTCTGTCTCCATCTGTATTTTTGCATTGCATAAGGCTACTCTCTGCCTTCCGAGGCTAAGCTCTGCCTCCATCCTGCATAAGGCTATTCTCTGCCTTTCGAGACTAAGCTTTGTCTCCATCTGCATTTTTTGCATTGCAAAAGACTATCCTCTTCCTTTCGAGGTTAAACTCTACCTCCATCCTGTATAAGGCTATTCTCTGCCTTTCGAGACTAAGCTCTGTCTCCATCTGTATTGCATTGCATAAGGCTACTCTCTGCCTTCTGAGGCTAAGCTCTGCCTCCATCCTGTATAAGGCTATTCTCTGCCTTTCGAGACTAAGCTCTGTCTCCATCTGCATTTTTGCATTGCATAAGGCTACTCTCTGCCTTCCGAGGTTAAGCTCTACCTCCATCTTGCATAAGGCTATCTTCTGCCTTTCGAGACTAAGCTCTGTCTCCATCCTGCATTGCATAAGGCTATTCTCTGCCTTTCGAGGTTAAGCTCTACCTCCTTTATTTTGCTTTTTTGGCTGAAATATCGCCACCCGGTTTCATTTGGCTGAAATATTGCTGCCCTGCATTTTAAATTCTCGCTTTGGCTGAAACATCGCCACCCTTGCATTCATTCGGCTGAAATATTGCCACCTTCTCATGGGCTGAAATATCGCCAACTTATTCAAAGGCGGTATAGTTCGGAGGCACCATCGGCATAGCCCGAGAACAACATTTCATGGCCTGCAAATCTTTACTTTTATGCTCTTCATAGCCCATGACGTCATAGTCTGAGGACGCCATGCTAATCGTCCAAAGTCAGCATTCATGGTCCAATGGGAACTTGCATCACGTTTAAATTATGCAAAATATCTGCAAACCTTTCATTTGCAGGTAGACCGGCCGGCACATCCACCTCAGTAGGATCGGTCCCGTTCCAGTTCTCCGCAGCCCGTCCGATCTCCGAACCCTTGACAAATCTCAAACCCCTTTGCATTCGCTTTCTCTAAATTGTCATTGGCATATCCCGCCAATGGTTCCTGAACTACATACTGCCTGATTCCAGTAAAACCGGGGATATGTAGGTAGCTTAGAAGATAGAGCATGGTCGAAGTTCCCTTACAGTCGTCATTTCCAAAATCGGCCATTTTGTCTTTACCCGACAACTATTTCATCCTCCTCGGGTAAAGAGGGGCAGGTGTTGATACCCAATCTTCCCTATGTATTTCTATGCTCAAAGTATTCCCAAAATAGTATATAGATGCATATATAAGCATCCACAAAAAGTTTGGTATTTCTCTACATTTTTCAAGTATTTTAAAACCAATTTACGACTTATTTTGTATTATAAAATCCAATATGTAGTCTCAAATCTTGTTATTTTAATAAGTAATCTATTTTATCCTCTCATTCACATAAAAACATAATTTTGCAAGATCATTAGGTAATTCTAAATTAAAATCGCATTAAATTGCAATTTTAGACCATTTATCAATTTGACAAGTATTTTAACTAAAAAATCATTTCTGAAAATTTTAATCGATACTTATACATATTTTATTAAATCAATATTTTTATTATAATATTTACTATTTTATAAAATTAAACTAGGGGAAAATTGGTCATTCAAATTGTAGCCCTTTAGTCTTTCAATTTTAGCCACATTTCAACCCAAATTCATCCCCAATTACCTAACCCAATCTTAAAATCACCTGACCCAAAACCCATCTAATCTAATCCGCCCCATTTTTCTTTTAATCCTGGCCGTTGATCTTAGAGATCAACGGCCCACACCCCACTTGCCATAATTAAATCCCATAACCCTAATTAGTTCTCCCAAACCAGCCGCCTTTGAACCCCTAAACGCTCTCTATACCCTCTCAAACCCTAATCATCTCCAGCTCTATTTCACCGGCGTTCATGGCCGCTCAAGCCATCAAACACCTATATCTGTCACCCCTCACCTCTCCTGATCCCTGGGTTCGAAGATTGGAGCCCTACTTCAGAGTTGATCAAACCAGAGGTTCTCCGACCTGAGTTTAGTAACCATGTCCGGCCCTTTTTCCGACGAGCCTTGAAGCTGTGAGTCCTTCGTCGACTCCGAACCATTCCGTTCTAGGCTTTCACGCTATCTAGGGTGCCATATCTGAAACACTAACTCTCTATGCTTTCTTCGAAATATTTATTTTTACGAACCCCTCTGGATCCTAGTATTTTCAATTTTTTTTTGAGTATTACTCATATTTTCCTTGCTGGTTTGGTTTTTCAAACTGTTCGTCTTCAAAGTTAGGGTTTCCGTGATTACTCTGATTTCCTTGGTTGTTTTGCTCTACTGTGTTTTCTTCCAGTTATTATTGGGATTTCTGAGTATTTTTCACCATGGCTCCTAAGTATTTCTTTACTATGTTACTTCTAGGGTTTCTGACCCCTTTTTAAATCATTACGCTTCCGTTTGTTTTGGGTGTTGTGTGATTATTTCTATGTTATATGCTTGAATCTTTCGTCTTTTGAGTTTCATGTCTTGAATCTTTTCTAGGGTTCCGACCCTCTGCTGTTTATGTGATTTCTCACTTAGGTTTCTTAGTTTCTGTGACTTTTTAAGTTCGAACGCCTCTCTATTTACTGAATATCCTATTAGTTCCGAGCATCTTTTGAATCCCTGATTTGCATGTGTTCTTATACTGATTTCAAACAATTTCCTTATTTGGAATTGCTTTCTATGTTTGGGACTAATTCCCTCTCATTTTGGTCTTGCCCGTGATTCTTTGACTAATTTTTCATAGTTAATTTATATTTCTTGCCATATTTGTGCATTTAAATATTTTTTTTATTGAACAGATATTTGCCTTGTTTGAAATATTGTGTACCTAGCCTTTATTATGTACAGCATACCTACTGCTTTTGTTATGTCATTCAAGTGATTTTTTCCTTATTTGATAGCCCATACTCCAATTCGAATCATGAGTCCCTGATTTATTTAAATTAGGACCTATTATTGATTCAATTTGCTATTATTTATATAATTATATGCTCCCTATCCTATTCTCTGCTATTTTCAAAAATTATAAGTACTACTCTTATATTCTCACTTGGCACACACTGAGACACGAATACGATCTCTCTAAACTTTCTTTCACTCAGTGCTCTCTCTATACTGTTTTCTATACAAACTCTCTCATTATTCTATTGGATATTGGCTACTCAATCGGCTGAAAGCCAAGATTGAGTAATCTTGGCTGTTTTACTCTACTATTGGGGATCTACTGTATTGTTTGCTTTGGTTTATCTGCTGCTTACCTATCTGCACACTGCTGCTCTTATCTCTGCATACTCTTTGCATACTACTGCTCTTCTCTGTGCATTATTGCTCACTACTATTGTGTTACATTTAGTTTCAAATAGTATGTCCCTTCTTTAAGTCACAGCCTCCAAAACAATATGCTCCTATCAGTTTTGCACTTCCTCTTGTTTCTAGTGTGCTTTTACTTATGGTTCTGTTGTTCTTATTGCCAATAGCATGCACTTATATTAATTAGTATGCCTAGCCTGAATCAACATGATCATTGCCCCTTTCCCTTCCCCCTAGCCTGTTAGTATATTTCAGTTTGAACTTTAGCATGTTTAATCCCCTTTCTAAAATCTGTTTGTGTATTTAAATTTAGCATGTCTAATCCCCTTCCCCTTTTCCCTTGTCTGTTCAATTTGAGCTTTTGCATGTTGAATCCCTTTTCCCATTTCCCTTGTCTGTATGTATTTCAGTTGCAGCATGTTTAATTCTCCATTTTTTCTTGTTTGCATGCTCAGTCTCTTTTCTAGGTTGTTTATTGTTCATTATGTGGTTTGAGTTCTTGTATACCCCCTTTTCCTCTGAATCCCTTTATTTTAGTATTGCTCTCTTATGTGATTCCCCTCTCCCTGATCCCTGTATGAATATGAGTGTGTTCTAGATTAGGGTGGCATCTCATTGCCACTCCTAGTCTAGAACTAAGGTTGTTAACAGCCTATACTCAAAGTAATCCTATTCCTTACCCCCTTATTATGTGTTTTGAGCCTTGACAAAGGCATGTTGGTGTCCTAATCACCATACATGCCCTAGTCTGACTTGTTTACAAGTCTTCTCCTATATGTTAACCTTTGTAAGTGGTTAGGGGTGCGCCGGCCTCACTCAATAGGCTAGGTATGACCACCTCCTACATTGGTCTTCCTCTAATTCATCACTTTTACACTTATTCTGAGTGCTTTTAAGTCCTACTTCCCCTTGGTGAGCCATGCTTAGGGGGCCTCAGAGTCTTCTCTGAACTTGGACGCTTTGGGGTTAGTAATTCCACACTTGCACTACTCTAAAGAGAATGCCTCGGATGTGGGAGCCCGAATTTGGTAAAAGGCATATTGTTGGACAGTAAAGTTGCTTTGCGCTTCCTCGGGCCTGTTGTAGCATTGATGTATTTACTTCCTTTAATGTTATTTTCCTGTCCAGACTCTTGTAAATAACTTGTAATAAAAGAACTTGGGGGATCTAGTGAAAGGTAATATGGGAGGGATTTACTTTCTTGCATCTTCTCATATTGATACCATGTTTACAGGGGTTTACTTTCTTGCATCATATAATGTAGATACCATGTTCATAAGATTTACTTTCTCGCATCATTTCATGTAGATACCATGTTCATAGGGTTTACTTTCTTGCATAATCTCATGTAGATACCATGTTCATAGGGTTTACTTTCTTGCATCATCTCACGTAGATACCATGTTCATATGGTTTACTTTCTTGCATCATCTCATGTAGCTACCATGCTCATAGGGTTTACTTTCTTGCATCATACCATATAGAAACCATGCTTATAGTTTTACATTCTCATAATTTCGCCTAGAAAATATGCCTATAGGCATCATATAAACGCTAGGCAAAACACTAGGTCGTCCAAACTTGTAAAAAAGCAGTAACGGAAAAGATTAATGTGCATGTCCAGCTTGCCCAGTTCTTAAGAATGTTTCAGTCCAATTGGTCTTGAGTCTGTTTTCTTTTAAATCGGGCCCAAGTCTGCCCATTTCACATTACTCTGAACCTGCAAATGTCCTTTTAAAAATGCTAAATCTGTGGTTTTAAACGTTTTTCCCACCTAAGTTTAATACCTTAAGGCCTTTTAAAACTTTTCTTCTTACGACTCCTTTTATATACAAGTTGTTCGGCTGAGTGCAAGCCATTCCTAAACCCCTCTTTGGGAATATGTGCATATATTGTATCTAATGATCCATATTGTAGTTAAACCTATGAGCCCTATTTTTTTTTTTGCTTATTCAAGTGTTCTTTTTTTTAATTTAAATTAACCCCCTTTTATTCAAATTTACGTCCTTCTTTCTTCCTTAAAGCGTTTTCAAGTTGTGTGAATGTTACATATGTGAGCCTTATTTGTTTAATTGTGTCACCTCTTTATATAGTCACAATTAACACGGCCGGGAACCACACAGTGGATCTTGAGGGGTGCCTAACACCTTCCCCTCGAGATAATCTCAAGCCCTTAACCGAACTCTGGTTTTCTTCTCAAAATACTTTCTTCTAAAAATTTTCCTAATGCATTATAATCATTAGGTGGCGACTCTTCAAATTCCATAACCCAACTCCCAAACGGGAATGAGAGTATTTTCTCCATAATGTCATAAAACTCAATTTCGCTGCTTTGGAGAAAAATGGGGCGTCGACAGCTGTTGTTAATAGTATTTACCGAGATTGTCCTTTCATGATTCAAAATATGGTCTTCCATACCGACTTTCTTGAAATTCCCTTCCAAGACTATGATGTTATTATTGGTATGGATTAGCTCCATAGGCACCATGCATTGGTTGATTGTAGGTTGAAGCAAGTGACATTTAGAACTCCTGCATATTCACACATGGTAGTTCAAGGAGAAAGATCATTTACATATAACATTATTTCTGCGGTCTCGGCAAGGAAGATGATTTGTAAAGGTTGTGATGCATATCTTGCTCATATAGTCGATACACGATTGGGGATTCCAAGTCTTATGGATATACCAACTGTGTGCGACTTTCCAGATATATTTCCTGATGATCTTCCTGGGTTGCCTCCAGCAAGAGAGATTGAATTTCCTATAGATCTTGTCCCTGTAACTACTCCTATTTCTATCGCTCCTTATAGAATGGCTCCAGCTGAATTAAAGGAGTCGAAGGCTCAATTGCAAAAACTTCTTGAGAAAGGTTTTATCCATCCTAGTATTTCTCCTTGGGGAGCCCCTGTTTTATTTCTGAAGAAGAAAGATGGCACTCTGAGGCTTTGCATTGATTACGTGCAGCTGAACAAGGTAACAATCAAGAACAAATATCCACTGCCAAGAATTGATGACTTGTTTGACCAACTGAAGGGTGCCAACTTGTTCTTAAAAATTGACTTGAGGTCTGGATGCTACCAGTTGTGCGTGAGGGAGAAAGATATTCCTAAAACTGCTTTTAGGACCAGGTATGGACATTATGAATTTTTGGTAATGCCCTTTGGTTTGACAAATGCTCCTGCTGCTTTTATGGATCTAATGAACCACGTATTCAAGCCTTATCTCGATGAATTTGTGGTGGTGTTTATTGATGACATTTTAATCTATGCCAAGAATGAAGATCATGATAAGCATATCTGAATTGTCATGCAAGTCCTGAAAGAGAAACAACTCTACGGAAGCTTTCCAAATGTGAATTTTGGCTGAATGAAGTGGCTTTCTTGGGCCACATTGTATCAGCTGAAGGTGAGAGGGTTGATCCTAGTAAGATTCAAGATATTGTTGATTGGAAATCCCTAAAATTCCAACTAAGATAAGAAGTTTATTTGGTTTAGCAGGGTACTACAGAAGGTTTGTGAAGGGATTCTCTATTATAGCTTCTCCTTTAACCAAACTTTTGGGGAAAGATACTAAGTTTTTATGGGATGACAAGTGTCAAGAGAGCTTTGAAAAGCTCAAATCCTTGTTGACACAAGCTCCAATACTTTCTTTGCCAGCTGAAGGGAAAGACTATGTAGTATAAAGTGATGCATCTCATCGTGGCTTGGGTTGTGTTTTGATGAAAGAAGGGAAGGTAATTGCTTATGTCTCTCGAAATTTGACACCACATGAGCTGAATTATCCCACTCACGATCTTGAACTTGCTGCCATTGTTTTTTCCTTAAAAATTTGGAGGCATTACTTGTACGTAGAGAGGTGTCACATATTTACTGATCACAAGAGTTTGAAGTACTTAGGTACACAAAAAGAGTTAAACTTGAGACAACGTAGATGGCTTGAACTCATCAAAGATTATGATTACACAATTTATTATCATCCTGGTAAAGCCAATGTGGTTGCAGATGCGTTGAGTCGCAATTCCCTTGCAAGTTTAAATCTAAGTTCTTTGCCTTTACTTCTTGAATTAAGAGCCATGAATGTTCGCTTTCATTTAAAATTAATGGTTCTGTCATTGCTAATTTTCAAGTCAAGCCAGTCTTACTTGAGCAAGTCCAAGAAGCACAGAAGTTAGATGAGAAGCTTGTGAAACAGGTTGAAGAAGTCAAAAATGGAAGAGAATAAGATTTTTTATTAAGGAAAGATGGTACCTTATTTTATAAAAATAGGTTGTGTGTTCCTAATGATAATGAATTGAAAAGGCAGATCTTGATTGAAGTACATAGTTCCCCTTATGCAATGTATCCTGGAGGTACTAAAATGTATCAAAACATTAAGGAGCACTATTGGTGGAGTGGCATGAAGAAAGACACTTCAGAGTTCATTTCTAAATGCTTGGTTTGTCAACAAATAAAAGTTGAACATCAAGTCCCAGCTGGTCTACTACAACCTTTGTCAATACCTGAATGGAAATGGGAAAGGATAACAATGGACTTTGTTTCTGGACTTCCACTCACTCAAAGCAATCATGATGCAATTTGGATAATTGTAGATAGACTAACTAAGAGTGCTCATTTCTTGGCAATTAGAATGGACTACTCACTGGAAAGTTTAGCGGAATTGTACATTAATGAGATGTGAAACTATATGGAGTTCCTGTTTCTATTGTGTCTGATAAAGATCCGAGGTTTACATCCAGATTTTGGTCTAGCTTGCAAGAAGATTTGGGTTCCACGTTAAATTTTAGTACCGCTTTCCATCCACAAACAGACGGTCAATCTGAAAGGGTAATACAAATCTTGGGGGATATGCGTCGAGCCTCCATTATTGAGTTTAAGGGTAGTCGGGACAAACACTTGCTTACAATAATAGCTACCAATCAAGTATAGATATGCCTCATTATGAAGCTTTATATGGGAGAAAATGTAGAACTCCTCTTTGTTGGAACGAGGTTGGTGAAAGAAAATTTGTGGGTCCTGAGATTTTGCAATAAATTGAAGATAAGGTAAAAAATCATCAAAGATCGTTTGAAAATTTCTTCAGATAGAAAAAAGTCATATGATGATCTTAAAAGGCGTGAAATTGAGCATCACGTGGGCGATAAGGTATTTTAAAAGGTTTCCCCATGGAAGAAGACTATGAGATTTGTCAAAAAGGGTAAACTTAGTCCTCGATTCATTGGACCTTATGAAATACTTGAGAGAATTGGTCCGGTTGCATATAAGCTAGCTTTGCCACCTGAATTAGGTAAGATCAACAACGTCTTTCATGTTTATGCTTCGAAAATACTGCTCAGATCCGTCTCATGTTCTTCCTATTGATTCTCTTGAGGTTAGTCCTGATTCGACATATGAAGAAGAACCAATCGAAATCTTAGCGCATGAGATAAAAGATCTTAGAAAGAAAATAATCCTATTAGTGAAGGTTCTTTGGAGAAATCATTCAAGCGAAGAAGCTACATAGGAGCGAGAAGAAGATATGCGAGTTCAATATCCACATTTGTTCCACGACTAGTACCAGGTAAATTTTGAGACGGACTTTTTTTAGGGGGAGAGAGTTGTAACACCCCAAAATTTTTATACTATTTGCATTCTAGATTGAACATTTTTTATAAAGAAGAAATAGTTTAACTTGCACTTTTTAAATGTGGAATGGTCAATATATGAATTTTTTTTACTTTAGGTTGTGTTAAGACTTGCAATGAAGTTCCATGGTGTTACTATATGTAACACTTAATATTTATTTGACTAGTTGTTATTAAATATAGTTATAACTAAATTTATGGGTTTTCAGCCTTTTTGTATTTATCAAAGATTATTTAGCAGTTGGGAAACCATTTTATTTTCTATCTAAACTCATTTCTTTTGGTTTAATCTTCAAATGGAAAAAAAGGAAGACTATCTTCATATCTCTCTATTTCTCTCTATCTATCTATCTCTCTATTTCTCCCTATATTTATCTATATTTATCTCTCTATTCCTTAGAAACATATTTTTCTTGAAAAATCAATGATCTCCTACTAAATCAACAAGAAATTTCGCTTTTGGTTGAAGATCAAGTTGTCCCTTTTGGTAAGTTTTAAAACTTGTTTTTATACTAGACATATACTAGTACTTTGTACATAACATTTCGTACAGAGCTCCGATTTGAATGATCTAGGACTTTCTAGAAAGTTATTTCATAAATCTACAACTCTTATAAAGGAACTAAAATATAGTTTTGTTTGGGTATACTTGGAAATCGATCATGAAGTTCAGGGCAGGTGCTACCCAGATTTTCTGTTTTTAAAATACTCCATATACTGATTTAAAATTGATATTAGGATGATTCAAGATGTTCTGAAATGGTAAGACATAGACCTACAATTTTTATGAATACTATAAAACCTAGTTTGTCAGTATAGATCTTCAAATCTGAGTCACAACTAGGAACAATGAATCTGTCCAGAATTTTTGTTCAAAAGGTTTTGGGTAATTTTCGCCAATATCATGTTTGTTTGACTTGTTAAATCACTGAACTTATATATATATATATATATATATATATATATATATATATATATATATATATATATTTGATTATTTATTTAATGTATATAAATCCTTGATAAAGCAAAGGGGAAGTACTTAAGGAAATGGACAAATTTGGTTTGTTTATGGCATAGATGAGTCGAACATCCCGAAGTTGTGATTGAATTGTGTTGTGGTAAAACAACGAGGTTTGTGTATAAACTTGTACTCTTTTGATTGCTGTAATTATGAAAATAACTAGATATTTATTTATTTGTCTTTAATTTATATTGTTATATTCGTATTATATCAAGTATTGTAAGATATTTGCTAAATCACACATTTGTGCGGATTGTTTGATCATTTTGCATTCTGGTTGGGACTTTATCCTTCTTGTGGCAGTGACTTTATCACTCATCTTGGCATGACTCTTGATTTGGATCTTTTGCCATCTTGACTTTAGATTTGTAGTTTATCTTGAATTATGGAACTTCTCCCTATTAAGTACGAACTAGGAAGCCATTTTTAATATGGTTCTTTATTCTCTTGTATATTGGGTTTTAACCCTATTTGATTTGAGGCTTTGGTCCATCTTTATATATGACTATGCTTAATGTGATGACATGACGTATACTGGGCGAGGAAAAAAATAAATATTTGGTATACTCTCTTAAATTGGTCGTATACACTTTCTGGACTCTTGAACATTGTTATTTATATTTGGAAGCACTTCAAGGTTTGATATTGATATGTTTGATATATTTGTTCACTTATCTTCAATTATGTTAAATTGAGCTAACTATGAGTGAAGAGGGTAATTGAAGAATTTAAAGGTTCCAAGCCTAAAGTTTACACACCACTAAGCTTTATGCTTAGCGATAGTTATTTTCTATCGTAGGTAATGTTAAGGATAAAATTTGAGGATGGCCATGATGCAGTAGTTTTTTGGAGAAGTTGAAGATCACAATTGCATATGCGTCTTGGTTTTGCCTAGATTTGGGAGATGTACCTGATATATATGATATACAGAATATACATGATATATATATGTTAACATTATGTACGTTATTTTGAGATTTGTTGGATTTAAGATCAAAAGTATTGTAACTTAAATTTGAAAACTTATGTTATTGTTTTAGTGTGTGTCAATAACTCAAGTCTTATAATATGTTGGATTTACATTTATCTTGTAAATATGTACAAAGGAGAAAACTAATATTCTTCTTTATATATACCCAATAGTTTGAAATTTTTGGATAATAAAAAAACTTGCAGTGATGTTGAATGAAAGAATAGATTTGTTAGGAAGTTGCTTTAAATCTGTTGATTATTCAAGAAAGGTTATATCATATTATGTTAATATTTTGACATTGTATTTTCATTTAAATAATAAAAATTAGGGTGTATTTTCAGGAAAAAGAAAATATTGCGCTTTGAATCTTTTTGCATGGGCCTATTTCCGCTACTAAATTATTCTAAATATTTTTAATTAATGTCTCTTTAATATTTTATAAGTAAGGAATTTGATTTGTTTCTTAAGTAGTAACCTCCCAAGGGGGTTGCTACAACATCGAAGGGACGTACGTGGACAATGAGTAGGCCGTGGTCTCGCTAATTAGGTTGAGTAATCTTGGAGTACTTTGGTCGGTGAATGGTTATATCTTTTATTAGCCCGAACGAGCTTAGGATCTAGTTAGACGCGCTACTTATCACGAATCCAATTATGACCATACAGATAGTCCCTCCGCTTATTGAGGTCGGGATCCGGTCGAGCTCGATGAGAGAATTTTGCCGATAGACGTAGCCGTTTATGCTTTGGAGATGGCCGTAGTCATTTTTGCCTTGAAGATGGTCGTAGCCATTTATTCTTTGAAGATGGCCGTAGCCATTTATATTTTGGAGATGGCCGTAGCCATTTATACTTTGAAGATGGTCGTAGACATTTATTTTTTAGAGATGGCCCTAGCCATTTTGCACGGACAACCCTTGATTGCAATGGAGCTGTTTGTTAAGTGAATTCACAATCGAAGACCGTGGTCGCAATTCTTTGGTTGGTTTTCATATGAGCGACTGGCCATAGCCGTTCGTATATGTGAGATGGACGTGGCCATTTATTTGCGTGTACTCTTCTTTTGGTAGGAGATCATAGTCACCTTATTGTCAAAGGACGGCAGTAGCGGTTGTTTTAAGAGGCCTGTAGCCATCCTTATTTAGGAAATAGCCGTAGCCGTTTTGTATTCAAGAGACGCCCGTGGCCATTATTACTTCAGGGACGGATGCAATCAATACCACTTTCGGAGGGGGTCGTGGCTGGCATTACTTTAAGATGGATGCGGCCTCTAATGGTTTAGAGATGGCCGTAGCCAATTACATATGCCTGGAGAGAATACGATCGTGCTTACCGCATATAAGGAAGGCGTCATTTGCACAGTGACGTATGGGGCGTGCTCTTGGTATCTTGGGGACGTTACAACCGTTTCACGGGTGACGTACTGATTGGCGGTTGAATGACCGTTCCGTGGTATTTGTCATAATAATGCCCGAGGCCTGAACCGTTTTGCGGTTGGTCAAGCAGTTAATGGTGACCTTTGGGATTCGTGAAATCCATTTATGCATCGTCTATAAATAAGGGGTTGTATCATTCAGCTCTTACTTTTCCGATATTTGTTTAAAAGAAATTCCGAGAGTGACGACTCTTCTTGTTCTTAGATTACTTCATCTTTTGCTCCTCATTACTTCATTCTTCCTCGTTTATCGTTAGATCTTCATCTTCTCTTACTTTTCCAGTGAATTTTGCTTACTTTCTTTCGTTATCTCGACAATGGCGAGCAGCTCTCGTTCCGATATTGCTCTGGTGGCGGTTAGGGCGGCTGAGGGTCCATCTACGGTGGTGAGAATCGCTGATGCGGCAAATATTGAAAGGCCTCCGTTGATGACTGACATTCTTTCTCTGCCCGGCGGTCCGGCGACTGATTTCTCCGACCCCAAAGGAGAGGACCAAGTGGACGAGGCCCCCTTGATGAGGGAGGTAGGCCTCGCCCAGCTGAGGGATCATGTGACATTCCTCGTTTTGCTGACATCGTTCTCGCTGGGAGCGGGGAGAGGGTTCATGTCGACCACCGTGGGTACTGCAATTTCTATGCTTACCATTTCAAGCTAGGATTTAAACTCCCCCTTCCAATGCTAGTGGTGGATTTTTGCCACTAGTATAGGGTATGCCATAGTCAGCTCGTCCCCTCCTGCTACAAGCTGTTGGCGATGTTGATAAATTATGCGGAGTTGGAACGAAGGGAGATTACTCTTAGGCACGTTTTAACTCTCTACCCCACCATAGAGGGTACGAGGCACCATGATTCGGTTGGTCCCTCATGGGGTTGGCGGCTTAACTGCGGAACTTGATGACGAGGTCGATACCCGTCCTTATGAGCATTTTTTTCTACATCAGGACTGAGCACCTGGTGGCTTGCGCTACCGACTTCCCGGAGGAATGAAACCATGCACGTAAGTTTCTATTATGCTGGTCTTGATTTATTTTGGTTAAATGTCCCATTTCATGTTCATACGTACTAACCTTCTTCATATGCCGTATCTGGAGGTGTGCCACCAACACCATTTTCAGGCATCCGCGAGTGGGTTGAGGCCGTGCTCCCTGTTACTGCGGGAATTCGCACGTGGGCATCTTTCTGGGAGGTCCATGGCCATAGGCCGACCGTTGGTAAGAATCTGACTTGTTGTGTTGTTCTTCTTTCGCAGTTCTTAGTTTCCTTTCCTTGACCCTTTTTCCTTTGCTGGTTAGAACAACCACATCGCAGGAGGGATCCTCAGCTTACTTTCTGTATGCCGGGGGTGACTGCCCGATTGGTTGCAATGCCGGCGCCTAGCCCTGTCCCGAGGGCGACTTCAATCAAATCTTCAGCGGCTCACTCTCCAGCACGGTCCGTGCACCGAGTTGAAGAATTTTTAGGGGCCGTGCGTTCCAGGGTGGAGTTGCCACCGAATGAAGACGAGGAAGAAGAGGAGAGGCCGCTGGTTTGGCGTAGGCTGGCGTTCACCCCTGTTCTTCTGGTGGTGATTAGTTTTGATTCTCCACCAACGGAAGCGGAAGGTAATGCAGCGGATCCTTCCCCAGAGGGCGATTATTCAGTGGGGGCTGCCCCGGTTGGCTTAGGCCAAGGTGACTCAATCGCTTTGGCGATTCTAATTTTAGCTCCAATTGCAGAGAGGGAAGGTATCTCCTCAACAACTGTTTTGGTGGAGGAGACGGGCGCCAATGTTTTGGCGGATGCCGGCGCTTCAACTTCCCGAGTGGCGGAGGCCTCGACTTCCGGGGAAGCGGAATGAAGGGGCACCTCAGGAAAGGGGGATTATTATGAGTCTGACATGGACCCTGAGGACATCTGTCTATTCCAGGAGGGTTATGCCCGCCCAGTGGTGCAGGCTGAAGGGGATTACCGCTATATGGAGATTCCTAATGAGCAGAACCTGCTGCTCGAGGTGAAGAACCTGGTGATGTTGTTCGAGGTTATGTGCTCGGAGGTGGAGACTGCGTCCTTAAGGAGCATCTCAGATGTTGGGTTGATGGGTGAGGTGGCCTCTTTGGGTATAAAGGTACGTGAGAAGTCTCAGTTTATTTCTTTTCTTAGTGTATCTTCTTATAATAACCGTTGTCCTACTTTCCACAGTCATTCTTGTTAGAGGTGGAGAGCATTCGCCGGGCCAACATCCACTCGACTGTCTTTGTGGGGTTGTTAGAGAAGTACCGCTGCTATCGGAACTGGTGCCATGATTTGCGTGAACACTTAAGGAACGACCCGCGGAACCGGGAGCTGGTAGAAGAGCTGGCGAGGAGGGAGCTTCATATGCAGCAGACCCTTAACAGGGTAAATACTCTTGAGGGGTAGCTCCGTGAATGAAACGAGGAGATGGAGGCTGAAAGGAGGGCGTCCGATGAGAGAGAGCACCAAAATCGGGATACGGCAGTAGAGGCCGCTGAGGCTTTGACTAGGCAGGTGGCTGCCCTAGAGACGTAGGTTGCTGCCTTGAGGAAGTAGGAAGAGGATTCCCTGGCGAGGGTCGAACCGTTGCGGGCGACCAACCGCGCCCAAGAAAGAGAATGCGGCTTGGAGAGGGCCGCTGCTACTTTCCGAGAGAGGGCGTTGGAGGGGCACATTACTATTTGTGAGCAAGACGCCCGTACTGCTGCGGACCAAATTGCGGCCTTGAAGGCTGAGAACCCGTACTTGAGGAATCAGGCCGCTTCTTTCGGTCTTGCTCGTGAGCTTTGGATGTACGCCAAGGCCCATCTCTACGTGTATAGGCAGTTTTGGGAAGCCGCCGTTGTGCATGAGGCCACCTATGAGGAAGCACGACAAAAGGCTTGTGATGCTCGCCTCGACTGTGGTTTTGACCCATCTACGCCCAGGGCTGATGAAGGCGCTGAGGGTGCTGATGAAGTTATAGAGGGTGCTAATGGAGCTGAGTGAACAAAGAAAATGTTTGTAATATTTGTTAAGTTTTCATTCTCTTTTTCTCTTTAATTTTTTGTTGCCATATGGCTATATTATTTTTTGCCGGCTCTGGGCCAATGTAATTGGGGGTAACCCCTAGTAGATATTGTAAATATCTGCGGTTTTCTTCCTTTCTGTTTGTTTTGTTTCAATTTTGTGCGTTTATTTTTTGTGCTTGTTCGAGAGAGCCTTGCATTAGAGTTTTTCTAGTGAGCATGCTAATGGTCTCGGCCGTTTAGGTGATTTCAACCATTGTCGAGTTGGTTCCTTGCCTTAAGGGAAAATTGGTGTAGATGGCTTTGGCCATAAACAGACGCTTTTGGTCATCATCTTCCTCCACTTGGTGGGAGTGGGTTGTAGCCGTGTTTGGGCAATGGCGGCACATAGCATTAGTCCTACTTCGGGCTTAGTCGGACTACTGGTCGTGGTGATGAAAAGCACATCCTTGTAGTTCGACTTGGGCCGAACTTTACGTGGGCCGAAATTATAGTTGTAAGTTAGTCGTACTTACTTGAATGGCGGGGGTGCTTGGCCCAACCTAGGGTTCGATCGTGGTTGATCATTTGGAGGCGTTCGGTCACGCCTGATCGCGGCCCAACTCATATCCGTGGGGACGTATATTCTTGGCTTTGATTCATTCGTGGTTGAGTTTATGACTCTTGTGACGGAGGTGTGTAGCCTGAGTGCTAGTTCTACTCGTAGTTGAACTTTTGGGCGAGGGCACGTAGCCTATGTTGTTGTTCAACCATAGTTGAACCTTTGTAATTCTTAATGGTGAAGGAACTTGGCCTGAGTCACAGTTCAACTCGTAGTTGAACTTTTGGGCGAGGGCATATAGCCTGAGTTGTTATTCAACCGTAGTTGAACCTTTTGTAACTTTTATGATATCGAAGGCACATAGCCTGAGTTTTGTTCAACCGTGGTTGAACCTTTTGTAATTTGTAATAGCGAAGGCGCTTGGCCTTAGTTGTTGTTCAGCCGTAGTTGAACCTTTGTAATTCTTAATGGCGAAGGCACTTGGCCTGACTCCCAGTTCAACTCGTAGTTGAACTTTTTGGTAGAGGGCACGTAGCCTGAGTTGCTGTTCAACCATGGTTGAACCTTTTGTAATTCTTAATGGCGAAGGCACTTGGCCTGAGTTGTTGTTCAACCGTAGTTGAACCTATGTAATTCTTAATGGCGAAGGTACTTGGCCTGAGTCCCAGTTCAACTCGTAGTTGAACGTTTTGGGCGAGGGCACGTAGCCTGAGTTGTTGTTCAACCGTGGTTGAACCCTTTGTAATTTATAATGGCGAAGGCGCTTGGCCTGAGTTGTCGTTTAACCATAGTTGAACCTTTGTAATTCTTAATGGCGAAGGCACTTGGTTTGAGTCCCAGTTCAACTCGTAGTTGAACTATTTGGGCGAGGGCACGTAGCCTGCATTGTTCTTCAACCGTAGTTGAACCTTTGTAATTCATAATGGTAAAGGCACTTGGCCCGAGTCCCAGTTCAACTCGTAGTTAAACTTTTTGGGCGAGGGCATGTAGCCTGAGTTATTGTTCAACCGTAGTTGAACCTTTTGTAATTTTTCTGATGTCGAAGGCCCATAGCCTGAGTTGTCGTTCAACCGTAGTTGAACCCTTTGTGAATTTTTGATGTCGAAGGCACATAGCCTGAGTCTCAGTTCAACTGTAGTTGAACCCTTTGTAATTTTTTTATATCGAAGGCACATAGCCTGAGTTGTCGTTCAACTATAGTTGAACCCTTTATGATTTTTTGATGTCGAAGGTACATAGCCTGAGTTGTCATTCAATCGTAGTTGAACCCTTTGTGATTTTTTGATGTCGAAGGCACATAGCCTGAGTCCCAATTCAACCGTAGTTGATCCCTTTGTAATTTTTTGATGTCGAAGGCACATAGCCTGAGTTGTCGTTCAACCGTAGTTGAACCCTTTGTAGTTTTTTGATATCGAAGGCACATAGCCTGAGTAGTCGTTCAATCGTAGTTGAACCCTTTGTGATATTTTGATGACGAAGACACATAGCCTGAGTCCCAGTTCAACCGTAGTTGAACCTTTTGTAATATTTTGATGTCGAAGGCACATAGCTTGAGTTGTCGTTCAACCGTAGTTGAACCCTTTGTAATTGTTTGATGTCGAAGGCACATAGCCTGAGTTGTCGTTCAACCGTAGTTGAATGTAATCTTTTGATGTCAAAGGCACATAGCCTGAGTTGTCGTTCAACCGTAGTTGAACTTTTTGTGATTTTTTGATGTCGAATGCACATAGCTTGAGTCCCAGTTCAACCGTAGTTAAACCCTTTGTAATTTTTAATGTCGAAGGCACATAGCCTGAGTTGTCGTTCAACCGTAGGTGAACCCTTTGTAATTTTTTGATGTGGAAGGCATATAGCCTGACCATAGTTGAACCCTTTGTAATTTTTTGATGTCGAAGGCACATAGCCTGAATTGTCGTTCAACCGTAGTTGAACCCTTTGTAATTTTTGGTGTCGAAGGCACATAGCCTGAGTTGTCGTTCAACTGTAGTTGAACCCTTTATAATTTTTTGATGTCGAAGGCACATAGCCTGAGTCCCAGTTCAACCGTAGTTGAACCCTTTGTTTTCCCACATAATCCGCTTCGTGTTCGGTGTTGGGATTTGCTTCTGGTTTTGGATCTTTCCTCACTCGTGCTTGTAGTCTTCTCGACTGGTTCGCACAGGTCACCCCGTTATAGATCTCGGTTCGAGATGCTTTTGTGCTTTCCTCCTTTTTGGCTGGATCCCGTGTGAAAAGAGGGCGAGGTACCTTATGCGCATTTTTCCCATAGGGATGTGGGATCTACTACTAGTACTTCTTCTTCTTCCCCTTGCTTGGAGAAGCGGGATGTGGAAGCAAGCTCGTCTCGAGGCATTTGACTTCCTTTGATCCGACATGCCGCTTTGGTTTGTACGAGCTGGGTTGTTTTCTTTCCTTTTTTGGTCTAAGGATAAACTACGCGATTCTTCTATTAAATCCCCACAGACGGTGCCAAATTGTCTAACTCAAAGTTCTCATCCACTTTATGAGCATAAATCAATCAAATAAAGAGATGGCCAATCATAGCAAATCGTACCCAAAAGATCAAACGAATAAAATGTAAGAGACAATAGTTATGGATTAAAGGGAGGAGAGTAGAGACATTTTATTAATGATATCGATTTGGTCTGCCTCTTTATGGAGAGGTTCAGAGCCTTACAATGATGTATATTATCTTCTTTTAGAAGTAGATGTGAAGAAGAAAAAACAACTCCTCTTTTAGGATTTTTTCTCTTTATATTTATAGCTGTGAATCTTGCCAGCTGGCGAGGGACGGCCGTAGCCGCATCGAAGGGACGTCCGTGAACAATGAGTAGGTCGTGGTCTCATTAATTAGGTTGAGTAACCTTGGAGTACTTTGGTCGGTGAATGGTTATATCTTTTATTAGCCCGAACGAGCTTAGGAGCTAGCTAGACGAGCTACTTATCACGAATTTAATTCTGACCCATACAATACATTATGTAATATTTCGGCGAAAGATGATCAATTGACCGCCGTGGTAGCTTTGCCCGTGATAATAAGCTACGTGATATCTATCTTGGCATTTTCTCAACTTTTTATGATAAGTTGTAAATTAGATGTTACATTTGGACATACAATCTATTTTCTTTTTTCCAAAAAAAATTACTTTTTTTTCAAGATAAGTTTTTATTCATAAAATTTCAAAATATTATTTAAAGATGCATTTTGGAAATTTTTGAAAATTTTAAAAACTCTAAAAAATTAGTTTTCAAAATTTTCACTCAAATCACTCACAAAACTTCAAAAATAATCTAAACTGAAATTTATGTCCAAAAACAACTCTAAATTTCAAATGCCATTTTCACTTGAATATTTTTTATAACCATTTTTTGAAATTTTACAATTCATATGTCCAAACGCCTACTTAATCTATCTTAAGTGAAATTAATTTTGTTTCCTTTTCTTCTTTATACTCTAAACTCTAAAGAAAGTGATATATTTGGTGGTGGGTGGATTTCAATTAACCGATATTTTTCATTTTGAATGAGTGAAAGTTCATAATTAACTGACAGATAATATTTTATCTATTTTAATTAAGATTTAATAGCTTTGAGTATGGAAAGTTGTGATGCTATTTTTTGAAGAAAATTTATAGAGTATTTGTTAGCACATGCATGATAAATTTATCCTTTTTTTATCTCGGTTAAAAATATGACCATATCATAAATGCATTTTTTTTCCTTTCATGACCATACGAAAGTTTATTAGTATTGAAAGATAAAAATAGAAATTTTCTTAATGCCTCTATTTTATATGAATTATGTTGTTTTGAAATATAGAACTTCAGACTCTTAAATCATACGCTAGTTTTAAAATTGCAGAAAGAATACCTTAATCCCGCAATGGAAGTATCTTAATTCTACAAAACCAAAATAATATTAGCCTCTTTCAGAACATAAAATAAAAAAGAACCAACAAAAAGGAGAAAAATATTGCTACGTCTTAATTATTTAAGTAAGCCAAATGCATAGAAGTAACAGTTACAACTTTAGTTTTTAATACATAAATTAGAGCCCCGTGGAACTAACTGTGGTGCACGCATTAAAACAGCAGGTCCCGATGAGTACAACTAGTCGGATTTGAAAAGCGATGCCGGAAAATCACTGTTTAAAAAATAAAAAAAATTAAACTATAGAGCGTTCATGAATGTTCGATAATAACTAAAAAGTATATCAAATACTTTAATCCACAAAGATGTCAGCTCACTTCTCAAAGTAGAGGGCTTATAACTACAGAGATTGAAATGTTCTCAAAAAGTTTGAGGAATAATTAGTGCAGTTAATAATATTTCAGATACTTCAATTGACTACAGTTATTTAGTTTAAATTCTACTGTTATTATATTATTTTTCCTGTTATGTATGTTAGTTTTTAGTAGATTATGTGTTAGATATTCAGGACCACAAAGTTAGTATCTTTGTTTGCTACAAAAATTCCACTGAAGTTTAGCCATTAGAGATATTATTTAAGGAGTCATCTGGTACATGGACTAAATTATTCCTGATTATAATTTTAGGATTAATTTATACCATATGAGAGGTTGGATAAAATAATCTCAAATTTGATAGGATATCCTAGATTAAGTCGTGAATTAAATATATATCATATTTTGTTGGAAGTATAAATTTATACAGTATTTAATTGTAGGATATATTTATACCACTAACCAATATCTATCCCGCGTACCAAACGACCCCTAAGGATTTAAATCCCATACCACCTTCATCGTAGGCTTGCATAAATGCTCCCAAGAAAACCATTGTCTAGCTCTTACCTCCAAGTTGTCGTTCCAAAAATCAACCAAGGTGATTAATGGTAAAAGCATTGATCTAAACTGTAGAATTCAACAAATACAGAAAAATTATAGAACGCCAAAAGGGAGCCAGTTCCAATATCTCAATAACATCTTTGTGTAAACTTCAACGAGACTTTATATACGAAACGCAGGAACGATTTGATTAGAAAATCGTTCAAAACATGATAAAAATATCAGAGTTTATTGAAGAAGCTAAGTACTAGTGTGAAAGGGTCGTTGGAATTGATCCGTATTAACATTATATGCAACATAAGCACATGAAGTAATAAATATAATAGGTATTAATTTGGTAATGGCTCGAACAGCAAACTTGGATTCGGCAAAAATCTACTAAGGGAGAAATAGAATTGACCCAAAAACTGGATGGGAAGCATGCTAACTTGAGCAACATCTTTTGCAGTTAACACCTTATCAAAACCAGAGACATCAAAGCACACTTAAACTCTCCTTTATACTAACGAACATTACTGCACAACAAATTTGGCTACTTTCTCTGCCATGTCTCGTTTATCAAAACTATACAAAAAAAGGCAGCTGGGTGCACTGAGCTCTCGCTATGCACGGGGCCCGGAGAAGGGCCGGACCATAAGGGTCTATCGTATGTAGTCTTGCCCTGCATTTCTGCAAGAGGTTGTTTCAACGGCTCGAACCCATGACCTCCTGGTAACATGGCATCAACTTTACCAGTTACGCCAAGGCTCCCCATCTAACGTATCCTCCTGCCACAAATCCTTTAAAAAAAATACGATTGCACTTGAGCCCATCTCACAACTCAAAAGATTAGCCCTTTATGATATTGAAATTGTAAACAGCTCTAATCTGAAAATTTTGAATTAATTGATTCAGAATATTAATTATCAATCCAGCTAGAAGGTTGTTCCACTAAAACTACAAGTGAAAAATAAGCTACATAAATCTCTTATAGTAAACAATGCATTCCAAGATTCCTTGACGTGATACTCTTTCATTACTCATAACTTAAAAGTTCCCGAGATTCGTAAGTAGAATAAGCACAAAGCATTCCTTCCAATACTGAAACGCCAACATTGATGTCGCTCATCAAGCATATTTCCTCGGGTAATGGTACTTCTCCATAGACTTCATTTGAAATACCAAATGAAACCACAAAATAATTTCCTTTTGTTTTTCCGAGACCCCACTTTGTGTGACTATATTGGGTAGTTGTTGTTGTTTTTCCGATCCAATGAAATGCCTGGTGTACAAATGCCAAAGAATGCATACCAGACAACACATTATAACTGCCCTAAGGATGTTCATCAATTTTTCTCCAGACACCACTTTTCAGTGCCAGAATTTCACTACGTCGTTGGAAACCATCATATATGATATCGTGAACAATAAGGATCTTATAGTCGCCCTTAGTTGAGTCATAAGCCAATCCCCAACAAGAAAATTCCTCTTCTGAAAACCATGGATCTGGAAGTACGGTTGATTCTCTTGTGGAGGGGTTCCATAGCAACTGTGTGTTTGTTGCATCAAAAATATTGTCAACCGTGATAATAGCCAAGCCATTGCAACAACAATTGATTTCGCAGTATACCGGTCTAGAGTTTGAAGGGCAATCAAGTTTCTGTACATCCTCAACCAGTTGAAACGAGGATAAAGGACAACAATACATGGAAAATATACGATCCTCGGGGCACTTTTGGAAAATAAGAAATTTTTGGGAATTTTGGTCATTCTTGGCATGATTGAAATGCTTCATCTTAAAGTAATGCTAAGAGATCAATGTATTCCAAAATTTTGAAACACATTCGAAACGAAGAAGAGACCGCACAGTTAACCTGCTGAGGATGTCTCCAAGTATTTCCTCTGGGAAGTGAACTGCCGTGGCCTACATTAAAACAACAAAGAACAATCAGACAATTTTTTAAAAGTACTCCAATATTAGACATTTCAACCATTAGTTTAGAAAATATAAACCTGGAAACATTTCTAATTTTTTCTATCTACATTTTACAAAGAAACAGTAACACAATTGAAACTTTCAGTATTTCCAACATGTTTGATGCCTTGGCTATACGTTTCTAGCGTGACTTAACAGTTTTTTTGGAACCCCAGCAAAAAAAAAAAAAGCAGCCGCTACAGCCTCTACCCTTCGGGTGAGCACTCTATGGCGAGCACTCTGTACACACCTGAGTATAACCCACTGTGTAATAGCCTGCAAACCACACAGGGATTGCAAACCGCACTAGGCAAGTCCTGTGCGACAGACTCGACCCAGAAAGCACTGAGGGGGATCAATCCCGGATAATCTGTATGGACGACTGCCCTCCAAACCAACTGGGTCATCCTCGAAGGGACAAGACTTAACATTATTAACAGTAATTTACTTATTATTAACAGTAATTTAAGTAAAATTGAACACAGAAGCATACACATTTTAGCCATAGAAAACAACAAAGAGTGTGTCAGTTTGATTTCTTCCTCTGTTTGTAGATTTGCCATTTTGCCTTTTGTATCAGTTTGGAGCTTTGATTTGAAAGGTAAGGATTTTTATAATTAGAGATGGGCCGGGTCGGGTCCTCAATATTGTAGTACAAATTTTGTCATTTAATTTTGAACGGGCCTAGGGATCTCATATATATTAATCAAGTAGATGTAACTTAATTTCTTTCCAAAAATTACTCCTCTCCTTTCTTTTTATATGTCACTTCTTTTAATCTTTTCTAAAATTAATGTTACTTTTATATTTTTGAAGATCTTTTACCTTTATTATTTTATTTTATCCTAAATAACACTTTATTGTCAGAAAGAATGGCTGATTTCTTACCGCAAGATTATAGGAACGATTTTAGTATAAGCAATTTTAGTACCAACTAAGAGAATACAACTCAAGAAAAGAAAAAAAAAGGATTTTTTCCTATCTATACCATATATCAAACCATATTATCAAAAATATTCATAATTTGTTATTTACCCGCTCAGTCCGCACTTTTACTACAATTTATATACCAATCCATAAATAGGTAGATTTTTTTCATTAAAAATGCGCTAAAATGAAGGCACAAAATCTGTGTTTGATTCTGTCCACATTAAATTCGAATTTTGAAAAGGAAAGAGATCTCATTGCTGCGTAATTCTCTCCTTCTACAACGTAAGTCTCTCTTCTCCCATTCAACTACAATTCTAAAAAACACAAGCTTCAGAAGCTCTAGTAATCAAATTGCTTTCACTAATTCTACAATGCAATACAAATAGTAGAATACAAAATTGTTCTTCGTCGACATCAGTACTCAAATTGTCGAAACTATATCTGTTCTTCGTCTTTTTTTCTATCAACTACACGAAATCATGTCAAAAATTCCAATAATGCTAAAGTCGAATGGTAATTGGGATAAGTATGTCAGATTTAGAGATTTTAAAGTTGATGCCATTGTGGTAGATGATAATGCAAGCTACAAAATTCTGATTTCTACAATTGTAGAACAACTATCGATTGATACATCGGATAAAATTGTAGAAATCAAATACATTGTGGACGAGAATTGTCCTCCAATGGAGATTAGGAATGATATGGGGGTTCCTGTGTATATGGAGACCAAAAAGGAGAATAAAACTTAGGTTCGTATCCTTTATGTATAAGCGTAAGAGATTTCATATGGAAGCACAAGTGCAGGTATGTTTGATTCGCCATTGCAGAGAGTTATGGTGTTACTAAGTTATCTACAATATTACTACATGTACCTACAATTAAACTACAAAGAAACAATGTACTGAAAAGGATAAAGCGATGTTGTTTTTAAAATTATCTACATAGTTACTACATTTATGAATTTATTGTCTGCAGGTTCGTCTGGATCCCTAAAGTTACTTGAAATCCCATCCTCACCAGCTATAGAGGAATATCAAAGTGAAATAATAACTGAATCTACGAAAACATATATTGAAGAAGGACAAGTTTATCAGGACAAACAAACTGTAGCTGTTGCAATGAAGAATTATTCAGTGATGCACAAGTTCCAGTTCAGAGTAAAAATATCTAATCATAGAAGGTATGTAGTTATTTGTGGATAATATATCAACAAAATTAGTGTATTATTGAAGATATGTGGGTTTTATAAATTGTAGTTAAATTGTAGTCAATTTGTAGTTAATTGTAGTTTTTGCCAAATTTGTGTTATAACAGTCCTCTTTGTTGCTTCAACATCTATAGCCTGTATTAAAATATTATATTTTTCTTTTGTAGCTACTAGCTTATATGTGTTGCTAAAAGCTATAAATGACATTTCAAGGCAATGCCAATTAATGATTCAGCAATATTCAAGATAAGAAGTTTCAGCCGACAACACATATGCTCCGTAATGGACGAAATATTCATACAGTGCAGTTGTAGTTGGTAGCATGGTCGTTCCAAAGTATTGTGATCCTAAGACTGTTTACACACCAAAAGACATACAAACTGACATGTTATCCGAACATGGATTGAACCTAAGCTACATGCAAGCATAGAGCGCAAAGGAAAAAGCTTTACAGTTTTTGAGAGGGAATCCGTGTGAATCATACAACAAATTACCCAAATGTTTTTATATTCTTGAGTAGAATTATCTTGGTTCTATTGTTAAATTGAAGAAGGCAGCAGATGATTTCTTCTTATACACATTTGTTGCTCTTTGTACATCAATAAGTGGTTGACAACATTGTAGGCCGATAGTAGTGGTTGATGGGATATTCTTAAAGTCAGCCTACATAGGGATTATGCTGATTGCAAGCACCATGGATGCAACAGGTAAATAATGTAATAATTTTGTAATTATTTTGTAGACAATCTTTAAAATGTAGTTAAATTGTAGTTATGTTGTAGTTACAGAAAAGAAAGTAGTTAAGTTGTCTATATTCTAAATATATATTGTAGTTGTTATTTAATTATATTTTTATATACCTTTTCAGAGCTTCCAATTAATATTTTATGAATAAAAATATAGGTACTATATTGCCCTTGGCATATGCCGTGGTTGATTCTGAAAACAACGCCTCTTGGAAGTGGTTCTTTGAGAAATTCAATGAGGCATATGGTGAAAGGCCTTCAATATGTTTTGTTTCATATAGGCATGAGAGTATACTGAAGGCAACATCAGTTGTCTATCCGGGCATGCCACACTACTCTTGCATGTGACATATAGGGACAAATATAAGGTCAAAATTCAAGAAGGGACATCTACAATTACATGAATTGTACTTTACTACAGAACGGTCATACACTCTGGATGAATTTAATGAAAGGATGTTGAAGATTGAAGAGGTAGACCCGCGTGTGAAGTCTTACGTATATGATATTGGCTATCATAGATGGTCAAGAGTACATGCAACTGTGAATAGAACTTTTACTATGATGTCAAACATTGCTGAGTCGTTGAACGTTGTAACAAAAGAGGCAAGAGAGCTACCAATATTTGATCTATTAGAGTATATGAGGAGGGCACAAATTCAACAAAGAATTGGAAGACAACAGTACATTATCTTAGAAACTAAGGGTAAGATATTTTTGTTGGTGCAGGAAAACAAAATTAGTACTATATGCAGTGTTTCAAGACAATAGATCAACTGTAGTCAAATTGTGGATAATTGTAGATTGTAGATAAGTTGTAATGTATTTGTAGTTAATTTGTAGGTAAGTTGTGGATAATCCTTTTTAATGATTAATATATTATTTTTTCTGTTTGTTCTTGAATTGTAGGTGAGTGCTTCAATAAATTATATATATACTTTGTTAAATGGTGTGAAGCGGTACATTGTGTGTCTAGAAAACAAGAAATGTAGATGTGGACAATTCCAACGTAATGAACTTCCATGTGCGTATACTTTAGCAACATTAAGGCATAGGAATGAAACATACGAAAACTATTGCTCTCCGTATTACACAAGGAAGAGCCTTCTACTTACCTATGAAATGCCAGTAAATCCTCTTCCTGATGAAGGCAAATGGGATATGCCACAACATATTTTGGATGAGGTAGTAAAGCCACTAGCGGAAGATAAAAGGCAACCAGAGAGACCTTACAAGGAAAGATATAAAACATTTGATGAAATAAAGTCGAAGAAGTACAATGTGTCATGTGAAAATTGTGGAGGTGAAGGACATAACAAAAGAACTTGCACGAATGTGCCCGAAAAGAAATGAATATCATGTAGTTAGAATAGTTATTCAAAATAGATATTAGTGAGCTCAAATTATCCAATTTTCTTGTGTAATCATTTAATTTTTGAAAATGATTAAGAAGTATAAACATCAATTTGTGTATTTGTACTATTTATGATTTTATGTATTCTGTCAGGCATCTAAATTTGTCTTTTTTATATAATAGTTAAACTTTAATATTTACTATATACAAAATAACTGATATTAATAAAGAATGCATTCAATGTAAACTATCTCTAGATTTTAGTTAAAATGTAGTTTAAATGTGGTATAATTGTAGTCCTGTAATTAATTTGTAGAGGATTTGTAGTTAAATGTAGTTTAACATAGTTTAAATGTAGATAAATTGTATTTTTCTTAATACTTTGTAGATAAATTGAGGATAATTTATTTATATGATTCCTGTATTATTTTCGTCTTTAAGTTATGTACCTTAATTTCAATGACAGTTATATACAGAAATTACTTGGCACTTGAAGGTATTTTATAATAATAACTTGTAAATAATAGGCAAATTGTTAGATGAAGTTGTTGCTGTAAAAATGTAATCAGAGTACCCGAGTACTCGAGTATAAGATAATCGAGATAAAGTGTTGTAAAAAACCAAAACGACGTACTTCCTACAATATTTTCCAATTCAACTACAAAATTACACTGACTAAACTAGGAACGCAATAGTCTGTTTCTTCTTTTGCTGCACTCTAGTCATCTCATCTTTTGCAGGAGCACCATGCCTCCTTGCTAGCCTGCCTGTAACCTCAACTCTCATTGATTGACCCATCTTCTTGCTTCTTTGTAGCATAGTCCCACAGTAGAGCTCCATAGCATCTACGGTGTTGGTCAATATAAGAAAGATCTTCTTTTGGGATTGACAAATCTCCAAGGCTAACATACTCCGCAAAAGCAGCCACAAATACACCACAATCGCTGCATAAGATAAAAGTAAAATATTCTCATTATATAACAATTGATTAAAATAAAATAATTAAACATATAAAAAGTGAGAATATTTTATTACAGTGAGCATTCCTTTTGTTGTGGATGTTGAAACACGTTCTCAAGTCGCTAAACTAAACGTGTGTTCATATTTGTAGGTTTTGATAAATGACAAACCGACGTGAACGGAACATTGACATATGCCAAAGTCCAAGCTCAAGAGAAACAAAGATCAAGATTAAGTAAAGCAACAAAGTTATACATGAGTCGTTCTATAATTGTGATCTTGATCCGACAATTGATTCAAGACTTGGCTTCTCTCGTAAAATCATTTTTATCAAACCATGCATCTTTAATTTAAAGCAAAATGATTTTCAAACATTTCATTTTTAACCAAAATGAATTCTAAACATGTCTTTCAAATCTGGACAAAGATAATTGATTATGTACTTTATGATAATCGATTATGTTGAAGCAGTGTACACCAGATTTTACAAAGCTGTAAGATAATCGATTATGTACCTTATGATAATCGATTATGTTAAGGCAGTGTACACCAGATTTTACAAAGCTGCAAGATAATCGATTATGTTAAGGCAGTGTTCACCAGATTTTTCAAAGCTACAAGAAAATCGATTATGTGCCTTAGACTAATCGATTATGTTGAGGCAGTGAGCATCAGATTTTACAAAGTAACAAAATAATCGATTATGGCTTTTCTGGTAATCGATTATATTAAAGACCGTTGCCAAAGTATTTTCAAACATTGAAAGATAATCGATTATGTACAATCAGACAATCGATTATGTTAAGCATAAAATCGGGGATTGATTTTTGAACGTTGTTAGGTAATCGATTATACGATTTGGATAATCGATTATTCTGCTTAAAATCTGGGATTGATTTTTGAACGTTGGCAGATAATCAATTATGCAGAATCAGATAATCGATTATCCTAGCACAAAATCACCAATTTGTGATTGGCAATTAAGCAACGGTTTTGGGTGTTTTGAGCACTATAAATACAACTCAAATTCACTCTTCTAAGCACAACAACTGAATACATTCTTGCTAAAGCTTACATACTCTCTTTGCAATCATTTTATATTCATTTCATAAGTTTTTGAGAGCCAAACTCTTGACGAAATTGTTGTGTTCTTGAGCGTATTGTTTTTACTCATATCTACTCTATAAAGAGAGTCTTGTCTTGAGTGCTAAGTGTTTGTACACACTTGAAGGGATATTCTAATCCCTTGTTGTAAGAAGGAAAAGTAGTTCCTTGGTTTGAAGTCTTGAGGTGCGGCATCCTCGAGCAGGTTGAAGTCTTGTAGAGGGTATATCTACGAGCAAGTGTAACGGTTTGTTAGGCACTCGTAAGCTTAACGAAGTTAGTTTAAAACTCGAGAGAGTCTCTCGGGGACTGGACTAACCACACGTTGTGGTGAACCAGGATAAAATTTGGTGTGTTCTCTCCTTATCATTTTAATTACTGCACTTACGTTATTCCTGCAATTTTTAAATTCCGCAAATTTACATTGTTTTTTATTATAACGCTATTCACCCCCCCCCCCCTCTAGCGTTAAGCGTATATTCTAACAATTGGTATCAGAGTCATACTCTCTGAAAGACTTAACAGTTTGAGAGAAACTTTCCATGGCTTCTACTCGTAGTGTTTATGCAGGGCTAGGTGAAGGACAATGCTTCACAAGGCCACCATTTTTTGATGGCACCAACTACACTTACTGGAAGGAGAGAATGAGGATTTTATACAATCAAACAACTTCCAATTGTGGAAAATTATCAAAAATGGAGAACTACAACCTACCAAAAAGGTTGGAGAAGAACTCGTTCCAAAAACGGAAGACGAATACGACGCGGATGATATCAAAAAGGTAGAGATCAACGCAAAGGCAATCAACATGATGTATTGTGCTATGAACCCCGATGACTATCGAAAAATATCATGTTGCACCACTGCCAAGCAAATGTGGGACAAATTAGAAATCACCTACGAAGGTACGGACCAGGTAAGGGAAGCTAAAATTGATTTCCTAACCCACGAATATGAACTGTTTCGCATGAAGGAAAACGAGAAGATAGATGACATGTTCGAACGATTCTCAAAAATCGTTAATGACCTACACGCCCTCAAAAAGACATTCACGGATAAGGAGCTTGTCCGAAAAATTCTGCGAAGCCTCACTCCGGAATGGCGCTCCAAAGCCGACGCTATCCAAGAATCAATCGGCATCACAAACGTCACCATCGATGGACTACGAGGTAATCGTAAAACTTATGAATCAACTATTCTTAACTCTCCTTTGGATGATCAAAGGAAAAGAAAGATTGTGCTCAAAGCATCAACTACTCAACCTCAAAACGATGAGGAGTCAAGTGATGAAGATGTTGAGCTTGGACTCGTTATTAAGAAATTTCACAAGTTCATGCAAAAGAAGTATGAACGAAAAGGTAAGCAACAAGGCGACCAATTGAAGTGCTATGGATGCAGAGAAATCGGGCATATCAAATCAAATTGTCCAAACATCAAAAAGGAGAAGAAACCATTCAAGAAACAAAGAGCATACATCTCTTGGGGAGGCGACTCCGGAGACGAATCAAGTGATGGAGAAGGAAACGAGACCACAAACTTGTGCCTTATGGCACACGAAGAAACGCAAAATGAGGTATGTACTTCTTCTAAGAACTATTTCACTTTAGAAGAAATGCAAGATGCATTTGATGAGTTGTATAAAGAGTTTATTAGCGCTTCTAAATCTATAAAAGAGTTAAGAAAACAATTTTCTTCAAAAGAAAAGGATTTTGAAAAACTCACTCTTGAAAATGAGAAATTAAAAGAGGAAAACAAGTTTTATGGCAAAAGAAGCGCCGATAAACCCGAAAGCTCAAATAAGGATTGTACTTCTTGCAAATCTCTAAAGGAAGAAGTAGAAAGTCTTAGAAGCACTTTGCACAAATTCAATTCTTCACACAAAAATCTCAATGAAGTGCTTGTAAATTTGAAATCCACTAAGCACGGTATAGGCTTTAAACACGAGCCAAAAGAAAAAGTTGAGTCCATTCCTAAACCACCTAAGACTCAACGTAGTCCAAACAAAATAAATGTCATCGCTCAACCTAGAAATTTTAATCCTAGAATAGCAACTCATCCTAGAACAAATGCTAGACGAAATATTGGAATGTATAGACCACCTAGACAAGATTTTCGAAAACCTCATCAAAACTATTTTCCTAAAAATAGAGTAGATGCTAGAAGAAATGTTGGCATGTATAGACCACCTAGACAAGATTTTCGAAAACTATATCAACACTATGTTCCTAAAAATAGAGTGAATAAATTTAGACCCCCAAATTACTATCATCCTAGAAGAATGCACAATCCGAATGTCATTTGTCATTATTGCAATAAAATTGGACATATTGCTCCCGCATGCTTCACTAGACATAGACATTTCACTGCAGGACAATCACACCAATATGTTGCACCTAACACACAAGGAACCAAAATGGCTTGGGTACCAAAATCTCATTAATTTGTTTTGTAGGTGTGTTTGAAGGGATCAAGTGTACTTTGGTATCTTGATAGTGGATGCTCCAAACATATGACCGGGGATGCATCAAAATTCCTTCAACTAAAACCCAAGGAAGGAGGAAATGTCATTTTTGGAGACAATAACAAAGGAAAGATTATCGGCACTGGATCGGTTGGTAAGGACGGATCCTCCTCCATTAAGCATATTTTGCTTGTTGAAGGTCTTAAACATAATCTCTTGAGCATAAGTCAATTATGTGACAAGGAAAATCTTGTATTGTTTGACTCCGAAGAATGCTTAGTTATCCGTCGTAGTGATTTTAAAATTATTCCTCGTGGTATTAGAATGGATAATATCTATATGGTTGATCTTGAAAATTCTTCATCAAGTTATGTGAATTGTCTTTTGAGTAAAGAAGACGACATGTGGTTATGGCATCGTAGAGTAGCTCATGTAAATATGAATCTTTTAAACAAACTAGTTTCACAAGAATTAGTAATTGGTCTTCCAAACATGAAATTTGAAAAAGATTCTACTTGTGATTCATGTCAAAAAGGAAAACAAACAAAAGCCTCTTTTAAATCCAAAAATGTTGTTTCAACCACTAGACCCTTACAACTTCTTCACATGGATCTTTTTGGACCATCTCGTGTTGAAAGTCTTGGTGGAAATCGTTATGCGTTTGTAATTGTTGATGACTACTCTAGATTCACATGGACGTTATTTCTTGCTCATAAAAGTAATGCCTTTCATGCTTTCAAAAGTTTTCTTAAACGTGTTCAAAATGAAAAGAACACAACCATCACTTCCATAAGAAGTGATCATGGGGGGGAGTTCGATCACAATCTCTTTGCGGATTTTTGTGACGAACTCGGTATTGAACATACCTTTTCGGCTCCACGTACACCACAACAAAATGGAGTGGTATAACGTAAAAATCGATGTCTCGAAGAGATGGCTAGAACCATGCTCAATGAGGCCGAAATTCCCAAATATTTTTGGGCGGATGCCGTGAGTACCGCAAGCTATGTTTTAAACAGAGCTATCATTAGACCGATACTCATGAAAACTCCCTATGAACTCTATAAGGGAAGGAAACCAAATCTTTCCCATCTTAGAGTCTTCGGTTAAAAATGTTTTATTCACAACAACGGAAAAGATAACTTGGGAAAATTTGATGCGAAATCTGATGAAGGAATTTTTCTTGGTTACTCATCACGTAGCAAAGCATATAGAGTGTTTAATAATCGAACCAAAACTGTTGAGGAGTCTCCTCATGTAGTATTTTTTGAAAATGATGCTCGCTTGGCGAGAAAGTATTCTTGTGTTGATCTTGCAGATGCTTTAAAGAAAATCAATCTTCAAGACGAGGTACAAAAGGAGCATCCAAAGGAAGTTCAAGATGAAGTCATGGAACAACCTTCGGAAGAAGTACCACCACAAGAAGAAGAGTCGATGATGCCTAAGGCTTGGAGGACGTCTAAAGACCATCCTCTTGACAAGGTAATTGGCAACATCGAGAAAGGGGTAAGTACACGAAACCTTCTTAAAGACACTGTAGGACATATGGCTTTTGTTTCACAAATAGAACGTAAAACCATTTCTGAAGCAATTGGGGATGAGCATTGGACTTTGGCAATGCAAGAGGAGCTTAACCAATTCAAACGTAATGATGTTTGGGAATTGGTGCCAAGACCCGATAATCACACCATAATTGGTACGAAATGGGTTTTCGGAATAAATTAGATGAAAATGGTATAATCACTAGAAACAAAGCTAGGCTAGTTGCTAAGGGATATAATCAAGAAGAAGGCATTGACTATGAAGAAACCTATGCACCCGTTGCACGCCTAGAAGCCATTTGTTTATTACTTTCTTTTTCATCATCTATGAATTTCAAATTATTTCAAATGGATGTCAAAAGTGCCTTCCTCAATGGGTTTATTCAAGAGGAAGTGTATGTTGAACAACCCCCGGGCTTTGAAGATTTTAAATCTCCCGACCATGTCTTTAAGCTTAAGAAAGCTTTATATGGTCTTAAACAAGCTCCTCGAGCTTGGTATGAGCGCCTAAGCAAGTTTCTCTTAGACAATGAGTTTGAAAGGGGGAAAGTCGACACTACACTGTTTATCAAAAATAAAAACAATGACATTCTATTAGTTCAAATTTATGTCGATGATATTATTTTTGGTGCTACTAATGATTTTCTATGCGAGGAATTCTCTAAGTTAATGACTAGCGAATTCGAAATGTCAATGATGGGTGAGCTAAACTTCTTCTTGGGGCTGCAAGTGAAACAAATGAAAGAGGGAACCTTCATTTGCCAATCCAAATATTGCAAGGAGTTGCTAAATCGTTTTGAAATGAGCAACGCCAAAGCAATGGCCACCCCAATGAGTACATCCGACCATCTTGACAAAGATGAGAAAGGTAAGGAAGTTGACACCAAGAAGTATCGAGGTATGATCGGATCTCTTCTCTATCTTACTGCTAGTAGACCGGACATCATGTTCAGCGTGTGTTTATGCGCTCGATATCAATCATGTCCGAAGGAGTCACATTTAACTGCGGTAAAACGGATTATGAAGTATCTTGTAGGAACAATAAATGTGGGACTATGGTATCCCAAAGATTCTTCATGCCAACTTGTTGGCTATTCCGATTCCGATTTTGCAGGTTGCAAATTGGACCGCAAGAGCACTAGTGGCACTTGCCATTTGCTCGGTAGCTCCTTAGTCTCTTGGTTTAGCAAGAAGCAAGTTAGTGTTGCATTGTCCACAACCGAGGCTGAATATGTAGCCGCGGGGAGTTGTTGCACTCAAATCCTTTGGATGAAACAACAACTCTCAGACTATGGCCTTAGTATCGATCATGTTCCTCTTCGATGTGACAATACTAGCGCCATAAGCTTGACGAAGAATCCTATTCTTCACTAAAGAACGAAACACATAAAAATTAGACATCACTTTATAAGAGATCACTTTCTCAAGGGCGATGTCGAAATTGAATTTGTTGAAACCAAAAATCAATTGGCCGACATCTTCACAAAGCCTTTAGAGAAAGAGTCCTTCTTTCGAATTCGTAGTGAACTCGGGATTCTTGACTCCACATTGATCTAATTCATGCATTGCATTTTTATGTTTTAATGATTACTAACTTGAGCGTCGGAGGCGCCTAACTCTTTTTTGCAGGTATCGCCCCAAAGACAGGGGGAATTATCAGACACTGGTGCAGAATAATCGATTTCTCTAAAGTCAATGATGATAATGAATAATGTCTTGTCTCTTTGTTTTTTTTTTCTAGTTTGCATAATATTCTGTCTTTTATTTTTATGTATTTGCAATATTGCTTAATCAATAAAGAGTTAGTTATTATTTTTTTTTGCTAATGTCAAAAGGGGGAAGATATGGGTATGCACATATATACATATTGGCATAAATTGAGGGGGAATTCATAACTTGAGGGGGAACTCGTTGCATATCTATATACTTGTCTTGGATCAACATTATGAATTAATTAATATGCATATCCCGATATTAGTTTGCCATTATCAAAAAGGGGGAAATTGTTGAAACACGTTCTCAAGTCGCTAAACTAAACGTGTGTTCATATTTGTAGGTTTTGATAAATGACAAACCGACGTGAACAGAACATTGACATATGCCAAAGTCCAAGCTCAAGAGAAACAAAGATCAAGATTAAGTAAAGCAACAAAGTTATACATGAGTCGTTCTATAATTGTGATCTTGATCCGACAATTGATTCAAGACCGGCTTCTCTCGTAAAATTATTTTTATCAAACCATGCATCTCTAATTTAAAGCAAAATGATTTTCAAACATTTTATTTTTAACCAAAATGAATTCTAAACATGTCTTTCAAATCTAGACAAAGATAATCGATTATGTACTTTATGATAATCGATTATGTTGAAGCAATGTACACCAGATTTTACAAAGCTGTAAGATAACCGATTATGTACCTTGTGATAATCGATTATGTTAAGGCAGTGTACACCAGATTTTACAAAGCTGCAAGATAATCGATTATGTACCTTATGATAATCGATTATGTTAAGGCGGTGTTCACCAAATTTTTCAAAGCTACAAGAAAATCGATTATGTGCCTTAGACTAATCGATTATGTTGAGGCAGTGAGCATCAGATTTTACAAAGTAGCAAAATAATCGATTATGGCTTTTCTGGTAATCGATTATATTAAAGACCGTTGCCAAAGTATTTTCAAACATTGAAAGATAATCGATTATATACAATCAGACAATCGATTATGTTAAGCATAAAATCGGGGATTGATTTTTGAACGTTGTCAGGTAATCGATTATACGATTTGGATAATCGATTATTCTGCTTAAAATCTGGGATTGATTTTTGAACGTTGGCAGATAATCAATTATGCAGAATCAGATAATCGATTATCCTAGCACAAAATCACCAATTTGTGATTGGCAATTAAGCAACGGTTTTGGGTGTTTTGAGCACTATAAATACAACTCAAATTCACTCTTCTAAGCACAACAACTGAATACATTCTTGCTAAAGCTTACATACTCTCTTTGCAATCATTTTATATTCATTTCATAAGTTTTTGAGAGCCAAACTCTTGACGAAATTGTTGTGTTCTTGAGCGTATTGTTTTTACTCATATCTACTCTATAAAGAGAGTCTTTTCTTGAGTGCTAAGTGTTTGTACACACTTGAAGGGATATTCTAATCCCTTGTTGTAAGAAGGAAAAGTAGTTCCTTGGTTTGAAGTCTTGAGGTGCGGCATCCTCGAGCAGGTTGAAGTCTTGTAGAGGGTATATCTACGAGCAAGTGTAACGGTTTGTTAGGCACTCGTAAGCTTAACGAAGTTAGTGTAAAACTCGAGAGAGTCTCTCGGGGACTGGACTAACCACACATTGTAGTGAACCAGGATAAAATTTGGTGTGTTCTCTCCTTATCATTTTAATTACTGCACTTACGTTATTCCTGCAATTTTTAAATTCTGCAAATTTACATTGTTTTTTATTATAACGCTATTCACCCCCCCCCCCTCTAGCGTTAAGCGTATATTCTAACAGTGGAATCTCAGAAACCATCCATTGTATGTCGAGAGAGTCTGTAACTGGTTTCTCAATGTAAGACTTTGAGGTCTTGATGTCAATGTCTTTACGTTTTCCATAGAAACTAGTGCATGACAAATACATAGGGATAATGATTGAAAACTTATCAACAAATGTCTCAACAGTATTATGACAGTTTGCTCTCACCATGGAATCATAAACATAAAATTGCATGTCCTTTATGTCAAAAACAAGCAACAACCAATGGAAATTCTCTACAAGATTCACAGGCATGAGGACATAGTCAACTAGATCTCAGGCAACATTAGCAAGAATTATGTACCCAAGAATATATTCTACAATATCATCATATGGTTTATCAATCGAATACTTTTGTTCCGGCGGAGAACTTATGAACTTGTCATAGATTCTTTCAATCTTGGTCTTGAACACGCATCAGTTGTTGTGAACCTAGTGTTGTTGTTGGGGACATATTTGCCTCTTTTCCTCAGATAATACATAATAATATCAATGTACTGCCAAAATAAAATAAAATCTACTATAAACTACAGTGTAACCACAAGTATCTACATAACAGCTACATCTTAAACTACAATTTGTACTTATGAAAAAATCTAACAGATTGCTACACTTTAGCTACTATACAGAGGAACAAATCCAACATCCTAACATAAGGTCTCAATAATCAGCAAATTCAACCTACAATTAATATTATAAGTCACCATGACCTGCTCTACAATATTACTACAAGGTAACTACAGTTATGGTACACAAAGATTTCAATTCAGTCAAAAGTACCAAAATTCCAGTTTGTACATACAATCATCATCACATATGATACATAAGGTCCATAAAAGCATAATTACACAGCTGAAGACAAAACATAGTAACCTATATATGTTGTCTACAATATAACTACAAATACACATCACAGCTGAATACAAAACTACAATTACACTACACAGATAAAGACAAAAAAGATATTTTGAATGATTCAGTTCTTTATACTTACCGTGTTATTGATGACTTGTCCTGGGTGAGCAAGGGCATAAAACCAGTTCTTCTTATCCATCATTTTACAACCAAAATCCAACAAAGGCTTGATTTGGTTATCCTTCTTGGAAAAGTATTCTTTCCTCCTATAATAACAAAAAATATCAAATACAAAAAATGACATAATGAATTACAAATTTAAAGGATGAAAATGGTGAAATGAAAGGGTAAAATTAAGCATTCATTCCTCTTAGATACTTTGTCACTACGAAGGTATAACAAGTTGGTGAACCTTGTCAAATCAGCATCTATATTTTTGCCTATATCACTTATGAAGGGGTGCTTGAGGTAGAAATATTTAGGTCCAATAGATGTGCTACCTCCAGAACTATACAGAGGTGTGAAAGGTGATCGTGCATGTTTTCCCGGTTGCCTGGTTCTACCCGAATGAATAGGGGTTTCTTCATCTGGTATGTGCTCACCGTACATGACCAATTGTGTTAAGTTGTCTGGCAACTCAAATTCATCAATGTTAAACCTTTGTTGTCATTGCCTAAACCTTCAGGAACTTCAGTCACAGTCACGTTGTGAATTGGCGACAGTGGAATGTTATTTTCAATATCTGTTACATATAAAATAACATACTTAACATCATTGTATAATTGCATGAACAACAATTATCTATTCAAAAGTATATTATGATACTATACCTTCTTTTTCTACCTCAGCTCCTTCCTGAAATCCTTGTTCATCCTCAAGCATTGCTGGCACACCCCCAGGAAAAACTTTACCTTCTGTAGATAAATGTAGAGCTTTGTAGTTATGTATAATATTGTGGATATAAAATGAATATAATGAGCTTCTGATATTATACCTGCTTGTTGTGCCTCAGCTACTTCTTCACTAAATATACCTCTTTAAATTTTCGACTGTCCTTTCTAAAACTTCTAACTTTACTATGAAACCATCGTCTGGTTCTTTCAATAGTGCAGCTTCTTTCACTCGATTAGAACCCATGTTTGTCTTTAAGAGGTACTATATCAGTTAACTTTTTTCTCAATTTTTTTTCACCTCCGTAGAATTCGCATAGAGCCAAGAAATCATCAATGCCAGACTCCCTACTAAATGATTCAGCAAACACACATCCCTGACAATTTATTGTTGGATTGGTGTTGTGACATATGAAACAGCTCTGAATCGTCTGAGAAGACAATGATGACTGAGGATGATGACTGAGGCATATCCAGAGGTGAAGGAATCCGCTGATAGGACAACAAGTCTAGAGAAATCCGTTGATAGGACAACAAGTCTAGAATCGGCTGAGGTAGATGATACCACATTGAGAGGTATCGTGGATGAAACAGTCGCTAAGAAGAAGAAAGAGAAGAATGAAGAGAAACGAGCAGAAGTAGAAGAAGGTAGAGAAGAGCAAAGAAGAAGATTTAGGGCAATATTCTGTATATTCTTTCTTACTTGCAACAATTACAATAGAATGTATATATAGACTCACTATAATGAAAGATCTTGAAGTAGAAATGCTAATGTTTAGCTCAAAGTTATCATATACTTTGCAAGCATAAAATAATAAAATTAAATTAAGGGTCAATCATACCAGAACGTAATAATCAAAAGACCAAATGAAAAGCACAAGAGACAAGTGTTATTTGCTAGGGAGAAATGTGTAGAGATCTTTTATTGATAATATTGATTAGGTCTGCCTCTCCATGGAGAGGTTCAGAGCCTTACAATCATGCTATCTCTTTTTTAGGGAATAGTGATGAAGAAGAAGAAGTAGTCCCCATTCCAGGGTTCATTCTCTTTGTATATATAGACACGAGATGTATGAGCTGGCAATGATAGCCGTGACTGCGCTGAGGTCCCGTCCTTATAATGGTGAACATGCCGTAGCCTTAATGAGTGAGTCAGCCGAGAATTGGGCATGGCAATTAATAAGTGGTCATACCACTTATTAACTAAAAATTAGCTTAAGTGTAATTAATTTCGTTAATTATCACGGGGTCGTATTCTGACCCATACAGCTAAGTTTGCTATCAACTAAAGTTCCTGCCATTATGACAATTCAAATTCTAACTAAAATTCAAAATGCTAACTAACTAACTTTCGAATTAGTCTACTTGGCATCCACGTTGGCGTCCTAACTAGCTTCATTTTTGCTGCTGATTCTGTCTCAGTAGAGGGCCCTTTAGTGTATCAGATGGTGGGCCATCCAGAACCTTGTGCAGCCATTCGATTTCTTCCTCGTCAAAAGTAGGCCCAACATCAAAGAGCCTCTTCTTAATATGCTCATTTTCTCTGTAACACATATGAGCAAGTTTTAATATAAATATCAATAAAAAGCAAACAAGTTTTTAATTAAGATAATCCAAAATTACCAAATATATTTTTACCCCTTAGTCTAATGTCCTTCACTTAGGTATAAGTAAAGCATACAAGTACAAGGACAATAAACAGAAGATTCACTCAAAATACCAATTTTATCCCTAAGCAAATTATTCCCAAAATTCAAATAAAATAATTTTTTTATTATTTTACAATTATTGTAAATTTTGTGTATTTTTTGATATTTGTTGCATTTTATTCATGCATTTTCATTCATACGAAAAATACAAAAATACATGTGGCATTTATGTAGGATTTAATTTCATACTTTTAGATTTTAATTGGTAGTTCAAAATTATTTTCATATTGCTAGACCGGTAGCATTGGTATTAGTATGGTACCATTTTTACTCGTTGATTGCTATCTTTACCTAGTATTTGATGGATATCTTTCACTTTAGTTTCGTAATTTCTTGTTGTTATTGTTGTTGTTACTACTTGTGGCGTATGCTTCTTTTCATCTATTCTTTAGGTGAGAATCTATCGGAAGCAACCTCACTATCCTCCCAGGGTAGGGGACAAATCTACATACACATTACACTTTCCAGATCCCACTTGTGAGAACTCACTAATTTTATTGTTGTTGTCGTCCTTGTAATATGTGGGAAAAATTAAAATATATATAAACTTGGTCTTTACTTATTGTTTAGCTACTCACACCACATCATAATAATGGATTATGTTTTCATCCATTATTAAATATTATATATACTAGTGTTATTAAATTGTCTTTTACTTAAGTTGGTATATCGTCTTAGGCCATTTCCAACCTTGCCCCTATATTTTGCCTCCATAATGGAGAAATTCCCATTTTGGGGACAACTTACTCCAACCATTCTCTCATTTTTTTCCTCAATTATTTTTATATTCTTCTCTTTCTTCAATATTTTATTATTATCTCTCATTTCAATTTTATTTTTTAATTTTCATTAAACAAATTCCATCTTTTATTATTATCTCTCATTTTAATTCATTTTTTTAATTTCCATTAAACAAATTCCATCTTTTATTTTATTAATTGCAATTTCTATAATTAAAATAATTCCATAAAATTTAAATAATATAATTGACAAGCAATTATAAAGATTAATTAATAATTTAAATAAAAGTGAAATCATTAACGATGGCGATTTGGGAAGGAAAAAACCAAGAAAGCAAGGAAATTCTAATATATCATCGGAGCCTGAGAATCCTACCCCTGATTCACCCTATATGTCATCTCCTAACTTATCATCATTCTCACTAAATTTAAATGAGGATGTTGCAAGTGATTCCACATCAATTGTCATGTATTTCAATTTTAATGTATTTTTTTTACTTTTTAATTTTAGAGTCAAATTATATTTTATATTCACACATTTCAATATTAACAACATCTAATATTTTAAATTTGCACCATTTATTTTTTTGAGATAATTATATATATAACAAAATTAACTAATAATTTTACATAAAAATAATATATGCACAAAAATTAGTTTATCAAAATTATGGGGGATAGAGAAAAGGTTGGAGATGCCCTTAGTACCCTTTATCATGAATACTTAATCGTGTTTGTTAGACACGATATAACAGTAACCATGTTTTAAAGAGTTCTGAGCTATACTAGTACAAACTAAAGTTATAGACGTTTACCCCCAAAAAAGGAATTTATGGTACGAAAATAAAAGAATATATATATATATATATATATATATATATATATATATATATATATATATATATATATATATATATATATATATATATATATATATATATATATATATATATATATATATATACGTGTGTGTGCGCGCGCGCAAAAATTAAACAAATTTTTAAACATATTTTCCGGCTATTAAATGTAAATAGTCTATTACGTGGGCTAAAAGTGATAATACTCATAATACAAGATTATGCGGTGTTCGATGGACTCACTTTTGGGCTTTGTAAAATACATATACAGTCAAACCTGTTTATAATAGCCACATTTATTCTGAATTTTGTTTTTGGCTGTTATAGCGAAGTGTTGTTACAGAGAACGTATATTATAACATAGCATGGAAATTGATTTATAAAAAACTTAATTTTTATAGTAAATGGTAGTTATATAATGATAATGTTATAGAGGTCTGGCTGTATTAATGCAATGAGACTACTTGCCTATAGTCCCCAAGTTCTAAAAAGCCTTCCTTTCCATATTTTCATATCAAGACCTATATATTTACAAAAAAAAAAATGGGGCACCGTTGAGAGTTACTTTACAAGTCAAAAAAAATTTACCCACAGTGCCAAAAAAAGCATTAATTTGTCACTCTCTTCCTGCTTCTATTGCTTCACCATTAGTAGAGGCTGTGAAAACCATCACAAAAATTGACTCCTAGACGATCAACGTAATCACCTGTAGCATGTCTGAAATCAGCTCTTATTACCTTCAAGATAATCCTTACGCCATCGCCTTTTCAGTTTAGGAGCCACATTGCTATCTTGCTTTGCCATTGAGTGTTTAGACGTCGACTCTACTTTGATACTGCACTTGGATACCTCAGTTAAACTTGAGCTTATGAATGATTTTGTCTGTTTTTCGCTTAACTTCAATCCATTGTTATCTATCCAATCTCTTGAAGTCCTCACATTCTTCATTTGAAGCTCCAATAATCTGTTCTCACCTATTATTGAAGGAAAAAAACCACTTTGTGGCGTCAAGCCATGATAAACATTGAACATCCAAAATTCCGAAAACAAATTAGCAAGAAGCTAGGCCTACTTTTTAAACTTTTCCCATCTCTTGTGTGACAAGACCGTAACTCAAACATGACGATCTGTCCGGCCTAGCGAACTTTCAATGCCAAAGTTAGCTAGTCAACCTACCCGGAAGCTTAGTAGAGCTTAAGAAAGACTAAGCTTGTAGAAACTTGGCGAAGGAAACTAGTAGTTGGAAGAAAGAACTCTTTTATTCAGAGAACTTCGAGAACTTTACAATGCTTTGAATGCTTACAACTTTGCTTGATTTCTTGATGCCAAATGAAATGCCTAAGGTGTCTATTTATACTGGCTACCTAAATGGACGGTTGGGATCAATTTGATCCGATGGCTACAATTAAGTCTCTAGACTCTTCCTAAGTAAATATCTAAGATATTTACACAAGTTGGCTGCCCTTGCTGCCCATGGCCGAATCTAGAAGCCTCCACATGATTCTAGGCTTGTCTTCAACAATCTGCACAATTCTAGAGTCTTCTAGGGCCTTCCGGGGCACGCTGGACTGTTCCGGAAGCATTTTGGAGCTGTTTTGAGCCTGTTTTGGGGCGAAAATAGTGCCGTCCATAACATTCTCCCCCGCTCAATCTCGCGACGACCTCGGCGCGTGCTCCTTGTAAGCCTGGATGAGGTCTTGGTGATTCCACAAAGTTAGCTCATGCTCCCAGCTCGCCTCGTTGTCAGGAGACCCTTTCCACTTGACAAAGTATTCAGTGTAGCTTGGGTGAGTCCCCCGTCTTGGAATGATGCGGTGCGCAAGGATCTCTTCTGCTTCTTTCTCTGGCACCGTTGTGATGGCCGTTGGTGCTCGCTTAGACTCTCCTCGGCTTGGATCTTCCTTGTCTTGATGATATGGCTTCAAAAGACTCACATGGAAGACCGGATGCATTTCTAAATGTGATGGAAGAGTCAAGCGATAGGCTAGTTTGCCAATGCGTTTCTCTACTGGAAACGGTCCCTCGTAGCGCCTTACTAGCCCTTTATGCACCTGGGCGGATCTTCGACGCTGGTGAGGAAGGAGTTTTACCATGACCAAGTCTCCTTCCTCAAACTCCAAGTGACGCTTCTTAACATCGGCCCATTTCTTCATTTTCTGCGCTGCCTTTGCTAAGTAGGCTTTTGCCAAGTCTGCCTTTTCGTGCCAGCCTTTGGCAAACTTGTATGCTGACGGATTGGGCCCTTTGTAACCAATGGCCAAAGTTTGTGGCGTCATCGGTTGTTGTCCCGTTGCTAACTCGAATGGACTTGCCCCTGTTGACTCGCTCTTCTGCAGATTATAAGAAAATTGGGCAATGTCCAATAACTTGGCCCAATCTTTTTGGTTGGCGCTGACAAAGTGGCGAAGATATAACTCCAGCAAAGCATTTACCCGTTCCGTTTGCCCATCAGTTTGAGGGTGAAAGGCTGTAGAGAAGTTGAGCTCGGACCCCATGATTTTAAAAAGCTCCATCCAGAACCTTCCCGTGAAGCGGGGTCCCGGTCGCTGATAATGGTCTTCGGAATGCCCCAATACTTCACCACTTTTTTGAAAAATAGTCGAGCAGCGTCCTCGGCAGTAAGCTTTGTTTGACCAGGAATGAATACGCCATAGTTGTTGAAGCGGTCCACTACAACCATTATGTTGCTGCAGCCTTCGGACTTGGGTAGTGATGTGATGAAGTCCATGGAAATGCTTTCCCATGGCCTCTCCGCAATAGGCAATGGCTCCAAAAGACCCGCTGGTGGGCGTTGTTCAACCTTGTCTTGCTGGCACACAAGACAAGTTTTTACGTATAGCTCCACATCGTCCCGCATGTGGGGCCAAAAGTATGCTCGTTCAATCAGCGCCATCGTCCTTTGGACTCCAGGATGGCCTGCCCATCTGGAGTCATGACTTTCCCGGATGATCTCCTTCCTTAAGCCTCCCCATTTTGGCACATAAACGCTATTTCCCTTGGTGAGGAGCAGCCCGTCCTCTAGCCAAAACTGGCGTGTCTTCCCTTGACGTGCCAATTCCAACAAATTTTTGGCTTGCGGGTCATGTTCCAGCCCCTCCTTGATGCGATCCACTATAGGGAAATTTGGGCTTGTGATGGAGGCAAGTTCGGCCTTTCTGCTTAGTGCGTCGGCCACAACATTTCCCTTGCCCGGCTTGTACTCCATCACGAAATCAAACTCTGCTAAGAAAGCTTGCCACCGAATTTGTTTTGGTGTAAGCTTCTTCTGCTTAAGGAAGTAACTGGTGGCAACATTATCCGTCCTCACGATGAACTTGCTGCCCAGGAGATAATGTCTCCACGTCCGTAAACAGTGCACTACGGCGGTCATCTCTTTTTCTTGGACCGTGTAGCGCTTTTCTGCATCATTTAGCTTACGACTTTCGTAAGCCACAGGGTGCCCTTCTTGCATTAGGACGCCTCCCAGGGCAAAGTCAGAGGCGTCCGTCTGCACCTCGAAAGACTTGGTATGGTCGGGCAAAACCAATACCGGCTCCTTGATCATGGCGGCCTTTAACTCCTCAAATGCTGTTTGGGCTTTATCAGTCCACTCCCAGGTCCGGTTCTTCTTCAGTAGATCTGTGAGTGGCGCGGCGATGGAAGAGTAGCCTTTGATGAACTTCCGATAGTAGTTAGCCAAGCCAAGGAAAGACCGAAGTTCTGGAACTTTCTTCGGCGGCTCCCAATCCTGTATCGCCCGAATTTTTTACTCATCCATCCGTAGCTTTCCCTCACCAACAATATGTCCTAAGAAGGAGACTTCTCGTCGAGCAAATACACATTTCTCCTTCTTGACGTAAAGCTCGTTCGTGCGGAGTACTTGGAAGACTTGTCTTAGATGATTTACATGATCCTCCAGTGTGTTGCTATAGATGACAATGTCGTCCAAGTACACCACTACGAACTTGTCTAAGAAAGGCTGTAGGACATGGTTCATGAGGATGCAAAACGTTGCAGGCGCATTGGTGAGTCCGAAAGGCATCACAAGGAACTCATATGAGCCGTACCTTGTGACGCATGCTGTCTTAGGCTCGTCCCTCCGCAATGCGGACCTGGTAGTACCCCGATCGCAAATCCAGCTTGGTGAACCAACGAGCTTGCTCAAGCTGGTCGAACAAGTCGGCAATGAGTGCTATCGGGTACTTATTCTTGACCGTGATCTTGTTAAGCGCCCGATAGTCGATGCAAAGTCGAAGTGACCCGTCGTGCTTCTTCTGGAACAATACTGGCGCTCCATAAGGTGCTTTTGATGGACGAATATAGCCCATGTCCATCAACTCCTTCAATTGCCTCCGTAATTCCTCAAGCTCCGGAGGCGCCATCCGATAAGGCACGGCAGCTGGCGGGGTAGCACCTGGTTCCAGCTCTATCTTATGATCCACCTCCCTTTTAGGTGGTAACCTCTTTGGTAGCTCTGGTGGCATGACGTCTTGGAACTTCTCCAAAACGTGCTGGACCTCGGGTGGCATGGACTCGGTTGTAGGAATGGCAGCTTCTTCCTTTAAGGCAACAAGGTAGGTTGGCTCTTCCGTCTTGATGCCCTTTGAGAGTTGCATGGCCGAAATTTGTTTTTCTTGGAGTCGGGCTTCCTGCTCTAGTGGAACTAGATGGGAGTTCGCAAATGGAATTGGGACGGCCTTGAACCTGTCCATGAACTCAATACCCAAGACGAGTGGATAATCGTTCATGGTCACGATCGAGAAGTTTATGTGGCCGTGCCAATTGCCTAGGTGAACCGGCACATTGCGGGCAACTCCAAAGGTTTCTGTTGGTGCAGCATTGACGCCCTTGAGCCAACCTCGGCTTGTCTCGTACCGGATGCCCATCTCCTTAGCCTGCTGGAAAGTGAGGAAGTTACTGTCGGCTCCCGTGTCAACTAATGCCTTCACGGTATGCTCCCCAATCTTGGCCTCGGCAAACAACCTCCCTTTCTTCTCGTTCTTGGGCACCTCAACTTTTGCCTGAATTGAGCTTAGAAGCCGCATGGCCCCAATCTTTGCTTCCTCCTTCTCGTGATCCTCGATTAAGGCCGAAAGCTTACTCTTTTTGGGGCAATCCCTCGCATAGTGCGGTCCATTACAAAAGAAGCATTGGACCGGGGTCTTCGGTTTGAGAGGGAAATCTCTACGTCCCTTGGCCCTTTCTGACGCCTCCTTGCCCTTAGGCGGGTCTCCCCCGCTCTTTCCCTTGCCGCCCTTGTCCTTGGGTTTAGGTTTCTCCACTTTCCTAAACTCAATAAGGGACTCGGCAATGGATATGGCAGTGGTCAAGTCTTGGGCACCACGGCGTTGGATTTCAAGCCTTGCCCACTGTTGCAACCCGTCCATGAAGGCAAAGAAAGCTTCTTTATCAGGGTAGTCAGGGATTTCGAGAAGTACCTCTGTGAACTCTTTGACGTACTCCCGGATGGTTCCTTTGTGCTGCAAACGCCTTAGCTTGCCACGAGCTTCCTCCTCGACGTTGCTTGGCTAGAACTGCTTCTTGAGTTCTGCCTTGAAATCTGCCCAAGTCTTGATAGAGCAAGTGCCTTTCTCTATGTCGCTTTGTCTTCTCCTCCACCAAACCATTGCGGTGTCCTCGAGGAAAAGACTACCCATGCTTGCCTTTAGAGCCTCGTCTTGCATGTCGAGAGCCCTAAAGTATTGCTCCATGCTCCAAACAAAGTTGTCTAGTTCCCTCGCACTTCTAGACCCTTTGAAATATTTGGGTCGGGGAACATCTATTTTGGAAGGGGTAGTCCTTACTTCGGACGTAGTGGCAGTGCCTTGTGCAAAAGCCCTTTTGCACAAGTGGAGCTCCTCCTTGGCGCTCTCCAGCTCATGTGAAAGCCTCCCTAGCTCTTCCCGCATGGACGAAATCTCTGTCTGGTGTTTCTCTTCCACCGCCTGAAGACATTGCGCCAGGACTTGATTCACGGCGGACTGCATCTCCTCCCGCAATCCGTCTAGGCCCTCCTCGACCCTTTGTTCGACCCCCTCGAACCTTTGGTCGGCCTCCATGAACTTGTCCTGCTCATCGGCAATGGCCAACTCCACCTTGGCCAGCCTTGTCTCCAGCTCCCCCATGACGTCCCTGGAGCGAGACCTTTGGCCCTTAGATTTGTTCCCTTCGGTTTGGGTGAGTTCACTGCCGCCTTCCATACTCCCTTAGATGTTCCAACGAACCTGACGCTCTGATACCAATTGTGACAAGACCGTAACTCAAACACGATGATCTGTCCGGCCTAGCGAACTTTCAATGCCAAAGTTAGCTAGTCAGCCTACCCGGAAGCTTAGTAGAACTTAAGAAAGACTAAGCTTGTAGAAACTTGGCGAAGGAAACTAGTAGTTCGAAGAAAGAACTCTTTTATTGAGAGAACATCGAGAACTTTACAATGCTTTGAATGCTTACAACTTTGCTTGATTGCTTGATGCCAAATGAAATGCCTAAGGTGCCTATTTATACTAGTTGGCTACCTAAATGGACGGTTGAGATCAATTTGATCCGATGGCTACAATTAAGTCTCTAGACTCTTCCTAAGTAAATATCTAAGATATTTACACAAGTTGGCTGCCCTTGCTGCCCATGGCCGAATCTAGAAGCCTCCACATGATTCTAGGCTTGTCTTCAACAATCTGCACAATTCTAGAGTCTTCTAGGGCCTTCCGGGGCACGCTGGACTGTTCCGGAAGCATTTTGGAGCTGTTTTGAGCCTGCTTTGGGGCGAAAATAGTGCCGTCCATAACACTTGGGTTAGATGAAAACGCGCTTAGACCTATGAGTTCAAGTCAGATTTGAAGTAATTCGAAACCCCAATGTTACACATCCATAGCCTGCTGAGTTAGTTCCTTATAAGAAGATGCTATGGCGCGTCAACCAATAAGCGAGAATTCACCTTTTATTCTTGTTCTATTTCTATTTAATTTCTTAGTGTTTTTTTTTTGGGTGCTCTTTGGGACTGTTGTATCTTAATCAGTAGGGTGGGGGGGGGGGGGGGGCATCTCATGACAGCATGAACCTTACCGGGGAAGTAAACCTGAAGATGACCACTTCCACAAACATCAATTCCAGCTACAACACCTTCCCACCACCCATCACACCACCAAGCATCAATTGCAGCTCCTACTTCAAAAGAAAGATCAGATGAATCCTCCAGAGGCCGGGGCCGGACTGTGAGGCGTCCTGTGCATCTCATGCCCAATTTATCAATGTCTGCAACTCTGGAGGAGGAAACCCATTCCTATAAATCAAGCAAAGGTGATCAGAAACAGAGTGAAGGACAAGTCAATACATATTTTTGACATAAATGCAAGTAGATCGTAGAATAGATTCAAATTTTCTCCTTTTTGTATATGGTCTCCCAGTTACAAATATTACTGCATATAAACTAAAGTTTAATCGCAGTGATTACGGTACCTCTAGCTTTCCTGGACCGTCACAGTCCTGAATGTCATCATACTGAACTTTTAGACGTTTATGTAAGACCTGTAAGACCTTACACCTGAACCAGCAGCCTCTCATGCCACTGTCCTGACAAAGAAACTCTATGTTGTCACCAACTTCAAAAGACGGCTTATATTGGACCTTGGGCTGAACTAGCTGAATTCCAACTGGTCCTCTGCTTGACAATTTTATTTTCAACTTTTGGCAAGTTGGTTCGGCTTTTGCTATCTGGTTCCCGGGAATTGACTTTCTGATACCAGAATGGTCGCTCTGCAGTTTCGGATACTCCTTGACACTTGTACTCCTCCTTGGCCCTCGCTCTAAAGGATCTTCATGGGCTATATGTTTTACTTCATGCAACTTATGACCCTTTGACTTATGCTGGGAAACTTGTTGACTGCGTAACATAGTAAATATCGTTTGTTTATAGTAGCCATCCAATTTACTCAGAGAGACTGGCATGACCTTGTTGTGTCTGAATTCCCTAAAGCACATGTAGACACCAGAAGACGAGCTTTTTGGGACAAGAGAGATATATTTCTCATAATCTCTGGGAGTCAAAACTGAAGCAGGGCCATCAATACACTCCGCATTGATCACCTGAACATGAGATGTGATAAATACTTCTCCAGGGTGCCCCTCAAGCTGAGGAATTACACATTGAACTTTCTGAATATGGTGAAACCACTGCACCTTAGCTTTTTTCTGCCCCTTCTTGTTCTCGTATAAATCTTCCAAGTAACCAAGGTAATGATTTTCTTCTTCACCCATGATTTTCGCAAAGGAATTAATCTGCAAAAAACTAAGAAATTAACAGAGGAAGGAAAAGAAATATGAGGTCAAGGGACCGATTTAATGCTACAAGGTGCTTACAGCTATTTTAGTCCCATTCCTGCGAAAAGAAGGATAATGCTTAAGTTGCTGGGAGCAGGTCCAAGCAGTACCTGACCAGAAAATATTTGATTTTCTGGCTTTCAATTTTCTAGGAAGCTCGCCCTGCAATAGATATTTTTCCCTTCATTAAATGTAGTTTAAAAAGTTGAAACTAATCTCAAAAAATAGTTCAACATATTTGAGACCTCATCAGCTATGTGGCTCCTCCTATTAGGTAAACCAGCCATTAAAGAATTTCTAGTTTCACTTGTCAGGGTGTCTGCAAGAGAAGGGAAGTCAAATTTACTAAAGGTAAAACGGATTAAATTAAGAAAGAAATAATTTATAACTATTAGGCAAGCATTCTTTAAGCAGAGATTCGACTGTACCCACTCAGAAAACAAATAGCAACTTTGCATCTGACCCAGCAATTTACCTGGAATTCAGCTAAAACAAGAGCGTTCAAGGCCTACGATTCCACAGGCGTCTATGGGATAGATCATGTATCAGGGTAATATAATATTTCCCTATCTTTGCATTAGCTGAATCAAGGAATATAAATGGAAACTCTCCTGCCCTCAACCACATTCAAGCAAGACAAGTAGCTATAACTAAAGGACATAAATTTAACAAAGTTCAGCCGACTAGCCTACATTTCCTTAAAGAAAATCTACTCTAAAGTCGAGTAGTATTGAATTAGGGCCATACTTAGTACAAGAATATCAAGCACAACACAGAACATATATACCAATTGAAAAGTTTCACAGAGCAAGATTTTGCAATCCGAATCTTCAATATTAATAAGATTGCCAAACATGCATGATATTATGGATCACACATAGATGCATAAGGAGAAATGGAAAAGGGAAGCAAAAGACAAAAATGAGAAAAAGTTTACCATTCAAGTAAAATACCGAAATGGTGTAACAAGCACAGGGCAGACTCGTACCGACTAGGTCTACTAAAGATTCTACCCTATTTGGAAAATGCAACAGATCACAATCAGACAGCACCAAGGTCACAATCAGACAAATTCTGATCTCATCATTTACTTGTATAAAACATTGCCGTTGCATATCTTTAAAAAAAAATGAATTCTCCCTTGCCGCCATAGCCCTATTAGAGGCCTATCGTCCTTCTCCCTCTTCCCTGAGGGAAACGCGTCGCCTCCAGGAAATGATTATTTCCTTGCATTTAGCCCCTTTCTCCTTCAGGATGGAAGTCGAAAAGAGGTCAAACTGGGCCCTTGCATATTAGAGTAAGGATGATATCGATTTTTTGTTGGCCAAAACCTACTCAAAAAGATGCACTAGTGCTATCTATCGAGATAGGAAAAGAGGTACTAGTTCCAATTAGCTCCCAGAAAGAACAGGAGGGCCTAAGAATGTTTAAATTACTTAAGAGTAATAGAAAGAAAGGTTAGAAATTCTTAAGATCAACAAGAATCAACAAATACATTCTTCCTACATTATCACCTATCAACAAAACAAATACATTCTTCCTACATTATCACCTATCAATCAAAACAAATACTGACTAAACAAAAGGTTTGAGAACTGTAACAACCCCCCCAACCCCCTCTTCCTCAAAGAGTTAAAATCGACTTTATCAGGAAAAAAATATATACAATCTTCGATTATGCATAGAAGGATAACGAAAATCTAAGATCAGATATTTTCAGGTATCAATGCTTTTACCTCGATCTTGTTTTTTCTTTTTTTGATCATTAGATGCAAACATTTTTACCGCGATCTCTTCTCTGCGCAACACAAATACTATAAAAATCGAAAAAGATGGACTCAGAAGGTCAGATACACCTGCTGTGTCTCCTCAGATACTAGTGATGACTGTATTTATATTGTCTCCACCACTAATGCAATCAAACACATGGAAGTAGGCCTTTTGGTATTACACAATTGCACCCTTGGCCTTTCCAAACTCAATTCTTTTTACTTGGTAAAGATTCAGGTAATCTGATACTTTAAATCTCTCTATTTGGTGAATGAATCCTATATATCAAATCCACTCTATACACACCTTCATCATATTTGATTGTTTAAAGCAGTCCTCAACCTACTACAACCCTCTTCGACTCCTTCTTTATCCGGGTTTGGGACTGGCAATGTATTGCATAACTCACATAGGCGGAGTTTCTACACAACTATTCAACAATTTAAATAATTTCATATAAATTTGAATTATATACAAGATTTTTCCTATAAGATTCTCCTTAACTTTTCTACTATCCAATACCTAGAGATAGTTACCTTCTTAGCCTCCATAACACATCAATCACGTAGCATGAAGTAAGAGTGTGTGTGTGTGTGGGGGGGGGGGGGGGGGGGGGGGGGGGACTTCTTAAAACAACTCATTTGAATTTTCTTTAAATAATTTAAGATAGAAAATATGCCGACTTAGTAAAAACGAATTTTTCTTTCATGATGTTAATGACATCATAAAACAAAAGAAGTTTCTTAATGAGGTGTCAATTTCACCATGACTAAAGTATGATTTCGATCTAAGATGTTAGGAAGCACAAAATCGAGGTGTGAATGGCTACTATTGAATTTGGTCTATTGAATAACAATAGAACCAATAACATAATAGGAGTTGCGCCTCCATCCTGGATTTGTCTCCGTCTCTTTTTAATGTTTTTTTAACATCAAATGTGAAAACATATTCATGAGAATCACTCGACAGGGGACCTCCCTTATGACGTCAAATAAATATATGCCATGAAGGTCAACTACTCAAGCCAGAATAACGATGCAAATCTCTCGTAATCTTTAGAATATGAGTAATTCTTCGTCCATGTGTTGTGTAAAGGTTCCAAACGTTTCAAAAGTAATAGGAGTAATGTTTCTTGGCTCTCTTAAGTTCAGGAGGCCGGGTATTGGATACATGAGCAATTGCTTCTTGTCCAACTGATTATTACATGATCCAATTTCGAACTGTATATTTTCTCTTTAAGAAATCGTCCTCTCTATACACATGTTGAAAATCACCAGATCATGATAACATAAATATGGCATCTTAACTTCTCATTCTAGAAGCCGACATACAATCATAGTCCCAAACAACTCCAAGGTCATTTATCATAAATACTTCACAACTAATGTAACCAATACGTGATGCTTTTTGGTAACTAACACAAAACACAAAAAACTTGTGAGATAATATAAAGTATATTAATTACAAATATTACAGAAGAACGTGGCTTTGCAGTAAAACTAGACCACTTACTTTAAATAAAGGCAACATAGTGTTAACAATAAGTTAGTTCTTTACATGGGGAAGTAGTAAGGAAACCATAATCTGTATGACTATTTGTCTATTGCCTGATGAAGAGAGTATATAAGAGTCTCCCAAAAAGGGAAGCACAAAATACAATGTCAAGTCCAAACTCCAAAGCTCCAGATCAAAGAGAAACATAAAAAGAGGAGGTTTCCTTTCGTGCTCGCTAACACAACTGGTAGCTAGTGTTAAGACGTCACATGCGTGGTCATAACTATTGTTCTATATTAACGTATGCGCTTCAACAATTAAATGGGAGAGTTGAAATTTAAATCACGTTGTACTTTAGGCTTTAGGATCGAATGACCCATCATGTTGCTGGACGGGTGTAACCTTATTTATCAAATTATTTCTCCTATTATCACCACAACTTGTACAGTACAAATTAGCCAAAGAAAAGCCTCATTCTCAAAGTATTATACTAAACCACAGACTTGTGTGCTGCACATTTGAAAGTACAACAACACACAGGCGACTGTGGTCAGAACAAGGAGCACAAAGTATAATTTCTTTGCAAAACAAAGCATAGTGAGGTAGTTACTTAGGAAGATACTTTCCCATTTATTCTTCAAACAAGGATCATCCGTCTCTGGGATACAAAGAACTACCATCACTACACCACTTTAGGTTAAATCCAGATACACAAGTAAATTGAAAATTCAGTTTGAGCCTGGAAAACTGAAGTCCAGAACTAAATCCTAAAATAAAAAAAGGAACCGGAGATATTGTTCAACCATCTCTCTCTGCTTCCTCCCCCAAAACCCCCCGAAGGAGGCTTCTTCATGGAAACAATAATTGAGACATAATTCAGTTTCTTTCCTGTCAAAGCATAAGATATTTCATCTATAATTCATCAAAAAACGATTTTTCATCTACGAATTAATTTGCTAAGCACTGTAGCAAACCAAAAGAAGTGAGACTAAAATTAACCCATCATTGAGATAGTTTAGACATTCGCAGAACTTTTTGCTTTTAAACATGATATGAAACATCTGCCTTCTCTGCATTGATCGGGTGTAACCAGCAGACAATAATCTGATGTCTACTTTTTCCGAAAATGCTAAATACCAGAAACTAGAGCAATTCAATGTACACTTATGCCAATAAATACTGCAAATCTCATGTAACTGAAATCTTAGACCGCAACATGATTATACATACTTGAAATAGGTGATGATTGGTAACGCTTTGAAACCAAAAACGTCAGCCATTCCACTACCTCTCGTCTTGTGCGCCACTTCGTTCCAGAATTTATAGTTCTTGTATGCCCAAAAGCATCCAAATAATCCTCTGAGACAACATATGTTATGTGCCTTATACTTCTTTCAGTACCCACCACAGCAAGGAGTGACTTCCCCGAGAAACCCTTCAAGTAATAGTGCACAACACGATGGCCCTTCTCTTGAGAAATAACCCGCTCTTCCCACGCAATAAATACATGATTATCTGCAGCCATCCTGATTTACACAGAGGACAAACAGTTTGGATTAATCGAAAACAACCACAGGTCCTAAACACCCTCATCCAGAAACATAAACAATGTTATTTTTAAGAAACAAAAACAATAATTTCAGGCTAAAGAGTCATGAGCAAGCATAATCCTACTAAGTTCTTTCACAATTTAGCACCCGATCAAAAAGTGACAAAACATTACACCTATTTAAAAAAACAGAAATGTATTTAACTAAAGACACCAGATACAAAGAGCAGGTAGTTCCAGCCCCCAGGGATTTAGTGGTAAGAGTTCAACCTGTGATGTTTGGGTTAGGCGCAATCACAGGCCTGGTTTAAACTTTAAAGTGGAGAAGGGTAAAAGGGTGGACCCCGTTATCCGCTGCATTTCAAACATTACGCCGCTGGCCGTCGGGGTTTCTTGGTTATCAGAAAAAAAAAAATCAGACACAAATAACAGGTTTTTCCAACGATTAGCTCCTGACAACCATCTAAACAACGGAAAAACAGCATCAAAGCACAAAACCCAAGTAAGCACAAAGAGGGCTTTGCTTAGTTTCAAAGATTAACTAACCTTAATTCCAGAAAGTTGTCAACAGAATATCAGATACAAAGAACAGGATTTGTTTCAATGAAAAACAACTATGAAGCTAAAACCCACGTGAGAAACAAAATGGGTAATACTGATTTTAAAAGATAAACCATATATATATACAAGAACATAAGCATACAACATTGAAGCAGCATTGACCAAACATTAAGTGATCACAAACACAAAAATAAGCTTAGGGTTGGAAATGGAAACAAGTAACAAAAAAGAACCCAAAAAAGAAGGCAGAATTCAGGGAGTGGGGAAAAAGTAAGTACGTAACTCAGTAACTGACCTGAAAATAGCAAAAAGATTGCAGCTTTTAGGAGAAGAGCTTCAGAGAAAAGGCAGAGAAAGGTGATGAGTTGGGCTTTTTTCTTCAACAAGCGGTGGCAGTTAAGGAAAGGTAATAGTAGTAATAAAGAGTAAAAGAAGACGAAGAAGAAGAAGAGTAGAGGTGGAAAAGGAAAGAGCCATGGCCAAGTGGTTGCAGGGGTTTGAAATCCCTTAGTGCCGCATAGTGACATGTGGGAGCAGCAAACCGGAGGGAGAAACAAAATGTACTATGGACTACTACTAAATTGAAGCTTTTGAGTTTTGGCCTTTCTGTTTTTGTTTTTATTTCTCGCCCGGCATCTCATACCCAGGGATATGACTAATTTGGATTTGGGACGGGAAGTTATATAATAAGAATAAAGTTTTCTCTAATAAAAACGATTCTATATCAGGGGTTCGAATTCGAAGCGTGTGATTAAGTATGAAGGAGCACTTATCACTTCACCAAAGTCGGATCCAGAATTTTAGGAGGATGGGTGCACTACTATCCGGACACCGTGTGATTTGATTCTCTAAAACTTATCCGGGCACCGTGTGATTTGATTCTCTAAAACTTACCTTGGAGAACTATCAATAATAACATCATTATTTATAGTTGCACGTACCAAGCTCAATATACTAAAATTAAATAACTAATCAAAAAGAGAGTGGTAAATGAAAAAGAGGAAATTTGAAATTGAAAAGATTCAAAATACTTTAAATTTTATTTTTTATAGTTTTTGAAACTCAATGATTAAAATTTAAAAATAAAAACAAAATGAAGAAAACACAGAAAAGAATCCATAAAAATGTAAATTGAATTCAAGGACAGGATGCATGGAAGAGAAAAAAGAAAAGAAAAGAAAGATATGGCATGTGATTTGAACAAAACATAACAGAAAAGAAGGAAAAAGAGAAATATAAAAGGAAATAGGAAAATGGATAAAAGGATTTAAGATATAGAAGTGGGATTTGACACTAGACCTAGGTAACAATGGTGCACAAAGATACTACTAGACCAAATACTCTTGACTATGTTAACATACCGTGTGACATAGATTTGAACAAGGAAAAGCTGAAGAAATGAAGAACTAGAACGAGAGATATAGAGAGAAGATGAGGGAAATGTTTCTGTATATTTTCTGTGTAATGTTCTATACAAAGAAAAGTAAAAATATAATACAAAATTTAGAATACAATACAAGTAGAGAAACTTCTGAAACATGGGCCAGATAATAATGTAATGTGAAGTTGGGCCAGTCGGTCAGGTGGGCTTATGTGACTTGGGCTGTTTGGACTGCTCAGCAGTAACTCTAACACCCCCCTTCAAGGTGGAGGGTGATTGAACACCCAGCTTGAGAAAAATGGAGTGATGCAGAATCCCAGTCAATGGCTTAGTAAAGACATCAGCAAGCTGAGAGGCAGTGGGAACATGATGCAAGGCAATGAGGCCTTCCTGAAGCTTGGTTCTGATGAAGTGGCAATATAAATACTTTATCCAAAAATATTCCTGTGATAACAACCTAAGGAGGTGCACGCGCCCCATACATAGATCTGCATCTGCACTCCAGCACAACCATTGTTGGTGAGTTTTGGCCTTTCACCTTTCTGGGGTTTCTTTTATTTATTTTAATTTAAAAAACAAAAAGAAATTATCTTTTGTCACTATAAATCATGTAAAATAAAAATTTAGAATTAAGTTATTTTTAAATAAAAACATGATATTATTTTTGGAAGATATTAAAAAGAAAACTCATAAATTAAGGAGATGGATTAATTTTATGAATTCTAAAAATAAACTTTCAAATCCTTTTTTCGGGGTTTTGGGAAGGTTATTTCTTTTTAGTGCCTTTTTAGTTCTACATAAAAGGTTAAAATAACACGGTCTAGCCAGTTTTCGGACTGGTCATTCAGAAATAGCCAACGTTTGTTAAGTCATTAAAAAATAACCACTATTTTGCTGCAATAAAGAACGGTCAAACATAATATACTGGAGTTTTATGTACTTGTATATGAACTTCCAGCATATTATATTGGACTGGTATACTTTTCTAGCTCCAATATAATATACTCGAGATTGGAGAATCAGTACTCCAAGCTCTAATATATTATGTTGGATCGCTAATTAGACTGGCGTTCCAGCATAATATACTGGAGTTTGATGCACCTGTGTGTGAACTTCCAGCATATTATGTTGGAACGGTATACTTTGCTGGCTCCAATATAATATACTCGAGACTAGAGCATCGGTGCTCCAAACTCCAGTATATTATGCGGGATCGATAATTAGACTGGCTCCAAACTCCAGTGTAATATACTGGAGTTTCAGTATATTATGCTGGAGTATTTTTTTCGAATTTTGAACAATGTATTTGTTCAGATCTATCTTTACATGAAAAGTGACTAAATTTTGATTACTTTTGAAACTGTGGCTATTTTTGAATGACCACTTGTAAATCTGGCTATTTTTCAAATTTTCCCAAATAAAAGGATCATTATGTTTTTCATAGCACCGGGCCTTAATTACTAGTTATTGTTATTGCATGACATTTATTTTCTGATTTTTATGATATTGTTATTATTTTTATGGTTCTGTTGACGGTATTGATATATTGTCTTTTCTCGTTTTCTTTCCGTCTTCTTGAGTCAAAAATCTATCGAAAACACCACATTGGGAAATGAATAAGGTCTGCGTATACACTACCCTCCCAGATTCTGTTTATAAGATTTTACTGAGTTATTGTTGTTTCTAGATAAAAGGAGTGTACAAAAAATTGAAAAACTTATAAAAATGTCACATATAAGTTTCAACTTACCAATCTCTAGCCAATATTTCAAAAATTGAAACAAAAAAGGAATTTTTAATGGGTATAGTCGAAATTCATTGAAAACATATAGATAAGTCAATACACAAATTTTGAGGAATATTGGAAGTGAGTTGGACTGGTTTTGTATCATAATTCATAATTAAATCGATGTCAAAAAATTCTTCTGTGACACATGTATCAAACATGTATCATGCATGTACCTCACACACAGATATACATGGATATATATGTGATACACAATCGATACAAATATGATACATATGTGATACACTATGTGATACACGTATAATTTTTTTTCATATTCAATTTTTACTTCGAATTTTCAATTCAAACCACTTCAAAACTTCACCAAATCACTCCCAATAATTAGATTCAAACTCCCTAAGATATACCCAATCTATTCTAATAGCGTCCACTCAAAAGAAAGTAAAATTTTGATATTTTTTTGCTATAAATAGCTAGTTGGTCATTTTGGCTAATATTAGTAATATTTTATCAATTAATCAATTTTTGTAATGAACTACTTCTAAAGGACATAGCTAGTAATTGCTCAATTTGCCACCCTTTTTTTGTCCAATAGTACTTAAATTCTTATACATAATTTTACAAATTTCCATGTACTTATAGCACGTGATTTTTAATTTCCATTCGCGGCTTCATGTTTCAAATGTAAACTAATTTGGATTGGAATTTATAAAGGAACTTTTCTCTCACCCCCTTTGCTTAATTTGACAAAACGAAATAGGAAGGGAAGTGGTCAAAAAGGAAATTGATTTCTTCCTGCGCTCACTAAATGTTTCTTTCTGTTATAAACTAAAGCAAAAGACAAGAACAATAGAACAAGAACAATAACAATAGAGAGAAGAGTAGAGAGAGTTCTTCTTATTGAGAGTTAGAGGGGTGAATTACAATGGTAGAGAGCACCTCTATTTATAGGGAGGAGGAAGATCTTGCTACCAATAATAGGACTCTAAAATCTCTCTAATTAAATACATTAAAGACATTCACCTTAAATAGAAGTGTAAGAATCTTCTATTTCATAACACTCCCCCTTGAATGTCTATTCAATGATGTGCCTCGTTAAAACCTTAAAACAAAACCCAATGGGAAAAATTAAAGTAAGGAAAGAGTACACATGTTTGAATATGCGCTTATTGGTTGCCTCGTTAAAAACCTTGCAAGGAAAACCCAGTGGGACAAAACCTTGTAAGGGAAAAAGAGTGCAACGCGCATTAACTCCCCCTGATAAGAACATCAATTTATGTCCTTAAGTCTTCGCATCCCGATCTTGTGAACTAGCTTCTTGAAGGTTGACTTTGGTAGAGACTTTGTGAATAAATCAGCCATATTGTCACTTGAACGAATCTGTTGAACATTGATATCACCATTCTTTTGAAGATCATGTGTGAAGAATAACTTTGGTGAAATATGCTTCGTTCTATCTCCTTTTATGAATCCTCCCTTCAATTGAGCTATACATGCTGCATTATCTTCATATAAAGTTGTGGGTAGTTTATCACATTTCAAACCACATTTGTCTTGGATATGATGTATTATCGACCTTAGCCACACACACTCCCGACTTGCTTCATGAATAGCAATTATCTCGGCATGATTAGATGAAGTAGCCACAATTGATTGCTTAGTCGATCGCCAAGATATGGCGGTTTCTCCACAGGTAAACACATAACCCGTTTGAGATCGAGCCTTGTGTGGGTCAGACAAATATCCAGCATCAGCATAACCAACAAGATCCGGGCTGCAATTCTTTCCATAAAATAGGCCCAAATCGGTAGTCCCCTTTAGGTACCGCAATATGTGTTTGATCCCATTCCAATGTCTCCTCGTAGGAGCCGAGCTAAATCTTGCTAAGACATTAACTGAAAAAGAAATGTCCGGCCTTGTAGTATTTGCAAGATACATTAATGCGCCAATTGCGCTAAGATATGGTACTTCAGGACCAAGTATCTCTTCATTCCGTTCTTTAGGTCGGAATGGATCTTTGTTCACTTCAAGTGAACGAACAACCATCGGTGTACTTAACGGATGTGCGTCATCCATGTAAAACCGTTTCAGTACCTTTTCTGTATAGGTAGATTGATGAACAAAAATTCCGTTTGCCAAATATTCAATTTGCAAACCAAGACATAGTTTAGTCTTACCGAGATCTTTCATCTCGAATTCATCCTTTAGATAATCAATTGCCTTTTGGAGTTCTTCAGGGGTTCCAATAAGGTTTATGTCATCAACATATACGGCAAGTACAACAAATCCCGATGTTGTTTTCTTTATAAACACACATGGGCAAATGGCATCATTTATATAGCCTTCTTTCAACAAGTACTCACTTAGACGATTATACCACATTCGTCCTGATTGCTTTAGACCATACAAGGACCTTTGCAACTTGATTGAAAACATTTCCCGAGATTTGGAATTGTGCGCATTTGGCACCTTGAGTCCTTCGGGAACTCTCATGTATATGTCGTTATCAAGTGAGCCATAAAGATAGGCAGTAACGACATCCATTAAGTGCATGTCCAGCTTCTCATGGACAGCAAAACTTATGAGATAACGAAAGGTTATCGCATCCATTACAGGCGAATATGTCTCTTCATAATCGACACCAGGCCTTTGAGAAAAACCTTGTGCAACAAGGCGTGCTTTATATCTTTGTACTTCATTTTTCTCATTTCGTTTGCGTACAAAGACCCACTTGTAGCCAACGGGCTTAACACCATTAGGTGTTTCAACTATAGGGCCAAAAACTTCACGTTTTGCCAGCGAATTCAATTCAGATTGAATTGCTACTTGCCATTTTGGCCAATCATGTCTTTCTCGACATTCTTTCACAGATTGAGGTTCGAGATCCTCACATTCTTTCATAATGTTAGATGCTACATTATAAGCAAAGACATTATCTACCACAACATCCACTCGATTAATATTTGCCTCAATATTAATTGGATTTGGGAGTAGTTCCGTATTTTCAAGAGCTTCAGGCTCAATAGATTCTTCGTGAATCTCGGAATTAATCAAATCATGAGCGTCCTCATGTGATTCTTTCATAGTGTCATTTATATCGTTCTTTTTCCTCTTTCTAGGATTTCAATCTTTGGAACCTAATGGTCTGCCACGCTTCTGGCGTGCATTTGACTCATTGGATATGACACTAGATAATTGTCCAATAGGGACTTCAATACGGATCGGAACATTTTCCGCAGGAATGTGGGATTTCGTTATCCTCTTCAAGTCCGTAAATGCATCAGGCATTTGATTTGCTATTCTTTGCAAATGGATAATCTTTTGTACCTCTTTCTCACAAGTAGAGGTATGTGGATCAAGATGAGATAATGATTCATTTTTCCACAAAATTTCCCGTTTGGTTTCACAAACTTCTCCCCCTAATTTTGGGAAAAGTGTTTCATCAAATCGACAGTCTGCAAATCGTGCAGTAAACAGGTCGCCTGTCAATGTTTCAAGGTAGCGAATGATGGAGGGCGAATCAAACCCAACATATATTCCTAACCTTCTTTGCGCACCCATTTTGGTGCGGGATGGCGGTGCTACAGGCACATATACGGCACATCCAAATATCCTTAAATGGGATATATCGGGTTCATGACCCAAAACCAATTGCAACGGAGAATACTTGTGGTAATTCGTCGGCCTGAGGCGAATTAGCATTGCTGCATGCAATATGGCATGACCCCACACTGAAGTGGGCAACCTCGTTCTCATCAGTAATGGCCTTGCAATCAACTGCAAGCGCTTAATTAACGATTCTGCAAGACCGTTCTGAGTGTGAACATGGGCTACAGAATGTTCAACTTTTATCCCGATTGATAAGCAATAATCATTAAATGCTTGGGATGTAAACTCAGCAGCATTATCCAGTCTAATGGACTTGATTGGATTATCTGGAAAGTGTGCTCGTAGCCTAATGATTTGTGCCATTAACTTCGCAAACGCCAGGTTGCGAGATGACAACAGGCACACATGAGACCATCTACAGGATGCGTCTATCAAGACCATGAAATACCTAAACGACCCACTAGGTGGGTGAATAGGTCCACAAATGTCCCCTTGTATACGTTCCAGAAACTGGGGTGACTCAGTCCCAACCTTTGTTGGGGATGGTCTGATAATCAGCTTGCCTTGATAACACGAAGTGTAAGGATATTCATTACTTGAGAGAATTTTGAAATTCTTTAACGGATGCCCATATGAGCTTTCTATAATCCGTCTCATCATGGTTGATCCTGGGTGACCCAGTCGATCATGCCAAAGTACAAATGTATTGGACTCAGTATTCTTTAGATTTACTGTTGAATGTGCCTCAATTGCACTAATTCTTGTCCAATACAGGCCACAAGATAAAGACGGGAATTTCTCAATAACCCTCTTTTGGCCGGAGACATTCTTTGAAGTGAGGACGAGATATTCAAGATTATCTTCATCCATTGTCTCAATATTGTAGCCATTCCGGCGTACATCTTTAAAGCTCAACAAGTTTCTCATAGACTTGGAGGAGAACATTGCATTCTCTATGATTAACATCGTGCCCTTGGGCAGAGTTACAATAGCTCTTCCGGAGCCTTCAATCAATTTACTACTTCCAGAGATTGTAGTAATGTTTGCCTTACACATATTCAGTTGAGAGAAATACTTCCTTTCTTTGAGTATTGTATGTGTAGTACATGAATCAACTAGGCAAATACTTTTACAGTTGGATGTTGATCCAAGTTCGCTTTGTGAGATATCCATTTTGCTTTCCCATAGTTTGACATACAAAAAAAGGAGATACACGAACATAAGAATAAACAAGTTCAATCCTTTTGTGTCACATAATATTTTCAAAATCTGCTACTAACAGTTGACTAACAAAATCAGATATGTTGTCCATAATCAATTACTATGCAGTTTGAAAATTTCAGCGTTTTTCATAAGACAATCGATTATTAAACACACAATCGATTGTTGGAACATAGACAATCGATTGTTGAACACACACAATCGATTATTTGTTATTTTTTGAAAAATTCCAGACCTTACTGTTTCAAGACAATCGATTGTTAGACAAAGACAATCGATTGTTGGCTATTTTTGAAAAATTCCAGAACACACTGTTTCAAGACAATCGATTGTTAGACAAAGACAATCGATTGTTGGCTATTTTTGAAAAATTCCAGAACACACTGTTTCAAGACAATCGATTGTTAGCCAAAGACAATCGATTGTTGATCAATTGTTTTTCAACTTTAATGCGAAAATAGTTGATAATCGACTAGTTTTTCAGGCTAGTCGATTACCCCCACTGGAAAATAAAAGTTTTATTGATATTTGAACATATTGAAGATATTCTAAAGAACTACTGCTAACATTGCTTTATGAACTAACTAATACGAGCTAATGCTAATGACTATTAATCTATTCATTGACTAATACAAGTAGAATCAAACAGCTCCATCTTCTTTCATCACGGTTCCGTCACCGATTAGGTGGTCTATCTTTCCCTCGGGTTGCTCAAAGAAGTCTGCCACATCCAGGTGGGTGAAGTCAAAGTTGTCGTCAGAGACAAAATTTGTTTCAGGGCGTTTTCTCTTTCGAGATGCTTGATAAAGGTCAACCAAGTGTCTTGGTATACGGCAAGTCCTAGACCAGTGCCCATTTCCACCGCAACGATAACATATAGTTTCTGAACTATTTGCCTTAGGATCTTCTGGACCCCGTTTCTGCTTTCGGTGATTATCTCTCTTTGGGGGGTGACGGACTTCTTTGGAATTTCTTCCTTGTCCACGTCCTTGGCTTTGACCCCGTTTATGACCGTGATCATGGTCCCTTTTATGTTTGGCATAATGCGAGTGCACCATATCTGCTTCAGGCAGTGGTGTAGACCCAGTTGGTCTATTTTCGTGATTTCTCATGAGCAGATCATTATTACGCTCAGCCACTAGTAAGAGAGAAATCAATTCAGAGTACTTCGTAAAGCCTTTCTCTCGGTACTGTTGCTGCAGTACCATATTGGAGGCATGAAACGTTGTAAACGTTTTCTCAAGCATATCGTAATCGGAGATGTTATCTCCACATAGCTTCAGTTTAGAAGTAATTCTGAACATAGCAGAATTATATTCAGAAACGGACTTAAAGTCCTGTAGCCTCAGATGGGCCCAATCATATCGTGCTTGTGGCAGAGTGACCAACTTCAGGTTGTCATATCTCTCCTTTAAGCTGTTCCACAAAACGAGTGGATCCTTGACGGTGAGATATTCAATCTTCAAACCTTCGTCAAGGTGGTGGCGCAAGAAAATCAAGGCCTTCGCACAATCTTGGGTGGATGCTTTTTCTTTATCTTTGAGGGTGTCTCCGAGACCCATAACATCTAGGTGGATTTCAGCATCCAACACCCATGTCATATAGTTCTTGCCCGAAATTTCAAGGGCAACGAACTTTCTTTTCATAATGTCAGACATACTCGAAAATTAAATTAGGAAGAGGGAAAATACCTTGGATTTTCGAGAATGATACTTGAGACGGTAGAGTCTCGTGCTGATAACGTGTTATAAACTAAAGCAAAAGACAAGAACAATAGAACAAGAACAATAACAATAGAGAGAAGAGTAGAGAGAGTTCTTCTTATTGAGAGTTAGAGGGGTGAATTACAATGGTAGAGAGCACCTCTATTTATAGGGAGGAGGAAGATCTTGCTACCAATAATAGGACTCTAAAATCTCTCTAATTAAATACATTAAAGACATTCACCTTAAATAGAAGTGTAAGAATCTTCTATTTCATAACACTTTCCCTTTTCATCTCTAATTTTCTCGTTGTATTTCTTTTTTTCTATCTCATTCTCTTTGTCCTTTTCCTTTCTTTTTCCTCCCTAATGGCTAGTGTCGGCTAATAATTCAATAAAAATGGCTGAAATTCTTAGTTGGTACATAATCAGGGGGTGTATCGGTATTTATAAAAAAGTGAGGAATAAATAATATTATTTATCATATTTCTAAATAAAGAGTAGTAGTAGACTATTGGTTTTGTTGAATCTTAAGTTAGAAGAGGTCTAGAGTCACATCTACCTATTTACTATTTTTAATAATAGAGGCTCTTTCAACTATTTGCCAAAAATAAATTGTAGCTAGGTTCAAACCTCCGATCTCTAAGAGCAAAATAAAAATATTAATCAACACATCATGCGACAATTTATGTCAATTGGTATTATTCTCTTTTTGTTTTTCGTTTTCGCATAGTATTAATACAAATGTTCCGTAAAAATTTAACGAACCGGTGTCAAGCACATGCATCTGTCCCAATACCTAATGGTGACACTACCGGATGGTTATACAAAAGAACTTAACAGTTAACAATGCAACTTGATTTTAGTAAATTGCATGTCCCTTTTGACAATTTGGGCTTAAGTTGACAGAGAATGATAGAGTTTGGGCCTGAAATTCAATGGGCCCGAGCTCAATCTGTTTAATCTAAAGGCCCATAATCAAGATAAGAAAAAGAAGATAAGGCATAATAAGTACATTTAAAACAATCTACCGCAACCTTTCATTGCTCTATCTCACAAAAAGAAAAAATGAGACTTCTCCATTTCCAACGCTCTAATTTACCATTACTCATCCAACTCAAGTACAATTCCCCCTTTAATAAACCTCAAAATTTGCCATATGGGAAGAAAGAAATTCACCAGCTAGCTGCAGAAAAAAGAAACTTAGTTAAACCAATAGCTCTACAAATTTTGCGCAAATCTAAGAAAATTTCAAGAACTGAAATTTTTAAGTTTGAGACTAGTTTAAATGAGAAAAGCTCAAAGTTTTTGGTATTGGGAGCTGTATCTGTTGGGGTAATGTTGTTTTTAATGGGATTTGATGATCAAAATAAGGCATTGGCTTTGGGTCCTGAAGGTCCATTAATGGAGGAATTTTGGGATAATATGAGGAGATATGTTATTTATGCACTGACAGTTAGTACTGGAGTTCTTTGGGCTGTTTTTGAACCTATTTATGAGCTGTTGAAGAACCCAATTTCTGCAATTTTAATATTGGTTATTATGGGAGGCAGTTTTTATATTGTTTCTCAAGTGGTTTCAGCTATGGTTGGTATTACTGATTTTGCTTATGATTATAACTATTAGATTTCAGTTTACTTCTGTATAAAGAGGTATTTTCCTTTTTTATTTAATGCAGATTCTATACCTTTGTGCTTAAAATCAGTAAGTAATATATATTGCCTTCAAAATGATGGTGTTGCATCCTGTTTTGGTATAGTTTCTTGATAGTTCACTATTGATATGGTCGTATCTGTAAATGTGAATTTGCTTTTCCTAGCACCACTGTGATTTTGGTATGTAATGGTTCCTTATTTTGGAGCCTTGGAGTAACCAGTAAAGTTGCTGTCATGTGGCCAGGATGTCACGGATTTAAGCCATGAAAATAGCCGCTTGCAAAAATATGGGATAAGGCTCTGCGTAATAAACCCTTATCGGGCTTCACGCTTAGCGGGAGCTTAGCGCATTGGACTGCCCTTCATGTTGCCCTATTTTCTAAAATAACCTTTCCTTGTCAAGGTTTAGAGGGTTCAAGCCCTAAAAATAGCCGAGAAACATGGGATAAGGCTCTGCGTACAATAGACCCTTGTGGTCCAATCCTTTCCCGGATTCTGTGCATAGCGAGAGCTTAGTGCATCGGGTAGCCCTTGATGCTTCCCTATTTGCTAAAATCACCTTTTCTTGTCAAGGTTTACAGGGATCAAATTTGATTTTACTTTGCAATTCTATTAGAAACGAGCTTAATAAACAACATCATCAGTGATTCATATAGTCGATCTCAATTTGCTTGGATTGAGGCATAGTTTTGGCTGTTAAAGTAAAATCTAAAACAAAGTAGATCAGTATACAATTAGATTTCAAAAGGAAAGAAAACATTTGGCCCAATCTTCATTTTCTCAGTATCTAACACAGACATGTCCACTGATGCCATTGAATTAAATCCACAACTAGATAGTGTAAAACTCAGCAACTAAAACAAACCATAGCCAATGCAATCAATCAGTCAACTACACTTCAATTGAGGACCAATTGCAAACTCAAATATTGTTGAAGCACACTTTACTTAGAATTAAGAATTTACATTATTCACATTGATGACATTAACTAAATTGCAAGAACTAAGATAAATACAAACACCATACACAAAGATTACAGAGTTATTCTTGGGCATAACATACCCATAGTCTAATCTTAGCCCAAGAAAACATCCCAAAAGAAGCCATCTACATAAGATTAATAAGTAAATTTTACAATGCAACACAATCTAACATGCAATAGAAGAAACAGAAAGAGGATATTTAAAAGTATTAGCATATTGAAAAGTGAGAGATTGTCCAGGATTGAGAGGCTCTCCATCATTAACAAGACAGTCATTATAACTAAGTCTTCTGAAAATTCTAGGGTTTATGAGTCTTGCTGAACTAAACCAGCCACAACTCAAGTGAATGTTGGACACAGTGCAACTCCCTCCTGTGTAACATGCATTTTCTATTATGACTGTGTATGTTGGAATGCCATTTGGAAGTGGTGCTGTGTCACCTTGGTTTACTTGGATGCTGTCTTTTGAACATGATGATGGTCCTATTCTGTTCTCTGAGCCGTCGCCTTGATCTCCACCATCATCCCCACCGTCACCATTACCATTATCATCACCGTCATCACCAGAACCATCATCACCAGAACCATCATTACCAGTACCATCACCATCACCAATATCTATTCAATGCCCGAAAAGAACAAGATTAAGTCAAGCAATGTAGCTACTAGTTCAAATGCTCAACAATATGGTACTAATCTAAGTTGTTCCGACATGGCAGTTTAGACGTCGTACCCATGTGACACTAGTATGGGTGTGGACATGTGATTCGTACCTGATCTAGTCAAATTTTTTGGGTATTTTGACCACGGCGTACGAAAAAATTCGAGACGAGATACAACTTGATTCCCGAAACCAGAACCAAAACTAGGGTAAATTTGAAGGAAATAGCATATTTTATTTAGGAAATCAAAATACTACCCTCCTCAGAACCCACTAAATGGGATTATACTGGGTTGTTGTTGTTGTTGTTGTTGTTGTTGTTGTTGTTGTTGTTGTTGTTGTTGTTGTTGTATTTTGGAAATCAATCCTAGACTTATTTACAACTTGAAAATAAAATAGAAATTCACACTTTACAAGTTATTAGTAAGTATTCCATAAAATTTCTCATAATTCAGAGATATTTATATATTTTTGAAGTATTTTTAGCTGGATACTCGCACCCGTATCCGTACTAGGATTCATATCCTCGAATTATAGATACTAATAACTAAAACTCAATTCCTTTTTTAGCTAGAATGTTTAACTTTCTAACGAAGTTTATTAAGTTTTACATCTTTTAAACATTTTATGCAACATGCAATGTGTGAAACATAACGTATATCTAGTCATTTAGTTTTTTTGACGAAGAAGACTCAGAGTGAAAATTTTGGAAGAACAATGAATAAGGCATTTTATATATAACAATATAAAGGGAAAAGCATGTGGAACATTATATTAGGAGCCAAATATATGAAGCTTTTTGAGCTTATTTATAACCAAGTTGTGTACAAACTAGGGACAGTTAATGTTGATGGGGATATATGTCTTACCAGGAAGGCGTAGTAATTTCCGAGCAGAAGTGACAGTGTATTTTTGCCTGGGAATTAGGGCTCTTTCTTGAATAGCACCACCATTCTCAGCTAGTTCCAATGCATGACTAATGTGCATTACTGCATCATTAAAAGATAACAACACTTGCTTCAAGATTTTCAGGTCTTGAATATTCAAGATAGAGTTGGAAATCAAACCCCAAGAGGGAAAAAATTCCAAAAGATCAGCCAAAAAAATCCTTAAAAGCTAGGGATACATGCATAACAGTAGAACAAAAAAGGGCAGCCCGATACACTAAGCTTCAGTTATGCGCGGGTTCAGGGAAAGGGCCAAATCACAAAAGTCAATAGTGTGCATATTTGATTATCCAAATAACGTTCAGTAGCTTTGCCTATATGTTGTTCAAAGTGAAGGGGATTCTTGATATAGGTGGTAAATTAATATTGTTGCCATGTGACATGGAGGTCACTGGTTCAAGTATGGAAAACAGTCTCTTACAGAAATGCAGGGTAAGGCTGCGTGCAATAGACCCTTGTGGTCTGGTCCTTCCCCTTACACTGCGCATAGCGGGAGCTTAATGCACCGAGTTTGGGAATAAATAGAAAAGTTGCATATTTGATTATCCAAATAAAGTTCAGTAGCTTTTGCATAAATGTTGTTCGAAAGTATGAAGGGAAGTTTTGACGTAGATGGTAAATTAAAGTTGTTGCCATTTAACCTGAGGTCACGGATTCTAAGCGTGAAAATAGCCTCTTTTAGAAATATAATGCAGGGTTGCGTACAATAGATCTTTATGGTTCGGTCCTTCCTCGTAACCAACCGGACTGCATTTTGTTGTTCAAAAGTGTCTTAATTATCTTTCAAAAGTTGCATCACCTTCCTCAGCTAGTTTCAATGCATGAGAATAATGTGCATTACTGCATCATTAAAAGATAACAATACTTGCTTTAAGATTTTCAGGCCTAAAATATTCAAAATAGAGTTGGAAATCAAACCCCAAGAGGGAAAAATTCCAAAAGATTAACCAAAAAAATTCTATAGAATGTAAGGGTACATGCATGGCAGTAGAATAAATATATCAATGCAGTAACCATAGTTTATATTTCCCAACTTCACAATTTTCTTTTCTGAATAAAAAAGAAAAAAAGAATTTCTTAAAAGATAAGGAGCTGCAGAAGTGATAAGGAGTTGAGCAAAGTATTACTCTTTCCGGCAAAGGTGAAAAGCAAGAAAAGGCCAACTAGATGTACCTCAAACACAACTAAAAAAGGCAGCTCATGCACTAATCTCCTGCTATGCGCGGATTCGGGAAAGGATCGGACCATAAGGGTCTATCATATGCAACCTTACCCTGTACTTTTGCAAGAGGCCGTTTTCATGGCTCGAACCGTGACCACCCGATCACATTGTATCAACTTTATCAGTTACGTCAAGGCTCTCCTACACCTTAAACTCAACTAAAAAGAGCAGCCCGGTGCACTAAACTGCCGCCGTGCGGGGATTCAAGAAAGAGTCGGACCACAAGGGCCTATCGTACGCAGCCTTACCCTGCATTTCTGCAAGAGGCTATTTCCATGGCTCGAACTGTAACCTCGTGATCACATGACATCAACTTTATCAGTTACGCCAAAATTCCCCTTCACCTCAAACACAACTATTCACCTCAAACACAACTAAAGGAAGATAAATGAAGGGAGAAGGAAAAAAGAGAGAAAATATACCAGAGAATGAAACAAGCAACAAAACCACATAAACCATGAAAAGGCACTTCATTATCATTCAATTTCAACCCTTGTATTCTCCAAAATACGTGGAACTGCAAATAAGGAGAAAAGAAAATGAACACATGACAAGTAAAAGTATTGAATGAAAACTTTATTTGAAAATTTTTTAAGTAGGAAAAAGGGAGGAAATTAAGCAGAGTAAAGTGCATGAATGAATATGAAGCAAACTTACAGAATTTGTACTTATTAGCAATGGTAGCAAACTCAGGTTGAAGGTACGATAGATCTAAAAGGGATAGGAGAAATTTATAGTGTCCATTGATATAAGAAAAAGTTCATATATAGTATTAAAAAATATAGGTAAGCTAGTGGATTTATGGACTTGTTTTAACACGTACTCGTCATTCAAAGGGTTATATATATGTTCTCTCCTTTTTCATGGAGGAAGAAATGGAAATCAAATGAGAAATTACAGCTGCTGCCTCCATTTTCCAGTAACTAACTGTGACTATAGTGACCACCTTTCATTTCACTGCCTGCATCCTATATATATATATATGGACCTAATAATAAATTGCCTTTAATTAATAGTAGTAGTAGAAGTTATTGTAATAGACCAGGCTTGGCTTGAAAGTCCTCTCTTGTACTCCATTTATTCGCTTTTACTTGTTTACTATATTAAAAATATATTTTTACTTTTACTAATCTACTATATTAAATTAAAAGAAAGATAATTTTTTTTTCTGTTTTACCTTTATCATTAACAATTCATTTCCCAATATTCTTGAAAATACTATCATTATTATGAGTAAAATTATAAAGCAAATATTTCATTTATTGTTTTTTAAAGGCGTGAAAAAACTAAAGTTGACGGCTAAAACTGAACGGAGGAAGTATATAAGTATTCATATCGGTGAGGTGTATTAAACAATGGTGGAGCCACCTTATAGGAAGGAGTGTCAAATGATACCCCTTCGCGGGAAAAATATACTGTGAGGTAGGTAAAATTACATGTTTGACTCCCCTTATTTTTTTGATATATTTAATTTTACATATTTTGATACCTCTTAATGATAAATTCTGGCTCAGCCACATGTATTAAATAGGAAAAATAACACTGTTTAGCCGCTCTCAAAATAATAGCCGAAAATATATATATATATATATATATATATATATTCTGTATGTTATATACGAATTTTACACATTTTTTCGACTTCCAAATATAAATAGTCTCTAGCCGGTGCTAAAAGTTAAAAGAAAAAACTATTAAATACAAGTATTAGTTCATACGCGAGTCAAACTACTTTTTAAGGTCATAACCATGATTAGCGAAAGAAGCACAATTCAAGAATCGTCCAATATAATTATATAAATGCATTGAATTAATTCTTTCACCTTTGCTCATCTAAAAATGTAATGGATTTTAGTTATTAATTTACAGCATCAAATTAAAGTGTCACTATCTTTTCCATTTCATCCATGATGCTAAAATATGGAGTAGTACTTATTGTATATAGGGTGCGAAGAAAATGAGTGCAGTTTTCTTTGAAATGAATGCCAATTTGCACTTTGATAAGATAAGAAATCAATCAACCTTAGGAAGACTTATAGTATTTAATTTCATTCATTGCTGATGGGAAAGCCAACTAGTGAAGTATGGTGCGCATCACCCCAATCTAATTGCTCTTTACCTCTACTCCTTATTCTAAAATTTATTCTTTTAATTATTCATATCAACCGGGCGGATCCACCTTCTGAACTACGGGAAATACTTTATATCGGAAGTTTTCATCCCGTAAATTGAAAAGAATGGACCTGAGGATTGCCCAAGCCATATAAAGAGACCAAAGACCTCAAATCCCTCCGATGTGGGACAACTCAACACCCCTCTCACGCCCAGATCTCTGGAGCGTGGACAACATAAATGGGGGCCCAACATCGGTAACAATAATTGGGATGTGCCTGGCTCTGATACCATGAAAAGAATGGACCTTGAGCCTAACTCAACCCCAAAAGCTAGCTTATGAGGTGAGGATTGACCAAGCCATATAAGGAGACCAAGGACCTCAAATCCCTCCGATATGGGACAACTCAACATAACTTGTAGAAACATGTAAATAGGGGCAGATCCACCTCCCGACCTACGGGTTCAAATGAACTTAGTAGATTTTATCCAAACAATGTAAATTTGAGAATTTTTTTTTACTAAATATCGATAAATATTTGAATGTGAATCCAGTTACTATTAAAAATTTACTCGAAATTGTTGCAGGAACCCATAAACATTAAATCCTTAATCCGACTATGCATATCAAACATGAGAAAGAAAAAAAAAAGAAGTTTATGAGCATAAAGACAAATTGACGTAATATTTCACATAGTGGGACTCTATATAGGCAATTTTTTTTTGTTTTCCTTTGGTATCAGGTATCTTCATTGGAGCCACATTATATTCTAATTCGCGTTGTGTGGGACCTCATTTGGGGGAAGCGCTCCCAACTAAAGAGTTTTCCATACTCAAAACTCAAATTCGAAATATCTGATTAAAAAAAGAACAATCTCATATGCTGCCCCAAATTTTTTAACGGTCATATAGGCAATTAGTACAATGCATTTCAATTGCTTCCTAAAATCCATGAGAAATATACAAATACTTTTATGGTTTTAAATGTATTTCGAGCAATTATTATTTTAACGAGGAAAACTAGTCGGATTGCTTCTCAAACGCAGTAAAAAATTCATTAAAACTCCTTATTAATAAGTCATATCGAATAATGAACCCTACGGCTGAGTTGATATTTACAACAATATTTTTTAGTACTTCAATTCAATTACTACTTGAAAACATTCCTGGACTTAGTCATTAAATACCCTGTGAAGTGGACAGTTGACATTTATAATCCCTCTATATATAATGACTAGCATTCAACAAGAACCACTAATATACAAATTTTTGTTTTATATTTTATATATATTTATTATTCCAATACTATAGGCATACATAAAATGACTATACTTCATTTTACTTAATATTTTAACTCTATAACTCAAGGCAATCGCGAGGAAAATAGAGATATAATAATACGAGTTAAGGTTGTGTATGTAACAATGCTCTAAAAATGTAGTAAGGTAATTTTATTACTTTTAATTAGTAATTTGAAACAAATACTAGTAATTGATCGTCTTGTTATAATTGCTTAAACTATACTGACTTATGGGAACAAGCCAAATAACTACTTCCCTTAACATTTTACGTTAGGAAATAACTAGAGGTGGATTAAAAAGTTTTTGACACAATATTAAAGGTTCGAATTAATGTATACAATGCGATTCCCTCTCATTTTCTTTTAGAAACAAGTAGTAACTTTTAGAAACAAAGGTTTAAGAAACGGAGAAGGGCCACAAAAGAAAAAACTAATTAAAGCAATTATAAAAATAAGCTTACAACTGAATGATCCTACAAAAAAATGAGTAAATAAGTAGTCCTATTAAGTATTTGACAAAATTTAGAAAGGATAAAATATAAGTCAGGAATTTTATTTAGGGTGTTGAAACTTGAAAGAATTAAAAAAAATTCTATAAAGGGTGTTCAATATGTGTTATATACATCTAAAATTTAATATTTTACTTATATATACAGTATAATTTTTGGACGAAGGATGGCCAGTTGACCACCCTTAGGACTATACAGGTTCGCCGTTGCTCCCTCCGTTTACTTTTACTTGGCAGATATACTAAAAACAGATTTTTATTTTTACTTGTCACTTTACGCATATTAACATAAAATAATTTTTTTTCATGTTATACCCGCAATATTTATTATTCATTTCAAATCATTTTTTCAAATTCAATAAAATATGAGTATTATAGTAAATTATATATTTTATTTATTATTTTTTAAGAGATGTGAAAAATCAAAACGTGCCAAAGTAAAAATAAAGGAGGTAATAACAACATGAATAAGAAAAAGAAAAAACTGAGAAGTCTTGAATGAGGTTGGTGAAAGAGTTGCGAGAAGGAAGGCAGAGATTGAACACCATTTGGCGGGCTTGGACCATCTTAGGAGGTAGTTTGTCATAGCATTTTGAAGTAAAAAAATAGCACGAATTAGTTAGTTTTCAGATTGGTAATTAAAAAATAGTTATTACTTGCGAAGTCATTGAGAAATAGCTATTATTTTTTTAAAACACGAAAAGTTCCAACATAATATGTTGGATTGTGGAGCTGCTGCGTATAAACTTCCAGCATATTCCAGCTCAAGGAAAATTCCAGCATAATAAGTGGGATTATCGAGCTCCTGCATATAAACTTCTAACATATTATAATAAACCTCCGGCACATTATAAAATTTCAGCATATTATACTGAAATATATTTGGATTTTAAGAGTATTTTATCCATTTTTTTAAACATAAAAATAGCTAAATTTTAATTAGTTTTAAAATTGTGCTATTTTAAAATTAGTGTACAACTCCCCATTTTGAAGTGTATGTTGGCAGTGGCCAGTGAGCCCATTAAATGGCCCAAGGCCCAAGGTCAAATATGGCTCTTCGGTTAAGTTTTGGTTTATCTTAGGAAATTTGTATTTTTTCAGAAAATTTGTTCTTACATATAGGCGTTTTATTAAAGAGATTTTTACCTATGTATATTATATAACAAATTTTATTACCTTACATGTTTAAACTTTGTGTTTATTATATTTAATTATATCAAATTTAAATTTATATACCATAATTTAAATTAAGGGTATAATTATTGCTTCATTTATTCTAGGCATGATTTTAGGAGCATATATTCTCCAATTTTAATTTATCTTCCTCTCTCTCCTCCCACCCCCCATACCCCCACATTCAGCGAATTTATATAGCCAAATCCGATTAGTTTGGGGTTGAAACATAGTTGATTGGTCGATTTCATGAATACGCCATTCATGTAAACTAATGCTATGGAGAAGTCAGTTTATCCCTTCCTTAATAAATGTGTAATGCTCAAAACCAAATTTTCTATCTTGTTAAACTAGTTATCCTTTCGGACCTCAATCCAGTAGTATTCCGTTGCCAATCTAATTTACCTTCAGTTAATTCCATGGCAATTTAATTTTATGAAAAATCAAGAAAAGAAATGTGTTCAGTTCTCTAAACACAAGATTAAACATTTCTTACTATTAATTTTATTAAAGGTACGTACTATAGTTCTTGTAGTTTGTATGTAGAAATTTTACAGATGAAGAACAAATTTTGTTGTCAACATTTTTTTATGATAGAAGATTGTAGTTTAGTTGTAGTATAAATGTAGTAATTTTGTAGATACTCTTAAAAACAATAGAACTTTATAAAATACTTAAACTAATTTGTATGTTATTTGCAAAAATTTTATCTACAAGATATCTACAAACTGAATACATTGAATCTTAATACCCTAATCCCCATTTCAATTGTATCATAATTGGCATTTTCGACATAATTGTAGAAGACTTGTAGAAGTATTAGTCTTCCCAATCTGTAATTTATCTACAAATTATCTACAATTTATCTACATTGTATCTACAATTTATCTACAATTCTACAATTTAACTACAATTTCTGAAAATATGTCTTCTTCTTCTTCTTCTTTGACGAGTTTTAATCTGAAATTCAGTTAAAATCAAGTATAATCTTCATCAAAACCCCTCAAAATTGAAATATAAACTCCTAAACATATTCCGAATTATTTACAACAACACCCAATCCAAACAAATAATGATTTTTAAAAACCCAAATTTGAATTCAAAGCTTTCAAGCTTTTTAATGGCTATTAATGGTGGAAAATATATGGAGAAGGAGAGATTTACGCAGTTACAGATTTACTTCCGTTTCAAATTTCGAATTAAATGCTGATAGGATCACACGCAGATCCCCCCCCCTACAATCTCGCGCATTTTTTGGGTAGAATCTCGCTACTTATGAGCTTGGTATATATTTTGTAGGAATAATATGGACAATACAAGTAAATACCAATTAATAAACATTTTTAATAATAATGTTTGCTATATAATATAGAATGGTAAAAATTCCATTGTTAAAAGCAACAGCAGTATAATCCTGCCTCAAAAGTCAAATATTTTCGGTGAGTAGAAAAGTTTTGTTTTAAAAGTCAAATTATCATATCAAAATTGACTCATGAGTCATGATCATAATATATCTAATTAATTGAAATGCATCAGTCCAAGAAGTTTCTCTGTTACAATTAACAAACATTAGGAGTAGGGGCGGAGGCACAAGCTGACTTATGTGTTTAGATCGAGCGTAATAGTTTTTGCTCGAATAATGTATTTAATGATTTGAATTAATGAAATATGTATAAATATTAAATCTAGAACCCTGTTATTAACACTTGAAGTCATAGTCCCAAAATTCACAACTCATAAGATTAAAATCCTGGCTCTGCCTCTTATTTGTAATTATGAACCTTGTTCACTGAAGACGACTGGGGTTTTGTTACTCTCATCCACACGAAAATTTTTATTTTGTGCCTAACACAACTGACACTAATTGTGTGATACCTCCTTTTTGTCTCGCATTTGTGTGGGTCCCATAATTTTATGGATCATAATGTGTAAGATATGAGTCCACAAATATGTGAGATAAAAAGAGGCCTCATACAACTAATGTCAGTTGTGTGAGGCACAAAATAAAATCACTCAATTTGAGAATGAATAAAATAATAATCATGCTATAGAATTTGGTATTACTCTATTTAATCTTTGCTTTATTTTTTGAATCAAATAGCGACCAATACCCATATAATTTAAACACCAACAAATTCATATGAATTATACCTTTTTCATGCTTCAAGGGTGAAGATTTCCTTTTTACATAAAATTTGTATTCATCATATTTTAGAGAAAGACTTGTCGGAATTGCTAGTTGGGTTGGTCAAGGAATACTCAAAGTTGATGGGGCCATAAAAATGTAGCCATAGCAAATGTTCTTTTCTCCTCCAAATTCCCATTAAAATTCAAGAAACCATATTGCTTGAGAAGAATATCCAATTTCCATTCTTCCGTCTTCTCATAATCTCCCTTCTTGTAATGAAGTGGCATCTGAAATCCTTCTGAAAATGAGAAGAAGCACAAATTTCACCATAATCATCTTCTTTTTTCATCTTAATCTTTTGTATTTTCTCAGTTTCTTGACTTGAATTTTGGTTCCCATATCCTAAAACTATAGTGCATGCAGATTGGAAAATTCGGCTCAAAGTGGCCATTTTTTGAAAATTTGAGCATATGGAATGATCAAGGTTGAGATTAAATAGACGAAAGTATCATTAATTAACCAATAAAATCGGGAGAAATTTAAAAATAGCCAAATTTACAAGGGGTCATTCAAAATTAGTTACAGTTTCAAAAGTAATGTAGAAGCTAGTCACTTGTCATGTAAAGATAAATCTGAACTAAAAATATGTTCAAAATCCGGAAAAATACTCAAGTATAATATACCGGTCCAACATAATATACTGGAGATTTGATCACTCGGCGTTTTGGAGTTCCAGCATAATATGCTAGAAGTTCATACACAGGTAGTGACTATTTTTTAATGACTTTGCAAAGGTTGGCTATTTTTAAATGACCAGTCCGAAAACTGGCTAGCCCGTGCTATTTTTACAATTAAATCCAGGATATATATTATTATACAGTAGGACCTCTTTATACAGTCAAAGCTCTCTATAACAACCTTATTTGTTCCAGACAATTTTGGATGTTATAGTGAATTGCTGCTATAGAAAATATATATTACAACAGAACATGAAATTTGATTCCGAAAAAACTTGGCTATAATGAAATGTTGTTATATAAAGATATTGTTTTAGAGAGATCTGACTGTAACAACATTCTTATATAATAGTACTTCAATGTAAAAGCTACATTTTTTCGGAACCAAAATTTTATCTTCTATTACAATATATGTTTTCTATAACAGCAATTCGTTATACTATCCAAAAATATTTAAAACAAACAAAACTATTATAGAGAGATTTAACTCTATTATTATTTGAGAACAATAAGAATCCCGTACGATACTCAAAAGGAGGGAATAAAAAAAGGCTATGTTGTGCTATTTGGAATTAGTAATGTTGTTACCTGGCACATATCAATGATTAATTATTTGATAATGTAAGGACATTTTATTTATAGAAAATTGTTATCAGTCACTTTCTACAGAAGAAATAACTACGGTATTAAATTCTATTTAATTGCGTAATGTTTGAAGCAGATTCAATGATTGTTATACCAGTTGAATACTTAAATAACAAGCTAGAGTAACAAAATTAATATTCATTGATTGAGCATCATAGGTCATGCTAGTTTAAACAAACACGATAAGAAACTTGTTGATTAATTATTTTCATTTTCAAATACTTTATAGGATCAATAACAGAGGTGAAGAAATTCAAAAGACCAGCTAAGCTAGTTACTCAGACGCTAATACCAACCAAAGAACAGATGCGGATCCAATATTTAAATCTTATGGATTTAGCTTTTAAAATTTTAGTATTAAATCTATTATATTTTTTTAATCGGATATAATCGGGCTCCAATACGGATGTAATCGGGGCATTTGCAGTCTTACCTGTTTTCTATGCCACATTTTAACCTATAGCCGCTTTGTCTTTTTGTTTGCATCCGTACCCACTTTTTCACATAACTTCAGCCCACGAGGCTGAAGTGTTTCTTTTGTACTGGAAAACTTCAGCTGCAGTTTTACTTAAGCTCTAGAGCTTAAGTTTACTTAAGCCGTTTCCAGCTTAAGTTGTCCAGTTATAAAATAAACACTTAGGCCGTTTTCAGCTTAAGTTGTCCAGTTATAAAATAAACACTTAGGTCGTTTCCAGCTTAAGTTATCCAATTATAAAATAAAAACTTCAGCCGTTTTTAGCTGAAGTTTTACAGTACAAAAAAAAAACACTTCAGCCCCGTGGGCTAAAGTTATGTGAAAAAATGTGTACGGATGCAAACAAAAAGACAAAGCGGCTACAGATTAAAACGAGACGTCCAAAAAGGACGCCCCGTGTAATTTTTACAATATAATCGGGCTCCAATACGGATATAATCGGGCTCCAATACGGATATATGATATCGAGTGAAAAACCAGAATTTATCTTTTTTAAAAACGCTAATATAATACGAAAATGCTGCCGCAGATGAAATTGGATTCGTCATCAATTTCGTGTTGATCAGATAGCTTCATTTCTTAAGCTAAGATTGCTTTTGTTTAGCTCAAAGTTTTAATTTACTGTATAAGCATAAAACAATCAAAATAAATGGATGGCCAATCATAGCAGGTCATAATAAATCGAAAGACCAAAGGAATAAAATATAAGAGACAACAGGTATAGGTTAAAGGGAGGAGGATGAAGATTTTTTATTAATAATATTGGTTTGTTCTGCCTCTCCATGGAGAGGTACAGAGCCTTACAATGATGTATTCTCTCTTCTTTAGAAGTAAATGTGAAGAAGAAGAAGCTACCCCCTTTTAAGGTTCTTTCTCTTAGTATTTATAGTTAGAAGATCTGCCAGCTGGCGCCTAGGGGCTGGGACAACATAGAAGGGACGCCCTCGTAAGGACGGCCAGGCCGTGGCCTTAGTTGTCAAATTGGATGACTGCTCGATAATCTTGTGAGTAAATGGCCATACCATTTATTAATCACAAATAGGCTTTAATAAATGCGTTGATCTCATTCATTATCATGAGGTAAAGTTTTGACCCATACAGATAGTCCCTCCGCTTATTGAGGTCGTGCTCAGGCCGAGCTCGATGAGCGGATTTCGCCAGTAATCATAGCCGTTTATGCGTTTGGAACGATCGTATGCCTTTATTCTTTGGAGATGGCCATAACCATTTGTACTTTTAGAGATGGCCGTAGCCTTTCGTTCTTTGGAGATGGCCGTAGCCGTTTTTACATTAGAGATGGCCGTAGCCATTTTTTACTTTGGATATGGTCGTAGCCAATTTTACTTCAGAGATAGCCGTAGTCATTTTTTACGTTGGAGATGGTCGTAGTCATTTTTACTTTTGAGATTGCCGTAGCCATTTTTACTTTGGAGATGGCCGTAGCTATTTTTTACTTTGGAGATGGCCGTAGCCATTTTTTACTTTGGAGATGGCCGTAGCCATTTTTTACTTTGGAGATGGCCATAGCCATTCACGCGTTCCTGGAAAGAGTACGATCACGCTTACCGCGTATAAGGGGGACATCATATGCATGGTGACGCATGGGGCGTGCCCATGGTATCTTGAGGTTGTTACAACAGTTTCATGAGGGACGCGCCGATTGACGATTGAATGACCGTTCAGAGGCATCTGTCATGATGGTGGCCGTTACTGTAGGCCTGAACCATTTTTCGGTTGGTCAGGTAGTTAATGGTGACCTTTGGGATTTGTGAAGGTCATTTATGCTTCTTCTATAAATAAGGAATTGTGTCGTTCAGTTCTCACTTTTTCGATATTTGTCTAAGTGGAATTCTGAGAGAGATAACCCTTCTTGTTTTCAGATTGTCTAGTCTCTTACTCCTCGTTAATTCATTCTCCGTCATTTTTGTCGGATCTTCGTATTCTCTTGTTTTTCTGATGAATTTTTCCATCTTTCTCTCGTTATACTGGTAATGGTGAGCAGTTCTCGTTCTGATATAGTTCCGGTGGTGGTTGCGGCAGCTGAGGGCCCATCTACGGTGGTGGGAACCACCGATTCGCCGAATGTTGATCGGTTCCCGTCGGTGACTTGTATTCTTTCCCTACTCGGCGGTCCGGCAACCGATTTTACCGACCCCGAGGGAGAAGATCAAGTGGATGAGGCTCCACTGATGGGGGAAGTTGGCATTGCTCAGCTGAAGGAGCAATGTGATATTCCTCGCCTCGCTTAAATCGTCCTGGACAAGAGCGGCGACAGGGTGCACGTCGACCACCGAGGTTACTGCGTCTTTTACGCTTACCCTTTCAAGCTGGGATTTAAGCTTCCTCTCCCCATGCTGGTGGTGGACTTTTGCCGCTACTACAGGGTGTGCCCTGGTCAGCTCGTCCTTTCTTGTTAATTGGCGATGCTGATCAAATATGCGGAGTTGGCACGGACAGAAATTACACTTGGGCACGTGCTAAATCTTTACGCCCCTCAGAGGGTACGCGGCACCATTATTTGGTTGGTCCCTCGTGGGACCGACGGCTTAACTGCGGAGCTCGATGATGAGGTCGCTACCCGTCCTTACGAGCATTTCTTCTACATCAGTATCGGACACGTGGTAGCCTGCGCTACTGACTTCCCAAAGGAGTGGAACCGTGCATGTAAGTTTCTTTTACGCTGGCCTTGATTTCCTTTGGTCAAATGTCCTGCTCTATGTTCGTACATACTGATCTTCTTTTTGTGCCGTAGCGGGAGGTGCACCACCGGCGCCATTCTCTGGCATTCGTGAGTGGGTTGAGGCCGTGCTCACTGTCACGATAGGGATTTGTACGTGGGCGTCCTTCTGGGAGGTTCATGGCTGTAGGCCGGCTGCTGGTGAGAATCTAATTTGCTGTTATTAATCTTCTTTCGTAGTCTTTATTTTTTTTGGCTTACCCTTGTTCTTTGGTTGGTCAGAACTACCACGCCGCAGGAGGGCTCCCCAGCTTGCTTTCCGCAGGCCAGGGGTGACTGCCCGATTAATCACAATGCCAGTACCTCGCTCGGTCCCAAGGGTGACTTCAGTAGAATCTTCGGTTGCACACTCTCCGGTACGGCCCATGCCCCGAGTTGAGGAATCTCCAGAGGTCGTGCGTTCCATGGCGGAGCGATCGCCGAATGAAGATGAGGATGAAGATGGGAGGCTGTTGGTTCGGTGCAGGGTGGTGTTCACTCCAGATACTCCAGTGGTGATTAGTTTAGACTCTTCGCCATCGACGGAGGAGGGAGCGCAACGGTCCTTGCCCCAGAGGACGAGCACTCAGTTGGGGTTGGCCCGGTTGGCTTAGGCCAAGTGGACACAATCGCTTCAGTGATTCAAGTTTCTGTTCATGTTGCTGAGAGGGAAGGTAGTTCCTCGGCAACTGTTTTTGCCAAAAATGCAGGCACCGACTATTTGGCGAATGCGGGCGCTTCGACGTCTCGGGCAGCGGAGGCCTCGACTTCCAGGGCGGCAGAAGGAAGGGACGCCTCAGGATAGGGGATGGTTCGGAGTTCGATATGATGAGGAAGTCCATCTATTTCAGGAGGGTTACACCCGCCCAGTGGCGTAGGAAGAAGGGGATTACTGTTACCTGGAGATCCCTAACGACCTGAACCTGCTGCTCGAGGAGGAGAACCTGGTGACACTGTTTGGGGTTCTGTGCTCGGATGCAGAGGGTGCATCCTTGAGAGGCATCTCTGATGTCGGGTTGATGGCCGAGGTGGCTGCCATGAGTATAATGGTATGTATAAAATTTTGGGTTTGTTTTCTTTCTTAATACGTCTTCTTGTATTAACTGTCACTCTTATTTGTTGCAGTCATTTTCGTTTGAGGTAGAGAGCATCAGGCGGGCTAACGTCCGCTCGGCGGTTTTTGTGCGGTTATTGGAGAAGTACCGCCTCTACCGTGATCGGTGGTGTGGTCTGCGTGAATGCATAAGGAACGACCCACGGAACCAGGAGCTGGTAGAAGAGCTTGCACGGAGGGAGATCCATATGCAACAGATCCTTATAAGGGTTAATGCTCTTGAGGGGTAGCTCCGCTAGAAGGGCAAGGAGATGGACTCTGAGATAAGGGTGGCTACTGAGAGGGAGCGCCAAAGTCAGACTGCGGGAACAAAGGCCGCTGAAACTTTAACCAGGCAAGTGGCTACCCTGGAGACTGAGGCCTTTGCTTCAAGGAAGCAGGCAGAGGACGCCCTGGCGAGGGTTGAAACACTGCAGGCGACCAACCGTGACCTAGAAAGGGAGTGTGGATTAGAGAGAGCCGCCGCTACCTTTCGAGAGCGGTCGTTGGATGGGCGCATTGCCATCTGCGAGTAGGATGCCCATGCTGCGGTGGACAGTATTGCGGCCTTGGAGGTCGAGAACCAGAACCTGAGGAACCAGGCTGCCTCTTTTGGTCCTACTCGTGAGATTTTGACGTATGCCGAGGCCCAGCTCGATTTGTACAAGCGTCTGTGCGAGGCCAGCGTCATGTTTGAGGAACTTATGAGGAGGCGTGCCAGAAGGCTTGTGAAGCCCGTCTCGACTGCGATTCTGACCTGTCTACGCCCAGGGGCGATGATGGCGCCGAGGGTGCCGATAATGCTGAAGATGGCATTGGGGACACCGAGTGAATAAATGGAAAATTTTCTAATGTTTGTTTAGTTTTCATTTTCTCTCTTTTTTTTGTTTTCTTTTTTTCCGGCCTTTGATGGCACCGAGGGCGCTGATAATGCTAAAGGGGGCGCTGGGGACACCGAGTGAACAAATGGAAAAATTTGTAATGTTTGTTTAGTTTTCATTTTCTCTCTTTTTTTTCTTTTTTCCGGCCTTGGGCCCATGTAATTGGGGGTAACCCTGTGTGTAAATACTATAAATATACTTCTTCCTTTCTGTTTATCTTGTGTTGGATACATTGTGTTATATATGTTTTTGTGCCCGTTTACAAGGGCCTTGCTTCAGAGTTTCCCAGTGAGCATGTTAATGGTCTCGATTGGTTAGGTGGTTTCGACCATTGTGTAATCGACCCTTTGCCTTAGGTGGTAATTGGTACAGATGGCCTTGGCCTTAGATAGACGTTTTTGGTCGTCACCTTCCTCTGCGTGACAGGGGTTGGGTATAGCCGCGTTGGGGCAGTGGCGGCACATAGCCTTAGTCCATAGCCTTAGTCCCAGTTCGGGCTTAGTTGAACTGCTGGCCGTGGTAACAGAAATCATGGCCTGGTAGTTCGACTTAGGCCGAACTTTACGCGGGCAGATATTTTAGTTTTAAGCTTAGTCATACTTACTTAAGTGGTGGGGGCACGTGGCTCGGCCTGGGGTTCGACTTGCTTAGACATTTGGGGGTGCTCGTCATTGCCTAATCGTGGTCCGGCCTATAGCATTGGGCACGTGTTTCCTCGGCTTTGATTCGTCTATGGTCGAGTTTGCGGCTTTTGTGACGGGGGCGTGTAGCCTTAGCCCTGGTTCAACTTATAGTTGAATTCTTTTGTAATTCCTAATGGCGGAGGCACTTGGCCTGAGTCCTGGTTCAACCGTAGTTGAAATTTTTTGGGTGAAGGCGCATAGCCCGAGTTATCGCTCAACAGTAGTTGATCCTTGTAATATTTGAAGGCACATAGCCTGAGTCCTAGTTCAACCATAGTTGAACTTTTGGGTGAAGGCGCGTAGCCTGAGCTGACGTTCAGCCGTAGTTGAACTTTTTTCAATATTTGAAGGCGCATAGCCTGAGTCCCAGTTCAACCGTAGTTGAACTTTTTGGGTGAAGGCGCGTATCCTGAGTTGACATTCAATCGTAGTTGAGTTTTTTTCAATATTTGAAGGTGCATAGCCTGAATTAATGTTCAACCGTCGTTGAGCTTTTGGGTAATATTCAAAGGCGCATAGCGTGAGTTGAAGGCATATAGCATGAATTGACGTTCAACCGTAGTTGAACTTCTTTGTAATCTTTGGAGGCGCGTAGCCTGAGTCGAAGGCGCGTTGCCTGAATTGACCTTCAACCGTAGTTAAACTTCTTTGTAATCTTTGGAGGCGCATAGCCTGAGTCGAAGGAACATAGCCTAAGTCCCGGTTCAACCGTAGTTGAACTTTTTGGGTGAAGGCGCATAGCCTGAGCTGTCGTTCAACCGTAGTTGAACCTTTGTAATTTTTGAAGGCGCGTAGTGTGAATTGCCGTTCAACCTTAGTTGAACTTTTGTAATTTTTAAAGGCGCGTAGGCTGAATTGCCGTTTAACCGAAGTTGAACCTTTGTAATTTTTGAAGGCGTGTAGCCTGAGTCGAAGGCACATAGCCAGAATTGACGTTCAACCATAGTTGAACTTCTTTGTAATCTTTGGAGGCGCGTAGCCTTAGTCGAAGGCTCGTAGCCTGAGTCGAAGGCACATAGCCTGAGTCCCGGTTCAACCGTAGTTGAACTTTTTGGGTGAAGGCGCATAGCCTGAGCTGTCGTTCAAACGTAGTTGAACCTTTGTAATTTTTGAAGGCGCGTAGCCTGAATTAATGTTCAACTGTCGTTGAGTTTTTTGGCAATATTCGAAGGAGCGTAGCCTGAGTTGAAGGAACGTAGCCTGAATTGACGTTCAACCGTAGTTGAACTTCTTTGTAATCTTTGGAGGCACGTATCCTGAGTCGAAGGCACATTTCCTGAATTGACGTTCATACGTAGTTGAACTTCTTTGTAATCTTTGGAGGCCCGTAGCCTGAGTCGAAGACACATAGCCTGAGTCCTGATTCAACTGTTGTTGAACTTTTTGGGTGAAGGCGCATGGCCTGAGCTGTCGTTCAACCGTAGCTGAACCTTTGTAATATTTGAAGGCGCGTAGCCTGAATTGTCGTTCAACCGTAGTTGAACTTTTCTAATTTTTGAAGGCGCGTATCATGAATTGTCATTAAACCGTAGTTGAACCTTTGTAATTTTTGAAGGCGCGTAGCCTGAATCGAAGGCACATAGCCTGAATTGACGTTCAACCGTAGTTGAACTTCTTTGTAATCATTGGAGGCGCGTAGCCTGAATCGAAGGCACATAGCCTGAGTCCCGGTTCAACCGTAGTTGAAATTTTTGGGTGAAGGCGCATAGCTTGAGCTGTCGTTCAACCATAGTTGAACCTTTGAATTTTTGAAGGCGCGTAGCCTGAATTGCCGTTCAACCATAGTTGAACTTTTGTAATTTTTGAAGTCGCGTAGCCTGAATTGTCGTTCAACCGTAGTTGAACCTTTGTAATTTAAGAAGGCGCGTAGCCTGAATTGCCGTTCAACCGTAGTTGAACCTTTGTAATTTTTAAAGGCGCGTAGCCTGAGTCGAAGGCACATAGCCTGAGTCTCAGTTCAACCGTAGTTGAACTTTTAGGTGAAGGCACGTAGCCTAAGCTGTCGTTCAACCGTAGTTAAACCTTTGTAATTTTTGAAGGCGCGTAGCCTGAATTGCCGTTCAACCGTACTTGAACTTTTGTAATTTTTATAGGCGCGTAGCCTGAATTGCCGTTCAACCGTAGTTGAACCTTTGTAATTTTTGAAGGCGCGTAGCCTGAGTCGAAGGCACATAGCCAGAGTCCCATGTCACGACCTGGATTTTTCTCACCATCGGGAGTCGTGATGACACCTACTGTCAAAGCTAGGCAAGCCAACCTTTATAATCATTTTCACAGAACTTAAATGTAGAACAAGTTAAACACTAAAATAATTAATTAAAATATGCAGAAGATTTTTTTAACAACAATAGCGAAAACAAAAATACGGAAACTAACAACATGTCTCCTCCCAGTATCTGGTGTCACTACTCACGGACGACTAGGAGTACTAAATCAATAGTCTGAAAGAAATACATCATATTTCTGTGTTGATACAATAAAAACAAACTAGATAAGATAGAAGAGACTCGGGGCCCGCGAACGCCAGCGAACTACCTCAGAATCTCTGGACTGAAGGATCGCCACTAACTACTGCTACGGCCGAAGGCTACGTTCTGACCTGTGCACAAAAAGGCACAAAAGTGTAGTATCAATACAACCGACCCCATGTGCTGATAAGTGCCTGACCTAACCCCGACGAAGTAGTGACGAGGCTAGACATGACTATCATATAAACCATTGCATTTCAACATATATGGGCAATAGAAGGGGATACATGAATTTAAACAAATAAAAGGGAGGGGAGCATGTTGTGGGGTCTAACAGTTCAATTATCTAATCAACAACAACAAAGGAATGGAAACGGTATAATAAACTTCAATGAGAGGAAACCAGTAAATCAAATGTTGCACGGCACCACCCATCGTGCTTTTACTCTCGTCCTCACCAAGATAATCAATTAAAGTATACGCATCACCCATTGTACTTTATCACTCTTCCTCACCAATCAGTAGCATAAAGTAGTTACACGACATCACCCATCGTGCTTTATCACTCTTCCTCACCCAATCAATAGCATGAAGTAGTTACACGGCATCACCCATCGTGCTTTATCACTCTTCCTCACCAATCAATTACACGACATCACCCATCGTGCTTTATCACTCAACCTCACCCAAGAAATTACACGACATCACCCATCGTTCTTTATCGCTCATCCTCACCCAAACAACATTCATAAATAACGGGGAGAAGGTATGAACGAAACCGCAATAGTTATAACCCCAGCAAGGGGAATACAGCTCAACAATGAGTCACGGCAAGGGAAAACAGCTCAACAATACGTCCCGGAAAGGGAGAAAAGTACCAAAATTTCGTTCTTTAGTTCATTGCTTCTCAACTATCACTTTGTAGTTCATTTAACAAGTAATTAGCACAATTGTTCACTTCTTTCGAAATTTAATGTCAATTATGACTCACGGTCATGCTTGACTCGGACGCATATGTAACCGTCACCATACCTATACACCGACTCCACATAGCACATAGCAAATATTAACCTAATACTATTCCCTCAAGCCAAAGTTTGATCAAACACTTACCTCGAAAGCTTCCAACTCAACTCACGCCTCTACAATATCTTTACCCCTAGAATTCTCCTCAAAGCCGGTCGAATCTAACCACAATTTACTCAAATGTATCAACAAATGCTATATTAATCAATTTGAATGCATAAAAATGAAATTCCCAAAGTTTACCCAAAAAATCCCAAAATTCCCCCGGGCCCATGCGGTCAAAACTCGAGGTTCGAACCAAAATCGGGTTACCCATTCTCCCACGAGTTCGTATATGCAATTCGTTTTCAGATCGGACCCCAAATTGAGGTCCAAATCTCCAATTTTATGAAAACCTAAATTCTACCCAAATCTCCATTTTTAACCATGAAAGCTTTGGGTTAAGGAGAAATCATGTTAGAGGATGATAAGGATTGAAGAAAACTAGTAAATATTGACATACATTTTGTTTGGGGACGAAGGGGTTCGAGAGAAATCGCCTATGGAGGTTTTGGGTTTTGAAAATATTAAAAGTGACGTTTAAAATCGGTTAAGTATCCTTTACACAGATGCAAATCTCGCAATTGCGAGAAAGAGTACTGAGTAGCAAGAAGGAGAATCTCACATTTGCGAGAAGGAATTTTTAAATGCGAACAAGGCTGGGAAAATAAGGACCTCGCAAATGCGAACTGGGCTGGGAAAAGAAGGAACTCGCATTTGCGAGATAGGGTTCGAAAATGCGAACTTGGGCTAGGATGAGGGGACATCGCAATTGCGATGGAGGTCTTCGCATTTGCGAAGCTTGCAGCCCAGGCATACCAACAGACTTCATGCAATAAAAAATGCACTCAAGGCCTATCCAAAACTCTCCTGAGCCCTCGGGGCTCCAAACCAAACATGCACCCAACCTCAAAAACATCCTACAGATTTACTCTTGCGATCAAATCGCCAAAATAACATCAAAATCAAAGAATCAACCTCCAAATCTCATGATTTTCATTTCAAAGTTCAAATCTTTCAAACTTCCACTTTTAGTCCGAAACACGTCAAACAACGTTCGTTTTCAACCAAACTTTATAGATTGCGCTTAACGCTCATCTAAGACTTGTACCGAGCGTCGGAACCAAAATATGAGCCCGATACTATCACTTTTGATCAACTTTTCATTTTCGATCAAATTTTCATTTTCATTTTTCCTTAAGCATTTTTAAACAATTTCACAGAAAAGCTACGTACTCGGGCCTGGGACCTCGGATTTCAATTCCGGGAATACGCCCGGGTCCCAAATTTCCTTAGGGACCCTTCAGGACCGTCACATCATGGGTTCGGTGCGTTTATCCAAAATGTTGACCAAAGTCAACTGTAGCAATATTATTATCAAAATTCATAGTTTTTACCACAGAATTAAAATATTTCCACATAAAAATTTCCGGCTTCAAGCCCGGACTACGCACGCAAAACGAAAAAGCAACCAATTAAGGGGGTTTTTAAGGCCTTAGAAGTACAAATAAAGGGAGAATTACGGTGATGACCCTTTGGGTCGTCACATCCTCCACCTTTAAAACAACCGTTCGGACAAAAGAAGGAAGTACCTGAGTCGGGGAATAGATGGGGATAACGACTCCACATATCATACTCGGACTCCCAGGTCGATGCCTCAAGAGGCTGACCTCTCCACTGAACACGCACTGAAGGAAAACTCCGCGACCTCAACTGTCAAACCTGCCGGTCTAAAATAGCCACCGTCTCCTCCTCATATGACAGACCCTTGTCTAATTAGAAAGTACTGAAATCTAACACGTGGCTGGGATTATCGTAATATTTCCGAAGCATGGATACATGAAAAACCAGATGCACAGATGACAAGCTAGGCGGCAACGCAAAGCTTATAAGCAACATTCCCCACATGGTCAAGAATCTCAAATGGCCAATATACCTAGGGCTAAGCTTTCCCTTCTTCCCGAACCTCATCACGCCCTTCATAGGCGATACACGGAGCAATACCCGCTCACCAACCATGAAAGAAACATCCCTGACCTTACGATCTGCAAAACTCTTTTGCATAGACTGAGCTGACCGAAGTCTGCTCTGAATGATCTTGACCTTATCCAAGGCCTCATGTACCAAATCTGTACCCAATAACCGAGCCTCTCCCGGCTCAAACTATCCGACTGGGGACCGACACCGCCTACCATACAACGCCTAATATGGGGCCATCTGAATACTGGACTGGTAGCTGCTGTTGTATGCAAAATCTGCTAAAGGCAAGAACTGGTCCCACGAGCCTCCAAAATCAATAATGCAGGCTCGGAGCATATCCTCAAGAATTTGAATAATCCTCTCGGATTGACCGTCCATCTGGGGTGAAATGTTATACTCAACCGGACCTGGATGCCTAACTCATGATGTAACGCTCTCCAGAAATGCGAGGTAAACTGCGGACCCCGGTCCGAAATAGTAGATATGGGCACCCCATGAAGGTGAACGATCTCTTTGATGTAAATCTCAGCATATCTCTCGGATGAATAGGTGGTGGACACTAGGATAAAATGCGCTGACTTGGTCGGCCTATCAGTAATAACCCATATATCATCAAACTTCTTCCGAATAATCGGAACGCCAGTCACGAAATTCATGGTGACTCTCTCCCACTTCCACTCGGGAAGCTCAATCCTATGAAATAAGCCACCGGGCCTTTAATGCTCGTACTTAACCTGCTGACAATTTAGACAACGAGCTACATATGAAATAATTACTTTCTTCATCCTACGCCACCAATAATGCTGCCTCAAATCCTGATACATCTTCGCGGCGCCTGGGGGCATGGAATACCGAGAACTGTGAGCCTCCGCTAAGATCGACTCTCCAATACCACCAACATTGGGCATGCAAACTCGCCCCTGCAACATCAATACGCTATCATCTCCCAAAGTCATATCCTTGGCACCTCCCCTCTGCACCGTGTCCCTCAGAACACACAAATGGGGATTATCAAACTGCCGCCCCCGTATACGCTCCATCAATGATGAACGAGCTACCGCAGAATCTAACACCCTACTGGGCCCAGAAATATCCAATCTCACATATCTATTGGCCAAGGCCTGAACATCCAAGGCAAGCGGTATGTGGATGACCGGAATATAGGCAAGGCTACCACTGCTGGCGGACTTTCTCCTCAATTTATCGACCACTACATTGACCTTCCCCGGGTGGTATAAAGTGGAACATCATAGTCTTTCGACAACTCCAACCACCTCTGCTGTCTCAAATTCAACTCCTTATGCTTGAACAAGTACCGAAGGATCTTGTGATCCGTGAACACCTCACACGTCACACCATACAAATAATGCCTCCAGATCTTCAAGGCATGAACAATGGCTGCCAACTCTAGGTCATGAACTGGATAATTCCTCTCCTGGATCTTCAACTGTCTCGAAACATATACTATGACCTGCCACTTTGGTATCAACACTGCGCCAAGCCCAACTTGGGAAGCAATACAATAAACCGAGGGGATCCTTATCCTATGGGCAAAATCAATTCCTGTGCGGAAAACTATCTTAAGGACCCCGAATGCTCTAATCCTCAACTGGTGGTAACCAGATCCCGAATCTATCCTTGAAAAAACACCCTGGTGCTCTAAAGCTGATTGAAACTTATCCTCATCGAACCGTCCTTCCTTTTACAATAAAGTTGGGTACGCCCCAAGGCAAAACTCTGGCCTACTGAAACCCTTACCAAGCAAATCTTGAAACTCTTTCTTTAACTCTCTCAACTCTGGCGGTCCCATGCGATACGACGAAACGGAAATAGGCTGAGTGCCCATCACCAGATCAACGCAAAGATTTATTTCCCTGTCAGGCAGTATGCCCGGCAGGTCTGATGGAAAAACATCGGGGAAGCTCCCGAATAATAGGAACAGAACCTACAGAAGGAACCTCTGTGCTGGAGTTGCATTAATCCACCAATCTAGCTAAGCACTCCTCTCTTAACCATGCGTCGAGCCTACGCATACAATATCACACTGCGGGTCGGATAATCTAAAATCCCTCTCCACTTTAAATGGAGCAAACCGGGTAAATCCAAGATCACGGTTTTGGTGCGACAATCCCAAAATAGCATGGCACGGGGACACCTAATTCATTCCCAATATAACATCAATGTCCACCATATCTAAAGCAATAAGTCGACATGGGTCTCCAAACCCTCAAATGCTACCACACATGAAGGATGCACTCGGTCGACCATAATAGAATCATTCACTAGTGCAGATACATATAATAAAAATGCAAGGCCTCACTAGGCATAACCAAATGGAGTGCAAAATAGGACGAAACGTATGATGCATAGATTCAGGGTCAAATAGCACTGAAGCATCTCTAATACAAATCAGAACGATACCTGGAATGTCTGCATCTGACATCTCAACTTCCAAATTAGCCGCTGGCTGATCCCTACTGCTGGCGATCCCAATTCCACCTCTAAGACCTCTACCCCCGCCTCTAGCCGGCTGGGTAGGTTGTGGAACATCCGATGTGTGGAGCCAATCACGATAACTATGATACTGAGATCTGCTTAGAGCTCTAGAGCAAGGTCTGACCATGTGTCTCGGATCACCACAAGCATGGCTGAACCTCGGCTGCTGCGGATGAGCACCTCTCAGCCTCGGGCAGGCCCCCCCTGAGGTGTCCATACTCGCCACACTCGTAACATATACGAACACACTACAAATAAGGAAACCGAGGCTAGCTCGATCGGCCACCTGAAGTACCATGAGCGACAGGGGAAACTGGCAGAAAGGGCCTCGAAGGATGGCCTATACCATCAGAACCTCTACCTCTAGAAGAGGTACCACTGAATCGGCCTGCATGACGGGGCCTCTTATCTGATAGATGACAGCCTCCCTGTGGAAGTACCACCTCAACTCCACGGCCATTATTGGCCGTCTCCTGAAAAGGGACCTCACTCCTAGCCTGAGCCGCTGCACCCGGCTGACCTACTATCGCTGTCCAGGCGGCCTAAGGATCGTCTGCTTCTTGAATCATGGGACGAGGACCCTGCTGCTGTGAAATGTTGGAAGCTTGAGGGAAATACTTGGCAATGTGCCTCAGGTCACCGCAAGTGAAGCAAGCCCTCGGCTGCTGAGAATATCAAAGTGGCTGCTGGGAGGAAGACTGCGTTTGAAAAATGTGACCGTTGAAAGTAGTGAAAAGCTTGGAGAACCGATCAGGTCTCCACAAAGCACTAAAGACATGGCCGTCCCATCTCCAGCCTGGGCTGTAATGCCTGTCTGAGCTGCCACTACGGGCTGAACCAGCGTAACCAGAGTCTGGGGAGCTACCTACTCCAGCGTACGTGCAACGGGAGTCTGAACCCCTCCTGCAGCTTGAGAAGTGGATGGTGCTAATGGTAGCAATCCCACTCTAGCAACACTATCCACGAAGCCTGCTATGCAGAAAAGAGCATTTTGAAGATCCGAAGAAACCATCACTCCTCCTTGGACCTGAGCTGGGCCCACTGGAGCCGGTGGAGCTGGAACCTTCTCATCAAAGTCACTATGAGGCTCCGCCTCTTTGACTGCTGCTCGGGGTTGAGCTCTGCCCCTGCCATGGCCTCTGGCACGACCTCGACCCTTGCCTCTCGTGGGAGCTGCTGCTGAGGGCTCGGGCTGCTGCACACTAGAAGAATACGCACGTGTTCTCGCCATCTGCGAAAGAATAGAGTAGAACAACAATCAATATTTGGGAAACAGAATCGCACCACAAGAATAAATGGAGTGAAATTTTTTGCTAACTATGTAGCTTCTGGGGTATAAATACAGACGTCTCCGTACCGATCCCTCAAACTCTACTGAGCTTGTCCGTGAGTTGTGAGACCCAAGTAACCTAGTACTCTGATACCAACTTATCACGACCCGGATTTTTCCCACCATTGGGAGTCGTGATGGCGCCCAGTGTTGAAGCTAGGCAAGCCAACCTTTATAATAATTTTCATAAAACTTAAATGTAGAACAAGTTAAATACTAAAATAATTAATTAAAACATGTAGAAGTTTTTATAACAACAATAGCAAAGATAAAAATGCGGAAACTAACAACATGTCTCTACCCAGTATTTGGTGTCACTACTCACGGACGACTAAGAGTACTAAAGCAATAGTCTGAAAGAAATACATCATATGTCTGTTTTGATACAATAAAAACAAACTAGATAAGATAGAAGAGACTCAGGGCCCGCGAATGCCAGCGAACTACCTCAGAATCTCTGGACTGAAGGATCGCCCACTAACTACTGTTGCGGTCCGAAGGCTGCTTCCTGACTTGTGCACAAAAGGCACATAAGTGTAGTATCAGCACAACCAACCCTATGTGTTGGTAAGTGCGTGGCCTAACCTCGGCGAAGCAGTGACGAGGCTGGACAGAACTATTATTTAAACCTGTGCATTTCAACATATATGGGTAATAGAAAGGGATACATGAATTTAAAAAAATAAAAGGGAGGGGAGCATGTTGTTGGGGTATAACAGTTCAATTATCTAATCAACAACAACAAAGGAATGGAAACGGTATAATATACATCAATGAGAGGAAACTAGTAAATCAACTGTTGCACTGCACCACCCATCGTGCTTTTACTCTCATCCTCACCAAGATAATCAATTAAAGTGTACGGCATCACCCATCGTACTTTATCACTCTTCTTCACCAATCAGTAGCATAAAGTAGTTACACGGCATCACCCATCGTGCTTTATCACTCTTCCTCACTAAATCAATAGCATGAACTAGTTACACGGCATCACCCATCATGCTTTATCACTCTTCCTCACCAATCAATTACACGACATCACCTATCGTGCTTTATCACTCAACCTCACCCAAGAAATTACACGACATCACCCATCGTTCTTTATCGCTCATCCTCACCCAAAAAACATTCACAAATAATGGGGAGAAGGTATGAACAAAACCGCAATAGTTATAACCCCAGCAAGGGGAATACAGCTCAACAATGAGTCCCGGCAAGGGAAAACAGCTCAATAATAAGTCCCGGCAAAGGAAAACAGCTCAACAATACGTCCCGGCATGGGAGAAAAGTACCAAAATTTCCTTATTTAGTTCATTGCTTCTCAACTATCACTTTATAGTTCATTAAGTAGTAATTAGCATAATTGTTCACTTTTTTCGAAATTTAATAGCAATTATGACTCACGGTCATGCTAGACTCGGGCGCATAGGTAACTGTCACCATACCTATACACTGACTCCACATAGCACATAGAAAATATTAACCTAATCCTATTCCCTCAAGCCAAAGTTAGATCAAACACTTACCTCGAAAGATTCCAACTTAACTCACGCCTCTAGAATAGCTTTACCACTCGGATTTGCCTCAAAGCCGGTCAAATCTAACCACAATTTACTCAAATGTATCAATAAATGCTATTTTAATCAATTTGAATGCATAAGAATGAAATTCACAAAGTTTTACCCAAAAATTCCCAAAATGACGCCGGGCCCACGCGGTCAAAACTTGAGGTTCGAACCAAAACTGGGTTACCCATTCCTCCACGAGTTCATATATGCAATTTGTTTTGAAATCGGACCCCAAATTAAGGTCCAAATGCCCAATTTTATGAAAAACCTAAATTCTACCCAAATCTCCATTTTTAACCATGAAAGCTTTGATTTAAGGATGAAATCATGTTAGAGGATGATAAGGATTGAAGAAAACTAGTAAAAATTGACTTTCATTTGGTTTGGGGATGAAAGGGTTCGAGAGAAATCGCCTATGGAGGTTTTGGGTTTCAAAAATATGAAAAGTGAGGTTTAAAATTGGTTAAGTATCCTTTACACAGACACAGATCTTGCAATTGCGAGAAAGAGTTCGCAATTGCGAACTGAGCAGCAAGAAGGATAACCTCGCATTTGCGAGAAGGAATTCGCAAATGCGAACAAGGGTGAAAAAATAAGGACCTCGCATTTGCGAGAGGATGTTCGCAAATGCGAACTGGGCTGGGAAAAGAAGGAACTCGCATTTGCGAGATAGGGTTCGCAAATGCGAACTTGGGCTAGGCTGAGGGGACATCACAATTGCGATGGAGGTCTTCGCATTTGCGAAGCCTGCAGCCCTGGCATACCAGCAGACTTCATGCAATCAAAAATGCACTCAAGGCCTATCCAAAACTCTCCCGAGCCCTCGGGGCTCCAAACAAAACATGCACCCAACCTCAAAAATATCCTACGGACTTACTCGTGCGATTAAATCGCCAAAATAACATCAAAATCAAAGAATCAACCTCCAAAACTCATGATTTTTATTTCAAAGTTCAAAACTTTCAAACTTTCCACTTTTAGTCCAAAACACGTCAAACAACGTCCGTTTTCAACCAAACTTTATAGATAGCGCTTAACGCTCATTTAAGACTTGTACCGGGTGTCGAAACCAAAATACGAGCCTGATGCTATCACTTTTGATTAAATTTTCATTTTCATTTTTCCTTAAGCATTTTCAAAAATAATTTCACAGAAAAGCTTCGTACTTGGACCTGGGACCTCAGATTTCGATTCCGGGAATACGCCCAGGTCCCAAATTTCCTTACGGACCCTCCGAGACTGTCACATCATGAGTCCAGGTCTGTTTATGCACAACGTTGAATAAAGTCAACTGTAGCAATATTATTATCAAAATTCATAGTTTTTAACATAGAATTTAAATATTTCCACATAAAAATTTTCCGGCATTGCGCCCGGACTGTGCACGCAAATTGAGGCAATCAATTAAGGGGTTTTTCAAGGCCTCAGAAGTTCAAAGAAAGGGAGAATTACGGTTATGACCCTTTGGGTCGTCACATCCCAATTCAAACGTAGTTGAACTTTTGGGTGAAGGCACGTAGCCGAAGTTGTTATTCAATCGTAGTTGAACCTTTGTAATGTTTGAAGGTGCATAGCCTGAGTAGACGTTCAACTGTAGTTGAAATTTCTATAATATTTGAAGGCGGTGCTCCTGGTTTTAGATCTTGCTTAACCTGTATTTGTGTTCTTTCCGACTAGCTCACTTGGTTCACCCCGTTACAGATCTTGGTTAGAGAGATGCTTTCATGTTGTCCTCCCTTTAGGCAGGATCCCATGTGGAAAGGGAGGTGAGGTACTTAGGCCTATTTTCCCATAGGGATGGGGTATCTGCTTCTTCTTCTTCTTCTTCTTCCCTTTGCTCGGAGATGCGGGGATGTGGAAGTAAGCTCATCTTGAGGTTTTTGACTTCCTGCGATCCGATATGCCGCTTGGGCTTGTTTGAGCTGGGTTGGTTATTTTTCTTTTTCGGCCTAGGGATAAACTGCGCGATTCTTCTATGAAATCTCCACAGACGGTGCCAAATTGTTTAGCTCAAAGTTTCATTTACTTTATAAGCATAAAACAATCAAAATAAATGGAGGGCCAATCGTAGTAGGTCGTAATAAATGCAAAGACCAAAGGAATAAAATATAAGAGACAACAGTTATAGGTTACTCTTCATTTTTTTTCCAGCTTACGATTATTACATACATTCCAGATTTTATTATTTTCATTCAGATATTATTATCCAGTTTTATTTAGAGGCTCTAGACTCGTGACCCCAGATCTTATGGGTGTTTATCGGTTTCCGTATTCGTCCTTGTTACTCTATTAATATTTTTATATTATTATTCTAAAAATATTATAATATTCTTAAATCGTCGGTTTTGAGACTAAATGTTAAATTGGAAGCGGTTGTTGGTCAGGCTTACCCAGCTTTAGGGCTGGATGCCATCACGATCGGGTTTGGATCGTGACACTTGCATATTATCTACAAAAATAATATTTGGTTAAAAATTTTCAAATATCCCGACCGATTTAGGTCGGTAAATCGTATAAATTTACAAGAGTGACTCTGATACCATCTATAACAGCGTATAAAATTAACACTCTAAATTGTAAGATTCAATATTTAATTAACTTTGTATTTATATACATTGACACACAAAAAAAATATGTTAATATAGCATTAATAATCTCCAAAAGTGCATCTTTTACAAAATAGTCAGGGGCGGACCTACGTGTTAATTTTAGGTGTTCAAGCATCCATTAACCTTGACATAAACTATGTGTAGCTATAATAAAAATATACGAAATTGGGTATAATATTTTAGTGAGCACCCAATAGACAAAATGACTTATGGGTGTGGTTCTAATTGGGAGTTAAAGCCTTTGCTGAGTGCGAACACCCATGTTTGAATCCTTGTCACGACAGTTCTTTATATTTGTAAATTTTTGTCTTTTGTGAAATTTTTTAAACTTTTCTTATTCCCTTTAGGATTGTCCGCCATCTTTTTTAGCTTTTCCTTGCTCTTGAACTAAAATTTCCTTTTTATCCCTTTCCCCCCTCCTTTTCCTACCTCCTTTCACCTTTATGCTTTATTATATCAATTATATTTATGAATAAGAAATGCATTGTTTCCAGAAAACTTTAAAATTAAATCCTTCTTGAGGTTTTGCTTTTTAGGAACCCAGAGAAGGAAAAAACGAAGAACACAGTGCAACAACAACAATAACAATAACTATCCAGTATAGTCGCACGAGGTGGGGTCTGGGGAGGGTAATATATAGACGAAATAATTAGCAACTCTCCAGTCATTCACAATAATCTCAAAAACAGAACATAGCAAAAGGTAATAACTAATAAGATTTGGTATTTTTATTAAAGTAAGAGATTATAAATATTATGTAGAAGGATTTTGAATCCGTTTTATGCTTATTGTTTATTCTTTGAAGGGGTAATTTGGTGAAGAAGGGGTGCTGGAAGCTTAGTAATGCTTAAGGGCGGGAGTTCGATTCTCAACAATAACACTTTCAACCTGTTTCTTTTTCTTATATTCAAGGTTACTTTCTTCCTTTTTTCATTGTATGAGTTTTTTCGTTAACTTTTTTTACAGTCGTATTAAAATAGTTGTGTGATGTAGTAACTTTATATCAAAAACACCCAGGAACCTAATATCCAAGATCCGCCACTAAAACTAGCTAGTTCTCAAATCTTTTGGACTTAATTGTATTAAGATATTGGTGTTTGTTTTATTTAATTCCATCCGATTCTTCATTATTATTGATAAGAATAGGTGGTTATATAAACAGAGTTATTATTATTAAATACTCTATATAAAGATATTTGTAAATAATTAATCTGATCACAAGCAGATGTGCTTTATATAAGTAAACTCCAAACTATATAAAGACATATAAAGTGTAACTTTTATCTGTCATATAAGGAATCAAAGAATAAAATATTTGTGTAAAGTAAAGTTCTCTCCCATTTATATATATGTGTGTCAAAATAACTTTTGTATGGACACTATATCCTATCTATCTATGTATGTATGTATTTATGGCTGTGTTACGATCCAATTCCCGTTTGTGGTGGCGCCCAGTACACTACTAGGCAAGCCCGACCATTTTTTAACACTTAACTCGATTTATCAAAAATAGCGGAAGAAATGTCAATTAAGTCAACATTAAAGTACTGAAGAATTTAACAAAATACACAATATAATCTCACTAGGACCCAGTGTCACGAATCTCAGCCTCTAGAATACAGAATATCCAAAGTCTGATAATGCGGGAATAAAAATGATAGGATAGAAGGGAGGAAATCAATGTTGCGAACAGCGTGCAACTACCTTGATATTCCCAAAATGCTGGATCCGCTAATCAACTGGATCTACTATGCCTGAGACTGTCCTGGATCTGCACACAAGGTGCATGAAGTAAAGTGAGTACTCCAACCCAATGACTAATAAAAGTAACTACAGTCCGAAGATACGAAAATCCAGTAAATACACAAAGTAAGCTAAATTCAAATATATAGCAACATATGGAATGAAACAGCTAAATAACAGTATAAATACAAGTACATGAGTGCAATACAATGCATATGATGATACATTTCAGTACCCACTGCGGAGTGCAGCCCGAGCCATCCATAATTATTTATCGTCGACGGCGTTTACTGGGGGTGTGTACAGACTTCGGAGGGGCTCCTACAGCCCAAGCGTAATATCTTGGTCAGTCATATATATCGACCTAACCCGTTGTACCATGAATTACCACCCCATTTTCCCTGCTTTATGCTTTTATATGGGTTAATATATGTGGTTGGAGAGTTTCAAGTAATTCGGATGGAGTTTGGATAGAAGTGAGACCAATAGTCTCTTTATGAGGATGTTAGTTTGGAAAAATCAACCAAACATTGACTTATGAGTTAGAGGGCTCGGAATAAATTTCTGATGATTCAACTAGTTTCGGATGATGATTTGGGACTTGGGAGCGAAATCTGAACTGATTTTAGAGGTCCGGTGTAGAATTATGCTTAAATTGGCTAAGTTAGAATTTTCGCGAAGTCCGGTGGATAGGTGAAGTTTTGATCCAGGGGTCAAAATGGAATTCCGACGGTTGCAGTAGGTCCGATAGGTAATTTTGGATATGCGTGCAAATTTTAAGATCATTCGGAGGTGTTTAGGTCGAGTTTTCGATCAAACGCAAGTTTCAGAAGTTTTAGTTTAACTTATGCTTGAATCCGTGGTAATTTGATGATTTTGATATTTATGATAGTGTTTTTATGTTACGAGCAAGTTTGAATGAAGTGATAAGATGTATCTGTACTTTTGGTTGAGGTCCCAAGGGCCTCGGGATGGTTTCGGATGGCTAATGGGAAGTTTGGAATTAATAAGTGCAGCAGAAAAAATTGCAACAGACTTTTGTTCTATGCGATTGCATAAGCATCATTGAGATTGCATAGAGGAATGAAGGGGCTCAGAATTTGGTCTATGCGATAGCGTAAGAGGGGATGCGATCGCATAGGTCGGGAAGGCTGTTCTATGCGATTGCATAGGTTCAAGTGCGATCGCAAATGAGGAAATGAGGGGCCTGGACTTTGGTTTATGCAATCGCATATGCTTGAGTGTGATCGGGTAAGAGGAAATGAAGGCTATCAGAAATTATTCTATGCGATCGCATCACCCAATCACTAGGCGCACACAATGTTTTAAGGGTTGTTTCACCCGCGACTTAAACATATTTTCTTCCATTGTTAAGCAACCAAAGGAGCTATATGAGCAATTTGAGGCATGTTTTCAACGATTATTCATTGGAGGCAAGTCTCTTGACTTAAAAACGCCATTTTTAGGAAGAATCAACCCTCAATTCCATGAAATTGTGTAGAAATTGTGAAGAACTAGGGCTTTTAGTTTTTAGAAACGAATTTTGGGGATTTGAAGGGTAAAAAAAACTCCATTTTTGGTGAACTTTATATGTACGGACTCGTGGAGAGACGAGGAATCCTGTGATTTTCAGAATTTTTCGATAAGTGGGCCTAGGGCCCGGGAGTACCAACTTCGTAATGTTTAGCGTTTTTCGAATAATTTCAATTGGGTTATGTTTATTTAGCCTATAATAACGTATTTATTGTGGTTTTGAATAGATTCGACGCTCATAGAGGGAGATCGAAGGGAAAAGGCATTACAGACCAGTCTACGACTGGTTAAAGGTGAGTAGTTTGTATAGATGATGGCCTGAGGGTTTGAAATCCTGGTTTATCACATCGTGACACTATGTTAGGGTGTGAATCGCACCCCATGGCAGGTGCGGGATTATAAATGATTGGGGATTGTGACTTGGTCCATCCCGAGAGCTCAATATAAATTATTGACGTCGGATACACAAATTGTGTTGTTGATAATTGGGCGTAATGCCATGTTTGGGCCGTATGCCGATCTGTAGTACCCGTCTAGGGTGAATATCTGTGGGCTAACATAATTTGCATAATCATTGATCTCAGTCATGTGTTTAATCACTGTTATCAAATGCTAAGTCACCTTATTTCTCAAATTGACTAATTAAATTATATTCACCTTAATAATTGGAAACTGGTTAAGAATCAGATTGAATATGTTATGTTACTTACTTGCATACTATGGACTGAGTGTATTGGGTCGGACTACACACCGATGTGGGCTACACACCGCAGCGGTAATATATTGATATTGCGCTTGGGCTGAAGGAGCCCCTCCGGAGTCTGTACACACCCTCAGTGAGCGCCGTCGACGATAAATAAATATGGATGGCTAGGGCTGCACGTCGCAGCGTATTCATGTGCAATGCATTGCATCTTTATTTGATACTTGACTGTTATATTTCATATGTTTTGCTGTTAGTTCGTAGCTAAGGAATATGACTGCTAGATTAACTTTGCTTTGTGGCATTTCGTAAATTTGTTACTTTCAGATGTTTTTCTATGCTTATTATTCACTGAGTCGGTAGTACTCACCCCTACTCCCTGCACCTTGTATGCAGATTCAGGTACACCAGAGGCTTAGCTGACACTCATAGTCTCCAGACATTTTCCAGAGTCGTTGAGGTAGCTGCTTGACATTCGCAGGACTGACTGCTCTTCACATTCTAGTTCATTATTACTATATACTTTTCCGAATTTTATATTGTTATTCAGATATTGTTATTATTACGTTTGTTTAGAGGCTATAAACTCGTGACCCCAGATCTTATGGGTGTTTATTGGTTTTCCGTATTTGTCATTATTAATCTATTAATATTTTTGGATTATTATACTAAAAATACTACTATATTCTTAAATTGTCGGTTTTGAGACTTAGTGTTAAATTGAAAGCGATTGTGGGTCAGGCTTACCTAGCTTTAGGGCTGGGTGCCATCACGACCGACTTTGGATCGTGACAAGTTGGTATCAGAGCCTAGGTTACTAGGCCTCACGAGTCATGAGCCGGTTTAGTAGAGTTTTGTTTATGGGTGTGTCGTGCACCACATTTATAAGAAGGAGGCTACAGAACTTTTAGGAAACACTTCACTTTCTTGAAATCTTATCGTGCGTCCTTTATTCAGCTTGAAAGAGTAACTCTTGAAATTCCTTCTTCACGCCTGTATGCACGCATGAGCGCTTGGTATTATATGTGCTTCGATGGTTTACAATTGCCCGATCGAGGGGTGAGATATAATCTTTGTGAGGATGATGTTGGGCCATTCTGGAGGACTTGAGGCCAGATATTGCCTAGGTCTTGAGCCCTGAGGTGCTGATCGTGTGAGCAAGTGTCTTAAAATTAGCCGTTATTATCGCTGTTAGCCGGAATGGCTGTATGGTATCCGTGTGGTGAGTATGCTAGTACTACAAATTATATGACTTGGTAGTGACAAAGGAGTCTGCTAGATAATGGATGAACTGTCAAGTGATTCGGTTCCTATGGTGGTCCGATGAGTAGCCCGAGTTGTGGGCGCGTGAAGAATCTTTTCGAGTCTCCTAGTGGAGTTAAGTAAGTTGCATGATGCGATATGAGTTCAGACTCAGGAAGACTAAGTAGCTGTGTAATGTGTAGGACGGTGGAAGGTATACAGAAATGTTATACTGAGGCGAAGCAAGTGGGTTATCTCCTACGAGGTGATCAGAAGTGATGTGATTCTTATATGTATTATGATTCGAAAGGGTGCAATTCATGTCCATGTATTAATTTTGATAGTATAATACATGTAGTATTGAGATTAATATTGTTGATATACATTGTGATGCTTTGTAAAGTTGTGGACGTGTTGTTAGGATGGTTCTGGTGATTCTATGGCAGGTGGATAGGCTCAATTACAAAGAAAACTCTGCCAAAATTTTTGAAAAATTTGGGACTTAGTAAAAGTTTTGTCGCCTACAGAGTGGGCTTAGTTGTTTTGTAAATAAATGCAAGAATTGCAGAAGAGTTAACAATTTCTGATGATTCATGTTTCCACAAGCTTATGAAAGAGTGAGTTCAATCTCACCATGATATTACGACATCAATAGAGTATATGTTTTGTGGTATATATGGCTTCGAGCTAAGTTGGGGAGGTTGCTGTTGTTTAGCTGATTGTACGGCTATGAACTAAGTTAATTCCGATTTGATGCCTGTAGGTGAATTAGTCCTGGTTACAGAAATTGAGCCGAGGGTGGCTCGAGTGAAGCCAAATTTTGACAAAGGTTAGATGGTGCTTAGTAGATGTGAGAAAATAATAGGATGTCTTGATTTGTTGGTAGAGAATGCTTAGTGCAACGAGAAGGAAGTGGTTTGGTTGTGTCGGAATGAGATCATGTCCTGTGGTGTCAGAGTGCTTATAAAGCATGAGTGGTTCGATTCATTAAGTCGAGTAATTTGCAGTGGGCATAAGAGTGGATGACTCTTGAGAATGGTTTGAGGGGTGCGAGATTCTATGTGTAGCACTCAGGCGTTCTAAGGTTGTGTAGGTAACCAAGTCAGTGTTTCCGTTAGAACAAGTCGAGACTTGTGGTGTTTTTACGTTAGTTACAGGATACTATGTATCAATGTCGAAGCAAAGGTAGCAGACTTAAATTCACAGGAAATCCTCCAAAGAAGGGTATGTTAGAAGGGGTATTTTTGGAATGTTTAAGAGAGTATATCAAGTTGAAAATGAATCAGAAGGAAATCCAGACAAATGAAGTAGCATGTTAGCGGACCGTATCGGTGTGGTAAAGATATGATCGATTCTTTGTATGTGTTCGAGGTAATGAGTTCATGCATGCGTTGGGCAGCGAGGCTCGTGAGTACTAACAGTCTGCTTGGCTTGGTTCAGGTAGAAGGATCTAGTCCCGGCAGCTTAGCAAGCGCAAATGGAATTGGGAGAGAATTCTTGTTGGGATTCATCATGGTTTGGAGATGTACATTTCTATGGGCATGCGAGGCATGCAGTGGGAAATAATTTTTCTTCTAGAGGGGATAAATGAATGTTCTTGACTAGTTGAGTGTGTTGAAGTATGCAGCGTGGAAGGGAGACGAAAGTTCTCGTGTTATCCTTGGAAGTATGGTAGGTGCGGTATGTTGTAGAGGGTTGAGATGGGGGTGTGCGAGGTTTCGGTTTAGTTCTTATAGGAAGTTCATAAATTTCTTAGGCAACGAGTAGCCCCAGGTAATCAAGGGAATGGTACTGGTAATTGGAAGTGATTTGACGATAGTATATGTCTCGGAAGAAGGGTAATATGATTAGACTAATGATACCTCAGTAGTATTGTGATTGTTCTTGTTGGATCGACTGCTAATATTCGAGTTGCTGATAGCACAGGGAAATTTGAGAATATTTTTTGGTGGAATGATTTGGTACCTGATGTGTGGTAGGCATTCATATGGCGGAATGTGGAAATCAGGTATAATGATTTGTATGTTATATGGAGTTGGAGACTGGGAGTTCTCCGATGTAGTCTATCTCGTGGTTGTGGACCCTTATCTCTTGACACGATAGATTTTGGATATGAGATTGGGTGTAGACTGGTTGCCTCAGTGTCAGGTTAGTCTAGACTATTGTGCTATGGGCTATGCCGGAGAATGCCACAGGTTGCTTGGCGAGGTGGATCTAGTGATGTTATGGCAAGAATGGGTTGCATGATAAAGACCAGCAAACGGCTGAGAAGGATTGCTTGTCTTGTCTGGGCCTTCCTGGAAAATGTCAGTGCAGAGGTTTTTACCATTGATTCAATTCCGGTATTGAAGGACCTTTTCAGATGTGATTCTCGTGGGCCAGGCTTGTCTCCGGGCGAGATGGTGGACTTCAGTATTTATTTGTTATCGGGAACCGTATCGTACGACTTTGGCATAAATTATAGTAGTGGAAGAGGCAGATTTAGGCTTCTTGGCAATGAGCTTGTTGGTAAGCTGGTTGGATACGAGTTTAGCTTGGGTTGATTTGGTTAATCCCGAATTGTATTGATAAAGGATGAGTTGACTCGGTCGTTATTAGATCTGCTAGTGATATGGGAAGATCTGTGAGTTGCTTTTCTGTGCTGTGAGGCGTTATGATTTTCGGCAGTTGTACATAAATTGCGGTGCTATCGTGATTCATAATGGGAGTTGAGCTTTGTAGCTTACGCCGCCATAAGTAGATATGATTATGCACTCAGCACGCTTACGATCGATACTCGGCATTCTGCGATTATGAGAAAATTCGGCTCAATGTGCATCTCCTTATGTGAGATATTTGAGTGGATCGGGTTCGAGGCACTAATAGTGTAGGAAATAGTGTAGGATGAGATCGCGCATTATAGCGAGGCTACGTGGAGATTAGGCCCTTCAGAAAAGATTCAGGTATCCTATTTCTATGATGTGGGATGGAGTCCCAGCCTTGTGTTGTGATGGTATTGATGAGCTTAAGGTAGAGCTCTTTCGTTGAGTCATTTTCATGACTTGAGTATGTTCAAACCGTCTCTTATTGGTATGGGTGTTATGTAAGTTGTGGCTTAGGCCTTATTGATGTCTCATGTCACCAGGATGGTGTATTTGGTAAGAAGAGACCTTTGGGGTCATTAATAAATACGAACAGATTTGGTTTCAGCTTTTCGGAAGGTTAATATCGAGTTTCGGTTCGGAGATCTGTTGTGGTATTTTTTAAAGGGGAAGAAATGTCTTCGTGAATGGTTGATCTGATAAATGGTTATGGTCTACTGAGTGCTCATTATCATTGATAGAGTATAGCAGTGTTGGGATAAGACCTTAGCTAATAAGAGGCTCCTATCGATAATTGAGTATTTTGGGCAATTGTTGTGAATAGAGACTATCATTTTGAGGGTCGAATTGTGTGGTTTGTTGCATGGGTTCACCTGAAGCTACAGGTATGGGTTATTACAGCCGTTTCAGGCTTATTCTGAGTATAAATGTGAGGTTCTGATCTTGTGTATGGTTTCTGAGGTGCAATGTGGTTCTACGGTTATGGGCTAGATGGCCTGTGAGATTTTTAGATGTGTTGAATCATCGGGCATATGTGAGTTAGGGTGACGTAGGATCACCCCGGGTATATGTTTAGTAAGGTCATTCGGATATTTGTTGGCTACTGGAAGAACTCTGGGCACGCTCGAGGACGAGCGTTTGTTTAAGTTGGGGAGGATATAACGACCTAACACGTCGTTCCGTGAATTACCCTCCCTTTCCCCTGTTTATGCTTTTATATGGGTCAATATATGTGGTTGGAGAGTTTGAAGTAATGCTTGGAGTTTGGGTAGAAGTGAGACCAATAGTCTCTATATGAGGAGGTTAGTTTGGAAAATTCAACCGAACATTGACTTATGAGCTAGAGGGATCAGAATGGTTTTCCGATGATTCAACTAGTTTTGGATGATGATTTGTGACTTAGGAGCGAAATCGGAACTGAATTTGGAGGTCCAGTGTATAATTAGTCTTGAATTGGCTAAGTTAAAATTTTGGCGAAGTCCGGTGGATAGGTGAGATTTTGATCCGGGGGTCGGAATGGAATTACGATAGTTGCAGTAGCTCCGTTAGGTGATTTTGAAAATTCGTGCAAATTTTCAGATCATTCGGAGGTGTTTAGGTCGGGTTTTGGATCAAACGCAAGTTTCGGAAGTTTTAGTTTAACTTAGGCTTGAATCTGTGGTAATTTCATGATTTTGATGTTTATGATAGTGTTTTTATGTTACGAGCAAGATTGAATGAAGTGATAAGATGTATCTATGCTTTTGATTGAGGTCCCGAGGGCCTCGGGGTGGTTTCAGATCCTACCGGGAAGTTTCGAGTTAATATGTGCAGCAGAAAAAATTGCAGCTGATTTTTGTTCTATGCGATCTCATAAGCATCATTGCGATCGTATAGAGGAATGAAGAGGGATTATAATTTGGTCTATGTGAAAGGATAAGAGGGGATGGGATCGCATAGGTTGGGAAGGCTGTTCTATGCAATCACATAGGCTCAAGTGCGATCGCATAGGAGGAATTGAGGGGCCTGGACTTTGGTCTGTGCGATCGCATAGGCTTGAGTGCGATAGCATAAGAGGAAATGAAGGCTGTCAGAAATTGTTCTATGCGATTGCCATAAGGGTGATGCTATAACATAGAGTAAATCACTGGGCGGACAGAATGTTTTAAGGGTTGTTTCACCCGCGACATAAACATATTTTCCTCCATTGTTAAGCAATCAAAGGAGCTATTTGAGCAATTTGAGGCGTGTTTTCAATGGGTATTGATTGGAGGTAAGTCTCTTGACATAAAAATGCCATTTTTAGGAAGAATCAACCCTCAATTCCATGAAATTGTGTAGAAATTGTGAAGAACTAGGGCTTAGTTTTAGAAACGAATTTTGGTGAACTTTATATGCACGGACTCGTGGCGAGACGAGGAATCCAAAGATGTGATTTTCAGAATTTTTCGATAAGTGGTCCAGGGCTCGGATTTTACCAACTTCGTGATTTTTAGCATTTTTCTAATAATTTCAATTGGGTTATGTTTATTTAGCTTATAATAACGTATTCGTTGTGGTTTTGAATAGATTCGACGCTTGTAGAGTGAGATTCAAAGGAAAAGGGCATTGCAGACCAGTCTACGATCGGTTAGAGGTGAGTAGTTTGTGTAGATGATGGCATGAGGGTTTGAAACCCCGGTTTATCACATCGTGACACTATGTTAGGGCGTGACTCGCACCTCATGGAAGGTGCGGGATTGTAAATGATTGGGGATTGTGACTTGGTCCATCCCGAGAGCTGAATATAAATAATTGGCGTCTGATACACACATTGTGTTGTTGATAATTGGGTGTAATGCCATGTTTTGGGTCGTGTGCCGATCTGTGGTACCCGTCTAGGGTGAATATCTGTGTGATAATATGATTTGCATAATCATTGATCTCAGTCCTGTGCTTAATCACTGTCATTAAATGCTAAGTCACCTTATTTCTTAAATTACTAATTAAATGATATTCACCTTAATAATTGGAAACTGGCTAAGTATCAGATTGAATATGTTATGTGACTTACTTGCATATTGTGGACTGAGTATATTGGGTCGAGCTACACACCGCATCGGTAATATATTGATATTGCGCTAGGGCTGAAGGAGCCCCTCCGGAGTCTGTACACACCTACAGTGAACGCCGTCGACGATAAATAAATATGGATGGCTCGGGCTGCACGCCGCAGCGTATTCATGTGCATTGCATTTTTATCTTATACTTGACTGTTATATTTGATACTGTTTTGTTGTTTGTTCGTAGCTAAGGAATAAGATTGTTGGATTTAACTTTGCTTTGTGGCATTTCGTGGATTTCTTACTTTCAGAAGTTTTTCTATGCTTATTATTCACTAAGTCGGTAGTACTCACCCCTACTCCCTGCACCTTGTGTGCAGATTCAGGTACACCGGAGGCTTAGCTGACACTCATAGTCTCCAGACATTTTTCAGAGTCGTTTAGGTAGCTGCTTGACATTCGCAGGACCTGACTGCTCTTCACATTCCAGTTCATTATTACTATATACTTTTCCGGATTTTATATTGTTTTTCAGATAATGTTATTATTCCGTTTGTTTAGAGGCTCTAGACTCGTGACCCCATATCTTATGGGCGTTTATCAGTTTTCCGTATTTGTCATTATTACTCTATTAATATTTTTGGATTATTACACTAAAAGTACTATAATTTTCTTAAATTGTCGGTTTTGAGACTTAATGGTAAATTGAAAGCGATTGTGGGTCAGACTTACCTAGCTTTAAGGCTGGGTGCCATCACGATCGGGTTTGGGTCGTGAAACATTATTACCTGACAGGTTAGCCATTGTTACCTGACCAATTTATATCATATAGTGCCATTATTACCACTATTCCAAGTATATCATACAGTATCATTGTTACTACTGTTTCAAGTATATCACGTAGTGTCATTGTTATCATTGTTTCAAGTCACTTTATAATCAGTCCAGAAAATAATATAATAAGCCCATTGGGCATTTGCAAAACAGAAGTTCCCAGCCCGAAATATATTTGAAATGTCATTTAAGTTTTCAACACTTAGAATTACGGTTGAGTTTGCAAATAAATATTTAAAACCTTGGACTGAAAATAAATGATATGCAAATCATGCTAAGCAGTAATATCAATCCTCGAAGGATTTTACAAGATGGTACAAGGCCCCAAACATGGCATCAAGCCCAGTAATATTAATAAAGTATGTATATCAATCACCAATATAGTATAAACATCACACGGGATTGACCAAGTCACAATCCCCAATAATATCTGACCCCAGCCTCGCCATGGAGCGCGTGTCACACCTCAATATAGTGTTACGATGTGGAACTTTGGGGTTTCAAACCTTCAGAACAACATTTGCATCTATTACTCACCTCTAGTCTGCAATTACTACTCCACGATGCCCTTTCCTCTCGTATCGACCTCCACGAGCGTCGAATCTGGCCAAAACCACAACGAATACATCACAATAGGCTAAGGGAGTATAACCCAATCGAAAAGAATCGAAAAATATCAAAAATTACGAAATTTGAAAAACCCGAGCCCCGGGCCCACATCTTAAAATCTAGAAAGTTTTACATCAATACGACCCTTATCTCACCACGAGTCTATACATACAAAAGTCACAAAAATCGGAGTTCATTTGACCCCTCAAATCACCATTTTAAAGTTTCAATCTCAAGCCCTAATTTCTTACAATTTTGCTATGTTTTCATGAATTTCAGGGATGATTCTTCAATAAAATTATGTATTTAACTCATAAAACTTACCTCCAATTGATTCCCAGTCAAAACCCTCGACAAAAGCTCCCAAGCTCGCTAAAAAATGGTGGAAGAGCTTGGGTCGCGGACCAAAATATTTTTAACATTCTGTCCGGACCACTGTAGCATCCTCTATGCGATCGCATCAATTCAATTGCGACCGCATAGACCAAAAATCCAGGCCCCTGAAATTCCTCTTACGCGATCGCAGGACTGGCCATGCGATCACAGAACACTAACCAAAGACCCTACGTGATTGCACGCGCCCTCACGCGATCGCACTGACCAAACACCTAAGCCTACGGGATTGTAAGCCCCTTCATGCGATCACATAGACCAAAGCAGCACCCCTCTCAGAACCTTCTATGCGATCGCAGGCATACCTACGTGATCGCATGGAGTAAAATTTCTCTGCAATTTTCTGCTGCATTTTTCCAACTCAAAAATGCATGTTAGCCATCCGAAATCACCCGAGCCCGTCGGGACCTCAACCAAAAGCACATATATATATATATATATCCTATTACCTTATTCAAACTTGCTTGAACCATAAAGATACCATCGTTAACATCAAAATCGTCAAGTTTCATCAAATCAAAGTTTAGTTAAACTAAAACTTTTAAAATTCTCATTCAATCAAAAACCCGACCTAAATACATCCGAATCAACTAAAATTTTGCACACACGTCCAAAATCACCTAACTAAGCTACTGAAATTATCGGAATTTTATTCCGACTCCCAGATCAAAATTTCACCTTTCAACCCGAAATCACCAAAATACTAACTTCGACAAAATAGACTAATTTCTTCGCCTTTCCTCAAAAATTTATTCCGATTGCGCTCCTAAGCCTTAAATCATCCCCAGAATCTAATCGAATCCGTACCCTCTAACTCACAAGTCAACATCCGGTTGACTTTTCCAAACTAATCCTTTATTAAAGAGACTAAATTGTCCCATTTATTACCAAACTCGATCCGAATTGACTCAAATTCACCAAGTACACACACTGAATCATGAATAAGCATATAACGGGAAAAACGAGACGGATATACATGAGACGACGGGTCGGGTCATCACAGGCTGACACAAGTGATAATACCATCTGTAACAACGTATATATGTATTATATATATAATTAATTTTACATTCTAAATTGTAATATTCAATATTTAATTAATTTTGTATTTATATACATACACACACAATATGTTAATATAGCATTAATATGTATACATATGTTGTTGTTGCTACAACTTAAGTATTAATATAGCATTACATCTTATAAAACTATATATAAGATGTATAAATAGTATAGTATAGTATATATATATATATATATATATATATATATATATATATATATATATATATGATTAAATCTTACTACACACATTTAAAAACAAAGTGTATAGTTCTATAAGATGTATTGCTATATATTTATATTAATACTTAAACGATTATGTACAAAAATAACATTCAACAATACAAACCTTTTTTCTTCACTAAATCAAAAAAAGTTATCAGACAGAGAGCAACAAACTCAAGCAAGAAAGCTAAGGTAATAACAAAATATTTAAAAGCATTCATCTATTACTCTTATCCTTGAGACGAACTTTTACCTTATTGTGATCCAAAAATGGATCAGAAATTAGATAGAAAATAGTGCTCATAGTTGTAATTATTAGTTCTTCAAGTTGCCTACAAGAAAAATTTAGCACCACAAAATTTCTAGGTAAAAATGCTTAAACCAGAAACAATTAAATAAAAAAGACTTGTTACATTTATATAGCTTTCAAGAGAGGCTATATAGGCCCACATCCACCATCCTAGTCTTCTTCACAAACATATGCCTCTTTCAAACAATTATTGATAAAAAGCATCATGTCCTCATGAGATTGAAGTCATTGAAAATTAGCCTCCATAATCAATACTCCTCCAAAGTAATCAATCCAACGTTTGAGGTCATCCAAGTTTTTTCATGAAAATAATCTCCAAAAGTGCATTTTTTACAAACTAGCTAGTTCTTAAATCTTTCTAACTTAATTGTATTAAGATATTGGTGTTTGTTTTAATTTAATTTAATCTCATCCGATTCTTCATTATTATTGATAAGTTTATATAAACAGAGTTATTATTATTGAATACTTTATATGAAGATATTTGTAAAGAATTAATCTGATCACAAGCAGATGTGCTTTTATATAAGTAAACTTCCAAACTATATAAAGACCTATAAAGTGTAACTTTTATATGTCATATAAGGAATCAAAGAATAAAATATTTGTGTAAAGTAAAGTTCTCTCCCATATATATATATATATAGTGTTAAGTTACTTTTGTATGGATACTATATTCTAACTAAGGCTGTGTTGAGTAACGGTTTCGAATCGGAACCGCGGTTCTAGCGGTTCCGCGGTTCTAAACGGTTCCGGTTATACGGTTCCGGTTCCGCGGTTCTGGTTCCGCGATTCCGGTCCGGTTCCACCCTTTAGAACCGTGGAACCGGAACCGCCAGAACCGGAACCGGAACCGGACCGGTTCCGGCGGTTCTAAACGGTTCCAAACGGTTCCGATATTTAAAATTTTTTTTTTTTTTAAAATTCGGACCGTTGGCGGAACCGTTTGGAACCGCCAGAACCGGTCCGGTTCCGGTTCCGGTTCTATCCGGTTCGCAACGGCCATATTTTTTAATTTTTTTTTTTTTTTAAATTCTGAAAATCTGAACGTTGGTATTGCAGAAATAGCCGTTTGGCATTTTTAAAATTTAGCCATTTGACCCCTCAAATTTAATTTAACCCCAAACTTTATATAATTATACAATTTCCCATTTCTCAATTATAAATACCCCCTCATTCTTTCATTTTAATTCACCAATTCATCAATCTTACTCAATCTCTCTCAATCTCTCTCAAGCTCTCTTTCAATCTTTCTGTGCAAGTGCCTAATTTTTGTTGCAAATTCGTGAAACATTGTGAAGTTGTTGAATTGAAGTTTTCAAGTGTTCAATTACAACGATTTTCAATTTTCAAGAAGTTGTTCGTCAATCCGGTAAACTCGTTTCAACTCTTACGTGCTAAGAATATTTGTTGTGTGTTGTTATTTTCCTTAATTATAATTAGTATGGCATTTTCATTGAAAAAATATTCGGAAAAGGTACATCTAAATCCGGTGAAAGTAGTCGCCAAAATCCTACCCCTCCCCCGGCTCCCCGACCTAGAAAAGATAAACAAGTTCAAACTAGTAGCCAACCTAGAAATACTAATGAAAACTTAGGAATACTTGATAGTGATCACCCGTGTTTTCAATTTAGCGATGTTAATTTTCTACATGATATAGCAGTCGGTGATAGAATAGATGATGATATTATGAATTTGCTTTATCCTAATGCACCAATATCAGAGGGAAATGAGGGTGATGATGATGACGAAACCCAACCTCCGGTAGATTTAGATGATACACCTACTAGTCCTGCTCCTAATGACCCAGAACACCCACCCGTACAAACTCCCACTTTTAGTAGACAACCTCGGAAACGTACAGAAACTTCATTAGTTTGGCATTTTTTTATTCAACTAAGAGATAAAGATAGGGCTAAATGTAAAACTTGTGGTAAAGAACTTGTTCATAGGTATACGGGTGATCGTAGCGGAACAGGTAGTTTAGTTAAACATATATATATACATCCTAGCGATAATGCTAGATATTTTTAAAATGAAAGCGGAACAAGAGGGGAAGTCAAGTCCTGATACTACAATTAACCAAAGTACTGGTTCTAACATGGTTCAACCAGGAATAAACACTGTCACCGGAGGTATATTGTACTACGATCCTAATAAGGATCGTGAAGAATTAGCTAAAATGATTACTGTTATGTGTTTACCTTATTCTTTTGCTTCTAATCCTGCTTGGATTCAATATATTAGACGAGTATTTAATCCTACATATAAAGGTTGGCCTCGCGCCACAGTTAAGGCCGACATTTATAAATATAAGCATGAATATGAACAGTACTTGCGCTATTTATTTACTCATATAAGTAATCGTATGTCTATTACAACTGATATTGGTACAAGTGAAAATGATTGTGATTATCTAACCGTGACCAGTCATTGGATAGACGAAGACTGGACCATGCAAAAACGCATTATAGCATATAGAATAATTAATTCACGGCACACAGGTAAGTTTATTGCTAGCACTGTTTCTGATGTTTGTAGATATTTTTGTTTTAGTGATAGAATAATATCAATTTCCATGGATAACGCTAGTAGCAACACAACTGCAATAGATATTTTAACTAGAAAACTTAATCCTGCTTTTACAAATATTTTCCATGTTAGATGTATATGCCATATTTATCATTTAATTGTTGGAGATGGTATGAGAATTTTAAACATAGAAATTGAAAAAGTTAAATTCGCTCTTAATTGGCTTTTTTATTCAAACCGTAGAAGTAGACTTAGAGAATATTATAAAAAATGTGACGAAAGTGGCCTTAGAGAAAGAAAGGTTCCTAAAAGAAGAAACTTTGGGCTAGCTGAATCTCAACCCGAAATAGATGAGTGCTATGAAGAAATGCTAGCAGAACTTGCTCAAGAATCATCTTCACCCGGAAGTGGTGATGAACAAGCTTCATTTCCACCACCGCCAACACAACCACCTCCAAACCTTGAAGGTTTTATGAGATTTGTTAGAAATAATACATAAATTATGATGTAACTTGTACATTGGCATGTCTTCTTTTAGTTTTTTTTCCTTTTAATGGTGGTATTAGTACCATGTTGTGCTCATTCCATTGGGGGAAGGAAGACTAAGAAATATATGCCATTTTGGTCAATAAATATGCTTTTTATCATATACTTGAATATATTTGTCTCAATATTTCTTTGTCTTTACTTCTATATCAATCCTTGAATATAAAATATTTATATAACATATAATATATAACATACAACACATAATACTATTAATACTAACTACTACACAATATACATTATTTATATACAATATATACTACTTTACTACAACATATACTACTTATATACAAAATATACACTACTTATTTTGAATATATACTAATTTCCAAACACAATATATGCTATAGTAAGAACATAGTACACCATATAAAAATATATTCTACAATATACTAATCACTACTATACAAGATATTTAATTAAAAAAAAAAAGGTCGGAACCGCCGGGAACCGCCTAGAACCGCCAGACCCGCGGTTCCGGAATCGCCAGAACCGGAACCGGGTGGTTCCGGAACCGTATGGTTCCGGTTCCGGCTCCGGAACCGCCAGAACCGGGAACCGCCAGAACCGGAACCGTTTACCCAAATTGACCCAGAATCGGAACCGGATACAGCCTTAATTCTAACAGAGACAAGAGTGGCTCTGATACCATCTGCAACTGTGTATATATGTATTATATATATGACTGATACAAGAGTGACTCTGAACTACCATAGTCATTTGGGGTGGCTTCAACAACACATATAAATTGGGTAACAACATCTCCATTAGGAATCGAAATTAACTGAACACGAAAAACAAAGCGGCCCAACGTCGGAACCAATTAGCCTTAATTGAAATGAGCAATTTTAAAAAAAATATTAAAAGAAAGAGAACGTCCTAACGGAAATTCGCTCTTTTAAGCATGAAACAATTGTGGGTGTGAGAAGGAGCATGCGTTTGAATTGCCTCGGCGCAAAATTATGTATGATAAGTTGAGCATGCATGAGCTTATTTAATCCTTTTGACGTTTATAATCGTTCATTGTAATTTACATTTTAAACTGAGATTTTTTCAAGAAAATATTCAATGAATTTTTCTTCTTCGTATTAATACTGAGGAAAAGACTCAGTAACACTCTACAACAAAAGTAAACTAACCTTAATCTACTATTAATACATTATATACAGACAAAATAATTATTTGATTCTTACTTCTGTATAGAGTCTCAAAATACGAAGGAAAACATCCTCAATGGAATATTTAAAGATTTTCCCAACTTGTTGGTCAAAAGCAGTTAATAATACCATTTCCTTACTAGCATCAACTACTTCAAAAGTCAAAGAGCATCTGCAATCAATAAAATAAAGAATTAAAATACAACCAATCTAACCACAAAAAAGGGGCCACAAATATGTTTTTATATATACCTAACCGTAGCATTATCTTTTCCAATGCAGTAAGGATATATAAAGCTCTCCGACTGTCGAACGGTAATCATACCATTACATGTTTTGCATGTAACGTAAAACACATAATCCTTGATGCTATGAATGTCAGCCTCTAGCAAAAATGTGACAGGCTGAACATGAACATGGAAACATAAACAACATATTCATAGATGTTGACATCTAGGAAAGAAGGCTTGAAGAACACACCATACAAACATAACAAAACCAAGGAAACGTAAGCAAAGACACATATTCAATTGTTGCAAAAGACATCAACCAACAAAATACATTCATGCACAATACGTAAGACTAAACTACAAGGTACCTTATTAATCATTCAAGGCCCAAAAATAATATTCAACAACACAAATCTATTTTCTGCACTAATTCAAGAAAAAAAGACATCAAATAGAGAGGAAATAATGCTTTTAGTTGAAATAACAAAATATTGAAAAACATTTATCTATTTTCATATCCATGACACAAATTTTTACCTCATGGTGACACAAAAACGGATCAGAAACCAGAGAGAAAATACTACTCTTAGTTGCAATTTTTAGTTCTTTAAGTTGCCTACAAGAAAACTTCAGCACCACAAATTTCTAGGTAAAAATACTTTAATAAAAAACAATTAAATAAAAAATATATGTCAAATTTATATACCTTTCAAGAGAGTCTTGACGAGTCCAATGTGTATAGGATTTTCTTGCTCGTGCTTAGTCAAATTCTAATATAGTTTAAGATATCGTCCCACAGAGATTGGAAAATCTAGCAACAAACTTATAATATCCTTACTACTACTTGAGAGAACCAAATTGATGAAGTTTTGTTTTGAAGATCGAAATTGCTTAAGTTGAAACAAAATAACTTTCGGAAGATTTATATTTAAATAGAGTTGGGAATCACTGAATTCATTCGATATCGTGATAATAATAAAATCTTAGGTTCTACATATATTTCTCTTAGGAATAACTGTTTATTGCTAATACAATTATATTTGCTCACCAAAAAAATAATCAATTAATAACACCCCGTGGAATTATGTAGATTAATTGACATATGACTCGTGACGGTTAAACTGAAATAATTTTCTTGCCTGAATTGTGTTATAAGATAGTAAAAACCTCTTGCGATTACTTTTTACTAAAAATCAATAATCTTGCCAACTACAACTCCTCCGTGAGAATTAGAATGGAAGTAAGCAAGATTACAGACTTGGAATGATAGCTTAGAAAGAATTACTCTCACTCTATTATTTTACTCAATAGATATCGTATATTAATTTTGCTTCGTGAGAATTACAAATTTGAGATACAACTAACTTTGGAGAATAAATAGATAGAAGTGATAATAATTAATTAAAACTAAAATTCCAGCACAATATAGAAATATAATTAGAAAGTTTCAGGTCAAGCATGTAGTAAAATTGAGATTAATATTATAACGATATCGAGCTTCATCAACTATCCCAACAAAAGAGATTACTCCATTATGGAGTATTTAAATCTAATAAAGAAAGGAATTCTAAACATAATATCAACACTCTTAGAAAATTCCCCAAAAGACTACAAGATAAAGTGAACTATATAAAGAAAGAAGTAAAGACTAAATCTAGAGAAAAATTATTTTGCTAGGTACATATGATCTTGACATACTATTTATGGAAATCAAATATCATAAGGTGCCATATTTTCTTGTGCTTCTTTTATCATGATGCCTTGTGCTTCTTTTGCCACGATGCCTCGTGCTTCTTTTGCCATGATGCCTCGTGCTTCTTTTTTATTCCTTTATTTTCTTTATCATGATATTTTTATTTCCTGCAAAATACTATTAGAAAATACAGATAATTAACATATTTTATATATATATATATATATATATATATATATATATATATATATATATATATAATTTAAAATAATTTATTTTTAAGTATATAATATATGAATATTTTATAGTCATCAAACTCCTCCACACTTGAATTTTTGCTCATCCTCGAGGCAATAATTTTTTTAATAATTGTTGTTTCTTGTAGAGTAGAAAAGTAAAAAAAATAAAATTTCACATAAAATTCAAAACTAATAATTTTTCAAGTCGCCAAAGCTTTACCTTGTTTATGCTTCTGCTTTTGTTTGCCAAAAACTTTCAATTACTTTTTTGATGAACCTTTTGAGATTGATAACATTATGATTACAATTTCGAATTTCTCAAATTTTGTCCATAGGCTTGCCCTTCATGTCAGTCTCCACTAATGTAGAATCAACACTAATTTTTAAAATTATTTTAGGACTTTTTCAGGCTTGTAATGATAGGCTTAATGCTGGTAAGATAAAACAATATATTTGTAGTGACTTTGTTCCATCCAGCTTTATTATGAGAGCAGATTATTTTACCAAAGTAACTATGTACAACTCAACACAAGAAATTAACTCTAGAGATTGGGATAAAGGTCCCGATCTCCAATTTCATAATTAATATCACTTAAGTCATCATTTCTCTCAATAGATTTCTTAAATTCAAGCTTCATGAACCAATAATTTATTTTACAGATATATACACTTTGTTTTCCTCTTCTTCTTCTTCTTCTTCATTTTTTTAGTAGTGTAATAGAACATTTACTCCATAAATATTCCTTCATCGCTTGCTTTAATAACCATTTTTGCTCAACTATAGCCGAAAGGAGTAGTATCAATTTTTTTTTTGTAACATAAACCAATATGGTATATCAATAAAAGTTAGTTTATTCCTCTTTTTTTATTGGCTCAAAGTTGGGTGCTAAAAGGTAAAATATAAATATTTATGGTTAAAAATAGATAGGCTAAAAAGGGTGTCCAAGAAAGCATAATTTCATTCTAAAAATAGTGTTGTCTAGAATTTTGCCTTGATAGACATTTGGGGCAAGTTCTAGCATAATTTTATTGATTCTACCTGTTGAGATCATAATGCTTCTCAATTCCAACACTTTCTCAAATTTGGAAATACTCATTCTTGCCTTCACAAAAATAAAATCACAAACTTAGAAGTTATATGGCATAAATGAAAAAATTTATGTTTGGAAAATATGTAAACTTTTATTTTAAAACTTTAATATTGTACAAGAACAACAATTAAAAATAAAATAAATGATGGATATATATATATGTATGTATGTATGTATGTATGTGTGACAACACTTGTTTTTATATGTAATAGACTGGCTAACTTAAGACCTTATCAGTCATATATATATATATATATATATATATATATATATATATATATATATATATATATATATATATATATATATATATATATATATATATATATATATATATATATATATATATATATATATATATATATATATATATATATATATATATGTATGTATGTGTGACAACACTTGTTTTTATATGTAATAGACTGGCTAACTTAAGACCTTATCAGTCATTTGGTCCTGGTTTAAATTTAAACAAACAAATTTACATGTGCCAACATTTTGAATTGATTCATTAAATGGTTAATCAACCAGTTACTTAGGCATACCGATCACCATGGAGTTACTCTTGTACAGGTGACGCTATTTTTGTAGAGGCCTATATGAGATGTTCTTGTTGTTCAATAACCTGGATATTGGCCAGATCAATTGATTAAGCATTAAATTACCCCAATTCTATGCCGGGCTTATGAGGCTCCACCGCTTCTCCCTCAATGGCTACGGGTTTTGTATCTTAGTTCTGAGTTTAACGTCGTCAGCTCGACTTATTAATTGCAGAATTGATCAGTCTATCAAAGTAACCGATTGATGTTGTTCAAAGTTTCTTCCAAAGTACAATTTTAGCATGTGACCATTTACCTTAAACTTGTCTCCTCCATTTTTCTGAATTTCTATTATCCCGCATGGAGTAACGCCTGTAACATTGTAAGGACCTATCCACCTGGATTTTAATTTTCCTGGGAATAAACTGAGTCGGCTATTGTAAAGAAGTACCTGATCTCCAATTTTAAAACTCTTTGGTAGGATCAACTTGTCATGCCATATTTTTATTTTTTCTTTAAACATTTTAGCATTTTCATAGGCTCCCAATCTCAGTTCTTCCAATTTATTAACCTGGATAAATCGATTTTTACCAGCAGAGGTTAAGTCAAAGTTCAGTGCTTTCAATGCCCAAAAAGCTTTATGTTCTAATTTTACGGGAAAATGACAAGCTTTCCCAAAGACTAATCTATATGTAGATGTTCCAATTGGCGTTTTGAAAGCCGTACGGTATGCCCATAGTGCATCATCTAATTTTAAAGTCCATTCTTTTTTTGAGATTTCAACCGTTTTTTCAAGAATTCTTTTTAACTCGCGGTTGGAAACCTCAACTTGCCCTTGAGTTTGAGCATGATATGGTGTTCCGGTTTTGTGAGTCACATTATATTTTGACAGTAAAGCAGAAAATTGCCTATTAATAAAATGAGTTCCTTGGTCACTAATAATGACTTGCGGTGTGCCAAATCTAGTAAAAATATTTTTTCTAAGAAAACTGCACATTGTACGAGCATTATTCTTTCTTTTGGGGATGACTTCAACCCATTTTGACACATAATCCACATCCACAATAATATATTCAAAAGAGTGAGAAGAAGGAAAAGGACCCATAAAATATATTTCCCAAACACCAAATATTTCACCTACCTGTATTGATTGCAGTGGCATCTCATCTCTCTTGGTAATATTACCTATTCTCTGACACCTGTCACATTGTGCGACATATGCTCGGGCATCCGTAAAGAGTGTGGGCCAGAAAAATCCGGCTTTTAAAACATTAAAAGCTGTTTGATTTGTTGCATAATGTCCTCCAATTGGTCCACCATGACAGTGATATAGAATTTTATTCATCTCTTATTCAGGTACACACCTTCTAATGATTTTATCTGCACAATTTTTGAATAAGTAAGGTTCATCCCACAGATAATACTTTGCATCAAATATAAGCTTTTTTCTTTGCTGATAAGAGAAATCTTGCGGTATCCACTTTCCAATCAAGTAATTCGCGATATCTTCAAACCAGGGTGGTTGAGTCACAATTGTGTTAACTGAAAAAATATGTTCATCAGGAAATTCTTCTTTTATCTCATTAAACTCAAGGGGAGGGTTTTTTAATATGGACAAATGGTCATCTACTTGGTTCTCTATCCCTTTCTTGTCCTTTATCTCAAGGTCAAATTCTCGCAGAAGTGAAATACATCTTAATAATCTAGGTCGAGCATCTTTCTTAGCTAATAGGTATTTTAAAGCTGCATGATCAGTAAAAACAGTGACATTTGTTCCTATCAAATAGGAACGAAATTTATCAAAAGCAAACATTATTGCTAGTAGCTCTTTTTCTGTCGTGGCATAATTCACTTGAGCCTCACTCAATGTCCTACTAGCATAGTAATGGGACGGAATATCCTATCTTTTCTTTGGCCTAAAACCGCTCCAACAGCTGTATCACTAGCATCACACATGACCTCAAAAGGTTGGTTCCAATCAGGGGACACAACTACAGGTGCAGTTGATAACTTTTCCTTAAGGGTTTCAAACGCTTTCACACATTCACCTGAAAAATCAAACTTAATGTCTTTCATCAAGAGTTTAGTCAATGGTTTTGAAATCTTCGAGAAATCTTTTATGAATCGTCTGTAAAATCCTGCATGACCTAGAAAGCTCCTAATGCCTTTCACAGTTGTGGGAGGGGGTAATCCTGCTATAAGATTAATTTTTGCCTTATCAACTTCTATCCCTTTAGCAGTGATTTTATGTCCTAAAACAATTCCGTCTGTAACCATAAAATGACATTTTTCCCAATTAAGAACTAAGTTTGTTTCTTCACATCTTTTAAGAACTAAGGTCAAGTGGTTAAGACAATCCTTATATGTTTTGCCAAATAGTGTAAAATCATCCATAAAAATTTCAAGAAATTTATCAGTCATGTCAGCAAAAATTGCCGACATGCAACGCTGAAATGTAGCAGGGGCGTTGCACAGACCGAATGGTATTCTCCTATAGGCATATGTTCCATGAGGGCATGTGAATGTTGTCTTATCTTGATCTTCTGGTGCAATTGGTATCTGATTATATCCTGAATAACCATCAAGAAAACAGTAAAAAACATATCCTGCAATTCTTTCCAACATTTGATCAATAAATGGCAAAGTAAAATGATCTTTTCTAGTGACATCATTGAGACGTCTGTAATCAATACAGACTCCATCCTATAATAGTCCTGGTAGGTATGAGCTCATTATTTTTATTTTTCATAACTATCATACCTCTTTTTTTTTGTACTACCTGAACGGGACTTACCCACGGGCTATCAGGAATGGGGTATATAATACATGTCACCAACAGCTTTACGATCTCTTTCTTCACTGCTTCCTGCATTGATGGATTCAATCTTCTTTGCGGCTGGACTATTGGCTTGTAGCTATCCTCCATGAGGATTCTGTGTGTACAAATAGCCGGACTAATCCCTTTAATATCTTCTACAGTCCACCCCAAGGCTCCTTTGTGTGCTTTTAATACTTTAATCAAACTACTTTCTTGTTCTGCAGTAAGAGAAGATGAAATAATTACTGAAAATAATTCTTTCTCAAAATATACATATTTCAAATGGGAAGGGAGAGTTTTGAGTTCAATTTTTGATTGAACTTCTTCGGATTTCATTTCTTCTTCCTCTAAATCTTTGTCCAATATTTCAGCTTCTCTTCTGATACTGGGATCATCATCCTGTGTGGTGCCTGATTTGATCAAGCATCTTTCCATTGAAGCTGGAATTAATTGATCATCTTTGAATTCATCTGTAAGATAACTAATCATGTCAATTGAAAAACATGAAGATGATGTTTCATCTCCTGAATATCTTAGTATCTTTTGCATATCAAAGATGACTCTTTCCTTATCAACTCTCAAAATTAGTTGTCCTTGATGAACAACTATAATTGCTCTTCCTGTAGCAAGAAATTGTCTACCTAAAATTATTGGTTCATTAGGACATACTTTCATTTCAAGCACTATAAAATCTATAGGGAAAATAAACTTATCTATTCTTACGAGTATATTTTCAATTATTCCCTCAGGTTTCTTCGTACTTTGATCTGCAAATTGAAGAGAAACACTTGTGTCTTTTATTTCACCAAGATCTAACTTTTCAAAGATAGAAAATGGCATCAAAGTTATTGAATCTCCAGAATCACAAAAGTTCTTTTTCAAAATATACTCCTCCCAAAGTGCATGGAATTGTAAATCTGCCTGGATCACCAAGTTTTTGTGGTAGCTTATTTTGAAGTATAGCATTTTTCCGTAAGCAATACCACAGAAACTTCTTCTAATTTTCTTTTACTTGACAAAACTTCCTTGAAAAATTTCGCATATGAAGGCATTTGTAACAAAGCACCAGTAAAAGGAATATTGATGTGAATTTGTTTTAAAATCTCCAAAATTTTTGCAAATTGGTTGTCAAGCTTTTCTCTTTTCATTTTTTGTGTAAAGGAGTCAATTTTTCACAGGGAGATGAGTCAATTTTTCAATATTTTTTTCTTCTTCTTTTTTCTTGACTTAATTCTTTTCAGATGGTTCAGAGGGTATTTCAACATTCTTACCGTTGTTTACCTGTTGTTATGACTGGTCTGCATAGGGTTCATCAAGCTCCTTACCGGACCGTAAGGTGATGACTTTAAGGTGCTCTTTTGGATTTTTCTCTGTATTGCTTGGTAAGGGATCTTGAATCTTTTCTGTAACAAGAGTTGCCGATTGGCTCAACTGTATTTCCAGATTTTTGAGGGATGAATTTTGGCTCTCCATCTTTTCATCAGTGACCTTAATATACTTATATAGAATATCATCAAGACTTGAATGAGCTTGTTGAGACCTTTGGTGATAGGGCCCTGCTTGTTGATAAGGTCTAAAGTTTGATTGACCATGGTTTGGATTCTGGTTTCCGGGTGGACCCTGTATTTGTTGCTTTTGGAAGCTTTGAGAGTTCTCTGCAGCATTTGGATTGCTCCATTTAAATCCTGGATATTTCTGTGCCATTGGACTATACTGCTTGTAACCGATGACATTGACATGTTCATCATTGTGATTGGTTGCTTGACATTCATGGTTCTGATGATTTACTCCACACATGTCACAAGCCTCAGATTGGCTTGGTTGTTGTGTATTCACTTGAAAAGTTTTAAACTTTTGTGCCAAAGAAACAATTTACTGCGCTAGTGTATTTAAAATATCAACTTGATTTACTGTAGCAGCCTTCTTGATAATTATACTCTCAGATGGCCATTGAATGGCATTTTCAGAAATTTTATTCAATAACTGCAATGCTTCTTCTGTTGTTTTTCCCATCACAGAACCTCCTGCAGCTGCATCTATCACATTTCTAGAAGAGGATTTTGGCCCGTGATAAAAAATATACAACTGCATGTGTTCAGGAATATCGCGGTGTGGACATTTTCTTAACATTGCTTTTAACCTTTCCCAAGCTTGATAAACTGACTTTGTGTTAGTCTGCAAGAAATTAGATATGTCTTGTCTTAACTTTGTGGTTTTAGAAGGGGAAAAGTATTTATTTAAAATTTCTTAGTCATTTGGTCCCATGTGATAATTGATCCTTGAGGCAATCTTCGCAACCAAGTCTTGGCATCTCCTTTTAAAGAAAAAGGAAAAAGCCTTAACTTAATTGCTTCTGGGGATACTCCATTATACTTAGCTGTTTCAAATAGTTCTAGAAAATCAATTAGATGACTATGTGGATCTTCACTTGAATCTCCCGTAAAGATACAAGATTGTTGGACCGTTTGAATTAGGCCAGTACTGATTTCAAAGTTGTTGGCTCCCACTGGGGGTTTTCTGACACTAGATTCATAGTTGAAGTGGTCCAGTCTAGCATAATCCCTTAGGATTTTGTTTGCTGGTCTTGGCGCCACTCCATCAAATTGATCCTCTATTTGGACTGGTGGTGGTACTTCGCATGGATTCATATTTTCTACTCCCTGATTTTTCATTCCTTCACAAGCTATACTATGAGAAGATGATATTTGTTCTTTCCTGCGTAAATGAAGAGATCTTTCAATTTCACGATTATAATGTGCCAACTCTTTTGTAGAAGAGCGGGTCATAAACTAAGTGATTTTTTTTGTTTAAAATAAGATTTTTTTAATGACAATTAAACTTAATTCCTACAATAACAGTGTCACTAAAAGAACATAATAAAAGAAAAGTAGCAGTAGTGAATAGTACACTTAGTAATAATAATTATCTATATTAAAGGAAAAGATAGTATAAACAGTATATTATGATGAAAGTGCTATGACATGAAGTTGCTCACAATATCATAAGAGTAATAGATATACCCATTAATTATATCTACACTTATTAATAATAAAAACAACAGGTAATGGTTACAACAATGAGAAAAAAAATATTATAATGGATATAATAGTAATAGTTATCGAAATGTTTAGCAGGTGATAATAATACTAACAAAAATAAGAATACCAATCCATATAATAATAAATTCTCAAATTAGTAATAAAATGTTTAATTTGAAGTAGACTTATTTCAATCCCAGGCAAAAGTGCCAAAAATTTGACGAGGCCAATGTGTATACGATTTTCCTGCTCGTGCTTAGTCAAATTCTAATATAGTTTAAGATATCGTCACACAGAGATTGGAAAATCTAGCTACAAACTTATAATATTCTTACTACTATTTGAGAGAACCAAATTGATGAAGTTTTGTTTGTTGAAGATCTAAATTGCTTAAGTTGAAACAAAATAACTTTCGAAATATTTATATTTAAATAGAGTTGGGAATCATTGAATTCACTTGATAGTGTGATAATAATAAAATCTTAGGTTCTACATGTATTTCTCTTAGGAATAACTGTTTATTGCTAATACAATTATATTTGTTCACCAAGAAATAATCAATTAATAACACTTCGTGAGAATTATGTAAATCAATTGATATATGACTCGTGACGGTTAAACTGAAATAATTTTCTTGCCTGAATTGTGCTATAAGATAGTAAAAACCTCTTGCGATAACTTTTTACTAAAAATCAATAATCTTGCCAACTACAACTCCTCCGTGAGAATTAGAATGGAAGTAAGAAAGATTACAGACTTGGAGTGATAGCTTAAAAAGAATTGCTCTCACTCTATTATTTTACCCAATAGATAGCGTATATTAATTTTGCTTCGTGAAAATTACAAAATTGACATACAACTAAGTTTGGAGAATAAATAGATAGAATTGATAATAATTAATTAAAGCTAACATTCCAGCACAATATAGAAATATAATTAGAAAGTTTCAGGTCAAGCATGTAGTAAAATTGAGATTAATATTATAACGATATCGAGCTTTATCAACTATCCCAACAAAGAGATTACTCCATTATGGAGTATTTAAATCTCATAAAGAAAGGAATTCTTAACATAGTATCAACACTCTTAGAAAATTCCCCAAAAGACTACAAGATAAAGTGAATATATAAAGAAAGAAGTAAAGACTAAATCTAGGAAAAAGTTATTTTGCTAGGTATATATGATCTTCCCCTCTTCAACACAAATATGACATACTATTTATAGAAATCAAATATCATAAGGTTTGATGTTGCCTCATGCTTATCATGATGCTTTGTGCTTCTTTTGCCACGATGCCTCGTGCTTCTTTTGTCATGATGCCTCGTGTTTCTTTTTTATTCCTTCATTTTCTTTATCATGATATTTTTATTCTGCAAAATACTATTAGAAAATACAGATAATTGACATATTATACATATATATATATTATTTAAAATAATTTATTTTTAAGTATATTATATATGAATCATCAAGTCTATATAGGCTTCACATCCACCATCCACGTCTTTTTCACAAACAAATGCCTCCAACAAATGAGTTTTAATAAAAAGCATCTTGTCCTCATTAGATTGAAGTAACCCTGTATTGTGGCTCAGGCCTGAACCAGACCGGGCCCGTGGTCCTGGCGGGTCCAACGGGCCCAGTGGACTGGTCTGGTGGTCCTGGGCTTGGTGTTACTCATAAGCCCGTGAAGGGACTGTCCGCACAATTTAGCCCGTGAGTCCGAGACTGTTTGGCCCGGGACCGTCAGCCGGGCCTGGGCCGGTTCTGGCGGGCCTAAGCGGGCCCAACGACTATATTTTAAAAAAATTAATTTTAAAAATCACCAAGGGACAGATTTTAAAAGTAGCCGTTTGGGCTACAATTTGACTGTTTGGAGGTTTAAAATGGTTATTTTGCCCCCGAACTTTAATTTAACCCCAAATTATATATAATTACACTTTTACCCATTTCTCAACTATAAATACCCCCTCATTCTTTTATTTTTATTCACCAATTCATCAATATCTCTCAATCTTTCTACTAAAATTGCTTAATTTATTGTTGAAAATTCGTGAAAAATAGTGAAGTTGTTGAATTAAAGTTTCCAAGTGTTCAACGATTTTCAATTTTCAAGAAGTTTTTCGGAAATCCGGTAAACTCGTTTCAACTCTTACATTTTAATAATATATTTCTGTGTGGTTTAGTTTGCATAATTACAATTAATATGGCATATTCTTTGAAAAATATTTGGTAAAGGAAAAGGTAAAATCGGTGAAAGTAGTGGCCATAATACTACCCTTCCCCTGGCTCCCCGACCTAGAAAAGATAAGCAAGTTAAAAGTAGTCGCCAACCTAGACGTCCTCCTTCTCCTCCCGTAATATTTGATAATGATCACCCTTGTTTTCAATTTACCGATAGTGAATTTTTACATGATGTTGCAGTAGGTGATAGATTAGATGATGAAATTATGAATGATCTTTATCCTAATGAACCTATCTTAGAGGAAAATGAGGATGATGATGATGAAACCCAAGCACCAGATTTAGATGATACACCTACTAGTCCTGTTAATAACCAAAGTAATGCACCGGCCGACCCACTTGTAGAAACTCCTACTTTTAATAGACAACCTGCTAAACGTCAAGAAACATCATTAGTTTGGTATTTTTTTTTACTCTAGTAAGAGAATAAAATAAGGCTAAGTGTAAAACTTGTGGGAAATTACTGGTGCATAAAATTACTGGAGACCGTAGCGGCACGGGTAGTTTGACTAGGCACATAAAAACACACCCTAGAGATAAGACTAGATTTTTGCAAATGCAAGCGCAGCAAGAGGGGACAAGTATAGATTCTGCGGTTAATCCTAATACAGGTTCAAATCTAGTTCAACCAGGAATTAACACTATCACCGGAGGTATTTTATATTACGATCCAAATAGAGATCGTGAAGAATTAGCAAAGATGATTACTGTTATGTGCTTACCTTATACTTTTGCTTCTAATCCTAATTGAGTTGATTATATTAGAAGATTCATTAATCCTACTTATAAAGGTTGGCCTCGCGCAATAGTTAAGGCTGATATTTTTAAATTCAAATATGAATACGAACAATATTTGTGTTATTTATTTACTCATATACCTAATCGGATTTTTATTACTACTGATATTGGTAGAAGTTATAATGATTGTGATTATCTAACTGTTGCAAGTCATTGGACAGATGAGGACTGGACAATGCAAAAACGTATAATTGCGTATAGAATAATTAATTCACGTCACACATGTAAGTTTATAACTAACACTGTTTTAGATATTTGTAGATATTTTTGCTTTATCGATAAAATAATGACAATTTCTATGGATAATGCTTCTAGTAACACTAGTGCTATAGGCATGCTTACAAAAATACTAAATCCTGCATTTACTAATATTTTTCATGTTAGATGTATTTGTCATATTTATCATTTAATTGTCAGTGATGGTATGTGAATTTAAAACATAAAAATTGAAAAGGTTCGAATGACTCTTAGTTGGCTTTTTTATTCAAACCGTAGAACTAGACTTAGAAAGTATTTTAAAAAATGTGATGAACATGGCCTTAGAGAAAGAAAGGTTCCTAAACCTTGCCCGACTAGATAGTATTGTATGTACGAAAGTTTAGAAGTTGCATATGAATATAGAAACCCAATTAATGCAACGTTTAATTCTCAGGTAGGTGGTGATGATGATGATGAAATGCTTACTACGCAAGATTGGACAAATGTTAAAATTCTTTTGGATTGTTTATAACATTTTCAAGTTGCTACAAATGCATTTTCTGGGCAATATTATCCTACTATTTCAAACTTTTTAGTTTATATTGCAGCACTAGCTGATTTGTTTGTTGAATTTAGCGAGGGTGGAGACATTTATGAACTTACTATAAATGAAATGAAAACAAAATTTAAAAAATATTTTTTTCCTATCCCTACTATTTTCGGTGGTGCTGCAATGTTAAATCCTAGAATGAAATTGGGAGGTCCTCATTTTTGGTATTCAAATATTTATAAGGCTTTAGATCTTTTAAACAAGGAAGTTGCTACACTTGCAGATGCAAAAGCATCAACTAAAATTAATGCTCAAACAATTTATAATGCTTATCAACTTGCCTAAGAGCATGCTACACCAAATATTCCAACCCCTACTTCGTCTAGCTCACAATCGTCTAAAAGAGCTATGGGCTTAACAGCTCTTAAATTTTGGACGGAGTTCCGGGGTTCTCAAGGTGATAATTATGATGAAACTTCACATCTAAATGAACTTCAAGTTTATTTGTCTCAGGGACTTTAAAAGGAGAATCTAGACGGCTCTTTCGATCTTTTGGAAAGGTGGAAGTCAAGGGAAAAACATTTTTGGGTTCTTGCAAGGATGGCTCGGGATATTTTATCAATTCAAGCTTCAACTGTTGCATCGGAGAGCGCTTTCAGTCAAGCAAGACTGCAAATATGTGATCATAGAGCGTCGATGAGGGATAACTTGAAAATCGGTACTTTTTAGAGATTGGATCTGCACGGAAAGAAGAAACTTTGGAATTGCAGAATCACAACCGGCGATAGATGAAGCTTATGAAGAAATGATAGCAGAACTTTCGGAGGATTCGGCTTCGCCCGGAAGTGGTGATGAACAAGTTTCTTTTCCAGCACCACCAACACAACCTCCTTCCAACCTTGACGGATTAATGAGATTTGTTAGAGATACAATGTAGATTATGATGTAACTTGTACATTGGCACATCTTCTTTTAGTATTTTTTTCCTTTTAATGGTGGTATTAGTACCTTGTTGTGCTCATTCCATTGGGGGAAGGAAGACTAAGAAAGATATGCCATTTTTGGTAATAAAAATTTTAAGACATACCCTTGAATATCTTTTTTCTCAATATTTCTTTGTCTTTACTTCGAATTATTTATAAGCTATAATATATATATATATATATATATATATATATATATATATATATATATATATATATATATATATATATATATATATATATATATATATATATATATATATATATATATATATATATATATATATATATATATATATATATATATATATAACATACAATATATACTACAAGAAAATATATACGAGAATATATATACATAACATACAACATAAACTACAAGATAATATATAAGTAATAATATATATACATAAGATACAATATATATAAGAGAATATATATACATAGGAGATACAATATATATATATATATATATATATATATATATATATATATATATATATATATATATATATATATACTATAACAAAATATAACTATATAAGTTATAATATATATACATAAAACACAATATATATACTACAAAAAAATATATAAAAGAATATATATCAAGAGCATACAATATATACTACAAGAAAATATATAAGGAAATATATATATACATAACATACAATATATACTTATTACTATAGTACAATATACAATGAAATATATATTATATATACTATACTAATAACTAGTATACTATCAATATATTCTATGCTAGTATATTATATTATATACTATACTAATAACCACAATACAAGATATTGGCTTAAATAAAAAAATTACGAAAAAGCCCGCCAGACCCACGAAGCCCGGCCCGCTAAGCCCATGACCACATGGGCTTAGGTCCGTCACGGGATGGTCTCACCTATTCAGCCCACAAAGCTCGGGACCGCCAGAGCCCAAGTCCGCAAAGCCCGTTTAAGCCCGGGCCCGGGACAAAATACAGCACTAGATTGAAGTTGTAGATAATTAGCTTGAATACTCAATACTGCTCCAAAGTAATCAATCAAATGTTTGAGGTCATCCAAGTTATATTCATCAAAATAATCTCCAAAAGGGCATCCCTTTTAGACTTAAAAAATTGATTGCAAGGTAAATATTAGACCCTGTAGGTTTGGAACCGATAGGTTTTGAGAGAGACATTAGAGAAGATTAGGGTTTTCTTTAGCAGCTTTAAAGTAAATGAAATTAGGGCTTGGGACGACGGTTTCATAATTTATTAGACTTATAGCTTGTTTGGTATGTTTTTTTGGCCAAAAGTGTTTCGTTTTTTTGCCAAAAGCACTTTTGACCAAAAATAGAAGTGTTTGACCAAGCTTTTGAAAGGAAAAAGGTACTTTTAAGAAGAAGTAGAAGCAATTTTGGAGAAGCAGAAAAAGTAACTTCTCTCCAAAATGACTTTTTTGAGACGCACTTTTGAGGAAAAAAATACTTAGAAGCAGTTTTTTAAAACTTGCCCAAACAATAATTGCTACTCAGAAGTGCTTTTTAAACTAATTAACCAAGCACAAACTGCTTCTCACCAAAAGTACTTTTGAGAAAAATACTTTTAAAAAAAAATACTTCTCAAAATAATCTGATTTTTGCAGTTTAGCCAAACAGACAATTATATAGAAGCGGAAGTTTAAGAACTTCCGGTTACATGCCTATTTCACACAATGGTATTTTCAGTATTCTATAACGTATTTAATGTTATTTTGCTTTTTCCATCTTAAGAAGCACAACACCACTCTTCCTAGGGAAATACGGGCCAAGCTAAAATTCTCGCACGTATCAACAACCTTTGAAATTCTCTTAATAAATATTTATTTTTCTCTTTGCTGTACAACTGTAAGAAAAATAAATTCAAGATGGAAAACAAATTGCGTGGAGCAGCAAATACCACAAAAAGATTGCACCATGTACTACAAAACAATTAGGGTGCAATATCATTAGATTAAACCAGCATCTTGTGCAGGCACCACTTCAACCCTTAGAGATAAATCCATTAGGTCACTGGAGCGTTGGAAGAAGTTTCACCTTCTTAACCCAAAATAAACCATCATTGTATGGGGCTTGATTCAGCTACAACTTCATGATGGATTGGAACTGAACTGCCATGGTCATTTGGAGTGGCTTCAACAAACCGTATAAATCGGGTAACATCATCTCTATTGGGAATCAGAACTGGTTGAACACAAAAAACAAAGTTGCCTAACATATAAACCAATTAGCTTGGAAGAACAAAAGTAAACTAACCTTAGTCTACTATTAACACATTATACACAGACAAAATAATTATTCGATTCCTACTTCTGCGTGGAGACTTAGAATATGAGGGAAAACATCCTTAATGGGATACTTTTCTCCCAACTTGTTGGTCAAAAGCAGTTAATAATACCATTTCATTGCTAGCATCAACTACTTCAAAAGTCAAAGAGCATTTGTAATCAATAAAGTGGGAACTCAACAACCAATCTAACCACAAAAAATCAGAGACCACAAATATGTTTTATACATACCTAACTATAGCATAATCTTGCCCAATGCGATGTGGACACCTAAAGCTCTTCGATTCTCAAACAGTAATCATACCATTACATGTTTTACATGTAGCGTAAAAGACACAATCATTAGTGCTATAAATGTCAGCCTCTAGCAAGAATGTGACAGGTTGAATAGGGAAAAAGCATCAACATATTCATAAATGTTGAGGTCAAAGAAGAATGTTTGAAGAACACACCATACAAACATAACGAAACCAAAAGAACATAAGCAAAGATACATATGCCATTGTTGCAAAAGGCGTAAACATTGATATTAAACCGAGAAATCATAGAAAATGTAGAGAGAAAAAGTAGAGAGAAGGAGGAGCGTTTGGAACTCTCTGGAATAAAGAGATTTTATTACAGAGAGAATAAATGAAATGAAGTCCGGTCCTCAAAATATCTGGAGTACATCTATATATACAAGTGCCATTGGGTCGGGTCAGACGACCCAATGAAGGTAATGAAAAATGGGGCTCAGATATAAAATTGGGCTCGGTATACATTTGGCCCAAACAACAAGTAATCATCACAGCCCAAGCATTGTATACCAGATGATACAATAAATATACAGTATATATACAGCGTATATAATCAAGTAATCTTCTTCATCTCAACACCCCCCCTCAAGTTGGAGGGGGAAACCACCTGCAACTTGGTGAGCAGCGGAAGAAGCATAGTGCCAGGCAGTGGCTTAGTGAGCAAGTCGCCCAGCTGACGAGAGGTAGGCACATGAAGCAGCTTGAGAAAATCAGAGTGCAGCAAGTCCCGAACAAAATGGCAGTCCACCTCGATATGTTTGGTACGTTCATGAAAAACAGGATTGTTAGCAATATGAACGGCAGCCTGACTATCACAATATACAGAAATAGGAGAAGAAACAGATACCCCAAGGTCAACCCACAAACGAGAAAGCCAAGTCAACTCAGCAACAACCTTGCTAAGGGCTCTATATTCAGCCTCAGCAGAGGAGAGAGAAACAACATGTTGTTTCTTGGATTTCCAACTGATCAAACAGCCAAGCAGCCCAGTCACTATCAGAATACCTAGTAACAGAGAAATCAGCATTAGCAGAATAAAACAAACCCAAGGAGGGAGTGCCCTTAAGGTATCTCAGAACATGCAGGGCAGCAGTCATATGGGGAAGTCTGGGGCATTTGAGGAATTTTTACTCAGATGTTGGACTGCAAAACATATGTCAGGCCTAGTATGAGTCAGGAACAGCATCTTGCCAACTAGACTCCTGTACTGGTCAGGAGAGGGCAATATGTCACCAGAATCAGCATGAAGTTTGACATTGATGTCCAAAGGAGACACAACAGAAGACACATTGACACAGTCAAACTGAAGCAGCAAATCAGAAATATACTTATGCTGATTAAGGAGCATCCCACCAGGGACAACTGACATCTCAAGGCCCAAAAGATAATGCGAAGATCCCAAATCTTTGATTTTGAACTGATCATCCAGAAACAGTTTTAGAGCAGTAAGTTCATCACTGTCATCCCAGTAAGTATGATGTCATCCATATAGACTGCTACCACCACAAGGGAGCCAGGTTTACCTTTGATGAACAAGGAATAGTCATTCAAAGAATGTATATACCCTCTGGAATAAAGAGCAGAAGACAATTTGGCATACCATTGTCTGGATGCTTGTCTTAGCCCATACAGGGATTTCTTGAGTTTACAGACCAGAGGAGGAGAAGGAGAAGAAGGAGTAGAAACAGAACCAGAAGTAGAAGCAGAGACTGTCAAACCTGGGGGAAGTTTCATGTAAACTTCCTCATCTAAATCACCATGAAGAAAAGCATTATTGACATCAAGCTGAAAAAGAGGCCAATGATTCTTGACAGCCACAGCAATAAGGCATTTCACAAAAGTCATCTTAATCACTGGAGAAAAAGTGTCTGTAAAATCAATCCCCTCAAACTTGTGTATCACCCCTAAAACCAACCTTGCTTTATACCTTTCAACAAGTCCATCAGACTTGTATTTGATTTTATAGACCCACTTACAACCAATGGGTTTCTTACCAGCAGGAAGAGGGACAATATCCCAAGTATGATTTGCTTCTAGTGCAGCAAACTCCTGTCTCATTGCATCCCGCCATGCTGGGACAGATGCAGCTTGAGAGTACTACATAGGTTCAAATTCCAAAGTGGAGGAAGAAGAACCAGAAAATGCAGGGAGTTGACAAACATAATCCTTGAGGTAGGAAGGAGGATTATGCTGTCTAGTAGACTTTCTAGAAGTGGGAAGAGGATGAGAAGCAGGTAACAGAGGAGCAGAGAGATCAGGATTGAAAGAAGGAAGGGAAGAAGGACCAACATCAGGAAAAGTAGGTGCAGGAGAATCAGAATTAGAAGGAAGGACAGGAGAATCAGGGGAAGTAAAGAGAGGAAAGTCTGAGACAGTAAAATCATTAACAGGAGGAACAAGAGGAACAGAGGAAGAAGAAGGATGAACAGAAGTAGGATTATTCTTAAAAGGAAAACAGGATTCATGAAAGATAACATCCCTTGAAACAAAACACTTCTTGGTAACCAAGTCATACAGTTTATAACCCTTCTTAGCAAAGGGGTAACCTAGAAACACACAAGAATGGGCTCTAGGTTTCAGCTTGTCCCTTTGAGGGATAGGGACAACAGAATAAGCAAGGCATCCAAATGCTCTCAAATGAGAATAGGATGGAGCTTTGCCATACAAAATTTCATGGGGAGACTTATGGTGAAGAATTCTGGAAGGTATTTTGTTGAGGAGATAGGTGGCAGTTAACAAACAATCCCCCCAGAAAGACACAGGTAGGCCAGACTGAAAAAGCAGGGCTCTACATGTTTCAAGTAGTGTTCTGTGTTTTCTTTCTACAACACCATTCTACTGAGGTGAGTGAGGGCAAGAAGTTTGATGAATAATCCCCTGGCTACTAAAAAAGGATATGCCCTCAGTGCTGGAGCCCAATTCTAAGGCATTGTCACTTCTGACAGTCTGAACCACAGAGTTAAATTGAGTCTTAACAAAGGAAATGAAAGACTTAAGCAGAGAAAAGGCATTGCTTTTGGATCCCACTAAGTGTGTCCAGGTTGCCCTAGAAAAGTCATCAACTATAGTAAGGAAGTATTTATAACCAGAAGAAGTAGAAGTGTGGTAAGGTCCCCAAGTGTCCACATGTATTAATTGAAATGGTCTAGTTGTACTGATACTGCTGTCATGAAAAGGGAAGTCTTGTCTGCTTTGCCATAGGGAAGACAGAACATGGAAAGGGTTGTTTAGGAGCAAGGAAAAAAGACAAACCAGAAATATGTCTCATATTAGCAAAGGGAGTATGTGCCAGTCTTAAATGCCAAATGTAATTCATAACATTGATAACAGCATTATTACAAGTGGAATTGCTTACAAGTGGAGGTAAGGCAACATTTTTGCTGTCAGACAAAGTGTCATCATTACAAAAATTAGACAAAGCACACACAGAAGTAAAAGGAGAAACAGAAGAGGGAGAAGGGGAAGGAGGCACCCAAGACAGTTTGTATAAGCCAGCTTACCAAGATCCAGAGGCCTCTTCAGAGAAGGGTCCTGTATCATGTAAAGTAAACATGAAGTTGGAGTGAATAAAACTATACAGTGCAACTGTTTAATCAACTTGTGAACAGAAATCAAGTTGTGTTTAAAGGAAGGAACCAGAAACACATTATGAAGAGTAAGGGAAGAAGTTAATGCAAAAGAACCTGTACAAGTTACTTTTACTTTGTAACCATTAGGTAAAGTCACAAGATAAGGAACAGTCAAAGGTATGATGTTAAAAAGTAGGTTTTTATTATGTGTCATATGGTTAGATGCCCCTGAATCAATGATCCAGGTGACAGAATTAATGTGTGTAAGCATGCACAATTTGGAATCAGAAACAAGATTCTCAGTCAACATTGTACCAGCAAAATTAGCAGCACACATGGGAGGAGGAGCTTGATCACTGGAATCCCCTAACTTGGTCTGTTGCAACAGGTTCATCAATTGAGCATAGTGATGTCTGCTCAACCCTGGTATCACAGAACTGTGACCATCTATGTGGCTGGCAGAAGGATCCCCAAGAGGAACAGACAAATTAGGATTCACATGATTAACAGACACACATTCAACACCAGTGGAGACATGAGCAGCTGCAGATTTCCTTCCCTTGTTGTAATTTATGCTTTGAGGGAACCCATGTATCTTATAGCACTTATCAATTAAGTGCCCAGATTTCTTGCAGTATCTGCAAAATAGTGGCCCTCTACTTTGCTCAAAATTAATTATGGGTCTTAAAATAGGAGGTCGAGGCACTGTGGCCTGATTAAACCCAACTGAGTGCTTGTTTGTATGAGCAGTAAAAGACATAGAATCTGGACTGATATGAGAAATAGATTGAACTTGTCTTTGTTTCTCATCATTAAGCACTATGTTGTAAACACTGTCAAGGGAAGGAAATGGCTGCATCATCAACAAATTACTCCTAACCCCCATATATACTTCATTTAACCCCTTAAGGAACTGAAAAACCTTGTTTTCATCATCTTCCTCAATTATTCCAGTTTTAGCAGCACATACACATCTATGTCCATGATTTGTGCACATTGTGTCCAATTCATCCCACAAGCCTTTGAGCTTGTTGAAGTATGAGGCTATGTCTAAGAGCCTTGAGATGTGTGGTAAAGTTCCCTTTTCAACTCAAAAATATTGGTCTTGTTAGGGGTACCATATCTTTTCTCAATCTGGGACCATATGCTTTGTGCAATATCGGTGTACTACACACTGTCAGCAATTTGAGGAGACAAGGAGGAGGTCAACCAGGAAATGACCATGTTATTACACCTATCCCACAGTCTCTGTTGAGCCACATTATTGGTAGGACGGGGACATGAACCGTCAACAAATCCGATTTTATTTTTAGCATATAAAGCAACAATCATTTTACGCCTCCATCCCCCATAACCACTACCCGAGAAGGGAGTGGGAACAAGAGATACCCCAGGGACATAAGATGAATATACAAAAAGGGGACTGGAAGAGTCTACAGAAGAGGAGGCACCAGTATTTGTGTTAGAAGCCATAGTCAATGAACCGGCTTAAAAGAACAGTTTTTCAACAAACAGAGTATAACCAAATCAGGTATTCACACACAACAACCAACAAGCAGAGTATAACCAAATCAGGTATTCACACACAACACCAGATACTCACATACGGAGAGTCAGATAATCACATACAATACCGAAGATAAGGACAGAGTTACCCTCCTTCTTTGCGACCGGAGAAGATCGGCCTTCAAACAACAGAGAAAACCCTAGGTACGAAACCCTAGGTGTAACCTTCGAAATCCTTACTGGAAATGTGGTCAGGAATGTCGGAAAGACACCCAAAACATCCACTGAGTGAGAATCGAACCACCGGAAAGCAGTAGAAACCTAGGTTAAACCACCAGAAACCCTAGAAGCCGATAGGTCACCGAGAAAACCACCCAAAATCAGCAGAAAATCTCTCAGAATGTTCGGGTGAAGAAAATACATTCAGATATCATGACGAAAAACTCGGAAAAGCATCCGATCTAGGTCAGAAGCATCATCGACCATAAGGTCTCAGAAAAATCCCCAAAAAATCTCAAAAAAGGGTTCAATCAAGACAACGAGATGTAGAGAAACATAATCGAATCGTCGTCTAGACTCTGATACCATGTAAACATTGATATTAAACTGAGAAATCATAGAAAATGTAGAGAGAGAAAGTAGAGAGAAGGATGAGCGTTTGGAACTCTCTGGAATAGAGAGAGATTTTAATACAGAGAGAATAAATGAAATGAAGTCCGATCCTCAAAATATCTGGAGTACAGCTATATATACAAGTGCCATTGGGTCGGGTCAGACGACCCAATGAAGGTAATGAAAAATGGGGCTCAGATATAAAATTAGGCTCGGTATACATTTGGCCAAACAACAAGTAATCATCACAGCCCAAGCATTGTATACCAAATGATACAATAAATATACAGTATATATACAGTGTATATACAGTGTATATAATCATGTAATCTTCTTCATCTCAACAAAAGGCATCAACCAACAAAATACATTCATGCACAATACGATTGATTAAACAACAAGGTAAACCTTATTAAGCGTTTCGGGCCCAAAAATAATACTATTGAACAACACAAACCTATTTTCTGCAGTAGCGCAAATAGAAGATAATAACAAAAAATTTAAAAGCTTTCATCTATTACTCATATTCATGACACAAATTTTTGCCTCATGGTGACCCAAAAAGAGATCAGAAACCAGAGAGAAAATAATGTTCTTTGTTGATATTTTAGTTCTTAATGTTACCTACAAGAAAAATTCAGCACCACAAAATTTCTAGATAAAAATGCTTAAACCAGAAAGAATTAAATAAAAAAGACAAGTCACATTTACCATCCAGGTCTTCTTAACAAACATATGCCTCATTCAAACGATTCTTGATAAAAAGCATCTTGTCCACATGAGATTGAAGTCGTTGAAAAGTAGCCTGAATAATCAATACTCCTCCAAAGTAATGAATCAAAAATTTGAGGTCATCCAAAATTGATTCATCAAAATAATCTCCAAAAGGTCATCCTTCATAGTTTTTAGACTTGAAAAATTAACTGCAAGGCAAGCATTTGGACCCTGAAGCTATGGATCCGATAAGTATTGAGAGAGACATTAGAGGAGCTTAAGGTTTTCTCAACAACTTTCGAGTAAATAAAATTAAGATTTGGGATGAGGGTTTCATATTTTATCTACTTATATAACATATTTACTATTATTTTACTTTTCCCTTCTTAAGAAGTACAACACAACTCCTTTCATATCAACAACCTTTGAGACTTTCTTTATGCTATAAAGTAAATGTTTATTTTATTCCTTTACTGTACAAGTGCAAGGAGAATAAATTCTGTAAGATATATGGATTTATATCTACATACATATGAACAATATATGGATAAATTATATGTTGTGTGCTATCTTTTGGTTTGGCCTAATTTTGTGGTCTTATGGACATTATGTTAAGGGGGCCAATGTATTGTCATAAAAAGTGTAGGACTAATGTGTAGATACCCAAAAGGGTAACCTTAGTTAATGATGGGCTAACTAAGGTCACATATATGTAACCATGGTTACATGCTTGTGACTCTTGAGTTTTGTAACTCATTTGTTATAAAGTGGGGTTTATGGTTCCCACATTATTGCAAGACAAACTCTTCTTCCTCCCATTGAATCAAGAGTAAAAACTCCATTGTTGTTGTCTTGCAAATTCTTGTGGAAAACCATATACCAACTTTGGTTATTGTCATGATATTATTATTGTTGTGAAAACATTCACATATTGTTTAAGTCTTGTGAAAGTATTATTGTGGTGACATAAACTTCATGAAATCTTGAAGAAAGGATCAAGGAGTTCACAAGGACATTTGGACAATCATCAAAGGAGGTTCAACAATTTCCACTCATGGATTCAGGTTAGCTTCCGCTCATGTAGTTGTAATTCCGAATTGTTCAATATGAAGGTTATTGTATTTAGTTGGAATCATAATCCTAACAATTGGTATCAGAGCCACCTTCATATTTGGATAATTTGGATGTTCATAAGATTCATGTTACGTTAGGTTCATGTTCTAGTGAAGTTAGAATTTTGTTTATGAAATTCTACCATGAAATAGCATGATTTTATGAATGTTATGTTTTGTTGAAATTTGATGTTTTAATATCATGTTATCTTTACTTGAATTAAAATATTGTATTTAACATGATTTTGGTTGGTGAACAACATGTTTTCATGTTTAACAATTGTTGAAAATCATGTTTTGTCAAGAAAATTTCGCAAAAACAGTGACAAAAGTTAAGTTAATCGATTAACTTTTAAGATAATCGATTAACTCAATTTTTCAGTAATATTTTGGAAATTTACGCAAGCCTTGTTAAACCTGATCCAGAACTGCCTAAAGTTAGTCGACTAACATAAAAGTTAGTCGACTAACCTGGTCCAGTAAGTTTGAAACGTTTCTCTGTATACCAGGTTAATCGATTAACTTTTAAGTTAATCGACTAACCTGGTCCAGTAACTTTTAAAATTTTTTTTTTGTTGCCAGAATAATCGATTATCTGTTTTAGATAATCGATTATCCTGGACCAGTAAGGTGAAAAACGTTTCAAATCTTTTAAGTTTCAGATTTTAATTGACATATTATTATTCAATTAAAATATTTAAGTTTTTTTATTAATGTATTATACATTAATATTTAAGTTTTGAATATTAATTGTTTTAAAGTCCATCAATTTTCATATTTTTGGAATTGTCCTCTCAAGTATAATAACAATTAATATTCAGTTGTTACATGTCAAAACATGTAACATATTAAGTTAAGATTCATAATATGGCATTAAGGAACTAAAGTTTTTAGCGTCTAATATTTTAAATTAGTCAATTGAAGCATTATGTTGCCAAAGTAACCTCTATTGTGTAGATTGATTAATCTTGAAATATAAGATGACTGTGGATGTTAGTCTTCCATGCGTTTAACACCGGCCCAAAGGAAGGTTGTTATTTGGCAGGAATTCGAACATGCTTGTGGTGATAAATATGAGACAATTATTTGGTTTTCCATGTGAATATTAAGTCGGCCCAAAGGAAGGTTTGATATTTGACAGGAGTTTATTGTCTATATTTGATCGCTACACCAAGAGTACCACTTACAAGTTGTTTTTCTGTCCAAAGACTAAAATCAATGTTGTGCTAGGTATCTTGTAATGAGATATGCCTATTTTGAATCTATAAAGTAATGTTAAAGTTCAAGTATATGTAAGCATGTATTCAGTAATCCTTTTGTTCTATTTTCAGTTAATTCTTCTGCTTCTACGATCTCTGCCAACATCAGTAGCATCCCTGTGCTTAACAGCACAAACTTTAAGGAACGAAAAGAGAACGTCATGATCGTTCTCGGTTGCATGGATCTTGACCTTGCTCTTCGGATTGAGCAACCTGCTTCTCTTGAGGATACATCCTCTCCTGATGAAAGGAGGGCGATGGAGAAGTGGGAACGCTCGAATCGCATGAGTCTAATGATCATGAAGCGTGCAATTCCAGAATCATTCAGGGGCACTATGAATGATGAACCTAATGCCAAAGTTTTCCTTGAAAACCTTGAACAGCGTCTTATGCAAAACGAAAAGGCGGAAACAAGTACACTATTGAGTAAACTTGTTTCCATGAGGTATAAGGGCAAGGGAAACATTAGGGAGTACATTTTGGAAATGTCTCATCTTGCTTCGAAACTGAAGTCACTCAAGCTGGATTTACCTGAGGAACTGCTTGTGTACTTTGTTTTGATATCTCTTCCTGCACACTTTAATCAGTTTAAGGTCAGTTACAACTGCCTGAAGGAGAAATGGACTCTTAATGAGCTCATTTCACACTGTGTGCAAGAAGAGGAAAGGATAAAGCTAGATAAGACTGAAAGTGCTCATTTGGCATCCTCTTCTAAGGATACTAAGAAGAGGAAAGGTAAGGAAGTTGCGGTTGCAAGGCCCAAGATTAAGCAACATAAGGAACCTAAGGTTGAAATTACTGAATTAGGTTGCTTTTTCTGTAAAGGGACTAATCATGTGAAGAAAGATTGTACCAAGTACCATGCCTGGCATGCGAAAAAAGGTACATTTCTTTCTCTTGTTTGTTCTGAAGTTAATTTAATTTCGGTACCTAAGGATACTTGGTGGGTAGATTCTGCTGCTACTACTCACATAAGTATATCTATGCAGGGTTGCCTGAACTGCCGAAAACTAAATGATGGTGAAAGATACATCTATGTGGGTGACGGCAAGAAGGTGCCAGTTGAGGCTATTGGCAAATTTAGGCTGTTGTTTAAGACCGGTTTTCATTTAGATTTGGATGAGACTTTTGTTGTACCGTCTTTTAGACGGAATTTAATTTCTGTTCCCCAATTGGACATATCCGGTTATTCATGTTCTTTTGGTGACAATAAAGTTAGTCTCTTTCAGAATTCAAATCTTATTGGTACTGGTGTTTTATCAACATTTGATAGCCTATATTTGGTTGATACAATAACTTCAAATAATGAAACTTTGCATACAAGTTTAAGTGGTACCAAAAGAAAATTAACTAATGAGAATTCTATATCACTCTGGCATAAACGTTTGGGTCACATATCCATTCAAAGAATTCAGAAACTCGTGTCAGATGGAATTCTTGATTCTCTTGATTCCTCAAATTCGGAAATTTGTATTGAGTGTATCAAGGGAAAACAATCAAACAAGACTAGATTAGGTGCTAAGAGAGCTTCGGACGTCTTAGAATTGATACATACGGATATTTGTGGGCCATTCCCTACTCCTTGTAGGAATGGTCAACAATACTTTATCACATTCATAGATGATTACTCTCATTATGGGTACCTATATCTTATTCACGGAAAGTCCCAATCCATAGACGTGTTCAAATCATTTAAGGCTGAAGTTGAAAATCAACTAAGCAAAAGAATTATATCCGTTAGATCTGACCGTGGTGGTGAATACTATGGTCGATATGATGGTTCAGGTGAACAACGTCCAGGGCCATTTGCTAAATTCCTAGATGAGTGTGGGATCGTCCCTCAATATACTATGCCAGGAAGTCCTACGTGAATGGTGTAGCTGAGAGACGAAATCGGACCCTTAAGGATATGGTAAGAAGTATGATTTCTCGTACTACTTTGCCTGACTCACTCTGGGGTGAAGCATTAAAAATCGCAGCTTATATTCTTAATAGAGTTCCAACTAAAGCTACAATCAAAACCCCATATGAACTTTGGACTGGGCATAAACCCAGTATTAAGCACTTACACATTTGGGGTTGTCCAGCTGAGGCAAGGCCTTATAGGCCGAATGAAAAGAAACTGGATGCTAAGACGGTTAGTAGCTATTTAGTTGGATACTCTGAAAGATCCAGGGGTTTTAAGTTTTATGATCCCACTTCAAGAACTATTTTTGAGACGGGTAATGCTAGGTTTTTTGAGGATATTGAGTTTGGGGGTTGGGGAGATAAAGTTGTTAGAGATTTTGTCTTGGAGGAAGAACATGTGTCTTTCTCTCAAGTTGTTGATCTTGGTCAGGGAGTTCTCATTCCTGACACGGCTCATACAACTCCAGTTCAAGACAATCTCGAAAATCTCCCCAATCAGGATCCTGAAATTGCTAATGAAAATCAAACTCAACAACCTCAAGAAACTGAAATGCCATTAAGGAGATTCACTAGAAAGAGGAGAAATGCAATTTCGGATGATTATGTAGTATTTCTCCAAGAACAAGAAAGTGATATTGGACTTGAGGAAGATGATCCAATCAACTTCCATCAAGTCATTAAGGGTTCTAACTCTCAAAAGTGGATTGATGCCATGAATGATGAGATGAAGTCTATGAGCGATAATGACGTTTGGGAGCTTGTTACATTGCCCGAAGGTATTAAACCTATTGGTTGTAAATGGATTTTTAAAACCAAAAGGGATTCAGGGGGCAATGTTATTAAGTACAAAGCTCGTCTTATCGCAAAAGGCTACACTCAGAAAGAAGGCATTAATTATAAAGAGACGTTCTCTCCAGTTTCAACGAAAGACTCTTTCAGGACTATAATGGCATTAGTAGCACATTTTGATCTTGAGCTTCATCAAATGGATGTTAAGACAGCGTTTCTCAATGGTGACATTGAGGAAACAATTTATATGGTGCAACCTGAATACTTTGTTTCGGATGAATCAGAGAAAAAGGTTGGCAAATTAAAGAAATCCATTTATGGGCTCAAGCAAGCTTCTCGTCAATGGTATTATAAGTTTCATGCAGTCATTACATCTTTTGGTTTTGAACCAAATATTGCTGATGACTGTATATACCATAAGTTCAGTGGGAGTAAGTATATTTTTCTGGTTTTATATGTCGATGACATACTGCTTGCCTGTAACGATATAGCATTATTACTTGAAACTAAGAAATTTCTTTCAAAAGAAATTTGAAATGAAAGATCTTGGTGAAGCTTCTTTTGTATTAGGAATTCAGATACAATGAGATCGCTCTAAAGGAGTTCTCGGTCTGTCACAAAAGGGCTATATCGATAAGATTCTGAAAAGATTTGGCATACAGGATTGTAAACCAGGCAACACCACTGTTGCTAAGGGAGACAAGTTTAGTCTCAAACAGTGCCAAAGAATAATTATGAAATTTCGAAAATGCAGAAGACGCCTTATGCTTCGGCGGTAGGTAGTCTGATGTATGCTCAGGTATGTACACGACCTGATATAGCATACATTGTTGGGATGTTAGGCAGATATCTAAGCAATCCGGGAATGGACCATTGGAAGGCAGCCAAACGGTTCATGAGGCACTCACAGAGAACAAAGGATTACATGCTTACATACCGGAAATCGGACCAGCTTGATATTATTGGGTATACTGATTCCGATTTTGCTGGATGTCAGGATAGTTTGAAGTCCACTTTAGGCTATATTTACATGCTTGGGGGTGGTGCTATCTCTTGGAGAAGTATCAAGCAAACTCTTACAGCCACTTCCACCATGGAAGCGGAGTTTATGGCATGTTATGAAGCATCTAATAAGGCATTATGGCTGCGGAATTTTGTTGGTGGACTGCGAATTGTTGATAGCATCAAAAGGCCACTTAGGCTATTATGCGATAACAGATCGGCAGTCCTTTATGCTAATAACAACAGTAGTTTGACGAAAGCAAAACATATGGACGTCAAATTTCGGGTTGTTAAAGAAAGAGTACAAAATGGACAATTGTGCATTGAGTACATTAGTACAAACTCCATGCTTGCGGATCCGCTCACTAAGGGATTGACACCAAAAGTATTTCTTGAGCATATTGCTTGTATGGGTGTCAAATCAGATAAGGATTATGTATTTTAGTGGGAGTTTGTATTATACAATTATGTATTGTCCATTATATTCAGAAATTCAGTAATTCAGTTATATCTGCAGATATTCAGTTTTAAAGTTTTTGTACTCTTACAGTTTATGATTGATCTCAATAAAGAGAACCAGTTGGAAATAGACATTCTATTGACCACACTTTATGTTATATCCATGCTACATACCTACACTTGATCCATGTCGTTGGTTATATTGATATACGTGATCTATGTTGGTTCTAGTTACGAATGAGTAACGAAGAGCTCTTAGTTCCTATGTTGGTATGATTGATGGACCGGATTGTTCATGACAATTTTATTGTGATAGCAATTATGAGCTCCTAAGGTTATATTGTAACATATAATGCTAAGGTTTGTACATATGTATGTGTATCTCGTCCAAATGGGAGATTGTAAGATATATGGACTTATATCTACATACATATGAACAATATATGGATAAATTATATGTTATGTGTTATCTTTTGGTTTGGCCTAATTTTGTGGTCTTATGGACATTATGTTAAGGGGGCCAATGTATTGTCATAAAAAGTGTAGGACTAATGTGTAGATACCCAAAAGGGTAACCTTAGTTAATGATGGGCTAACTAAGGTTACATATATGTAACCATGGTTACATGCTTGTGACTCTTGAGTTTTGTAACTCATTTGTTATAAAGTGGGGATTATGGTTCCCACATTATTGCAAGACAAACTCTTCTTCCTCCCATTGAATCAAGAGTAAAAACTCCATTGTTGTTGTCTTGCAAATTCTTGTGGAAAACCATATACCAACTTTGGTTATTGTCATAATATTATTATTGTTGTGAAACCATTCACATATTGTTTAAGTCTTGTGAAAGTATTATTGTGGTGACATAAACTTCATGAAATCTTGAAGAAAAGATCAAGGAGTTCACAAGGACATTTGGACAATCATCAAAGGAGGTTCAACAATTTCCACTCATGGATTCAGGTTAGCTTCCGCTCATGTAGTTGTAATTCCGAATTGTTTAATATGAAGGTTATTGTATTTAGTTGGAATCATAATCCTAACAAATTCAAGATGGAAAACAAATTGCGTGGAGCTGCACGTACCACAAAAAGATTAGATACAACCATTTTTACCTGCTGGCGTGGAGGTGTCTCATACATCGCTCCAACATCATCAAGCCCTGGAGATAAATTACCAATCAGGGGAAGTGGCCAAGAAGAAGTTTCACCTTAACCAGCATTGTGTGCAAGCACCACTTCAATACCATCAAACCTTGGAGATAAATCCATGGCGTGTTCGAAGATGAGTTGAAAGAAGTTCCACTTTCTTGGACCAAAACTAAACCATCATTGTGTGGAGCTTGAGTAGGTAAATTCTTTATTGATTCGACTGATGGACTGGAAGTGAACCACCATGCTCATTTGGCGTTGCTTCAACAACCCGTATAAATTGGGTAACATCATTTCCATTGGTTCAACACGAAAAACAAAGTGGCCCAGCATTAGAACCAATTAGCTTGGAAGAACAAACTCAACAACAAAAGTAAACTAATCTTAGTCTACTATTAATACATTATACACAAACAAAATAATTATTCGATTCTTACTTTTGCGTAGAAACTCAGAATACGAGGAAAAATATCCTCAACGAGATACTTAGAGATTCTCCCAACTTGTTCATCAAAAGCAGTTGATAATACCATTTCCTTGCTAGCATCAACTGTTGAAAAATAAATTTGATTTTGGGTTATGTGTTTCGGATTTGGGCTTGCAAGTATCCAAGTATATTACATCAAGATTGTAGTCCATTATTTAGAAACGTCAAAGTGTGTAGAATAATCTTGTAAAATATCTAAGTCTAGAATTATCATGAGAATACTTAGGAATTATCTAGATACTAGTAGACGATTAAGTGTTCTAGACTATTCCATTGTGTAGTATAAATAGAGGTATCACCCCTCATTTGTAATTAAGCAATAATAAAAGCATTCAAGATCAATCAAGCTTCTAAATCATCAATCGTCTCTTCCACAAATTTTATATATATATATATATATATATCCTCTTATTTACAACAAATTGGTATCAGAGCCTGGTTTGACAAGATGATAGCCAACAATGTCATCACGTTTCCTCGCCTCACAAAGGATAATAATGATCGATGGAGCATCCAAATGAAGACCTTCCTAGGTGGACAAGACCTATGGGAGATTGAGGAGCCTAAAGACAAGGGCTCACTCACGAAAGAAGAAAAGCGAGACAAGATCAATGATCAAAAGGCTCTTTTCATCATCCAACAAAATGTAGATGATGGGGCTTTTGAGAAAATTGCAAGTGCAACCACCGCCAAGAAAGCATGGGAGATCTTAGAAAATTCTCATAAGGGAGTTGATAAGGTGAAAAAGGTTCGACTACAAACCCTACGAGGTGAGTTCCAATCCTTAAATAAGAAAGACTTTGAATCAATTTCCGATTAATTTACAAGAGTCTTGGCGATTGTCTATCAATTAAAGAGGAATGGTGGAACTCTAAGCGATGTAAGAGTCATTGAGAAAATTCATAGATCATTAGATTCAAAATTCGACTATATAGTCGTAGCCATCGAAGAATCTAAAGATCTAGAATGAATGACTATCGATGAACTCATGAGTTCACTACAAGCCCATGAAGAGAGGTTCAATAAGAAAAATAAGGAGCCTTTGGAGCAAGCTTTACAAGCAAAACTATCTTTCAAGGAAGAGAGTAGTAAAATGACTCATCAAACGAGTCAACGAGGTCGTGGTCAAGTACGTGGCCGAGGATGAGGGCGAGGATATATCAAAAGTGGAGGCTATAGTTCTTACAAAACTGAAGAAAGAAGCCAAGATTTTCACTCAACAAGAGGTCGCAGGAGAGGCTACACAAGTAGAAGGCCAAGGTATGACAACTCTCAAACTAACTGCTATAATTGTCATAAATTGGCCACTATGCTTCGGAATGAGAGAAGTCAAACAATTACGTGCAAGAAAGAGCAAATTTTGCACAAGAAGATACCGAAGCCGTGGAAAACACTTTGTTACTAGCATGCAAAGGTACAGACAACGGAGGATCGAATTTGTTTCGACACGGGTGCAAGCAACCATATGTGCGGTGACAAAAGCATGTTTGTGGAGTTAGACGAGGCAATAAGTGGAAATATCACCTTCGAAGATTCCTCTAAAGTCTCGGTTAAAGGCAAAGGTAAGATCCTCATCCGCTTGAAAAATGGAAGGCATCAATTTATCTCTAGCGTGTATTATGTGCCCAATATGAAGTCTAATATACTGAGTGTTGGACAATTCTTATAGAAATGCTATGATATTCACATGATAAATCGTAGTCTTTCTATAAGAGACCAAAGAGGAGGTTTGATTGCTCAAGTGCCAATGTCAACGAATAGGATGTTTTTGCTAAATATTCAACATGACATTCCAAGATGTTTAAAAGCTTGTTTCAAAGATAATTCTTGGATTTGGCACATGAGATACGGACACTAAAATTTTGGAGGCTTAAAGTTATTATCAAGTAAAGGAATGGTGAAGGGTTTGCCTCCAATTAATCATCCAGATCAAATATGTGAGGGATGCCTTCTAGGAAAGCACTTTCGAAATAGTTTTCCCGTAGAGGCTTCTAGTAGAGCGAAGAAACCTCTAGAACTTATTCACACGGATGTGTGTGGACCCATCCATCCACCATCTTTCAGTAAAAATAGATATTTTCTTCTATTCGTTGATGATTTTAGTCGAAAGACATGGGTCTATTTTGTAAAAGAGAAGTCGGAAGTCTTTGGAATGTTCAAGAAGTTCAAAGCGTTTGTGGAGAATCAAAGTGGTCTCACCATAAAGGCGATGAGATCCGATCGTGGAGGAGAGTTCACATCCAAGGAATTCAAGGAATTTTGCGACAACAATGGCTTACGACGTCCTCTAACTCTTCCGTATTCACCTCACAAAAATGGTGTTGCAGAAAGAAATAATAGGACCATCCTTGATATGGCCCGGAGTATGTTAAAGAGCAAAAGGATGCCTAAGGAGTTTTGGGCCGAGGCAGTGGACTGTGCGATCTATCTAGCAAATCGCTCGCCCACTAAAAGCGTCAAGTACAAAACGCCTATTGATGCTTGGAGTGGAAGGAAGCCCGGCATCTCACACCTATGAGTGTTTGGAAGTGTGGCATATGCTCATATGCCACATCAGAATAGGACGAAGCTCGATGATAAAAGCGAGAAGCTCATATTCGTGGGCTATGACTCAAGTTCGAAGGGTTACAAGCTATACAATCCCAAGATCGGTAAAGTAATCTCAAGTCGAGACGTGGTGTTCGATGAAGAAGCAACATGGGATTGGAATGTTCCCGAATAGGATAACTACGATTTTCTCCATTATCCGTTCGAGAGTACTATAAGGAACGAAGAATATCTAGAGGTTCAAGAACCTTCTAGTACACCATCTCTGCACTCTCCACATACTCTAACCACACCAAATGAAGCGACACCAACATCAGGAGGAGAATCAAGTAGGCTACAACATCACACAAGGAGCATTGAGGAGTTGTACGAGGTAACTCAGCCTATGGAGGATCTAACATTGTTCTTCCTTCTTGCCGATTGTGAGCTAATAAGCTATGAAGACGCAGCAAAAAGCGAGAAGTGGAAACGTGCCATGGACGAGGAGATTCAAGCAATCAAGAGGAATGATACGTGGGATCTCGCTACTCTACCAAAGGGGCATAAGGCTATTGTTGTAAAGTGGGTGTACAAGGCCAAGAAGAATTCCAAAGGTGAAGTTGAAAGATACAAGGCAAGGTTGGTGGCGAAGGGATATAGTCAACGAGCCGGCATAGACTATGACGAGGTATTTGCTCCTGTCGCTCGTCTAGAAACTATAAGATTGATGATCTCACTTGCGGCTCAGCATAATTGGAAGATTTATCAAATGGATGTCAAATCCGCGTTCGTTAATGGCCAGTTAGAAGAAGAAGTCTATATAGAACAACCTTCAGGATACATCGTGAAAGGCCAAGAGAATAAGGTGCTGAAATTAAAAAAGGCCTTATACGGGTTGAAGCAAGAGCCTCGGGCATGGAATATCAGGATAGACAAGTATTCCAGCAGAATGACTTTACAAAATGCCCACATGAGCATGCCCTCTACACCAAAGTAAGCAAGGATGGAGATGTTATGCTTGTGTGCCTGTACGTGGATGACTTGATCTTCACCGATAGTAATCCCAAAATGTCGAGGAGTTCAAGAAAGCAATGGTTTGGGAGTTCGAGATGACCGACATTGGACTTATGGCTTACTATCTTGGGATCGAGGTGAAACAAAAGAAAGAAGCAATATTCATATCCAAGAACGTTATGCGAAGGAAGTGCTGAAGAAGTTTAAGATGAATGACTGCAAGTCGATGAACACAACGGTGGATTGCAATCTCTAGTTGTCAAAAGATGATGAAGGATACTTAGTGGACCCAACACAATACAAGAGTTTGGTTGGAAGTCTGAGGTACCTAACCTGCACGAGGCCAGATATTCTCTACGGAGTTGGACTAGTAAGTCGATATATGGAAGCACCTACAATAAATCACTTGAAGGAAGCAAAGAGGATACTTCGCTACATCAAAGGTACGATTGACTATGGTCTGTTTTATTCGCCTTCTGATCACTTCAAGCTAGTTGGATACAGTGATAGTGATTGGGGCGGAGACATAGATGATCACAAGAGTACGAGTGGTTTCGTGTTCTATATGGGAGATACGACGTTCACATGGAGTTCGAAGAAGCAACCCATTGTGACTCTGTCAACGTATGAAGCCGAGTATGTAGCAGCAACATCGTGCACCTGTCATGTAGTGTAGCTCAGGAAGTTACTAAATGAGCTTAAATTTTCTCAAAAGGAAGCCACAGAGATATATGTGGATAACAAGTCTGCGATTGCTATAGCAAAGAATCCAGTCTTCCATGATCGAAGCAAGCACATCGATACGAAATACCATTACATCAGGGAGTGTGTTACAAAAAAAGAGGTGCAGATAAAGTACGCGAAGTCATTTGACCAAGTTACTGATATTTTCACAAAGCCTCTAAAACACGAGACGTTTCAGAGATTACGGAATATGCTCGGAGTGACGAAATCAAGTTTAAGGGGGGCTGTTGAAAAATAAACTTGATTTTGGGTTATGTGTTTTGGATTTGAGCTTGCAAGTATCCAAGTACATTAGATCAAGATTGTAGTCCATTATCTAGAAACTTCTTGTAATATGTAGTAGTCAAAGTGTGTAGAATAATCTCGTAAAATATCTAAGTCTAGAATTATCATGAGAATACTTAGGAATTATCTAGATACTAGTAGATGATGAAGTGTTCTAGACTATTCCATTGTGTAGTATAAATAGAGGTATCACCCCTCATTTGTAATTAAGCAATAATAAAAGCATTTAAGATCAATCAAGCTTCTAAATCATCAATCCTCTCTTCCACAAATAATATATATATATATTATTAAAAAAAAAATATAAAGGGGTAATCTTATTACATAATTATGGATACACTGTAACATTATAAGTTTACATATAAGAGAGGGAGAGTACCGAGTAGGATTTTTACAACATAAGGTTTTAAAATAATTCTACTACGCTGTTAATGTCTGATAATCTTAATAATTATACATATCCAGAAAGTTTTGCAAGAAGTCTTAGTTTAAGTTTAGGAGAATTTATTTGGGACGTAGACACAGGATTTTATCTATAGTAGACTACGCTATACACTTTATTTATATAACAGAAAATAGTAGATTTTGTGTAGATTTATTTAATAAGCAGTTATATCTTATAATTAGAATATTAGATATACATTTATCTAGCCTTTCACATTATTATTATAGACGATAATATCTTAGAACATAGTATAATTTTCTATTAGAATATTAGATATACATTTATCTAGCCTTTCACATTATTATTATAGACGATAAAATCTTAGAACATAGTATAATTTTCTATCAATATCTATATTATATATCCATATTCTCTATTATTTTATTTTCCCTTTATTTTTCCAATATTCTCTATTATTTTATTTTCTCTTTATTTTTATATTTTATTTTCTCTTTATTTTTAATATGTCCAACCTCTACTAATTCTAATGTTCTTATTATATTTTTATTATTTTCTTGAGTTTTCTCTCCAAAATTTATTATTAAATCTATTAAAGTATTATATTGTTTATCTTCAGTATGTAATATATGCTCTCCACTACTAAAATTACACTTTATTACTATATTATCTTTTAATATTCTATATTTCTTTTCTGGATAGATTTTTAAGTCTAAATATTCTAGATGTTTTAAATTAGCTATGATTTTATCCTAATGGTATCCAAACTTTTCTCTCTTTATGATATTTTATTAATCTATCATAAGAATCTATTTGACCCTCTAGATATTGTATCTCCCACTGTAGAGCTGATATAGTTTGTGGATTAATAATACACTTTACTATATAACTTGGTTCGCTATTATATTTTAATTCTGATACTTCTACTTGTTTAGCTAAGTCTAAAATTGATGCTAATAAAGCTTTAGTCTTTTTTATTTCTTTCTTTAAATCCTGCTTTGCTGTTATATCTCTTCTTAACCACCAATAATTACACCTTATTACTTTAGTTACTGGATGTTGTCTTAACATATATGCTATCCTAAGGGAATATATTTTATTTTATTCTTAATTGATCTAAGATAAATTCTTTCTTGTTCTATTTCAAAATTAATTCTTTGTAATTCAAAAAGTAAAAAGTTATTAAAATCACTTAGTTCTGGAGTACTAAAATTATTTTGATATTGTTCTAAAGTCTTTTTATATTCAATATGAATTTTTATATTTTCTATAGTAATATAGATTATATGATTATAACAGCTTATATATTTAGAAATATATTGTTGTCTCATAAAATAGTGGTCCTGGTTATTTTATTTTCCCTTTAGTTTTCAAGAGACAACTAATTCTGTTATAAATTTAAGAATAATTACATTAGAAAATAGAATAAATGAATTAGAAAAAAGAATACAAAAAATAGAAAAAGGGAAAGAAAAATTAGAAGATATAAGAAATGAAGAAGAAAGAGAATTGATGAGTATAGAAAATTATGATACACTAATTGGAATCAATATGAATTTTTATATTTTCTATAGTAATATAGATTATATGATTATAACAGCTTATATATTTAGAAATATATTGTTGTCTCATAAAATAGTGTTCTCTATTATTTTATTTTCCCTTTAGTTTTCAAGAGACAACTAATTCTGTTATAAATTTAAGAATAATTACATTAGAAAATAGAATAAATGAATTAGAAAAAAGAATACAAAAAATAGAAAAAGGGAAAGAAAAATTAGAAGATATAAGAAATGAAGAAGAAAGAGAATTGATGAGTATAGAAAATTATGATACACTAATATGTAACGAAGATAAAAAATTATCTACGATAAAAATTTTAGCAAGAATTAAAATAGAAGATTATGAAATAGAAACATTAGCTCTAGTAGACTCAGGATGCACGAGATGTATAATAAATAAAAGGATAGTTCCACCTAATTTAATAAAAATATTAGATAAGCCAGTAGCAGCCATGCAAATGGATGGAACTCATAATATTTATAAACATTATATAGATAAATCACAGATTAGTTTTGTAAATACATGTTTAGATTTTTACAAACCTAGTTATAAGGTAGATAAAATTTGGGTAAGAGACTTAAATATAAATGTTGATTTTGTGTTAGGTTTAAGTTTTATGTTACATAATAATGGTAGTTGTTTACTTAGTAGAGATGGAGTAATATTCTTTAAAAATATTACACAAACACCAGTACAAACAATAGAAGCCGCAACTAGGATAAGGACAAGATTAAATGAAAATCAGATAGACTTGCAAGAAAATGAGAAAGAATATTGTAAAGAATGTAAAGATAATAAAACATGTTGTAGGACTAAAGAAGAAACAAAAAATCTAATATTAGAAGAAAATGAAGATAAAGATATAATAAGAAAAGATTATACACTAATAGATATTGAAACAGAATTATACAATTTTAAAACAGGATTACAAAGAATAGGAATAATAAAGAACGAAAAAGATCTAGATAATATAATAAAAATTTTAGATGAGATAGAAATAATAGGAGAAAAACCATTAAAACACTGGGAGAATAATAAAGTAATGTGTAAATTAGATATAATAAACCCAGAATATATAATTAAAACGGCTTCGATAGAAGCTACAAATGAAGACCTTAATGACTTTAAAACTCAAATTAAAGAACTTATGGATTTAGGTGTAATAAGGAGATCTATTTCTAAACATAGATCAGCAGCTTTTATGGTTAGAAATCACAGTGAAATGATAAGAGGAAAAGCGAGAATGGTAATAAATTATAAGAGACTTAATGATAACACTAGAACAGATGGATATAAACTACCTGATAAAACAGAATTGATAAATAGAATACAAGGTAAAAAGATATTTAGTAAATTTGATTGTAAATCAGGATATTGGCAAGTAAAAATGCATGAAGATAGTATAGAATGGACAACATTTACTTGTCCAGAAGGGCATTTCGAATGGTTAGTCATGCCGTTTGGATTAAAAACAGCTCCACCAATTTTTCAGAGAAAAATGGATAATATATTTGGAGAATATAAAAGATTTGTCTTAGTATATGTAGATGATATATTAGTATTTAGTAAAGATATTAAAGAACATTTAGGACATTTACAAACAGTATTTAGATTATTTGTAGATAATGGAATAATTATTAGTAAAAAGAAAATGGAATTATGTAAAAGTTATATAAACTTTTTAGGAGTAGTTTTAGGAGAAGGGAAAATTAAGTTACAACCGCATATAGCTAAAAAAGCTTTAGAAATGCCAGACAAACTAGACAATATTAAAGAATTACAAAAGTTTCTAGGAATAGTAAATTATGCAAGAAATTTTATAAAAGACTTAGGAAAAATAGCAGGACCTTTATATGCTAAGACAGGATCTACGGGGCAAAAATATTTTAATACAGAAGATATTAAATTAGTACAAAAGATTAAAGAAAAAATAAAGAATATTCCTGATTTAACTATGCCATTAGAAACTGATTATTTAATTATAGAAACAGATGGAAGTTTTGAAGGATGGGGAGCAGTTTTAAAAGCAAAACCGAATAAATATAGTGATAAAAATACAGAAAAAATATGTGCATACCAAAGTGGAAAATATAAAGAAAAAGGAAATATGAGTAGTATAGATGCAGAAATCCTAGCTGTAATATACAGATTAAATAGTTTCAGATTATACATATTAAACAAACAAGAAGTAACAATTAGAACTGATTGTGAAGCCATTGTTAAGTTCCACCAAAAGATAAATTCAAAAAATAGTAGTAGAAGAAGATGGTTGAATTTTATTGATACAATATCAATATATAATTTAGTCTTTGAACATATTAAAGGAAAAGATAATAATTTAGCAGACACTTTAAGTAGGTTAAAAATTATTGTTAATTAACAAAAATATCTTATATGTACAGAATGAGTAGACCAACATTTTCAAAGACTGAAGACAAGGGAAAAGGCGTTCAAGCCTCACCCTCAGACAGATACTCTCAGACAGTATTAGGTAATCTTCATTTTAAGCCACGGACTATCACAGAACAAAATAATTTAGAAAGAATAAATTTTGGAAAGCATAATTTAATATTTTTCCCACCATCAAATATTTCATTTAGAGTTTTACCAGAATGTGTTATAGATAGACCCCAAAGATGCTTAATTAGAATATTAGATAACTGCTTATTATCAATTAAGCATCTTTGGGGTCTATCTATAACACATTCTGGTAAAACTCTAAATTAAATATTTGATGGTGGGAAAAATATTAAATTAGGCTTTCCAAAATTTATTCTTTCTAAATTATTTTGTTCTGTGATAGTCTGTGGCTTAAAATGAAGATTACCTAATACTGTCTGAGAGTATCTGTCTGAGGGTGAGGCTTGAACGCCTTTTCCCTTGTCTTCAGTCTTTGAAACTGTTGGTCTACTCATTCTGTACATATAAGATATTTTTGTTAATTAACAATAATTTTTAACCTACTTAAAGTGTCTGCTAAATTATTATCTTTTCCTTTAATATGTTCAAAGACTAAATTATATATTGATATTGTATCAATAAAATTCAACCATCTTCTTCTACTACTATTTTTTGAATTTATCTTTTGGTGGAACTTAACAATGGCTTCACAATCAGTTCTAATTGTTACTTCTTGTTTGTTTAATATGTATAATCTGAAACTATTTAATCCGTATATTACAGCTAGGATTTCTGCATCTATACTACTCATATTTCCTTTTTCTTTATATTTTTCACTTTGGTATGCACATATTTTTTCTGTATTTTTATCACTATATTTATTCGGTTTTGCTTTTAAAACTGCTCCCCATCCTTCAAAATTTCCATCTGTTTCTATAATTAAATAATCAGTTTCTAATGGCATAGTTAAATCAGGAATATTCTTTATTTTTTCTTTAATCTTTTGTACTAATTTAATATCTTCTGTATTAAAATATTTTTGCCCCGTAGATCCTGTCTTAGCATATAAAGGTCCTGCTATTTTTCCTAAGTCTTTTATAAAATTTCTTGCATAATTTACTATTCCTAGAAACTTTTGTAATTCTTTAATATTGTCTAGTTTGTCTGGCATTTCTAAAGCTTTTTTAGCTATATGCGGTTGTAACTTAATTTTCCCTTCTCCTAAAACTACTCCTAAAAAGTTTATATAACTTTTACATAATTCCATTTTCTTTTTACTAATAATTATTCCATTATCTACAAATAATCTAAATACTGTTTGTAAATGTCCTAAATGTTCTTTAATATCTTTACTAAATACTAATATATCATCTACATATACTAAGACAAATCTTTTATATTCTCCAAATATATTATCCATTTTTCTCTGAAAAATTGGTGGAGCTGTTTTTAATCCAAACGGCATGACTAACCATTCGAAATGCCCTTCTGGACAAGTAAATGCTGTCCATTCTATACTATCTTCATGCATTTTTACTTGCCAATATCCTGATTTACAATCAAATTTACTAAATATCTTTTTACCTTGTATTCTATTTATCAATTCTGTTTTATCAGGTAGTTTATATCCATCTGTTCTAGTGTTATCATTAAGTCTCTTATAATTTATTACCATTCTCGCTTTTCCTCTTATCATTTCACTGTGATTTCTAACCATAAAAGCTGCTGATCTATGTTTAGAAATAGATCTCCTTATTACACCTAAATCCATAAGTTCTTTAATTTGAGTTTTAAAGTCATTAAGGTCTTCATTTGTAGCTTCTATCGAAGCCGTTTTAATTATATATTCTGGGTTTATTATATCTAATTTACACATTACTTTATTATTCTCCCAGTGTTTTAATGGTTTTTCTCCTATTATTTCTATCTCATCTAAAATTTTTATTATATTATCTAGATCTTTTTCGTTCTTTATTATTCCTATTCTTTGTAATCCTGTTTTAAAATTGTATAATTCTGTTTCAATATCTATTAGTATATAATCTTTTTCTATTATATCTTTATCTTCATTTTCTTCTAATATTAGATTTTTTGTTTCTTCTTTAGTCCTACAACATGTTTTATTATCTTTACATTCTTTACAACATTCTTTCTCATTTTCTTGCAAGTCTATCTGATTTTCATTTAATCTTGTCCTTATCCTAGTTGCGGCTTCTATTGTTTGTACTGGTGTTTGTGTAATATTTTTAAAGAATATTACTCCATCTCTACTAAGTAAACAACTACCATTATTATGTAACATAAAACTTAAACCTAACACAAAATCAACATTTATATTTAAGTCTCTTACCCAAATTTTATCTACCTTATAACTAGGTTTGTAAAAATCTAAACATGTATTTACAAAACTAATCTGTGATTTATCTATATAATGTTTATAAATATTATGAGTTCCATCCATTTGCATGGCTGCTACTGGCTTATCTAATGTTTTTATTAAATTAGGTGGAACTATCCTTTTATTTATTATACATCTCGTGCATCCTGAGTCTACTAGAGCTAATGTTTCTATTTCATAATCTTCTATTTTAATTCTTGCTAAAAATTTTATCGTAGATAATTTTTTATCTTCGTTACATATTAGTGTATCATAATTTTCTATACTCATCAATTCTCTTTCTTCTTCATTTCTTATATCTTCTAATTTTTCTTTCCCTTTTTCTATTTTTTGTATTCTTTTTTCTAATTCATTTATTCTATTTTCTAATGTAATTATTCTTAAATTTATAACAGAATTAGTTGTCTCTTGATAAATTTCTTCTTTATTTATTTTTATTTCAAAATCTTTTTGTATACATAAAATACATCCTTCTAAATAGCATAATTTACATTTAGCCCTTTTATTTCTACTAGGATACCATTTACACTTAAAACACTGATTGCTATCTAATCCTTTATTAATTTCAAATTCATGAGTACATTCTTCTGATATATTTACAAAATTATTTTCTTCTAGGTCTAATTTCTCTAATCCTATTTCATTTATTAATTCTTCTTCTTCTGATTCTGATGTTTCTATTTAAGTTTCGTCTATACCTACACTTACTATAGAATATATACTCTCGTTGTCTGACATATATTCGTCTACATTTATTAAAGTTTCTTGAAAATCTTCTATTAACTGTGAATTTCTTGTTTTATTATTAATTCTTTTTGGACAGGTGTTGGCTAAATGTTCTACACTACCACAAGTAAAACATTCTAGTTTATTTTTATAATTTCTATCTGTTCTATATTTTCTAACATGTTTATTTCTATTTAAATAGGGCTTTCTAGCTGATGACTTTCTAAGATAATAATTTTTTCTATTGTATTCTTTATTGTATTGAGGTTTATATCTTTTGTATTTCTTCTTTTTGTATTCATTTTTATCATAACTTTGAGTTGTATATACAGTTGATTTACAGAAACTCATATTGTTCTGTTTTAGTTGTTTTTGTATTTGTAAGTTTGTACATTTTTCTTGTAGTATTTCCATAATATGTTGTACTTTATGCCCTATAGACCATTTTGTATTTGGGTTTTGTATTACGCCTTCTCTTTTATACCATCGTTCTTCTATTTCTCTTCCTAATACTCCTGGTAATTTGTTGAATAATTTTTTACCTAATTCTTGATCTAAAGCATTTCCACTAATAGTACAATAATAAAAATAATCATTTAAAAACTTCTTTATATGGAACCAACTACTTATACTTAATTGTTCTAATTTTATTAAAGCATTCTTTTGTAACACTACTAATCCACTATTTGGATCTTCCCCTGTAATCAAACTATGTATTTTATTTGTAAAATTATAAGGATTTGCACCCATTGATATTAAATTTTGAAAATCTTGAGGAAATTCTGATTTATAGGCTTCCCATAAACCTTTTGTTGATTCTCCTAAAAAGGTTTCCATATATTTATACATTGTTTCTGCATCTGTATCATTATAAGTTTTTATAAAGTCTGCTACCACTATTCCTTTCCATAGGTCTATTACTGAGTTCCACATTTGTGGATCATGGGCTGCTATATTTAATATTTTACCTTTACTTCCCCCTTCTTGTAATCTTATAGGTTCTTCTATTGGCATCCTTTTTCCTGATGGTCTTACATTTTCTATTTCTGTCTCTTGGTCTATCCTGTATACTCTTCTTCTAGGTACATTCCCCGTACTAGTATCTACTGTACTTTGGTATGTTGTTCTTTGAAATGGACTTGGGCTAGAACTAACTGATTCCATTAATTCTTTTAAGCTAATTACTGAATCTGTTTCTGTTTCATAACTATCTTGTATTTCTTCAAAGATTTGGTCAAATTTATCTGATTTTTCTTGTATGCTATATTCTTTTCTATATCTTAAATTATCTGTTCTTAATTCACATTTCTTAAAATGTTCTTCTACATCCCTTAAGGTTAATTTTCCTAGTTTACATCCTTTACATTGGAAAGTCTTATTCTTATTTTCTCTAACTAATTTTCTTGCTTCTTCTAATGCTATGTCTACTTCAAATTCTTCATGTATTATTTCAACATTCATACATTCAGTTTCTTCAACATTATTTTCATCTTCATCATCTATATCTTTATGAGTAGAGTAATTATAATCAGTAAACCTAATTGATGTTTCTCCTTTAGAATTTGTATACATTAAATGAGATTCTGGTTTAAATATTTTTGGTTTTGAAAAATCTTCTAAATTCCATTCTAATCCTGCATATTCTTCTGGGTCTATTTTAATAGGTTTTAATAATTTTATACCTTTATTTCCCATTACTTCAACTACATCATCTACCTTAATTTTAAATTTTGTATTGCTATTTGTTGCCATTTTTCCTATAAAACCTACACATATTAATAGATTATTTCCATTATTCATTTCTTCATACCCTTTAGTCTGTATTGCTATTTTTATATTTTTTCCAAATTCTGCTAGATTTATCATAAAATCTGGGCTAATATAAAATATTCCTCCGTTATTTGTCATATCTACTTCTGTTAAACCTATTATAGATTTCTTCTGATCTGACCATCTATCATCATATACTACTATCAATACTTTAGTCCCTAAATTCTTTCTTGTTAATCCTTTTAATCCAATTACTATTAATCCCATATGCATTAAATTTCTTTTATAATTTTATATATATATATATATATATATATATATATATATATATATATATATATATATATATATATATATATATATATATATATATATATATATATATATATATATATATATATATATATATATATATCCTCCTATTTACAACATCAACTACTTCAAAAGTTAAAGAGCATCTGCAATCATTTCAATAAAATGTGATCTTAAAATACAACAATCTTACCACAAAAAATGAGAGACCACAAATATCTTTTATATATACCCTACTAAGTGGAATTATACTGGGTTGTTGTTGTTGTCTTAACGATTACCAATGCATAATCTTGCTCAATGCAGTGAGGACACCTAAAGCTCTTCGATTCTGGAAAGGTAACCATACCGTTACATGTTTTACGTGTAACGTAAAAGACACAATTCTTAATGCTATGAATGTCAGTCTCTAGCAAGAATGTGGCAGGCTGAACAGGAAAAAAGCTTCAACACATTCACAAATGTTGAGGTCAAAGAAAGAAGGCTTGAAGAACATACCATACATAACGAAACTAAGCACTTATTTCATCCCTTTGATATTTTACTTAACATGAAACATCTTTTATATTTCCCAATAATAACAAGAACAACTATTCCTCAGTTCCAAAAAGGTTGGGGTCGACCGTATGAATATTACTCATTCCTTTTATTTATCTCAATTCATATTCTCATCGTTACAAAAATAAAATAAAAGTGCAAGTAAAAAGAAACTAGCAATAATGATAACAATATAAATTCTATACCAAGTCTAAATTTTTTTCCCAACTAGTAGGTATCATCTATATAAATTTTTCTCTTTCATTGTGTCTTATCTCTAGCTATGTTTGCATTGATTCTCAGGATTTTCAAGATAATTCCTTCCATGTAATTTTAAATCTACCTTGTCCCCTTTAAATTTTGCAAATTTGACCAAAATCATCCCTCAGTTATCTTTTCCATCCTTTTCACACAGAGCTTTCTCTTTCTCACTGCATTTGATTCATTTTTCGATTTTCTTTTAATTTCCCACAAGATCGTCAGAGAACAAAAAGAACTGAATTGTTGGAATGCACCAAATTATAAAGAAAAATCTCCATTACAAAAGGATGGAAAACTTAAAGGATGATTTTGGTCAATTTTGAGAATATTTCATGTTAACTGAAATAAAAGAATGATGTACTGAAAGTTATGGTGAAACAATAGGATATTGGTTAACAGTCCTCCAAATTTTACCCTATATTTCTGCAAGAGACTACATTTAATTAAACTAATAAAAACTGTTTTTTAACCAAAACCAAGAAAGAAAGTTTTGCAGCTTTGAAAAAAAATAATCTTTCTTTGTTTTTGATTTACAAAAATAATAAATTTGCATTCACTATTTTAAATATTTTGCAATCACTTCTTTTTCAACGCATTGACCATCAAGTTGATACATTATTAGGTCAAACCTATTAGTCATGAAAAAGGTCAAAAACTAAACGGCAAATTTGTCTATTGCACCAAAGTCCTTTAAAGGACATGAATGAAAAAACAAAATAAAAATTATAAGTACGTGAAATGGCATTTGATTTCCATCCGTATTATAATTAAGATTTATTAATTAAAAGTAACCTTCACAATTTAGCTTGTGACCACATCTGATGTCACCTTTTGTAGCTGTACCCGTTTTATATGTCACATTTTAATCTATAGTCACTTTTTGTTTGTATCCGTACCTACTTTTTCACATAATTTCAGTCCACGGGGCAGAAGTATTTCTTTTGTACTGAAAAACTTCAGCTGAAGTTTTACTTAAACTCTAGAGCTTAAGTTTACTTAAGCTGTTTCCAGGTTAAGTTGGCCAGTTATAAAATAAACATTTAGGCCATTTCCAGCTTAAGTTGTCCAGTTATAAAATAAATACTTAGGCCGTTTTCAGCTTAAGTTATCCAGTTATAAAATAAACGCTTAGGCCGTTTCCAGCTTAAGTTGTCCAACACTTAGGCCGTTTCCAGCTTATGTTGTCCAGTTATGAAATAAACACTTAGGCCGTTTTCAGCTTAAGTTGTCCAGTTATAAAATAAACACTTAGGCCGTTTCCAGCTTAAGTTGTCCAGCACTTAGGCTGTTTCCAGCTTAAGTTGTCCACTTATAAAATAAACACTTAGGCTGTTTCCAGCTTAAGTTGTCCAGTTATGAAATAAACACTTAGGTCGTTTCCAGCTTAAGTTGTCCAACACTTAGGCCATTTCCAGCTTAAGTTGTCCAGTTATAAAATAAACACTTAAGTCGTTTCCAGCTTAAGTTGTCCAGTTATAAAATAAACACGTAAGCCGTGTCCAGTTATAAAATAAACACTTAGGCCGTTTTCAGCTTAAGTTGTGCATTTATAAAATAAAAACTTCAGCCGTTTCTAGCTTAAGTTTTCCAATACAAATGAAACACTTCAGTCTCGTGGACTGAAGTTATGTGAAAAATGGATACGGATGCAAACAAAAAGACAAAGCGGCTATAGGTTAAAAGGGGGCCCCCAAAATAGGGTGCCCCATGCAATTTGCTGCATAATTCTGGGTTCCGTTTAGAGCTGTCAATATGGTCTGATAGGCTTTAGTAATTGACGGGTTGGGCTGGGCTAGCCCACCATTTTGATGGGCCTTATAATGGTCAGCCCACCTCAGCCCTATGTGGGCTGCATGCCCCCACGAGCAGGTCCATCGTTTTAAAAAATATAATTTTATATTTTTTCTCTAAGTTTTGACCTAAAAAAAGATAATTATTTAAAAGTTAAAAAATATCTTATTGGAAAAAATTCGCAAAACATAATAACTTTTTATATGTTCCAATATATCACAATAAATACTAAAAAAAGTAAAAGATAGGACTATATTTCATTAACTAAAAGTTAAAACTTAAAACAAGCTATTCAAGAGAACATTCATGATGCTTATGAGATATCCAACACATTTTTTCATTAAACACATTTGAATCCCCTGTGACAAGGTTGTCTTGACATCTTTATTTTCATCTACAATTCATATGCAATATTAATTAGTTAAATAATAAAAATAATTAAATTTTAAAAATTAATAATATTTAAATTCACATAACAAACTATTATCAGTTTAAGTTCGGGAAAACCTGTGCATCCAATTTCAAGTAGTAACAAATGTTTGGACATTTTTATAATAAATGCAACTTATGTACTTTGTAAGAACACGACACCAATGCTAAATGTTGATTCTGATGGTACGATGGTAATAAGAGTGCTAAGTACATCATGCACCATCATTGAAAGATCGGGATATCTTCTAGAATGATCCTTTAAATACATGATAATATCATCTCTTGAAATTTCTCAAGATCAAGTTTTTGTTTCTCTTTGTAAAGATCCAATTCTGAATTTCTGATTTTCCATTTCTAAAGGCAGTATACATTTCATTTTTTCATATATTTTAAATAAATATTTTATTAGGCCCACCAACCGACCCGGACCACCCTAGTCAAGCCTCACGTGCCACTGACTTACTCGGGCTGGACTTAAAAGGCTCGTTTTTAAACGGGCTTTAAAAATTCTAGCCCAGCCCTACTAAATCACGGATTAGGCTCGGGCCAAGTCCATATTAACGGTTCTAATTCCATTAAACCAATAGATGTACTAACTAAGCAAATCACATTATATGCGTCAATCAATTACGGTCTCTTTGAATATTTAGAATATTATTGCTATTTTAATTAAACATTTCATTCAAATATTTGGACATTACATATCTATAGTGTCTTGTACTTAATATTTCCTTTTTCACTAGAGATCACGAGATCGGAAAAGAATATCTTTTGTAGAGAGGCGTTACCTCCCCAATTGAGACTTCTCGAATTCAAATTAGTGGAATTTTAAAGCAAATACTTCCTATGTTTTATTTTATTTGAACATATTTAGTTGGGCACGTAAGAAAAAGAAGGTTTTTTATTTTAAAATATACATATATTTTGTGTAGCTATAAATCATTGCATAAAGATAAATTATTTTGAAAAAATATTATTTTTTTAGCTTTGACTAAAAAGAAAATAAGTTCACATAAATTGAAACTCAGAGATTATTAAACACAACACCAATAACTACCCAGTAAAATCCCACAAAGTAGCGTCTGAGACGGGTAATGTGTACACAGACCTTACCGATAGGACAGAGAGCCTGTTTCCGATAGATACTCGGCTCAAAAAGACAGAAAAAAAAGAACAAAAAAAGATAATTTATTAGTAACTTGAGTAATTAAATACATAAAAAGAAAAGAAAAATTATTCAGAAATATAAACAAACCTAGCAATGATCGTAAAGAGAAACCCTAGCATTCAAAATCTACGCGGCACAGAAAAAGTCAAAATCTTTCAATATGACACTAAAGAAGAAGAAGAACTCCAATCCCAATGAGGGAAAATTAGCTAATAGTTTTGCTCCAAATATACAAATGGCGGAATGTCAACAGAATAAGAATGAAGAAATCTGTTGCAAATACAATAAAGGAAAATCTTTCCAATCAAATTAGTAGCAAAAGACAAAAGTTTAATGAGAAATCAGTGCTTTCCCATCCAATTTGCAATGGTATCTGTTTCTTCTTCTTCTTCTGTTGTTGTCTGTGTGTGTGTGTGTTTATATATAATTGGGGCTAACCAACCATGAAATTGCAGGGAAGAGCGTGTTGGATAATAATACAGAGCAGACGGATGTTAATAAGGTGAGTTCTAATTTCAATGTGGTCTTGAGTTTAATTTGTTATTGGTTGGACTTAGATTGATTAGACATTTCTCCAGTTTATGCTTAAAAACATTAAAGATAACATTTTTCAATGAAGATAATATGGCTAGCTAACAACGCCAAATATTCTTTTTATATTATCTGTCGGGTAATCCGTTTTTTTATCCGTTTTAAATATAGGCGGGGTCAGATAGTTTATTCGTTTATGCAATTATCCGCTTTCAACCCGCTCATATCCGACGCGACACATCCTTTTGCCACCCCTACTTGCAATGAAGTTTAATAGTTGTTGGTTGGACTTACGTTGATTTCCATGTGTGTTTGCTATGGCTAAGAGGTGTATTCCCTGTTTAATTCACTTAAAATTGTTAATAATGTGTATTAGACTGAAGAAATTAAGAAATTTCCAGGTTTATCTTTGCTGAACTCTTGGTTGAAATTGTCTTATTTATGTGTCGTTGAAAAAAAAATCTGATTACTTTTCCTTTCCTATCTAGGCCCTGGAAATTCACTTTGAAGAGGAAATTTTTATGAATATTGTCAGCAGGTTACCCGTGCAGTCTCTTGTTCAATTAAAATGTGTTTCAAAATTTTGGAAGACATTATTATCCGATCCTTACTTTAAGATGAAGCATCTAAGTCATGCCAAGAATGACCCAAATTCCCAAAAACTTCTTGTTAGCCAAACTTCGCTTTATAAACGTGATATGTATGCCTTTTGTTGTTCTTTATCGTCGGCTCAACTGGTTGAGGATGAACAAAAACTTGATTTGCCTTTAAACTTCAAACCATAGGGCTGCAGAATGTTTTGTTGTTGCAATGGGCTGTTTCTTCTTGGTGTTTATGATGGATCTTATGAGCATTTTTTGCTGTGCAATCCCTCCACAAGAGAATCAATAGTACTTCCCCGTCCAGAGTATTTGAATAGATGTGCTACTTACGGAATCGGATATGACGTTACTAGTGATGACTATAAGATCCTTAAGATTGATGGGAATGTACTCAGATGATTTCATAATGGCCTATGAAATTCTTGAGTTGAAAAGTGGTTCTTGGAGAAATATTGGTAAGCATCCAAATGGGAGAATCGTTATGTCGTCACTTTGGGACCCTGTTATGTATCCTTTGGCATTTGTACATGGTGCATTCCATTGGCTTGGTGCGTACCGGTATATGACTCGGTCATCTTATGGTTGTTATGTGGTGTCATTTACTGTTTCAAATGAGGTGTACGGAGAGATTCCTGTGCTAGAGCGAATGTGCTATGTATCCAACTCCGGGACCGACCAGCTTGGCATTTCAGAATTGGGAGGAATGATTTGCTTTCATTCTACTCATATTCATCAGGGGGAGTGTACTTTTAAGTTATGGGTCATGAAAGATTATGGTGTCAAGGAATCTTGGACCGAATTGCTTACAATAAAAGAAACTGGTCTTCGTTTAGTCAGACCGAAATACATGTTTGCGAATGGTGAAGTTTTACTGTCTTGTGGACATTCGCAACAGTATGGTACGATATTTAGGACATCCAAAGGACCATTTGGATTATGGCCTAACCGTTATGATACCTATCAGGTAGGATTTGCGTACATAGAAAGCTTGATCTCTCCTAAATTACTTACTTAGTATTTGTTTATGTATGAATGAGAACCTTTTTATTTTTTGCAGAAATCATGTAACATCTTTCTTTGAGCTAAGGGTTTATCGGAAATAATCTTTCTACTTTCGAGTTAAGGGTAATGTTTGCGTATACACTACCCTCTCCAAAATTTACTTATGGGATTATACTGGGTTTGTTTTTGTTGGTGTCGCTGGAAATTATGTACTAACTTATTTTGACAAGTTTATCTATTGCTTTCCATTTTTTCTTCCGACATGTATTCACACCAGAACTTTCTTTCTGAATATACTGCATCCTAATTCGCAGTCTCTCTCTCTCAAATTCGTAAGGGTGATTTTGCTTCGTTCTTTGAGTTCGTTGGTATCCTGCAGTTTGTATTGCCACTGTTGCAGGAATGTTTATTCCGTTTTATCCTGGGAGGATTTAATCCATTACCTTGGCAACGTGTGAGGGGATTAAAATTCCTTAAGGACACACAAGAAACTTGTGGACTCGGAATATTTATGATTCTCTTCTATTTTCCAAATTTCTTTATTTCTTCTAACAATTTTTCTGATTATTTCTTTAACACAGTAACGCTCACAAGCTTAAGGAATTTTATCATTACTAATGTTTCTGTGTTGATAATTAAACTATTTTCTATATACTTTGTTGGAGACTCAAGCCTTGTTGCTTTCTACTCCAATAATTATTTCTGTCCGGTATAAAGTACATAAAACTTTGCTGGAATAATAAACGTACGGGTTTGAAGTATATAAAAACTTCACCACTGTTAGGTGTTGTATGTTTGGTTTGGTATTCAGTTTGAAGATATCAAAACTTCACAGATTTAACAAAGTTCTGTATTATTTTCGACTTTACAAAATTATGACGAATGAAAACCAAACTAACGGAAATGTTGTGGGAATGGGTGCTATTCTTACGACTGTTGCTGCCTCGTCAAGCCGTTCTACTCTTGCTCATGCTATGGCACCAGCAGAAAAACTCAAAAAGTTTTTCAGTATTGACTTCAAGCGCTGGCAAATAAACATGCTTTTCTATCTTACTACGTTGAGTTTTCAACGTTTCATCAAGGAGGATCCTCCGGTCTTGGCAGAAAATACTCTGGATGCTGAAGGACTTGTTGTAACTGAAGCATGGAAATATTCTAATTTCTTGTGCAGAAACTACATTTTGAGTTGTTTGGAAAATGGCTTGTACAATGTCTATAGTGTCATGGAAACTTCAAAAGCCTTATGGAATGCGCTTGAGAAGAAGTACAAGACTGAGGATGCCGTACTTAAGAAGTTCGTGGCTGCAAGGTTTTTAGATTTCAAGATGATTGATACTAGGTTGATCATAACTCAAGTCCAAGAATTACAAGTCATTGTGCATGACCTCCTTGCTGAAGGTATGGCCCGAATCAATACGTTTATTAATAAGATTTATCTTATTATTAATTATGAATTTGTTATTGAAGGTATGGTCATAAATTAGGCCTTTCAAGTCGCTGCTTTCATTGAGAAATTACCTCCATTGTGGAAGGATTTTAAGAACTATCTTAAACACAAGTAAAGGAAATGACACTAGAAGACTTGATTGTTCATTTGAGGATAGAAGAAGACAATAAAAATGCTGAAAAGAAGTCACGTGGAAACTCGACAATTGTGGGGGCAAATATTGTTGAGGAGGCGCCACAAAATAAAAAGAGAAAGAAGGCTTCTGGACCAAAGAATTACCCAAGCAAGAAGAAGTTCAAGGGTAATTGCCAGAATTGTGGAAAAACTGGGCATAAAGCAGTGGATTGTCGTGCGCCAAAGACTGATAAGAAGAAAAAGAATCAAGCCAACATGGTTGAAGATGAAATGGAAGACTTGTGTGCCATGTTGTCTGAATGTAACTTGGTAGGAAATCCGAAAGAATGGTGGATAGATTCTGGAGTCACCCACCATGTTTGTGCTAACAAGGAGTTATTTTCTTTTTATGCCCCCGCAGGACCCGACGAGACAATCTTCATGGGAAATTCATCTACGGCCAAAATTGAAGGAATTGGCAAGATTGCGTTGAAGATGACGTCGGGAAAATAGTGACTCTAAACCAAGTCTTCCATGTTCCAGAAATTCGCAAGAATCTTGTGTCTACCTTACTTCTTGTCAAGAATGGATTCAAATGTATTTTTGTTTCTAATAGTGTTGTACTAAATAAGAACGATTTGTATGTAGGAAAAGGTTATCTAAACGAGGGCCTTTTTAAGCTAAATGTAATAGCAGTTCCTATCAATAAAGTGAATGCTTCTTCTTACTTGCATGAGTCAAACACTTTATGGCATTCGCGTTTAGGTCACGTAAACTTCAAAACATTGCGAAAGATGATAAATCTAGAAGTATTGCCAAAATTTGATTGCATTAATTCCAAATGTCAAATATGTGTGGAATCAAAGTATGCTAAGCATTCTTATAATTCCGTTGAAAGGAATTCAAGTCCTTTAGAGTTAATTCACATAGATATTTGTGACATGAAGTCAACATCATCTAGCAGTGGGAAAAAGTATTTTATTACTTTTATTGACGATAGCACAAGATACTGCTATGTTTATTTACTTAATAGTAAAGATGAGACAATTGATGCTTTTAAGCAATACAAGAGTGAAGTTGAAACGCAACTAAACAAAAAGATCAAAATGATAAGAAGTGATAGAGGTGGCGAATATGAATCTCCTTTTGAAGAAATATGTTTGGAAAATGACATTATTCACCAAACAATTTCCCCTTACTCTCCACAATCTAATGGAATTGCAGAGGTGAAGAATTGAACGTTGAAGGAGATGATGAATGCATTGCTAATAAGTTCTGGCTTACCACAGAACTTGTGGGGGGAAGCTATACTTACAGCTAACCGAATAATCAACCGTGTACCTTATTGTAAAACACGGTCCATTCCTTATCAGAAGTGGAAAGGAAGGAAGCCTAGCTTGAAATACTTCAAAGTGTGGGGGTGTTTAGCTAAGGTACAAGTTCCTAAACCTAAAAGGGTTAAGAGAGGTCCAAAAATGGTTGATTGTGTGTTTATTGGATATGTAACCAATACCAATGCATATCGTTTTCAGGTTTATAAAACAGAAAATCCTGAGATTCACATCAATACGATAATAGAATCAGATAATGCTGAATTCTTTGAAACTATTTTTCTGTATAAAAAGGAAAGTGAAGTGACCTGCCAAAAGTCAAAACGACCTCGGGAGGAAGTAACAGATGGTATGCCTAATGAAGAAAATCCGAGAAGAAGTAAACGTCAAAGGACATCTACTTCATTCGGTCCAGATTTTCTGAGTTTTCTGTTAGAAAATGAGCCTCGTACCTTCAAGGAAGCAATGTCTTCCTCAGAGGTACAATATTGAAAAGAAGCTGTCAATAGTGAAATAGAATCCATATTGGGAAACCATACTTGAGAATTAGTTGATCTTCCTCCAGGTAACAAAACGTTGGGTTCTAAATAGGTTTTCAAGAAGAAAATGAAAGACGATGGTACTATTGACAAATACAAGGCAAGACTTGTTTTCAAAGGATTTAGACAACAAGAAGGTCTTCACTATTTTGACACATACTCGCCGGTAACAAGAATTACATCCATTCAGATGCTAATAACGTTAGCCGCCTTGTATGGTCTTCAAATCCATCAAATGGATGTAAAAACAACCTTCTTAAATGGTGATCTAGAGGAAGAAATTTACATGAACCAACCTGAAGGGTTTGTGGTTCCGGAAAAAGAAAAGAAGGTGTGTTGACTTGTTAAGTCCCTTTATGGATTAAAACAAGCACCCAAACAATGGCATGCGAAATTTGACCAAACAATATTTTCAAATGGTTTTACGATTAATGAATATGATAAATGTGTTTACATTAAGAACATTCTAAATCATGTAGTCATTGTTTGCTTTTATGTTGATGATATGCTAATAATGAGCAAAGACATTGCCGACATTCAAGCTACTAAGCGTATGCTTGCTAGTAAGTTTGATATGAAAGATTTAGGAGTTGCCGATATAACTCTACGAATTAAAATCCAGAGGACTCCTCAAGATCTAGCTTTGTCTCAATCATATTACGTGAAAATGGTACTTGAAATATTCAAACACTTGGAATTTAGAAGTGCAAGAACTCCAATTGACTTAAACCATCATCTTATGAAGAATAAAGGTGAAAGTACGTATCAATTGGAGTATGCTCTTATGTTGGAAAGTTTAATGTACATCATGAACTGTACACGATATGATATAGCTTGTGCAATAAGTAAACTTAGTCGATTCACAAGTAATCCAACAAGCATCACTAGCTGGCTATGAAACGAGTTTTGGGATATTTGGAATATACCCAAGACTACGCTTTGCACCACAATAAATATCCTGCGATTATTGAAGGATATAGTGATGCTAATTGAACAATCGGCTCATCAGAAACAAAGTCCACAAGTGGATATGTGTTTACTGTTGGTGGAGGAGCAGTATCCTGGAAGTTTTCCAAACAGACGTGTATCACTCGCTCTACAATGGAATCAGAGTTTATAACTTTGGATAAAGCCATTGAAGAAGCTGAATGGCTTCGAAATTTCTTAGAAGACATTCCGTTCTGGCCAAAGCCTTTGGCTCCTATTTGCATACATCGTGATAGTGAGGTTACAATAGGACGGGCAAAGAGCGTTATGTATAACGGAAAGTCTCGTCATATACGACGAAGACATAACACCGTTAGAGAACTACTTTCTAGTAGAATTATCACTATTGATTATGTAAGATCAAAGGATAATGTTGCAGATCCGCTTACAAAAGGCTTAACTAGAGAGGGAGTTGAGAAATCATCTAAGGGAATGGGACTATGGCCGAGGACAAGTCAACATTGCGGTAACTCTACCTAGAATTTTGGATGTTCCGAAATCTAAGTTCAAGGAGCTCAAACAAAGTTATGATTGACCGGTTCAACATTGTCAAAATAAAAACTTCGGTCCATTCTCGTAATGAAGACAATATTCAGTAACAAGGATAGAACTTTACACGTTCTTTAATGATTACCTAAGTTTGATAAGGTATTTATCAAATAGTGTCAATCAAAAGGATTACACGTTTAGGAATCACCTATGTAAGTGCGAAGTGGAAGCCGCTTCAATGGAAATTCTGTAAGGCCAATTCTCAACGCACTTATAAAATCAGGCGGTATTCATGGCTAAAACGAACACAACAATGAGAACCAAAAGACGGTTAAGGGTTGGTTGTGTGACATATGGTTGTCTAGGTATACACTAAAGTTCGATGGTTCAAAGATATCAAATCTACCAATTGACCGAGTATATCCGACATATGTTCACTACGGAAAGTTCAAACGGAAACCTACTTATCCAGATGCAATTAATCCTTACTTGCAAAATCACATAGCTTTCATCTATGATCTTTCTTGATACAGTCATTCTCATTCATGTGGGGGATTGTTGGAAAGCCATTGGGCATTAAAGTAGAAGAAGTGTGAACTGGAAATGGAGGAAAAATAAAAATTTGAAGAAGTGAACTTTTGTCTTGCACTTTGTCCCTCATTGGTGAGGGACAACCACATTTGTGTGCTTATATATAGAATCACCTCTCAAAGCTCTTAAAAGGAGTTGAAGAGAATGAACCCTCGCGTTGTCGTCGTCGCTTGTTCGGCTCGGCTTCAGCTTTAAATTTGAATTTGTTAAATGATCGATCGATACGATTTAATCTATGAAGGGATTGCGGAGTAACAAAGAATTAGTAGATAGAGTTTTTTCCATAAGTGAAAGACTAGAGAGTTCATTTCTTCCTCATAGAATATTATATATAATAGGTAAAGAACTAATTAAGGAGTAAAGAGTTACGTAAGGTATGGAGCGAAAATCAAATTAAAAATAAAGATAAATAAAAGATAAATAGGTGATAAATAACTAATTATATAATTATTATAGAGTTGTGAAATTGTAATCTTTAATTTCCTTGTGGTTTGGTGTTGATCAGATTTCAGAAATTTAACGCACACATACACATCAACACCTACTACAAAAATGATGCTCTTAATTATTGTTGTGTTAGTCTAAGCTCTATTCAATGTAAATTATAAGGCAAAAATTGTACTTGTAGAAAAATGTGACGTTTTAAACATTATTACATATTTTCAACCAGCTTAATTATTAGCAAAAACACCATTACCTAATGATAGAGGACACAATAACATTTAAACAAACAACAAAATCATTAATTTTCAAGACAATTTTGAGCATATTGGAAATTTTAGGATTCAATAATGCGCACTATTATCATGAAATACCCCCTCTTACTCCACTTTTGTTAGAGGGACAGAAAGAAATTAAAAGAACGAATAGGAAAAAAATATCATTTAGCTTGAAAATTTAGTATAATATATATGTTATGTGAATGAAATCATAAATTAAATAAGCATAAAAACTTAAATTCTTCTTGTGGTTCGTATCCTAATCAACCATTTTTTAAAATGTTTGAATAAGATATATATTATTGGTGTTTGATTGGAATATATATATTACTGGTGTTTGATTGGAATAAAAGATTTTAATGTTGACACTCCTTGAAAATTTTACTATTTTGCTAGATTATTTTTTTATTTAAACATATTTATTATATATTAACTTCTCTTGACTTTTGATAAAAATTTTGGATCTAACTTAAGGAGTCATATTAATTATTTGATTTGAAAACCAAAGAAAAAAGGAACAAATTGTGTCAAGTAAAGATAACAACCACTATCTTATCATAATTCACCTACTCAACAAAATTATCCATGTTATAAAATAGAAGTCTATTTAGAGTGAATGTCTAAGAGTTTTAGCTTGAAGCTAAGTCATTCCTCTTCCTATAAATAGAGGGGTCTTACCCCATTGTAAATCACCCCAAGTATTAATAGGAATACTTCTCTCTCTCCCTATTCTCTCTCTATATTGTTCTTATTCTTGCATTATTGTTTTTGTCTTTATATTATTTCATAACACGTTATCAGCACGAGACTCTACCGTCTCAAGAAGTACTTTGAGAAGATTAAGGAGAAATTCGCCCACACGAATTTCGCTAATTCCGAGCATTATCCGGGTCACGCTTCAAGAGATAAGTATCGAGTTTATGTTCGATTAAAATCTATAATTATGTGTTGTCTATATTACATACAAGTGATCCTAGCTATTTACTTCCGCTATTCCTTTCTTTGTTACAATTGAATTTGATTTCTTCCTTCTTCTGATTTCTTATGCTAAAACCATGGAGTTTTTATTAAAGTGAGGAGGTTTGTTTGAAGTTAATTCAAGTTTGTCACCAATTTGAGGTTTCGGTCATGGCTCTCGTTGCTACCCATTTTTTCCGTCAAGTTCGAGTTGCTGGAATTTGATATTACTGTAAACAAATTGGAGTACTGCTCAATCTCATTATCACATCTTCGCTATCGATTTGAGAGCTTATGCAGAGATTTTCTATACGGAAAATAGAAGAGGTATATTCGATATCACAATATTTATTGGTATACCTTAAAGGTAAGTAACTTACTTTTCCCTTTCAAATTCTTGGAATTCTACGATTTGATTTAATATACAAACAAAGTTTGATTATAACTCTAATGGAGTTTGTAAGAAATTATAACCACATGAAGTGGTAAAATCTCTATGTCCTGCCATGATTAAATTCATGTATGATTGTGGGCAAATAATTGAAATTCCGTCCAATTGAATTTGCTCCATTCCCTTTAGAGAATGTGGTAGCAGTATGTGATAAGTCTGAAAGAAGACTAATTACCGTAAAAGTATCAATGGATGTGGACATGGCAATAGACGAAGTTATAATCGTCATTATTGTGGTAATGAGAACAATAAGGATTCTCAAAATAATCTTTCACTTTATGAAAGTAATATTTGACATGAGATTGTGTAAAGCACATGATTTTGATCCATTCCCTGAAGTGAATGTGATAATTGTAATAGAGCCCGTAAGTATGAACACGCTCTTGATGTAATTTTGGTTTATGTCTGACATTATGAAAAGAAAGTTCGTTGCCCTTGAAATTTCGGGCAAGAACTATATGACATGGATGTTGGATGCTGAAATCCACTTAGATGCTATGGGTCTTGGAGACGCCATTAAAGAAAGAAATAATGCATCCACCCAAAACTATGCTAAGGCCTTGATTTTCTTGCGCCATCACCTTGATGAAGGTTTGAAACTATGCTAAGGCCTTGATTTTCTTGCGCCATCACCTTGATGAAGGTTTGAAGATTGAATATCTCACCATCAAAGATCCACCTATCTTGTGGAATGGCTTAAAGAAGAGATATGACAACCTGAAGTTGGTCACTCTGCCACAAGCACGATACGATAAGAACCCAAAAGCAAATAGTTTATAAACTATATATTATCGTTGCGGTGAAAACGGGCACTGGTCAAAGGCTTGCCGTATACCATGATATTTGGTTGACCTTTATCAAGCATCTCGAAAGAGTAAACGCCCTGAAACGAATTTTGTCTCTGACGACAACTTTGGCATCACCCACTTGGATGTGGCAGACTTCTTTGAGCAACCCGAGGGGAAAATAGAACACCTAATCGGCGATGGATCCGTGATGAAAGAAGATGGAGTTATTTGATTTTGTTCTACTTATTTGTATTAGTTAGTGAATAAACTAATAGTCATTAGTATTAGCTCGTATTAGTTAGTTTATGATGCAATGTTAGAAGTAGTCCTTTAGAATATCTTCAATATGCTCAAATATCAATAAAACTTTTATTTTCCAGTGGGGGTAATCGACTAGCCTGAAAAACTAGTCGATTATCAACTATTTTCGCATTAAAGTTGAAAAACAATTGATCAACAATCGATTGTCGTTAACTAACAATCGATTGTCGTTAGGCAGTGTAATCTGGAATTTTTCAAAAATCATCCACAATCGATTGTCTTTGTCTAACAATCGATTGTCTTGAAACAGCGCTGGAAATTTTCAAAAATAGCCAACAATCGATTGTCCATGCATAACAATCGATTGTCTTGAAACAGAGTGGAATTTTTCAAAAATAGCCAACAATCGATTGTCAATGCATAACAATCGATTGTCTTAAGACAGTGATCTGAAGTTTTCCAAAAATAACAAATAATCGATTGTGTATGTTTAACAATCGATTGTCTATGTTCAAACAATCGATTGTGTGTTTAATAATCGATTGTCTTATGAAAAACGCTGAAAATTTTCAAACTGCAAAGTAATCAATTATGGATAACATATCTGATTTTGTTAGTCAACTGTTAGCAGCAGATTTTGAAAATATTATGTGACACAAACGAATTGAAGTTGTTTATTCTCATGTTCGTATATTTTCTTTTGTATATCAAACCATGGGAATTAAATTGATTGAAGGCTCCGGAGAGCAACTGTAACTCTGCCCAAAGGCATGACGTTTATCTTAGAGAATGCAATATTCTCCTCCAAGTCTAAGAAGAACTTGTTGAGTTTTAATGATATCAATGTTCTCCTCCAAGTTTAAAAAGGAACTTGTTGAGTTTTGAGAATCCATTTTAGAGAATGCAATATTCTCCTCCAAGTCTAAGAAGAACTTGTTGAGTTTTAAAGATATCATTCAAAATGGATATCATATTGAGACAATAGATGAGAATAATCTTGAATTCTTCATGAAAACGAGGCTGCCCATTTCGGTTTGGGTTCACGCCATTTTTCATGCAGCAATGCTAGTTAGTCGGCTGCCCACTTTGGTTTGGGTTCATGCCATTTTGCATGCAGCATTTTAGTTTGTCGGCTGCCCACTTCGGTTTGGGGTCACGCCATTTTGCATACAGCAATGCTAGTTCGTCTCTGACTGACGAATTGACACAAATATTCCCCGTTGCAATTGGTTTTGGGTCATGGACCCAATATATCCCATTTAAGAAATTTTGGATGCGCAGTATATGTGCCTTTAGCACCGCCATCCTGCACCAAAATGGGTCTGCAAAGAAGGTTAGGAATATATGTTGGGTTTGAATCGCCCTCCATCATTCGCTACCTCGAAACATTGACAGGCGACTTGTTTACTGCACGATTTGCAGACTGTCGATTTGATGAGACACTTTTCCCAAAATTAGGGGGAGAAGTTGGTGAAACCAAACGGGAAATTTTGTGGAAAAATGCATCATTATCTCATCTTGATCCACACACCTCTATTTGTGAGAAAGAGGTACAAAAGATTATCCATTTGCAAAGAATAGCAAATCAAATGCCTGACGCATTTATAGATTTGAAAAGGATAACAAAATCACATATCCTCGAAGTGAATGTGACAACATATGATTCACGAATACATATTCATTATTGGAAGAATATGAAGATGAAATTGGTATTAAATATACCACACTCACCCCTAGATGGAGGTTTGAGATGATACCACACTCACCCCTAGAAGGAGGTTTGAGATGATATATGGCATGAATGATCGTTGGTCACGTACCTATTGTACGCCAAAGTATTTTGGAAATATGACTATTAAAGGACAACGATAATGCAAGAAACATATCTTGCATATTAGTTTGACATGACCATAATGGTATAACTTTCTCTTTAAGAAAGATATTCACCACATGGATGTTGATGAATCTATGGTAGTACAAAATTAATTGAGAGCTCTAGAAGAGCCAATTATTACTATGTTGGAGAAACACAATTGAGTATTGTGCTGTAGTAAGTCTCAAAGAAACTTATTCAGTTTCCAAAGTACACGCGAAAGCGATTGATTATATTGAGACTATAAAAGGAAGGCTTTGATATCTCCTATTACTACAACTTGTAGCGGGGTAATTTGCATATGAAAAGCTACCCGCCTTGTTCTCCAGTTTGTACTACACAAACGAAAGAATGCCACAATAAAGTGGACATCTATTGGTATAAAAACCCATGTCATAATAAACCTGAAGTTTATTGATAAGTGCACATGTCATTGTGTAAATTTGAAGTTTACCAATATTGATAATTTATTCAGTTGGCATTCGTGTTAGCCATCTCATTTTAAGTATGATGTGCAAATTCACACAGGTGAATATCAATGAACTAGAAAGTTCTTTACGAATTCTCTTGTATCACTTGTTCTCATTAATGAACTGACCAACTAAAGAGTTCGGGTTGAAGCCTCTAAATTCTGGAAATATCAAAGGTGAATATGGGCCCATTCACCCGCCATGTATACTACATATGATGCATCTATGATATGGTTACATGCGCAATTGTTATTAACCCGCAGCCTGGCCGGTGCTTGCGAGGTAAATCGCTCAGTAATCTAACTTCGAGCATAATTTCCAGATTCTCTACTCAAGACAGTTCATCTTGATAAGTTGGTTTATATCAAAGTAAGTTTAGCAAGATAATTATTGAGTGCTTCCACTTAATAGCTAAACTGTTTCTTATGAGAACAAAGTTATATATATCAGTTTGATATACGTTGTATACGAGAGTATATTCTCCCCTCACAAGTGGTTCAAGGTCAGGAACCAAATAATCTCATCTTATTATTAATGTGTTGATAATGCACAAAGATGATTTCCCAAAGTTGAGGAAATAAGTTAGCTTTACTAACATGAGGGGGAGACATGATAAACACTTGAGAAAAGGTTACATGGGATGAATTATCATTTGTATATGTATATCCCCGAATATCATGATATGAACCTAAAGTTCATAAAAAGGATAATTCAATTGCAACATATTGCAAAGCATGCTATACGCATTTACTGACCCAAAGAAAGTAACTAAATGGAAGAGATACAATTCAAGAAGAATTGATTCCATATGAAAGACATGTAGTTTTGAACCTATAGTTCAAATGCTTGAAAGTATAAAGTCAAAGGTATGTATAATCAGTTTTCAATATCTTATTTGTTTAGCATGACATGGAAAACTTGATATGCATCTAAAGTCTATTATATGGCTTATATGACTTAACTTGAAAGATTTAAGTTGCTTGAAGCATATGCAATTCGTGGTCCTGAAGTACCACATCCTAAGTGCAATTTGTGTACATATGTATCTTGTTATAACTATAAGCATGATGGCATTGAGAATGCATCAATGGAGATATTGAAGAGTTATTCCACGACATTATATGAAGATGTTCATATCTATCAAGAATGATGATTTCAAGGTGCGGAATATTTATTTAAGTCAATATGGTTGATTTATTTATCAAATCTCTATCAAAGATCGTTTTGAAGATGATGCACAAGATTGGAATGCAAATGCTCAAGGATATAAGTTGATGTACTCATTAGGGGGAGTCAATGCGCGTTGCACTCTTTTTCCCTTACAAGGTTTTTTCCCACTGGGTTTTCCTTGCAAGGTTTTTAACGAGGCAACCAATAGGCGCATATTCAAACATGTGTACTCTTTTTCCTTTCTTTAATTTTTCCCAATGGGTTTTGGTTTTAAGGTTTTATGAGGCACATTATTGAATAGACATTCAAGGGGGAGTGTTATAAAATAGAAGTCTATTTAGAGTGAATGTCTAAGAGTTTTAGCTTGAAGCTAAGTCATTCCTCTTCCTATAAATAGAGGGGTCTTACCCCATTGTAAATCACCCCAAGTATTAATAAGAATACTTCTCTCTTTTCCTATTCTTTCTCTATATTGTTCTTATTCTTGCATTATTGTTCTTGTCTTTATATTATTTCATAACAATCCAAAGATTTATTTATTATAAAATCCTTCACATTTTAGCTTGTGACCACATCTGATGTCGCTTCCTTACATAATTCCGGATTCCATTAAACCAAATAGATGCAATTCGTCAATAAATTACGACCCCTTTGAATATTTAATAGCTATTTTAATTTAAACATTTCAATCAATAAATGCTTTGAATATTTAGACATCATATATCTATCATTGTCTTGTAATTAATTTTTTTCCTTTGGGCAAATACGTCCATAGTGACTAGGATGGATATCTCGTATCCGAAAACTAGCAGTACGCCCTGTCAGTCTTCCAGGGCCCAAATAACTTAATTTTCTCCCATGAATTATTTGTGCCAATGGATTAGTTCGATCTAAAACTTGAGATAATGGATGTAAACCGAAAAAGGATTCATAAGTAGTTGTTAATGGAGTTGAGGTTACCAAATTCTGAGGTGTCGGTATCAATTTATGCCGAATTGCTCCACATGAAAATGCATAAATACCCCCTGACTTATACCCGTATTCCCAATTATTCACTTTTTCTTTGTGGAAATTATATTACCCTCCTAAATTTATTTTAAATAGAATTATTTGTACCTTAACGCTGACGTGACAAAGTGTGCGTATTTCACTCTCCTTGGGGAGAGTGAGAAGCAAGAAAAAATAATTTTCAGATTATTTTTTATTTTTTTTTTACCATTTTTTCTTACTTGTTTTTTCCTTTTCTTTTTACTTTTTTTTTGTTTCTTCTCTAATTCTAGCGGAGATTCATTCACTGGCGACTTTGTCTAACCGTTTTTCTTCCATTTTTTCTTTTAAGTCATAAATTAAACTCTTAAAAAGATCTATTCATACGCAAAGTAAAATACACTCAGATTTGGGGAGAGGGAGGAGTGGGGGTGGGGGAGGGATTCATCATCAGAAAACCTTCACACGTCGGAAAAAAAAATGATGTATTGAAATTTTAACTGAATTTTTTTCTCATCTTATATTCATTTTTATTTCTTTTGTTCTTCCTCCCATGCATAAATTACACTTTGAAGAAAAATTATACATATACAAAATAAAACACATTTAGATCAGAAAATTTGTTGCCGGAAAAAATAATTCGCTGGAAAAAATGGTATTTGTGAAATTTTGACGACCACCATTTTATGCCAACGATGACCAAAACAAAAAGAAGAAAATGAAATAACAAAAAAAAATGAGAATAATAAGAAATGAGAAAAAAAGATAAGGAAAAAAAAAAGAAAGAAAAAAAGTACTGAAAGAATAAGAAAAATACTAAAAAATACATGTGGGGCGCGTGTAGCTTACCACTTAAAAGTTTGGTTGTCAGTGTTAAGGGTGCAAATAATTTTATTAAAATAAATTTAGAGGGGTAATAAGATTCCCGCAAAGAAAAAATGTGTAGTTGGAAATCCGGATATAGATGAGGAGGTACTTATGCATTTTTATTTTTTCCTTTCTCCCTATACCGCCAAAGGCTTTGGTAGAATAGGTATTCCTTTTATTCTTAATTAAAGATCTTGAGTACGACCTTTTAGAAAAGTCGCCTTCTTTAGGGAACAATTTACCTCCCCAATTAAGATTCTCGATGTAAATTCAAATTAGTGGATTTTTAAAGTGAGTACTGAAGACGGAATGTAAAAAAAATTATTCAAAAGAATTACGACTGATTTTGGTCGGTATTTTTAAAAATTAAATTAAAAAATAATTAATACCGACTGATTTTCGATAGGTAAATACAGTTTGACAGTCAATCAACGCATTGAATAATCTGACTATTTTCGGCCGGAAATTTTCGACCTATTTCGATCAAAACTTCTTAGCGACTATTATTTTTTCGACTAATTAAAAGCTGTTGAAATCGGTCATTTTTTTGAAACTTTTGACCGATTTCGATCTGATTTTCCTGAACGAAATTAGGGAGTTTTTTAGTTGTGGAAGTAGGCGAAAGGAGTCTTCCATTTGTCGCCTTGCCAAAACGCAATATATAGCTTGAAAATTGCCAACATATAATCCAACTAGCACAAGCTTCATATAGTAGTAATTTATCTTTTTCTTCTTTCATTTTGTATCTTCTTCAATTCGATTAGATTTGTTCATACTTAAAAGCAAAGATGAGGGTGTTAATTCAATAAATAGTTTTGATTCCTCAAACTTTGAAATTCTTTATACTTTTAAGCCACTTCAACATCTCATTTTCTTGGTTTTTACCAATAATTTGTTATTAAGCTACCAAATTAAGGAGTGTTTAACGCTCAAGCAAATGTTTAGTCTTAAGTAAGTGCTTTCATCAACATTTTTTGGAGGCTTTTGTGAGGAAAATATCACAATCGATCCCTATGTTTATCATGGCTAATCCAAATCTATCTTTTATGCCTAACCTCAAATTTTAACCCAAAAAAAAACGATCTTTTCCCCACAACTCTTATTATTCTTACTTTCTTAGTATTTTTTAAATAAACATTTAGCATTCGGAATTTTTTGTATCCTGTAAAACTCATTAAAAGAAAAAAAATACCTATACGATACAAGTGTTTTGTTCTGAAGGCTCACACCCATGACGTATTATTATTATTATTATTATTATTATTATTATTATTATTATTATTATTATTATTATTATTATGTTTTTTTAATTATTAAGTGTGGGGCTAGGTAGCTATTTATGAGAATTGGTGATCACCTACTACTTCTACGCTGCTTAAGGAAAGCTTCACAAGGCAGATTCTCCATACAAGGGAAGGAGAACTTAACTTTTATTATCTAGCTACCATTTGTCTATCTCATTTTACTTGGGCTATTTAATTAATAAAATGCCACCTATTTATCTCCATTTATTATTATTATTATTATTATTATTGTTGTTGTTTATTTAAAAGACAATCATCATGAATATATATGTCATAACTAAACCATAAAATTAATAATAGAAACGTTAAAAATTGGTCTATTGATATTTTTTCTTTAAGGTGATGGAGTTGTTAAAAGAGAAGAAATTCGTTAGAGTATGTCAAAGTTACAATAAAAAAAAGAAATATAAATTTAGAGAATGGCTAAGCCGGCTGAGCCGGCTCTTATATGTTTGTTGTATATACTTATGGGTAGTCGTCAGAGAAACTATTTATATTCGGCAGCTGAAAAAGTGTATAAAATTTGTATAATTTTTATATATAACATACAAAATGGATATTTATATATATATATATATATATATATATATATATATATATATATATATATATATATATATATATATATATATATAATACAACTTTTATATATTTTTTCGGGTATGTGTCATTATTTACTAGAGTTTGCTTCATATATAGCAAAAGAAGTCCTCTTCTTAAATGCACACTTTGCGGCCAAATTTCCTTATAAGTAATGGACTCTTCTCATTTTCCAACATTTTATACAAAGTATTAGTCACATATTATTCTCCACTTAATTGTTAATATTATCTTTGGTCTTCTTCTTTAGTACTTTGTGTTCCTTTGCAATAGCAAGAAGCTATATTAGACAGAAAAGTTAACAAGAAAAAATGGCAGGGTTTGATGAAGTTGGTGATGGAGAAGAACATTTTCTTGATCCTCTTATCTTTGAACTTAATAGTTTGCACAACCAACTCAAAGGTTCTCTTCCTTTGTTAATTCTTCACCCCCAAAGCCCTTCTTTTTAGTTCTTCACTTACTTTTTTTATTGCCAAAGTTTGTGTCCTTTAGAACAAGTTCAAATCGTTTCTTGAATCTTGCTTTGATGAGTGTTAATAGTATTTTGGTCAGCTATGTATCACTTCAGATTTGCGAGTACGTGAACTTTGATAGGACCGTGTGGAGGTCGAGCATTAGGGTTGTAGGTTAGGAGGTAGTTAAGTAATTTTTACTTCGTATCGGGTGTAGGTTTCGTCTTAGATTGTTAGTGGTTAATATTGTGTTCCCACTATTCTTTTATTTTTTATTGTATAGGGCCTTATTTACTTGTTATTGTTATTGTTTTTCATTTATTTTTGGTTCTTATGTCGCTATTATTATTTCTAGTTTTCAGTTGATGGTATTGATCTTTCGGAAGCAACCCTTTACTCCCTCGGAGTAAAGGTAAAGTCTGCCTACGTGTTACTACCCTTCCAGGCCCATTTGTGGAATTTCATTGGATTGTTATCGTATATGTCTCGCTTTAATGGTGTTTGTTTCTACTTAAGAATGTTAGGAACAAACTTATCTCGTTGTTTTGTTTATTACAACCAACGTGCATGTCTTGACCCTCTCTTATTCTTCTTCTACTTTTTCTTATGAAACAAGGGAAAACCTGCGAGTCCTTTTTCCTTTGTTTTTTGGGAGTATGGATATACTACTCTATTATCATTTCAATAATATAACTATATTTGTTTAATTTCTACGAAAGTTTTATAAAATGTTATAGAAATACTTTTAGTTCTTAAAAATGTGCTTTCTAGTATTTCTTTTAGTATAATTTAAGAATATTTTCTCAATTGTGACATTTATTTTGGGAGGAAGGAAATGCTTTGAAGAAACTCGAGAGGTATTTTATATGCAAAGCTATTGTTAGAGCTATGAATTTGTCTTGGTTATTTCTTGGATAAGTTGAGACAAAATCAGCATATTTATGGGAATCGGTGCGGTGAGATAACGTAACGGAAAACATAGGCTGTTGTAAACATTCTTGGACAAAGAATATATGTTTTTTTTTATTTAGTTGCAAGAGGAGCTTTTTCAACTCTAATTTCCACTTTATATTACAGTTAATATTGGAATGATAATAAATTCGGGGGGTCTTTGTGTTTTTTTTTCCACTCGGTATTCAGTACGTGCATTGGAGTTTGATTATATTTGGATTCGCGCTGGGTAGGGCCAATGCTCCCTACCAAAAAAAATTTCGTACTCAGAACTTGAACTCGAGACCGCTCACCAAGACAAGAATAGCCTTATTCGCTGCATCACGTCCTTTCATTTTTCAATAGGCTAACATGAAAACATAGTGCTCTTAGGTAACCTTTCATTTCCATGTCTCTGAAAAGCTTGGATTTCAGCTGAAGTATTTTCATTTTTAGCAACTATTCTTTTTGTAGCTTAAAGACACAACATTTGTGATGCATTAGATTTAGAAACATTCAAAATTTTCACCAACAAGGGTTATGGTGGAGTCGTAAGCACTCATTTCATCCTTAGCTAGAGATTTCGGGTTGAGTCTTAAGTATGAACTCGTCTTTGTTAAGAAACCCCTCAACATTGGACTTTCCGGCGCGAATCCGAATTTAATCGGGCCTCAGTGCGGATACAGGACACTGGATGGAAAACCGAAAAAACATTCAAAATTCCACATGCAAGGATTGTGGTAGAGACATAAGTACTCTTTATCCTTAACCAAAGACCTCGGGTTGAGTCTTGGGTATGGAATCGCCTTTGTTAGATAACCCTTCAGTGCGGGACTTCCCGACAAGAATCCAAATTTAATCAGGTTCCAGTGTGGTACCAGATACCGGATGAGAAACAAAAAAAACATTCAAAATTCCAATTTATTGAATTACTTTCAAGTAATCTAGATGTGAATTTTCAGAGAAGAACAGAGAACTGGGAGCAGCTCAAAGTGAAATAAAGGCGTTGAAAGCAACAGATGTCCTCAAAGACAAGGCACTTGAAGAGGTACTACCTTCACCAATTTTGACAAAAAAATTATCGAACTTTCTTTCTATTTGTGGGCTAAGGATAATTGCTAATTTTGCCTGGCCTTGCATTATTACTCTGTTAAATCTTACGCCTCCGTTCAAATTATATATGGCGGGATTAGTGGGGGAGCCTCCCTAGGCTAAAGGGTATCAATTGATGCAACTTCGTCCAAAAATTACACTGTATAATATATATATATATATATATATATATATATATATATATATATATATATATATATATATATTTGGATTTCATTTTCTTCTTTATATTTGGACATCCCTCAATAAAATTCTTGGATTCGTCACTGGGTGGAGTTTGGCTATGCGCAAAGTTTACGAGACAAAGGACTTCTAAAACTTATGGTTTATATATGCAATAACATTTATGTTACTCTAGAAGTACGTTTTAAGGGTAAAAAAAAAGTTTTAAATGATGGGAGTCTTATACCTAAGAGTTTATAGAAGCTACTTTTTAAAATTTCAAGTTATCTAAGCTAGATTTAGTATCAGAATCTTGCTCGCCCTACTTTCAAAAAAGACCAAAAAAATGAGTAACGAACATGACGAGACGATGATTATTGTTTCTTCGGTATTTTTTATGGGAACGACTATATATTGTGTACAATCTAAGTAGTTGCCTAGAGATTAGCATATGACAACTATACATATGAAGTTCTACAGATGCTAAGTTAATAAATGAAGATTAGTCCATGAGGAATAAGACTTGTACAAATATGAAACTTCAAAAAACAGCACATTTACTAGTTATCTTGTGACTAGGAGGTCACGGGTTCGAGCCGTGGAAATAGCATCTTGTAGAAATGCAAGGTAAAGTTGTGTACAATAGACTCTAGTGGTCCAGCCCTTTCCCGGATCCTGCACATATCGAGAGCTTAGTGCATCAGACTGCCTTTTTTACTTGTTATCCCTGAGCTTACCATACTTTACTAGACGATCCAATTCCATTTTTTACAGCTTGGGAGTAAAGTTCAAAGACTGGAAGAAAAACTGAAAATCAGAGAAAACACTGTTGAACAAAAGGTTTGTCATTTAATCTCATTGTTTAGTCTGACTCAGAAAGCAACCATTTAGTTTATATACTAAAAAAGGTCCTAGTTAAGTTGTTTTGGTCCTGATCATCATGTAATGCAGAATCTTGATATCAAGAATCTCACTAATGAGAAGAAAGAAGCTCTAGCTGCACAATATGCTGCTGAAGCAACTCTTAGAAGAGTATACGCAGACCAGAAGGACGACGACTCGCCTCCTATTGAGTCCATTGTTGCTCCTCTTGAAGCAGAGATTAAGATGTATAAGTATGAAGTATGTATATATATTGAAATGCTAAAGTTTCATTCCGGAAGGGGAGCATTGGAGCCATGTAATCAGCCACTGATGCTTGCATTAGGGTAGACCGCCTACATCACATCCCCTTGGGGTGCGGCCTTCCCTGGACCCTGCATGAACGCGGGATGCTTTGTGCACCATTCCGTATGTTTCTTTTTTGTTCTGTTTTTTGTTGCCATTAACTTATTATTGTGTTTTTCTTTTCTACAGATTGCCTCATTACAGGAAAATATAAGAGCTTTGGAAAGACATACTAAGTTAAAAGAAGCAGCATTGCTTGAAGCAGAAAGGATATTAAAAAGTGCACTTGAAAGAGCATTAATAGTTGAAGAGGTTCAGAATCACAACTTTGAGCTGAGAAGACAAATTGAAATCTGCCAGGCATGAGTTACAAAACCAGAATATAACAACTTGCTATACTATATTTTATTCATAGGAGATTAGCAGATTAATGAGTTCACACGAGCGGGGTATGGGGAGGGCAGTGTATACGCTGACCTTCCCCCTATCCCGGAGAGTAGAGAGGTTGTTTCTGAAAGACCCTTGGCTCAAGAAGACGAAAAGAGAGACAATATATCTGTATCATCAAAATTAAGGGATAGTAACCTAACTTGAATTACTCTCCTCATTTACAGGAGGAACACAAGATACTTGACAAGTCGAATCGTCAAAAGATTTTAGAAGTTGAAAAGCTTACTCAAACTATTAAAGAGCTTGAGGAGGCAATTCTTGCTGGAGGAGCAGCTGCTAACAAGATTCGCGATTGTCAACGACAAATCTCTGAACTGCAAGTAAGAACAACGCCTACAATCAAGTCAAAATCTCGAAACTTAATTTACTATTTATCAGCTGACCTGAGCTTTTCATGAACTTGTAGGAGGAGAAGAAGACATTGGAAAGGGAACTAGCACGACTCAAGATTTCAGCGAACAGAGTAGCAAGTGTCGTAGCAAACGAGTGGAAAGATGAGAATGACAAAGTCATGCCTGTAAAACAGTGGCTAGAAGAGAGAAGGCTGTTGCAGGTCACTAGAACAGTATACTCATAACTGCAAGTAAATAAGAATTAACTACTTACTACGATTTCTTTTAAGTAATTCATTTGTATTGTAGGCGGAGATGCAACGACTAAGAGACAAACTTACCATATCAGAGAGAACTGCTAAAGCTGAAGCACAAATCAAGGTGAGCTTTTGTTTATACATATATCACACAACAACAACAACCCAGTAAAATCCTACAAGTGGGGTCTGGTGAGGGTGTTGTTTCCGACAAACCCTCGCCAACAGCGACAAGACTGATAGAATTGATGACCAAAGCTGGCTTAGTCTGATAGATACATATACCACACAAATTCTTGATATTATACTTATGTATTTTCTCCGATCTTTTAAATATTTGCCTATAGGACAAGCTGAAATTGAGGCTCAAGACTTTAGAAGAAGGCCTAAAGCCAACAGCCAGTGTCTATGTCATTCCTAATGGATCCCCAAAAACTCGAAAGTCTGATCATTTGTTTAGTATTTTGTCAAGCAATGCTGGACTGAAAAAGCGATCAACATCTCAACCTAGGGCGTCTACGATCAACAGAACTACTGAGAAGCAAAGTTTGGAGAAAAGAAGAGATTATTCTTCTATAGAAACAAAGAAATTCAACAAGGAAGCCTCTGGAGATAGCTTCCTGAAGAAGAGCCTATGGACTTCTCGAAATAAGGTTGTTGCTAGTGCTGAAAAGGAAAATGCAGAAATTAAAGAAAATTCAAATGGACACATATATAGCAAGGAAATGACAGAAACACAGAAAATCAAGAATAGAGCTGGTGACCATGAAGAGAATAATAAGAACACTGGAAGCAGCGAGAGCAACGATAGCGATATGGTATCAGGATTTTTGTATGATAGGCTTCAGAAAGAGGTACTATGTTTAAGGAAGTTTTGTGAGACAAAAGAGTCTGCTTTGAATGCTAAAGATGAAGAAATCAAGGTGAAGTATTACCAGAATACAACATTTTCTTGTCCTTTACAGAAGTATCACTGTTCCTTTCAATTTTTGTTTACTACTAATTGGGAGCCTTGGTGTAACTAGTAAAATTGCTGCCATGTGACCAGGAGATCACGTGCTCAAGCCGTGAAAACATCGTATAATAGACCCTCGTGATCCGGCCATTCCCGGACCCCGCATATAGCGGGAGCTTAGTGCACCGGACTGCCTTTTTTACTAATTATAATTTTTCTTTATGGGGTTTCCAGATACTAATGAAGAAGATTGAGACATTAAACAAAGCCATAGAAGTTGAATGTAGGAAAATGAAGAGAGAAGCAGCTATAAGAGAGAAAGATTCAGTATCAACAAAGCCAGATGACAATACAAGAAGCAGAAACTCATTAACAAGGTTTGGATTTCCTCTCTTCTTTTTACTCTTTCTATGCAGAGATTGAATCACTGATACAATATATTACTTCCTGTTTTTCTGCAGCTCCATTGGGGTCAAGGCTTCTTGAATATATACTTCAAAAAAAAAAAAAAAAACTAGAGCAGATTCCTTGGTTCATCAGTGTGATTCTTAGTATACTTGTATATATATATACAAAGTGCAATTGAGTGAGTAGCTGCAGTAATAAAGTTCCAATTAATTTGTAAAGTAAGGAACTGATTTAGTCACATTTTGGAGGGTGATTCTTTTTCTATTTTCTATTTTCTTTCTTTACCCTACTACCGCGTGGTTGGAATTCAATAACTATACTGGAAGTTAATTCATGTTGCGTATACCTTTCTTTTATATGCTGTAAAATGGCAGCCCGGTGCACTAAGCTCCCATTATGCGCGGGGTTCGGGGAAGGGCCAAACCATAACTATTCGAAAATCTCATCAGCCTTTCATGAATAATGTTACTATCAAGAAAGAAGGAGTGCATGTTTTTGGACCTATAATAGAAGTAAAATAACAATAGGAGAACATGAATATTTGTATGTTATGACCCTGATAATTAAACTCAGGGGTGGCAAGTAAAAATGGCCACCCTTTTTGAGGTCTCTCCCCCAAAATTTTATGTTCTTTTTTCATGTACAATGTTAGAAATTGGGAAAATTGGTGCTGGTTTTACACCTATACAAAATGGTAATGACTCTACAACTCTGGAATTGTATCTAAAGATGGACTCCATTTCTTACTTCTTTTTCTTCCCCTAAAGGAACGAACACGAGTTTTCCCAGATTGGAGATCTTTAACATTATTCACAAGAATCTCCAGCTGCTTTTTTGTCAATACAATCTTGACTTTCTGGCTCTTGCAACTATCACCATTACTGGAATAGAATTGCGAAACGAGATAATAAAGCTCTGCATATCTCAACTTCTGTGTATGCTGAGAACAAATGGTTTTCTCCAACACTTCATATTCTTCCTCAGAACTCAAAGATTTTTCTTTCTTGAGAGATGAAGATAATACTGGTATATTAATGCAGTTTCCCATTATTAATTGCATGGAAATTAGGACTAAGAATAACTCTCTATGTATAGAGAGAGCTGCTATAATATGAATACCACGTCCTAGACAAAGAAACGTGCAGGCACATTCAAGAGCTTCCTTTTTAGTCTAAAAACAATGTTAAGAGTATTTTACAATTTGCAGCACCCCGCATTATTAATTAGTTTAAGGAACAACAAAGATTAAACTATTATATGGAAGTCAGCACACTCCAATTATTTAATCATCAAGATTATTTTAAGGCATCGTCAGAGGTTGAAATTCCTAGACAATTAATTGTTAATTCTTTCAGAAAGTCAGAGGGGTTCATCATTCAATATACATTGTATCACATAGGCCTGTAAATGGTCAACTCCTTAATGTTGGTGCCTTAGATTATTAGTCAGACCACTAATGTCATTATTGAAAAGATGTACACAACAATGAACATCACTATCATCTCTGTTTCCACAACTCAGTTCCTCTGACTGAAAAAGATTTATATTGAGGAGAGAAACTACAAAAAGAAAATCCCAATAAGTTCTCTTTTCCTAATCACAGATTCAAAAAGTTTTTAGGTGATCAAAACTGAAAAGCAACACTCTAGAAGAGCAAAAGAATATATAATGAGAGAAAGTACTGAATAATCTGACTCATTTACCAACCAGCCTCACAATGATAACTTGTAAAACTTTATTATGACCGTTCCTCATTGGTTGTCCGTGCGCTAACATTTCTGTGACAATGATAACTTTTTAAAAAATAATGCACTTGATAGTTTTCATCACATATATTGACAACATATATATTGAGACGTCTCCTCGACATCATAGCTAACTAGCCAGTTAGAGGGAAACAAAATAGCATTACCAAATGAAGTCGAATATCCAGATACACATAGTGGCCGGCCTATACATATTTCCACGAAGTTTACTTCCCCCAAGTTTCAGATAAGTAGGGCACATTTGGTGAGGACAAATAGAGCTGAATTTCTTGACTCGGTGCTTGTCATCTTTGGGCAGCTGATAGGAGCACATCAAACTATTACTCAGCAATGTTGAAGACAAGAAAATGATCTTCTCAAAATGCGGCAAAGTGAGGTCAACTGAGACGTGGTTCATCAGAATAAGAGAATTGGTTAACCAACATTGAGAAGGATTTGAGAAAATTGAAAAAAGGGAGGCATGAACAACAAATGAAGCGGAAATGGCAGATCGTGCTGTGGAGAAAGGGTAGGTAATAGGATCAGCTCGGAAAGAGGAAAGACGTGGGTAAGGAAGATGGATTGGATAACAATACAGGGGTAACAGGACAAAGATATAGGGGTCCTCGAGATGTTAAAAAGAGAGCTCTGAGAGGTGGAAAGAGGATACATGGATGTTCTCATATTCATCAGGAGATCTGGTGCTGCTCTTCTTGATTTTGGTAGTAACCAGAGTAGTCAATGCTGCCTCAAAGCATGGATTGATCAAATCCAGGTCACATTTTCTTTCCCCAAAAAAACAAAGCTATCAGCAAAACTGAACAGCTTGATGCTAATCTCAAATTTAGTCACTTGGGTAAATGCCCATTTTTGTTTGCAAGCAGTGCCCGCCGTTGTACCATGTACAGCGAGTATGCTCATTTTTATCTCTGAAACTAAATTTTCTTGCGTAATTGAAGTATTGAACTATTGTTATTAACTCCAAGAAATATGTGCATGGGTAAAAACTATGCTTATTATAGGAAACCAGGATGCAAAATGGGATTTTACTTTTAAAGGCTCTTCTCAGTTCACTGAAATGTAAGAAAGGTTCCTTTGGGACTTAGCTATAATCTCTGTATACCAAACTTCAGTATTTATATCGAGGAGACAAACTACACAAGGAACAACCCCAACAAGCTCTTTTCCAACTCAGAGTCAGAAAGTTTTTAGGTGATTAAAACTGAAAAGCAAAAGAAAATACAAAAACAAAATCTTTAATAATTGACTAATCATGTGTGATCTCTCAACAGTGCCAAAATCGTCATAGTTGTTTCACTACATTTCGACAACATATATATATATATATATATATATATATATATATATATATATATATATATATATATATATATCTCCTGAACATCATAGCTAAATAGCCAGTGAGACGGAAAACAAAATACCATTTTCAAATGAAGTTGAACATCCAGAAACACATACAATAACAACAACTACCCAATATATTTTCACAAGGTGGGGTCTGAGGAGGGTAATACGTACACAGGCCTTACCCCTACCCGAAAGGATAGAGAGGCTGTTTCCGACCAACCCTCGGCTCAGAGAAAGGGAGAGAAAATCAAACAAAACCAAACAACATTAGTAAATCCAGTATAAATTACATTAATAGTTATCTAAACATAAAACCAAGAATAAAATGACATGCAATAATATCAATCAGTCACTACCACAAGAGGCACAATACAATACATAAAACAACTATAGAGAGCCCTACCAAACCCCACCCAGCCTCGGGTAGAAGTACTAAAATTTCTAGAAGCCCCTATCCTACGACCCTAATACTAGACCTCCAGACTTTTCTATTCAAGGGTCATGTCCTCGGAAATCCTCATTCTAGCCATATCCTGTATAATCACCTCACACCAATACCTCTTAGACCTCCCTATGCCTCGACTCGCGCAAACCACCGCCAGACGCTCACAACTCCTCACCGGGGCATCAGGGCTTCTCCTCCGCACATGTCCAAACCACCTGAGTCTCGCTTTAGGCATCTTCTCATTCACTGGGGCCACCCCCACCTTCTCCCGAATAACTTCATTCTTAATCTTATCTAACCTGGTGAGCCCGCACATCCACCAAAGCATCCTCATCTCCGCAACTTTCATTCTCTGAACATGAGAGTTCTTCACAGGCCAGCACTTCGCCACATACAGCATGGCATGTCTAACCACCGCTCTATAAAACTTCCCCTTGAGTTTCTGTGGGACTTTGTTGTCACAAACTCCAGATGTAAGCCTCCACTTCAACCACCCCGCTCCTATACGATGAGTGACATCCCCGTCGATCTCTCCGTCCCCTTGAATCACCGACCCAAGATATCTGAAACATAATGATCTTCAAATATTTCCACTAAGTGCACATTTGGTGAGGATAACTAGCTCTGACTTTCTTGACCCAGTGTTTGTCGTCTTGGGTAGCTGATAGGAGCATATCGAACCATTCCTCAACACCGTTGAAGACATGAAAATGATCTTCTCAAGATGAGGCATGGTTTATCCGAATCTGAGAATTGGTTAACCAACAATGAGAAGGATTTGAGAAAATTTAAAAAATGGAGGCACGAACAACAAATGTAATGGAAATGGCAAATCATGCTGCGGAGAAAGATTAGGTGATAGGCTCGGAAAGTGGAAGAAGAGCATGAGGAGGATAGATTGGATAACAATATAGGGGTAGCAGAATGAAGATGTGATAGAGGTGGTAAGAGGATACATGCAGGGGTGGCCCGTCCATAAAGCAGGTAAAGCAATTGCTTTAGGCCCCACATTTGTGGAGGCCCCGTTTTTTACACCTAATAGGCTATATATAATTTTTCTTAAAAAAGTTATGTGAAGTGAAAAAAATTGATTTCTTTATTTAACAAATATAAGACGAAGGATTTGTAATTACTTTGATTTTTACCAAGGAAATTATATTTGAAATTAATATCGTACCCGAATTTCATAAGAAACCTTTAATCTATAGGAAAAATAATTTGAGGAGAATGTTAATAGTGAAAAGTCAAAATCTCTCAAAAAGTCCTTTAGAGTTGGTTGCTTTTTATTCATACTCCCTCTAATCCATAATAAATAATTTTTTAACCTTTATTGTACCCCTTAAGAAAATATTGACTCATAGAACAAAAATATATTTTGACTAACCGTAATTAATTTTTTTTTGTTGTTAACTTGACACATAGAGATTTGTAAATAAGGGCAAATTTTAAAAAAATAAAGTTAGTCCCTTCTCGATTACATAAAAAGACACTAAATTTTGGACCAAAATAAAAGCCATAAAAGTCACTTATTATGGACCGGAGAGAGTAGTAGACAAGGTTAATTTTTCCCTTTAAAATAGATTTGAACAATTAGAGGCATATGAAAATACTTTTGGTTTTCTATTTACAAGTAAAAACTGAGATTACTAGATGATAGAAATTTTAAAAAATATTGCCTTCGTCTTGAATGCTTCTTAAATCATAATAATCAACGTGGTATTGATAGTTTAGATTTATTTTATGAATTAAAAATATTTTAAAAAATTAGTAATATATTCAATCAATTAAATTTTTTTTGATTATTTTCCAAATGCCTATTACTTATAGAATAATGTTAACAACTCCTATTATTGCTTCAACGGGAAAAAAGTATTTCAAAATTAACATTGATAAACCTAAGATCAACAATGTCTCAAAGATATTAAATGAATTAGTTATATTGTCAATTGAGAAGGACTTATTAGGAGAAATTGATTATAAAAAATTAATAATAACTTTGTATCTAAAAAAGTTAGAAAAATAGATTTCAAATAAAAATAAAATATTTTTTACTAATAAAAAGTTAAGACCCCTCATAAAAGTTTGGCTTAGGCCACAAAATTTGTCGGGCCGCCCCTAGATACACATATATTCTCATATTCACCAGGAGATCTGGTGCTGCCTCAAACCATGCATGAATCAAATGCAGGTCACACTTTCTTTCCCCAAAAAAACAAAGCTATCAGCAAAACTGAGCAGCTTGATGCTAATCTCAAAGTTAGTCACTTGGGTAAGTGCCAAGATTTGTTTGCAAGTATTTTATCAGCAGTGCCGTCCGTTGTACAATGTACAGCGAGTATGCTCATTTTTATCTCTGATACAAAATTTTCTTGTGTAATTGAACTATTGATATTAACTTCAGGAAATATGTGCATGGGTAAACACAATGCATATTATAGGAAACCAGGATGCAAAATAGGATTCTACTTTTAAAGGCTCTTCTCAGTTGACCGAAATGCAAGAAAGGTTCCTTTGGGAAAGCAAAGAAAAATGTTTTTGTCATCACAACTCATAGATGGATATCTGTGTATTAGACAATGGACATCCTTGTCAACAAATTTAACTCAGTCATATTAAGAAAAGATATCTGCCCCTCCGGGTTTTTTATACAAAAAGCTAATTATGTTTACTCCAGTAAAATGAAAACAGTAAATTGGTACCAAATACTCCTATATGAATAAAACAGTAACTTATGACAGAAAACATCTTCCAAATTTCCATCAGTTTAGATTAATGTTGTCCTATGCAAGATATGATTAGATGTTATGGTAGAAGCCAAATATTAATATGATATCTCGTTCATTTTTCCTGGATTCTTTTTCTATTGCTGATGGCAAGATATACACTAGAATCCTTATAGGAAATCTAACGGACTCAAAATTCAAAACTCCCATCTAGAAACAAGAGCTATTCTAAACAATGAATAATCTATGGAAGGTACCTCGCAGACGTAAGAGTACAAAACCTCTGTAGCACAAGAATCATCAAGGCCAGAGAACAAAGAACCTGCCCGGTTAAGATCCTTGATCAAAGTAAGAGCGACAAGATAATCGTGGACTCCACCCATTGCTAAGCAGCAACCACCTCTTGAGCACGTCTAGACTCCAACCATGATGTAGCTGCAACTTTTGTAGTCAAAAACCACCCGGCCTTATCTGGCGCCTCATGGAATGGAGCATTCAATTCCTTAAGGTGTGACTCAAATACTCCTGCCAGACCTTTCTCAGAATATTTATGTTTTCCATGTCCTGTGTTGATTCCAAGCAGTGATGGGAACTCTTCCCCATTTTCAAGCGCTTTGTTCAAGTCATTCATCCAGATGTGTAATGCTGTTAAAGCTGCCCCAAGAGAGAGGCTCTTCAACTGTAAAGACCATTGAGTTGCAGTTCGAGATTGAATGTCAGCATAGATATTGAGAGTTAGCCCAATATCTAACAGCTCACAAGCTCTCTCCAACTGATTAAGGTTGACGCAGATGTCAATCAAACAGTTGCAGTAAGCTTTCCGGACATCAGTAGTTACACCATCCAAAAGTTCAGCAGCATGTTTCTTAAAAATCCCTTCTTCAACAGCCTCATCATCCACCAGGAGTTTCACCACATAACCAAGCTTCGGATTTGCCTTCTCAAGGCAGACAGTCAGCTTATGAAGATCTTCCTTTGGTGTTTGCGTCAACACATTAAGAAGACAACCAGTAAACCGCTCATCTGGAGATAATCCCAAATCTGAGAGTCTATCAAACGTTCCTACAACATCATCTGTCCGGCCTGCTTTTCCATAACACTGGATGAGTGAGGTCAGGACAAAGATATTTGGATCAAACCCTGCTTCCATCATCTCGTTCAATGTGGCCTCCGCCTCTGAGACCTTCCCACTACAAGAGTTTATGGTGATTAGAGAAGAGTACGTCCAGCTGTCAGGTTGGCAAGTCCCTGAAGCTTTCATCTCCTCAAAAATGTTAACAGCCTCATCTGTAAGCCCCACATCAGCACACATTGCCAGAAGAGTATTATATAGCACCACACTCAGCTCCAATCCCTTCTCCTTCATTTCTTTATAGATCTTAAGAGCATCTTCACTATAACGAGCCCTACCATAGGCGCGAATGAGGGAAGCATAGGTACCCCAACTTGGTTGGAACCCATTGCTTATCATGTCCGCATATATGTTCTTAGCCTGCCATGGCCTTTTAGCTCTTCCCATAGCATCCAACAAACTGTTATACACAGCCATATTAGGCCTGACACCAAGCGCTTTCATTTCCTCATACACATTCAAACACCCATCAAAATTTCCAGCAGCCCCATAAATCCTAATAAGCGTAGCAAACGTCACAGCATCGATACGCCACTTCTCAGTTCTCGCACGATCATATAAATTCAACGCCATATCTACATTACCAGCCTTACCATACGAATCAATCATCACAGAGTAAGTCACGTCATCAGGTTCACACCCAAAAGAAGGTAACTTGTCAAACCATTCAATAGCTTTTTCAGGCAAATTGCACTGCCTAGCACAACTAATGATGGTAGAGAAAGTTACATTATCAGGCTTCACCCCTCTTTGAAGCATTTCATCAAACAACTTCTCTGCTCTGTCCAAATCCTTACTTTTCCTCAAAACTTTCAATGTCACGTTATAAATAATCACCTCTTTGCTCAATTTCAACCTTTGTTGAAAGTATTTCAAAACTAACAGCGCAGTTTCAGCATTAGACATGTTATTCAAAATCACTACTGCATCTTGTTCTACTACTTTATCACCAAAAGCAGCTAAAACGTTAATCACATCTTCCTCTACAGGGTTACAAGTATCCAAAGACTCAGCCATTTTCCTTAAGGAAGCATACCTGGAATCGTAAGATTTTTGCCTCAACTGAGAAGCTTTGGGGCTTTTGGGATTGACCCAGATGTAGCTACTTTTTGAGGAAGAAGTGGTTTTTCGGGAATTAGTGGGATTTGAAATGTCGGATTGTTCTTGTAATGAGACATGGGTTGTTGTTAGGGTAACAAATTTCGAGTGAAAAAGCTTATTGTTGAGGGGAAAGCTGAGTTTTTGGAGAGAAGTGAAGTTGCAGAAGGTGCTGGATTCGTAGAGAGGAGATAATAGTGTAGAGCTTGGAGTAGACGCCATTTTTCTTTGTGCTGTAGAAGAGGAGCAGCAAGCCTAGCTTTGCCGTCTTATCAACTCCTGGTTAGATCAATTTGATAAAACGATTAATTAGTTATTGCTCCCTTAAGGGTTTAGTTTTTAGAAATCTTACCCCTAAACTTTTAGAGTATGTATTTGTTCAACTAAGTCATCAATGCAATCTTTCCAAGGTTAGAACGAATGAGTTCACACAAGTATTGTAGTTAGAATTTTAACTTAGTGATATTTAAATTGTCACTTTCATGCCTCAATTATTATGATAGGATGTATCAGGAAAAATAATATATATATTTACTTTAATATTATTAATCCCTTATTTGGTGTGTTTTTTAAAGTTATGTATAATTAATATTTGTAGTAATTATACCTTATTTAGTCCTATTCTTATACATAACAATCATAACATTAGTAATACCATAATTTTTAATATATGGATAGCCATGTATAAAGAATAAAATTGTCCTTTCAAAACTTTTTCCAAATAATAATGGACACTATTTTTAAACAAATAATTTAACAAAAAAATATGTAATTCATATTATTTTTAATACATCAAACCAAACAATTGATAAAAAATTAATTCCAGCATAACTAATTCCAGTATAATTAATCTCATCATTACTAATCCACCCTATCATGTACTATTCTTATACATGCTCCCAAACGACCCCCTAAATGTTTTAGAAGTTTTGCCAAAGAATTGAAGACTTACTTTAATTCTAGAGCAAGTGGGCTTAATTAGTAGTAGGCTAGCAGTGACCCCATGAATTTTGAGAATAATCATACGACATGTGACCCATGCACTAAGGTAATCTATGTTTATTCTCTTGATTTTTTATCTGCTTAATGGAAAACTAGTCAATAAATAATTTTTGTTTCTAATATAAGTTTAGAAAGAAAAAACTTATAGAAGGTGTACTACTTTGCTTAGAAAAGTATTCACGTACTCCACACAAAAACGATGAATAAATTTTGTTATTCTCAACAAAGGTACATATTTCATCTTTCCCTATGAGAAAATATAAATGGCTGGACTCCAACTACCGTCCATCGTTCCATACTAGATCGGACCTACTGCTCATCCTATCTCCTTTATGTTCTTGACAATTATCTTTTTCTCAGTAAAATCTTTCAGTAGCACATTTCGATCCTTTTCTCCATTAGTTAAAAAATTAAATTACCGATTCAGATATAAAATACTATCTTACAAAAGATATTAGAAACCATAACTATGCATTCATGTAAATAAAGTGGAAACAAAGGAATATATAATAGATACAGTAGGCCACTAGTAACCTTGAAAATTGATATTTATTAGTCAAAGCTTTACCAGCAATCTAGTAAACAGCTTTTATTCTATTTTTTACAAAAGAAAAGGAAAAACATATATCTATACATTGTTTTTCATTTATGACAATCTATATGGAAAAAGACGGCCACATTAAGAGAAGCCCAATCAAAAGGTATATTGATGAATGACCCACAACCATCAAGCAGCCATTGGGCTACATTTACATAATTGAGCATCCTGTCGCATTTTCTTCACTAAAGTAGTATTGGTCACATCTTCTCACGTAACAGCCCCTTCCGTAGCCATACGGCCCAGGCCCAGGCCCATAGTTATAGTAACATGGGGCCGGAGGGACCGGTCTTCCATACCATTGATAACATGGGCCCCCAATATGACCCTCGTAACATTGTCCACAATAATATCCTGGTGGTGGCGGAGGGTATTCTTGAATTGGCATTACCATTATTGGCTCTGGTGCTGGAGGTGGTGGTTGTGATGGTGGAGCCACTGGATTAGGTTTAGGAACTTCTTTGGGCTTTTCGGGCTCTTTGGGCTTGGGCTTTTCAACTTCTTTCGGTTTTTCCGGTACTTTAGGCTTTTCTGGCTCTTTGGGTTGCTCGGGCTCTTTCGGCTTTTCCGGTGCCTTTGGCTTCTCGGGCTCCTTGGGCTTTTCAATGATGACAACCGTAGGCTTCTCAGGTTGTTTAGGCTTTTCGGGCTCTTTAGGCTTTTCCGGTTGTTTGGGCTTCTCGGGTTCTTTGGGTTTCACAGGCTCCTTGGGCTTTTCAGGAGCTTTGGGCTTTGGAGGCTCTTTGATTTCAATGGTCTTAATTACTCCACAACCTTTTCTACACAATTTGTCACGAATTTTCTCAGGATCACAACATACCACAGTGATTGTGATTGTATTGACTTTCTCATCATACACCTGGTCTCTAATTTCTCTTGCCCGAAAAATTTTAGGACAACAAAATAGAAAGAAAATCAAATTAATTCTTATCCATATGATCAAATATATCTTTCCATAATTGTTTTTTTTCACGTATGTTTTGAAGTAGAATTTCAAGAAAACATAAAGAAAAGCAGTGGATAAACTTAGAGAATTCAAGTAAGAGACTTACGAGGGAATTTACAGAGAATTTTTTTGACCTTCTTATAGCAGCTAGAGCACTGAAGATCAACCTTGAGCACCATTATAGTGGTCTGTTAAACCATTAGTATGATGGAGTTATTCGTCAAGTAATTAAGCAGAACATCAAAGCTCTTATAGTTATAGAAAGATTAATTGAATCAACCAAATTATGCAATAATAAGCTAGTTTATTGTTGAAAAGAAATCCATATACCTACGAGTAGTGATGAAGTACAGAGCACTTTAGCTGGTTATTGACAACGGAAATATACAGGAAAAAAGAGTTGTGGAAGATCATACCTTTTCAGTATTGTCACCACCCATGATTGATCTGAACTTAGAGAAAATTGAATTCTTTGTGCTGAGGAGGAAAACAGTATAGTTTTAATTAATGATATGAAAGGAAGATGATGAAGAAATGTCTTATGAAGAAAAAATGTAGCAAGTAATAAAATAGAAGGAATAAAGTAGGACCACGTCGTAAATGGAAGTTGAAAATCATGATATCATCAAAATTGGCAGCCACTAGAATTTGGTAAGGGGCCTAAGATTGCTGACTATATACTCTCCATTACATGTGCTGGCTTTCATAGTCACATCTCACCTTCCCTTTGTTACCAAGCAAATACTTACAGTATTTAGTAGGGAATAGTACTAGTTAGTTCATGTGTACTACAAATATGGAGAGTAGAGATGGTACAGCTTTAATTAATTTGGTTGGGCTGGTGCATTAATGGAATGCAAACATTAGGATTTATAAAGTTCACTCATATCACATGGTAATTATCTATGCATGTTACTAGGGTGACAAACACGCGGGTTAGATCGCATATGGACGAGCCAAGAACTAGATAATAAAAAAATGGATAAAATATCAGATCCTATCCGACCCGTATTTAATATAGATAAAAAATGGGATAACCGACGGATACTATGGATATCCATTTATTAATGATTTTGATGATAGGCTATAATTACGTATTTTAGTCGCTTATTGCACTCTAACTTACTGTATTTGAGTTTGAGCTTTAATCGTTAGTGTGTTGCACTAAATATGTGTTTTATGCCTTGTAAGCAGTGGCGAACCCAAGTGGTGAGAAGTGGGTTCTACTAAACCCGCTTCGTCAAAAAATAATATTGTATATATGTATAAATTATGGCTAAAGCAAGATAAATTTTGTATAGAAATTATTGTTGAACCAACTTATACGGCTTATATCGCTTATGTTAGTTATGGACTTCTCCGACTGAACCCGCTTGCACAAAATCCTAGGTCCGCTACTACTTGTAAGAGTGATTCTGATCTATAATATCTATTATGGAATTCAAGTGATTTGGGGCTTTGAAGTCTGAGTATAAGCTTAAGGAGTCAAGCCGGGATCGTGCTTGGGGGTCAATGAAATATAGTTAAGAACGAAACGGAGAATCAGAAGGGCATGCGACGCATTGTCTAGTAAAATATATATAACTTTTCGTTCAGAACTCCGTTTGGGCTCCACAATATACCGTTAGAAAGCTATTTGAAAGGAATACAACTTTCATGTTTTGCATTTTGGCGAATTTTAAATACTGCGTCGCACAGTGCGGCGCAGCCTGCTCGCGCCTTTGGAATTTTCCCGCAGTCTGTCAGAATCAGTTCTCTGAACTTCCCACAAGCATTGTGGCGCTCTTGTACAAATTTTATAGAACCAGAGCCCTATTTCGCGCATGAAAGGGTGTCTCGTCTGGGCCCAACCCTTCTTGCTATAAATACATATAATAACGCTATTTTGAGAAGGAAGGACGATTTTTAAAGTAACTTTTGATGAAGGGAGAGGAGAGAGCCGCCGTGGAGGCCGGGTTTCATCTTTTCTTCCACCAACTTAGTCTTTTTATGTTTCTTTGTATAATTTGTTGGTTTGCTACCATGTCTATGTGGAGCTAAACATCACGTTCTAGGATTGTGGTTCTTTCATGACTATTGCTATTCAGATATTGATTTTGATTTCTTAGTTTATAATATTGATTTATTTATTCAACCATGCCCTTAATTATTTGATTGTTTGATCCCCAATTGAATACTACTTAGGAATCTAGGGTTGGACAAGAAAGTGGAAATTAATGTAGGCATTTATTTCTTGTTGATTCTAACTCTATAGACATATATGCATTAATTTAGCTTGAATAGGCGAGTAAGAACTCGACAGATTCTTATGAGCAATATTAACCATATCAACCAAATAAATTAATTAGTCAATTTAATTGAAGAATACAATAGGAATGTTAGATAGCTAATAGCCCAATATTTTTTCATAACATTGATAACATAAAAATCCGCTCTTCCTCTGTTCAAAGTTCATTATTGTTTAAATTAGTTCAGAATCAATTACTTCTAGGTTTAATTCTTGTTTATACAGTTAGAATAATCTAATTTAGTTAATAGTTAATTACAAGTCCTCGTGGGTTCGACATTCGATATTTAGTCACTTTCTTACTTGACGAACGCATATACTTGCGTGTGCGTTTGGCCGTAACATGCTTCTTGAACATGATCACTTTTGGGAGAATTTCTAGTTTCCCAAACTTGAGGATCATATAGTTCTTATCCATATTTAATCCGTTTTTTAGAAAAAAAGAAAAATTATTACTCAAATTGAGAAAACCCTAATTTGAGTCTTTATAAAGTTAAACTCATTGATTATCTATTGTCTAAGTAATTATCTATTGATTATCTATTTTCTAAGAGTTTATAAAGTCTTTATAGTATGGTTCCATATTTGATCTATTTTAAAGATAATTATTATTCAACTCATTTTAGCAGATAATATGAATGGATAATTAAATTTTTTTTAAAACTATTTTTCCATCACAACATGTTACAAGTAGCTCAATACATTTGATATTAGGGATTTTTACATATACATCCCATATAACAAACCTTATAACCACTTATGTTTAAGGTTAGTATTTATTACATTTAAGTATACCATGTTCCAATATATGTACCAAAATTGACTTTTAAGGTTTAATTACCAATGATTTATTAGGGGCTTTATTTGTGGAACAAAATATTTTCATATTTTCTTTCCCCACTTTTTTCTCTTTCTTCCAACAGATTTTTAACATTATTAATTACCTTATTAATTATCAAGATTTGTGCACAAACAATGTAGATTAAAGTCTTTCCTTAACGTTTGTTTATTGGATGTACCAAAGTCACCATTCAATTTGACTTTTTCTGCTTTCCATCATTCTTTCTTCGTCTTTTTTTTCCTCTCATGATTTTAAAAGGTTTGGTATGATTAACCAAAAAAAGAAAAAGAAAATATCATGATAGAAATGTATATCTTCTAGTTATATCTTCCTTTAGGTATCTACGAATTACTTAATGAATTGAAAGGTATCTAAGTGATATTTATTGTGTTCACATAGAGGTTTTCATCGCGAAAACTTAGTCGCATGTGAATTCAGAAGCGAAAAAACTGGGAAAAATAATATTAAATGGGAATTGATCCAGGTACACCATTTAGCTTTTATGAATTATGATTATCAATACATAATATTGGACCAATTCTAAAAAATACATACATAGAATATCTAATCTAGCAAAAGGACTGTGGGTTAATTGTAGTTTTTTTGTAGTTTAATGTAGTTTAATGTAATGTTTATTTGGAACTGTCACAGTTGACTCAAATTTGATTGGTAAATTATACTGTTGAATTAAATTTGTAGTTAATTGTAGTTTTTTGTAGTTTAATGCAGTTTAATGTAATGTTTATTTGGAACTGTCACTGTTGACTCAAATTTGATTGGCAAATTATACTATTGAATCAAATTTGTAGTTAATTGTAGTTTTTTGTAGTTTAATGTAGTTTCATGTAAGAAGTAGAGTGTACTGTTGTAATGAACTTTGGTTGTACTGAACAATCTTTCATGCATACTGAACTCACTGGAAACACTTCATATAACCTACATCTGACTACATTTTAAAAACTCTCTGGAAACACTTCATATAACCTTAACTACATTTGACTACATTTTAAAAACACACTGGAAACACTGCATATAACCTTAACTACATTTACCTACATTTGACTACATTTTAAAAACTCACTGGAAACACTTCATATAACCTTAACTACATTTACCTACATTTGACTACATTTTAAAAACTCATTGGAAACACTTAAGCATTATCGGAATTTTTGACATTGTAGAATCTCCTTAATGGCAATCACGGAGGAACTACAAAATAGATGAATGTAAACATCCTCAGCGACAATACAATACAAGATGATGGCTGAAATTCAAGTGTAGATTGTCTTATTAATTTATCAACTAGTTTCTACTAAGTAAAGTAATCTGCACCGATACAAAAATTATGTGTGCCGTACAGAGCATCAACCAAATGAACATAAAGAAAAATAGAAAACACATGACACTGCAGAGCATCAACCGAGTACACCAAAATCAGAAGCCCCTGTTGTCCCCATATCAACATGTATGAGAATAAAACAAACTTGGCCCATTTGCTTCTCCGAACTTGACTGCCCTTGCCATGATATGCTTAGAGTATTTATCTAGTCAAACCAAGTAGTACTACATCACTGACCATTGAGAAACAAGTACTCGAAGAAATTGCAAAGGCAAAAACTTCAAATTCTTGCAGTAATCATAAATGCATATTCTGTCGTTTACAGAAATGTTAAAGAAATTTCTTAGTGCACACGGAAGATTGGGGAAGATGGGAAACAAAAATTCTGGATGCACAGCTATAAAGAATCTCATGAATGACAGATAGGCGTTATTAAGGTCAAATCATTGTTACCTTAACTGATTTCACCTTTAATTGGTAGAAAATCAGTGACTAATTAGAAGCCATTAAGATAGGCGTTATTTTAGGCTACACCTTATTAAGAATCTTTTTTAGCCTTAATTATCTAGCGTTAATTTAGGATGGAAAATCAGCAAATATTCCGTTTGGTATATATTATGTAACAAAAACATGGGATATGAGGGTAATAAACAAACAATGCACAATAATGGTAGTAAGGTTTGTTATATGGGATGTATAGGTAAAAATCCCGTTATATAACGTTAGAGAACGGGGGAGAATAAATATAGCCAATTATAACCCTTAAATTACTTGGAATTTTGGAAATTGAGGAAAAGGAATAAAATCAAAGAGAAAAAATAGAAGGGGAAAATGAGTCGAATTAATCTGTATTTGGTAATTATCCCTTCCTTCTTTTCCTCTGGTAGCATAAACTCTAGCGATCGAACAAAAAAATGATATAGCACAATAACTTTATGCTCAAAAAAGAAGAAGCTGAGGGGTCATGTTTTAAATACCGTCAATATTTAGGCCATTCGATTAAGACGGGGCTATTCTTATCAATCTCTCGCACTTTCGCAACAGCCTTGTGACTTGTGAGTAAAGGCCCATGACATCGTGCCGCATTCGTACTCAAAAGCCCATAAGAGTAGAGAGATCCAACACATTCTCATTGGAAATTACATTCTAGGTACTTTTACTTGTTCAATATTTTAAAATATATTTTTATTTTTATTTGTCACTTTACGCATATAAAGAGAAGATAAATTTTTTTCGGTTATACCTACAATATTTATTATTTATTTCAAATTATTTTCTCAAATCCAATAAAATATGCATCAGTTAATATGGGTAGCATGATAAATTATGCACTTCATTTATTATTTCTTAAGGGGTATGCAAAGTTCATAGTGAATAAGTAAAAGTGAACAGAGAGGGTAGATATTAAAGCACTTTATTTTGATTTTTTTATATGTAAAAATAATACTGATATTGGATATACACTGAATAGAAAGGGAGATTGATATATAAGTCATACTTATCTATAATAATATTCTTATATAACAACATCTTACTATAAAAATGAAGTTTTTTGGAATTAATTTTTATGTTATATTATAATATATATTTTTTATAACAGTATTTCGCTATAATATCTAAAAGTATTTGAAGTAAACGAAGCTATTATATATAGAGAGGCTCGAGTCTAGATGGATTAGAAATACAAGATTAGGGGCATGCCAAAATGCCTTTACGTCTTCTTTTGTTAACTCTCAGGCAATTCATATTTTACTGTCGATTCTCTAATTTTGTAGCAACAGAAAAACCAAAAAGAATAAGAGGGACACTATATATAGTCCATAAGTGTGAGTAATGTAATGATTATTATAAATCAATAATCTTCAAAAACTCTTCTCATTATTATTATAACAAAGACCAGATATGACGAGGAGATAACATTTAATCACCTCACATCTCACTTCATAAATGACCATCACCCTGACTCTAATTAGCGGGTATTGAACCAGCAATCTTTCAAAAGTTTTGAATTTTCTAGACAATTAAATTATACTTTTGAGCTATGTTAAGGGGATTCAATATATATATATATATATATATATATATATATATATATATAAATAAAGATAAAAATAGATTCTGCTTTATATATACGGTATAATTTTTCATCAAATGTGGTACAAAATAAAAAAAAAATTATATTATACAAATAGCGTAAAAATAATTTTTTTGATTTTCATAAGTTGTTAAATTCTATTTGGTATAAAAAAGTCTAGTAAAATGACAAAAGAATCCAAAAATTACTGTCATAGGTTCAAATCTCTTACATATGATATTTTTTTTTGTTAAATTTTTTTACATAAATTTTTGGTTTGGCCACAAGAATTATAGTGGATCACTGCGGATGAAACACAAGAAATGTTTATAGGATTAATATTCATTTCCTCATGTTTCCGTGTCCATCTACCCTCCTCTAGCTTTGAAGATCCTCCTCATTTTTTCTTTTCTTTTATGTTATTAATTCTCATATATAGAGAATTGGAAAAGGGAACCTTTGGAAAATGCATTGGCTCCATTCACCTAATAATTCAGAGGTTTTATCTTTTTATGCATACAGAAAGTAATCTTCTTTTTGTCATATCTAAAGTGCACGAATTCCTTGGCGGTTTTGGGTTCTCTCAATATTCTTTATGGTAATTTAGTATCACGATCCGAATTCTTTACCATTTGGGATTGTAATGACACTTATTATTGAAGTTAGGCAAGCTAACTATTTAAACTTTTCATAAATTTTTATTTAGTGCAATATGATAAATTGAAACAAATACTTAAATATGCGGAAGACTTTTAAATACTTAAAACAGAAAACATAAGATATGAATGTCTCAAATTACATTTTTCTACCCAATATCTGGTGTTACCACTCACGGACTGCTAAGGAGTACTAACTAAGGCTAGCATCTCATCCCATCTTTCATCTTATTGCTTTGAGCTCTCTTCGGGAAAGTGTCAAAGTCTAACCCGCTGCTCCTTGATTTCACATAAAAAATGGTGTGCCTTCTGCTCCTTTTGCTCTTCTCTTTAATATCAGTCTGAAAGAAAATACACAGGAAGTCTGTCTCGATACAAATAAACAAACTGAAATAACATAGATGAGACTCCGTGCCCGCAGACGTCGACAAAGCTACCTAGAAGTATCTAGGCTGAAGGTCGGCGCCCGATCTAGAACTGTTACGGCGGTCTATAAGCTCCTCAGTGATATGTGTACAAAAAGGGCACAGAAGTATAGCATCAGCACAATGTGCTAGTAAGTGCCTGGCCTAACCCCGTCGAGGTAGTGACGAGGCTAGACAGGACCTACCACAATTTAACCTGTGCAGAGATATGCAATAACAGCAGAACACACTAGTCTAAACAGTTAAAAGGGGAGGGAAGCATGTTGTGGGTACAACAGTTCAAATACAAAAAGAATAAAAACTGAGCGGATATCAACTGTAAAAGAAATATCGGAAAGCTCAACACAAAGAACAATATACCCAATCCATATTCCCGTTGCGGCGCGCAACCCGACCCTCAACATTTAATACCGTTGCGGCGTGCAGCCCGATCCTCGACAATTAATCTATTGCGGCATACAACCCGATCCTCAATATTTAGTACCGTTGCGCCGTGCAACCCGATCCTCGATATTTACCAACAAAACTTACCCAACATTATCCGCAACTCAAGTGCGAGGGGAGTAACATCAAAATACAAGAGTCCCGACGAGGGAATATAACTAACAGCTCAAATATCCTGGCAAGGGAGGGTTCAATTTGTATCAAAAATCCCGGCAAGGGAAATAATCACAGAACTTCCACTTCTAACACTTATCTACCAACAACTCTAAGTCGGGTCAATGCTCCAATAATCTATACAGTCTCTATTTGTCCTCAACCGATCATATCATGTGAACTCAATCAATTTAAGCAACAAGTCACACCATATTATTCGAATTTAAGCAATTTAAGACCCATAGTCATGCTAGACTCGGCCGCATAGATAACCGTCACCATGACTATGCACCGACTTCACATAGCACATAGCAAATAATGTCCTAATCCTATTCCCTCAAGCCAAATTTAGATCAAACACTAACCTCGAAAGCTCCAAACTCAACTCACGCCTCTAGGATAGCTTTACCCCTCGAATTTGCCACAAAACTGCTCGAATCTAGTCACAAGTTACTCAAATGTATCAACGAATGCTAGTTAAATCAATTTGAATGCATAAGAATGAATTCCCCAAAGTTTTGCCCAAAAATTCCCGAAACGCCCCCGATCTCACATGGTCAAAACCCGAGGTTCGAACCAAAATCGGGATACCCATTCCCCAACGAGTTCATATCTATGATTAGTTTTGAAAGCGGACCTCAAATTGAGTTCCAAAGCCCCAATTTAGTGAAAATCAAAGTTCTACCCAAAATTCCCATTTTTACCCATGGAAAACCTTGATTTTAAGATGAAAACATGATAAAAGATGTTAAAGATTGAAGAAATTGAGTAAAAGTTGACTTCCAAATAATTTGGGAAGGAAAGAGTTCCTGAGAAATCGCCAATGGGTGTTTGGGTTTTGAAAATATGCTAAATGAGCTTTAGAATTGTTTAAGTATGAAATATGCAGGTGCATGTATCGCATTTGTGAAACTGGGTTCGCAATGGGAAGTGCAAGATAGTGGTTCGCATTTGCGAACCCATGCAGGAAAGGGAGACTTCACATTTGCGAAGTGGGGGTTCACATTTGCGAACTCGGCGCCTAAGGTTGGGGGATCGCATTTGCGAAGACTGGGCTTAAGGGGGGGGGGGGGGCATCGCAATTGCGATGTAATTCTTTGCATTTGCGAAGCTAGGAGCCCAGGGAATATTTCTCAATTGCGATCACTGGCTTCGCATTTGCGAAGCCTGCAGAACTGAAGCACACCAGGTTTTTCAACAATGATAAATGCAATCCGATGCCTATTCAAAACTCTCCCGAGCCCTCGGGGCTCCAAACAAATTATGCACACAACTTCAAAAACATCCTAAGGAACTACTCGCGTGATAAAATCGCCAAAATAACATCATAAACATATAATCAAACCTCAAACTCATGATTTTTCTTCTAAGTTTCATAACTTTCAAACTTGGAACTCATAGAGCGAAACACGCGAATTCCGCCCAACCAAACTTTACACAAAGCGCTTAATGCTCATTTAAGACTTGCACCGGACATCAGAACCAAAATATGAGCCTGATACCTATATTTTCTAACTCATTTGCATTTCAATTTTTCAAATCATTTTCAGATAAACAATTTCTTTGAAAATTTTCGTACTCGGGCGTGAGACCTCGTATTTCGATTATGGAATACGCCCGAGTCCCATATTTTCCTACGGACCCTACAGGACCATCACATCACAGGCCCGGGTCCGTTTATCCAAAATATTGACCAAAGTCAATTATATCAATATTATTATCAAAATTCATAGTTTTAACACAAACTTCATATATTTTAGCATAAGCATTTTCCCAGTTTCGTGCTCGGATTGCGCACACAAATCAAGGCAACTAAAAGCTAGATTTTCAAGGTCTCGGAAGCACGGAGAAATGGAGAATTTTTGTGATGACCCTTTGGGCTGTCACATCCTCCATCTCTAAAACAATCATTCGCCCTAGAAAGGACAAAAGAAAGAAGTACCTGAGTCAGGGAATAGATGGGGATAACGGCTCCGCATATCAGACTCGGACTCCTAGGTCGATGCCTCAAGAGGCTGACCTCTCCACTGAACATGCACTGAAGGAAAACCCCTCGACCTCAACTGTCAAACTTGCCATTCTAAAATAGACACTGGCTCCTCCTCACATGACAGATCCTTGTCCGATTGGACGGTGCTGAAATCGAACACGTGGGCAGGATCACCATGATACCTCCAAAGCATAGATACATAACAACCGGATGAACGGTTGACAAGCTAGGCGGCAAGGCAAGTCTATAAGCCACTTTCCTCATGCAATCGAGAATCTCAAATGGGCCAATAAACCTAGGGCTAAGCTTGCCCTTCTTCCTGAATCTCATCATACCCTTCATAGGCGATATACGGAGTAATACTCGCTCACCAACCATGAAAATGACATCTCTGACCTTGCAATCTGCATAACTCTTCTTCCTAGTTTGAGCTGAGCGAGTCTATCCTCAATTATCTTGACCTTATCCAAAGCCTCATGCCCTAGATCTGTACCCAACCGTGCCTCTCCCGGCTCAAACCATCCGACTGGGGACCGACACCACCTACCATACAATGCCTCATACAGAGCCATCTGAATGCTTGACTGGTAGCTGTTATTGTAGGCAAACTCTGCTAAAGGCAAAGAACTGGTCCCACGAGCCTTCAAAATCAATAAAGCAGGTTGGGAGCATATCCTTAAGAATCTGAATAGTCCTATCGGACTGACCGTCTGTCTGGGGGTGAAATAGTGTACTCAACTGAGCCTGGGTGCCCAACTCCTGCTGTACCACTCTCTAGAAATGTGAGGGTCCAAAATAATAGATATATGCACCCCATGAAGGGGAACGATATGTCTAATATAAATCTCAACATATCTCTCGCCGAATAGGTGGTGGCAACTGGAATAAAATGTGCTAACTTGGTCAGTCTGACCAATAATAACCCATTTAGCATCAAACTTCTTCCGAGTCATCGGAAGGCCCGTAACAAAATCTATGGTAATTCTTGTTAGAATATACGCTTAACGCTAGAGGGGGGGGGGGTGAATAGCATTATAATAAAAAATAATGTAAATTTGCGGAATTAAAAATTGCAGGAATAACGTAAGTGCAGTAATTAAAAAGATAAGGAGAGAACACACCAAATTTTATCCTGGTTCACCACAACACGTGGTTAGTCCAGTCCCCGAGAGACTCTCTCGAGTTTTACACTAACTTTGTTAAGCTTACGGGTGCTTTATAAACCGTTACACTTGCTCGTAGATATACACACTACAAGACTTCAACCTGCTCGAGGATACCGCACCTCAAGACTTCAAACAAAGGAACTACTTTTCCTTCTTACAACAAGGGATTACACTATCCCTTCAAGTGTGTACAAACACTTAGCACTCACTTAAACAGAACTCTCTTGAAGAGTAGATATGAGTAAATAAATACGCTCAAGAACACAACAACTTAGCAAGAGTTTGGCTCTCAAAAACTTATGAAATGAATATAAAATGATTGCAAAGAGAGTATGTAAGCTTTAGCAAGAATGTAATCAGTTGTTTTGCTTAGAAGAGTGGTTTTGAGTTGTATTTATAGTGCTCAAAACACCCAAGACCGTTGCTTAATTGCCAATCACAAATTGCTGATTTTGTGCTAGGATAATCGATTATCTGATTCTGCATAATCGATTATCTGCCAACGTTCAAAAATCAATCCCAGATTTTAAGCAGCATAATCGATTATCCAAATCGTATAATCGATTACCTGACAACGTTCAAAAATCAATTCCCGATTTTATTCTTAACATAATCGATTGTCTGATTGTACATAATCGATTATCTTTCAGCGTTTGAAAATATTTTGGCAACGGTATTTAATATAATCGATTACCAGAAAAGCCATAATCGATTATTTTGCTACTTTGAAAAATCTGATGCTTACTGTCTCAACGTAATCGATTAGTCTAAGGCACATAATCGATTATCTTGTAGCTTTGAAAAATCTGGTGAACACTGCCTCAACATAATCGATTATCATAAGGTACATAATCGATTATCTTTCAGCTTTGTAAAATCTGGTGTACACTGCCTTAACATAATCGATTATCATACGGTACATAATCGATTATCTTTCAGCTTTATAAAATCTGGTGTACACTGCCTTAACATAATCGATTATCATAAAGTACATAATCGATTATTTTTGTCCAGATTTGAAAAACATGTTTAATATTCATTTTGGTTAAAATGAAATGTGTGAAAATCATTTTGCTTTAAATTAAAGATGCATGGTTTGATAAAAATGATTTTACGAGAGAAGCCAAGTCTTGAATCATTTGTCAGATCAAGATCACAATTATAGAACGACTCATGTATAACATTGTTGCTTTACTAAATCTTGATCTTTGTTTCTCTTGTGCTTGGACTTCGGCATATGTCAATGTTCCGTTCACGTCGGTTTGTCATTTATCAAAACCTACAAATATGAACACACGTTTAGTTTAGCGACTTGAAAACGTGTTTCAACAATTTCCCCCTTTTTGATAATGGCAAACCAATATCGGGATATTCATATTAATTCATAATGACGATCCAAGACAAGTATATAGATACAAGTATATAGATATGCAACAAGTTCTCCCTTAAGTTATGAATTCCCCCTCAATTTATGCCAATATGTATAAGTGTGCATAGCCCATATCTTCCCCCTTTTGACATTAGCAAAAAAAATAACTAACTCTTTATTGATTGAGCAATATTGCAAATACATAAAAATAAAAGACAGAATATTATGCAAACTAGAAAAACAAAGAGACAAGACATCGTTCATTATCTCGGGGAAAAATCGATTGTGCTTTTGAGATAATCGATTATTTCAGGGAATGTAGTCACGGACATCCGAGACGGTAACAGGAAAATCGATTATACTGTTTTAAATAATCGATTATTGTCATCCAGTGACTTAACACCTGAAAATAAATGTCAGCATAATCGATTAGGGATATGTGATAATCGATTTTTATACTTAACAGCTAAAATCCTACAAAGCCAAAACTATTAGATAATCGATTGTAGTGTTGTATAATCGATTATGTCAATTTTCCAGCATAATAAACATAAACGTAAATGGGGAATAATCGATTATTGACTTTAGAGAAATCGATTATTCTGCACCAGTGTATGATAATTCCCCCTATCTTTGGGGCGATACCTGCAAAAAAAAAAAAAAATTAGGCGCCTCCGACGCTCAAGTTAGTAATCGTTAAAACATAAAAATGCAATGCATGAATTAGATCAACGTGGAGTCAAGAATCCCGAGTTCACTACGAATTCGGAAGAAGGACTCTTTCTCTAAAGGCTTTGTAAAGATGTCGGCCAATTGATTTTTGGTTTCAACAAATTCAATTTCGACATCGCCCTTGAGAACGTGATCTCTTATAAAATGATGTCTAATTTCTATGTGTTTCGTTCTTGAGTGAACAATAGGATTCTTCGTCAAGCTTATGGCGCTAGTATTGTCATATCGAAGAGGAACATGATCGATACTAAGGCCATTGTCCGAGAGTTGTTGTTTCATCCAAAGGATTTGAGCGCAACAACTCCCCGCGGCTACATATTCAGCCTCGGTTGTGGACAACGCAACACTAACTTGCTTCTTGCTAAACCAAGAAACTAAGGAGCTACCGAGCAAATGGCAAGTGACTCTAGTGCTCTTGCGGTCCAATTTGCAGCCTACAAAATCGGAATCGGAATAGCCAACAAGTTGGCATGAAGAATCTTTGGGATACCATAGTCCCACATTTATTGTCCCAACAAGATACCTCATAATCCGTTTTACCGCAGTTAAGTGTGACTCCTTCGGACATGATTGATATCGAGCGCATAAACACACGCTAAACATGATGTCCGGTCTACTAGCAGTAAGATAGAGAAGAGATCCGATCATACCTCGATACTTTTTGATGTCTACTTCCTTACCTTTCTCATCTTTGTCAAGATGGTCGGATGTACTCATTGGGGTGCCCATTGCTTTGGCATTGAGCTTGTAAAAGACCATATAAAGCTTTCTTAAGCTTGAAGACATGGTCGGGAGATGTAAAATCTTCAAAACCCGGGGGTTGTTCAACATACACTTCCTCTTGAATAAACCCATCGAGGAAGGCACTTTTGACATCCATTTGAAATAATTTGAAATTCATAGATGATGAAAACGCAAGTAATAAACGAATGGCTTCTAGGCGTGCAACGAGTGCATAGGTTTCTTCATAGTCAATGCCTTCTTCTTGATTGTATCCCTTAGCAACTAGCCTAGCTTTGTTTCTAGTGATTATACCATTTTCATCTAATTTATTCCGAAAAACCCATTTCGTACCAATTATGGTGTGATTATCGGGTCTTGGCACCAATTCCCAAACATCATTACATTTGAATTGGTTAAGCTCCTCTTGCATTGCCAAGGTCCAATGCTCATCCCCAATTGCTTCAGAAATGGTTTTAGGTTCTATTTGTGAAATAAAAGCCATATGTCCTACAGTATCTTTAAGAAGGTTTCGTGTACTTACCCCTTTCTCGATGTTGCCAATTACCTTGTCAAGAGGATGGTCTTTAGATGTCCTCCAAGCCTTAGGCATCATCGATTCTTCTTCTTGTGGTGGTATTCTTCCGAAGGTTGTTCCATGACTTCATCTTGAACTTCCTTTGGATCCTCCTTTTGTACCTCGTCTTGAAGATTGATTTTCTTTAAAGCATCTGCAAGATCAATACAAGAATCCTTTCTCGCCAAGCGAGCATCATTTTCACAAAATACTACATGAGGAGATTCCTCAACAGTTTTAGTTCGATTATTAAACACTCTATATGCTTTGCTACGTGATGAGTAACCAAGAAAAATTCCTTCATCAGATTTCGCATCAAATTTTCCCAAGTTATCTTTTCCGTTGTTGTGAATAAAACATTTACAGCCGAAGACTCTAAGATGGGAAATATTTGGTTTCCTTCCCTTATAGAGTTCATAGGGAGTTTTCATGAGTATTGGTCTAATGATAGCTCTGTATAAAACATAGCTTGCGGTACTCACGGCATCCGCCCAAAAATATTTGGGAATATCGGCCTCTTCGAGCATGGTTCTAGCCATCTCTTCGAGACATCGATTTTTACGTTCTACCACTCCATTTTGTTGTGGTGTACATGGAGCCGAAAAGGTATGTTCAATACCGAGTTCGTCACAAAAGTCCGCGAAGAGATTGTGATCGAACTCTCCCCCATGATCAGTTCTTATGGAAGTGACGGTTGTGTCCTTTTCATTTTGAATACGTTTAAGAAAACTTTTAAAAGCTTGAAAGGCATTACTTTTATGAGCAAGAAATAACGTCCATGTTAATCTAGAATAGTCATCAACAATTACAAAAGCATAAAGATTTCCACCAAGACTTTTAATTCTAGAAGGTCCGAAAAGGTCCATGTGTAGAAGTTGTAAAGGTCTAGTGGTTGAAACAACATTTTTGGATTTAAAAGAAGCCTTTGTTTGTTTCCCTTTTTGACATGAATCACAAATAGAGTCTTTTTCAAATTTCATGTTTGGAAGGCCAAGTACTAAATCTTGTGAAACTAGTTTGTTTAAAAGATTCATATTTACATGAGCTATTCTACGATGCCATAACCACATGTCGTCTTCTTTACTCAAAGGACAATTCACATAACTTGATGAAGAATTTGCAAGATCAACCATATAGATATTATCCATTCTAAAACCACGAAAAATAATTTAAAAATCACTACGACGGATAACTAAACATTCTTCGGAGTCAAACAATACAAGTTTTCCCTTGTCACATAATTGACTTATGCTCAAGAGATTATGTTTAAGACCTTTTACAAGCAAAATATGCTTAATGGAGGAGGATTCATCCTTACCGACCGATCCAATGCCGATAATTTTTCCTTTGTTATTGTCTCCAAAAATAACATTTCCTCCTTCCTTGGGTTTTAGTTGAAGGAATTTTGATGCATCCCCGGTCATATGTTTGGAGCATCCACTATCAAGGTACCAAAGTACACTTGATCCCTTCAAACACACCTACAAAACAAATTAATGAGATTTTGGTACCCAAGCCATTTTGGGTCCTTGTGCGTTAGGTGTAACATATTGGTGTGATTGCCCTGCAGTGAAATGTGTCTAGTGAAGCATGCGGGAGCAATATGTCCAATTTTATTGCAATAATGACAAATGACATTCGGATTGTGCATTCTTCTAGGATGATAGTAATTTAGGGGTCTAAAATTATTCACTCTATTTCTAGGAACATAGTTTTGATGTAGTTTTCGAAAATCTTGTCTAGGTGGTCTATACATGCCAACGTTTCTTCTAGTGTTCACTACATTTTTAGAAATATAGTTTTGATGTGGTTTTAGAAAATCTTGTCTAGGTGGTCTATACATTCCAATATTTCTCCTAGCATTTGTTCTAGAATGAGATGCAATTCTAGGATTGAAATTTCTAGGTTGAGTGATGACATTTATTTTGTTTGGCCTAAGTTGAGTCTTAGGTGGTTTAGGAATGGACTCAACTTTTTCTTTTGGCTCGTGTTTGAAGCCTATACCGTGCTTAGTGGATTTCAAATTTACAAGCACTTCATTGAGATTTTTGTGTGAAGAATTGAATTTGTGCAAAGTGCTTCTAAGACTTTCTACTTCTTCCTTTAGAGATTTGCAAGAAGTACAATCCTTATTTGAGCTTTCAGGTTTATCGGCGCTTCTTTTGCCATAAAACTTGTTTTCCTCTTTTAATTTCTCATTTTCAAGAGTAAGTTTTTCAAAATCCTTTTCTTTTGAAGAAAATTGTTTTCTTAAATCTTTATAGATTTAGAAGCGCTAATAAACTCTTTATACAACTCATCAAATGCATCTTGCAATTCTTCTAAAGTGAAATAGTTCTTAGAAGAAGTACATACCTCATTTTGATTTTCTTCGTGTGCCATAAGACACAAGTTTGCGGTCTCGTTTCCTTCTCCATCACTTGATTCGTCTCCGGAGTCACCTCCCCAAGAGATGTATGCTCTTTGTTTCTTGAATGGTTTCTTCTCCTTTTTGATGTTTGGACAATTTGATTTGATATGCCCTATTTCTCCGCATCCATAGCACTTCAATTGGTCGCCTTGTTGCTTACCTTTTAGTTCATACTTCTTTTGCATGAACTTGTGAAATTTCTTAATAACGAGTCCAAGCTCGACATCTTCGTGACTTGACTCCTCATCGTTTTGAGGTTGAGTAGTTGATGCTTTGAGCGCAATATTTCTTTTCCTTTGATCATCCAACGGAGAGTTAAGAATAGTTGATTCATAAGTTTTAAGATTACCTCGTAGTCTGTCGATGGTGACGTTTGTGATGCCGATTGATTCTTGGATAGCATCGGCTTTGGAACGCCATTCCGCAGTGAGGCTTCGTAGAATTTTCCGGACGAGCTCCTTATCCGTGAATGACTTTTTGAGAGCGTGTAGGTCATTGACGATTTTTGAAAATAGTTCGAACATGTTATCTATCTTCTCGTTCTCCTTCATGCGAAACAGTTCATATTCGTGGGTTAGGAAATCAATTTTAGCTTCCTTTACCTGGTCCGTACCTTCGTAGGTGATTTCTAATTTGTCCCACATTTGCTTGGCAGTGGTGCAACATGATATTTTTCGATAGTCATCGAGGTTCACTGCACAATACATCATGTTGATTGCCTTTGCGTTGTTCTCTATTTTTCTGATATCATCGGCGTCGTATTCATCTTCCGTTTTTGGAACGAGTTCTTCTCCAACCTTTTTGGTAGGTTGTAGTTCTCCATTTTTGATAATTTTCCACAGTTGGAAGTTGTTTGATTGTATAAAAATCCTCATTCTCTCCTTCCAGTAAGTGTAGTTGGTGCCATCGAAAAGTGGTGGCCTTGTGAAGCATTGTCCTTCACCTAGTCCTGCATAAACACTACGAGTAGAAGCCATGGAAAGTTTCTCTCAAACTGTTTAGTCTTTCAGAGAGTATGGCTCTGATACCAATTGTTAGAATATACGCTTAACGCTAGAGGGGGGGGGGGAGTGAATAGCGTTATAATAAAAAACAATGTAAATTTGCGGAATTAAAAATTGCAGGAATAACGTAAGTGTAGTAATTAAAGAGATAAGGAGAGAATACACCGAATTTTATCCTGGTTCACCACAACACGTGGTTAGTCCAGTCCCCGAGAGACTCTCTCGAGTTTTACACTAACTTTGTTAAGCTTACGGGTGCTTTATAAACCGTTACACTTGCTCGTAGATATACACTCTACAAGACTTCAACCTGCTCGAGGATACCGCACCTCAAGACTTCAAACAAAGGAACTACTTTTCCTTCTTACAACAAGGGATTACACTATCCCTTCAAGTGTGTACAAACACTTAGCACTCACTTAAACAGAACTCTCTTGAAGAGTAGATATGAGTAAATAAATACGCTCAAGAACACAACAACTTAGCAAGAGTTTGGCTCTCAAAAACTTATGAAATGAATATAAAATGATTGCAAAGAGAGTATGTAAGCTTTAGCAAGAATGTAATCAGTTGTTTTGCTTAGAAGAGTGGTTTTGAGTTGTATTTATAGTGCTCAAAACACCCAAGACCGTTGCTTAATTGCCAATCACAAATTACTGATTTTGTGCTAGGATAATCGATTATCTGATTCTGCATAATCGATTATCTGCCAACGTTCAAAAATCAATCCCAGATTTTAAGCAGCATAATCGATTATCCAAATCGTATAATCGATTACCTGACAACGTTCAAAAATCAATTCCCGATTTTATTCTTAACATAATCGATTGTCTGATTGTACATAATCGATTATCTTTCAGCGTTTGAAAATATTTTGGCAACGGTCTTTAATATAATCGATTACCAGAAAAGCCATAATCGATTATTTTGCTACTTTAAAAAATCTGATGCTTACTGTCTCAACATAATCGATTAGTCTAAGGCACATAATCGATTATCTTGTAGCTTTGAAAAATCTGGTGAACACTGCCTCAACATAATCGATTATCATAAGGTACATAATCGATTATCATACGGTACATAATCGATTATCTTTCAGCTTTGTAAAATCTGGTGTACACTGCCTTAACATAATCGATTATCATAAAGTACATAATCGATTATTTTTGTCCAGATTTGAAAAACATGCTTAAAATTCATTTTGGTTAAAATGAAATTTGTGAAAATCATTTTGCTTTAAATTAAAGATGCATGGTTTGATCAAATGATTTTACGAGAGAAGCCAAGTCTTGAATCATTTGTCGGATCAAGATCACAATTATAGAACGACTCATGTATAACTTTGTTGCTTTACTAAATCTTGATCTTTGTTTCTCTTGTGCTTGGACTTCGGCATATGTCAATGTTCCGTTCACGTCGGTTTGTCATTTATCAAAACCTACAAATATGAACACACGTTTAGTTTAGTGACTTGAGAACGTGTTTCAACAATTCTCTCCCACTTCCACTGGGGAAGCTCAATCCTCTGAAATAAACCACCGGACCTCTGATGCTCGTACTTAACCTACTGGTAAGTCAGATAACAAGCCACATATGCGGCAATATCTTTCTTCATTATGCGCCACCAATAATGCTGCCTCAAATCCTGATACATCTTCGCGGTGCCCGAATGAGTAGAAGACCGAGAATGATGGGCCTTCGCTAATATCGACTCCCGAATACCATCAACATTGGGTACACAGAATCTCCCCTGCAATCTTAATACACCATCATCTCCCAAGGTCATTTTCCTGGAACCTCACTGCTGTACCGTATCTCTCAGGACACACAAATGGGGATCATCAAACTGCCGCTCCCGAATACGCTCCATCAACAACGAAGGAGAAACCGTGAAAGCTAACACCCTTTTAGGCTCAGAAATATCTAATCTCACGAATCGATTGGCCAAGGCCTGAACATCCAATGTAAGCGGTCTCTGGATGACCGGGATATAGGCATGAATATCCATGCTGGCAGATTTCTTACTCAATGCATCAGCCACCACATTGGCCTTCCTCGGGTGGTATAAGATAGAAACATCATTGTCTTTCAACAACTCTAAGCACCTCCGCTGCCTCAAATTCAACTCCTTCTGTTTGAACAAGTAGTGAAGGCTCTTGTAATTCGTGTACATCTCACACATCACATCATATAAATAATTCCTCCAGATCTTCAAGGCATGAACAATGGCTGCCAACTCTAGGTCGTGAACTGGATAATTCTTCTCGTAGATCTTCAACTACCTCGAAGCATATGCTATGACCCTGTCATTCTGCATCAACACTATGCCTAGCCCGATACAGGAAGCATCACAATAAACAGTATAAGGCACTGATCCCTTGGGCAAAACTTATACCGGTGCCATAGTCAGAGTTGTCTTGAGCTTCTGGAAGCTCACCTCGCACTCATCTGACCATCTGATTTGAGCACCCTTCTAGGTCAATCTAGTCATCGGGGCTGCAATGGATGAAAACCCCTCCACAAAATGTTGGTAGTAACCAACTAACCCCAATAAGCTCCGGATCTCTGTAGTTGAAGCTGGTCGAGGCCAGTTTTTGACTGCCTCTATCTTCTTGGGGTCCACATGAATGCCCTCTGGTGATATGACATGACCCAGGAATACAACTGACCTCAACCAAAACTCGCACTTTGAGAACTTGGCGTACAACTGACTATCCCTCAGAGTCTGAAGAACTATTCTGAGGTGCTGCTCATGCTCATGCTCATCCTGACTGTGAGAGTATACAAAATGCTGTCAATGAATACAATCACAAACAAATCTAAATAGGGCCTGAACACTCGGTTCATCAACTCCATGAATGCTGTCGGGGCATTGGTCAAGCCAAATGACATGGCCAAAAACTCATAATGCCCATACCGAGTGCGAAATTCTGTCTTATGGACGTCATACGCCCTAATCCTTTGCTGATGATAACCAGATCTCAAATCTATCTTCGAGAACACCCTAGCACCCTGAAGCTTGTCGAATAAATCATTAATCCTCGGCAGTGGATACTTGTTCTTTGTCGTCACCTTGTTCAACTGCTGGTAACAAATGCACATCCTCAACGACCCATCCTTTTTCTTCACAAACAATACTGATGCACCCTAAGGTGATATACTGGGTCTAATGAAACCCTTATCAAGAAGGTGCTGAAGCTGATCCTTCAACTCCTTCAACTCTGGAGGGGCCATGCGATACGGCTAAATAAAAATAGGTTGAGTGCCGGAGCCAGATCAATACAGAAGTCAATATTCATGTCGGGCGACATACCCGACAGGTCTAAAGGGAAAACCTCAGGGAACTCCCGAACAATAGGAACAAAGTAAATAGATGGAACCTCTATGCTGGAGTCGCGAACATACGCCAGATATGCTAGACACCCCTTCTCGACCATACGTCGAGCCTTGACATACGAAATAACAGTGCGGGTGGCATGACTTGGGGTCCCTCTCCACTCAAGTCAGGGCAAATCTGGCAAAGAAAAGGTCACGGTCTTGGCGTGAAAATCCAAAATAGCATGATATAGGGACAACCAATCCATCCCCAATGTAACGTCGAAGTTCACAATATCTAAGCGCAATAAGTCGACACGGATCTCAAGACCCTCTTAAACTACCACACATGAACGACGCACTCGGTCGACCACTATAGAATCACCAATCGTTGTAGACACATATACAGGAATACCCAAAGCCTCACTTGGCATGACCAAATAGAGTGCAAAATAGGACGACACATAGGAATACGTAGATCATGGATCAAATAATACTGAAGCACCATTATCACAGACCAATATAGTACCTATAGTCACATTATCTAATGACTCGACCTCTGGCCTAGCTGGCAGAGCATAACAATGGGGCTGGCTCCCACCTCCCTGAACTGTGTCTCTAGGATGATTTGCTTCTGGCTGAACCTTCCCCATGGCGGTCTGAGCTCCACCTCAATGTTCCATACATCCACCTTTATGGCCTATACCCCCGCCTCTAGCAGGCTAGGCGGCCTGTGGATCACCCGTTGCCTGAATCATAGGACAAGGACCCTGCTGCTGTGACCGAGCACCCCTCAACCTCGGGCAATATATCCTGATGTGACTGAGATCTCCACACTCATAACACCCAGCAGAATGTGGCAACTGAGAAGACTGGGGATGACCTTGACGCCCTGAATGACCTCCTCAGAGGCTCTGAAATGGTAGTGCACCGATGGGCCGTTGATCAGAGTAGTGCTGCTGAGAACCGCTACCGCCCGCGGTATCGTGTGAAACCTGAAGTGCTGACTGAAAGGGCCTCTAAGGGTGGCCTCCGTCATATGAATCCCTACTTCCAAATGAGGTACCAGTGAACCTACCAGAATGACGAGGCCTCTTATCTGATCCCTGACCACCTTCTCGTGCAATGCCATCTCTACCCGGTGGGCCGCATTGGCCACCTCCTTACAGGAAATATTACTACCAACTTCCATGGCCATCTGAAGACGGATCGGCTGAATCAATCCATCAATGAATCTTCGTCCCTCTCTCACTCTGTAGGGAGTATCATAACTGCATGGCGTGCCAAATTAATAAATCTAGTCTCATACTGTGTAACTTTCAAGGAGCCTTGCTGGAGGCGCTCAAACTGCCTACGAAGTGCCTCTCGCTGAGTGACAGGGAGAAATTTCTCCAAGAATAACTCCGCAAACTGATCCCATGTCAAAGTTGGAGACCTTACTGGTCTAGATAGGCTATAATCTCTCCACCAAGTCTTGGCGGATCCTGCAAGCCCGAAGGTGCAAAAATCAACCCCGTTCGTCTCCATTATACCCATAGTCCTGAGGATCTCATGACAATTGAATAGAAAATCCTGGGAATCCTCCGGTGATGCACCGCTAAAAGTGGTGGTGAAAAGCTTGGAGAACCGATCAAGAGTCTACAAAGCATCCGAAGACATGGTCGCTTCATCTCCGGCATGAGATGTAATACCTGTTTGAGCTGGGACCGTAGGCTGAACCACTGGAACCTGAGTCCAGGGAGCTACCTGCCGTTGATAACCAATTTTTTCCTACATATTTTTGTACCCAAAATACTTTCAAAATAGCTTGTGAATGCATATATAAGCATCCACAAAAGTTTTGGTAATTTTCTATAATTTTTAGCATTTTAAAACCAATTTATAGTTTATTTTTGTACTATAAAATTCAATACTTAGCATCAAATCTTGTTGTTTTAATAAATAAATTATTTATTCTCTTATTTACATAAAAATATAATTTATATGTAATTTTTACAGGATTTTACAATGCCATTAGGTATTTTTAAATTAAAATCGCATTAAATTGTAATTTTGCTATTTATAAATTTAATTAGTATTTCAAGTGAAAATTCACTCATGGTATTTTTAATTAATTATTAAACATATTTTATAATTTCAGTAATTTTATTGGAATTTTATGAAATTGTTCACTATTTTTTAAAATTAAATTTGGGAAAATTTGGTCATTTAAATTTTAGCCTATTTGTCTTTCAATTTCAGCCACATTTTGACCCAATTTTCCAATCCAATTACCCAACCCAATCTTAGTATTAACCCGACCCATCTTCCCCCTTTTGATCCTGGCCATTGATTTGATAGATCAACGGCCCACATTATTTCTTGCCTGAATTAAACTAATAACCCTTACCCTAAAAATTATTTTCTCTCAATCCGCCGCCCTTGTATCCCCTTTCACTCTTAGATGCTCTCTAATCCTACATATCCTTAGAACCTTCTGGTTCTTCCATGGCCTTCATCGCCATAGCAACTCACTTTTGCCTCACTTCTCTCGATTCCCAACAACCATGGCATCCCTGTATCATGGTGTTCTCTCAAGCTTGAAGCCTATCAGTTTCCGCCATGGAAGAAGGTCACTGAAGCTCTGTTTGGGGGTGTGTTTCGGTGTTTCTCTAGTGTTCTTTGAACGATGATGCCTTCTACGACATTGTATATGAGTTTCACAGCCAGGTTCTTCGTTTCCATGATCTGTTTGAAAACCCTAATTTTTTCTCTTTAATATCCACTCTTTTAAATGACTTTTAGTTTGATTTTCTTGTTTTCTACTCTACTTCTACTTAGCTTCTCCGGTTATTTCGAATTTCTTGATGATTATCGTTCTTCCAGACTAGTATTTCTTACCCTTTCTTCAAAAATGTTTCTTCTACTGTTTCTGAGTGCTATGTAGTCATTTGTGTTGTTTATTTTATTTGTTTGTTTGTTTCTTCGATGACTTGGGTTTCATACTGTGGTTTCTAGGGTTTCATAACCTCTTCTAAAATACTTTACTTTTCTCGTTTTTAGCATTAATCCCCGGTTTTCAGTACGACTTCTAAGTATTGTGTTAAAATTTGATGAAAACCCCTAACCCTACATGTTTGTATCTGTGTTTACCTACTTGTATGTTCTTCTATGAAATACGTGTCCTTTACTTTGATTTTTTTTGCCAATGGTTCATTCCCATACCATGCTGTTGTTCTTCTATGAGAATATTGGTCGTTTATATAGTGATTTCATACTGAACCTTACCATCTTTTTGAGGACATGATTATTGGCCTTGATTTGTGATTTGTGTATTTTCCTTATAGTTTTGGTATGGATTTCTAATTCCCTTCCTCAATTAGTGGGATACATTCCCCAATTAGATGGCTGATTCCCCAAGTTTTCAATATTATTTCGCAGAATTAAAGTGTTATCTTTCCTTATATGTGTGCCCAAATGTGTTGATTTACTTGCTTGACATATTTCCTTATTTAAGTACCTTGCACCTAGTCTGCAATATATACTCTATACTATCCTTGGTTTTCTTATGTGGCCAGGACATACTTTGTGATTCCTTTCCTTTTTTAGTGGATTGTTTATTACCGTTTTCCTGTGACTCCTTAATTAAAGGGGAGTCCCTATACTTGTGTGATTATGATTGCTATCAGTTCCTTAAATATGAACTGATACCTTATTTGTTTACTCTTTTAGTACTATAAATATCCCTCACCTTTCTCTTCTAACAACACACACGGCTCACAACCAAAACTCTCTGAACTATCTTTTTTCTCTGCTATTACTATACTCTCTCATTCCCTTCTTTGAACACTCAATTGGCTAACAGCCAAGATTGAATAATTTTGTTGTTTACTTTGCGTTGCTGGGTTCTATTTGGGTCTATTGCTACTACTATTCTCACATCACTGCTGCCATCCTCATATTGCTGCTACTATCTTGCTGCTGCTGCTACTTCTGTATTGCTGCCCTCATCATTTGCACACTTTGCTCTCCCTTTTTGCACTATTACATTGCTATTATATTCTATCTTTGCAATTGGTATGTTCCCTACTTGAGATACAGTCTCCAAAACAACATGTTCATATTATTTCTGCAATTCATGTTATTCCTTGTGTGCTTTTATCTATAGTTTTGTTGCCACCCTTGTCATTAGCATGTTATTGATCTATTAGTTCAACTTAGCATGTCTCTCCCCATTCCCCTCTCCTTGTCTCAATGCATGTTCTCCTTCCATGTGTACTACTATTTGGATTCTTAATAGTTCTGAAACCTCTCCATGAGGTTGCTTATATTTTGGGGTTTGGTACATTAAGAGCTAAACCCTTGTTTAACTAGGTCTGATCACTTCTGGCCAGTATGTTGTCTGTTCCTTTCACTTATCTGCACTCTACTTATTTGCTCCCTTATCCCCTTCCCATCTCAATGAATGTCTTCTTTAAGCATTACTTCTATGCATTTCATGTCTGCTTGACAACTTGTTTAACCTAAATTCCTTAATTGAAGCTAAGTATAAAAGAACTTGATTAAAAAAAAGGAAATATAACCATTTGGCTTGAAATCCTATCTGGTTACTTCTTCCAATATGTTTTCTTTATGTCTGTAGTTCACTTTACTTATGTGTGTGTACCCTTTCCCTTCCACTGTTTGTGTGATGCCCTCCTGTCCTATAAAACTGAGCATTCTAGAATAATTTCAACTCTTTCAACCATTTCTTCAAGCTGCCTCACCCTTTCAATTTTCCTAACTGTTTCTTTTAAATTGTCTCTCAACTGTTTTCAACTCTCTCAATATCACTCTTAGAGCTTTAGGGTCTGCCCCCCTTGGTGTAAGCACTACCATGGGTGCCTCGAGCACCCATGGAACTCTAATGCCCAAGGCTGGTGCTTCCAATGTTTAAAACTGTCCAATTGGGACATCTTTGGGTGCCTGGTATTGGCCAGGGTTTCAAACGAACCCTTAGGGAACTTTGCCGCACCCAAGCCTTGGTAATGGCTGTGAAACTCAAAAGGAATGAGGTTGGAGATGTTTGGGCCTGGCTGAAGGCTCTCTATAGAGTAACTTCTTAATTTCCTTTTCTCACTGTTGTATTTTTAATTACTTGGCTGTAATAATTTTTAAGAACAATGGGGATTATAGTGAAATTGGGGAGAGTTACGCATGATTGTTAATGGTATGGGTAGAAAACATACGTATAGGACTTACTTATCTATTTATCCAATACCTACCATGCCTTAGGACATGCATCCTCACTTATAGAAACAATGTTCTTAGGGCTTTTACTTTCAATTGCTATTATGTACATTCTCGTAACCATTACTAATTAATAAGCAACAAGTCATTTAGATATCATATTCATAGGGCCTCTATGCATTAGAGACCATGCCTTTAGGACCTTTTATCTGCAATGCTTTAAGTATTTCGTTAATCTGGGTAAGAATTTGGTTAACGACCCTCTCTTTAAAACTGGAAGCAAATGTGCATGTTCACTGCTTGTTAATAACACCTAGGCAAGCCTTAGGCCAGATAAAATGGGCTAATCACCTCTAAGTCATGTTCGAATTAATCCGCCTTCCCTGAACTCACTTGTTTCTAAAACTACCTCAACTTCTTTTATAAACTTCTGCCCTATTTTCCTTAAATTTACTTATGCAAATACTTCTACTTTGTCCAGAACTGGATTGTTATTTTCAAAACTCATATATACAAATACTGTATTTCCTCGTCCAGCACTGGGCTACTGCTATTTTTTAAGCTATCTGAATACTGATAGTTTTTTTTATATGGTTTGGAACCTAGCATGTTTTCTTTATACTTCTGCAATCTTTCAAAATACTCTCATATTTTTTCTCCTAGTCTAATTGTCCAAAACTGTATTCCACAAATATTTTAAACCCTTCTGTAGGTTTTCTAAAAAGCTGATGTTGTCTTTCTTAAGTTCTGAATGTCTTCTCTCGCATTCCTTTTCTGCAAACACTCCATTTCTATTTTAACTTATGCTCCTGTTTTTCGAAAGATTCTTCCTTCCTTATACCTTAGTTGTGTTTGAGTCATTCCAATTACATGTCCGTAATAGAGCGATAACTGAGCCTTTATATGTTTACATGATTCCTTTATATGCAAGTCCTATTTGTTTTGTATGTTGCAAGAATTTTAACCTTTGAACCTAGGGGTCTAGCCTAGTTCCTACCTTATATTAATAGTAATCCTAAGTGCCCTCTAGGATCTATAGAATGGGATGGGTAACAACACGCAATAAGTATTCGTGACCAATTAACATGTTTAAATCATCTCTACGGGGTGGGAAGGGTAGAATATGGAGGTGATGAAGATGCGATAATATCATAAAGCGTCCCTTCTTTGGGAATATGTGCGAGATATTGCATCGAATGATCCATATTATAGTTAAATCTAGGACCCCTCTTTCTCTTACGTGCTTTATTTAAATGCTTTCTTAATGCTTTTCAAACTAATCCTCTCTTTATTTCAAACTTATGTCCTTTCCTTTAAAGCTTTCAAATTTTGTGAATGTCATATATGTGCACCTCATTTGTCTAATTGCTTTATCTTCTTCTTAAAGTCACAACTAGTACGGCCGGGAACCACATTTGTGGATCTTGAGGTTTTCCTAATTCTTTCCCCTCGAGATAATTTCAAGCCCTTACCCATCTTTGGTTTCTCTCTCAAAAACACTCTATTCATCTTAAAGTGTCCTAATGCACTATAATCATTAGGTGGCGACTCTTCCATTTCCGTGACCCAATTCCCAAAGGGAAATAGAGTTGTTTTGCCCATAATGTTGTGAAACCCAATTTCACTATTGAAAAAGGGGGCGTCGACATCATGACGACTCTGCTGGGGAATTCTTTTAGGCTTTTACCACTACGTGTTTTGTGACTTTACCTCTTTCTTTATTTATTGCTTCAATTAATTTTCGTTCATTATTTTCACAATTACTAACTTGTTTCTTCATGTCTTTCTTTTCCTTTAACTGTTTTACTGCTTCATTACCTTACTTTATTTCAATTCCGTCTTTAATTTCAAGCATTATTGTAATCATTATGAACGTGAAAATACATGTGTTTATTTCATTGTTGTAATTGCATCCTTCAACATCATTTTCCACTCGTGCCAAACATATCCTATAGCAACTCTTAGAATGAGTGGTTGCGCTCTTCCAATACTAACAAACCCCTTAAATTTTCCAAAGGCATATTTGCGGTAAAACCAGTCGATCAACAGTGTAGTCGATGGTTCCGTGCCTTTCCCTCTTGAGTTGTCTGCTCAAGGGTTCCTTGTCTAGCACTTCCAAAGTAGAAACCTTACTCCATTTAATTGTTCATGCATCATGGTCAAACTTAGCTGAGTCAGTTATGTCATCCGCATAATGACTCATTATGATAGCCTAAACCAAAGTCCACCGGGTTTCTTCGAAACCTAAACGGACATTCACGTTATGTGCATTGATTTGGAGAACTAAATTCCTTTTGCTAATTATTGATTTAAATGGACGAGTCCGGTGGAGGTAAGGGCCTAACTCTCTGTTTTGCAGGAAATGAAGCACGAGGTCCCTAAGTTCGGCATGGTTTCAAACATTCATCCAAAGTTGCTAAGCTGGTGGGATGATTTGCATGGTAGAGATCGGGTTTTATTCCGCAAGAACTTAGGAAATATTCTTTCACTTATGGAAGTTAGGCCAGATTAAGGCTGTATCCGGTTCCGGTTCTGGGTCTATTTGGGTCTGCAGTTCTGGTTCTGGCGGTTCCGGAGCCGGAACCGCTACCATGCTGTTCCAGAACCATCCGGTTCCGGTTCTGGCGGTTCTGGCGGTTCCGGCGTTTCTGGCGATTCCGGCGGTTCCCGGCGGTTCTGAATATTTTTTTTAAAACCAATATCTTGTATAGTAGTCATTAGTATATTGTAGAATATATTTTATATGGTGTACTATGTTATTAGTATAGTATATATTGTGTTTGGTAATTAGTATATATTATGCATAAGTAGTGTATATTTTGTATATAAGTAGTATATATTGTATGTAAGTAGTATATATTGTATATAAGTAGTGTATATTGTGTTGTAGTTAGTAATTAGTATAAATTGTATATAAGTAGTATATATTGATAAAGAAATATTGAGACAAAAGATACAAGGATATGATAAAGAGCATATTTATTGACCAAAATGGCATATCTTTCTTAGTCTTCCTTCCTCCAATGGAATGAGCACAACATGGTACTAATACCACCATTAAAAGGAAAAAAAACTAAAAGAAGACATGCCAATGTACAAGTTACATCATAATTTATGTATTATTTCTAACAAATATCATAAAACCTTTAAGGTTTGGAGGTGGTTGTGTTGGCGGTAGTGGAAATGAAGCTTGTTCATCATCACTTCCGGGTGAAGATGTTTCCTGAGCAAGTTCTGTTAGCATTTCTTCATAGCACTCATCTATTTCTGGTTGTGATTAAGCTAGCCCGAAGTTCCTTCTTTCTGCGCGGATCCAATCTCGAAAAAGCACTGATTTTTCCAAGCTGTCCCGCATCGACGCTCTGTGATCACCTATTTGTAATCTTGCTTGACTAAAGGCGCCCTCCGATGCAACAGTTGACGCTTGAATCGACAGAACATCCCGAGCCATCCTTGCAAGAACGGGAAAATGCTTTCCCCTTGTCTTCCACCAATCCAAAAGGTCGAAAGAGCCGTCTGGATTCTCATTCTCTAGTCCCTGCGACAAATAAACTTGAAGCTCATTTTGATGGGATATTTCATCTAAATTTTCCCCTTGAGTACCCCTGAACTCTGTTCACGATTTAAGAGCTGTTAAGCCAGCAGCTCTTTTAGACGACTGTGATGTAGACGCAGTAGGGATTGGAATATTAGGCCTAGCATGCTCTAACGCCTGTTTATTGGCATTATATACAGTTTGAGCATTCACTTTAATTGATGCTTTCGCATCAGATAGTGTAGCCATTTCTTCTTCTGAAAGATCTAAGGCTTGATAAATAGTAGAATACCAAAAGTGAGGACCTCCTAATTTCATAGTAGGATTTAGCATAGCAGACACACCAAATATAGGAGGGATTGGAAAAAATATTTTTTAAACTTCTTTTTCATTTCAGTTATTGCAATTACATAAATTTCCCCTCCCTCGTTAAAATCAACAAACAAATTAGCAAGTGCGGCAATATAAACTAAACAATTTGAAATAATTGGATAATATTTGCTAGATAAAGCATTTGTAGCCACATGAAAATGTTCTAAAAATCTAATAAATTTTTAACATTAGTCCAATCTACTGTAGTTAGCATGTCATTATCTTCCTCCCCACAATCCCGAGAATTATACGTAGCGTTAATTGGGTTCCTATATTCGTACGCTACTACTAAACTTTCGTACATGTATTTCCACCTAGTCGGGCAAGGTTTAGGAACCTTTCTTTCTCTAAGGACATATTCGTCACACCTTTTAAAATATTCTCTAAGCCTACTTCTACGGTTTGAATAAAAAAGCCAATTAAGAGCCATTTTAACCTTTTCAATTTCTATGTTTAATATTCTCATACCATCACCAACAATTAAATGATAAATGTGACAAATACATCTAATATGGAAAATATTAGTAAAAGCAGGATTAAGTGTTCTAGTTAGCATACCTATTGCACTAGTGTTGCTAGAAGCGTTATCCATGGAAATTGACATTATTTTATCACTAAAACAAAATATCTGCATACATCTGAAACAATGTTAGCAATAAACCTACCCGTGTGCCGTGAATTAATTATCCTATATGCAATAATACGTTTTTGCATAGTCCAGTCTTCGTCTATCCAATGACTGGTTACGGTTAGATAATCACAATCATTATTACTTCTACCAATATCAGTTGTAATAGACATACGATTAGTTATATGGGTAAATAAATAGCGCAAGTATTGTTCATATTCATGCTTGTATTTATAAATATCGGCCTTAACTGTGGCGCGAGGCCAACCTTTATACGTAGGATTAAATACTCTTCTAATATAATGAATCCAACAGTAATCATTTTAGCTAATTCTTCACGATCCTTATTTGGATCGTAATATAATATACCTCCGGTGACTGTGTTTATTCCTGGTTGAACTAGATTTGAACCAGTACTTGGGTTAACTGAAGTATCAGGACTTGTCCTCCCCTCTTGTTGCACTTTCAATTGCAAAAATCTAGCCTTATTGCTAGGGTGTAATCTTATATGCTTAACTAAACTACCCGTGCCGCTACGATCTCCAGTATACCTATGAACAAGTAATTTCCCACAAGATTTGCACTTAGCCTTATTTTGTTCTCTTAGTTGAATAAAAAATTGCCAAACTAATGATGTTTCTGTACGTTTAGGAGGTTGTCTAGTAAAAGTGGGAGTTTGTACGGGTGGGTGTGCCGTTTCATCACCTAAGTTATGAGCAGGACTAGTAGGTGTATCATCTAAATCTACTGGAGCTTGGGTTTCATCATCATCATCATCCTCATTTCCCTCTAAGATAGGTGCATTAGGATAAAGAGCATTCATAATATCATCGTCTATTCTATCACCAACTGCTACATCATGTAGAAAATCAATATCGCTAAATTGAAAACAAGGGTGATCATTATCAAGGATTCCGAAGGGTTCATTTGGATTTGTAGGTTGGCTACTACTTTGAACTTGCTTATCTTTTCTAGGTCGGGGAGCCGGGGGAGGGGTAGTATTTTGGCGACTACTTTCATCGGTTTTAGATTTTCCTTTACCGAACATATTCTTCAACGAAAATGCCATAGTAATTATTAATAATAAAAAAAACAACACACAAAAATATTCTTAGCACGTAGAGTTGAAACGAGTTTACCGGATTGACGAACAACTTCTTGAAAATTGAAAATCGTTGAAATTGAACACTTGAAAACTTCAATTCAACAACTTCACAATTTTTCACGAATTTGCAAAAATAAATTAAGCACTTGCACTAGAAAGATAGAAAGAGAGCTTGAGAGAGATTGAGAGATATTGATGAATTGGTGAATAAAAATGAAAGAATGAGGGGGTATTTATAGTTGAGAAATGGGAAATTGTGTAATTATATAAAGTTTGGGGTTAAATTAAACTTTGGGGGCCAAATGGCTATTTTTTGAAATTCCAAACGGCTAATTTTGAAAAAGAGCCGTTTGGAAATTATTAATGATTTTTTTTTTAGAAATCTGCCCGTTACTGGAACCATTTGGAACCGCTTGGAACCGTTTGGAACCGCTTGAACCGGTCCGGTTCCGGTTCCGGTTCTGGTGGTTCCGGTTCCGCGGTTCTAACGGGTAGAACCGCCCCGTCACGGTTCCGGGGAACCGCCCGAACCGGAACCGCTGGAACCGGGCCGCCGGAACCGCCAGAACCGCGGTTCTGGTCCGGTTCCGGTTCGGAACCGTGAATTTTGCAACCTTAGGCCAAATAACAAGATTGTGGAAGCTAGTACTATCTTTTGGGATAGTGAACAGTCTGTATTCCGCTTCGGAGATATTGAAATGACGCGCTGTTGGACGAAATTGGGGGTTTAGCCGTAATTCCTCGGGCCCGGGGTTGCTCATGCCAGAAAAATAGAAAGGTAGAGGGTTCTTGAAAATGATGGGGCTTAAAAAGAACCCTAATCTGACCAGCTTGAAGGGCTCCTATATATCCTTCGACTTCATGTATGAAAGGTTCGGACATAGAAAATCATACTGCAATCACATGGAGGTATTCGCCCTCACCTCTTTGGGGCACATACATAGGAGGGCTTTTGTGTTCATGTTGTGTTTTCTGGGAATGATAGTTTTCCCGATTAAGAAGGCTAGGATCCATACAAGACTAGCCATGGTAACCAAAGCCGTAATGGAGGGTGTCGACGGGTAGACTTTCAGCATAGCACCCATGATCCTCGCAGAACTGTACCGAGCCTTAGAGAAATGTTAGCAACGGGCACCGCACTTTGAAGGGTGCAATCTACTACTGCAACTCTGGCTCATTGAACATCTTCAAAATGGAGAGCATAGGCAGTAGATCATACGCCAGGATTGGGATGATCATATCGCTTTCCATCATCCAAAGCGGATGCACTTCATACCAGATATGCTTTCTCACCCGGAAGACGCCAGTGGATGGGTGGAACTATTAAGGAATCTGAGAGAAGAGCAGGTACAATGGATGTACGAGTGGTTTCCAACTGGAGAGTTTATCATTCAGTCTAGGGATGCACCATTACTTGTACTCATCGGCTTGAGAGGAACTTACCCTTATGTCCCTCTCCGAGTCATGAGGCAAGCCGAAAGGAAGCAGATTATACCAAGAGTGGAAAAGATGAGTCATTATAGGGTTGATTTCCAAGACGATGATAGCACATACAGGAGCCGGGCTCAGCATATGTGGCACTCCAAAATCATTCTAGAAAAGGAATCTATGGAACTAGACAGGTATCAGGCAGGATGTGCGCCGCTTTATCCAGAGTGGTTAGAAGATTATCATATGGGCTTGGGGAAAATAGGTTTCGTCCATAGTCACAGGGTTATTGATGAGGAAGCTGCAACAAAGGTCAAGTATAACCAGTTACGTAAGGAAATGCGAGAAAGTGAGAGTGAACATAGGGAAGTGTTATAGGCTCAAGAGAAGGTAATCAATGAATGGAAAGACATGGCTGTCCACGCAAGCAACCATTTAGGGTACTTGGAACAGGGTATAGTGGAGTTGGAAGGCAAGTTTCTGAAAAATATCAAAGATTGTCAGCAAGCTGAAGGTAATGAAGGTGAGCGCTTGGTTCAGGCTTATTTGTTGCTGGGACTGTGCGAGCTAATGGAGCTGTATGAAGGAGGCAAAGATATCGAATCTGGGGAAGGTCCTTCTGGGACCAAATAGATAGGATTTTACTGCTTTCTTGATGTAATAAGGCCCTTTACCATTAGTGACAATTTTTCTTTATTTTAGTTTGTTTTGACTCATTCTATTTTCTATTAATAAAATGAAGTATTTTGTATTACGATTTCTCCAAATCATATTTGTAGCTAGGCCTACCTCAGGCACAACGAGGCACCCAAATAGGAAATGACTTATATTCTTGCAACAACGTGTTTTACATACCGCAATGTTTTCTTTCTCAAAATTTGCACTAACTTTTTACCTTTTTGTTTACTTTTTGTTTTTATCCCCCCCAAAGGTTAGTCCCTGCATATGGCACCATCATCATATTTAACAAGATCTAAGGGTCCTCCTCCTCCTCCGAGTCCTCCCAGAAACTGGAACAAAGGAAAGATGGCAGATAACGAAGCAATAAAGGAAATTGAAGGAACTTCTCAGGGTACCCCAATCACCAAAGAAACTGTTGCTCACTTGGAGCAAACTTTGCTAAGGTTTCGAGAGGAACTAGACTAGGTACGGAGTTTGGAAAGTCTGTCCATCTCCCTTGCTGTTGCAGATGTCAACAATCAGGTCCCTGCACCTCCGCAAAAGACTCCAACCCAGGTTCACAACAACGCTCCACCGCTTATCCCTGAGCCTCAAAATACTCCAAACCACCAGGATACCCCTATCTTTGTGGATACTGTGCCATACTATACACAGCCCATATCATATGTGCAGAATCAGATTCACTCATTCAAAACTTGGCTGCTGAACTCAAGAAACTCACTAACAGAGTTTAGGGCGTAGAAGACAACAAGGGTGTTGAAGGTCTGAATTATGAAGATTTGTGTGTTCAACCTGATGTCGAGCTCCCGGAGGGGTACAAACCTCTCAAGTTCGAGATGTTTGATGGTACGGGTGATCCCAGGGTTCATCTCAGGATGAATTGTGACAAATTAGTGGGAGTTGGTAAGGATGAGAAGATCCGCATGAAGCTGTTCATAAGGAGTTTGAAAGGGGATGCTTTATCTTGGTACATCAGCCAAGATTCGAAGAAGTGGACAAGTTGGGTAAACATGGCATCCGATTTCATGGACTATTTTACGTTCAACATTGAGAATGCGCCAGACATGTTCTACATTCAGAACTTGAAGAAGAAGCCTACTGAAACCTTCCACGAGTATGCTACTCGATAGAGGTCGGAAGCTGCCAAAGTTAGGCCTGCTTTGGAAGAAGAACAAATGAATAGATTTTTGTTCGGCCGAGGACCCACAGTATTACGAGAGGTTGATGCTGATAGAGGGGCAGAAGTTCGCTGATATCATCAAACTGGGAGAAAGGATTGAAGAAGGAATAAAAAATTGTATGGTTACCAACCTTTAGGCGCTGCATGCCACTAACAAAGCCTTGCAATCTGGTGGTTCATCAAAGAAAAAGGATGTAAACTCCGTAATGGCTGCACAAAGAAACCATTCTCCTATGAAATACCAACCCTACCCTCCAACTACACTAACATACCAACCCTCTCTAAATTACCAAGCACCTTCGGCTACTTACCAAAATCCACCACCCATCTACCAGTCATCTCCACCACAAACATATCATACCACCTCGCTAGGATATTCCCAACCCGCACCCATATACCAAGCCTGCATACCCCAACCTTCCCACTATCCATCACCACCTACCCGTCAAAACTTCCCACGACCAAGACCAAATTTTGACCGCCAACCACCCAGACAATACACTACTATTGCTGAACCTATTGACCAACTGTACGAGAAGCTCAAAGTCGTTGGATATGTTACACCCATCCCTGCCATAACTCCAGAGAACCCTTCCCAATGGATCAACCCAAATAAAATCTGTGCATACCATTCGGGGATGAAATGCCATACCATTGACGAGTGCCGCTCGTTGAAGGAAAAAATCCAGACCTTAATTGATAACAAGGTCATCGTATCTAAGTAGCCTGCTCCTAATGTTCATAACAACCCCCTGCCAGACCATAAAGGTGGGAGCATCCACATGATTGAGGTAGAAGATGATTGGGACCCCGAAGGGTCGATTGGTTTTATATCTGAGGAAGATGAGCCCAAGAAACCGGTGGTAACTCTGAACCCTATTATTGTACAAGCCCAGACATATGAGGACAACTTGGTTAATATATCTGTGCCCTTTGAGTTCGAGGCGCTTCCTGCAAAGGTGCCAAAGCCAATTAAGGTGGAGTTGGGGACTCCAAATACACATGCACCAATTGAAGTTACTATGTTGCCCCCAAAAGTGACCATTTCGGTCACCATGTCAGACGTAATCCCATTTCAGTCAAAAGCCATACCCTGGGATTACACAGTCGAGGCGAGAAGGAATGGAAAAGCACGTGCGGGAGAAGATATTTCCGTGCAAGGTATGACTAGAACAAGCAGGGTGTACACACTTGAGCACTTGCTGACTCCAGCAAGCAGGTTCCTGGACGTCCCATTGAAACTGGACCTGATGATCTTTTGAGAAAAATACAAGCTAAGGAATATTTAGTTGTTGAATAGCTAAACAAGACTCCGATGCAGATTTCCATCTTGGCATTGCTGCAGAGTTCCGAGGCGCATAAGAACGCCTTGATGAAGATACTGAGCGAGGTTTATGTCCCAAGCAACATAACAAGAGGAAAGATGGAAAACATGATAGGGCAGGTATTGGAAAGTCACAAAATCACTTTCCATGAGGATGAATTTCAGCCTGAAGGGCTCAGTCATAATAAAGCATTGCACATCACCGTGCAATATGAGGATCATTTCATCACCAGAATCCTAGTTGACGGAGGTTCTACTCTCAACATTTGTCCACTGATCACCCTCAAGAAGTTGGGAAATGGTTTGCGCGAGATAAAGGATGGGGCTATTAATGTTAATGCTTTTGTCGCTTCTCAGAGGTCTACTCTCGGGGAAATTAGCATGTGTTTGCAAATGGCTCCTACTTGGTTTGATGTTGAGTTCCAAGTCATCGACATACCAGCCTCTTACAACTTACTTCTGGGACGACCCTAGATCCATGCTACTGGGGCTGTGGCATCAACTTTACATCAGGCTATGAAGTTCGAATGGAACCATCAGGAATTAATCATACATGGTGATGGTAGCAACCCATATATAGTCGCCAGACCATTCCAATGATCATAGGCAGAAGAAGAATATGCGGGGAGACATATCATCATATTGAGCGGGTCAACGCAATGGATAAGGACAAATGGTGGAGTAACAAGGTTGAGAGCATTCTTAATTGGAGCGGGTATGAACTAGGGAAAGGACTTGGTAAGAATCTCCAAGGCATCACCAAACCTATCCAGTTGAAGAAACATGGTACCACCTTTAGACTAGGATACGAGTACACTTGGAAAGAATTCAGAAGCTGGTCATCACCATGGCGCGGCCCATATTATCCATTGGAACACTCTATACCTCAGTTGGAGCAGATATTTCAGCCAGCCGACACTATCTACGAGTCAGAAGAAGACGAGGCTCTTGCGGCAATGAAGAACCTGTTTCTGGAGGACATGGACTATTGTGTGATCTTCAAATAGGAAGGGGAGGAAGGCCCTTCCATTGAGGCTGTGAACCAAGGGGAGTGCCTCACCAACTGGTCAATTAGGATCATCATCGCCCGGAAACCTTAGGGGTAGCAAGGCTGAACAAGCATCATGCATCTTTATTCTAGTTATTTTCTTTACTTTCTGCATTTGTCTTTACTTTCCAAAAGAGCCCCGATGTTTTGAACATGAATTCAATCAAAAGAATTTTTAGTTTTATCAAATATCTCGCTATTCATTATTTTCTCTGCTATTTACTTTATTTTTCACACAATATTACTATTACGTGTCTTGATGATGAACCAACAACCATAACTTGCAACAAGGCTATGCAACAAACGGACATAGACTTAGAGGAAGATGATATACCAGAAGAGATCGCAAGAGAGGCTGAATTTTTTTAGAAGAGGCCTAAGTCCAACTTGGATGAAACCGAAGTCATCAATTTAGGAGATACATAGAATGTAAACGCGCATCAGTGTGCACTTATCACAGATAGAGAAAGAAAAATATGTAGAGTTATTGAAGGAATATGAGGATATCTTTGCATGGTCTTATGACAATATGACCGGTCTCAGCACATCCATCGTCGCTCACAAGCTACCGACAGATCCTGCATGTCCACCGCTAAAACAGAAGCTCAGAAAATTCAAGCCAGACATGAGTCTAAAAATCAAAGAAGAGGTTACCAAGCAGGTCAAAGCCAGAGTTCTTTAGGTGGTAGAATATCCAACTTGGTTAGCTAACATTGTGGCGGTGCCGAAGAAGGATGGGAAAGTTAGAGTCTGTGTCGACTACCGGTATTTCAACCGGGCCAGTCCCAAAGACGATTTCCCCTTGCCAAACATACACATTCTGATCGACAATTGCGCCAAGCATGAGTTGCAATTATTCATCGATTGCTTTGTGGGGTACCATCAGATATGGAAGGATGAAGAAGATGCAGAGAAAACGGCGTTCATCACGCCTTGGGGAATGTATTGCTACAGAAAGATGCCGTTTGTGTCGAAGAATGTGGGGGCTACTTACATGAGGGCCGTGACTACCCTCTTTCATGATATGATACATAAAGAGGTTGAGGTATATGTGGACAATGTCATCATTAAATCCAAGAAGGCTGCAGATCATAGGGAGGACCTCTGAAAGTTTTTCAACACATTGAGGAGGTATAACTTGAAACTGAATCCCGCCAAATGTGCACCCCTGGTCCCTGCAAACCTATCTTCAAGATGCTGAAGAAGGATGCTGCCACCAAATGGACTGATGAATTTCAAAAGGCTTTCGATAGGATCAAGGAGTACTTGTCTACGCCTCCAACCCTAGTTCCACCTGAGCCTGGGAGGCCTTTATTGCTCTATCTCACAGTTTTGGACGGAGCATTTGGTTGTGTCTTGGGACAACACGATGAGACGGGGAGAAAGGAGCAAGCTATTTACTATCTCAGCAAGAAATTTACCCCGTACGAGGCTAGGTATTCCTTATTAGAATGCACCTGTCGTGCTTTAACTTGGATAACTCAGAAGTTGAGGCATTATTTTTGTGCTTACACCACCTACCTTATATCAAGAATGGATCCACTAATATATATTTTTAAGAAACTCATGCCTGCTGGAAAGCTCACCAAGTGGATAATTTTGTTGAGTGAATTCGACATTGTCTATGTCACCCAAAAGGTAGTTAAAGGACAGGCTTTGGCAGATCATCTCGCAGATAACCCTGTGGAAGGGGAGTATAAACCATTGAAGACATATTTTTCCGACGAGGAAGTAGCTTTCATAGGAGAAGATATTGTAGAATCCTATGATGGTTGGAGGATGTTTTTCGACAGAGCCCGTAAACTTCAAAGGGGTTGGTATCAAGGCAGTCCTGGTATCAGAAACCGGTTATCATTACCCTGTATCTGCCAAACTCAGGTTCCCATGCACCAATAACATGGCCGAGTATGAAGTTGCATCTTGGGGCTTAACAGCCATTGATACGAACATTCATGAGCTGCTAGTGATTGGGGATTTAGACCTATTCATACACCAGGTCCGAGAGGAATGGGCAACCAAGAATTCCAAAATACTCCCTTATTTTCACCACATACAGGAGTTGAGAAAGAGGTTCAGAAAAATGAAATTCCCGCATGTTCCAAGAATACAGAATGAGTTCGCATATGCGCTTGCCACTTTATCATCCATGATTCAGCATCCAGACACAAATTTCATCTACCCTATCCAGGTCAGAATTCAGGATCAAATGGCTTATTGTGCACATGTTGAGGAAGAAGCCGACGGAAATCCCTGGTTCCACGACATCAAAAGGTACTTGACAACACGAGAATATCCAGAGCTTGCTAATGCTACTCAGAAGCCCACGCTTCGAAGGTTGTCCAACAATTTCTTTCAAAGTGGAGGAATCCTGTATCGGAGAACTCCCGATTTGGGACTATTAAGGTGTGTTGATGCTACAGAAGCGACCAAGTTATCATAGGAAGTGCACTCTGGGATTTGTGGACCGCACATGAATGGTTTTATTCTGGCAAAGAAAATACTCAGGGCAGGATATTTCTTGATGACCATGGAAACAGACTGTATTCGGTATGTCCGAAGGTGTCACCGCTGTCAGATACATGCAGATATGATAAAGGCACCTCTAAACGAGCTGACCGCAACAAGTTCACCATGGCTGTTCGCCGCTTGGGGAATGGATGTCAATGGGCCAATCGAGCCTGCCGCATCAAACGGATACGGGTTCATTCTAGTGGCGATTGACTACTTCACCAAATGGGTTGAATCAACTTCATACAAAGCGGTAACCAAGAAAGTCGTGGCAAACATTGTCCGAGATTGGGTTGTCTGTCGGTTCGGTGTTCCAGAGTCGATCATCACTGATAATGGTTCCAATCTCAACAGCGACTTGATGAAAGCGATGTGTGAAACTTTCAGGATCAGGCACAGGAACCCTACGGCTTACAGACCTCAAATGAATGGAGCTGTGGAAGCGTCCAACAAAAACATCAAGAAAATACTAAGGAAGATGATCGAAAAGCATAAGCAGTGGCATGAGAAGTTGTCATTCGCTCTATTGGGTTATCGTACTACAGTTCGCACATCAACTAGGGCAACTCCCTACATGCTGGTTTACGGTACCGATGTAGTAATTCCCACCGAGGTAGAAATTCCACCCTTGAGAATCATACAAGAAGCTGAGCTAGATGATGCAGAATGGGTCAAGGTTCGATACGAGCAGTTAGCTCTTATAGATGGGAAAAGAATGAGCGCGTTCTGCCACGGTCAATTATATCAGAGCAGAATGTCCAGAGCCTTCAACAAGAGAATTCGACCAAGGAAGTTTACACCAGGGCAGCTGGTCTTGAATAAGATATTTCCACATCAAGATGAAACCAAAGGGAAGTTCTCTCCCAATTGGCATGGTCTGTACATGGTTCTCCGGGTTCTAGCTGGAGGAGCCCTTATTCTTGTAGAAATGGATGGAGAAATCTGTCCAAAACCAATCAACTCAGATGCAGTGAAAAGATATTACATTTAGCCATTATACTTTCTTTATTATGTAATTTGAACTACATCTGACCCGATTCCCGGTTAAGAGGGGATAAGTAGGCAGCCCTATGCGTTTGGTCACATCATTAATAAAATTCCCTTTTTCCCCCACATTTGGAACTGGGGCAGAATTTTGAGGAGGACCCTCAAAATTCCGAAGTCAACTTGCCAATTTTCATATCAATATTGACCCAGTAAACTGGGGCAGAATTTTGAGGAAGACCCTCAAAATTCTAAGGTCATACCCGCTTCCAGTCATTCAGCACCAGCCCAGTAAACTGGGGCAGAATTTTAAGAAGGACCCTCAAAAGTCCGTAGCCAGCGAGGTTGTCGTGCCTTGAACCACGTTACAGTTGTGGTTCATCATAAAACAAAAAATATCTTTTGCTTTACTTATATACATACATTTGCATCGTATTTGACAAAAGTTTGCATACAATCATTTGGATCGCTATCGTTCAGCAACGCTGCCCCAAAGGGTACAAAACGCCACGGGTCAAAGAATGCGGACTAACCTCCCCTTTGAGAACTCACGATTTTTCTTTGGATGCAGGAACCCGGGATGCTAATAGGCGATGTAGGAGCCTTACAAAACCAAAGCCACTACCTACCTGACAAAGGCTTACTATCTACATTCAACACTTCCCCAGCAGTCATCAATAGCACGATCATCTACCATCTAAGAAAAATCACCATCATCATCTCCTTTATATTCTTGCATCGCATAAGGCTATTTACTGCCTTTCGAGACTAAGCCCTGTCTCCATCTGGATTGTTGCATTGCATAAGGCTACTCTCTGCCTTCCGAGGCTATGCTCTACCTCCATCCTGCATAAGGCTACTCTCTGCCTTACGAGGCTAAGCTCTGCCTCCATCCTGCATAAGGCTACTCTCTGCCTTCCGGGGCTAAGCTCTGCCTCCATCCTGCATAAGGCTACTCTCTGCCTTCTGAGGCTAAGCTCTGTCTCCATCTTGCATAAGGCTATTCTCTGCCTTCCGAGGCTAAGATCTGCCTCCATTCTGCATCACATAAGGCTATCTTCTGCCTTACAAGACTAAGCTCTGTCTCCATCTCGCATCTTTGCGTAAGGCTATCTTCCGCCTTCCGAGGTTAAGCTCTACCTCCTTTATTTTAAATTTTTGGCTGAAATATCGCCACCCTGTTGCACTTTGGCTGAAATATCGCCGCCCTGCATTTAAATTCCTGCTTTGGCTGAAATATCGCCACCCTCTGCATACATTCGGCTGAAATATTCCTTTTCATGGGCTGAAATATCGCTAACTTATTCAAAAGCGTCATAGTTCGGAGGCAACATCCGCATGGCCCAAGAACACCATTTCATGGCCTGCGAATCATTACCTTCATTCTCTTCAAATCCCGGACGTCATAGTCTGAGGACGCCATCCAAATTCTCCGAAGACATCATTCATGGTCCAATGAGAACTTGCATCACGTTTAGATTATGCAATGTACATGCACATGGTTCATTTGCAGGTACACCAGCTGTCTAAGAAGAGCGTTCCCGTTTCAGTTCCCCACAACTCGTCTAATTCTCGAACCCTTGCCAAATCTCAAACCCTGTTGCATCCACCGTTTCAAATTTTTCATTGGAATAGTCTGCCAATGGCTCCTGAAATACATACGGCCTGATTCCTGTAAAACCAGGGATATGTAGTAAACTCAGAAGCCAGAGCGCGTTCGAAACTCTCGCACAATTGTCACCTCTGATCAAAATTGGCCATCTTGTCTTTACCCGACCACTCTTTCATCCTCCTTGGGTAAAGAGGGGTAGCCGTTGATACCCAATTTTTCCCTACATATTTTTGTACCCAAGATACTTTCCAAATAGCTTGTGAATGCATATATAAGCATCCATAAAAGGTTTTAGTATTTTTCTATAATTTTTAGCATTTTAAAACCAATTTATAGTTTATTTTTGTACTATAAAATCCAATACTTAGCATGAAATTTTGTTGTTTGAATAAATAAATTATTTATTCTCTCATTTACATAAAAATATCATTTTATGTTATTTTTACAGGATTTTACAAAGCCATTAGGTATTTTTAAATTATAATCGCATTAAATTGTAATTTTAGCCTATTTATCAATTTAATGAATATTTCAAATTAAAAATCGATCCTGGTATTTTTATTTAATCTATAAATGTATTTAAGTATTTCAGTAATTTTATGGACTTTTATAAAATTGTTTACTATTTTTTAAAATTAAATTTGGGAAAAATTGGTCATTTAAATTTTAGCCCATTTGTCTTTCAATTTCAGCCACATTTTGACAAAATTTCCCAATCCAATTACCCAACCCAATCTTATAATTAACCCGAACCATCTTCCCCCTTTTGATCCTGGCCATTGATCTCATAGATCAACGGCCCACGTTATTTCTTGCCTTAATTAAACTAATAACCGTTACCCTAGAAATCATTTTCTCTCAATCCGCCGCCCTTGTATCCCCTTTCACTCTCAGATTCTCTCTAACCCTACATATCCTTAGAACCTTTTGGTTCTCCCATGACCTTCATCAGCATACCAGCTCACTCCTCCCTAACTCCCCTCGATTCCCAGCAACCATGGCATCCCTGTATCATGGTTTTCTCTCAAGATTGAAGCCTAGCAGTTTCTGCCATGGAAGAAGGTCACTGAAGTTCTGTTTGGGGGTCTATTTCCGGTATTTTTCCGGTGATCTTTGGACGATGATGCATTCTACGGCATTGTATACGAGTTTCATAGTTAGGTTCTTCGTTTCCATGATCTGTTTGAAAACCCTAATATTTTCTCTTTAATCTCTACTCTTTTAAATAACTTTTAGTTTGATTTTATTGTTTTCTACTCTACTTCTACTTAGCTTCTCCGGTTATTTCGAATTTCTCAATGATTATCGTTCTTCTAGACTAGGGTTTCTAACCCTTTCTTCAAAACTGTTTCTTCTACTGTCTCTGAGTGCTATGTAGTCATTTGTGTTGTTTATTTTGTTTGTTTGTTTGTTTCTTTGACGAATTGGGTTTCACACTATAGTTTCTAGGGTTTCATAACCCCCTCTTCTAAAATACTTTACTTTCCTCGTTTTTTGCATTAATCCCCGGTTTTAAGTACTACTTCTAAGTATTGTGTTAAAATTTGATGAAAACCCCTAACCCTACATTTTTGTATATGTGTTTACCTACTTGCATGTTCTTCTATGAGCTCCGTGCCCTTTACTTTGATTTTTGGTGCCAATGTTTCATTCCCATTCCATGCTGTTGTTCTTCTTTGAGAATTTTGGTCGTTATATCGTGACATTATACTGACCCTTACCATCTCTTTAAGGACATGATTATTGGCTTTGATTTGTGATTTGTATATTTTCCTCATATTTTTGGTATGGATTTTGAATTCCCTTCCTCAATCAGTGGGATACATTCCCCAATTAGATGGCTTATTTCCCGAGTTTTCAATTTCGGAATTATTTCCCAAAATTTAAATTGTTATCTTTCCTTATATGTGTGCACAAATGTGTTGATTTACTTGCTTGACATATTTCCTGATTTAAGTACCTTGTACCTAGTCTGCAATATATACTCTATACTATCCTTGCTTTCCTTATGTGGCCAAGCCATACTTTGTGATTCCTTTCCTTTTTAGTGAATTGTTTATTACCGTTTGCTTGTGACTCCTTAATAAAAGGGGAGTCCCTATACTTGTGTGATTATGATTGATATCAGTTCCTTAAATATGAACTGATACCTTATTTGTTTACTCTTTTAGTACTATAAATATCCCTCACCTTTCTCTTCTAACAACAGACACGGCTCAAAACCAAAACTCTCTGAACTCTCTTTTTTCTCTGCTATTACTATACTCTCTCATTCCCTTCTTTGAACACTCAATTGGCTAACAGCCAAAATTGAGTAATTTTTTTGTTTACTTTGCATTGCTCGGTTCTATTTGGGTCTGTTGCTACTATTATTCTCACATCACTGCTGCCATCCTCATATTGCCGCTACTATCTTGCTGCTGCTGCTACTCCTGTATTGCTGCCCTCATCATTTACACACTTTGATATCCCTTTGTGCACTATTACATTGCTATTATATTCAATCTTTGCAACTGGTATGTTCCCTACTTGAGATACAGTCTCCAAAACAACATGTTCATATTAGTTCTGAAATTCATATTATTCCTTGTGTGCTTTTATCTATGGTTTTGTTGCCACCCTTGTCATTAGCATGTTATTGGTCTATTAGTTCAACTTAGCATGTCTCTCCCCAATCCCTCTCCCTGTCTCAATGCATGTTCTCCTTCCATGTGTACTACTGTTTGGATGCTTAATAGTTCTGAAACCTCTCCATGAGGTTGCTTATATTTTGGGGTTTGGTACATTAAGAGCTAAACCCTTGTTTAACTAGGTCTGATAACTTCTGCCCAGTATGTTGTCTGTTCCTTTCACTTATCTGCACTCTAGTTATTTGCTCCCTTATCCCTTCCCCATCTCAATGAATGTCTTCTTTAAGCATTGCTTCTTTAAATTCATGTCTGCTTGACTACTTGTTTAACCTAAAGTCCTTAATTGAAGCTAAGTAAAATAGAACTTGATAAAAAAAAAAAGGAAATATAACCATTTGGCTTGAAATCCTATCTGGTTACTTCTTCCAACATGTTGTCTATATGTCTATAGTTCACTTTACTTATGTGTGTGTCCCCTTTCCTTTCCACTGTTTGTGTGATGCCCTGCTGTGCTAAAAAACCGAGCATTCTAAAATAATTTCAACTCTTTCAAGCGTTCCTTCAAACTGCCTCACCCTTTCAATTTTCCTAGCTGGTTCTTTTAAATTGTCTCTCAACTGTTTTCAACTCTCTCAATCTCACTCTTAGAGCTTTCGGGTCTGTCCCCTTGGTGTAAGTTTTGTTGTGGGAGCCTCGAGCACCCATGGAACTCTGATGCCCAAGGTTGGTGCTTCCAATGTTTAAATCTGTCCACTTGGCACATATTTGGGTGCCTGGTATTGGCTAAAGGTTCAAACGAACCCTTAGGGAACTTTGCCGCACCCAAGCCTTGGTAATGGCTATGAAACTCGAAAGGAATGAGGTTAGAGATGTTTGGGCCTGGCTGAAGGCTCTCTATAGGGTAACTTCTTATTTTTCTTTTCTCACTGTTGTATTTTTAATTACTTGGCTGTAATAATTTGTAAGAACAATGGGGATTATAGTGAAATTGGGGAGGGTTATGCATGATTGTTAAGGGTATGGGTAGAAAACATGCATATAGGACTTACTTATCTATTTATGCAATACCTACCACGCCTTAGGACATGCATCCTCACATATAGAAACCATATTCTTAGGCCTTTTACTTTCAATTGCTATTCTGTACATTCTCGTAACCATGACTAATTAATAAGCAACAAGTCATTTAGATTTCATGTTCATAGGGCCTCTATGCATTAGAGACCATGCCTTTAGGACATTTTATCTGAAATGCTTTAAGTATATCGTTAATCTGGGTACAATTTGGTTAACGACCCTCTCTTTAAAACTAGAAGCAAATGTGCATGTTCTCCGCTTGTTAATAACACATAGAAAAACCTTAGGCCGGATAAAATGGGTTAATAACCTCTAAGTCATGTTCGAATTAATCCGCCTTGCTTGAACTCACTTGTTTCTAAAACTACCTCATCTTCTTTTATAAATTTCTTCCCTATTTTTCTTAAATTTACTTATGCAAATACTTCTACTTTGTCCAGAACTGAATTGTTATTTTCAAAACCATATATACAAATACTGTATTTCCTCGTCCAGCACTAGGCTACTGCTATTTTCAAGTTATCTCAATACTGACAGTTTTTTTAAAAGGTTCGGAACCTGGCATGTTTTCTTTATACTTCTACAATCTTTCAAAATACTCTTATATTTTTTCTCCTAGTCTGGTTGTCCGAAACTGTATTCCACAAATATTTTAAACCCTTTCTACAGGTTTTCTAAAAAGCTGATGTTGTCTTTATTGAGTTCTGAATGTCTTCTCTCGCATTCCTTTTCTGCAAACACTCCATTTCTTTTACATGCTCCAGTTTTTCGAAAGATTCTTCCTTCCTTAGACCATAGTTGTGTTTGAGTCATGCCAATTACGTGTCCGTTATATAGGGATAACTGAGCCTTTATATGTTTACATGATTCCTTTAATATGCAAGTCCTATTTGTTTTGTATGTCGCCTAGAATTTTAGCCTTTGAACCTAGGGGTCCAGCCTAGTTCCTACCTTATAGGAATAGTGATCCTAAGTGCCCTCTAGGATCTATAGAATGGTAGGGGTAACAGGACGCAATAAGTATTCGTGACCAATTCACACGTTTAAATAACCTCCATGGGGTGGGAAGGGTAGAATATGGAGATAATGACGATGCGATAATATCATAAAGCGACTCCTCATTGGGAATATGTACGAGATATTGCATCAAATGATCCATATTATAGTTAAACCTAGGACCCCTCTTTCTCTTATGTGCTTTATTTAAATTCTTTCGTAATGCTTTTCAAACTAATCCTCTATTTTATTTCAAACTTTTGTCCTTTCCTTTAAAGCTTTCAAATTATGTGAATGTCATACATGTGCACCTCATTTGTCTACTTGCTTTATCTTCTTCTTAAAGTCACAATTAGAACGATCGGGAACCACATTTGTGGATCTTGAGGGGTGCCTAACACCTTTCCCTCGAGATAATTTCAAGCACTTACCCAACTCTGGTTTCTCTCTCAAAAACACTCTCTTCATCTTAAAGTGTCCTAGTGCAATATAATCATTAGGTGGCGACTCTTCCAATTCCGTGACCCAATTCCCAAACGGGAAATAGAGTTTTTTTGCCCATAATGTCGTGAAACCCGATTTCTCTATTGAAAAAGGGGGCGTCGACACCTGCTCACGCATAGCAAGAGTCTGAAACCCTCCCCCAACATGAGAAGTGGCTAGTGCTACTGGAAGCAAACCCTTTCTAATGACACTGTCCATAAAGCCTTCTAGACGAACTAAAGCATCTTGGAGATCCGGGGAAAATATAAACCCTCCTGGGACCTGAGCTGGGCCCACAAGAACTACTGGAGCTGGAACATCCTCATCAAAATCAATATGAGGCTCCACCTCTGGAACTGCTGCCTGGGGCTGAGCTCTTCCCTTACCACGGCCTCTGGCACGGCTTCGGCCTCTGCCCCTTGCGGGAGCTGCTGCTGGGGGCTCGAGCTACTGCGAGATGGAAGAAGACGCACGTGTTCTCGCCATCTGCAAAAGAACAAAGTAGAACGAAAATTAATATTTGAGAAACAAAATCGCACGACAAGAATGAACAAAGTGAATTTTTCGTAACTCTGTAGCCTCTAAAAGATAAATATAGACGTCTCCGTACCGATCCCTCCGACTCAACCGAACTTGTCAGTGAGTTGTGAGACCCAAGTAACCATGTGCTCTGATACCAACATGTCACGACCCGAATTTCCCACCATCTGGGGTCGTGATGGCGCCTACTATCAGAGCTAGGCAAGCCAACTATTTAAACCTTTCACAAATTTTTATTTAGTGCAATATGATAAACTAAAACAAATACTTAAATATGGGGAAGACTTTTAAATACTTAAAATAGAAAACATAGGATATCAAGGTCTTAAATTACATTTTTATACCCAGTATCTGGTGTCTCCACTCACGGATTGCTAAGAAGTTCTAAAAATATCAGTCTGAAAAAAATACACAGGAAGTCTGTCTCGATACAAATGAACAAATTGATATAACATAGATGAGAATCTGAGCCCGCGGACATCAACAAAGCTACTTAGAAGTCTCTAGACTAAAGGCCGGCTCCCTGTCTATGACTGCTGCGGCAGTCCGTAAGTTTCTTCCTGATCTGTGCACAAAAAGCGCACAGAAGTGTAGCATCAGCACAACGACCCCATGTGCTGGTAAGTGCTTGGCCTAACCCCAACGAGGTAGTGACGAGGCTATATAGGACCTACCATAATTTAACCAGTGCAGATATACGCAATAACAGGAGAACACGCTAGTCTAAACAGTTAAAAGGGGAGGGAAGCATGTTGTGGGGTACAACAGTTCAAATACAGAAATCAGCTAACAAGAATGAAAACTGAGAGGATATCAACTGTCAAAGAAATACTGGAAAGCTCAACACATAGAATAATATACCCAATCCATATTCCCGTTGTGGCGCGCAACCCGACCCTCAACATTTAATACCATTGAGGCGTGCAACTCGATCCTCGACAATTAATCCGTTGTGGCGTGCAACCCGATCCTCAATATTTACCAACAAAATCACCCAACATCATTCGCAACTCAAGTGCGAGGGGAGTAACATCAAAATACAAGAGTTTCGATGAGGGAAAATAACTAATAGCTCAATTATCCCGGCAAGGGAGGGTTCAATTTATACCAAAAATCCCGGAAAGGGAAATAATTACAAAACTTCCACTTCAAAAACTTACCTACCAACAACTCTAAGTCGGGTCAGTGCTCCAATAATCTATACAAGTTTCTAATAGTGCTCAACTGATCATATCTTATGAACTCAATCAATTTAAGCAACAAGTCACACCACATTATTCGAATTTAAGATCCATGGTCATGCTAGACTCAGGCGCATAGATAACCGTCACCCTGCCTATGCACCAACTCCACATAGCACATAGCAAATAATGACCAAATCCTATTCCCTCAAGCCAAAGTTAGATCAAAGACTTACCTCAAAAGCTCCAAACTCAACTCATGCCTCTAGGATAGCTTTACCCTCGAATTCGCCATAAAACCGCTCGAATCTAGTCACAAGTTACTCAAATGTATCAATGAATGCTAGTTAAATAAATTTGAAAGCATAAGAATGAATTTCCCAATGTTTTTGCCTAAACCCGAGGTTTGAACAAAAACCGGGATACCCATTCCCCCGCGAGTTCATATCTATGATTAGTTTTGAAATCAGACCTCAAATTGAGATCCAAACGCCCAATTTTGTGAAAACCTAAGTTCTACCATAAATTCCTATTTTACCCATGGAAGACCTTGATTTTAAGATGAAAACATGATAAAAGATGTTAAAGATTGAAGAAATTGAGTAAAAGTTGACTTACAAATGACTTAGGAAGGAAAGAGTCTGTGAGAAATCGCCAATGGGTGTTTGGGTTTTGAAAATATGACAAATGAGCTTTAAAATTGTTTAAGCATGAAATATGCAGGTGTAGGTATCGGATTTGCAAAACTGGGTTCACAATTGCGAACCCAGTAGACATGGGAATTGCGAGATAATGGTTCGCATTTGCTAACCCATGCAGGAAAAGTAGACTTCGCATTTGCGAAGTGGGTGTTTGCATTTGCGAACTCGGCGCCTAAGGTTGGGGGATCACACTTCCGATGAAGTCTCCGTATTTGCTTGACTTGGCTGGGGGGGGGGGGGCCTCGCAATCGCAATGTAATTCTTTGCATTTGCGAAACTAGCAGCCTAGGGAATATTTCTCAATTGCGAGCACTGGCTTCGCATTTGCGAAGCCTACAGAATTGAAGCCCACCAGATTTTTTAACAATGATAAATGCAATACGATGCCTATCCAAAACTCCCCCGAGCCCTCGGTGCTCCAAACCAATTATGCACATGACTTCAAAAACATCCAACAGACCTACTCATGCGATCAAATAGCCAAAATAACATCATAAACATAGAATCTAACCTCAAACTCATGATTTTTATTCTAAGTTTCATAAACTTTCAAACTTGGAACTCATAGTCCGAAACACGTCATACGATGTTCGTTTCCAGCCAAGCTTTACAGAAAGCGCTTAACGCTCATTTATGACTTGTACCAGGAATTAGAACCAAAATACGAGCTTGATACCTATATTTTCTAACTCATTTTTATTTCAATTTTTCATATCATTTTCAGATAAACATTTTCTTTCAAAAATTCCATACTCGGTCCTAGGACCTCGGATTTTGATTTCGGAAATATGCCCGAGTCCCATATTTTCCTACGGACCCTACGGGATCGTCACATCATGGGTCCGGGTCTGTTTACCCAAAATATTGACCTAAGTCAACTATATCAATATTATTATCAAAATGCATAGTTTTTAACACAAACTTTATATATTTTAGCATAAAAATTTTCCCTTTTCCCACCCGGACTGTGCACACAAATTGAGGCAAATAAAAGCGAGGTTTTCAAGGTCTCGGAAGCACTTAGAAAGGGAGAATTACGATAATGACCCCTTGGATCATCACATCTAGACTTTGGGACTAGATGTTTTGATATTAGAGGAATTGAAGAACAAAATATCAAAGACAAATATTTCAAGACTTTAAATAATTGAAGCAAAATATTGTTAATGCATCCACTATTTGTTTTGACAATTGTTGTAAGTTAATATTATATGTATCATTAAAAAGCATTTTGCTACCAAACAGTACCATTAATTTAGGGGCCATATGAAAATTCTAGAGTTTACTAATGGGTCATTTGATTGGAATATAATTTATACCGGTATAAGTTCTGCCGGTATAAGTTATATTGCAATAAGTTATGATGGGATTAGTTATGCCGGGATTGTTGTTTATTCATTGTTTGGTATGTTGTGTTAAGAATGACAATTATATAATTTCTAAGAAGAAGGTATAAGTTATACTGGTGCTAATTACCCCACCTTCTATATGGTTTAAGTTATTCTGATGTTAAAATTAATACTAGAATAACTTATACCTAGTTTACTAACAAAACAGAGTATTAAGGTGGTATTAAATTTTTATGCCACTGCAATTACCTTCTTATATCTCATACCAAACGACCCCTAACATTTTTTTATCAGCTCGTGCTATCAAAAAATTTCTTATAGAAAATCTTTATAAGCCTTCGTGGGTTCGGGTTATCAATCCCCTCAAAAACAACACAAAGCCTCCTTGTGCATTCGGATGGCCTTTCCTCTAACGCACGACTCATTATCTCTTGTTCTTCAGTTTGCATATAGTTCTCGTACCATGTTGAGATTTGTCGGACCAGGACATTCAAGGAACTTACCCATCTTCTTGTTGATCAATGTAGCTAGTACATTGGGAAAGCTTCGTTCTAAATCCTTAACATTTATCCCCATCTCAGATACATATCTCATGTATGGAACAAAAGTATCACGCCATTTCTTGGCATCATCATGTAAAAATTCCAACTGAGGCCGTGATTGCTTAGTAGACCCACTAGCCACTTGCTTTCCCTTGGCTTGTCGAGAAGAGATTTCACATTACTTGCATTTCTTTGGGGTTGGAGCGGTAGTGGAGAACTTCCCCACCCCATTTCCTTTAGCGGAACTGTCACGAGCCATAGAAACCTATACAAGACAAACACAAAGATAAGAGTAAATCAAGAAATTTTTTGTCCTAAGGTCATCGTGAGGGGCTAAGAGGACCCCACACTTAAAAAATGGAGGCTATGCATAATTGAATCACAATACTAACTCAATGATGCATCAAGGTGTCATCACAAGGCTATAGGTACTCAAGAATTCCCTATGCCATTCAATTCAAGTAGTCTAACATGCCCATAACTTTAACTATGGTGAAAGCATAAGAAAACTAAATTCTAAATTACTACACACATTTAATACACCAACTATGACTTACAAACATTTACAATAACATATAATACCTCCAAAGACCCCCACTTCACCGAAACTCAAGTACAACTACACCCGGCTACTTAGACTTCACCGGTGCGCAAATTTACTCTCTTAAGCATTATAGCAAATACCTTGTGGGCATTTATTTTGATCCCTTATTTCAACAATGGTGGAACAAGTTAAACCTCCCAAATTTACATGAATTAGAGGGAATTATAGTTTACTACTTCAAACACAAACACAACCAAATTCTTGCACCAAATTTTCGTGCATAGCAGGGCCACTAAATTCAACAAAATATATCAAAGAACCTTATGAGATATTGGGGTTGTTTGAGAAAGAAGACTAAACTTTCCACTAAAAAAATTCAAAATACAAGAAAGAGAACAAGAATAATATACGTTTGAGGCTTGAGAGTAACTTGAGCAAGAGAAAGTTGAAGAATTTGAATAATAAGATAAAACAAAAAAAATATTAAAAAAATCAATTGTGGGGGGGGGGGGGGGTTGTGGCAGAATACTGTGCGTTTCTGGGAGGGGGTTTTGTTCTGAGGATGCAGTTATTTTAATTGGAGTGGGAATTGGATTGGATAGTTGGGTATGGGTTATGTTGTGAGTGTATATGAGTAATTGGGTTGGGGTATTTGGGTTTGGTTATTAATCAATTAAAATAAAATGAAAAATAAAAAGATATTTTTTACCTCTGACCAGCCAACCTAGCGCCCCACGCTAGGGCTGGCGATGGAAAATTTTTGCTGCTCGAAATTGTGCCCTAGCCAGTGGGGCGATGGGCTGGGCGTTCAAAATTGTTTTTTAGCGATAACTACCCGAGCCCTCAATACATATTTCACACATACTCTATCATCCTCATCAAATATTTTATACAACTACAACAAAATAAAAAAAAATGTTAGTCTACTTTAACTAAGAGAAAGCAGACAAACTGCGCTACAAAAACAGTAAACATTGGGTTGCCTCCCAACAAGCACCTCATTTGACATCGCGACATGACTTAATACATTTTTAAGCATCGGCAAAGTCCACCGAGGTGTTGTGACGTGCAATGTCACCACCCCAATAATATTTTATTCTCTGTCCATTAACCAAGAAGGTACCACTTGAGCTCATATCCGCAATTCCACAGCTCCATGAGGCCTCACACTTGCAACAACGAAAGGACCTGCCCGACGATACTTAAGCTTTCTGGGGAAAAGCTTCAACCATGAATTGAACAAAAGAACTTCTTGCCCCGGCTCAAACTCAAGATTTTGGATGTGCTTGTCATGCCGCCTCTTACTCTTTTCTTTATACAATTTGGCATTTCGGATTCGTGCAATCGAAACTCATCAAGCTCTTTTAGTTGCAACAACCTCTTCCCTCCAGCTAAGTCCATATCCATGTTCAGCTTTTTTATTGCCTAGTAGATTTTGTGTTCAAGCTCGGCGGGTAAGTAACACGCATTTCTATAAATTAATTTATATGGTGACGTAACTATAGGAGTCTTATATGCACTTGTATATTCCCATAATGCATTATCTAGCTTCCTGGCCCTGTCCTTTCTATTTGCACTGATCGTTTTCTCCAAAATCTGCTTCACTTCTCTGTTTGAAACTTCCGCTTGACCATTATTTTGGGGTGATAGGCAGTGAAAACCTTGTGCTTAACTCCATACTTGGCTAGAACATTATTTAGCAATTTGTTGCAGAAGTAAGTTCCTCTGTCACGTATTAACACTCTTGGAGTTCCAAAGCATGTGAAGATGTGCTTCTTTACAAAGCTTACCACAACCTTTGCATTATTAGTGGGAAGAGCAATGACCTCCACCAACTTAGAAACATAGTCGACTGTTACCAAGATGTACCTGTGACCATTAGAGTATGGGAAAGGTCCCATAAAGTCAATTCCCCCAAATATCAAAAAGCTCCACCACCATAATATTTTGCAACGTCATCTCTTTCTTCTTCGTGATTGTTCTAGTTCTTTGGCATCTGTCACACTTTTTAACAAAGACATGTGCATCCTTAAATAATTTCAGCCAATAGAAACCTGATTGTAGAACTTTTTGGGTAGTTCTATCCCCACAATGATGACCTCCATATGGCGAGGCATGATAATCATGCAGTATAGCATTCATCTCTTCCTCAGGAACACATATTCGCACCAACTGATCAGCACATAGCCTGTATAAAAATGGCTCATACCACATGTAGAGCCTCACATCATGTAAGAACCTTCTTCTATTGTCGGGTGTCAGTTCTGGTGGTGTCACCCCATTTGCAATAAAATTCACATATCCGTATACTACGGGGCTTCACTTGAGATAATTGCCAATAACAGCTCATCAGGAAAATTTTCTTTGATTGACCCTCCTTCAGCCACATGGCTCCGATTTTCTAATCTGTACAAGTGATCAGCCACTTGATTCTCTGTCCCTTTTTGATCTTGGATTTCTAACTCAAACTCTTGCAAGAGAAAGACCCAACAAATTAACCTCGACTTGGAATCTTTCTTTTCAAACAAATATCTGATAACTGAATGATCTGTGTAGACGATGGCTTTGGTTCCCACTAGATAGGATTTGAACTTGTCAAATGCCCACACCACTGCATGCAACTCTTTTTTAGTAACTATGTAATTTATATGGGCTGGATTCAGAGTATTTTATTTCTCATTTTCCCCAAAATAGCTCTAATATCTATGTCACTTGCATCGCACATCAACTCAAATGACTATTCCCAAACCTGAGCAATGATAATTTGTGCAGTCACCAACCTTCCCTTAAGCTTCGAAAAATCTTTAATGAAACGACGATAAGAATCTGCATGGCCCAAAAAACTGCGAATGCCTTTGACTGATGTCGGAGGGGACAACTTTTCAATCGCCTCCACTTTTTCTTTGTCTATCTGCAAACCGCTTTTAGACACTTTTTGTCCCATGACTATACCTTCACGTACCATGAGATGACACTTTTCCCAATTTACTACCAAATTCGTTTCTTCACACCTAACAAACATTTTATCAAGATTCATCAAGCAATTATCAAAAGAACATCCAAATACAGAAAAATCATCCATGAAAACTTCTACAAATCATTCAACCATGTTAGTAAAAATGGCCATCATGCACCTTTGAAATTTGCAGGTGCATTTCTTTGAAAGCATACATGCCATACAGACACGTAAATGTAGTTTTATCTTGGTCTTCTGGGGCTATAGCAATCTGGTTATACCCCGAGTAACCATCTAAAAAATAGTAGTACTCCTGGCCAGCTAATCTATCCAACATTTGGTCAATAAAAGGGAGGGGGAAAATGGTCCTTTCGGGTGGCATTGTTCTATTTTCTATAGTCTATGCAAATCCTTCACCAGTGACAGTTCTTGTGGGAATTAAGTCATTATTTTCATTAACCACTATAGTCATCCCCCCTTTATTAGGTACACATTGAGCGGGGCTACCCAAATTCTATCTGAGATTGGAAATACAATAGCTGCATCAAGCCACTTAATCACTTATTTTCTTACCACCTCTTTCATGATTAGATTTAGTCCGCATTGTTGTTATTCTCTTGGCTTGTGTCCGTCCTCCATGAGGATTTGATGCATGCAAAAAGCTGGATTAATGCCCTTAATGTTAGACATTGTCCACCCAAGTGTTCGCTTGTGCTCATGTAGCACTCTCAACATCTTCTCTTGCTGCAATTTAGACAAGTCAGAAGAAACAATAACATATAAAGTGTCAGAGTCACCTAAATAAGCATACCGAAGGCGAGGGGGCAGGGATTTAAGCTCCAATTTTGAGCTTCCTCAATTGATGGCTTTGGAGAAGGCCCATCTGGCCTATTCAGGGGCTCAAAGGGGTGTCTCCCCTACATGTAAGCACAAGATGTATATAGGATATGCATAATCTCCTCAACCTCATCATCAATCCCCAAGATATCAAACAACATAAGTTCTTTCTCAAGAGAATCATCTAGATATACACTTGGGTCATGAATTTGCTCATCCACCTCAACAACAGATCTCATTGAGAGCTCCTCATAGTAGTGGGGATGTTGGAATTGCTTTGTAGACATTAAAGACGGCTTTCTCCTTATCCACCCTCAAAATCATTTTTCCCTCTCTCACTTAATAATTTCATTACCAGTAGCCAAGAGAGGTCAATATGATTGGAACCAGTTCATCATCCTTATAATCCTGGATAATGAAGTCAGCGGGGAATATGAACTTCCCAATTTGCAGCAATACATCTTTAATCACTCCCTCATGGTGTGCTATAGACCTATCAGGCCGCTGCAACATTGCAGTAGTTGGTCTTGGAGCTCTCAGACCCAATTGCTTGAATAAAGATAATAGCATGAACCACATCAATATTACCAATTCACACCGGAATGGTGAAGTTGCAAGGATCCTTAAGCTTTTGAGGAAACTTGGTTTGGACCCTTGAAGTGCACTCCTCAGTAAGTGCAACTGTCTCAAATTCAGTCAATCTTCTTTTGTGAGCCATTACATCTTTAATGTACTTAGCATATTTTGGAATTTCACGAAGTACATCAACAAGTGGAATATTTAATTGAACCTGGCTCAATATAGAGATAAATTTACTGAACATGCGATCATCATTAATTCCCTACAATCTCTGGGGGAAAGGTGGTGGTGGCCTTGCATCCTCCACTGGCTTTGAATTTACATCCTTTTTCTTTAATTTGTGTGTTGCCTTAGGAATCAACTCCTCCTCAGGCATGGGCTTGTCTTTTCTTTTCTTTGGAACTTGCTCTAGTTCCCTCCCATTTCTGAGTGTAATTTCCTTCACTTGAGGGTTCTTCTCTGTATCACTAGGAAGAGCACCTGCTGGTCTAGGATTTTGATTTGTTTCTAACTACCCCATTTGCCTCTCAAGATTTCTGAAATCAGTCCTGAGCTGATGATTATCACGCAACAACTTCTTCAGTAAATCATTTGTACCCTCTTCCATTTGTTGGGGTGGATTCTAAGGATGATTGAAATTTTCTTGGGGTCTAAAATGATTCTAATTTGATTGATTTCCACCCCAAGAAAAGTTAGTATGATTCCTCCAATTTGGATTGTAAGTATTCCCATATTGTGCTTGTAGGTTAATCGGACCTCTACTTTGTTGCCCCACATAATAAATAGATTTTGGATTTGTAGGGCACACATCACTCATGTGATTGTCACCACACATTTCAATACAAACAAGCATTTGATGAACATGTTGCATTTGTTGTGTTTTGTTCATTGTCGTTTTACTCATTTGATTTTCCAATTTTGCTATATCTGCTCTCATGACCGAAAGGTCATCAATTTAAAGTACGCCTGTTGCTTTTTGTTTCATTGCTCTTATTGGTTCTCCCTCACCTTGCCAATTATGATCATTAGCAGTAAAGTTGTTCAATAGAAGTTGTATTTCACTATATGGTATCGCCATGCAACAACCTCCACAAGCTGAATCAAGATTCATCTTAGAAGTCTCATCTAATCCATCAACAAAAGTATGGCCCAATAACTCATCACTCTGACAATAATGTGGACAATCTCGGAGTAGTTTCTTGTATCTTTCCCAAGATTGGCGAAGAGTCTCACCATCTCATTGTTGAAACTCAAGAATCTGGCTCCGCAAAGACTTTGTCTTTTTAGTGAGAAAAAACTTGATTAAAAATTTCTTTGCTAAATCATCCCAAGTATGGATTGAATTTGCAGTCTACTTCTGCAACAGTTCTTTAGCTTCCCCCAACAATGAAAAAGGAAACAAGTCAGCCTGATATAATCCTTAGAAATATTTGTATAGTTGTAAGTATCAGTAATTTCCCAAAAAAATTAAATGTGCCTCGCGGGTCTTTATGTTGCCCAGTGGACTGAATAAGCTGCACCATGTACTGTTTAAGCTCAAAGTGACCAGTGATATCAGGCTCACAATAGTCTGAGTCATATTAGCTAGGTTCTGCCTTGCAGCTTCTATCACCGTACGCTCTTGGTTACCTGCCATCACTGTTGGCTGTGGTTAAACTAGAATGTCCAACTCGGTTTCTGTTTTGTATCTAGTTTCTAACTCATTCCTCGCTTTATGAAGTGTTCTTTCAATTTCAGGATCAAGAGGAAATAGAATTTTTGTGCTTCTACTCCTCCGCATTCAAGAGAAGAGCATGCACAACACAAACAAAGTAAAATGAAATTAATGCTCAGTCAAGTAGCTAATTTCTAATTCCCCGACAACGACACCAAAAACTTGTTGCGACCAAAACACTCATGCAAGTTTACGCGATCGACAAGTAATATAGTAGTAAGTAAAGTATCATTTCCACAAGGAATTATGATTAACTTATCAACTGATTCAAGTTCAAACAATTTTCTGTTCAAGCTAAATTATCACAAATTACATAAAGAACCCATTAAAATTTACTTAGTAATAAAACAAGAGTAAAACACAGTACTAGGAGAATTATACAATTTTCTTTTAACAATTTATATAAACGATATTCCAGGGTCATGGGATTGCTAGATATCATACTACTTTCTTACCTTAAGATTGATTTATTGAATTATTTGGGTTATTGATTATAGGATTAATAATATCCATATGAATCTGTCGAATTCTTATGCATCTATTCAAGTTAAATTAATTCCTATATGTCTATGGTATTAATATTAACTTGAATGCATTTACAAATCCTATTTTTCAACCAAATAAGGTAATTAAGTATATGTCTATCTTAATCGCGAATTTTTCACCCGATGCTCATGATTTAGATCTTGTTCTATTTGATTCTATTTGCAATCAAGAATTTCCTTTTTCAAGTTTAACTCAAGATCCATAAATAGTATTTCACTGTTATCTACACTGTAAAATAACTAAAAGCAAAATCAAATAAACAACTCATAACAATAAATTCAAGATATTCAATCTAAACTTCAAATAACAAGATCATCTAACACCCATAACCTAAGAATATTTGGGTTTTTACCTACCCATATCATATAAAAATCAACAATAAAAGTCATAAACATAATATATGTAAATACTAGGAGAAGATTTTGAAAAACTCTTTTGATCCTTGCTCCAAGTTGATGTTCCTCTTGATTTTATTCTCCAAGATGAGTTTCCTCCCCTTTCTCTCTCTAAAATTGTAACGACCCGACCGGTTATTTTGAGCTTTTGCACTTTAATCACCAGTTCTCGGGCATGACTTGTGCCATATGATGTACTATGACTGATGTAGATTGTATGTTTTGGTTTCATGTAAATCAGTATGATTTTGAAATAACAGTCTCAGTTGAAAGCTTTGACCAAGAGTTGACAAATTTGTCTATGAGCTCGGATCAAAATTTTTACGATTTTTTTAGCTTCTCGGAATTGGTTTTGGAAGTCCAACTTAGGATTAGGCTTGAATTGGCGAAGTTAGTATTTTGGCGAATTCCGATTGGTATGCAAGATTTTGATGAATGCCTCCACCCTTGTGGCCAGGCAAAGGATTGTTGCAGACATTAGGAGTGGGCTCCTTTGCTATAATGACCTTATTATCAATCAATGTTTGAATCTTATCTTTTAACGAGCGACACTCGTCGATGGAATGACCTTTCATTTCAGAATGTTATGCGCATGTTTTGTTTAGATTGATACATTGGGAGGAATTTTCTGGATTAATGGCTGGGATAGGGGTAACATAACCGGCTGCTTTGAGTCTTTCATATAGTTGGTCAATAGGATCGGCGATGGCTGTATATTGTCTGGGAGGTCTGCGGTCAAAGTTTGGTCTAGGTCGATGAAAGTTTTGGCGAGTGGGTGGGGATTAATAGTGAGAAGGTTGGGGATTATAGGATTGGTAAATGGGTGCGGGTTGGAAATATCTTGGTAAAGTGGGTTGATTTATAGGCGGTGGAGGTCATTGGTAGGCGGGTGGTGAAATTTGGTATGTGGGTGAGGCTGCTTGGTAATTTAGGGAAGGCTGATATGTGAGTGGAGTTAGAGGGTATGTTTTCATTGGGGACTTGGTTCTATGCACAGCCATTACAGAGTTCACATCCTTCTTGTTTAACTTTCCACCAGACTATATAGCCTTGTTGGTGGCCATTAATGCTTCAAGATTAGTGACCATACCATTTTTAATTCCCTCTTCAATTCTTTCTCCAACTTGATGATGTCGGAGAATATTTGACCCTCTATCAGCATCAACCTTTTATAATATTGTGGATCCCGAGCCTGGACAAAGAACCTGTTCATCTGCTCCTCTTCTAAGGCTGACTTGACCGTAGCAGCTTCTGACCTCAAACGAGTAGCTTACTCATAGAATGTTTCTTTGGTTTTCTTCTTTAGATTCTAGATATAAAACACATTTGGTGCATTCTCTGTGTAAAGCTGAATCGGTTCAAAAAAACTGACGCCATGCCTACCTTGTTTGTCCATTTCTTTGTATCCTAACTTATATACCAAGACAAGGCATCTCCTTTCAGACTCCTCATGAACAGCTTCATCCGAATTTTCTCCTCTTTTCCAACTCCGACCAACTTATCATAGTATGTCCTCAGATGGACCCTGGGATGATATGTACCATCGAACATTTCAAACTTGGGAGGTTTTTACCCCTACAGAAGTTAGACATCTGGCTGAATGCAGAGGTCTCCATAATTCAGCACCTCAACACCTTTGCTACCTTCAACACCCTAGACCCGGCTGGTCAACTTATTGAACTCTACTGCCAAGTTATTGATAAGGGAGTCTTTGTTGTCTTTCCAAGTTCCGAACTTGGTCCAGTTCCTCCTGGAATTTCAGAAGTTTCTGTTCAATCTGGGCAGCAGTTCCCTTAGCAATTGGGGTACCCTGGGAAGTTTCCTCCCTATCAATTTCCTTTCTAGGCTGACGTCTCCCATTCTGCCTTTGTTCTTATTTCTACTAGGACTCGGAGGAAAAGGAGGTGAGGGCCCTTAGATCTGGTAGAGTATGTTGATGGTGCCATAATGCACGAACTAACCATTGGGGAGGGGAATAAAAATAAAAAAAAACAAAAGGTAAAAAGTTAGTGCGGATTCAGAAGAAAGGTATTGCGATATTTAAACATATTGTTTAAGAATATAAGTCATGTCCTAATTTGGGTGCCTCGTTGTTGCCCGAGGTAGGCCTAGCGACAAATTAACTTTGGAGAACTTATAATGCTAAATACCTCATTTTGTTGATAAAAATAAGACGAGTCTTAAAGACAACGTAAAATAACGGGAAATAAAATGTCAATCATGGCCAGTGGCCTTATTACATTATAAAAGAAGGAAATCAAAGATCCTAATTACTTGGTCCCAGAAGGACCTTCCACATATTCGGAATTCTTGCCTCCTTCGTACAACTGTATCAACTCGCGCAGTCCCAGTAGCAAATAGTCTTGGTCCAGATGTCCACCTTCACTTCCCTTAACATTTTGGCAATCTTCAATCCTTTTCAAGAACTTTCCTTCCAGCTCTACTAGACCTCGTTCCAGATACCCTAACCGCTTGTTGGTGTTGACAACCATATCCTTCCACTAGTCGATCAATTCTAGTGAGCTTCTTGTATCTCCCGATGTTCATTTTTGCATTATCGAATTATTTTGCGCAATTGATTGTACTTAACTTGCGCTTTAGACTTTTTGTCCATAAGCCTATGACCTCGGATGAACCCAGGATGACCCAAACCAGTGTGATTGTCTTCCAACCAACCTAAGTAGTGCGACACACACCCTGCATGGTACATTTCTGGCTCGATAGATTCTCTCCCCAAGATGAGTTTGCAATGCCACATATGCTGAGCATGACACCTGTGAGGGTTATTATCATCTTGGAAGTCAGCCCTGAAGTGACTCACTTTTTCTACCCTTGGTATGATTTTCTTCCTCCCAGCTTTCCTCATGGCTAAAGGAGGGACATAAGGATAAGTTCCCCTCAAACCGAAGAGTATGAGGAATGGTGCATCCCAACAACGAACAATGAACTCCCCTGTTGGGAAGCACTCGTACATCCGCCGCACTTGATCTTCCTTTAGATTCTCAAAAAGCTCTACCCATCCTCTAGCGTCCTCTGGTCGGGCGAACATGTTAGGCATGAAGTTCATTCGCTTTGGGTAGTGAAAAGCGATATGATCATCCCAATCTCTGCGTATAATTTCTTGCCGGTAATCACCTTTCTGAAGATGTTCTATAAACCAGAGTTGAAGTAACATATTACATCCTTTAAAGTGTTTGGCCCCTTGATGACACTTTTCCAAGGCTCGATATATCTCGGCGACAATCATGGGTACTATGCTAAAAGACTTCCCGCCAATCCCTTCCATCAAGATCTTGGTTACCATGGCTACTATGGTGTGGATCCTAGAGTTCTTCATAGGAAAGACTATCATCCCCAGGAAATAAGACATGAAGACGAAAATCCTTCTGTGGACGTGCCTTAAAGAGGTAAGGGCAAATTCATCGGTGTAGGTGCGGTATGACTTGCTATGGCCATATCTCTCGTACAAGTAGTCAAATGGTATGCAGGAGTCTTTCAGACAAGTCAGCTCCGGGTTTTTCTTGAGTCCTATCATTTTAAGAAAGCCTCTACCTTTGCAATTTTCCGGCATTAGAAGACCCGGAGTCTCTCAAGGAACACCAGCTAGACCTCCTATTTCTTCCAGTAAAGGGGTCATTTCCAAATCCTCGAAGCGAAACACTAACCGATCACTATCCCTGAACAAAGCTGTAGCCTCTACGATTTTGTTGTTAGGCTGGATTTACAGAAGTGAAGGTAAATTCCCTAAGTATTTGCGGACAAGGGTCTGATCGCTGGCATGAAGGTCCTCCCAGTAGCTTAGAAGCCTTGGGTTAATGTTGGTTACCATACCGAATATGGGGACTTCGTGCCTCATTTTCTGCAAAACAAAGGGTTAGACCCAGACTCGACTATTTAGATCAACAATTAGCATAATAGGCATTTAGATCTCCAAATAAATGCACAAAACATGGAGGTGTCCGCTTGGAGTTTAGGGAAACCCGATGGACTTTGGATTAGGTTATCATAATGAGTCATTATGCGGACAACGTAACTGACTCGCCGGTTGTCTATGATGCATGAATAGTTTAACGAAGTAAGGTTTATATATATATATATATATATATATATATATATATATATATATATATATATATATATATATATATATGTTGTTTTTTCCTTTGAAGTGCTAGACTTGTACCCTTGAGCGAACAACTCAAGATGGAAAGGCAACCGTGGACTACGCTGTTGATCGAGTGGTTTTACCGCAATTATGCCTTTGCCAAATTTAGGGGGTGATAATATCGGAAGAGCACAACCACTCATTATAAGCGTTGCTATAGGATTTTTTTGGCATGAGTGGAGTATGATGTTGAAGATGCAATTTTGCAAGAATAAAACAAATTGATATGTATTTTCACGTACATAAGATAAATAATTACAATAAATGCTCAAAATTATAATGGTATTGAAATAATAGTTAATGGAAAGAAAATACATGAAGAGCCAAGTTAGTTTTATGATGAAATAATTAAAAGACAAGAAATAAAGGCAATCATAGAAATGATGAAGTCACAAATAACATTTAATGGTAGAAAGCCTAAAGAAATCCCGAGTAGAGTCGCCATGCTGTCGACGCCCCCTCTTTTATTGGACGGGAGTCCGAAATCAGGTATACAACATTATGGGAGACAACTCTTATCCCCTTGGGAGAATTGGGTTTTGGAGAGTCGCCACCTAATGATTATAGTGCATTAGGACACTTTTAAGGGAATGAAGAAATTGAGAATATGAAACCAGAGTTTGGGTAAGTGCTTAGAGATTATCTTGAGGGGAAGGTGTTAGGCACCTCTCAAGATCCACTAGTGTGGTTCCCGGCCATGCAATAATTGTAACTTTAGAAGATAGAAGAAACAAATTAGGTTTGCACATAGTAATTACAAATAATTTTAAAGCTTTTAAAAGAAGAAAGGAATAGACATTTTTTTAGAAAAGAAGTTAATTAAAAGGAAACATAATTTAAAGAAAACATTGTAGATAAAAAAAGAAAAGGGAAGGGGGTCCTAGGTTTAAACATAATATGGATCACATCAATGCAATATCCAGTAACTACTCCTCAGAAGAGGGGTCGCACATGATATTAGCGCACTGGTCATCATATCCACATTCTACCCTTCCCACCCTATTAAGGTATTAAAGTGCGTTTACTCTTGTTTACTTATTGCATGCTAGTCTCGTCCCAGCCTATCAGTCCCGGGGTATTAGGACTTTTAATCCTAAGATGGAAGAAAGGGATGGGGCTTTTATGGAGCTTAAAGGATAAAATTCTAATTTCGACATTCAAGAACAAGTACCAAATAGAAAAAACAAAACAGATAAGTAAGGCTCAAATAAACCCCTTAAATCAGACAAACATATAGTTTAGCATGTTTTGGCACATACTGATTTGGTTATAGATTAAATTAAGCGGTGAGCGGACAAGTTCAACACATATATTTAGACAGAAAGTCTGCATTAGGCAACTCGAATACAATTGTCAGAGATTAAGGCATTTAAAGCGAGTTGTTTTAGGCAGGTACTAATTTTAGAAGATAAGGTAATGCATAGGAGTATTTGAAAAAAAGAACAGGCTACAGACTTAATTTAGAAATGAGTTTCAAAAGGATCAGCAGACTGTCCAGTTATAAAACCAAGAAATGGTTGTAAAATATTTTCAAAAGAGTCAAAAACCATCTAAAGAAAAGAGTAAGCCGCGGAACTAATTTAAACAACGTTCATGAATTGAGTTTAAAAAAACATTGAGGTAGAACAGCAGAAAAGCCATTTCAGAAAAGGTATGCAGATTTGAAAAATTCAATTTTAGAAAAAATGTACACTGATTTAAGAGAGAGTTTTACCGAAAGGTTAAAGAGTTTGAAATCGTTACTGAATTAGGCGTTTTAAGAACCAGTTAACTAACTATTACTGTTTTAAATGGGCCATACGCTTTGATGCAAGTCCTATAGGCATGATATCTACGTTATGGATTTTTCAGAACTTGTTAGTGAATTTGTAAAAAGATGCTTGTTTAGTTAACCCTATAGTTTGCCTAATGAATATGCATATCCTATAGGCATGATATCTATAGATAACTTTTCAGAAAGTTTAATTTTATTATTTTTTGTGGAGAGTACTGATATATTATCTCTTTTCCTCTTCTTGAGCTGAGTGTCTTCTGGTCGCTTTACTTCCTCGGAGTAGGGGTAAGATATGCATACACTTTACGTTATCCAGACTCAACTTATGAGATTTTACTGAATTATTGTTGTATTAGTTTTCCTAAAACAAAAACACGCTACACATTCTCCCAACGGTCTGTTGTATTATATAACTCTCCAAATCCACAATAATGGTTTTGCTTATTTAACATCTTAAACCCTTTTAATGATTATACTGAATCAAACCACAAAATTCAAATTTTAAATTGATTTCTTTACTTTAAATGGTTATATATGTCAAATCAAAATATAACTTTAGATTTTAGATGGAGAGAATTCAATAATTAAAATTTGTTCTTTTCTCTCCGTTCAAACAAATATTGGGGAAAAACAAGTAAATTAAAACAGTGACTATAATAAAATGGGAGATAAAAGGAGAGAGTAACGTAAATGAAACGCTCAAAAACATTCATTTTTATTTTCAAAGACATTCAAAAGTAAAGGGCATAAAACACATTTTTTTAAAAGAATAAAGAATTAGAAAGGGAAAAAAAGTACCATCACTGTCCATGAAAATGGTAGAGTATTACTGAGCTGTATTTTGTTTTAATTTTGATTTCATTATTAAAAAGAGCTAGAGTAAAGAAAATGGATTTTTTCTCTCAACAAACATCTTATTTCAAAAAAGAAATTAACACTGTAGCAATTTGACTTTGTTTGGGTTAAGTTTCTCAACAGCTCAAGGAGTGGACGCGCGAGAGAGAATCGCAAGGTCCCAACTAAAATAAAAATACACAAATAATCCATGGAATGTGGAGCTCACACAATTACAAACCCATCGAATAGGTCTGTTTGGAGGAGGAATATGAAGTGTTGAGAAAAAACAAAAAGAACTAAGAGATCGTTTGGACACAAGAAAATTCTTGTTTTTTTTTTAAATTTTTTAATTTTTTTCCGAAATGACCGTTTTTCATAAAATTTTCAATTTTCACTTGAAAATGTATTTTGAAAATTTAAAAATCTCCAAAAAATTATTCTTAAAAAATTTTACTTAGATCACTCACAAAACTTAAAAAACAATCCAAAACTTAAATTCATATCCACATAAAACTTTAATTTTCAAATATTATTTTCACTTGAAAAATATTTTCACCTTTTTCTTTTTAATTTTACAATTCTTATATCCAACGCCCACTAAAAAAGAGGAAAGGGAGGGATATTTGCCTAAGAAATGACATTGAAGGAGAAGAAGTTCACTTAATGGGCTCACAAATTACAAATGTCACTAAATAAGAGCCTCATGCAAGTATTACATGGCATATTGCTCAACCAAAAGCAGTAAAACAACAACAGAGATTGAAATGTATGGGTGAGGTAATTAAGTTTCACATTCATTTGCGGAGTTTCACATTCATTGAAAATCAGTATTATTGTTTAAAGAGCTAGCATTAATATGGGTGAGGTAATTAAGTTTAAACTTTTGATATTAACACTACATAACCTTATATATAAGGTTACAGATCCTTGATCAAATTAAGAGCGACAAAATAGTCGTGGACTCCACTCATTTCTATGCAGAAACCACCTTTTAAAAATTTTAACATGGAATATATTATCTATTTAAAGTTATGGGTTCAAATCTATTATTTTTATAATTTTAATAAATTTTTATATATATATTTATATTCTGTGTCGAAAATTATGGGTTCAATTGAACCCATAATTCTATCCTCTGCTATTGAGCACAACCATGATGTAGCTGCTACCTTTGTAGTCAAAAACCACCTGGTCTTATCTAGTGCCTGAGGCTTTCAGGTTGGCAAGTCCATGAGGCTTTCATCTCCTAGAAAATGTTAATAGCCTCATCTGTAAGTCCCACATCAACACACATTGCCAGAATAGTATTATATAGCACCACACTCAGCTCCAATCCATTCTCCTTCATCTCTCTATAAATTTTATGGACAAGGATCTATCTTATGTTGAGAAGCCGGTGGCAGTATTGGGCAGACAGGTTCGGAAGTTAATGTCAATGAACATTGCATCAGTAAAAGTTCAGTGGTGGGGTTAGCCGGTCGAGGAGGCGACCTGGGAGACCGAGCATGATATGCGCAACTGTTACCCTTATCTTTTCACTACTTTAGGTATGTCTCTATGCTCGTTCGAGGACAAATAAATATTTAAGTGTAAGAGTATGTAACGATCCGATCGAATGTAACGACCCGATCGGTCGTTTTATGAACTAACAGCCCATCAATTATTAACTGCATTCCCTATGTTTGTTTCTGCTATTGTGAGTTGGCGGGAGGATTTATTTGGAGTTTCAGAGAGTTTTGGGACACTTAGACCCTAAAAAAGAGCTTAAGATTTAGAATTTGACCGTAGTCAGAATAATGTGAAGATGATCTCGGAATAAGCATCATCGGTTCGGTTAGCTCTGTTGGGTGATTTCAAGATTCGGGGCGTGTTCGGAATGTATTTTGGAGGTCCGTAGCTTATTTAGGCTCGAAATGCCGAAAATTAAAATTTTGAAGTTTTCGGTTCGATAATGAGATTTTGATCTAAGGGTCCGAATGAACTTCCGAAAGTTGGGGTAGCTTCGTAGTATTGAATGTGATGTGTGTGCAAAATTTCAAGTCATTCAGACGAGGTTTGATAGACTATTTGATCGAAAGCATAAATCTCCGTTTAAACAATTGTCGCAGATACGGCTTTTGTTCCGTAGAAGTGGGACCGCTGGTGCGGTCCCATGGCCACAAAAGCAGATTTGCTAGGAAGAAATAAGATATTTCGAGGGTTTCAAAATAAATCAAAAGTTAGAAAATCGATTTGAAGTTCGAGTGAGGGTGATTTTTGGAGGATTTTGAAGAGGAAATATGTGGGTAACGATTCTTAATCCATTTCTAGTTGTATTCTTATAATCTAATCTTATTTTTGTCATTTAATTTCATATTTGGGATGAAAATTGAGAAAAAGAGGAGAAACGTTTTTAGGCCTAATTTTGGGATTTTGATCTAGGTTTTGATGTCGGATTGCAATAATTTTGGTATAAATGAACTTGTGAGAGTATGAGGATTCTGAATTTGTAAATTTTACCCCAATCCAGGACATCAGCCCGAGGGGAGTTTTGGTTATTTTTCTAATTTCGCGTATTTGCTTAGAATTAATTAGTAGAATCAGTTACATGAAGTTATATGTACATTATGCAATTGATTTGAATAGGTTTGGCCCTTTGGAGTCGAGTACTCGTGGCAAAAGCGTGGTCTTGGGTTGATTTTGGAGCCGGTTCGAGATAAGTGGCTTTCCTAACCTTGTGTGGGGGAATTCCTCTTAGAATTTGGTATTGTTGATCTATAAAATACCTTGTACGTGAGGTGATGAGTACGTGCATGTGCTAATTGTTGAAAAATCCTATTTTCATTAAGTAACTATAACTGAGCTTTCTTTCTTGTTTATGATACCTGCAATTTAATCATACTGTGTGTTTAATAAAGCATGTCTAATTGACTTAATTGTCTTACTTGCTCAAATTGCTTTATTTGAATTCCGTGCAGCATGCTAGGTTAGACTTATCTATTTACCTTGGTATGGAAATTTGGACTGAATTGAATATTCTTCATAAATTTGCTGTGTGTTTACTTTGGAACTACAGGACGGTATCCCGAGAAATTCCCCTACATGTTTACTTTGGGACAATGAATTTGTATTCCGGGAGATCCCCCTGCATTTTTATAGTGAAACTACGGGACTGCACCCGATAAATTCCCTAGTACTAGGTATTTACATTTGGGACAACTGATCGGAATTTCGGTAGATCCCTGTGCACTATGAGTTGGACTACAGGACGACACCCAAGAGATCCACTGCATATTTACATCTGGGGATTACATGATGGTATCCTGGAAAATCCCCGATTTATCTCTGTGTTAAGTTGTATTCCTTATGTTATTATTTTATCTCTCTTATACTTGTTATTCTTACTATCATGTGTTACTTTATACTATTAGCATTTAATTAATTGTTGTATTTTATGCCTTTTTACATCGTTTTGCAGCTATAATCAGTAGGGCCCTAACATTCCTCGTTACTACTCAAACGAGGTTAGGCTTCACACTTACTGAGTACCGTTGTAGTGTACTCATGCCCTTTCTGTGCATGTTTTTCATGTACAGATCTTGGTATTTCGACTCAGTCCTGCTACCCTTGAGGCGAGATGATTCTCTGGAAACTTCGAGGTCTATCTTCCACGTCCGCAAACCGAGGAGTCCCTTTCCATTCTCTCTTGTGGTTTTAGTCCTTTTGTATTTACTTTTGTCTAGACATTCTGGAGTTAGGCATTTGCAGTTATTTAACAGCTTGTGATATCACGAGATTCCGGGTTTCAGGAAGTTGTTTAGTTTGAGAGATATATTTTATATGCCGAGCGACATCTTTAAACCTTAATTATGATTATTTCGCAGTTTTATCTGTTGTTTCCCTTTTTTTGCAATTGTTAGTGTTACCTAGTCATAGAGACTAGGTGCCATCATGATAGTTCACAGAAGGCGAACCGAGTTCATGACATAAAATGTATCCATAATAGCCTTATTACAAATATTACTAAATACGTAATTTTTTATATAAGTCATCATCCATTCAATCTCGTAAATCAGTCATTTCACTAGCCGAAACACAAGAGGATAAGTCCAATGCTTCTTTATTTGTACTAGTTTTTTGGAAAGATCAACAAGTCCCTTAAGATTAGAAAACCTTTTGTCACGATCCTGAATATCAAGAATGTAATTCTCAAGCTGAAAATAAAGGTCAACTATAGAATATTTATCAAAATCATCAGGTTATAGCTAAGCGAATCTCAATATCCTTTTAATGTCAAAACTTGAAAAAGAGTTAACTTTATTCAACTAAGCAACTCCAATAAGCAATTCAGTTGTTGCCTCATCGACAATAGCATCAAGTACATCGATGATATGCTAGCATAAGAATAATTTTATGGATTTGTAGTGAGAGCCCCGTTGAGTATCACCAGCCCTAGCAAGACCTAATTTTTTATTTAAACCTCCTCCCAGTTTCAAGCTCACCTTTACCTAATGCTTCTTCAAATTACCAACCCTAGCAAGACCTAATTCTTGATTTAAACCCCTTTCACTTTCAAGCTCAGCTTTATGTAATGCTTCTTTAATTTCTTCCTCTTGGGATTCACGAAGTTCATCTCTACGCTTGAAAGAACATCCCGACATATTTAATACGTAAGAAAACACTAATAATAGTTCTTGCACTTCATCACATCTTCTAGAAACTGCAACAAGAGTTAGTTAGATTTGATTGTCACGACCCATTTCCAAAATAGATTATGATGGCGCCCGACATCATTGTCAGGCAAGCCGACGTGAAACATAAAAGTTCTTGTTCTACTTTTACCAAAAATAAGTGTAGCAGATTCTCAAATTAAATTTAAGACCAGAAACGATCAATAATGTATCAAAATGATTACACAATCCAAAAATAAATGTCTACTAATGTGTGTGCCAAGACATGATGTCACAAGTAGTAGGCAGCTAGTAGAATGTACAAAAGAATCTCTCTATCCTACTGTTTGAGATATAATAGACAGCAAAAGTAAGAAAATACTACATCCGGTTGCTGAACAAAAAGGTAAGGGAGCAGCTCACCGTGGAAGTCTTGGTCTATGAATTAGGGGCGCGCACCAGACTGATAGCCAGATGTACCTGCCTCAGATTCTGTACAATTAAGTACAGAAGTGTAGTATGAGTACATAAACAATATGTACCCAGTAAGTATCCTGTATAATCTCAAAAAAGTAGAGACGAGAGGTTGACTTGATACTTATTAGGGCCAAATAATATAATAAAGTGTTATGTTAAGCATGGGGATCACCAATAATCAACAGTTTATAACTAGAGGTAAAAATCATGTTCTTCACAATATTTCAGCTAGCTATTTACATTTTGAAGTACTTAGAAAAACAAGTCATGTACAAGATTTCACATAGATATCATGCGCACATTATGCCGAGGTCGACGGCCCTATCCAACAGAAAATAAATTGTGCATTGTCATAGGGTCAAATGATACGAACCATAGATGCATCTATTTATACCGAGGTGATCGACCCGATCCACAAATAGAATTCAAACGAAGGTGCATTTATATTCAAATAAATTCATACAAGGGTTCCACAAGTATACATGTTCACTCTTACTCCTTATCAAGTCTCTAGCATATCCTAAATGATTACATTAACAAGAAAATATAGAGCTATTCACAAATATGTCATGATATGGGTCCCAAACTACCTAGATAATTAACATAATAGTAACTACGTGCAGACTCTCATCATTAGTGCGTACATAGCCCTCGCATTCAGCAGCAATTTCTCAGTTATTATACCTAAAGGGATAATTTCCTCTAACAAGGTTAGAAAGGAGACTTACCTCGCTCCAAAAATATACTTCCAACGCCAAGAACGGGCCTAAACCCTCAATTCAGAGCTGAACGGTCACAAACTAGTTACATGAAATAGGAACTAGTCAATATAGACTCACAAGATCGAATTCTAACCATCTATGCCATTTCCCAACCCTTAGCACAAGTTACCTAAAATCCGACCCTAGGCTCACATGCCCGGATTCCAAAATCTTTCGAGTCAAGTTGTTCTCTATAACCTAAAGATTAATAATATATGGTTTCTAATTATTGCCATAACAATTTTTGTAGTCAAATTTAACTTTTATTGAAACCCTAGGTCTTCCTCTAACCCCTTGACATTACCTAATTTATAGTGTTTAATCTACCTAATATGCAAGTATTAAACTAAGGATAGGTGAGATAAACTTACCTCATAATGCTAAGTGGAAATCTTCTCTCCAAAGCTCCCAAAATCGCCAATGGAAGAGTGTATAAGTGATAAAAATGGCTTAGAACCCGTATTAATTTAACCTCATTGCCTCAATGATTTTCGCATCTGCGGTCAGGAGACCGCATCTGCGAAATGGGGAGAGAAGAATGGGACAACTTCTCGAGGCCGCATTTCCAGAGCCGCATCTGCGGTTTGGGAGCTGCTTTTGCTGTTCCTGGCCTAGCTTGCCGGGGCCACTTCTGCAGTACAAGGACCGCATATTTGGTCTCGCACCTGTGGTCTACCAACCGCAGGTGCGATTATGACAGAAGCATCAACCTTTAGCACTTCTCCAATTTTTCCACTTCACTCGAGACTCGTCCAATTGACGCTCGGGCCTCCCAGGCCCCGCTCGAACATACCAGGATGTCTAAAATCATAAAATGGACCTACTCGAACCTTTAGATTGCCTGAAACAATGTTCAATCTAAAAATCACCCCCTAAAACTAATTGAACCAAACCTTTGAATCTTCAAGTTCTTAATTTTCCTCTAACGTGCCAAAATTCCCTTGAACTACTCGGATTGATACCAAATTTTACGAACAAGTCCCAAAATATTTCGGACCTGTACCGGGCTTCAGAACCAACATAGGAGCCTGATATCTGTGAAATCAATTAAAAATTAGTTTCTTTAAATCCTTAAAACATCAAATAATCAATTTCTAATAAAAATTCATTACTCGAGCTACAGACCTTTTCTCAAAATCATGAATCCGGGTCCGTTTGATCAAAATGCTGACCAAAGTCAAACTTAGTCTTTTATGAAAATCCTAAGGAATCAAATGGGCATATTTCACTCAAAACTCTTCCAAATCCCGAACCAACCGTCCCCGTAAGTTGTAAATTAGCTAATGCAATCACGAAAAGTTTTATTTAAGGGAATGGGGTCCTAAAAGCAAAACAACTAGTCAGGTCGTTATATTTTCCACATCTTAAACAAACGTTTTCCCTCGAACAGACATAGAAAGGTACCCGAGCTGCTGAATAAATATGGATATCTACTCCACATGTCCTCCTTAGACTCCCAAGTCGCCTCCATGGCTGGTTTTCCCCTCCACTAGAACCGCACCACAGAAATCCTCTTGGAACTCAGCTAGCAGTCCTGGCTATCAATAATAACACTGGCTCCTCTTCATAACCCAAACTCTCATCCAGCTGAATAGTACTGAAGTCTAACACTTGGGATAAGTCGGCATGATATTTCCGAAGCATCGATACGTGAAACACCGGGTGAACTCCCGATAAGTTGGGGTGTAAGGCAATATCATAGGCAACCTCCCCAACTCGCCTTAACACGACAAACGAGCCAATAAACCTTCAGTTCAACTTGCACTTCTTCCTGAACCTCATAATGCCCTTCACTGGCGAGACTTGAAAGGGAACACTCTTGCTATCCATGAATGATACATCATACTCCTTCTGATCTACGTAACTCTTTTGTCTCTATTGAGCTATGTGAAGCCTCTCCTGAATCAAATTCGCCTTATCTAGGGCATCCTATACCAAATCTGTACTGCATAACTTAGCCTCACCAGGATCAAACCACCCGATAGGAGAATGATATCGTCGACCATATAACGCCTCGAATGGAGCCATCTCTATTATGGACTGATAGTTGTTGTTGTACGCAAACTCCACTAAAGGCAAGAAGTGATCCCACTGATCTCCAAAGTCGATCACACTCTAAGAATATCCTCTAATATTTGAACTGTCAGCTCCAACTGCTTGCCGGTCTGAGGATGGAAGGTTGTGATGAGCTCTACATGGGTCCCCAACTCACTCTGAATAGCTCTTCAAAAATGGGAAGTGAACTGAGGGCCTTTGTTTGATACTATAGAAACAGGAACACCGTGCAACCAGACTATCTCCCAAATGTATATCTAAGCATACCTCTCTACTGTGTAAGTAGTCGCCACTCAAATAAAGTGGGTTGACTTGGTCAACATGTCAACAATGACCCATACTAGATCAAACTTCCGCAAAGTCCAAGGCAGCCCAACTACAAATCTATGGTGATGCACTCCCACTTCCACTCCAGTATAGGCATTTGCTGAAGTAGGCCATTGGGCATGTGGTGCTTACATTCGATGTGCTGGCAATTCAAACACCTGGATACATGCTCCACTATGTCTTTCTTCATCCTCCTCCACCAATAATATTGCCTCAAATCATGTTACATCTTCGTAGCACCCAGATGAATGGAATACCGCGAACTGTGAGCCTCCTCTAGAATCCTCTCACTCATACCATCAACATTAGGAACACATAAACAACCTTGGATTCGCAAAATACCATTCTCACCAATAGAAACCTCCTTGGCATCTTCCTAAAGAACTATCTGTCTAAGAACTGGCAAATGTGGATCATCGAACTGTCGGGCTTTGATCTGCCCCAATAAAGAAGACTGAGCAACGACACACGCAAGAACTCTACTGAGTTCATAAATGTCCAACCTCACGTCTGTTAGCCAAGGAATGAATTCCCAAAGCTAGTGGACTCTCCGCTGTTGGAATAAATGGCAAGATACCCATACTCTCCGTCTTTCTTCTCAAGGCATTTGCAACCACATTTTCCTTGCCCGGATGATAAAGAATGGTAATGTCATAATCCTTCAGTAATTCAAGCCACCTGTGCTGCCTCAAATTTAGATCCCTCTGCCCGAATATGTGCTGCAAACTGCAATAATAATTATAAACCTGGCATGACTCCCCCAAACAGATAATGCCTCCATATCTTAAGATCATGAACGATCACGACCAACTCTAGATTGTGCACATGATAATTCTTCTCAAGAACCTTCAGTTGTCGTGAAGCATATGCAATAACTCGCCCCTCCTGCATCAATACACATACCAAGTCAACACATAAATTGTCGCAATATACCGTATACATCCCCAAGCCGGAAGGCAATACAAGAACTAGTAATGTAGTCAAAGTTGTATTGAGCTTCTGAAAGCTCTCCTCACAATTGTCAGACCAATGGAAGGAGCATCCTTCTGGGTCAATCTAGTCAAAGGTGATGCAATAGATGAAAATCCATGGATGAATCATCTGTAGTAACCTGCTAATCCCAGGAAACTCCTGATCTCGGTTACTGAGGTAGGGCGGGGCCAACTCTGAACTGCCTCGATCTTTTTGGGATCTACCTTAATACCCTCTCTTGACACAACATGCCTCAAGAATTTTACTGAATCTAGCCAAAACTCACACTTGGAGAACTTAGCATATAGCTTCTACTCTCGCAAGGTCTGAAGCACTACTCTCAAATGCTGCTGGTGCTCCCACATGCTACGTGAATATATCAAGATGTCTTCAATGAATACGATGATAAATGTATCAATATAAGGCCTGAATACCTAGTTCATCAAGTCCATAAATGATGCTGGGGAATTCATCAAGCCAAAAGACATCACCAAAAACTCATAATGGCCATATCTAGTCAAGAATGCAATCTTTGGAACATTTGAGTCACGAATCTTCAGCTGATAATACTTGAACTCAAGTCTATCTTGTAGACAACCCTCGCACCCTATAACTGGATGAACAAACTATCGATACGAGGTAACACGTACTTGTTCTTTATGGTGACTTTGTTCAACTTGCAATAATCAATGCACATCCATATAGTCCCATACTTCTTCACAAATAACACTGGGGCACCCCAAGGCGATATACTACGCTTAAGAAACCACTTCGCCAACAACTCCTCAATATACTATTTCAACTCCTTAGGAGCCATACAGTACGGTGGAATAGATATAGGCTGGGTTGCTGGAGCTAAATCAGTATAGAAATAAATATCACGATTCGGTTGCATGCTATAAAGATAAAAAGGAAACAAATCTGTGAAGTCTCGAATCACTGGAACTGAATCGATCATCGGAGACTCTGCGGAGGTGTCTCAAATAGAAGCTAGATAAAACAAAAACCCCTTCTAGACCATATGCCGAGTCTGTAGGAAAGAAATAACCTGAATAGGTGTATCGACTGCGGAACCCTTCCACGCCAACCTCGGAAACCCTGGCATCACTAGTGAAATAGTCTTAGCATGGAAATCTAGGATGGTATGATATGGAGACAACGAATCAAGGCCCAGGATAACCTCAAAATTGATCATATCTAGCAACAGGGGATCTTCTCTAGTATTAAAGTCATAGAATGTGACCACACAGGACCGATATATCCGATCCAAAACCACAGAATCACCCACATGAGTAGACAAATGAACAAGAGTGCTGAAAAGCTTAGGAGAAATAACAGGAAACGAGCAAACAGAGATGATACATTTGAATAAGTAGTCCTTAGATCAAATAATATCAAAACATCTCTACCACCGACGGAAATAATACCTATGATGATGGCATCTGAGGACAATATATCTAGCCTGGCTGAAAATGCATAGAATATGGTTGGAACACCGACTAGCTGGCCTCCACCTGACTGAGCAATAGGTGGATGACCTCTCCCTACCTGCCCTTCACCTCTATGACGGCCCCTACTAGCCTGCCCTCCACCTCTAGGTAGCTGGGTAGCTGGTGCTGAGATCATGGGCTACTGGCCTTTCTGCACCGCCTTACCCCATAGTCTAGGGCAGTATCTCGTTATGTGAACAAGGTCTCCACACTCAAAACAACTACGCGGTGCGCTGTCCTCCTGCCCAGATGGATGACTCTAATAACCTGTAGATCCATTAGAAGAAGCCTGGATAGCCGGTAGACGGTATGAACTCTCTGGCATAGCACTGAAATATGAACCAGGAGAATCTAAGGACATGAATACCCACTGGAGGAACCCTCAATAGCTTGCAAGAAAGAACTCTTTAGCATGTCACTAAAATAGGGGTGCACTGGAGAACCCTCAACATGTGGTGGTGCTGAATATGGGGGCCTGCTGGGTTAACCCCTCCCAGACTGATCTCTACCCCTAGCCGGGGAACCTCTGAACTCTCAGGAGAATCTATCACTCTTATCCGATTGCATATGCTCTCTACCCTTCTAGTGATATCCCTCGATCCTACAAGCAATATCAACTACTAGCTAATACTCTGTACCCATCTCCCCTTCTTGGTCCATGCAGGATCGAATATTGGAGTGCAACCCCGCAACAAATCTTCGCACTATCTCTACATTTGTGGGAACTATCATAAGTGCATGCTGAGACAACTTAGAAAATCTCACCTCATAATTTATAACAAACATCTAACCCTAGTCAAGATGCTCAAACTGATGGAATGTACCTATCCAAGAATAATTGTGCAAACTGACCCCAAGTGATGGGAGGAGAACCTGCTAGCCTGCCAAGAACGTTGGACTGCCACCATCTACGGGACCTACCCTCAAGCTGAAAAGTAGTGAAGTTAGCTCCATGCCACTCCAATATCCTCATATAGTGTAGTCTACCCATGCACCTGTCTATGAAGTCCTAAGCATTCTCGTGAGACTCACCTTCGAAGACCGGAGGGTGAAGTCTAGTCCATATGTCAAATAGCTTCTACGGGTCACCATCTGTAGCTGGTCTAGGCTGGGGTGCCAGTGCGATAAATGGATGGGCCCAATCTGCAGGTACTACACTCGAAGTTTGATACACTACACCTGCATGACAAGGAGCGTGAAAAGTAGGGATCTGTGCTCCCCCTCCCGCATGTGATGTAGCTGGATCTACTAGAAATAAATCGGAAAACTCTATTAGGATTGCCCATGACTTGTGAGACCTAAGTGAACCTATTGCCCTGATCCCGTGTTGAAACGACCCAGTCATGATGGCTTCCGACACCATTGTCAGACAAGTCGACGCGGAAACATAATTAAGTTCTTATTTTACTATTACCAAAAATAAGTATAACAGATTCTCAAATTATAGTTAAGTCCAAAAGCGATCGATAATGTATCAAAATAATTATACAATCCAAAAGTAAATGTTTACTAATGTGTATTCCAAGACTTGGTGTCACAAGTAATATGCAGCTAATAGAATGACAAGACTTAGAAAGGAGACTTACCTTGCTCCAAAGTATACTTCCAATGCCAAGAACAAGCCCAAACCCTCAATTTGGAGCTGAAAGATCTGAAACTAGTTAAATGAAGTAGGAACTAGTCAATATAGACTCACAAGATCAAATTCTAACAATTTAAGCAATTTTCCAAACCTTAACATAAGTTTTCTAAAAATCGACCCCAGGTCCACGTGCCCGGATTCTGAAATTTTTAAAAGGAAGTTGTTCTGTTCAACCTAAGTATCAATAATATATGACTTCTAATAAATTACAAAGCAATTTACGTAGTCAAATCTAACTTTTATTAAAAACCTAGATCTTACTCTAACCCCTTAATTTTACCTATTATTTAGTGTTTAATCTACCTAATATGTAAGTATTAAACTAAGTATAGGTGGGATAAACTTACCTCACAATGATAAGTGGAAGTATTATCTCTAAAGCTCGGGAACTAGGGGAAAAGGGCCGGGAGAAGAAGTTATTCCGGCTAGCCAAGTTGAGAGAGAGGAAACTCAGGATTTTGACCAAGTGGGATGCATCAAGGATGAAAATGGTAGGATACTGATGGAATATGCCCGGATAAGAGGAGATGGCAGGTTTACTTTCATAAACTTATGAATGAGAAAGGGGATTGGGACATTGTTCTAGGCGAATTGGAGCATTCTAAGAGTCACCGTGACTTTGGGAACTGCAAGCATATTAAGGTTCAGGAGGTTGTAGGGGCTATGCATAATATAATTAGTGGCTGAGCTACCGGGCCAGATGAGATCCCAGTAGAATTTTGGAAGTGTGTAGGGAGAGCAGGCATGGAGTGGTTGATTGGGTTGTTTAATGTTCTTTTTAAAGCGAAGAGGATGCCGGATGAGTGGTGGTAGAGTATGGTGGTTCCACTGTATAAGAACAAAGGTGATATCCAAAGTTGTAACAAATATAGGGGTATTAAATTACTTAGTCATACCCTGAAAGTATGGGAGAGGGTCATCAAAGTGAGGGTGAGGATTATATTGTCTGTATCCGACAACCAGTTTGGGTTCATGCTGGGTCGTTCTACCATAGAAGCTATACACATTGTTAGGAGTTGATCGAACTTTATAGAGAGAGAAAAAAGGATCTGCACATGGTGTTTATTGACCTAGAGAAAGTGTATGACAAGGTTCCTAGAGAAGTTTTCTAGAGATGTTTGGAGACTATAAAGGTGTGTCGGTTCCCTATATTACGGTGATTAGTGACATATATGACGGGGCTAAGACTCGGGTTAGGACAGTAGGAGGTGACTCAGAGCATTTTACGACTAAAATAGGGTTACACCAAGGCTTTGCACCCAGTCCGTTCTTATTCGCCCAAGTGATGGATGCATGGACAAACCATATTCAAGGGGATGTGCAATAATGCATGCTATTTCCCGATGACATAGTTCTGCTTGATGAGTCACGAGCTGGTGTAAAGGAGAGACTAGAAGTTTGGAGACAGACTCTTGAATCTAATGGTTTCAAGCCGAGCAGAACAAAGACGGAATACCTAGAGTGTAAGTTAAGAACTGAGCCGCGAGAAGTGGGCATGGATGTGAGGCTTGAATCACAAGTTATCCCAAGAAGAGGTAGTTTCATGTACTTTGGCTCGATTATCCACAGGGGAGGGGAGATCGATGAAGATGTTGCACACCGCATTAGGGTAGGATGGATGAAGTTGAGGTCACATCCGGAGTTTTTTGTGACAAGAGGACACCAATGATACTCAAAGTTAAGTTCTATAAAGCGGTGGTTAGACCGACCATGATGTATGGGGATGATTGTTGTCCAGTTAAGAACTCACATATACAAAAGATGAAATTAGTAGAAGTGATGTGTTGAGGTGGATGTACAGACACATTAGGATGGACAAAATTAGAAATAAGGATATTCGGGAGAAGGTGCACGTTGTTTCCGTTGATGGCAAGATGCGTGAAGCGAGTCTCAGATGGTTCGAACATGTACAAAGGAGAAGCCCAGATGCTCCAGTAAGGAGGTGTGAGTGACTGGTTATGGAGGGCACGAGACGAGGTAGAGGGAGGCCTAGGAAGTATTGGGGAGAAGTGGTCTGGCAAGATATGGCGAGGCTTCATATTCTCAAGGACATGGCACTTGATGGGAAGTTATGGAGGTCGAGTATTACGATTGTAGGCTAGGAGATAGCTGAGTCTTATGTTACCTTGTTGTGTTATGAGCCTAGTCTGGTGGGGTTTTTGTCTGGAATAGCTAGGGCATTGTTGTGTCTTACTATTCTCGCTTTTTCGGTGAAGGACCCTTTTACTAGCCATCATTTTTTTTTTTGCATTTTTCTTCTGCATTTTTTGCTTCTATTTTTCGTATGATCTCTGTGGTGAAAGTAATATTCCCCCTTTTTTAGTTTTTCTTATTCTGAGGGTCTTTCGGAAACAACCTCTCTACTCCTTTGGGGTAGGGGTAAGGTCTGCATACATACTACCCTCCCCATACCTCACTTGTGGGATTTTACTGGGTTGTTGTTGTTGTTGTTATTGTTTTTGTTCTATCCAAAGCTCCCAAAATCGCCAATGGAAGAGTGTATAAGTGATAAAAATGGCTTAGAACCATATTTAATTAACCTCACTACCTCAACGATTTTTGCATCTCAGCCAGGGACCGCATCTACGAAATGGTAAGAGAAGTCTAGGACCGCTTTTGCAGTCTGGAAGCCGCATTTGCGGAGCTGCATCTGCAGCTTGGGAGCCGCTTTTTTCATTCCTGGCCTGGCTGCTTCTAATGTCGCACCTACGGTCCACTAACCGCAGGTACGGTTATGATAGAAGCAACAACGTTTAGTACTTCTCCAATTTTTCCACTTTACTCAAGCCTCGCCCGATTGACACTCGTGGCTCCCAGGCCCTGCCTGAACATAACAGCAAGTCTGAAATCACAAAACGGGCCTACTTAAACGTTCGGAATGTTTGAAACAACGCTAAATCTAAGAATCACCCCTAAAACCTTTGAATCTTTAAGATCTTATTTCCTGTAACAGGCCAAAATACGCTTAAACTACTCGTATTGACACCAAATTTATGAACAAGTAATAAAAGATATTTCGGACCTGTAGCGGGCTTTATAACTAACATACTAGTCTGATACCAATGAAATCAATCATTACTTAGTTTCTTTAAATCCTTAAAACTTCAAATTAACTATTTCTAATAAAAATTCATTACTCGGGCTAGGTACCTCAGAATTCGATTCCGGGAATACGCCCAAGTCCGATATTTTCTCACAGACCCTTCGGGATAGTCAAATTATGAATCCAAATTCGTTTGCTCAAAATGTTGGCTGAAGTCAAACTTAGTCTTTTAAGAAAATCTTAAGGAATCAAATGGGCATATTTCACTCAAAACTCTTCCAAATCCCAAACCAACCACCCCCATAAGTCAAAAATTAGCTAAAGTAAGTATGAAAAGTTTTATTTAAGGGAACAAGGTTCTAAAAAGCAAAACGACTAGTCGGATCACGATCTTGATCAACAAAATAATGAATAGAATGAGCACCTCTACTTTCTTTTTGAATTAAGATTTTAAGCCCATTTAGTTCACTTTAAAAAGATTGTTTTTTTCTATCAAATCATCACCATTATTTGTTGATTGATTACGAATACTATTTGGTCTACCAATATGCATATCAAATATATCCTTCTTGTTACAACTTGAAAATATCCCCCCGATTGATGTATTCATCTTGAAACAAATAACAATATAATAAGAAAATCATTTTTTGTCATGTTATATTCCAACCAATCATACTCATCAAACCATTGAGGATTAAAATAATGTAATTTACCAAAAAATATCCTTGAGAAAATTTTTGCTCTCGAGGTTGGAAAGGATTTATTTGAAGATACTTTCTTCTCATTGTTGTTGGGTCCATCCCATATGTGAAAGAAGAGAAGTTTGTTTTACTTTGAAAACCTTCAAGCCAACCAAATAATACTAGAAAAGATTTGGGTAGACTTTTTCAGTAGATGTTGATGTTATTACATACATCGTCATGGGCATTCTGCAACTATCAATAGGCGCATCTACTTTCATTTGTAAATACACATCAATAAGGAGAAACAAAGAGTGATGTTTTGCAGACAGGGTATAAGGAAATAGTTTGTGAGAAAAGTAGAGAGTGAGCGACATTGCAATGAGATGAGAATATCAAAAGGGAGTTATTTATTTTGAGTGTTTTAGTGGTGTTTGGAGTATTTTACTCGGATCTACAAAGCATAAAATTCTTTTACTATAGTGATATCAATTGCTCCTCTCGGGACCGTGGTTTTTTCTCTTATTCAAAAATGTTTTCCATGTAAAATCTTGGTGTCATTGGCAGTCCTTTATTCATATTGCTTACCGAGTCAATGCTATGTTATTATTCCATTTTTATTATTGTAAATATTAATTCTGTAGAGGGATTATTCCTAATGGCTGGTATCACAGCACATGTTCTGCTTATGTACAAAAATACTATTTATTGTCGGTAGTACTATTCTTAGTGAAAATAAAAATGTCCAGAGTAAAGTACGAGGTAGAAAAATTTAACGGATATAGCGGTTTATCAACATGACAAAGAAATATGAGGTATATCCTCATTCAATAAGGATTACACAAGGTGCTAGATGTTGATGCCAAAAAGCCTGATACCATAAAAGTTGAGGATTGAGTTGACTTGAATGAAATGGTTGCTAGTGTAATCATGTTTCACTTATCAGATGATATGGTAAATAACATCATTGATGCATATACCACAAATGACATTTGGACAAGGTTGTAAATCCTATACATGTCCAAAATGCTGATAAATAAATTATACCTAAAGAAGCAACTATACGCCCTACACATAGGTGAAGATTCGATTTTTTTGTCACGTTTAAATATGTTTAACAGACTAATCACATAGATCGTAAATCTCTGAGTGAAAATCTAGGAAGAAGATCAAGCCATTTTGTTGTTGAACTCACATCTTCGTATGATAAGTTGGCACAGCACCTACACGGTAAGACTAGCATCGAGTTGAAAGAAGTCACATCGACTCTTCTAATCAATTAGAAAATAAGAAAGAAGCCTGAAAATCAAGGATATGCTTTAGTCATAGAAGGTAGAGGTAGGAGTTATAAAAGGAGTTCGAAAAACTATGGTAGAAGCTCGTGGGAAGTCTAAGATCCGATCCAAATCAAGAGCCAGAATTGCTACAATTGTGATCAACCGGTCACTTCAAAGGAGATTTCTTAATTCTACATAATGACAAAGATAAAATTAGTGGAAAAATAATGACGAAAACACAACTGCCATGGTGCAAAACAATGATAATATTATCATTTTATAAATGAGGAAGAGGAATGTATGCACTTTTCAGGTCTAGAGTTGAAATGGGTTGTTGATACAACACCATCTTACCATGCCATACTGGTAAGAGATTTTTTTTGAAGATATGTAGCATGTGAGTTTGGAATTGTTAGAATCGATAACACCAACTCAAAGATCGCGGGGATCGGTAACATTCGTGTCAAGATAAATGTCGAATGCATATTGGTTCTAAAGGACATGCGGCATGTACTTGATTTGCGGATGAACTTGATCTCGAGAATTATTTTAGACCGAGATGCATATGTGAACTACTTTGCAAATCAAAAGTTGAAAATGACCAAAGGATCATTAGTGATTACAAAGGCAGTTGCTCGTGGCACATTGTACGGGACAAATACAGAAATATGCCAAGGGGAATTGAATGCGGTATAAGATTAAATTTAAGCAGATTTGTGGCAAAAAATAATGGGTCATATAAGTGAGAAGGGATTAAAAATTCTTGTCAGGAAATCACTCATTTCGTATGCCAAAGGTAAAATGGTAAAATATTATGACTACTGTTTATTTGGTAAGCAACATAGAGTCTCATTTCAAATACTGTCTCAAAGAAAATTGAATATGCTTGATTTGGTATATTTTGATGTTTGTGGTCCATTAGAAATTGAATCGATGGTGATAACAAATATTTTCTTACTTTTATTGATGATGCTTCACGAAAATTATGGGTTTATATTTTGAAACCCAAGATCAAGTGTTTCAAGTTCTCTAGAAGTTTCATGTTATAGTGAAAAGGGAAACAGGTTGAAAGCTAAAGAGTCACCGAAGTGACAATATGTCAAGACTTAGCCGGTCGTTTTGAGTATTAAAATCTAATTTCCCCATTTACTAAATATATTAAGCCTAATTATAAATATGTGACTTTTTTATAATGAATTGGAACATTTAGTTCGAAGATTTAAAGGCTTAAGTTGAAATAATTGATCGGCTAATGAATTATGTGAAAATGAGATCAAGTTCTCGTCTATATATTACCCTCCCCAGACTCCACTTTGTGGGACATTACTAGGTAGTTGTTGTTGTTGTTGTTTTTCCAATAACTTTGTCTAATACTTTTTTACATAGGAGTGTGTCTGAATATTTGTTTGGAGGGTCATAGTTAAATTTGGCTTGAAATGGCAAAAATAAGAAATTTAAGTTTGGATGTTTGACCGGGTAGTTGACTTTTTGATATCAGGATCAGAATATAGTTCTAAAACTTTTCATAGGTCCGTTATATAATTTATGACTTGTGTAAAAAACTTAAAGTCAATAGGACTTGATTTGAAAGGTTTCAACATGGAGTGTAGAAGTCAAAAATTCTTAGTTTCATGAATCTTGAATTGAAGTATGATTCGTGATTTTTCACTGTTTGATGGTATTTGAGGTTTAAACTAAGTTCCTATAATATTTTAGGACTTGTTGGTGTATTATTTTTAGGCTCCGGGGGCCTCGGGTAAGTTGCGATTGGTTAACGGATCAAAATTTGGACTTAGAACGATTGAAACTTGTTGCTACCTACTGATGCAATCACACATGCGGAAATTGGTTTGCAGGTGCGAGATCGCAGAAGCGAGCTTGGAATTGTGAAAGAGTGAGTTCTACAGAAGCATTCGATGACTCACAGAACTGTGACCACAGAAACGGCGCACACATTGCAGGAGTGAAAAAGGGGAAGGGATAGCCTCCTCGTAGAAGTGGACGCTTCATCGTAGAAACGGACGCTTCATCGCAGAAGCAGATGCTTCATCACAAAATCAGATTTCTTGTCTACGGAAGATAAGGCATTCATAGAAGAGGTTTTTCATTGCAAAAGCACACATGCAGTTAAAAATTCCACTAAAGAGGAACTTTTAGACAGTGTACAAAAATAGAGGGTTCCAACATTTTTGTTATTTTGGAAATATTCAACACAATTTTGGACAATGTCTTAGAGAGAATTCATGGTAAAACTTGAGGTAAGTTACTTGTGATCATTTTTAGCCAATAATATTGGATTATCATTGAGTATTTTGACTATATTACATATTTTTGAGGTGAAATGAGAGGATTTGGGCTTAGGGATTTGAAAGTAAAATTTGATGATTTGAAGGTCGAGTTGATGTCGGAATTTTGTACAATTTGTATAGTTGGACTTGTGGTTAAATAGGCGTTCTTGTAACTTTTGTTGAGTTCCAAGATATGGACCCCATGGGCAATTTTTGAGTTATATTTTGGATTTTCTTAGAAAATTAGTATTCTCATATGGAATTAATTCCTACAATTGGGGTTGACTGAATCAAATTAATTGTGACTAGATTCAAGGTGTTTGGAGGACTATTCGCGAGGCAAAGGAATAGCGAGTAAAGAATTACACGGTTTGAGGTAAGTAACATTTCTAAACTTGATTCTGAGGATATGATCCCGAGATTTTGTGTTAAATCAATTGTTTGGTGGTGAAGCACGTGCTAGGTGATAGTCATGTGGGCTTGCACCATAAAAATTGTGACTTAAATAAATTCCGTGGAGTTTTAAAATTTAAGAATCATGGTATTATCCGCATATTCTCTACGTGTTAGAGAAATTGAACTGAGACTTGTATTGAAGATAATGTTTTGTCTACATGCCAATATTTTGTGTTCACAGGTTTGTGGTGTTGTTGAATTTATTTTTTTAAAATGTACATTTCATACTTAGCCATGTTCATCCATTGTGAGAAATTTATAGGATCGTGATGCTCGCCGTATGAGGCCATATTGAATTTATATATATTATTATTGTGTGGATCGAGGCTGCCCGCTTGTAGAACGCCTTACAGGCTTTATCACTATATGGATCAAGGTTGCCCACCTGTAGCAGGTCATATCGGCTTTATATCATGCTTGGGCTGAAGGAGCCCCTCCGGAGTCTAGACCCCCATATTGAGCATGGATGATTATAGTTTCAGGATGGATTTCCTAGGCCATGTACTTGACTTTCTTATTTATATTTATATGATTTTATCTGGACAGGGATCTTGTTTGAATCATTATAAATTGGGGATAAATTTACCTTGGGTTGGATTTGTCATTATATGGTATTGAGTCACTGACTGTCAGTTGATGTGTGCATATATATACAGGATGGAACTTCACTAGGCTGGATTGACCATACATAATACTGAATGACCGAGTAATTTGTGATTGTGAGTACAGGAGGTTTTCCATTTAGATGTCATATTCCGCATATCATTCAGTATTGAACCATTAAACTTGCTGAGCTCGTCACTGCTTTCAAACCAAATGTTAGTCTTGTTACTTATTAAGTTTGTTGTACCCATACTACACCCTACACTTCGTATGCGGATACAAGTACTTCCGGATATGGTGGTTGCTAGATTTTGGAGATTCATCTATTGGAGACTATCGAGGTAGTTACTTCGCATCCGCAAACCTTAACTCTCTTTCCTGTCAATTACTTGTACTGATCTATATTTCCAGATATTATTTTTATAAGTAAGATTATGTCATTATTTAGATGCTCATATACTTAGTGACACCGAGTTTTAGAAGTGTAAATGTCCCAGACATTGTGGGATTTTATAATGAATATGACTATTATGTTTTCAACATAAAAGAAATTGTGATTTATTGAGATTGTCGGCTTGCCTAGTATTGAGATAGGCACCATCACAACAACAAATTTTGGGTCGTGATACAATGGAGGTGAGTACACTTCAAGAGAATTTGAAGAGTATTGTTCGAGTCATGGGATCATACATGAAAAGACATTTCCTAGAACCCCACAACACAATGGTGTAGTCGAGAGGATGAACCGCACCATTATTGAGAATGTGAGAAACATGATCAGAATGGCTAAATAGCCTAAGTCATTATGGGGTGAAGCAGTTCAGATATCATGTTACCTAATCAATAGGAGTCCATTAGTTCTGTTGTCATTTGGCATCCCAGAGATAATTTAGACCAACAATGAGGTATCCTACTCGCATCTAAAGGTGTTCAGCTGCAGAGCTTTTGCACATGTACAAAATAAGGAGAGAACATAGCTAGATGATAAATCAGCTCCCTGCATATTCATTGGATATGTAGATGAAGAGTTTAGATACAAATCGTGGGATCCTGTAAAGAAGAATATCACCAGAAATAGAGATGTAGTCTTGCGAGAAAGTAAAGTTGAAATTGCTAATGATATGTCAGAAAAGGCCAAGAATGATATAATTCCTAACCTTGTTATTATTCCTTCTACTTCTAACAATCCCAAAAGTGCAGAAAGTAGGATCTACAAGGTTTTTGAGTAGGGTTAGAAACCTAATGAGGTTAATGAGAAGCGGGAGAAAGTTGATGATGATGTCGAGAAAGTGAAATACCCTATTCAGGAAGAAGAGAAACCTTAACCTCTTAGGACATCCAAAAATATAAGGGTAGAGTCATGCAAGTACCAATCCACAAAGTATATCTTGATTAATGATCAGGGGGTGCCAAAAGGTCTTAAAGAGATATTGTTCCATCCAGAAAAGAACGAGTGTATGAAAGCCATGCAAGACGAGATGGAATATCTGCATAAAAATGGCACGTACATGCTGGTGAACTTCCAAAGGGTAGAAGGCCACTCAAATATAAGTGGGTCTTTAAACTCAAGAAAAAGGAAATGGCATGTTGGTCAGATACAAAGCTCGATCGGTGGTTAAAGGCTTCAAACATTAGAAAGGTGTTGACTTTGATGAAATTTTCTCACATGTTGTCAAAATAACTTCTATTCAAATAATTTTGAGCTTATTAAATAGTCTATATTTTGAAGTGGAGCAGTTCGATGTGAAAAATAAATTTTTTCATGGAGATTTGAAAGATGAGATTTATATGGAACAACCAAAAGGATTTGAAGTAACTAGAAAGAAACATATATTGTGCAAATTGAAAAATAGACTTTATGGATTGAAACATGCACCAAGGTAGTGGTGCATAAAGTTTGACTCATTCATAAAAAGTCAAACATACATAAAGATCCATTCCAATACAGGTGTATACTTCAAAAGATTTACTGATAATAACTTTATTATATCATTTTTAGACTTTAGAAAATAGTAGATTTTCTAGTATTTCTATTGTACACTTTTCTTCATCACGTTCGCATAAGGTATCTCGGAGGATAGTTGAAGTTGTTCTTCGCGTTTGCGAAGATAAGGATGTACTCGTGATGGTTTGATCATCAGTGCATCACAAATGTAGGAAGGACATTACATTCACATAGAGAAAGTAGAGCACACGGGGACCCCAAACATTTGATCTACACGTTTATGCAGAGTGGAATGCATTCATGAAGTAGTAGGCAATGGAGCATACGAGTTCGCGTGTGGTTTTTCGTGTTCACGAAGGGGAAAGTTGGTCAGTAGATTTTTCGTAACGACCCGACCGATCGTTTTGAGCCCTAGCGCGTCGTTCAGCAGTGTGAGGCCAAAGAAACTTCATTTAAGGTGTTATGACTTATACGCATGATCGGAATTGAATTTCGGGAAGTTCATAGTTGATTTGGGAAGAGAATTTCATTTCAGAAGTTTAAAGTTGAAAGTATGAACTAGGATTGGATTTTTGAGTAAACGACCTAAGAATCGGGGTCTGAAGGTTCCAACAGGTTCGTGTGACAATTTCGGGCATAGGAGTATGCCTGGATCAGGTTTTGGATGATCCGGAAGCGTTTTGGAGCTTATTGTGGAAGTTAACATTTTGGAAGAATTTCTTAAGTTTCGCTTAAGTACATTTCTGCGTTATCTATGCTCATTTAGGATACCGAGATTGAGTTAGTTGCACGATCGGAAGTGAATTCGAAGGTCCGTAGGTCATTTTGAAGCCATTTGTTAAAGATAGAAATTTGAAGGTTTTTGAGAAGTTTGACCGAAAGTGGCCTTATTGATATCGGGATCGGAATCCGATTCCGGAAGTTAGCGTAGGTGCGCAATGTCGCATATGAATTGTGTCGAATATGATAGGTTTAAACGACGAAAGTAGATGTTGGATATTCCAAAGTTCATAAAGTTTGGATTGGAGGTCAGTTGATGATTTTGGCATTGTTTGATGTGATTTGAGACCTCGAGCAAGTCCTTGATGATTTTTGGGATTGGTTGAGGTCTCGTGGGATTTGGGTGAATTTCGGGTGGCAAACGGATCGAATTCGAAACTTGGAGAAGGCCTGGAGCTGCTGCTTCTGGTATTTCCGTTATGCGAAATTGGGACTACAGAAGCGGCATGCAGAGGCGAAGATTGAACCGCAGAAGAGGTTAGGTCCAATGTGGATAAGACCGTAGATGCGGTTGAGCAGCCATAGAAGCGGATTTGGGGGGCCTGGATTGGAACCACATAAGTGGTAAGAAGGCGGCACTTGCAGTACTACAAAAGCGGTCAGAGGACTGCAAGTGTGAAAATAGCTGGGGCAGAAAGATTGTTTTAAAATCGGATTTTGTTCATTTTTCTCATTTTTCAGCACAAGGGCAATTTTTGGGAGCTTCAAGAGGGGATTTTTGTCATCAATGATTTGGGTAAGTTATCCCCACCTATTTGGAGTTAAATACATCAATTTTGTGTGAATTTAGGCATGGAAAATAGTAGAAAAATATAGGTTTTGGTAGAAGACCTAGAAAATTGCATTCTTGGATTTTGGCCACGGTCTTGAGTATGGGATTAAGAAAAAATTATATATTGAGTTCCTATGGTCATGGGAAAAGTTTATCTTTTAAAAATTTCAGATTCCGAGCACGTTGGCCCGAGGACATTTTTGTCAACTTTCCGTTCGGGGTTAGAAATTGTTATAAATTGGGTTGTATAGTATAATCGAGCCTATATTAATGGATTTGTATGGTCCTTGGCTAGTTTTGGAGCATTGTGCATTGGTGCAAGTCTTCGAAAAAGTGTAGAATGCCGATTGTGGATCTCCGGAGCGACGTGAGTCTCTTTTCTAATCTAGTGAGAGGGAATTTACCCTATATGTGAGTTAAATTAGTTATGTGCTCCTATTTGTGGGAGCTACGTACGTACGAGGTGACGAGAGTCCGTGTGTAGCTACTATTATGATATTGTCCGGGTAGTTTAGGACCCAAAAACATGTTATACTCAAATTAATTGTGAACTCAATGATGGATTTTTGACTGATTGTCTCTGTATGTGTGTGTGTGTTTATTTTGGAATAGGTTGAACGCCTCGGTAGATTAATAGATGCATCTATAAGTGCGTCGTCGACCCTCGGCATGTGCACATTTAGTTCTGTTGGATCGGGTTTTCGCATCGGTGTGATTTGCGCATGCTTGTATTGCTGCATGAGAACTTGTTTAAGTTGTTACTTGCCTCACTCTGGCTCGAAATCATATTGTTAGTAATGAAAAGGAATTTCGGAAACTTTCCTATGAAAGAATTATATTATTACTTGTTTCCTTTATCTAGATTAAAAATCATGTTTATAATAAAAATCCACCATTTGATACATATGTTAAGGATAAATAATAATTGGACTATTAGAAAGTGTCAAAGTTTACCATCTAGTCTCTACCCCTTCGGGATTAAGCGAGTCACCCACTGGGTACACATTTTTTTTGTAATCATACTACACTTGTGCATTTTGTTGCATAGATATATGTGACTCCAGTGCTCGGCTAGTCTGCTAGGCATAGCAGCGCGGATGATTCTGGGACTATGTGAGTTGCATCATTCGAGACGAATGCTGCTAGAGTAGTCCCTTCCATTGTACTGTATTTACTTTTCATCCATTCAATTCCTGACGGATGTTGTATTTTATTTCTCTTATTAGCAGATGCTCACGCACTTTTGATACTAGGTTCTAGGATGGTTTAAAGTAATTTGTTAATTGCTTAAATTTTAAATTTGATTTTAATCTATTTTCCTTAAAATTTCTAAATAATGAAGGGAAAAAAATCATGTATTTCAAAAGTGATAAAACGAGATATAATTTAGCATTTGAGTTGGCTGGCCTGACAGTGTTGTCCGACGTCACCACGTCCCTTAGTAGATTTTGGGTCGTGACAACATGGTATCTGAGCACTAGGTTCCTGTTGATCTCACGAGTCATGAGAAAGTTTAGTAGAGGCTCGTCGATCGGTATAGAGACGTCTGCACTTATCCTCGGGAGACTTTCCTTATCCTGTGGTCCGATTCCTTTGAGGCTTATGTCTTTGATTCCTTCCAAATAAATCTTACGCGATACGAGCGCTTGTTATAAGTCAAGAATTTGAATAATCGAGATGAAACTACAAATGTGGAGCAGGATGATTTTTCTCGGTATAGTTGATTGGACTATGATAGTCGCATTAGGAAGGATATTCTATTGTTCTAGCTCGGTGACAAAACTTCTTAGAGCCTTGAGGCTAGGCACACATTACCATGATGTTTATGAGCGATTATTCCGCATTATTGTGGTGACGGTAGGATGTTGCCCATGTGTCGGGACAGTGAATGGATTGAAGGGAGGTTTACTCAGTATATAATCAAGGGATTTGGTATTTTATTCCCGGAGAGGGAAAGGCAGTCAGACTAAGGATGGTCAGATGTAGGCTGGTGGAAGTAATGAAACTTGGTACTTGCAAGTGTGGTAGAGCTTTCTTCTATGATGGGGGTGTTGTGGCCTTAATGGAAAGTACTAAGTTTGTCGATGTTATAATCTGCTACCATTTCGCCTTTATGGAAAGATGTTGCGAAATAGTATTGGAGATTCAACTGTCAGATATCGTATGGTGCGATGGTTTACGATCAAATCAAAATTTATGATGTTGACGGCTTGAAGAAGATGATCTTTGGAAAGGTTTAAAGTTAACAACAATGGTGGATTTAAGTGCAATGAAGATAGATTTCATTTAAGCAACAATTGAGCAACAAAGTATGAGGAAGGACATGTGGGAAGTGTCAGGTGATGTTTAAAACTTCTAGAAGTCCAAGTATGAGGAGCAAGGTCTGTTAGAAAATACGCTTAAAGCTAGAGGGGGGGTGAATAGCGTTATAATAAAATTTTGCGTAAACTTGCGGAAATTAAAACTTGCAGGAAATAATTAAGTGCGTTAAATAAATAAAAGGAAGAACGCACCGATATATTCTGGTTCACCACAACACGTGGCTAGTCCAGTCCCCGAGAGACTCTCGAGATTTTCCACTAACTCTGTTAAGCTTCCGGGTGCTTAACAAACCATTACAACTTGAGGACACAAGCCTCAACACTTTTGCTCGGAGATACCACACTCCAAGACTTCAACCAAGGAAACACAAGTTCCTTACAACAAGAGAATTACAATTCTCTTACAAGTGTATACAACACTAAAGCACTCAAACAAAATACTCTTTAATGAGTAGATATGAGTAAAAGAAGTAAGCTCTGGATCACAACAACTTTGAACAAGAATATGGCTCTCAAAAGCTTTATGAAATTGAATATAAAATGATAAACAAAAGTATGCAAGCTTATAGCAATGTAATGATCAGTTGTAGTATGTTGTTGTGTTTAAAACACTGAAATGAAGCTGTATTTATAGTTGAAAAACTTGGCATTACCGTTGCCTAATTGCCAATTAAGAGTTGCTGATTTTACTCACTGACAATCGATTGTCAAACCCCAACAATCGATTGTCTGCCAGTCAGATCAAAATTCAATCCCAGATTATACGCTTGACAATCGATTACTTACAATCCATAATCGATTACTGGCAACTTCAAAAAATCCTTTCCAGATTTTACCACAAACAATCGATTGTTCAGAATCAACAATCGATTACTCAGCAACGTTCAAAAAATCTTTTCCGGATTTTAATCAAAACAATCGATTATACAAAATCAATAATCGATTATCAAATAACGTTCAAAAAATCTTTTCCGGATTTTAATCAAAACAATCGATTATACAGAATCAATAATCGATTACCTGACGGTATTTGAAAACTTTACGACAACGGTCAGCTTCATAATCGATTGCACAAAGTCAACAATCGATTACTTATTAGGTTTTGAAAATCATTTTAGACACTGCCTCTTGACAATCGATTGTTATATACTCACAATCGATTATTTAATAAATTTGAAAATCACTGGAAGTCACTGCCTCAACACAAACGATTGTCATTAGTTCACAATCGATTATTTTGTGACTTTGAAAAATCTGAAGGACACTGTCTCTTTACAATCGATTGTCATTAGCTTCACAATCGATTATTCTGAGTTTTGAAAAACTTTGATGGACACTGCCTCATCACAATCGATTGTCATAAGGTTCACAATCGATTGTCATGCAGGTTTGAAGAAACCTGATGTTCACTGCCTTAACACAATCGATTGTCATTAGTTCACAATCGATTGTCATGCAGTCTTGGCTTAAAACAATCGATTATCATTAGTACATAATTGATTATCTTAGTCCAGTTTTCAGAGGCATTTAAAAATCATTTTGACTAATGAAAATATGTATGATTTAAAATCATTTAGCATTAAATTAAATATGCATGATTTCGGAAAATACTTTTATGAGAGAAGCCATGTTACGAGTCAAGTTGTAGGATCAAGATCACAATTAAGAATGACTCAATTAAACTGTAAAACTTATCTTGAGCTTGAATCTCGATGTATATCAATTGTGCGCTTGTTTCTTGAACTTCGTCATATATCAATTTTCGCTTCGGTTGTCATTCATCAAAACCTATACAAAAGAACACACGTTTTAGTATATTGCATTGAGAACGTGTTTTCAACAAGGTCAACCGATGAATTAAAGAGATCTATCAAAGTGGGAGAGTAGCGGGTGTTGCATATGGGCTTGGTAGTAGGATGACTACGCGCCCTAAGGAGATTTAGGATCGAATTGGGGATTTAATGGTTAGTGATGGAAGTATGCGGGCATGATGTGAAGTATGGGCTATTATGCGGCAGAAGATTGATATGGCGAAAAAAGCTGCTTGAAATGGAGGGGGTGCAGCATAACCCTGAATTTGGAAGGATGTCGCCGCACATTAAATTGATATCCGCGAGGGGTGAATGGACTTGTGCAACTGGAAGGTGAGCTCGGACTCAGCATGGGCTATTGTTGTCGTAGTGAATGTACCCCATGCAGTTGCATGGGAAGATGTCAGGAGGTGATTCCCGTAGGTGGGTTATTTTCCCGTGAGCAGTTTAACGATCACGTGGTTTGCGAAGCTTCTGCAATGAATTTTATTGACCGTTTTACAAAGAGATCGATCATACGAATGTTGATAATAACTCAGACTATGAAAGATGTGATTTCAGGAAGATTCCAACAAAATTTTAATAATTTATGGTGCGAAGTTATGTCAATAAGAGGTCGGGCGAACTCTAGAATTGTGAAATGATGGCTTCAAGCTAAGTGGGGAGTCCCACCTCTTATGGCAGGGCTGTATGATTTGCTACTTGCGTGATTTTTGGATATTGGTATATTGATGGATTATTTCAACTATAAGAAAAGACTATAAGTGGTAATTTGAGTAAATGAATTGTTGGAGGCATGCTGTGGTTGACCTTATTGGATCACGTTCGGACTTGGAAAAAGGTTCAGGATTTATGCCACATATAGATGCAGGTTTTAGAGGAAGTGATTTTGCCGGGTTCTTCGCGGAGAGAGTGTTTGTGTGTTATAAGATCTATGGAGTGAGTTATATTCGGGACCAAGTAAGAGCGGGTGACTCTCAATAATGGTCCTAGTGAATTCAGGAGTTTAAGTGTGGTTCTGAATAATTTCGAGCCTATGGGTACATATAAGAATCAAGCTTTGTAGCAGCTTAGGGAGGATGCTCAGAATGTTCTATGATATTTTGACGCGGGGTGTAGCATTTGAGTTATATGAAATGGTTCGTGGGAATTGAGACATCCTGGTCTCGTGCTTCAAGGTCACTCAGGGCGAGTGTAGATGGAGTATGTTATGTGTTGAATGGAGTAAGTCTTATTTCTAAGGAAAGCAAGGACAAATTGGGATAAGGTAAATTGATTAGCCATAGTTGAATTGGCATATTGGGGTTAGTGATCAGTTCGGTCAGCGTGATCAGGTTATGTGTATAATTTCTGGCGGTACGCGTGAGGCTTGTCGGCCGCCGTAATTGATGTTATTCAGAAGCATTCTTCTATTATGGCTTGTTAAGTAGAGGTGGATTTCGGAAAGAATATGGTGGCTTGGACCACTACTTAGAGATTTATATATCCTACGGTTATGGGAAGCAGCCCGTGTGTTGCTATAATTCTCCTGAAGTAAGTTAAGTGAAAAGTTCTTATGTGATAAAGTGTTAAAATATTAATGATTATGAAGTTATGATGAAAATTTTGTCTTATCATATATTGGCACGTTGGTTGCGGTGAGAGGTATGCAAATGTGAAGCAAGGATCAAGGTTGCAGTTCGGTGTTGACAAGGATGTCACGGGTTCGGATGAGCAAGGAAAGGGTTGAATGATTAGAGTAAATTAGTATTGTCTTCAGCATCACCTGAGATCGATGTGTTGTGAAAGAGGCTTTGCATCCTGGTTAAGGATTCTTATCGCTTTTCAGCTTTAGTTCATCCGGTTGTTTAGATGTGTGGACCCGTCATTTATTTCGAAATATTTTGGGAGCGTGTCCTACAGAAAGGTTGTATAAGTATGACATGTAGTCATTTGATTTACTAAAGATTTGAACCAAGTATGAGGATTGTGGTAATATTATTAATTTAAGAATTTAGGCCTGGAGGGAACTTTTTTTTGGGTTATGAACGGAGGAGGTTGCTCCGGTTATGATGGTTGTCCTTAAGTGTTATGAGGAAGAATGAGTTACTATGGACCTTTGAAAGGTTATTAGCCAAGTTGGTGCAATAAGAAATAAGCTTGAGATCAGTGGATTGATTTATATGTAATTAGGGCTTTATATCATGCTAGTTGTTTTCGTTTCAGCGAGCGTTCTTTATAGAGGGACAGTCGGGGTATTATTTTGTCATCAGCTATTCTATGTAATGGTGTATTGTGCCGTATGAGTTGTGAGACGGCTTAGTAAATTCTTATGTATTGAGGTTCCACATGACGATGATGTTATGTGAGCAGAACGGCTCTTGAGTTTCAAATCTTGTATCGCATCTCAGTTGTGCTTGAGTTTTGTAGCCAATACAGCTTTGTGTTTTCTCAGGGATGGTATTATGCACTTAGCGTGCTTGTGATCGAAATTCAATATTTTTATTTTAATGAGAATATTTAGCTCGAAGTGAAATCTTCTTATGAGAGGTCTAAGTGTGTATCGAGTGGCACGCTGCCATGTGTATGTTAATTGGATCGGTTTGCACCTCGCAACGGTGTGATGTCAAGTCTGGGTTCCTACATGCTATTTTTGTGTGTGTTTCGCTTCCTATTTTTTACGGAAAGTTTGTATTAGTGCGGCGGTTAGATAATTCCTTCCAGAGTTCAAATTCTTGTTTATGTTGTTTTAGGATTGGTGGCCTATTGACACATTGTGGCGTCATATGAGACTTTTGATCGCATTCAGAGTGGCTTATTGCCTGAGAAATTCATGCTATGTGAGATGAGATTATGGGATTTAGGATCAGTGCAATCTGGGTATATGAAGTAGATTAAAGAGTAGAGATCTTTATTTGGTTCAGAATGTGGTAATGATTCTTGTAAAAGGTATAGACTCAATGATTTGTTGATTCAACAGTTGGCTATGAATTTCGGCACATCTCTTCCATTGTTCTAGTGTTATAAAAGTTAGAGCAAGACCTATTTAGGTCATGAGGTGCAATGGGAGCATTTGATTCGCTAAATTTTGGCTAAGTTAATAAAAAATGTTATTGTGGTCCTATGAGTAAAGTGATGCAAAGTTTGGATTCAACAAAGTTATGCAGTCACATAGTACACTGTGTGGTGAATGATTTGGTGATCTTATGATGAAAACAGGCCTCACATAGAATTTCGGATGTTGGAATGGGCTTTAAAGCTTATTTGCTTGAATAAAGGAGAGTATCTTCAAAATTTATCAAGCTAATGTACTCAGCTAAGTTGTGGTAGCACGAGAAGGTTCATAAGGAACAGTAATTTCAGACTACCTCGGTATAGTTCTCAGCACGTTCAAAGACAAACGTATATTTAAGTGGGAAAGAATGTAATGACTCGACCAGTTGTTTGAGCCTAGAGCGTTGTTCAGTAGTCTGAGGCCATGAGCAGCTTCATTTAAGGAGTCATGACTTGTACACATGGTCGGAATTGAATTTCGAGAAGTTCGGAGTTGATTTGGGAAGAAAATTTTCATGTCGGAAGCTTAAAGTTAAAAGAATGAACTAGGATTGGATTTTTGGGTAACCGACCTCGGAATCGGGATCTTAAGGTTCCAACATGTTGTATGATGATTTCGGACTTGGGAGTATGCCCGGATAAGGTTTTGGATGACCCGGGAGTGTTTTGGCGCTTATTGTGGAAGTTAGCATTTTGGAAGAAATTTCTTAAGTTTGGCTTGAAGTGCATTTCAGCGTTGTCGATGCCCGTTTGGGATTTTGAGACTGGGAGTTTCTTTGTATGCTGATTCTAGAGTTGGGAGAGTGATTGTTAGTTAATTCGGAGGTCCGTAGGTAAATTTGGAGCCATTTGGCTAAAGATAGAAATTTGAAGGTTTTTGAGAAGTTTGACCGGAAGTGGGCTTTTTTATATTGAGGTCAGAATTCCATTCCGGAAGTTAGAGTAGGTCCGTAAGATCGAATATGACTTGAGTGCAAAATTTGAAGTCAATAGGACGTGATTTGTCATCAATGATTGAGGTAAGCTATCCCCACCTATTTGGAGTTAAATACGTCATTTTCGTGTGAATTTAGGCATGGAAATTAGTATAAAAATTGATGTTTTGGAAGAAGACCTAGAAAATTATATTCTTGAATTTTGACCATGATTTTGAGTATGAGATTAAGAGAAAAATATATATTCGAGTTTCTAAGGTCATGGGCAAAGTTTCTTCAAAAAATTTTGAATTTCGGGAACTTGTGCCCGAGGGCTTTTTGTCAAATTTTTGTTCACGGTTAGAAATTGTTATAAATTGGATTGTAACGTGTAATCGAGCCTATATTAGTGGATTTGTATGGTAGTTGGATAGTTTTAGAGCATTGTGCGCTGGTGCAAGTCTCCAGAAGAGTTTTGAATGCCGGTTGTGGATCTTCGGAGCAAGGTGAGTCTCCTTTCTAATCTTGTGAGCGGGAATTTACCCCATAGGTGAGTTAAATTAGATATGTGCTCCAATTTGTGGGGGCTACGTACACACGAGGTGACGAGAGTCCGTGCGTAGCTACTATTATGCTATTGTCTGGGTAGTTTAGGACCCAAATGCATCTTACACTCGAATTAATTGCGAACCCCTTGATGACTTGAATTGCTTAAATCAAATTAAATTTAAAAATGGATTTCTAAAAAGACTTAAGCTTCGTTTTCTCAAAATTATTAAAGAGAATTGGCCTTTCATGGATATTTGCTCCATGTTGACTTCTTGACTTTGTCTGTCTGTGTGTGTTTATTTTGGAACGGGCCGAACGCCTCGAGAAATTAATAGATGCATCTATAGGCTCGTCGTTGACCCTCGGCAAGTGCACATTTATTTCTGTTGGATCGGACCATCGCCTTAGTGTGATTTGTGCATGCCTATATTGCTGCCTGAGAACTTGTTTGTGTTGTTACATGCCTCACTCTAGCTCGAAATCATATTGTTAATAATGAAAAGGAATTTCGGAAACTTTCCTATGAAAGAATTAAGTTATTACTTGTTTCCTTTATCTGGATTAAAAATCATGTTTATAATATAAATGCACTGTTTGATACATATGTTAGGGATAAATATTCATTGGACTATGTTAAAGTGTCAAAGTTGGCCATCTCGTCTCTACCCCTTCGGGATTGGGCGGAACACTCAATGGGTACACATTGTTTTTGTACTCATACTACACTTGACGTACATTCTGTTGCACAAGTATATGTGACTCCAGTGGTCTGCTAGGCATAGCAGTGTGGATGATTCTGGGATTAGGTGAGTTGCATCATTCGAGACGGCCGCAGCTAGAGTAGTCCCTTCCTATGTACTGTATTTACTTTCCATCCATTGTATTCCGAGTGGATGTTGTATTTTATTTCTCTTATCAGTATATGCCCATGCACTTGTGACACCGAGTTCTGGGATGGTTTAAAGTATTTTGTTAATTGATTAACTTTTTGATTTTATTTGAATCTATATCTCTTAAAATTTCTAAATAATGAAGGGAATAAAAATCCTGTATTTCAAAAGTGATAAAACGAGATTTAATTTAACATTTGAGTTGGCTGGCCTGACAGCGGTGTCTGGTGTCACCACGGCTTTTCGTGGATCTTGGGTTGTGACATTTTTGTTCAACACAAACGCAAGGGATCGACCGTGTTCGCGAAGAAGGAATTATCTCGGCAGAATATAAAGATAAAAAATGAGGGTTTGGCCATTTTTATCAAAACTTGAGCTTGGGAGCCGGATTTGGACGAGATTTTGAGGGTTTTTTAGAGATATCGATTAAGTATTGATTCTGCATTTTATTTTTGTTATATCCCACTAATCTATCATTAATTTCATCATTTAATTTTAAATTTTTCTTGAAACAATAACAACATCATACCAGTATAATCCCACATGTGGGGTATGGGAAGGATAATGTATACATAGACCTTAGCCCTAACTTGAAATGTATACATAAACACCTATTCCAATCCATAAATCAAAAGTCATTGCCCTTCTGAAATGTATACTCTCATTAAGCCATACCAAATAGTAATATGATTTACTTAGTCATATGAAACTGTCCATGTGCCTAAGAATTTATGTCCTTCCCTTAAAACGCGAATCGTGATCTTGCATATGCCAATCTAGATTACATACAATACACCGCATATATTATGAAATCATATGAGAAATACGAGAACTTCATAATCCACTCTGAGTCACAAGCAACTACATACTAAATTAACTAAGAACTTTCCATTTGATTTCACCCAGAGAAAATTACTATACATCACATGCTCCTCACACCAGTTGGAAATATGCTCCTCGAACCGTGGCAGAAACTATTGAGATCTCTTAGAAACTCAGTTGCACTCAACCAAGCCACACCGGTCACCAAAAACACAAAAGCATTACCATGAAATACTTAGAAACCCACCACATCATAGGAACCCAAATAACCAATCATATCCATTACCATGTTGATCTACTATCAAGCAGTCATATTTCTCCGAGTTTCTTCTAAATTACCTTCAAATTGATATTTCTCCTCTCCATAATAGAACATTCCTCAACTAAAACTCACCGCATGAGACTCTAGTATAAAACCACATACCTTAAAGCCCATAAGACACTAATGCTCTCAAGTACCCAAAATGTACCACAACCAAGATACCCGGTCTAAAAAGACCTTCTGTTAATTTAAATCTATTCATTTTACCTTCATGACACTGAATGCAAAATTCATAATGATATTAAAATATTACGAGTCTAGACACCATCCTGTCATGACGCGATCGTGATGGAACCCAACACTTTACTAGGCAAGCCCGACCAACTATCAACCCAAACCCATTTCTTAAAAGATTCATTTACGGTTAACATAGTTTAAAAGCCAATTTAGCATAGAAAAAGTTTGAAACAGAAAGATAAATATGTGGAAGTCAAGATAATGTCACTACATAGCCTACTGATCCAGTGTCACAAGTCAAGAGCTTCTATTACAAGTCAGAACAACCTAATACAGAAATAGTCTAGGGATGCGGAAAGTAATAATAAGATAGAAGTAGAAATCAGGTCTGCAATTGTCATGCAGCTACCTCGATGACTCTGTTGAATGCTGAACAGTGGGAATGCTCTCACGCCGCCTCTGGAAAACGTGGATTTGCACACAAAGTACATGGAGTAATATGATTACTCTGACTTAGTGAGTAATAAGCATAAATAATGATTGAGTAAGAAATCACGGAAGAAAAAAGAGTAATATATGATGTGGCTGTTAAGACAAGTAATATCGAAGCAATAAACCAATGGAAACGAAATATGATAATTCTACAGCAGGTAAGCAGATAAGTGATAGACAGTTAAAGAAAATCAACACATAGAACGTACTATTTAGTACCCACTGCGCCATGAATCCCGATCCATATATCTCATCGACGGTGCTCACTGGGGGTGTGCAGACACCGGGAGGGGCCTTATACGGCCTAAGCGCAATATCAAGCCATCTCGTGGCATAAAAATCTAGTCCCTAGGCCTCATATCAGTATCATTATAACACTTATTCGATGCACAGTCCAATCCCATAGTGTCCTTATATCTAGCCCTCGGCCATACTCAATGCAGAAATTGCATAAGCCCCTCGGACATTAGTAAAACAGTAACTCTCAGCCCAAAATATCATTTAATAAATCATTTTAGTTTCAAAACAGAGTAAAAGTGGCTGAGTTGTAAAATAGTGGAAAATATTACGTTCAAGTAGTTGGTTACAATAGTGAGAAAATAATGATAAAATCCCCAAAGGGTTCAAATAGTTGGTTCGAAGCCCAAATATGGAAATAAGTCCAAATAATAATGATAACAGTTAAGTTTCAATCAAATACGAGGTAAAGACATCAATCAAGATGGACCAAGTCACAATATCCAATAGTAAACGACCACACGGTAATCATCTAGCGCGTGTCTCACGTCAATATAGCACTATAATGTGCAAAGTCGAGGTTTCAAAGCCTCGGGACATCATTTACAATTATTACTCACCTCGAACCGACTAAAACTCTAGATCGCGACACCCTTGCCCCTCGAATTGGCCTCTACGCACATCAAAGCTATCCAAAATCAGAACGAATACGTCATAATATGCTAAGGGAACATAACCAGAGCAAAAACAATAAAAAAATAAAAAATCCCGAAATTAGCAAAACCTGAGCCCTAGGCCCACTTTTTAATCTTTTAAATTTTTACATCATTAGATTCCTCATCTCCCTACGAGTTCACACATATAAAAATCACCAGAATCGGAATCCATTTGGCCCCTCAAATCCTCAATATAAGCTCTCTTAAACTCAAGCCCTAAACCTCCATTTTTAGTCCCTTAATCCCTTAAATTTTAGTCCTAATTCATGAAATATCACCATAAAAGTGTGTTTTAAGTCCAAAATCCTTACCTTATCGAAGTTCCCTTGAATTCTCTCTTCAAAATTACCCAAAAAATCTAAGTTCGAAGTTAAAACGAATAAACCCTTAAAAATCACGAAGAAGAAACATATATATTTTTTGCCTAGGGGTTTTCATATCTGCGACCCCTTTACTGCACCTACGGTACCGCATTTGCTGTCCAACCAACCGCTTATGCACTTTTTCATTTAAATCCAAAAGTGGCTTCTGCGACGGAATTCCTGCATCTGCAAAAACTGCTTGCCCAACCTCATCTCGCATTTACGGCCTCCTCCCTCGCACGTGCGGCACCGCACATGTGGTTCCCAACCATCGAAAACCACCCGAGGCCCCCCAGACCTCAACCAAAAGCATTAACATGACCCAATACCTCATTCAAATTTTTTTCAATCATCAAAAACATCTCAATTATCATCAAATTACTCAAAACTCCTCGAATTCAAGCCTAAGTTTTCCTAAAATCTCCCAAAACACGGTTTTGATCAAAACCCAACCAAACCATGTCTGAATGTCCTATAATTTTCCACACACATCCCAAATAGCATGACGAAGCTACATCAACTCTCAAAATTCCATTCTGACCCTCGAATTAAAACCTTACCTACCAATCGAAAGTAGCCAAAATACTAACTTTGCGAATTTACGCCTAATACTACACCGAACTTCCAAAACCAAATTTGGTCACCTTCCTAAGTTATATATTACCTCCCAAAGCTAATCAAACCATCAGAACTCACATTTGATCCCTCTAACTCATAAGTCAACTCCCGATTGACTTCTTCAACTTAAACCTTCATAAAAGAGAATAAGTGTCTCATTTGATGCCAAATCCAGTCCAAATGCAAACCAATAAAATCGAACATATAAAACATAGCTAACAAGGCATAAAAAGTAGAAATGTGGAAAATGGAGCGGTAACTCATGAGACGACTGGCCGGGTCGTCACACATCCATTGTAACTCTCAATTCCTAGCCATATACAAATTCGCAAAATTTTCAATTCCCACATATATGTTGATACCCAATTTTTCCCCGCATATTATTATGCTCAAAATACTCTCAAATAGCATGTTTGTGCATACATAAGCATCCCAAGGATTTTCGGTATTTTAAATAAAAATTTTAAAGCCAATTTATGGCCTAGTTTGCACTATAAAATTCAATAATTATTCCCAAAACTTACCATTATGGTGGATAATTTATTTCATCCTCACATTACATCAAAATATAATTTACATGGTTTTCACATAATTTACTAGTCCATTTGGTATTTTAAAATTAAAATTGCATGAAATTGCAATTTTAGCCTATTTCTATATTTAAATAGCATTTCTTATTACAAAATCATTCCTACTATTTTTAAATTAATATTTATGCATTGTTTATTAACTCAGTATTTTTAATTTGATTTTAAAAATTATTTACTATTTTTATAAAATCAATGGGGAAAAGAGGCTGCTTCAATTATAGCATATTTCTACTTTGAATTATATCCTAATTTCGCCCCTAATCTGACCCCGAAAATTAAACTTAATCACGACCCAATTACAAAAACTACTCGACCCAAACCCATTCAAGCCAACCCACCCAGACCCCCATTTTAAATCGTGGCAGTTGATCATTTTGATCAACGGTCCACGATTAACCTTTCCTTTTTTATCCTACCAACGCCCCCAACTCTAAATCATTTTCCAAATCCGCCGCCCTTGTATCCCCTTCGTCCCCAAAATCTCTACACCCCTCTCCAAACCCTACTCATCTCCAGTTCTATTTCACCGGCGTTCATGGCCGTTCAAGCCATCAAACACCTATATCCGTCACTCCTCAGCTCTCATGGTCCGTGGGTTAGAAGATTGGAGTCCTACTTCAGAGCTTATGAACCAACAACTGTAACTTGCAATGAGGCTATGCAACAAACGGACATAGACTTAGGGGAGGATGATATACCATAAGAGGTTGTCAGAGATGCCGAGAATTTTGAAAATAGACTTAAGTCCAACTTGGATGAAACATAGGTCGTCAATTTGGGAGATACAGAGAAATGTCAAAGAAACGCGCATCAGTGTGCACTTATCACAGACAAAGAAAGAGGAATATACAGTGTTCTTGAGGGAATATGAGGATATCTTTGCATGGTCTTACGATGATATGGCTGGTCTTAGTACATCCATCGTCACGCACAAGTTGCCGACATATCCTGCATGTCCACCGGTAAAACAGAAGCTCAAAAAATTCAAGGCAGATATGAGTTTAAAATCAAAGAAGAGGTCACCAAGTAGGTCAAAGCCAGAGTTCTTCAAGTGGTAGAGTATCCAACTTGGTTAGCTAACTTTGTGCCAGTACCGAAGAAGGATAGGAAAGTTAGAGTCTGTGTTGACTTCCGGGGATCTCAACCGGGCCAGTCCCAAAGACGATTTCCCCTTTCCAATCATACACATTCTGATCGACAACTATCCCAAGCATGAGTTGCAGTCATTCGTCAATTGCTTTTTGAGGTACCATCAGATATGGATGGATAAAGAAGATGGAAAGAAAATGGCATTTATCACACCTTGGGCAATGTATTGCTACAGAATGATCTCGTTCGGGTTGAAGAATGTGGGAGCTACTTAAATGAGGGCCATGACTACCCTCTTTCATGACATGATACATAAGGAGATCGAGGTCTATGTGTACGATGTCATCATTAAGTTCAGGAAGGCTGCAGATCACATAGAGGACCTCCGAAAGTTTTTCAATAGACTAAGGAGGTATAACTTGAAACCGAATCCCGCCAAATGTGCATTTGGGGTCCCTACGGGAATGTTATTGTGTTTCATCGTGAGTCGCCGAGGAATAGAGCTGGATCCATCGAAGTTCAAATCTATTCAGGAGTTTCCACCGCCGAAGAGCAAGAAAGAGGTAATGAGTTTCCTGGGGAGACTCAACTATATCAGTCGGTTCATAGCTCAGTCTACCGTCATCTACGAACTTATCTTCAAGACGCTGAAGAAGGATGCCGCCACCAAATGGACCGATGAATGTCAAAAAGCTTTTGACAGGATCAAGAAATACTTTTCTACGCCTCCAATCCTGGTTCCGCCTGAGCCTGGGAGGCACTTATTGCTCTATCTCACAGTTTTAGATGGAGTATTTGGCTGTGTCTTGGGACAACATGATGAGACGGGGAGAAAGGAGCAAGCTATTTACTATCTCAGCAAGAAATTTTCCTCGTACGAGGTTTGGTATTCCTTGCTAGAGTGAACCTGTTGCGCTTTGACATTGGTAGCTCAGAAGTTAAGGCATTATTTCTGTGTTTACACTACCTACCTTATATCAAGAATGGATCCGCGAAAGTATATTTTCCAGAAGCCCATGGCCACTAGCAAGCTCGCCAAGTGGAAAATTTTGTTGAGTGAATTCGACATTGTCTATGTCACCCAGAAGGCAGTTAAAGGAAAGGATTTGGCGGATCATCTCGCAGAAAATCTTGTAGGAGGGGAGTATGAGTCACTGAAGATGTATTTTCCCGACAAGGAAGTAGCTTTCATAGGAGAGGATATTGCAGAATCCTATGACGGGTGGAGGATGTTATTCGACGGAGCCGAAAATTTCAAAGGAGTTGGTATCAGAGCAGCCCTGTTATCAGAAACCGGTCAGCACTACCCGGTATCTGCCAAGCTCAGGTTCCCGTGCACCAATAATATGGCCGAGTACGAAGCTTGCATCTTGGGGCTCAAACTGGCCATTGACATGAACATTCAGATGTTGTTAGTGATCGGAGACTCAGACCTACTCATACATCAGGTTCGGGAAGAATGGGAAACCAAGAATTCCAAGATACTCCCTTAGCTGCACCATATACAGGAGTTAAGAAAGAGGTTCAGAAAAACGAAATTCCAGCATGTTCCAAGAATACATAATGAGTTCGCAGGGCTTGCCACTTTATCATCCATGATTCACCATCCAGATACAAACTTCATCGACCCTATCAAGGTCAAGTTTCATGATCAACCGCCATATTATGCACATGTTAAGGAAGAGGCCGACGGAAAACCCTGGTTCCACGATATCAAAGAGTACCTGACAACAGGAGAATATCCAGAGCTTGCTAATGCTACTCAGAAGCGCACGCTTCGAAGGTTGTCCAACAATTTCTTTTACAGTGGAGGAATTCTATATAGGAAGACTCCCGATTTGGGACTATTAAGGTGTGTCAATGCGACAAAAGCAACCAAGTTATTGGAGATGTGCACTCAGGGACTTGTGGGCCACACATGAACGATTTTGTTCTAGCAAGGAAGATACTATGAGTAGGATATTTCTGGATGACTATGGAACAGAATGCATTCAGTATGTTCGTAAGTGTCACCACCGTCAGATACATGCAGATATGATAAAGGTACCTCCGAATGAACTCACCGCAATGAGCTCACCATAGCCGTTCGCCGCTCGGAGAATGGACGTCATTACCGGTTGCGTCAAACGGACACATGTTCATCCTAGTGGCAATTGATTACTTTACTAAATGGGTTGAAGCAGCATCATACAAAGCAGTAACCAAGAAAGTCGTGGCAGACTTTGTCCGAGATCGTATCGTCTGTCGGTTCGGTGTGCCAGAATCTATTATCACTGATAATGGTTCCAATATCAACAGTGACTTGATGAAGGAGATATGTGAGACTTTCAAGATCAGACATAGAAATTCTACAGCTTATAGACCTCAGATGAATGGAGCAGTGTAAGCATCCAACAAGAACATCAAGAAAATACTAAGGAAAATGATCGAAAGGCACAAGCAGTGGCATGAGATGTTGTCATTTGCTCTATTGGGTTATCGTACTACAGTTCGCACATCAACCGGGGCAACTCCCTACATGCTGGTTTACGGTACAGAGGCGGTAATTCCTGCCGAGGTAGAAATTCTGTCCTTGAGAATCATACAAGAAGCTGAGCTAGATGACGCAAAATGGGTCAAGGGTCGCTACGAGCAGTTAGCCCTTATAGATGAAAAAAGAATGAATGCGGTTTGCCATGGGTAGGTATATCAGAATAGAATGTCCAGAGCCCTTAACAAGAGAGTTCGACCAAGGAAGTTCACACCAGGACAACTGGTTTTAAAGAAGATATTCCCACATCAAGGTGAAGCCAAAGGGAAATTCTCTCCCAACTGGTAGGGTTCGTATATGATTCACCGGGTTCTTAGTGGAGGATCCCTTATTCTTGCAGAAATGGATGGAGAAATCTGGCCAAAACTGATCAACTCAGATGCAGTGAAGAGATACTACATTTAATCAGTATGCTTTTTCCTTATGATGTAATTTGAACTATGCCTACCCTGATTCTCGTTTAAGAGGGGATATGTAGGCATCCCTATAGGTTCGGTCACATCCTTAATAAAATCCCACTTCCCCCCACATTTGGGACTGGGGCAGAATTTTGAAGAGGACCCTCAAAATTCCGAAGTCAGTTAGTGAATTTCCGCATCAGCATTGACCTAATAAACTGGGGCAGAATTTTAAGGAGGTCAATCCACTTTCAGTCATTCAGCACCGCCATCAACAGCGCCAGCTCAGTAAACTGGGGCAGAATTTTGAGGAGGACCTTCAAAATTCCAGAGCCAGCAAGGTTGCCGTGCATTGAGCCATGTTACAGTTGTAGTTCATCATAAAACAAAATTATCTTTTCTTTACTTATACGTATACATTTGCCAGTATTCCCAAAATTTGCATAACATCATTTGGAGTACTATCGTTCAGCAACGCTACCCCAAAAGGTACATCACGCCAAGAGTCGAGGGATGCGAACTAACCTCCCCTTTCAGAACTCACGATATTTCTTTGGATACAGGAATCCAGGATACATATAGGCGGTGCATGTGCTTTGCGAAACTTAAACTCCCAAAACCACCACTTACTTTGCAAAGGGTTACTATCTACATTCAACACTTCCCCAATAGTCATGGTATCGCAATCATCTACCAGCTAAGAAAATCACCACCACCCTCTCCTTTATATTTCTACATTTTCTTGCATAAGGCTATTCTCTGCCTTTTGAAACTAATCTCAATCTCCATTTGCATTTTTGCATTGCATAAGGTTATTTTCTACCTTTCGAGGTTAAGCTCTACCTTCATCCTGCATAAGGCCATCTTCTGCATTTCGAGACTAAGCTCTGTCTCCATCCGCATTTCTTGCATAAGGCTATTTTCTTCCTTTCGAGGTTAAGCTCTACCTCCATCCTGCATAAGGCCATCTTCTGCCTTTCGAGACTATGCTCTGTCTCCATCCACATATCTTGCATAAGGCTATTTTCTGCCTTTCGAGGTTAAGCTCTACCTCCATCCTGCATAAGGCTATATTATTCTTTTCGAGACTAAGCTATGTCTCCATCTGCATTTTTTTCATTGCATAAGACTATTTTCTACCTTTCGAGGTTAAGCTCTACCTCCATCCTGCATAAGGTTATCTTCTGACTTTCGAGACTAAGCTCTGCCTCCATCTGCATTTTTGCATTGCATAAGGCTATTTTATACCTTTCGAGGTTAAGCTCTACCTCCATCCTGCATAAGGCTATCTTCTGCCTTTCGAGACTAAGCTCTGTCTCAATTTACATTTTTGCATTGCATAAGGCTATTTTCTGCCTTTCGAGGTTAAGCTCTACCTCCATCCTGCATAAAGCTATCTTCTGCCTTTTGAGACTAAGCTCTGTCTCCATCTGCATTTTTGCGTTGCATAAGGCTATTATCAGCCTTTCGAGGTTAATCTCTACCTCCATCTTGCATAAGGTTATTCTCTGCCTTTCGAGACTAAGCCTTGTCTCTATCCTGCATTGCATAAGGCTATTCCCTGCTTTTCGAGGTTAATCTCTACCTCCTTTATTTTGCATTTGGCTGAAAAATAATCGCCCTCTTTCTTTTGGCTGGAATATCTCCGCCCTACATTTTAAATTCGCGCTTTGGCCGAAACATCGCCACCCTTGCATTCATTTGGCTGAAATATTGCCACCTTCTCATGGCCTGAAATATCGCCAACTTATTCAAAGGCGTCATAGTTTGGAGGCACCATCTGCATAGTTTAAGAACACCATTTCATGGCCTACAAATCTTTATTTTTATGCTCTTCATGGCCCAGGACATCATAGTCTGAGGACGCCATCCTAATCGTCCGAAGACAGCATTCATGGTCCAACGGAAACTTGCATCACGTTTAAATTATGCAATATACACGCATATCATTCATTTATAGGAACACCGGCTTGCTCACATCCATCTCAACAGGAGCGATCCTGCTCCAGCTTTTCGCAGCCATCCGACCTCCGAACCCTTATCAAATCTCACACCCCGTTGCACCCGTCTTTTCTGAACTTCCATCGGCATATCCCGTCAATGGTTCTTGAACTACATATGGCCTGATTCCCCTATAATCAGGGATATGTAGGCATCTCAAAAGCCAGAGCGCGGTCAAAGTTCTTTTACAATCGCCGTTTTCGATCAACACTGGCCGTCTTGTCTTTACCTAACAACTCTTTCATCGTCCCCGGGTAAAGAGGGGAAGTTGTTGATACCCAATTTTCCCCATGTATTTTTATGCTCACAATACTCTCAAATATCATGTTTGTTCATACATAAGCATCCCAAGGATTTTCGATATTTTAAATAAATTTTTTAAGCCAATTTATGGCCTATTTTGAACTATAAATTCAATAATTATTCCCAAAACTTACCATTTTGGTAGATAATTAATTTCAATCTCACATTTCCATTACAATATAATTTACATGATTTTTGCATAATTGTACAAGTCCATTTGGTATTTTAAAATTAAAATTGCATAAAATTATAATTTTAGCCTATTTCTATATTTAAATATTACAAAACCATCCCTAATATTTTTAAATTAATATTTATGCATTGTTTATTAACTCAATATTTTTAATTTGATTTTGCACATCATTTACTATTTTTATAAAATCAAATGGGGAAAAGTGGCCGTTTCAATTATAGACTATTTCTACTTTCAATTATAGCCTAATTTCGCCCCTAATCTGACCCCAATATTAAAACCAATCATGTCCCAATTACAAAAACTACCCGACCCAAACCCATTCAAGCCAATCCACCCGGACCCCCATTTTAAAACGTGGACGTTGATCATTTTGATCAACGATCCACGATTAACCTTTCGTTTTTAACCTACCAACACCCCCAACCCTAAATCATTTTCCAAATCTACCGCCCTTGTATCCCCTTCGTCCCCAAAAGCACTTAACCCCTCTCCAAACCTTAATAATCTCCAGTTCTATTTCACCGACGTTCACGTCCGTTCAAGCCATCAAACACCTATATTCGTCACTCCTCACCTCTCCTGGTACCTGGGTTCGAAGATCAAAGTCCTACTTCAGAGTTTATCAAGCCATAGGTTCTCCGGCCCGAGTTTTGTAATCGTGTCCGGCGCTTTTCCGATGATCCTTGAAGCTGTGAGTCCTTCGTTGACTCTGAACCAGTCCGTTCTAGGCTTTCTCGCTATCTAGGGTAATATCTCCGGAACCCTAACTCTCTATGCTTTCTTCGAAGTATTTATTTTCATGACCTCATCTGGATCCTAGTGTTTTCAATTTTTTTAAGTATTAATCATGTTTTCCTTGCTGATTTGGTTTTCAAACTATTCGTCTTCAAAAGTTAGGGTTTCCGTGATTGTTCTGATTTCCTTGGTTGTTTTGCTCTACTGTGTTTTCTTTCAGTTATCATTGAGATTTATGAGTATTTTTCACCATGGCTCCTAAGTATTTCTTTACTATGTTACTTCTAGGGTTTTCTGAGCTATTATGTCTATTATGTGCCCTGTCCGTCATTTATGTTCACTTTCACCTATGTTCTTCTTTACACGCTACATATGACAAAAAAACCTAAGCTTCAGGGGATTTTTCTTTTTCTTATTTTACTTTTATTTTTCTCTGTGCACTTACTCGCTCCATGTTTAAACCCTATTTGAGTGCTACTGCCACATGAGTGTTTTTAGCCTTGCATGCTTGAATATGTGCATCTCTTTATATAGTCTATTTTCCCTCTTTTTGATAGCCCTAATTTTGGGAAAATTGATTTCTTATGAATCTGTTTGATTTTCTAATTTGGACATGCCCTTCGACCAAGTGCAAAATTAATTAGTTTATTGATCCTCTATATGACTGACTTGTCTTATGTATTACACGTGTGAATTTCAAACCCATTTTACAAACTTGTCCTGCATTTTGTGACTTATTTGATTTTCCTTCCAAAAATAAATTGGTGTTATTTACCTCAATTTCGGTTCCTTAACTAGGGGAAACCCTTTCCACAATTGATTGTAATTGATACTAGGATTATTTTCTTGCCTTAGTTCTGCTTATTATTCAAACTATAAATACCCTCCACCTCTTCTCACCAAAAGGACACATTGAGACACGAATACAATCTATCTAAACTTTCTTTCACTCAGTGCTCTCTATACTGTTTTCTATTCAAACTCTCTCATTCTTCTATTGGATATTGGCTACTCAATCGGCTGAAATCCAATCTGCTGCTTACCTCTATGCACACCGCTGCTCTTATCTCTGCATACTCTTAGCAAACTATGCTCTTCGCTGTGCATTATTGCTCACTACTACTGTGTTACATTAGTTTCAACTGGTATGTCACTTCTTTAAGTTACAGCCTCCAAAACAATATGCTCCTATCAGTTTTGCACTTCCTTTTGTTTCTTGTGTGCTTTTACTTATGGTTCTGTTGTTCTTATTGCCACTAGCATGCACTTATGATAATTAGTATGTCTAGCTTGACTCAGCATGATCATTGCCCTTTTCCCTTCCCCCTAGCCTGTTAGTATATTCCAATTTGATCTTGAACATGTTTAATCCCCTTTCCAAAATCTGTTTCTGTATTTAAATTCAGCATGTTTAATCCCTTTTCCCTTGTCTGTTCAATTTAAGTTTTAGCATGTTGAATCCCTTTTCCCATTTCCCTTGTCTGTATGTATTTCAGTTGCAGCATGTTTAGTTCTCCATTTTTTCTTGTTTGTTTATGTTTTAGTTTCCAGTTCCATATGCTCAATCTCTCTTCTGGGGTTGTTTATTGTTCATTATGTGGTTTGAGTTCTTGTACACCCCCTCTTCCCCTGAATCCCATTAATTTAGTCTTTCTCTCATATGTGATTCCCCTCTCCCTGATCCCTGTATGAATATGAGTGTGTTCTAGGATAGGGTGGCAACTCATTGCCACTCCTAGTCTAGAACTAAGGTTGATAACAGCCTATTCTTTAAATAATCCCATTCCCTACCCCCTTGTTATGTGTTGAGCCTTTATAAAGGCATGTTGGTGTCCAAATCACCATACATGCCCCAGTCTGACTTGTTTACAAGTCTGCTCCTATTTGTCTACTTTGTAAGTGGTTAGGGGTGTGCCAGCCTCACTCTATGGGCTAGGTATGACCCCCTCCTATATTGCTCTTCCTATAATTCATCACTTTTGCACTTATTCTTAGTGCTTTTAAGTCCTAATTTCCCTTGGTAAGCCATTCTTAGGGGGCCTCAGAGTCTCCTCTGAACTAAGACACTTTGGGGTTAGTAATTCCACACTTGCACTACTCTAAAGAGAAAGCCTCGGATTTGGAAGCTCGGATTTGGTAAAAGGCATATTGTTGGACAGTAAAGTTGCATTGCGCTTCCTCGGGCCTGTTGTATCATTGATGTATTTGCTCCCTTTAATGTTATTTTCCTGTCCAGACTCTTATAAATAACTTGTAATAAAAGAACTTGGGGGATCTAGTGAAAGGGAATATGGGAAGGATTTACTTTCTTGCATCATCTCATGTAGATACCATGTTCATAGGGTTTACTTTCTTGTATCATTTCATATAGATACTATGTTCATAAGGTTTACTTTCTTGCATCATTTCATGTGACCATGTTCATAGGGTTTACTTTCTTGCATCATTTCATATAGATACCATGTTCATAAGGTTTACTTTCTTGCATCATCTCATGTAGATACCATGTTCATAGGGTTTACTTTCTTGCATCATTTCATGTAGATACCATGTTCATAGGGTTTACTTTCTTGCATCATTCCATGTAGATACCATGTTCATAGGGTTTACTTTCTTGCATCATTTCATGTAAATACCATGTTCATAGGGTTTACTTTCTTGCCTCATTCCATGTAGATACCATGTTCATAGAGTTTACTTTCTCGCATCATCTCATGTAGATACTATGTTCATAGGGTTACTTTCTTGCATCACCTCATATAGAAACCATGCTTATAGTTTTACATTCTAATAATTTCGCCTAGAAATTATGCCTATTGGCATCATATAAACGCTAGGCAAAACATTAGGTCGTCCAAACTTGTAAAAAGCAGTAACGAAAAAAGATCAATGTGCATGTCCAGCTCGCCCAGTTCTTAAGAATGTTTCAGTCCAATTGGTCTTGAGTCTGTTTGTTTTTAAATCTGGCCCAAGTCTGCCCATTTCGCATTATTCTTAACCTGTGAAGTCCCTTCTAAAAATGCTAAATCTGTGGTTTCAAATGTTTTTCCCGTCAAAGTTTAATATCTTAAGGCCTTTTAAAAAATTTTCATCTTACGACTCCTTTTTGTATGTAAGTTGTTCGGTTGAGTGCAAGTCATTTCTAAATTCCTCTGCAACTTTAAATCTCTTTTAACAGATTCTTGTCTGAAACCAATGTTTTACTCCTGATTTTAAAACCTGTCAACTCCTTATAACGGGCCCGAGGGCGCAAAGCGGATTTTCTATCTAACTTTCATGTGTCAGACTAGTCTGCATGTTCTTTAACCTCTTTTAAAAGACCAAATCAGTATTTGAAGTCATGCTAAACTAGTTTTTATTATGTTACGAGGTTTATTTGAGCCTTTAATTTTCCTATTTGCATACCATTTATATGCTACGTGTTTTTGTCTGTCGTTCTAGTATTTTTACCTTTGAAACTCTATGTATATCCTATTTATCACCCCCTTCTTAGGATTAGAAGTCCTAATCACTAGGACTAACAGGTTGGGAGGGGTACTAGCATGCGATAAGTAAACGATACCAATGCATTCGAATACCTCGACGGGGTGGGAATGGTAGAATATGGAGATGATGATGATGCGATAATATCATAAGGCAACCCCTCTTTGGGACATGTGCGGATATTGTATCGAATGATCCATATTGTAGTTAAACCTAGGACCCCTCTCTTTGTTTTCTTATTCAAATGTTCTCATTTTTCAAATTAATCCTCCCTTTTATCCAAATTTACGTCCTTCCTTCTTCCTTAAAGCTTTTTCAAGTTGTGTGAATGTTATATATATGTGAACCTTATTTGTTTAATTATTTCATCCCTATATAAAGTCACAGTTAACATGGCCGGGAACCACACTAGTGGATCTCGAGGGGTGCCTAACACCTTCTCCTCGAGATAATCTCAAGCCCTCACCTGAACTCTGGTTTTCTTTTCCAAATACTCACTTAAGTGTCCTAATGCACTATAATCATTAGGTGGCGACTCTTCAAATTCCATATCCCAATTCCCAAACGAGAATGAGAGTTGTTTTGCCCATAATGTCGTAAAACCCGATTTTGCTTTAGGGAAAGAGGGGGCGTCGACACTATAGATATTGGATTAATTAGAACCATTCTCCAGAGTCATACACTCTGCTCAAATCTCAATTAAACTGATCAAACAGACTCAACGACCTATGCTCCGTTTGCACATAGCTCTAAGTAACTGAGGAAATTGCTACTCCATGAACATTATATCCTTTACGAATAATCAGTCAATCATTCCCTGATTACCATATACCTATAGAGTGTAATACAATCTGTATCTTGAAATTTTCTTACAACTATACAATACCTTTGATGTTCCAAAGTAAATACCACACTAGAGGGGGGGGGGGATAATTTGTAAGGTACCTTATTTTTTGATCTAGAAGAACCTGGTTCTTCTACTATTCTAACTACTACTGTTGCAAAATTAAAAGTACAAAAAATAAAGAACACAAATATTTTTACGTGGAAAACACCTTGCTCAAAAGGTGAAAAAACCATGACCTACTACTCAATAGGATTTTCCCAAACATCCACTGAAATCAATGAGCCAAAACAGCATTTACAAAACTCTTGTAAACCTAAGGATTGACTTTAAGACCATTATGACGCACAACCTCAACTGTTGCGACACCTTCAAGTTAACTCTAACTTGAATACTCAAAGTAGCTAATACAATTGCTTCTATAAAAGCTAGAAAGGTACAACTTTAAAACACCTATGACAATTGAACTAGTATAAGAATAAACACAATGGAACTGATTCTACTATCTCGTTCAAGTAGCTTCAGGAATGCACACCTGAATCTCACATAAATTGTTTCTAAAATTGCATCGCTCTTTTGATCTCAGTTTAGTTTAACTTATGTGTTTGTGCAATAGCTGTAAAAGAGAACAATCACTGTTATTTAATGAGTTATTAATTAGAGTTTGATTGAGACTCAATTGCTGATTCCTTATCGAATTTGAGTCCTAGAACAATAGAAACGCCAACCCTTATCCTTGATTCGGATTAAGTTCTCTTCACATAAGGAGACTTTATCTCCTTATCCTTTATGCAACCTTTTCGATTAGCTCATAAGATATTACTAAGATATTGTTGTTTGATCATGGAGACTTATGATCTTCATGTACATCTCACATGTAATCTACTGTGTCTCACATAATGGACCTGGTCCATGACTGAGTTAATTTGTCAATCATCAAAACTTTAAATGAACTTGGGTCAATAAATTCCTCATTTTGATGATGACAAACTCCATGCTTTTACTGATCAAAAAACATGTGAACTCAGTTCAATCATCAACACTGTAACTTTGAAATTTTAATTTATCATCAAGGACCAGGTTAATCAAGTTATAAATATCACATTATCCAGAATAAAAAGTAAAGCACAATATCTCTTCCTCCTTTTGGCATCATCAAAAAGTTGCATATAATGTGAATCCCAGATTTTAACAATTACTCATGGCCACTGAGGCAAATGCAAGTGAAATCAACGTTTAGTTAATTAATAATCAACTACACTGAAATTTACTATTAAGATCAGAATCTTCATAAAGCAAGAGAAAAAGAAAATTTTTGTTGATTAGGAAATATTTCTACAAAACCATACCACAAAAAGAAAGAAGAAACATCCAACCATGAGCAACAAAAACAAATAAAAGTCCCGAATCTGGGTGACTGAACGGGTTTCTAGATGGGTGCAGAAGATAAGAACTAGACATCCTAAGGCTTGGAGGAACTAGAGGGCTGGGTTTGGAGAATATTGAACATATTCTAAAGCATTCCATCACTCTTCTCCTTTTCCGTTGCTAGCTCAGCTCTAAGGCCATCTCTCTCAGATTCCAACTTAGCAACATGAGCCTGGAGCCTAGCAATTTCAGCATCTTTAGTTCCACATTCTTTAACCAAGGCCCTAACCTTGCTGTTCATAGGAGTCCTTAGGGATGAACCAGGTTCACCTGGGATGGAATTTACTTGATAGTCACAAGCCATAAGGGTCTTGACACCAAAGTGTTCCTTGCTTGATGCCATCTCCCTTTAATTCAAAGGCGCATTCAGTCTTTATAGGACAGCAATCAAAAGAAACCCATACGAAGTGGCATGAGACTTGGAGCCATTTATGACCCTATCCAGTAGTTTTACAATAAAAGTAGGACAGTTTATCATAATTCCTCTCACAAGATACTCCATAAGCACCATGTCCATATAATTAATAGTTTGCCTCCTTTCATGTCTGAGTAGTAGACACTTGTTAACAAATTAAAACAGGATCTCGTGTTCTACCTCATCTCACTTTTTTGCACAAACCTAGCTTCAGGCACATCTTCAACATTTGTAACATCACAAAAATTTTTGGTGATTTGGAGAGAAGTAGGGAGGGAGATTAAGCAAAGCCACCTCTGCCTGGTATAGTCATCATAACCCACACTGGGTATTTTTAGAATCTCACCTAATCAAGTTGCATCAAACTGCGCCTTAACTCCTTTTACCATGATGATGACAACCCTATTTTTCACAGTGGCATTGGCCATGAACTCAATCAGCTTATTCATTGCCAGCTTCCCATCCATTTCAAGGACGATGTCCTTCCACCCTTGTGAATCTAGGGCTTCCACCAATCTTCTCATTCCTGGCTCATCCAGGTCTTTTAGCAACCCTACTTTCAGAATTTTTTTCTTTCCAAAGATGGCAAATCTATCATGTTCTTTTTTAGATTCCTCAACTTCTTCTTCTCCACTCCATTCTTCTTCTTCTTCTTCTTCTTCTTCTTCTTCTTCTTTTTCTTCTTCTTCTTCTTCTTCTTCTTTTTCTTCTTCTTCTTCTTCTTCTTCTTCTTCTTCTTCTTCTTCTTCTTCTTCTTCTTCTTCTTCTTCTTCTTCTTCTTCTTCTTCTTCTTCTTCTTCTTCTTCTTCTTCTTCTTCTTCAATAATTTTCTTTTATTTTCCATTTACAACAGACCTAGTTATTTTTGCCAACGAGGATGCAGCAGATACAGGTACAGAGGAAGACTTCTTGGTTGAAGTCTTGGAACTCTTTGGTTTGGGTTTTGGAACTTTTTTAGTTGTTCCTCTTTCTTGATGGACCGGGTCCATCTCCTCTTCTTCTTCTTCTGCACTCTCACTACTCTTTGCAACCTTTGCCTTTCCCTTCTCCTTTTTTTTCCTACTTTCTTCATAATCTTTCTATAACTCTGCCTCACTTTGCTTGACCCTGCTCCTAGTAGCTCTTCTCTTAGGTAATGAAGAGATAATAGACTTCGGAGATGACACTTTGCTTTTCTTTATTGGCTTGGAAACAGTTGGAGTCTTTTGTGTGGAAGCCTTGCACTTCTTTGGATCATAACTGGCCCCAACTTTCTTTAGCATATCAGCCAAGGTTCCTCACTAGATGCACCATTCTTGTGTTCAAGTTCACTAACCTTTCAGCCGCCTCCCCAGAACTCATTCCCCCTGAGTTGTAGCAACCCTCTTCAACAGTCCCATAAATAGCAAGTACTTTATCTTTCTTCTTCCCTCATCATTTTCTTGACTCAGCCCCCTTTACATCTTTCAAGGGACCAATTAAAACAAACCTAGTATCTACATTTTCAACAACATCAGAAAATACCAAATAAGTATTTACTCTCTTAAAGTTTCTTGAATTTTGACAGTGGAAGGAGAACCATGTTCTTCACCTTCGTTGGTAGAGATAAATGCTTCAGACTCAGAGTTTGAGTGAGATTCTGTAGCAGAACTCTTCCTTTTCTGACTAGCCCTCAATTTCTCATTTATGTGTTTTTCTTAAAGACCCATAAACCACAGATTTTCTAGCCAACATTTTCATTATATGGAACTTAGTATTTTGGGAAACACTAGGAGGAGGAGATGAGGACGTATGAATAGATATTGGTGGGGGAGCTCCTGGATTATCTTGAGAGTTTGTCATGGTAAGATATTTCTATAGAATTTTGGGAATTTTGGAGAGAAAGATGATGATAAGAATTTGGGAGAGATTAATGACGATTATGGACTAAAAAGGAGGATTTCGTGTGTATTTAATGACTATTAGGATTTACATACAGTGACAACAACCTTTTTGCAGTAGTCAATCAGGAGTCTAATCACTTTAGAATTCCGAACTCTTAGTGATTAATAGGTGTCACTAGTTTTTAGGAAAGAATCCCATTTTCCTTAGAGTTTTAGGTGAAAGAAACTGGTTAAACACTCAATTGATATAATTTCTAGTAGTTTGATGAAAATAGGACTTTCTTTCATGATTGGAAAATTAATCTTTCTAATCAGTATGAAAATAGGACTTTCTCTCATGGTTAATCAGTATTTCTAATTTATGTGTTTTTCTTATGACGATATACTGATTAACCAGGTTCTTCAAGTAGAACTTCTCTTGATCATGCCTCAAATGTCAGTATAGAAAAACTTTGTAAGAGATCAGTGAGTCAATATAGACACATGTCACAAAAGTATATTGATTAGAATACGAGACTGAGTAAGAATTAGTCTAGATATTTACACAAAGTCAGAACTTCTAGCCATTTTTTTATTTTGCATTATGAACTGGACCTTTTAGGTGATCTTAATCATCCCTAATTACAACCCGTTCCTTTCAAAGTTTTCTCTACTCAGTACTTTAGTGAAGATGTCAGCTATTTGTTTATCGGTATCATAGAATTCTATTGAAATCAATCCTTTCTCATCGTTATCTCTTAAAAAATGGTGTCTAACATCTATGTGCTTGGTTCTTTTATGATGAACAAGATTCTTTGTCATACTTATGGCACTACTGTTATTATAGAATATTGGTATACATCTCACTTCAATGCCAAAATATACCAGATGTTGTTTTATCCATAGCAATTTAGCATAACAAGAAGCAGAAGCAACATATATAGCTTCAGTAGTAGATAGGGCTACTGAATTTTGCTTTTTGATAGCCCATGACACAAGATATGAACCAAGGAACTGTGCCATACCTGAGGTGCTCTTCCTATCAACTAGGAAACCTATATAATCAGCATCAGCATATCCTACTAGATTGAAATTACTACCTTTGGGATACCAAAGAAACAAATTAGTGGTGCCTTTCAGATACTCAATATCCTCTTGATGCAGTCAAGTGAGACTCTTTTGGATATGCCTGAAAATGAGCATAAAGCCCTACATTGAAAACAATATCAGGTATGCTAGCAGTAGGATACAAGAGTGAACCAATAATACCCCTATGCAACTTCTGATCAACAGATGAACAAGGTTCATCAACATCTAATTTTGTGGCAGTTGTAATAGTTGTATCTATTTCTTTAGAGTCCTCCATTTTAAACATTTTGAATAGTTCTTGGTAACTTCTGTTGATGGATCATGGTTCCATTTGGACATTATTTGAGCTGCAAGCCTAGGAAGAAGTTAAGTTCACCCATTATGCTCACTTGAAACTCACTCCCATTAGTTTTTCAAAGTCCTTACTTAACCTGTCAGTAGTGGACCCAAATATTATGTCATCAACATATATTTACACAACAAGAAGCTATTTACCTTTTTCCCTAAAAAACAAGGTACAATCAATTTTACCTCTTTTGTAACCAAGCTCCAGTAAGAATTATATAGCCATTGATACCAAGCTCTTGGGGCCTTCTAGATCCCATATTAGTTCTTTGTCTAGCTTGTACACATGCTCAGGACATTCCTTGTTTTCAAATCTTCGAGGTTATTTGTAACGATCCGACCTATCGTTTTGAGAAAATTAAACTCTATTTAGTGGAATAAGGTCTGGAATAGATTTGGAATATGAGTATCAACTTGTGTGCATGGCGGAATTTGGCTTTTGGATGGTTTAGGGTCAAATTGGAAGAAGGAACCTTGCTTAGGAAGTTGGAATGGTGAAAAGTTAACCGGAATTGGACTTTTGTGTAAACGACCCCGGAATGGGTCGTGGATGATCTCAATAGTTTTGTATGGAGATTTTGGACTTAGGCGTGCGTCTGGATTTATATTTGGAGGTCCATAGAGTAAATTGACGCATTTTGGTGAAAGTTAAAGTTGGAAAATGAAGAAGTTTGACCTAGTGTTGACTTTTGAGATATTTGGGTCGGAATGCAATTTAGAGGGTTGGATCAGATCCGTCATGTTATTTTGAACTTGTCCGCAAAATTGGCATCATTCCAAGTTGGATTGATAGGTTTCGGCATGAGATTCATTGTTTGAAGATTTGGAAGATTCATAAGCTTGATTTTCGGTTTGATTCGTTGTTTCGATGTTGTGTTATGTGATTTGGAACTTCGAGCAAGTCCATGTTAGGTTATATGACTTGTGTGTGTGATTAGACGGGGTCCCGGGGTCTCGGGTGTGTTTCGGATGGGCTACGGGTCATTTCCCCTTATTTTTGGACTGCTGATATGCTATCTGGTATTTCCTTCTATGCGATCGCATTGCTTGCCCCGCGATCGCATATCACAAATTTTGGGCAGCATCAATTCCTTCTATGTGATTGCATCATCACCTCCGCGATCACATAGTGTATTCCAGAAGGGTTCCAATTCCTTCTATGCGATTGCATAGCCTTGTTCGCGATCGCATAGTTATATTTCCTCCTCTACCGCTATGGAATAACCCCTTTTACATTCGCATAGGCTTCTTTTCTGGCCTTCCTATTTTACTCTATGTGATCACATAGAACAATAACTGGGCAGAAAATTTTAAATCCCAAATTCGAGGGTTTCACCATTTATTCACGTTTTGACTTCTAAAGCTCAGACCTTGGCGAGTTTTAAAGGGATTTTCACCTGGGCAACTTGGGTAAGTACTTCTCACTCGATTTACACCAATTTCCTTGAATCTCCTCTTAATCCTTTAATTTCAGATCTTTAATGAAAAATGGGTAGGACTTCATAGACCAAATTATTGAGTTTTGAGTGGGTATTTGATCTCCGATTTGAGAGACTTTTATATGGTTAGACTCATGAGAGTACAATGGTTCTGAAAATGCAAAAATTATTCGATTATGAGATGTTTTCCTATGGGGAATTTTGTCATTTTACCTAATTTCGGGCTTTAGCTTTGAATTAAAAAGTAGAATTAGTTGCTTGAGATATTATTTACAATGTGTGATTTAATTGAATAGATTTGGGCCATTTGAGTCGAGTACTCGTGGCAAGAACATGGTTGCTAGTTGATTTTAACCGATTTGAGGTAAGTATCCTGTCTAACCTTGTGTGGGTGACTTCCCCTTTGGGCTTGAGTCTTCTCTGTTGCTTGTATTCCATGTACGCTAGGTGATGAGTGCGTGCTCGGATTTATTTGTAGTAAACTGTCCCTTTTAGGTTCTTAGACCCTTGTAATCACTGAGTATGAAGATGTTCTTCAATGATTGAGTTCCCTTTTATTAGTTTCACCTCTACATATCTTACTTGGAATTTATTTGCCCTTTTGGTGTATTCTTGCTGCCTAATTACCCTTAGTTGTTTAACCGAAGACCTTGACCCTTATATAGCCGCGTTAGCTCTCCTAACTGCTTGTCTTTAATTGGAAATCATTATTTTTATCTCTCATGTAATTAATGGGCCTTAACGGAAAGAAATTAGATATCCTATGCTTAGATATTTCCTTACTTGAAATTATTTGATTTGGGTTAACTTCCTTGTGGTTGAATTTCGTATTATGGAATCATGCTTCGTAGTATTTTCCTCCTTGTTGATTTATTCTTATTGCGCTTAGTATCTCCCTATTACAGTTATTCCCCGTGATTTTGTTGTACCATCTACTGGTGACCGAAAGTACCTGAGTGGATTCCCTTGCCTTGTTCTGTATATATATTTACATTTGTTGTGTTGTATTTGAGATGGTGGTGCATGAGGTTTCTGTCGTGCGGTTGTGGAGATATTGATGCACGGGGTTTCTGTCATGCAGATGTTGTTGAGGAGTTGCACGAGGTCTTTGTCGTGCTATTATTGCTGTTGATGTTTTTGCACATGCGACGTAATAAGGCGGGATGTGTTATATGCTTATATGTGGGTTGCGCATGTGGCAGAATAAGGTGGGAACATTGTGATGCACGTGTGGCGAAATAAGGCGGTACTTATTATATTATCATTGCACATGTGGCGAAATAAGGTGGGCTTTGTCAGGGGCTGATTGTAATGAATTGTGAAGTCCTGTGGAGGTGTTTCCTATTTTGTGTACAATTGTGATTGCAGGTTGCTTATCTGTATGAGTTTTATCAATCGGGAGTCGTGAGGAACACTGTACGTGTGGTCCGTTCTCCTATTCATGTTTACTAGTTGGTAGAATTCTTATTAGGAAACTTGCACAAGCATACATGTAGTAGAATACCCCCCCCCCCTTTATAGGCGAATTGCTCTTAATTTTCTAAGGATGGAGGTACGCCCTCGTTTATCCGTTTTATATGTAAGAGTAGCCATAGTCAGCCAGTTAGTGGCCAGCATGACTGAGAGACGGAGGGGCACATGATGCCAAGTGTTAGATTGTAGATGTTGGGTTTCCGTGAGTTATGGTTGTTCGTGATTTCTTGTAAAGATTGTGGAAAGAGCTTAATAAGACCTTATGTAAAAATAGTTGTAGGATACGACGTTCCGACTTGTTTTTCCGTTGTTGTGTTGTGATCTCAGGATTTGGATTATGACTTCTGCCGTCATTTATATATCATCATTTATTGTATTCTCGTTGTTACTTATTTCTCATTTATCTTATTGCGATTTGTAGCATTTTTAGTCATCTGTGCAGTCTTTACATATTTACATATCATCTCTATTATTTCTATTATACTATTTATTGACCGGTAGGTGTCTTGACTTTTCCTCATCACTACTCCATCGAGGTTAGTCTTGATACTTACTGGGCACTGCCATGGTATGCTCATGCTACTCTCTGCACACTTTTTGTAGTGCAGATTCAGGTACTCCCATTTAGTTTTTTCAGCCTTGGATGGAGGCATATCGGTAGAGACTTTGAGGTATATTTGCTATGTCCGCAGACCGAGGAGTCCCTTTCCAGCTTTCTGTAATAAGTATAGTTCTTCGGTATTTCTCTTTGTATAGATATTATTGAGTCAGAGCCTCTTATGTATACCTTAGCTTGTGATTTGTGAGATTACATGTTTTGGGAATTTTCGTTAATTTGAGAGTTGTTGTTGTATATGTTAGGAAGCACTCTGACACTGATTTATTTCACCAGTTCAGTTTTATTATTATCTTCTGCAAGTTGGTTTATATTCTTCATTGTTAAGCTTACCTAGTCATAGGGACTAGGTGCCGTCACAACATGTTCACGGAGGGCGACCTGGGGTCGTGACAAATTGGTATCATAGCTCTAGATTCATAGGAGTCACAAATCACAAGCCGGTTTATTATCTCATGGATCGATACGGAGACGTCTGTACTTATCTGTGAGAGGCTATGTAACCGTTAGGAAAATTCCACTTCATTTGATTTCCCTCCCGCGCGAGATTTTTGACATTCACAATCCTAAAGCCTCTATCTTCTACTCTCTCACAGATGGTAAGGACACGTACTACCTGAAGTGATCAGGCACCCGCGCCCCTTGCTGCAGCCGTTAGAGGTCGGGATCGGAGTAGAGTTCGAGGATGCGCACATGGTGCAGCGAGAGTACCTGCACGACCAGCCGTCGAGGTACCAGCATCAGATCCAGTTGGAGTCCAGGCATCTAACACGCCTATAGCTACTACTACTGCAGCCCTTCAGGAGATTTTGGGGTAGTTCATGAGTATGTACACCACTTTGGCTCAGGCTAGATTGCTTCCCCTTGCTGCAGCCACACCCCATGCCGGGGGAGGAGCACAAACTCCCGCCGTCTGCACTCCCGAGCAGCGAGCACATGTTGAACAGGTCCCTGAGATTATTTCTGCGCCGCCTGCGACACCAGTTCGGTCTGAGGGCATGGAAGCAGCTTTCGAGCAGGAGCAGATAAGACTAGAGAGGTTCAAGAAGTATGATCCTCCGGTGTTCGGTGGATAAGAATCAGATAATTCCTTGGGGTTTCTTGATGAGTGTTACCCCATTCTCCGTACTATTGGTATCTCTGGATCGAGCGGGTTTCTTTTACTACTTTCAAACTTCGAGGGGCTGCCTATGATTGGTGGAGAACCTATTAGTTAGACAGCCCATAGGAGGCATCTTCACTAACTTGGACCCAGTTTGGCTAAACATGCCTCAACCTTTATTTCTACTATTCGCGAGAAGGTTCGCCAGTTCATTGAGGTATTCCCAGTATCAGGTCCAGTATGGCCTACAAATTAGAGATGTATATTTCGTATCAGTAAGTGGTGAACATTGCTAGAAGGATAGAGGGTATGACTGTTAGAGATAGAGATAGCGGGCAGGGTCTTGAAAGAGAGAGAGCACAAGAGATCAGAAGAGAGAGCTTGAGGAGGTGAGGAGGCCTCGTAGGCCGGTGAGATATGCTGGTCCTTATTTTGGAGGTAGGGTGCATCATGGTAGAGGTTTTGCCGTTCAGCTAGTTCAGTTCGCGCTTCAGGCTTTGCATGGTGACTCAGGTGTTCATGGGTCTCGGAGAACCCGTACCGCACAGTTCCTACCACCTCGTCAGTAGAGAGGTTTGTCCCAGGCTTCGGACCAATGTGGCACAGCGAGGTATTGAGGCAGGCAGAGGGCACCCATGAGGGGGAGGCCCAACTCGTTAATGTGTTTCACATAGTAGGTTTGAGATCGATGCTCCAGCTAATGTCACTGAGGTACGGATTCAGTTTGTTATAGAAGGGCTTTATCTGTAGTTCATCACAATTCTACTAATTGGGGTGACTTCCTTATTTGTTGTTCTATTTATGGGAGCGCTTCATAATTTTGCACTCTGTTTACGTGATTATCCTGTTGGGAGGATTTATGAGTGATAACCATGTATATCTTTTGTTTCTATCCATTTTCAAGAGTATGAGGCAAGTAGTAAATGCATGTGGTCTGTTTCGGTAGGTTTGATGTGATCTCTAAGTATTCTTGGTGACGAACTGTGATTTCTAGGCTCCTCGGTGTGGGAGCTAGTCTGTAGGTAATTTGTAGATAGAATTAATCTAGTCAGAGTCTCTAGATGGGTTGATGTGTGCCCTACTTGTGATCTAGTGTTGAGAGAGGGACCCTCATGATTTCAGGTGATTTGATATGTTGAGACCGGGTTGTGTACTGCGGTGAAAGTTATATCAGCATAAGATCTTTGTGAGTCCATTATATGCTTTCATTCTTTCTTGTTAAATGTCTTATAGATTGTGTTTTAGAAGAGTTTTGTGCTAGTTTAATTTGTTTGTTAGTTCTCTTATGTGTTTTCCTTTCCCATATTCATTCATTTTCGTTCTATGCTTCTTGATTTTTAGTTTGTGGGGTGTGTACCCATTGGTGTTGGCTGAGATTTTATTAGCCGGGTGTTTTGTCATGTGGTCTTCGTGGTTATTGTATCACCGCCAGTGTTATGGAGGTTTGAAAAGAGTTCCTATTAAATATGAGGCTTATGGCCGGTAAAAATTTGATCTCAGGTAAGTATTGCTATCAAAGATATTATTGTGGGACTCTGTATGGTGTGTCTGTTGTGTGGTTGTACCCTCTGTGTTGGCTTGTAATGAATTAGCTGGTTGTGACTGATAGCGGATATGGACTTGGAATCGGTCCTTTGAAAATAGATGGAAGGTAAGGAATCTGGTTTGAAGGCGTAATGGTATTGCTGGAAAGGTTAAATTTCACCTGATATGGTGTCGTCGTAACAAAATGGATTGGGGTGACATGGGGTCACCCACGGGTGTATGTAGGAAGTGCGCACTTAGTGACTTGAGGACTTCGAGGTGAATCTTAACACGTTCGAGGACGAACGTCAGTTTTAAGAGGGGGAGGATGTAACAACTCGACCGGTCACATTGAGAAAATTAAGCTCCGTTCAGTGACGTAAAGGTCTGGAACAGCTTTGGAATATGAATATCGACTTGTGTGCATGGGGGAATTCGGATTTCAGATGGTTTAGGGTCAAATTGGAAGAAGAAACCTTGTTTTGGAAGTTGGAATGGTGAAAAGTTTACCGAAATTGGACTTTTGTGTAAACAACACCGGAATGGGTCTTGGATGATCTCAACAGTTTTGTATGGTGATTTTGGACTTAGGCGCACGTCCGGATTCAGATTTGGAGATCCGTAGAGTAAATTGAGGCATTTTGGCAAAAGTTGAAGTAGGAAAATGAAGAAGTTTGACCCACAGTTGACATTTGAGATATCGGGATCGAAATGCAACTTCCAAGAGTTAGAGAAGCTTCGTCATGTTATTTTGGACTTGTCCGCAAAATTTGGCGTCATTCCAAGTTGGACCGATATGTTTCGGCATGAGATTTGTTGTTTGAAGATTTGGAAGATTCATAAGCTTGATTTTTGGTTTCATTCGTTGTTTCGATGTTGTTTTATGTGATTTGGAACTTCGAGAGAGTCGGTGTTAGGTTATATGACTTGTGTGTGTGATTAGACGGGGTCCCGGGGTCCTCGGGTGTGTTTCGGATGGGCTACGGGTCATTTCCCCTTGTTTTTGAACTGCCGATCTGCTATCTAGTATTTCATTCTATGCGATCGCATAGCATATATTTTGGGTAGAATCAATTCCTTCTATGCGATTGCATCATCACCTCAACGATCACATAGTGTATTCCAGAAGGGTTCCAGTTCCTTCTATGCAATCGCGTAGCCTTGTTCGCGATCACATAGTTACATTTCCTCCTCTTCTGCGATCACATAACCCCTTTTCTATTCACGTATGCTTCTTTTCTGGACCTTCCAATTTTACTCTACGCGATCAAATAGAACAATAACTGGGCAGATAGTTTAAAATCCCAAATTCGAGGGTTTCACCATTTATTCACGTTTTGGCTTCTAGAGCTCGATCCTTGGCGACTTTTGAAGGGTTTTCACCTGGGCAACTTGGTTAATTACTTCTCACTCAATTTAGACCAATTTCAATGAATCTCCTCTTAATTTCATCCATTAATTTTAGATTTCTAACGAAAAATGGATAGGACTTCATAGACTAAATTATTGAGTTTTGAGTGGGCATTTGATCTCCGAATTGAGAGATTTTTATATGGTTAGAATCATGAGAGTACGAGGGTTCTGAAATGCAAAAATTATTCGATCTCGAGATGTTGACCTAAGGGGCATTTTGGTTATTTTACCTAATTTCGCGCTTTAGCTTTGAATTAAAAAGTAGAATCAGTTTCTTGAGATATTATTTATAATGTGTGATTTAATTGAATAGATTTGGACCATTTGGAGTCGAGTACTCGTGGCAAGAACGTGGTTGCTAGTTGATTTTATCCGGTTTGAGGTAAGTATGCTGCCTAACCTTGTGTGGAGGAATTCCCCTTAGGACTTGAGTCTTCTCTGTTGCTAGTATTCCATGTACGCAAGGCGACGAGTGCGTGCTCGGATTTTATTTGTAGTAAATTGTCCCTTTTAGGTTCTTAGACCCTTGCAATCACTGAGTATGAAGTTGTTCTTCAACGATTGAGTTCCATGTTATTAGTTTCACCTCTAGATATCTTACTTGGAATTTATTTGCCCTTTTGGTGTATTCTTGCTGCCTAATTACCCTTACTTGTTTAACCATAGACCTTGACCCTTATATAGCCACAGTAGCTCTCCTAATTGCTTGTCTTTAATTGGAAATCATTATTTTTTATCTCTCATGTAATTAATAGGCCTTATCTAAAAAGAAGTTAGTTATCCTATGTTTATATATTTCCTTACTTGAAATTATTTGATTTGGGTTAACTTCCTTGTGGTTGAATTTCGTATTATGGAATCATGCTTCGTAGTATTTTCATCCTTGTTGAATTATTCTTATTGCGCTTAGTATCTCTCTGTTATAGTTATTCCTTGTGGTTTAGTTGTACCATCTACTGGTGACTGGAAGCACCTGAGTCGATTCTCTTGCCTTGTTCTATATATATATTTGCATTTGTTGTGTTGTATTTGAGATTGTGGTGCACGAGGTTTCTTTCGTGCAGTTGTGGAGATTTTGATGCACGGGGTTTCTGCCGTGCAGAAGTTGTTGAGGATTTGCACGAGGTTTTTGTTGTGCTATTGTTGTTATTGATTCTTTTGCAAATACGTCATAATAAGGCGGGATATGTTATATGCTTATATGTGGGTTGCGCATGTGAAAATATAAGGTGGGAATATTATGATGCACGTGTGGCGAAATAAGGCGGTACATATTTTATTATCATTGGACATGTGGGGAAATAAGGAGGGCTATGTCAGGGGCTGATTGTATTGAATTGTGAAGGCCCGTGGAGGCATTTCCTATTCTGTTTACTATTGTGATTGCGGGTTGCTTATCTGTATGAGTTTTATCGTTCCAGAGTGGTGAGGAACGTTGTATCTGTGTTCCGTTCGCCTACTCATATTTACTAGTTGGTAGAATTCTTGTTAGGACACTTGCACAAGCATACACGTAGTAGAATACCCTCGTTAAAGGCGAATTGCTCCTAATTTTCTAAGGATGGAGGTACGCCCTCGTTAATCCATTTTTATATGTGAGAGTAGCCATAGTCAGCCAGTTAGTGGCCAGCATGAGCAAGATACTGAGAGGCACATGATTCCAAGTGTTAGATTGTAGATGTTGGGTTTCCGTGAGTTGTGGTTGTTCGAGATTTCTTTTAAAGATTGTGGAAATAGCTGAATGAGGCCTTATGTAAACATCAGTGTAGGATATGAGGTGCTGACTTGTTTTTCCCTTGTGTTGTGACCTCAGGATTTGGATTTTCACTTCTGCCGTCATTTGTATATCATCATTTATTGTATTCTCGTTTTTACTTATTGCATGTTTACCTTATTGTGATTTGTAGCATTTTTAGTCATCCGTGTAGTCTTTACATATTTACATATCATCTCTATTATTTCTATTATACTGTTTATTGACCGGTAGGTTTCTTGACTGTTCCTCGTTACTACTCCATCGAGGTTAGTCTTGATACTTACTGGGCACCTCCATGGTGTGCTCATTCTACTCTCTGCATACTTTGTGTTGTTCAGATTCAGGTACTCGTATTCAGTTCTATCAGCCTTAGAAGGAGGTGTATCGGTGGAGACTTCGATGTATATTTGATACGTCCGCAGACTGAGGATTCCCTTCCCAGCTTTCTATAATAAGTATAGTTCTTTTGGTATTTATCCTTGTATAGATATTCTTGAGTCAGAGCCTCTTATGTATCCATTAGCTTGTGATTTGTGAGATTCCATGTTTCGGGAATTTTTGTTAGTTCGAGAGTTGTTATTGTACGTTCCAGTAGGCACTCTGACACTGATTTATTTCACCAGTTCAGTTTTATTATTATCTTCCGCAAGTTGGTTTATATTCTTCATTGTTAGGCTTACCTAGTCATAGGGACTAGGTGCCATCACGACATGTTAATGGAGGGCGAACTGGGGTCGTGACATTGTTTCACAAACACTTCTTCCTTGAGGTAGCCATTCAGAAAGACACTTTTGACATCTATCTGATGGAGAGTGAATTCCATGTGTCCTGTAAAGGTTTGAGGAGTCTGATTGCCCCTAGTCTTGCAACTGGAGCAAAAGTCTCATCATAGTCAATGCCTTCCTCTCAGTTGTAGCCTTGAACCACCAGCTTTGCCTTGTTTCTTGTAACTATTCCATCTTCATCAAGTTTGTTCCTAAAGACCCATATTGTGCCAATGACTGATCTACCCTTGGGTTTTGGAACTAAATGCCAGACTTGACTTCTTTCTAATTGGTTGAGTTCATCCTGCATAGAATTGACCCAATCTGCATCCTGCAAAGCCTCCACAATGTTTTTAGGTTCAATAAGAGATAGAAAAGCATCAAATGCACACAAATTATTTAGTTGAGATCTAGTTTTGACTCTGGATGTTGGATCAGTAATGATGTTCTCAATGGGATAAGAACTTTGATAGTTGTGGGATTTCATAACCAACCGGTTTCTACTAGATTTTTCTCCTTTGTTCTATTTCTAAGGAACATGTTCGTGGACAGATCCATATGAAACAGTTCCAACATCTTGGATGTACTTACCATTTTTTTGGATTTGAAGGATGACTTTGCCTTCTTCCCCCTTGCACATTCCTCACAAACTTTATCTTCCTTGAACTTGGTATTAGGTAACCCTATCACCAAGTCCTTGGAAAATAATTTGTTTAGTTTATTTAGACTGGCATGACAAAGTCTTTTGTGCCACAAGAGGGGATCATTAACTAACACACTTAAGCAAGTGACTTCCTTTTCTGGAAGAGCTGACAAATCTTCAATGTAAATATTTTTAACTCTTTTTCCCTGCAAAACAATCTTGTCAGTGGTAAGGTTAATTTTAAAGCATTTGGTAGAGGTGAAAGCTACAAGGTTACCTCCGTCACACAGTTGTGACACACTTATTAGGCTATATTTCAAGCCATCTATCAAGAAGACATTCTCAATGGAATGAGAGTCTCTCTTACCTACCTTTCCAAACCCAATGATTTCACCTTTCTTTCCATTACCAAAGGAGACATTACCTCCTTTTATGTCCTCAAGTGAAAGGAACTGGTCCTTGTTCCCAGTAATGTGTTTTGAGCAGCCATTATCCATATACCATATTTGTCTCCTCCCTTTCACTTGGTCCTGCAAAAAGAAATCAGGGGTTACTTTTAGGAATCCAAACTAGTTTGGGTCCCTTTATATGGGCAAAAAGATGAATCAAATTATTTCTTGCCCAATCAGGTAGCTTGTGCTTTTCTTGAACAAAGACTTTGTTCTTTTGACTGGCCGTTTCTTTTGCATTGCATTCATTTTTGTAAGAGCGAGTCTTTCCATAGTGTGTGCAAATTATATTCTTAGGAAGTGTGATGTACTTGCTTTTAGGGTCCCATTTTGGAGCTTGAGTCCCATAACCAAGTCCTCTTTTATTGATGTTATGATGCTCTTGTAACCAATAAAGTGCATCAGAAGCCTTGTTCCACTTGCAAGTTCTATCTAGTTCACGTTTCACTTTTCCTAGATCTTCTTTTAGCATTTTGATCAGTTCATCTTTATTATACATCTCATCTTTCAATTTTCCTAAATTTTCTTCTAGAGAGAGATATGAGTGATCAACCTTCTTTTTTCATGTTCCTACTTTCTGTTTTAAGTTTTCAAGTCTAAGTTCTATGACAATGTTATCAAGTTCACGAACCTAGTTCTTTAACTCAGCATTTTTGCTATCATTTTCATCAGCCCTAGACTCTAGACTCTTGCATTTTATTTTAAGATCATATGTTCCCTAGACAGAACTTTCTTCTTATTGTTAACTCTCTCATACTCATCAATGAAGTCTAATAATAGCTCAGCCAACCTTTCTCTAGAAAAATATTTAATCATGTCTTTGAGAAGCAGAATACTTACTTCTTGCTCATTATCTGATTCTCCAATGGCCATGAGAGCTTGCTCTTCTTCAACTTCATCTTCTGAGTTTTCATCTGAGGTTTCTCCCCAAGCAGCAACCATAGACTTGGATGAACCTTTGTTCCTTTTTGGTTGAATTTGTTCCTTCTTCCCGTTCCTTTGTTCAGCAGTTCCTTTCTTCCACTCAATTTTCCATTGAGGGCAATTCTTGATCATGTGATCAGTCTTACTACACTTGTAGCAACCCTCATTGGTTTGTTTCTCAGGAGCTCTCGACTTGTTGAAGGTTGTACCTCTTGAAGAACATTTTCCTCTCTTCATGTACTTTTTTAAATCTCCAGTGATCATTGTCATCTCATCATCTTCCAAATATGAACCTTCAGCAATTTCGAGAGCTAGGCTTCTCTCCTTCTTGGGTGTATCCATCTTCATGGTTTGCCTTCTTTGTTCATATGCGGTAATATTTCCAATCAGTTCATCTAGTCTAAGAGTAGACATATTCTTTGATTCCTGAATAGCAGTGATTTTGCTTTCCCAAGAAATTGGAAGAACTCTTGTCAAGATTTTCTCAATTTTATATTCTTCAAGAATAATCCTTCCAAGAGACTTAAGTTTATTTGTCAGTGTAGTGAACCTAATATACATCTCTTGGATAGTTTCTCCATCCTTCATAGTAAAATTCTCATATTGAGAATACATTAGTGTTCCTCTTGATCTTTTCACTTGAGGTGTTCCTTCATGAGTTACTTGCAAAGTGTCCCACTCATTGGCAGTAGTACAACTTTGAATTCTACTGTACTCATCTGGACCTAGTCCACATACAAGCCATTTCTTGGCCTTAGAATTTTTCTCCCATTTCCTCAAGTCTTCAGCCATGCATTCAGCCCTTGTTTATGGAACTTCCACTCCTTCTTCATTATTCATTGTAGCTGCCAAAGGACCATATGTAACTGTGTCCCAAAGTTCATAGTCTTCTCCTATGATGTGATCTTTCATCCTATTCTTCCACCAAGAGTAGTACTATCCATTGAACATAGTGGAGGATTTGCAATGGATTGCCCTTCCCAGTTCCCAGGTGGAGCACTCATGTTGATCTTTTCCTAAGGTGTTAGCCTCTTCAAGGATAACCTTCTCTGATACCAACTGATGTTCCAAACATCAATACCACACAAGAGGGGGATGGTTTGTGTGATACCCTATTTTTCGATCTAGAAGAACCTGGTTCTTCTAGGTGTTCTAACTACTACTGTTACGGAATTAAAATTACAGAAAATAAAGAAGATAGAGATTTTTACGTGGAAAACACCTTGCTCAAAAGGTGAAAAAACCACGACCTACTACTCAGTAGGATTTTCCCAAATATTCACTAAAATCAATGAGCCAAAACAACAGTTACAAAACTCTTATACATTTACAAAATAATTAAATGGATGAAATTGTCTGAAACTTATACATTTCCCAAGGATTGGTAATACAAACCATGAGCTTCTATGAATAGAGTTGATAAAGCCGATATGAAGTAAATACATCTTCTGTTTTAAAGGTACATAAAACATAAATAGAGTTTTATAAATCTAAGGCTACTATCAACAAGAGGCAGCTACAACAGACACGTATGCACACCTTCTAATCCAGCAACCATTAAATATAGCAAAAACAATAGCCAATATCTGCACGCAATTTGCAAAAGTATAGCATCAATACAACCGACCACACGTACTGATAAGTAACAAACCTAACCGTAGGTTGAAAATAGTGGAGAACTGGAACAGAGGTGGGGTCCAACACCAATAGCCAATAACGGTTCATAACAATGTAGAGAATATAAATAAGTGTCATGACCCTAGTTCACTAATTGTGAACCTGTCATGATGCCACCTAGTCTTTGCAACTAGGTAAGCCTAACACGTTGCGAAATTTACAATCTCTACGAAAAATAACCAAAGGATACCGAATAACATAAAGAAATGTATAGAGTTGCCACCTGGCATAATACACTGAAATACCAAATGCTCTAAATAACTCCCAAAACCCAGAATCATATGGGCTACACATGCTATAGAAGAACATACGATGCTCTAATCACCAGAATAGTCAAATACAAGAAGAACGAAATAGCAACTAGCTAACTATAGGTAGAATGAGAATGAGACTCTTCGGATATGCGGACGCGACAGATACATACCTCAAGTCTCCGAGTATAGTTGCTGGATCACTGGTAGTGCGACCGACCAGAAGTACTTGAATATGCACATGAAAAACATGCTCAGAAGAGTCATGAGTACACCACAACGGTGCTTAGTAAGTACCAAGCCTAACCTCGGTGGAGTATTGACGAGGAATGTCAGGGCCCTACTGAGAATAAACATGATAACAATAATGAACACTGTAAGGCAGAGAATAATCAGGAAAAACAACGATAAAAATAGGATAGAGGCTACAAGTCTATGAAAATTAAGCTAAGTAAGGAAAATAACACAACAAGGTATCACTCAATATCAGGGTGCCATGTGGACCTCCAAGAATACCGTCCTGTAGTCCTTTTTGCTCAACTGTCCAGTGGATCTCCCGGGAATCAAACCCATAGTCCATCGCATTTGAATATCTGGAGGATCTCCCGGGAATCTAACTCGTAGTCCATCATATTTGAATATACGGAGGATCTCCTAGGAATCTAACCGGTAGTCCATCATATCAATACCCAGTATTGGGGGAATCTACCGGCTGCATTGTCGTAGTTCCATATAATTGTGCAGGGGGATCTCCCGAGAATCAAACTCGTAGTCCCAAATAAACAACAAGGGGGAGCTCTCGGAATCCCACATCCGTAGTCTCAATTTGAATGCGCAACCACAACCAAGAATTTATAGAAAAGATCAAATATGGAACAACAACAATTAGGTATGATTAACCTATAATGCTTCACGTAGAACAACTTAGGCAAATAAGCAAGTAAGCAATTAATTCTATCCAATCATGCTTTTTTAACTAACACAGATTAAATCTTGCGTTGAACCCAGCCAAATAAAATGGAGAAACACAGTTTAGATAATTCAAGTAAAGTGGATTTTTCAATAACTAGTGCAAGTACACGCTCGTCACCTCGCGTACAATGCTTTTAAATCAGCAGATAAGAAGTCCTTAGAGTAGAGGTCCCTCATACAAGGTTAGACAAGCCATTTACCTCGAACCAGGGCGAAAATCACTAAGGAACGATGCCCTTGCCACGAGTATCCGACTCGAGTGGCCCAAATCTATTAAAACCAATTACACAATGTCAATAACATTACAAGTAACTAATTCAACTATTAAAAGTAAAGCTAAGGTGTGAGAATGGGTAAAATATCCAAAACACCCCCCCCCCCAGGCCAACGTCTCGGAATCGAATAATAATTTTACATTTTCAGAAACCTTGTGCTCTCACGAGTCTAACCATATTAAAATCTCCCAAATCAGAGGTTAAATGCCCCCTCAAATCCTCATATTTTGTCTAAGAACTTTACTACAAATTTTCATTCAAAATCTGAAATTGAAGGTTGAATTAAATATTAGATTAGTGGGACTTAGTCATAGAGGAGTAAGAAATGGTTACCCAATCCTTGCCTCTAAAAATCCCTCGAGAAATCTCTCAAATCTGAGCTCTCTAGCTTGAGTTTTGCTAAAAATGGAAGAACCCTCGTTTTGAAATGTTTAATACTACCAAGATTATTCTTCATAGCGATCCCATGAAATGGGATGCGATCGCGTAGAAAAAAATGTGAAGGACCAAAAAATGGCCTATGCGAACGCAGGGATGGGCCTGCGATCGTAGAAGAGAAGGGACTGGACCTATGCGATCGCAATAGAGGCTCTACGATCGCGTATAAGGAATTGGTCCCTGAGACACTAGCTCAGGTTACTCAGTGTGAACGTAGGGAAGGGGTTGCAAACGCGAATGTGGAGGCAGAGCTATGCGATCGCAAAATGGGTTGTGCGATCGCATTGACGGAAAGTGAGGCCCAGAACAAAATGCTCTATGCGATCGCATGAAAGCTTATGCGATCGCATAGAAGAAAAGGGTCTACAACACATAGCAGAAATTCTGCAACTCTCTAAGTTCCGAAATTGCTCCGTTGAGTATCTGAAACACACCCGAGGCCCCCGGGACCTCAACCAAGCCTACGAACATATCATAACATCATTAAAACTTGTACAAATCCATAAACCACCTAAAATAACGCCGAAAACTCAAATTAATCAATGGTTTTAACCTAAGAACTTCAAAAATAGACCAAATTCAGTTTCGATCAGAAACTTAACCATATCCAATGACATGACGGTGCTACAAAAATTTCGGAATCCCGTTCCAACTCATGGATAAAGAATTCACTATCAGACCGAAAACTTCAAAATTCTAACTTTCGGCATGTTTAGCCTAAACGAGCTACAGACATCCAAAATACATTCCGAACACGCTCCCAACCTTGAAATCACCTAACGGAGCTAACGAAAGCATCAGATTCCCATTCTGAGGTCATCTTTACACTGTTCCGATTACGGACCACTTTCCAACACATAAGCTCTCATTTAGGGACTAAGTGTCTCAAAACACTCTGAATTCTATCACCGAACGTTCCAGCAAACCAAAAAAGCAGAAATGAACTTAGGGGAAGCAGTTAATGGGAAAACGGGGCATAAATTCCAAAGAAGACCGGCCGGGTCGTCACAATAAGAAAGTAACTCAGAGATAAAATGCTTATTCTTTATAGTTTTTTCGAAAATAATTTTTCTTTTAAAGAGAATCAGTGAAAATCCAAATCCTTTATCGAAATTGTCGAAAAATATGAAATAATTTGAAATTTGTAATTTTGTCTAAACACTTTTCATCAGAGAAATGTTTCGTTTTCAGATAGCATGAGGGAAGTAAATCTAAATGCCTACTTGTCATGATACATGTAAAAATTATGAATGTCACCAAAAATCGGGCTGCAAAAAGGAAATGCATCTCTATGCATGTATTTCAAGTACGTATGTCAAAGGCAATGACGCTCGGTGATGAACTCATATACTCACACTCTTAGAGTACTCAACCCCATTGTCTCGCATTATCTCTCACCGTGCTTAGTACTCAGCACATTCAATCACTTAGCACTATATAATACTCATTACGACATCCAATCCGATACACATATATATAGCCATAAGGCTCATTGCAGCGTGCAAACCAATCCATAAATATATAGCCATACGAATCGTTGTGGCGTTTAACCGGATTCATATTTATAAATATACACACACACATATATATATATATATATATATATAGTCGACTGGGCTCATTGGGGGTGTGCATATTTTGGAGGGCATCCTTTAGCCGAAGCGATATATCGTTGCGGCGTGCAACCCATTCCCATAAAATGTAATCAATATAACATGTTGTGGCGTGCACACCAGTCCCATAATATCACTCTCACTCAAGCCCTCGGCCTCACTCAGTCATCAAACTCTCCAGTCTCACTCACGGGCTCACAGTGTCATGAAACTAGCCCGACAATATTGATATGATGTATCAATAAACACAACTGAGACTGAGATATGTATGAGTGCATGAATATGAGTGAGTATGAAATATTAATAAAATTAGTTGATATGACAGCATAAAATGACCACTATGGGTCTAACAATATCGACATAAAGCCTAAACATGATTTCTAGCTTGATTGACAGCTCAGTTACTTTATCACATGGTGAAAACACATATATCAACAAAATGGGGACATTAAGCAATGCCATGAAAATAATAATGTCCCCATTTGTAGGGTGCACATCCACATGTCCGTCAGCTAGCATGTGTGTCACCTCATCCACAATCACATAGCACGTAATTTGGGATTTCATACCCTCAACACTAATTTTTGAAGAGTTACTTACCTCGAACAACAATTGCAATATTGAGCAAGCCAAGTGATGCTCCAAAAATACCATCACGCGCGTTCCGAACTTCGAACGGCTCAAAACTAACCAAAAATAACTCAGATACATCAAATAATGCTAACGAAACTAGCCCCAATTGAAAAAGGTTGAATATTTAATCAAAATCCCAATCCGAACATGCACCTCAGAACCCGACAAATCTCATAAAATTCGATAATACCTCCAATTACAAGTGCAAATCGATGTTCAAAACATAAAATTCACTTTATGAAACTTTAGGAAAAAACCCCCAGATTTCACTTTGCAATCAACAATTAAATGCCAAAAACAGAGCTGGATTCATGAAATATAACCAAACCGAGTAGAGAATACTTACCTCAATCCATATGGTAAAAATCACCTCTAAAATCGCCCAAATCCGAGTATCGCATCTCAAAATATAACCAAATAAACAAACTCTTGTTTTATATATTTTTCTATTAGCTATTCTGTCTTGTTTCTCATACCAAACGATCCCAAAACTCACTTTTGATGTCTCTGATGGATTCCCTATAAATTTTAGTCAAGTTAGCTCAATCACTCCACTCGACCGTATAATGAAGGATATATGTTGGTTATAATATTTGCAAATAGTGCAGATTTTTAAATACGAATCCAGTGGTAATTTCGTAATTAATCTGCAAAATTTGGCAGACTATTTCTTAGTGAAATAAACATAAATTCCACATACGATGACTAAATTCAACGATTCATTTTTATGTGGCTCCATAATTACGATACTGATCTAATGCCTCAATCAAAATAGAAATCAGAGCTCCTTTGTTTAATGTGGTACCATTTATGCTTGAAGAAACGACGTCAAAATATAAGAAAAATGAACACAACGCAACCCAAACCTATCTGAAACTCATCTGAGCCCCTCGAGACCCCATAAGCACATGCCAATAAGTTCTATAACATAACACAGACCAACTCAAGGTCTCAAACCATACATAACAACATTGAAACGATGAAACACATCTCAAATTAAACTTTTCAAACTTTCGACTTCCAAAAACTCACGCCGAAGGATATCAAATCAACTCATAATGAACTCAAATTTTGCACACAAGTCCTAATACATCATACGGAGCTACCTGTACCCCAAACTATTGAGAGAAGTGCAAATGCTCAACACGACCAATAAGTTCTATATATATATATATATATATATATATATATATATATATATATATATATATATATATATATATATATATATATAAAGTGGTGTCCCGTGGTACCGTTTGGGTCCATGTAAATATGCACTTGGTTTTTAGGGTAAACAATTTTGAGTGAAGAAGCTTGTTGAGGGGATAGCTGAGTTTTTGGAGAAAAGTGAAACTACAGAATACGTTGGATTCAAAGAGAGGAGATAATAGTGTAGAGGTTGGAGTTGAATCCACTTTTCTTTAAGCTGGAGAAGAGGAGGAGCAAGCCTAGCTTTGCCGTCTTATCAACTCCTAGTTAGATCAATTTGATTAAAATTATGAATTACTTATTGCTCCCTTAAGGTTTAGGTTTGTAGAAATTTTGCCAATGTTGGGCATAATTCTATATGTTTTAATGTCACTTTACTCGTGTTTTAACTGCTTTTTGATCATTAAATGCCCAACATGATTTATTTATTGGTTTTATGACTAATGGATTTGTGTGTGATGATTTATGATGTTTAGAGTGAAAAAATATGAAGAAAAGGTGCTCTAGCTAGAGAAGGAGGAGGGGTTGGATGTGTCGCATACAACCTAGAGAAAATTCATGTTTCATTCACCCTTAGCATTGAATTCGGACCATAGCATCCATACGCGGTCACATCTAAGATGGAGGAAAAATGGGTGGATGCGAAGCATCTACCTAGCATGATAATTTGAGAAGTGGAGGACAAGGTTGATGCGAATCATCCACGCCCAACATTAATCCCTAAAGTTGAGTCAGATTAGGAAAAGGGAAACTTTGGCCCACGACTTTGGTACGCAATATATAGGCCAGAAATGCCCCTTTTAGGTCATCTAATACACCTTTTGAAGGGAATTCAACCTAGGGAGAGCAAGGAGCCTTCGTGGAGGCCTAGTTTCATATTTCTTCCACCAAATTTTGTAAATTTTATGTTTCTTTGTATGATTTTTTTGGATGCCATGTTTATGTGGAGAAAAACTTCACGTACCCCTCAAACTTTTAGAGTATGTATTTGTACAACTAAGTTAAGCGCCATTTATTTTTTTAAGATTAAGACATCTGAATCTGAATGCACGTCTGAATATCAAGATGCGTATTAAGATTAAGACATCTGAATTTGAATACACATCTGAATATTAAGATATGTGTTAAGATCTAACTAAATGACTAAGTCTGTTTGATTTTTAACATCTGAATGTATATAATTTATCTTTATTTGAAAATTAATAAACATAAATTTCAAATGAGATATTAATTAATCTAATATTCTATCAATAAAATATATAATTTTTAAAAAATATGGTAGTTGCTAGTGGTGATGGCTAACGATGGTGCTTGCAAATGCCGACTAGAAGCGATGGTTGGTGGTAGATTCGATTGATAATGATAGGCGGTTGCGATAATTAATAATATATATATGATAATAGAATATTAATGAAATTAAGTCCATGTTATGGATCTTAATCATACAGACCTATTCAGACCTGTTAACTGGTTGTGAAGTAAAAACCTAAAATACACTTAATAATTAAGATCTGAATAATTAGAATTTAAACTTAAAAAATAAATATACTTAATGTTTGAGATCTAAATGATCAAAATCCAGACCTTTATTAAATACAACAAATGAGGCCTTAGTGATACTCACCTAAGGTTAGAGCGAATGAGCTCAAACACGTATTATACTTAGAATTTAAATTTAGTGATATTCAAATTGTCACTTTCATGATTTAATTTACAAAATGGCAAATATAAATGCTTTAGAAGTTTTATAAACTGTCACTTTCATGCCTCAATGAAGACTTGCACTAATTCTAGGACAAGTGGGCTTAATTAGAAGTAGTAATCCCTTTCGGTTTTGATGATATAATTTGATTTGAAATAACGTTTAAGAGAAAGAAAATAAAAGCCTTTAAAACAACTTGTCCTAAAAGTTTGAGTGTCAAAAGTACGGTGGGGTCATCTTATTTGTGTGATAGTAAAACTTCTAATGACAAAATGGATAAAATAAAAAATTTTAATTTAAGTTGTTTTCAAAAATATATAAATATATTATTCTTTATAAAATTAACTAATAAGAAAAATGGGTCATTTTATTTAAAAAGGAGGGAATATCTCTTTGCTCAAAAAATCTGACACTTACGTATTTTAATAGAGCAATATATAGATTCGTAAGTCATGTCCCCATTGAGCGACTTCCTTGTGATTATCTTTATTTTTTATCTAGTCGATAAATAAATTTTACTAGCGTTCGGACCTAGATTTAATTGAAGTTTGAAAAAGAAAAATTTTAATGTTATGTTGGAAAATTAATTTTTGAAAGTTGAAGTTGTGTTTGGACTTATATTTTATTTGAAAAAAAAACTTAAAGTTTTATGGAATTTTGAAAATTTTGATTTTTTCAAAATATGATCTTATTTCATAAACAAATAATATTTTTAATTTTGTTTTTTGAAAAACCTGAAACCAAATTCTGTGGCCAAATTGTTACACATTTCTAATACAACTATAGAAGGAAAAGAGTTAGAAGGTGTGCTACTTCGCTTCGAAAAGAATTCACGCGCTCCACGTAATTCTTCTATTATTAAAATGAAATTTTCTGGCTTAAAGGGAAGAATGGAATAAAATAAGATGAACAAATTTTGTTTTCTCAACAAAAGTTTGTCAACTAAATATACATTTTTTTCATTGGGATTTTTATGCAAAGATTTGGCCACATTCAATGTTTACCTTTTTAATCGATATACATAAATTATACAATGAATATATATAATTATACACATATTATATATTGACTATACGTATATTATATATACGTAAGCTATTTTTAATTTAAGTGGTTGGCCGAGCAACAATTTAGGCTAATTCTTCTTTTACATTTATGACCATCTATAAGGAAAAACACAGCTACGTTTAGCCTAGACGATAAATGACCCACAACGATCAAGCAGCCATTGGGCTACCTTACATAATTGCGCATCCTGTCGCATTTTCTTCACTGTGAAATTCAAAAATAGTCATACTTAAAATTGATCATTTAAAATTAGCTCAACTCTAAAAGTAATCAAAATTTAGCTATTTTTTTTGTAAAGATTAATTTAAGCAAAAATACTGTTCAAAATCCAAAAGATACGCAATTATATTATGCTAGAGTTCCAACTTAAGTATACTTGAACTCCAGTATTAGCATATTATACTGGAGTTCCAGGATAATTATGCTGGAAATCCAGCATAATATGATGGAACACCAGCATAACATGATGGAGTTCCAGCATAAGTACACTAGAACTCCATCATAATATACTGGAATTCGAGCAGGTATACCGGCCCAACATAATATACTGGAGTTTGGAGCACCAGCGCTCTAGTCTCCGGTATATTATACTGGAGCCAGCAAAGTATACCGGCCCATTATAATATGCTATAGTTCATACACAGGTGCACCGAACTCCAATATATTATGCTGGACCAGTCTCTATTGTCGCAAAATAGTGGCTATTTTTTATTGACTTGATAAACACTGCTATTTTTGAATGACTAGCCCGAAAATTAGCTATATCGTACTATTTTTACCTTATGTAGTATTGGTCACAACTGCTCGTGTAACAGCCCCTTCCACAGACATACAGGCCAGGCCAAGGCCCATAGTTATTGTAACATGGGGCCGTAAGGACTAATCTTCCGTACCATTGATAACATGGGCCCCCGATATGACCCTCGTAACATCGCCCACAACAATATCCTCGTAACGTGCTCAATTTTACGATTTCTCCATTGTTTATTTGATTAATTATTTTCTTTCTTTACATGTTATGATATTGTCTGATCATGGCAATTGAGAAAATTGTGCACATGCATACAAAGATGTTCTTCTCAAGAAAATTTATGTGTTGGTTTTAAATAATATAGTATGCCGGAAAGGCAGGACTTACACTAGAATAGTTAGAATAGTTGTGCTTGGTGATATAAGGTTATTGGACCTAGAATGGATGCTATCAGGTTTGATTACAACGTGTTGGAAGAATAAATTAGACTTTGGCTAAAATAATTTGCTATGGTACTCCACGACCTATTGATCTGGTGGGTGGTTATGAGTTCATGTATGTTCTTTCATTTTCGGCAGTGTACAAAGGTTTTGGAACGAGGTTCTGTCGAATGTGGAATTTAATATTAGTACTTAGTTGGTTTGAGTGGTTATTGTGATCGAGAATTGTGTTGCGAGTATGCAATTTGTGTAGTATGTTATGTGAGATATCTGCGCTTATGGTTAAGTCTTAATACATGTGTAGATGCGAGATTTGGATTTGACAGAAAATTCTAGATGTTGGAAATTGGGTTCTAAAATTTACAGCCTAAATTTGAAGTGTTGATCTTCAGTAATGTTGTGTGGTCAGGCTTATATGTAATAGAGTTATGTGGGATAACCCGCGTATATATGTATGGTAAGGTAGAATAGTGATTGGAAGGTTTAAGAACAACGCTTATAACATCCGAGGACGATCTTATGTTTAAGTAAGGAGGAATGTAACGAACCGACTTGTCATTTTAAGCATTTACATCTGATCAACTATTTGAAGTCCTGAGTATCTTCACATGATACAATATGACCAGTGTGTATTTTCAGCTATGGTTTTCACGTGTTTCGAGATTTGTTAAGAAGAATGAATTTCATGTTGGAAGCCCTTAGTTGAACTAGTTGACCAAGTTTGAATTTTTGTTCAAATGACTCCGTAATGGAGTTTTGATGGTTCCAATAGCTCTGTATGGTAATTTTGGACTTAGTAATGCGTCCAAATATTTATTTTGAACTCCATAGTTAAATTAGGATTGAAATGGCAAAAATATAAAATTAAAAGTTTGGAAGTTTGACCGGGGGTTGATTTTTGATATCGGGTCAGAATCCAATTCTGGAAATTTGAATAGGTTCTTTATGTTATTTTATGAATTGATTACTGTTAGATAATACGCTTAACGCTAGAGGGGGGATGAATAGCGTTATAATAAAATTTAGCGTAAACTTGCGGAAATTAAAATTTGCAGGAAATAATTAAGTGCGTTAAATAAACAAAAAGGAAAGAACGCACCGATGTATTCTGGTTCACCACAACACGTGGCTAGTCCAGTCCCCGAGAGACTCTCTCGAGATTTTCCACTAACTTGTCAAGCTTACGGGTGCTCAACAAACCTTTACAACTTATGGACACAAGCCTTAACACCTTTGCTCGGAGATACAACACTCCAAGACTTCAACCAAGGAAACACAAGTTCCTTACAACAAGAGAATCACAATTCTCTTACAAGTGTACAAAACACTAAACACTCAAACAAAACACTCCTTAATGAGTAGATATGAGTAAAAGAAGTAAGCTCAAGATCACAACAACTATGGACAAGACTTTGGCTCTCAAAAGCTTTATGAAATGAATATAAAATGATAAGCAATAGTATGCAAGCTTATAGCAATAGAATGATCAGTTGTTGTGTGTTGTGTTTAAAACACTGAAATGAAGCTGTATTTATAGTTGAAAAACTTGGCATTACCGTTGCCTAATGCCAATTAAGAGTTGCTGATTTTACTCTGTGACAATCGATCGTCAGGAAGCCACAATCGATTGTTTGCCAATCGTTCCAAAAATCAATCCCAGATTTTATGCTTAACAATCGATTGTCCGAGATCAACAATCGATTATTGGCAACGTTAAAAAAATCATTTCCAGATTTTACGTAAAACAATCGATTATACCAAATCAATAATCGATTATTCAGCAACGTTCAAAAAATCCTTTCCAGATTTTAATTTCAACAATCGATTGTACAAAATCAACAATCGATTATTCAGCAACGTTAAAAAAATCTTTTTCAGATTTAAATATCAACAATCGATTGTACAAAATCAACAATCGATTACCTGACGGTATTTGAATACTTTACGACAACGGTCAGCTTCACAATCGATTGTGCAAAGTTAACAATCGATTATTTATCAGATTTTGAAAATCATTTTAGACACTGCCTCGTGACAATCGATTGTTATATACTCACAATCGATTATTTAATAACTTTGAAAAAGTCTGGAAGTCACTGCCTCAACACAATCGATTGTCATAAGTTCACAATCGGTTATTTTGTGACTTTGAAAAATCTGAAGGACACTGTCTCTTCACAATCGATTGTCATTAGCTTCACAATCGATTATTCTGAGTTTTGAAAAACTTTGATGGACACTGCCTCATCACAATCGATTGTCATAAGGTTCACAATCGATTGTCATGCAGGTTTGAAAAACCTGATGCTCACTGCCTTAACACAATCGATTGTCATTAGGTCACAATCGATTGTCATGCAGTCTTGGCTTAACATAATCGATTATCATAAGTACATAATCGATTATCTTAGTCCAGTTTTTAGAGGCATGTTTAAAAATCATTTTGACTAATGAAAATATGCATGATTTAAAATCATTTAGCATTAAAGTAAATATGCATGATTTTGTAAAAATAATTTTACGAGAGAAGCCATGTCATGAGTCAAGTTGTCGGATCAAGAACACAATTAAGAACGACTCATTTAAACTATAAAACTTTGTCTTGTGCTTGAATCTCGTTATCCACCAATTGTGCGCTTGTACTTGAACTTCGTCATATATCAATTTGCGCTTCGTTTGTCATTCATCAAAACCTACACATAAGAACACACGTTTTAGTATAAAGCCTTGAGAACGTGTTTCCAACAATTTCCCCCTTTTTGATAATGGCAAACTTGAAGCGAGTTATGCAAATTAAATAGTTTATAAAGACGATTCAAGACAAGTAAAGATATGCAATAAGTATGCGATTAGTTCCCCCTCAATATATGAATTCCCCCTCAATTTAAGCTTATAAATATTGAGAGTGCATACCCGGTATCTTCCCCCTTTTGCCATTAGCAAAAATAATATAAGAAGATGCCAAAGATGTAAATAAAACTTGTTTATTTATTGGAAAGAGAAAAACATGATTACTTAAAGAGAGCACAATAACTCAAGTAATAGCATTACAATCGATTATTGATACGAGATAATCGATTATTAGACGACAGAAACCGATTTTTCTGAAGAAGACTTGATTATTGCACGTCATGCTTTATAATTCCCCCTACCTTTAGGGAGATACCTGCGAAAATTCGATAGACGTCTCCGATGCTCAAGATAGAAATCATGTAAGATAAAAAGATGCAATGCATGACTTAGATCAGCGTGGAGTCAAGAATCCCGAGTTCACTACGAATTCGGAAGAAGGACTCTTTCTTTAGGGGCTTTGTAAAGATGTCGGCCAATTGGTCTTTGGTTTCAACAAATTCGATTTCGACATCGCCCTTGAGAACGTGATCTCTTATAAAATGATGTCTAATTTCAATGTGTTTTGTTCGCAAATGAAGAACGGGGTTCTTCGTCAAGCATATGGCACTAGTATTATCACATCTAAGAGGGATATGATCAAGACTTAGGCCATAGTCCAAGAGTTGTTGTTTCATCCATAGGATTTGAGCGCAACAACTCCCCGCGGCTACATATTCAGCCTCGGTTGTGGACAACGCAACACTTACTTGTTTCTTGCTAAACCAAGAAACGAGGGAGCTACCAAGCAAATGGCAAGTGCCACTAGTGCTCTTGCGGTCCAATTTGCATCCAGCAAAATCGGAGTCGGAATAGCCAACGAGTTGGCATGAAGAACCTTTGGGGTACCATAGACCCACATTTGTAGTACCAACAAGGTATTTCAAAATCTGTTTTACCGCAATAAGGTGAGACTCCTTCGGACACGATTGATAACGGGTGCATAAGCACACGCTAAACATGATGTCCGGACGACTAGCAGTAAGATAAAGAAGAGAGCCGATCATACCTCGATACTTCTTAGTGTCGACTTCCTTACCTTTCTCATCTTTGTCTAGATGATCGGATGTGCTCATGGGAGTCGCTATTGCTTTTGCATTGTTCATTTCAAATCGTTTCAGCAATTCTTTGCAATATTTGGCTTGGCAAATGAACGTACCTTCTTTCATTTGCTTTACTTGTAATCCCAAAAAGAATGTTAACTCACCCATCATAGACATCTCAAATTCGCTTGTCATTAAATCGGAAAATTCCTTGCATAAGACATTGTTAGTAGCATCAAATATGATATCATCCACATATATTTGAACTAATAAAATTTCATTGTTTTTATGCTTAACGAAAAGGGTGGTGTCAAATTTCCCTCTAATGAAATCATTTTCCAATAGAAATTTACTCAATCTTTCATACCAAGCTCGGGGAGCTTGTTTTAAACCATAAAGAGCCTTTTTTGAGTTTGAAAACATGATCGGGAGATTTAAAATCTTCAAAACCGGGGGGTTGTTCAACATAAACTTCTTTTTGAATAACACCATTTAGAAAAGCACTTTTCATATCCATTTGATATAAATTGAAATTCATAGAAGAGGCAAACGCGAGCAATAGACGAATAGCTTCTAATCTAGCTACGGGAGCATATGTTTCTTCATAGTCAATACCCTCTTCTTGATAATAGCCTTTTGCTACAAGCCTAGCTTTGTTTCTAGTGATTACACCATTTTCATCTAGTTTGTTTCGAAAAACCCATTTCGTACCAATTATGGTATGATTTTCGGGTCTTGGCACCAAATCCCAAACGTCATTCCGTTTGAATTGGTTAAGCTCCTCTTGCATTGCCAAGGTCCAAAATTCATCCCCAATTGCTTCGGAGATGGTTGTTCGTTCAATTTGAGACACAAAAGCAGTATGTCCTAAGGTGTTCTTAAGGGAGTTTCGGGTACTTACCTTTTCTCCGACGTCCCCAATTACCTATTCGAGAGGGTGATCTTTGATTGTCCTCCACTCGCTAGGCGTTTTCGTTTCATTCTCCAATTGTGGCGCTTCCTCCGTTGGTTGTTTCAAAGATTCGTCTTGTTTCTCTTTAGGCGTTTCCTCTTGTATTTTGTCTATCAAGCTATCTAAGATACCTGCAAGATCAAAAGCAGTATCCTTTCTCGCCAAGCGAGCATTATTTTCGGCAAATACAACATGAGGGGATTCCTCCACAGTTTCGGTTCTTTTATTAAAGACCCTATATGCTTTGCTACGTGAAGAATAACCAATGAAAATTCCCTCATCGGACTTAGCATCAAATTTTCCCAATTGATCTTTGCCATTGTTATGAATAAAACATTTACAACCGAATACTCTAAGATGGGAGATATTTGGTTTCCTTCCCTTATAGAGTTCATAGGGAGTTTTCATGAGTATAGGCCTTATGACTACTCTATTTAAGATGTAGCATGCGATACTCACGGCATCCGCCCAAAAATGTTTGGGAACCTTAGCCTCTTTGAGCACGGTTCTAGCCATCTCTTCGAGACACCTATTTTTCCTTTCCACCACCCCATTTTGTTGTGGTTTTCGTGGAGCGGAAAAGGTATGCTCGATACCGAGTTCGTCACAAAAGTCCGCAAAGAGATTGTGATCAAACTCTCCCCCATGATCACTTCTAATTGAAGTGACGGTTGTTTCCTTCTCGTTCTGAACACGCTTAAGAAAATATTTAAAATTTTGAAAAGCATCACTTTTATTGGCAAGAAATAAAGTCCAAGTAAATCTAGAGTAATCATCAACAATCACAAAAGCATAACGATTTCTTCCTAGACTTTCAATGCGAGATGGTCCAAATAAATCCATGTGAAGCAATTGCAATGGTCTAGAAGTTGAAACAAAGTTTTTGGATTTGAAAGATGCTTTTGTTTGCTTCCCTTTTTGACAAGAATCACAAATAGAGTCATTTTCGAATTTCAAATTGGGAAGACCAATAACGAAGTTTTGTGAAATCAATTTGTTCAAAAGATGCATGTTTATAGGAGCAACTCTACGACGCCATAGCCAAGTACCATCCTCTTTGCTCATAAGACAATCAACATATTCGGGTGAGGAATTAGCAAGATCAACCATATAAATATTATCCACTCTAAAACCACGAAGGATAATTTTAAAATCACTACGTCTAGACACTAAGCATTCATCCGAATCAAATAGGGCAAGATTTCCCTTGTCACATAATTGACTTATGCTCAAGAGATTATGCTTTAAACCTTTAACAAGTAATATATGCTTAATAGAGGAATTTTCATCCTTATCGACCGATCCGATGCCAATAATCTTTCCTTTATTGTTATCCCCAAAAATCACACTTCCTCCTTCTTTGTGTTCTAGTTGAAGGAATTTGGATTCGTCTCCCGTCATATGTTTGGAGCATCCACTATCAAGGTACCATAGTACACTTGATCCCTTCAAACACACCTACAAAACAAATTAATGCGTTTTAGGTACCCATGCCATTTTGGGTCCTTGAGGGTTAGGCATATCATACTGATGCGATTGAGTGATATGTCTATGTCGTGTAAAACATGCAGGGGCAATATGACCAATGCGTCTACAATAATGACAAGTCACGTTGGGGTTATGCATCCTTCTAGGTTCATAGTAACTTGATGGACGAAGATGAATTACTCTATTTTCATTATGACTATTGCACATTTCATGAGAACCATTTCTCCTACTATTAGTTCTAAAATGAGCACCGTTTCTAGAATAATGGTCATGTCTAGATGTTCTAGGAGGTTCAAAACTCCTTCTAGTGTTTGGCCTAGAATATGCATCATTTCTAGGGTAGTCATTTCTAGGTGGTAAGTCATTTCTAGATCTTCTAAAATGTTCAACATTTGTTCTAGCATGCATATTTGTTCTAGGATTGCTATTTCTACGATAAGCATTTGTTTTATTAATCCTAGGTTGAGCCTTAGGTGGTTGGGGTTTGGCTTCAACCTTTTCTTTAGGCTCATTCTTAAAACCTATGCCATGCTTGGTTGACTTCAAATTAACAAGGACCTCATTCAAGTTTTTGTGGGAAGAATTAAACTTATCTAAGGTACCTTTAAGTCTATCTACCTCATTTTCGAGATGCATGCAAGAAGAGCAATTTTTAATAGAAGTTTCGGGCTTGTCGGCACTTCTTTTTCCGAAAAACTTATTTTCCTCTTTCAGCTTCTCATTTTCTAAAACCAGTTTTTCTAACTCCTTTTCTTTCAAAGAAAGCTGTTTTTGAAAATCTTTTTCTTTTAGAGAAGCATTTTCTTTTATGCTCTTGACAGTTTTTGAAGCTTTAATAAATTCAGTATATAGCTCATCAAAAGCAGTTCGCATTTCTTCAAGAGTAAAGAAGTTTTTAGAAGAGATTTGACATACCTCATCTTGCTTGTCTTCTTGCGCCATAAGACAAAGGTTTGCGGCTTCGTCTTCTTCTTCTTCGCTTGACTCATCTCCGGAGTCTCCTCCCCAAGAAATGTATGCACGTTGCTTCTTAAAAGGTTTCTTCTCCTTTTTGATGTTTGGGCAATTTGATTTGATGTGCCCGGTTTCACCGCATTCATAGCACTTTATTTGCTCGCCTTGCTTTTTGCCCTTTCGTTCATACTCCTTTCGCATGAACTTTTGAAATCTTTTGATAACGAGTCCAAACTCGTTGTCTCCGTCCTCATCAACTTGAGGTTGACTTGTGCTTGCCTTAAGCGCTATTCTTTGCCTCCTTTGATCATCAACAAGAGGGTTAAGTATTGTAGATTCATAAGTCTTAAGGTTACCTCTTAATGCGTCGATTGTGTCATTTGAGATGCCAATGGATTCTTGAATTGCGTCGGCCTTTGATCGCCATGCCGGAGTGAGACTTCTAAGAATTTTTCGAACAAGTTCTCTATCCGTGAATGTCTTCTTGAGGGCATGTAGGTCATTTACGATTATTGAAAATCGTTCAAACATTTCATCCACCTTTTCACCTTCCTTCATGTGAAATAATTCATAAGCATGGGTTAGGAAATCAATTTTAGCTTCCCTTACCTGGTCCGTACCTTCGTACGTAATTTCCAGCTTGTCCCACATTTCCTTTGCCGTTGTGCAACACGATATTTTCCTGTAATCGTCAGCATTTACAGCACAGTATAATAAATTAATTGCTTTAGCATTATTTTGAACCTTTCGAATATCATCCGCGTCATATTCTTCTTCGGACTTGGGAACCTATTCGTTTTCAACCTTTTTGGTTGGAATTTGATTTCCCTTTGTTATCACCTTCCAGAGATGAAAATTGTTTGCTTGAACGAAGATTTTCATCCTCTCCTTCCAGTACGTATAGTTTGTACCGTTGAATAGTGGTGGTCGGGTGGAGCACTGTCCTTCCTCTATTCCTGCAAAAGAATCACGAGTAGAAGCCATGGAAGTTACTCTCAAACTGTTAAGTCTTCAGAGAGTTGGGCTCTGATACCAATTGTTAGATAATACGCTTAACGCTAGAGGGGGGGGTGAATAGCGTTATAATAAAATTTAGCGTAAACTTGTGGAAATTAAAATTTGCAGGAAATAATTAAGTGCGTTAAATAAACAAAAAGGAAAGAACGCACCGATGTATTCTGGTTCACCACAACACGTGGCTAGTCCAGTCCCCGAGAGACTCTCTCGAGATTTTCCACTAACTTGTCAAGCTTACGGGTGCTCAACAAACCTTTACAACTTATGGACACAAGCCTTAACACCTTTGCTCGGAGATACAACACTCCAAGACTTCAACCAAGGAAACACAAGTTCCTTACAACAAGAGAATCACAATTCTCTTACAAGTGTACAAAACACTAAACACTCAAACAAAACACTCCTTAATGAGTAGATATGAGTAAAAGAAGTAAGCTCAAGATCACAACAACTATGGACAAGACTTTGGCTCTCAAAAGCTTTATGAAATGAATATAAAATGATAAACAATAGTATGCAAGCTTATAGCAATAGAATGATCAGTTGTTGTGTGTTGTTGTGTTTAAAACACTGAAATGAAGCTGTATTTATAGTTGAAAAACTTGGCATTACCGTTGCCTAATTGCCAATTAAGAGTTGCTGATTTTACTCTGTGACAATCGATCGTCAGGAAGCCACAATCGATTGTTTGCCAATCGTTCCAAAAATCAATCCCAGATTTTACGCTTAACAATCGATTGTCCAAGATCAACAATCGATTATTGGCAACGTTCAAAAAATCATTTCCAGATTTTACGTAAAACAATCGATTATACCAAATCAAATAATCGATTATTCAGCAACGTTCAAAAAATCCTTTCCAGATTTTAATTTCAACAATCGATTGTACAAAATCAACAATCGATTATTCAGCAACGTTCAAAAAATCTTTTTCAGATTTAAATATCAACAATCGATTGTACAAAATCAACAATCGATTATCTGACGGTATTTGAAAACTTTACGACAACGGTCAGCTTCACAATCGATTGTGCAAAGTTAACAATCGATTATTTATCAGATTTTGAAAATCATTTTAGACACTGCCTCGTGACAATCGATTGTTATATACTCACAATCGATTATTTAATAACTTTGAAAAAGTCTGGAAGTCACTGCCTCAACACAATCGATTGTCATAAGTTCACAATCGGTTATTTTGTGACTTTGAAAAATCTGAAGGACACTGTCTCTTCACAATCGATTGTTATTAGCTTCACAATCGATTATTCTGAGTTTTGAAAAACTTTGATGGACACTGCCTCATCACAATCGATTGTCATAAGGTTCACAATCGATTGTCATGCAGGTTTGAAAAACCTGATGTTCACTGCCTTAACACAATCGATTGTCATTAGGTCACAATCGATTATCATGCAGTCTTGGCTTAATATAATCGATTATCATAAGTACATAATCGATTATCTTAGTCCAGTTTTTAGAGGCATGTTTAAAAATCATTTTGACTAATGAAAATATGCATGATTTAAAATCATTTAGCATTAAATTAAATATGCATGATTTTGTAAAAATAATTTTACGAGAGAAGCCATGTCATGAGTCAAGTTGTCGGATCAATAACATAATTAAGAACGACTCATTTAAACTATAAAACTTTGTCTTGTGCTTGAATCTCGTTATCCACCAATTGTGCGCTTGTACTTGAACTTCGTCATATATCAATTTGCGCTTCGTTTGTCATTCATCAAAACCTACACATAAGAACACACGTTTTAGTATAAAGCCTTGAGAACGTGTTTCCAACAATTACAAAATTTTAAGTCAATAGATTTGATTTTATAGGTTTCGCCGTTTCTGGATCGAATATAGAAGTTGTAATTCGTTAGTTCCATTTAAGCTTAAATTGGTGTGTGATTCATGTTTTTAGTATTCCATTATGTGATTTTAGCCATTGACTAAGTTCGTATGATGTTTTAGGTCTTGTTGTTATATTTAGTTGAGGTCTCGAGGGCCACAAGTGGATTTCGGTTGATTAACAGAATTCAATTTAGAATATTTCAAATTTTTATCTTCAAGCACAAGTGGTATCAAATTAAGCAAATGAGCTCCAAATTCTGTTTTGATGGAAGCATTAGACCCGTATTGAAATTATGTAGCTATAGCAAAAAGAATCGTCAAATTCGAATATCGTATGAGAGAGTAGGGGAATATTTTTCGTCCATCCCCTCGCGTAATGTGGAGCTCTAGCTGTGGCGCTAGGATTTTTGAGGTTCTGTAAATTGGGCAACATGTAGCGCCCCATGCCACCTACAGCTCAAATATGTCTATAACAGGGGGTTCATTTTCCACCATTACTCTAGGTCAATTTTGATGTTTTTTTCCGCTCTCTCAAGACCTCCAACTCCTACCATCTTCAAGGTGAGTAATCCCTAATAGTTTGGTGTTTCATTCTATCATTTCTACTCAATAACTAACTCAATTCACCATAAAATCCTTAGATCTTAAGAAATTATTTCAAGAACTCAAAGGAGGATTTTGACAAGATTTCTTCCAAAAGGTAATTCTACACCCTTATGTACGGATTTATTATGAAAATATTAGTATGAATTAAGCATTGGAACGCATGGTATGGTGCTTGAATGCCATAAATTTCTAATTTAAATACATAATCATTATAGAGATTGAAATGTTATTAGTTGATGGAATTTTGTTGGTTGAGCGTGGATGAATGGTCACCTATGTGATGATTGGAACTTATAGACTATTAACGATGATTGTGGGATAAAGTATTGATAAATGGTGGTAGTTGGATGAACAAATTCTATGGCTAGGAGATGTAAAAATTTATGCACTCTATCTGTTTGATAAAATGCGTAAATGGCCTAGACTATGAAATTTGTTTACTAATGTTGGTCCCCTTAGATATTCATATTATAGATTGAAGTTGCTTAGGGTAGTGGATTGTATATTATCACTAAGGGGAGAATTTCAAGCATGTTGGCTAAATTTCTCTTTCGGAATCAAATTCCATGATGTTCCCATTCGATGAGTTCGAAGGCCAACACGCGAGGCAATGATATATTGGAATAGAGATTTGCACTGTTTGAGGTAAGTAACATTTTTTAAATTGGTTCTAAGGGAATGAATGTCACGACTCCAGTTTTTCCTCCATGAACATGTCGTGATGATACATAGTCCCTACTACTAGGTAAGTCCAACAATGCGGAAACTAAATAACTTGCGAAAATAAATAATTTAAAATTAAACAACTAGAAGGAAATTTTACATAAATGCCGCTCGACATATACAACTCAACATCACGGAATCCTACAATATCATCCAAAAAATCAAAAATTCATGGGAACACAAGCTAACAGAGATGTAGTACAATGCTCTAACTCCAAAATATCTAAAACAACAATAAGAACGAAGGCTAACTACTAAAGATCGAATAAGATAGAGACTCATTGATCTGCAGACGCGGAAAATATACCTCGAAGTCTCTGATATCTAACTCCGCCTCAAGGGTGATACGCCTCGGTGGAGGTACCTGGATCTGTACATGAAAAGCATGTGCATAAAGGGCATGAGTACACCACAATGGTACTCAGTAAGTGCCAAGTCTAACCTCGATCGAGTAGTGACGAGGAAGGTCAGGGCCCTACTGAGATCAAATAAGATATAAAGATTAATAGTGTAAGTAAAATAATATAATTAAGTGCAACAATAAGAAATAACTTGGAATTTAAAGAACCGCAATGACCAGAATAAAGACATATAAACAACGGAAAGAAATACAACTTAACATAGAGATAATAATTGGGGACACCTTCCAGGATACCGTCATGATGTCCCAATCAGAACAATCCAGTGGATATCCCGAGATACCGTCCCGTAGTCCATCATATACGTGTCTGAAGGATCTCCCGGGATATTGTTCCATAGTCCAACTATCAATGCGCGGGGAATCTACCGGGTGCATTTCCATAGTTTCATATTACTGTGCAGGGGGATATATCGGGAATCTAATCCGCAGTCCTAAAGTAAACAGACAAGGGGGGGCTACCGGAACATCACATCTGTAGTCCCAATGTAAATACACAGCAACAACAAGAAGATATTCAAAATGGAATTTAATACCAAGACAACAGTAAATCCTCGCGTAACATGTTTCACCTAATGCAAACAAAAGAATTTAAGCAAATAGGCCATTCAAGTCAACTAAGTATGATTTTCTAAACTAACACATGCTATATTTGCAAGTAGAATATAAAATGTTAGAAAGAAACTCAGTTTAAATACTTAAAGTAAAATCGGATTTTCAAGAATTAGCTCAACCACGCGCTTGTCACCTCATGTATAAGGCATTTAATTACCAAATATCATATCCTAAGGGGAAAGGTCCCCCACACAAGGTTAGACAAGCCATTTACCTCAAACCGGGTCCAAAATTAACTCGAAACCACAGGTTTTCCATGGGCCCAAATTTATTCAATTCAATTAGATATCGTAAACAACATCTCAAGCAACTGATTCTACGATTTAAATCAAGGGTAAGATGCAAAATTAGGTAAAATGAGCGTCTCGAAATCGGGTGAAATTAACATTTTCAGCACCCTCGTACTCTTACGAGTCTAACCATATAAAAATCTCTCAAATCGGGTGTCCAAACCCCACTCAAAACTCAAGTATACAGTCTATGAAGTTTTATCAATTTTTCATTCAAAATTCAAAATTAAAGGAGGAATTCACGCATAGATTAGTGGGTTACAAGCAAAAAGGAGTTTAGAATCCTTACCCAATCAATGCTCCTGAAAATGCCTCGAAATCTCGCTCAAATCCGAGCTCCCAAGCTTGAGCTTTGGTAAAAATGACTAAACGCTCGTTTTAAAATTTTATAACTGCCCAGATATTTAATGCATCGCGAACACAGAGAAGTCTCGCATTCACGAAGAAGAAAAATTTAAGGCTACTCGAACGTGCTTCACGAACGCGTGGACAAGTACGTGAACGCGAAGGGTGAACTTGAAAAGTTGCACGAACGTGAGTGATGGCATGTGAACACAATGAGTTAAATAGAAACAGCCTCCAGTGCCAAATAATGCTATGCGAATACGAGGGCTTGGATGCGAATGCGCGAAGGAAAAAAGGCAAGCTTCGTGAATGCAGGGGCTGTAACGCGATTGTGAAGGGAAACAGATCCTCCTCCACGATTACTCTTCACGAACGTGAAGGAGGGGACACGAACATGAAGAAGGATAGATCTGCAACAAACCTCAAGCAAAAATCTGCAACTTTTAACAACTTAAAATGCTCTGTTGAGCATCTGAAACACACCTGAGGCCCCTGCGACCTCAACCAAACCAACGAGCATATCCCGTAACATCATTCAAACTTAATCCAATCCATAAAGCACCTAAAACAATATCGAAAACTCTAATTAATCAAGGATTTAAGCCTAAGAACACCAAATTCCCTCAAAATACGCTTTCGATAAAAAATCTAGCAAAAACATGTCCGATTGACCTGATATTTTACACACACATCCCATATGACATGATGAAGCTACTTCAACTTCCGGAATTTCATTCTGACCATTGGATCAAAATCTCACTATCGGACCGGAAACTTCAAATGTCCAACTTTTGGCATTTCAAGCGTAAATTAGATATGGACCTCCAAAACACATTCTAAACTCGCTCCTAACCCCGAAATAACCTAAACAAGTTAACAGAACTATCAATTTCCATTCCGACGCCGTCTTTACACTTTTTCGACTATGGACAACTTTCTAATACTTAATCTCTCGTTTAGGGACTAAGCATCCCAAAACAGTCTAAAACCCCAAATAGTATGTCTCGACAAATCGAAATAGCATAAATAAACTTGGGGAAAGTAGTCAATAGGGGATCTGGGCGTTAATTCTTAAGATGGCCGGTTGGGTCATCACATCCTCCTACACTTAAACATTCATTTGTCCTTGAACGAGCATAAAAACATACCTGAAGTAGTGAAAAGATGAGGATAACGGCTGCGCATATCTACTCGATCTCCCAGGTCGCCTCTTCGGCCGGCTGAACCTTTACTGAAGCAGTGTTCTTTGACCTCACTTTCTGGCCTGCCTATCCAATATAGCCATTGGTTCCTCAACCTAGGATAGATCCTTATTCGCCTGGAGTGAATTGAAATCCAACACGTGCGACGGATCATCCTGATATCTCCGGAGCATCGAAACATGAAATACTGGATAAATGCCTTTTAAGCTGGGAGGTAAGGCAAGCTCATAAGAAACCTCCCTAACACGCATCAATATCTCAAAAGGGCAAATAAACTCCAAACTCAACTTCCCTTTCTTCCTAAATCGCATAACGCCCTTCATAGGAAAAACCTGAATTTGAACCCGTTCTACAACCATATATGAATCATCATGAAGCTTTTGGTCCACATAGCTTTTCTATCTAGACTAGGATATACAGAGTCTATCTTGAATTACCTTAACCTTTTCCAAAACATCTTGAACCACATATGTGCCCAATAACCCGGCCTCACATGGCTCAAACCAACCCACCGGAGATCTACAGTGCCTACCATATAAAGCCTCATACGATGTCATCTGAATGCTGGACTGATAGCTGATGTTGTAAGAAAACTCTGCTAATGGCAAGAAATGATCGCAAGACCCTCCAAACTCAATCACACATTCCCGGAGCATATCCTCAAGGATATGAATGGTATGCTCGGATTGTCTGTTTGTATGCGGGTGAAATAATGTACTCAACTCTAACAGAGTGCCCAACTCACGTTGAATGGCCCTCCAAACTGAGATGTGAACTGAGTACCTTTATCTGAGATTGTTGAAACTAGAATACCATGCAGACAAACAATCTCCCGTATACAAATCTCCGCCATTTGTTCCAATAAATAAGTAGTACACATAGGAATGAAATGAACGGACTTGGTCACCCGATCCACAATGCCCAAAATTGCTTCAAGCTTCTTCACAGTCCGAGGGACTACATAGTCCATACTGATCCTATCCTATTTACACTTCGAAATCTCTATCTGCTAAAGAAACCCACCCGGTCTCTGGTGCTAATACTCCACCTGCTGACAGTTGAGGCATCTAGCTACAAATCAAACTGTGTCTTTCTTTATCCATCTCCACCAATAGTGCTGCCTCAAAACCTGATACATCTTCGCGGCACCCCGGATGGACGGAATACCGCGAGCTATGGGCCTCCTCTAATATCAACTCTCGAAGCCTCTCCACATTGGGCACACAAATCTGACCCTGGATCCTTAACACTGCATCATCACCGATGGACACATATCTGGCATCGTCGTGCTGAACTATATCCCTAATGACAAGCAAATGCGGATCATCGTACTTGCGCTCTCTGATGCGATCATATAAAGAAGACCAAGAAACCACACAAGCCAACACCCGACTGTGCTCCGAAATATCTAACCTCACGAACCGATTGGCCAAGGCCTGAAAATAAACTGCAAGGGGTCTCTCCGCAATTGGAATATATGCCAATCTCCCCATACTCACTGCTTTCGGCTCAAAGCATCGGCCACCACATTGGCCTTTCCCGGATGGTACAATATAGTGATATCATAATCCTTAAGCAACTCCAATCATCTCCATTTCCTCAAATTAAGATCCTTCTGCTTGAACAAATGTTGAAAACTGTGATGTTTAGTGAACACCTCATAAGATAGGACATACAAGTAATGCCTCCAAATCTTCAATACATGAACTATGGCAGCAAACTCAAAATCATGAATGGGGTAGTTTTTCTCACGGGGCTTAAATTGATGAGAAGCATAAGCAATAACTCTACCCGCCTACATCAATATACAACATATCCCAACTCTCGAACCATCACAATACATAGTATATGAACCTGAAACTTATGGCAAAACCAATATTGGAGTTGTGGTCAAAGCTGTCTTAGGCTTTTGAAAGCTCTCCCTACACTCATCCGACCATACAAATGGAGTACCCTTCTAAGTCAACTTGGTCAAGAGCGATGTGATAGATGAAAATCCCTGAACAAACCGGCCATAATAGCTCACCAAACCAACAAAAACTATGAATCTCTATAGTTGAGGACGACATGGGCCAACTCTGAACAACCTCTACCTTCTTTGGATCCATAAGAATATTCTCACTCGATACCACGTGGCATAAAAATGCCACATAATCCAACCAAAATTCACATTTTGAGAACTTCACATATAACTTCTTCTCTCTTAGAGTCTGAAGTACAGTCCTTATGTCATGCTCATGATCTTCCCGGCTCCGGGAATACACCAGAATATCATCAATAAAAGCAATAAAAATGAGTCAAGATAGGGATGGATCATACTATACATTAGATGCATAAAAGCTGCCGGGGCATTGGTCAGCCAAATGACATAATAAGGAAGCTCCCAAATCTTCAAGTAAATGTTATAAAACACATGTACACCCTGAAGTTTGTCAAACATATCATTAATATGAGGCAAAGGATAACGGTTCTTCATTGTAACCTTGTTCAATTGGTAATAATCGATACACATATGCATAGAATCATCAGTTTTCTTTACAAACAAGACAGGATCACCCCAAGGTGAAATACTAGGCTGGATAAAACCCTTATCAAGTAACACATGTAACTGATCCTTCAAATCTTTCAACTCAGGGAGAGCCATACGATACGGAGGAATGGAAATGGGTTGAGTGCCCTACAACATATCAATGCCAAAATCAATATCTCTATCAGGTGGCATGCCTAGAAGATCAACTGGAAACACGTTGGTATAATCTCGTACAACTAGGATTGAATTAAACTGACTTCTCTCACATAAGCTAAGCACACGTCACACCCCTTCTCAATCATGCGCCGAGCTTTAAGTAAATAGATAACTCTACTAGGAGTGTGATCTAATGTACCATTCAACACACGGTATACCTAGAATAGTCAACGTCACAGTCTTGGCGTGACAATCAAGAATAGCATAATGGGGCAACAACCAGTCCATGCCCGAGATAATATCAAAATCAACCATTCTGAGTAACAACAAATCAGCTCGGGCCTCAGACCACTAAGAGCAACCAAACATGACTGATAAACGTGATCCTCAACAAGAGAATCTCCCAGAAAAGTAGAAACATAAACATGGAAACTCAAAGAATCCCAAGGTACACCCAAATGCGGAGTAAAATAAGAAGACACATAAAAATAAGTGGAGCCTAGATTGAATAGAATCTGCTCTATAACAAACCGTGATAGTACCTGTGATGGCAGAATCGAAGGCAAAAACCTAGGTACGAGCATGTGGGATAGCAACTGGGCTGTAACCATAGCCTGAGAACTCTGCGGGGCACGCTGCGGTTGAGAAGTCCGTGGAGGAGAACTCCTCCCTAGTCTAGGGAAATACCTCACCACATGGCGCATGTCACCACACTCAAAGAAACCTTGCAGCTGGCATGGCAGTGGAAGTTGTACGGAACGGGTACTCCAAGACCCCTAAACACCTGAAACCCTGTGTGAAATCTAAGACGCAAACTGAGTTGGCTAACCCACTAAACCTCTACCATGCCATAGTCTTCCCCCAAAATGAGAACCAGAAGGTCTCCCCAATCTACGAGGTCTACTCACTCTGCCATACTATTCCTCCTGACCTCATCTGTCCTCTCTCTTCTGGACCCACCTGTCCCCTACTCGGTGAGAGGTTCTCACCACCCATTGAACTAGGACCACAGGTTGTGTCGTCGTGACACGTGGAACCGAACCAAGGAACTCATTGCTCTGGAATGGGGGCAGTGGGAGTTTGGCTACCTCCCCCGACCTATGAAGTAGTCTGCACAGCCTGAATCGATCCTGCCTGAATCAACGTACAAAACATGCTCAGGAACTATGCCAAAGCCTCCTGAAGAGTTGGAGCAGTAGTAGCCATAGGCATGTCAGGTGTTTGAACACCGACTATATCTGTTAGTGGTACTTTGGCGCCAGCTCATGCAGATACTTTTGTTGTACCACGTGCGCGTCCTCGGGCTCAAACCTGGCCCCAACCTCTGATGGTTGCAGTAGGGGGCAGGGTGCCTGATCATCTCAAGTAGCACGTGTCCTCAGCATCTGTAAGAGAATAGAAGGTAAAAGTTTAGGATTGTGATGTAAAAAAAAATCTCGCACCATAGGGAATCAAATGAAGTGAAATTTTCCTAACGGTTACATAGCCTCTTGTATCAGTACAGATATCTCCGTACTAATGAACAAGACTCTAATAAATCGGTTTGTATTTCGTGACTCCTATGAACCTAGAGCTCTAATACCAACTTGTCACGACCCAGTTCACCCTCCGTGAACATGTCGTGATGGCACTTAGTCCATACGACTAGGTAAGCCTAACTATGCAAAAAAAACATACAGAAACAATAATTTAAAATTGAACAACTAGAAGGAAACTATATATATATGCCGCTAGGCATATACAACTCAACATCACAGAAGCCTACAATAACATCCCAAAACCAAAAAACTCACGGGAACACAAGCTAAGAGAGATGTGGTACAGTGCTCTGACTCTAGAATCTCCAAAACAACAATAAAAAGAAGGCTAACTGATAAAGATAGAATAAGATAGAGACTCCTTGGTCTGCGAGTGCAGAAAATATACCTCAAAGTCTCTATTAGCTAACTACGCCTCAAGAGTGATATGCTTGGTTGGAGATACCTGGATCTTTACATAAAAAACATACGCAGAAAGGGCATAAGTACACCACAAAGGTACTCAGTAAGTCCCAAGCCTAACCTCGGTTGGGTTGTAACAACGAGGGTCAGGACCCTACTTAGATCAAATAAGATATAAGGGTTAACATTGTAAGTAAAATAGTATAATTAAGTGCAACAATAAGAAATAACTTGGAATTGAAAAAACCATAACAACTAGAACGTAGACAGATAATCAACGGAAAGAAATACAACTCAACATAGAGATAATAACCAGGGCACCTTCTATGATACCGTCTTGAGGTCTTAATCACAACAATCCAGTGGATATCCTAGGATATCATTCCGTAGTCCATCAAATATGTGTCCGAAGGATCTCCCGGGATACTGTCCTGTAGTCCAACTATCAATGCGCGGGTAATCTATCCGGTGCATTCCTGTAGTTCCATATAACTGTGTAGGGGGATCTATCAAGAATCAAACCCGCAGCCCCAAAGTAAATGTGCAGCGGGATCTATCGGGAATAGAACCCGCAGGCCCAAAGGGAACAGACAAGGGGAAGCTTCCGGAATCCCAAATTCGTAGTCCCAATGTAAATACACAACAACTGTTGGAAACACGTTCTCAAGGCATTATACTAAACGTGTGTTCATATTTGTAGGTTTTGATGAATGACAAACTATGCGCAAATTGACACATGACGAGGTCCAAGCACAAGCGCAAAATTGATATACAATGAGATTCAAGCACAAGACAAAGATCGAGATTAAGTTTTATATGAGTCGGTATTTAATTGTGATCTTGATCCGACAACTTAAACTCAAGACTTGGCTTCTCTCGTAAAAATATTTTTAACAAATCATGCATATTTAATTTAGAGCAAAATGATTTTAAATAATGCATATTTACTTTAGTCAAAATGATTTTTAAACATGCCTCTAAAATCTGGACTAAGATAATCGATTATGTACTTATGATAATCGATTATGTTTAAGTCAGCTGCTTGACAATCGATTGTGAACTTATGACAATCGATTGTGTTAAGGCAGTGAGCATCAGATTTTTCAAATCTGCATGACAATCGATTGTGAACCTTATGAAAATCGATTGTGATGAGGCAGTGTCCATCAAAGTTTTTCAAAGCTCAAAATAATCGATTGTGAAGCTAATGACAATCGATTGTGAAGAGACAGTGTCCATCAGATTTTTCAAAGTCACAAAATAATCGATTGTGAACTTATGACAATCGATTGTGTTGAGGCAGTGTCTTCCAGACTTTTTCAAAGTTATTAAATAATTGATTGTGAACCTATAACAATCGATTGTCAAGAGGCAGTGTCTAAATTGATTTTTCAAGACTGATATATAATCGATTGTTAACTTAGTATAATCGATTGTATAATTGACCGTTGCCAAAATATTTTCAAATACCGTCAGGTAATCGATTATTGATTTCTTATAATCGATTGTTTTACGTAAAATCTGGAAATGATTTTTTGAACGTTGCCAGTAATCGATTATTGATCTTAGATAATCGATTGTTAAGCGTAAAATCTGGGATTGATTTTTGGAAGAACTGGCAAACAATCGGTTGTGGTAATTTGACAATCGATTGTCACTGAGTAAAATCAGCAATTCTTAATTGGCAATTAGGCAACGGTAACACAAAGTTTTTCAACTATGAATACAGCTTCAATTCAGTCTTTTAAGTACAACAACACACAACAATTGATCATACAATTGCTAAAGCTTGCATACATTATTGCTTATCATTTTATATTCATTACATAAGCTTTTGAGAGCCAAATTCTTGTCGAAAGTTGTTGCGATCTTGAGCGTATTCTTTTTACTCATATCTACTCTTAAAAGAGTTTTTTGTTTGAGTGCTAAGTGTTTTTGTACACTTGAAGGGAAGTGTTAGTCCCTTGTGTTGTAAGAAGGAACTTGTGTTTCCTTGGTTGAAGTCTTGGAGTGTTGTATCTCCGAGCAAAGGTTGTTGAGGCTTGTGTCCTCAAGTTGTAACGGTTTGTTGAGCACCCGTAAGCTTAACAAGTTAGTGGAAATCTCGAGAGAGTCTCTCGGGGACAGGACTAGCCACGGGTTGTGGTGAACCAGGATATATCGGTGCGTTTGTTCTAATTTATTTACTTATCGCACTTATTTATTTCCTGCAATTTTTAAATTCCGCAAGTTTACGCTAATTTTATTATTACGCTATTCACCCCCCCCCCCTCTAGTCCGTCATGCCAAAATCATAGGATCTCCCATGAATCGAACCCGTAGTCCAACATACAAATAACAAAGGATCTCCGAGAATTGAACCCGCAGTCCCAAAAGTAAAATACACCACAAAAATTCAATATTTAACGGAAAGGAAGCGAAATGCGAACAACAAGTAAAGTCGAGAATCTAACATGCTTCTCAAGAAAGACAAATATGGCAATTTAGTCAAATAGAGCAAATAAGTCCCTCGCATGCTTCCCAAGGAAAAATAGTTATTTCAATTTAGTCTAATAGAGCAAATAAGTTACTAACATGCTTTCCCTAAATCAAAAACAAGCGAAGTTTCATTTTTAACAGTTAAACATGGAAGAAAACACAGTCTAAATAAGCTAAATGAGGCGAATTTCCAACAACTAGCACAAGTACACACCCGTCACCTCGCGAACCAGGCGTTTAAAAAATGACAAAGATATCCTAAGGGGAGAGATCCCCCACAAAAGGTTAGACAAGCCACTTACCTCGAATCGGTATAAAACCGCTAAGAAACAATACCATTGCCACGAGTATCCGACTCCGAGTGGCCCAAATCTATTTAAGCCAATTACATATTGAAAATAACATTACAAATAACTTATTACAATGTTAAAATTAAAGCTAAGGAGCAAAGATAGGGGAAATAACCAAAACTCCCTTCATACCAACGTTTCAGAATCGAGTAATTTTTACATTTTCAGAAACCTCGTACCCTCACGAGTCTAACCATATAAATATCTCCCAAATCGAAGGTCAAATGCCTTTTCAAATCATCAAAGTTATGTCTAAGAACTTTACCCCAAATTTTATTCAAAATCCGAAATTAAAGCTTGAATTTGAGATTAAATTAGTGGATAATAATAATAAGAGAGTAAGGAATCGTTACCCAATGTTTGCCTTTGAAAATCACTCAAACAATCTCCTAAAACCGAGCTCTCTAGCTTGAGTTCTTGGTAAAAATGGAAGAAGGGTTCGTTTTGAAATGTTTATATCTGCCAAGGTCATTTGAAGGGATGCAATCGCGTAGAGTAAAATTGAAGGCTTGGAAAAATGCTCTATGCGAACGCAGTGGGCCTACGATCGCGTAAGGTAAGAAAAACAACATATGCGATCGCACTAAAGGCATTGCGATCGCGGAGCAGGGAAAACATAAGCTATGTGATCGCAGGAGGGAAGTATGCGGTTGAATTGAAGGAAAAAGGCCACCCTCAGAAATTACACTACGCGATCACATGGAAGAGTATGCTATCGCAGAGGGCAAAAACCTGCAACATGAACAGCAGAATATTTGTAATGATTTTACAACACAAAATGCCCCGTTGGGCATCCGAAACACATCCGAGGCCCTCGGGACCTCAACCAAACCTAAGAACATATCCCATAATCTCATTCAAACTTTTACCAATCCTTAAACCACCTAAAACAATGCCAGAAACTCAAATTAATCAATGATTTGAACTTATAAAAACATCAAAAATTAACCAAACTCGTTTTCGATTCAAAACCTAACCAAAACATGTCTGATTGACTTGAATTTTTGAACATACGTCCCAAATGAAATGACGGTGCTACAGAAACTTCCAGAATCCCATTTCGACTCTCAAATCAAAAATTTACAATCAGACCGGAAACTTCAATTCTAACTTTTGGCATTTATAGTCTAAATGAGCTACGGACATCCAAAATACGTTACGAACATGCTCCCAACCCCGAAATCACCTAACAGAGATAACGGAACCATCGATTTTCCATTCCGAGGTAGTCTTGAAACTGTTCAGATTACGGACAATTTTTCAACACTTACGCTCTCATTTAGGGACTAAGTGTCCCAAAACACTACGAATTCTAGTACCGAACATCCCGGCAAACCAAAACTAGCAGAAATGGACTTAGGGAAAGTAGTTAATTGGGAAACGGGGCATAAAAAGATGATCGGCCGGATCGTTACATCCTCCTACCGTTAAACATTCGTTCGTCCTCGAACAAGCATAGAGAATACACCTGAAGTAGCAAAAAGATGAGGGTATCGGCTGCACATATCCCGCTCGGTCTCCCAAGTCGCCTCCTTGGTCGGTTGACCCCATCCCTGCACCTTTACTGAAGCTATATCCCTTGACCTAAGCCTTCGGACCTGCTTGTCTAATATTGCCATTGGCTCCTTAACATAGGACAAGTCATTGTCCAACTAGACTGAAGTGAACTCCAAAACGTGAGACGGGTCACCATGATACCTCTGAAGCATCGAAACATGAAATACGAGACGAACCCTGGCCAAACTAGGAAGTAAATCAAGCTCATAAGCAACCTTTCCAACCTGCTTCAAAATCTCAAATGGACAAATGAACCTCGGGCTCAACTTTCCTTTCTTTCCAAACTTCATGACGCCTTTCATAGGCGAGACCCGAAGCAAAACCCGATCACCAACCATAAAGGAAACATCACGAACCTTTCGGTCTGCATAACTCTTTTGTCTAGACTGAGCCGCACAGAGTTTGTCCTGAATCATCTTAACATTCTCAACCGCATCCTGAACCAAATCAGTGCCCAATAACCTGGCCTCTCCCAGCTCGAACCAACCCACCGGGGATCTGCATCTCCTACCATATAAGGCCTCATAAGGCGCCATCTAAATACTGGACTGATAACTATTGTTGTATGCAAACTCAGCCAATGGCAAGAACTGATCCCAAGAGCCTCTAAAATCAATCGCGCACGCACGAAGCATATCCTCAAGAATCTGAATGGTGCGCTCGGACTGTCCGTCCGTCTGAGGGTGAAAAGTTGTGCTCATGGTCACTCTGGTACCCAACTCATGTTGGACTGCTCTCCAGAACCGTGATGTAAACACTGAACCTCTGTCTGAGATGATAGAAACATGAATGTCATGCGGACGGACAATCTCCCCGATATAAATCCCTGCTAACCGCTCCGCTGAGTAAGAAGTACACACTGGAATGAAATGAGCGGACTTGGTCAGCCGATCCACAACAACCCAAATAAAATCAAACTTCCCCGTCTTCAAAGGGAGACCAGTCACAAAATCCATAGAGATATTCTCCAATTTCCACTCTGGAATCTCCATCTGCTGGAGTAACCCTCCCAGTCTCTGATGCTCAGCCTTCACCTACTGACAGTTGAGACATCTAGCTACAAACTCCACTATGTCCTTCTTCATCCGCCTCCACCAATAATGTTGCCTCACATCATGATACATCTTCGCGGCACCCGGTGGATGGAGTACCACGAGCTATGGGCCTCAGTCAAAATCAACTCCCGAATATCATCAACATCGGGCACACAGATCTGCCCCTGCATCCTCAACACCCCGTCATCTCCAATAGTAAAATCCTTAGCATTGCCATGCTGAACTGTGTCCCTGAGGACAAGAGAATGAGGATCATCATATTGCCGCTCCCTGATACGATCAAACAATGAAGACAGAGAAACCACACAGGCTAGAACCTGACTGGGCTTTGAAAGGTCCAATCTCACGAACTGACTGGCTAAGGCCTAAACATCCATCGCTATAGGTCTCTCTGAAGCTGGTAAATATGAGAAACTCCCTAAACTCTCCGCCCGACGACTCAAGGCATCAGCTACCACATCGGCCTTGCCCGGGTGATAAAGAATACTAATATCATAATCCTTCAGTAGCTCCAACCATCTCCTCTGGCGAAAGTTCAGATCCTTTTGCTTGAACAAATGCTGCAAACTCCGATGATTCCTATAAATCTCACAAGGCACACCATACAAATAATGATGCAGGATCTTTAAGCCGTGAACAATAGCAGCTAACTCAAGGTCAAGGATATGATAGTTCTTTTCATGCACCTTCAATTGTGTGGACGCGTAGGCAATAACCCTACCGTCATGCATCAATACCGCTCCAAGTCCAACTCGTGAGGCATCACAATATACCGTATAAGACCCTGAACCAGTAAGCAAAATCAGAATAGAGGCTGAAGTCAAAGCCATCTTGAGATTTTGGAAGCTCGCCCCACACTCGTCTCACCACTGAAAAGGAGCACCCTTCTGGGTCAATCTAGTCATAGGGGCTGCAATCGATGAGAACCCCTCCACAAAACGATAGTAACATCTCGCCAGGGCAAGTAAACTGCGGATCTCTGTAGCTGAGGAAGGCCTGGGCCAAATCTCCACGTCCTCCCCCTTCTTCGGATCTACCCGAATGCCCTCACTCAATGCCACGTGGCCTAGAATGCCACGAAACTCAACCAAAACTCACATTTTGAAAACTTTGCATATAATTTCTTTTCTCAGCTCCGCGAGTATACAAGAATATCATCTATGAAAACTATGACAAATGAGTCAAGATAGGGCCTCAATACACTGTGTTTCAAATGCATAAAAGCTGCTGAGGCGTTGGTCAGCCCAAATGACATGACAAGGAACTCGTAATGATCATACTGAGTCCTGAAAGCAGTCTTCGGGATATCCGGCTCCCGAATCTTTAGCTGGTGATAACCTGAGTGCAAATCAATCTTAGAAAACATTTGTGCGCCCTGAAGCTAGTCAAATAGATTATCGATACGAGGCAAAGGATATCGGTTCTTCACTGTAACTTTGTTCAAATGACGATAATCGACACATGCGCATAGAACCATCCTTTTTCTTCACAAACAAGACAGGAGCACCCCACGGTGAAATACTGGGTCGAATAAAACCTTTATCAAGCAATTCTTGTAACTAATCCTTCAACTCCTTCAATTCAGGAGGAGCCATGCGGTAAGGAAGAATAGATATGGGCTGACTGCTCGGCAACAAATCAATACCAAAATCAATGTCCCGATTGGGTGGCATGCCCGGAAGATCAGTTGGGAACACATCAGGTAAATCCCGTACTACTGGAACAACAGAAGGGGTATCAGCACTGACATCTCTCACATAGGCTAAATACGCGGCGCACCCCTTCTCAACTATATGTTGAGCTTTAAGAAAGGATGTGACTCTACTGGGAGTGTGATCAAAAGTAACATTCCACTCAATACGAGGAATACCTGGCATAGCCAGCGTCACAGTCTTAGCGTGACAATTAAGAATAGCATAATGGAGCGACAACAAGTCCATGCCCAAGATAATATCAAAATCGACCATATAAAGTAATAAAAGATATGCCCTGGTCTCAAAACCATGGATAGTAACCAAACACGATCGATATACGCGGTTCACAACAAGAGAATACCCGATTTGAATGGTTAGTTTTTCTTTTTCTCTTTTCGTTTTTTTATTATAATTCAATTAATTTTTCTTTATTTTTTTATTTTAAAATAGTGTTAGAAATCAAACTTAAAACTACTTCCACCCAATTAGAATGAGTAGTTAATTTCTATATATTTACATTTTTGATTTTTTAATTATAAGTAATTATAACATAACTATATTTATTAATTAAAATGAAGTAGTCAAATATATATATATATATATATATATATATATATATATATATATATATATATATATACTAATTTTTATTTTATTATGTTGTCGTTTGGATTAAGGAGATGATTTTATCCTCTCCTTTAATAATACATAGATATGTAATAAAATACGATGAAGAAATTTGTTTTCTCAATAAAGGTACATAGTTTGTCAACTAATGTTTTGTTTCCTTCGAGAAAATAGAAATAGCTATGAAAAAATAACTGCGAAAGATCAAGAGATTGACTCTATTTAGTGGCGGGGCCATTTCATTAGAATTCGAAACCTTTTTTATGCCTTTTCGGACAAAAAGCATATTTTTAATGCTATAATTTTGTATACATAACTAGGCAATTCGAAGTATTATATTACGAATTACTTTAACGAAAATTTAGTCATTAAAATAATTTGCAGTGCAATATTAAAAAAATTATAACTCACAGTACAATATTGCAAATTATGTACCTTTTTTTAATATTTTGCAGTATTGCACTACGAATTATTGGATTTTTTTTTGTAATTCATATTATTGTATTGCGAATTAAAAAAAATTAATAACTTGCAACCACTGTGTTGCAAATTATTAAATAAACAAATTCGTAATTCGCAGTACAATACTGTGAATTACTAAAAAAACTTTTAACCTAAATGGCACAATCTTCCACTTTTATATTGGAGACATATTCATTATTGTGAATTGTTCCCAATATTGTATAGTTAGTTATTATACAATTGATTGTTCGCAATATTGTATAGTTAGTAGTATTATACAATTGATTGTTCCGTTAAAATATTTATATTGGATAGTTAGTATATATATATAAATAATATATATATATATATATATATATATATATATATATATATATATATATATATATTAATTTTTTGGCTATTTTTTCTTGGTAGGTAGCTATACAGTAAATAAAATCCTAAAAATGGGGTGTTCACCCTTTCACCATGTTTTATGAAAATAAAAACGGTTTTGAACCCCTTCACCACTAAACGTTGTGTTAAGGGGGTTCAAAATTGAATATATAGAGGTAGAAAATAGATTTTGCATCATATATACAATGTAATATTTCGGTGAAGAAGGTTCGGATGAACCCCTTCCCCCCCTGCCTCGAATGCAAGTATTAGTGATTGTTTCCACGACTCGAACCCAGAGGCCATAACTTATAAGTCATCTACAGTTTTGGCATTGTTCCCAAACTCTCATTCTTTGTTAGAAAGAACTAATAAAAACATAGTAATACATATTAAAAACTTATGTCACGACCCTAGTTAACCAATTGTGAACCAATAATGACGGCACCCAATATTCTCGACTAGATAAGCCTTAACACATTGCGAAATATAACAGTGCGGAAATAAAATAATATCAACGCTAAATAGAACATGAAATGAATACGGTGCCGCTTGGCACATACACTGCACACATCACTTTTGAAATATAACATCCCAAAACCCAGAATCCCACGGGCAACATAGGTCTAAGAGATATGTAAATACAAATCTATTGAAAAAGTCTAGTACAACAAAAATAATAAGGAACACTACTCCTAACTAAGATAGAAAGGATGGAAACTCTCTGGTTTGCGGACGCAGTAGTATACCTCAAGTATCCGGTAGCAAGCTTCGAACTCACTGATGATATGCCTGGCCGGATGCACCAGGATCTACACAACAAAAGTAAGCAGAAGAGTAGCATGAGTACACCATAGTGGTACTCAGTTAGTGCCAAGCCTAACCTCGGTTGGGTACTGACCAGGGAGGTCGAGGCCCCTATTGAGATAAACATAAGAATAAATGTGAAATGGAATAACAGTAGGAATACAGTAAATCTCAAATATCTAGTGAAAGAATAAGAAGAACGGAACAGGCTATAATACAATTCTACAAACAAGAACAATCACTATAGGCTATTTGTCAATCGGGGATCTCCTGGTATCCGAGGATCTCCTGGTATATCCTCATTTTATACACAAGGGATCTCCAAGTATCACGAGGATCTTACGGTATCCTCATCATATACACAAGGGATCTCAAAGTATCTTGAGGATCTCCTAGTATCCTCCAGTTAATCAGTCCAACACTGGGGATCTCTTAGTATCCGCCAGTTATGTAATCCAGTGCCGGGGATCTCTTGATGTCCCGCACTTCCAAGTCTCGGAACAAAGTACGAACAGGGGGAGCTCCCGGAATGCCGTCTCATAGTCCCAATAGTAAATACACGACAACAAACCAATATTTAACAATATGAAGCAAAGTGAGAACAACAAGTAAAATCTAGAGTCTAGAATGTTTCACAAGAAAGACCGATATTGAAATTTAGTCAAATAGAGCAAATAAGTTACTAACATGCTTTCCCTAAGTCAAAACAAGTGAAGTTGCATTTTTAACAACTAAATATGAGAAGAAATCTATTGGCACATACACTGCACACATCACTTTTGAAATATAACATCCCAAAACCCAGAATCCCACGGGCAACATAGGTCTAAGAGATATGTAAATGCAAATCTATTGAAAAAGTCTAGTACAACAGAAATAATAAGGAACACTACTCCTAACTAAGATAGAAAATATGGAGACTCTCTGGTTTGCGGACGCAGTAGTATACCTCAAGTATCCGGTAGTAAGCTTCGAACTCACTGATGATATGCCTGGCCGGATGCACCAGGATCTCCAGAACAAAAGTGTGCAGAAGAGTAGCATGAGTACACCATAGCGGTTCTCAGTTAGTGCCAAGCCTAACCTCAGTTGGGTAGTGACGAGGGAGGTCGAGGCCCCTACTGAGATAAACATAAGAATAAATGTGAAATGGAATAACAGTAGGAATACAATAAATCTCTAATATCTAGTGAAACAATAAGAAGAACGGAACAGGCTATAATACAATTCTACAAACAAGAACAATCACTATAGGCTATTTGTCAATCGAGGATCTCCTGGTATCCCGAGGATCTCATGGTATCCTCATTTTATACACAAGGGATCTCCAAGTATCACGAGGATCTTCCGGTATCCTCATCATATACACAAGGGATCTCAAAGTATCCCGAGGATCTCCTAGTATCCTCCAGTTAATCAGTCCAACACTGGGGATCTCTTAGTATCCGCCAGTTATATAATCCAGTGCCAGGGATCTCTTGATGTCCCGCACTTCCAAGTCTCGGAACAAAGTACGAACAGGGGGAGCTCCCGGAATGCCATCTCATAGTCCCAATAGTAAATACACGACAACAAACCAATATTTAACAGTATGAATCAAAGTGAGAACAACAAGTAAAATCTAGAGTCTAGAATGCTTCACAAGAAATACCGATATTGAAATTTAGTCAAATAGAGCAAATAAGTTACTAACATGCTTTCCCTAATTCAAAACAAGTGAAGTTGCATTTTTATCAACTAAATATGAGAAGAAATCTATTGGCACATACACTGCACACATCACTTTTGAAATATAACATCCCAAAACCCAGAATCCCACGGGCAACATAGGTCTAAGAGATATGTAAATCCAAATCTATTGAAAAAGTCTAGTACAACAGAAATAATAAGGAACACTACTCCTAACTAAGATAGAAAATAAGGAGACTCTCTGGTTTGCGGACGCAGTAGTATACCTCAAGTATCCGGTAGTAAACTTCGAACTCACTGATGATATGCCTGGCCGGATGCACCAGGATCTGCACAACAAAAGTGTGCAGAAGAGTAGCATGAGTACACCATAGCGGTACCCAGTTAGTGCCAAGCCTAACCTCAGTTGGGTAGTGACGAGGGAGGTCGAGGCCCCTACTGAGATAAACATAAGAATAAATGTGAAATGGAATAACAGTAGAAATACAGTAAATCTCTAATATCAAGTGAAACAATAAGAAGAACGGAACAGGCTATAATACAATTCTACAAACAAGAACAATCACTATAGGCTATTTGTCAATCAAGGATCTCCTGGTATCCCGAGGATCTCCTGGTATATCCTCATTTTATACACAAGGGATCTCCAAGTATCACGAGGATCTTACGGTATCCTCATCATATACACAAGGGATCTCAAAGTATCCTGAGGATCTCCTAGTATCCTCCAGTTAATCAGTCCAACACTGGGGATCTCTTAGTATCCGCCAGTTATGTAATCCAGTGCCGGGGATCTCTTGATGTCCCGCACTTCCAAGTCTCGGAACAAAGTACGAACAGGGGGAGCTCCCGGAATGCCGTCTCATAGTCCCAATAGTAAATACACGACAACAAACCAATATTTAACAGTATGAAGCAAAGTGAGAACAACAAGTAAAATCTAGAGTCTAGATCGCTTGACAAGAAAGACCGATATTGAAATTGTGTACAAAAATTATGGCTAGTACACTATAGGTTGTTGGAAATATGAAGAAGAAATTTGTGTTGCACAAGGATGAATTTAGTCAAATGGAGCAAATAAGTTACTAACATGCTTTCCCTAAGTCAAAACAAGTGAAGTTGCATTTTTAACAACTAAATATGAGAAGAAACATAATCTAAATAAGCCAAGTAAGGTGAATTTCAACATCTAGCACAAGCACGCGCCCGTCACCTTGCGCACAAGGTATTTAAACAAAGGCAAAGATATCCTAAGGGGAGAGGTCCACCATACAAAGTTAGGCAAGCCAGTTACCTCGAATTGGTACAAAACAGCTAAAAATAACGCCCTTGCCACGAGTATCCGACTCCGAGTGGCCCAAATTTATTTAATCCAATTACCCATTATAAATAACATCACAAGTAACTAATTACACTGTTAAAATTAAAGATAAGGCGCGAAAATAGGTGAAAAGACAAAAACGCCCTTCAGGACCACGTCCCGGAATCTAATAATTTTCATATTTTCAGAAACCTCGTACTCTCACGAGTCTAACCGTAGAAAAATCTCCTGAATTTAAGGTCAAATGCCCCTTAAAATTATCAAAGTTACGCCTAAGAACTTTACCCCAATTTTCATCCATTTTTTATCCTTAATTCGAATTTAAAGTATGAATTTAACTACTAAATGATGGATTAAAGCTATAAGGTTCTCCTCTTCAAATCCCTCTCAAAATCGCCTTGGTCCGAGCTCAAACTTGATTTTTCAACTTATCAAATTTTAGCCTCGGATAAACCCTTTTTCTATGCTGTGATTTCCGCTTCTGCAACTATATGACTGCACTTGCGGTGACCGCTTATGCGGTATGACTAAAAATGCCAGGAACCGCTTCTGCGGCTCAGGACCACTTATGTGGTCGCCGCTTATGCGAATCCTCATCCGCTTCTGCGGTCAAAGTCCAAACCCCTCATAACTGCATCTGCGACTCCAATGCCGCATCTGTGGAAACTGCTTATGTGCCTCCCCTTCCGCAAATGCGGAAACAACAGAAGTAGCAGCAACAATCCATGTAAATCTCTCCAATTTCTCTGGTTAATCACCCGAATTCACCCCGTGGCCCCCGGGACCCCAACAAAAAGCACCAATACTTCCTAACACCTCATTCGAACTTGCTCGAATCCTTAAAACTCCACCATTAACATCAAAATCCTCACTTTTCATCAAATTAAAGCCTAATTTCCATCAAAACTTCCAAAACTCACTTTCGATCAAAACCTAACCAAAACATGTCTGATTGACCTAAAACTTTGCACGTACGTCCCAAATGATATGACGGTGCTAGAGCAACTTCCAGAATCCCGTTCTCACTCTCGGATCAAAATTTCACTATCGGACCGGAAACTTCAAAATTCTAACTTTCGGCATTTCTAGCTAATTTGAGCTACAGACCTCCAAAACACATTCCAGACATGCTACCCACCCCGAAATCACCTAACGGAGTTAACAGAACCATAAGATTTCAATTACGAGGTCGTCTTGACACTGTTCCAATAACAGACCATTTTCCAACACTTAAGCTCTCATTTAGGGACTAGGTATCCCAAATCACTCTGAATTCTATTACCTAACATCCCGACAACCAAAATAGCAGAAATGAATTTAGGGAAGCAGTTTATGGGGGAACGGGGCATAAATTTCAAAGACGACCGGCCGGGTCGTCACATCCTCCTATACTTAAACATTTGTTCATCCTCGAACGAGCATAGAGAACATACCTGAAGTAGAAAAAGATGAGGGAATCGGTTGCGCATATCCCGCTCGGTCTCCCAAGTTTCCTCCTTGGCCGGCCGACCCCGCCACTGAACCTTTACTGAGGCTATATCCTTCGACCTGAGTCTTTGAACCTGCCTATCTAATATTGCCACTGGCTCTTCAACATAGGACAAGTTATTGTCCAAATGGAGTGAAGTGAACTCCAACACGTGAGATGGGTCACCGTGATACCTCCGAAGCATCGAAACATGAAACACTAGATGAACCCCGGCCAAACTGGGAGGTAAAGAAAGCTCGTAAGCAACCTTCCCAATCTACCTCAAAATCTCAAATGGGCGAAAGATCCTTGGGCTCAACTTCCCTCTCTTTCCAAACCTCATGACGCCCTTTCATTGGCGAGACCCGAAGCAAAACCTGCTCACCAACCATAAAGGAAACATCACGAACCTTCTGGTCCACATAACTCTTTTGTTTGGACTGGGCCACACGGAGTTTGTCATGAATCACCTTGACCTTCTCAACCGCATCCTAAACCAAATCAGTGCCCAATAGCCTGACCTCGCCCGACTCGAACCAACCCACCGGGGATCTGCATCTCCTACCATATAAGGCCTCATAAAGCGCCATATGAATACTGGACTGATAGCTATTGTTGTAGTGCAAACTCAGAAAAATGGAAAGAACTGATCCCAAGACCCTCCAAACTCAATCGCACACGCACGGAGCATATCCTCAAGAATCTAAATAGTGCGCTCCAACTGTCCATCCGTCTGAGGGTCAAAGTTGTACTCATGTTCATCCGAGTACCCAACTCATGCTGCACAGCTTCCCAGAACCGTGATGTAAACAATGAACCCCTGTTTGAGATGATAGAAACTGGAATGTCGTGCAGATGGACAATTTCCCTTATATAAATCTATGCTAACCGCTCCGCTGAGTAGGAAGTACACACTGGAATGAAATGAGCAGACTTGGTCAACCGATCTATAACAACCCAAATAGAATCAAATTTACTCGTCGTCAGAGGGAGACAAGTCACAAAATCCATAGTGATAGTCTCCCATTTCCACTCCGAAATCTCCATCTACTGGAGTAACCCTACCGGTCTCTTGTGCTTAGCCTTTACCTGCTGACAGTTGAGGCATCTAGCTACAAACTCCATTATTTCGTTCTTCATCCTCCTCCATCAGTAATGCTGCCTCAGATCCATATACATCTTCACGGCACCCGGATGGATGGAGTAACGCGAGCTATGGGCCTCATTCAATATCAACTCCCGAATATCATCAACATCGGGCACACAGATCCACCCCTGCATCCTCAATACCAGATCATCTCCGATAGCCACATATTTAACATTGCCATGCTGAAATGTGTCCCTGAGGAAAAGCAAATGAGGTTCATCATATTGCCGCTCCCTGATACATTCAAACAATAAAGACCAAGAAACCACACATGCTAGGACCCGACTGGGCTCCGAAAGGTCCAATCTAACGAAATGACTGGCTAAAGCCTAAATATCCATCGCCATAAGTCACTCTGAAGGTGGTAAATATGCCAAACTCTCCAAATTCTCCGCCCGGCGACTCAAGGCATCGGCTACCACATTGGCCTTGCCCAGGTGATAAAGAATAGTAATATCATAATCCTTCAGTAGCTCCAACCATCTCCTCTGGCACAAATTCAGATACTTCTGCTTGAACAAGTGCTGCAAACTTTGATGATCCGTATAAATCTCACAAGGCTCGCCATACAAATAACGGCGCAAGATCTTCAAGGCATGAAAAATAGCAGCAAACTCAAGGTCATGGACTCGATAGTTCTTTTCATGTACCTTTAATTGTCTGACCGCGTAGGAAATCACCCTACTGTCCTGCATCAACACCGCTCCAAGTCCAACTCGTAAGGCATCACAATATACTGTATATGACCCCGAACCAGTAGGCAAAATCAGAATAGGCGCTGAAGTCAAAGCCATGTTGAGCTTTTGGAAACTCGCCTCACACTTGTCCGACCACTGAAACGAAGCACCCTTCTAGTTCAATCTAGTTATAGGAGCTGCAATCGTCAAGAACTCATCCACAAAAAGACGGTAATACCCCGCCAGGCTAAGGAAATTTCGGGTCTTTGTAGCTGAGGAGGGCCTTGGCAAACTCTGCACGGCCTTCACCTTCTTCGGATCTACCCAAATGCCCTCACTCGATACTACATGGCCTAGGAATGCCACAGAACTCAACCATAACTCAGATTTTGAGAACTTTGCATATAATTTCTTTTCCCTCAGGGTCTGAAGCACTGTCCTCAGGTGCTGCTCATGATCTTCCCGGCTCGAGGAGTATACAAGAATATCATCTATGAAGACAATGACAAACGAGTCAAGATAGGTCCTGAATACATTGTGCATCAAATACATGAAAGTTGTTGGGGCATTGGTCAGCCCAAATGACATGATAAGGAAATCATAATGACCATACAAGGTCCTAAAAGCAGTCTTCGGGATATCAGGCTCCCGAATTTTTAACTGGTGATAACCTGAGCGCAAATCAATCTTAGAAAACACATGTGCGCCATAAAGCTGGTCAAAAAGATCATCAATATGAGGCAAAGGATATCGGTTCTTCACTGCAACTTTGTTCAACTGATGATAATCGATACACATGCTCATAAAACCATATTTTTTCTTCATAAACAAGACAGGAGCACCCCATGGTGAAACACAAGGTTGAATAAAACCCTTATCAAGCAATTCCTGTAACTAGTCCTTCCACTTCTTCAACTCAGGAGGAGCCATACAGTAAGGAGGAATACATATGGATTGAGTGCCCGGCAACAAATCAATACCAAAGTTAATGTCCCGATCGGGCGGCATGGCCAGAAGATCAGCTGGGAACATATCGGGGAAATCCCGTACTACTGGAACAGAGTCAACAGAAGGGTATCAGCATTGACATCTCTCACATAGGCTAAATACGCGGCACACTCCTTCTCAACCATACGCTTAGCTTTAAGAACTCTGCTGGGAGTGTGATCAAAAGTACCACTCCACTCAATATGCGAAACACGTGGCATAGCCAGCGTCACGATCTTAAAGTGACAATCAAGAATAGCATACTGGGATGACAACCAGTCCATGCCCAAGATAATATCGAAATCAACTATATCAAGTAATAAAACATATGCCCTAGTCTCAAAACCACGAATAGTAACCAAACATGACCGATATACGCGGTCCACAACAAGAGAATCTCCCACGGGAGTAGAAACATAGATAGGAGAGCTCAAGTCTCTCGGGCTATACCCAAATGTGGAGCAAAGTAAGATGACACATAAGAATAAGTAGAGACTGGATCGAATAGAACCGATGCCTCTCTGTGACTAACCACAATAATATATGTGATAACAGAATTGGAGCTGACAGCCTCGGTACGATCAGGAATGGAATAAAATGTGGCTCGGCCCCTACCTCGAGGGTGACCTCTATCTCCCTGATCCCTACCCCTGGATGGATAGGAAGATAGGGCGGCAGCTGGAGCTGGAAAAATGGCCTGAGAATCCCACTGGGTGCACTACTGCTGAGACTGTTGTGGAGGTGCACTCCACCTGAGCCTAGGGCGATCCCTCACTACATGGCGAGCATCTCAAGCTCTGGGAGGGCGGTGTGGCTGTGACTGACTGGGCCCACCCCTGCTAGACTGTCCTCTGGAGGTACCCTGCCTAGGAGGCGCACTAGAAACCGGAGGTGCATAATAAGGCTCCTGAGATCTGGGAGAAGCTGGAGTATTGTTGGGTGAAGAAAGAGCTTGGTGAACTGGGCGACCCATATAGCCCTACCATGATGTCTTGCTCCTGAAGTGCGGGTACCAGAGAAATGACCAGACTCTCGAGACCTCTTGGTCTCTCTCTCTCCTCTCGCTCCCTGGAATGCATACCCTCTATCATCATTTCAATACTCACCACCTGCTGATAGAGTATATCTATCTCCAACTCTCGCGCCATGCAAGACCTAATGGAAGGAATAAGACCCTCTATAGACCTGTGAACCCTCTCACGAACAGTAGCCACGAAAGCAGGTGCATGCTTGGCCAACCTAGTATAACGAATGTCATACTCAGAGACAGTCATAGAGCCCTGGCACAAGTGTTCAAACTCCGCGCGCCATGAATATCAGAGGCTCTTGGGAACAAACTCCCTCTGAAAGTTATCTGAAAATTGAGTCCAAGTCAGGGAGGCAACCTCGTCCAGACTGTCTAGATCAAAAGTGTGCCACCAATCATTGGCGGCTCGCCGAAGATGGAAAGCCGCAAAGGAAACCCCACTCAAAGCAGTAATACCCATGGTGCGAAAGATGCGGTGACAATACTCCAAAAACCCCAAAGTATCATATGTAGGTAGTCCGCTGAAAATTGGAGGGTCATACTTCCTGAACCGCTCCAATCTATGTTGCTCATCCTCCGAAACAGGTGCCCCATCCTCATATTGAACAGGTACTGTAGGCTGCACCGGAATAATATATGGAATCAGTCCCATATGCACCCTCTGCTCTAGAGTGTGGGTTGCGGGAGTCTGGGATCCTCCCCCGGCCTGGGACGTGGCTGCAGGAAGTGGAAGCTACCCTGCCTGCAATAGCGTGGCATACATGCTCATAAACCGCACCAATGCCTCCTAAACGGAAGGAGTAGTGGTGACTGTGGGTGTCTCTGGTGCTTGAGTCCTGACTGGGACCGCTGGTGGCACCTCTGTGGCTGCTCGCGCAAGTGCTCTAGCTTCACCCCACGCACGTCCACGACCCCTGCCCCTGCCCCTAACTGCTACAGGAGGGGGTGTGGGTGCTTGATCGCCCCGGGTTGTGCGTGTCTTCACCATCTATGAGAGGATAAAAGACAAAAGTTTAGAATCGATGTCAAAAACATAGCACGACAAGGAATTCAACGAAGTGAAGATTTTTCCTAAGCAGTTACATAGCCTCTCGTAGATAAGTACACATGTCTCCTACCGATCAACGAGACTCCAATAAATCGGCATGTGCCCTGTGACTCCTATGAACCTAGAGATCTGATGCAAACTTGTCACGGCCCTAATTCACCAATTGTGAACCTGTCATAACGGCACCTAGTCTTCGCGACTAGGTAAGTATTAACACATTGCGAAATTTAACAGTGCGGAAATAAAACAATATCAAACACTAAATAGAACATGAAATGTATACGGTGCCGCTTGGCATATACACTGCACACACATTTCAGAAAGATAACATCCCAAAACCCGGAATCCCATGGGCAACACAGGTCTAAGAGATACGTAAATATAGATCTAATGTCTGAAAAAGTCTAGTACAACGAAAATAATAAGGAACTGTATTTCTAACTATAGAAAGGATGGAGACTCTATGGTCTGCAGACACAACAGTATACCTCAATTCTCCGGTAGCAACCTCCGAACTAACTGATGAAATGCCTGGCCAGATATACCTGGATCTGCACAAGAAAAGTGTTCAGAAGAGTAGCATGAGCACACCAAACGGTACTCAGCAAGTTCCAAGACTAACCTCGATTAGGTAGTGACAAGGAAGGTCGAGGCCCTACTGAGATAAATATAAGAAAAAATGTGAAATGGAATAACAGTAGGAATACAGTAATCTCTAATATCTAGCAAAACAATAAGAAGAACGGAGAAGGATATAATATAATTCAACAAACAAGAACAATCACTACACGCTATTTGTCAATCGCGGATCTCCAAGTATCCCGAGGATCCCTGGTATCCTCATTTTATACACAAGGGATCTCAAAGTATCCCGAGGATCTCCCGATATCCTCATCATATACACAAGGGATCTCCAAGTATCCTGAGGATCTCCTAGTATCATCCAATTAATCAGTCTTGCACTGGGGATCTCTTAGTATCCGCCAGTTATATAATCCAGTGTCGGCGATCTCTTGGTATCCTGCACTTTCAAGTCTCGGAACAAAGTATGAATAGGGGAAGCTCCCGGGATTTCGTCCCATAGTCCCAATAGTAAATACACCACAACAAACCATTATTTAACAGAAAGAAGCGAAGTCCGAACAACAAGTAAAATCTACAGTCTAGCATGCTTCACAAGAAAGGCAGATATTGCAATTTAGTCAAATAGAGCAAATAAGTTACTAACATGCTTTCCCTAAGTCAAAACAAGTGAAGTTGCATTTTTAACAATTAAATATGAGAAGAAACATAATCTAAATAAGCCAAGGAAGGTGAATTTTCAACATCTAGCACAAGCACGCGCCCGTCACCTTACGCACAAGGTATTTAAACAACGGTAAAGATATCCTAAGGGGATAGGTCCACCATACAAAGTTAGCCAAGCGACTTACCTCGAATTGGTACAAAACCGCTAAGAAACAACACCATTGCCACGAGTATCCGGGTCTGAGTCGCCCAAATCTATTCAAACCAATTACCCATTGCAAATAACATCGCAAGTAACTAATTACACTGTTAAAATTAAAGCTAAGGCATGAAAATAGGTGAAATGACAAAATAGCCCTCAGACCAACATCCCGGAATCAAATAATTTTTAGATTTTTAGAAACCTTATACTCTCACGAGTCTATCCATATAAAAATATCCCGAATCGGAGGTCAAATGCCCCTTCGAATCATCAAATTTAGGTCTAAGAACTTTACCCCAATTTTCATCCATTTTTTATCCTTATTTCAAAAATAAAAGATGAATTTAACTACTAAATGATGGATTAAAGCTAGAAGGATCATAGAAACGTTACCGAGTAATATCCTCTTCAAATCCCTATCAAAATTGCCTTGGTCCGAGCTCAAACTTGATTTTTCAATTTATGAAATTTAAGCCTCGAATAAACCCCTTTTCTCTACTGTGATTTATGCTTTTGCGGCTATATGACCGCACCTGCGTTAACCGCTTATGCGGTATGACTAACAGATGCCAGGGACCGCTTCTGCGGCTTAGGACCGCTTATGCGGTCGCCGCCGATCCTCATCCGCTTCTGCGGTCCAAGGCCAAACCCTTCAGAACCGCATCTGCGACTCCAACGCCGCATCTGCGGAAACCGCATATGTGGCTCCCTTTTGGCAGATATGGAAACAATAGAAGCAGCATCCACAATCCATGCAAAACACTCTAATTTCTCCGGTTAACAACCCGAATTCACCCTGAGGCCCCCGGGACCCCAACCAAAAGCACCAATACTTCCTAACACCTCATTCGAACTTGCTCGAATCCTAAACACTCCACCATTAACATAAGAATTCTCGTTTTTCATCAACTTAAAGCCTAAGTTCCATCAAAACTTCCAAAACTCGCTTTCGATCAAAACCTAACCAAAACATGTACGATTGACCTGAAACATTGCACACACGTCCCAAATGATATGACGGTGCTATAACAACTTTTGGAATCCCATTCCAACCCTCGGATCAAAATTTCACTATCGGACCGAAAACTTCAAAATTCTAACTTTCGGCATTTCTAGCCAATTTAAGTTGCGAACCTCCAAAACACATTTCGAACATGCTCCCCACCCCGAAATCACCTAACGAAGCTAACAGAACCATCGAATTTTCATTCCGAGGTCATCTTGACACTATTCTGATTACGAACCATTTTCCAACACTTAAGCTCTCATTTAGGGACTAGGTGTCCCAAATCACTCTGAATTCTATTACCGAACATCCCGGTAACCAAAATAGAAGAAATGAAATTAGGGGAAGCAGTTAATGGGGGAACGGGGCATAAATTCCAAAGACGACTGGCCGGGTCTTCACAACTTACCATTCTTTAAACTGATTAAAAAGAAAGTGTGTGATTGAGGGGAAAGAGCAAAACAAATAATAGCTGTATTTTGCCTCTTTCTAACCATGTTTCAGTAATAACTGGAAAGTGGGGTCAGCTTCTTTTTGCAAGAGGAGCTAATAAGGATCGTTTAGTATCTCTCTTTTTTGTGAAAATTGTTCTACAGTGACATAATACATGGTGAAAGGATGAACCCCCTATTTTTGGGATTTTATTTACTGTATAGCTACCTACAAAGAAAAAATAGCCAACAAATTTACATATATATATATATATATATATATATATATATATATATATATATATATATATATATATATATATATATATATACTAACTATCAAATATAAATATTTTTGACGGAACAGTCAATTGTATAATAGTACTAACTATATAATATTGGGAACGTTGGGACCACTCAGTTGTATAATAACTAACTAGTATACAATATTTGGAACAATTCCCAATAAGGAATATGTTCCCAATAAAGAAGTGGAAGATTGTGCCATTTTGGTAAACGTGTTAAACGGACCGGGTAGGCTCGGTTCCGTACTGGCCCGGACCGGTAAGGGGAGGCTGGGTAGGGGGTTTGGGGGGGTTGGATGGTTTAAATTTAGATACGGGTTTACCGGCCGATTAAAACCCGTTAGATGAATAGTGATGTTACACCAGTTAACCGGCCAGGCCCGTACCGACCCGAAACTTGAATATAACATAAATATATCATAAATATACCGTAAATATACTATGAATATACTTTAAAATACCATTAATATATAATAAATATACCAATTATTGTATACTAATTAACATAATTAAAAATTGCTGGAATTTAACATATACTGTATATATTTAGGGTATAAAACTATAAATGCTCAAAATCATAGATTATGATTGTGACGTATTATTTTTAAAATATGCTATGTATGTGTTATTTTAAGATTTTAAGACAATTTGTGTTATTTTAAATTATTAGACGCATTTAAGCTTAATATTTTAGTTTGTTAGATTAATAATTAATTTAATATGCATGAAAATTTAGTTTACTATTTATTTGTTAATTTACTTTTTAAATGCAAATTTTAATTTTGTAATTTTGAAATAAATGTAGCACTTGTAATTTATAAGTGCAATTTTTTCACATCTTTCTTGTATTATTTATGTTAGTACTTTTTATTAATATAACTTACAGTATTTATATAATATTCTAAAAAAATTAAAATTATACTAAATCCGGCACGGCTCCCTCAACTCGTAACCCGTACGGTTTAATTTATACCTGTTATAACACGAACCCGTTAAACCCGTTAAGGTTCAAACCAAAACCGGCCCGGAAATCGTAGGGGTCAAAATTTTTTTGAACCGGCCCGCCTGTTAGACACCTTTACATTTTGGTACAAATTTTTTTTACCTAATTTACAGTACTGTACTGCGAATTACATTAGCGGCTTTGAAATAAAATTTTTAGCAATAAAAATGTGCGTTTTGTCCAAAAAGTATACGGACTCATTTTAATAAAGGGTGTTAAAATATAAAGAAATAAACTTGCCAAGAAATCATGGAGTGTCATTATATAGTGTATATAAATATTTTAAAAAATATTATCGAACTATGCAGTGTAATTTTTTTGGCAAAAGGGTGTCGGTTGACACCCCTTTGGTTCATGTGGCTCCGCTACTATCTATATTTGCTCATCACTTATACAAATAGGGGTGTACGTATCTCGGGTTAGTTTTGCAATTATCAAAATAAATTAATTGTGCCGGGATATTAAATAGGAAGACCAAACTAACCAATAAATAAAGGTTTTTCAATCTCGGGTTTTCTCATGGTATTTTCAATAAAATCTTCATAGCACAAATGTAACGATCTGACCGATAGATTTAAAATTTTGCACAAATGTAACGACCCCCGTATAATGTATTATGACTGATGTAGATTGTTGGTTCTGATTTTCAGTAAACTCAGGATGAACTTAAAAGAATAGTATCACTTGAAAGCTTTGAATTTGAAAAGGTTGACCAAGATTTGACTTATTTGTATATGAGCTCAGATCTGAATTTTTATAATTTAATTAGCTCTGTTAGGTGATTTGGGACTTGAAAACGTGATCAGGATGTATTTTAAAAGTTCGTGGAAGGCTTGGGCTTGAATTGGCGAAAGTGAAATTTCTACGTTTTTCGGTTGATAGGTGAGATTCTGATATAGAGGTCGGAATGAAATTATGAGTTTCACTAGCTTCGTTTTTTAATCTCGTGATATGTGTGTAAAAATTTTAGGTCATTCAGAGGTGATTTGGTTGAGCTTTTGATAAAAAAAAGGTATTTCGGAAGATTTTTAGAAACATAGGCTTGCCAATGTGTTTTGAGTGATTTGATATTGTTTGAGGTGTTTTAATGATTAGAATAAATTAGAATGATGTTATGGGTTATGTTGGTATGTTTGGTTGAGATCTCGAGGGCCTCGGGTGAGTTTTGGGTGGTCGATCGAACCATTTCATGTTGGGAAAATTGCAAAAAATTGCAGGTTTTAGCTCTAGCCCTGTTACAAATGTTTCCTCTTCACGATCACGTGAGGAGACTTGAGATCGTGTAGAGTTATTTCAGAGGCATCCAGGTTCTCTCTTCGCGTTCGCATAGATCGGGTCGCGATTGTGTTGCTGTAAATCGCGATCGCGTGTCATCATTGGCAATCGCGTAGTTAGGAGATTGTGAGCATCGCGTTCGCGTGAGGAAGTACGCAATCACGTAGTGTAATTGTGGTATGTGCTTCGCGATCGCGATTAAGTAAAATTGAGTGCTGGGTAGAATGTTTTAAAAGAAAATTTTCGCGAATTTGAGACTAAGTTCCTCCATTGTTGGTCGAATTTGAAGCTTTTTGAAGAGGATTGAAGTGGGATTCAAGGGGAATCACTTGGAGGTAATCTTACATTGGATAACATGGGACCCCGATATGACCCTCGTAACATTGTCCACAATAATATTCAGGTAGTGGTGGAGGGTATTTTTGAACCATTATTGTAACGACCCAACCAATCATTTTGAGCTATTACACTTTGACCACCAGTTCTCGGGTATGACTTGCCTCGTATGATGTATTATGACTGATGTAGATCATTGATTTTGGTTTTCATGGAAATCGTTATGAATTTGAAAGAACAGTCTTAGTTGAACGCTTTGAATTTGAAAGGTTTGACCAAGAGTTGACTTATTTGTATATGAGCACTCATCACAATTTTTATAATTTGGGTCACTTCCTTGAGTGATATATGATTTGGGATCGTGATCGGAATGCATTATGGAGATCCGTGGAAGGTTTAGGCTTGAATTGGTGAAAGTGAGATTTTGGCATTTCCGATTCATAAGTGAGATTTTGATATGGATGTTGGAATGGAACTCCGATAGTTGATCAAGCTTTGTTATGTCATTTGGGATGTGTGTGCAAAATTTCAGGTCATTCAGATGTGGTTTGGTTGAGTTTTTTATCAAAAATGTATTTCGGAAGATTTTGGATAACTTAGGCTTGATTTCGATGAGTTTTGGGTAATTGGATGTTGTTTGAGGTATTTAAATGATTGAAGCAAGTTTGAATGAGGTATTAGGATATGTTAGTGCTTTTGGTTGAGGTCCCGCGGGCCTCAGGTGAGTTTCAGATGGACAATCGGACTATTTTCGGTATTTTGAAGTTGCAGATTTTTTGAAGTTGCTGTTGTAGACTTTTGCCCTTCGCGTTCACGAAGGGATACATGATGAGGCTGTGAATTTGGTCTTTGCGTTCACGATGTTGGTCCCGCATCCACGAATGGTGAGGTCCTGGGTGTTTAGCGAACGCGATGTGTTTCCGGCATTCGCGTAGTGTAAATGGAGAAGTTAGGGTCCTGGCCCTTTTGTGTTTCGCATTCACAATGTAGTTTTCATGTTCGTGATGGTATGCCAAGTGGAAGCTACGCGTTCACTTGAAGAATACCTCTTTCTCGAAGGGAAATTAATGGTCAACGAGATGTTGTGCATCGAGATCGCAAGCAGTTGACCGTGATCGCAAAGAAGGATTTTGAGTGTTGAGCGGAATGTTTTTTTTTAAGTTGTCTTGTCCGTGATTTTTGGGCTATTTTAACCCATGGCTGCTAGTTTTTGGAGATTTTTTAAGGAAATTAAAGAGGGATTCAAGAGCAATCGACTTGAGGTATGAATCTTGGTCTTAAAACTCGATTATATTATGAAATTCACCTAGAAATTCATGGAGACTAAGCCTAAAATTGAAGAACTAGAGCATGAGAAATTGGACATTTGAATTAAGATTTGAAGGACCATTTGAGATTGGATTTGAGGAATTTTAATATTTATTAAACCGTGAGAAGATAGGGAATCTAATTATAATAAAATTTCTGAGTTTCAAGAAGTGGGCCCGGGGCTCGGGGTTAGGTAATTTCGGGATATGTGCCCGATATTGATTGTTTTTATTTGGGCTTTGTTCCGTTAGAATATTGTGGTGTATTTGTTCTATTTTTGGTTAGATTCGACGCGTGTGGAGACCAATTGAAGGGGCAAAAACTTCACGAGGTAGAGATTTAGCCAGTTCGAGGTAAGTAATAATTGTAAATACCATCCTAAGTGTTTGAAACCCCAGGTTACACATCGTTTCGTTATTTTGAGGTGACTCGCACACTAGATGACAAGCGTGGAGTAGAGCACCACTGGGATTGTGACCTAGTCCATCCTGAACGAGTACTTTAATGCGCTTTTGGTAGTTAATTATTTGATGTTATTATATTTTGGGTTGTATGCCATGTTTGGGGCCTTGCGCCGAGTTGTTGAGACCATTAGGGGCATTTCTACTATCTATCCTCACAATAATTGTTTGAAAGCATGTCCTCAGTCATGTGTTACATATTTATTACTCAAATACATTCAAAAATGTGGAAACTATTTTGTGCTGAGTTCCCTGTTTTACTGAGATAGACCGAGGGTCTGATTGTGAGATATACTGAGAGTCTGATTGTGAGGTGAATGACTGAGTGTGTCCGAGGGTCTAGTTGTGAGGATTATATATCTATGGATCGGGCTGCACGCAGCAGTAATATATATACATATATGGGTACGGGTCGGGCTGCACGCCATAACAATGCTTATATGGGTCGAGCTGCACGCCGCAACAATATTGCGCTTGGACCGTACGGGTCCCCTCCCGGAGTCTGCACACCCCCAGTGAGCGCCGTAAACAAAGTATATGGATCGGACTGCATGCCGCAGCGATACGCTGATCGGGCTGCACGCCGCAACGGTTAATATATGGCAACTATTGAGCGTGAAAGCTGAGTCCGAGTACTTATGGGTAAGAGTTGAGTCACGAGTGATAGACAGGCTAGTCCGAGGGGCTATAGATATATACATGCATATGAGCGATGTTTTGCCTGAAAGGCCTGTTTATGAACTTATTGATTTCACTCCTATTTAATTTTCTATCGAATATGTTGATTTATTGACTGTTTTCACTCATCTTTTTATTGATCCTCTGACGGAAAGTTGAATAAATGCTTTAAAACAACTTTTACTTAAATTGGGGTTTATGAGATGTTCAGAAATTAATCATTGATTTGGCAGTGGCTATTTCCACTGAGATTTTCAAGTTATGAAGTGTTTATGATTATTTTTTCGTCTGATGGGCTATTTACGAACTATGCTTTTCCTGATGGGTCGATTATGGCTTTAATCTCTATTATTATTTAAATGGTATTGAACCCCTACTAAAACTCCTCGAAGGTATTTCAAAATTATTTACTAAAAGCTAGATTTTAAAAAGGAAGATTGACTCGTATTATGATTGAAAGCATGTTGTGTTTATTGGGCCTAATGTAGTGGATTCATTGTTTCCAACTGCTCAGTCTTTATTTACTCTTATTACTTACTGGGTTAGAGTACTCACATTACTTCATGCAAATCGTGTGTAGATTCAAGTATATCTGAACCCGATAGCGGGTGTTGATTGCTCAGATGCGGAGTCATTAGAGTTAGCAAGGTGGTTGCATGACGTTCAAAGCACCACATCCTTCCTCTTAATGTTGTTACTGTATTTAGTATATTTTTTTTACTTTTGTTCAGACCGTGATAGATGTTCATGACTAGTGACACCTCGATATCGAGATTGTATTTTTATTCCGCATTGTTATTTCATAATTATATTGTGAAACATTATTTAATTAAAGGATTAAAATGACTCTTAATGCTTAAGGGGTTAATGTGAGTGTTGTATCGGCTGAGCTTGTCTTCATGAGAGGCGCCATCACAACCTGGTCGATTTGGGATCGTGAAAATTATGGGCTCTTGTGGTGGTTGTGATTGTGGAGCCACTGGATTGGGTTTAGGATCTTTTTTGGGATTATCTGCCTCCTTGGGCATTTCAATGATGACAACCGTAGGCTTTTTTGTTTCTTTATATTTCCCAGGCTCCATGGGCTTTTCAGGAGCTTTGGGCTTTGGAGGCTCTTTAATGTCAATGCTCTTAATTACTCCACATCCTTTATTACACAATTTATCAGAAATTTTTTCAGAATCACAACATACAATAGTGATTGTAACTGTATTGACCTTCTCTTCATATACCCGGTCTCTAAATTCTCTTGCCCGAAAAAGTTTAACATCATAAAAATATAAAGAAAGAAAATCAAATTAAGGAAGAATTAAAAAATTAATAGATACACTAGACCACTAGTAATATTGAAAATTGACATATTAAGATGGGACGGAGGGAGCATTCTTCCGTACAATTAATAACATGGGCCCCCAATATGACCCTCGTAAATAGCTATAAAAAATAATCGTGAAACATCAAGAGATTGACTGTATATTCAGTGGAGGATTCACTTTTATTAAGGGGGTCAAGATATAAATAAATAAGCTGATCAAGAAATTAAGGAGTGTTATTATATAGTATTATACATATTTTAAAAAATATTACCGAACTATACAGTGTAATTTTTTCGGCGAAGGGGTATCGGTTGACACCCTTTTGGTGCATGTAGCTCCGCCGCTGTCTATATTTTCTCATCACTGATATGAGTAGGGGTGTAGATATGTCAGGTTAGTTTTGCAAATATCAATCCAAATTAATTGCGTCGGGATATTATATTTGGAGACCAAACTAACAAATAAAACAAAGGTTTTTTAATCTCGGTTTTTCTCGAGGATTTTTTCTATAAAATCTTCATAGCACAAAACATATAAGATGTGCTCAAAATATTTATTTAATCCTAGCAAGATATACCTATGTAAAGTATTTTTCAAGAAAATAATACAAAATATGAGATGTGTCATGGTGTTATTGTAAAATAATCAACAATAAAGGCAATAAAATTACGTAATATAAATATTTTTACTTCAAAGGTCATAATAAAAATAGATATAATTTAAAAATACTAAATCATGCTAAAATAAGTAGAGTAATAAGTGAGTATTAATTACATGTCTAAACGTTAAAGAAAAAAATAAAAATAAGTTATGTGTTTTTATCGAAATCATTGCAACAAAAAAATAGATATTAAATATATTATCATTCCTAGTATTGAATGCTCTTGTTAGCATTAGTATTGATTTGATTTATATTCCGCACTATTATTTCAAAATTATATTGTGAAACATTGTTTAATGAAAGGCTTAAAAATGACTCTTAATGCTTAAGGGGTTAATCTCAGTGTTGTGTTGGCTGGCCTTATCTTCACGACAGGTACTCATCACGACCCGACCGGTTTGGGATCGTGACAAGTTGGTATCAGAGCCTAGGTTACATAGGTCTCACGAGTCATGTGCATGTTTAGTATAGTCTCGTGGATCGGTACAGAGACATTTGTATTTTCCCCGAGAGGCTGCAGAACATTGAGGAAAGCTTTACACTCTTGAATTCTTATCGTACGTCTTTGATTCAGGTTTAAAAGTAAGTCTTGAAATTCCGTCCACGCGTTCTTATGCGCGCATGAATCCTCATTATCAGATGTGTCTTGATGGCTTGTGATTCCCTCGATCGAGGGGCGAGATGTGATCTCTGTGAGTTTGATGTTGGGCTGGTCGGGAGGACTTGAGGTCGGGTCTTTGCTTATAGCTTGAGCATCGAGGTGCTGATCGTGTGAGCAAGTGTTTTGAACTTATCTGTTCAGTATTGTCCCTATTAGTGGAAGTGACGGCTGGATAGATATGTGATAAGTATGTTAGTATAGTGAGATGTATCTATGTGACTTGGAAGTGACGAGGAAGGTAGCTGGATGATTGAAAAACTATTAGTTGTTTGAATTTCATCATGATTCGAGGTATAGCCCCGAGTTATGGGCGTGTGAAGGATCTTTTCATATTTTCCATTTGAGAGTGAAGTAAATTTTATGTTGTGGATGAGTTTAGACTCAAGAAAACTAAGTGATTGCGTACATATTATAATGGTGGAAGGTATATAGAAAAGGTAACTGAAGGCAAAGCATGTGGGTTATCTCCTGCGAAGAGTTATGAGGTTGTGTGACCCTTATGTGATTGTTAGAAGATCTATGTGCAAGTGAAATGTAAGTGTTGAAATTTGAAATTTTGGGTCGCTTAAGAGAGCAGCCTTAACTGTTGCTAGATTTACTTAAGATTTAAAGTGCTATATGATCTATGTTTTCACAATCTTACAAATGGATCTAAGTTTAATCTCACTATGGTATTATGGAATCAATATAGTATAAGTGTTATGAGTTACGGAGTGTATTTTTATCAGTGGCTTTAAGCCAAGTATGGGAGTTTTCTATTCATTCATTGATTGCTCAATTATGTGCTATGTTGGTTCTGACGTAGAGGTGTGTGGTAAATCGGTTCTGGTTGTGGAGATTGAGCCCAAAGATGGCTCGAATATAGGAAATTTTTTACTAAGGAAAGGTTTTGTGCTGCAATGTCAGAAATGCCAATGAGGAATTGGTTGTTCGGTTCTGCTGACCGGGTTAATTACAGTATGAATTGAGTGAATAACTCTCGAGAATGGTTCTAATGTGTTCAAGATGCTTCATGTAACAATCGGGTATCTCAAAGTAGTTTGTGTTGTTAGAAATCGAGTTTTCATTAGAAGAGTTCAAGACTTGTGGTATTTCTATGTTAATCATGGGATTATATGTATCAGTATCACGAAGGTAAAGGTAATGGATTTAGATTCGCATGAAGTTCTTCAGAGTAAAGTGTTTTGGAATATGGTGCTTTTGGGAATATTTAAGAGATGTATTCAGTTGCTTATAGGTCTTAGACAGTGTGGATTTATGCTTGGGTCTCGTGTGGTCAGCCTGGTTTGAGTAATAATGGTGCTACAGCAAGAGGGAATATAAGGGTGAAGATAAATCAGAATGAAATTTATATAGATGAGGTAGCTTGATAGTAGACCGGACCGGTATGGTAATGACATGATTAGTTCCTTGTGTGTGTTCGAGGTAATGAGTTCTTACATGTATTTTTTGACAATGCTCTTAGGCTTTGATGGCTTGCTTAACTTGGTCGATTAGGAGGATTCAGTCCTGGCGGGTCTGATTTGTGCAGGGGGACCCGTAGAGTTCTTGATGGTTTTTACCGAAGGTAAGGGATGTATTTCTATTGGAATGCGGAGTATGGGATGTATAGTGATTTTATTCTGGATGGGACTAATGGAAAGTTCTTGACTAGAGAGTACAGATGTTTGTAACACGAAAAGGATATGAAGTTCTCACGGTTATTCTTGGAGTGGTATGTTTTATGCGATATGTTGTGTAGGATTGAGATTTACATGTATAATATCACGGTTCAGATTTGATTGGAAGGTCACATATTCTTAGGCAGCATAGGCAATTTCAAATAATTAGAGAAAGGAGCTTCAGATGATTTTAGAAATGATCTTTAGATGATTAAGAAAATGGTAACGCTAATTAAGGTGATTTGATGAGCGTATATGTTTTAGAAAGAGGCAATGTGGTTAAGTTGATGGTACTTCGTTAGAATTGATGTACTTCTTGTTAGATCTGCTGCTGATATTTGAGTTTGCTTAGCGACACAGAAGAATCTTAGAGTATCTCTCGTGGGATGATTGAGTACGAGAGGTGAGTTATATATGAGAGTGGAAGAATTGGGATCAGATATGGTAATTCGTGTATTTATGGACTTGGAGACTGGAAGTTCCCATATGTAGGTTATCTTGTTGTTGTGGATGGCAAAATGTGGGTAAGTTAGTCAAATATTAGTATGTGCTATGATTCAGCCATTGTAGACATTTGAAGGAATATTTATCGATTGTGTGTAACTGGAGTTGATGTGTGGTCCTTTGGTAGATCTATATGGGTATGTGTCCCGCATCGAGACAGTTTTGTTTACTTCGAGTTACTGTTGGCGAAGGATGTGTTGATTCGGTCATTTTGAGCTATTAGCAATTAGGGGGCTCTATGAGTTACCTTTCTGTGTTTTGAGACGTTACGATCTGTTGGTTATTGGCACCTATGGTGCGGTTCTATCAGAGTTTCATAATAGATGTCGAGCGGGAAGAGTAATTGGGAGTTGCTCGTTGAATGACATATCAGGTATGTTCTATCGAGTTTGCATGGTATATGTCATTTATTTCACTGTGGGGGTAATGATTTTCTTTGGTTACAGATGTCAATTGAGAGCGGTTACCAATTTCGAGCATAGTTACCTAAAGTGTTCATGTGGATCAGTGTTTGGATAGGATCACGCGTTGTAGCGAAGCTATGTGGAAAAATTGACTTGGCGAGTTAGATTCGTGTGTTCTACTTCTATGATGCGAGACGGTTCTCATCTGTGTATTGTGATGGTACTAGTGATCTTGAGGTAGAGCTCTTTCATTTAGGTCAGTTTCATGTGAGTATGTTCAGATTATTTATTATTGGTGTGCGGGCTGTGCAAGTTGTAGCTTTAGTCTATCTTGATGTGTTATGTCACCAGAGTAATTCTGTTGGATTAGATGAGATCATTGGGATCATCAATGAGTACGAACGGATTCGATTTCAGCATGTTGGAAGGATAATATCAAGGTTCGGCTCAGAAATTTGCTATGGTCCTTGCCAAATGAGAACTAGCCTTATTGATGGTTGATTTGAGAAATGGTTATGATTTATTGTGTATTTCCTTTATCATTGGCAGTATGTAAAAGTGTGGGAATGTGACTTTAGTTGTTAAGCATTTTTCTATCGGTATTCCATTGTTAGGTGCAACTTCTTTGATTAGAAGTTATCGCTGTGAGTGTTTGAGTTATGTGGTATATCATGTTATTGTGCCTGAGATAGCAGATATGGGTTGTTAAGCCTGTTTGGATTTATTTACAGTATAAATGTGATATTTTGAAAGCATTGAGGTTTTTAGAAGCAAAAATGTGATTCGATTGTTTATGGATTAGGATGGATTTTGAAGTTTTAGTTATGTGGTGTTATCGGACCTATATGAGATAGGGTGACATGGGATCACCCCTCGGTATAATCATGGTAAGGTTATTCAGGTTTTGGTTGGCTTCTAGAACAACTATGCGTACGTTCGAGGAAGAATGTGTGTTTAAGTTGGGGAGGATGTAACAACCCGACCGGTCGTTTTGAGATTTTACACTTTGATCGCCAGTTTTCGGGCATGAATTGTCCCGTATGATTCATTATGACTGATGTAAATCGTAGATTTTGGTTTCAAAGAAATCAGTATGAATTTGAAAGAACATTCTCAATTGACAGCATTGAATTTGAAAGGTTTGACCAAGAGTTGACTTATTTTTATATGAGTTTAGATCGGAATTTTTATGACTTGGTTAGCTTTCTTGGTTGATTTATGACTTGGTAGCGTGATCGGAATGCATAATGGAGGTTCGTGGAAGGTTTAGGCTTGAATTGGCGAAAGTGAGATTTCAGCTTTTCCCCGCTTGATAGGTGAGATTTTGATATATAGGTCAGAATGGAATTCCGAGAGTTCCTAAAGCTTTATTATGTCATTTGGGATGTGTGTGCAAAATTTCAGGTCATTCGGATGTGGCACAGTTGGGTTTTTGATCAAAAATGTATTTCGGAAGTATTTGGAAAGCGTAGACTTGAAATCGATAATTGTTTGGTAATTTGATGTTGTTTGAGGTATTTTGATGATTCGAACATGTTTGAATGAGGTTTTAGGATATGTTGGTGCTTTTGGTTGTGGTCGCGAGGGCTTTGGGTGAGTTTCGGATGGTCAATCGGACAATATTTAGTATTTTGAAGTTGCAGATTTTCTGAAGTTTCTATTGTAGACTTCTGGCCTTCGCGTTCGCGAGAAGGCTCTCGCGTTCACGAAGGGATGCATGAGGAGGCTGTGAATTTGGCCTTCAAATTTGCGATGTTGGTCCCATGTCTGCGAAAGTTGAGGTCCTGAGTATTTCGCAAACATGATGTGTTTCCCGCGTTTGCGTAGTGTAAATAGAGCAATTGGGGTACTAGCCCTTTTGTGTTTTGCGTTCACAATATAGTTTTCGTGTTTGCGATGGTATGGAAAATGGAAGCTACACAATCACGGGAAGATACCGCATTCATGAAATGCAATTAATGGTCAACGAGATGTTGTGCATCGCGATCGCGAGGAGTTGACCGCGATCGCAAAGAAGGATTTTGAGTGCTGGGTAGATTGTTTTTTATGTCGTCTTGTCCGCAATTTTGGGTCTATATTCACCCATGGCTGCTCGTTTTTGGAGATTTTTGAAGGAATTAAAGAGGGATTCAAGATGAATCGACTTGAGGTAAGAATCATGGTCTTAAAACTCGATTATATTGTGAAATCCGCCTAGAAATTCATGGAAACTAAGCCCAAAATTGAAGAACTAGAGCTTGAGAAATTAGAATTTTGAATTGAGATTTAAAGGACCATTTGAGTTCGGATTTGAGGTCCTTTGAAATGTATGAACTCGTGAAAAGATAAGGAATGTAATAATGTGAAAATTTCAGAGTTTCGAGAAGTGGGCCCAGGCTCGATTTTGGTAATTTCAGGATATGTGCGCGATATTGATTGTTTTTGCTTGGGATTTGTTCCCTTCTCATATTGTGATGTATTCTCTATGTGTTTGGTTAGATTTAACGCGCGTGGAGACAAATTTTAGGGGCAAAGGCTTCGCGAGCTAGAGAGTTTGCAGGTTCCACGTAAGTAATGATTGTAAATACTGTCCTGAGGGTTTGAAACCACAGATTACCCCGAGGGCCTAGTTGTCAATATTATATATCTCTGGATCGGACTGTATGCTGCAGGAATATATATACATTTATGGATATGGATCAGGCTGCACGCCGCAGCAATATTTATATGGGTCGGGCTGCACGCCGCAACAATATTGAGCTTGGGCCATAAGGGGCCCCTCCCGGAGTCTGCACACCCCCGGTAAGCGCAGTCGACGAAGTATATGGATCGGTGTGCATGCCGCAGCGGTCACTATATAATGTCTATTGAGCATGAAAGCTGAGTGTGAGTACTGATTGGTAAGAGTTAAGTCACGAATGATACAGAGGCTAGCCCGATGGGCGATAGATATATACATGCATATGAGCGATGTTTTGCCTGAGATGCCTGTTTATGGACTTATTGATTTTGCTCCTCTTTAAAGTGAGTTTCTATCAAATATGTTGATTTATTGACTATTTTCACTCTTTTTTTTGTTGAGCCTCAAAGTTGAACAAATGTTTAAAAATAACTTTTACTTCAACTGGGGTTTATGAGATGTTCAAAAATTAATCACTGATTTGTCATTGGTTAGTTCCACTGACATTTTCAAGTTATGAAGTGTTTGTGATTACTGTTTTGCCAATGGGCTATTTTACAAACTAGCTTTGCCTGAGGGGTCGATAATGACTTTAATCTCTATTATTATTTTAAATGGCATTGAATCCCTACTGAAACTGCTGGAAGGTATTTCAAAATAATTTTTACTTAAAGCTAGATTTTAAAAAGGAAGATTGACTCGTATTATGATTTGAATACCCGTTGTATTTATCGGGCCTAACATAAATGTGGATTCATTATTTCCTAGTGCTCAGTCTTTAGGTAATGACCTGGTTGGCCGTTTTTGGAATTTTCACCCGAATCCCCTATTTACTGCTTCCCCTAAGTTTATTTCTACTATTTTGGTTTGTCGGGACGTTCGGTATTAGGATTCGGAGTGTTTTAGAACACTTAGTCCCCAAATGAGAGCATAAGTGTTGGAAAGTGGTCCGTCGTCAGAACAGTGTGAAGACGACCACAGGATGGAAACCCCATGGTTCTGTTAGCTCTGAAAGGTGATTCCAGGGTTGGGAGCGTGTTCGGAGCATATTTTGGGAGTCCGTAGCTCATTTAGGCTTGGAATGTCGAAGGCGGTATTTTTTAAGTTTTTGGACAGATAGAATGTTTTTGATCCGAGGGTCGGAATGGAATCATGGAAGTTTCTATATCACCTTCGTGTCATTTGGGAGGTGTGTGCGAAATTTTGGGTCATTCAGACGTGTTTTGGATAGGTTTTTGAACGAAAGCGTATTTGGAGGAAATTAGAAGTTCTTAGGCTTGAATCATCGATTTAATTGGGTTTACGGTGTGTTTTTAGTTGTTTTAAGGATTGGTACAAGTTTGAATGAGGTATTAGGGGGTATTGGTGCTTTTGGTTGAGGTCCCGGGAGCCTCGGGATGATTTCGGGTGGTTAAAGGAGAAAATTATTAAGTGTTGCAGCAATTGATTTTTTTTTCTTTTCTGGTATATTTGCTTCTGCGGCTTGGGAACCGCAGAAGCGGCTTCATCATCGCAAAAGAGAGTTCAGGTTTTTTTCTCAGGAACCGCAGAAGCGGTTCTTTTTCCTACATAAGCAGCACCACAGGAGCGGGATTTGCACCACAGAAGCGGACGCACGTCCCTTAAGTGAGAACCGCAGAAGTGGTCCCTTGTCCGCAAAAGTGGAAATGACTGTTAAGAAATATAAAAATCGAGGGTTGAGTTTCGAAAGTTCGAAAATCAATTGAGAGCTCGGGTAAAGATGATTTTGAGTGAGTTTTAAAGAGAAGACATTGGATAACGTAGCTTTGATCCCTTTTAGTTATATTTCATCATTATATAGTTAATTACACCATTAAAATTCGAATTGAGGATAACAAAATTGGATAATTTAGGTAAAACTTCATTGGCTAAACTATTGAGTGTTGAGGGCAAATTTGACCTCTGATTTGGGAAATTTTTATATAGTTAGACTTGTGAGAGTGAGACGGTTGGGAAAACGTAAAAATTATCGATTCTGAGATGTTGGCCTAAGGGATATTTTGGTTATTTTACTTATTTTTGCGCCCTAGCTTTAAATGTAATAGTGGAATCAGTTGTTTGCAATATTATTTATGATATGTAATTGAATTGAATAGATTTGGGCCATTCAGAGTTGGATACTTGTGGCAAAGGGGTGGTTCATAGTTGATTATTGAACCGCTTTGAGGTAAGTGGCTTATCTAAATTTGTGTGGGGGACCTTCTCCCCCTAGGACTTGTTATTTGTTGATTGAGTGTCTTGTACGTGAGGTGACGAGCACGTGCTTGATCTAATTGTTGGCACACCAGGTTTTTGCTTAAAATGATCAAGTTGTTATTCCTTCCTTACTTGTTTTGGTTTACTTGCCATATAGCATGTGATAGCATTGAAAAGCATGTTTAGCTGACTTAATTGGTTTAATTGCTTGATTTTCCTTGTTGCATTACGTGAAACATGTTTGGCTAGACTCCATGTTGCCTTGGTGTTTAATTCAGTTTTCAATTCTTCTTGGCTGTTGTTGTGTATTTACATTGGGACTACGGAAGTGGGATTCCGGTAGCTCCCCCTCTCCCCTTGTTTGTTTATTTTGGGACTACAGGTTAGATTCTCGGTAGATCCCCCAACACATTTACTTTGGGACTACGGATTAGATTCTGGTAGCTGGTGTAGAACAGATTATTACATTCTATTTGTGATGACTCGGCCCGTCGTCACGTGAGTTACCGCCCCGTTTTCCCCTTCTTATGCTTCCATATGTTAATTTTATGTGTTTGTGAAGTTTGTAGTGATTCGGTCAGAGTTTGGCTGAAATTGAGACAATTAGTCTCTTTAATAGAATACTAGTTTGGAAAACGTCAACCGGATGTTGACTCGTGAGTTATAGGACTCGGAATGGATTTCTGATAATTTGGATAGATTCGGGTGGTGATTTATGACTTGGAGAGAAAACAGAATTGAATTTGGAGGTCTGGTGTAGAATTAGGATTGAATTGGCTAAGTTGAATTTCGGCGAATTCCGGTTGATTGGCAAGAATTTGATTCGAGGGTTGGAATGGAATTTTGAGAGTTGCAGTAGCTTTGATAGGTGATTTTGGATATGTCCGCAAATTTTTAAGTCAATCAGACGTCGTTTGGTCGGGTTTTTGATTGAATGTGAGTTTCAGAAGTTATAGTTGAACTTAGGCTTGAATCCGTCTTGATTTAATGATTTTCGTGTTAAAGGTTGTGTTTTTATGATTGGAACATGTTCGTATGATGTTTTGGAGTAGGTGGGTTGTTTTGGTTGGGGTCCCGGGGGCCTCGGGGTGTTTTCGGATGGTTGATTGGAGGTTTTGGGAATTTATTGCATGAAGGCAGCAAAAGGCTTCTGGTATTTCCGCTTTTGCGGAAGGGGAGCCGCTTAAGCGGTCACCACGGAAGTGGCTGGTGAGCCGCGAAAGCGGAAGTTGAGGAGAAGGCTGGGATCGCGAAAGCGGACGGTTGACCGCGTAGGAGGTTACATCAGGTATTGACTCTTAGGCCTAAAGTATGTCATTATAGTGTTAAAGCATAGATTAAACACAAAGAATTCAAGGTTTTTGAAGTTAAAAATGGTAGTTAGGGCTTGAAACCCAAATGAGCTTAAAGCGTTGATCTGAGGGGTTAAATGGACTCTGATTCTTGTAAATTTGATATGTACGGTCTTGTGGCGAGACGAGGATTCCGGTGATGTGAATTTTGTAATTTTTCGAGAAGTGGGCCCAGGGCTCGGGTTTTGCCAACTTCGTGTTTTTGGGTGTTTTTCGAGATCTTACTATTGGGTTATGTACCATTAGCTTATTATAACCTATTCCTTGTGGTTTTGGTCAGATTCTGCAATCGAGGAGGTCGATTCGCAAGGAAAGCGCAAGGCAAACTAGGATTTTGGCCGGTTTGAGGTGAGTAATGGTTATGAATGATATACTGAGGGTTTGAAATTCCATATTTGCACTATGCGGTTCTATGTTGAGATGAGACATGCATTTCGCGATGAGCGTGGTGATGTATCTGCTAGGGACTCGGACTTGGTCCATTCCGAATGGTGACTAATTGTACTTCTTGACTGAAACTGAGCTTGTGCTCGTATATTTTGCGCTAGTTGTCATCTTTGGGGCCTTTTGCCGATTTGTAGAACTCCTAGGGAGCATGTTGAGTTGTTTGACCTCACTTTACCTATTGGACACATACCATCTGTCCTGACTTTGACTGTAAATCATGAAATAAATCGGACTTTGTAACTTTCACCCTAAATGAGCAATACCTAGGGTTGAATACCATGTCTTAGCTGAGTGGGCCCGAGAGGCCAAATCTATATTGACTGAGAGGGGTCAAGTACCCCATGGTGAGGCTATTTTATATATATATATATATATATATATATATATATATATATATATATATATATATATATATATATATATATATATATATATATATATATATATATATATACATATATATATCGGGTCAGGTTGCACACCGCAGCAGTATATACATATACATGTATTGGATCGGACTACATGCCGCAGTATTATATTATATGGATCGGACTGCACGCCGCAGTATTATATTATATGATCGGACTGCACCTCGCAGTATTATATTATATGATCGGACTGCACGCCGCAGTATTATATTATATGGATCGGACTGCACGCCGCAGTGATATATAGATTCGAATGCACGCCGCAGTATTTTAGTGCTTGGGCTGAAGGAGCCCCTCCGGAGTCTGTACACACCCCAGTGAGCGCAGCCGGCTATATTATTGGATCGGGCTGCACGCCGCAAGATTTTATAGGTTATATCGGATTGGGCCGTGCACCGCAAGAGTATATATATGTGGTGTTGGATCGGGCTGCGTACCGCAGCAGTATTAGTATCTGGTCGGACGGAATGAAAAGTATTTATCATATTCTTCTCCTTGCTTGGTACTTATTATACAGTTCTTGCTGAGAAAATAGCACTGTACAGTGTTTTTTTACCAGATTTCTTACATTCAGTTATTATTTATTGCTATTGGTCTCTGAGTGGGAAGTACTCTCTCTACTCCCTGCACCTTGTGTGCATATGCAGGGATCTCAGAGGCGTAGTTGTGATTAGCTATTGCCTTTCAGCCCCGTACCGGAGTTGTCAAGGTAGCTTCTAGCATCCGCAGGACCTGATCTCTCCTCTATCTATCTTTTGTTTCCGTATCTAGACGTTTCTTTGTATCGAATACTGTCGGTTGTATTAGAGGCTCAGACTTGTGACGCCGGATCCATTTGGTGTATATACTTTGCATTTCATTTTCCGCAATATAATGCACTATTTCAAACTGAGATTTTATCATTAAAATGGTATTTAAGTTAATGATTTGGCTGGAAATTAATGGTCGCGCTTGCCTTACAAGGTGTTTGGCGCAATCACAACCGGGGATTGGGTCGTGACAAGTTGGTATCAGAGCCTAGGTTACCAGGAATCGCGAGTCATGAGCCGGTTTGGTAGAGTCTCGCGGATCGGTACGGGGACGTCTATATTTATCCTCGAGAGGCTGCAGAACCTTTAGGACAAACTTCATATTGTTGAAATTCTTGCCGTGCGTCTTTGTTGGTCCGAGAACTAAACTTCTGTATTCTATTCTCTTGCAGATGGCGAGAACGCGCGCGATCGGACGACCACCATCTCCACCCACTAGAGGCCGGGGACGCAGTCGTGGCCGTGGTCGAGGCAGAGCATTAGGGACAGTACCAGTTGACCCGCCAGTTACCCCCACTTAGGATTAGCCTCCAGCTGTAGAGGTTCCAGTAGCGCCTGCTCAGGCACCGGCAGTGCCTGTTGTGATTCCGGGTCTTCAGGAGGCCCTGGCTCAGATCTTATCGGTTTGCACTGGCCTGGCTCAGGCAGTCTCAGCTACTAAAGCAGCTATATCTCAGACCGGTTGTGGTCATCAGACCCCCACAGCTCGCACTCCAGAGCAAGGTGCATAGGGTTTGCAGACCCCAGAGGCACCACCAGTTCAGTCAGTTGCCCCTGTTCAGCCAGTTGCTCTAGTTCAGGGTGATGGGGTACCAGGGATGCCAGATGACGAGCAGCTTCGTCTTGAGAGGTATAGCATGCTTTCACCTCCTACTTTTAGCGGTGTTCTGGGCGAGAATGCCCAGGGGTTTCTCGACAATTGTCGGTGCATGCTTAGGACAGTAGGCATCTTGGAGACTAGTGGGGTATCTTTTACCACTTTTCAGTTCTTAGGAGCAGCCTTTACCTGGTGGGAGGCATATGAGCGGCGTAGGCCGGCAGGTGTAGCGCCATTATCTTGGCAGGAGTTCTCCACTATCTTGATGGAGAAATGGGTGCCTCGGTCATAGAGAGAGGAGTTACGTAGGCAGTTTGAGATGTTTCACCAGGGGGATATGCCGGTGACACAGTATGAGGTGAGATTTGCAAAGTTAGCTCGTTATGCTCCATGGATGGTTCAGACGAATCAGGAGAGGATCAGACGATTTGTGGACGGACTCATTTATCACATTCGTATTCCAATGACTCGAGAGAGGGTTCTGAGTCATACTTTTGAGGAGAAGGTGGATGTAGCCTGCGATATTTAGACGGCTCGCCGTCAGGAAAGAGAGGAGAGGGAGGCCAAGAGGCCTAGAGGATCCGGTGGATCTACTGGTGCTCTGTCTAGGAGCCAGTTTCAGCAGAGCAGAGGTCGATCTTTCAGAGCTCCACAGCCACCTTGGTCAGAGTACTGTGGTTCTGGGTTATCAGGGCTCTCACCAGGGCCAGCCATCTCCGAGCGCACTTCCACCGAGAGTTCATCTCATGCCCCATCTGTTTAGAGTTCCTCTCGACCTAGTTCTTCAGCCAGCCACACTAGTGCGAGGGGTTCCTTTCAGTACCAGCCCCTAGCGCCAGGGAGTTGTTATAAGTGTGGAGAGTTTGGGCATATTCAGAGGGACCCGTCGTTCTTCCAGTTCATCTCAGCAGAGGGGTCAGCCCTCATCTTTTGGCCAGTGTCTTCAGCACCCGCCCAGTCAGCTAGGGGTGAGGGTCAGGCAGTTAGGGGTTGCCCCAGAGGGGAAGGCCGATCTGGTAGTGGTCATGCCCATTGCTACGTTCTTCAGGGCAAGTCAGGCCCGTTGCTACGTTCTTCAGGGCAGGTCAGATGTTGTTATTATAGGTATTATTTCAGTCTACCTCAGGGATGCCTCAGTTATATTTGATCCCATATCCACATATTCTTATGTATCTTCTTACTTTGCTCATAATTTGGGGACTACTCGAGGGTGTCTAGCGTTACCTGTGCATGTATCTACCCCGGTGGGTGATACTATTATTGTGGACCACGTGTATCGGTCCTTTCTTGTTACTATTGGGGGTCTGGAGACCCGAGCTGACTTGCTGTATTGAGCATGGTAGATTTTGATGTTATTCTGGGAATGGACTGGCTATCACCATGCCATGCTATTCTAGACTGTCACGCTAAGACAATCACATCGGCTATGCCGGGTATCCCGAGGATCGTGTGGCGTGGTATGACTGATTATATACCCAACAGGGTAATATCTTTCTTAAAGGCCCAGAGGATGGTTGGGAAAGGATGTTTATCATATCTGGCATTTGTGAGGGATGTTGGAGCTGAGGCTCCTAGTCTTGATTCAGTCCCTTTGGTGAGGGAATTCCCAGATGTGTTTCCAGCAGACCTGTCGGGCATGCCGCCGGACAGGGATACTGACTTCGATATTGATTAGGTGCTGGGCATTCAGCCCATTTCTATTCCTCCCTATCGTATGGCACCAGCGGCGTTAAAGGAGTTGAAGGAGCAGCTGCAGGAACTCCTAGATAAGGGGTTCATTCGCCCGAGTGTGTCGCTTTGGGGCGCACCGGTGTTACTTGAAAAGAAGAAGGATGGCACGATAAGAATGTGCATTGATTACAGACAGTTGATTAAACTGACCGTAAAGAACAAGTATCCGTTTACTCGTATTGAGGATTTGTTTGACCAGATTCAGGGGGCAAAGGTATTCTCTAAGATTGATCTCCGTTCAGGCTATCACCAGCTGAAGATTAGAGATTCTGATATTATGAAGCCAGCTTTCAGGAAGAGATATGGGCATATGAGTTTCTGGTTATGTCATTTGGGCTGACTAATGCCCCAGCCGCATTCATGCACCTGATAAATGGTGTATTTCGGCCGTATTTGGATTCTTTTGTGATCGTGTTTATTGATGATATACTGGTGTACTCGCGTAGCCAGGAGGAACACGCAACACTTGAGGGTGGTATTGTAGAGGTTGAGAGAGCTTTATGCAAAGTTCTCCAAGTGTGAGTATTGGCTCAGTCAGAGTGGCCTTTCTGGGACACGTGGTGTCCAGTGATGGTATTCAGGTTGACCCAAAGAAGATCGAGGCGGTGAAGAGTTGGTCTAGACCGTCCTCAGCTGAGATTCAGAGTTCCCTCAGTTTGGCGGGTTATTAACGCAGGTTCGTTCAGAGTTTTTCATCTATTGCTTTGCCTTTGACGAAGTTGACGAAGAAGAATGCACCATTCGTGTTGTCTGATGAGTGCGAGAGAGCTTCCAAAAGCTCAAGTCAGCATTGACTACGGCTCTAGTGTTAGTATTTCCAGCAGCTTCAGGTTCTTATACGATATATTGTGATGCTTCTAGGATTGGTATTCGATGTGTTCTGATGCAGGAGGGTAGAGTGATTGCATATTCTTCTCGACAATTGAAACCCCATGAGAAAAACTACCTTGTTCATGACTTGGAGTTGGTTGTTATAGTTCATGCTTTGAAGATTTGGAGGCATTATCTATACGGAGTATCTTGTGAGGTGTATACGGATCATCGCAGCCTTTAGCACTTGTTCAAGTAGAAAGATATGAATTTGAGACAGTAAAGATGGCTTGAGTTACTCAAGGATTATGACATTACCATATTGTATCATCCGGGGAAGGACAATGTAGTGGCCGATGCTTTGAGCTGGAAAGCGGTGAGTATGGGTAGCTTGGCAAATATTCCAGTTGGGGAGAGGCCCCTTACAGTTGACGTTCAGGCCTTGGCCAATCGGATGGTAAGGTTAGATATTTCAGGGCCCAGCCGGGTGTTGGCGTGTGTGGTTTCCCGGTCTTCTTTATATGATCGCATCAGGGAGCGGCAGCATGATGACCCGCATTTGCTTGTCCTGAAGGATAGGGTCCAGCATGATGATGCCAGAGATGTGTCTATTGGTAGTGATGGTGTGTTGCAGATGCAGGGACGAATTTGCATGCCCAATGTGGATGGGCTCCGAGAGTTGATATCAGAGGAGGCCCACAGCTCGCGATATTCTATTCATCCGGGTGCCACGAAGATGTATCAGGACTTTAGGAAGCATTACTGGTGGAGGAGAATGAAAAAGGACATTTTGAGTTATATGGCTAGGTGTCTCAATTGTCAGCAGGTCAAGTATGAGCATCAGAGACCCGGTGGTGTACTTCAGCAGATGGATATTCCAGAGTGGAAATGGGAGAGGATTACTATGGACTATGTGAGTGGCCTCCCTCGTACCTCGAGGAACTTTGATTATATTTGGGTGATTGTCGATAGGCTGACCAAGTCTGCGCACTTCATTCCGATGTGTACCACCTATTCTTCGGAGAGGTTAGCAGAGATTTTCATCCGAGAGATTGTGCGGTTTCATAGGGTTCCAGTTTCTATTGTCTCAGACAGGGGTACTCAATTTTCTTCCCAGTTCTGGAGGAATTTTCATCGGGAGTTGGGCACTCACATACAGATGAGCACGGCTTTTCATCCTCAGACGAATAGACAGTCCGAGAGTACTATCCAGATATTGGAGAACATGTTGCGTTCTTGTGTTATTGATTTTGGAGGTTCTTGGGCTGAGTTCTTTCTGCTTGCAGAGTTTGCTTATAACAATAGTTAACAGCCCAGCATTCAGATGGCGTCGTATGAGGCTTTATATGGGACGGTGTAGATCTCCAGTTGGCTGGTTTGAGCCCGGCGAGGCTAGACTATTGGGGACAAAGTTAGTTCAGGATGCCTTGGAGAAAGTGAAAGTTATCCAGGAGAGACTTCGTACGGCTCAGTCGCGGGAGAAGAGTTATGCGGATTGGAAGATGCGGGATGTATCTTATATGGTGGGCGAGAAGGTTTTGTTGAAGGTTTCGCCTATGAAAGGCATGATGAGGTTTGGAAATAAAGGGAAGCTGAGTCTGCGGTTCATCGGTCCTGTTGAGATATTCAGGAGGATTGAGGAGATGGCCTATAAAATTCTTTTCCACCCAGCTTGTCGGGGGTTCACCCGGTATTTCATGTTTCTATGCTCAGGAAGTATGTTGCGGACCCGTCTCATGTATTAGACTTCAGCACGATCCAGTTGGATGAGGATTTGACATATGACGTGGAGCCAGTGGCTATTTTGGGTCGACAGGTTCGAAAGTTGAGATCAAAGGACATAGTGTCAGGAAGGTGCAATGGAGAAGTCGGCCCGTGGAGGAGGCCACTTGGGACATCGAGCAGGAAATGCAGAGCAGATATCCTCGTTTGTTTGAGGCTCCAGGTATGTTTCTTGACCCGCTCGAGGACGAGCGTTTGTTTTAGTTGGGGAGGATGTGACGACCCGGCCCGTAGTCACGTAAGTTACCGCCCCGTTTTCCCCGTCTTATGCTTCCATATGTTCATTTTTATGTGTTTGTGAAGTTTGTAGTGATTTGGTCAGAGTTTGGTTGAAATTGAGACAATTAGTCTCTTTAAGAGAAGGCTAGCTTGGAAAAAGTCAACTGGATGTTGACTCATGAGTTATAGGGCTCAAAATGGATTTCGGATAATTCAGCTAGTTTCGGGTGGTGATTTATGACATGGGAGAGAAAACGGAATTGAATTTGAAGGTCCGGTGTAGAATTAGGCTTGAATTGGCTAAGTTGAATTTCGGCAAATTTCTGGTTGATAGGTGAGAATATAATCCAAGAGTCGGAATGGGATTCCGAGAGATGAAGTAGCTTTGTTAGGTGATTTTGGATATGTCCGCAAATGTTCAGGTCAAACGGACGCTGTTTGGTCGGGTTTTTGATCGAATGTGAGTATTGGTAGTTATAGCTAAACTTAGGCTTGAATCCGTCTTGATTTGATGATTTTCATGTTAAAGGTTGTCTTTTTATGATTGAAACATGTTCGTATGATGTTTTGGAGTAGGTTGGTTGTTTTGGTTGGGGTCCCGGGGGCCTCGGGGTGTTTCCGGATGGTTGATCAGAGGTTTTTGGAATTTATTGCATGATGATAGCAGAAGGCTTCTGGTATTTCCGCTTTTGCGGAAGGGGAGCCGCTTAAGCGGTGACCGTGGAAGCGGCTGGTGGGATCGCGGAAGCGGACGGTTGACCGCGTAGGCGGTTACCGCTGAAGTGATCGTTTGGCAACAGAAGCGGGCCCTGGAGTTTAAGTTGGACCTCATAGGCGGTCGTGTGGCCGCAAAAGCGAAGACCGCAGAAGTGGCCAGTTTACCGCGTAAGTGGAAGTCGGGCTAGATTAAATGAACACTGATTTTCATAAGTTTGAAAAAGAGAAGAACATTTGGACCTCGGACTAAGGCAAATTTGGAAGCGATTTTGAGGAGGATTTTGGGGAAAACATCAGATATGGACTCTTGGACCTAGAGTATGTCATTATAGTTTAAAGCATGGATTAAACACAAAGAATTCAAGGTTTTTGAAGTTAAAAATGGTGGTTAGGGCTTGAAACCCAAGTGAGCTTAAAGCGTTGATTTGGGGGGTCAAATGGACTCTTATTCTTGTAAATTTGATATGTATGGACTCGTGGTGAGACGAGGATTCTTGTGATGTAAATATTGTAATTTTTTGAGAAGTGGGCGCGGGGCTCGGTTTTTACCATTTTCGTGTTTTTGTGTGTTTTTCGAGTTCTTTCTATTGCGTTATGTCCCATTAGATTATTATAACATATTCCTTGTGGTTTTGGTCAGATTCTGCAACCGAAGAGGTCGATTCGAGAGGAAAGCGCAAGGCGAGCTAGGATTTTGGCCGGTTTGAGGTGAGTAATGGTTATGAATGATATACTTAGGGATCTAAACCCTGTATTTGCACTATGTGGTGCCATGTTGAGATGAGACATGCGTTTCGTGACGAGCGTGGTGATGTATCTGCTGCGGACTCGGACTTGGTCCATCCCGATTGGTAACTTACTGTACTTCTTGACTGAAACTGAGCTTGTGCTCGTATATTTTGGGCTAGTTGCCATGTTTGGGCCTTGTGCCGATCTGTAGCATGTTGAGTTGTTTGACCTCACTTTACCTATAGGACACATACCATCTGTCCTGACTTTGATTGTATATCATGAAATAAACCGGACTTTGTAACTTGCACCCTGAATGAGCCATACCTAGGGTTGAATACCCTGTCTTAGCTGAGTGGGCCCGAAAGGCCAAGTCTATATTGACCGAGAGGGGTCAAGGACCCCGTGGTGAGGCTATTTGATATATATCGGGTCGGGCTGCACGCCGCAGCAATATATACATATACATGTATTGGATCGGACTGCACGCCGCAGTGATATATGGATCGGATTGCACGCCGCAATATTTTAGCGCTTGAGTTGAAGGAGCCCTTCCGGAGTCTGTACACACCCCTAGTGAGCGTAGCCGGCTATATTATTGGATTGGATTTTGCGCCGAAGCATTTTATATATTCTATCGGATCGGGCTACGCACCGCAACAGTATATATATGTGGTGTTTGATCGGGCTGCGCGCTGCAACGGTGTTAGTATCTGGTCGGAAGGAAAGGAAAGTATTTATCATATTCTTCTCCCTGTTTGGCACTTATTATACTGTTCTTGCTGAGAAAATAGAACTGTAAAGTATTTTTTACCGGATTTCTTACATTCAGTTATTATTTATAGCTATTACTCTCTGAGTTAGAATTACTCATTCTACTCCCTGCACCTTATGTGCAGATTCAGGGATCCCGGAGGCGTAGTTATGATTTGATGTTGCCTTTCAGCCCGTACCGGAGTTGTCAAGGTAGTTGTTGGCGTCCGCAAGACCTGATCTCTCCTCTATCTATGTTTTGTTTTCGTATCTAGACTTTTCCTTTGTATCGAATACTGTCGGTTTGTATTAGAGGCTCAGACTTGTGACGCCGAATACTTTGGTTGTATTCACTTTGGATTTCATTTTCTGCAGTATTATCTTCTATTTCAAACTGAGATTTTATGTTTAAAATGGTATTTAAGTTAATGATTTGGCTGGAAATGTTTTAATTGTCTGTCTTGCCTTACAAGGTGTTTGGCGCCATCACGACCAGGGTTTGGGTCGTGACACTATTAGCCTGTGTTACCCGTGAGTTTTCGAATTTTGATATTGTTTTAGTGTTGTGATAATGGGTTGTATATGCCAAGCGGCATACACTACAATTTCCTTTAGATATTTAATTTGGTATTGTCTATTTTTCCGCAATTATTATGTTTTCCGCAAATGTTAGGCTTACCTGGTCATGGGGACTAGGTGCCGTCATGACATATTCACGGTTGGTGAACTAGGATGGTGATACATTATTTACTCTTATTATTTACTGGGTTGGAGTACTCACATTACTCTCTGCACTCGTGTGTAGAATCAGGTATATCAAAATCCGATAATGGGTATTGATTGCTTATACGTTGAGTCATCAGAGTTTGTAGGGTGGTTGAATGACGTTCACAACACCGCTTCCTTCCTATCAATGTTATTACTATATTAGTACATTTTTTTTACTTTTGTTGTATTCAGACTGTGATAGATGCTCATGACTAGTCACACCCCAATGTCGGGCTTGTATTTTATTCTGCACTGTTATTTCAGAATTATATTGTGAAATATTATTTAATTAAAGGCTTAAAAATGAGTCTTAATACTTGAGGGGTTAATGTGAGTGTTGTGTCGGGTGACCTTGTCTTCACGAGAAGCGTCATCACAACCGGGCTGGTTTGGAGTCGTGACAATTATGGGCTCAAGTGGTGGTTGTGATGGTGGAGCCACAAGACTAGGTTTAGGATCTTTTTTGGGATTTTACGCCTCTTGGGCATTTCAATGATGACAACCGTAGGCTTTTTTGCTTCTTTGAGTTTCACAGACTCATTAGTCTTTTCAGGAGCTTTAGGCTTTGGAGGGTCTTTAATTTCAATGCTCTTAATTTCCCCAAATTTATTACTACACAATTTGTCTTGAATTTTCTCAGGATAAACAGCATACCATAGTGATTGTGACTGTATTGGCCTTCTCTTTATATACCTGGCCTCTAATTTCTCAGGTTCGAAAATTTTTAACATCACAAAAATATATTGGAAAAAAATCAAATTAATGAAGAATTGAAGAATTATTAGACACATTGGACCACTAGTAATGTTTAAAATTGACATTTATTAATATAGGGCCGAAGGGAGCGTTCTTCCATACAATTGATAACATGGGCCCCCGATATGACCCTTACAAATAGCTATGAAAAAATAAATGTGAAAGATCAAGAGATAGACTCTATATTCAGTCGCGGAGTCATTTTCATTAAGGGTCAAGATATAAATAAATAAACTGATCAAGAAATTAAGGAGTCCAATTATATAGTATATATATATTTAAAAAATATTACCGAACTATACAGTGTAATTTGGCTCCGCCACTGTCTATATTTGCTTATCACTAATACGAGTAGGGGTGTACATATGTTGGGTTGGTTTTGCAATATCAAACAAAATTAATTGCGTCGGGATATTAAATTTGAAGACCAAACTAACCAATAAACCAAAGGGTTTTCAATCTCGTTTTTTCTAGGTGGTTTTTTCCAACAAATTCTTCATAGCACAAAACATATAAATTATGCTCCAAATATTTATTTAATCCTAGTAAGATATAACTATATAAAATATTTTTAAGAAAATAACACAAAATATGAGATGTGTCGTTGTTATCCTAAAATAATCAACAATAAAGATAATAAAATCACGTAATATAAATTTTCTGCTTAAAAAGTCATAATGAAAATAAACATAATTTAAAAGTACTAAGTCATGCTAAAATAAGTAGAATAACAAGGGAGTATTAATACATGACTAGACGCTAAAGAAAAAGTAAAAAGAAGTTATGAGTGTTTATCTAAATCATTGCAACAACAAAAAATAGATATTTAATACATTGTCATTCCTAGTATTGAATGCTCTTGTTTGCATTGGTATTGATTTGATTTAGGTTTGGACTTTTGTTAGCATAATTTGAGTTATTAATATTAAAGGGTATAAAACTTATTGAAAATTATTATGAAATATTTATAAATTACATTACAATATTTATGTATTAAATATATCTAAAAAAATTATTTTGATTTCGAGTTGGTTTGGTTTTAATTGGACTTTTCTTTTAGTTAAAACTAAACCAAATTAGTTATGGTCGGATTTTTTTCTCAACAACAAACCAAATCAAACCGAAACATAATTGAATTTTTTACTCGATTTGACCCGGATTATCGGTTGATACAATATGTTTTTTATACACCCCTAAATACAAGATCTTATTTAAGACAGAAAATCATAAAAATACATCAATAACAGACACATTGGACCACTAGTAACGTTGAAATTTTACATTTATTAATCAAAGCTTTACCAATCAATCTGGTTAACAATCCTTCAATTTGTGGGGCTATTTGTGTAACAATGCCTTACATAATTGAGCATCCTGTGTCATTTTCTTCAGTAAAGTAGTATTCGTCACATCTGCTCACGTAACAACCATTCTATAGACATGGGGCCGGAGGGAGCATTCTTCCGTACATTTGATAACACGGGCCCCCGATATGACCCTCGTAACATTGTCCACAACAATATCCTGATGGTGGTGGAGGGCATTTTTGAACCATTATGGGCTCTGGAGGTGGTTATGATGGTGGAGTCACTGGATTAGGTTTAGGATCTTTTTTGGGCTTTTCAGCCTCCTTGGGCATTTCAATGATGACAACCGTACGCTTTTCTACTTCTTTGGGTTTCACAGGCTCCTTGGGCTTTTCAGCCTCCTTGGGCATTTCAATGATGACAACCGTACGCTTTTCTGCTTCTTTTGGTTTCACGGGCTCCTTGGGCTTTTCAGCCTCCTTGGGCATTTCAATGATGACAACCGTACGCTTTTCTGCTTCTTTTGGTTTCACAGGCTCCTTGGGCTTTTCAGCCTCCTTGGGCATTTCAATGATGACAACCGTACGCTTTTCTGCTTCTTTTGGTTTCACAGGCTCCTTGGGCTTTTCAGCCTCCTTGGGCATTTCAATGATGACAACCGTACGCTTTTCTGCTTCTTTGGGTTTCACAGGCTCCTTGGGCTTTTCAGGAGCTTTGGGCTTTGGATGCTCTTTAATTTCAATGCTTTTAATTACTCCACATTATTTACTACACAATTTGTCACGATTTTTCTTAGGATCACAACATACCACAGTAATTGCGACTATATTGGCCTTCTCTTCATATACCTGGTCTCTAATTTCTATTGCCCGAAAAATTTTAACATTACAATAATATATAGAAAGAAAATCAAATTAATTCATATCCATATGATCATATATAGTATTCCATGATTGATTTTATTCTTTTGTTTTGAAGTAGAATTTCAAGAAATATACTTAGAGAAATCAAGCGAAAGGGACTTACGAGGGAATTTACAAAGAACTTTTTTGACCTTCTTGTAGCAGCAGGCGCATTGAAGATCAACTTTGAGCACCATTATAGTAGTCTGTTAAACCATTAGCATTATGGGATTATTCGTCAAGTAATTAAGCACAAAATCAAAGCTCTTAATAGTTATATAGATAGATTTATTCAGAGAACCATATTATGCAATAATAAGCTAGTAGAAGTACAGAACATATTAGTTGGTTGTTGACTAACAGAAAAATAAATATAGAAGATCGTACCTTCTCAGTTTTATCACCGCCCATGATTGATTTGAACTAAGAGAAAATTGAATTCTTTTTTGCCGAGGAACTAGTGGAGTGAAGAGAGTAGGAAAAATATATAACTATAATTAGTATAATATTAAAGGAAGATGAGGAGAAACGTCTTCTTATAAAGAAATAATAAAATAGAAGGAATATATAGAGTAGGAGCACGTTCCAAATGGAAGTTGGAAGTCGAATGAAGGTGCCGTTTCAGAATTGATAAGCCAAAAATTTGGCTTTATAATTCCCCAACTTTAGTGAAAATTTGATCGATATGATTATAACCTTCATGATCATTTCCCAAAAGTATTTGGTAGAGGCTAAAAAGGAGTAGATTAACTTGAGATACTTTTGTCTTCTATATATTCCAAATTCTACGTATATAATTAACTTATTTGTTTTGTTTTGTACCATCAATTATCACATAAATTTCTTGGAGAAAACAAAAGAAGTAAGGGAAAATGAGTAAAACTTTCACAAAAAGATTGCTATTCACTGCATTAATTAATAGAACCAGAAATAGGAAGAAAAAGGGCTGAATTTCACAACAGAATTCAGTCATGCAATAGTACTAGTAATCATTGCAATTAATTTATTATCCACTCATATGAGAAGTTGAGTAATCATTCAAGAATTAACGAGAACACTTTAATGGCGGATGACCTTTACGTTTCCTAGACAAATCAATTCAGCCATGCATTAATACTAGTAACCATTGCAATTAATTTATTATCTACTTATATGAGAAGTTGAATAACCATTTAATAATTAATGAGAACACTTCAGTGGCGGATGACTTTTGCGCTTCCTAGAAAAATCAATTGTTATTTTTTCATGTAAGAAAATTCTAAAGGTGGGGTGGGGTTAACTAAAATATCTTAAAGCAAGAGAATGACAAAATAAAAAGCAAAGCAAAATAGAGACTAAAAAAAGATATTAAATACCTTTCTTAGTTATTAAGACGTGTCACATTATTAATGTAATGATGAGCTTCATATTTTGCAGAGTATATAAATGTGGATATACATATATAATTTCGTAATTCACTTATATTTTATATAACCACGCAAAGCGCGAATAAATTTATATGTATAAAGTTCACTAATATCACAAGATATAGTGTCACGACAGTTCACCCTCCATGAACTATTGTGACGGCACCTAGTCTTTGTGACTAGGTAAGCCTACCAAATACGGAAAAAGAACAATTGCAGAAAGAAAATAATTAAAACCAAGATAACAAAATGAAATAGTGTTTAAGATGTTGCCTGGCATATAACAGTACAAAAATCTCAACCTAAACTCCCAAAATTCGGAACCCCATGAATCACAAGATAAGAGATACATAAAAAAGCTCTAACTCTAGAAATGTCTATCAAAAGAAAAATACAGAAGGGCTATATGAGTACAAAAAATGGAAAGGGACTCTTCGGTCTGCGGATGCAGCAGATATACCTCGAAGTCTATACAAAAGCGCCTCGTCTCAAGGATGATAAGACTGAGTGGAAGTACCTGGATCTGCACATGAATAACATGCGCAGAAAGAACATGAGTATACCACACGGGTAATCAGTAAGTATCAAGCCTAACCTCGGTCGGGTAGTGACGAAGAAGATCATGTCCCTATTGAGGTTAAATGAAATACGAGGAATAACAATGTAGAATAATATGGCATAATTAAATGCAATAGTAAGAAGTAACACAAGAGAAAATGAACAACAATAGCTACCACAAAGACAAAATAATCACAGAAGATATAAAACTCAACACAATATAGTTCCAATATAAAAGTTCTGGTTATCTCCCAGAATACCGATCCATACTTCAAAGTACATATGCAGGGAGATCTCCCGGGATAACGTCCTGTAGTCCTAAAGTAAACATGCAGGGGATTCTCTCGGGATACCATCTTGTAGTCTCAAAGTAAACACACAACAACACGAAGAATGTACATTTCAATTCAAATTCCATATCAAGGTAAAATATGTACTTCTAGCCTAGCATACTGCACATAATTATAATAAGGCAGTTTGAACAAGTAAAGCAATTAAGTCAATTAGACATGCTTCGTTAAGCTAACAACAAGCTTAAATTACAAGTAGTATAAATAGGAAAAGAAACACAATTATAATTACTTAATGAAAATCGGATTTTCAATAATTAGCACAATTACGCACTCATCGCCTCACGTACAAGTCATTTCAAATATCAATCATACAAAATCCTAAGGGGGGTTTCCTTCACACAAGGTTAGGCAAGACACTAACTCGAACATGCTCAAAATCAACCTGAAACCACGTTTTTGCCACGAGTACTCGACTCCAAATGACCCAATCTATTCAATTCAATTACATACCAGAGACCAGAGCCACCCGGAGAATAGAATGCCTGGGTGGAGGTATCTGGATCTATACATGAAAAACATGCGCAGAAGGGGCATGAGTACACCACAGCGGTACTTAGTAAGTGCCAAGCCTAACCTTGGTTGGGCAGTGACAAGGAAGGTCAAGGCCCTACTGAGATAAACATAATAAATGATAAGATAAGAGAACATTACATAAAAAGTCTATAGTGGGAATCAAAACATGATAAATAAGGAACGCAGTAATAGAAAGCAGAAACAAGACAATACAAGGTAAATAATGCTCACAACAGGAATGATAATCGAGGATCTCTTGGTATCCTCATCATGTACACGAAGGATATCTTGGTATCCTCAATAACAATTCGGGAGCTCTTGGTATCCCGAGGATCTATTGGTATCATCAATAATAATTTGGGGATCTCTTGGTATCCTCAATAATAGTTATACGCATGTACCAGGGATCTTTTGGTATCCCGCACTCCAAATCCAGAACATAAAACGTGTAGGGGATCTCTCGGAATACCGTCCCATAGTCCCAAATTTAAAACAAACAATAACAACTCAAAATATCAAAATAAATACCAAACTCATAACAAGTAATAGTAATGTTACCCTAACATGCTTCACATAATACAACCAAGGCAATTAAAGTTTAAATCCTTTTAGAAATTCATTCATTAGTGCACTTTGATTTAACAAACTCAAATGTCCATAGTGTTACAGATATTCCAAGTATAGCATGCTTTTAAGTCCTAGACTACCCGGACAATAGCACAATAGTAGCTACGCACGGAGTTCCGTCACCTCGTGTGTACGTAGCCCCCAAATAGGAGAACATAACCAATTAACTCACCTAAGGGGACAATTCCCTCTCATATGGTTAGAAAGGAGACTCACCTCGCTCCGAAGACCCATAATCGGCACTCTACATTCTTCCGAAGGCTTGAATAACCGCATAATGCTCCAAAATTAGCCAATGGTTATACAAATCCATTAATATATGCTAAGATACTCATTATAATTCAATTTATAATAATTTATAACCCTGATTGAAAAGTTAACAAAAGTACCCTCTGGCCCACGTTCCCGAAAATCAAAATTTTTCGAAGATAAACTTTCTCATGACCTTAGGAACGCAAATATATAATTTTCTCTAAATTCCGTACCCGAAATCGCGATCAAATTTCAAGAAATGTAAATTTCTAGGTTTTCTACCAAAACCTCAATTTTCTACAATTTTCCAAGTTTAAATCCATGTATAAATTATTTAACCCAAAACTAACATAAGTTACTTACCTCGTGACAAGTGACGAAAATGGCACCTCAAAGCTGCTCCCCATCGACTCCAATGGAAGAAAAGTGGGGTTGAAATGAACTCAACCCCGAATTTTAAAGACCTTACTGCTCCATTCATTTCTGCACCTGCAGACCCTGGACCGCTTCTGCGGCTCCGTATGTGCGGTCACCAGGCCGCTTCTGCGATCCGCCCTGGTCATCCCAGCTTCCGCTTCTGTGCTTCCTTTTACGCAGGTGCGGTCCCGTATATGAGGCTCCCTGATCGCATCTGCGGTCTCAACTCCCCTCACCAAAATCCGCATCTGCGTTCTTCCTGGCCACTTATGCGGCTCCGCACATGCGGACAAAACTTCGTAGGTGCGGAAATACCAGATACTAGCTGCTTCAGCTTTTGTTAAACTCCAAATTTGATCCGTTAACCGTCCGGAATCCACCCGAGGCCCCCGGGACATCAACCAAACATACTAACCAATCACAAAACACATTACGGACTTGCTCAAAGCATCAAATCATATCAAAGAATGCTAAAATCATAAATTACACCGTGATTCAAGCTTTATGAACTTTGAACTTTCCAACTTCTACTTCTGATGCTTAAACCTATCAAATAATGTCCGATTGACCTCAAATTCTGCACACAAGTCATATTTGACATTACGGACCTACTCCAACTTCCGAAATCAGATTCTGATCCCGATATCAAAAAGTTCACTTCCAGTTAATCTTCTCAAAAACCTATAAATTTTCATCTTTAGCCAAATGGCTTCAAAATGACATACGGACCTCTGAATTAACTTTCGATTGTGCTCCCAAATCTAGAATCACCATAGGAGGTACTCCTAGTCTAGGAACATCGATAAAACTGAAATGCACTTCAAACCAAACTTACGAAATTCCTTCCAAAATGCCAACTTCCACAATAGGCGCCAAAACACTCTCAGGTCATCCAAAACCCAATCCGAGCATACATCCAAGTTCTAAATCATCATACGAACCTGCTGGAACTTTCAGATGCCGTTTCCGAAGTCGTTTACTCAAAAATCCAATCCTAGTTGATTCCTTCAACTTTAAGCTTTCGAAATAAAAATTATCTTCCCAAATCGACTTTGAACTTTCCGAAATTCAATTCCGACCATGCGTACAAGTCATAGCACCTTAAATGAAGCTGCTCCGAGCCTCAGATTGTTGAACGATGCGCTAGGACTCAAAACGCCTGATCGGGTCATTACAAAAGCATATCGAAGTTCTTTTTAGTAAATACTATGACACACTGTCATAATTTAAATGTTGTTTAGTCTTAATAGGTAATTAAATATTATTTAACTAAATATACATTCCATCTTTGGACATACAAAATATATCTGACTAAGAATATTAATTTACCTCATCATATTCATTATTCATAGAATAATTAATGCACCTTCGCGCAAATCCTTAAGTTCTAGCAATAGTAAAAAATAATTTATCCACTAGTTTTTAATTATAGGCATTCTATTAATTTCATGGATGAACAATAATTTTATGTATCCATATTTTTCATAAACATACTAGTTTGGCCACTTTATGACTAACAAACTATATAACATAAGTGCACACATAAAAAAAATATAAGAAAAATTTATGCATGTGCATATTTTAAAACATTCTAGTTTGATCATTATGGTGACTAATAAACTATATAAACAACAATACATGCGTAAAACAAACGTAAATTTAATGTATGTGTAAATTTAAACATTCTATATAGCTTTAGAAATATATACATCAGTTAGTATCTTTTGGTATTGCACAGTGTGGGAAGTAACGGCAATCATTACATAATATCCAAAATTATGGTCGGAAACTTTGAGATAAAACTTCACTACCTTAGTGATTGAAATATTCTTACAGGACTAATTACTTAAAAGAATAGATTTATCACCTTAATTGTTCAATGTAATAGGTTAAGTTCCCGTAACTAAGGTATTCCATGGTTCATGTAATTAAGGTATACATAAATTCAAAAGCAGTTGTTCTCTTTGTCGGCGTACAAAATCAGAACCCATCTTTCTAATCGTTAAAGTGGACCGGAGAGAGTAATCATTAAGAAGGGTTTGACATTTTAAATAAGCAAAACCATATATGTGGATTTGAAGAGTTAATTATATAATACAAAAGATGGTTGGGATAATGTGTAGACTTTTTTGTTTTAGGAAAAGTAATAATTGAGAAATATAAATATAAAAAAATTAATTTCTGATAGCGCGAGTTGATATGAAACTTTTAGTAAACTCTAGAATTTTCACTTTGGCCCGTAAATTAAAAGTAGTGTCTGGTGGCACGATTTGTTTTTAAAAAACTTTAAGGTCTTGAAATTTTGTTGTTTGATATTTTTTTATTCCTTCATTACAACAGCTTCCAATCATGTCCTTAGGTTGACTCCAACTCGGAATCTATTGGTTTGGTTGGAAGTGAAGAATGTTGGTCGCTTGTGTAAGTTAATCCTACGTGTATATATAGCCCAATAAGATTGGGCACATAATTATTATTTAATCAATGAGCAAATTTCATATGTCCGACCGGTTGCTTGATGGACGTACCGGATTAAGTGAGAACCTCTATATATTGGTCATCTCCCCACCCATTGGGTTTGCCGTATTCTATTTCTTTCTTCTGCCTTTAAATGCGGCGATAACGTAAGGTTAGTGCAAGAGGCGAGAAACCAATTTTGAATTAATGCTTCCGCTTCACGATGATGGCTCATGATTCGGGTATGTTTTCTGTAACGATTTTGTGTAAGATTATCATATTCAAGATCATAGTATGCAATTAAAGTTTATGTTTAATGTGGTATCAGAGCATGGATATTTTAATAGTAATCTTCGTAAAAGAATTTTATATATTTCAATCCTCAATATAAGTAAATTTTTGATTGTTTTTATACATATAAGAATTTACTTTTTACTCACCATATTAACCTTAATTTTATCATTAAAAATACAATAAATATTCTAAACTCTTTGTTCCAAATGCAACTATCGAAAATAAATAATGCTTTCTTTATATATGAAAAAATCAAATAGTTTGGATCACAAAAAGACAAAAAAATCAATTAAAGCGGACTGGAGGGAGTATATTGAAGCAAACCACAAATTCAAATTTTAAATTGAGTACTTTGATTTACAACAACAACAACGATAACCCGGTGAAATTTCATAAGTGGGGTCTGGGGAAGATAGTATGTATGCAGACCTTACCGCTACCCCAAAGGAGTAGAGAGGCCGTTTCCGGAAGACCCTTGGCTCAAGATAATAGGAAAAACAAAATGTTAAATCACATTACAACTTCAATTTTTAGATGGAGAGAATTAAATAATTCAAAATTTTCTTTTTATATTCGAAACAAAGATAGGGAAAAAAAACAAGTAAATTAAACAAAACGGCTATAATTAAATGAGAGATATAAGGAAACAGTAATATAAATGACCCGGTAGTTGACATTCGACAAGTAGGACTAATAATAGATGCTGAATCAGCAAATGGACCACTATTGCAATTTCAAAAAATTCCAGGTCAGATTTGCAATATTACTATTCATATGGCCTCTGTCCACCTCTACTTAAATATGCTTCTTCTCATTTTGCCCAGCCAAAAGCAGTAAAACAATAACAGAGACTCAAATATATAGTTTTTTCATTTGAAGAGTTTCACATTCATTGAAAATCAGCATTGTTTAAAGAGCTAGTATTAACATGGGTGAGTTAATTAAGTTTAAACTCTTTATATTAAATCATTAATGTAGGTACTCTTCTTAATTTTTTTTAACATATGTATAGAAGAAGAAAGTGGAAGAAAAAAAGGAGGAAGAAGAGATAGTGCTAAAGGTTGATATGCATTGTGAAGAAAAATTGCAAGGCATCTGTATCCTCTAATTCCATTGCATTCTATTGGTTTTCAAAATTTGGACTATTTTACTTAAATGCAAGGCAAAATCTTTCAAATCCCATTTTCATTTTCTTAATGCAGCTTTTTCCTTTATCCTATTCGCCGAGGGTCGATTGGAAACAGCCTCTCTGTCCTTTCGGGCAGGGGTAAGGCTCGTCTACATATTACCCTCCCCAGACCCCACCTGGTGGGAATACACTGGGTAGTTGTTGTAGTTGTTGTTGTTGTTGTAAAATATTCTTCCTTGTTCATTATACAAAATATATATGTTTGCTTTTACTTATCCATTATACTAAGAGTTGGTTTGGACATAAGAATTTTTAAATTTTTTTCGAAATTTTTTTCACTTTTTTTCCAAATCAATGTTTGGCCATAAAATTTCAAATTTTCACTTGTAAATAAATTTTGAAATTTTTTGAAAATTTAAAAAACTCCAAAATATTTATTTTCAAAATTTTTACTTAGATCACTTACAAAAATTCAAAAACAACAACAACTCAGCAAAATCCCATTAGTGAAGTATGGGGAGGGATAAGATGTAGGGACACCTTACCCCTACCCTAGAGGGAGTAGAGAGGCTATTTTCGGAAGATCCTCAGCTCAAAAAAAAAAATCAAAATCAATCCAAATTTATATTCATATCCAAACACAACTCTAATTTTTAAATACCATTTTTCACTTGAATTGTTTTTTTACTTTTTTGGAATATTACTATTCTTATGTTCAAACACCCACTAAATCAAGAAAAAGACAATTTTCTTTTTCCGTCTTATTTTATCCTTATTATTAATTATTTATTCTGCAAATTATTTTTCAAGACTTTCGGAAATACTATTATTATGATGAGTAAAATTGTAAAATAATTACTTTTTTATTTTAATATAAAGTCAAAAGTAGATAACTACAAATAATAGAGAAGGAAGGAGGTTACTTTTAATTGGTTCTAGGAGATTTTTTTTCTTTCTAAAACAAGTCATCAATTTAGTAATCTTCATTTATTATTCTCTCCCATTATCCTTTGCACGTTTTTCAATTCACTCCCAAGTGTAACATTTAATATGATAGAGTGAATGTGTCACTGTTTGTAGTAAAAGAACTGTAACATTCAAAATAAATTTGTTGAGCCTAGGGAGTTCGAACTTATGGCCTGTCGCATAATACTTGAACAAATAACTATTACACTACTAAAATATTTTGTTGCAAGTAGTGTTACTTTTAATAGTTTTATCTTGTATTTTTATTTTATTAGTTATTTTTATATATATAAATAGTAAAAAAAATTCGACAAAGCGATGTCCCATGACACCACTTGCCACCCTGTAAATCCGCCCTTGGTGAAGACTATACTCCAACAAAGTCATTAACTTTATGTTGTATATTAATCATGTTAGTAATATATACAAGCATGGTTAATTAGGACCTTGATATGATTTTATGAGTTTGTATATATAACTTAAACTCAAATTTTGATGGTGAAATTGGAACTATAGGAGTAGAGGAAGTAAGGGCGGATTACAAGGGCAGTAAGTTGGTTGTAAAAGGCAAAACTGCAGACCCACTTAAAGTGTGTGAAAGAGTCCAGAAAAAAAGTGGCCGAAAAGTTGAACTCATTTCATTTGACTCAGAAAAGATCGCCAATGATGTTTATAAGAGAACTGGAAAACAAGTTTCAGTGGTAAAGAATGAAGAGAAAAAGGAAGAAACTGAGAAGAAAGATAAAGAAGAAAAGAGCAAAGGAGGAGAAGATGATAACAAGACAGAGATTAAGAAAAATGAATATTTGCATGCAAAATACTACTACAATAATTACAATACCCTCAGATTTTCAGTGATGAAAATCCTCATGCTTGCACTCTTATGTAACTTTTTCAGTTATATATATGCTGTAGTTATTGTATATAAACATGATTGAGTTGTTTATTATTATTATTATTACATTATTTTTTGCCTTCTCACCATGTCTTAAATTTCAATCACTTCTTTCGTAGCAAAGAAATGGCTCATGTCTCTCTGGTGAATACATCTTGAAAGCAAAAACAGAAAGCAATAGATAAATTTGTCAAAATAAGTTATTATTTCCAGCAACAATAACGACAAAACCCAGTATAATTCCACAAGTGGAGTCTGGGGAGGGCAGTGTGTACGCATACATTACCACATACCTAGAAGGTAGACTAGAAAAGTTGTTTCCGATAAACCCTCGGCTCTAAGGAAAGATGTTACATGATTTCCGCAAAAAATAAAAGGTTCCCATTGATACATAAACAAACACTATGTAAGTAATTTAGGAGAGATCAAGCTTTCAGTGTATGCACATCCTTCATGAAAGGTTTCATCATCTTGAGCCCATAATCCAAATGGTCCTGTGGATGTCCTAAATATCGTACCACGATGCTGCGAATGTTTATAACACGGTAAAACTTCACCATTCGCAAACATGTATTTTGGTCTGACTGAAAAAAGATCAGTATCGTGTATTGTCAACAATTCAGTCCAAGATTCTTTGACGCCATAGTCTTTCATGACCCATAACTTAAAAGTACCCTCCCCATGACGATTATGAGTATAATGAAAGCAAATCATCTCTCACAATACTGAAATGCCAAGCTGGTCAAACCCAAGGTTAGATATATAGCACATTCGCTCTAGCACGGGAATCTCTCTCGTACACCTCTTTTGAAAGTAAATGACACCACAGAACAACGATAAGCTGACAGAGTAATACCTCCTTTCCAACCAAGCCAATGGAATGCTCCGTGTATAAATGCCAAAGGATACAAAATAGGTGCCCATTGAGCCGTCATAAGGATTTTTCCAGTTGGATGATAACCAATATTTCTCCAAGAACCACTTTTCAACTCAAGAACTTCATAGAGCACTTTGTATTCATTGAGTTCTATCGGATCAATCTTAAGGATCTTATAGTCATCACTAGTTATGTCATATTCTAATCCAAAAGTAGAAAGTCTATTCAAATACTCTGGACAAGGAAGTACTATGGATTCTCTTGTGGAGGGGTTCCACAGATAAAAGTGCTGAACAAATTCAAAATAAACACCACGAAGAATCAGCCCGTTGCAACAACAATACACTCTGCAACAGAATGGTTTTAAACTTGGTTCGAAGTTTAAAGGGCAATCAAGTTTTTGTTCATCCTCAACCAGTTGAGCTGACGACAAAGAACAACAAAAGGTATACATATCATGTTTATAAGGCGAATCTTGGCTAACAAGAAGTTTTTGGGAATTTGGGTCATTCTTGGCATGACTTAGATGCTTCATCTTAAAGTAAGGATCAGATATTAATGTCTTCCAAAATTTTGAAACACGTTTTAATCGAACAAGAGACTGCACGGGTAACCTGCTGAGAATGTTCATAAAAATTTCCTCTTCAAAGTGAATCTCCAGGGCCTAGATAGGAAAGGAAAAGTAATCATATCTTCTTTTTCAACTACACATAAATAAGACAATTTCAACCAAGAGAAAAGATAAACCTGGAAATTTCTTAATTTCTTCAGCTAGTATTCACTACTAACAAATACTAAAGAAGAAAATATCAAGTGGAGAAAAATGAAAATACTTGGCAATTGGGCAGTGGCAATTGGCAATAGACGAGGGAAGTACTTTAAGAATTTCCAACATGTTTGATGCCCTTGGCTGTGGTTGTGGTGTCTAGTTTGACAAAATAACTTAGTGAAGGCATAAATTAGTGTCTGAATGAAAAAGCATAAATCCGTCTCGCATAAATTAGTGACACAAAAGTTATATGATTGAAACCATTGATGTTTGGTAGTGATTTGTTTCGGTCTTTGACTCACTGAGGCGACGTGCCCTAAGGTTCCAGGGAATTCCGGTGACTATACTAGCGAGCACTGATAGGAAAATATTACAGTGATAGCATGCATTATTCCCTTTCTTTCTATTTAGCACCAAACAATGCACTGCTAAGTTTTCCCACTGAGGGTTTAACACACTTTATTAACAATTTTAAGTGAACTAAACACGGGAATACACTTCTTAGCCATAGCAAACACACATAGAAGTCAACCTAAGTCCAACCAACAACAATTAAACTTCATTGTAAGTAACACCCTGAACTCACAGTGATATGAAAAACCAATGAAGCTGTCTTTTTTTTTCTTTTTTTTTTCCAACGAATAATTGGCGTTGTTAGCTAGCCATATTATCTTCACTGAAAAACGTCATCTTTAATGTTTTTAAGCATAACCTGGAGAAATGTCTAATCAATCTAAGTCCAACCAATAACAAATTAAACCCAATTGTATGTAAGTAAATCCAGCTTGAAATCAGAACTCACCTTATCAACATCCGTCTGCTCTGTATTATTATCCAAAACGCTCTTCCCTGCAATTTCATTTTAGGAAAAAATTATAGTTGAAATAGTGCAGGTGCATTAAAAACACACACACAGCAGCAGCAGCAGCAGAAGAAGAAGAAGAAACAGATACCTTTGCAAATGGGATGGGGAAGCACTGATTTCTCATTATATTTTTGTCTTTTGCTAATAATTTCATTGAAAAGATTATCCTTATTGTCATTGCAACAGATTTCTTCCTCTTCTTCTGTTGACTTTTCAAATTTTGTATATTTGAGCAAAACTATTTGCTAATTTTACCTCATTGGGATTGGACTTCTTCTTCTTCATTTGTGTCATCTTCAGTTTCATTGAAAGATTCTGACTTTTTTGTGGCGCTTCAATTTGAATGTTAGGGCTTCTCTTTACAATCATAGTTAGGGTTCTTTACATTTCTGAATCGGGTCGGTAATGGCTGTCGGGCCCGGTTCTACCCATTTTGACCTTTCCCATTGTTTGAATAATATTTTTTCTGTTATAAACTAAAGCAAAAGACAAGAACAATAGAACAAGAACAATAGCAATAGAGAGAAGAGTAGAGAGATTTCTTCTTATTGAGTTGAGAGGGGTGAATTACAATGGTAGAGAGCACCTCTATTTATAGGGAGGAGGAAGATCTTGCTACCAATAATAGGACTCTAAAATCTCTCTAATTAAATACATTAAAGACATTCACCTTAAATAGAAGTGTAAGAATCTTCTATTTCATAACACTCCCCCTTGAATGTCTATTCAATGATGTGCCTCGTTAAAACCTTAAAACAAAACCCAATGGGAAAAATTAAAGTAAGGAAAGAGTACACATGTTTGAATATGCGCCTATTGGTTGTCTCGTTAAAAACCTTGCAAGGAAAACCCGGTGGGACAAAACCTTGTAAGAGAAAAAGAGTGCAACGCGCATTAACTCCCCCTGATAAGAACATCAATTTATGTCCTTAAGTCTTCGCATCCCGATCTTGTGAACTAGCTTCTTGAAGGTTGACTTTGGTAGAGATTTTGTGAACAAATCAGCCATATTTTCGCTTGAACGAATCTGTTGAACATTGATATCACCATTCTTCTGAAGGTCATGTGTGAAGAATAACTTTGGTGAAATATGCTTCGTTCTATCTCCCTTTATGAATCCTCCCTTCAATTGAGCTATACATGCTGCATTATCTTCATATAAAGTTGTGGGTAGTTTATCACATTTCAAACCACATTTGTCTTGGATATGATGTATTATCGACCTTAACCACACACACTCCCGACTTGCTTCATGAATAGCAATTATCTCGGCATGATTAGATGAAGTAGCCACAATTGATTGCTTAGTCGATCGCCAAGATATGGCGGTTTCTCCACAGGTAAACACATAACCCGTTTGAGATCGAGCCTTGTGTGGGTCGGACAAATATCCAGCATCAGCATAACCAACAAGATCCGGGCTGCAATTCTTTCCATAAAATAGGCCCAAATTGGTAGTCCCCTTTAGGTACCGCAATATGTGTTTGATCCCATTCCAATGTCTCCTCGTAGGAGCCGAGCTAAATCTTGCTAAGACATTAACTGAAAAAGAAATGTCCGGCCTTGTAGTATTTGCAAGATACATTAATGCGCCAATTGCGCTAAGTTATGGTACTTCAGGACCAAGTATCTCTTCATTCCGTTCTTTAGGTCGGAATGGATCTTTGTTCACATCAAGTGAACGAACAACCATCGGTGTACTTAACGGATGTGCGTCATCCATGTAAAACCGTTTCAGTACCTTTTCTGTATAGGTAGATTGATGAACAAAAATTCCGTTTGCCAAATATTCAATTTGCAAACCAAGACATAGTTTAGTCTTACCGAGATCTTTCATCTCGAATTCATCCTTTAGATAATCAATTGCCTTTTGGAGTTCTTCAGGGGTTCCAATAAGGTTTATGTCATCAACATATACGGCAAGTACAACAAATCCCGATGTTGTTTTCTTTATAAACACACATGGGCAAATGGCATCATTTATATAGCCTTCTTTCAACAAGTACTCACTTAGACGATTATACCACATTCGTCCTGATTGCTTTAGACCATACAAGGACCTTTGCAATTTGATTGAAAACATTTCCCGAGATTTGGAATTGTGCGCATTTGGCACCTTGAGTCCTTCGGGAACTCTCATGTATATGTCGTTATCAAGTGAGCCATAAAGATAGGCAGTAACGACATCCATTAAGTGCATGTCCAGCTTCTCATGGACAGCAAAACTTATGAGATAACGAAAGGTTATCGCATCCATTACAGGCGAATATGTCTCTTCATAATCGACACCAGGCCTTTGGGAAAAACCTTGTGCAACAAGTCGTGCTTTGTATCTTTGTACTTCATTTTTCTCATTTCGTTTGCGTACAAAGACCCACTTGTAGCCAACGGGCTTAACACCATTAGGTGTTTCAACTATAGGGCCAAAAACTTCACGTTTTGCCAGCGAATTTAATTCAGATTGAATTGCTACTTGCCATTTTGGCCAATCATGTCTTTCTCGACATTCTTTCACAGATTGAGGTTCGAGATCCTCACATTCTTTCATAATGTTAGATGCTACATTACAAGCAAAGACATTATCTACCACAACATCCACTCGATTAATATTTGCCTCAATATTAATTGGATTTGGGAGTAGTTCCGTATTTTCAAGAGCTTCAGGCTCAATAGATTCTTCGTGAATCTCGGAATTAATCAAATCATGAGCGTCCTCATGTGATTCTTTCATAGTGTCATTTAGATCGTTCTTTTTCCTCTTTCTAGGATTTCGATCTTTGGAACCTAATGGTCTGCCACGCTTCTGGCGTGCATTTGACTCATTGGATATGACACTAGATAATTGTCCAATCGGGACTTCAATACGGATCGGAACATTTTCCGCAGGAATGTGGGATTTCGTTATCCTCTTCAAGTCCGTAAATGCGTCAGGCATTTGATTTGCTATTCTTTGCAAATGGATAATCTTTTGTACCTCTTTCTCACAAGTAGAGGTATGTGGATCAAGATGAGATAATGATTCATTTTTCCACAAAATTTCCCGTTTGGTTTCACAAACTTCTCCCCCTAATTTTGGGAAAAGTGTTTCATCAAATCGACAGTCTGCAAATCGTGCAGTAAACAGGTCGCCTGTCAATGTTTCAAGGTAGCGAATGATGGAGGGCGAATCAAACCCAACATATATTCCTAACCTTCTTTGCGCACCCATTTTGGTGCGGGATGGCGGTGCTACAGGCACATATACGGCACATCCAAATATCCTTAAATGGGATATATCGGGTTCATGACCCAAAACCAATTGCAACGGAGAATACTTGTGGTAATTCGTCGGCCTGAGACGAATTAGCATTGCTGCATGCAATATGGCATGACCCCACACTGAAGTGGGCAGCCATGTTCTCATCAGTAATGGCCTTGCAATCAACTGCAAGCGCTTAATTAACGATTCTGCAAGACCGTTCTGAGTGTGAACATGGGCTGCAGAATGTTCAACTTGTTGGACAATACGCTTTACGCTAGAGGGGGGGTGAATAGCGTTTTAAAAATATTAAGCGTTTTAGTGCGGAATTTAAAAACTTTGCAGAAATTAAAACAAGTGCAGTAGAATAAACTTACACAATGATGTATCCTGGTTGGCCACAAACGTGGTTAGTCCAGTCCCCGAGAGACTCTCTCGAGATTTCCACTAAACTTGTCAAGCTTACGGGTGCTTAACAAACCGTTACAGCTGAGGACACAAGCCTCACCTAGTTGCTCGGGGATCACAATCCCAAAGACTTCAATTGCTCGGGGATACCAATCCCAAAGACTTCAATTGCTCGGGGATAACAATCCCAAAGACTTCAACTGCTCGGGGATAACAATCCCAAAGACTTCAACTGCTCGGGGATAACAATCCCAAAGACTTCAACCGAGGAATCACAAGTTCCTCAACAAACGAGAATCGCAATTCTCTTACAAACACAAAACACACTCACTTTACAAAGCACTCCTTAATGAGTAGATATGAGTAGAAATAGTACGCTCAAGAACCCAACAACTTAGCTCAATAGAATGGCTCTTCAAAAAGCTTTATGGATGAACGGAAAATGATGATCAATGTAAGAAAGCTTTTAGCAATGAAAATACTCAAAGTGTATATGTTGTTGTTGTGAAAACACTGAGTTGAAGCTGTATTTATAGGTGAAAAACTCAGTCTTACCGTTGTCTAATTGCCAATTAAGGATTGCTGAAATTACTCAGTGACAATCGATTGTCAAGACTAAACAATCGATTGTTTGCCTATCAGATTAAAAATTCAATCCCAGATTTTACGTCAACAATCGATTACTTCAAATCAATAATCGATTATTTATAACGTTAAGAAATCCTTTCCAATTTTTGGCATAAAACATCGATTGTCCGGAAATCAACAATCGATTATTTTAACAACGTTCAGAAAATCTTTTCCAGATTTTAAGCAAAACATCGATTGTTAAATATCAACAATCGATTACCTGAAGGTAATTGAAAATATATGACAACGGTCAGCTTCAACAATCGATTATCAAATGGAATAATCGATTATTAATTAATTTCAAAACTCTCTGTCTCATATATAATCGATTATCAAAAGCCACAATCGATTATCATTTTATTTAAAATCACTGGGAGACATTTTTCTCATTCTAATCGATTACCATTAGTTCATAATCGATTTTTATGAGTTTTGAAAACTTTGCCTCAGTTAACAATCGATTATCATAAGTACACAATCGATTGTTATGCAGTTTGCAAAAACCTGATGTTAACTGACTTACTCACAATCGATTATCATTAATTCACAATCGATTGTCATGCAGTCTTGGCTTAGAGATACTCGATTATCATAAGTACATAATCGATTATCTTAGCCCAGATTTTTGAGGCATGCTTGGAAAACATTTTAACAAATGTAAATATGCATAGTTTAAAATCATTTGACACTTAATTTAAATATGCATGATTTTGGAAAAATAATTTTAGTAGAGAAGCCATGTTATGAGCCAAGTTGAGGAATCAAGATCACAATTAATATTGACTCAATTATAACATTTCTAAACTTTGTCTTGAGCTTCTTGTAATGCATCCATTTTGTGCTTGTCCTTGAGTACTGCTATATATCGCTTTTTGCTTTGTTTGACATTCATCAAAACCTACAAAAGAACACACGTTTAGTATATTGCATTTGAAACGTGTTTCCAACAATTTCCCCTTTTTGATAATGGCAAACATAAGCGGGATATATGCAATAATTATTTTGATAATCCAAGACAAGTGTAAAGTATGCAATTTGATGTTCCCCCTCAATTCATGTTCCCCCTCACTTTAAGCATGAATGAAGTTGAGAGTGATATAGCATACTTCTTGATATCCCGTTTCTTCCCCCTTTTGCCATTAGCAAAAATATATACAAGAGAAGAATATGCAAAAAAAATATGAAATAAACAAAAGTTTATTTATTGGAAAATAAAGATAACAAAAGTAATCGATTATTGATACAGTAATCGATTGTTTGACGGCGATTTTCCTGTAGAATAATTGAGTATTTTGCGTCATGCTTTTATGATCCCCTTTTCTTTAGGGTGATACCTGCAAAAAAGTGTTAGACGCCTCCAACGCTCAAGTTAGAAATTATGTAAGAAATAAAATGCAATGCATGACTTAGATCAACGTGGAGTCAAGGATCCCGAGTTCACTACGAATTCGGAAGAAGGACTCTTTATCTAAGGGCTTTGTAAAGATGTCTGCCAATTGGCTTTTTGTTTCAACAAATTCAATTTCGACATCGCCTTTTAGAACGTGATCTCTAATAAAATGATGTCTAATTTCAATGTGTTTTGTTCGCGAGTGAAGAATGGGGTTCTTCGTCAAGCATATGGCACTAGTGTTGTCACATCTAAGAGGAATGTGGTCAAGACGTAGGCCATAGTCCAAGAGTTGTTGTTTCATCCATAGGATTTGAGCGCAACAACTCCCCGCGGCTACATATTCAGCCTCGGTTGTGGACAACGCAACACTAACTTGCTTCTTACTAAACCAAGAAACTAAAGCGCTACCGAGCAAGTGGCAAGTGCCGCTAGTGCTCTTGCGGTCCAATTTGCATCCAGCAAAATCGGAGTCGGAATAGCCAATAAGTTGGCATGAAGAACCTTTGGGGTACCATAGACCCATATTGGTAGTACCGACAAGATACCTTAGAATCCGCTTTACCGCAGTAAGGTGAGACTCTTTCGGACATGATTGATAACGGGCACAGACGCACACGCTAAACATGATGTCCGGACGACTAGCAGTAAGATAAAGAAGAGAGCCAATCATACCTCGGTACTTTTTGATGTCGACTTCCTTACCTTTTTCATCTTTGTCGAGATGATCGGATGTGCTCATGGGAGTTGCCATTCCTTTGCATTGTTCATATCAAAACGTTTAAGCAGTTCTTTGCAATACTTGCTTTGACAAATGAATGTACCTTCCTTCATTTGTTTTACTTGTAATCCCAAAAAGAATTGTAACTCACCCATCATGGACATCTCAAATTCGCTAGTCATTAAGTTTGAAAATTCCTTGCATAGAGCATTGTTAGTAGCACCAAAAATGATATCATCTACATATATTTGAACTAGCAAGATATCATTATTTTCATGCTTGACAAATAAAGTTGTGTCAACTTTTCCACGAATAAAATTATTTTCTAAAAGAAATTTACTCAACCTTTCATACCAAGCTTGAGGAGCTTGTTTTAAACCATAAAGGGCCTTTTTGAGTTTGAAAACATGATTAGGAAAATTAAAGTCTTCAAAACCGGGGGGTTGCTTTACATAAACTTCTTCTTGGATAAAACCATTTAAAAAGGCACTTTTCACATCCATTTGATATAAAATGAAATTCATAGAAGATGCAAAAGCAAGCAACAAACGGATGGCCTCTAATCTAGCTACCGGAGCATATGTCTCATCATAATCAATCCCTTCTTCTTGATTATAGCCTTGAGCCACAAGCCTAGCTTTGTTTCTAGTGATTATGCCATTTTCATCTAATTAATTTCGAAAAACCCATTTCGTACCAATTATGGTATGACCTTCGGGTCTTGGCACCAAATCCCAAACATTGTTACGTTTGAATTGGTTAAGCTCCTCTTGCATTGCCAAGGTCCAAAATTCATCCCCAATTGCTTCAGAGATGGTTTTGGGTTCAATTTGAGAAACAAAAGCAGTAAGATCTAAGGTATTTCTAAGGGAGCTCCGGGTACTTACCTTCCCTCCAACGTCGCCTATTACCTGATCGAGAGGATGGTCTTTGACTGTCCTCCATTCTATTTGCTCTTTTGGTTCATTTTCCGGTTGAGGAGCTTCTTCAATTGGTTGTTCCACCGTTTTGTCAATTTCTTTCCTTGGTGGTTCTTCTTGAATTTTGTCCTTTAGACTTTCCAGAATGCCGACCGATCCGATGCCAATAATTTGTCCTTTATTGTTGTCACCGAATACAACGCTTCCTCCTTCTTTGTGCTCTAGTTGAAGGAATTTGGATTCGTCTCCTGTCATGTGTCTGGAGCATCCACTGTCAAGGTACCATAGTACACTTGATCCCTTCAAGCACACCTACAAAGCAAATTAATATTCTTTAGGTACCCATACTATTTTGGGTCCTTGGGGGTTAGGCAAATAACGACCATAATAATATGAAGAATCTCTATGCTTTGTAAAACACATAGGTGCAATATGACCTATACGATTGCAGTAATGACATACTACGTTCGGGTTGTGTTGATGCCTAGGTTGAGCCAACAAAGTTCTAGGCGAATGAAAAAGATTAACACTAGACATATTGTTCTCATTTCTAGTATAATATCTAGATGGTCTAAAGTCATTAGTGCTAGACTTGTTGAAGGACCTAGTGTCATGTCTAGGTGGTCTAAGCTCGTTCCTAGAGTTATTTCTTGGTTGCCGAAAATTACTATTTGTAGGCTTGTTTGCAAGAATCCTAGATTCGGATCTAGGTTGTCTAAAGATATTAGTTCTACCCTTATTTTCATACATTCTAGCATAATGTCTAGGTGGTCTAAAAGAATTTGTTCTAGGCTTGTTTAATACCTTAGAGTTATTTCTAGGTGGAGTAGTGAAGTTTTTGTTTTTATGCCGTTGATATTTCTTAGGCGTTTCTTTTTCAACAACTTTAGGAACTTCTTTACTACGTGTTTCTAATGTTTTCCTAAGTTTTGTGTTTTCTAGTTTTAAGGACTCACAAGCAGTACAAGTAGAGCATTTATCAACACAAGAGGCTTCATGCATAGTCTTGATGACTTGTCTAAGTTCTATACTATCATTTAACAAAAATTGATTTTCATTTGCAAGATTCTCGTTATCACGAGACAGATTTTCAACACCTTTTTGAGCTAAAGAAAGACGTTCTTCAAAGTCCTTGTCTTTTAAAAAGAGTTGTTTTTGAAAATCCTCTTCTTGTAAAGAGAGAGTTCTTTGTAAATCTTTAATAGTCTTAGAAGCATTTACCAACTCATCATGCAGTTTGTTATAAGCAATTTGCATATCGTTAGATGTACTTACCTCGTCTTTTTCGTCTGCCATGAGGCACTGACCAGTTGATTCATCGTTTGTGCTGACCGCTTTTTGAGGCGTGTTTTCGTGCTTCCTCAAGTTTGTCCCACATTTCCTTAGCAGTTTTATAGTGGGAGATTTTTCGCCAAAGTTCCTGGTTCAAGGCGTTATGTAATATATTCATAGCTTTAGTGTTGTATTCACTTACCTTATCTTTCCCGACTTTTGTCGTCAGTTGATCACTGTGTTTAATAGCTTGCCATAGATACAAATCGTTTGCCATTGTAAAAACTTGCATCCGATATTTCCAGACTGAGTAGTCGTTTTCGTCTAATATTGGAGGCGACATGCTGCATTCTCCTTCACCTATTCCTGCAAAGAAATTTAGAGTAGAAGCCATGGATGGTTCTCTCAAACGGTTAAGTTTTTCAGAGAGTATGGCTCTGATACCAATTGTTGGACAATACGCTTTACGCTAGAGGGGGGGTGAATAGCGTTTTAAAAATATTAAGCGTTTTAGTGCGGAATTTAAAAACTTTGCAGAAATTAAAACAAGTGCAGTAGAATAAACTTACACAATGATGTATCCTGGTTGGCCACAAACGTGGTTAGTCCAGTCCCCGAGAGACTCTCTCGAGATTTCCACTAAACTTGTCAAGCTTACGGGTGCTTAACAAACCGTTACAGCTGAGGACACAAGCCTCACCTAGTTGCTCGGGGATCACAATCCCAAAGACTTCAATTGCTCGGGGATACCAATCCCAAAGACTTCAATTGCTCGGGGATAACAATCCCAAAGACTTCAACTGCTCGGGGATAACAATCCCAAAGACTTCAACTGCTCGGGGATAACAATCCCAAAGACTTCAACCGAGGAATCACAAGTTCCTCAACAAACGAGAATCGCAATTCTCTTACAAACACAAAACACACTCACTTTACAAAGCACTCCTTAATGAGTAGATATGAGTAGAAATAGTACGCTCAAGAACCCAACAACTTAGCTCAATAGAATGGCTCTTCAAAAAGCTTTATGGATGAACGGAAAATGATGATCAATGTAAGAAAGCTTTTAGCAATGAAAATACTCAAAGTGTATATGTTGTTGTTGTGAAAACACTGAGTTGAAGCTGTATTTATAGGTGAAAAACTCAGTCTTACCGTTGTCTAATTGCCAATTAAGGATTGCTGAAATTACTCAGTGACAATCGATTGTCAAGACTAAACAATCGATTGTTTGCCTATCAGATTAAAAATTCAATCCCAGATTTTACGTCAACAATCGATTACTTCAAATCAATAATCGATTATTTATAACGTTAAGAAATCCTTTCCAATTTTTGGCATAAAACATCGATTGTCCGGAAATCAACAATCGATTATTTTAACAACGTTCAGAAAATCTTTTCCAGATTTTAAGCAAAACATCGATTGTTAAATATCAACAATCGATTACCTGAAGGTAATTGAAAATATATGACAACGGTCAGCTTCAACAATCGATTATCAAATGGAATAATCGATTATTAATTAATTTCAAAACTCTCTGTCTCATATATAATCGATTATCAAAAGCCACAATCGATTATCATTTTATTTAAAATCACTGGGAGACATTTTTCTCATTCTAATCGATTACCATTAGTTCATAATCGATTTTTATGAGTTTTGAAAACTTTGCCTCAGTTAACAATCGATTATCATAAGTACACAATCGATTGTTATGCAGTTTGCAAAAACCTGATGTTAACTGACTTACTCACAATCGATTATCATTAATTCACAATCGATTGTCATGCAGTCTTGGCTTAGAGATACTCGATTATCATAAGTACATAATCGATTATCTTAGCCCAGATTTTTGAGGCATGCTTGGAAAACATTTTAACAAATGTAAATATGCATAGTTTAAAATCATTTGACACTTAATTTAAATATGCATGATTTTGGAAAAATAATTTTAGTAGAGAAGCCATGTTATGAGCCAAGTTGAGGAATCAAGATCACAATTAATATTGACTCAATTATAACATTTCTAAACTTTGTCTTGAGCTTCTTGTAATGCATCCATTTTGTGCTTGTCCTTGAGTACTGCTATATATCGCTTTTTGCTTTGTTTGACATTCATCAAAACCTACAAAAGAACACACGTTTAGTATATTGCATTTGAAACGTGTTTCCAACACAACTTTTACCCCGATTGATAAGCAATAATCATTAAATGCTTGGGATGTAAACTCAGCAGCATTATCCAGTCTAATGGACTTGATTGGATTATCTGGAAAGTGTGCTCGTAGCCGAATGATTTGTGCCATTAACTTCGCAAACGCAAGGTTGCGAGATGACAACAGGCACACATGAGACCATCTACAGGATGCGTCTATCAAGACCATGAAATACCTAAACGACCCACTAGGTGGGTGAATAGGTCCACAAATGTCCCCTTGTATACGTTCCAGAAACTGGGGTGACTCAGTCCCAACCTTTGTTGGGGATGGTCTGATAGTCAGCTTGCCTTGATAACACGAAGTGCAAGGATATTCATTACTTGAGAGAATTTTGAAATTCTTTAACGGATGCCCATATGAGCTTTCTATAATCCGTCTCATCATGGTTGATCCTGGGTGACCCAGTCGATCATGCCAAAGTACAAATGTATTGGACTCAGTATTCTTTAGATTTACTGTTGAATGTGCCTCAATTGCACTAATTCTTGTCCAATACAGGCCACAAGATAAAGACGGGAATTTCTCAATAACCCTCTTTTGGCCGGAGACATTCTTTGAAGTGAGGACGAGATATTCAAGATTATCTTCATCCATTGTCTCAATATTGTAGCCATTCCGGCGTACATCTTTAAAGCTCAACAAGTTTCTCATAGATTTGGAGGAGAACATTGCATTCTCTATGATTAACATCGTGCCCTTGGGCAGAGTTACAATAGCTCTTCCGGAGCCTTCAATCAATTTACTACTTCCGGAGATTGTAGTAATGTTTGCCTTACACATATTCAGTTGAGAGAAATACTTCCTTTCTTTGAGTATTGTATGTGTAGTACATGAATCAACTAGGCAAATACTTTTATAGTTGGATGTTGATCCAAGTTCGCTTTGTGAGATATCCATTTTGCTTTCCCATAGTTTGACATACAAAAAAGGAGATACACGAACATAAGAATAAACAAGTTCAATCCTTTTGTGTCACATAATATTTTCAAAATCTGCTACTAACAGTTGACTAACAAAATCAGATATGTGGTCCATAATCAATTACTATGCAGTTTGAAATTTTCAGCGTTTTTCATAAGACAATCGATTATAAAATACACAATCGATTGTTGGAACATAGACAATCGATTGTTAAACACACACAATCGATTATTTGTTATTTTTGAAAAACTTCAGATCACACTGTTTAAGACAATCGATTGTTAAACATAGACAATCGATTGTGGATGATTTTTGAAAAATTCCAGATTACACTGCCTAACGACAATCGATTGTTAGATATAGACAATCGATTGTGGGTGATTTTTGAAAAATTCCAGACCTCACTGTTTCAAGACAATCGATTGTTAGACAAAGACAATCGATTGTTGGCTATTTTTGAAAAATTCCAGAACACACTGTTTCAAGACAATCGATTGTTAGCCAAAAACAATCGATTGTTGATCAATTGTTTTTCAACTTTAATGCGAAAATAGTTGATAATCGACTAGTTTTTCAGGCTAGTCGATTACCCCCACTGGAAAATAAAAGTTTTATTGATATTTGAACATATTGAAGATATTCTAAAGAACTACTGCTAACATTGTTTTATGAACTAACTAATACGAGCTAATGCTAATGACTATTAGTTTATTCACTAACTAATACAAATAAGTAGAACAAAATCAAATAACTCCATCTTCTTTCATCACGGATCCATCGCCGATTAGGTGGTCTATTTTTCCATCGGGTTGCTCAAAGAAGTCTGCCACATCCAGGTGGGTGATATCCTCATTGTCGTCATAGACAAAATTTGTTTCAGGGCCTTTTCTCTTTCGAGATGCTTGATAAAGGTCAACCAAGTGTCTTGGTATACGGCAAGTCCTAGACCAGTGCCCATTTCCACCGCAACGATAACATATAGTTTCTGAACTATTTACCTTAGGATCTTCTGGACCCCGTTTCTGCTTTCGGTGGTTATCTCTCTTTGGGGGGTGACGGACTTCTTTGGAATTTCTTCCTTGTCCACGTCCTTGGCTTTGACCCCGTTTATGACCGTGATCATGGTCCCTTTTATGTTTGGCATAATGCGAGTGCACCATATCTGCTTCAGGCAGTGGTGTAGACCCAGTTGGTCTATTTTCGTGATTTCTCATGAGCAGATCATTATTTCGCTCAGCCACTAGTAAGAGAGAAATCAGTTCAGAGTACTTCGTAAAGCCTTTCTCTCGGTACTGTTGCTGCAGTACCATATTGGAGGCATGAAACGTTGTAAACGTTTTCTCAAGCATATCGTAATCGGAGATGTTATCTCCACATAGCTTCAGTTTAGAAGTAATTCTGAACATAGCAGAATTATATTCAGAAACGGACTTAAAGTCCTGTAGCCTCAGATGGGCCCAATCATATCGTGCTTGTGGCAGAGTGACCAACTTCAGGTTGTCATATCTCTCCTTTAAGCTGTTCCACAAAACGAGTGGATCCTTGACGGTGAGATATTCAATCTTCAAACCTTCGTCAAGGTGGTGGCGCAAGAAAATCAAGGCCTTCGCACAATCTTGGGTTGATGCTTTTTCTTTATCTTTGATGGTGTCTCCGAGACCCATAGCATCTAAGTGGATTTCAGCATCCAACACCCATGTCATATAGTTCTTGCCCGAAATTTCAAGGGCAACGAACTTTCTTTTCATAATGTCAGACATACTCGAAAATTAAATTAGGAAGAGGGAAAATACCTTGGATTTTCGAGAATGATACTTGAGACGGTAGAGTCTCGTGCTGATAACGTGTTATAAACTAAAGCAAAAGACAAGAACAACAGAACAAGAACAATAGCAATAGAGAGAAGAGTAGAGAGATTTCTTCTTATTGAGTTGAGAGGGGTGAATTACAATGGTAGAGAGCACCTCTATTTATAGGGAGGAGGAAGATCTTGCTACCAATAATAGGACTCTAAAATCTCTCTAATTAAATACATTAAAGACATTCACCTTAAATAGAAGTGTAAGAATCTTCTATTTCATAACATTTTCTCCATTCCTATCCGAACAATAATTTTTCTCTTACTGAATTTTTGAATAATATTTTAAAATCATTCAATAATTAAAAAAGATTTAATTAAATACATATCTCTTACTATTAGTAGGTACAATCTATAGAAGTTTTTCCTTATAAGAACGGAAAATGGTCATATATGTCTCTCTACTAGTCAAAATAGATCACATATGTCATTCGTTATACTATTTGGTCATATATGTCTCCACCGTCAAGTTTCTGGTTAAAAATAACCCTCAACTGTTAAATTTCAATTTTAAAATTTAAAAAGCCATGTGTCAGAGTCCTATTGGCTAAACTAAACCCGCTTCCCTTTTTCTTTATATTAAAATGAAAACATTTGTAAAGAATAAAAAAAAAATGAATGTCTAAACATCTTTTATATAAAAATTGCTGTAGGAAACTATAAGGAAACGAAAAATTCTTATATAATACGTTGTTCATACACAAAAGGATAGTACCTCAAATATAATTAAGATATTAATTTTAATTTAAAAAGTAAATAAGAGAAAGTTTTAGGTGATTTCAAAGTCCTAAACATTAGGAATAAAAGCTAAATTACTATTTTTCTATTGTAAAAACTATTTAAAATGGTAAAAAAAAATAAACGATATTTCGCTAAGGGCCTTCATAATTTTAATATAATATAAATATAGATATAATTTTATTCATGAACAAGAATTTTATATATTAACTATCCTTATGAACGGAGGATGTATGATACTTCCATTATGCTAATTTTGCGTTGAATAGACACGATACTAATGAAGAGAACATATGGAGCATGGAGACTGTATTTCATTAAGCTATTATATTCCTATCTTATTTTACGGTCCTTGTGTTATTTTTTTAAATAAGGAAGGTTCACAATTACACAAAATTTAGTTGATTTCAAATTCCTAAATATTAGAAAAAATAATTAATGTGTTATAAACTAAAGTAAAAGACAAGATCAATAGAACAAGAACAATAGCAATAGAGAGAAGAGTAGAGAGAGTTCTTCTTATTGAGTTGAGAGGGGTCTCAAGGATGATTTACAATGGTAGGGGGCACCTCTATTTATAGGGGAGAGGAAGATTTAGCTACCACTAATAGAACTCTAAAATCTCTCTAATTAGATACATTAAAGACATTCACCTTAAATAGAAGTGTAAGAATCTTCTATTTCATAACACTCCCCCTTGAATGTCTATTCAATGATGTGCCTCATAGAACCTTAAAACCAAAACCCAATGGGAAAAATTAAAGTAAGGAAAAAGAGTACACATGTTTGAATATGCGCCTATTGGTTGCCTCGTTAAAAACCTTGCAAGGAAAACCCAGTGGGACAAAACCTTGTAAGGGAAAAAGAGTGCAACGCGCATTGACTCCCCCTAATGAGTACATCGATTTATATCCTTGAGCATTTGCATTCCAATCTTGTGCATCATCTTGAAATCATCATTCTTGATAGATATAAACATCTTCATATAATGTCGCGGAATAGCTCTTCAATATCTCCATAGATGCATTCTTAATGCCATCATGCTTATAGTTATAGCAAGATACATATGTACACAAATTGTACTTAGGATGTGGTACTTCAGGACCAAGAATTGCATATGCTTCAAGCAACTTAAATCTTTCAAGTTAAGTCATGTAAGTCACATAATAGACTTTAGCTGCATATCAAAGTTTCATGTCATGCTAAACAAATAAGATATCGAAAATTGACTATACATACCTTTGCCTTTATACTTTCAAGCATATGAACTATAGGTTCAAAACTACATGTCTTTCATATGGAATCAATTCTTCTTGAATTGTATCTCTTCCATTTAGTTACTTTCTTTGAGTCAGCAAATGCGTATAGCATGCTTTGCAATATGTTGCAATTGCATTTCCTTTTTATGAACTACAGGTTCATATCATGATATTCAGGGATATACATATACAAATGAGAATTCATCCCATGTAACATTTTCTCAAGTGTTTATCATGTCTCCCCCTCATGTTAGTAAAGCTAACATGTTTCCTCAACTTTGGGAAATCATCTTTGTGCATTATGTCAATATACACAGCACCTTAGTAATAAGATGAAATTATTTGGTTCCTGACCTTGAACCACTTGTGAGGGGAGAATATACTCTCGTATACAACTTATATCAAACTGATATATACAACTTCGTTCTCATAATGAACAGTTTAGCTATTAAGTGGAAGCACTCAATAATTATCTTGCTAAACCAACTTTGATATAAACCAACTTATCAAGATGAACTATCTTGAGTAGAGAATCTGGAAACTATGCTCGAAGTTAGATTACTGAGCGTTTTACCTCGCAAGCACCGGCCAGGCTGCGGGTCAACAACAATTGCGCATGTAACCATTTCATAGATGCATCATATGTGGTATACATGGCAGGTGAATGGGCCCATATTCACCTTTGATATTTCCAGAATCAAGGGGCTTCAACCCGAACTCTTTAGTTGGTCAGTTCATTACTGAGAACAAGAACTTCTAGTTCTTTGATATTCACCTATGTGAATTTGCACATCATACTTCAAATGAGATGGCTAACACGAATGTCAACTGAATAAATTATCAATATTGGTAAACTTCAAATTTACACCATGACATGTGCACTTATCAATAAACTTCGGGTTTATTATGACATGGGTTTTATACCAATAGATATCCACTTTATTGTGGCATTCTTTCGTTTGTGTAGTACAAACTGGAGAACAAAGCGGGTAGCTTTTCATATACAAATTACCCCGCTACAAGTTGTAGTAATAGGAGAATCAAAGCCTTCCTTTATTTATAGTCTCAATATTATCAATCGCCTTCGCGTGTACTTTTGGAAACTGAATAAGTTTCTTTGAGACTTACTACAGCACAATAGTAAATTGTGTTTCTCCAACATAGTAATAATTGGCTCTTCGAGAGCTCTCAATTAATTTTGTACTACCACAGACTGAGGTTCAAGATCCTCACATTCTTGCATTCCGTATTTTCAAGAGTCTCAGGCTCAATAGATTCTTCGTGAATCTCAGAATTAATCAAATCATGAGCGTCCTCATGTGATTCTTTCATAGTGTCATTTAGATCGTTCTTTTTCCTCTTTCTAGGATTTCGATCTTTGGAACCTAATGGTCTGCCACGCTTCTGGCGTGCATTTGACTCATTGGATATGACACTAGATATTTGTCCAATAGGGACTTCAATACGGATCGGAACATTTTCCCGCGTGAATGTGTGATTTCGTTATCCTCTTCAAGTCCGTAAATGCGTCAGGCATTTGATTTGCTATTCTTTGCAAATGGATAATCTTTTGTACCTCTTTCTTTCAAATAGAGGTATGTGGATCAAGATGAGATAATGATACATTTTTCCACAAAATTTCCCATTTGGTTTCGCCGACTTCTCCCCCTAATTTTGGGAAAAGTGTCTCATCAAATTGACAGTCTGCAAATAGTGCAGTGAACAAATCTCCTATCAATGTTTCGAGGTAGCGAATAATGGAGGACGCGTCAAACTCAACATATATTCCTAACCTCCTTTGCAAACCCATTTCGGTGCGAGATGGCGGTGCTACAGGCACATATACTGCGCATCCAAAGCTTCTTAAATGGGATATATTGGGTTCATGACCCAAAACCAATTGCAATGGGGAATATTTGTGTTAATTCGTTAGTCAGAGACGAACTAGCATTGCTGCATGCAACATGGCGTGATCCCAAACCGAAGTGGGCAGCCGACGAACTAGCATTGCTTCATGCAAAATGGCGTGACCCCAAACCGAAGTGGGCAGCCGACAAACTAGTATTGTTGCATGCAAAATGGCGTGAACCCAAGTCGAAGGGGGCAGCCTCGTTTTCATGAAGAGTTCAAGATTATTCTCATCTATTGTCTCAATATGATATCCATTTTGAATGATATCTTTAAAACTCAACAAGTTCCTTTTAGACTTGGAGGAGAACATTGCATTCTCTATGATTAACGTCATGCCTTTGGGCAGAGTTACAATTGCTCTTCCGGAGCCTTCAATCAATTTACTACTTCCATAGATTGTAGTAATGTTTGCCTTACACAATTACTCTTCTTTTCTTTGAGTATTGTATGTGTAGTACATGAATCAACTAGGCAAATACTTTTACAATTGGACGTTGGTCCAAGTTCGCTTTGTGAGATATCCATATTTGCTATCCCATAGTTTAACATACAAAAGAAATACACGAACATAAGAATAAACAAGTTCAATTCTTTTGTGTCACATAATATTTTCAAAATCTGCTACTAACAGTTGGCTAACAAAATCAGATATGTTATCCATAATCAATTCCTTTGCAGTTTGAAAATTTCAGCGTTTTTCATAAGACAATCGATTATTAAACACACACAATCGATTGTTTGAACATAGACAATCGATTGTTAAACACACACAATCGATTATTTGTTATTTTTGAAAAACTTCGGATCACACTATCTTAAGACAATCGATTGTTAGACATAGACAATCGATTGTTGGTTATTTTTGAAAAATTCCAGACCTCACTGTTTCAAGACAATCGATTGTTAGACAAAGACAATCGATTGTGGATGATTTTTGAAAATTTCCAGACCTCACTGTTTTAAGACAATCGATTGTTAGTCAACGACAATCGATTGTTGATCAATTGTTTTTCAACTTTAATGCGAAAATAGTTGATAATCGACTAGTTTTTCAGGCTAGTCGATTACCCCCACTGGAAAATAAAAGTTTTATTGATATTTGAGCATATTGAGAACTAATACAAATATCATATCATGAACTAGCTAATACGAGCTAATACTAATGACTATTAGTTTATTCATTAACTAATACAAATAAATCAAACAGCTCCATCTTCTTTCATCACCGATCCATCATCGATTAGGTGGTCTATCTTCCCATCGGGTTGCTTAAAGAAGTCTGCCATATTCAAGTTGTCGTCAGAGACAAAATTCGTTATGGGGCGTTTACTCTTTCGAGATGCTTAATAAAGGTCAACCAAATGTCTTGGTATACGGCAAGACTTAGACCAGTGCCCGTTTTCACCGCAACGATAATATATAGTTTATGAACTATTTGCTTTTGGATTCTTATCGTATCGTGCTAGTGGCAGAGTGACCAACTTCATGTTGTCATCTCTCTTCTTTAAGTCTTTCCACAAGATGGGTGAATCCTTGATGTTGAGATATTCAATCTTCAAACTTTCATCAAGGTGATGGCGCAAGAAAATCAAGGCCTTCATACAGTTTCAAACCTTCCTTAAGGTAATGGCGCAAGAAAATCAAGGCCTTAGCATAGGTTCAAACCTTCATCAAGGTGATGGCGCAAGAGAATCAAGGCCTTAGTATAGTTTTGGGTGGATGCACTATTTCTGTTTTTAATGGCGTCTTCGAGACCCATAGCATCAAAGTGGATTTCATCATCCAACACCATAGTTCTTGCCCGAAATTTCGAGGGCAACGAACTTTCTTTTCATATGAAACAATTACATCAAGAGCGTGTTCATACTTACGGGCTCTATTACAATTATCACATTCACTTCAGGGAATGGATCAAAATCATGTGCTTTACACAAGCTGCTACCACATTCTCTAAAGGGAATGGAGCAAATTCAATTGGACGGAATTCTTTGTCACGTCCACAATCATACATGAATTTAATCATGGCAGGACATAGAGATTTTACCACTTCGTGTGGTTATAATTTCTCACAAACTCCATTAGAGTTATAATCAAACTTTGTATATAAAATTTATAGAATTCCAAGAATTTGAAAAGAAAAAGTAAATTACTTACCTTTAAGGTATACCAAATATATTTTCAATATTTTCTTCCTTTCTTCCTTTCCTTTCTTTCTTTCCTTTCTTTCTTTCCTTTTTCTTTTCAACTTTTCGTTTCTTTCTGCCTCCTCCCTTTTTTTTTTTTTTCTTTTTCTTTCTTCATTCTTTCTTTGAAGAAAAACCCTACACAAGTAAAAGTTAAGACAATCGAAAATTAAATTAGGAAGAGGGAAATACCTTGGATTTTCGAGAATGATACTTGAGACGGTAGAGTCTCGTGCTGATAACGTGTTATAAACTAAAGTAAAAGACAAGATCAATAGAACAAGAACAATAGCAATAGAGAGAAGAGTAGAGAGAGTTCTTCTTATTGAGTTGAGAGGGGTCTCAAGGATGATTTACAATGGTAGGGGGCACCTCTATTTATAGGGGAGAGGAAGATTTAGCTACCACTAATAGAACTCTAAAATCTCTCTAATTAGATACATTAAAGACATTCACCTTAAATAGAAGTGTAAGAATCTTCTATTTCATAACATAATGTTTATTACTAAATATTAGGAAAATAATAAAATGACTATTTTGCCTAGTGTGAAATTTATTTTTAAAGGGTAAAAAAGGCGAACAATATTTCGTTAAGGGCCTTCGTGCTTTTAATATAGTATAGATAGATTATAGTTTTGAAAAAATATCAGTTATATCCATTTATAAGTAGCTCATTCTAAAAATTGGTCAATTGATAAATATTAATAATGTTAGCCAAATTAGCCAACTAGCTATTCAACAAAAAAATATCAAATTTTTGGTTTATTTTCGGTGAGTGCTATTAGAATAGATTGGACAAAACTTAAGGAACTTGAATTTCAATTTTGAGATGATTTGTTGAAATTTTGAGGTGGTTTAAATTGAAATTCGAAGTAAAAACTGAACATGAAAAAAAAATATGTGTATCACACTGTGTATTATTTGTGTATCACACATGTATCATATTTGTATCGATGTGTATCACATGTATATCCATGTATACATGTGTGTGAGATACGTGCATGATACATGTTTGATACATGTGTCGCCGAAAGACTTTTTTGAACTCGATTTAATTATGAAATTTGACACAAAACTTGTCCAAATCACATGTAATCTTCCTCAAATTTTGTATTTCGACTTATCTATATATTTTCAATGAATTTCAACTATACCCGTTGAAAAAGTTCCTTTTTTGTTTAGATTTTTGGATTATTGTATATATTTTTGTATTTCATCACCTTATTTGCTACCTCATCCATGAAATTTCTTTTCCGTCTTGTATCTAGTGCTGCTAATCATGCTAAAAATTATGGAAGGTGATTTTTGCATGTGATTCTTTGAGAGAAAGAACCCTACTATTTGATTTTTTTAATTTTTATTGGATAGTTATAGTAAGTCTATGACTAGTGACTAGAGACTGGTAAATTGAGATTTATTTGAAATATTTGTGTAGGTTTCCCTATAGTTTTCTACTACTACACTATTTATCATCTTATCATAATAATACTAATAAAATAATAATATGATATAATATATATTTATTAAATAATATATATATATATATATATATATATATATATATATATATATTCTTGGAAAAAAGGATATTATTATTATTATCATTTTAAAAAGGAAAAAAATTATTCACAATTATCCCTAGTTTTACTATCCGTTCAAATATGTCCCTACCTTAAAGATAGTAAATAAAATGGCCCCTATCTCTGACATAGTTCTTATCATTGATTAGTTCGCATCAATGGAGAATATATTTCAATAACCAAATGTTATGTACCGTGTAGCATAATTAAATGGGATAATATATTCTTTTTTTCCGATGCTTTTTTATTGTTCTGTATTTTTGAAGTAAAAGTTATTCACCTTTCCTACTTATGAAAAAGACGATTGCCTTTTAAAGATTCCAACTTTGCTCAGACATCTTCCCTTTGTCCCTTCTTGTTGTTCTCATTTTCATGATATTATTTTTCTTATAGTTTTTACTGGTTGTACTGATATTATTTTTTTTCGTCTTTTTAAATCAAAGAATTTTCGGAAATAATTTTTTTATTTAATAGGTTTAAGGTCTGCGCACACACTATTTTTTCTAAATCCCACTAGTAAAATTTTATTAGGTCATTATTATTGTTATTGTTATTATTGTTATATTTGAACATCAATTTTAGGTCTAGCTTATTGAACTCCTAATGTTGCAAAAAATGTACCTATTAAACACAAATTTTACAGCTCCAACAATTTAAAATTTTGTTCAATAGGTGCTAAAACAAATTGTTTTTTTTGTTATATAACGTACATTTATTTAAAGTACATTTTAGAGGATTTACAACATGTGAGATTGAAAAAAAGAAATACTCCGTAAGAAATTGAGTGAGTGAAATGCTAGATGGTGCTTCTATTAATGAATAAATTTATCTTTTGTTCTTTAAAGAAAACTCTTTTTTGTTCCAGACCCACTTTGTTTACACTTTTGGTGGTTATGTTACAGTCAAATATTTCTATAACAATTTTGTTTGTTTGCACTACTTTTTTACAGTTATAAATTTATAATAAAGTGTTGTTATAAAGGACATATATTATGACATACAGTAATATAAAACTTGGTTCCAAAAAATATTTGACTTTTATAATGAATTATGATTATATAAAAATATTGTTATAAAGAAGCCCAATATTACTGAATTGTTCAACTTTTAATTTTTCCAACCTCTTATTCCCTTTAAATTCCTCGCACTCAACAAAATTTGACGTACCATCTAATTCGATCGTAACTGTATTGGTTTTTGTATTGGGTTTGTGATCCATATTTTCAACTAGCTAAAAATAGTACGGTCTAACCAGTTTTTGTATTGATTATTTAAAAATAGTCAGCTTTATCAAGTCAATGAAAAATAGTCATTATTTTGCTATAACAGAGATGATCCAACATAATATAGTGGAGTTCGGTGCACCTGTATACGAACTTCCACATATTATGCTGGACCGGTATACTTTGCTGACTCCAGTATAATATATTGGAGATTGGAGCACCGGTGCTCCAACCTCTAATATATTATGCTTGACCAGTATATTATACTTAAACTTCAGTATATTATGTTGGAATATTTTTTCGAATTTTAAACAGTATTTTCGTTGAAATTTATCTTTACATAAAAAAATAATTAAATTTCAATTACTTTTAAAATTAAACTATTTTAAACGATCACTTATATATCTGTCTATTTTTGAATTTCTGCCTCCAACTAGTGTTGTAGTTTGACAGCACATTTTTCTATCCAAATGCATCTGCTCTGTCCTAGACTCCTACTCCTAGTCATCTCCTCTTTACAAAGGTTCCTTTACAGAGATTCTACTTAAGGCTGTTAGTGTCGTGGTTCTAAATCGGAACCGGACCGTGGCCCTACCGGTTCTATCGGTTCCGGCAGTTACGATTCTACCGATTTCAGGGAATCGTGGCGGGGAGGTTCTACCCGTTGAAACCGCTAGAACCGGAACCGTCAGAAGCGGAACCGACTCGCGGTTCTAGACCGGTTCTGGCGGTTCCAAACGATTCTGCCGGTTCCCAACGGTCATTTTTCAAAAAAAAAAATTATAAAAATTATTTCAGCAACGGCTCTTTGCAAAAAGTAGCCGTTTGGAAGTTTAAAAAATAGCCATTTGGCCCCCAAACTTTATATAATTACACTATTTCCTATCTCTCAACTATAAATACCCCCTCATTCTTTCATTTTTATTCACCAATTCATCAATATCTCTCAATCTCTCTCAAGCTCTCTTTCAATCTTTCTAGTTGCAAGTGCTTAATTTACTGTTGCAAATTCGTGAAAAATTGTGAAGTTGTTGAATTGAAGTTTTCAAGTGTTCAAGTTCAACGATTTTCAATTTTCAAGAAGTTGTTCGTCAATCCGGTAAACTCGTTTCAACTCTTACGTGCTAATAGTAATTTTTTGGGTTTTTAGTCTGCTTAATTCTAATTATTATGGCATTTTCGTTAAAAAAAATATTCGGTAAAGGAAAAGCTAAAACCGGTGAAAGTAGTGGCCAAAATACTACCCTTCCCCCGGCTCCCCGACCTAGAAAAGATAAGCAAGTTGAAAGTAGTAGCCAACCTGGATGTCCTAATGAACCCTTCGGAATCCTTGATAGTGATCACCCTTGTTTTCAATTTAGCGATATTGATTTTCTCCATGATGTAGCAGTAGGTGATAGAATAGACGATGATATTATGAATGCTCTTTATCCTAATGCACCTATCTTAGAGGGAAATGAGGATGATGATGATGATGATGAAACCCAAGCTCCAGTAGATTTAGATGATACACCTACTAGTCCTGCTCATAACTTAGGTGATGAACCGGCACACCCACCTGTACAAACTCCCACTTTTAGTAGACAACCTCCTAAACGTACAGAAACATCATTAGTTTGGTAATTTTTTATTCAACTAAGAGAACAAAATAAGGCTAAGTGTAAATCTTGTGGGAAATTACTTGTTCATAGGTATACTGGAGATCGTAGCGGCACGGGTAGTTTAGTTAAGCATATAAAATTACACCCTAGCGATAAGGCTAGATATTTGCAATTGAAAGCGCAACAAGAGGGGAGGACAAGTGTTGATTCTACAGTTAACCAAAGTACTGGTTCTAATCTACTTCAACCAGGAATAAACACAGTCACCGGAGGTATTTTATATTACGATCCAATTAAGGATCGTGAAGAATTAGCGAAAATGATTACTGTTATGTGTTTGCCTTATTCTTTTGCTTCTAATCCTGCATGCATTCATTATATTAGAAGAGCATTTAATCCTACTTATAAAGGTTGGCCTCGCGCAACAGTTAAGGCCGATATTTATAAATACAAGCATGAATATGAACAATATTTGCGCTATTTATTTACTCATATAACTAATCGTATTTCTATTACAACTGATACTGGTAGAAGTGGAAATGACTGTGATTATCTAACTGTAACAAGTCATTGGATAGACGAAGACTGGACAATGCAAAAACGTATAATTGCATATAGAATAATTAATTCACGGCACACGGGTAGGTTTATTGCTAACACTGTTTCAGATGTATGCAGATATTTTTGCTTTAGTGATAAAATAATGTCAATTTCTATGGATAATGCTTCTAGCAACACTAGTGCAATAGGCATGCTAACAAGAACACTTAATCCTGCATTTAGTAATATTTTCCATGTTAGATGTATTTGTCATATTTATCATTTAATTGTTGGTGATGGTATGCGAATATTAAACATAGAAATTGAAAAGGTGAAAATGGCTCTTAATTGGCTATTTTGTTCAAACCGTAAAAGTAGACTTAGAGAATATTTTAAAAAATGTGACGAATATGGCCTTAGAGAAAGAAAGGTTCCTAAACCTTTCCCGACTAGGTGGAATTACATGAACTTGCAATAACTGAAATGAAAAAAAAGCTTAAAAAATATTTTTTTCCAATCCCTCCTATTTTTGGTGTGTCTGCTATGTTAAATCCAACTATGAAATTAGGAGGTCCTCACTTTTGGTATTATACTATTTATCGATCTTTAGATCTTTCAGAAGTAGAAATTGCTACACTAGCTGATGCGAAAGCATCAATTAAAGTTAATTCTCAAACTGTTTATAATGCTTATAAACAGGCGTTAGAGCATGCTAGGCCAAATATTCCAATCCCTACTTCGTCTACATCACAATCGTCTAAAAGAGCTGCTGGCTTAACAGCTCTTAAATCGTGGACGGAGTTCAGGGGTACTCAAGGTGATAATTTAGATGAAATTTTCCATCTAAATGAGCTTCAAGTTTATTTGTAACAGGGACTAGAAAAGGAGAATCCAGACGGCTCTTTCGACCTTTTAGAATGGTGGAAGACAAGGGAAAAGCATTTTCCCGTTCTTGCAAGGATGGCTTGGGATGTTCTGTCGATTCAAGCGTCAACTGTTGCATCGGAGAGAGCTTTTAGTCAAGCAAGACTACAAATAGGTAATCACAGAGCGTCGATGCGGGACAGCTTGGAAAAATCAGTGCTTTTTCGAGATTGGATTCGCGCAGAAAGAAGGAACTTTGGCCTTGCAGAATCACAACCAGAAATAGATGAGGCGTATGAAGAAATGATAGCAGAATTTGCTCAAGAAGCAAATTCACCCGGAAGTGGCGATGAACAAGCTTCATTTCCACCAGCGCCAACACAACCACCTCCCAACCTTGAAGGTTTTATGAGATTTGTTAGAAATAATGCATAAATTATGATGTAACTTGTACATTGGCACGTCTTCTTTTAGTTTTTTTTCCTTTTAATGGTGGTATTAGTACCATGTTGTGCTCATTCCATTGGGGGAAGGAAGACTAAGAAAGATATGCCATTTTGGTCAATAACTATGCTCTTTATCATATCCTTGAATATCTTTTGTCTCAATATTTCTTTGTCTTTACTTCTATATCAATCCTTGAATATTTATATAACATACAATATATAACATACAACACAATATACTAATTATAATATTCTTTTATCAATATATACTACTTATATACAATTTATACTAATTACTAACTACAACACAATATACACTGCTTATATACAATATATACTACTTAAATACAATATATACTACTTATATACAATATATACACTACTTATACACAATATATACTAATTACCAAACACAATATATACTATACTAATAACATAGTATACCATATAAATATATTTTACAATATACTAATGATTACTATACAAGATATTGAGTTAAAAAAAAAATTCAGAACCGCCAGAACCGCCGGAACCGGAACCGCATGGTACCTGGAACCGTCACGAGTCGGTTCCACCTTCAGAACCGCCAGAACTGGAACCGCCAGAATCGGAACCGCCAGAACCGGAACCGCAGACCCAAATAGATCCAGAACCGGAACCGGATACAGCCTTAGTTCTACTTCCCCTTTTCCAATTTATTTGATATTTTACACTTCTCGAAAATTAGTTTGACTAATCATCAAAATTAAATTGGATTAGCGAAACTCAATACTTACTTTTTTAGATATAAAAAAATTATTCTAAAGTAATATACATTGTAAATCTTTTCATGTCACTATGACTGAGAAAATATGCAAATTTCACATAGTTTAAATCTTGAGAAACAAAAATGTCAAATAAATTATAACTGGGTGTATATATCTTTCCTAATATATATTTATTAGGCAAAATTTTATTGAAGTCGAAAGTCTATTAAAAATAATATTTTTTCCTCACAAGGCAGAGTAAGGCCTGCGTAAATAATTTCGGAATAATACTAGATAAGAAGTTGTTGGGCACAATTTTGTCAAAATTTCCAAGTTCCACAAATTTGTCCACTTCCCTTTGGAACATGTCCCCACAACTCCACATTCCAAATCCATATGTATCAATCAGCTTCCTGTTGAGGGCAATTCTTTTTTACAAAGATGCCCTCCTTGTTCCATAAGCTTTTCCCAAAATTAGTTATTAAGTTCTTTCTTCGGTCTAAAATAAGTAATTTTTTGAATGTTTTTATACATATTAAAAAATTTACTTTTTAGTATTAATTAGCAATGTAATTGATCATATTAACCTTTATTATTTCACATAAACACTCCTGACACATATTTCAATACTATTTAGTCCAAGGACAATGTACAAAAAGAGTAATTCATTCGGTCTTGAAATATGAAAAAATCACTTATTTTGTACCACAAAAAAAATGACAAAAAATCACTTATTTTGAACCGGAGAGAGTATGAATTAAGCATTCTTTCTAATTTTTTCATAGAAAAAGAGTGAGCTCGTGAATAAAAGAAAGGACAAATACTATTTAGGTGTAAAATGAAACTACATCAATTAAACTGCAAACTATGTTCAAGTCTGGCTAGAAATAGCAAACGGGCAAGTCGGATCAGATATGGTTCGGGTCGAAAATGAGTAATGAAAAATGAATAAATTATTCGACCCGACCCATATATAATACGGATAAAATACGGGTTAACCGATAAATATGATCATTTTAAAAAGAATTTTTAGCCACCCTAGCTTAAATAACCCCTAAATTGCCGTTAAAAGGCCAAAACTTGAACAGCAAAGGTTCTTCTGTTATCTTTTGTCACTCATTATTATTCTAGATATATGGTAGTAGAAGAGAATGAAATTTTGAGGAAATGCTAATATTGAGTTCCTTTCATTTCCTTCGCACACATGTGTGGAGCCAACAATTACCATATATTCTTGACCACTTCATCTTATTATATATGCTAAAAGTATAAGGATACATTAATACCTTGAAACCCAACATTGCTAACTACATATGTCCTAAAATTGCAATTTATGCGCGCGGATGCATTGTTGCACCGAATTCATTTAAATCTAGTACTTTTTATACGAAACATAAATTTATATATTATAATATACTAAAAATTATAACAAATAATAGATAAAAACCTATAATTCAAAATAAATATACAATGAGTTCAATATTAAAAAAAATTCTTTAAGATTGAATCTTGGTGGCTAATGCACAAATTAAGGTCCTCTTTTCTTTAGTAGTGAGCACTCTCCAGTTCCAACCAAGAGATTGTGAGTTCGAATCACCCCAAGAGCAAGGTGGGGAGTTCTTGGAGGGAGGGATGTCGAGGATTTATCAAAACAACCTCTATACCCCAAGGTAAGGATAAGGTTTGCGTACACACTACCCTCCCCAGATCCCACTGGTGGGATTATATATACTGAGCAGGGGTGAAGCCACTTTTTATTAAGGGTGGTCAACTGACCACCCTTCACCGAAATATTACGAAAAATTACACTATATATATAAGTAAAATATTAATTTTAGATGTATAAAATATATATTGAACATCATTTACTATAAATTTTTTTAGTTCTTTCAGGTTTGAAAATATTTTTGTCTTGCTACTGATACTTGGTTGTTGTTGGTATTCTTTTTCTCTTTGCAAGAGATAGAAATAGGCATTATGATATTTCCATTAGTGGGTGATGTAGATGTTATGTCCAATTAATGTGGACATAATGCAAGTATAATGTCGAACTACAGTCCTACAAATAGCAAACTACAAAATCTAGATATGAAGAATCCGGCCCCTCAATGCCTTTTGGAATTGAACCTGTCGCACATGACTTACCTAGTGTATTTTATCTCTCTTAAATAGTTTGCAGGCTGTTATATAATTGAAAATTAATTCAATGTATACAAAGTACTCACCCAAAAGGTAAAAATTGCGGCAGAGGTTGTAGACTGCGAGTTTCCCCTCGTACCCAAAAAAATAATGTAATGTCCATGACAACTCCTTGACTCTTTTTTTTCTTACGTTCATTACCAAGGAGCATATGCAAAAAAAATCTGCAAGATGATGAAATTTATAGAAGAATGAAAATAATAACTTAATTATCGTACTTTTAGTAAAGAAATAGCTAAATTTTATTAATTTTAAGTTAGAAAAAATCTTGAATTAAATTCTACTTCATCATAATTTTTAACCACATAAATTCTCTCAAATATTTGTCAAAAAGATATGCTAGTTGAGGTTCAAAATCTAACCAATTATAGCAATATCAAGCATATAATAACCAATGCGCCAAGAGACAATTTATGTCAAGTAATATTATTTTTTCCTACTTATTCACTTCAGTATTGCTACATATATTTAGTAAAAAAATTGACAAAGCGGTATCACGTGATACCGCTTGCATAAATGTGCAGCCGCCATCTATTCATTACCCCTTTTGGTAACGCCTAGTTACTGTTGAAGTATATATTTAATTTTTTTTTTTAAAATAACGGAAGAAAATAGAAGAGAATTACGTGAGAAAAGAGAAAGGGGGCGACGTGAGATGAATATATTTGATGTTAATCTTAGTTATATATAAACATGAATCTTAGGAGTTGTCAAATTCTTCAACCATCCTATTTTATATTATGAATTATGATAGTGTTTGATTTGGCATGACATACATATAATACGTTGATTTGACAAATATATTATGTTACTAGTACATATTTAATTTAAAGAATATTAGCGTAATAGGTAAAATGCAACTCTATAGAGAAAGTATCACATTAAAGAATAAAATTTTGAGTTAGTTAATGAATTTGAATTTTTGAAAATTATAAAAAGTGTATATATAAGTAAAATGATGTTATGTATGATCTTGAGTGTTTTTCTTGAAATGGTTTTAATAATAATGAGTATTTTAGAAATGAAAGTAATGAAAGAAGCTGTCGTATAAATGGGGTGAAGAAAGTTAGAATGAAACAAGCACGTAGCCCTAATGAAAGATTTGGTGACACAATCACATATTCATACTCCCTCCGTTCACATTGACTTGGCACATTATAACTTTTCAAACTCCTTTAGAAATAATAACTGAAATACATAATTTACTATGATACCCATATTTTATTAGATTTGAGAAAAAAATTTAAAATTAGTTATAAATATTGTGAGTATAGTAGAAACTTTTTTTATCTTTTCTTGATATACGTAAAGTGACAAATAAAAATAAAATTTTATTTTTTGTATGCATTTTGAACAAGAGTGAACGATTATATTAGAGTGGAAAGTAGCAATTCTCTCTTCAGTAGCACAATACTCTAGCAAATGGAACCAACTCAAATCAAACCACTCCTCCCTCCGAAACAGCCGGATAAGCCAACCCAAATGGAGGTAGAAACGCCAATACAAAGCTACAAGGAAACACTCCTAGATAAACAAAATTGCAACCAGGGAACCTACTACGATATAGAAACCAATCCATCCCAGAAGGGTTCAAAGACAAACACATCGAAGGGGCAATACCCCTAACTCCTGAGGATAAAGAAAGACTATACAAACCATGGAAATTCTAAGTTATAATCGAAGTTTTCAAAAGGAAAGTGCCGCACCATATATTGCGCTCCAAATTAATCGAACTATAGAAGCCATCTGAACAGTTAATCTTGATTGACTAGGATGGGACTTCTTCATAGTAAAATTTAATTTGGAAGACAATATGGTGAAGGCACTCCACCAAGGGCCATGGTTCATATCAGGGCACTTCCTCTCAGTCAGGAAATGGGAACCAAAGTTTGTTCCACAAGAAGCTACGCTCACCTCCACTGCCATCTGGATAAGGCTTCCACAACTCCCTACGGAGTTCTATGATAAAGTACTACTGAAAAAGGTTGGAAGAAAGCTTGGTAAGATCCTAAAAATTGATCAATGTACATCTTCCACACTTAGAGGGAGATACGCTCGTATTTGTATCCAAGTCCCTATGGAATCCCAAGTGGAAACCTCAGTGATTATTGGCGACCATAAACAAACAGTCCTCTACGAAGGGAATGGAACTCTCTGTACAAAATGTGGAAGAATAGGCCACACAGTATGATTATGTTCCTTCAGGCAAAACCAAAACCAACCACATACTTCTAACCTGCAGACTCACAGTCAGGAAAGCTCTATCCCAGATGAGGGTCAATGGAAACAGTTACGTTCCAAAGGAGATGAAGACAGGGTCAACCAAAAGCATACCCAAACACAGATGGCCAATCAGGGAGAACGTTTTCTAACAATACATCGGAGCCAAGCCAGGTAAACGCACACGATGAACTCCCAGGTAACACCCCAATACCCAGCATTTTTAAATTTAACGGACAAACCCAAAATGAAAAAAAAAACAAAAAAAGAATCAGCAGAAAAAACCAAGGCCCAATCACAAAAGATAGATGGATAAGGCATGTGCCTGACCCAAGCCTACATGGCACCAAAAATATTGGGTCCAAACGAAAAGCGGGTCTCAGCAATGATGACCCTACAGGTACTAAAAATCAGCCCAAAATGCAAATGGGGTCGAGTCCAAACCAACAGACCCTAATCATTACCTCTAACTCTATGCCCAATGGGGCTTTAAGTATGCCACAAAATGGGTCAGGGAAATTAGGTCCCAAAACCTATGTCTCCTCTACCCATCTACTGTCAACCCCTCAAATGGTGAAATCCCAATCGGCAGCAATGGCAATCGAGTGCCTTACCTGCAACTCCTCCCCTCCAATCTTGAAAAGACCCCAAAGGTCACCAACGTTACATCCGTAATAAATTACCGACAAAAATCCCTACTCCCAACACAAACTCTCTCGTCCACTTCCCAAGATGTGACAATGGAGGCTTTTATGATGGGAAACCAATTATCCTCCCACATTTCAAACCTCTCCAATTCCAGTAAATAAAAAAAAAATCCAAAAATGGGAAAAAACCAGACGCCAAGAAAGTCACCCTAATAGTGGAGAACCAGGCACACCTTGCACGAGTCGCAGTGGATCCCTAACAAGGCCTTGGCGGCGTTTGGGCCACTCTTTTGGCAATCAATGGCCAGCAGCGACAGTGTGAACCAATAATGGACCCCCAAGCCCTAAACATTCACCTCCTCCAATTCTACCAAACACTATCCTTCTTCCCGGACCTGTCAAAGGAGGACCCGGCGGCGGATCCATCCTTCACTATAATACCACACACGACTCCAAACAAGTCTGAAGAACTCTTCCCCACCATCACCACTGAAACACATCCGCAAGGAAATCTCCACAGCACTGGAGATTCTTAAGGGAAACAAGGGGATGGACGAGCTAGAGAAGAGCTACACAGTCACAGCCACTGATTTCTTGCTCTTAGACTCGGTGAGGTCGATTGAATTCAGTACCCAGGTGAGCAAAATTATGGTGGTGTTATGTCCCATGATAATGTCCAAATGTGGACTCAGCCTAACCCTAGCTCATTCCCAAGGTCACCTGAAGCAGGTACTGAACCTAACCCCCTTTTCTAAACCTGAAAAGGAAATCTCCTTCACCACAAGTTCCCAATATGCAAAGCCCTCCGAGTTCGAAGGAGGTGGCACCACCACCTGTGAACCCTAACCCATTAATGAATTACATAATTTGGAACGTTAGAGGGGGCAATGAAGCAGAATTTCAGAGGAATTTCAAAGAAATGGCAGGGCTTCACAAGCCTGCTATGTTTGTCCTCCTTGAAACCAAAATGGCCAACACCCAAATTTTGGCCCAAAACCTGGGATTTGAAATGATAATCCAATCCCATGCAATAGGCTCGTCAGGTGGTATTGTGCTCATGTGAAAGGAAGATATGGTAACTGTGGAAGAGATGGTCACCAACCCACAGGGAATTCATGCTATGGTGAAGGTAAACCCCCATAACTCTCCCTGGATTTTTTTTGCTATATATGCAAGTATCCATATTGCTAATAGGAAATTATTGTGGGAACAACTGCAAAACATAGCTGGCACTTCCAGTGACAACTGATTCATTGGAGGGACTTCAATGAAGTTGTGAAAGCCAGAGATAAGTTTGGGGGCAACCCTATAAACTTAAATTGTAGTAACCTATTTTGGAATTGTATCAATAGTTGTAATATTATTGACATTGGGTACAAGGGTAGCAAATACACTTGGTTCAGTAAATGATACACAACCCGTAGTACCTTAATACTGGAAAGGATTGATAGGTGCTTTGCAAATGAGGGGTGGATCAAGCAACATCCTGAGGCTAGTGTACTATACCTACCAAGGACCCACTCAGACCATTGCCCCTTGAAAATCCAATTGGATAGGCCCCAAATGCACATCCACTCTAGGCCCTTCAGGTTTGAAACCATGTGTGCTACCTACCCTGGCTTCCCAAAAATCATTAATAAGGCCTTCCAAGGAAGGCCCGACCTACTCCACTCCATTAACAACTTTAAAAAACTGGCAACCATTTGGAATAAGGAGATCTTTGGAAATATATTCCACCAAAAAAGGCTCCTTGTAATTGAGGGCATCCAAAGATCCACCAGCTACCAATTTAGTACCTATCTCCAAACCCTGGAAACCAACCTAAACAATACGTTGAACCGCATTCTCAAGAATGAGGAGGACTTCTGGAAGCTGAAGTCCAGAATCATCTGCTTCAAGAAGGTGATGCCACACTAAGTTCTTTCACACTTTCACCTTAAACTGAAGAAAAAACAGAATCCTTTCTCTAAAAGAGGAGAATGGTAACTGGATCACTAATCCCAAGGAGATTAGCTCAACATTTACTGACTTCTTCTCCAATCTCTACACCACATCAATTACCCAAGTCCCATGGAAAACCACAAAGCACTCCTCCATGAGCCCCATCCTTCTCCAAATCCATAAGACATTCATAGATAGACCTCCTCAATTGGAGGAAATCAAAAGAGTTGTCTTCACCAATAATCCCTCCAAGGCCCCAGGCCCAGATGGCCTACACCCTTTCTTCTTCCAAAAGTACTGGCATTTGGTAAGGGAGTCTGTCACCCAATTCTATCTGAACTTCTTCAACACATCCACAATGGACAGCACAATGAATCAAACATTGGTTTGCGTAATCCCAAAAGTTCCCCAAACATCAATGCTTAAAAACTTCAGATCAATTGGTCTTTGCAATACCATTTACAAGACTGTTACAAAAATCATTGTTAGCAGAATCAAGCCCATTCTTAATCACATCATAGGGCCCAACCAAGCAAGCTTCCTAAGTAATATAAGGGCATGTGACAATGTTGTTATAGTCTAGGAATACATAAACCACTTTAGGAAAATGAAGGGTGGAATGGGGAACATGATCCTGAAAATAGACCTGGAAAAGGCCACTGACTGAAATTGTCCTTCATTAGAGACACACTTCAGGCTTTTAATTTCCCAGAGAAGCTAACTAAACTCATTATGTCTTGTGTTAGTTCTTCCTCTATATCCATCCTGCTTAATGGAGGTAAAACTGAGCCATTAAAACCATCAAGAGGCATCAGACAAGAGGATCCAATGTCTCCCTACTTGTTCATCCTATGTATGGAAAGGCTTTCCAGATCCATTGACCAAGCAGTCCACCAAAACCAATGGGATCCCATCAGTATAAGCAGGTCAGGCCCAAAATTTTCTCATCTTTTCTTTGCCAATGACCTTACTCTCTTTGCTAAGGCCAATATAAAAAATTGCTCCTCTATTCTGGCAATCCTCGAAGAATTTAACTCCAGTTAGGGCATAAAGTCAACTTTTCCAAATAAAGGGTTATATTCTCCTCCAACACAAATCAATCCTCCTCCCACCTCATATCCTCCACCCTATCCATTAGGCAATCCAACACTTTTAGGAAATATCTGGGTTTCCCTATATACCATAAGAGGAAAACAACAGCAGACTTCCAATTCATCTTGGACAACATGAACTCCAAGCTGGCTCGCTGGAAGTCCAAATGCCTCAACATGGCAGGGAGAACTATCCTGACTAAGTCAACATTTAGTAGAATTTCCTAGTCATGCAATGCAATACATCACCCTACCTACCAAGGTCACAAAGCATATTGACAAGCTTCAAAGGAACTTCATGAAAGTTCAAGAGGGTGGGGGGGGGGGGTGAATTGTTAATTGTTTAAAATTATTAGCAAATAAGGCGACTTGAAACTATATTAGCTGACTTAATGTAATACTGCACCAGACGAGAATATCTAAATAAGGATAAGCTAAAAGTAAATGCAGGAATATAATGACACCCAGAATTTTATACTGATTCGGATTCAATGTGAATCCTAATCCAGTCCCCTTGGGTTGCAAGGGATTTCTCTTCAGATAAATGATTTCTTTTCGAGAACAATAGTGATGATTATCGCACAGTCTTCTTTTACTCGTTGATACAATGCCTCACCAGTTGAGAACTCTCTTTCTATTTATGACTATTACACAGTGAATCTAACTAGACTACTATGTTTGTTTGCAGTAAAACGAAGAGGGTTATAATGGTGTGATCAAAGTATGTGGTTGATAAAAAGCCGTATGGAATTTATACAGTATGGCTATGGTGGAGGCTTGTCAACCCAATGGATTTGATCCTTGGAAAGTGTTGATTATTTCCAAGAATAATGCACAGGACGTTGCCTTGATGATGATCTCTTTCTTTTTTGCTGGAGATATAATTGACTGAAATGGCGCTCCTTCCATTCTTTCCCTTCATTTGAGTTTGCCGTTATGGATAATCTTGAGTGATTTTCGTATATGCTGTTGACGCATCCGGCTGGATATGATTTCCCAAAATCATGGGAGAGATCCTGATTTGCTGATGGGAAGTGGATCTTTTCCTTGTGTGCCAACGATTTCCTTGAATGAGAATTTCCTTCCTTATTTGATGCTTCAATCTTGCTTCCATTATTGGATGTAGTGGCAACTTTCCTTTTAGCTTTGCTTCATTAGTTTCAGTAGTTCTGCTTCCATCTTTGAGTATCTGCACATGTATATTAATTTCATCATTAAAATCTAATCTAACAATCTCCCCCTTTTTGATGATGGCAAAATTAATATACTAGAGTAAACAACAGTTGATTCTCTGTTGGATTGCTCCCCCTTAATGTATAGTCAACTGGACTTCCTGCATATGTGCAGTCAGTGTGTTGCTCCCCCTCATTAGATGCAGTCGACTGGGACCTGTAGAATTATCTAACAGACATACGAAGCACAATACAAGAACAATACATACATACAAAGCACAATATATGACAAGTAGTCAACTTGTCCTGTGCAGAAATAATAATAATTATGCCACAACATATGCACATCAGGCACATCAAGTTATATCCTACATAGCAAAGATAGCCATATATACCCTGCATAGCAAAGATAGCCATATATAAATTTCTCCCCCTTTTTGACATCAGCAAAAGAGGGAGCAGCAAAAGTATGATCCACAGAAAAGAAATAAAATCATCCACGGGCAAAGCCCAATCACAACCAAAAAGTTAAAAACAGCATAAAATTGTCTGAGGGCCACAATCATTCACTACGTAGAAAGTAAGTATAAGTGTTGCAGATAGCGTCTTTCAACTGGTCAAAGCTGGTGTTGGCAGCAATCTACATTCCATCAAGCCTGTCATGCACCTCTTTGAACGCCTTGACCGCATTCTCCCGTACTCTTTCCACAGCCACCCTAATTTTTGAAACATCAGACCCGGTTTCCTTGGAGATAGAATAAATGGAATCCAGAGTCAACTTGATGTCGGAGAGTTGAGATTCCACATAGCGCAACTTGTTGCCGAGATCTGAGGGAATTGACGGAGGCGGAGTAACCAAAGACGGCTTGATTTCCTCAGGAACGGGTTTAGCTTCACTTTCTCCCTTCTTGACCCAGACCCCTTTTATAGATACATACCCCATGCTAGAAAAAGCCCTGGAGTTGTAGCATTTAGACATAGGAACGAAGAGGTAGTCTGGAAGCAAAATTTGGTGGGCTTTCAGAATGTGGGTGATGGCCATACCATAAGGAAGGCTAGTGGGGTCTTCAGCACTCTCAACCCAGGAGGACATCTTGATTTTGAGCTTAGAGATAAGACAATAGACGAAGAAGGTGTCCTTTTGAGAGAGAGTGGAAAAGTAGCCAGTTCTAGGAAGGAGAGTGGTTGCGACAATGTGAGCGATAACTCTAGCTTCAAAACTAACATCACTAGGTCCAAGTTGATGGGGAAGGTTATCGGAGGGATTTAATGCAATGATTTGCTTGGCTTGATCAAAGGAAATTTCGAAATCGTCCGGCCACACATTTATAAAAAGTGTTGGAAACCCAGAACAACAACAGAGAAAGATGGAATCAAAGAGGTTACAGTCAAGAACAATGCATTTTCCAAGGACAAGAGTTTCGAGCCTATCAGACTTGCTAGAGCAAAGATTTGAATAGAGCATACTGACAAGAAGTTCATATACTTTAGGCGGAGAGATAGAAAGAAATTTTTCCCACCCCTGATAAACAAAAAGTTCTTTTACCTTGCAGTTTAGGGAGTCCATACCATCTAGATCTACCACGCGACCATGAGGAATATGTTTGTCTTTGAGGGAAATAAAGAAATCCATGTTTCGGGAGTCCCAGAAGTTGAGGTCAGATTCGAGAGAGGTAGAGAAAACAAACTTAGGTTTCTTGGAAGAGGAGATAGGGGCTTCATCGATAGGTCATTTACCAGCAGCTTTTTCACCAAGAAGCAGAGAGTGCTCAGAATATGCACCTTGAGAGGAGGCATATTTTTCAGACTTGTCGGACCCTAGGTCACCCTGCTCCGGCGGAGCCGATGTGGGTTTTGATTTGGAACGGGTACTCTTTCTAGTGGAAGCAGAAGGAATTTTTAGAGTTTTGGCCATGGAATAGAGAAGGGTTTCTGAACAGTAGGAGAAGGGTTTTGGTAGGAAGGATGAAAGGGAAAGGGTTGATAACGATTTAGTAGGAAAAGGGGATTTGACGGTTGAGTGGAAAGGGAAAAGTTGTCAGTTAGACCTACGTGTTGATTGGCTTTCCAACTTCGCTGCAACTGATGCGAAATTAGAAAATAAAGAGAGGGAAAGAATGACGGCATAATTAATAAAGACAATAATGACAAGAATTTAAAAGAGTTACACTTTGACCCTAAGAGTTAGTTGAGAGACAGATAATGCCAAGTAATTCCCTTAGAGCACAAAATCTTTCCTCCAATAAGGGTTTAGTAAAAATATCGGCTAGTTTATCTGTAGTGCCAACGAAAGCTAACTCTATATCACCCTCAAGAGCATGATCTCTAATAAAATTATGTTTAATATCTATATGCTTAGCCGTAGAGTGATGCACAGGATTTTCCGAAAGACATATGGCACTAGAATTATCACATAAAATTTGTATAGGTTTGAAAGAAAGATCATAGTCACCCAGTTGATGTGACATCCAAAGCAATTGTGCACAACACTGTCCAATAGCAATATATTCAGCTTTAGTAGTCGATAATGTAACTGTCGATTGCTTTTTAGTGTTCTAGGAAATTATAGATTTTCCTAGTAGTTGACATGTGCCACTCGTTCTATCTTCTTTGTCACCTGCTAAATCTGCATCTGAGAAGCCTTTCAATTTAAAAGAATTAGATCGAGGATACCATAAACCATAAGATATTATTTTGATAAGGTATCGAATAATTCTTTTTACAACAGTTAGATGCGACTCCTTAGGAGCCGACTGGAACCTGGCACATTTGCATACGCTAAACATAATGTCTGGTCGACTTGCGGTCAGATGTAGAAGTGATCCAATCATTCCTCTGTATTTGGTTTCATCAACTGAAGTACCCTGTTCGTCCTTATCTAAGGTTGTAGCAGGACTCATAGGAGTTCCAATGGATTTTGCATTGCTCATACCAAAATTTTGAATCAGATCATTGCTATATTTGGATTGACGAATAAAGGTTCCTTATTCAGATAGTTGAATTTGAAGACCAAGAAAGAAGGTGAGTTCCCCCATCATGCTCGTCTCAAATTCTCTTTGCATGAGATTTCCAAATTCCTTACACATAAGAAGGTTAGCACTACCAAAGATAATATCATCAACATAAATTTGAATTATAAGGTTACCTTCGGATGACCTTTTAATAAATAGCGTGGTATCAATTTTACCTCTGGTGAGACCATGTTCTATAAGAAATTTACTTAGCCTTTCATACCAAGCACGTGGAGCTTGCTTTAGTCCATATAAGGCCTTAGTAAGCTTGTATACGTGATATGGATATTTCAAGTTCTCAAACCCTGGGGGTTGTTTCATGTAGACTTCTTCTTCGATAAATCCGTTGAGGAAGGCGCTCTTGACGTTCATTTGAGATAGTCTGAATCCTTTGAATGATGCGTAAGCTAACAGAATTTGTATTGACTCTAATCGAGCAACTGGGGTGAATGTCTCATCATAGTCGACTCGTTCCTGTTGTGAGTACCCTTGAGCGACTAGTCTTGCTTTGTTTCTAACAACTTGTCCTTCTTCATTTAGCTTATTTCTGAATACCCATTTAGTACTAATAACTTAAGCATTTTCAGGACGAGGTATCAATTCACATACTTGATTCTTATTGAATTGCTCTACTTCTTCTTCCATAGCAGTTACCCAGCTTGAATATTTTAGAGCTTCTTCTACCTTCTTTGGTTCTACTTGGGAGTTTAGTGTCATATTTGCCTTCTTTTTGAGAGCTTCTATGGTCTTCATTCCTTAATTTGGATCTCCAATAATGAATTTTTGAGGATATTCAGCTTCATTTCTCCACTCATTTAGTCTAGTGGATTGTGTAGTTGACTTTGGAGGTGGCTCTGAAGTGTTACCGCTTTCTTGTTCTGTCGACTCTACAGCTACATAAGGAGTTGTTGACTCCTTCTGATCCTCTTGAACCAAATCGTCATCACCTTTCCAGAGTTCATACGGAGTCGTTTTGAGAATAGGTCTTATAAGGCAGCGATTTAGGATGTGGCAGGCAGTACTAACTCCTTCTGCCCAGAAGTGATTTGGCAATGATTGTTCATAGAGCATATTTCTTGCCATGTCCTGCAATGTTCTGTTCTTTCTTTCAACCACTCCGTTTTGTTGAGGAGATTGGGGAGCAGAGAAGTTGTGGGTATATCATTGACTGTTGCAGAATTCTTCGAATGCCTTGCTTTCAAATTTGCCTCCATGATCACTTTGAATAATAGAGATTTGACAGCCCTTCTCTCGTTCAATTTTCTTACAGAAGATTTCAAAGTTTAGCAGAGCTTCATCGTTGTGAGATAGAAAAATCACTCAAGTGAATCGAGAAAAATCATCAACAATAACAAAAGCATATCTCTTTCCACCTATGCTAGCAGTTCTAGTAGGTCCAAATAAATCCATATGGATTAGTTGCAAAGGTTTTGAAGTAGAGACTATGTCTTTGTTTTTGAACGAATTTCTAGTTTGCTTACCCATCTAACACGCATCACAAATATGAGTTCTAGAGAAGTTTAGCTTGGGTAGACTGATGACTAGATCGTGTTTGGCTAGTTTTTCGATTAAGTGCATGCGAGCATGTCCCAATCTTCTGTGCCATAGCCAAGGATCATCAGACATGGGTGTTAAGCAGATGTGACTATCTATACTTTCAAATTCATCTAGTATATATACGTTTCCATACCTTTTACCTGGAAGGATTAATTTACCTGACTCGTCTTCAATAGCACAACCAGTTCTTTTGAATTTTACCTCATATCCCGAGTCACATAGTTGACTTATACTGAGGAGATTGTAGTTTAATCTATCTACTAAATAAACTTCAGTAATATCGCAGTTGTTGTTGAATTGAACAGTTCAAGTCCCAACAATTTTGCCTTTTGAATCGTCTCCAAACTTGACACTTCCTCCATCAATTTTTATAATTTCCATAAACATATTTTTGTCACCTGTCATGTGACCAGAACACGCACTGTCTAGATACCACTTTCCTTTGCGCTTTACTCTGTGGTGTTCCTGCAAAACAGAATTATCACTTTCTTTTAGGTACCCAAGCTTTCTTGGGTCCTGGAGAGTTAGTGTTACTTGATTCGAAATTCTTAGGCTCCAAACCCAACCAGACATATGAGATTTACGAAAGTGACAGTTAAGAAAATTTTTGCCCACTTTTATTACAGTAATGACATCTAACATTGGGCCAACTTTCCTGTTTTTCATGAGAGTTAGAGTTAGCAGATCTATGAGTTGCCTACTCCTTTCCATTCAACTTGTAAGTTGACTGGTTCGATCGACTTGTCGATCTAGTTCTGATTGGCTCTTTTCCATTTGACTTGTAATTCGATTGATTAGACCTAACAGAACTGTGACTGGTGGATTTGTGCAAGCTGTTAAGTTGCAGTTGCATTTCCTCAAACTCTTCCTGAAATACTTCTTTTTAATTTCACATACTTCAAGCTTAAGTTTCCAGTCTTTGACTTCCTTTGTGAGCCTTTTAAGCTCATTCATCATTTTCTGAGATTCAGAAAGGGTAGAGTCAATGATGTCTTGTAATTCATTGTATCTTTCACAGTTATAGGATCTTACCTCGCTGGTTTCTCCTCTTGCCATGAAGCAGTTTTCATCTTCATCAGTCCAGCATCCCGAAGTTTTGTTGATCTCGTTTATAATATCGTCATGAAGCATAGATTAGCAATTTCATCGTGGTCTGATTCATCCTCGTCACTCCAGCTTCCAAATGATCTGTTCTTGCTGAATCCTCTAAAGACCTTTCTTGTCAGTTCTGGGCATTCTGTTTGGATGTGCTCGAATTTTCCACATTCGTAGCATTTTCCATCGTTTTTGTCTTGGTCAATGTATTGTCTGGTCCTTTTTGGCGGAAGTATTCCCTTCCTTGCATTTCTGTATCTTCTCATTAGTCCGTCCATATTTCTGGATAACATAGCAATTTCTTCTTGTAGAGCTTCATGATCATCAACTTCATTTTCAATTGCCTCAGTGGTAGCTTTGAATGCAACAGTTTTCTTTTTCTCTTCTTGATTTGTCTGTTTCAGATGTGTTCTTTCTAAAGCAATGAGTTCTCCTCGCAGTTCATCATAAGATAGCTTATTTAGATCTTGAGATTCCAGTGTGACGACTTTAGTCTTCCATGTGGTTGGCAGACTTTTGAGGATTTTTCTGACTTGATCGCCACTGGTGTAAGGTTTTCCAAAAGCCTTTAAATCACTGATTATTTTGCTAAACCTAGCAAAATTTCTTCGATATATTCTCCTTCTTTCATGGAGAAAAGTTCATAGTCGTGAACTAGCATATTTATGTGAGTTTCCTTTACTTTGCTGGTTCCTTCATAGGTAACTTCAAGTTTATCCCACATTTCCTTTGTTGTGTCACAACTGGATATCTTTTCATATTATTCACTACTTATAGCATTGTGAAGTAGATTCCTTGAATTATGATTAGTTTGAACAGCTTCCAGTTGTTCCTTAGAGTATGAATCAATGTCATCAGTATCCGCGAGCGGTGGAGCGCTTGCAGGTAATGGATAGTTTCCTTTCTTGATAACTCTCCAAACATTGATATCATAGGCCTTGGTGAAAATTTCCATACGAATTTTCCAGTGGGAGAAATATTGTCCATCAAACTAAGGTGGTCTTACTTGAGAAGTTCCTTCTTGAAACAAAGCTCCAACAATAACCTGGTTTGCCACGGTTTTTTTCTCACAAGTTGTTAAGCAATAAAGAACAAATGTGAGCCTTGCTCTGATACCAATTGAAAGTACACGGGGGGGGGGGGGGGTGAATTGTTAATTGTTTAAAATTATTAGCAAATAAGTCAACTTAAAACTATATTAGTTGACTTAATGTAATACTGCGCCAAACGAGAATATCTAAATAACGATAAGCTGAAAGTAAATGCAGGAATATAATGACACCCAGAATTTTATACTGATTTGTATTCAATGTGAATCCTAATCCAGTCCCCTTTGGTTGCAAGGGATTTCTCTTCAGATCAATGGCTTCTTTTCGAGTACGGTAATGATGATTATCGCACATTCTTCTTTTACTCGTTGATACAATGTCTCACCAGTTGAGAACTCTCTTTCTATTTCTGACTATTACACAGTGAATCTAACTAGACTACTATGTTTGTTTGCAGTAAAACGAAGAGGGCTATAATGGTGTGATCAAAGTATGAGGTTGATACAAAGCCTTATGGAATTTATACAGTATGGCTATGGTGGAGGCTTGTCAACCCAAGGGATTTGATCCTTGGAAAGTGTTGATTCTTTCCAAGAATAATGCACTGGTTGTTACCTTGATGAGGATCTCTTTCCTTTTTGCTGGAGATATAATTGTCTGAGATGGCGCTCCTTCCATTATTGCCCTTCATTTGAGTTTGCCGTTATGGATAATCTTCAGTGATTTGCGTATATGTAGTTGACACATCCGGCTGGATATGATTTCCCAAAATCAAGGGAGAGATCCCGATTTGCTGATGGGAAGTGGATTTTTCCTTGTGTGCCAATGGCTTCCTTAAATGATAATTTCCTTCCTTATTTGATGCTTCAATCTTGCTTCCATGATTGGATGTAGTGGCAACTTGCCTTTTAGCGTTGCTTCATTAGTTTCAGTAGTTCTGCTTCATTTCTTGAGTATCTACACATGTATATTAATTTCATCATTAAAATCTAATCTTACATTTCATATGGGGCACCACCCCAGAAAAAAGAAAATTTCACTTAGTTAAATGGGATGTAGTAACTAAAACCAAAAAAGAAGGGGGGTTGAGCCTCCAAAAGGCAAGCCTTAAAAACCAAGCATCATTGGCAAACCTTGCCTGGAGAGCCTACAAAAATACCAACTCCCTTTGGGCTAGAGTACTGATCCACAAGCATTGCAACATGTCAACACCAAATCACAGGCTAAGACAGAGTAGAGCCCAGTACTCACCCACTTGGAAGAGCATGCTGTGGGAAATCTGTAACAAAGGGAGTAGGTGGGTAGTTCATAGAGGGAATAGAGTAAAGTTCTTCACTAATAAATGGATTCCAAACCAGCCAGCTATTAAAGACCTAATTCAGGGGCCCATGAACATAAATGATAGCGACATTAAGGTTGCCTCAGTTCTCCAAATGGGCTCATGGAACATCTCAATCCTATCATTCCAACTCCCACAGCATATCCAAGACCTTTTGGAGTCTACTTTCATTCCAACTGCATCAAACAAGGAAGATAACCTAGTCTGGGACCCACAGCCAATGGGCTATTCTCAATTGCTACTGCCTATTCCATTCTAAAAATCTTGAGCAGAAAATTTCATCCCCGGAAAGTGATCTCTTCCAAGGGTTATGTAAGCTCCATATACCCAACAAAATAAAAAACTTCTTGTGGCTTCTGCACCACAGAAGATTTCCAACAAGAAGCTTCCTTCATTCAATTGGGCTGGGATGCCCCCAACAATGCAACTTCTGTAGAGCTGCTGAAGAGGAAATTGACCATATATTCTGACAATGCCTCAATACCAATCAATTCTGGAAACCTATTTAGGATAAAGCTGCAACCCCCTTCATAACAGGCCCTGGAATGCACAGTATGTCATGGGCTGCAGTCATGGAAAAAGGTAGAGATTTTAAATTCAATGAAAATTTATTCCGGATAAATAGCCTACCATTCTTCCTTTGGAACATATGGTTAATCAGAAACAATAATGTTTTCAACAATAAGAAAGACATAATTAGTGCTACCAATACCATAGTGAAGGTAACTGAATTCTCTATTCTGAGAGATAGCAGGTAGCCTAAAGTTAAACACCAAATTATGCTAAAATGGAGGCCTCCACCAAGAGATTCCTTCATGCTCAACACAGATGGTGCAACAAAAAAGAATCCAGGACTAGGAGGTATAGGAGGGTTTTCAGGAACCACAATAGGGAATGGATTTTGGGTTACATGTAAAACATTTCATTCACCACAAACACAGGGGCAGAAATCAGGGCCATTGTCAAAGGTCTTCAATTGGCATAACAGAATAACCTACTGCCACTCGCGATCAACACTGTCTCAGCGAAAACGATCAACATGCTCATAAACGGTAACCTAACATTTGAACCTATAATTTGTGAATGCAGGTTGTTGATTCAGAGGGTGGGAAGAGTAGTGGTGAAGTATGTCTGCAGGGACCAAAATAGGGTGGCTGATGCACTCGCAAAGAAAGCAACTGAAGAAGATTTTGTGTAATCTTAGTACTAGCAGTTCCCCCGATGTTTGCCAATGATATATTTTGGGCAGATATCCTAGGAACTCAACTAACTGGATCCTTTTTGGGTTGTAATTTAAATAATATCATGCAAAATATTGCATCTTTAGGGGCTCTAAAATATCCCACAAACTGCACTGACAATGTATAGATAACTCTCTTTAGCTTTTAACTTATATATTTAAATATCGGCCAGTTTACCAAAAAAAAGAATTATATTAGAGTGATAAATTAAGGGGGAGACGTGTACACATATGTGCAAGTAAGAGTGCTGACAAATCAACTTTCTCTCTTGTGAATAAGTCCTAGTCCCACAATGCACTAAAATGTAGGAGGGATAGGCCCTTAGCTATTCTCCTGTCTTAATATATGTATATAGTGCGGCGTTAGAGCTTCGGATGATAGTTCGATTAAATTCAAGAGCTTTGATTTAAATTTATATTTATTTTTAAAAATTTATTAAATATATATATAAATTATTAATTAAGAACTCAGTAGCTTTAAAAAATAAAATACTTAACCCATTAAATTTTGGCTCCATATATGTAAATATATACACTTGCACATCACTGCCCCCTCCTACTTTGTCAACTCAAATACAATATGCGGAACCAATTCCAAAGCACACAACTTCTTCCCTATATCCTCAAGTATACATTCTTTTCTATTTGGTTGTACTTGTTCACACTTATCTCTTTTAAGTACTGCTACTAGTATTTTCTTTTTATACAATGATTGAGAATGCAATAACATGCCCCCTCCCCCCCTCCCAACCCCAAGATCTAAGGGTTCATCCTCAAGATTCGTCCACGAAAAGTCTGTCGCGTACTCGACGGTTACAATGGCGTATGTAGGATCTCCACGAAGGGGTTCAAAAAACAATTATATCTAGTGAGAATTGAACCTATTTTATCAAGATTTTGAATTTCCCTGATCACTAAACTACACTTTTGGGTTATGTTAAGGGAGTTCAAAATTTAATATACGGAGATAAAAATCAGATTTTACCTTATACGTACAGTGTAAATTCTCGGCAAAGGGGGTTCGGGTGAACCCCGTTCCGCCCCCCTAAATCTGCCCCTAGACGGACATCAAGTAAATATTTTTTTTAAATTTCGTATCGAGTCAAATTATATCATCTAAATTGAAACGGAAGGAGTATAAATTTGTTTCCTTGTTAGATAGCAAAAATAAGCATACTAGTATTCCTCTTCACTAACTTAAAAGTGAGGATGCGACAAGTCTTGTCCGTTGAGCAGCACCAAGGATAGCCATAGATGAGTCTTTTCAACTAAAGTTCAAAAAAGAAATTTTTAGTTAGTAAAAAGAGTAAGGCCAGGGCGGCTCTATAGATCTCGTAATCTCATGCAAAACCATATTAGGAGACCTTTAAATTTATTTTATAATATAGTTACACTAACAATCAATTTTGCTTTGTAAACAATAATTAATCATTTAAGACGAAACTAACGAATTTAAAAAATATAAAGTGGAAGAATAAAATAAAAAATAAAGTGGTGGACTATCGCATATTAAGGTTCACAATTTTCGATTTGGCCATCATCACAATCAAGAAAAAGAAATAAATGTACATAATGTAATAGCTTAAATTTTGAGGATTAACGATGTAAAAAATATTTACTCTATCTAATCAATTTAACCTATTAGTTCATTATACGAAGTAACATTTAGTAGTGAATATCTAAAATAAATTGTGTATCGGTCAGAATATGACCCTGAGATAATTGACAAGATTACTTATATTCTAAGCTAATTCGTAGTTAATAAATGGTATGATCACTTATTACTCACGATACTCGATCATCAGCTGACTCGATTATTAAGGCTACGGCATACCCGCCGTCGTAAGGACAGAACCCTAGCAGAGTCCTGGCCGTCATAGCCATCTCATACATCTTACATTTATAAAGACTAAGAGAAGGAACCCTAGAAAAGGGGTTGCTTCTTCTTCGTCATTATTCTCTAGAAAAGAGAGAGAATGATTATAAGGCTCTGAACCTCTCCACGGAGAGTCAGACCGAATCAATATTATCAATAAAAGATCTCTACACATTTTTTTCTAACAAATAATATTTATCTCTTGTACTTCCCATTTGGTATCTCAATTAATACGATCTACTATGATTGGCCCTCAATTTAATTTATTGTTCAATGCTTGTAAGGTATGTGATAACTTTGAGCTCAAACAATTTGGCGCCGTCTGTGGGAATTTCATAGCAGAATCGCGTTGTTCTTCCCTAGACCAAAAGGAAAGAACCGCCAAAGAATAACCCAGATCAAACAAGCTAAAGCGGTATATCGGACAAATGGAGCTCGAAGATAGAATCAAGATTCAACTCCTGTGTCAATCCTCTCTCGGACAATGCAAGCAAGAAGAAGAAATAGTTCCTCCCCCCACCCCCACCCCCGCCACGAGGGAGGATCTATGGAAGGCACCTCCCGCATCCCTGATACGAGATCCAGCCAGAAATCGGCATGAAGATATCTCGAACCAAGAGTCACCTGAAGCCAGCCTACACACCCCGATCAGGAAGACAACGCATGAGCTGCTCAATATCTCGAATCAAACCGAGCTTCAGCTCTCAAACACCGACAAAACAAGAGTCAAGCTACGTGCCTTTACCAAAAAGTTCAACTACAAGTTGAACTAGGACTCATGCCATGCGCCTTCGCCGTAAAAAATTACAAGATTCAACTACGATTAAACAGAGATTCAGGCTACGTGCCTTCACCAAAAAGTTCAACTACAAGTTGAACTGGGACTCAGGTCATGCGCCTTCGCCATCAAAAAATTACAAGATTCAACTACGGTTGAATATAAATTCAAGCTACGTAAAAGTCCAACTACAAGTTGAATTGGAACTCGGGCCATGCGCCTTCGCCATCAAAAAATTGCAAGATTCAACTACGGTTGAACAGAGATTCAGGAAACGTGCCTTCACCAAAAAGTTCAACTACGAGTTGAACTGAGCTATGGCCATGCGCCTTCTCCATAAAAAAATTACAAGATTCAACTACGGTTGAACAGAGATTCAGGTTACACGCCTTACCAAAAAGTTCAACTACAAGTTGAACTGGGACTCAGGCCATGTGCCTTCGCCACCAAAAAATTACAAGATTCAACTACGGTTGAACAGAGATTCAGGCTACGTGCCTTCACCAAAAAGTTCAACTACAAGTTGAACTGGCACTCATGCCATGTGTATTCGCCATACAAAAATTACAAGATTCAATTACGGTTGAACAGAGATTCAGGCTACGTGCCTTCACCAAAAAGTTCAACTACAAGTTGAACTAGGACTCATGCCACGCACATTTTCCATCAAAAAATTACAAGATTCAACTACAGTTGAACTGGCTACGTCCATTCACCAAAAAGTCCAACTACAAGTTGAACTGGGACTCAGGCCATTCGCCTTCGCCAAACAAAAATTACAAGATTCAACTACGGTTGAATAGAGGATCAGGCTATGTGCCTTCACCAAAAAGTCACCCTACAAGTTGAACTAGGACTCAGGCAATGCGCCTTCCCCCTAAAAAATTACAAGATTCAACTACAGTTGAAAAGAGATTCATGCTACGTGCCTTCACCAAAAAGTTCAACTATAAGTTGAAAGGGGACTCAGGCCATGCGCCTTCGCCATCAAAAAATTACAACATTCAACTATGGTTGAACAGAGATTCAGGCTACGTGCCTTCACCTAAATGTTCAACTACAAGTTGAACTGAGACTCAGGCCATGCTTCTTCGCCATAAAAAATTACAAGATTCAACTACGGTTGAACAGAGATTCAGGCTACGTGCATTCACCAAAAGGTTCAACTACAACTTGAAGTGGGACTAAGGCGCCTTTGCCATCAAATATTACAAGATTTAACTACGGATGATCAGAGATTCAGGCTACATGCCTTCACCAAAAAGTTCAGCTACAAGTTGAACTGGGACTCAGGCCATGCGCCTTCGCCATTAAAAAAGTACAAGATTCAACTACGGTTGAATAGAGATTCAAGCTACGTGCCTTGACCAAAAATTTCTACTACAAGTTGAACTGGGACTCAGACCATGCGCCTTCGCCATAAAAAAATTACAAGATTCAACTACGGTTGAACAGAGATTCAGGCTGCGTGCCTTCACCAAAAAGTCCAACTACAAGTTGAATTGGGACTCAGGCCATGCGCCTTCGCCATAAAAAAATTACAAGATTCAACTACGGTTGAACAGAGATTCAGGCTACGTGCCTTCACGAAAAAGTCCAACTACAAGTTGAACTAGGACTCAGGCCATGCGCCTTCGCCATAAAAAAATTACAAGATTCAACTACGGTTGAACAGAGATTCAGGATAATGCCTTCATCAAAAAGCTCAACTATAAGTTGAACTGGGACTCAGTCCATGCGCTTTCGCCTCCAATAAATACAAGATTCAACTATGGTTGAACAGGGATTCAGGTTACGTGCCTTCTCCAAAATATTCAACTACAAGTTGAACTGGGCTTCAGGCCATGCGCCTTCGCCATCAAAAATTGCAAGATTCAGGCTACGTTCCTTTACCAAAAAGTCGAACTACAAGTTGAATTGGGACTCAGGCCATGCGCTTCGCCATCAAAAAATTACAAGATTCAACTACGGTTGAACTGAGACTCAGGCTACGTGCCTTCACCAAAAAGTTCAACTACGAGTTGAACTGGGACTCAGGCCATGCGCCTTAGCCATCAAAAAATTACAATATTCAACTACGGTTGAAGAGAGATTCAAGCTACGTGCCTTCACCAAAAAGTCCAACTACAAGTTGAATTTGGACTCAGGCCATACGCCTTCGCCATCAAAAAATTACAATATTCAACTACGGTCGAACAACGATTCGGGCCACGCGCCTTCGCCAAAAAGTGTAACTACAAGTCGAACTGAGACTTGGGCCATATGCCTTCACCGTCACAAACCCAATCTCGCTCAAACAACAAAGTCGAACGCCTTCGTCCACAAAACTAAAGAGCAACGGACGGAGAAACAAGTTAATCTCCCTCGCACTTCATGTAAGTACGCCCAACTCGAGCTAAAATTCGAGCCACACAAAGATTGGCCCGAGTCGAAGTACAACCGCGTTTCTTACCATCGCGGCCGGTAGTTCTACCACGCCCGAACTAGGACTGAGGCTAAGTGCCTCTATCGCCAAATAATGGCCACAACTTGTTTGGATAAGTGCCACTATTGCTAATTAATTGGCATAACGTGTTTACACCAAGTAAAAGAAAGCGATAAACAAAAAGCGCTTAATCGTGGCCAAGGCCATCACCGCTAAACAACCAACCTAGTTTCTAACTAAGGAAAGCAAGCAATTCGATGACGGTCGAAGTCACCTACCTAGCCAAGGCCACCATCATTGTCATGGTCAAGGCCATTGGCACCATAAGACCAAAAGACATAAGGGACTTAACACGCCTACCAGAGTCTCACTCTAAGGCAGACCTCCCTTTGAACACAATGCATAGAAAAATCTAAAGAACAAGGAAAACTCGGAATAAACACAACACCAACAGTAGAAAAGGTAATCCTATATATATACATATATTTACAGTCTTGTGTGGATAACGCCTGCTTATATTCAGCCAAGGCCGGTCAGTACGAAAAAAAAAGAATCTAAAAATATCCAAACGCCCAATGGCGAACAAAATAAAATATATATACACATACACACACATCAAAAACTTTCACTCAGTGCTATCATCAGCGCCACCAGCACCATCAGTGCCATCATCGACCCCTGGCAAAGCTGGATCAAAGTCGCAGTCGGCACGGGCCTCACAAGCCTTTTGATGGGCCTCTTTATTAGAAGCTTCAGGCACAATGCCGGCCTCCCACAACCTCTTGTACGTATTATGTTGAGACTTGGCAAATGTCCAAATATCACGAGCTAGGCCAAAAGAGGCAGCCTGGTCCCTCAAGCACTGATTCTCGATCTCTAAGGCCGTAATTTTATCAGCTGTAGTCTGGGTGTCCCGTTCGTAGACACCGATGCGGTACTCCAGTGCTCCTTGCCGAAAGGCCGCCGCAGCCCTTTCCAACTCCCGTTCGTGTTCGCGGACGTGATCCGCTGTCTCCAATGTCCCAACCCTCGACACGGAATACCTCGCTTGCAGCCTCAAGGCAGCAGCCTGGGCATCCAAAGCGACCACCTGTTTGGTCAAAGCCTTAGAGGCCTCTGCCGCCCTGGCTCGATCCCGACGTTCCCTTTCAGCAGCAGCCCTCCTTTCAGCCTCCATCTTCTCGTCTTTACGACGAAGCTATTCCACAAAAGTGTTAACCCTACCAAGGGTCTGCTACGTTTGAAGTTCTCGCCTCACCGGTTCTTCAACTAGGTCCCAGTTTCGAAGGTCGTTCCTCATGCGCTCACACATCTTGCGGCCCCGGTAGCGACAGTATTTCTCTAGCACCCGCGAGAAAGTCCCTGAACGGAAATTAGCTCGGCGGATGCTCTCCACCTCCAACAAAAATAGCTACAAGAACGAAGCAATAATCGGAACAGAAAAATCAACCAAGTGAAACACAGAGAAAGATAAACTAAAAGTTACTACACGTACCTTACGGCCACCTCTTCCATCAGCCCGACGTCTGAGATGCCCCTCAGCGACGTGCTTTCCGCCTCCGAGCACAAAACCTCAAACAACGGCACCAGACTCTCCTCTTGATGCAGCAAGTTCTGCTCTGTAGGGATCTCAACATAACGGAACTGCCCTTTTGCATGCACCATTGTACGGGTATGGCCGTCCTGAAGCATGCAGACATCATTAGGGTCCATGTCGCACTCGGAATCATATCCTTCGCCTACGGTTCCCCTCCCTCAATCCGCCGATCGGGAAGTTGAGGCTACACCCCCGCCAACACAATGGCGCCTGATTCTCCAACCAAAGCAGTTGCTGAGGAACTACCTCCCCTCTCAGCAACTGGAACTAATAATTTAATCACCGAAGCGATAACGTTATCGTGGCCTGAGCCAATCGGGGCAACCCCCACCGAGTGTCCGCCCTCAAGGGAAGGTGTCGTCGATGTATTCTCCTCCACGTCCGATGGCGGGGAGTCCAAGTTTATCACAATCGGAGCTGACGTAAATGTGACCCTACGCCTGACCAGCGGTCTTTCCTCTTCCTCCTCATCCTCACTCGAAGGCAACTCTGCCATGGGGCGTACGGTCCCCGAAGGCTCTTTGGCCCAAAATGCAGACCGTGTTGGGGAATGGGCCATCGACGATTCAATCAAAGTTACCCTCGGGACTGGACGCGGCGCCGACATGTTCACAAGTCGTGCAGTCGAGCCCAGTCTGCTAAAGGCTAGTTGAGGCACCCTCACGCGGCATGCCCTCCCTAATCAAAGAAAGAAAAAAGTTGAGAAGAAGCAAACAAGAATAAAACGAAGACAAAAGGAAGCTAAAATTCTCACCAGAAGTAGGTCTACGACCATGCCATTCACAGAAAGACGGCCATGTGCGAATCCCCGTTGTGTGAGGGAGCACGGTCTCGACCAATTCGCGAATGCCGGGCAGTTGAGCCAGTGCCAGTCGTTCATCTACAAACAAGAGGTAAGGCTAGCAATTATCAGAACATGACAAAAAAAGAGACGGAATGCAGAATCTTACGAATAAAAGGACTTACGTGCAGGGTTCCACGTCTGAGGGAACTCAATAGCACACGCCACCGATGTTCAGTTCTGATGTAGAAGAAATTTTCATAAGTGTGAGGTTCGACCGCATCATCTAACTCCGTAGTCAAGCCCCTTTCCCCACGAGGGACGGCCCGAATCATCGTACCACAAATCCTCTTAGGGGCGTAGTGGGTCAGCACGTGCCGCAACATGATCTCCCTCCGGGCCAACTTGGCATATTTTATGAGCATGGCAAAGAGCTTGTAAAGGGAGGGAACGAGCTGGCCAGGACACACTCTGCAATGACGGCGAAATTCCACCACCAGCATCGGGAGGAGGATCCTAAATCCCAATCTAAAAGGATAAGCGTATAAAATACAATACCCCCTACGGTCGATGTGGACCCTCTCCTCGCGTCTGGCAAGGGAAATATCAGCAAAGCGGGAAATGTCCCATTGCTCCCGTAGCTGACTAATCCCCACTTCTCCCATCAGTGAGGCTTCGTTCACCTGATCTTCACCCTTATCGGCGGTGAATTCAATCACCGAACCTCCGGGCAGGGACAACATATCACCAACCGACGGAACCCCATCACCCCCCACCAGTTCCGCACCTCTTAATACCAGAGAAGGCTCTTCCGCCACCGTGGGGTTTGCCGAAAAACTTGCTTGAGCAATATTTCTAGAGGAACTACTTGCCATTTTTTATCAAAAAGACCGGAAATAAGAAAGAATCAACGAAGAAAGATGAAGATTACAACAATCGAAGAGAAAGAAGAACGATGAACTGACTAAGCAAGGAAAGTTCTTCAGAGATCTTAAGCAAATTACAAAAAGTTAGAGACAAATGTCTCAGCCCCTTATTTATAAGCGACACAAGTGGCTCTCACGAATTCCAATGGTCATCATTAATTGCTTGACCAACCTCAAAACGGTTCGGTTCTACAGAAACGTGCGTCATGATGAAAAAACTCCATGAAGCGGCTTTTCAGTCGCCACCCGGCGCTTCACATTCGAAACATTTATAATGATCTGAGAACATTTCAGGAACGTCCTTCGTACCTCCAAAACTTTGGACGTTGCCAAAACACGTGATAAGTATGTCCGTACTCCCCCTGGCTGCGACGTTTAAATAACATTGACACCGTACAAAGGTAAAGGTCGTCGATAGAACAAATCACGACTATCTCCAAAGAATAAAAAGCTACGGCCACCCCCACGGTATAAACCGTTACGACCATTCCCCCATATTTATCAGCAGTTAAGGCCATTCCTAAAGCGTACGCAGGTACGACCCTCTTCCAAGAATGAATGTTTAAGACCAACAACATGCGGACAAAATTACCAACTCGACTCCATTGCGACTATGGCCGTCCACAATTGTAAGGCTATGGCCCTATCCAGTGTATAAACGGCTACGTCCATCCACAACATTAAGGCTACGGCCATCCTTAATAAATAAATGGCTACGACCATCCCCAATATGTATGTAAAGTGACTCGACTACAGTTGAAGCTGCCTGCCTGAACAAGGTCATCAACACAAAATGGCTAAGGCCATCAATTTCAATAGCATAATCTCCCACATGAAAACGGTTACCACCATTATTGATCTCGACCGAAATCGCATCCGGAGAAGTCCGTTCATCGTGCTCGGTCAAGGCACGACTTCAATAAGCGAAGGGACAAACTGTGTAGGTCAGAATATGACCCCAAGATAATTGACAAGATTAATTATATCCTAAGCTAATTAGTAGTGAATAAATGGTATGACCACTTATTACTCACGATATCCAATCATCAGCTAACTCAATTATTAAGGCTACGGCCTATCCGCCGTCGTAAGGATGGAACCTCAGCACAGTCACGGCAGTCATTGCCAGCTCATACATCTTACATCTATAAATACTAAGAGAAGGAACCCTAGAAAGAGGGATGCTTCTTCTTCATCACTATTCTCTAGAAAAAAGAGAGCATGATTGTAAGGCTTTGAACCTCTCTACGAAGAGGCAGACCGAATCAATATTATCAATAAAAGATCTCTACATATTTCTTTCTAACAAATAATGTTTGTCTCTTGTACTTTTCATTTGGTCTCTCAATTATTACGGTCTGCTATGATAGCTCTCAATTTAATTTTATTGTTCTATTCTTGCAAAGTATGTGATAACTTTGAGCTCAAATAAATTGTAAATAATCTAATATAATCTGTCAAATTACACTAAAAGAAAATTTGTGCATGAATACTTTTGTGTTCGTGTAGTCAGAGAACATTGTAAAAGAAATTTGCTGATATATATTACTTAATTTCTATATAAAAAGAATAAAATTAAAATTAAAAAGCAAAGTAAATATAATAATTAATCAGTGAAAAAATTATCATTATTTATAAACTTATTGGTATATAACATCAATCAAATGACAATATATTGTATCACTTTTTTTTATAGTAATTATTTACGTAAATAATATATAGTAATAATAACAATAAGAAGAATTTAATATAATTTTGGGGCCTTCAAATATTAAGGGCCTAAAGCACCAGCCTTGTCCAAGCCTTTAGAGCCGCCCCCGAGTAGGCTAATCACACCTCTTTTTCATTTTCTATATAATACAACTAGGGCATTCAATATATAGTGGAGCACCATGGTCAAATATAAGTCCCATTTATTTTACTCTACGTGCCCAACATTTATTAACGATGATTCCTATGTTTTATATTTGACCAAACAGAGAACTGTTACAGTGCATGCATGGAGACTACGACGACTATGGGTCAGAACCGGCGCAGGACACGAGCTTCTCTTTACACGTTTCATAACTTAACGTTCAACCCGACGTTGAAAAGACAGCTCTTGATAAAGTCATGCTGCAAAAGCAATTAACCCTTTAACGCCGTTTATTGCTCCGTCAGTTTTTACGTGGGCCCACAATCATACGTGGTAATGTTGGTAGGCTCCACAACGAAACACCACGTTTACAGACAGTTACCTTTTGGTCAGAACGGGTAAAGAGTGTGTCAGTACTATTGTTGCACGTGAGTATCACACGCTCGAAAAGGTATAACCCAAGCCCCACTTTTCCCCATTTTGATTGATCCACATTTTCCCTATTTTAGTCCCCACTTTATATATACCATTGAAAATGCCACTACTTTTTCGAAAGTCAATATTTAAATATTTTATTAAAAAGAAAAGTGCAGCAGAAATACTTCTTTGATCCTGGGGTCCCTCCATCTTATCGGTATGTTACGTACTCTTTTGTTTCAATGTTTTCTTCTTTTTATAAAAGAAAAAAAATCTGTTTATCAATTTATTTTACTTTCTGCATTGTTTGTGTTTCTGCATAAATATTGCTGTCCTGAGAAGGAAATAGTCTTTTATGATAAAATAATAATCCTTATCCCCACCTTGCACACATAGAGACAGTGTTTTTGTGATAACAATAACAATATCAACTTAATATAATCTTAGTAGCGAGCTCTGAGGAGAGTAGAATGTACGTAGACCTTACCCTATCTGGAGGGGGTTCGAGAAGCCCTCAGTTTAGATACAAAAAATATGTAACAATAATAAAAATCAGACAAATAATATCAACATCGTAAGAAAAAACAAATAAGTGAAAAGACAATAATTATGCTAATGATAAAATTGGAAATAAAAATTTTTGAGATGCTGTTTTCGCGATAGTAGAGTATAAATTGAATTAGTCGAACATCCATCTCCAAGGGCGAATCTACTCTTGTTCGTGACACTACTTGGTTGGGAAATTTTACTAAATAAGTACATATACTTAAAATCTATCAGGCAAATGGTAGTTAATTATATTAAAGTGACACCACTTGACAACTGTGATTGTATAGCTTAATTGGTTGATGGCACTCTAATTTTCGTAAATACGTCACAAGTTCAATTCCGCGTGGATTTATTTTTGATTTAACGTCTTTGTGACTCATCTATAATATATAAAAAAATATGACCATTTACCTCTTGAACATTAACATTACACTAAATCAATGTATGAAGAGTCACATTTGCATATTTTATGCAACAAAATTTATCTACTTATACTATAAGTTGGCTATTTTTTTCTTTATATCTTCTTTCTCGACATTGAAATTGATTAAGAACAATTTGCAAAATTGTGTGAATGATGAATTTGTGCGATTACTTGGTGTTATATTGAAAAGCATTTAGTATTGTTTTTAATGAGGTTATGTTGAAAACATTCAAAAAGTAAAAATTTTCATATCTAGTAATATACTTGAGTTGTGTTTTATAAAACTAATTCAAGTTATATTTTTTAAATATGTTGTTTCTGTGAATTATTTTTTAAATAAAGATTAAAAAGTGAAGTATCTAAATAAAATCCGTGTTAGAATAAATATTATAAAGGATATGAGTACATGTGCGCCAGCTGACTTTGTTCTTTCATAAGTATTTTAGTTCACAATATATTCTCTTCGGCCTTTCTTAAATGATGATGCAAACATCTGTTCTTATTGTAATCCTTGTACTGCTTAAACAGAATGAAGTAATATTTAATTATTTTAAAGCGATTTAGTCAGCTGATTATAATATAAATGAGCGTGGAGACTAGGAAGAAATTAACAATTAAGTGGTGTATTTAAGTAGGATTACTTTTTGTCCCTTACGTATGCAAGACCATAAGGACATAGAGATTTTAAAGTCCTAAAGTATTGTTGAACCCATAAATATTCCCAATAAATATCTTTTATTATCATATTAGTGTTATGAAATAGAAGATTCTTACACTTCTATTTAAGGTGAATGTCTTTAATGTATTTAATTAGAGAGATTTTAGAGTCCTATTATTGGTAGCAAGATCTTCCTCCTCCCTATAAATAGAGGTGCTCTCTACCATTGTAATTCACTCCTAACTCTCAATAAGAAGAACTCTCTCTACTCTTCTCTCTATTGCTATTGTTCTTGTTCTATTGTTCTTGTCTTTTGCTTTAGTTTATAACACGTTATCAGCACGAGACTCTACCGTCTCAAGTATCATTCTCGAAAATCCAAGGTATTTTCCCTCTTCCTAATTTAATTTTCGAGTATGTCTGACATTATGAAAAGAAAGTTCGTTGCCCTTGAAATTTCGGGCAAGAACTATATGACATGGGTGTTGGATGCTGAAATCCACCTAGATGCTATGGGTCTCGGAGACACCCTCAAAGATAAAGAAAAAGCATCCACCCAAGATTGTGCGAAGGCCTTGATTTTCTTGCGCCACCACCTTGACGAAGGTTTGAAGATTGAATATCTCACCGTCAAGGATCCACTCGTTTTGTGGAACAGCTTAAAGGAGAGATATGACAACCTGAAGTTGGTCACTCTGCCACAAGCACGATATGATTGGGCCCATCTGAGGCTACAGGACTTTAAGTCCGTTTCTGAATATAATTCTGCTATGTTCAGAATTACTTCTAAACTGAAGCTATGTGGAGATAACATCTCCGATTACGATATGCTTGAGAAAACGTTTACAACGTTTCATGCCTCCAATATGGTACTGCAGCAACAGTACCGAGAGAAAGGCTTTACGAAGTACTCTGAATTGATTTCTCTCTTACTAGTGGCTGAGCGTAATAATGATCTGCTCATGAGAAATCACGAAAATAGACCAACTGGGTCTACACCACTGCCTGAAGCAGATATGGTGCACTCGCATTATGCCAAACATAAAAGGGACCATGATCACGGTCATAAACGGGGTCAAAGCCAAGGACGTGGACAAGGAAGAAATTCCAAAGAAGTCCGTCACCCCCCAAAGAGAGATAATCACCGAAAGCAGAAACGGGGTCCAGAAGATCCTAAGGCAAATAGTTCAGAAACTATATGTTATCGTTGCGGTGGAAATGGGCACTGGTCTAGGACTTGCCGTATACCAAGACACTTGGTTGACCTTTATCAAGCATCTCGAAAGAGAAAACGCCCTGAAACAAATTTTGTCTCTGACGACAACTTTGACTTCACCCACCTGGATGTGGCAGACTTCTTTGAGCAACCCGAGGGAAAGATAGACCACCTAATCGGTGACGGAACCGTGATGAAAGAAGATGGAGCTGTTTGATTCTACTTGTATTAGTCAATGAATAGATTAATAGTCATTAGCATTAGCTCGTATTAGTTAGTTCATAAAGCAATGTTAGCAGTAGTTCTTTAGAATATCTTCAATATGTTCAAATATCAATAAAACTTTTATTTTCCAGTGGGGGTAATCGACTAGCCTGAAAAACTAGTCGATTATCAACTATTTTCGCATTAAAGTTGAAAAACAATTGATCAACAATCGATTGTCTTTGGCTAACAATCGATTGTCTTGAAACAGTGTGTTCTGGAATTTTTCAAAAATAGCCAACAATCGATTGTCTTTGTCTAACAATCGATTGTCTTGAAACAGTGTGTTCTGGAATTTTTCAAAAATAGCCAACAATCGATTGTCTTTGTCTAACAATCGATTGTCTTGAAACAGTAAGGTCTGGAATTTTTCAAAAATAACAAATAATCGATTGTGTGTGTTCAACAATCGATTGTCTATATTCCAACAATCGATTGTGTGTTTAATAATCGATTGTCTTATGAAAAACGCTGAAATTTTCAAACTGCATAGTAATTGATTATGGACAACATATCTGATTTTGTTAGTCAACTGTTAGTAGCAGATTTTGAAAATATTATGTGACACAAAAGGATTGAACTTGTTTATTCTTATGTTCGTGTATCTCCTTTTTTGTATGTCAAACTATGGGAAAGCAAAATGGATATCTCACAAAGCGAACTTGGATCAACATCCAACTGTAAAAGTATTTGCCTAGTTGATTCATGTACTACACATACAATACTCAAAGAAAGGAAGTATTTCTCTCAACTGAATATGTGTAAGGCAAACATTACTACAATCTCTGGAAGTAGTAAATTGATTGAAGGCTCCGGAAGAGCTATTGTAACTCTGCCCAAGGGCACGATGTTAATCATAGAGAATGCAATGTTCTCCTCCAAGTCTATGAGAAACTTGTTGAGCTTTAAAGATGTACGCCGGAATGGCTACAATATTGAGACAATGGATGAAGATAATCTTGAATATCTCGTCCTCACTTCAAAGAATGTCTCCGGCCAAAAGAGGGTTATTGAGAAATTCCCGTCTTTATCGTGTGGCCTGTATTGGACAAGAATTAGTGCAATTGAGGCACATTCAACAGTAAATCTAAAGAATACTGAGTCCAATACATTTGTACTTTGGCATGATCGACTGGGTCACCCAGGATCAACCATGATGAGACGGATTATAGAAAGCTCATATGGGCATCCGTTAAAGAATTTCAAAATTCTCTCAAGTAATGAATATCCTTGTACTTCGTGTTATCAAGGCAAGCTGATTATCAGACCATCCCCAACAAAGGTTGGGACTGAGTCACCCCAGTTTCTGGAACGTATACAAGGGGACATTTGTGGACCTATTCACCCACCTAGTGGGTCGTTTAGGTATTTCATGGTCTTGATAGACGCATCCTGTAGATGGTCTCATGTGTGCCTGTTGTCATCTCGCAACCTGGCGTTTGCGAAGTTAATGGCACAAATCATTAGGCTACGAGCACACTTTCCAGATAATCCAATCAAGTCCATTAGACTGGATAATGCTGCTGAGTTTACATCCCAAGCATTTAATGATTATTGCTTATCAATCGGGATAAAAGTTGAACATTCTGTAGCCCATGTTCACACTCAGAACGGTCTTGCAGAATCGTTAATTAAGCGCTTGCAGTTGATTGCAAGGCCATTACTGATGAGAACGAGGCTGCCCACTTCAGTGTGGGGTCATGCCATATTGCATGCAGCAATGCTAATTCGCCTCAGGCCGACGAATTACCACAAGTATTCTCCGTTGCAATTGGTTTTGGGTCATGAACCCGATATATCCCATTTAAGGATATTTGGATGTGCCGTATATGTGCCTGTAGCACCGCCATCCCGCACCAAAATGGGTGCGCAAAGAAGGTTAGGAATATATGTTGGGTTTGATTCGCCCTCCATCATTCGCTACCTTGAAACATTGACAGGCGACCTGTTTACTGCACGATTTGCAGACTGTCGATTTGATGAAACACTTTTCCCAAAATTAGGGGGAGAAGTTTGTGAAACCAAACGGGAAATTTTGTGGAAAAATGAATCATTATCTCATCTTGATCCACATACCTCTACTTGTGAGAAAGAGGTACAAAAGATTATCCATTTGCAAAGAATAGCAAATCAAATGCCTGACGCATTTACGGACTTGAAGAGGATAACGAAATCCCACATTCCTGCGGAAAATGTTCCGATCCGTATTGAAGTCCCTATTGGACAATTATCTAGTGTCATATCCAATGAGTCAAATGCACGCCAGAAGCGTGGCAGACCATTAGGTTCCAAAGATCGAAATCCTAGAAAGAGGAAAAAGAACGATATAAATGACACTATGAAAGAATCACATGAGGACGCTCATGATTTGATTAATTCTGAGATTCACGAAGAATCTATTGAGCCTGAAGCTCTTGAAAATACGGAACTACTCCCAAATCCAATTAATATTGAGGCAAATATTAATCGAGTGGATGTTGTGGTAGATAATGTCTTTGCTTATAATGTAGCATCTAACATTATGAAAGAATGTGAGGATCTCGAACCTCAATCTGTGAAAGAATGTCGAGAAAGACATGATTGGCCAAAATGGCAAGTAGCAATTCAATCTGAATTGAATTCGCTGGCAAAACGTGAAGTTTTTGGCCCTATAGTTGAAACACCTAATGGTGTTAAGCCCGTTGGCTACAAGTGGGTCTTTGTACGCAAACGAAATGAGAAAAATGAAGTACAAAGATACAAAGCACGACTTGTTGCACAAGGTTTTTCCCAAAGGCCTGGTGTCGATTATGAAGAGACATATTCGCCTGTAATGGATGCGATAACCTTTCGTTATCTCATAAGTTTTGCTGTCCATGAGAAGCTGGACATGCACTTAATGGATGTCGTTACTGCCTATCTTTATGGCTCACTTGATAACGACATATACATGAGAGTTCCCGAAGGACTCAAGGTGCCAAATGCGCACAATTCCAAATCTCGGGAAATGTTTTCAATCAAATTGCAAAGGTCCTTGTATGGTCTAAAGCAATCAGGACGAATGTGGTATAATCGTCTAAGTGAGTACTTGTTGAAAGAAGGCTATATAAATGATGCCATTTGCCCATGTGTGTTTATAAAGAAAACAACATCGGGATTTGTTGTACTTGCCGTATATGTTGATGACATAAACCTTATTGGAACCCCTGAAGAACTCCAAAAGGCAATTGATTATCTAAAGGATGAATTCGAGATGAAAGATCTCGGTAAGACTAAACTATGTCTTGGTTTGCAAATTGAATATTTGGCAAACGGAATTTTTGTTCATCAATCTACCTATACAGAAAAGGTACTGAAACGGTTTTACATGGATGACGCACATCCGTTAAGTACACCGATGGTTGTTCGTTCACTTGAAGTGAACAAAGATCCATTCCGACCTAAAGAACGGAATGAAGAGATACTTGGTCCTGAAGTACCATATCTTAGCGCAATTGGTGCATTAATGTATCTTGCAAATACTACAAGGCCGGACATTTCTTTTTCAGTTAATGTCTTAGCAAGATTTAGCTCGGCTCCTACGAGGAGACATTGGAATGGGATCAAACACATATTGCGGTACCTAAAGGGGACTACCGATTTGGGCCTATTTTATGGAAAGAATTGCAGCCCGGATCTTGTTGGTTATGCTGATGCTGGATATTTGTCCGACCCACACAAGGCTCGATCTCAAACGGGTTATGTGTTTACCTGTGGAGAAACCGCCATATCTTGGCGATCGACTAAGCAATCAATTGTGGCTACTTCATCTAATCATGCCGAGATAATTGCTATTCATGAAGCAAGTCGGGAGTGTGTGTGGTTAAGGTCGATAATACATCATATCCAAGATAAATGTGGTTTGAAGTGTGATAAACTACCCACAACTTTATATGAAGATAATGCAGCATGTATAGCTCAATTGAAGGGAGGATTCATAAAGGGAGATAGAACGAAGCATATTTCACCAAAGTTATTCTTCACACATGACCTTCAGAAGAATGGTGATATCAATGTTCAACAGATTCGTTCAAGCGACAATATGGCTGATTTGTTTACAAAATCTCTACCAAAGTCAACCTTCAAGAAGCTAGTTCACAAGATCGGGATGCGAAGACTTAAGGACATAAATTGATGTTCTTATCAGGGGGAGTTAATGCGCGTTGCACTCTTTTTCCCTTACAAGGTTTTGTCCCACTGGGTTTTCCTTGCAAGGTTTTTAACGAGGCAACCAATAGGCGCATATTCAAACATGTGTACTCTTTCCTTACTTTAATTTTTCCCATTGGGTTTTGTTTTAAGGTTTTAACGAGGCACATCATTGAATAGACATTCAAGGGGGAGTGTTATGAAATAGAAGATTCTTACACTTCTATTTAAGGTGAATGTCTTTAATGTATTTAATTAGAGAGATTTTAGAGTCCTATTATTGGTAGCAAGATCTTCCTCCTCCCTATAAATAGAGGTGCTCTCTACCATTGTAATTCACTCCTAACTCTCAATAAGAAGAACTCTCTCTACTCTTCTCTCTATTGCTATTGTTCTTGTTCTATTGTTCTTGTCTTTTGCTTTAGTTTATAACAATTAGATCTTTTTAAGGACCGCTATAGAATGTGGTGAACTGGTAAATAATTTTATTCAAGCTTTGCGTATAGAATTGCTTTTCGTAAAAAAAAAATCAGTGTAAATTCAAATTAATCTAATCTAAGTGGGCATTTGGACATAATAATTGTAAAATTCCCAAAAAAAAGGTGAGAGTGAAAATGGTATTTAAAAATTAGAGTTGTGTTTGGACATAAATATAATTTTGGGTTGTTTTTGAAGGTTTGTTAGTAATCCGAGTGAAAATTTTGAAAAACAGTTTTGTAATATTTTCAAATTTTTGCAAAATTCCAAAATTTTTCTTTAAGTGAAAATTGAAAAGTTTATGGCCAAACACCTATTTTAGAAAAAAATAAAAATTTTAGAAAAAAAAGTAAACAAAAAACTTCTTATGTCCAAACGAGCTCTTAAATTAAGTACTGAACACCTGGTATGAAAAACCAAATAAATGATGTTTTATAAGGGTTATTTCAAGACAAATTAAAGACATATACAGGTCACAAGCTTCCAAGAACATATTCATTCTTGTCTAAAATAATATAATTGAATTCGTTGTCCTCTCAAATCAGTGATTTAAGTCAAGGTACTTTTTAACTTTAGGAGACTAGTAACACTAAATATAATAAATACATCTATTTGTTTATTTATCATTTTTCTAGGTCTATTATATATAGTTTTTCCCCTTCCTCGTCAGAAATCTAATTTTATTTAAATCATCTGTCATGCATATAAAGTGGTCGCTCCACTTGGTCCGGTGCTCCAACTTGGTGACACCTAAAAAGGCGAACAGTATTTAGTTAGAAAAAACTTACTCGAATCCCATGCTAAATTATGCAAACTTATTATGGTTAAATAATAAATCGAGTTAATATATGCTACTCCTATTAAATATAAAATTAAGTAATAAATTTTCTTTAATATATACATATTATACATTTATATTGATGTGGTGTGTGCATCGTGTGTGAATATGCATTTTTGTTAATACAGTCAGAACTTTTTATAAACCGCATCCTTATATAAAAGTACTTCACTATAAAAGTCAAGTTTTTTCGGAATTAAATTTCATATTCTATTACAATATATATTTTTATAACAGCAATTCACTATAATATTCAAAAATATCAGGAATAAATAACGCTGTAATATAAAGGTTTAACAGTATAATAAATTCATAGCTTAGAAAAAAAAATAAAAGAGGCTAATAAATGCAAGTAATTGAAGAGGCTCTTTTTTGGAAGTAAAATAAAAATTTCCATAGGATTTGTGTAGTTGATAATGTGTTCAGTGATATTAAAAAATGTTCACATTTTTTCAGTCATTTCCATTTCAATCAAACCAATTGAGTTTGCTTAGAATTATAAATCATTTCGGCCTAGCTTTCAATTCAAGTATTTATGGAAAGAGGTTCCTTTGGATGGTAAGTAACCCTCACTTTTAATTAAGAGGTTATAAATTCGAGTCTTCAAGAGCAAGGTGAGAAGTTTTTGGAGGGAAGGATGTCGGGGGTCTATTTGGAAATACCCTCTCTATCCCAAGGTAGGAGTAAGGTCTGCGTACATATTATTCTTCCTAAACCACACTAAATGGAATTATACTGAGTTGTATTTACTGTTGTTGGTTATGCTTTTCTTTAATTTTAAAAAAAATCATTAATGAGAACAATAAATACATATTCCTCGCACGTTTATCCCCAAAAAGAATGTCGTCTTTTTATATTTAAAAATAATTTAATCTTAAATTTCTTATTTTTCTCTCAATATTCTCACAAGGTAGGGCCGTGTAGATAAAGTCTGCGGTCAAACTAGAATGCCCTTAGTTGAGAAAGTGAAAACTCCTTTGAAAAGCTTTTATCTGACACACACTATCCTCCGTAAACCTTACGATGTAAGATAATACTGGCTATATTATTATTGTTGTACTCTTAATGTCCAATCCTTGATAAAGTTATGTGGTACTTGTGGGAGGTAGTATGTACCCTATTATAAAATAGTTATAGTTTGTTTTAATTCATCCTGTACACTACGATTATAAAAAAGTTACAACAAAAATATCTATAATTTGTTTTAAACTATAAAGTTTTTTTTTATTTGTTTAAATTCTGTTTCTAGTCAAATGTTAATCCTATGAAATGAGGGGACAGAATAGTACTTTAGTTATAAATAAAGGGTAATTTAGTAATACTAACTCACTTTTATCTTCCTACAGCTTATATATACATAACGACATCAAAGTACAGAACTTTGTCAGAGAATAAGCTTAGCTTCTTGAAAAACAGCTCAATGTCTACCAAGAATTCCACCACCACCACCATCCCACCACAACCACCGTCAGCCGCCGGGAAGCTGAACGGAGAATCACCAGCTGATCACGAAAGATGTCCGGTGGAGGAGGTGGCGTTGGTAGTTCCAGAAACAGACGACCCCACTTTACCTGTAATGACATTCAGAGCATGGTTTCTTGGACTGACTTCATGCACTCTCTTGATTTTTCTCAACACTTTCTTTATTTACAGAACTCAACCTTTAACTATTTCAGCTATTCTCATGCAAATAGCTGTGCTCCCAATTGGGAAATTCATGGCTGCTACACTTCCCAAAAAGAGTTACTCTTTGTTTGGGAGATGGGGTTTTAGTTTAAATCCAGGGCCATTTAATATCAAAGAGCATGTTATTATTACAGTTATGGCCAATTGCGGTGTTTCCATTGGAGGTGGTGATGCTTATTCCATTGGGGCTATTACTGTTATGAAGGCTTATTATAAGCAAAGCTTGAATTTCCTTTGTGCTCTTCTTCTTGTCTTGACCACTCAGGTACATTTCATTTTATTATGCTCTTTTACTCGTGCATAACTAGTAAAATTGCTGTCATGTGACTAAGTGGTCGCTGTTCGAGCCATGGGAATATCCTTTTGCAGAAATGCAAGGTATTCTCATCCGATCCTTCTCCGGACCGCATAGCGGAGCTTAATGTGCCGGACTGCCTTTTTTACTTGTGCCTAACTGTAAATTAAAGACATATATCTATAATCTGAAGTTTCTGGTTAAAGTTTTGTTGAATTTTCCTTCTTGAAAGCTTCAGTGTTTGATTTGAGTTTGAGTTGGTCACTAAAAGACAAAAAGGATAAAGGTAAAGCGTTGAAGTTAAGCATACTATATAGTCTATTTGTCTTGACTCGTTTTAGTCTTTATTCTTGTAATCTGAATTTCATGCACTTGGTATGATGGAAAATGTTTTACTTGGGAAAATAATTTCTGGATAATTTTCCAGCATTTTGGTTGGTTTTAAACGTATGCACCGTATATTAACCATAAAAATTGGAGGATTAAGGTGTGATGATGGTATTTTGTGATATTTTTGCAATAGTGACTGATAGTTGAAGCAAGTGATAATGAGTAAGAGTTTGGTATTTGTAATGGAAAATGACTTTCACCAACAAGCAACAAATTCATGTTTTTCCATTTTGATAAATGTATCTTATGTGGAGATTATTAAGCCGAGGGTCTTCCGAAAACAGAATCTCTACCTTCACAAGGTAGGGTTAAAGACTGCGTACATACTAACCTCCTCAGACCCCAATTGTGGGAATACACTGTGCGATGTTGTTGTTGTACCTTCTGTGGAGAAAATATTTTCCACAGTTTGATGTAACCAAACATTGGAAAATAATTTCTTACCAAAAATATTTTACATGAAAACGTGTTCCGTCACAAATCCAGAAAGTTTGAGTTTCTGATAATATATGTATTTGTGCAGCTAGTGGGGTATGGATGGGCTGGGATGTTGAGGAGATACCTGGTTGATCCTGTGGATATGTGGTGGCCGTCAAATCTTGCTCAAGTCTCCCTATTCAGGTTCCCTTTCTATTTGATCATCGCTTCTGCGCCTATGGCTCTCCTTTTATTATAAATAATATTCAGTACCATCTGAAATGTATCAAAAAGATAGCACTATATATGATGTTTATTTCCTCTAAACACTAAATTTTTAACTTGCTGTGATCTATGTTGCGTGGACTCTCCAAAAATGTTGCTGCACCCCTGTCGGATCCTCCAAAAAATACACTATTTTTTGAAGATCCGACATGCACTTGGCGATATTTTTGCAAAGTCCGGGCAACATAGGTCTTGATCAAATCTAAATCTTTCATTTCTATTCTACTGGATGGGAAATGCTTAAATGAATCTTATGATCAGTGGCTATGGCACAAGTACATTTGGCCGATGTCGATTTATGCACCGTTTTAACAATCTGGTGGAGATAATACATAACATAGCACAAATAACTGCACGTCATGGTTATCAGTGAAGGTGAAAAGCAGCAACCAAGAATATACGATATTTTTCAATTTCGATGATGTCTGATGAGGATTCTCGCTGCAATATCTGTAAATATAGTATAAATTGAAAGATCTCTTATGAGAGATACTGCTGGAGATTCACTGAACAGTTTAACACAAGTTACCAAATTGCACAATGTTATATTATCAGCTCTTTGTGATCTAATTTATGCTTTTTATATATATGACTTTCTCGTAACAGGGCACTTCACGAGAAGGAACAAAAAACAAGAGGCTTGACAAGGATGCAGTTTTTCCTTGTATTTATGTCTGCAAGCTTCGCATATTATGCTTTCCCAGGCTATCTATTTCCGATTTTGACCTTCTTCTCATGGGTTTGTTGGGCGTGGCCACGTAGTATCACGGCTCAGCAAATTGGCTCTGGATACCATGGCCTTGGCGTGGGTGCTTTTACTCTCGATTGGGCTGGTATATCAGCATATCATGGCAGTCCGTTAGTGACACCATGGACCTCGATTCTTAATGTTGGCATTGGATTTATCATGTTCATATACATCATCATTCCTCTATGTTACTGGAAGTACAACACTTTTGATGCCCGGAAGTTCCCTATCTTTTCAAATCAGCTGTTCACATCTAGCGGCCACAAATATGATACCACTAAGATCTTGACCCCACAATTTGATCTCAACATTGCTGCTTATGGAAGTTACAGCAAGCTCTACCTCAGTCCTTTATTTGCCCTCTCAATTGGATCAGGATTCGCAAGGTTTACAGCAACCCTCACACATGTTGCACTATTTCATGGCAGGTTGGCCTCTCATAAAGCTTTATGTACATTCATCTTTTCATTTTTACTCTTTATGTGTCTTACTTTTCCTTTTAGTCTGTTTCAAAAAGAATGCCTCTTTCTATATTTGGTAACTCTTTTACTCCAACATTCTACATAGCATATTTAATACCACAAGATTCAAGAGCATTTTGGTATATTACACACATCTTTAGTTTAAGACTACAAGATTTAAAAGCCTTCCTTACTTTTCTTAAACTTCATGCCTGTTCAAACTAAGACACAAAATAAACCGGAGGGAGTAATACGTAGAAAGTTGAAGTTATCTTCGGCTGTCCAACTCCAGGGTTTGTCTCTTAATCTTGGAGATGAAATGAGATTCATTGCATAGTTGCATGCTGTGTTAAAGTTCCTAGATGTTGGTACCACCTTAGTAGGGCTAAGATTGAATGGATATGCATTATGTTAAATACTAATACCACTATAACAACAACAACAACAACAACCCAGTATAATCCCACTTAGTGGGGTCTGGGGAGGGTAGTGTGTACGCAGACCTTACCCCTACCCTTGGGTAGAGAGGCTGTTTCCAAATAGACCCCCGGCATCCTTCCCTCCAAGAACTTCCCACCTTGCTCTTGGGGAGACTCGAACTCACAACCTCTCGGTTGGACACCTTATACCACTTTACCACTAATACCACTATACACCTTATAAAAAAACTAATACCACTAGACAGGTCTAGGATAGTGTCAGTTATTGTACGCCAGCAAATATCAAAGAAAAAGAGTAAAATTGCTTAAGTTTGGTGTGTAGAGCAATTTAAGTGGCAAGACATTTTGAAGAGAGAAACAGCTCGAATGAACGTGGTGTTAACAATCTGCCATGATTTTACCTTGGCCAGTGATATCTGGAAGCAAAGTAGATCTGCTATGAAGAATGTCAAACTGGACATCCATGCAAAATTGATGAAGAGTTACAAGCAAGTTCCTCAGTGGTGGTACCTCGTATTATTGTTCGGTAGCATAGCCCTTTCACTTCTGATGTGTTTTGTGTGGAAAGAAGATGTGCAGCTGCCATGGTGGGGTATGCTTTTTGCGTTTGGTCTTGCTTGGATCGTTACTCTCCCTATAGGAGTCATTCAGGCGACTACCAACCAGGTGAAACCTTAGTTTCTTGAATGTTAAAGTGATATTCCGATCTTGACCCTATAGGAGTTCAATTCAGTGACGTACTTGTAATTTCAATGCAGCAACCTGGATATGACATAATTGCACAGTTCATAATTGGTTACATCCTCCCAGGAAAACCAATTGCGAACTTGATTTTCAAAATCTATGGTCGGATCAGTACCATTCATGCTCTCTCTTTTTTAGCCGATCTTAAACTCGGTCACTACATGAAAATTCCACCACGATGCATGTACACAGCTCAGGTTAATAAATTCTTTCTCTGCTTTGAGCGATTCAAACTAACATGTTTGCAAGGATGTCCTAGTTTCCACTTCATTCTTCTTGATTTCCTTTCATCCAGCTTGTTGGGACACTGGTTGCCGGTACAGTCAACCTTGCAGTGGCATGGTGGATGCTAGGAAGCATCGAGAACATTTGTGATGTTGAGGCTCTTCATCCTGACAGCCCATGGACCTGTCCAAAATTCCGAGTCACATTTGATGCTTCTGTCATATGGGGTCTAATTGGACCACAGCGATTGTTTGGTCCCGGAGGATTATATAGGAACTTGGTATGGTTATTCCTCATTGGTGCAGTGCTGCCGGTGCCTGTTTGGGTACTAAGCAAAGTCTTCCCCGAAAAGAAATGGATCCCATTGATCAACATACCAGTTATATCTTATGGTTTTGCTGGAATGCCACCAGCCACGCCAACCAATATCGCTAGCTGGCTCATTACCGGAATGATATTCAACTATTTTGTATTCAAATACCGAAAAGAATGGTGGCAGAAATACAACTATGTTCTGTCAGCTGCCCTGGATGCTGGAACAGCTTTTATGGGTGTTTTGTTGTTCTTTGCTTTGCAAAATGAGGGCAAAAACTTGAAATGGTGGGGAACTGAGTTAGACCACTGTCCTTTGGCAACTTGCCCTACAGCCCCTGGAATTGTAGTGGCAGGATGTCCAGTTTTCAAATAGCCCACACGAAGAAGAATTGATTGAATATTATTAGACAAGTTTAGTCTTAAACAAGTCTAAACTTGTGTAAGTTATTTATAACAAACATTTGATGTAATTTTGTGTAACTGATAGCTTTGCTCTGTAAATGATTTGATTGTCAATCATTATGTAGTTCGATGAGTTTCCTCCTTTTCAAGTGCTAATACTGTTCAACTAATATATACTCCTATATTCTTAAGTAGATCGTTACTTCGTCTTGTGATCTAGTTCGCTTTTGTTATCGTATTTCCTGTTGTTAGTGTTTAGTACTACTAATTACCCCCCCCCCCCCCTTCCCTTTTATCTAATCTTCTTCTTCTTCTCACTCTTTCTAAGCCGACGGTCCATTGAAAACAGTCTCTACCTTCAATAGGTAGAGATAAGGTCTGTGTATGCACTACCTTCTCCAGACCTCACTTGTGAGAATATATTAGGTTTTTTTGTTGTATTTTGTTTTGAATGCAAGTGTTGGACAACAATCGAGCGAAACATAAGCTTTGTAGATTATTGGCTCTAGTTTTCTTCTATATATTTGGTTTTTTTGTGATAGATAACGCTTCTATGTAGGACTAATAATTGTAAGTCTCAACTCTTCTCTGTTTTGAGAATTGTGTTGCAACAAAAGGGTATTATTCCTTCAACAAACATCGATAAATGTTACAACTATAGTTTTAGTTTCATGTAGCATTTCACTCTTTTAATCTGGCATTATCAGTATACTTGTGTACATGATCGAACTGATTTGTATTCCATGTCTGAAATGAGTTATACACCAACTTCTTTGATCCAAATTAACCACTGCTAAATGAATCTAACAATCAGTAATCTGCATGACAATTGCGTTCAATTAAATTGAACGAAAACGAACTCTAGTTTCTCACACACCTTTGAAAATTGTTCTCAGAAGTACAAGAAAATACGTTTCACCGAGGAAATGAAGCACATTTTTTTTTAAAGAAAAATAAATGTTTTTATTACATTGGAGGATCGAGAAGGGAAAAGGGATAGTGAGAATTAAACCGACACCTATTGTATGACTGCAAAGTGCAAAGCCAAAAGGGGTCTACTCATTGGATGTTGGAACTGAAAAAAAGGGCAAATAAGGACTAAGTGCTTATAGGTAAATTGACCGAACCATGGTAGAGAATTTGATGTTCACAACATTTCCTCTACCGCGTCTTTCTTTTCCCTTGTTTCTTGAGTGGCCATGAGCTAGGCCTGACTTCTAATAATTTGTCACCATATTTAAGTTATTAAAAGACTTGTCATCCAGACGGGTGTTATGGAAATTTCACCTCTGTATGGACTTGTAAAGTACCACTGTCACATATTTGGACAGGAATCGATTAGTTGAACCAAGTGCTACCACAGACGGCGTAGTCCTGCCTTTCTGCATGTAGAGGTGGTTAAGTACCACATGTTGAGGTCTCGAGAGAGGAGGTGGAATTTCCATGTGAGTTGACGGTACGTTGAGTAAAGTCATCTGTAAATGAGGCGGGACTAAAGGTGGCTCCTTGGCATAGTCCTCTGCTCCAAGTTGCAAGTTACTGTAGCTGGAATCTGGGGACTGAGGAGGTTCAAACCCAGAAATGCTTTCAATATCTTCTGGAACATAATCCTGCATCATGCATAAAAAAGCACAAGCTTTCGTCAATTTAGTTTTTAATCAGCCACAACCTTTGTCAACTTGTGACTTCTCAAAGCGAAGGGATCAACTTATATACTGTGCTCATTAGGACACTATCATAAACATAGTCCCAATGAAAGTTTGCCTACCCCAAAATGAAAAATAGAAAGCATTTTCAGACGAGCCGGCTACACTGATATGCTCACACACTACGAACAAATGGCAACACATTTTTTACCTTTTAACAACTTTTTATTTATTTTTTTGTATATGGCAGTATGCTTGACATTTTTCTATATTCATGTTATTTTATATAGTTTTCACAAATTTCAACTACTTAATTATCTCAAATAATCATATTTAAACTTGATGTGATATTTTCTACATCAAATTAACTTTTCACCTATTACTTTCATTAGTTCTTCTCTGCTAGCTATAAACTATCTATAAAGTACATGAGTCAAATTAGCATCTTCAAAGTTCGGGAGAATTTTCTTTTCTGAAACCATTTTGAGTAGCAACAAGTTTGGGGGTGGGATGCAGGTGCTAAAGTAGGATGCATATGAGACATTCATAAGCCCAATTTCAAGCAGCAGCAACACAGTATTTGCTCTCTTTTTCCTTTATTTTTTTCCTCTATAACTGGTACAATAATAAGTCAATAACTACATATCGATAATAAAGTAGTTAGGTTGACTATATGAATATATACCTATGTCACTCAATTTGAGTCAAGTTTCATTCTAATACTCGTATAAGAATTCTATAAAACTAGAGATCTCTAAATCTTAAACTTACCCCTATGATAACATAGAACTCTCTAAACAAAAAAGACTCCTAGCAAAGCACATAAGGGTGTGGCCTGGTAATCAATGAATTTGAGAACCAAAGGGGGCTCAGGTTCAAATTCCAACGGAGACATAAACACTAGGTGATTTCTTCCCGTTTGTCTAAGCCTTGGTGGACAGAGTTAATTGATACTTGTACTGGTAGGAGGTAGCAGGTACCTTATGGAATTAGTTGAGGTGCACACAAGCTGACTCGTACACCGTGGTTATTGAAAAAGTGACTCCAAGCAAACCATTGGGTCAAATGTAAGTGTAAGAACACAGCTACAACTGTTTGGTATCGCATATATGGATCTTTTGTTTATTTTTGAGAAAAGTAATGGTTTTATGTACATGTGAGCACAAAGATCGTTTCAAAAGTACAAATGGATTCAGTTCCTTTACATTGCTGAAAGGAAGGTGAGAAAATCTAAAATCCTATCCTCTGAGTTGGCATCTTCTAGTCTACACCGAAAAGTCAAAAAAGACAGGCATCTATGTTTCAGTATATGAATGTTTTCGTATTTGCTTTCAGAACATCGTTGATCTTTTGCTTTCATTGTGTTCAACTCTTTGCTAAGTCCCCAAGACTTGCATGAAACTATATGTCATGTCTGTGGAGGTTTAAGGCAGCAAAATAATATGTAGGCAGTACATTAAATTTATCGATTGCTGAATCTTGTATGCTTTTGAGAAGTGGAATAAATATTTTTTTACAAAATGAAAAGATTAGATGTTTGGAAATTTGCTTGCATGCATGAAGCACGATTGGCAGTGCTGTGAATATACAGCTGGGGAGAAAAGGAGGAAACTAGTAAAAGTATTCCCACAGCCCATTCCTTGATACTTCTGTATATATATCATTTCTTCCAAAAGAAAAAAAAAGGTATTGAGATAGAGAGAGATCATTTCCATTAAGAACAGATCGTCGAGTTACAGTCTACGTTTTTGGTTTTTCACCAAACACTCCACACTGAAAGACTACACTATGGCCGTATTTACTAAGACGGGTAGAGATAGCTCTTCCATAGTTTCTGTAATTCGTAAGAACAGCTGGCCCCTCATTATAAGTATATAACATAATCCTCTAAGCAACATGACAGCATACCAATAGGTATATAATAAGACAACTTTTTTTTCAGTGTAGATAATGAGGTCTACCTTAAATTAACCATAAACTTTCTTCTATCACTCTCGATGGCTACAGGGAGCAGGGTTCAGGAAAACCTTTACCTATTTTTTTCTCCACCGTTAATTTGCTTTGACAAAAACAGAAACATCTTCAGGTATTTCATCTCAAAGTTAAGGCTTTATCTCAGAAAAAACTAGATTCAGCAGGTTGACTGTTTGGACCGAAACACTACAATCTATATCCACGTAACTTTTGAACAAGACATGGATCCATATGTTGACACTTCTTGTGTCTATCATGAGATTATCATAGAGCAAAACAGTCAAGACTGGAGACTCCCATAGTTGTAAGCTCAATTCCCTAACAGTGTCCACAAGCCAAAACTTCATTTCAGAAACAAATATCTTACATGAGCATTAAGTAATAAGTACACCTAACAAATCAAGATTATACTCTTCTTGGTTTGACGGGGTAGTTAATCTGACTCGTCTTTTATATTGACATACGCAATTAAAGCAAAACCCTCCACAATTAATCTCAAACTTCCACGCAAAGTTCTTAAATTTTGAGAGAGTATGTTTTTAATATATGTGTCTGTGTGTATTAGCTAAGTCCTTATTGACGTACGGTTTCCTTCTATTCTTGCTTTGGTCCTTGTAATAGGAAATACAATAGAAGCTAGGCTTGGAATTCAATAGAAAACATGAGAGGATATGAAAGGTAATAATTTTGAGATGACAAATGTACCTTCACATCCAAAATGTTGCAAGTATTCCCTACTTCATCCTGGACGCATGGCAAGTCAGGGGAACACCTCCATTGTCCATCAACTATAAACCTATACTGATAAACTCCAGAAGGAAGCACCTTCAAAATGGTGAAATCTTTCCCAGATCTTTGCAAAGGGTTCCTGAGAAAAAGAATTTTAATTTGCCGAGTCAGCTTGCAATCTAAGCCCAAGAAGTTGAGGATTTTGTCTTTTTCGATGTAGAACATGGATGAAGAACATCAAGCTTACAACCTTGACTTCCAATTATCCCATGATCCCTCCACGGCAACTTCTTTGCCATCATGGGTCCATGATATCAGTGTGGGAACTCCTTGCTCATCATTCAAGTCGTCGTACCCTGAGGTGGTTTGCATCCATGAAGGGTTTGGGATGTGCACCTCCTCAGGTCTTTGCAAAGGGACCACTGGCATCTGGGGCAAAACATGTTCAAAATAAATAAATTCACATAATCCCTCTAAAACAAGAACCCAAACTATAAGAAGATTAACATCCAGCAATCAATTTCTGAGGAGTAAACACAACAGACATAGATGTAGCCTTAGTTGCTAGGAAGCTGAAAATGCTAGTTAGTGCTTAACAAGTGGTTAATGCAGTTCCATGAATCCATTAAAGCCAAAAGAATTTATCTTTCTACATTTTTCAATCAAAGGTCACTCCTCATCCCGATCTTATTACAGGAGGAAGTAACCAGATCAAGGTTCCTACGAACTTCCGCTATGGAGGGTGCGGGCAGGGGGGACGATGGGGAGGTCGGCTCCACCCATTGGTTGCCGAAGATGACCCCTCACCTTGGTCTCCAAATAAGTTTTTATAATAGTCAAAAGCACCTTAAAACCACGAATAAGTTGGAGATAGAGTGATGGCGTAACTGGTAAAGTTGCTGCGACCAAAAGTTCGAGTTGTGAAATCAACCTCTTGTAGAAATGCAGGGTAAGGCAGCATACAATAGACCCTTGTGATCCAGCATTTCTCCCCACCCGGCACATAGCGGAAGCTTAGTGCACCGGGCTGCCCTTCACATTTTTCAATCATCCTCAAGGAGGAGAATCCCCCAGATAAATATAAAAGGTAGCAGTTGTTATGAAATCTCCTATTTAAGGTGAATGTCTATAATTAGAGAGATTCTAGAGTTCTATTCTTGGTAGATAAATCATCCCCCTCCCTATAAATAAAGGGGTCTTCTACCATTGTAAATCACTCCTAACATTCTCTAAGTATCAATAAGAAGAACTCTCTCTACTCTTCTCTCTATTTGCTCTTGTTCTTGAGTTATTGTTCTTGTCTTTTACATTATTTCATAACACGTTATCAGCACGAGTCTCTAACCAATTGAATTTAATATTCAGCAATTAAGCTTCTTGTGTTTGTTTTCTTATGTTGTCTTGACGGATGAATCGTTATGATGGGGTTTGTGAAATTTGATGTGTACTGTTGCAAAGGGTGTCAAAAGAAGTTGAAGAAATAGTTAACAAAAGTCGAAGGTGGCCAGCAATAGATTATGCACGGTTAAATCACGGTACTGTTTCTTTCTTCAATTACTTGAAACCGGAAACGGCGGCTTCGCGGTGGAATCGCGTCGGCTTAAATGCTTCCAAGAATTTATTGGTATACCTTAAAGGTAAGTAACTTACTTTTCCCTTTCAAATTCTTGGAATTCTATAATTTGATTTTATATACAAACATAGACAACAAAGTTTGAATATAACTCTAATGGAGTTTGTAAGAAATTATAACCACATGAAGTGGTAAAATCTCTATGTCCTGCCATGATTAAATTCATGTATGATTGTGGGCAAATAATTGAAAATCCGTCCCAATTGAATTTGCTCCATTCCCTTTAGAGAATGTGGAAGCAGTATATGATAAGTCTGAAAGAAGACTAAAATATTACCATGAAGATATCAATGAATGTGGACGTGGCAAAGAATTCCGTCCAATTGAATTTGCTCCATTCCCTTTAGAGAATGTGGTAGCAGTATGTGATAAGTCTGAAAGAAGACTAATTACCGTAAAGGTATCAATGGATGTGGACATGGCAATAGACGAAGTTATAATCGTCATTATTGTGGTAATGAGAACAATAAGGATTCTCAAAATAATCTTTCACTTTATGAAAGTAATATTTGACATGAGATTGTGTAAAGCACATGATTTTGATCCATTCCCTGAAGTGAATGTGATAATTGTAATAGAGCCCGTAAGTATGAACACGCTGTTGATGTAAATCTGTTTTATGTCTGACATTATGAAAAGAAAGTTCGTTGCCCTTGAAATTTCGGGCAAGAACTATATGACATGGGTGTTGGATGCTGAAATCCACTTAGATGCTATGGGTCTCGGAGACACCATCAAAGATAAAGAAAAAGCATCCACCCAAGAATGTGCGAAGGCCTTGATTTTCTTGCGCCATCACCTTGATGAAGGTTTGAAGATTGAATATCTCACTGTCAAGGATCCACCTATCTTGTGGAATGGCTTAAAGAAGAGATATGACAACCTGAAGTTGGTCACTCTGCCACAAGCATGATACGATAAGAACCCAAAAGCAAATAGTTTATAAACTATATATTATCGTTGCGGTGAAAACGGGCACTGGTCAAAGGCTTGCCATATACCATGACTTTTGGTTGACCTTTATCAAGCATCTCGAAAGAGTAAACGCCCTGAAACGAATTTTGTCTCTGACGACAACTTTGACATCACCCACTTGATGTGGCAGACTTCTTTGAGCAACCCGAGGGGAAGATAGACCACCTAATCGGTGATGGATCCGTGATGAAAGAAGATGGAGCTATTTGATTTTATTTTACTTGTTTGTATTAGTGAATGAATAAACTAATAGCCATTAGTATTAGCTCGTATTAGTTAGTTCATGATATAATGTTAGTATTAGTTCTTTAGAATGTATCAATATGCTCAAATATCAATAATATTTTTACTTTCCAGTAGAGGTAATCGACTAACCTGAAAAACTAGTCGGTTATCTCATATTTCGCATAAAAACTGCAAAACAATCGATTGTCAATGATCAACAATCGATTGTCTTTAAAACAGTGTGTTCTGGAATTTTTCAAAAATAGTCAACAATCGATTGTCAATGTTTAACAATCGATTGTCATTAGACAGTGTAATCTGGAATTTTTCAAAAATCATCCACAATCGATTGTCTATGTCTAACAATCGATTGTCATTAGACAGTGTAATCTGGAATTTTTCAAAAATCATCCACAATCGATTGTCTATGTCTAACAATCGATTGTCATTAGACAGTGTAATCTGGAATTTTTCAAAATAGTCAACAATCGATTGTCTATAGTTAACAATCGATTGTCTTAAGACAGTGTGCTCTGGAATTTTTTAAAATAAGCCAACAATCGATTGTCTATATCTTACAATCGATTGTCTTAAACAGTGTGATCTGAAGTTTTTCAAAAATAACAAATAATCGATTGTGTGTGTTTAACAATCGATTGTCTATGTTCAAACAATCGATTGTGTGTGTTTAATAATCGATTGTCTTATGAAAAACGCTGAAAATTTTCAAACTGCAAAGTAATCAATTATGGATAACATATCTGATTTTGTTAGTCAACTGTTAGCAGCAGATTTTGAAAATATTATGTGACACAAACGAATTGAACTTGTTTATTCTTATGTTCGTGTATTTCTTTTGTACATCAAACCATGGGAATTAAATTGATTGAAGGCTCCGGAAGAGCAACTGTAACTCTGCCCAAAGGCATGACGTTTATCTTAGAGAATGCAATGTTCTCCTCCAAGTCTAAGAAGAACTTGTTGAGTTTTAAAGATATCATTCAAAATGGATATCATATTGAGACAATAGATGAGAATAATCTTGAATTCTTCATGAAAACGAGGCTGCCCATTTCGGTTTGGGTTCACGCCATTTTGCATGCAGCAATGCTAGTTCGTCGGCTGCCCACTTTGGTTTGGGTTCACGCCATTTTGCATGCAGCAATACTAGTTCGTCGGCTGCCCACTTCGGTTTGGGGTCACGCCATTTTGCATACAGCAATGCTAGTTCGTCTCTGACTGACGAATTGACACAAATATTTCCCGTTGCAATTGGTTTTGGGTCATGGACCCAATATATCCCATTTAAGAATCTTTGGATGCGCAGTATATGTGCCTGTAGCACCGCCATCCCGCACCAAAATGGGTCTGCAAAGAAGGTTAGGAATATATGTTGAGGTTGAATCGCCCTCCATTATTCGCTACCTCGAAACATTGACAGGAGATTTGTTCACTGCACGATTTGCAGACTGTCAATTTGATGAGACACTTTTCCCAAAATTAGGGGGAGAAGTTGGTGAAACCAAACGGGAAATTTTGTGGAAAAATGCATCATTATCTCATCTTGATCCACATACCTCTATTTGTGAAAGAGGCACAAAAGATTATCCATTTGCAAAGAATAGCAAATCAAATGCCTGACGCATTTATAGATTTGAAAAGGATAACAAAATCACATATCCTCGAAGTGAATGTGACAACATTTGATTCACGAATACATATTCATTATTGGAAGAATATGAACATGAAATTGGTATTAAATATACCACACTCACCCCTAGAAGGAGGTTTGAGATGATATATGGCATGAATGATCGTTGGTCACGTACCTATTGTACGCCAAAGTATTTTGGAAATATGACTATTAAAGGACAACGATAATGCAAGAAACATATCTTGCATATAAGTTTGACATGACCATAATGGTATAACTTTCTCTTTAAGAAAGATATTCACCACATGGATGTTGATGAATCTGTGGTAGTACAAAATTATTTAAGAGCTCTAGAAGAGCCAATTATTACTATGTTGGAGAAACACAATTGAGTATTGTGCTGTAGTAAGTCTCAAAGAAACTTATTCAGTTTCCAAAGTACACGCGAAAGCGATTGATTATATTGAGACTATAAATAAAGGAAGGCTTTGATATCTCCTATTACTACAACTTGTAGCGGGATAATTTGTATATGAAAAGCTACCCGCTTTGTTCTCCAATTTGTACTACACAAACGAAATAATGCCACAATAAAGTGGATATCTATTGGTATAAAACCCATGTCATAATAAACCTGAAGTTTATTGATAAGTGCACATGTCATGGTGTAAATTTGAAGTTTACCAATATTGATAATTTATTCAGTTGACATTCGTGTTAGCCATCTCATTTTTGTATGATGTGCAAATTCACATAAGTGAATATCAAAGAACTAGAAAGTTCTTTACGAATTCTCTTGTATCACTTGTTCTCATTAATGAACTGACCAACTAAAGAGTTCGGGTTGAAGCCCATAAATTCTGGAAATATCAAAGGTGAATATGGGCCCATTCACCTGCCATGTATACCACATATGATGCATCTATGATATGGTTACATGCGCAATTGTTATTAACCCGCAGCCTGGCCGGTGCTTGCGAGGTAAATTGCTCAGTAATCTAACTTCGAGCATAATTTCCAGATTTTCTACTCAAGATAGTTCATCTTGATAAGTTGGTTTATATCAAAGTTGGTTTAGCAAGATAATTATTGAGTGCTTCCACTTAATAGCTAAACTGTTTCTTATGAGAACAAAGTTATATATATCAGTTTGATATACGTTGTATACGAGAGTATATTATATTCTCCCCTCACAAGTGGTTCAGGGTCAGGAACCAAATAATTTCATCTTATTATTAATGTGCCGTGTATATTGACATGATAATGCACAAAGATGATTTCCCAAAGTTGAGGAAACAAGTTAGCTTTACTAACATGAGGGGGAGACATAATAAACGCTTGAGAAAAGGTTACATGGGATGAATTATCATTTGTATATGTATATCCCCGAATATCATGATATGAACCTGAAGTTCATAAAAGGGATAATTCAATTGCAACGTATTGCAAAGCATGCTATACGCATTTGCTGACCCACAGAAAGTAACTCAATGGAAGAGATACAATTCAAGAAGAATTGATTCCATATGAAAGACATGTAGTTTTGAACCTATAGTTCAAATGCTTGAAAGTATAAAGTCAAAGGTATGTATAGTCAGTTTTCGATATCTTATTTGTCTAGCATGACATGGAAAACTTGATATGCATCTAAAGTCTATTATATGGCTTATATGACTTAACTTGAAAGATTTAAGTTGCTTGAAGCATATGCAATTCTTGGTCCTGAAGTACCACATCCTTAGTACAATTTGTGTACATATGTATCTTGTTATAACTGTAAGCATGATGGCATTGAGAATGCATTTATGGAGATATTGAAGAGTCATTCCACGACATTATATGAAGATGTTCATATCTATCAAGAATGATGATTTCAAGGTACGGAATATTTATTCAAGTCAATATGGTTGATTTATCAAACATCTACCAAAGATTGTTTTGAAGATGGTGCACAAGATTGGAATGCAAATGCTCAAGGATATAAATTGATGTACTCATTAGGGGGAGTTAATGCGCGTTGCACTCTTTTTCCCTTACAAGGTTTTGTCCCACTGGGTTTTCCTTGCGAGGTTTTTAACGAGGCAACCAATAGGCGCATATTCAAACATGTGTACTCTTTTTCCTTTCTTTAATTTTTCCCATTGGGTTTTGATTTTAAGGTTTTAACGAGGCACATTGTTGAATAGACATTCAAGGGGGAGTGTTATGAAATCTCCTATTTAAGGTGAATGTCTATAATTAGAGAGATTCTAGAGTTCTATTCTTGGTAGATAAATCATCCCCCTCCCTATAAATAAAGGGGTCTTCTACCATTGTAAATCACTCCTAACATTCTCTAAGTATCAATAAGAAGAACTCTCTCTACTCTTCTCTCTATTTGCTCTTGTTCTTGAGTTATTGTTCTTGTCTTCTACATTATTTCATAACAGCAGTTACAATTTTCAGACAATCTGAATATTACTGTAAAACTCTTCAATTCAATTTCTGAAAAACCAAATTCCATTATGCAATAAATGTTTACGAGGAACACTAGATATTCCAAAAACAAACCATAAGCATATTGTTATTCAAAGTAATGACCTTTTTCAGATCTAACTATTGTAATTCCATATTACAAATCTGTCCACCCTAAATCTACATGATTCCACCATTTACACACAAAAAGATGAAAATTTTACATAAAAGGAAACCCCCCAAATATGGCAAGAACTAACCTGAGGTCGAAACATCAAAGGAGATTGAGAAGCCCGGGGACTTGAAGGTGGAGAGTGACCCGCAATCAATTCACCATCCATTATATTATCTTGCACCACAGCAACACCTGAACCCAAACCCGAACCCGAACCCGAACCCTCAACCCCAGATTGGCTATTCCCACTAACTTCTTCTCTTCCATTAACATTCCCCATTATTAAAGTTTGTATTTTTAACACAAACCCAGAAAAAAGGAACACACTTGGAATCTACAAAAAGAGATTCCTTTGTGTAAACAAAAGAAAACAAAAACAAAAAAAGTAGTACTACTAGTATGTAACTATATATAAACATGTTCACCCACTACTTTATTAATGACATCACAACTTTGACATTATTACTGCTTATAGTTATAAAAAAAATTTAAAATTATTATTATTCAGAATCAAAGGAGAGAAGAAAAATGATATTTTATGCAATCCAATGAGTTTGGAACTATGTTGCAGCACAATAGTACTAATAATAATAATACCAAAAACAATAATGATCTGTGCACATTTAAGTGATACTCTCTCCCGTCCGAAATAAGTGATTTTCTGGCATTTTTTCTTTCCAAAATAAGTGATTTTTACGGATTTCAAAAGAGCATTAATTTTTTTTTCTATATTATCCCTGAAGTAAATGTTGTTGGAATATGTGTTATTAGAGTGTTTACTCTTCAACTATGGTATATACAACATTAGATTCACTTTTCCACTTCTTTAGGAGTATAAAACTTGATTATTTCATCTCCTACAACTCATGTTTTTGTGCAGTAAAAATGGAAAGGCAATATGAGAGGGATGATCAAGACTCCGTAAATTTTGAATTTGAAGGCTCAATCAAAACATTTGAAGAGTAGTGTATGATCAGCAAAGTTGAAGACTCATTCGGAAATATTGAAGACTTAATATATAAGCTTGATGATTCGATGAACCGTACTAAAAACTCAATCAAGAGAGCAGATCACTGCACTCTCCAAAGATGTTGAAGATGCAATAGAAGAGTCAAAAAACTCATCATACGACTTGTTAACCGCAGCAACGAGCTCATCAATAGTCGTTGGGTTCTCTTTATGCTGTAGGGATTGGATAGCTCGAAAAAATCCCAGGTCTAAAACATTGAAGTCCGGAGAATTAGGTGGTTGATACACTAACCGTATATCAAATCCAAGATAATGCGTTCTTGCATTATCTTGTTGAATAAAAATTGGATTATTTGAGTCTTCCCTTGGCCATTTTTCTGTGATGGCAGGAATGATTTTCTCGATCAAATATGACCTTATGTTTTCGTCCTTTAAATACGGCTTAATAGCATTTGAATGCCTTCTAAAATCTCCCGACTGTAACTTCTTCATATCCAATGCACAAGCTAGAGACGCAACAGTTGTCCCATTTTTTAGAGGGATGTGACGAAAGCGTTCTTTATCAAGCTGAACTCTTTTTCGACCACAACTTATTGACTTTCTACTGTATATCGTCTCAGAAGAACCTTGACCATAATTTGATCGTCTCCAAATGCGCTGAATTGTTTGGATACAAGTTGAAAATTTTGTGATGAAATAGCAGAACTTATGTTTGGTTCCTCCGGTGGCACCACCTTCTTCTGTGGGAATAAGATTGAGATCATGTAATTGTTCCCAACCAACATACTCATTCTCATATTCAAAAGGAATGTTTACATCTATGTTATGCGATGAGATTTGATTATTTTGTGTAGCCATGCTTATTTCATCATTTTACAAAATTAAACCTTCTTTTAGAAGAGAATTCAGGGTGGGAAAATGTTGAAATTTTTGGCTCCATTTTATATTTTGTTGATATTTAAAACTAAAATTTTAGACAAATTCAAATTCTTGCTGAAAATTTGAAATCATTGTTTAACTGTTGCTTAGTCAGACAAATTAAGATGATTGCTAATCATGTCTGCCACTGCGTGTTCCATTTGCAATAATCACATCCCAAATAGTATCAAAATGGATAGCAAAGGATATTGGTCATTTTTACTGATAATTAAAGCTAAAAGGTGATTTTCTGTGTGAAAACACTCAGAAAATTATTTATTTCGGACCGGAGAAAATGATATTATTAGTATGAAAACATACTTTAAAATATAGTTGTAATTATTACTAATAATGATGCTAAAAACTGTATATAGTACTAATTATTACTCTCTCGGTTTTAAATTATTCGTGGTGTTTTTTTACATGCCCGTAAAAATATTAATTAAAAAAGAGATTAGACTATTTTACTCTCATTTATGTAGAAAAATAAAATCTCTCTTCGTTAAATATTTATTTTACTTATGTTATATCTATCTTCAATAAATTAAAAAATAATTAATTTTGTCTTAAACTTTTAAAATAACAAATAATTTGAGATAACTATTCTAGTAAGTACGACTAATAATATGAGACGGATGGAGTACTTTATTACTACTCCTTCCTTTGATATGTGATTCTGTGCATATATAAGAAAAAATACTTAAAGATATGTAAAAATTACGCCACAATTGTATTTAATTAATAATTCTGAAAGTTAAAAAGAATATATCAATATTATTACATTATATAAAAAAAATAAAAATACATAAATAGATATTTATGAAAAATTTCTTACAAACAGCAGTATTTTTTTTTGACAGAGTGGTGGCTGGGGTGTTCATCGGGCGGATTGGACGGCTTTTTACTCTTAACGATTTGGCTTAACTGTTATCGGCTTTTAAATGTATTCATCCGTTAGCCACCCGATAAGATATCGGGTGGATTAGTATCGGGTTAGCTCTTATCGGGCGGTTTATCGGTTTAATACCTAAGGGCTCAAATGTATTATGTCCGCACACTACATTCAGTTTATAATGCAAGCTCGCTGTCCAGTTCCATTTCTACTTCAATTACATGAAAAACACTAAAACAGTAATCATTTTAAGGTATTAATCATAAGGTATTTGAATATTTTCAGTTCCAGCCAGACTCAAACAAAGTTCTTTCTAAAAGGAATAAGAAACATATGTTGGCAGCCATTAATCATAAGGTATTTGAATATAAGCTGCATCACTATTCACAGACAAATGGGACGTCTGCATACATCCCTGCGAGGGCGCATCTTATGCACTCTAAAACAGTGAACAAATAGGCAAATGCGACAGAAGTGAGCAGTCCAAAAATGCATGCCAACTTTTCCCTAGTACACAACAAGTGGCATCCAACGGCTTATAGTCCCGATAACGTTAGATAATTCTTTTATTGTCACATCATTTGAGCTTGCATTATCAACTGTGACAGTGAAGATCTTATTTATCCCCCACTCATGTAAGCTCCTACCAATACGGTTTGCCATATCTTCGCCTTTATGACTAACAATAGGACAAAAATTAATTATTCTCTTACGCATATTCCATTCACTGTCAATCCAATGGGCAGTGATACACATGTAATTGATTATTTGTATAGAAGTTCAGGTATCAGTGGTAATACATACTCTTTGTTTTGTTTCTATAAAAAACCTCTTTAACTTTTGCTTTTCTTCATTAAAAAGATCAAAACAATCCATAGTTATAGTACTACGGCAAGGGACCCGAAAATAAGGTTGCGCCACTTTCATTAAGTCTCTAAAACCTTCTTTCTCAATAAAGCTAAAAGGAAGCTCATCAACTATTACCATACGACATAATGCTTTCCTACATTCTTCTTGTTCAAATTTCCAAGTAACAACAGCTACGTCACCCTGACTACCCTCCGGGGCAGATTGAAAGACTAAATTTGATTTTTTTTATCAACAATAGCATGGCGCTTAGGACACTTAAGCATATGAGAAAGAAGTGTCGACGTACCGTCTTTGGTCTTAAATACATACTCAGTAAAGCAATAGTCACATTCTGCTTTTGCACTCCCTTCAGAAGTAATAAATTCTGTAAAATGATCCCACACAACGGACTTTTTTCTTCTTTTTTTGGATATATTTGACTCCGTTGTTTGAGCTTCACTTGTTGCATTTGAATTAGAAGCCCCACTTTCACTCATCATCACCTTATCACTTTGTTTATTTTCAGCCATGTATAAATCACTACAACAACAAAAGAAAAGGAATGAGAATTAAGACATCAAGTTGTAAACTAATCATATTTGGTTATTAAAGTGGAACACACACAGCAAGCTGTAATAGCAACTTAGCAAGTTTATGAATAGTCTGATATATGTACAACTACAAAGCAATTAAGCATGGTAATTCAAACATTTTACTGTAAATAAAACAAGTAAACTACTCTAGTTCTTGCGCAGCTGGTGTGTACACTAATATCTGAGACGAAGCACGGATACGTCACTGATGAGGGATGATCGATCCACACACAGTATCTGGGAGTCAGACACTCAAAACATAACTTTGTATTTAATTTATTCTGCTTTGGGAGTCTTAGACTCAACATGTATTTGACTCTTTCAACTCTGAGGTGGACAATTAAGCGTCAAAATATTCAGATTTGAGTACTCACTTCTCTAGCATAAATACATGTAAAATGTGCGAGTCTGTTTAAGACTTGTAAAATAAATTATAAGGGCTCAAATGTATTCAGATTTGTAAAATAAATTATAATGATTATCCGGTGAAAAAATTATTTCCAGAGAGTAAATTACTCCATTTTAATTTTTAACTATAACTCTGCAACATTTTGATACCTACTTTACAAGAGCTTTGAGATTTTGTCTCATTTTTTTGTACCGTACACACAAGAAGACGATGAGTACCTGTACCTGGAGTCTGGATATATGAGATGGCGACAGGGTGACCGGCGACTGGTGGAAGTAGACGACGACGAGCGAGCGGACGCGAAGACTGGAGACGATTGGTGGCTGCCCGCTGCTGCTTTAAATGTGTTAGGGAGAGGGACTTAGGGTTTCTCTCTAGAGACTGGATCTGGAATGACCGAATGAGGAATTAGAAAATTAGGGGCAAATTAAATTAATGGCATAATGGGTATACTGTAGTCTGTATAGACAGAAGTGACGGGGAGGGGGGGGGGGAGGGGGGGTGTTTTTCTAATTTATTTTTGTTATAGTTTTATACACTTATATTTATTCATTTTTAAGGTTTTTTGTTTTTATATTTAATATATATAATTATGTAAGTAAAGTTAAATTTTATATATATATATATATATATATATATATATATATATATATATATATATATATATATATATATATATATATATATATATAGAAAATTGAATAATCCGCCCCCAAACCGATAAGCCGTTAATAAAAAAAATTCAATCCGTTCTCCGTCCGTTAAGCCGTTACCATTAATTCATTAAACTTCGATTCGCTTCGATTTTCGGTTTCGGATCGGTTTTGAACACCCCTAGTGGTGGCCCAATGCTGTGTTGGTTTCGTTTTCTTTGGGTGTGGGGAGGGGGTGTATGGCCTAGGGCTGCTTATCGGGCGGATTGGGCGGTTATTTACTTTTAACGGTTTGGCTTATCGGTTATCAGCTTTTAAATATTTAATCCACTAGCCACCCAATAGGATATCGGGCGGATTGATAGCAATTTAGCTCTTATCGAACGATTTATCGGCCATTTAATCAAGATTTGATCACATGGAAAAATTGACGCCTGTTTAATTAGTCATTGGTTTTATTTCAGTTTCTTATTCATGGCTTTTATCTTGTCTTTATTTTGTGTCATCTAACCTTTACTTTTCCCTTGTTTGGATATTTTGATCAATAAATTGCAAGTGGATGAATGTTAATGCTCCAAAGTACATCAAGAGAAAGGAAATAATGCCTACAATTGCACAATCCGATCCTGGGGATTGAGTTAAAGTTAGTGCCGACAGGAAAAAGACTACATAAAAGTATGGGGATATATATATATATATATATATATATATATATATATATATATATATATATATATATATATATATATATATATATTCTTAACGAGTTAACGGATTATCCGTTAAGAAAATTGAATAATCCGCCGCCAAACCAATAAGCTGTTAATAAAAAAATTCAATCTGTTCCCCGTCCGTTAAACCGTTAACTCGATATCAATAAGTCATTAAGCTTCGGTTACGGTTCGATTTTCGGTTTCGGTTCGATTTTGAACACCCCTAGTATGGCCAAAGTCATAAGGTCACATCATTTGCGTACTCACTTTTTATTTTAGTGGTGTAAATTCTCCATTTCTTCGAAATTTTGCTTTTATTGGATATAAAACCATACATCCAATAGTAGTATGTTTCGCCAAGTTTTTCCAAGCCAAAAAGTTTTTTTTTAGAGTTGAAGTATTTGGCCAAATTTTTAGAGGAAAAAAAGTGTTTTTGAGTAAAAACAAAAGTAATTTTAGAGAATCATAAAAAAGTAATTTATCTCCAAAAGCATTTTTAAGAAAAATACACTTAGAAGTAGTTTTTAAAAGTATGACCAAACATTATTTATTGCGGATAAGTGCTTTTTAAGTAAATTAATCAAACACAAACTGCTTCTCACCAAAAGTATTTTTGAAAAAAAAATACTTCTCAAAATAAGCTAATTTTGTAGCTTGGCTAGTCAGGCTATAAGAGACATTATTGTTTAACCAAAAATATGATTCTTAGTCAAGTTCAAGATAAATAGAAATTCGTGTTATTGATAATCAGGAGACGAAAAATATGTAATAGACTTTTTGTGAATAGCAAATAAGCAGTAAAAGAGTTTGTATTCCAGTGTAATATCGATGATATTTTCTTCTTACAAATGATGAAACCTCCTCCTTTTATAACTGATTATAAGTAAAGGAGTAATACCTTAGTCTAAATGAGACTATTATGAGCAATAAATGACATTAAATAAGACGTTACACAATCATTCCTATTTAATACAAATTCTTTAACGTATTGGGTATTTAATGCTGAATTTGGACTCCTATTCATCATAAGATCCATGTTTTCAATGCCTTCTGATCTCTTGGCTTTAAATGACTTAAATAGGTACGAAGCTTGTACTATTCGAATTGCTTCTCGTGCCTATTTAGCTTTCCTTTCCCCGTATCTGTTGTCACTCGTGCCTCTTAATTAATCATCATGTTTTGACCAATTAACCAGTCCACATGTCATGCCACGTCACCTTCAATGTAAATTCAGTTTATTCCCAATACAAATAGTCCCCCCACTTTACATTTATTTATCAATTAAATATTTGGGAAGTGGATCTTCATAAAAAGGAAATGTTTGCCGTGATTAATACTATGACAGTACTGACACTTTAATTGTCCTTTCTAATTAATGTTCTACACACGTGTCAGCTTTCATTTAATGCTCTTCACATGTGTCACTTTCTGATTGGTTCTGCAATTCTGCACCTTTTTTCAATGCTTCTTCATTCCCACTATTCACAAAGTGATAGTTGCCTTTATTATAGGCTTTCCATCATTACACTTCTAAGTTTGCCGGTTGTCAATATAAACATATTTAATCCTCTTCCTTTTGTCTTCTTCTTCATAGATCTTCAACAGGCAACTTATTATTTATCTTTGCTCTTTCTCTCCTTTAGTTCATCCTTTTACAACAATGTCGTCTCCAAACCCTAACCCTAGAAAAGATTCAATTCTGGATCAATTCCCCAATGCTCATGTAAGACATATGAGAAGCAGAGGAGGTAGGTTTCAGAGCTTGAGCCTAGGATCCACTCGTGGTGGTTCATCTGGTTCTGCTTCTTCTTCTTCTGGTATTAGGATCTCTGTTCTAAAGACCCCTTCATCTAAAGGTAAAGAACCCTCTGAACCTACTCAGGAACCTTTAGTTGAAGAAATTGTACCCAATTATTTATCTTTTGGGAATGATAGAAGTTCTCTCCAAGAACAAGTTAAAAATATAGAGAAGACTGACACCTATCCTTCTTTAATAGCTGAACTTGTAATTTCCACTGTTAGAAAAGACTGTAATTGGAGGGATAATCTTCGTATGATGATTCCTGCCCCAAATCAGAGAATCTCTTCTTTTAGAATTGGATTCTCTTTCGTTTATACGTACCCCGTTACTTTGGGATTCAATCCTACCATTGACCCAGTTATACTTGAATTTTGTCGATTTTTTTAAAATTTGCTTAGCACAAGTAGGTCCTCTTGTTTGGAGAGTTGTGGCTTGCTTAAGGTATTTATCTACCAAAGCCAATGTCAATTTTACCTTTTCCCATCTTATTCACCTATACCACCCAAATTATTCTGCCATGGAGTTTTTACCTTAACTGCAAGAAGCAAGAAGGTTTTGGTAAACCCTGAAGATGACAAGGATCGAGGGTGGTATTGTTGTTACGTTGCTGTACGTATGGTGGATTTTCTGGGTGAAACAAATATTCCCTTCCCCGAGAAGTGAAACTTTGCACGTAAGTGTTCTTTTACTTACCATTTCTATTTTTTAAGAATTTTGATTTATTTTTTAATCTCGTCTCTTTTTGGTTTTTTGTAGAAACCATGGGAGATGTGGAACACGTTCCTAACTTTCGTGGTTGGGTAGATTCAATTCTGAAGATTGCGCCTATGGAGGCGAGAACTTGGAAATCAATTTCTCTTTTGAATTGTTGGGAAGTGAAGACCCACGGTATGTATTTCCTCATACTTTACAGTATATTGAATCTCCTCTTATATTAATTCTTTATCCTCTATTATTAGGATTTGGTATAAGAGGTATGACAACTGAGGCAGCCGTTGCCATTCGAGCGTCTTCAACCGTTGCACTTGATTTGGAAAAGACTCGGGCCACGCTACCAAAAAGAAAAGATGTAGAAGGAAGTTCTGATAATGAGGAAGAAGATAATACCTCCTTGATAGCTAGGCCAAGATCCAGGAGACGCGTCATTACTGGAGATGAAGATGAAGACACTCCTGCTCGAGCCTCTATCTCCGAGCATGTTCAAATCCTTTCTGATGAGGATACCACTCCAAGAGACTCTAACGAATCAATTCGATGTCTCTTTGTTAGTGGCTTTGAGAGTGGAGAGCTTTGACCAGTTCTTGATGAAACTCCCCTTTCTTCCTCTATTCCTACTTCTTCTATTCCTTTTATTCCTTTGACAACCACGGGTGTCTCTTTGCCCGTTTTATCAACTCTTATTTCCTTACCTACTTTGGTTCCCATATCTGCTCCTATCGTCCCTGCTTTGACTCCTGCAGCTCCTATTATTTTAACCGCTTCTTCTACTCCTCCTTTCATTGCTCCCCCTCTTTCTATTCAGCGTACAGAAGCGGGTTCCAGTAGGAGGCATGGCTATGAGAAGTGTTACACTTGAAGTTTCTGGCACTCAAAGCCTTTTGAGAAAGACTGGTGGAGTTGATGTTTGGATCGACCGTCTAATCGAAGATATTGAGAAGAAGAAGATGGAGATCCACAGTTGCATGACTCTGATGAATGATATTGTTCATTCTACCTTAAAGTTACTTCTCTTTTAACTTACAAGTTTTTCTTATATCTCTCTATATTCTCACATTTGTTGCCTTTCCCTTGTAGGCTAATCTCATTGGTACTGAGTTAATGGGGAGAATCTCCACTTTAGAGAAGAAGGATCGAGAGTCTGCAAAGACCATCTCTGAGGCTTGGAGAATAGCCAAGGAAGCCCAGCTTGAGCCAGCAAATTGGAAGGAGCAGTTTGAGAATGCTCATGGGACCATAGAGGAGTTGCAAGAAAGCAGAAATCACCTGGAGCAGCAAAAGCGTGGTTTGACTTCTGAGCTAGCAATTGCCAAGGCTTCTTCGAGCCAATTTGAAAAAGATAAGGAGCTTTTGGAGTGCTTATTTTAAGAACAATTGTCCAAGGCTAGTGAAGAAATCAGAGAGCTTAAGACACTTGTGGAGAAGAAAGAAGAATATGCAGAGGAGTTAGTACAAAGCTTGACTCAAGCTCAGGCTGACTTAAGGATCTCCTCTGACGAGATACGTGCCTTGAAGAGTTACCATGCTTTCCTTGAAGCTTCCCTTGATTCCTACTTAGCTGAACACCATATATTGAAGAACGATTTTGCTATGTGGGAAAGGGAGTATAGACTTCTTGAGCAGAATTTTAACATAGAGGTAAGTTGGGATTTTCTAAAATCTCGTCGTGATGCTTTGATGGCGGCTACTCAAGAAAACTTTGGTTTGCAATCTGAATTAGCCAAAGTCTTAGACACTATTGGAAAAAGCCAACAACCAGTTGATACTCCTTCTCCTGCACTTGGAACTCCTGGGACAAAAGAGCTTTTAAATGAAGAAGTGGCTACTGTGGCAATTAGAGTTGCAATTCCGGCTCTCGAGGGCGAAACTTCTATGACCTAGTCCACGGAAGCTGAAGCTCCCGTGACTCTTGCTTCTCTCGATGAAATTAACACTCCGGGCCCAGTTGAAACCACTCTTGTTGCTGCTCCTTCAGAAGTTGTTACCGTGCCTGAGGCTGCCACTGAAAATGAGATTGCAACTTCTGATGTTCCAAGCCCTTCAGTGACCAGTTGAATGTATCTCAAACTTTACTGTTTTTTTATTCATTGGTGGTGTTATCCCTTGGTAACTTTAATGGATTTTTTGATGAAGTTCCCAGTTATCATAATGGGGAATTTGTAAAAGACAAATATTTTACTGACTAAGTTTTTACTTAGTCTTTTTTATATTTAGAAGTTCTATTGATACTTCTGTATATTCTATTCTTGCCTATTTATCTAGGACTTATAAAATAGCTTAATATTTTTATCCTTTGAAAATGTTTTATGATTATTCCCATGGATTATCAACATGAGGCTTATAAAAGATGGCCCTTTTATTTTATCGACACTTAATGAAGAAGACGTCTCAACTTCATAATGGTGTGTAATAATACGATGAAAGAAATAGGAATACACGTATTTTGCATGAAACAACTTTGACAAGTTTTTATTCATGAACTCTAACAAGGTTTTTTACTATTACATGTATTAAAGTACATCTATAACGTTCTCGTAACTGTTTTTCTTGTAACAGATTTTTACATAGTACAAAATAAACAAGGTTTTTCTTCACAACCTGTTTCAGTACATAGTCATGATCCTATCTTTATATATTTAGGAAGGGTTTGATAGGTGACTTCGATTATGAGTTTGAGAGATGACTCTATTGTTCTCATGGGAAAACATTATGATGAATGTTTTGTGTTTGTTGAACCTGATGAATGCTGAAGACTTCGTAACTTTTCCTCAACACTTGTCTCTTTGTGGCTGGAATTTCTTTTAAGTCTTTCTCAATCTTGACCGAACTTGATCGACTTTGGCCCTATATCCGTATCTATTTTTCTATAAGTATCTATGTATAATATGTAGTCCCCAAGTGTTTGAGCGGTGAAGTATGAAGACTCGAGCACTTCTTTATTTCTTTCAATTTTGATCTTTTTCCTGAAACAGAAAAATATACGGGACTTGGAGGTGCGATTATAGATGAAGACTGCACTCGTGTGTATTTCCATTAGATTAAATGTAACCCTAGGCTGGGAATTTTATAATACTCCATTTTGCCTTACAGGTTGTGACTCATCATTTGGTACGAGTTAGGGTTTTTGCCTAGCATCTAAAATCGTTAGTAAAACTTTAATAATTCTAAAGGAAAATTTTAACATGGTGATACCCGATTACTTTCTCATAAGTAATATCTCTTTAAATGGATGGCATTCCAATGTAAGGGTAAAAATTTGCCGTCCATTGTCTCCAACTCGTATGCTCATATTTCCGCAATTTCATGAACTTTGTATGGTCCTTCCCACGTTGGACTTAGCTTTCTTGAATTAGCAGCATTTGCCGATTGGAACACCTTTTTAAGCACGAAATCCCCAATTTTGAAAAATCTGAGGCGTGCTTTCCTATTGTAATATCGTTCAATTACTTGCTTTTGTGCTGCCATTCTTATCAATGCATCTTCTCTTCTTCCTTCAAGCAAATCAAGGTTGACCCGCATCTCTTCATCATTAGATTCCTCTGTTTCCTGAACATGCCGTGTGCTTGGTTCTCCTATTTCAACTGGAATCAAGGCTTCCGCACCATAAACCATTAAAAACGGCGTTTCTCCAGTGCTTGTTTTGTCGTCATATGATAAACCCATAATACTCCAGTTAATATCTCAGGCCAATTACCTTTTGAATCCTGTAACCTTTTCTTCAAGTTGTTGATAATGACTTTATTTGTGGATACCGCTTGTCCATTACCCACGGGATGGTATGGCGTAGATGTTATCCTTTTAATTTGCCAACTTTGAAGAAATTCTGTGATTTGAGCTCCTATGAATTGCGATCCATTGTCACACACGATCTCCTTTGGTGCTCCAAAGCGGCATATTATATTTCACCATATGAAGTCTTTAACTTCCTTCTCTTGTACCTGTTTAAATGCTCCTGCTTCTACCCATCTAGTGAAATAATCTGTGAGTACACGTAGAAACTTTACCTGACCCTTTGCCTGTGGTAGTGGACCTACGATATCCATTCCCTATTTTATAAAGGGCCACTGGGCTATAACAGGGTGTATTAACTCAGCTGGTTTGTGCATATTATTGCCGTATCTTTGACATTTATCACATTTGGACACGAAACTGCTTGCCTCTTCTTCCACCTTAGGCCAATAATATCCTGCTCGAATCAACGTTCTTACCAATGATCTTCCCCCTGCTTGATTTTCACAATGTCCTTCATGCACTTTCCTCATCACATATTCTGTTTGAGAGGGTCCGAGACACCTTGATAGTGGTCTAACAAACATCTTTCGACAAAGATTTCCTTGATATAAACAATATCGAGAAGCTTTTTTGCGAAGCACGTCAGCCTTTCCTTTGTCATTAGGCACGGTTCCGTATTGTAAAAAAGCAATAATTTCGTGTTTCCAAACCCATGTTAAATGATTAAAATTTACCTCATTCTTGTAGGTTCGAGAACGAAATGAAATAAATGTTTGACTGAAGCATTTGCGTCATTTGCTACGTCAACTGCAGATGCAAGATTAGCTAAAGCATCTGCTTCCACATTCTCATCTCTTGGGACCTGTATTACCTTCCAAGTTTGGAATTACTTTATTAGTTCCCGTACATTTTCGAAATATTCTTGCATTCAAGTTTCCCTGGACGTATAAGTCCCCAGAATTTGATTAACCACAAGTTGTGAATCATTCTTGATTATAATTTATGTTATGCCGAGTTCTATTGCCAGTTCTAAACCTGCAATTACATCCTCGTACTCTACTTCATTGTTAGTTATAGAATGACATTTTATAGCTTGCCTAATAGTTTCACCTGTAGGTGGTATGAGAAATATACCCAGACCTGCTCCTTTTACATTAGATAACCCATCAGTGAATAAAACCCAAGTCCCCGGGTTCACACCCTTAAAAACTTATAATTCTTTTTCTGCTTCTAAATGCATCCTCTGACTAAAATCAGCTACGAAATCAGCTAGTACTTGAGATTTAATGGCGGTCCTTGGTTGATAAATGATTTCGTATTCGCTTAGTTCTATAGCCTATTTTGCTAATCTTCCTGAAAATTCATGTTTATGCAAAATATTTCGAAGCGAAAAAGCAGTAACTACAATAATGGGATGACATTGAAAAGAAGGTCTTAATTTTCTAGATGCCATGATCAAAGCTAATGCTAACTTTTCTAGCTGTGGATACCGTGTTTCAACATTTAGTAAAGATTTACTTACATAATAAATGAGAGATTGTTTACCTTGGTCCTCACGGACTAAAACAGCACTTACCGCAACTTCAGACACAACCAGGTAGATGAGAAGACTTTCACCCACATTTGGCTTTGCCAATAATGGTGGTTTTGACAAATAAGCCTTCAAGTTTCTAAGGGCTTGTTGACAATCTTCATTTCATTCAAAATGATCTTGCTTTTTGAGTGCAGAGAAAAACTTAAAACACTTTTCTAAAGATTTGGAAATAAATCTCCCCAAAGCTGCAATTCTTCCCGTTAATCTTTGAACTTCCTTTTGACTAGCAAGGATATCGGGGATTTCTTCTATTTCTTTTATCTGAGAAGGATTTACCTTAATACCACGATAAGGAACAAGGAAACCCAAAAACTTACCTGATGCAACTCCAAATGCACATTTTCTGGGTTGAGTTTCATATTAAATTTTCGTAAAATTCCAAATATAACAAATAGATGAAAAATATGATCATGAGACTGCTGGATTTTGACGAGCATATCGTCTATGTATACCTCCATTGTTTTTCCTAAATGTTCTTGGAACATTTTGGTAAGCAACCTTTTATAGGTTGCTCCAGCATTTTTGAGACCAAAGGGCATTACTTTATAACAATAAGTCCCCATATCTGTGATGAAAGAAGTTTTTTCTTCATCACTAGGGTCCATTTTAATTTGGTTGTACCCTGAATATGCATCTAAAAAACTTAAAAGTTCATGTACTGCAGTTGCATAAATTAATTGATCTATATGTGGTAAAGGAAAACAATCTATTGGACAAGCTTTATTAAGATTTGTATAATCTACATAGACTCGCCACTTACCATTTTTCTTTGGTACAACGGTTGTGTTGGTTAACCAATTAGGGTACTTTACCTCGCGGATTGACCCAATTTTTAATAGCTTTTGGACCTCATCTTGGATCACTTCATTTTTGAAATCCTCTTGCTTTCTTTCTTTTGCTTTATTGGTGTAAAGGATGGGTCCTCATTTAATTTGTGAGTCATCACATCCGGTGGTATCTCTGTCATGTTAGCATGGGACCAAGCAAAACAATTTACGTTAGATTTTAGAAATTCAATTAACATACCTCGCATGGTTGAGTTTAAATTAGCGCCAACATAAACTTTCTGTTCAGGCCACTGCTCGAATAATAACACAACCTCGAGTTCTTTGAGGATTATTTTATTTTCATTCTCCTCAGTTTCTTGAATGGTATCAGGCCTCGAATCTAAATCTGTTTTCTCTTGCTCAGTTGAGGTTTGATTGCTGACACCTTCAATTGTTTCCTGTAATTGATATTTTCATTATTTAGGTAATCGTATATGTTACATCATTGATACTCTTGGTTGCTTGCTGATCCCCTAAAATTTGACAAATCCCCCACGGTGATTGAAATTAAATAACTTGATGCAGAGTTGATGAATTAGCATCCATATCATGGATCCAAGGTCTCCCCATGATCATATTGTAGGTCATTTCCGTATCAACTACCTGAAATTAGTTTCTTTAACAACACCTGCAGCAAAAGTTGTTAGAATTACCTCTCCTTTTGTTACCACACTCAAATTGTCGAAGCCTGACAATGTATGTGCCTTGGGTATCATTTTGTCTTCAGCTTGTATTTTTCGTAATACCCTTAGTAGTATAATATTTACAGAACTCCATGGATAAATTAAAATCGTTTTACATTAATATCATGTAAAAGTAAAGATATTACCAGTGTGTCACTATGTGGGGTTATTACTCCATCGGTATCTGTATCATCGAATGAAATACTTTCGTTTTCTAAAACCTGTCGTACCTGTTTCCCGTGTGTAATTGTTACTTTAGAAACCTTGTTGGAAGCTGTGTAAGTTACGCCATGAATATCTTCTCCCCCACTTATCACATTTACTGTTCTCTTGGGTGAAGGAGGCTTTGGTGGGCCTTGCCTATTTTTCATATAAGCTTGTTTACCTTTTTCACTAAATAACTCAGTGAGGTACCCTTTCTTCAATAGATGATCAACTTCACTCTGCAGGAATCTACATTCTGAAGTTTTGTGCCCGTGATCATTGTGGAATTCGCACCAATGGTCTGGATATGTCTATTTGGATTTGACCGCATTTCTTTTGACCATCATACCTTATCTCCCATGCTTCTCAGAACAGCCACGAGCTCGGAGGTAGTGACATTAAATTTATATCTGCCGAACCTTGCCTTTAAACTTCTGTCGTCATCCGTGACTCTTGTCTGTTCCGATCATTTGTGAATCTTGATGAAGAACCAGATTCCCTGTTCCTCGAGTTTTCATCATATTGCTGGCTATTTTGTTTTGACCGTGAGTCTTTTCCTGCAGGTCCCATATATGGATCGTACCTGTTTTTACCTGATCTTTTTTTGGTTTCTGATCTTCTGGAACCACCCCTTTCTTCATGATGGAACTTAGGTACGTTATCTTCTTCAATTTGGAGCTTCGTACTATACCTGTTGTAAACATCATTCCACGTGGTTGCAAGAAATTCTCGAAGACTTTCTTTGAGTCTTCTCGTGGCTTCCGAACTTTTGTCATTTAAATTACTTGCAAAAGCTATCGCATCCCTGTTGTCACATACGGGGTAGAGTCATTCTTTCACGCTGGAATCTATCAACAAAGTCTCTGAGTAATTCTGAATCCCCTTGTTTGATTTTGAAAATATCTTCCATTCTTTTCTCAACCTTTTGAGCTCCCGAATGTGCTTTAATAAAAGAATTTGCAAGCTCAGCAAAAGAATTTATTGAATTTTCAGAAAAAGAGAATACCAGGTTAATACACCCTTGGTGAATGTTTCTCCAAATTTCTTGACCAATACTGATTCAATTTCTTGTTTGGTCAAGTCGTTGCCTTTCACGCCGGTTGTAAATGCAGTCACGTGCTCACGTGGGTCTGTATTACCATCATATTTTGGGATGTCAGGCTTTTTGAATTTTTTCGGAATTGGAAGGGGAGCTGCACTTGGCTTCCAAGGTTGTTGTGAGTATTTGTCCATTTCTACTCCTTTTATTACAGGCGGAACTCTAGGGATTTGCCCAATACGCTCATTTTGATCCTTAATCTATTTCTGCAATGTTAGTACTAAATTTTGTAAATAAGAATTATTTGAATTACAGGTTTACCCTTTCTGTGGTTCACTAGTATTTCCTCCATTTTCAGAATTAATAAGACCAGAACGAGGATTCTCCAATGTATTATTATTAGGAGTTGGTGTGGGTGGTGCAACTGGTAATCGATTAACTAGAGCTTGAAGAGTTTTGCCGACCTGTGCATGAATTATATTTTGTAAAGCTTCATTTGCACCTCCTTCAAAATGTTCACACTGTTCTTGTTGATCAGCACGGAATTCAAGAGCAGGAGTGCCTTCACGAGATTGGCGTGGCGAATCTGGAGGGGAGAGATCCCCGCCAATGTTTGGTAGGTCTCCTTGATTTTGATGGATTTGATTTTCATAGTTTTCCAATGTGTTATCACTATTATTGTTGTTGTTGTTTGACATGTTGATAAAGACGAATATAACGTAGCTTCAAAGAAAAGATTATCAGATTTCTGGCAACGGAACCAATTTGTTTAACCAAAAATATGATTCTTTGGTCAAAGCTAAAGATAATAGAAATTCGGGTTATTGATAATTAGGAGACGAAAAATATGTAATAGACTTTTTGTGAATAGCAAATAAGGAGTAAAAGAGTTTGTATTCCAGTGTAATATCGATGATATTTTTTTCTTACAAATGATGAAACCTTCTCCTTTTATAACTGATTCTAAGTAAAGGAGTAATACATTAGTCTTAATGAGACAATTATGAGCAATAAATTTAATACAAATTCTCTAACGTATTGGGTATTTAATACTGAATTTGGACTCCTATTCATCATAAGATTCATTCTTCAATGCCTTCTGATCTCTTGGCTTTAAATGACTTAAATAGGTACGAAGCTTGTACTATTCGAATTGCTTCTCGTGCCTATTTAGCTTTTCTTTCCCCGTATCTGCTGTCACTCGTGCCTCTTAACTAATCATCATGTTTTGACTAATTAACCAGTTCACGTGTCATGCCACGTCACCTTCAATGTAAATTCAATTTTTTTCCAATACAATTATAAAAAAAAAGAATTAAGATTATTTTGTGCCTATTTGGATTGGCTTAATTTAAGTACTTTTAAGCCAAAATAACTTTCAAGTCATTTTGTAGTGTTTGGATAAAGTAAAAAGTGCTTTTAAACACTTATATATTTAAACTAAAATGATAAAAATAAGCCAAAAATTAAAAATCAAAAATTTTAGCTTATTATATAAAAGTTATTTTGACTTAAATATCACTTAAAATAAATTCATTCAAACAGATTGTTTATTATTTATTGAGAGACAAAGGAGAGAAGAAAATGTATTTATGAGATTAGATTGAGTGCTGATAAGTGAAGTGAGGGAAAACAGGAGGAAAAAAAGAGAGGAAAAGACAGAAAAGAAAGGAAAAAAAGACATTTTATGCAATCCAATGAGTTTGGAACTGTGTTGCAGCATAATAGTACTAATAATAATGATACCAAAAACCGTAATGATCCGTGCACATTTAAGTGATACTATTAGATGAAAATTATTTTAAAATATAGTCGTAAGTATTACTAATAATGATGCTGAAAACTATAATATTGTTATGAAATAGAAGATTCTTACACTTCTATTTAAGGTGAATGTCTTTAATGTATTTAATTAGAGAGATTTTAGAGTCCTATTATTGGTAGCAAGATCTTCCTCCTCCCTATAAATAGAGGTGCTCTCTACCATTGTAATTCACCCCTCTCAACACAATAAGAAGAACTCTCTCTACTCTTCTCTCTATTACTATTGTTCTTGCTCTATTGTTCTTGTCTTTTGCTTTAGTTTATAACACGTTATCAGCACGAGACTCTACCGTCTCAAGTATCATTCTCGAAAATCCAAGGTATTTTCCCTCTTCCTAATTTAATTTTCGAGTATGTCTGACATTATGAAAAGAAAGTTCGTTGCCCTTGAAATTTCGGGCAAGAACTATATGACATGGGTGTTGGATGCTGAAATCCACCTAGATGCTATGGGTCTCGGAGACACCCTCAAAGATAAAGAAAAAGCATCCACCCAAGATTGTGCGAAGGCCTTGATTTTCTTGCGCCACCACCTTGACGAAGGTTTGAAGATTGAATATCTCACCGTCAAGGATCCATTCGTTTTGTGGAACAGCTTAAAGGAGAGATATGACAACCTGAAGTTGGTCACTCTGCCACAAGCACGATATGATTGGGCCCATCTGAGGCTACAGGACTTTAAGTCCGTTTCTGAATATAATTCTGCTATGTTCAGAATTACTTCTAAACTGAAGCTATGTGGAGATAACATCTCCGATTACGATATGCTTGAGAAAACGTTTACAACGTTTCATGCCTCCAATATGGTACTGCAGCAACAGTACCGAGAGAAAGGCTTTACGAAGTACTCTGAACTGATTTCTCTCTTACTAGTGGCTGAGCGAAATAATGAACTGCTCATGAGAAATCACGAAAATAGACCAACTGGGTCTACACCACTGCCTGAAGCAGATATGGTGCACTCTCATTATGCCAAACATAAAAGGGACCATGGTCATGGTCATAAACGGGGTCAAAGCCAAGGACGTGGACAAGGAAGAAATTCCAAAGAAGTCCGTCACCCCACAAAGAGAGATAACCACCGAAAGCAGAAACGGGATCCCGAAGATCCTAAGGCAAATAGTTCAGAAACTATATGTTATCGTTGCGGTGGAAACGGGCACTGGTCTAAGACTTGCCGAATACCAAGACACTTGGTTGACCTTTATCAAGCATCTCGAAAGAGAAAACGCCCTGAAACAAATTTTGTCTCTGATGACAACTTTGACTTCACCCACCTGGATGTGGCAGACTTCTTTGAGCAACCCGAGGGAAAGATAGACCACCTAATCGGTGATGGAACCATGATGAAAGAAGATGGAGCTGTTTGATTCTACTTGTATTAGTCAATGAATAAATTAATAGTCATTAGCATTAGCTCGTATTAGTTAATTCATGATATGATGTTAGTATTAGCCCTTTAGAATGTTTCAATATGCTCAAATATTTTTATTGTACAGTAGAGGTAATCGACTAACCTAAAAACTAGTCGATCGTATAATATTTAGCAATAAAACGAACTTTTTTCCGCCAGGCCAGATATTCGAATATCAGAATTCCTATATTCGAATATCTGGCAAGATATTAGAATATGTGCTTAAATATTCGAATATCTAATATTTTTCGCATTAAAGTATTATTTTTTCCGCAAGGCATTATATTCGAATATTAGAATACAATATTCGAATATCCTAAATAACTGCTTCCCAAAACGCTGTTTAAACGCGAAACAAAAGAATTGAAGTTGTTTATACTTATATGTCAAACTATGGGAAAGCAAAATGGATATCTCACAAAGCGAACTTGGATCAACATCCAACTGTAAAAGTATTTGCCTAGTTGATTCATGTACTACACATACAATACTCAAAGAAAGAAAGTATTTCTCTCAACTGAATATGTGTAAGGCAAACATTACTACAATCTCTGGAAGTAGTAAATTGATTGAAGGCTCCGGAAGAGCTATAGTAACTCTGCCCAAGGGCACGATGTTAATCATAGAGAATGCAATGTTCTCCTCCAAGTCTATGAGAAACTTGTTGAGCTTTAAAGATGTACGCCGGAATGGCTACAATATTGAGACAATGGATGAAGATAATCTTGAATATCTCGTCCTCACTTCAAAGAATGTCTCCGGCCAAAAAGAGGGTTATTGAGAAATTCCCGTCTTTATCTTGTGGCCTGTATTGGACAAGAATTAGTGCAATTGAGGCACATTCAACAGTAAATCTAAAGAATACTGAGTCCAATACATTTGTACTTTGGCATGATCGACTGGGTCACCCAGGATCAACCATGATGAGACGGATTATAGAAAGCTCATATGGGCATCCGTTAAAGAATTTCAAAATTCTTTCAAGTAATGAATATCCTTGCACTTCGTGTTATCAAGGCAAGCTGATTATCAGACCATCCCCAACAAAGGTTGGGACTGAGTCACCCCAGTTTCTGGAACGTATACAAGGGGACATTTGTGGACCTATTCACCCACCTAGTGGGTAGTTTAGGTATTTCATGGTCTTGATAGACGCATCCTGTAGATGGTCTAATGTGTGCTTGTTGCCATCACGCAACCTTGTGTTTGCAAAGTTAATGGATAATAGATGAGAATAATCTTGAATTCTTCATGAAAACGAGGCTGCCCATTTCGGTTTGGGTCCACGCCATTTTGTATGCAGCAATGCTACTTTGTCGGCTGCCCGCTTCGGCTTAGGGTCACGCCATTTCGCATGCAGCAATGCTAGTTCGTCTCTGACTGACGAATTATCACAAATATTCCCTATTGCAATTGGTTTTGGGTCATGAACCCAATATATCCCATTTAAGAAGCTTTGGATGCGCAGTATAGGTGCCTGTAGCACCGCCATCCCGCACCAAAATGGGTTTGCAAAGAAGGTTAGGAATATATGTTGAGTATGAATCGTCCTCCATTATTCGCTACCTCGAAACATTGACAGGAGATTTGTTCACTGCACTATTTGCAGATTGTCAATTTGATGAGACACTTTTCCCAAAATTAGGGGGAGAAGTCGGTGAAACCAAATGGGAAATTTTGTGGAAAAATGTATCATTATCTCATCTTGATCCACATACCTCTATTTGAAAGAAAGAGGTACAAAAGATTATCCATTTGCAAAGAATAGCAAATCAAATGCCTGACGCATTTACGGACTTGAAGAGGATAACGAAATCCCACATTCACGCGGAAAATGTTCCGATCCGTATTGAAGTTCCTATTGGACAAATATCTAGTGTCATATCCAATGAGTCAAATGCACGCCAGAAGCGTGGCAGACCATTAGGTTCCAAAGATCGAAATCCTAGAAAGAGGAAAAAGAACGATCTAAATGACACTATGAAAGAATCACATGAGGACGCTCATGATTTGATAAATTCCGAGATTCACGAAGAATCTATTGAGCCTGAGACTCTTGAAAATACGGAATGCAAGAATGTGAGGATCTCGAACCTCAGTCTGTGGTAGTACAAAATTAATTGAGAGCTCTCGAAGAGCCAATTATTACTATGTTGGAGAAACACAATTGAGTATTGTGCTGTAGTAAGTCTTAAAGAAACTTATCCAGTTTCCAAAAGTACACGCGAAGGCGATTGATGATATTGAGACTATAAATAAAGGAAGGCTTTGATTCTCCTATTACTACAACTTGTAGCGGGGTAATTTGTATATGAAAAGCTACCCGCTTTGTTCTCCAGTTTGTACTACACAAACGAAAGAATGCGACAATAAAGTGGATATCTATTGGTATAAAACCCATGTCATAATAAACCCGAAGTTTATTGATAAGTGCACATGTCATGGTGTAAATTTGAAGTTTACCAATATTGATAATTTATTCAGTTGACATTCGTGTTAGCCATCTCATTTGAAGTATGATGTGCAAATTCACATAGGTGAATATCAAAGAACTAGAAGTTCTTGTTCTCAGTAATGAACTGACCAACTAAAGAGTTCGGGTTGAAGCCCCTAAATTCTGGAAATATCAAAGGTGAATATGGGCCCATTCACCCGCCATGTATACCACATATGATGCATCTATGGAATGGTTACATGCGCAATTGTTATTAACCCGCAGCCTGGCCGTGCTTGCGAGGTAAAACGCTCAGTAATCTAACTTCGAGCATAGTTTCCAGATTCTCTACTCAAGACAGTTAATCTTGATAAGTTGGTTTATATCAAAGTAAGTTTAGCAAGATAATTATTGAGTGCTTCCACTTAATAGCTAAACTGTTTCTTGTGAGAACAAAGTTATATATATCAGTTTGATATAAGTTGTATACGAGAGTATATTCTCCCCTCAAAAGTGGTTCAGGGTCAGGAACCAAATAATTTCATCTTATATTAAGGTGCTGTGTATATTGACATAATGCACAAAGATGATTTCCCAAAGTTGAGGAAACATGTTAGCTTTACTAACATGAGGGGGAGACATGATAAACACTTGAGAAAATGTTACATGGGATGAATTCTCATTTATATATGTATATCCCCGAATATCGTGATATGAACCTGAAGTTCATAAAAGGGATAATTCAAATTGCAACATATTGCAAAGCATGCTATACGCATTTGCTGACTCAAAGAAAGTAACTAAATGGAAGAGATACAATTCAAGAAGAATTGATTCCATATGAAAGACATGTAGTTTTGAACCTATAGTTCAAATGCTTTAAACTATAAAGTCAAAGGTATGTATAATCAATTTTCGATACCTTATTTGTTTAGCATGACATGAAACTTTGATATGCAGCTAAAGTCTATTATGTGACTTACATGACTTAACTTGAAAGATTTAAGTTGCTTGAAGCATATGCAATTCTTGGTCCTGAAGTACCACATCCTAAGTACAATTTGTGTCCATATGTATCTTGCCATAACTATAAGCATGATGGCATTGAGAATGCATCTATGGAGATATTGAAGAGCTATTCCGCGACATTATATGAAGATGTTCATATCTATCAAGAATGATGATTTCAAGGTGCGGAATATTTATTCAAGTCAATATGGTTGATTTATTTGTCAAACGTCTACCAAAGATCGTTTTGAAGATGATGCACAAGATTGGAATGCAAATGCTCAAGGCTTAAATTGATGTACTCATTAGGGGGAGTTAATGCGCGTTGCACTCTTTTTCCCTTACAAGGTTTTGTCCCACTGGGTTTTCCTTGCAAGGTTTTTAACGAGGCAACCAATAGGCGCATATTCAAACATGTGTACTCTTTTTCCTTACTTTAATTTTTCCCATTGGGTTTTGGTTTTAAGGTTTTATGAGGCACATCATTGAATAGACATTCAAGGGGGAGTGTTATGAAATAGAAGATTCTTACACTTCTATTTAAGGTGAATGTCTTTAATGTATTTAATTAGAGAGATTTTAGAGTCCTATTATTGGTAGCAAGATCTTCCTCCTCCCTATAAATAGAGGTGCTCTCTACCATTGTAATTCACCCCTCTCAACACAATAAGAAGAACTCTCTCTACTCTTCTCTCTATTACTATTGTTCTTGCTCTATTGTTCTTGTCTTTTGCTTTAGTTTATAACAAATATATAGTAATTTTATTACTACTCCTTCATTTGATCTGTGCACATATAAAAAAAATACTTAAGAATATGTAGAAATTACGCCACCATTTTATTTGATTAAAATGCTGGAAGTTAAAAAGAATATACCAGTGTCATATCAAAATTATTAAAAACACATAAATATTTATTAGTGCTGTCAAATAGGCGGGTTGAGCCTATTTTGGGTGGGTCAAAACGGTTGAGTTAATAATAGGGCGAGGTTGAAGTAAAAATTGCACGGGGCGCCCATAATCTATAGCCGCTTTGTCTTTTTGTTTGCAACTCGTACCCATTTTTTCACATAACTTCACCCCACGGGACTGAAGTGTTTCTTTTGTACTGGACAACTTAAGCTGGAAACGGCCTAAGTGTTTATTTTATAACTGGACAACTTAAACTGGAAACGGCCGAAGTGTTTATTTTATAACTGGACAACTTAATCTGGAAATGGCCGAAGTGTTTTTATAACTGGATAACTTAAGCTGGAACGACCGAAGTGTTTATTTTATAACTGGACAACTTAAGCTGGAAATGGCCTAAGTGTTTACTTTGTAACTGGACAACTTAACCTGGAAACGGCCTAAGTGTTTATTTTATAACTGGACTACTTAAGCTGGAAACGGCTTAAGTAAACTTAAGCTCTAGAGCTTAAGTAAAATTTCAGCTGAAGTTTTCCAGTACAAAAGACACACTTCAGCCCTGTGGGCTGAAGTTATGTGAAAAAGTGGGTACGGATGCAAACAAAAAGACAAAGCGGCTACAGGTTAAATTGTGGCATAAAAAACGGGTACGACTGCAAATGCCCCGAAGCTGAATGACCAGCCCAAAAGTTACTTGGGCTAAGATGGGTTGGGTCAAGAGGAGCTAAAATTTGGATTATACCCCAACCCGTCCAACTCTTATCAAGCTTTACTCAATATGTGTTATTCTCTTATAAATTGTACAATTACTAAATAAGACTTTTTTCCTTTTGTTAGGATCATATATAACATATATACAAAAAATATTTCTAAAATATTTTGGTAAAGTTATTCATGGATTAATTTGGACTAAAAATCAACCTAACTTTAAATAAATTAAAATGAGTTGAGTCAAAATGGAATAACATTAATAAATAGGTGGGTCATAGACCAACCCAACCTTGAATGGGTCATTGTGTTAGGGCCAAGATTGATATAAAAAAGTTTTTACAAACAGTAGTATTTTCTTACTCCCTCCGTTTCAATTTATGTGAACTTATTTCCTTTTTAGTTCATGCAAAAAAGAATGACTTCTTTCCCTATTTGGAAACAATTTACCTTTATACAATGATTTATATCCACACAAAATATATATGCTTCATTTACACTCCAAATTCAAAAATCTTTTCTCTTTTCTTAAACGCTATACCCAATCAAATAGGTTTACATAAGTAATAAGGTCACATCATTTGTGTACTCACTTTTTATTTTTTTTGGGGGGGGGGGGGGGGGAGGGGTTAAATTCTCCATTTCTTCGAAATTTTGCTTTTATTGCATTAAAAAACATACATCTAAGAGACTTTTCCACTACTCAAAGGTTAGGTCAATCAGTTATTTTAGGTTCCAATGATTGATTTAACAAATAACGTGAAAAATGATTTTCTACAACGGAAAAGGGTCATAACTGCCCTCAACATATTGACTTCGGAACAATATTGCCGTTCGTTAACCTTTTTCAAAGAAAATGCCCCTACCATTAAATTTGTGGCCTACTTTTGCCCCTAATCAGGTTTAATGAATGGCCAATCAAAATGAGACATGTGGAATTTAAAAAAAATAAAAAATAATGACAAGGCAGCTGTTAGTTTTAGGGCAAAAGTAGGTCACAAATTTAATGGTAGGGGCATTTTCTTTGAAAAAGCTTAACGGAGGGTAATTTTATTCCGGAGTCAATACGTTGGGGGCAGTTATGACCCTTTTCCGTTTCTACAATAATGAATTGCGAAAGCCCTTCTTCAACGGAGTTTAGAACCCTGTTTGGATGGGCTTATTTTAAGAATTTTTAAATTAAAATAGCTTTTAAGTCATAAATTAAAAATTTTAATTTTCAGTTTTTAGCTTATTTTATCATTTTAAATTAAAAATAAGTGTTTAAATTTTTTTTATTCTGTTCAAACACTATAAAATAATTTAAAAACACTTAAAATAAATCAATAAAAACGGGCACTAAGAGCATGACTGATCAAAATTTTCGCCTACTTTTCAAATCAAAGATTAAACTTGTTTTAAAATAAAGATGTTTGGCAAGCTTTTGGTAACATATTCGCTAATATGGAGAAAAGTGCATAAAACATCCCATTTTCCCTCCGTCTTAAAATTTAGGAGAGATATTAAAAAATAGTCAGATTATAAGTGGTCGTTTAAAAATAGCCATAATTTTAAAAGTAATTAAAATTTAGCCATTTTTCATGTAAAGATAAATCTGAACGAAAATATTGTTCAAAATCCGAAAACCTGGCGTTCCAGTATAAGTATATTGGAACTCCAGTATATTCCATTATAATATACCAGAATTCCAGTATAATATACCGGTCCAGCATAATTTACTATAGATTGGAGCATCGGTGCTCCAATATAGTGAAACTTTTCGTGTGTTGGAGTTCCAACATAATATGTTGCTAGTTCATACATATGTGCACCGATCTCCAGTATATTATACTAGAACTTTTTTTGTTGCAACAAAATAGTGGTTATTTTTAATGACTTTGCAAACACTGACTATTTTTGAATAACCAGTCTGAAAACTTGCTAGCCCGTGCTATTTTAATAAAATCTACTACAAATTCTTTTAGTCACTAAAAGTATTCTTACATGAGCTTAAAACTTACTCGTGCGTGTATTTACACCAATCGAATATATGTATAATTTGTGTTTGTATAGAGACTTGTATATACATGTGAACTTCCAATATAATATACTGAAGTTCCAATATAATATGCTGGAAGTTCATACACAGGTGCTCCAATCTCTAATATATTATGTTGGAACTTTTTGTGTGCTGTGCACTAATCACCGTTATATTATGCTGGAACTTTTCGCATTGCAGCAAAATAGTAGCTATTTTTCAATGATTTTGTAAACATTGGCTGTTTTTTAATTACCTGTCCAAAAACTGACTTGCCCATATTATTTTTAAATTGGAATTTTTTTTCTATCCATACCATATATCAAACCTTATTACCAAAAATATTCATAATTTATTATTTACCCGTGTTATCCATACTTTTACTACAAATTATATACCAATCCAAAAACAGGTAGATTTTACTATTAAAAATGCACTAAAATGAAGGCACCAAATCTACGTGTGATTCTGTCAACAGTAAATACGAAACGGAAAGAGATCTCAAAGTTGAAAAAACCTGTTCTTCCATATATTTTCCACCATTGATAGCCATTAAAAAGCTTGAAAGCTTTGAATTCAAATTTGGGTTTTCAATAATCATTATTTGTTTGGATTGGGTGTTGTTGTAAATAATTCGGAATATGTTTAGGAGTTTATATCTCAATTTTGAGGGGTTTTGGTGAAGATTAGACTTGGTTTTGACTGAATTTCACATTGAAACTCGTCGAAGAAGAAGAAGAAGATATATTTCCAGAAATTGTAGATAAGTTTTAGATAAATTATAGAAATATAGATAAATTATAGATAATGTGTAGATAAATTGTAGACTGAGAAAACTAAAACTTCTACAATTATGTCGAAAATGCCAATTATGCTACAATTGAAATGAGAATTGAGATATTAAAATTCAATGTATTCAGTTTGTAGATATCTTGTAGATAAACTTTTTACAAATAAACTACAAATCAGTTTAAGTATTGTATAAAGTTATATTATTTTTAAGAGTATGTACAAAATTACTACATTTATACTACAATTAATTTACAATCTTGTGTCAAAAAAGAATGTTGACAATAAAATTTGCTCTTCATCTATAAAATTTTTACATAAAAATTACAAATAAACTACAATTGCACCCGCACCGTGTTGTCAGAAATCCTCTTTGCCAACTGATTAATTAGAGGAACTCCACCTGAATACCTCTGTAACTGCTTTCATAAATGGATCAGTGACTTAGTTGAAACCGTAGGTTGAACAGGCTTATAAAAATTGAATAAAGCGTTAACATTTTAAGGTGCTATTTCTCATATAATCACATAAAGTATTAATATACTGATCAAAGAGAAAATTTTCGTCGTTGATATCATAATCAATTATTACAAAAAACTGTAGCCAATAACTTCACATACATAGAAGAAATATGTTTTTGTAAATGAAATGGATGGAACTCCAACATGAAAGAAAATCAAGTTCTAGATTCTATGCGCATTGGGCGAAACTATAATCAACTTGCTCAATTCATTTTCAGGAACACAAACCAGCTTTCGGGCAGCAACCATCTTTATTGGACTGAAGCCTCCTTCTCCTTATTGATTTTGAATTCATCCTGAATCATGCACTTTATATATATGATTAAGCAGGTAAATCGAGGGGTGTGTGGGGGTGGGAGGAGGGTGAACGAAATAAAGTGAATATATGCTCCTAAAATCATGCATAGAATAAATGAAGCAATAATTATACTCTTAATTTGAATTATGGTATATAAATAGTAATTTGGTATGCTTAAATATAATTAACAATCTTTAAACAATGAAAATAATAAAATTTGGTATATAATATAAGTAGGTAAAAATCCGCTTTAAATTTTGATGAATGGAAATTAACTTTGAAAAGAGAAGGAGATGCAACAGAATCCTTGAAGTTTTATGGGTGGTTTGGGTGCACGTCTCTTTCAACAATTGAGTGCTAATGAAACGGCAACAATTGTCATATCGTTATCTAATGTTGGGGGCCCAAAAAACAAAAAACTTTGGTCCATAATTTGCCACAGAACTTATTATGTTACTTGTCTGCTCAGCCCAAAATCATTTGCTCCCTAAGTTATACTTAGCGTCTAACATTTTCCTTTTCATTCTGTGTGTCCAATTAGCAAAAGAGAAGTACCAAAGGATTACATAATGGAATGGTTGTAATCCATTTACTATTAACTAGGTTGGCTCGACTTCTACAAATTGTAAATAGGACACATTTATCATAGTGGGCTTAATATGAGTCGGATGAATTATGGAACGTTGAACTAACAAAAAGTAGCAGGAGAGGAAAATCCAAATTGATGTAAGGGCATCTTATCACATGTGACAATGTCGATAAAGGCTTGCGATACCCAACGATTTTTTACGTACTTCTATTATATTCGAAATATTATTACGAAAAATATTTATATTTTTATATTTATTCGATCTAAACACATTTTTGTTTCAAAATATATACAAACCTTCTTCTTTTTTGCAGAGGTGATATAGGATCTATTAAGCTGCTGTACAAATACTTTATGGAGTTCTCTAAAGCTTCAGAACTGTTGATCAATAAGCAGAAGAGTTCAATCTTCTTTGGAGGAGTAAATCAAGATACGCAGGAAGCCATTCTAGAGTATCTGGGAATCCAAAGAGGTGAGCTACCAGTTAGATACTTGAGAGTTCCCTTATGTTTTAAGAGAATATCAGTAACTCAATGTCATCCGTTAATTGACAAAATTGCTGGTAGAATAACTTCATGAATAACAAAGTTTCTATCTTATGCTAGAAGGGTTCAGTTGATCAAATGTGTCCTTTTCTCTATTCAAACATACTGGGCATAAATATTTGTGCTTCCAAAGAAGATCACTAAGCTAATTAAGGCAATGTGTAGAAGTTTCTTGTGGACGGGGGAGGGCGACATATTTAGGAAAACTTTGCTTGCATGGGAGGAAGTATGTATGCCTAAGTCAGCAGGGGGATTCAATTTTTATCAATATCACATTATGGAATAAGGCAGCTGTATATAAACAGTTTGGAATTTATGCAAAGAGAAGAACAAACTTTGAATTCAATGGATACATAGTTATTACATCAAAAATAGGAGCATATGGTAAGTACAAATGAAACAAACTTCATGGATGATGAGCAAGATTATGAAAGCAAAGAAAACATTTGAGGAAGCAAGTTTCAATCTTGAAGACATTAGAAGAATGAATAAGTGCTCAATCAAGCAAATATACCATAACCTGAGAGGGAACTTCAACAAAGTTACCTGGAGGATAGTTGCATGTAGGAATGCTGGATGTCCTAGGTAGACTTTCACATTAACAATGGCAACACATGATAAGTTGTATTTTAAAGATAGGTTGAGTAAATGTGACTACAAGTGGTCCGGGAGTATGTAATGTGCAAAAAAGAGAATGAAAATTTTCAACATCTATTTTTTGAGTGTTCTTATGCATCTGAATTGTTACAATGGCAAGGAATAAGGAGAGCAGCATATGGATGGAATAAGGAATTAGCATGGGCTGGAAAATGGGTGAAGAAGCATAATGCAAACTCTGAGCTGTTTAAGATGGGACTGGCAGCATGTGTATATCATGCATGTCAGGAAAGAAATGCTAGAATTTTCAAAGAGAATGACAGACAATGGGAGATACTGAGCAAGCTGATTATACAAGAACTACACCGTTGAAGCAAAAAATATGTAGAAAAGGCACTAAGTAAATTGGACTGGTATTCAATTATTCAATGTAATTGATCGAACAAAATAGATATAGAAAGGTAGTTTGGGGGGGAGGGGAGTAGTACAGTTTAGGATACATGTAAAGGGGTTTTGATTTACTTGTAAATATTTTTCCTGGTAAATAAAAGTTGTTAATTACCATATATATTACAATTTATTTACGATTTTCATATATTATTTCTACTTAATTATATACAACTACAATATCATACAACTTAAATATATTTTTTATACAATGTTGTTCAACTTTCATATAATATTTAAAATAAAATAAAAAATATAAATAACATAATACAATTTTTCCACAATTTTGTAAGTATAATGTATATCATGCCTTCTTCTTCTTCGATGAGTTTTAATCTGAAATCCAACCAAAATTAAGTCTAATCTTTATCAAAACACCCTGAAAATTGAGATATAAACTCCAAACTATATTTTAAATTATTTGCAACAATACCCAATTCAAACATATAATATTTATTTGAAAGACCAAATTCTAATTCAAAGCTTTAAAGTTTTTTAATAGCTGTCAATAGTGAAATTGCTGCTCTCATTCCTTTTGCTTTACGTTATTGGAATTAGGGATTGAGAGATAGAGAGAGACGTTGAGAGAATTCTCAATTATTTGCAACAACATCCAATTGAAACAAATAATATTTTTTGAAAATTCAAATTTGAATTCAAAGTTTCAAAGTTTTTTAATGGTTGTCAATGGTGGAATTGTTGCTCTCTTTTCCTTTGCTCTACATTACTAAGGCTTAGAGATAGATAGATAGATAGATAGATAGATAGATAGATAGATAGATAGATAGATAGATAGATAGATAGATAGATAGAGAGAGAGAGAGAGAGAGAGAGAGAGAGAGAGAGAGAGAGAGAGAGAGAGAGAGAGAGAGAGAGAAAGAGGCGGAGAGAGAGATAGAGACAGAGAGAGCGATAACATGAGGGAGAGAGAATAAGGATGAGAAATAATTGATTCCTAATATAAAGGAATAACAAGAGGGGTTGCTCTGATGGTAAGCAACCTCCACTTCCAACCGAGTGGTTGTGAGTTCGAGTCCCCCCCAAGAGCAAGGTGGGAAGTTCTTGGAGGGAAGGATGCCGGGGGTCTATTTGGAAACAACCACTCTACCCAAGGGTAGGGGTAAGGCTGCGTACACACTACCCTCCCCAGACCCCACTAAGTGGGATTATACTGGGTTGTTGTTGTTGTTATATAATTGGTAAATTTGTATATAGGAGGCAACTAAATTGAAGCTTGAGAAGGAAATGTAATAAAGTTTACAATAGTGTATAGGTATTTAAACCCCCCCCCCCCCCCCCCCTTTTTTACGAATTTTGATTGGCCTCAATTTTTTGACAGGTTTCAACTGATTTAAATTTTCATAGGTCCATAGGAAACAACCTAATGACCAAATAATTATTGTTCGATTATGATTTTTGGGTTTATCTTATGGTGTTTCATGGTCAAGCAATACGAACTTATGATTATAGCTACTTTTGCGTGTATCAGTACATACTAATTTTGTAATTTTTTTCACGGACTCCGATTGACCTGAAATTTTTGTAGGTTTATAGGAACAATCTGGTGATCAATACTCAATGCTTCGCCTTGACTAGAAGGTTCATTTGATGGTATTTTGGATCATACAACATAAGTTTATTTTTATATCTATTTTTGTATGTGTATTAGTACATGTTGATCTTGTAGAATTTTTTTGACGGATTCCTATTGGCCTGAAAATTTATAGGTCCACATAGAATGACCCAATCACCAATACTCATTGCTTCACCATGAATTTTTAGTTTATCTTATGGTGCTTCGAGGACATGCAACACGATTTTATGATTATATCTATATTTTTTGGTAATTAATCACTGTTATATTAATCACCGATAAAACTGTACAAAGCCATATCATCGTTTTTACAGCTAGCTATCTCATTACAACTCTATCGCCTATGTAATATGAAATCGATACACTCAAACAAAAATATAACTGTGAGCTAATCTCTGAATGCCAGTAGTAGCTCTAATATTGCATATGTATACTATTTGATGTGCAATAACTTTTCAATCTCTAGCCTTTTCTCAAGGATCCTCAGATTTCTCTCAATCCATATGGCATGTGATATTTTTGCATGTACCATCCGGAATATCTTGCTCTTTTGGACATGCCTTTAGCATGCTACATACTCCGTTCAAGATGCTGCTCCCAAAAATATGTAGTTTTATATTCATGTCGGGCATAATCTTCTTCCACAGGTTCTTGGTAGATTCACTGTTAACATATAAATGCTCCCTATTTTCCTTATAACTATGGCATAATGCACGTTATGTATCCACTGTCATTCCCCATTTTGCAGCCTATCTGTAGTGAGAAGCCTTCCATGTAGTAAATCTACATGGTAAATTGTGCTTTTGGCCTCGCAATGTTCTGAAACATTAAATATTTTCACATCACTCGAGGTCTTTGTCCCAGCAGTTGCAAATATATGTGCCTAATAATATTAGTTTCATGGTTTTTCCTCGGCACCTGACTCCATTCTGCTCTAACATTGAAAATTTGTCTGATCATCCAGCAGGCTTGTTGATTATATCTACTTTTTCATATGTATTCGTATATGCTGATTTTGTAGAATTTTTTAACACACTCTAATTGGCTTGAAATTTCATAGGTCTATAAAAATGGTCTAGTGACTAATAATCACCTCTTCGCCATGACTTTCGGGTTCATTTTTTGGTATTTTGGAGTCATGCAACATGAATTATAATGGAGAAATTACACTCCATATCACTTGGCCCACTATCCTAACAAAATACGGCCCATATTTTCCCTTCTTACCCGGTATGTCCCAGTTCTATATTGTTGAATTTGTCTTCACTGATTAGCCCTCGCCAACTTTCTCCCCACCCCACTTTCTCTTTTATTTTCAATCTCTTGCTCTTTTTCTATCTCTTTCTCTCTCTCTAGCAAAATAGTCAGAATTCTTCTTCAGATTTCCTTGCTCCCTTCATTATTTTCCTCTTCCACTAAATAATTTTATTAAACAATTCACACCGGATCTATATTTTATCGTCTTTTTTGGAATATTTCATTGAGGACAATTAGAAGAGGATTTGGATGATGATTTTGTAGCTATCAATTTGTGCAGGACTCTTTATGTTGAAATTTATTCAATATAAATGTCGGGTTGTCTTTGATGTTATGGGCTACTGTGTCTCTGTATCAAAAGGAGGATCTATTATGAAATCTCCTTTTTTTGTAATTTTGCATATGTTATATGTACATATATATACTTTGTATAATCATGTATAACCATGTATATTTTTGGGTATTCTCATAGTTATACAAAATTATACATGATTATACACAAGTATACAAGATTGTACATAATTATAGCCATGTATATTTATGTGTATAACAATGTATATAAGGTGTTTAATAATGTAAAAATGGGTTCATCTCACATCAATCAAAGAGATTTTTCTTCTACAAAAAACAAAAACAGAAACTTCATAAATAATTCACCATTAAAGATACAAAGCTCATTTTGTGTTTTTTTTTAAAAATTTACTTAATTCAGATGTTGTAGCAAAAAGGGTTCATCTAAATGAATGTGAAATCAGAAGTAAAGTACAGGGCTAATAAGGATACAACTTTGTTGTTACTACTTCAATGGTTAGTTCAGTACAAGAGTATAAAATATACATGTTGTTCTAGTAGAGGTAGTGGGAAGATGAAATTGGGGTTGAAAGATGATGAAATTGGGGTGTAGTTGATGAAGTTGTGGGTTAGACGGCTGAAAATTATTTGTGGCTACCGCATGAAACTGTATTTGTGGGTTAGGCGGCTGAAAAGTGCTTTCCCCAAGTGTACTTATGTGAAATTAACCCAATTATAATTATATCAACTTTTTTGTCTGTATCAGTACTGCTGATTTTGTAAAAAAGTTTATGGACTCCGATTGACCTGAAATCTGTAGGTCCATAGGGGGCGGCCTAGTGACCAATCCTTATTGCGTCTTCGAGTTCATTTTATAGTGCTTCATGGTCATGCAAAACGAATTTGTGATGATATCTCTTTTTTGTATGTATTAGTACATGCTAATTTTGTAAAAGAAATTGATGGACTCCGATTCCTGAAATTTCGTAGGTCTATAGAAAACAGCCTAGTGACCAATACTCATTGCTTCCTCATGATATTAGAGTTCATTTTAAAGTGTTTCATAGTCATGCAACACGAATTTATAATTATGTATATTTTTCGTATGTATTAGTACATGTTGATTTTATAGAACTTTTTTGACGGACTCCTATTGGCCAAAAATTTAGTAGGTCGTTAGAAAACATCACGGTAACTAATACTTATCGCTTTTCCGTGACTTTAGAATTTATTTCTTGGTGTTTTCTGGTCATGCAATATAAACTTTTAATTATATCTATTTTCTTGTGAACTAGTACATGATGATTTTGTAAAAAAAATTTGACGGACTCCGATTAGCTTGCATTTTTATAGGTACGTAGAAAACGACCTAGTGACAAATACCTATTGCTTCGCCATGACTTGTAGGCTCATCATAAATGACCTAATGAACAATAACCATTGCTTCTCTGTAATCGTTTCTCATGTTTTGGCGTTTTAGGTACATAAAACAGAAATTCAACACGATTTTAGATTTTCGTGTGCTAATGTTCACACTATCTTCACGAATTAGGAAGTCCGACCCCGAATCGCCTAAAATTTTGGACCATTAGAAATGACCTAATGAGCAATAGCCATTACTTTTCTATGACTATTCCTAATTTTTTTTGGTATTTTAGGGCCATGAAATAGGAATTTAGCACTCTTTTTGATTTTTTGTGTGCTAATGTCCATGCTATCTTCATTAATTCGGGAGACCAACCCCAATTCGCCTAATTTTTCTATTCCTATTAGAAACGATCTAATGAATAATAGTCATTGCGTCTCCATGAGAGATACTTGTTTTTGGTATTTTAGGGTCATAAAAGAGGAATTCGGAATGAGTTCTGTTTTTTCATGTGCTAATATCCATGCCATCTTCACGAATTCGAACGATCGGTCCCGAATCACATAAACGTATATGGGCCCATTATAAACAACCTAATTTGAACAATAGTAGTTGCTTATCCATGATCATTTTTAGCATTTTAGAGTCATAAAACAGAAATAAGACATGAATTCAACATGATTTTCGTTTTTCATGAGCTATTATTCCATAGGTCATTTTTTATGGGTCGCTAACTTGTTAGGCGATCCAGGTCCGGTGGCCTGAGCCATGCAGAAGGCATGGGCTGTTGCACATGAAAATATAGAAATCAGATGAAATTCCAGTTTTATGGACCTAAAATGCCAAAAAACTGGGAACAGTTATGGTGGGACGATGATTATTGTTTCCTAGGACGTTTTTGATGGTCCGAAAAAAATTTAGGAACCCCGATCCAATAGGACGAGCTCATACAAAAGGCGTGGGTTATAACATATGAAAAATATGGGAATCAGGTTGAATTCCTATTTATGGCCCTATAACGCCAAAAGTCGCGGAACGATCTTGACGAGACGATATATAATGCTCCTTCCGTCATATTTGATTGGCCGATAAATTTTAGGAGGTTCGAGTCCGGGCATCCGAACCCAGGCGGAAGACGTGTGATATATCACATGAAAATCTGGGAATCAAGCCAAATTCCCATTTTACAGTCCTAAAACACCTAAAAAAGAGGAACGATTATGGTGGTGTATTGACTAATGTTCCTTAGGTCATTTTTATGAGCCAAAAAGTATCTAAACGGTCCAGGTCCGGGTTCCTGGGCCCACACGGAAGACGTGAGCTATAACATACGAAAATCTAAGAATCGGGTGAAAATTTAATTTTATGGTCCTAAAATACCATAAAATTAGGAACGATCACCGCGAGGTGAGGACTAATGTTCCGTAGGTTATTTTTGATGGTCAAGAAACTTTTTTGGTGGTCCTGATCCGGGTGCCTAAATCAAAAGGCATGTGCTATGGCACTTGAAAATTTGAAAATCGGGCGAAATTCATGTTTTTGGCCCTTAAACGCCAAAAATCGAGGAACAGTCATAAGGGCAGTGACTATTGTGCCTTAGGCCATTTTTGATAGTCCAAATTTTTTTTACGTTTTCCGGATCTGGTGGCCAATGCCTAGGTAGAAGGCATGGAGCATAACGCACGAAAATCTAAGAATCAGGCAAAATTTTCATTTTATAGCCTTAAAATGCCAAAAACGAGAAATGGTCATGGCGGGGCAGTGACTAATATTCTTAAGGTCATTTTGGATGGGCTTGTAAAATTTTTGTCGGTATGGGTGTAGGCTCCCGGACTTACGATCAAGGCATGGGCTATAACACACGAATATATGAGAAACAGGAATCCAATTTATGGCCCTAAAAATTGAGGAACGTCATGGCGGGGCATTGAGTATTATTTCTTAGGTCCTTTTTCATGGGCAATCAAAATTTTAGGTGGTCCGGATTTGGTGGCCTAGGCCCATGCAGAATGGACTATAGCATACAAAACTCTGGGAATCAGGCGAAATTCAAGTTTATTGCTCTAAAATACCCAAAAAGAGGAACGGTCATGACGGGGCGGTGTATATTGCTCCTCAGATCATTTTTTATTGTCCAAAATATTTGTACGTTGTCCGGATCTGATGGTCTGGGCCCATGCAAAGGCGTGGCATATAACAAATAAAAATTTGAGAATTAGGCCGAACTAATATTTTATGGCCCTAAAAGCCAAAAAAGAGGAATTCGTGGCAAGGATGTGACTAGTGTTCCATAGGTAGTTTTTGATGAGATGGTAAAAGTTTAGGCGGTCAGTGTCCAGCACCCGAACCCACGTGGAAGACATGGACTATAGCACACAAAAATCTTAGAATCGGGCGAAATACTCGTTTTATGGCCATAAAACGCCACAAAATGAGGAAAAATCATGGCGGCGCGATGACGAATGTTCCTTAGATTGTCTTTGATGGGCCACCAAAATTTTAGGCAGTACAGGTCCAGTGGCTCAGGCCCACATGAAAGGCGTAGGCTATAGCATAATAAAATAAGAGAATCGAGCAGAATTTCAGTTTTATAGCCCTAAAACTTCACAACATGAGGAATGATCATGGAGAAGCAATGTCAATTATTTTTCGGTCATTTTTATGGTAAAAAAAAATTTAGTCGGTCCAGATCCTGTGCCCTAGGCCTATGCATAAATCATGGATTATAGCACACGAAAATCTAAAAATCGGCCGAAATTCCCGTCGTATGGCTCTAAAATACCAAAAAAGAGTAATGGTCATGGATGCATAGTGACTAATGTTCCATAAGTCATTTTTGACGAGCCGACAAAATTTTAGGTGGTCCGAGTCAAGGCGCGAGAGCCCACGCGGAAGACGTGTGCAATAGTATATGAAAATATGGGAATCGGGTAAAATTCCAGTTTAACTGTCCTAAAATAGCATATAACGAGAAATGGAAATGAAGGGGTAGTGACTATTATTCCTTTGGTCATTCTTGATGCTCCGATATAATTATAAACAGTCCAGATCCGGGCGCCCGGACCTACAATGAAGGTTTGAGTTATAACACACGAAAATCTAGGAATGAGGCCAAATTCTTGTTTTATGGCCCTAAAGTGCCAAAACATGAGAAAAGGTCATGGCAGGACGGTGAATAATGTTCTTTCAATATTTTTTGATAGGCCAGCAAGGTGTTGGCTATCGCAAACGAAAATATGAGAATCAGGCGGAATTTCAATTTTATGATCCTAAAACTCTAAAACACGAGGAATGGTCATGGTGCGGTGGTAACTATTGTTTCTTAGTTTATTTTTATGGTTCAAAATTTTTTAAGGCGGTCTAGCTCCGGTCTCCCGGATGAATCAAAATGACGTGGTTATAGCACACAAAAATCTGGGAATCGGGCAAAATTTCAAGTTTGTGGCCTTAAATACAAAAAAATAAGGAGTCGCTATGTCGAGGAGATGCCTATTTTCGTTGGTCGTTTTTGAAGAGCCGAAATTTTTTTTGGCGATCCGAGTCCACTCGTCCGGATATATGCATATAGCATGGGCAATAACACACAAAAATTTGAAAATCGGGTGGAATTAAGTTTTATCGTCCTAAAACACCAAGAAACGATCATGGCTAGGAGATGATTTTTGTAACATATGTCATTTTTGATGGACTACATAATTTTAGGCGATTCGGGTTCAGTCGCTCGAATGTATGCTGATGGCGTGAATTATAGCACACGAAAATCTTAAAATCGGGTAAAATTCTAATTTTATGGTCCTAAAGCGCCAAAACAAGGAGCGGCCATGGTGAGTATTTTTTCATAGGTCACTGTTGAAGGCCCCACAAAACTTTAGCAGGTTCGGGTTCGATCGTCCGGATGCATGCAGATGACACGGGCTTTAGAACACGAAAATCTAAGAAGTGGGCAGAATTTCAATTTTAGTGCCCTAAAACGCCAAAATGAGGAACGAACATGGAAAAGAAATGATTATGTACTTTATGTTATCTTTGAAGGCCCGTCAAATATTAGGTGTGGAATCTGGCTGCCTAGATGCATATAGATGGCGTAAGCTATAACACATGAAAATCTGATAATTAGGCGGAATTCTATTTTTGTGGTCCTAAATGTCAAAAAACGAGGAATAGTCATGCTGAAGGAATGACTATTGTTCCTTATATCATTTTTGAAGGCCTGACAAAATTTTAGGCATTTCGGGTCTAGTCGCCCCGATGCATGCTGATGGCATGGGGTTATAGCACATGTAAATATGAGAATCGGACAAAATTTCAGTTTTATGACCCTACAAAACCAAAAAATAAGGAACAGTCATAGCAAAGCGATGCCTATTATTCATTAGGTCATTTATATGGGTCGACAAAGTTTTAGACAATTCGGGTCTAATCTTCCGGATGCATGCAGGTGGCGTATAACACTTGAAAATCTGGAAATAGGGAAGAATTCCATGTTTATGTCCCTAAAAAGCTAAATAACGAGTAACGGTCTTGGCAAAGCAATGTGTATTGTTCCTTAGGTTATTTTTGATGGGCCGGTATAATTTTGGGCAATTTGGGTCCTGTCACTCGGTTGCATACAGATGGCATGGGCTATGAAAATAGAGGAATGAGGCAGAATTCCAGTTTTATGGCCCTAAACGCTAAAAATGAGGAACGATCATGGTGAGGTGATGACTATTGTTCATAGGTCGTTTTTTATGAACTATCAAGTTTTAGGCAATCCGGGTCTGATCGCCCATGTCCATGCTGTTAGGATTTATGCCCGTCACTAGAGGGGGATGAATAGTGCGGCACGAGAATATTGATAAATATTGCGGAATTAAAATTGCAGGAATAAAATAAATTCGGTAATTAAAGTAGTAAGGAAAGAACACACCGAATTTATCCTGGTTCACCACAACGTGTGGTTAGTCCAGTCCCCGAGAGACTCTCTCGAGATTCCACTAACTCCGTTAAGCTTACGAGTGCCTAACAAACCGTTACACTTGCTCGTAGATGTACACTCTACAAGACTTCAACTTGCTCGAGGATACCGCACCTCAAGACTTCACCTTGCTCGTGGATACCGCACCACAAGACTTCAACCACTAAGATTGAGGGTACTTAGCAAACCTGACAATCAATAAGAAGATATAGTCTTCTCAAACACCTTTCTCTTTTACAACAATAACTCTCTCAAAAGAGTAGACAAAGAGATACAAGATTAGCTCTATGAACAACTCAAAGTTGTCTCTCAAATGGCTCAACAAAAGCTCTATAATGATGCACAAATATAATCAATATGTATATGAATAATGAGAGGTGTTGTGTATCTCAATTCAGCTCAAAAAGACCACTATTTATAGGTGTTAGAAGTAGTATGTCCGTTGCTTAATTGGCAATCAATTATGCTGATTTTATGCCAAGATAATCGATTATTAGATTTGGATAATCGATTATCAGCTTACCGTTACAAAATCTGGAAGCTGATTTTATGCAGGATAATCGATTATCAGATATGCATAATCGATTATTCTGTTACAGTGTTCAAACACTTAGCAACGGATACAAGATAATGGATTATGCACTTCTGATAATCGATTATTTTGCTGTTTTGTAAATTCCGATTTACACTTGTTGAAACACGTTCTCAAGGCACTAAACTAAACGTGTGTTCATATTTGTAGGTTTTGATAAATGACAAACGATGCGCAATTGACATATGACGAGGTCCAAGCACAAGCGCGCAAATGTCACGTAACGAAATTCAAGCACAAGACAAACAAAGATCAAGATTAAACAAAGTTATACATGAGTCGCTCTTTTATTGTGATCTTGATCCGACCATTTAACTCAAGACTTGGCTTCTCTCGTAAAAACATTTTTATCAAATCATGCATATTTAATTTAGAGCAAAATGATTTTAAATCATGCATATTTATTTTAGCAAAATGATTTTTAAACATGCCTCTAAAATCTGGACAAAGATAATCGATTATGTACTTATGATAATCGATTATGTTAAGGCAGTGTCCATCAGATTTTAGAAATCTGCATGACAATCGATTGTGTACCTTATGACAATCGATTGTGTTGAGACAGTGTCCATCAGATTTTTCAAAGCTACAAAATAATCGATTGTGAACCTTATGACAATCGATTGTGTTGAGGCAGTGTCTATCAGATTTTTCAAAGATACAAAATAATCGATTGTGAACCTTATGACAATCGATTGTGTTGAGGCAGTGTCTAGATTTTTCAAGACTGAAAAATAATCGATTGTCCATATAGCATAATCGATTATGTAAACGACCGTTGCCAAAATATTTTCAAACTCCGTCAGATAATCGATTATAGGATTTTAATAATCGATTGTTTGAAGTAAAATCTGAAAAAGATTTTTTAAACGTTGCCAAGTAATCGATTGTATATTTCTGATAATCGATTGTTTTAAGTAACATCTGGAAATGATTTTTTGAACGTTGCCAGTAATCGATTATACGTCTTAGATAATCGATTATGCTGCGTAAAATCTGGGAATGATTTTTGGAACGATTGGAAAACAATCGATTGTGCCAATTAGACAATCGATTGTCGTAGCACAAAATCAGCAATTCTTAATTGGCAATTAGGCAACGGTTATGCATGTTCAAATCAGTTTTCTAAACACAACAACTAATCATATTATTGCTAAAGCTTGCATACTCTCTTATTCATCATTTTCTATTCATTACATAAGTTTTTAAGAGCCAAATTCTTGACGAAAGTTGTTGCGTTCTTGAGCGTATTTATTTTACTCATATCTACTCTTAAGGAGAGTCTTGTTTTGAGTGCAAAGTGTTTTTATACACTTGAAGGGAAGTGTTAATCCCTTGTATTGTAAGAAGGAACGTTGTGATTCCTTTGGTTGAAGTCTTGAAGTATTGTATCTTCGAGCAAAGGTTGTTGAGGCTTGTGTGACTCAAGTTCTCAGTTTTTAACGGTTTGTTAAGCACCCGTAAGCTTAACGAAGTTAGTGGAAATCTCGAGAGAGTCTCTCGGGGACTGGACTAGCCACGGGTTGTGGTGAACCAGGATAACATCGGTGCGTTCGTTCCTTATTATTTACTTATCGCACTTATTTCATTCATGCAATTTATAAATTCCGCAAGTTTACGCTGTTTTTTTATTATAACGATATTCACCCCCCCCCCCTCTAGCGTTTAGCTTATATTCTAACAATTGGTATCAGAGCCCAACTCTCTGAAAAACTTAGCCGTCTGAGAGAAACAATCCATGGCTTCTACTCGTGATTCTTTTGCAGGAATAGGTGAAGGACAATGCTCCACCCGACCACCACAATTCGATGGCACAAACTATACGTACTGGAAGGAAAGGATGAGAATATTCATTCAATCGAATAGTTTTCATCTGTGGAAGGTTATAATGAAGGGAGAACAAATTCCAACCAAAAAGGTTGAAAATGAATGGGTTCCAAAATCCGAAGATGAATACGATGCGGATGATATCCGAAAAGTGTAGAACAACGCTAAAGCCATCAACTTATTATATTGTGCTGTAAACGCTGATGATTACAGAAAAATATCATGTTGCACAACGGCGAAGCAAATGTGGGATAAGCTGGAAATCACGTACGAAGGTACGGACCAGGTAAGAGAGGCTAAAGTTGATTTTCTAACCCATGCATATGAATTGTTTCACATGAACGAAGGCGAAAGGGTCGATGACATGTTCGAACGATTTTCAAAAATCGTTAATGACTTACATGCTCTTAAGAAGACCTTCACGTATAAGGAACTTGTCCGAAAAATTCTCCGAAGTCTCACTCCGGAATGGCGCTCCAAGGCCGACGCGATTCAAGAGTCTATTAGCATTTCAAATGTCACCATCGACGGATTAAGAGGTAATCTTAAAACTTATGAATCTACTATACTTAACCCTCTTGTTAATGATCAAAGGAAACAAAGAATCGCCCTCAAGGAAAGCACAAGCCAACCTCAAAATAACGAGGACGGAGATAACGAGTTCGGACTCGTTATTAAGAAATTTCAAAAGTTCATGCGAAAAGAGTATGAACGAAAAGGCAAACAACAAGGAGATCAAGTAAAGTGCTATGGGTGCGGAGAAATCGGGCACATTAAATCAAATTGCCCAAATGTCAAAAAGGAGAAGAAACCCTTCAAGAAACAATAAGCATACATATCTTGGGGAGGCGACTCCGGAGACGAGTCGAGTGAGGAAGAAGAAGACGAAACCGCAAATCTCTGTCTCATGGCTCACGAAAACAATCAAGAAGAGGTATGTCAAATTTCTTCCAAAAACTTCTATTTTCTTGAGGAAATGCAAAATGCCTTTGATGAGTTGTATAGTGAATTCATTAAAGCTTCCAAAACTGTTAAAAACATTAAGGAAAATGCTTCTTTGAAAGAAAAGATTTTGAAAAACAACTCTCTTTGAAAGAAAAGGATTTGGAAAAACTGATTTTGGAAAATGAGAAGTTGAAAGAAGAAAACAATTTTTTCGGCAAAAGAAGCGCCGACAAACCCGAGAGTTCTAGTAAAAATTGTACTTCTTGCATGCATCTAAAAGATGAGGTAGAAAGATTTAAGGGCACCCTAGATAAGTTCAATTCTTCTCATAAAAATTTGAATGAAGTTCTTGTTAATTTGAAATCGACCAAACATGGGATAGGTTTTAAAAACGAGCCTAAAGAAAAAGTTGAAGCCAAACCCCAACCACCTAAGGCTCAACCTAGGACAAATAAAACAAATGTTCATCCTAGAGATAACAATCCTAGAATCAACATGCATGCTAGACCAAACACTAGAAGAAACTTTGAACATTTTAGGACACCTAGAAATGGCCTTCAACCTAGAAATAACTATTCTAGAAATGATGCATATCCTAGACCAAACACTAGAAGAAACGTTGAACATTTTAGGACACCTAGAAATGGCTTTCAACCTAGAAATAACTATTCTAGAAATGCTGCATATCCTAGAACAAATAGTAGGAGAAATGATTTTCATGAAATGCGCAATAGTCATATTGTCGAAAATAGAGTAAACAAATTTCGTCCGTCCAACTACTATCAACCTAGACGAATGCATAATCCTAATGTCATTTGTCATTATTGCAATCGAATTGGACATATTGCTCCTTCTTGCTTCACTAGACATACACACTTAACTGCATGTCAAGCACAACAGCATGTTACACCTAACTCTCAAGGACCCAAAACAGCTTGGGTACCAAAGACTCATTAATTTGTCTTGTAGGTATGTTTGAAGGGATCAAGTGTACTTTGGTACCTTGATAGTGGATGCTCCAAACACATGATCGGAGACGAATCCAAGTTCCTTCAACTAGAACACAAGGAAGGAGGAAGTGTTATTTTTTGAGATAACAACAAGGGAAAAATTATCGGCATTGGATCGGTCGGTAAGGATGAACCTTCTTCCATTAAGCATATATTGCTAGTTAAAGGTCTAAAACATAATCTCTTGAGCATAAGTCAATTATGTGACAAGGGAAATCTTGTTTTATTTGATTCGGATGAATGCTTAGTTTTTCGCCGTAGCGATTTTAAAATTATCATTCGTGGTTTTAGAATGGATAACATCTATATGGTTGATCTCGAAAATTCTTCATCTGAGTATGTGAATTGTCTTATGAGCAAAAAAGATGATATGTGGTTATGGCATCGTAGAGTAGCTCACATCAACATGCATCTTTTAAACAAATTGGTTTCACAAAATTTAGTTATTGGTCTTCCAAATTTGAAATTTGAAAAGACTCCATTTGCGATTCTTGTCAAAAAGGGAAGCAAACAAAAGCATCTTTTAAATCGAAAAATATTGTTTCAACCACTAGACCATTGCAACTTCTTCACATGGACCTTTTTGGACCATCTCGCATTGAAAGTCTTGGTAGAAATCGTTATGCTTATGTTATTGTTGATGATTATTCTAGATTTACATGGACACTATTTCTTGCTCATAAAAGTGAAGCTTTTCATAATTTTAAATGTTTTCTTAAACGTGTTCAAAATGAAAAGGACACAACCGTCACTTCAATAAGAACTGATCATGGGGGAGAGTTCGATCACAATCTCTTCGCGGATTTTTGTGACGAACTCGGTATCGAGCACACCTTCTCTGCTCCACGCACACCACAACAAAATGGAGTGGTGGAAAGGAAAAATAGGTGTCTCGAAGAGATGGCTAGAACCATGCTCGATGAGGCTAAGATTCCCAAACACTTTTGGACGGATGCCGTGAGTACCGCATGCTACGTTTTAAACAGAGTAGTCATAAGGCCAATACTCATGAAAACTCCCTATGAACTCTACAAGGGAAGGAAACCAAATATCTCCCATCTTAGAGTATTCGGTTGTAAATGTTTTATTCATAACAATGGTAAAGATAATTTGGGAAAGTTTGATGCCAAATCCGATGAAGGAATTTTTATTGGTTATTCTTCACGTAGCAAAGCATATAGAGTATTCAATAATAGAACCGAAACTGTGGAGGAATCCCCTCATATTGTGTTTTCCGAAAATAATGCTCGCTTGGCGAGAAAGGATTCTGGTTTTGAACTTGCAGGTAGTTTAAACTCAATGAGTCCTCAAGACAAAGTACAAGAGGAAACTCCTAAGGAAATTCAAGATGAAATCTTGGAACAATTATCGGAGGAAGCACCTCAACTGGAAAAAGAAACAAAACTGCCTAACGCGTGGAGGACAATCAAAGACCATCCTCTCGAATAGGTAATTGGCGACATTGAACAACAGGTGAGTACTCGAAACACTCTTAAGAATACCTTAGGACATACTGCTTTCGTTTCTCAAATTGAACCTTCAACCATCTCCGAAGCAATTGGGGATGAATTTTGGACCTTGGCAATGCAAGAGGAGCTTTACCAATTCAAACGAAATGACGTTTGGGATTTGGTGCCAAGACCCGAAAATCATACCATAATTGGTACGAAATGGGTTTTTCGAAACAAACTAGATGAAAATGGCGTAATCACCAGAAACAAAGCTAGGCTTGTAGCAAAAGGCTATAATCAAGAAGAGGGAATTGACTATGAAGAAACATATGCACCCGTAGCAAGGTTAGAAGCTATTCATTTATTGCTTGTTTTTGCCTCTTCTACGAATTTCAATTTATATCAAATGGATGTAAAAAGTGCTTTTCCAAATGGTGTTATTCAAGAAGAAGTTTATGTAGAAAAACCCCCGGGCTTTGAAGATTTTAAATCTCCCAATCATGTTTTCAAACTTAAAAAGGCGCTTTATGGTCTCAAACAAGCTCCCCGAGCTTGGTATGAACGATTGAGCAAATTTCTTTTGGAAAATGAATTCATTAGGGGGAAAGTTGACACCACTCTATTTGTTAAGCATAAAAACAATGATATTTTATTAGTTCAAATCTATGTGGACGATATTATTTTTGGTGCTACTAACAATGCTTTGTGCAAGGATTTTTCTGATTTAATGACAAGCGAATTTGAAATGTCTATGATGGGTGAGCTAACCTTCTTTTTGGGGCTGCAAGTAAAGCAAATGAAAGAAGGAACCTTCATTTGTCAAGCTAAATATTGCAAAGAATTGCTAAAACAATTTGAAATGAGCAACGCAAAAGCAATGGCCACTCCCATGAGCACATCCGACCATCTAGACAAAGACGAGAAAGGTAAGGAAGTCGACACCAAGAAGTATCGAGGTATGATTGGATCTCTCCTTTATCTTACTGCTAGTAGACCGGACATCATGTTTAGCGTGTGCTTATGCGCTCGTTATCAATCATGTCCTAAGGAGTCTCACCTAACTGCGGTGAAACGAATATTGAAGTATCTTGTTGGTATTGTAAATGTGGGTCTATGGTACCCCAAAGGTTCTTCATGCCAACTTGTTGGCTATTCCGATTCCGATTTCGCTGGATGCAAATTAGACCGCAAGAGCACTAGTGGCACTTGCCATTTGCTCGGTAGCTCTCTAGTTTCTTGGTTTAGCAAGAAACAAGTAAGTGTTGCGTTGTCCACAACCGAGGCTGAATATGTAGCCGCGGGGAGTTGTTGCGCTCAAATCCTTTGGATGAAACAGCAACTCTTGGACTATGGCCTAAGTATCGATCATATCCCTCTTAGATGTGATAATACTAGCGCCATATGCTTGACGAAGAACCCCGTTCTTCATTTAAGAACAAAACACATTGAAATTAGGCATCATTTTATAAGAGATCACATTCTCAAAGGTGATGTCGAAATTGAATTTCTTGAAACCAAAGATCAATTGGCCGACATCTTCACAAAACCTTTAGAGATTCCGAATTCGTAGTGAACTCGGGATTCTTGACTCCACATTGATCTAAGTCATGCATTGAATTTTCCCTTTCACATGATTACTAACTTGAGCGTTGGAGGCGTCTAACGTATTTTTGCAGGTATCGCCCTAAAAGCAGGGGGAATTATAAAGACTGGTGCAGAATAATCGATTCCTCTTTAGAATAATCGATTTCTCTTTAGTATATAATCGATTATCAAGTATCAATAATCGATTATGTTGACATTATTTGCTTTATTATCCCTTTTATGAAGTTGAAATTTTTGATTAATCAATAAACAAGTTATTTACCTTTTTTTTTGCTAATGTCAAAAGGGGGAAGAATAAGGGCTATGCACTTAATACTTATTGGCACAAATTGAGGGGGAATTCATATGTTGAGGGGGAACTAATTGCATATATACTTATCTTGGATCGTCATTATGAATTACCTAATATGCATATCCCGATTAAGGTTTGCCATTATCAAAAAGGGGGAAATTGTTGAAACACGTTCTCAAGGCACTAAACTAAACGTGTGTTCATATTTGTAGGTTTTGATAAATGACAAACGATGCGGAATTGACATATGACGAGGTCCAAGCACAAGCGCGCAAATGTCACGTAACGAAGTTCAAGACAAGACAAACAAAGATCAAGATTAAACAAAGTTATACATGAGTCGCTCTTTAATTGTGATCTTGATCCGACAATTTAACTCCAGACTTGGCTTCTCTCGTAAAAACATTTTTATCAAATCATGCATATTTAATTTAGAGCAAAATGATTTTAAATCATGCATATTTATTTTAGCAAAATGATTTTTAAACATGCCTCTAAAATCTGGACAAAGATAATCGATTATGTACTTATGATAATCGATTATGTTAAGGCAGTGTCCATCAGATTTTAGAAATCTGCATGACAATCGATTGTGTACCTTATGACAATCGATTGTGTTGAGAAAGTGTCCATCAGATTTTCAAAGCTACAAAATAATTGATTGTGAACCTTATGACAATCGATTGTGTTGAGGCAGTGTCTATCAGATTTTTCAAAGATACAAAATAATCGATTGTGAACCTTATGACAATCGATTGTGTTGAGGCAGTGTCTATTAGATTTTTCAAGACTGAAAAATAATCGATTGTCCATATAGCATAATCGATTATGTAAATGACCGTTGCCAAAATATTTTCAAACTCCGTCAGATAATCGATTATAGGATTTTAATAATCGATTGTTTGAAGTAAAATCTGAAAAAGATTTTTTGAACGTTGCCAAGTAATCGATTGTATATTTCTGATAATCGATTGTTTTAAGTAAAATTCGGAAATGATTTTTTGAATGTTGCCAGTAATCGATTATATGTCTTAGATAATCGATTATGCTGCGTAAAATCTGGGAATGATTTTTGGAACGATTGGAAAACAATCAATTGTGCCAATTAGACAATCGATTGTCGTAGCACAAAATCAGCAATTCTTAATTGGCAATTAGGCAACAGTTATGCATGTTTTTGACACTATAAATACATCTTCAAATCAGTCTTCTAAACACAACAACTGATCATATTATTGCTAAAGCTTGCATACTCTCTTATTCATCATTTTCTATTCATTACATAAGTTTTTGAGAGTCAAATTCTTGACGAAAGTTGTTGCGTTCTTGAGCGTATTTATTTTACTCATATCTACTCTTAAGGAGAGTCTTGTTTTGAGTGCAAAGTGTTTTTATACACTTGAAGGGAAGTGTTAATCCCTTGTATTGTAAGAAGGAACGTTGTGATTCCTTCGGTTGAAGTCTTGAAGTGTTGTATCTTCGAGCAAAGGTTGTTGAGGCTTGTGTGACTCAAGTTCTCAGTTTTTAACGGTTTGTTAAGCACCCGTAAGCTTAACGAAGTTAGTGGAAATCTCGAGAGAGTCTCTCGGGGACTGGACTAGCCACGGGTTGTGGTGAACCAGGATAACATCGGTGTGTTCGTTCCTTATTATTTGCTTATCGCACTTATTTCATTCCTGCAATTTATAAATTCCGCAAGTTTACGCTGTTTTTTTATTATAACGCTATTCACCCCCCCTCTAGCGTTAATCTTATATTCTAACAACACTGTCTTAACATAATCGATTATCAACATGAGCATAATCGATTATTGCTGTCCAGCTTTGAAAGACATGTTTAAAAATTATTTCGGCTGAAACGAAAATGTTTGAAATCATTTTGTTTGAAGTATTTGAAATATGATTTGATAAAATGATTTTATTCATATTTATGATGACCTATGTTGAGCCAAAAGACGAGATAACTTTGAACGTTGCTCTTACATTTGTTCTACCTAACGACCTACGCCTTGGGTCTTCGGTGTTGAACTTTTGAGCTCGTCTTTGGCTTGTTTATGCAATTCCGTCATCAATATGCTTCTCGGCATTCAATCTTGATTTTTTGTCATATAATAACTTTGTTCGACACTTGATTTCATTGTTTGTCATTCATCGACTTTGTTGTTTGTCATTCATCGACTTCGTTGTTTGTCATTCATCAAAACCTATACCTGAAAATCATTCTAATACAACCAAAGCACACATATCATAGATAGAATGATTTTCTACAATTTCCCCCTTTTTTGATAATGACAAACAATAGGAGATATGCATATCGGATTCTCCCTAAATTCATGCTATATCTCAACATACAATTCAAGCAAACAATTCCCTTAATGATAATTCCCCCTCAAATAAGGCATACTATAACGTAGATACATTCCCCCTTATTTGATGCATATCGCCTAAGCTCTTCCCCCTTTTGGCATTAGCAAAAAGAGAGTTTACAAAGGCTATTATCCCCTTTCGACACTTCCCCCTTTTGGGTATATCAATTGTTAGTGTCAAATATAATATAGGGAATACAATGAGGAATATACATTGACGATATTTAAAAAATCATACCAACATGAAATAATACCAAATGTTAGTAAAAATATAACAACCATATCAAAGGTTATTTTTAGCGAATATACCAACTGTTATTCAAACTAGAGAGATATTCATCAAAACATTAATCATTATTTTTGACAAAAATAATTGATACCAATTGTTATTCAAGATAAAAGTTATCAAAAAATGAATCAACAAAAATAACTAATTGTTAACAAGGATATATTAATTGTTAACACATATCAACTATTACGTTTTTATCAAAAAAATGATAACTAACCGACATTCCCCCTCGATGCAATAAGATTTCGTGCTTGGTGCATCTACTACAATATTGTAGTCTTCAAGCACACCTACAAATGTACCTAAAAATAGATTTTCGGTACCCAACTGCTTTTGGGTCCTTGGGGGTTAGGCAAATAATAATCATAGCCAAATGATAAATCTCTATGTTTTGCAAAACATACGGGTGCTATGTGTCCTACCCGGTTGCAATAATGACATATAACATTCGGGTTGTGCTTATGTCTTGGTATAGCCAAAAACGTTCTAGGTGATCTAAAGTCGTTATTCCTAGAGGTGTTGAAATTCCTAGAGTCATTTCTAGGCGGTATAAAATGATTCATTTTAGACTTATTACCAAAATTCCTAGAGTTGTTTCTAGGTGGTCTAAAATAATTACTTTTTGACTCATTAGTGAAGTTCCTAGAATTATTTCTAGGTGGTCTAACTTCATTTCTATCATCCTTTCTAATTACTTCAATTGTTTTAGGGTTATCAACACTACGTTTTTCTAGTATGTTCCTAAGTTCTATGTTCTCTATTTTCAAAGACTTACAAGAAGAACAATTTGAACTTTGATCAATTGAAGAGGCTTCATTCATCTCCTTAATTTTATTTCTAAGATCAATATTGTCATTTTCCAAAAAATTATTTTTCTCTTCTAAAACTTTAATTTTAGCCTTGGCCTCTTTGGAGATTTTTGAAATCTTTTTCAATTCCCATATAAGTCATGAAAAGCTTCTTGTAATTCTTCAAAAGAATAAGAGTTAGAATTACTTACCTCTTCTTCCTCTCTGGCCATGAGGCATCGGCAGTTTCATCGCCCGAGCTGTCCGAATCCCATGTCACGCGCCTTTGGTGTTTCTTCTTTTTCTTGTCCTTGGGTTTTGGACAATGTGACTCGGTGTGGCCAAGTTTTCCACACTTATGGCATGAAGGACTGGTTCTTCCTTCCTTATTTCCTTTTTCATAAGCTTATAAAACTTTTCAATTATATCATTGGAAATAATATCATCATCGCTATCCAAATCACTTACCTCTTCTCTTTTAGAGGATGAGGCTTTGAAGGCAATATTCGAACTTTTACTTCTAGGATAGGGATTAAGAATTGTGCTTTCATAAGTTTCGAGGTTACCTCGTAGTCCATCAATTGTGACGTCCGTGATTCCTATAGACTCTTGGATGGCATTGGCTTTGGATCGCCATTCGGGAGTGAGACTCCGCAAGATTTTTCGAACTAGATCTTTGTTCGAATATACTTTTCCGAGAGCATGGAGATCGTTGATGATCATTGAGAACCGTTCGAACATACTATCGATGCTTTCATTCTCCCTCATTCTAAAGTGTTCATATTCATGTGTTAGAAAATCAATTTTAGATTCTCGGACTTGAGACGTACCTTCATGAGTGATCTCGAGTTTATCCCACATCTCCTTGGTGGTTGTGCAGCAAGAAATCTTCCGATAGTCATCCGGGTTTACCGCACAATATAGCACGTTGATGGCTTTTGCATTTCTGTCAACCTTCTTGATGTCCTCGGCATCATATTCATTTTCCTCCTTTGGAACCATGATTTCCCCAACTTTCTTTGTTGGCATTTGTTCACCGTTCTTGATGATTTGCCATAATCGAAAGTTATTTGATTGGATGAAGATTCTCATCCGCTCTTTCCAATATGTGTAATTTGTTCCGTCAAATAGTGGAGGCCTATAGGGGGAGTGTTCTTCGCTCATCATTCCTGCGTTCAATATTCTCAAAAAAATATATATCGTTCTCTCAACCGGTTAAGGCTTTCAGAGAGTTAGGCTCTGATACCAATTGTTAGGATTTATGCCCGTCACTAGGGGGGGATGAATAGTGCGGCACGAGAATATTGATAAATATTGCGGAATTAAAATTGCAGGAATAAAATAAATTCGGTAATTAAAGTAGTAAGGAAAGAACACACCGAATTTATCCTGGTTCACCACAACGTGTGGTTAGTCCAGTCCCCGAGAGACTCTCTCGAGATTCCACTAACTCCGTTAAGCTTACGGGTGCCTAACAAACCGTTACACTTGCTCGTAGATGTACACTCTACAAGACTTCAACTTGCTCGAGGATACCGCACCTCAAGACTTCACCTTGCTCGTGGATACCGCACCACAAGACTTCAACCACTAAGATTGAGGGTACTTAGCAAACCTGACAATCAATGAGAAGATATAGTCTTCTCAAACACCTTTCTCTTTTACAACAATAACTCTCTCAAAAGAGTAGACAAAGAGATACAAGATTAGCTCTATGAACAACTCAAAGTTGTCTCTCAAATGGCTCAACAAAAGCTCTATAATGATGCACAAATATAATCAATATGTATATAAATAATGAGAGGTGTTGTGTATCTCAATTCAGCTCAAAAGACCTCTATTTATAGGTGTTAGAAGTAGTACGTCCGTTGCTTAATTGGCAATCAATTATGCTGATTTTATGCCAAGATAATCGATTATCAGATTTGGATAATCGATTATCAGCTTACCGTTACAAAATCTGGAAGCTGATTTTATGCAGGATAATCGATTATCAGATATGCATAATCGATTATTCTGTTACAGTGTTCAAACACTTAGCAACGGATACAAGATAATCGATTATGCACTTCTGATAATCGATTATTTTGCTGTTTTGTAAATTTCGGTTTACACTGTCTTAACATAATCGATTATCAACATGAGCATAATCGATTATTGCTGTCCAGCTTTGAAAGACATGTTTAAAAATCATTTTGGCTGAAACGAAGATGTTTGAAATCATTTTGTTTGAAGTATTTGAAATATGATTTGATAAAATGATTTTATGCATATTTATGATGACCTATGTTGAGCCAAAAGACGAGATAACTTTAAACGTTGCTCTTACATTTGTTCTACCTAACGACCTACGCCTTGGGTCTTCGGTCTTGAACTTTTGAGCTCGTCTTTGGCTTGTTTATGCAATTCCGTCATCAATATGCTTCTCGGCATTCAATCTTGATTGTTTGTCATATAATAACTTTGTTCGACACTTGACTTCATTGTTTGTCATTCATCGACTTCGTTGTTTGTCATTCATCAAAACCTATACCTGAAAATCATTCTAATACAACCAAAGCACACATATCATAGATAGAATGATTTTCTACACATGCAGATGATGTGGACTATAGCACACAAAAACATAAGAACGGGTGAAATTCTAATTTTATGGCCTTAAAATGCCAAAAAATGAGGAACGTTCATGGAGAAGTGATGACTATTTTTTCTTAGGATATTTTTTATGGGCCGATAAAATTTTAGGTGATTCGGGTCCGGTTACCTAGATGGATGCAGATGACGCGGGCTATAGCACACGAAAATTTAATAATCGAGTAAAACTCCAATTTTGTGGTCCTAAAACTTCAAAAATTGAGGAATAGACATGGAGAAGTGATGACTATTGTCCCTTAGGTCATTTCTTATGGGTCCGCAAAATTTTGTGCAATTCGAGTTTGGATGCATGCAGATGGCGCATACGAAAATCTAAGAATTGGGTCAAATTCCAGTTTTGTGGTCCTAAAACTTCAAAAATTGAGGAATGGACATGGCGAAGTGATGACTACTGTCCCTTAGGAAGTTTTTATGGGTTCACAAATTTTTATGAGATTCGAGTTTGGATGCATGCAGATGGCGTGGGCTATATCACACAAAAATTTGGGAATCTGGCGGAATTTCAATTTTTGGACCTTAAAACGCCAAATATATTAGGAACATTTATTGCGAAGCAATGAATATTGTTCATAGGTCATTTTTTATTGGCACGCAATATTTTAGGTTATTTGGAGCCGGTTGCCCAAGTTCATACTTATGGCGTGAACTATAACACACAAAAATCTGGGAATCGTCATAAATTGCGAGGCGATGATTATTGTTTATTAGGTTATCTTTGATGGACCTGCAAAATTAGGCTATTCGGGTTCGGTCACCCGAATGCATATAAATAGCGTGGGCTAAATCACACGAAAATCTGAGAATCAGATGAAAGTTATAACTTTTTGACTCTAAAAAAAGAGAAATGATCACGGCGAAACAATGACTTCCTTATGTCGTTTTTGATGGGCCAACAAATTTTTAAGTGATTCAGGCAGGCAATATTCAATACGATTTCCAAATTTTCATATGCTATAGTCCATGCCATCTGCATGAATTCGGGCCCTAGCCCCAAATGTTCTTAAATTTTGTGGACCCATCAAAACGACCTAATAAATAACACTCATTGCTTTTCCATGACCGTTTCTAATGTTTTTGGCGTTTTAGGGCCATAAAATAGGAATTCAGGATGATTTCTAAATTTTTGTGTGTTATAATCCACGCCAACTATATGTATTCGGGTGTCCGACTCCAAATCTCCTAAAATTTTGGGGGACCGTAAAATATGACCTAATAAACAATAGTCATTGCTTCACAATTTATGACGATTCTCAGATTTTTATGTGTTATAGTCCACGCCATCTGCATGAATTCGGGCGACCAGTCCTGAATCTCCTAAAATTTTGAGGAGCCCATAAAAAATGACCTAATGAACAATAATCATCACTTCGTAGACCGTTCCTCATTTTTTGGTATTTTAGGGACATATGACAGGAATTTAGAATGATTCCCAGATTCTCGTGCGCTACAGTACATGCCATCTGTATGAATTCGGGTGACCGGCCCCGAATCTTCTAGAATGTTGTAGGTCCATATAAAATAATATAACGAACCATAGTCATATCTTCTCCTTGAACGTTCCTCATTTTTTTGGCATTTTAGGGCCATAAAACAGGAATTCATGACGATTTCTAATTTTTCGTGTGCATTGTCCACACCATTTTCACGAATTTGGGCGACTGGCTCCAAATCGCCTAATATTTTGTGGGTCCATCAGAAATGACCAAAGGAACAATGGCCATTGCTTCTCCATGATCATCTCTCATTTTTGTCATTTTAGGGCCATAGAATAGGGATTCAAAACGATTTCCAACTTTTCGTGTGCTAATGTCCTCACCATCTTCATGAATTCATGCGAAGGACTTCAAATCGCCTAAAATTTTATGGGCTCATCAGCAACGACCTAATGAATAATTTTCATTGATTCTCCATCATTGTTCTTTATTTTTGGCATTTTTGGTCCATAAAATAAGAATTCAGTATAATTTTTAATTTCTCGTGTGCTAATTATGTCCACGTCATCTTCATGAATTCGGGCGACAGACTCTGAATCACACAAATTTTATGGGCTCATTAGAAACAATATAATGAATAATAGTCATTGCTTCATCGTGATTGTTCCTTATTTTTTGGCATTCTAGGGTTAGAAAATAGGAATTCGGGACGATTTCTAATTTTTCGCGTTCCATCTTCATGAATTCTAATTTTATGCTAATGCCTAAAATTTGTGGGCCATCAGAAACGACATAATGAACAACAGTAATTGCTTCGCTGTGACTTTTCCTTGCTTTTAGTGTTTACGGCCATAAAATAAAAATTTAGAGCGATTTTCAATTTTTCGTGTGCTAATATCCACGACATCTTCATGAATTCAAGTGACGAGCTCAGAACGACCAAATCGGATTTACATACTTAATTAATATCACCAATGGAGTTACACGGAGATAATTGTCTCTCTATCTCACATAAGTTACTTAGAATTAAGCTTAATTATAAAAAAATTGTACTAATACTATTATTAAATAATAATAATAAGGAATATACCAACACAAGATCTTCTAAATCTTGAGATGGAAATTCCTATACATTCTCTTCTATTTGATTACTTGTTCCGTAAGAAAATGAGCACAACTCAATGTGTACGCCTGAAGCGCCATCACAAGGAATTAAATTGTGTACATTTTTAATCAACCTCTTTTCTCTTGTTGTTCTTTTTGTCTATATATTACTCGAACTCTTTAAAAATATTGTTGGGTGCATGTCGGATTCTCTAAAATTTATACATTTTTGGAGAATCTGACACGGATGCCGTAGAAATTTTGGAGAGTCCGAGCAACATAGCTTTTTGTGCCCCGAAAAAAGAAGAGACATTCTTATGACAATCTCTTCTTATTGTGAAATTTGCTAGTGCATAACTGGATCCTGTGGGTCGTGTAAATGCGTATGCCATCTCCAATAGATATTAGTTTGATTGATCTCTTGTATTGTTTTCTTGTAAAAGAATGACGATGACAAAGGGAGTCCTTTGGCAAATGAAGAACTTGAATCTTGCATGAATTTTCCAAATTAGGAATAGAATGGAGATGAGAAGGAAGATCTATTAGGAATTTTCCACTTTCATTTGTTATATTTTTGGACCATGATGATCCCCTCACCTTCCCCTCACTAGTTCCACAAAAGACAGCCACATTTGCTCCTGCTCCATAATATATACAAATTACAATTCATTAAAAGCAATGGCATATACGCAGAATTTTTGATAACCGATGTCAAAATTTGAAACGCAGAATTTTTGATAACCAATGTCAAAATTTGAAAAAATAAATGAATGGATGAATCATTATAACAAAAAGCGGTGTTATTTTTTATATTTATACATAATATTTTCATTTTGTATGTTATTTATATATACGTATTTTAAAAAGAAATTGACGAAGCGGTGTCATGTGACATCGTTCGCACTAACTAGGTTATCAGTCAGCTATATATTATATTTAGGAAGAAATTAAAGTGTCGAGCGTATTGAATGATGATTCCTTTCTTAACGGCTAGGTTGTAGCTAGTAACCATCTCTTGGCCCACAATGGCAGTATAGAATAGAATTCTTTATTATTCAAAGCTCGTAACAAGAGGAATATGGATGATTCAGTGAAGCAAATCAATGAAAACAATATGATTTAGCAAATAGATTTAAGTTATATATATATATACACACTAACTATATAATATTCTCATACCATATTACTATATATTTACGAGTTGTAACAAGATAGTGATCACTATGTTTGCGGGGAACCAATCATGGTTACGTTGCAATAGAAGACAATGGCGGAACTAAGTACAATGAATGAGGGTTCAACCTAATTCCTTTTGTTGAAAAAATATATTGTGCAATATAGTAAAAATAATTTCATTTTTGCTATATACAAGGAGATTCAAAAAAATTCTAGGATATCATAGTTGGGATTTTAAACCTATAACCTAAAATAACTTTTGAACCCCTTCACTATAATACGTGAACTTTTCTTCATGTCAAGGAAATTAAACAGCGCAATGATATAAGATTACATGTTCATAAAAATTTTCAGTGATCTATTGATGCATGCATATAAATGTTATTTTATATTGTCTCTATAACAAATTCAAAGTTTTTTTTTTTCTCATCTGGTGTCCGATATTTTTATTGGGGCCTGTTTAAATTCGGGTTTGCGCCAGAGAAGTCTCACATTGTGGGTAGGGGATGGTAAAGTGTTCCCTAACAAAGTCAATACGCAGAGACTCGAACTCGAGATTGCTGGTTAAGAATGAAAGAGTACTTACGAGTGCTCTACCACAACCCTAGTTGGTAAAATCAAAGTTATTACAAAGTTATAACATATCTCTGCTGTATAAAACGGAATAAAACATGATTCTTTTCATGAATGTTTTTCTATTAAACAACTTTGGGCACAAAAAAGGGAAATAATAGAAGTTGGAGAAAAGGTAGAAACCTGAAATCGGATGTGGAGGAAGCTGTGTGTTTATAATATCAGCACAAGATTGATGATGATGACAAAGAAGAGTGCCATGGATGATAACAGTAGAGAGTTTTTCTTCTCCATAACCAGCTATCTTTCCCAACTCTTCTCCATTAGAAAGTTCAACTAAAGGATTTTCTGATAATATAGCCGAATAAATTGGTAAAATAAAAAAGAAGACGACGATTATCCTTAACAGTATTATCTTCATAATCTTGTTCTCTAATTTTTTTGTGTGTGTGTTGTTTTTTTTATAAAGACTTTGTAGAAACGCAATAGATCAAATATATATGGAATGAAGGGACAACGAAAAGCTAGCGACCATTTCCATTATATATAAAAAAATCCTTTAGTTTGCATGAAGTACAATTATAAAGTATAAATTCTATATAGATGATATTATTATTGGTTTAGTTTGGAGGGAGTAGATGAAAAAGGAAAGAGGGTATTTTCGTCATTGGAATAATAAAATATGGTTAGGAGGTTACAAAATGAAAAGGATGAAATGGAAGGTTAACCGTCAAGTTGGTAGCCTAATATTATCAGCAGCTATATATGCATTAATTCTTCTGTAATACTAACCCCACACACACAAAAAATGAGATATAGTGTACTCTCCCTTCGTCTCATATTATATGTTATATTTCATTTTTACACGTCCTTTAAAAAATATTATTTAGAAAAGAAATTGTACTATTCTACCCTTATTTATATGTTATCTTTATCTTCAAGAACAATTATTATTAAAGGTAAAAAAAGAAAAAAATAATCAATTTTGTCTTGAACCGGGCGGACCTAGAGCATAGAATACAGATTTTAGGTAACTTAGTAACTTTTGCGTAGATCCTGTATTTATATTAAGAAATTTACTTAATATTTATAAATATTTAACTGTAAATCCAGTTTATTATTACACATTAAATTAAAATTATAATAGGAACTTATAAGTCTCAAGTCTTGAATCTGATTCTGATTTTGAATTTTTAAAATGATAAATAATTTGAGACGGATGGAGTCGTAATTATGAGCTCCAGAGCCCCACCATTTGTCACTTTGGTTAATTCTGGTATTGGCAGGCAAGAAAGCAAAATAGAAAGATCGAGTTCCTGATTGGGTTTTCTTTATGCAATAAATAATCACACACAAGAGACCATAATTAGTTGAACAAATCACAGAAATAAGTTTTCATGTATTGGTTCTGAGAATTTTTGGTGGAGTTGGTTTTGACCAACTATACATACGTATGTTTTTTGTTTCTTTCTTTCTTGACCAAAACTGATGAGTTGATAATAAGGTTTTACAAAATTTAGTCAAGTCAAAACAATAGATAGAAAATAGGAGTCAAAGTTGCTTAGGCTTGAACTCGTGGAACGAAATTTTAAAGTTGAATTCTTGAAAAAGATACAAAAAAAGAAACGGATTAAGAAAACAATATTGTCACATAAATTAAAACGAATGTAGTAATATATTATGAGGAAAAAACGAAATATTAGCTAGCATCTCCATTAAAAATTACTATAAATCCCTTTGCATGGTAATGGTTAAGTGTGTTTTGGTCTCGTTTTTGTAAAAACCAAAAAAAATAATGATTCTTTGAAAATAAATTTTGGAATTTGAAATCGAAAAATGAAATACCGAGAAAGAAAAATATATTTGCTAACTCAAACTCAAAGCTTACAATACTACACTTGTAATTTCTAATACAAGTTTTGGGGTGATCTTACAAATGAGTTGTACAACCTATTTATACTAAAACCTTACACCAAAAATTCAACATTGGCATACAAAAATAATCAAACATGGCATGTAAGAAAATTCAAACTTATACAGATCAATTTTGTCATGCAAGACAACCAATGTTCTTGAATACCATTTTTGACTTTTATTTTTAAAACTAGTCTATTTTAATTATTTTTTGATCAATCTATATAATTTCAACAGCCTCCCTTAAATTTATCAAAATAATTTACGTATACCAAGCATCGATTTCAATCTCTCGAACGTTTCTGTCTTCAGCGGTTTAGTCAGAATATTCGCTATCTGATTTTCTGATTCACAGAACTTAAGTTCGATTTCTCCATTCTTGACAAGATCTCTTATTTAGTGATACTTAATCCCGATATGCTTGCTCCTGCCATGAAATACTGGATTCTTGGCTAATGCAACCGCTGGCGTATTATCACACTTAATCTTTGTCGGACCATCTTGCTCGTGGTTCAGCTCACCGAGCATTCTTCGAAGCCAAACTGCTTGACATGCTGCAGAGGTTGCTGCCATATACTCTGCTTCAGCTGTAGATAAAGTAACTACTTGTTGCTTCTTTGAAGACCACGAAAACACGCATCCCTCGGGAAAGAATACATAACCGGAAGTGCTTTTCCGAGTTTCAGTATCACCCCCCCACCCCCAATCACTATTTGTGTATCCTACAAGTCTGCACTTGTCAGAATATTTATAGAAAATTCCATGATCCTAGGTACCTTTAATGTACTTCAGAATCCGCTTTGCTGCCTGCAAATGGGACTGGCTCGGTGTCACCATGAACCAACTGATAATCCCTACTCCATAAACAATATGTGGCCTTGTTGATGCTAAATAACGTAGACTACCAACAATGCTTTTAAAATAAGTAGGATTTACCGCATCACACGTTCCTTCTTTCTTTAACTCAAGACGTTTTGCAACAGGAGTCTTCATCGGATTTGCTGATTCCATCTTGAATTTCTTCAAGATATCTCTGCATATTTATTTTGAGAAATAAAAATACCATCTTCAGTCTGTTGCATTTCTATGCCCAAGAAGTAAGACATCAGCCCCATGTCTTTCATCTCAAACTGACTTGTCATAGCCTCCCTGAATTCAGCAAACATAAATTTACAGTTTCCTGAAAATATTAAGTCATCAACATAAAGACAGACAAACATAATGTCGCCATTAGTCTTTGACTTAATATATAGTGTATGCTCATAAGGACACTTCTAAAAATCTGCCTCCAACATGTAAGTATCAATATGCGTATACCAAGCTCGTGGAGCATGTTTCAAACCGTATAATGCTTTCTTCTACCTGTACACCTGGTTCTCCTGTCTTTTCTTGGCATATCCAGGTGGTTGCTCGACATAGACTTCTTCCTCCAAAAAACCATTCAAGAATGCCGATCTTACATCCATCTGATGTATCTTCTACCCGTGTTGGGCTGCTATGGCTCCGTATAGTATCCATTATGGAAACTGGTGTGAAAACCTCGTAGTAGTCAATTCCCGGCTTTTGCTTGTAGCCTTTGACCACCAATCTTGCCTTGAACTTGTCCACCTCTCCGTTGGGTCGGTACTTTGTCTTGTACACCCACTTGACACCGATTGGCTTCTTTCCTTCTGGCAAAGAAGTTAACTCCCACGTGTCATTCTTTTTGATAGAATGAATTTCCTCATTCATCGCCTTGATCCACTTCTCGTCACCTGCTGCATCTTCATAATGCACTGGATCACAATATGCAAAAAGACAAAAATTCACCAGAGTTTCATTGGTGATGTCATCATCGCCTTCATTGTCTTTAGTGATAACATAATCATTGAGGTGAGCTGGTGGCACGCTCGTTCGACCCGAACACCGTAATTGTTCTACCGATTCTGCTGGCTGAGGAGATGGAGGATCACTAGCTGGTGGTTCAGGTGTTCAGATATCTTCCTCGTCTGGATCTTCTGACTCGATCAGTATACCTCTCCCAGCATCATCTTTCTTTCTCCAGCTCCACGCTTCATCTTCAGCGAACCGAACATCTCTGCTGACGATCAATTGTTTTGTGACTGGATTATATAACTTATAACCCTTCGTGACTTCACTGTAACCAGTAAAGATACACTTCTGGATTTTATCATCCAACTTCTTTCTCCGCTCATCTGGTACATGGGGATAAGCTATACACCCAAATACCCTTAATGAAGAAACATTCGGCTTACTGCCACTCTAAGCTTCTTCTGGAGTTCTCCTGTTCACGATCTTTGTCGGGCACCTGTTCAACACGTACACAACACATGCAACAGCTTCTGCCCAAAATTCCTTCGGCAAACCTTTCCCCTTCAGCATGCTTCTTGCCATTTCAAAGATTGTCCTTTTCTTCCTTTCAGCCACACCATTTTGTTGAGGTGTATAACTGGCTGTCAACTGATGAAGAATTCCTTCTTTTTTGCAAAACTATTGAAATTCGTTAGAAGTGAATTCACCACCTCTATCGGATCTTAGAGTTTTCAAATTAAAGCCACTTTGTTTTTCAACAAAAACTTTAAATTCTTTGAATTTTGAAAAAGCTTCTGATTTTTCTGGGAGAAAATAAACCCAAGTTTTTCTCGTACAATCATCTACAAAAGCAAGCATATATTTCTTACCTCCTAGAGATTCCACCTCGACTGGGCCACACAAATCTGTATGCACTAACTCCAAAGGTTTCTTTGATGTCTTCAATTTTCCAGTTGGAAAAGAATCTCGGTGCTGCTTCCCAAGAAGACATCCTTCACACTGCTGATCAGGAGCATCGATCACCGGTAATCCTGTCACCATTTTCTTTTGGGACAATAATTTCAGCCCTCTGAAATTTAAATGGCCATATCGGAGATGCCATAGCCAGTTGCTATCCGTCGCCACTGCTTGAAAGTTCATCACTACTTTATTGGGAGTGAGAGAGTTCATCCGATTTTTCGCCATGTTTACCTGAGTAATCATCTTGTTGTTTTTGCTGCGGATGGTGCAAACTTCGTCTTAATCTGGTGCCCCTTTTCTGAAAGTTGGACAGCGCTCAATAGATTCAGAAAAGACCAGGTACAAAAAAAAAACTTCTGCAATAGTAACATCGCTGCCATCCTTGGCTTTAATTTTGATGTCACTTTTGCCTTTCACACTAATCTTTGTCTTATTCCCAAAGTTCACTTCTCCGCCCTCGTACTCGTGCAACTATGAAAATAGATCTTTCCGCCCGCACATATGATTCGAGCACCCACCACCAAACATCTGGACCTCCAGCCACTTGTTCACCAGCGTCACATTCTAGAACCATAGCTTCACCAGCTTCTACCACGTATGCCTGCTGCGACCGTCCGTTCTGATAATTTGGACATTCATTTTTAAAATGTCCAAATTTTTGACAGTTGTAACATCTGACCTTTGATTTATTGAAGATCCTTCCAGAAGAATTATTTGCCTTTCTTCTGTTGCCGCCTCGTTCGCCATTGCGCCTGTGACCGACATTGCCACAGCGACTTCCTGGTATGAAATTACTCTGCAATGCCTGCTCTGGTTGAGAGGTTCCATCCTTATGGTTCATTCTCTGCTCATGAGAACTTAATGAACCCAACAACCTGTCAACTGACATAGTTGATGTATCTTGGCCTTCCTCGATGGCTGCTACAACATAGTCAAATCTTGCGGTTAGAGATCGTAGTATTTTTTCTACTACTCTCTGCTCATCCAACACTTCCCTGTTGGACCGCAATTGATTCACTATGGACTGCACTAGGTCAAAATTACCGGAAACACTTTCCGAGTCTGTCATTCTCAATGACTGGAAATCGCCCCGGAGCGTCTGCAATCGGACCCGCTTCACTTTCATCACCTTTGTAGACTTTCTGCAAGATAACCACGCTTGGTGAGCTGTCTCAGTCGTTGATATTCTTTCAAATACCTGCTCGTTAACAGCTTGGATGATGACATATAATGTCTTCTGATCCCGCTTACGAGTTTCAACTAATACCTCTTTCTCCTCATTTTTCATAGCCTCGAATGCAACTGCATTAGCTACCTCTGTGTAGCCGCTCTCCATCAAATCCAATAAATTTTGAGATCGGAAAAATACCTTCAATTGGATTGACCAATTGTTGTAATTTTTCCCGGTGAGTTTTGGAAGCTGAAATTGAATCGTGTTACTAGACGACATGATTCAATATTTTTCTACCTCACAATATTCAACCTTGCTCTGATACCAAATGTAAAAACCAAAAAAAATAATGATTCCTCGGAAATAAACTTTGGGATTTGAAATCGAAAAATGAAATACCGAGAAAGAAAAATATATTTGCTAACTCAAACTCAAAGCTTACAATACTACACTTGTAATTTCTAATACAAGTTTTGGGATGATTTTACAAATGAGTTCTACAACCTATTTATACTAAAACCTTACACCAAAAATTCAACATTGGCATACAAAAATAATCAAACATGGCATGTAAGAAAATTCAAACTTATACAAATCAATTTTGTCATGCAAGACAACCAATGTTCTTGTATATCATTTTTTATTTTTATTTTTAAAACTAGTCTATTTTTGTTATAAACTAAAGCAAAAGACAAGAACAATAGAACAAGAACAATAGCAATAGAGAGAAGAGTAGAGAGAGTTCTTCTTATTGAGTTGAGAGGGGTCTCAAGGGATGATTTACAATGGTAGGGGGCACCTCTATTTATAGGGGAGAGGAAGATTTAGCTACCACTAATAGAACTCTAAAATCTCTCTAATTAGATACATTAAAGACATTCACCTTAAATAGAAGTGTAAGAATCTTCTATTTCATAACACCCCCCCTTGAATGTCTATTCAATGATGTGCCTCATAAAACCTTAAAACCAAAACCCAATGGGAAAAATTAAAGTAAGGAAAAAGAGTACACATGTTTGAATATGCGCCTATTGGTTTCCTCGTTAAAAACCTTGCAAGGAAAACCCAGTGGGACAAAACCTTGTAAGGGAAAAAGAGTGCAACGCGCATTGACTCCCCCTAATGAGTACATCGATTTATATCCTTGAGCATTTGCATTCCAATCTTGTGCATCATCTTCAAAACGATCTTTGGTAGAGATTTGACAAATCAACCATATTGACTTGAATAAATATTCCGTACCTTGAAATCATCATTCTTGATAGATATGAACATCTTCATATAATGTCGTGGAATAGCTCTTCAATATCTCCATAGATGCATTCTCAATGCCATCATGCTTATAGTTATAGCAAGATACATATGTATACAAATTGCACTTAGGATGTGGTACTTCAGGACCACGAATTGCATATGCTTCAAGCAACTTAAATCTTTCAAGTTAAGTCATGTAAGTCACATAATAGACTTTAGCTGCATATCAAAGTTTCATGTAATGCTAAACAAATAAGATATCGAAAAATTGACTATACATACCTTTGCCTTTATACTTTCAAGCATATGAACTATAGGTTCAAAGCTACATGTCTTTCATATGGAATCAATTCTTCTTGAATTGTATCTCTTCCATTTAGTTACTTTCTTTGAGTCAGTAAATGCGTAAAGCATGCTTTGCAATATGTTGCAATTTGAATTATCCCTTTTTATGAACTACAGGTTCATATCATGATATTCGGGGATATACATATACAAATGAGAATTCATCCCATGTAACATTTTCTCAAGTGTTTATCATGTCTCCCCCTCATGTTAGTAAAGCTAACATGTTTCCTCAACTTTGGGAAATCATCTTTGTGCATTATGTCAATATACATAGCACCTTAATAATAAGATGAAATTATTTGGTTCCTGACCCTGAACCACTTTTGAGGGGAGAATATACTCTCGTATACAACTTATATCAAACTGATATATACAACTTCGTTCTCATAAGGAACAGTTTAGCTATTAAGTGGAAGCACTCAATAATTATCTTGCTAAACCAACTTTGATATAAACCAACTTATCAAGATGAACTGTCTTGAGTAAAGAATCTGGAAACTATGCTCGAAGTTAGATTACTGAGCGTTTTACCTCGCAAGCACGGCCAGGCTGCGGGTTAATAACAATTGCGCATGTAACCATTCCATAGATGCATCATATGTGGTATACATGGCGGGTGAATGGGCCCATATTCACCTTTGATATTTCCAGAATTTAGGGGCTTCAACCCGAACTCTTTAGTTGGTCAGTTCATTACTGAGAACAAGAACTTCTAGTTCTTTGATATTCACCTATGTGAATTTGCACATCATACTTCAAATGAGATGGCTAACATAAATTATCAATATTGGTAAGCTTCAAATTTACACCATGACATGTGCACTTATCAATAAACTTCGGGTTTATTATGACATGGGTTTTATACCAATAGATATCCACTTTATTGTGGCATTCTTTCGTTTGTGTAGTACAAACTGGAGAACAAAGCGGGTAGCTTTTCATATACAAATTACCCCGCTACAAGTTGTAGTAATAGGAGAATCAAAGCCTTCCTTTATTTATAGTCTCAATATAATCGATCGCTTTCGCGTGTACTTTGGAAACTGAATAAGTTTCTTTGAGACTTACTACAGCACAATACTCAATTGTGTTTCTCCAACATAGTAATAATTGGCTCTTCGAGAGCTCTCAATTAATTTTGTACTACCACAGACTGAGGTTCAAGATCCTCACATTCTTGCATTCCGTATTTTCAAGAGTCTCAGGCTCAATAGATTCTTCGTGAATCTCGGAATTAATCAAATCATGAGCGTCCTCATGTGATTCTTTCATAGTGTCATTTAGATCGTTCTTTTTCCTCTTTCTAGGATTTCGATCTTTGGAACCTAATGGTCTGCCACGCTTCTGGCGTGCATTTGACTCATTGGATATGACACTAGATATTCGTCCAATAGGGACTTCAATACGGATCGGAACATTTTCCGCGTGAATGTGGGATTTCGTTATCCTCTTCAAGTCCGTAAATGCGTCAGGCATTTGATTTGCTATTCTTTGCAAATGGATAATCTTTTGTACCTCCTTCTTTCAAATAGAGGTATGTGGATCAAGATGAGATAATGATACATTTTTCCACAAAATTTCCCATTTGGTTTCACCGACTTCTCCCCCTAATTTTGGGAAAAGTGTCTCATCAAATTGACAGTCTGCAAATAGTGCAGTGAACAAATCTCCTGTCAATGTTTCGAGGTAGCGAATAATGGAGGACGATTCATACTCAACATATATTCCTAACCTTCTTTGCAGACCCATTTTGGTGCGGGATGGCGGTGCTACAGGCACCTATACTGCGCATCCAAAGCTTCTTAAATGGGATATATTGGGTTCATGACCCAAAACCAATTGCAATAGGGAATATTTGTGATAATTCGTCAGTCAGAGACGAACTAGCATTGCTGCATGCGAAATGGCGTGACCCTAAGCCGAAGCGGGCAGCCGACAAAGTAGCATTGCTGCATGCAAAATGGCGTGAACCCAAACCGAAATGGGCAGCCTCGTTTTCATGAAGAATTCAAGATTATTCTCATCTATTATCCATTAACTTTGCAAACGCAAGGTTGCGTGATGGCAACAAGCACACATTAGACCATCTACAGGATGCGTCTATCAAGACCATGAAATACCTAAACTACCCACTAGGTGGGTGAATAGGTCCACAAATGTCCCCTTGTATACGTTCCAGAAACTGGGGTGACTCAGTCCCAACCTTTGTTGGGGATGGTCTGATAATCAGCTTGCCTTGATAACACGAAGTGCAAGGATATTCATTACCTGAGAGAATTTTGAAATTCTTTAACGGATGCCCATATGAGCTTTCTATAATCCGTCTCATCATGGTTGATCCTGGGTGACCCAGTCGATCATGCCAAAGTACAAATGTATTGGACTCAGTATTCTTTAGATTTACTGTTGAATGTGCCTCAATTGCACTAATTCTTGTCCAATACAGGCCACAAGATAAAGACGGGAATTTCTCAATAACCCTCTTTTGGCCGGAGACATTCTTTAAAGTGAGGACGAGATATTCAAGATTATCTTCATCCATTGTCTCAATATTGTAGCCATTCCGGCGTACATCTTTAAAACTCAACAAGTTTCTTCTTAGACTTGGAGGAGAATATTGCATTCTCTAAGATAAACGTCATGCCTTTGGGCAGAGTTACATTTGCTCTTCCGGAGCCTTTCAATCAATTTACTTCCCATGGTATGACATACAAAAGGAATACATGAACATAAGAATAAACAAGTTCAATTCTTTTGTGTCACATAATATTTTCAAAATCTGCTACTAACAGTTGACTAACAAAATCAGATATGTTGTCCATAATCAATTACTTTGCAGTTTGAAAATTTCAGCGTTTTTCATAAGACAATCGATTATTAAACCCACACAATCGATTGTTGGAACATAGACAATCGATTGTTATACATAGACAATCGATTGTGGATGATTTTTGAAAAATTCCAGATTACACTGCCTAACGACAATCGATTGTTAGATATAGACAATCGATTGTGGGTGATTTTTGAAAAATTCCAGACCTCACTGTTTCAAGACAATCGATTGTTAGTCGACGACAATCGATTGTTGATCATCTTTGAATTCCAGGCCACTATTTTTAAAGACAATCGATTGTTGATCATTGACAATCGATTGTTTTGCAGTTTTATGCGAAACGTGAGATAACCGACTAGTTTTTCAGGCTAGTCGATTACCTCTACTGGAAAATAAAGGTTTTATTGATATTTGAGCATATTGAAAACATTCTAATGAACTACTACAAACATCACATCATGAACTAACTAATACGAGCTAATGCTAATGACTATTAATTTATTCATTGACTAATACAAGTAGAATCAAACAGCTCCATCTTCTTTCATCACGGTTCCGTCACCGATTAGGTGGTCTATCTTTCCATCGGGTTGCTCAAAGAAGTCTGCCACATTCAAGTTGTCGTCAGAGACAAAATTCGTTATGGGGCGTTTACTCTTTCGAGATGCTTAATAAAGGTCAACCAAATGTCTTGGTATACGGCAAGACTTAGACCAGTGCCCGTTTTCACCGCAACGATAATATATAGTTTATAAACTATTTGCTTTTGGATTCTTATCGTATCGTGCTTGTGGCAGAGTGACCAACTTCATGTTGTCATCTCTCTTCTTTAATCCTTTCCACAAGATGGGTGAATCCTTGATGTTGAGATATTCAATCTTCAAACTTTCATCAAGGTGATGGCGCAAGAAAATCAAGGCCTTCATACAGTTTCAAACCTTCATTAAGGTAATGGCGCAAGAAAATCAAGGCCTTAGCATAGGTTCAAACCTTTATTAAGGTGATGGCGCAAGAAAATCAAGGCCTTAGCATAGTTTTGGGTGGATGCACTATTTCTGTTTTTAATGGCGTCTTCGAGACACATAGCATCAAAGTGGATTTCATCATCCAACACCCATGTCATATAGTTCTTGCCCGAAATTTCGAGGGCAACGAACTTTCTTTTCATATGACACAATTACATCAAGAGCGTGTTCATACTTACGGGCTCTATTACAATTATCACATTCACTTCAGGGAATGGATCAAAATCATGTGCTTTACACAAGCTGCTACCACATTCTCTAAAGGGAATGGAGCAAATTTAATTTGACGGAATTCTTTGTCACGTCCACAATCATACATGAATTTAATCATGGAAGGACATAGAGATTTTACCACTTCGTGTGGTTATAATTTCTCACAAACTCCATTAGAGTTATAATCAAACTTTGTATATAAAATTTATAGAATTCCAAGAATTTGAAAAGGAAAAGTAAATTACTTACCTTTAAGGTATACCAAATATATTTTCAATATTTTCTTCCTTTCTTCCTTTCCTTTCTTTCTTTCCTTTTTTCTTCACGTTTTTTTTTTTGTTTCCAGAGAAATTTTTCTTTCTTCCTTTGGTTCTTTTTTCTTTCTGTTTCTCGTTCCTTTTTTTTTTTTTTTTTTTCTTTTCCTTCTTTTGCTTTCTTTCTTTGAGGCAAAACCCTACACAAACAAAAGTTAAGACAATCGAAAATTTCAATTGGTTAGAGACTCGTGCTGATAACGTGTTATAAACTAAAGCAAAAGACAAGAACAATAGAACAAGAACAATAGCAATAGAGAGAAGAGTAGAGAGAGTTCTTCTTATTGAGTTGAGAGGGGTCTCAAGGGATGATTTACAATGGTAGGGGGCACCTCTATTTATAGGGGAGAGGAAGATTTAGCTACCACTAATAGAACTCTAAAATCTCTCTAATTAGATACATTAAAGACATTCACCTTAAATAGAAGTGTAAGAATCTTCTATTTCATAACAATTTTAATTATTTTTGATCAATTTATATAATTTCAACAGTTTTTACTTATATAACCTTGAGCTTCAGCAAAACGCAAAATTTAAGCTTCTTAAGAGTATCTTTTCGTAATAATTATAAGTGGTTCATTGGTCCCATTTTAATAAGCGTAAATTAGTCTTAAGGTATTTTAATTAGCTCCTAAGGAAATTTAGTAAATTAGTTTTAAGGTACGCGCTTTGCGCGTGTACCCTACTTCAATGAATATATAATGTTAAAAATAATGTGACTATTATTAAATAAAATATTTAAGTTATTGAACAAAAATAAAAAAAGATTAGCTCTTAATAATGAATGTTGATCCAATTTAACTCGTTCACTAAATATAAAAATCTTGTCTAATAAAAGTCTGTTATGCCATATTCTGATTTATGAGAACTTTGGGAATACATTATGAAACTTATTATATAAGTAACAGATTAATACTATATAATATAACTAATTCTGCTCAACTGTTTAATTTCTGCACAGCCGGTGCTCTTCTTGTGCAAACAAATTTCTGATCAATTTGAAAAATAACTTTACTAACATGAGAGTTTGAAAAAGAATTAAATTGGATTCTTTTACTAATTAATTAATTCAAAGAGTTGATTATTTATTCTTAACATTAAACAAATAATTTATTTATTTATTTGCATTGAGGATTTTTAATTTTATTATAATAGAGATAATATAGATAATTTTCTTATTTTCTTATGTAGAGCTTTCTATATGGGCGGGGCCGGATTAGCCTAGCCCAGCCCACGTGCGCTTTACCAATTGACGGGTTGGTCTGGGCTAGCCCACCATTTTGATAGGTCGTATAAAGTCAGCCCACCCCAGCCTTATGTGGGCCGCGGGTTCCCACGGGTTAGCCCATCATTTTTTATAAATATAAATATATATATTTTTAAAGTTCTAACCTAATAAAGAAAAATATTTAAAAGTTAAAAAAAATCTTACTGAAAATTTTTCACAGAACTTAATTCCAATATATCACAATAAATACTAAAAAAATAAAAGACAAGACTATATTTCATTGAATAAAAGTCAAAACTCAAAAAATTATTCAAGAAAATGTCCGTGACGCTTATGGGATATCCAAACATACATCATCTTTATCAAACACATTTGAATCAGCTAATAAGAAGGTTGACTCAACATCTGTACTTTCATCTACATTTACAATTCGTATGCCATGTTAATTTGTTAAATATTAAGAATAATTAAAATTTTAAAATTAATTATTATTTTAAGACTTTAATTTTTTAATATGACTAAGTTTTATGTACGTGCCTAGCACGTATAATGATAGGCGTATCTAATTGGTTAACATAAGATATGTATGTGAAAAGATTTGGCATGTTGAACCATAAGATCTTGCTTTCTATATTGTTTTTTCTATTATATGAGGAGGAGGAACTTTTGGTCTTTGAATATATCAATAATTTTGGTCTTGTAATTTAATTTATCTAGATGTTGCCATTCGAATATGTATATTAAGTGTATATCTTATAGTCTTATATCCAAGAAAGAAGTTACTACTATTTTAGTTTATTTTGATCTCTCCTATTCATATCTAGGCTTATAAGTGGCTACTAATTTTGACGATTTTTTTGCTATATCTGTATTAAAATAGATAGGCGTCTTTTTATTTTTTCACTTATTAACTCTTATTTTTATGATTTTATCTCCGTTTTATTTGTCTAGAGAAAATTTAGCGAAATCGTAAGCAATAGCTATTTTTAATTGAGTAGGACAATTATTTTTGAGTCTAAATAATGAAATGAAATTTAAGAATTTGTTATTCATAATAGTTACTCCCTTCAGTCCAAAATAAATGATTTTTAGCCTTTTTTTTGTGGTCCAAATTAAATGATTTTTTCAGATTTCTAGAGTGAATTATTTTTTCCCTACATTGTCCTTGGAGTAAATAGTGTAGGAATATGTGTTAGGAGTATTTATATAAGATAATAAAGGTTAATATGGTCAATTCTGTTGCTAATTGATGGTAAAATGTGAATTTCTTAATTTGTGTGAAAAATGCCAAAAAATCACTTATTTTGGAACGGAGGGAGTAGCATACTTTAAAATATCAATGCACAGTTATTCTTTCCTTGTATTTCGCTTGATTGGCTTGGACAAGATAAGAGCTTTACCTCTCAAAAAGTTTAATAATTAGCAGTACGGGTGTCTGATGGGCCCGGCCTGAACCGGAACCGGATCGGGACTGCGGTCCTGGCAGGGCGGTCCTGGCGGTCCCAATCCTACCGGTCCAAAAAATTCGTGACGGGCCGGTCTTCATCTTCGAACCGTCAGGTCCGGAACCGTCTGGCGGGCCTGGGCCGGTCCTGGCGGGCCCCACGGCTATTTGTTTTTTAAAATTTTTTTTTGAAAAAAATCAGTAACGGCTATTTTCAAAAAATAGCTGTTTGGAACATTGTAAAATAACCATTTGGCCCCCAAACTTTAATTTAACCCCAAACTTTATTACACTTTTTCCCATTTCTCAACTATAAATACCCCTCATTCTTTCATTTTTATTCACCAATTCATCAATATCTCTCAAGCTCTCTTTCAATCTTTCTACTACAATTGCTTAATTTATTGTTGAAAATTCGTGAAAAATTGTGAAGTTGTTGAATTGAAGTTTCAAGTGTTCAACGATATTCAATTTCAAGAAGTTGTTCGGCAATCCGGTAAACTCGTTTCAACTCTTACGTGTTAATAATATATTTTTGTGTTGTTTAGTTTGCATAATTCTAATTAGTATGGCATTTTCTTTGAAAAAATATTCGGTAAAGGAAAAGGTAAAACCGGTAAAAGTAGTGGCCATAATACTACCCTTCCCCTGGCTCCCCGACCTACAAAAGATAAGCAAGTTGAAAGTAGTCGCCAACCTAGATGTCCTACTCCGCCTTCCATAATGCTTGATAGTGATCACCCTTGTTTTCAATTAACGATAGTGAATTTCTACATGATGTTGCAGTAGGTGATAGATTAGATGATGAAATTATGAATGCTCTTTTTCCTAATGAACCTATCTTAGAGGAAAATGAGGATGATAATGATGATGATGAAACCCAAGACCAGATTTAGATGATACACCTACTAGTCCTGTTCATAACTCAAGTAATGCACCGGCACACCCACCTGTAGAAATTCCAACTTTTAGTAGACAACCTGCTAAACATGCAGAAACATCATTAGTTTGGCATTTTTTTACTCAAGTAAGAGAATAAATTAAGGCTAAGTATAAAACTTGTGGGAAATTACTTGTTCATAAATTTGTTGGAGACCGTAGCGGCACAGGTAGTTTGGTTAGACACATAAAAATACACCCTAGAGATAAGGCTAGATTTTTTCAAATGCAAGCACAGCAAGAGGGGGGGGGGGACAAGTGTAGATTCTCAAGTTAACCCTAGTACAGGTTCAAATCTAGTTCAACCAGGAATTAACACTGTCACCGGAGGTATTCTATATTACGATCCAAATAGAGATCGTGAAGAACTAGCAAAGATGATTACTCTTATGTGATTGCCTTATACTTTTGCTTCTAATCCTAATTGGGTTCAATATATTAGAAGAGTTTTTAATCCTACTTATAAAGGTTGGCCTCGCGCAACACTTAAGGCCGATATTTATAAATTCAAACATGAATATGAATAATATTTGCGCTATTTATTTACTCATATACCTAATCGGATTTCTATTACAACTGATATTGGTAGAAGTAATAATGACTGTGATTATCTAACTGTTACAAGTCATTGAATAGATGAGGACTGGACAATGCAAAAACGCATAATTGCATATAGAATAATTAATTCACGTCACACGGGTGGGTTTATAGCTAACACTGTTTCAGATATATGTAGATATTTTTACTTTAGCGATAAAATAATGACAATTTCGATGGATAATGCTTCTAGTAACACTAGTGCAATAGGCATGCTAACACAAATCCTTAATCCTGCATTTAGTAATATTTTCCATGTTATGTATTTGTCATATTTATCATTTAATTGTTGGTGATGGTACGCGAATATTAAACATAGAAATTGAAAAGGCGAGAATGGCTCATAATTGGCTGTTTTATTCAAACCGTAGAACTAGACTTAGAGAGTATTTTAAGAAATGTGATGAATATGGCCTTATAGAAAGAAAGGTTCCCAAACCTTGCCCGACTAGGGGGAATTGCATGTACGAAAGTTTAGTTGTTGCGTATGAATATAGAAACCCAATTAATGCTACGTTTAATTCTCGGGTAGGTGGTGAGTATGATGATGAAATGCTTACTACCCAAGATTGGACTAATGTTAAAATTCTTTTAGGTTTTTCAGAATATTTTCAAGTTGCTACAAATGCATTTTCTGGGCAATATTATCTTACTATTTCAAACTGTTTAGTTTATATTGCCGCATTAGCTGATTTGTTTGTTGAATTTCGATCTTTTGGAATGATGGAAGTCAAGGGAAAAACATTTTCCCGTTCTTGCAAGGATGGCTCGGGATGTTTTATCAATTCAACCTTCAACTGTTGCATCGGAGATCGCTTTTAGTCAAGCAAGACTACGAATCGGTGATCATAGAGCGGCGATGAGGGAGAGCTTAGAAAAATCGGTGCTTTTTGGAGATTGGATCCGCGCGGAAAGAAGAAACTTTGACATTGCAGAATCACAACCGGCGATAGATGAAGCATATGAAGAAATGATAGCAGAACTTTCGCAGTATTCGGCTTCGCCCGGAAGTGGTGATGAACAAGCTTCATTTCCACCACCACCAACACAACCTCCTCCCAACCTTGACGGATTTTTGAGATTTATTAGAGATACAATGTAGATGTAACTTGTACATTGACACATCTTTTTTTAGTTTTTTTTCCTTTTAATGGTGGTAGGGGGAAGGAACACTAAGAAAGATATGCCATTTTGGTCAATAAAAATGCTCTTTATCATATCCTTCAATATCTTTTTTCTCAATATTTCTTTGTCTTTACTCGATATCAATCCTTGAATATATATATAACATACGATATATACTATAATAAAATATATACGAGAATATATATACATAACGTACAACCTAAACTACAAGAAAATATATAAGTAATAATATATATACATAATATACAATATATACTAATTACTACAACATAATATATACATAATATATATCAATATATACATAATATACAATATATACTAATTACTACAACACTATATACATAATATACAATATATACTAATTACTACAACACAATATATACATAATATATATCAATATATACATAATATACAATATATACTAATTACTACAACACAATATATACATAATATACAATATATACTAATTACTACAACACAATATATACATAATATACAATATATACTAATTACTACAACACAGTATTACTATACTAATAACTTAGTACACCATATAAAATATACTCTACACTATACTAATAACTACTATATAAGATATTGCCTTAAAAAAAATACACGTCAGGCCCGTCAGGCCCGCCAGGCCCAGAATCACCGTAGGCTTAGGCCCGTCACGGGCCGGTCTCAACCACCAGGACCGGTACACGAAGCCCGGAACCGCGAAGCCCGACCCGTCAGGCTTTAGGCCCGGGCCCGGGCCAGAAGACACCCTTAATCAGCAGTGCAATATACATCGTTGTTGCATCCCAAATTAACTTTTGTGATGAAGAAGTAGATCCACAACTGTTAACTAAAGGGAAAAATCTCACAAATCTCTTATGATATCAATGTAATTAATTGTCATCCCTGTCTTTTGAGTCTTGAACAATATAACATGGAGATTGAACTGACTTTATTTCTTTCATTGCGAAAATAAAACTGTACGACCAAAAGTACATATTAAGGAGCTCGGCAAAGGTCTATTGGATGTCAATTTTAAATAATAATAAAAAAGATTAAATCAGAAATACAAAATATTGAGATAAAACTTGAATGGAAGTAAAGAAAAATAAATTCACACACAATTGGCATAAATAATAGATTCTATTTCTAGTCCATTATGCAATATTATGAATTTTTCTTATTTGCTGTTATAATAGATAAAAAATTTACAAAATCATACCAATAAAAAAGACATAATTTGTGTGCTCCAGCAAGAATGGAAGATATAGGAACACATTGATCTAATAGACTAATATAGTATATCCATTGAGTGTGATCGCAATTTCAAGTGCATATCGCTGAACCCACAATGACCCAGATAGATACATGGATTGAAGAAGCATGTTTATAAACAAAATCAAATTAATTTGTTTAGCAATATCATGTCTTTGTTATCATCGATCCTCATCACTACACAATTAATGCACCTAAAAAGCATATAATAACCAAATCAAATTTGCTTCTTCCGCAGCGATCCATTATTGATCATTGATCACAATCCATGTAGAAAACGACTATTAATTTTAATAGAATTACTCTTATTCTATGATTCTTAAACTTTATCCAACTCCAAATCATATGATGCTTTCAAAATTTTACTTCTAAGTCCGACTAAATTTGATTGTGATTAGAATTCGGTGCAATTTAATATTACTCCAAGTTTTAAGTTACAATTTTATCCAACATAAAATTATATTTTGAAGGATATAATAGGATATTTTCATCGTTCAACATTTAGCGTGAAACATTCGTCCTTTTATAATAACTAGTCTCTACGTTCGTGCGATACACGAATATCATTTGTCAAATATTATAACGCGTACCAAAAATAAAAATAAAACTTTTCATTGCATACATACTATAAAATTAATCATGGATATGAACGAATTTTAATAACCAGTTCCTTAAAACAAATTTTATTTTACATAATATAACATATAGTCTAAATAAACTCACTAACCATATTAAAAAAGTTTATTAAACTCTTCAATAAAATTTGGCGCAATCACATGAGAAAACGAAACTATTTAGAATCAGATTGTTAAAGACTAAAGTTGTAAAATCACGTTAAGAATACAACAATACCTTCTTCTTCTTTTTATGGAGGTTATTCTTTTTATTTTAAGATTTATTAATGAGGATGTCTAGATTGATTAATTGATTAACTTATGTATTGTACCACATCAGTTTCGATAGTAGTTCTTCTTTGGAGTTTTTTTCTTCGATTGTTTGATTTACTATAAGATATGGGAATTGATTAAGAGATAAGAGCCTCTTTGAAATTTTCTTGGGTAAAACAACTTTAAACCCGAAAAAGAATTGAAATTCTTTGTCAATTCGTTCAAAATTATGTGCTTTCCATCTTTGAAAGGTAGATGAGAATACATATGTTCCAATATAATGAGGAAAGGACAAAGTTTATTAAGGGTAAAATATACGGCAAAACTTAGAAGATTTCGGACTCTAAATATTAGGCAATGGTATAAAATTGTTATATATTCAATGTAACATTTTTATTTAGTATAAAATTCCTTCAGTATTAGACAATCAATTTTGTAGGCTTGGTAGGCTACGTTCAAGATGTACCAAAAGTATTTGACCCGAAATCAACTTTGTAGGCTTGGTGTATATATAGTTTAAGTTAAATAAAAAAAGAGTTTAGCTTAGGTGATTTACGATTATATCCTTAAGTCATACAAATATTTAAGGGTATAAAACTCGATCAATATTTGAAGGATATTTTACTCGTTCATTATTTAGCATAAATTATTCGTGCTTTTATTATAATATAGATAGATATAGATATAGATGAGCTTAATAAACTTTAAGCTTAAGATACTCTTCTTGTTATTTTTTGTGTCATATACTTTTTATATTTTATATATTTTAAATATGTACTTTTATTAGGCCCACGGGCCGGCCCAACCCAGTCCCAGTCAAGCCTCACGGGTCACGGGTAGAGGCGGATCCAGGATTTAGAGGCTCCGGATGCCAAAATTTTTGAAAGTAGTCATATTAAAATTTACTAAATAGAGTATAAATTTAACCGATTAGGTCTATTGGGTTTCGGTTCGGATTATTCATCTTTGGAGTTAATATAAACAAATCGATCGAGCAAAAAAATTACGTAATAATTATGATAACATGAAAAATTAACAAGTATAAAAGTTCAACTCGATTATGAATTTTGTACAAGAAAAAAGGCTTGTTATCATTTTAGCTCCTTAAGGCAAAAACTTATACTAATATGCACTCTAAAGATTAAGTAAGTTTACATATATTTTTCAATTTATATTATTTATGAAAATTAACCCTCTAGATATTATATACAATTATCCTACTTTAAAGCAATCTGACCACAAAATAAACTTTTATCATTGATTAAAATAATAACTTATTAATTTTTAAAAAAAAAATTTAGTTTCTGCAAATAGATTATCAGAGTTGTGGTCCTGGAGAAAATAACTAATTTTTTATTATCTATTAATAAATTACGGAGGAGTTTAAAAAGTGGGGGATTTCTTTATAGATTTGTGAAAGAATTTTTTTCTTCTTATATTTTATGTTAAATGATTAAAGAAAAAAAGGAGAAAAAAATCAAAATAAATTAATAAGATCAAAGAAAAAGTTAATGGACCTACTAATAAACAAAAAGAGCAATTAAGTAAAGGGAAAAAAGAGACAAAGCTCATCCTGCAATGGTCTTAAATGCAGCAAACAAAAGCTTTTAGAACAATAAACTAGGCTGGATTAGCCCCCACCCCCCCCCCCCACCCCCCATTGGGGTGAAAATGGTGGTGCCTTACCAGTGGCACCTTGAGCCACTTTGTTACTAAATGTGCCACTTAAAATATTTGTATACATCCCTTATATATATTTGTATATATATATATATATATATATATATATATATATATATATATATATATATATATATATATATATATATATATATATATATATATATATATATATATATATATATATATATTTGTATATATACTATTGCATAGTCTCGACCAAAGTTTTCGGGTGGCGTACCACCCCGTCCCTTACACGTAGATCCGCCCCTGGCCACGGTTTACTCGGGACGGGCTTAAAAGCCTCGTTTTAAATGAGCTCCCAAAATTCTAGTCGGCCCTGCTAAATCACGGGCTGGGCTAGTGTGACGACCTAAAGGGTCATCACATGTTTTATTAGTCATTTCGAGCTTCAGAGATCTTGAAAACCTCACTATTGGTTGCCTCAATTTGCGTGCGAAGCCGGAAATTTTTTATGTTGATATATATGAATTATGTGAAAGATTTGAAGAATTTTGATGTTAATATTGATAAAGTTGACTTTGGTCAATATTTTTGCTAAACGGATCCAGATCCATGATTTGACAATCTCAGAAGGTCCGTAGAAAAATATGGGACTTGGGCGTATGCCCGGAATCGAATTCCGAGGTCCCAAGCCCGAGAAAAGATTTTTTCGTGAAATTTATTTTCAAAAAATGCTTAAGGAAATGAAAATGAAAATTGATCAGAAAATAATGGTATCGGGCTCGTATTTTTATTCCGACACTCGGTATAGGTCATATATGTTGTTTAAGCGCTTCCTGTAAAGTTTGGTTGAAAATGGACGTCGTTTGACGTGTTTCGACCTTAAATTGGAAAATTTGGAAGTTTATGAAATTTGAAAGATTTCTTGAGATTTAATGCTCAGTTCATTGATTTAGATGTTATTTTGGCGATTTGATCGTGCGAGCAAGTCCGTATGATGTTTTTGAGTCAGTGTGCATATTTGGTTTGGAGCCCCGAGGAGTCGGGTTAGTTTTGGATAGGTATCGGAGTGTTTTGAACTTAGAAAAGTTGGCAAATTGTCTGCAATTTTCGCACAGAGATTTTATTCTACGCGATCGCGACCTCAGTCACGCGATTGCACTGCTTTGGCCATTCCCTGTATGTGATCGCATCAACCTTCACGCGATCCCGTAGCTTCCAATTTCCCTTCTCCGCGGACGCGTCCCTCACCACACGATCGCATAAGCCAAAACCCGACCTCAGCGGATTTCCCCTACGTGATCGCAACTTTATGCACGCGATCACGTAGTCTGTAGCCTTTCTTCTCAGCGATTGCAGCCCATTTCACGCGATCAACAACAACAATAACAACAACTACCCAGTATAGTCCACAAAGTGGGGTCTGGGGAGGGTAATATGTAGACGAGCCTTACCCCTACCCGAAAGGGCAGAGAGGCTGTTTCCAATCGACCATCGGCTCAGTGAAGGAAAGGAAAAATAAAAATAAGAACAAAAGAGCATTAGTAACTCCAACACAAATAACGTAAATAATTATCTAAACATAAGAAACATAAATAAAATAGCATGCAATAATATCATACAGTAACTACCATAAATAACTACCATAAGGGAGACACAAGCCAAAACACAAATCATCTATGGATAGCCATGTCAAGCCTCACCCAACCCCGGGTGAGGAGTATGAAAAACTCTAGGAGCCCCTATCCTACAATCCTGATACTAGACCTCCACACTTTCCTATCAAGGGTCATGTCCTCGGAAACCCGCATTCTAGCCATGTCATGCCTAATCACCTCTCCCCAATACTTCTTAGGTCTCCCCTGCCTCGCCGAACGCCGACAATCGCCAGCCGCTCACAACTCCTCACCGGGGCACCATGACTTCTCCTCCGCACATGCCCGAACCACCTCAGCCTTGTTTCTCGCATCTTCTCATCCACCGGGGCCACCCTCACCTTCTCTCGAATAACTTCATTCTTAATCTTATCTAACCTGGTGAGCCCGCACATCCACCTGAGCATCCTCATCTCCGCAACCTTCATTCTCTGAACATGAGAGTTCTTCACGGGCCAGCACTCCGCCCCATACAATGTTGCAGGTCTAACCACAGATCTATAAAATTTTCCCTTGAGTTTATGTTGAGCTTTCTTGTCACACTGGATCCTGATGCAAGCCTCCACTTTGACCACCCCGCTCCTATGCGATGAGTGACATCCCCGTCAATCTCTCTGTCCCCCTGAATCACCGACCCAAGATATCTGACACTGTCCCTCTTGGCAATGACCTGAGATCTAATCATCACGTCCCTGCCTACTTCGCTCGGCTCAGTGCTAAACTTGCACTCCAGGTACTCTGTCTTGGATCTGCTTATTTTGAAACCTTTAGACTCGAGAGTCTGTCTCCATACCTCTAACCTCTCAATAACACCGGCCCTCGTCTCATCTATCAAGACTATGTCATCAGCAAATAGCATACACCAAGGCACATCCCCTTGAATATGTCGGGTTAGAGCATCCATCACCAAGGCAAACAAGAGAGGGCTAAGCGCCGATCCTTGATGGAGCCCCATAACCACTGGAAAATGGTCTGAGTCGCCACCCACCGTCCTAACCCTAGTCTTAGCTCCATCGTACATGTCCTTGATTACTCTGATGTAGGCTTCCGGCACGCTCTTCCCCTCCAAAAACGCCTTCTCCAAGTCGATAAGCACCATGTTCAGGTCCTTCTTCTTATCCCTGAACTGCTCCACCAGCCGCCTGACAAGGTGGATAGCTTCTGTAGTGGAGCGACCCGACTGAAACCGAACTAGTTCCCAGATATAGATGTCATCTCCCTCAGCCTCGCCTCGATCACCCGCTCCCACACCTTCATGGTGTGACTTATTAATTTGATACCCCTATAGTTGTTGCAGCACTGGATGTCCCCTTTGTTCTTGTACAAGGGCACCACCGTACTCCACCTCCACTCATCCGGCATCCTTTTGGTCCTGAAGATCGCATTGAACAACCTGAAGAGCCACTCTACTCCTGACCGACCCATGCACTTCCAGAACTCCACCGGGATCTTGTCAGGCTCGGTCGCTCGACCCCTACTCATCCTACGCAAAGCCCTCATGACCTCCTCCGCCCTAATGCGCCTGCAGTACCCAAGGTCTCTATGTTGCTCTGAACACCCCAACTCCCCTAGTTCTATGTTACGATCCCCCTCCTCGTTAAGTAAGTCTCGAAAGTACGCCTGCCACCTCTGCTTGACTTGAGACTCCCCCATCAGAACTCTACCATCCTCGCCCTTGATGCACCTAACTTGGTCAAGATCACGTGCCTTACTTTCCCTTGCTTTAGATAACCGGAATAACTTCCTGTCTCCGCCTCTCTCCCCTAGTTCCTTGTACATGCGACCAAACGCCGTGTTTTTAGCTTCCGTAACTGCCAGCTTCGCTTCTTTCCTCGCTACCTTGTAGATCTCCCTGTTCGCTCTCCGATCTTCCTCGCTTGTGTTCCCTGCCAACTTAGCAAACGCCGCCTTCTTCACCTCCACTTTTCCTTCGACTACATCGTTCCACCGCCAGTCACCCTGATGTCTGCCTGAATAGCCCTTGGCTACCCCAAGCACGTCCCATGCTACCTCCCTAACCAAGTTCGCCGTCTCTGACCACATAGCGTCCACTTCCCCAGAACTTCTCCAAGCTCCGCCCTCAGCTAAACTCATCTCCAACTCCTGTGCTTTCTCCTTAGTCAAAACACCCCATCCAATTCGCGGTTGTCCCCGAGCACCCCTCATCTTCCTCTTCACCCAGAGACCGACATCCATCACTAGGAGTCTATGAAGAGTCGAAAGAGACTCTCCAGGAATAACCTTGTAGTCCTTGCACATACCCCTATCGCTCCGTCTGAGGAGGATGTAATCAATTTGAGTCCTTGCCGCCGAACTCTTGGAGGTGACCAAATGCTCCTCCCTCTTCTGAAATGCCGAGTTCGCAATCAGAAGCTCGGAAGCCCTAGCGAAATCAAGCAGTGAAGTGCCTCCTCCGGTCTTAACCCCAAAGCCGAAGCCACCGTGCACCTCACCATAATCCCCAGCATCAGCCCCAATACGACCATTAAAGTCCCCTCCAATAACTAACTTCTCAGATTGGGGAATACTACTCACCAGTCTTAGCCTCCTCGTCTAAGCGCGCTTGCAGCGCGCAAGTGCTGATGACGTTGAGGATGCAACCCCCATAACCAACTTAATAGACATTAACCTATCATACACTCGCCTAACCTCGACCACGGACTCCCTTAGATCCCTATCTACCAAGATACCCACTCCATTCTTACCTCTCACGACCCCGGAATACCACAACTTAAACCCGTCTACATTCCTCGCCTTCGACCCTTTCCACCTAGTATCTTGGACACATGCTATGTTAACCCTCTTCTTCTGAAGAACCTTCGCCAACTCAATGGACTTACCCGTCAGAGTTCCTATGTTCCATGACCCAATCCTTAATCTATGAGCGTCCCCTACCCTCTTCCCTTCCTTACCTCCCGCCCTACCCGCAGGACCACTCCCTGCCCCCTACTCACCCCTGCCACCGCCCCCATCCCCCGAGGACATGACCTTACACTATCATCTCCCGCCGCGGCCACTATCCCTCCAACCGACTATGGATAATAGTGACGCACACACGCACTATAGCGGAATACGCAAAAAGATGCAAACTAGATAGCAACAGAGTAAACCTCACACGGAATACTAGCTGAAATACGTAAAAAGGTGTACAAAGTAAACAAGAGTAAACAAGAGAGCGGGATGTACCAACTCCCGGTGGAAAAACCTGAAAGTGGGCTTTGATGCGCCCAAGGTCAACTGCTACCGACTCTTGCACGTCCCGGCCGGTGTTGCTTAGCTCTTGACTCCCAAACACCGCAAACTGGCCTCGCCGCGCGACTAGTACCTGGGCAAGTTTTCCTTAAGCTTATCGGAACGTGTAGTTCTATTGCGTCCTGCAGAAAGTCTGAACGGGAGTCGCCGGAAGTACTGTAGCTTGCCGGAAATCCTCGCCGGAAAAATAAGGCACCTGGCCAAGAAAACAGAACACACCCACACACACCCACAAAAAGCAGAAGAGAGAATAGGAAGAAAAGGGCAGAAAGAGAATTGAAATAAACAAAAGAAAAGCAGAACAAAGAACTCAACAAAGGAGATTTTCTCAAATTGAAGAAAAGTGGCACTGGTGGCGGCTGGTCACCTGTTCTATAAGCAGAAAAGAACAGAGCCAAAAACTCAATGCAACAATATCTCTTTTAAAGAAATATTCCAAATTTGACAGTTTCCAAAACTTTAATTTCACAAACTTTCAACCAAAAAATCTTGATTTACACCTCCACTACGCTGCGGGAGTTAGTTGATTTGTTAAGAAATTGAAAATTTTGGGGTTTTTAGGAGGGTCGTTTCGCCGGTAAAAATAGCAGTTTAGAGAGAGGTGGACGGCGAGCTCTGGGTTGTGTACAGGAATTTTAAGAGTACAAAATGCGACCTACAGTGGAGAAAAGAGAGCTTATCTTTTAATTTGTGAATTCCGTGTTTAATTCAAATCTGGTAGTGAAATATCCAAACAAGGAGCAAAAATTGAAACTTTTAGTAGAATTATAAACACAAACACCAACACTAAAGGAAAACAACCGGAGCGTGGCTGGACACAGGCAAACAGAGCAGCAGTCGAGGGAACTTTTGGAGCTTTTAAAATTGGCCAGAGTATGCGAAGAGAGAGAAAAGGAGAAAAAAACGGAGAGAGAGAGGAGGGGACATGGGGAGAGAGAGAGAGGGGAGAGAAAGAGGACAGCTACTTACCTGGGCAGGAGCTGGCGGCACTGATTTGCCGGTGAGTTGCCGGAGAAGATGAACTGATTTGTTACCGTTGTGAAGAGAGCGTTAGCAGAGGAGGAGAGAGAAGAGAGCGTTCAAATATTCAAGCCCATTTCACGCGATCGCGTAGGGTAATTTTTCTGCCCAGTGATTTAAGACCCAAAACATAATAGAAACGGGATTTTCGTCCCATTTCTCAACTCTCCCATCTTCAACAGCTTCTTTGGGCGATTTTGGGACGATTCTTCATCAAACTTCTTGGGTAAGTGATTCTTAACTCGTTTCCTTCATTTTTCCTTAACATTAATCAAATTCTTAGGCCTAAACATGTGAAAATAGGTAGAAAATTAGAGGATTGGGCTTGGTTAGGGTTTTCAAATGATTTCGGATTTAGACCTCGTTTTGGGGTTGAACTTAAGAACAACTTGTATATTTGAACTCGTGGATGAATGGGTTATCGGAAATTGGTTCGAACCTCGTGTTTTGACCATGTGGGCCCGGGATCGATTTTCACTATTCCGGGCAGAACGTTGTAATATATATATTTAGCCATTTGGATTATCGTGTGGAGTAGTATTGATAATATTAAATCAATTGTGTATAGATACAATTGAATTGAAGACAAATTAGAAAGGAAAGGGCATTGCTAAGGATTGAGTTTGCCATAAACCTTCGAGGTAAGTATTTGATCTATCCTAGCTTGAGGGAATAGGAGTCGAGTTTATGTGCTAATTGTTATGTGTGGAGTCCGACGTATAGGCATGGTGACGAGTATCTATACGTTGGGGGTCGAGCATGACCATGAGTCTTAATTTGATTAAACTTCTAATGATCTTATGGGATTATATGAAAGGAAAGATTATTGGTTTCATATAGGTAATGTTTATATTGTTGATTTAAAGGATTATTGGTTTCATACCGGTAATATATATATTGTTGATTTAAAAGATTATTGGTTCCATACCGGTAACATATATATGGATTGTTGATTAATTATTATTGATTTTCTGTTGGTAATATATTACATTGATTACAATTATTAGCCATAGCTGCCGGTGACATATCGGAAGGGTCAGGATGCACGCCGCATCACTAATAAACTATTGCATTGATTTCTGTTATTGGCCATAGTTGTCGGTGACATATCGGAAGGGTCGGGGTGCACGCCGCATCATTGACATATATTGATTATTGTTATTGGCCTTAGTTGCCGGTGATATATTGTGGACTGATATGATAATGAAATGAGAGTGGGTGGTACGCCTGCAATAATTTAATATTGTTTTACGTTGGAATTTTTGTATCGTATATAATAAAATTTGTTAAGTTTTCCGCGGAATTTATTTATTCCGCTTAAATTTTAATATTGTTGATAATAAGTTTGAATAAGTATTGTTAAAAATAGAAACATAAGTTTGAATTGGCTGCCTACCTCCTATTAGTAGGCGCCATCACGATCTCCGATGGTGGGAAATTTGGGTCGTGACAGCTAGTCCAAGAGACCACACCCATATTGACGGCTCTATAATCCTATGTAATATTTAAAATATATATTTAATAATTAAAATATTTATTAGGTATAAACATCTCACTATCTTTCTAAGTTATTACCTTATAAAAAGAATGAATGTCTAACATATTTCAAAGGGAATTGCCGTAAGAAAATAGAAGGAAAAGAAAACGTATTCCTAGTTCTCCCAGACTATATTTATTTTGAAATTCTAAATATTAAATTTTCTACTAATTTTAAAAGGAAAGATTTGATAACTAAAATTTTAGTTATGAGTTTTATACTAGTATTGTATGTGCGGATAATATTGTGATTCTGCTAAATTTTTATTTTAAAAAATCATATGAATAATTGTTGGCAGAAACTCAAATATTATAACTCCATATCTAATTGGAGATGCACACAAATTAAAACATAATATTGATTCAAATATTAATAATACTATATGAAATAATAATTAATAAAAATATACTTTAGCAATATTTTCATTAAAATAAAATTATTATTATTATTATTGTTATAGTACTCTTATAACATTAACTTACATCTTTAATGTTAAAAAACAGACTAATGTGTACATAGTTGATGATATATTGACACCATATATCATCATTTTAGGGAATTATCAACATATAGAACAGTTGAAGTATAATTTACTCAACAGTTTTGATGCCAATTTAATTTTGACCACACAATAAAGTCCGATTGCTTTAACAATTTAAATGATACTTTTAGAATTGTTCATATCACTATTTGTAAGTAAACATTGGATAAAATTTTCAAATTTATGGATTTATTTTTATTTAGCAATTCATTTCGTAAGAATCAAGGTTTTTTTTCCAATAAATAAAAATTTAATCTACTTTTAATATTTCTCTTCTATCTTGCATATATCCTAAAAGAAGATGAGTTCCTACAACTTGGCTGGTAATTCCTAATTAAATGAACTTATCTTTGATTATTGTCATCCTCTTTATTATGTATAAATAGCAATTCCAGAGAGCACAATATTATTCCTCTATATGTTCACTCTGTTCAAATCTATTTTTTTTTAATTTACACGTATATACCGACCTCAACAACTGCTCAATCAATTGGTTAAAATAATTATGAGAGCATATCAACAACGCACTAAAAAATCGCAGTCCATACCTGAGCTATCAAAGAAGAATCTATATTACCAATTTCTATCTATTTTAGCATAGCAACTGCTAGCATTGATTTTTTTTATAAAAAATATACACAATCACAAACAAAACAAATAGAGAAGAAAAATTAATACAAGATTTAACGAGGTTCAAAAGTACTTTTGGTGAAAGACATTTTGTATTTTTGATTAATTAATTTGAAAAACACTTCTAAGCAGCAATTAATATTTGACCAAACTTTTAAAAAATATTTCTAAGTGTATTTTGCTTAAGATTGATTATGGGAAGAAGCCTCTTTTTAAATAGTTACACTTTCACTTATCCTTTTTTAGGAGCTATAAAGTCGAGGGGCGCTTGCAGATTGTTGCATACAGTGTGATAACACCTCTTCGTCAATTTTTTTGACTAAATATAAAATGATGGCCCGGTCCACTAAGCTCCCGCTACGCGCAGGGTCCGAAAAGGGCCGGACCACAAGAGTCGATCATTCGCAACCTTACCCTGCATTTTTACACGGGACTATTTCAACGGCACGAACCCGTGACCTCTTACTGGTCACATGGCCGCAACTCCAATTAAGAAATATTAAGTATAAATATGAAAAATGACATCATTTATCGTTATAGCGACTTGTTCATTAGTCCACATTTTGAATTGTGACGCTGCTTATGAATATCTTGCGTACGCCACTGATAAAGCCAACTTTTTCATTCCCAAATTTATTGTGTTATATGATAAATATTTGAAGGATCTATATCTATACTATATTAAAAGCACGAAGCCCCTTAGCAAAATGTTGTTCGTCTTTTTTACCATTTTAAAATAATGTTCGTACTAGACAAAATAGTCATTTGATTATTTTCCTAATATTTAGGAGATAGTCATTTAATTGTTTTCCTATAGGAATTTAATTATTTCCTAAAATTTAGGACTTCTAAATCAACTAAAATTTCTATATTAAATTTTTTCTTATTATAATTATGTAACATACCATATTTGCAACCAAAAAAAATAATAAAAAAGCGAAGGTAATAACGCATCATACATAAAAAATCACATTTTTAGGATTAGAAGCTTTAAAAAATATTGCAAGATCATAGTTACCAAAAATATATATTACCAATTTAACTTACTTCTAGGGAACATAGGAGAAAGGAAATTTAAAAAATCCAAAGAGAGAAAAAAGACTAATTAAAAAGGGATGTTTCATAATTAACAAGCTTTAAAAAAGGACGAATGCAAGCTCACATTAGGATAGTTTCGAACAGTTTATATTGGCAAAAGGTCAGAACTGTCCCTAACGTATTGACCCCAGGTTAAAAATGCCCTCCGTTAACCTATTGAAAAGAAAATGCTCCTAACGTTAAAAATGTGGCATATTTGTGCCCCTAAATCTAACAACTGACTGTACTTATATTTAAAACGGTAGGGACATTTTTTTCAAAATAGATTAACGGTAGGGGCATTTTTAAACTGGAGTCAATACGTTAGGGGCACAAATATGCCACATTTTTAACGGTAGGGGCATATTCTTTAAAATAGGTTAACGGAGGATATTTTTAACCTGGAGTCAATACGTTAGGGACAGTTCTGACCCTTTTCCATTAATTTTTTCACAGACTAATTCTTTGGAAATTTATATTTGGAAATGCAATCTTAATAATTAACAATTATATAATGCAATTTTATGTACTTCTAATAAGATACTAAAACTTAACAAATAGTTTATATATTGTAATTCTAAAAGAATGGAGAAAAGTATAAGAATTGAATAACAAAGAGACCTCACAAACATTAAATCATGAAGTATTTTCATATGGAAGGTTCTATCAAATCCGCTTTCACAGCTTTCATGATGCGATGTTAGTGTCCTCAACTTTTAAAATATAATTAATGAATAGAGTTTATAAAGAGTCATATGGTTAATAATAAAAAATTTTATGACCTTTAAAATTTCGGTTAAGGGTCAAATATATTCTTGTACTATTAAAAATATTCCATATTTATCCTCCGTTTGAATTTTTTATCAAATATGTCCCTACCGTTATACATTAGGGCCATATATATCCCTCAACCATTAAAATACCCTCCCATAAATTTCTAGTACGGTTAAGGGTCAAATATATCCTTGTACTATTAAAAACAGGCCATATTTATCCTCCGTTTGAATTAAACCCGCCCCGACCCAATTGCTAATCCTAGACCGCCCCACTGATAACCTTGATTTAGCTGTTGAGTGGACTCTTTTTGGTTGTTTTGCAAATGCTGGTCAAGTTTGCAGTGCAACATCACGTCTTATAATACAGGAAAGCATTGCTTCTGAATATTTGGAAAGGCTGCTTCTGTGGATAAAAAACATCAAAATCTCTGATCCTTTGGGAGAAGATTGAAAGCTTGGTCCCATCATTAGTTCTGGACAGCATGAGAAGGTATTGAAGTTCATCTCAAAAGCCAAAGATGAAGGTGCGACCATCCTTTATGGTGGCGAAAGGCCTCAGAACATGAAGAAAGGAAATTATGTTCAACCGACAATTATTACTAATGTTAATACCTCCATGGAATTCTGGAAAGAGGAAGTATTTGGACCTATTCTTTGTGTCAAAACATTTAAAATTGAAGAGGAAGTCATTGAAGTAGCAAATGACACTAAGTATGGTTTGGCTTCTGTTATAATGCCAAAATATCTTGAGAGGAGCTGAACGTAAATAAAGGAGTGGGGCGGGTCTAGGGTTAGCAATTGGGTCGGGCGGGTTTAATTCAAACGGAGAATAAATATGGTCTATATTTAATAGTACAAGGATATATTTGACCCTTAACCGTACTAAAAATATATGGGAGGGTGTTTCAACGGCTGAGAGATATATATGACCCTAATGTATAACGATGGGGACATATTTGATAAAAAATTCAAACGGATTATAAATATGGTCTATTTTTAATAGTACAAAGATATATTTGATCCTTAACCGTTAAAATTTTACACGCTATGGCATAAGAAACGTAAGATGAGCCCGTGTTTAAGTCAGTGGGCCCATACCAAGTGTTCATTCGAGCGCTTGAAGCATAAGCTTCCAAAGGCATGAGCCCGCACATAAATTTAAGAACATTTTACGAGTGTTTTCAATTTTACCTTTGTTATAAATACACTTCTATTTAAGGTGAATGTCTTTAATTAGAGAGATTCTAGAGTTCTATTCTTGGTAGCTAAATCATCCTCCTCCCTATAAATAGAGGTGCCCTCTACCATTGTAAATCACTCCTAACATTCTCTAAGTATCAATAAGAAGAACTCTCTCTACTCTTCTCTCTATTGCTCTTGTTCTTGAGTTATTGTTCTTGTCTTTTATATTATTTCATAACACGTTATCAGCACGAGACTCTACCGTCTCAAGAACCATTCTCGAAAAATCTAAGGTACTTCCCTCTTCCTAATTTAATTTTCGATTATGTCTGACATTACGAAAAGAAAGTTCGTTGCCCTTGAAATTTCGGGCAAGAACTATATGACATGGGTGTTGGATGCTGAAATCCACTTAGATGCTATGGGTCTCGGAGACACCATCAAAGATAGAGAAAAAGCATCCACCCAAGAATGTGCGAAGGCCTTGATTTTCTTGCGCCATCACCTTGATGAAGGTTTGAAGATTGAATATCTCACCGTCAAGGATCCACTCATCTTGTGGAACGGCTTAAAGGAGAGATATGACAACCTGAAGTTGGTCACTCTGCCACAAGCACGATATGATTGGGCTCATCTGAGGCTCCAGGACTTTAAGTCCGTTTCTGAATATAATTCTGCAATGTTCAGAATTACTTCTAAATTGAAGCTATGCGGGGATAATATCTCCGATTATGATATGCTTGAGAAAACGTTTACAACGTTTCATGCCTCCAATATAGTACTGCAACAACAGTACAGAGAGAAAGGCTTTACAAAGTACTCTGAACTGATTTCTCTTCTACTAGTGGCTGAGCGAAATAATGACCTGCTCATGAGAAATCACGAAAATCGACCCACTGGGTCCACACCACTGCCTGAAGCAGATAAGGTGCACTCTCATTATGCCAAACATGAAAAGGGCCATGGTCATGGTCATAAACGGGGTCATAACCAGGGACGTAGACAAGGAAGAAATTCCAATGAAGTCCGTCAACCCCCAAGGAGAGATAACCGCCGAAAGCAGAAACGGGGTCATGAAGATCCCAAGGCAAATGGTTCAGAAACTATATGTTATCGTTGCGGTGGGAAAGGGCACTGGTCAATGACTTGCCGTATACCAAGACACTTGGTTGACCTTTATCAAGCATCTCGAAAGAGAAAAGGCCCTGAAACAAATTTTGTCTATGATGACAATAAGGACATCACCCACCTGGATGTGGCAGACTTCTTTGAGCAACCCGAGGGGAAAATAGACCACCTAATCGGCGATGGGTCCGTGATGAAAGAAGATGGAGTTATTTGATTTTATTCTACTTATTTGTATTAGTTAGTGAATAAACTAATAGTCATTAGTATTAGCTCGTATTAGTTAGTTCATGATGCAATGTTAGCAGTAGTTCTTTAGAATATCTTCAATATGCTCAAATATCAATAATATTTTTATTTTCAGAAGGGGTAATCGACTAGCCTGAAAAACTAGTCGATTATCTACTATTTTCGCATTAAAGCTGAAAAATAATTGATCCACAATCGATTGTCTTTGTCTAACAATCGATTGTCGTTAAGACAGTGTAATCTGGAATTTTTCAAAAATCATCCACAATCGATTGTCTTTGTCTAACAATCGATTGTCGTTAAGACAGTGTAATCTGGAATTTTTCAAAAATCATCCACAATCGATTGTCTATGCATAACAATCGATTGTCTTAAAACAGTGTTCTGGAATTTTTCAAAATAGCCAACAATCGATTGTCTATACTTAACAATCGATTGTCGTTAAAACAGTGTGTTCTGGAATTTTTCAAAATAGCCAACAATCGATTGTCTATACTTAACAATCGATTGTCTTAAAACAGTGCTCTGGAATTTTTCAAAATAGCCAACAATCGATTGTCTATGCATAACAATCGATTGTCTTAAGACAGTATAATCTGAAGTTTTTCAAAATAGCAAATAATCGATTGTGTGTGTTTAACAATCGGTTGTCAATGTTCAACAATCGATTGTTTGTGTTTAACAATCGATTGTTTGAAGAAAACGTTTAAACTGAAATTTTCAAACTGCAAAGTAATGGATAACATATCTGTTTTTGTTAGTCAACTGTTAGCAGCAGATTTTGAAAATATTATGTGACACAAAAGAATTTAACTTGTTTATTCTTATGTTCGTGTATCTCTTTTGTATGTCAAACTATGGGATAGCAAATATGGATATCTCATAAAGCGAACTTGGATCAACGTCCAACTGTAAAAGTATTTGCCTAGTTGATTCATGTACTACACATACAATACTCAAAGAAAGGAAGTATTTCTCTCAACTAAATATGTGTAAGGCAAACGTTACTACAATATCTGGAAGTAGTAAAATGATTGAAGGCTCCGGAAGAGCAATTGTAACTCTGCCCAAAGGCACGACGTTAATCATAGAGAATGCAATGTTCTCCTCCAAGTCTAAGAGAAACTTGTTGAGTTTTAAAGATGTAGGCCAGAATGGCTATCATATTGAGACAATGGATGAAGATAATCTTGAATATCTCGTCATCACAAAGAATGTCTCCGGCCAAAAGAGGGTTATTGAGAAATTCCCGTCTTTATCTTGTGGCCTGTATTGGACAAGAATTAGTGCAATTGAGGCACATTCAACAGTAAACCAAAGGGTTACTGATTCCAATACCTTTGTACTTTGGCATGATCGATTGGGACACCCAGGATCGGTCATGATGAGACGGATTATAGAAAGCTCATATGGGCATCCGTTAAAGAATTTCAAAATTCTTTCGAATAATGAATATCCTTGCACTTCGTGTTATCAAGGCAAGTTGATTATTAGGCCATCACCAACAAAGGTTGGAACTGAGTCACCCACGTTTCTGGAACGTATACAAGGGGACATTTGTGGACCTATTCACCCACCTAGTGGGTCGTTTAGGTATTTCATGGTCTTGATAGACGCATCCTGTAGATGGTCTCATGTGTGCCTGTTGTCATCACGCAACCTTGCGTTTGCGAAATTAATGGCACAAATAATTCGACTACGAGCACAATTTCCAGATAATCCAATCAAGTCCATTAGACTGGATAATGCTGCTGAGTTTACATCCCAAGCATTTAATGATTATTGCTTATCAATCGGGATAAAAGTTGAACATTCTGTAGCTCATGTTCACACTCAAAACGGTCTTGCAGAATCGTTAATTAAACGCCTGCAGTTGATTGCAAGGCCATTACTTATGAGAACGAGGCTGCCCACTTCGGTATGGGGTCACGCCATCTTACATGCAGCAATGCTAATTCGTCTCAGACTGACGAATTACCACAAGTATTCCCCGTTGCAATTGGTTTTGGGTCATGAACCCAATATATCCCATTTAAGAATTTTTGGATGCGCAGTATATGTGCCTATAGCACCGCCATCCCGCACCAAAATGGGTCTGCAAAGAAGGTTAGGAATATATGTTGGGTTTGAATCGCCCTCCATCATTCGCTACCTCGAAACATTGACAGGCGACTTGTTTACTGCACGATTTGCAGACTGTCGATTTGATGAGACACTTTTCCCAAAATTAGGGGGAGAAGTTGGTGAAACCAAACGGGAAACTTTATGGAAAAATGCATCATTATCTCATCTTGATCCACATACCTCTATTTGTGAAAGAGAGGTACAAAAGATTATCCATTTGCAAAGAATAGCAAATCAAATGCCTAACGCATTTACGGACTTGAAAAGGATAACGAAATCCCACATTCCCGCGGAAAATGTTCCAATCCGTATTGATGTCCCTATTGGACAATCATCTAGTGTCATAACCAATGAGTCGAATGCACGCCTGAAGCGTGGCAGACCATTAGGTTCCAAAGATCGAAATCCTAGAAAGAAGAAAAAGAACGATCAAAATGACACCACGAAAGAATCTCATGACTTAACAAATTCTGAGACTCATGAAGAATCCATTGAGCCCGAGACTCTGGAAAATACGGAACTATCCCTAAATCCAATTAATATTGAGGCAAATATTAATCGAGTGGATATTGTGGTGGATAATGCCTTTGCTTATAATGTAGCATCTAGCATTATGCAAGAATGTGAGGATCTCGAACCTCAATCTGTTGAAGAATGTCGAAAAAGACAGGATTGGCCAAAGTGGCAAGAAGCAATTCAATCAGAATTGAATTCGCTGGCAAAACGTGAAGTTTTTGGCCCTACAGTTGAAACACCTAATGGTGTTAAGCCTGTCGGCTATAAATGGGTCTTTGTACGCAAAAGAAATGAGAAAAACGAGGTACAAAGATATAAGGCACGCCTTGTTGCACAAGGTTTTTCTCAAAGGCCTGGTGTCGATTATGAAGAGACATATTCGCCTGTAATGGATGCGATAACCTTTCGTTATCTCATACGTTTTGCTGTCCATGAAAAGCTTGCCATGCACTTAATGGATGTAGTTACTGCCTATCTTTATGGCTCACTTGATAATGAGATATACATGAAAATTCCCGATGGACTCAAGGTGCCAAACGCGCACAACTCAAAATCTCGGGAAATGTTCTCAATTAAATTGCAAAGGTCCTTGTATGGTCTAAAGCAATCTGGACGAATGTGGTATAATCGTCTTAGTGAGTACTTGTTAAAAGAAGGCTATATAAATGACGCCATTTGCCCGTGTGTTTTTATAAAGAAAACAACATCGGAATTTGTTGTACTTGCCGTATATGTTGATGCCATAAACCTTATTGGAACCCCTATAGAACTCCAAAAGGCAATTGATTATCTAAAGGATGAATTCGAGATGAAAGATCTCGGAAAGACTAAACTATGTCTTGGTTTGCAAATTGAATATTTGGCAAACGGAATTTTTGTTCATCAATCTACCTATACAGAAAAGGTATTGAAACGGTTTTACATGGATGAAGCACATCCTTTAAGTACACCGATGGTTGTTCGATCACTTGATGTGAACAAAGATCCATTCCAACCACAAGAAAGGAATGAAGAGCTACTTGGTCCTGAAGTACCATATCTTAGTGCAATTGGCGCACTAATGTATCTTGCAAATACTACAAGGCCTGACATATCCTTTTCAGTTAATGTCTTAGCAAGATTTAGCTCGGCTCCTACGAGGAGACATTGGAATGGGATCAAACACATATTGCGGTACCTAAAGGGAACTACCGATATGGGCTTATTTTATGGCAAGAATTGCAGCCCGGATCTTGTTGGTTATGCTGATGCTGGATATTTGTCCGACCCACACAAGGCTCGATCTCAAACGGGTTATGTGTTTACCTGTGGAGAAACCGCCATATCTTGGCGATCGACTAAGCAATCAATTGTGGCTACTTCATCTAATCATGCCGAGATAATTGCTATTCATGAAGCAAGTCGGGAGTGTGTGTGGTTGAGGTCTATAATACATCATATCCAAGACAAATGTGGTTTGAAGTGTGATAAACTACCCACAACTTTGTATGAAGACAATGCAGCATGTATAGCTCAATTGAAGGGAGGATTCATAAAAGGAGATAGAACGAAGCATATTTCACCAAAGTTATTCTTCACACATGATCTTCAAAAGAATGGTGATATCAATGTTCAACAGATTCGTTCAAGCGAAAATATGGCTGATTTGTTCACAAAATCTCTACCAAAGTCAACCTTCAAGAAGCTAGTTCACAAGATCGGGATGCGAAGACTTAAGGACATAAATTGATGTTCTTATCAGGGGGAGTTTAATGCGCGTTGCACTCTTTTTCCCTTACAAGGTTTTGTCCCACCGGGTTTTCCTTGCAAGGTTTTTAACGAGGCAACCAATAGGCTCATATTCAAACATGTGTACTCTTTTTCCTTACTTTAATTTTTCCCATTGGGTTTTGTTTTAAGGTTTTAACGAGGCACATTATTGAATAGACATTCAAGGGGGAGTGTTATAAATACACTTCTATTTAAGGTGAATGTCTTTAATTAGAGAGATTCTAGAGTTCTATTCTTGGTAGCTAAATCATCCTCCTCCCTATAAATAGAGGTGCCCTGTACCATTGTAAATCACTCCTAACATTCTCTAAGTATCAATAAGAAGAACTTCTCTACTCTTCTCTCTATTGCTCTTGTTCTTGAGTTATTGTTCTTGTCTTTTATATTATTTCATAAGAACCTTACCTTTATTTGACAAATAAAAACAATAAATTATTTTGGAAGTCTTGATATATATACAGCCCCTTTAAACTTGCCCAAAATTTTCATGTAGGCACCTAAACTAAGAGTTGTACCTGTTGAACACGGACGAGTGAAACCGTGTCTTTTAGACACAATCTGCTGATGTGGTGGAGTGCATATGTCCCACTCGTTTTCAGCGCGTTAATGTCTTGAAAATGGCTAATACAGTTCTATTACTACTTTTTTTATATTCCTGTTTCATTTTTAGACTTTCTTCTAGTTTTCCTGTCTCCTCTCCACAACGGAGACCAAGGAGCAGCCATGGAAGCACTTTAAATAAACGGAAAAAGGGTCAAATATAATTTACTTATACTCTTCGTTATACTATTGGACCATATATATCTCTACCGTTATATTATTGGATTATATATATCTCTATTATCATTCTTTAAAACAAAAATACCTTGTATTTTGTATGGAGTGCCACGTGTCAGCACCAGATTAAACGACCCGTTTTCTTTTTCTTCTTCTTTTTACCCGACTCATTTTTAAAAACTCACAACCCGACCCAATTTTCGTTTTTTTCAAGTTTTTTTTTTTAAAAATTCAGTTTTAAAAAAACAAAATATTATGTTAATTTTTTTTCTTATTTACTAAAAATTTATAAAAATTCAGTTTTTATAAACTGATAATTTATAAATCAGTTTTTATAATTTTTTTTATTTATAAAAACTATTTTTTGTAAATCAGTTTTTTTTAAAAAAATCTGTTTTTACAAATTTTCAGTTTAAAATTCAGTTTTTAAACTGATTTTTGTAAGTTTATTTTATTTTTTCATTTTTTTAGTTTTTTTTAAAAACCAGTTTAAAAAAACAGGATAAAAACAAATTTGTAAAATAAGAAAAAGAAAAATGTAACATAATAATTTTTTTAAAAACTGAATTTTAAAAAAAACTGGAAAAAACGAAAATTGGGTCGGTTTGTGGGTTTTTAAAAATGGGTCGGTAAAAAAATGGGTCGTTTAATCTGGTGCTGACTAGTGGCACTCCCCAAAATAAGGTATTTTTGTTTTAAAGTATGATAGTAAGGGTATATATAACCCAATAGTATAACGTAGGGGTATATATGACCCAATAGTATAACGAATGGTATAAGTAACCTATATTTGAAAGTAAAGGGGTATATTTGACCCTTTTCCGTTAAATAAACATGTCTTCAATTCCTAATCGATTAAGAGTCTGATTTGCCCTTCTACTATTATAAATAGATCTTATTTATCTTCCGTCTGAATTTCTTATTAAAAATATCCCTACTGTTATACTTTTGGTTTAAATTTATCCCTCACCCGTTAAATATACCCTACCAATTTTTTAATGGACACATGGCAGCATGTCATTGGGCATAACGACCCACCCATAAGTTTAATTAAAACCCGGCCGCCCGACCCATACACTTAAAACCTGCCCGAATCCTTGGTTTCTGTTTCCTCTACTGAATTCCAAATGTCTTGATCAAGAATGCTCGTTGGTGAGCTTGTCACAAAATCTTGATTCGAATTCAATTCCTCAAGAAATGGATGTTTGAGGAGTTCTTTAGCCGTCCCGCCTTTCTCTTGGATCTTTTCTAAAGCATTTTGTCATGGGACGAAGCGCAACTAACCCGTGCGGTACTTAGACAATTTTGCCGAAGGTTGCTAAGTAAGCCTAGAGCTTCTCGAACTAGAGAAGAAAGCAATGGAGCCAAGTGAGAAACTTGTATTGCACTTAAGAGAGAATTACAATGCTTGAGTTGCTTGTTGTATTATTTTCTTCGAGTTGTGCAAATGTCAAATGCCATCCCATATTTATAGGGGAGGCTTGCCAAGCTCTAGAGAGTCTAGAGAGTTCTATCAATTTCTAGCTATGTACATGTGCTGGAATTCTATGGAGAATTCTAGAGTATTTACAAGCTCAAATGGGCTAGAGTTGCCTAGAATTTTTCGGAATTGGGCCAAGCTAGCACTCTTGGCCTTGTGTTGGCTCACTAGCCCAAGATTGTGGGCGATTGGGCTATCAAATTGGGCGGCCCGCAACATCCTCCCCCACCTAAGCTCGCGGCGTCCTCGTCGCGCTCTCGTTCTTGAAATTCTGGATGTGCTCAGCGAATTGCCACAAATCTTCTTCTCGTTTCCATGTGGATTCACTCTCGGGAAGGTTTTTCCACTTTATCAAGTACTCGTTATGTGCTGGCACGCCCCTTCTCGAAACCACGCGATCCGCAATGATGTAGTCCACATCTTTGTCGAATGCGGTGACAATGGCGGTTGGTGCACGCCTCGATTTTCCGCGACTTGGGTCTCCCATATCTTCGTGATATGGCTTGAGAAGACTCACATGGAAGACCGAATGGATCTTGAGTCTTGGCGGAAGCTGGAGTTGATACGAGATGTTGCTCACACGTCGAACAACTTGGAAGGGTCCCTCGTAGCGTCTCACTAGCCCCTTGTGGACTTTCCGTAATGTCTTGAATTGTTGGGATAGGAGCTTGATCATGACTTGATCACCTTTCTTGTACTCAACATGCCGTCTCCTTGTATCTGCCCATTTCTTCATTTTTCTTGCGGCTTTGTCGAGGTAGGCTCGCGTGATGTCCGCTTCCTCATGCCATTCGCGGGCGAGCTTATGTGTCGGGGGGCTTTTTCCTTCATAAGTCGAGGCTATGGCATTGGGCGTCATGGGCTGGAATCCCATGATGATCTCGAATGGACTCTTGCCCGTAGCCTCACTTCGCTGCAAATTATAAGAAAATTGGGCGATGTCGAGTAACTTCACCCAATCCCGCTGATGAGCGCTCACATAATGCCTCAAATATATCTCGAGGAGGCCATCAATGCGCTCGGTCTGCCCATCCGTTTGTGGGTGGAAGCTTGTCGAGAACTTGAGATCGGTCCCCAACATCTTGAAGAGTTCTGTCCAAAAGCGTCCAGTGAACCGAGGATCTCGGTCGCTCACAATGCTCCTTGGAACTCCCCAAAGCTTCACAATGTGTTTGACGAATAGGCGGGCTGCCTCGTCCGCTTTGCAATCGGCGGGTGCAGCGATAAACGTGGCATACTTGCTGTACCGGTCGACAACGACCATGATGCTTCCGCAACCTTCAGACTTGGGCAGTGATGTGATGAAGTCCATGGAGATACTCTCCCATGGTCTTGTTCCTAGTGGTAGCGACTCCAATAGTCCCGCTGGAAGTTGATGATCTACCTTGTTTTGTTGGCACACATGACAAGTTTGCACATATGCCTCGATGTCGTCCATCATGTGCGGCCAAAAATACGAGGCTTGGACTAGTGCGATGGTGCGCTCGATTCCTGGGTGACCAGCCCACTTGGAGTCATGGCACTCCTTGATAATTTCTCTTCGTAAATTTCCCCACCTTGGCACAAACAGCCGATCTCCCTTGGTGAGGAGGATGCCTTCCTCTTGCCAAAAGCGACTTGTCTTTCCCTCGAGCACCTTCTCCAGCAAATTCTTTGCTAGCGGATCCTGTCGGAGGCCTTCCTTGATGCGTGAGACAAGGTCGGACTTCGGTTGGCTCATGCTACGTGTTGCCAACTCTGCTTTGCGGCTTAGAGCGTCCACAACGACATTGGCTTTCCCCGGCTTGTACTCGAGCCGATAATCGAATTCCGCAAGGAAATCTTGCCACCGTGCTTGCTTCGGACTCAACTTCTTTTGTGTTTGAAAGTAGCTTGTCGCTACGTTATCCGTCATGATCGTGAAGTGTGAGCCAAGCAAGTAATGTCGCCACACACTTAGGCAATGGATGATGGCTGTCATCTCCTTTTCTGCACCGTGTAGCGGCGTTCCATATCATTTAGCTTTTGACTCTCGAATGCTATAGGGTGGCCGTCTTGCATGAGAACTCCTCCTATGGCGAAATTCGAGGCATCTGTTTGGACTTCGAAGGGCTTCGTGTGGTCCGGAAGTGCAAGGACGGGTTCCTCCGAAATTGCCTTCTTTAGTTCTTCAAATGCGCGTCGGCACTTTTCGGACCAATGCCACGCTCTATTTTTCTTAAGCATATCTGTCAAGGGTGTCGCCTTAGCCGAATAGCCCTTGATGAAGCGGTGGTAGTAATTCACCATTCCAAGGGATGAGCGAAGCTCGGGCACTTTCGAGGGAGGTTCCCATTCAAGGATGGCCTTTACTTTCGCGTTCTCCATCATAATCTTCCCACTCGCAATCTTGTGGCCAAGGAACTCCACTTCCTGTTGGACAAACGAGCATTTCTCTAGCTTGAGGAAAAACTTGTTGTCTCGGAGTACTTGGAGGACTTGTTGCAAATGTTGAGCATGATCCTCGAGTGTGGTGCTATACACCACTATGTCGTCCAAGTACACGACTACGAAGCGGTCGAGAAATGGTTGGAGTACCTTGTTCATAAGCGTGCAAAATGTGGCGGGTGCATTAGTAAGTCCAAAAGGCATCACAAGGAAATCGAAAGACCCATATCTTGTAGTGCACGCCGTCTTCGGTTCATCTCCCTCGGCGATGCGCACTTGGTAGTACCCGGAGCGTAAGTCGAGTTTGGTGAAGTACTGCGCTTTTCCAAGATGGTCGAACAAGTCCGCAACCAATGGAATCAGATACTTGTTCTTGATGATGATCTTGTTGAGCGCTCAATAGTCGATGCACATCCGCAGCGATCCATCCTTTTTCTTTTGAAAGAGGACTGGTGCACCGAATGGGGCCTTTAAGGGACGGATGTATCCGCCGTCCAGCAAATCTTTGAGTTGTCTTCGCAACTCCTCAAGTTCGGGTGGCGCCATGCGGTAGGGCGCCAAGGCTGGTGGCTTCGCGCCATGTTCCAGCTCGATCGCATGAGCTACTTCTCGCTGAGGTGGGAGCTTCTTCGGAAGTTCTGGCGGCATCACATCCTTGTACTCATTAAGGATGGCTTGAATTTGTGGAGGGACTTGGCTTGGCGACATTACGCTATTTCCTTCCTCGTTTAGTTCCCGAATGGAGACCAAGAAGCTTGGGTCCTTCTTGAAAGCCCTCTTGAATTTCATGGCGGAGAGTGTCTTCTCCTCGGACTTGCCTCTCTCCGCGGGGTACCATACATGCCTTGCTCCCATCAAGTATGCTTAGGGAGTTTGTAGCGGGCAGCGGGAAGGCATGGACTTGGTCGAAGAATTCCATGCCAAGGACCATCTTAATGTCATATGGGTACAATAGAGAAATCGAGCTTTCCACTCCACGTTCCGAGTGTTAAGTGCAAGCCTTGTGCGATTCCCGCAATTGGTTTGGCGGGTGAGTTTACCGCCTTCATTGTGCATGCTTCTTTGGTGTCCTTGAGGCCTAAGCGCTTGGCCTCGTTTACGGACACGAAGTTGTGCGTCTCTCTCGTGTCTAGCAGAGCGCGAACGGGATGGCCATTTATCTTTGTGCTTACATACATGAGCCCTTTCTTGATGAGTGTGGGCTGTTGGCGATTAAGTGCGCCGAGGCGTTGGAGAGAACCCATGCAGAGTTGGGGTTCCTCCGAGGACATTGTGGGGTTGCTCTTTAATTTGGCACCAAGAGCGTTGAGAGACTTCTTTTCCGGGCAGTCGCGTACCCAATGAGGGCCATTGCATATATAGCATGGGCTTCGCGGTTTCGGTGCCTCCTTCTTGCCCTCCAATTTACCTTTCCCACTCTTGTTGCTAGGCGGCTTTTTCTGCCCCCATTCTTTGCGGCTGTTGCCCTTGTCCTTGCGACTCTCTCCCCCACCTTTGCCTTGGTTGGCCTTTTATTCCTTAGATTGGGTAGAGTATTAGGTGAGCAATTCCGCAATGGCGATGGCGTTGTCAAGCGTTTGAACGCCACGCCTATCAAGCTCGGTCTTGGCCCAATCCTTGAGGCCATCTTGGAAGTAGAAGAGCGAATTCTTGTCAGACATGTCGCTTATATCCAACATGAGGGTAGTAAACTCATTGATGTAGTCCCGCGTACTACCCGATTGTTTGAGGCGATGTAAGCGCGCTTGCGCTTCCTTTTCCGCATTGTTTGGGGCGAATTGTTTTTGGTGTTCTTGCTTGAAGTCGGCCCAAGTGTCGATGGTGCAGATTCCCTTGCCCATCTCGCCATGCTTGCGACGCCACCATAGTTGTGCAGTGCCTCTAAGATAAGTGGGTGCAGTGCCCACTTTCGATGCCTCATCTCGTACACCAACGGCATCGAAGTATTGATCAAGTCCAAATAGGAAGTTGTCCACGATGGTTGCATTTCGTGTGCCATCATAGTTGTCGGGCTTTGGCACGTTAATGCGGCGCGCATCACTTGAGTTGGCAGAAGCTGGACTTGGGGAGAGTGTGCGCTTGTGCCATGCCCAATTCGAGCGGATTTCATCCACTTCCGCACGGACAGCACGTAGTTCGTCCTGGACAAAACTACGAAGTTTTAGCAACTCGTCATGAAATGAATGAAACTCCCCTCAGATAATGTTTGCTTGTTCTTGGATGAGTGCGTTTGTTGCCACCGTGAACTCGGCATATTCCCCTCGAGGCCATCCACTCGTTCCTCCAATCCCTCGAGGCTTTCTTGAGTGGCGGACAATATATTTTCGAGAGTGTTCACACGAGGCTCCAACACATCCACAGATGGGGCCTTGGACTTGCTACTAGTCTTGCCTTGGCCTCGTTCTCCCTCACGGCCGCGGTTTGGCTCCGGTGGACACATCCACACCGGCAACACCCTCTTGTGCTATGTTCGAAGTGTTGGCCATTGCTTGTGAGCTAACTTGCATGTGTGCAAACCTTAGCTCTGATACCACTTGTCACGGGATGAGTATTTTGCGCAGCTAACCCGTGCGGCACTTAGACAACTTTGCCGAATGTTGCTAAGTAAGCCTAGAGCTTCTCGAACTAGAGAAGAAAGCAATGGAGCCAAATGAGAAACTTGTATTGCACTTAAAAGAGAATTACAATGCTTGAGTTGCTTGTTGTATTATTTTCTTCGAGTTGTGCAAATGCCAAATGCCATCCCATATTTATAGGGGAGGCTTGCCAAGCTCTAGAGAGTCTAGAGAGTTCTATCACTTTCTAGCTATGTACATGTGCGGAATTCTATGGAGAATTCTAGAGTATTTACAAGCTCAAATGGGCTAGAGTTGTCTAGAATTTTCCGGAATTGGGCCAAGCTAGCACTCTTGGCCTTGTGTTGGCTCACTAGCCCAAGATTGTGGCCGATTAGGCTATCAAATTGGGCGGCCCGCAATAATTTGCTTAAGAAATCCTTTGTTTGTAAAGATAGAAATTTTGGGATTTGTGGGGATTGGCTAGAAAATGCAATTTTGTAAAGCAAAGAAGCTGCATCAGTGACATTAGTCCACGGTGATCCACCAGTGGCCATTTCAATAATTGTATATCCTAATCCCCGTATATCAGCTGCAAACCTCCGGTGCCATGTACATCGGCGTGCCTCCAATTGGCTGCGAGGAAGCAGTCGCTGTGCCGCCGTCCCTCTTCGCCGGATCAACCCACCTAGCACAACCAAAATCTGCAATTTTGGCACCGATCTTACCTAACAAAATGTTCTGTCCCTTAATGTCACAGTGTCAGGTGCGGCCCGACGAATTTTGTGGCATAAAGCCAAATTTTACTTTGAGGCCTTAACTTTTTAATTTCTTGTTATTATTAATTTGTAGTCTATTTTTTTTAGTTTTTCTTATATATAAAGTTATTATTAATTTTCTTATCATCAATAATTTTAATAATAAGTATTTCTTAATTGACAATATAGCTAATCAATTTAATCTTTCTTGTGACATTGTTGTTCTTAAGTAAAATTTTATCAATTTTAATTTTGAAAACTTCTATTCGCCGAAACTACGGTAATATGAGTTATGAACATTATTCCATAAGCAATTTAGGCATTTGGAAGAAAATTATAGTATCTTTTTATTTGATTAAGTGTATCAATTAAACTGTTATCTTCTAATTATACTATTTTTATTAATACTTTTAGTTTAGAATATAAATCTAAACCATCAATATCGAATTGATTATTATGCTTTAAGGAACATTCAATATTAAGGCAATATTTTTTTTCAAATTTCCAACTAGTGATCTTAGTTTTTATTGCCAAATAGAAAACTAAAAATATTTTCATATGATTCGAATTGTTCAAATCTATTTTGAAGTAAAAAAATAGTCTTGTCTATTATATAGAAAAGTAATCAACTTTAAAGGAATCTTCGAAAGATTTTGAGATTTCATTATCAATATTCGCATCAAATTGTTACTTCCTATATATCACACGTTTCTTACGAGCTTAAGGTTTGATATTCATTTCAAGTGCAAGTTCCTTGGTAGAAGTAATAGCAATGGTAAATCCTTCTCTATATTTGTTAAAGAAAAAAATCAAACTTTTTCACTTTACATAACTCTTTTTTAAACTTGTTCATAGTCTATTAGGTGTAATGAAAAATTTGGCCTCCACAAATATGGGGCCTAAATTGGTTGCTTTACTTGCTTGATGGAAGAGCCACCCCTGCACAGTGTACTACACCTCTTGAATGTATGGCTTGTTTTAAGTGTATGGGTCGGGCAAGTTTTAAGTGTATGGGTCGGGCGGACGGGTTGTAATTAAACTTATGGGTGGCTTGTTAGGCCCAATGACATGCTGCCACGTGTACATTAAAAAACTGATAGAGTATATTTAACGGGTGAAGGATAAATTTAAACCAAAAGTATAATAGTAGAGATATTTTTGATAAGAAATTCAAACGGAGGATGAATAAAGCCTATGTATAATAGTAGAAGGGCAAACCAAACCTTTAACCGTAAACCGTTTATACAACGACAAAGCACTTTGGAGATAATTTGAAACACTAATGTCTCTCATGTGACTTTTGCTTCCCTAATTAGCATCTTAAATACATGTAATTTTCACTCTAATAATGAATAACGAAAAGAACTCTCTGCGAAATAATTAATTAATTAAAATTACTAATCATGGTACATCAAGTGGAGTTTGATTATAATAAGTAACCAAGTTACAAAAGTAAACAGAAGTGTGCTTGAGCCTTGTAAGTACTACTATTATCTTTATTTTTTTCTATTCTTTTAGTACATGTCACCCGTTATATTCAGGGGAGGATGCACACTTCCTCAAGCGGTGTCATGCGATACCGCTTTGTCAGAAAATTTTACTAAATATATATATTAATACTGTACGGAAATGAATAAGTAAGAAAAAAATGAAACCATTTGACATAAATGAAGTCTTGGTGTGTTGTTTTTGTGCTTGATTTTGCTCTACGAGATCAAATATTTACACATTTTGTAAATATTTGAAAGAGCCTTTTTAGTTAAAAATTGTGATGAAGTAGAATTGAACTCAAATTTTTTTTTAACTTAAGACTCAACAAAACCAATAAATTAAAATTATTTCTTATTTAAAAGTATGATAATCAAAGTAATATTCAAGTTCTTCTATAAATTTTGACACTACTTACAAAATTTCCTACATACGCCCCTTGTTATATTGAATAGAATACCTCTACTGGTACTCCAAAAATTTTAATAAGTTAAATGTTTATCGGTTTGTGTAATGCGGCTGAGTACTTCTGAATCTGATGGTGGTTCTGAGTTGTTACTTCTTGATTCATGTTTAAACTAAAATAGCAATCTCAACTTTGATAAATTAAATGCTTTCGTTGTGTAATACGCTGCTTAGCCTTTCCGATTTATTAAATACGGGTTCTTCATTTATTTTTTAATTTTTGAAGTGGTAGTCCTAATACTTTATAATTAGCTAAAGGTTACAACCAGGCACTAATTATAAGTTTAGTTACGTTCCACCAAGTACCGATTTTCTGCACGAGTTCCTTATCTTTCAGTAAAATAATATATAAAAGAGTTCTTAATTTGATGATCTTTTAAGTTTATTTTAGCTATGGTCCACTGTGTATTGATTTCCTACTTGAGTTCATTATCTTTTCAATAAAATACTCTGTAAAATGAGCTCTTAATTTGATGATCTTTCAAAACTTCCTCAAATTATGTTTATTTTAAGTTTTCTTATATCTATATTTTTCATATTATTATAAAAGCATGAATACAATGTCGGTTTATAAAAATAATCTTATAATATTAAATATAATAATTTAAATAAAAGAATATAACCGAAATTCTAGATATTAGCCTTATAATTCTATTAGTTTTAGGATATAATACTATACGTTAGGAATCCCACATGATTACCTTTTAGGAATCCTATTAGTATAATTACTTTCGGGCTATCTAATTTATATAAAATTGTACAAGTAAATATTTTTAGTCATGTAATCCTATTATTTTTAGAATATACTTCTTAAAAATTTCAATTACTAATTTAATTTGAAAACATAGTATAATGTCCTATTACTAATTCAATTTGAGAATGTATTATATTCTCCAAATCCATTTAGGAAAGGAGAGCCTACATTATTATAAAAGCATAAATACAATATTAATATACAAAATAACCCTAAAATTTTAAGCGAAGGAACTCATAGAGAGAGGACATAACTGCAATAACCTATTTTTTGGATTGCAATACCTTCTATGCTAATTTTTAATATTAATTTTAAAATGGAAAAGGGTCAAAACTACCACTAAACAATTGGAGTTGGTACAATAATGCCCTCCGTCCACCTATTTTGAAAAAATTGCCCTCACAGTTATCTTTTTGACTCAAGAATGCCCTTACGACTAACAACCATGTTAGCTAAAAAAATTAATTAATTTCCATGTGTCATAAAGAAAAAAGGTCAATACTGCCCTTAGACTATTGGAGTTGGTACAATAATACGCCCATCTAAAAAATCTCTCCCTTCTCCCTTCCCCCTCCTCCCCCTCTAGCGTGTGGGTTAATATTCCTCTTGTTTTTCTCAACCTTTTTTTTTTTGATCTTGCACTTTATTTGAATAATCACTACAAATATCATTAAAGTTTTATTTCAGACAACCAAAGTTTTTTGTCACTAATACTTTACGTCATACAACTTTCAAAAACCCTGTTAAGCAAAAATAAACTTAACTAATTTTCATGTATCATCGTCCCATTGGCGTAACTTAAGACTCACCTAATTAAAATAAACTCACCCACATTCTAAGACCGTTTTCCTCCGTTACTTTCTCCTCTTTCTTTTAAAAATTATTCCACCAACTAGAACTCTCGTACACCTATTTTTTTCTTTAAGCAAACAAAACTCTCTCTTATAGTTAATCACCTTCCTCTTCCTATTTCTTTGTCAATGTACACATCGTTATTCCTATTTTTTTTCATCACAGAAATATCATTCATCATCAATTTTTCTTACTACACTTTACTGCTTCATACAATAAGCTCAATCAAGTGTTTATTACAGTCACATTCACCAATAAGTCCTATTCTCTCATATTCTGAGGCATATAATCTCAAATATTTCTCTTGATTTAATTGTCTTTTTTTTAATTGGTGGTATTGATATAACCTGAAGAGCATCCTCGTACAATAGCTTAATTTATGGACATGGTTGGATATTCAGACTATAGTGAGCGCCAATGAAGAAGAAAAAGGTTGAGGTCCGAGCAGAGACCAAATATATCATTGGTATAATCAAAATTGGATGCGAAGTTGTCAGGAAATATAAAACAAAAAATATTGCAAATGCTCAATAACCATTATTATTGACACTCTGTCAGTGTTCATATATTCAGGTGAAAGTTGTATAACATAAAGTATTGGTCATATGATTTCAGTTAATTCTTAAAAACTGCATGTTGGCACAACAAAAATAATGTTAGCAAAAAATAACTTATTAAATCATAAAATCTTACAATGAAGCATAATTTCAAAGATTACTTGATTTCACTCAGAAAATAGATGTAATAAAAAATGTTAATTTAATTTGAAAAATCTGAGATGGAGACGGAGATCCGTGGGTGTTGAAGGGTAAAATCTAAGACGGAGTAGGCTAATAAGTGGATATGGGGTGAAGTTTTAATTTAAGCCAATAGGAAATTAACACATAATAAATAATAATTTTTTTTCTTAATCAAAATAGGCATGTTAGTTTTTAGGGTATGAGTAAGCCGAAAAGTTGACATTAGGGGCATGAATGAGCCATATTTTTAACGGTGAGGGTAATTTTTATAAAATAGGTGGACGAAGGATATTTATAAACTTAAGAAAATAGGTTAAAAATATGTAGTAGGTTTAAAAAAATTAATTTTATAAGAATCCTCCGTATAAAAAATACATTATCACTCCATACTGTCTAATACCAAGAAAAAAAAATTAAATGGACTGCACAAAGAGTTAGAATTTTTTTTAAAAAAATACACCCACACTAATATATTTTTATATTATATTTGAACAATTTTACTACTCAAATAATATTTTTGAATTAAATTTTGTGTAATATTAAAAATTATCCAATTATTAAACAACAAATAAGAACATATTTAACAATATAAACTTGAGAGAAAAAAGAAAAAAAATAGTTGGTAAGAGTCAATACCACCAATGATTCTACAAATATAACGATCTAAAAGTGAAATGTCATATTTACTCTTAAAAATAAAATTTATGGTGTATAAAATTATAATTATGATTAAATATACAAAGTAAGAGATGAACTATTATTAACATATGAATCAATATCGAATAAATTGTATTTTATGTTAAACCAAACAATTAAATCTTTTAATTAATTATTTAGCAAGAAATTATTTGTTAAATTCATTTTATGAGTACAATTCTTATTCAAGTTTTAAAAAAAATCTTAGGGTACGTAAATTATTCCATAAAAAGAGCGTTAGAACAACAAGTGTATGAGGAAGCACAATCAAAGCTAAATTCTAATCAAGAACAAGCTTTCTAGACTATATTATAAAGAGTCGACTCTTGTATAATAATATTATTCTTTTTAGATGCCTCTAGCGGAATCGAAATAATATTTCCTTGTTATGCATTACTTGCAAATATCATATCAAAAGACATGACAATGTTCCCAATTATAGCAAATGGCATGCCAATAACGATTTTATTATGATGTCACCCACTTTAGATTTGATATACATCTTGAAATAACTTAAATAACCATCACAAATATATCAAAGCAAAACAATGATGCTGAATTCAAAAGGAAAGCAAAATTGATAATATGGGATGAAGCACTTACGGCTAAGTGTCAAACGATCAAATTAATTTCCCCGAATTCTAGAGATATATTAGATATTAATGAACCGTTAGGTGAAAAATTAATGGCTTGGAAAGTGATTTCTGTCAAGTACGACCGGTAGTTCCAAAATCGACAAAATCAGAGACAATAAAGTTAGCTTGCCAAAGTAATATTTCTAACCTCAAATGAAAAAGATTCAACTGATAAGAAATATAAAGTAAGAATAGATCTAGTATTCAATGTACTCTTGCTTCATGTCGAAAACGAGGAAGAGCATCCAATTAAAGATGATTTAGTTTTTCTTGAACACTTGGTTATCAATCACAATGGCAGTGTTAGTGAATTTAATAAGAGAAATAATTTTATCATTATATTAAAATACAATTTATGAGAATCCATGATAGAATTAAAAAGATATCTTAGCTAGCAGAAATGAATATGTTGATCAACTAAATAAAAGGTTGATTGCAAAATTTTAAGGTAAAAAAATAATATTCAATTTTTGACTTAGCAAAAAAATGGAACCAATAGTTGCTACCAAGAAGAATACTTAAATACTTTAATACCAAATAGCCATACATGTTTGTTGTCAAGTTTATTCTTTCATACATATGTTAATGTCACTGTACATATAATAGACTAAGTTAAAATTGATCTTTCACTGTATATAGGTTAATTTTGAAGAAAAATATGCTCGTCATGCTACTGAAAAACTTAGATATGCCGAATAATTATGTAATAGTACACAAACGATATATAGAAGTTTTGACAATAACATCATACATGCAAAAATTATGATATTGGTCAATGTGTTTCTGAGTGTATTCTTATCTTTGAATTCAACTTTCGTCTTCCGTAACTGAGGAATATCCTTTTAAATTTGTGTGATAATAATTTTTAGTATGTTTATGTTTTGCAGATATAATAAATAAAGCACAAGGACGAACATCCTAAATATTGGACTATATTTACCGCAATATATTTTCTTGCACGAACAACTGTATATTGCACTTTCAAGGGGGATATCAAGATCGACAATAAGAGTTCTGATTAAGGAAGAACAACCAAAGTATTAGGAGAAAACAACACATAACAATATTATCCACAAAGAAGTGTTCATTAAGATATCATCACATTAAATACTTTTAAATTATAATACATAATTATCTAACTAATATGACAAAATTGGTCATTTGTATAAGTTTTGATGATGTCCTTTTATTTTAAGTTCATGTACCATGCTAATGTAAAAAATATTTCGGCATTTAAATGATTGTTGTATTATTATATATAAATCTCTCATTAATTAACTTTTATTGTTATTTTTATATAAATAAATATTTAAATCATCATATGCCATTATAAACGTACAACACACGTTTGTAGATACTAGCTATTATAAAAGCACGAATATTAAAAACACTAAATGTTGCATGACAAAAGTATCCCTAAAAATTTGATTTTGTTATGAAATAATATAAAGACAAGAACAATAATGCAAGAATAAGAACAATATAGAGAGAGAATAGGGAGAGAGAGAAGTATTCTTATTAATACTTGGGGGTGATTTACAATGGGGTAAGACCCCTCTATTTATAGGAAGAGGAATGACTTAGCTTCAAGCTAAAACTCTTAGACATTCACTCTAAATAGACTTCTATTTTATAGCACTCCCCTTGAATGTCTATTCAATAATGTGCCTCATAAAACCTTAAAACCAAAACCCAATGGGAAAAATTAAAGTAAAGGAAAAAGAGTACACATGTTTGAATATGCGCCTATTGGTTGCCTCGTTAAAAACCTTGCAAGGAAAACCCAGTGGGAAAAAACCTTGTAAGGGAAAAAGAGTGCAACGCGCATTGACTCCCCCTAATGAGTACATCAATTTATATCCTTGAGCATTTGCATTCCAATCTTGTGCATCATCTTCAAAACGATCTTTGATAGAGATTTGATAAATAAATCAACCATATTGACTTAAATAAATATTCCGCACCTTGAAATCATCATTCTTGATAGATATGAACATCTTCATATAATGTCGTGGAATAACTCCTCAATATCTCCAAAGATGCATTCTCAATGTCATCATGCTTATAGTTATAGCAAGATACATATGTACACAAAATGTACTTAGGATGTGGTACTTCAGGACCAAGAATTGCATATGCTTCAAGCAACTTAAATCTTTCAAGTTAAGTCATATAAGCCATATAATAGACTTTAGATGCATATCAAGTTTTCCATGTCATGCTAGACAAATAAGATATCGAAAACTGACTATACATACCTTTGACTTTATACTTTCAAGCATTTGAACTATAGGTTCAAAACTACATGTCTTTCATATGGAATCAATTCTTCTTGAATTGTATCTCTTCCATTTAGTTACTTTCTTTGGGTCAGCAAATGCGTATAGCATGCTTTGCAATATGTTGCAATTGAATTATCCCTTTTATGAACTTCAGGTTCATATTATGATATTAGGGGATATACATATACAAATGATAATTCATCCCATGTAACCTTTTCTCAAGTGTTTATCATGTCTCCCCCTCATGTTAGAGAAGCTAACTTGTTTCCTCAACTTTGGGAAATCATCTTTGTGCATTATCATGTCAATATACACGGCACATTAATAATAAGATGAAATTATTTGGTTCCTGACCTTGAACCACTTGTGAGGGGAGAATATAATATACTCTCGTATATAACGTATATCAAACTGATATATAACTTTGTTCTCATAAGAAACAGTTTAGCTATTAAGTGGAAGCACTCAATAATTATCTTGCTAAACCAACTTTGATATAAACCAACTTATCAAGATGAACTATCTTGAGTAGAGAATCTGGAAATTATGCTTAAAGTAAGATTACTGAGCAATTTACCTCGCAAGCACCGGCCAGGCTGCGGGTTAATAACAATTGCACATGTAACCATATCATAGATGCATCATATGTGGTATACATGGCAGGTGAATGGGCCCATATTCACCTTTGTTATTTTCAGAATTTATGGGCTTCAACCCGAACTCTTTAGTTGGTCTGTTCATTAATGAGAACAAGTGATACAAGAGAATTCGTAAAGAACTTTCTAGTTCTTTGATATTCACCTATGTGAATTTGCACATCATACATAAAATGAGATGGCTAACACGAATGCCAACTCAATAAATTATCAATATTGGTAAACTTCAAATTTACACCATGACATGTGCACTTATCAATAAACTTCAGGTTTATTATGACATGGGTTTTTATACCAATAGATATCCACTTTATTGTGGCATTCTTTCTTTTGTGTAGTACAAACTGGAGAACAAAGCGGGTAGCTTTTCATATGCAAATTACCCCGCTACAAGTTGTAGTAATAGGAGATATCAAAGCCTTCCTTTATTTATAGTCTCAATATAATCAATCGCTTTCGCGTGTACTTTGGAAACTGAATAAGTTTCTTTGAGACTTACTACAGCACAATACTCAATTGTGTTTCTCCAACATAGTAATAATTGGCTCTTCTAGAGCTCTCAATTAATTTTGTACTACCACAGATTCATCAACATCCATGTGGTGAATATCTTTCTTAAAGAGAAAGTTATACCATTATGGTCATGTCAAACTTATATGCAAGATATGTTTCTTGCATTATTGTTGTCCTTTAATAGTCATATTTCCAAAATACTTTGGCGTACAATAGGTACGTGACCAACGATCATTCATGCCATATATCATCTCAAACCTCCTTCTAGGGGTGAGTGTGGTATCATCTCAAACCTCCATCTAGGGGTGAGTGTGGTATATTTAATACCAATTTCATCTTCATATTCTTCCAATAATGAATATGTATTCGTGAATCAGATGTTGTCACATTCACTTCGAGGATATGTGATTTTGTTATCCTTTTCAAATCTATAAATGCGTCAGGCATTTGATTTGCTATTCTTTGCAAATGGATAATCTTTTGTGCCTCTTTCACAAATAGAGGTATGTGGATCAAGATGAGATAATGATGCATTTTTCCATAAAATTTCCCGTTTGGTTTTACCAACTTCTCCCCCTAATTTTGGGAAAAGTGTCTCATCAAATTGACAGTCTGCAAATCGTGCAGTGAACAAATCTCCTGTCAATGTTTCGAGGTAGTGAATAATGGAGGGCGATTCAACCTCAACATATATTCCTAACCTTCTTTGCAGACCCATTTTGGTGCGGGATGGCGGTGCTAAAGGCACATATACTGCGCATCCAAAAATTCTTAAATGGGATATATTTGGTCCATGACCCAAAACCAATTGCAACGGGGAATATTTGTGTCAATTCGTCAGTCAGGGACGAAGTAGCATTGCTGTATGCAAAATGGCGTGAACCCAAACCGAAGTGGGCAGCCTACGAACTAGCATTGCTGCATGCAAAATGGCGTGAACCCAATCCAAAGTGGGCAGCCGACGAACTAGCTTTGCTGCATGCAAAATGGCGTGAACCCAAACCGAAATGGGCAGCCTCGTTTTCATGAAGAATTCAAGATTATTCTCATCTATTGTCTCAATATGATATCCATTTTGAATGATATCTTTAAAACTCAACAAGTTCTTCTTAGACTTGGAGGAGAATATTGCATTCTCTAAGATAAACGTCATGCCTTTGGGCAGAGTTACAGTTGCTCTTCCGGAGCCTTCAATCAATTTACTTCCCATGGTTTGACATATAAAAGAAAATATACGAACATGAGAATAAACAACTTCAATTCGTTTGTGTCACATAATATTTTCAAAATCTGTTGCTAACATTTGACTAACAAAATCAGATATGTTATCCATAATTGATTACTTTGCAGTTTGAAAATTTTCAGCTTTTTTCATAAGACAATCGATTATTAAACACACACAATCGATTGTTTGAACATAGACAATCGATTGTTTAACACACACAATCGATTATTTGTTAATTTTGAAAAACTTCAGATTACACTGTTTAAGACAATCGATTGTAAGATATAGACAATAGATTGTTGGCTTATTTTGAAAAATTCCGGATTACAGTCTAACGACAATCGATTGTTAGACATAGACAATCGATTGTGGATGATTTTTGAAAAATTCCAGATTACACTGTCTAACGACAATCGATTGTTTAAACATTGACAATCGATTGTTGACTATTTTTGAAAAATTCCAGATCACTGTTTTAAAGATAATCGATTGTTGATCATTGACAATCGATTGTTTTGCAGTTTTTATGCGAAATATGAGATAACCGACTAGTTTTTCAGGTTAGTCGATTACCTCTACTGGAAAGTAAAAATATTATTGATATTTGAGCATATTGATACATTCTAAAGAACTAATACTAACATTGCATCATGAACTAACTAATACGAGCTAATACTAATGGCTATTAGTTTATTCATTCACTAATACAAACAAGTAAAATAAAATCAAATAGCTCCATCTTCTCTCATCACGGATCCATCACCGATTAGGTGGTCTATCTTCCCCTCGGGTTGCTCAAAGAAGTCTGCCACATCCAAGTGGGTGATGTCAAAGTTGTCGTCAGAGACAAAATTCGTTTCAGGGCGTTTACTCTTTCGAGATGCTTTGATAAAGGTCAACCAAAAGTCATGGTATACGGAAAGCCTTTGACCAGTGCCCGTTTTCACCGCAACGATAATATATAGTTTATAAACTATTTGCTTTTGGGTTCTTATCGTATCGTGCTTGTGGCAGAGTGACCAACTTCAGGTTGTCATCTCTTCTTTAAGCCATTCCACAAGATAGGTGGATCCTTGACGGTGAGATATTCAATCTTCAAACCTTCATCAAGGTGATGGCGCAAGAAAATCAAGGCCTTAGCATAGTTTTGGGTGGATGCATTATTTCTGTCTTTAATGGCGTCTCCAAGACCCATAGCATCTAAGTGGATTTCAGCATCCAACACCCATGTCATATAGTTCTTGCCCGAAATTTCAAGGGCAACGAACTTTCTTTTCATAATGTCAGACATAAAACAGATTTACATCAAGAGCGTGTTCATACTTACGGGCTCTATTACAATTATCACATTCACTTCAGGGAATGGATCATAATCATGTGCTTTACACAATCTCATGTGAAATATTACTTTCATAAAGTGAAAGATTATTTTGAGAATCTTTATTATTCTCATTATCACAATAATGACGATTATAACTTCGTCTATTGCCATGTCCACATCCATTGATACCTTTACGGTAATTAGTCTTCTTTCAGACTTATCACATACTGCTACCACATTCTCTAAAGGGAATGGAGCAAATTCAATTGGACGGAATTCTTTGCCACGTCCACATTCATTGATACCTTCATGGTAATATTTTAGTCTTCTTTCAGACTTATCATATACTGCTTCCACATTCTCTAAAGGGAATGGAGCAAATTCAATGGGACGGATTTTCAATTATTTGCCCACAATCATACATGAATTTAATCATGGCAGGACATAGAGATTTAACCACTTCATGTGGTTATAATTTCTTACAAACTCCATTAGAGTTATAATCAAACTTTGTTTGTATATTAAATCAAATCGTAGAATTTCAAGAATTTGAAAGGGAAAAGTAAATTACTTACCTTTAAGGTATACCAATTATATTTTCAATGTTTTCTTCCTTTTCTCCACTGATGCAGACGACGGCGGCTCCGATGCGGAGAAATTGACGGCGGCTTAATCTTCTTAAAGAGCTTCTTGAGACGGTAGAGTCTCGTGCTGATAACGTGTTATGAAATAATATAAAGACAAGAACAATAATGCAAGAATAAGAACAATTCAGAGAGAGAATAGGGAGAGAGAGAAGTATTCTTATTAATACTTGGGGGTGATTTACAATGGGGTAAGACCCCTCTATTTATAGGAAGAGGAATGACTTAGCTTCAAGCTAAAACTCTTAGACATTCACTCTAAATAGACTTCTATTTTATAACAGATTTACTTTTATGTCCTTTAAAAAATAAATTACTTCTTCAAAAGATAATTAGATATTGGATAAAATTGTATATTTACAACTCTGTACGAATCATGGACTTCTAATCCTAATTAAGTTCCTATGTTATCGTTATTCCAGTTATTATGTCCTACTTATTATTGAAGTCCTAAACTCATACATCTACATTTACAACCTTTAGTTACTTATCACTCTTTTTTTACCATGATATTCTATTCACATTATGCTCGGAAGATGTCACGATCCAAATTTTTCACCATCGAGAATTGTGATGGTCCCTACTAATAGAAGATAGGCAAGCCAACTCTTACTTATATTTCCATTTACCCACACTTATGCTAAAACAATTAGCAATAAATAAAATAATTGCGGAGGAATAAATAAATTTAGCGGACGACTTTGTAAATTTTACTAGATACGATAAAGAAATCCAAAACATAAACTTCTACCCAAGAACTGGTATCACAATACTCACGAACTACTAAGAATAATACACATAACCGTATGAAAGAAATATAATACTGTTTGTCTCGAATACAATGAGATAACAGACTGAAAAGTAAGATAGAGGAGACGACGGGTCCTGCGGACGTCTGCAAGGCTACCTCGTTGTCTAGATGATCAAAAGCTAACACCCACACTACTGTTGATGATGCTGTCCAAAATCTGTATCTGCGCAAAAAGAGCGCATAGTGTAGAATCAGCACAACCGACCCCGTGTGCGGGTAAGTGCCCGACCTATCCCGGCGAAGTAGTGACAATGCTAGGACCAGACACTCACATAAACCTGTACAGTTCAAAATATATATACAACAAAATCACAAGAATTAACATTTAATATTTGGGGAGGGAAATAATGCTCTAGAGTAGCAACATAATATAATAGCAGAATGTAAAGTAAAGGAACCTCAATTAAGGAGAAAGGGTAAATAAATATCTGCACGACATCAACCATCGTGCTTTTACTCTCGTTCTTACCAATACAGTTAAATAAAGTGCACGGTATCAACCTGTCACGACCCTAATTCACCAATCGTGAACACGTCATGACGGCACCTAGTCATGATGACTAGGTAAGCCTAACAGTGCAGAAGTAGCATCTACTACGAAAATATTGAATCAAAGGTTGAAGAATTTAAGGAAATGTATATATCTTGCCGCTTGGCACATACACTTCAAAAATGCTGAAGTCTACAATATCACCCCTAAACCCAGAAACTCATAGGAAACACATGCTAATAGAAATGAATTAAACTACCCTCACCCCAGAATGTCTACACGACCGAAAGAAAGGAAAATCATATACTAAATCTAGAATGAGATAGAGACTCCTAGTCTGCGAACGTGACAGATATACCTCAAAGTCTCTGCTAGATGTCTCCACCGCGTGGATAGTGCGCCTGAGTGGAAGTACCTGGAGATGCACATGAAAAACATGCGCAGAATAGGCATGAGTACACCACATCGGTACTCAGTAAGTGCCAAGCCTAATCTCGATTGGGTAGTGACGAGGAAGGTCAGGGCCCTACTAAGAGAAAATATAATAATCAATATGATAATTAGGATACAATATGAGTATAATCACATCAGAAATCCAACAAGAAAATAAGTAAAACAGTAACATAGAACAACACAATCAATGAATAGAGATATAAAGCACAACTAGATATTTAACATCGGGGATCTCCTGGTATCCTGAGGATCTCTTAGTATACTCAATAAATCGTTCGGGGATCTCCTGGTATTCCGAGGATCTCTTGGTACCTCAATAAATCATTCCGGGATCTCTTGGTATCCCGAGGATATCTTGGTATCCTCAATAAATATTCTGGGATCTCTTGGTATCCACAATAATAATTCAGGGATCTCTTGGTATCCCGAGGATCTCTTGGTATCCTCAATAATAATTATGGGATCTCCTGGTATCCACAATATATAATCATTTCAGTGCAAGGGATATCTTGGTATCCTGCAATCTCAGTCTTAGAACATAACACGTGCAGGGGGATCTCCCGGGAATCGAACCCGTAGTCCCAAATATAAATGTACATGGGGATCTCCTAGGGATCGAACCCGTAGTCCCACAGTAAACAAACAAGAGGGGAGCTATCGGAATCCCACAACCGTAGTCCCGATGTAAAAGCACAACTAAAATCAGAGAATATTCAGAAATTGAAGTATAACAATACAAAGTAATAAATAATTATGGCCCAACATGCTCCACGTAATTTCAATTAAGGCAAATTAAGCAAATAGGCAATTTGGATCAATACAACATGCTTTTATATACTAGCACAAGCTATAATAGCAAGTAGAATAAAACAGATATGAAAGAAACTCAATTCAAGTAATTTAAGTAAAATTCAGGTTTTCAACAATTAGCTCAAGTACGCGCTTGTCACCTCACGTACAAGGCATTCAATTACCATATATCATATCCTAAGGGACAAAGTCCCCCAGACAAGGTTAGACAAGCCACTTACCTCAACAGTGCAAGTCAACCTGAAACCATGCTCTTGCCACGAGTATCCAAATCCAAATGGCCCAAATCTATTTAATTAAAATGCAATTTGTAAATAATAATTTAACTGATGTATTCTACAATTAAATTCTAAGCTAATACGCGAAATTATGTAAAATAAGCAAAATACCCCTCGGGCCCCACATCTCTGAATCGGGTAAAATTACATTTCCAAAAATCTCGCACTCTCACGAGTATAACCATACCAAATTTATATAGTTCCCATATCATTCAACCCTCAAATTAGTGATTCTATCCAAGAGGGTTTTCTACCATTTTCAACAAAATTCTCAGATAAACGCCAAAACTTGGAATAGATTCGAGTTAAACAACCAAAATTGAGTCAAGAACACTTAACCCACTGTTCTCTAAGAAGATCTGTCCAAAACTCGCCCAAACCGAACTCCAAATTGCTTAAAATGGAAAATGGGAACGAAGTCCCATTTTCATAAGTTAAACATTCTGCCCAAAATTTTCGAGGTTACTGTTCACGGATAATGTTTCGGGGGCACTGTTCATGGATACTGTTAGGGGGTACTATTCACGGATACGGTTACGGGGTACTATTCACAGTGTTGTGACAAACTGCAACAACTTTATTTTTTTTGTGCCTAAATCGTTTCGTTAATCTTCTGAAATACACCCGAGGTCCTCGGAACCTCAACAAAATGCGCCAACCAATCCTAATACATTATTCAAAATTGTTCTTATTATCAAAACACCTCGACTAACACTAAAATCTTCGATTTATATCAAATTCAAGCCTAAGTTCTTTTAAAACTTTCAAAACACACATTCGATCAAAAACCCAACCAAACCACGTCCGAATGACTTGAAATTTTGCACACACATCCCAAATCACCTAATGAAGCTACAGCAACTTCTAGAACTCCGTTCCGACCCTCAGATCAAAATTTCACCTATCAAGCGAAAGTCATCAAAATACTCTCTTCGCTAATTCAAGCTTAATTCTACACTGGTCATCATAAAAATATTCCGGACACATTCCTAAATCACAAATCATCTCCTGGAGCTAAACGAACCATCGGAATTCATATCTGATCTTCTAACTCATAAGTCAATGCTCGATTGACTTTTCCAACTTAAACCTTCTTATAAGAGACTAAATGTCTCATTTCTTATCAAAATCACTCCAATTCAATTCTAACGCACCCAATACCATTAGTAAAACATAATGAAGTAGTTAATAGGGGACATGGTGTAAATTCTAAAAATGACCGATCGGGTCGCTACATTCTCCTACAATTAAACATTCGCTCTTCCTCAAATGAGCATAAAGAACATACTTGGAGTAGTGAAAAGATGATAATATCGACTATGAATATCATGCTCGGTGTCCCAAGTTGCTTCCTCGACCGGCTGGCCCCACCATTGAACATTTGTTGAAGCTATATCCTTTGACCTGAGCTTTCGGACCTGCCTGTCCAATATTGCTACTGGCTCCTCAACATAGGACAGATCCTTGTCCAATTGGACTGAGCTGTAATCCAACACGTGTGAGAGGTCCCGTGATATCATTGGATCATCAAGACATGAAATACTGAATGAACTCCTGCCAAGGTGAGAGTAGGGCAAGCTCATAAGCAATTTTTCCAACACGTTTCAATATCTCAAAATGACCAATAAACCTCAGACTCAACTTCCTTTTCTTCCCAAATCTCATAACGCGCTTCATAGGCGAAACTCGAAGCAGAACCCGCTCTCCGACCATATACAAAATATCACGAACCTTCCTGTCCGTGTAACGCTTCTGTCTGGATGAGGCTATATAGAGTATATCCTAAATCACTTTGAACTTTTCCAACGCATCCTGACCCAATTTTGTGCCCAATAATCTAACCTCGCCCGGCTCGAACCAACCCACCAGGTCTCTGGTGCTCATAATTAACCTACTCATAGTTGGGGCACCGTGCTATAAATCTGATTAGGCTGTGAAAGATCCAACCTCACAGCTGGCTGGATAAGGCATGAACATCCATCGCCATAGGCCTCTTTGATGTTGGTAGATATGCCATGCTCCTCAAACTCTCTGCTTGGCTACTCAGGGCGTCGACCACCATATTGGCCTTGCCCGGGTGATACAGAATAGTGATGTCAAAATCTTTCAATTCCAACCACCTTCTCTAGAGCAAATTTAGATCCTTCTATTTGAACAGGTGTTGCAAAGTACGTTGATCAGTATAATTCTCACAAGGTACACCGTGCACATAGTTATGCCAGATTTTTCAAGGCATGAACGATAGCAGCTAACTCAAACTCGTGGACAAAGTAATTCTTTTCTTGTATGTTCAACTGTCTAGACGCGTATGCAATCACCCTACCATCATGCAACAACAACACTCCAAGGCTAACCCGTGAAGTATCACAATACACCATATAAGACCTCGAACCAGTAGGAAATATCTGAATTGGGGCCGTGGTCAAAGCTATCTTGAGCTTCTGAAAGCTCGCCTCGCGCTCCTCTGTCCACTTAAATGGAGCACCCTTCTGAGTTAATCTAGTCATAGGAGCTGCAAGTGATGAATCTCTCCACAAAACGACGGTAGTAACCCGCCAAGCAAAGAAAACTGCGGATCTCTATAGCTGAGGATGGTATGTGCCAGCCCTACATTGCTTCTGCCTTCTTTAGATCCACCCAAATACCCTCACTCGATACCACGTGGCCTAAGAATGCCACAAAATACAACCAGAACTCACATTTTGAAAACTTTGCACATAATTTCTTTTCTCTCAGAGTCTGAAACACTGTCCTCAGGTTTCTCATGATCTCCCCGACTTCGGAAATACACCAGAATGTCATCAATAAGGACAATGACAAAAGTAAAGATATGGCTAAAATACACTATGTACCAAATGTAAAAAACTATTGGGGTAATTGGTCAGCCCAAATGACATACAAGAGAATCGCAATGATAATACGAAGTCCTGAAAGTAGTCTTCGGGCCATCTAGCTCCCGAACCTTCAACTGAGGGTAACCTGAGCGCAAATCAATCTTAGAAAACATATTTGCGCCCTTAAGCTAGTGAAACATATCATCAACCAGATGCAAGGATAACAGTTCTTCAGTGTAGCCTTATTCAACCAGCGGTAATCAATACACATACGCATAAAACCATCATGTTCTCACAAATAACACAAGAGAACGCCTTGTGATACACTAGGCCGAATAAAGCCCTTTTCAACAAAATTCCTATAACTGATCCTTCAACTTAACTAAAGGTTTCACCTCATGCTTAGTCCATAACCATAGGACAAGACCCAAACTTCAACATCTGACATTTATCATAAGGTCCAAATTTCACATCATCACACTGCATTAGTCTTATTTCAACACACTTAAGCTTTTAATAATGCTTAAATACTTCGAAATTGTTTCTCCGGGTTGTTACATTATCCCCCACTTAGGGTTATTCGTCCTCAAATACACAACGTAACCTATCTCTTTCTTCACACATCTTAATGTCTCAAATTGTTTTCTAACTCCCAAATTTTTCAAAAATTTTCGGCAGAGCCTCCCCTATAATTAGGCCTATCCACCTGCCAGAGTAACACCAAAACAACTCCTAACAACATATCCACAACCCAATGAAACACCACAATATATATATATATATATATATATATATATATATATATATATATATATATATATATATATATATATATATATATATATATATATATCAACAATACTAATCTATGCATTACAAGCATCACATTATCATAATGATATCTGGACATGAAGCACGACATCTATATGCTCATAACCTTGTCTCTGGCCATAATAGTTGTTCATAAATCACAACATTGCCAATTAACCTTATGTTAACAAATATCTCATTTCATACCTCCGCTTTACTCACAACGAGGCATGGAGATCTCATAATTAGTTACCCGAATTAACGAGTCACATTTAACGCCACCTAGGCACCCATCTCGTAGGCTAAAACTCGATGTTTACAATACAAAAATGACTGAATATGAACAGAAAATACACAAAAATTGTCAAATAAGCCTAACAGGCATGACTCCCATTTAAAATATAGTAAATTTTTTTTAATTTCATAAAAATGAGAATTTTTAAACACATATACTTTCCACCGCCAGGACCTTGTACTTATATAACATCCACCACAGATTTTAGTTCGGTTCATAATATTTCACATTATATAAAAATTTGAGGATCTCATCCTCAACTCTGAATTATAAGTATTTGCACATCGTTCCAACTGAAAATTTTCATTTTCTTTCTTTCTCTTTTCAATAATTTTCGTCAAAGAGAATCATAACATATAATGAACCCTCATACCGATAGGCATATAATTGGCAATTGAAATTAATTATCCTGAAATCACATCAAAAGCCATTGTAGTAAGTAATAAAAAGTCACTTTTAGACTCATAGATATTCTTAGTGACCAACACATAATGATATGGGTAGCTATCTCCATATAATACCCCAACGGGAGTATTCACATAAGTAGATCTCAGGATTGCGAAGCTAACTCATGAGTGGAGCATATTAAGAGGACTCACCTCAATTTTTTAAATCCAATCAAATTAAGGAATAATATCCTTTTTATAACAATCAAAATTGTATCTGTAATGACACTATCTAGTGTAGTGGTCTCAGCCACACTATAGCAATTATATCAGTGTGTCGGACATCCACCTCTTAGGCGCCATCTATGCATTCATTCTCCATCTCTAACTTGTAGCGTATGTATATTAGTAACTATAATGGAGGGCGTTGACTACATGTTCTGATAAAATAGATTTCTCCCAAGTATGGGACAATTTATCATGATGTTTATAGTATCACCATATTCATAACAACGCATTTGCAGTTCGGCTACTCATACTGAGTCTTTGCCGGATAACCATAATAACCATTGAAGGAATTCCATTATAGTGGTGTATTAGAAGATGACTGTCCCATGAGAGTGCCCTGATTAGCTGGAGCACTACGAGTATTCTGAAATCGTTTTCACTTCCCTGCTGATACTGAAATTGTAGAATTATTATGGACATAGGAACATCGAAGGTCCCAACATCATCCCATACAAATCTCAGATCTTACTTATATACAAGTTTCAGAGAACTTTTGAATACCACTTAAATACACATGCAAAATCAGATATGACACATGACCCACAATTTGATCGTTGATAGTGAACCCCTTTCACTTGGCGCAAAGCCATAAGATACATCCTGATAATCCACGACACTAGCCTTTATCGCTTGTACGTCACCATCATAAGACAACTCAAGCCATTCGTTTGGTACATGTCCTTCTCATACGAACCACATAGTCTCTATTACCACTAACTATCTTCAGGTTTACATCCACTTCGTGAGCCTACCATTATTGTTACGTTAGTTAATTAAGTAAACCTTCTCAAGATCGTTCTTATCAACCAGATGTCAGAAATTATTGCTCCCTTACGTGCAAAATTGAATAATCTCTCAATACTTCTGCATTATTAATATGGATGACACGTGGTAACAATGGTTGAGTAATCCTTGGCTCCCTTGTAATCCTTCTGTAGCATCACGAGCCGTTGGGGCATAATTGATACCGAATATGCAATTTTCAATACATGAGTGGATGCAAAAGAACATATGATATAGGTTCCAGCTAAATAAATGACACACGATAAGGAATGAAATGAAGTGAAGATTTTTCCTAAATAGTTACATAGCCCCTCGCAGATAAGTACAGACGTATCCGTACCGTTCAACGAGACTCTAATAAACCGGCATGTGTTCCGTGACTCCTATGAACCTAGAGCTCTGATACCAACTTGTCACGACTCTAATTCACCAATCGTGACACGTCATGACGGCACCTAGTCACGATGACTAGGTAAGCATAACAGTGCAGAAGTATCATCTACTACGAAAATATTGAATCAAAGGTTGAATAACTTAAGAAAATGTATATGTATTGCCGCTTGGCACATACACTTCAAAAATGCGTAAGTCTACAATATCACTCCAAAACCCAAAAACTCATAGGAAACACAGGCTAATAGAAATGAAATAAACTGCTTTAACTCCAGAATGTCTACACGACCGAAAGAAAGGAAAATCATATACTAAAGCTAGAATGAGATAGAGACTCCTAGTCTGCGGCTGGGCAGATATACCTCATAGTCTCTACTAGATGTCTCAACCGCGTGGATAGTGCGCCTGAGTGAAAAACAAGCGCAGAAGAGGCATGAGTTCACAACAGTGGTACTCAGTAAGTGCCAAGCCTAATCTCGATGGTGTAGTGACGAGGAAGGTCAGGGCCCTACGGAGATAAAATATAATAATCAGTATAATAATGAGGATACAATATGAGTATAATCACAACAGAAATCCAACAAGAAAATAAGTAAAATAGTAACATAGAACAACATAATCAATGAATAGAGATTTAAACCACAACCAGATATTTAACATCGGGATATCCTGGTATCCCGAGGATCTCTTAGTATCCTCAATCAATCATTCGGGTATCTCCTGGTATCCCGAGGATCTCTTGGTATCCTCAATAAATCATTCGGGGATCTCTTGGTATCCTGAGGTTCTCTTGGTATCCTCAATAAAGATTCTGGGATCTCTTGGTATCCACAATAAGAATTCAAGGATCTCTTGGTATCCCGAGGATCTCTTGGTACCCTCAATAATAATTCTGGGATCTATTGGTATCCACAATAATAATTCGGGGATCTCTTGATATCCTGATGATCTCTTGGTATCCTCAATAATAATTCTGGGATCTCTTGGTATCCACAATATATAATCATTTATGTGCGAGGGATATCTTGGTATTCCACACTCTCAGTCTTAGAACATAACACGTACAGGGGGATCTCCCGGGAATCAAACCCATAGTCCCATATATAAATGTACAAAGGGATCTCTTGGGAATCGAACCCCTAGTCCCAAAGTAAACAAACAAGGGGGAGCTATCAGAATCCCATATCCGTAGTGCCAATGTAAAAGCACAGCCAAAATCAGAGAATATTCAAAAATTGAAGTATAACAATACAAAGAAATAAATAATTCTGGCCCAACATGCTCCACGTAATTTCAAATAAGGCAAATTAAGCAAATCGGCAATTTGGATCAATTAAACATGCTTTTCTATACCAGCACAAGCTATAATAGCAAGTAGAATAAAACAAATACGAAAGAAACTCAGTTCAAATAATTTAAGTAAAATTCAGGTTTTCAACAATTAGCTCAAATACGCGCTTTTCACCTCACGTACAAGGCATTCAATTACCACATATCATATCCTAAAAGACAAAGTCTCCCCCACAAGGTTAGACAAGCCACTTACCTCAACAGTGCAAGTCAACCTGAAACCATGCACTTGCCACAAGTATCCAACTCCAAATGGCTCAAATCTATTAAATTAAATTGCAATTTGTAAATAATAATTTAACTAATTTATTCTATAATTAAATTATAAGCTAATACGCAAAATTATGTAAAATAACCAAAATACCCCTCGGGCCCCACGTCTCGGAATCGGGTAAAATTACATTTCCAACAACCTATCACTCTCACGAGTATAACCATACCAAATTTATACAGTTCCCATATCATTTCAATCCTCAAATTAGTGATTCTATCCAAGAGGGTTTTCTACCATTTTCATCAAAATTCTCAGATTAAACGCAAAAACTTGTAATAGATTCGAGTTATACAACCAAAATTGAGTTAAGAACACTTATCCCATTGTTCTCTAGAAGATCTGTCCAAAACTCGCCCAAATCGATTGCTAAAATGAAAAATGGGCACGAAGTCCCATTTTCATAAGTTAAACATTTTGCCCAAAATTTCTGAGGTTACTATTCACCACGTGTTACTGTTCACGGGGAACTGTTCACGGATACTATTACGGGGTAGTGTTCATGGATACTGTTACGGGGTACTATTCAGGGATACTGTTACGGGGTACTATTCATAGTGCTGTGAAAAAATGCAACAACTTTTTTTGTGTGCCTAAATCGATCGGTTAACCTTCAGAAATACACCCGAGGCCCTCGGGACATCAACAAAATGCACCAACCAATCCTAAAAAATTATTCAAACTTGTTCCAATTATCAAAACACCTCGATTAACACTAAATCTTTGATTTACATCAAATTCAAGCCTAAATTCTTTTAAAACTTCCAAAACACGCATTCGATAAAAAACGCGACCAAACCACGTCCGAATGACTTGAAATTTTGAACACATATCCCAAATCACCTAATGAAGCTATAACAACTTTTGGAACTCCGTTCTGACCCTCGGATCAAAATTTCACGTATAAAACGAAAATCGTCAAAATACTCACTTCGCTAATTCAAGCTTAATTCTACACCGGTCATCACAACTATATTCCGGACACATTCCTAAATCACAAAGCATCTCTAGGAACTAACCAAACCATCGACATTCATATCCGATCCGTCTAACTCATAAGTCAATGCTCGGTTGACTTTTCCAACTTAAGCCTTCTTAAAAGAGACTAAATGTCTCATTTCTTATCAAAATCACCCAATTCAATTCTAACGCACCCAATACTGTTAATAAAATATAAGGAAACAATTAATAGAGAATGGGGTGTAAATTCTAAAAATGACCGATCAGGTCGTTACACAACTGTCGTGCTTCTCCTTACATACTCTGATATCAAGGCACGAAAAGACCAGTCGTGAATAATTATTCAAAACATGGCACGAAAAGACCCGTCGTACATAATCACTCTTCCTCGCCAAATCAAAAATCACAACCAATCAGGAAGAGGGAAATAAATAGATAGTATTAAATATATGGACAAGGAAGAATATAATAATAACAGTAAACACGTTCCCAGAAGGGAACAATTATATCTCTCTTTCTTTTATTCACTTCTTACTCAATTTTCATGTCATCATTCGAGCCAACGCTCCAGGGAATTTACAGTTTATAATTTCCTTGTCACGCTTATCTTATTATTTAGAAATCAACAATTAGGTGTGGAAGAGTTACATCAATATCAAATAATCACGAGTAAAGGCTCACGGTCATGCTAGAACCCCAACGTATAGATACTTGTCACCATGACTATACGTCGGACTCCGCATATAGAAATTAGCAAATAGACTCAACTCCTATCTCCTTAAGCTAGGATTGATCAAACACTTACCTCGAAGGTTTATAGCTACTCAATCCTTAAGCAATGCCTTTTCCTTTCGAATTTGGCTCCAATTCAATTGTATCTATACACAATTGATTTAATATCATCAATACTACTCAACAAAATAATCCAAATGGCTAAATATATTTTCTACAACATTCTGCCCGGAATAGTGAAAATCGACTCCGGGCCCATGTGGTCAAAACGCGAGGTTCGAACCATTTCCGATAACCCATTCACTCACGAGTTATAATATGTAATTTGTTCTTAAGCTCGACCCCAAAACGAGGTCTAAATCGCAAATTCTTTGAAAACCATAACTCTACCCAATTATCCAATTTTCTACCTATTTTCGCAAGTTTGGGCCTAAGAATTCGAATAATATTGATGGAAGATGAAGAAAACGAGTCAAGAATTACTTACCCAAGAAGTTTGATGAAGAATCGCCACAAAATCGCCCAAAGAAGCTGTTGAAGAAGAGAGAGTTGAGAAAATGGGATTTTAATCCCGTTCTGTTCTATTTTTCAGAACTTAAAATCACTTGGCAAAATTTGCTCTATGCGATCGCATAGAAGGGACTGCGATCGTATAGAGTACAGGCTAGTGTTCAATGCAATCGCAGAAACTTTGTTGCGATCGCTTAGAAGAAAATAGGGGGTTGGAATTTTAATGCTATTCGATCACGTGAAGAGTGTTGCGAAGGACAAGACAAGGCAATGCAATCGCATGCATACTGTTGCGATCACATAGAACAAAATGGGGAAACCAAAATATACTCTATGCGATTGGGGATGCTCTTATGCGATCGCATAGAGCAAAGTACCAGATACCAGAAACCAGCAAAAATACTAGATTTTTCAAAGTCCAAAACACCCTGAACCACCTCCAAAACACTCCCGAGACCTCGGGGCTCCACACCAAATATGTTCTCAAAAATATCATACGAACTTGCTCGCGCGATCAAATCGCCAAATAACATTAAATCAATGATTTGAGCCTTAATTCCAAGAATTCTTTCAATTTTCATAAACTTCAAAATTTTCCAATTTAAGGCCGAAACACGTCAAACGACGTATGTTTCAACCAAACTTTACAAGAAGCGCTTAACCAACATATATGACATGTACCGGGCGTCGGAACCAAAATACGAGACCGATATCATTATTTGTTGATCAATTTTCATTTTTATTTTCCTTAAATATTTTCAGAAAATAATTTCACGTAAAAATTAATTTCTTGGGCCTGGAACCTCGAGATTTGATTCCGGGCATATGCCCAAGTCCCATATATTTATTCGAACCTTCCGAGAACGTCAAATGACGGGTCCGGGTCTGTTTACCAAAAATGTTGACTGAAGTCAACTTTAACAATATTAATATCAAAATTCTTCAAGTTTTTCACATAATTCATATATTCCAACATAAAATTTTCTGGCTTCGCGGCCGAACTATGCACGCAAATCGAGGAACTAATAGTAAGGTTTTCAAGGCCTCAAAAGCTAGAAATGACTAATAAAACAAGTGATGAACCTTTGGGTCGTCGCATTCTCCACCTCTAAAACAACCGTTCATCCTCGAACGGACAAAAGAAAGAAGTACCTAAGTCAGGGAATAGATGATGATAACGGCTCCGCAAATCAGACTCGGACTCCCAGGTCGATGCCTCAGGAGGCTGACCTCTCCAATGAACACGCACAGAAGGAAAACTCTTGACCTCAACTATTGAACCTGCCGGTCCAATATAGCTACCGGTTCCTCCTCATAAGACAGATCCTTGTCCAATTAGACAGTGCTTAAATCTAACACGTGCGATGGATCGCCGTGATATTTCCGGAGCATGGATATATGAAACACTGGATGCACAACTGACAAATTAGGTGGAAAGGCAAGTTTATAAGCCACCTTTCCCACACGATCAAGGATATCGAATAGGCCAATAAACCTAGTGCTAAGCTTGCCCTTCTTACCAAATCTCATCACGCCCTTCATAGGCGATACACGGAGCAATACTCGCTCACCAATCGTGAAACTAAATCTCTAACCTTGCGATTTAGATAACTCTTTTGCCTAGACTGAGCTGTACGAAGCCTATCCTGAATAATGTTGACCTTATCTAAGGCCTCCTAAATTATATCCGTACCCAACAACCGAGCCTCTCGTGGTTCAAACCATCCAACCGGAGAACGACACCATCTACCATACAAGTCTTCATAAGGAGCCATCTGAATTCTCGATTGATAGCTGTAATTATATGCAAAATCTGCCAAAGGTAGGAACTGATCCCACGAACCTCCAATATCAATAACATAGGCTTGGAGCATATCCTCCAAGATCTAAATATTCCTCTTGGACTGACCGTCCGTCTGGGGATGAAATCCTGTACTCAGTTTTACCTGGGTGCCCAACTCTTTCTGAAATTCCTTCCAGAAATGCGAGGTAAACTGCGGACCTCGGTCCGAAATTTCCTATATTTTAGGCACCCCATGAAGGCGAACAATCTCCCTGATATAAATACCCGCTAACCTCTCGGATGAGTAGGTGGTGGTAACAGGAATAAAATGTGCTGACTTGGTCAGCCTATCAACAATAACCCAAACCGCATCAAACTTCTTCCGGGTCATTGGAAGGCCAGTAACGAAGTCCATAGTGATCTGCTCCCACTTCCACTCGGGAAGCTCAATTTTCTTACATAAACCACCAGGCCTCTGATGCTCATATTTAACCTGCTGACAATTCAAACATCGCGCTACATATTCCATAATATCCTTTTTCATTCTTTGCCACCAATAATGTTTCCGCAAATCCTGATAAATCTTTGCTGCGCCTGGATGAATAGAACACCGATAACTGTGAGCTTCTTCGAGAATCAATTCTCGAAGCCCATCTACATCTGGCACACAAATTCGCTCTTGCAATTGCAAAACTCCATCTGCATATAAGGTGACCTGCTTAGCACCTCCTCGCTGAACCGTGTCTTAGAGGACACATAAATGGCGATCATCAAACTATCGATCGCAGATACACTTAAATAATGAAGAGCTAGCGACCGTGAAAGCTAGCACTCGACTAGGCTCTGAAATATCCAATCTCATAAAATGATTGGCTATTGCCTGAACACCCATAGCAAGCGGCCTCTGAATGACCGAAATATAAGCAAAACTGCCCATATTGGCTGACTTCCTGCTCAAAGCATCGCCCACTGCATTTTCCTTTCCCGGGGGATATAAAATGGTGATGTCATAATCTTTCAACAATTCCAACCATCTTCTCTGCCTCAAATTCAACTCATTCTGCTTAAACAAGTAATGAAGGCTGTTGTGATTAGTGAATACTTCACATGCCATGCCATACAGATAATGCCTCAAAATCTTCAATGCATGAATAATCGCCGCCAACTCCAAACCATAATCTGGATAGTTCTTTTCATGAATCTTCAGCTGCCTCGAAGCATAGGCAATAACCTTTCCATCCTTCATCAACACTGCACCAAGCACAATACGAGAAGCATTACAATAAATAGTATAAGGTCCCGAACCTGTGGGCAACACCAACACTGGTGCTGTGGTCAAGGCTGTCTTGAGCTTCTGAAAGCTCACCCCACATTCATCTGACCATTCGAACTGGACACCCTTCTAGGTCAATCTGGTCATTGGGTTTGGAATAGATGAAAACCCCTCCATGAATCGCCGATAATAAACTGCTTATCCCAAGAAACTCCGGATCTCTGTGGGTGATGTTGGTCTAGGCTAATTCTTGACTGCCTCAATCTTCCTTGGGTCAACCTGAATATCTTCTGCCGTCACAATATCCCATGAATGCAACTGAACTTAGCTAGAATTCACACTTTGAAAAGTTTTCATATAGTTGACTATTTCTCAGAGTCTGAAGAGCCACTCTGAGATGCTGCGCATGCTCCTCCTGACTGCGGGAGTATGTCAATATGTCATCAATGAAGACGATCCCGAACAAGTGTAAATAAGATCTGAACACTCAATTCATCAACTCCATAAAAGCTGCCGGGGCATTTGTCAACCCAAAAGGCATGACCAGGAATTCATAATGTCCGTACTGCATGCGGAAAGTTGTCTTTGGAACATCTGATGCCCTAATCTTCAACTGATGGTAGCAAGATCTCAAATCTATCTTTGAAAACACCTTGGCACCCTGAAGTTGGTCAAATAAATCATCAATCCGCGATAATGGATACTTGTTATTGATTGTAACCTTGTTCAATTGCTAGTAATCAATGCACATTCGCATCGAACCATCTTTTTTCTTAGCAAATAATATCGACGCACCCCAAGGTGAAACACTAGGTTTAATGAAACCATTTTCAAGAAAATCCTGCAGCTGTTCCTTCAATTCTTTTAACTCCGGCGGTGCCATATGATATGGAGAAATAGAAATAGGCTGAGTTCCCAGAGCCAAATCAATGCAAAAATCAATATCCCTATCGGGTGGCATCCCGACAGGTCCGTAGGAAAAACCTCAGGAAACTCGCGAATCACGGGTGCCGAATCAATAGAAGGAACCTTGGTGCTGGAATCACGAACATAGGCTAGATAAGCCAAACACCCTTTTTCAAACATACGCTGAGCCTTAACATATGAAATAACATTGCGGCTAATATGACTAGAAATTCCCTTCCATTTTATATGAGGCAAATTCGGCAGAGCAAAAGTTACAATCTTGGCATGACAGTCCAAGATGGCATCATATGGAGATAGCCAGACCATTCCCAATATGATATCGAAGTCGACCATATCTAGAATCAATAAATCATCACGGGTCTCAAGACCCCCAATCACCACAAAACAAGATCGATGAACTCGATCAACCACAATAGAATCACCCACTAGTGTAGACATATCAATATGAACACCCAATGGATAACTAGGCTGAATCAGGTACGGTGCAAAATAAGAAGACACGTATGAATATGTAGACCCATGGTCAAATAGCACTAAATCCTCTCTATCACAAACTAGAATAGTAGCTGTAATAACTACATGTGAGAACTCAGCCTATGGTCTGGCCTGAAGTGCATAGCATCAGGGCTGGGCCCCACTACCCTGAGCAATATCTCTAGGACGATCAGCTGCTGGCTGGCCTCTACCTCTGTCGGTCTGAGCTCCACCTCTATAACCTCTACTTCCACCTCTAACACCCATGCCACCACCTCTAGCTGGCTGGGCAGGCTGAGGAACTTCTGGTGCCTGAATCATGGCACGAGAACTCTGCTCCTGATATCTACCCGAAGCTCGAGGGAAAAATCTAATAATGTTTCCCGGGTCACTACAATAATAAAAAACCTTTAGCTTCTTAGACTTCTGGCCCTGTCGACCTGAATGTCCTCCCCCGAAGCTCTGAAGTGGAGGTGCACTGATGGGAGTTGATAGTGCACTCAAAAATTGTTGCTTAGAATAATACTATTGAGAACTACTGCTGCCTGTAGTACCATGAGAAGCCTGAAGGGCTGACCGAAAAGGCCTAGGAGGATGGCCTTTACCATAAAAATCTCTACCTCGAGACGAGGTACCACTGAATCTGCCTGAACTAACGGGCCTCTTATCCGACCCATGACTACCTCCCTGAGGAAGTGCCATCTTTATCCGACAGGCACCATCTACTGCTTCCTGAAATGAAAGCTCACTACCGGCACTCATGGCCATTTGAACAAGAATCGGCTGATTCAAGCCGTCAATAAACCTTCTCATGCTCTCGCCGTCGGTGTGAAGTATCACAGTAGCATGGCGAGCAAGATCAACGAACCGAGTCTCATACTGGGTGACTGTCATAGTACCCTAATGAAGGCGCTCGAGTTGTCTGCGGAGAGCATCCCGCTGAGTGCTTGAAAGATACTTCCCCAGAAATTACTTTAAAAACTGGTTCGAGGTCAATGGTGACGACCCTGCTGGCCTAGCTAAACAGAAATCCCTCCACCAAGTCTTGGCAGATCCTGCTAGGCAAAAAGTGGCAAAGTCGACCTGTTTGGTCTCAAAATACCCATAGTCTTGAGAACCTCATGACATCTGAATATGAAATTCTGATCATCCTCAGAAAGAGTGCCATTATTTGTGAGAGTGAATAGCCTGGTGAATCTGTCCAATCTCCATAAAGCATCAGTGGACATAGCTGCACCTTCTCCAGTCTGAACTACTATTCCAGGCTGTACTGCCATAGCTGGCTGAACGGTCACAACTGGCTGAACTGCTGGAGCCTGAGATGTGGCTGGTGCTACTGGAAGCAAACCCGCTCTAGAAATGCCCTTCATGAAGCCAACCAATTAGACAAAAGCGTCTTGAAGGACTGGGGTGGAAATAAAACCCTCTGGGACCTGAGCTGGGCCCACTGGATCAGCTGGGGTCAGAACCTCCTCCTCAGCATGAATCTGAGGCTCCGCCACTAGTGCTGCTGCTTGGGGCTGAGCTCTGCCCCTACCTCGGCCTCTAGGATGGCCTCGACCTCGGCCTCCGCTCCTAGCTGGACCTGCTGCTGGCGCCTCGGGCTGCTAATCAGTAGATGAAGAAGCGCGCGTTCTTGCCATTTGTGGAAGAACAGAGTAGAAATCCTATTAGCATTTGAAGAACAAATTCGCACGACAGGAAAGGATATAGATGAAAATTTTTCTAACTTTGTAAATCCTGGGGAATAGATATAGACGTCTCCGTACCAATCCCTCAAACTCTACCGAGGTTGTTCGTGAGCTGTGAGACCTATGCAACCTAGTGCTTTGATACCAACTTTTCACGACCCAAGTTTCCCACCAACGAGAGTCGTGATAGCGCCTACTAATAGGAGTTAGGCAAGCCAACTCTTACTTATATTTCCATTTACCCACACCTATATTAAAACAATTAGCAATAAATAAAACAATTACAGAGGAATAAATAAATTTAGCGGACGACTTTGTAAATTTTACTAGATACGATAAAGAAATCCAAAACATAAACTTCTACCCAAAAACTGGTGTCACAATACTCACGAACTTCTAAGAATAATACACATAACCGTCTGAAAGAAATATAATACCGTTTGTCTCGAATACAATGAGATAACACACTGAAAAGTAAGATAGAGGAGACACCGGATCCTGCGGAAGCATGAAGGGCTACCTCGGTGTCTCGATGATCAAAACTAACACCCGCACTACTGCTGCTGCTGCTGCTGTCCAAAACCTGTATCTGCGCAAAAAGAGCGTAGAGTGTAGAATCAGCACAATCGACCATATGTGCTGGTAAGTGCCCCGCCTATCCTGGCGAAGGAGTGACAAGGCTAGGACCACACACTCACATAAAACTGTACAATTTGAAATATATATACAAAAAAATCACATGAATTAACATTTAGTATTTGGGGAGGGAAATCATGCTCTCGAGTAGCAACATAATATAATGGCAGAATGTAAAATAAAGGAACCTCAATTGAGGAAAACAGGTAAATCAATATCTGCACGGCACCAACCATAGTGCTTTTACTCTCGTTCTTACCAATACAGTTAAATAAAGTGTACGGTATCAACAGTCGTGCTTTTCCTTACATACTCTCGTATCAAGGCACGGAAAGACCCCTCGTGCAAAATTATTCCAAAAATTGCACAGAAAGACCCCTCGTGCAAAATTATTCCAAAAATTGCACAGAAAGACCCGTCGTGCATAATCACTCTTCCTCTCCAAATCAATAATCACAACCAATCAGGACGAGGGAAATAAATAGATAGTATTAAATATCCTGACAAGGGAGAATACAATAATAACAGTCTACACCTTCCCACAAGGGAACAATTATATCTGTCTTTCTTTTTTTCACTTGTTACTCAATTGTCGTGTCATTGTTCGAGCCAACGCTCCAGGGAATTTAGAGTTTATAATTTCCTTCTCACACTTATCACATTATTTAGAAATCAACAATTAGGTGTGGAAGAGTTACATCAATATCAAATAATCACGAGTAAAGACTCACGGTCATGCTAGACCCCAACGTATAAATACTTATCACCATGCCTATACGTCGGACTCCACACATATTAATTAGAAAATAGACTCAACTCCTATTCCCTCAAGCTAGAATAGATCAAAAACTTACCTCGAAGGTTTACGGCAACTCAATCCTTAAGCAATGCCTTTTCCTTTCGAATTTTTCTCCAATTCAATTTTATGTATAAACAATTGATTTAATATTTTCAATACTACTCAACAAAATAATCCAAATGCCTAAATATATTTTCTTCAACATTCTGACCGAAATAGTGAAAATCGACCCCGGGCCCACGTGGTCAAAACACGAGGTTCGAACCATTTTCCGATAACCGATTCACTCACGAGTCATAATATATAATTTGTTCGTAAGTTCGACCCCAAAAAGAGGGCTAAATCACAAATTCTTTGGAAACCCTAACTCTACTCAATTCTCCAATTTTCTACCTATTTTTCACAAGTTTAGGCCTAAGAATTCGAATAATATTGATGGAAGATGAAGAAAACGAGTCAAGAATTAATTACCCAAGAAGTTTGATGAAGAATAGCCTCAAAATCGCCCAAAGAAGCTGTTGAAGAAAAGAGAGTTGGGAAAATAAGATTTTAATCCCGTTCTGTTCTGTTTTTCAGCACTTAAAATCACTGGGCGAAATTTTCTCTATGCGATCGCATAGAAGGGACTACGATCGCATAGAGTACGGGCTGGTGTTCAATGCGGTCGCAGAAGCTTTGTTGCGATCGCGTAGAAGAAAATAGGGGTTGGGTTTTTAATGCTGTGCGATCACGGGAAGAGTGTTGCGATCGCAGTGAAGGACGAGGCAAAGCTATGCAATCGCATGGGTCCTGTTGCGATCGCGTAGAATAAAATGGGACAACCATGATTTACTCTATGCGATCGCGGAGGCTCTTATGCGATCACATAGAGCAAAGTACCAGATACAAGAAGCCAACAAAAATACTAGAATTTTCAAAGTCCAAAACACCCTGAACCACCTCCAAAACACTCCCGATCCCTCGGGGCTCCACACCATGTATGTACAGTGACTTAAAAATATCCTACAAACTTGCTTGCACGATCAAATCGCCAAATAACATCAAAATCAATCATTTGAGCCTTAATTCCAAGAATTCTTTCAATTTTCATAAACTTTCAAATTTTCCAATTTAAGGCCGAAACATGTCAAACGACGTTCGTTTTCAATAAACTTTACAAGAAGCGCTTAACCAACATATATGACCTGTATCGGGAGTCAGAACCAAAATACGAGCCCGATACCATTACCTCAATTTTTATTTTTATTTTCCGTAAATATTTTCAGAAAATAATTTCTCGAAAAAATTAATTTCTTGGGCATGGGACCTCGGAATTTGATTCCGGGCATACTCCCTGTACCATATTTTTCTACGGACCTTCAGAGAATGTTAAATCACATGTCCGAGTACGTTTACCAAAAATGTTGACCGAAGTCAACTTTATCAATATTAATATCAAAATTCTTCAAAATTTTCACATAATTCATATATTTCAACATAAAAAATTTTCGGCTTCGCGGCCGGACTGCACACTCAGATCGAGATAACTAATAGTGAAATTTTCAAGGCCTCAGAAGCTCGAAATAACTAATAAAACAAGTGATAACCCTTTGGGTCGTCACAGAAGAATTCAACACAAATTCAAATTCCTTTTAAGGGGACAAATCAACATAGCTAACCCTCAAACAAATGCCAACAATTTGCTGTTTCATCCTGCACTCTAGCTTCTCGTCTGAATGTATTGCTTTTACAGAGGTTAAATGTTAAAACTTTGCGTATTTATTTGAAGATTTCTTTTTTTAAGTCTAAATGCTTTTTATCTATTTTTTCTTCTTTGCATAAAGATGGTTTTAGAAGGAAAAAAAACTAATCTACTGTTTCTTGTGTTTATAAAAACAATTTTGGCTCGTGTTACTATTGTTTAAAGATGATTTTCAGAAAAATATCAATATACTATGCTTTGTTATTTATGTCACGATCCAAATTTCCCACCATCAGAAGTTGTGATGGCGCCTACTAATAGGAGCTAGGCAAGCCAACTCTTACTTATATAACCATTTAGCAACTCTTATTTTAAATCAATTAGCAGTAGATAATACGAATACTGTGAAATAAATAAATTTAGCGGAAGACTTAGTAAATTTTACTAAATGCGATACTAAAATTTCAATATAAAACACTACCCAAGAACTGGTGTCACAATACTCACGAACTTCTAAGAATAATACACATAACCATTTGAAAGAAATATAATACTGTTTGTCTCGAATACATGAGATAACAAATTGAAAAGTAAAGATAGAGGAGACGCCGGGTCCTGCGGATGCCTGCAAGGCTACCTCGGTGTCTCGATGATCAAAAGCTAACGCCTGCACTACTGCTGCTGCTGCTGTCCAAAACCTGTATCTGCGCAAAAAGAGCGTAGAGTGTAGAATCAGCACACCGACCCCATGTGCTGGTAAGTGCCCGACCTATCCCAGAGAAGTAGTGATAAGGCTAGGGCCAGACACTCACATTAACCTGTACAGTTCAAAATACATATATACACAAAATAACAGGAAGCAATCTTTAATATTTGGGAAGGGAAGACATGCTATAGATAGCAACAAAATAAAATGACAGAAATAGAATAAAGAAATTTAATTCACTTTCAGATTCCACTCATCTTGTTGCAGGCGTGCAACCCGTTTTTATCATAATACAATTTGTGGTAGGCATACCGCTTGATACCATTTCAATATTTATAAGGGATCGGCGTAGCACACGATCCCAATTTATTAAGTATAAGTGGTCGGCGTACCACATGATCCCAATTTATTAATTATAAGTGGTCGGCGTACCACACGATCCCAATTTATTAATTATAAGTGGTCGGCTTACCACACGATCCCAATTTATTAATTATAAGTGGTTGACGTACCACATGATTCCAATTTATCAATTATAAGTGGTCGACATACCACACGATCCCGTTTCACAATGTATATAGTGGACGGCGTGCCACACGATCCCATTTCAATATATAAGTGGTCGGCGTGCCACACGATCCAATTTCAATATATAAGTGGTCGGCGTGCCACACGATCCCATTTCACTTTTAACATAGTTCACAATATATATTATTGGAAAGAGAAAACAATAGCTCAGTGCCAACATTCAACAATTAATTCTTTCACAGGGTCACATAAAATGCAAAATTATCCTTTTAAGACCCACGGTCATGCTCGACCCCCAACATATAGATACTTGTCACCATGCCTATGCGTCGGACTCCACACATAGCGAATAGCAAATAAACTCAACTCTTATTCCCTCAAGTTAGGATAGATCAAACACTTACCTCGAATGTTTGCGGCCAACTCAATCCTTAAGTAATGCCCTTTCTTTTCAAATTTGGCTCCAATTAAATGGTATATATACACAATTGATTTAATATCATCAATAATACTTCACAAACTAATCCAAATGGCTAAATATATTTTCTACAACATTCTGCCCGGAATAGTGAAAATCGACCCCGGGCCCACGTGGTCAAAACACGAGGTTCGAACCATTTTCCGATAACCCATTCACTCACGAGTCCGAATATACAAATTATTTTTAAGTTCTACCCCAAAGCGAGGCCTAAGTCACAAATTATTTGAAAACCCTAACTATACCCATTTCTCTAATTTTTCTACCCATTTTCACATGTTTAGGCTTAAGAATTTGATTGATGTTGATGAGAAATGAAGAAAACGAGTTAAGAATCACTTACCCGAAACGTTTGATGAAGCATCGCTCCAAAATCACCCAAGAAAATTGTTGGAGAAGAGAGAGTTGAGAAATGGGATGAAAATCCCGTTTCTGTTATGTTTTGGGACTTAAAAACTGGGCAGAAAATTGCCCTATGCGATTGCATGAAAGGGCTTGCGATCGCGGAGAAGGAAAACTGGGAGCTACGCGATCGCGTGAGGATTGCTGTGATTGCGTAGATAAAAAATCACCGAGGGCCATTTTGGCCTATGCGATCGCGTGGACTGGTACACGAACGCGTATAAGGGGGAGCTGGAAGCTACGCAATTTCGTGAGGGAGCTACAATCGCGTAGAGGGGGAAACCAAAACAGTGCGATCGCGTAGAAAGAAATCCCTGTGCAAAAATTGCAGAAAATCTGCCAACTTTTCTAAGTCCAAAACACCACGAACCACCTCCGAAACTCACCCGAGCCCTCGGAGCTCCAAACCAAATATGCATACTAACTGTAAAACATCACACGAACTTGCTCGAACGATCAAATCGCCAATATAACATCAAAACCAACGATTTGAGCCTTAAATCCAAGAAATCTTCCAAATTTCATAAACTTTTTTTAAGGCTAAAACACGTCAAACGACGTCCGTTTTCAACCAAACTTTACAGAAAGTGCTTAACAAACATATATGACCTATACCGGGTTTCGGAACTAAAATACGAGCCCGATACTATTACTTTTTGATCAAATTTCATTTTCATTTTCCTTAAACATCTTCAGAAAATAATTTCACGGAAAAATTCATTTCTTGTGCTTGGGTCCTAGGAATTCGATTTTGGGCATAAGCCCAAGTCCCATATTTTTTTACGTACCTTCCGAGACCGTCAAATCACGAGTCCGGATCCGTTTACCAAAAATGTTGACCAAAGTCAAATTTTGACAATATTAATATCAAATTCTTCAAATTGTTTTCACAAAATTCATATACAATGTTTCGGCTTCGCGCCCGAACTGTGCACGCAAATCGAGGCAACTAATAGTGAGGTTTTCATGGCCTTTGAAGCTCGAAATGACTAATACAATATGTGATGATCCTTTGGATTGTCAGAATTTATATTTTCCTTTTGTTTAGATACATTGATGGCTTAAATTGTATAAAGCTAATTCGATTTTACATGTGAGGTTTTTGATAGCCGATTAATATTTATTTCCAGAGTAATCACAAAGTGGACAATATTGGCATCAGGATTCAGTTGTAGTTATAATACAATTCTTGAAGAAAATATTGCTAAATAATTTTGTTATTCAAAGGTTCTCTTATGTGGCAATTTTTGTTCGCAGACGTGCATGCTGCGGAGTAATAAGATCGTAGGCTGTTTGAAGAACAACCTAACACAAACTATGTCTCCTACTTTTTGCATTCTTTAATTTATTTTACAACTTTAATTGTATAACTTTGTAATTTTAGAATATTCCATTCCAATTTGTGCTTTAATGGACCGAAAATTTATTGATGAGTTGCTTAAATTAATTAATTTTAGGAAACTGATTGTAGAACTTTAACAATTACATCTATAATTCCTATGGAGTTGAAAGTTTATTATTTAAAGTACGTATTTTGTGATATTGATATACGATATTCGTGCAATGCACGAACATAGAGACTATATATAATCTTTTATTTTTTTAAACATAAAGATAGATATTATATATAACGTTAGCAAAAAGAGTTACAACCATTCAGACTTAAGGGCGTTTGTGTTGCCCAAAGTAGCTAGAATATGACAAACATGAGTAGGAATAGTTTTAAAACTAGTACTAGTACCAAGCTTGTCCTTGTGTAGTTCATCGTGCACAAAAAAAGGAGGACAAGATAGGTATACACATTTATCTTTTGCCAGTCTATGAGCCACTCATTGCCTTTCCTAAAATTGTGCTTCACGGCTGGGAGCTTCTGTTGGATCATTAACCACCTGCATTCCGTAATTAAATTTTGGAAGTTAGAAACTTCTTCAAGTAATAATTTGATCACATCCGTGCTATCTGTTTCGATATCAATTGTTGTATTGCTGAAGTCTATTGTCATTCTCAGACCTTCTAGGAGAGATAAAATTTCTGCATGTAAGGGTGAGACTGCATGGGTACATTGTTGAAATCCAAGAATCCAGTCACTATTGCTATTTCTTAGACATCCAACAAGTCCTACAGATTTGTTAGTACTAGAAAAAGCAGCATCACAGTTAAGTTTTAATGAATTTATCGAGGGCTTATTCTAATTTGTCTCAATAGTGATTAATTTATTTTTAAAGGGTTGCTTATCAGTGAAGAATTGATACTCCCATGCAACGTGGAGAGGGGTTTTGATGGATAGATGATTTTGGAGGTTATTGATATTGCTGTTATTTCTATTCTTCCAAATTTTTCGGAAGCAAAAAGGAAGGAGGGTCTTCCAGTGGATGTCAAAGAGATTTTGATCAATCAAGGTGTCTCTAACAAGGGTAATCCAGTTACCATTGTTTATTTTGTATCCAAACAAATTCCCATATTCCTCCAGAAATTTTTGGACGAGAGGCAGTGAAGGAAGATATGTGCAATATTTTCCACATTCATTCTACAAGTATTCATGTTTCATTAATGTTCATGCCAATTCTTTTGAGGAAAGCTCTACAGGAAGGCGATTATGGATACATTTTCATAGGAAGGTTTTTATCTTACTAGGGCAATGGAGATCCCATATCCATGTAAAGTTATCGATTTGGGGATTATTTTGGCCCAATAATTGGTAGCAAGACTTAGTGGTAAATATACCCGAGGATCTACAATTCCAGCTCAGATCATCTACCATAGTTTTAGTAGGAGGGGTAGGCGTACTCTTAATATTTTGAGTAATGTTAGGAGGAAGGTCAAAGTAAATTTTTCCCACATCCCAAACCTTGTTTGCATGGAAGTTGCCTAGTGTAAGGTTTAGGTCGGATATGTTAATCGGACCCTCGATAATGCTTCTTGGGGGAGGGAGGGGTAGGGGATAAATTGTAAATCCAATTACTATGCCAAATATTAAGGTTGGAGTGGTGATATGGGTGTCAAAGGATACCTTTATTGCATATCTCCCAATCATGGAGAATGGATTTTCAAATGAAGGATGTGTTAAGATGATTCTTTGAGTATGCACACTTGGAAGTAAGTAGGTTACTCCAAGGGGAAGAGGGGTTCTTTAAAAGTCACCCCAAAAGGCTTGCTAATGAAATGGTATTCTTATCTTTTGCCTTTCTAATACCTAGGCCACCTTCCCCTTTATCCTTAGTAACTGTATCCCAATTGATAAGGTGAAGTTTTTTCTTGGTATTGGTCGTGCCACAAATGAAGTGCGCTGAATTCTATCAATAGAGTTGAGGGTCTTTTTTGGAAGAAAGGTATATTGCATCATATGGGAGGGGATTGTACTAAAGGTACTTGTAACAAGTGTGGTACAACCTACCATACTAAGAGTAGAATATTTTATTCGGTAGTTACCAAACTCGGTAGTATATTTTATTCCAAAGAGAGATTGAAGGAAACATGAAGTCTCTTTAGGGCAATGGGGAGGGATACTGAGTTTTGATTTTGCATAATTAATGGTTAAACCAGATTCCCTTGAAAAAGATCAAGACACCCCTTAATACATCGAGAAGTGTTTTTATTGGCTTTTCCCATAAGCGTAATGTCATCAACAAAAAATAGGTGGGAAAAAGCGGGACTTTTAGGACTTGTTTTGATGGGGTCCCAGTTGTTAATATCAACTTGGTGGTTGATTAGTCTTGAAAGTATTTCAATACAGAGAATTGAAATGTAAGGCGAGAGAGGGTCGCCCTGACGAATACTCCTGCTGGGTTGGAAGTAATTTGTTTTAGTACCATTTACTAGGACTTCAATTGAGCTAGTGGTTATGCAATGCATGATAAGTTTAGAAACTCTAGGAGGGAAATTAAAAAGTGAAGGGATTTATAGATAAAAGACCATACTAACCTATCAAAAGCCTTCTCCAGATCCAGTTTGATGAGCATGTTAAGATTGGAGCTTTTTGAACGTTTAAGGGTGCCTATTATTTCTTGAATAATGATGGCATTATCACATGTACGTCCATTTTTCATGAAACTGGATTGTAAGGGGCTTATGAGATTAGGGAGGAAAGGTTTGAGACGATTAGCAATAATCTTAGTAATAACTTTGTAAGAGGTATTACAAAGGCCTATCGGCCTGAAAATTTTAAGATTGTTGGCATTGGGTAATTTAGGGATGAGGCATAAATAGGGATCATTTATGCCACCAGGTAATGTTTGAGTAGCGAAGACTTGTTTACAATAAGATATGAACGAGTCTTTGGTGATATGCCAATATTTTTGGTAAAAAAAAGGATGAATTCCATCTAGACCAGGGGATTTGAATTTCTTAAAGGAGAAAATGGACTTAATAATTTCATTAACGGAAAGGGGGTTATCCAGGCTAGTGAAGTTGATATTATTAACCTTTGAGGGGTTTGTTATCAAACCGTGTATGGGAGAACTAATTTGGGCACTCTGGAAGGCATTCCTAAAAAAATTATAAGAATGCTCAAGAATTTTATTTGGATCAGTAATCCAGTCACCATTATCATTTACGAAATAAATGATTACATTATGGCGTTTACGATTAGAGGCAGACATGTGAAATTTTTTGTATTGGCATCTCCTTCATTAATCCAATTATTTCTAGCTCTCAATTTCCAGAAATCATTTTCCATGTGGAGGATGTTATTATACTCTAGTTTTAGATTAGTTTCTAACTCTTGAAGGAAATCACTATTGAAGTAGTGAGGGGAATTTTGGATTCCATTCAATCTGGTTAACAAATTTTTTTTCTTCTTATAATATCACCAAAAGTTTTGTTTTTTCAAATAAGGATATTTTTTGGTGAAATCAACATGATTATTAATAAGGTCATTGCTAGTCCAGTTGGTTCTAACTACATTAACAAAGTCCGGATTTCTACACCAAATGGTCTCAAGTATAAAGGGCTTATCATAACCACTAGCTTGTTTTGGTTGCAAACTTAAAAGGAGAGGATTATGGTCAGAATGTGTTTTAGGGAGGTGGACAACTATAGCCTTGGGGTATAAGTTAAGGCATTCCTTATAGATAACAATTCTATCTAGCCTTTCCAAAATTAATCCCTTAGATCTTTTCCTATGATTTAACCAAGTATATTTACACCCCTTATAACCAAGGTCTAATTAATTACAATTATTACTACTATTCTAGAATTGTTCACTATGTCGGCTATTGATGGTTTTACCGCCATACTTATCATTTCAACTAAGAACCTCATTAAAATTACCACCAAGTAGACATGGTCCATTGACCAAATTACTTACCTTATTAATATTATTCCATATTTCTCTACATTTAGATAATTTAGTACTAACATAATTAAAGGAGAATAACCAAGTTATTTTAGAAGGAATTACGTCGATCATAGCATGAATTTCTTGATTGTTTCTCACAAAATCATGGACTCTAACCTTGTCTGCATCCCAAAAAAAAGCCATTCCTCCAGATTGCCCCTTACTAGGTACCTCTATCATTTGGGGAGAAATCATAGTCACTTAAAAGGGATAAGTGACTTTCCATCATTGTCTCTAGAAGTGCTAGCATGCATGGCTTGTGTGTGTCGAGCATTTCCCTAAAGTTGACTCTGAAATTCTCATTATTTCCGCCACGTATATTCCAAATTATAATGTTGAAGATCTATACATATTTGGGAGGTTAGGAGGGTTCCCATTACTTCTATAGGCAGGAGGTATTGGGCTCCTCCTTGAAGGGACCAAAATCATAGCATTCTTGCCCACTGTGGGTCTTGTGGGGACATACATCTATTGTGAACTTGTGAAGCGCAGCTGGAAAACTTAGCATGTGTCTTTTTTCCCTTTGATCCTGAAATAGGTAGACTTTTACCTCGTTTAGCCTTGAAAATTCTAGGACTGGTCGTGACCCCAGTAGGTTTACTTCCTCTTCCTCTTCCATTTTTACATTGTTTGGATCTTGAGCATTGAGAAGGGGTGGAATCTGGTGGTTCATGGGTGGATTTTCTTGGTTGGACATTTAAAGGTTGTTGTAAGGGAGGTTGTGGTGGAGATTGAGGCTGTGGTGGGTTGTTTTGTGGAGCTGTTGGATCGAGTGGGGTTGACCAAGTGATGAAGATGGGATTCATGTTGTTGATCTCCCCCGGAGGAAAGAAAGGGAGGTTCACTGGAATGTGTTGTGATTGTATGGGATTGAAGTGGGGTGGGAGGTTCCAATGACCCATCATATTCTGAGCTTGGTTGAGATTGATTGAGGGAGCTAGAGGATGGAGTATGTTGATCAACCAAACATGGTTGAAGTAGTTGTTCAACCAAACATGGTTGAAGTAGTTGTTCATGGCCATGTTTATCCCCTCCGAGACAAGTTGGGATAGGAAGTGAGAGTTTTGAAGGACAATTATCGTGTCTTAGCCATTGAGTGATAAGCTGAACGTTATTACATGGCCCATTAGGTCTTGTTCCACCCAAGAGAGAGGCTGGTAGTTTTGAGGTAGTGGGGATTAGATGAAGTAGGTATGGTTGCTTTTGTCAAGATTTGGAGGTAATGGTGGATTGGACATGTTGAGAGCTCTTTGGTGTCTTAGGATTTGTATTAGCCTGGATCTCCTTCTTTGGGTTATAGGGAGTCTGGGCATTGTGTATTGGAAGAGGGGAGTTTATAGCAACACTATTTGGAGAATCACTTAGGTTAAGAGAAGAGGGATTGTGGAGTGTGAAGTTGATAGCATTGATATCCGAATTGATATCATCAATATTACTTGTAGTAGTGTATTTGAGATTTAGGGAAGATTTGTTGGGGAAGAGTGGAGTTGGTTATTGGTCAGTTGGAGGGGCGGAAGTTTCTAAGGCCACGTGTTTGAATACCTCTCTAGAAGGGTTTAAAGCCATGCAAGAGGTTAATTTAGTAGTAGGGTTATCAGGGGGGGTTATTGGATAGATTAGACATGTGAAAGTCTTGTAACATAGGAGAATTCATTTTATTAAGGGTAGTATTAGGGTTACATAGAGTATGGTTGTCTTGCATGTGGTCTAATGGGCTTATTTGAGGATACGCCAAGTGTCCATTAGTGTGTCCTCTAGCTTCCACCTCAATGTCCATGCAAGTATGCCCATTAATTTCTATGTGATTGGGAGTCTTAACAAGGCTGTTAGACAGAGTGTCCAAGACAATAAATGAGTTGCTAGTTTTAATAATTTTATTAGGTTGATTACCATGATTAGAGATAGGATAGGTTGAGGGAGTAATAGTTACCTCATTCAAATTGTTGCAAAAAGTAAGAGTAGAAGACATACCTGGATTGGGCATAGTAGAATCGAGTACCTTACCATTATTGGTTGAAGATAGCTTGGGGATTTACACGAACTTCTTCTTCTTGGGGAATGTCACCGTGTGCCAAATTTCTTTCTTGGGCAATGGGGTCTCATTGTGAGCGTCATTTTTATTGGAGGCTTTATTGTTGTTCTGGCCAATGGTCTGTTCTTCCTTAGGGACCGTGTGAGTAGAGTTCAGAGAGATGTAGTTGCAAGAGACTACTGAGTGTCCTAATCTACCACAACTTTGGCATAAGATTTTGGAGCCTTCATAATAAATTTCTTGCTTGTGGCATCCAATATAGATAAATGGAGTCACTGGTGAGTTTAATGGCACCTCCACACATAATCGAGCATAGCGACCTCTTAGAGTAGAATAGGTGAATGCATCAATTTTTAATAATTTACCAATTTTATTCCCCACTTTAGTGAGTATTTGACTGTCGTAGAACTCAGTGGGTAGTTGTGGCTACCAGATCTAAATAGCTGTAACAGAGATCATTGCTTTTGATGCAATGAAGTTTGGGATCCATTTTTGGACAGAGAGAAAATGACCAAATATGAACCAAGGCCCCTGGTGTAACACTTTGGACATGCTATCTTCATTATTGAACTTAGTAATATAATAATCATGCCCAAGGTCAATTAGTGGGAAATTCTCTTTTAGTTTCCACAGGTCTTGAACTTTCCTTTTCAGAAGTTGATGTGGAATCCTCAGTCCATGTAACTTGATTATTGTAGAATATTTCCAAGGAAAGTATATGCGATGAAGGTCCTCTGGGGATAATTGAATTTGTTGATCAGATTTGAAGTGAGGCTCGGTGAGAATTTGGTTATAGGGATTTAGAGGAGAGGTTTGTTCATCAATTGCCATATTAATTTCACCTTCCTCAATCTCTTCTACTAGTTTTCCGTTGAAACTGTGGCTTTGTGATGTCCATATGGTAGCAGTTGTAGGTGAGACTAAATCAGGAGGTTTAGGGGGAATAGAGTTTTGATTGCTTGTTTTGATCATTTGGTGATTTTTTAGTGAGAAGGGAGAATTTCTCTCTTTATCCTTTAATATATATATATATATATATATATATATATATATATATATATATATATATAGTCTTTCGATTTTCTTCCTTAAATATGTAGACCATGATAAGTCCTTATTAATAAAAGAAATCATACAGAGAGATATAAATCCATAAAGTTGCATCAATCAAAGGTCACTCTTTTATTGAACTTGGATGAAATCGGCATACCTGTAAAAAGAATATCCTGAAAGCCAATTATGCCATAGCCATAATAAGGATTAGAGGATTAGATAGTCGAGAACTCTTAGAAACTACAGAAAATTTGAAAAAGCTAAGTCATATACAGTTCAAAGAAAATCAACAAACTATTTAAAACATAGAAGCTTATCACAAAGAACAAAGAACATGAGACATAAGCAAAGCCTGAAGTGATGAAGAGAACCGTGGAAGAAGAATGTGTAGATGAAAGGTGAACACACAATTAATCATCAGAAAATCTACCTGGGTAAAAGAAAAGCAAAATAGTTCTTGTTGTTACATAGCAATGGAAAATTATCCATTGGTATTCACCCACAAATATTACTGTATGGGGTCGAATTTGGTCGATCACTTCTCAAAGGCAACACGACCGACTATCAAGTACCTACGTGCCGATACGAGGGGCGACCTAGGGAGAAAGGGAGAGACACCCTCGCGTCATCGACGACTTCGTTATAGGATGTATTGTTTCCTTTAATGTTCCCATGATTAAGTGCTAGATCCTCTGCTATATAAGGGGGATCCAAGACTTTGTAATAGGCAAATGATTTCTGATAAATTACAAGCTCTCTCTCTCTCTCTCTCTCGCTCTCTACTCGTCATCTCTCTATTGATCTGTCTTCTCTATTATTGCAATTCCATTTTACGAGAATTAACCTAGGGTTTATTACCCCTTCATCTTTGATTGATTTGTCCAAAAATATTTTATATATTTTGAGTCAAACAATGTGGCGCCGTCTGTGGGTATTTCCATAGTCCAAATAATAGTTCTCACCTGGGATATCGAAATCAACAATTACTGTTCTTCACATACCATAGAAACCAACAATGGTAGAGAAAGAAGCAAGGTCGAAGATGATAACAGATGCTTCAAGTAACCTCTTGAACCCACTCAACGAAGCCGGTAGGGAAAATACCGAGAATAAAATACCAAGAGATACACCAGAGGAGGATATCTCACCCTCTCCACACGAGAATCTGACAATCTTACATGAAAGAGGAGCTTCCACGCTCACGGTGAAATAAACACCACAAGTAGTCAAAAAGTTGTTAGAGGAGTGATTGACGAGTGCTCTAAGAAGAATTTTCGAGAAAATCCCTCAAGAAAATTTTGAAGATTCACCAACGACGGAAATTGCAACCATAAAAGGCGATGCAGGCTCTACACGAACGAGCAACACCCGTACCGTCATCGACGCAAGTGGCGATGCACTTGCAGTCATCCTAAAGAAATGGAAGAAATGGAAAACGAGAACAAAGTACTTCGTGATCAAATGAAAGAGAACCAAGAAAGGGTTTACGAAATACCTGGTGCCCCCAAGCTGCTACCAAAATGCGATATGGGAAGGTTTGTCGAAGAACCATACAGCGAGGAGGCCGCTCCTTACCCCATCCCTAAAATCTTCAAAATTCCGCCATATTTGAAAATATACGACGGGACAACGGATCCAGAAGATCATCTAATCCATTACTTCACCACGGTAAAAGGTAATGTCCTGTAAAAAGAACAAGTTCCAGCCATACTGTTGAAAAGGTTCGGCGAGACTTTGACAGGAGGAGCATTAGCATGGTATTCTCAGTTACCAGCACTGTAGATATCGACATTCGAAAAGATGGCGGACACATTCGCCACTGCTCATGCATGAGCAAAGAAGGCTAAAGCTAGGGTCAACGACATCTTCGCAATCCAGCAAACAACGAGCGAGGGACTTCGAGACTTCCTGGACCAATTCAACAGGGTGAGAATGGGACTGCCAAATGTGTCAGAAGGAATAGCGGTCCCACCCTTCCTAAATGGGTAGAATAGGAACAGATAAAAAGCAACCAAGAAATTGCTTAGCAGACTCATAAAGTACCCTCCCACCATATGGGAAGAAATCCACAATGCCTATTGCACCGACGTAAGGGCAGATGAATACAAGCTTAACGGTCCAACTCAGTGGCTAATGTTTGTCCAGGTCGAGGCAAGGAGAGATCAACATAATGACGGAAGAAGGGACCAGCTCCCACATTTCAACCGACAAATGTATCAGCCTTATGTCAAAACCTCCAAGCCACCCCCTCCAAGACATGTGGATGCCATGCTACGACCCACGTCACCCTTTGGAACGAAAGAGGTATGCCTCCACTAGTATCTGCTCATAACTTTTTCTGTTTCCTCTTCAGAGATAGTGTACGCACTAGAGAAGCTGGGCACGAAGGTGTAGTGGCCGCTAAAAATGAAATCGAACCCAAGCGCAAGAAGGTCAAACATTCTCTGCAAGTTCTACCAAGAAAAAGGACGCAAAGCCGAAGATTGCATAGGCCTAGGACGAGAGGTGGCCATAATTCTAAACCAGGGGTATCTAAAGGAACTTCTAAGTGATAAGGAAGAGCCAACTTCGCCAGAGGATGAGACCCCTCTCAAGGACCTGCAAAACCGCCATCACCAGCACGTACCATACAGATGATAATCGGTGGCAGCGATCAGTCGATGATCAACTAAGTGAAGTTTACCACCACGCACAAACTCAAACGCACGGTCGCCCATGAATGATATGACGACTTCGAAGACAGTATCATCTTCGAAAAGTCAGATGTCAACGGTTTGTCTTTCCCCCACTATAATGCTTTAGTTTTAACTTTATGAATCTCTGATACAGATGTAAAAAGAATCATGGTAGACGATGGAAGCGGCGCATGTATTATCCACCAGAGAGTTCTCGTGCAAATGAGGCTCGAGGATAGAATAATACTGCATTGTATAACACTAACAAGTTTTAATAATGCAGTAGAACGGACATCCGGGAAAATAATGCTGTCTGTCTTAGCAAAAAAGGTCATGCTGGAAACCACATTCCACATCATGAACCAGGAAACGGACTATAATGCAATTATAGGACGCCCTTGGATACACGTCATGAGAGCCGTCCCATCAAGCTTCTACCAAGTGCTCAAATTTCCAACCCCGTGGAGGGTATTCAGTATCTTAGGTGAAACACGTACCGCCCAAGAATGCTACCAAATTTCCCAAGATTGTACGCACACCAAACAACTAAAAGGAGTGAGTGCAAAGGCATATCAATTAGCCATGTGGGGGACCAAGCCCGACCCACCAGCAGAGGTTGTCAGATACCCAGACGTCATAGAGGCATGCAAAAAAACTATAGAAAATCTCGACCCGGTCCAGCTGGATGACACCAGCGGCACAAAAAAGGCTTACATCTGGCACAACCTCTCAGAACCAAGTAAGTATCAAGAATTTCTGACTAACAATGCCAATTTGTTTGCTTTTCCAAATCAAAGAGCAAAGAATGCAGAAGTATCAATCGAAGATCCATAAATTCATGTCCGAGTTCAACGAGTGCCACTTCAATCAAATTCCCAAGGCATATAACATTGAAGAATATGGCCTCTCCAAATTAGCTGCGGCCACCAGGAATATCAACAAGGGAAATGTGGTCACCCTCCTTCATTCTGACATAGACCACGTCGAGTTACTCTCTCTACATTTAACCTAGACTGGCGTAACCACCTTGTATCCTATTTATAGGACGAAACTCTCCCGCAAAAAAAAAAAAGCTAAGAAACTCCGGGCGTAGGCCACTCGGTACAACCTGATAAATCATGACCTCTACAAGAGGACATTTGGTAGTCTACTAGACAAGTGTCTGGGGCCTCACCAAACAAGGAAAGTACTAGAGGAAGTACACGAGGGAGACTGCGGAGCCCACATAGAGAACCACACCCTCGTCCGATGCCTCATCTGCTATGTCTACTATTGGACTACTATGAAAAAAAGTAGCAGACTATGTCCGGAGGTGCGAGCAGTGCAAAAAGTACACCCCTTTTATACATCAAGTGGGATAAATTCTCCATTAAGTAACTTCGCCGTGGCCTTTTATTAAATGGGGAATGGACATAGTTTGCCCCCTTCCGGCAGGACGAGGAAAGGTACGTTTCCTTTTGGTTTTAACTGATATTTCTCTAAGTGGGTGGAAGCAGGTGTGTACGCCCATATACGCTAACATGAGGTCATCACCTTTATGTGGAAGAATATTATATGTAGTTTCGGCATCTCCAAAGATTTCAGTTGCGATAAGGGACACTAGTTTGATAGGAAGAAAATGACTGAGTTATTCAAAAAATGACATATCAATCGGATACTCTACAAACCATATCATCCTGCTACCAACATCCAAGCCAAGTCCTCCAACAAAGTGATATGGAACGTATTAAAGAAGAAGCTCGAAGAATCAAAAGGGCTATGGCCCAGATTATTACCCGAAGTATTATGGGCATATCGAACTATGCCAAAGTCCAATATGGGAGAAACTTCATACTCACTAGACTACGGGAGCGACACAGTCGTAACCGTAGAATTAGGGGAGCCTAATATGAGATACTCCAATATAAGTGGAACAACTAATGATGAAAGTAGGTTGCAAGACCTAGATAAAGTCGAAGAACGAAGTGATATGGCCCACATAAGAATAGTAGCCCATAAGCAACAAGTAGAGAGATATTAGAACATGAAAGCAAAGGTAAGATCACTTAAAGTTGGAAATATTGGAATCAAAAGACCCAAATGAGGGAAAGTTGGGAACCAGCTGGGACGAACCATTTAAAATCACAGCAATGGAAAACAAAAGTGCATTACAACTAGAAACAATGGAAGGAAAACTACTCCAAAACAACTGGAACATCGCCCATCTCAAGTATTTCCACTTCTAAAAGGCGCCACCTAAGCCGTATGCTTTTTACCTTACTTGAGTTTTATCCCAATTGGGTTTCTCATAGAGGTTTTTAACGAGTCGGCAACAAGGGACACCTTGTAGATCAGAGCACCATTCATCACCTCGGCCCATCGGCGCAGCCTCTAGGCTAATGTAATGAAGGGAGTACACCATGCAACCTCCATTGTATGAACAAAATTCCATTACATAAATAGAAATCTCTATAGCATGAATGGAGTTCTCTATTTGAATGAAAAGCTCCATCATGCGAAAAACAATCGATTTCTACACGACGGGTACTACTTCAACTACGATCGAAGCAACATCCTAATGGCTAAGGCCATCGATATCAGTTCAACCTCACTCTAACTACGACGGATACGACTTCAACCACGGTCGAAACAACATCCTAATGGCTAAACCCAACAACATCAGTTTGACCTCGTTCGAACTATGACGGATACAACTTCGACCACGGTCGAAGCAATATCCTAATGGCTAAGGCCATCGACATCAGTTCAACCTTGCTCGAACTACAACAGATACTACTTTGACCAAGGTTGAAGTAACATCCTAATGGCTACGGCCATCAACATCAGTTCGATCTCGCTCGAACTATGATGGATACGACTTTGACCACGGTCGAAGCAACATCCTAATGGCTAAGTCCATCGACATCAATTCAACGTTACTCGAACAACGGCGAATACTACTTTAACGACGGTCGAAGCAACATTCTAATGGCTAAGGCCATCTGTAACGACCCGACCACTCATTTTTAGAAATTATGCACCAATCCCCTATTCACTTCTTCCCCCCTAAATTTATTTCTTCTATTTTGGTTTGTCAAGATGTTTGGTGTTAGGATCCGGAGTGTTTTGGGACACTTAGTCCCTAAAAGAGAGCTTAAGTTTTGGAAAGTTTTCTGCAATTGGAACAATGTAAATACAATCTCAGAATGTAAATCTGATGGTATCGTTAGCTCCGTTAGGTGATTTTGGGGTTGGGAGCGTTTCCGGAGTATGTTTTGGAAATCCGTAGCTCATTTAGGTTAGAAATGCCGAAATTTTGAAGTTCCATTCGATAGAGAATTATTGATCCGAGGGTAGGAATGGAATTCCAGAAGTTTTTGTAGCATCGTCATGTCATCTGGAATGTGCGTGCAAAATTTCAGGTCAATCGGACGTATTTTGATTAGGTTTTTGATCGAAAGTGTATTTTTGATGAAATAGGAGTTCTTAGGCTTGAATCATTGAATTAATCGAGTTTCTGGTGTTGTTTTAGGCGTTTTAAGGATGGGTACAAGTTGAAATAAGATATTAGGTGGTATTGGTGCTTTTGGTTGAGGTGCCGGGGGCCTCGGGTGTGTTTCGGATGCTCAACAGGCAAATTTTGGAGTTGAAAGAAAATTGCAGCAGGTCTTCTGGTATTTGTGCTTATGCATTTTGGGAAACGTAGAAGCATAGTCGTAGAAGCGGCCTAGCCCAACGCAGAAGTGAGTTTGGTTTTCTCCTAAAAAACCGTAGAAGCGGTCTGTCCTCCGCAAAGGCGTAACCGCAGAAGTGATATTGTGTCTGCAGAAGCGGGAATCGAGGCCTTAAGTGAAAGACGCAGAAATAGCTTGGTTTCTGCATAAGCGGGACCACAGAAGCGGCCCCTTGTCCGCAGAAGCAGAAATGTCTGTTTAGAAATAAATGAATCCGATGGTTTATTCAAAAGTTAGAAAAATCAAATTTGAGCTCGAGAAAAGGAGATTTTGGGTGGATTTGGAGAGAAGATCATTTGGTAATGTTTTCTTAACCCTATTTAGTTGTATTCCATCAATATCCATCATTATTAGTCGAATTTAAAGTCAAAATTGGAGAAAATGGGAAGAAACTTCTTATACTTAATTGTTGAGTTTTGAGTGACCATTCACCTCCGATTTGGGAGATTTTTATATCTTTAGACTGGTGAGAGAACGAGGGTTCTGAAAATACGAAAATTACTCGATTTCGAGACGTTGTCCTGAGGGGTATTTTTGTCATTTTACCTATTTTTGTGCGTTAGCTTTAATTTTAATAGTGTAACTAGTTACTTGCGATGTTATTTACGTTATGTAATTGAATTGAATAGATTTGAGCTATTCGTGGTTTCATAGTTTATTTTGTATCGGTTCTAGGTAAGTGGCTTGTCTAACTTTGTGTGGGGGATCTTTCCCCTTAGGATATATTCTTTGATGTCTTAAATTCCATGTACGCGAGGTGACGAGCGTGTACTTGATCTAATTGTTGAAAATCCATTTTTTACTTGAGTTATTCAAACTACGTTTCATTGCTTATTTGATTATTCTAAATGCAAATTTAACCCGTGTTAGCTTAAGAAAAACATGTTTAATCAGACAAGGGTACTCAGTTTACATCACGGTTATGGAGAGCCGTTCAGTAGGAGTTTGGTACTCAGGTAATGATGAGTACAACATTTCACTCCCAGAAGGATGGACAATCCGAGCACACCATTCAAATTCTTGAAGATATGCTCTGTGCGTGCGTGATTGAGCTTAGAGGGTCTTGGGATGAGTTTTTGCCATTAGCGGAGTTTGCTTACAATAATAGCTATCTATCCAGTATTCAGATGGTGTCATATGAGGCTTTATATGGTAGAAGATGCAGATCTCTGTGGAATTGGTTTGAGCCAGGCGAGGCGAGACTATTAGGCACAGATCTGGTTCAGGATGCGTTGGAAAAGGTTAAGGTGATTCAGGATCGACTCCATACAGCCTAGTCCAGACAGAAGAGTTACATGGACCGGAAGGTTCGTGATATTTACTTTATGGTTGGTAAGCGGGTTCTGCTTTTGGTCTCGCCTATGAAAGGCATCATGAGGTTTATGAAGAAAGGGAAGTTGAGTGCGAGGTTCATTGGATCTTTTGAGATTTTGAGGCTAGTTGGGGAGGTTTCTTATGAGCTTTCCTTGCCTCTCAGTTTGGCCGGGTTTCATTCGATATTTCATGTCTCTATGCTTCGGAGGTATCACGGTGATCCGTCATATGTGTTGGAGTTCACTTCAGTCCAGTTGGACAAGGATTTGTCCTATGTTGAGGAGCTAGTGGCAATATTGGATAGGCAGGTCCAAAAGCTCAGGTCAAAGGATATAACATCAGTAAAGGTTTAATGGCGGGGTCACCTGGTAGAGGAGGCGATTTGAGAGACCAAGAGGGATATGCACAGCTAATACCCTCATCTATTTACTACTTCAGGTTTGTTCTCTATGCTCGTCCGAGGACGAACGAATGTTTATGTGTGGGATTATGCAACGACCCGGCCAGTTGTTTTTAGAAGTTACGCCCGATCCCCTATTAATTTCTTCCCCTAAGTTCATTAATGCTATTTTGGTTTTTCGGGACTTTCAGTTTTAGGATCCGGAGTGTTTTGGGACACTTAGTCCTTAAAAGAGAGCTTAAGTGTTGGAAAGTGGTCCGCAACTGGAACATTGTGAAGACAACCTCGGAATGGAAATCCAATGGTCCTGTTAGCTCTGTTAGGTGATTTCGAGGTTGGGAGCGTGTCCGGAGTGTGTATTGGAAGTCCGCAGCTCATTTAGGCTAGAAATGCCGAAAGTTAGAATTTTGAAGTTCCGGTCTGATAGTGAATTTTTGATTCGGGGGTCGAAATGGAATTACGGAAGTTGCTTTAGCACCATCATGTCACCTGAGACGTGCGTGCAAAATTCCAAGTCAATCGGATGTGTTTTGGTTAGGTTGTTGATCGAAGTGTATTTTGGATGAAATCGGAGTTCTTAGGCTTGAATCATTGAATTAATCTAGTTTCCGATGTTGTTTTAGGTGTTTTAAGGATTGGTACAAGTTTAAATAAGGTATTAGGTGGTATTGATGTTTTTGTTGAGGTCACGGGGACCTCGGATGTGTTTCGGATGCTTAACGAGCATAATTTAGAGTTGGAAGAAAATTGCAACAGGTCTTCTAGTATTTTTGCTTCTACGGTTTGGGAACCGCAGAAGCGGCCTGGCCCACTACAGAAGCGAGTTTGGCTTTCTCCTCAGAAATCGCAGAAGCGGTCTGTCCTCCACAAAGGCGGAATCGTAGAAGCGATGTTTTGTCCGCAGAAACGGGAATCGAGGCCTTATGTGAAAGTCACAGAAGCGTCTTGGTTTCTGCATAAGGGGGACCGCAGAAGTGGCCCCTTATCCGCAGAAGTGGAAATGTCTATTCACAAATAGAAGAATCCAAGGGTTTAATTCAAAAGACAGAAAAATCAAATTTGATCTCGAGAGAAAGAAATTTTGGGTGGATTTTGGAGAGAAGATCACTGGGTAATGTTTTCTTAACCCGATTTAGTTGTATTCCATCAATATCTAGTTAAATCCACCATTAGAATTCGAATTTAAGGTCAAAATTGGGGAAAATGGGAAGAAACTTCTTAGACTTAATTGTTGAGTTTTGAGTGGGCATTTGACCTCCTATTTAGGAGATTTTTATATGGTTAGACTCGTGAGAGTACGAGGGTTCTGAAAATGTGAAAATTATTCAATTTCGAGATGTTGGCCTGATGGGAGTTTTGGTCATTTTACTTATTTTCGTGCATTAGCTTTACTTTTAATGGTCGAATTAGTTACTTGTGATGTTATTTACGTTATGTAATTGTATTGAATAGATTTGAGCCATTCAGAGCCGGATACTCGTGGCAAAGGCGTAGTTTTGTAGTTGATTTTGTACCGGTTTGAGGTAAGTGGCTTGTCTAACTTTGTGTGGGATACCTCTCCCCTTAGGATATATTCTTTGATGTCTTAGAAGCATTGTACGCGAGGTGGTGAGCGTGTCCTTGAGCTAATTGTATAAAATCCTTTTTTTACTTGAATTATTCAAACTGTGTTTATTGCTTATTTGACTATTCTAAGTGCAAATTTAACTCGTGTTAGCTTAAGAAAAAGATGTTTAGTTTATTTACTTGTTTACTTTCCTAAACTGCATTATTTGTACTCCGTGAAGCATGCTAGACTAGAGATTTCTATCACTTGTTTTTACTTAGAATTTGTCCGATATTTGAGTTGTTGTTGTTTGTTTACAATTTAGGACTACGGGACGACATCCCGGGAGCTCCCATGTACGTGTCATGTTTTAAGACTGAAAGTGCGGGATACTAAGAGATCCCTGGAACATATGTGGTTAAAGGGAAGATACGAAGAGATCCTCGGGATACTAGGAGATCCCTCGTATGTATGATGAGGATACCAAGAGATCCTCGGGATACCAAGAGATCCCGGATGATAACTATCCGGTAGTGAGCTATTTTCTCTATTTATTAATTGTGATTGTTTTTCTGATACTGTTTTTACTTGCTATCTGCTAGATTCTCGCCGTAGACTATTATCATGTTGTCTTTTTCCTTAACATATTAATTATTATGTTTTATCTCAGTAGAGCCCTTACCTTTCTCGTCACTACCCGACCGAGGTTAGGCTTGGCACTTACTGAGTACCGTTGTGGGGTACTCACGCCTCTTCTGCACATGTTTGTCATGAGCAGATCCAAGTACCTCTACACAGGCGCACCAGTGATTTCAGGGGAGTTCTCGGAGACTTGAGGTATATCCGTCACGTCCGCAGACCGAAGAGTCTCCCTCTTATTCTATCATGTAGTTAGCTAGTTTCTATCATGTTCTTCATTGATGTAGATGTTTCCGGATGTTAGAGCGGTATTATGTACTTCTATAACCTGTGTTTCCAGTGAGATTCCGAGTTTTGGGATTTAGTTTTATAACTTGTGGTGTTGAAGTGTATGTGCCGATCGACAACTTCTATACATTTTCCTTAAGTATTCTAATGTTTAGTTTATGATTTCCTAAATGTTGTTAGTTTCCGCACTGTTTGGATTACCTAACCGAAGACCAGGTGACGTCATGACGTGTTCACGATTGGTAAACTAGGGTTGTGACATCCGGGTAGTTTAGGACCAAAAAGCATATTATACTTGGAATATTTGTAAACTTATTGACAGTTGAATTGCTTAAATCTTATCAAATTGGTAAATGAACTTCTTAAAGAAATAAACTTCATTTTTTTCTAAATTGTTAAAAAAGAATTAATTTTCTTTGGATAATTGTTTCCTGATAACTTCTTGATTGACTGTCTGTGCGTGTTTAAATTCTGGAACAGGCCAACCGCCTTCAAGACTTGGTATGCCCATTACGAGTTTCTAGTTATGTCCTTTAGGTTGACCAATTCCCCAGCAACCTTTAGCATTTGATGCACAGTGTGTTCAATCCATATCTCAACTCGTTCGTCATTGTTTTCATAGATGATATTCTTGTTTACTCCCGGAGTCGGGAAGAGAAGGAGCAGCACCTGAGGACAGTGCTTAGGGCTTTGAGGGAAAAGAAATTGTATGCAAAGTTTTCAAAATGTGAGTTTTGGTTTGATTCTGTGGCCTTTTTGGCTCACGTGGTGTCGAGCAAGGGTATTCGGGTGGATCCGAAGAAGGTAGAGGTTGTGCAGATTTGGACTAGAACTCCCTCCAGGACGGATATTCGCAGTTTCTTTGGTTTGGCTAGTTATTACCATCGATTTGTTGAGGGGTTTTCTTCTATCACAGCACCTATGATAGACTGACCCAGAAGAGTGCTCTATTTTAGTGGATGGAATAGTTCGAGGTGATCTTTCAAAAGCTCAAGACAGCTTTGACTACTGCCCCAGCTCTTATATTGCCTACAGGTTCGGGATCTTATACTGTCTATTGTGAATCCTCGAGGATTGGTCTTCGAGCTGCATTGATGCAGGACGGTAGGGTGATTACCTACGCGTACAACCAGTTGAAGGTACATGAGAAGAATTATCCTGTCCATGATCTGGAGTTAGTTGATGTTGTTCATGCCTTGATGATCTAGTGTCACAATTTGTACGGTGTGCCTTGTGAGATTTATACGGATCATCGGAGTTTGCAGCACTTGTTCAAACAAAAGGATCTAAATTTTCCCCAGAGAAGGTAGGTGACTGGAGTTATTGAAAGATTTTGACATCATTTTTCTGTATCACCCGGGTAAGGCCAATGTGTTGGTCGACGCCTTGAGTCATCGGGCAGAGTGTTTGGGTAGTTTGGCATATCTACCAGCATCAGAGAGGCCTATGGCGATGGATATTTAGGCCTTAGCCAGTCAGTTTGTGAGATTGGACCTTTCGGAGTCTAGTCGGGTTCTAGCTATGTGGTTGCTCGGTTTGCATTATTTGATCATATCCGAGAGCGGCAGTATGATGACCTCCATTTACTTGTCCTCAAGGACAGGGTTGAACATGGCGATGCCAGAGATGTGACTATCGGTGAGGACGGGGTACTGAGGATGCAGGGTCGGATATCCCGAAGACAGCCTTCAAGACTTGGTATGGCCATTACGAGTTTCTAGTTATGTCCTTTAGGCAGACCAATGCCCCAGCAGCCTTTAGCATTTGATGCACAACATTTCGCCATGAATATTTGACTCCGAATGGATCAAATCTGTTCAATTCAATTACATAATGTAAATAACATCGCAAGTAACTAATTTCACTATTAATGCGCGAAAATAGGTAAAATGACCAAAACGCCCCGCTGGTAAACATCTCATAATCGAATAGTTTTCACATTTTCAGAACCCTCGTACTCTCACGAGTCTAACTATATAAAAATATCCCAAATCGGAGGTCAAATGCCCACTCAAAACTCAACAATTAAGTCGTTTGGGGAGTACTAGAAAGTGGAGCTACGATCACCTACCTATAGATATTTTAATTTTCATCTTTGGCATCCATCCACATCATTGATGACCCTTTATCGCCTTGTGGTAATCCTTCCCTACCAAGGATAGCAAAACTCCTTACTCACCAGGGTGAAAGTTTAGTATAAATGGAACATACAGTCCCTTAAGTTGAACGTTGCTCACATTGCTTGTTGTAGGCAAGCGTCTTCCTAAATGACTATTCTCTGAAATTCTCATGAATCTTCTTTCCTCATCCATTCTATTATTGGCGGAACAAAAATCTTAAATTCTTATGATGGCGACTATCATCCGTTACTCAATCCCTAATTCATGTTTAGTTTATCTTGTTCACCAATCTATACTAATTATATTACTCTGGAGTCTAACTTTTCCTTTTGGTAGTCGCGTTGGAGTCACGAACTTATTTCTCAAAATGAAGATATAACCTTATGGCCTATACATTTTTGTTGTCTTAAGGCCCATCACCTTTCGTCTCTTCCTTCATTTGATTATAGGTTCTGTAACACTCTACCGTTTTCATCCATGTATCACACGTTATTCGTAATGCTTCCTTATTTCTCTTCTCATTACTCTGCTAATATTTTTTCATATACCTTTTCTTGTGAAAACGTCAATATGACATTCTTTTGCTTTTAGCTTTCCTTTGTCCCATCTAGTGGCTCTTCAAGTTGCTTAACGTTCTCGCTTTACTAGGGACCCGAGCCACACTAAGGTAATATTTATCCCTTCACTGCATATAGTTCATGTCTTTGTGGTACTCATATATGGCTACACTCTTTTAGAGTAAACCATCTAGGTGTCTCATAAAGAGTTCTATTAGCACATTTGCAATACCCTTTGGAAATGTCAACTATCGCAATCAATTCATCCATCATATCTTCTTATACTACTTTTGTTAACCCCCATAAGACATATCTAGAAGGGGTGCAACCAATTGTATATACCTTTGTTACTATTGAATATAACTCAAAAAGCTTATATTCCTCTACCTGAATTGTAAACACAGTTAACCTTCATTAGTTGGGTGCCTCGCACTTTTCTTCATATTACTTCTTTTACTTGTTGACACTTGTATTTAACTTCTAAATCTCTCGTTGTCTTCCACCATTAAGGTGGATATTCATTTTTGTCTCAAGATCATTATCAAGAGTCGTACACCTTTTAGTACGCACATGATCTATTGTAGACCTCGCATTTACTTATCATAAAAATGATGCAAAGTCGAGTTCCTCTGACTCAACTCTCCCGTAACTATATCTCTTACCACCTGTCTTTCTGGATGGAGGCATCGTCATATTATGAATAAGGTAGAGTTTAGGAAATTGAGTTCTTACATAAGCTCTACCACACGATCTAGAGTAAGAAGAAAGAGTGACAGTCCTAAATTCCATGTAGCCTCCTGCTTAAAAGTGTGGTGCACGACACACCAATAAATAAGACTCTACTAGACACGACTTGTAGGCTCTTTAGGATAGAACTGCTCTGATACCACTTTTGTGACGAACCAAATCGATGGGCCGCGACCGGCACCCGGTACCTTACTCAACCGAGTACCAACGTAACTTATATTTCTTATTACATGAATATATACACATGATATACTGGTGTAGTAGGCCAACATAATCATTTATAAACTCAAATATAGGTCGACAAGGTCGTATAATCTTTCACGTATACGACATATGTCTACAAGACTCTAAGAATACATATATGTCATAAAGGTCGGGATAGAGTTCCGCCATATCAAACAATACACGTCTAAGTCATACTAACCAAACAAGCAACTCCGAAGAAAATGGAGCGCACCAACATCTTCCGCTGAGTTGATAGCCTACTTGGAGGGCTATCAACCTGTCTATTGGAACCTGCGGGCATAAAACGCTGCGTACCTAGGCAAAAGGGGCGCCAGTACGAATAATTTACCGAGTATGTAAGGCACAATAAGTACATAAGAGAAATTGATGAAAAAAAGAGTACATGACTCAACCTGCAAGTCTGAATAACTTTGTAAATAATAATATACTTTTAGTGTCATCCATATGCGTATGAATATCATGTCGTGCATATGTACATGTTTTATAACATCATCAACCTCTGAGGGCATCCCATCATATCATATCGTCCATTGTGGGCAAAATCATCATCGTATACCAGTTGATCAGGTGGTGGTGCTATTTAACGCCATAACCTTTCCCATTATACACATATACATATATATATATATACATATATATATATATATATATATATATATATATATATACTTATATAACGTTCAGCCACTGCGGGCAATATCATCATAATATACCAGCTGACCATGTGGTGGTCTTCCCATATCTCATATACATATATTTACATATATACGTATATATAACGCCGTCTGAGTCATGGGATGTACATGTATAAATGCATGAAATGCATATTAGATACGATAACAAAATATCTCGGTACGTCATAAGACCATTATACCTCTTATTAATCATTTTACGTATTTTCTGAGACCTATGAACATGCGATGGGATAGTAAGACATGGAGATTCAAGAACATAGTCACTTTTAATTTGAATAGAGCCATTTATGGAATTTTTGCATTTGCACGTTTCGTTTTTATCGTATGGATCATGCCAAAAGAATTGAAGGGATAACCTTAACATATCTGTTTCGGCGAAATTTACATTAGAATTCCTTGAAATCTTGGACGAATATGTTCTGCTTCTAACGTTTTGTGTATTGAAAATAGAAATGGAATTAAATCTTAATGGTTGAACTTTGAGATTTCAATTGAAATCTTGGCAAGAATTTAGACGAAATTGCTTCATAATGAAGCTTGTGTTTGAACTGGATCGTTTCTGCTTTTCAACGTCAAAGGCAGATTTTGATTTTAAATCTTTTACAAAGATATGTTGCCAAGTCTTGTTGAATTCATGTTGCTAAAGTTTGGGACCTTGCTACCGTTTTGGAATCTTTTGTTGTATGATTCAAAGGCATAATTGGGACCTTGCTACCGTTTTGGAATCTTTTGTTGTATGATTCAAAGGCATAATTCTATGTTTTTTAGAAGACTTTTGCTAGTTGTGGGGTGGGGCTTATATGTGGCTTAGTTGGCCAAAGTATTTCACATAAATTCAAGAGTCACATTATACAAAGCCTTGGGCTTCCACGTTACTCTTACCCCTTATTTACCCAATTGGCTCTTTAATTTATTGGATAATATCTCATTATCCAATAATAAATCAATTATCCGCATAATTAAGAATTACCTTAAATTACTTAAAATTATACTTATTTTTTTACATAACTTATGCACCTTACTATCATGGCCATGTGGTACCTTGTATGGTACTAGTCCATAAATATCGGGTATTAACGGTGGGCTCGTATTTTATCTCAACATGCCAAACTTGGATGAAAATTCATTTTCTTTGACTTGCTTCCCCTCTCACCTTCACGAATTTACTCATCACTTCCATGAAATAGCATAATCCTTATAATCTCAAAATAATCTTTTCCTTGGACTAATATCAATTACTCTATGACAAATTCAACGTAAAATACTGTAGGGTGCAATACTGTCGTAACTTAATACTGCAGGACATAACATCATCATAATATATTACTGCAGAGGGTAACACTATCGTAATATAATACTGCGGGACGTATTATTGACGTAATATTGCGGAGTGTAACATCAGAGCTCTCAGAAGTACCATTACTGAGTTGAAACGACAAATATCCTTCCACAAAGCGACGATAATAGCTCAGACAAGTATGTAGAGAAACACCCCTTACTGCATCGGTAGTACCATTACAATTCTTCAATTCCCGATTTATAACAAGCGGTTCGCATCACATAAGATTGAATAGGAATGAATTAAAGGCATAAGCCTCTAGGGATCAAATCGCATGATGATGAATCAAGAAGGAAAGTACTTTTAACAGTCATGTAGCCTCCGAAAGATAAGTACAGACGTCTCCGGACCGATCCACGAGACTCTACTAGACATGCTCATGACTCTGAGACCTAAGGGAACCTAGTGTTTTGATACCATGTTGTCAAGACCCCAAATCTACTAATGGTCGTGATGGCGTCGGACACCGCTGTCAGGCAAGTCAACCAAAATACTTAATTAAATTCTCATTTTAAATATTTTCGAAATCACTTCTTTTATACGTTTAAACAATACATAGTAAATTTCACTGAATATATAATGAAACATTCAACAACTTTAATAAAACTTTCTAAATAAACCCATCAACATCCCAGAACCCGGAGTCACAAGTGCACGAGAAATTTTTATGAAATAATGTGATACAATAACCGTCCGGAGTACAATGTTGGACAGAAAATAAATTCAGTAATCTGAAAGAGACTTGCTGGCTTCAGGTCATCTCAGGAAAATGCATCTCACCTAAGTCTCTGTATCAACCATGCTGCTACGCCCACTAGGCCACTAGAGATATATGTGCCTATGCAAAAAAAATGCACAGAAGTGCAGCATGAATACGAAAACAACGTGTACCCAATGAGCATCCCGTCTAATCTCGAAGAAGTAGAGACGAGAGGTCCACTTCGACACTTACTAGTGGTCCAATAATGTTATATCAATAATATATTAAACCGTGGATTTTTTTTATAAATGTGATTGTGATTCAGTAGGTTGAAGCAAGTAAACAAGCCTTTCTTTTATCAGAAATTCCCAAATACTTTTCATCATTAATGCATATATTCTTAAGTCGGGAAGAAGCAATAACAACTTCAATAAGTTCCAAGGAAAACAATACAAGCATGCACAAATCATACCAAGAACATACGACCCGATCCAATAATATTTAAACTGTGCACTGCCAGAGGGTCGAATAGCGCAAACCATAGATGCACCTATTTAATCTACCGAGGCGTTTGGCCCACTCCAGAATTTAAACATGCACAGATAGTCAATTAAGAAGTCACCAGGAAAAATATCCAAAGAAAACTAATTCTCTTTTAAAAATTTATAAAAAGATGAAATTTAATTCTTTTTAGAAGTTCATTTACCAATTTGATAGGATTTAAGTAATTCAACTGTCAATAAAGTTTCGGATATTCCAAGTATAGTACGCTTTTGGTCCTAGACTACCCGTACTTACGCATATTAATTGCTACGCATGGACTCTCGTCACCCCGTGCGTACGCAGCCCCCAAAAATAGGAGCACACAAGAAATTATTTGAGCTATGGGGGCGATTTCCTCTTACAAGGTTATAAAGAAGACTCATCTTGCTTCGAAGATCCATAACTAGCCTTCCACGCCCTTCCGAAGACTCAAATTAATGCATAACGCTCCAAACTAGTCAATAATTATGCAAATCCATTAATATCCCCGATCGAAAAGTTGACAAAATCTTCCTCGGGCCCACGTACCCGGATTTCAAATTTTTTTGGAGATTAAGCTTACCCATAACCCCTGGCATTCAAATATATAATTTACTCTCGATTGCATACTCAAAATTGTGGTCAAATTCTAAAAATATCAATATTCTAGGTTTTTCTCACCCAAACTTCTACCAATTTACATGCTAAAATCCATACATAATCGATATATTTAACTCAAGATTGTGGGATTAGCTTACCTTGTCGTTGATGATGGAAAACCCCACTTGAAGCTCTCCAAAATCGTTCATACCCAATAAAAAATGGGGGAAAAATGACCAACCCTCGATTTGAAAAGAACTTACCGCCTCCAGCACTTCCGCACCTGCGGTCACATGACCGCTTCTGCGGTTCTCTCTAGGCTGCCTTTTCTCGCTTTTGTGCCTCACCACCCACATGTGCTGTCTTGCTTCTGTGGAGAGATGGCCGCATATGCTTGTCACAACCCTAAATCTGGACCCGGTCGTGATGGTGTCTCTCATGAAGACAAGGCCATCCAACACATTCTGCTCCAATCTTAAGCAATTAAATAATAAGTATTAAGTTGTAAACATGATAAAATCTAAAAAATAAGCAGTTAACTATATAATTTGTGGAAATACAAACCCAACACAGCCCTATCCCTAGGTGTCACTAGTCATGAGCATCTACTATGATCTGAATACAGTAGAGTAAAAATGTACTAAATACAGTTTAATGAAATCAAGAGAGAGAAAAGAAGTGCTGCGAACGTCGGGCAGCTACCTTGCTGAAATCCGATGACTCTGCCTCTAAGCAACCAATACCTGTTACCAGGTTCAGAAATACTTGAATCTGTACATAAGGTGTAGGGAGTAAAGTGAGTACTTCCAACTCAATGAGTAATAAAAATAAATGATGACTGAATGATAGGAAATCACGAAGAGTACAACATATATAGAAGCAGTACAAAACTAGTGTAACGACCCAACTGGTCGTTTTGCTGTTTGGGACCCTGTTCCCTTAGATAAAACTCCCCGCATCTTCCTTAGCTCGGTTATGACTTGCGGGCGTGATTAGTTTAGGAGTTAGAAGAATTTCAGATAAGAATAGAGCCAACTGTTTCCATAAGGAATTCTTGTAAGGCTAAATTTGACTTCGTTCAACTTTCTTGGGAAACGGACCCGTATTCGTGCTCCGAATCTCTTGGGAGGTCGATAGGAAAATATGGAACCTGGTGTATGTTCAGAATCCAATTCTGATGTCCCTAGCCCAAGTAATGAATTTTTATGTCAAATTTTTAAATTGAATTAATGAATTTATTTAATAATAAAAACCTAAGTATCGGGCTTGGATTCTGGTTCCAAAACTTGGTACAAGTCCGAAATATCATATAAGACCTACCCGTAAAGTTTGGTGTCAATCCGTGTAGTTTAAGGGCATTTTGACCCGTTGGTAGGAAGTTAAGAACTTGAAGTTCATTAAATTGGAACATTTTGGTTTTGGGGTCCGATTGCTTAATTTAACGTTTTTTTGGATGTTCTGAGGGTTCGACTAGGTCCGCCTTGAGATATTAGACTTGTCGATATGTTCGAGCTGGGCTCGGGAGCCCGCAACATCAAATGGTCGAGGTTTGAGCGAAATCAGATTTTGAAAAGAAGTAATTTTGCTGCTTCTGTCAAAACAGCTTCTGCGGCTCTTTGACTGCAAAAGCGGTAACCGCATAAGCGGCCACTTGGTTGCAGAAGCGGAAAGCCAAGGAGGGGAAGGGACCGCATAAGCAGTCCCGCATATGCGAACCCAGCGACCGCAGAAGCGGTCTTGCCAGGCCTCCCTAAAACCGCATAAGCGGTTATGTTACCGCAAAAGCGGGCTCTACAGGTGCGGCTATATTTCCGCATAAGAGGAAGTTGCTGGGTGCAGTGAGTTCATTTAAGACGAACTCCAACCCCTTTTATCTCACATTTCACTCATCTCTTGGGCGATTTTGGGGCTTTCAAAGAAAGGTTTTCACACAACATCACAAGGTAAGTAATTTCCACTCCCTCTTAGCCTAAATTCATGATTATCATATAGATTTAACACCAATAATCAAATATAATCAAGGGTTTGAGCTAGACCTGGGGCTTTGATAGAATTGAGATTTAACCACCTAATTAGCTATGTAATGAACCAAAATTTACATATTAGTAATCCTTAGGGTTTAGAGAATAATTTTCCTTTGAAAAATCTCGGAATCCGGGCACGTGGGCCCCGGGTCGGGATTTAGAAATATTGCGGGAAAGGTTGGGAAATCAATTAAATAGTTAGAAATCAACCTTGTAAGCCTTTATTGACTAGTTCCTATATTTGTTTGACTAGTTTGTGCGCTTTCGACTCTGTTTTGAGGTCTCGGTCTTGTTCTTGCTAGTTGGAAGTGCGGCTTGGAGCAAGGTGAGTCTCCTTTCTAACCTCGTGAGAGGGAATCGTCCCTCTAAGGTTAATAAATGATAAATTTGCTATTAAATATGGGGGCTATGTATGCACTAGGTGACGAGAGTCCGTGCGTAGCTACTATAATATTAAATGTTTGGGTAGTTTAGGATCCCACGTCATGCCTACGTTGAGCTTTCCATTGTTTGAATTATCTAAATAGTCTTACATGACATGCTAGTGACAACATGAGAACGAAAAATGAACATATGCTTATTAGTAAACTTGAAAGTATTTTCCTTGTATATATATATATATATATATATATATATATATATATATATATATATATATATATATATATATATATATATATATATATATATATGATGCCTTTGTGTGCATTATTGATGTTATCCTGATATTTGTGAATCGGGTCGAACGCCTCGTTGAACTAGATGCATCTATGGTACGGGTAGTTCGACCCTCGGCAGTGCACATTTTATATTCTGTTTGAGCTGGCCGTCAACCTCGACATTGTTGCGCATGATGTGTGCATATGTTGAGCTTAGGCTTTCATGATTATATGCTAAGCATGTAAAAGAAGGCAGATTATATGACATTGTAACTGTTGTTTAACTGATGTATCTATCTCTTATATTGAGAAATCATTATTATGATATTATTTAGACCTAGTAGGTATCAAGTCGTCCTCTCGTCTCTACTTCTTCAAGATTAGACGGGATACTTACTGGGTACATATTGTTTATGTACTCATGCTACACTTCTGTACTTAAATGTACAGGGTCTAAGGTTGATTCATCTGGATACCGTCAGGGTGTGCGCCAGTGAGCGAGTGAGCTTCTTTCTATTCCTACTCGCTCGGCAGCCGGATAGAGTCTTCTTTTGCGTTTTGCTGTCTTTCTCTTATTTCAGACCGCATGGTATAAATGTTGTACATTCTACTATATGCCCGTACACTGTGACACCAGGTCTTGACACATACACACATGCATTAGTGGACATTCTTTTGGGTTGTAGTACTTTATCCCTTACTATATTATCTCTTTTGTTCCAAACCCCAAGTTGAATTGATATTTCACTTAAATATGAGTTGGGTTTTATATAAGTGACAATAATATTCCGCACTTGGCTTACCCAGCAAGGTTGTTGGGCGCCATCATGACATGTTATGGAAATGGGTCGTGACAACATGGTATCATAGTATTAGGTTCACATAGGTCTCACAGTGATAAGGGAAAAACTAATAGAGTCTTGTAGATCGGTAAAGAGACGTTTGTATTTATCTTCGAGAGGATATAGGGTATTAGGAAAGACTACTCTTTGTTCACTTCCTATCGTGCAGTGGTTAGTGTACTAAATTTCTGTTTCTATTCTCTCACAGATGGTGAGAACTCGTACTGCTGACGTTCCAGACCCGAGAGGGGCTGCTCCCCCTGTTGCTAGAGGCCGAGGTAGAGGCCGGGGGAGGGCACCAGCCTGCGGTAGGGGACGAGGGCATCCTAGAGCCATTCCAGTCATTCCACCAGCAGACCCTATTATTAAGGAGCAGAACGAGGTACCTGCAGCTGAGCCTGCCCCGGTTGATTTTATGATAGCACCGGGCTTTCAAGTGGTTATGGGGCGTATGCTTCAGTTCATGGACTCTATGAATCAGGCTGGTTTATTTCCAGCAGATCCAGCCACATCTCAGGTAGGAGGGGGAGCACAGACCCCTACTGCTCAGGCTCCAGGTGGTACAACCGCCGTTTATCAGACTCCGAGTGCATTACCCATAGATGGGGTTCACCAAGTTGCTGCAGTGGCACCCCAGCCCATGCCAGCTGTGGGTGGAGACCCGCATAAGATATTGGACAGGTGGACTAGACTTCACCCTCCGGTCTTTGGGGGCGAACGTTTGGAGGATGCCCATGACTTTATTGAGAGGTGCAGAGATAGACTGCACAACATGGGGATATTGGAGTCGCATGGGGTTGACTTCACCACTTTCCAGTTAGAGGGCAGGGACCGCAGGTGGTGGAAGTCTTATGTTCTCAGTAGGCCAACAAGTTCTCTTCCCCTTACTTGGGGTCAGTTCACTAAGTTGTTCTTGGACATGTATATTCCACCCTCTGAGAGGGAGGGTCTGCGTCATTAGTTCGAGTACCTAGAGCAGGGTCAGATGTTAGTGCCGAGTATGAGGCGAGATTCTCTGAGTTGTCTCTCCATGCACTTATGATACTCCTCACAGAGGCAGAGAGGGTAGAACAGTTTGTAGCAGGATTGCATCCACAATCCGGAACAGTATTGCTCGAGAGGTGGAGATGGGCATAGGTTATCAGATGACCCTTGAGATTGCTCGTAGGATTGAGGGTTACTGTCAGAGGGGCTTTGAACAGATGCAGCAGGAGAAGAGGGCCAGATTCTCTAGAGAGCTTAGAGGCGCCCCATCTTGGGGTAGAGGTCACTATGGGAGGGATCAGCCCAGTAGACCCCTAGTTACAGCACAGCCACCTGCCCGGTGAGCTCCAGCCGCCCTTATTTTAGTTCCACTCCATAGAGCTCCTATCACCCACCAGCAATCCAGGGTTCTTCTAGTGGGTATTCACGTCCTTTAGATTCTCCTCGTTCTTATCTCAGTGCTATGACGGAGAGCTCAAACCGCCCACCGGCTATTCAGGCTTCTTCTAGTGGATCTTCTGGTTTTTAGAGTTAGCCATCTGGGCAGCAGACCACCGCACCACATTGTTTTGAGTGCGGCGACCCAGGTCACATGAGGAGGTACTTCCCTAGGCTTCGGGGCAAGGCTTTGCAGTAGGGGAAACAGCCCATGGTTCCAGCACCAGCAACACAGACACCTAGAGGGGGAGGGCAGTTAGGTAGAGATCGTTCCAGAGGTGGGGGAAGGACGAGAGAGTTCAGCCAGCTGCTTCTTAGACGAGTGGAGGCCAGACAGTCGGTACTCCAGCCAGATTCTATGCTTTCCAGGCCAGGTCAGATGCATTGGCCTCAGATGTCGTCATTACAGGTACTATTTCAGTCACTGGTAGGAGTGTTTTGGTATTGTTTGACCCAGGGTCTACTTATTCATATGTGTCCTCTCTATTTGCTCATTTTCTAGTTGTTTCTCCTGAGCCCTTTGGTGTTCCGATTTATGTATCCACTCATATTGATAATTATGTAGTTGTGGACCGGATCTACCGGTCTTGTGTGGTTACTTTTTATGGTCATGAAACTAGGGCAGATCTTCTATTTTTTGATATGATCGATTTTGAGGTCATCCTGGGTATGGACCGGTTATCTCCATATCAGACCGTCCTTGATAATCATGCCAAGACTATTTCGCTAGCAGTGCCAAGACAGTTGAGATTAGAATGGAAGGGTTCCACAATTGATACCCCTAGCAGGGTTATTACTTTCCTGAAAGCTCAGCGCATGGTGGATAAAAGGGTGTTTGGCTTATCTGGCGTATGTCCAAGACACCACATCAAAGTCTCCAACGATTTATTCAGTGCCAGTAGTTTGAGAGTTCGCTGTTGTTTTCCCTTTTGATCTTCTAGGCATGCCTTCGGATCGTGATATTGATTTCTGCATTGATTTAGCTCCAAACACCCAACCTATATCTATCCCACTGTACTGTATGGCTCTTAAGGAGCTGAAGGAATTGAGGGAGCAGTTAGAGGAGTTATTAGAAAAGGGGTTTGTCAGGCCCATTGTATCGCCTTGGTGTGCACCAGTGCTATTTGTGAAGAAGAAAGATGGGACTCCGCGGATATGCATTGATTACCTCCAGTTGACCAAAGCCACCATCAAGAACAAGTATACGTTGTCGCGTATATATGATTTGTTAGACCAGTTGCAGGGTGCTAGGGTATTCTATAAGATCGACTTGAGGTTGGGGTATCATCAGCTGAAGATTCGGGATTCAGATATTCCGAAGACTGCTTTGAGGACTAGATATAGCCACTAAGGGTTTTTGGTGATGTCCTTTGGGTTAATGAACGCTCCAGCACCGTCTATGGACTTGATAAATAGGGTGTTCAGGACTTTTATTGATTCTTTTGTTATCGTCTTCATTGACAACATCTTGATATACTCGCGTAGCCTGGGGGATCACGAGCAACATTTGATAGTAGTGCTTCAGACCTTGTGGGAATAGATGCTATATGATAAGTTCACCAAGTGTGAGTTCTAGCTAGAGTCAGTGGCATTATTGGGGCATATTGTGTCAGGAGAGTGTATTAAGGTGGATCCCTAGAAGATTGAGGCAATTCAGAGTTGGCCACGTCCTACTTCAGTGACCGAGTTCAGGAGTTACCTGGGGTTAGCGTGTTACTACCGGCGATTTGTGCAGGGCTTTTCATCTATTGCTTCACCCTTGACTAGATCGACTCAGAAGGGTGTTCCATTCCATTGGTACGATGAGTGCGAGGAGAGCTTTCAGAAGCTCAAGACGGCCTTGACTACTGCACCTGTTCTTGTATTGCCTTCCAGATCAAGGATGTATATTGTATATTGCGACGCTTCTCGTGTTGGCTTAGTATGTGTATTGATACAGGGGGGTGAATAATTGCATATGATTCACGTCAGTTGAAGATTCATGAGAAGAATTACCCAGTTCACGATCTAGAGTTAGCAGCAATTGTTTATGCTCTGAAGATATGGGGGCATTATTTGTATGGGGTGTCATGTGAGGTTTACACCGATCATCGTAGTTTGCAACATGTGTTCAAGCAAAGGGACCTTAATTTAGGGAAGCGCAGGTGGCTTGAGTTACTAAAGGATTATGACATTACCATTCTTTATCATTCAGGAAAGGCGAATGTGGTCGCAGATTCCTTGAGGAGAAAGGCGGAGAGTATGGGTAGTTTGACATTCATTCCTGCGGAGGAGAGACCATTGGCTTTGGACATTCAGTCCTTGGCTAACAGAGTTGTGAGATTGGATATTTAGGAGCCCAGCAGTTCTAGCATGTGTGGTGGCTCAGTCTTCGTTATTGAGGAAGATTAAGGCCCGGCAGTTCGGTGATCCACATTTGACCACCCTTAGAGAGACGATACTTCAGGGAGGTGCCAAGGAGGTAAGTATTAGTGAGGATGGTGTGTTGCGCCTTCATGGCCGTGTATATGTTCCTGACGTGGATGGCTTGAGGAGGAGGATGTAGAAAATCACTCTATCTATGATATGTGCGCTTTGGTTGTATGAGCATGATTTTCAGGTATAGGTTTTGGTGAATGACAAACAATGAAGTCAAGTGTCAAACAACGATATTATATGACAAACAATCAAGCTTGAATGCCGAGAAGCATATTGATGAATGGATTGCAATGGAAAAGCCAAAGACGAGCTCAAATATTCAAGACCGAAGGCTCAAGGCGTATGTCGTTAGGTAGAACAATTGTAAGAGCAACGCTTAAGTTATCTCGTCGTTTGGCTCAACATAGGTCATCATAAATATGCATAAAATCATTTTATTAAATCATATTTATCATAAACATATTTTATTAAATCATATTTATCATAAACATATTTTAAATACTTCAAACAAAATGAAGTTAAAGTTTTTCATCTTAACCAAAATGGTTTTTGAAGTAAGTTTTCAAATCTGCCTCAGAATAATCGATTATACAAAGTGCATAATCGATTATGTTATAACAGTAGCCAAAGTGTTTGAACACTGCCACAGAATGATCGATTATACAAAGTGCATAATCGATTATGTTATAACCGTTGCCAGGCGTTTGAACACTGCCTCAGAATAATCGATTATGCAGTATCAGATAATCGATTATTCAGCAGAAAGATTTTCTGAACGTTGGAGAATAATCGATTATCAGATTGTGAATAATCGATTTTCTTGGCACAAAATCAGCATAATTGATTGCCAATTAAGCAACGGACATACACCATTTTTCACCTATAAAAAGAGGTCTTTTGAGCTGATTTGAAACACACAACACCTCCCAATATTGATATACATATTGACATTATTTGAGCATCATTTTAGAGCTTTTGTTGAGCCATTTGAGAGACAACTTTGAGTTGTTCATAGAGCTAAATTTGTATCTCTTTATCTACTCTTTTGAGAGAGTTCTTGTTGTAAAAGAGAAAGGTATTTGAGAAGAACATATCTTCTCACTGATTGTCGGGTTCGCTAAGTACCCTAAGTCTTAGTGGTTGAAGTCTTGTGGTGCGGTATCCACGAGCAAGGTGAAGTCTTGAGGTGCGGTATCCTCGAGCAAGTTGAAGTCTTGTAGAGTGTATATCTACAAGCAAGTGTAACGGTTTGTTAGGCACCCGTAAGCTTAACGGAGTTAGTGGAATCTCGAGAGAGTCTCTCGGGGACTGGACTAACCACAAGTTGTGGTGAACCAGGATAAATTCGGTGTGTTCTTTCCTTGCTATTTTTATTACCGAATTTATTTTATTCCTGCAATTTTTAATTCCGCAATATTTATCAATATTCTTGTGCCGCACTATTCACCCCCCCCTAGTGACGGGCATAAATCCTAACAATTGGTATCAGAGCCTAACTCTCTGAAAGCCTTAACCGGTTGAGAGCGATATATATTTTTTTGAGAATGTTGAACGCAGGAATGATGAGCGAAGGTCACTCCACCACTATGCCTCCACTATTTGATGGAACAAATTACACATATTGGAAAGAGCGGATGAGAATCTTCATCCAATCAAATAACTTTCGTTTGTGGCAAATCATTAAGAACGGTATGCCGACAAAGAAAGTTGGAGAAGCCATGGTTCTAAAGGAGGAGAATGAATATAATGCCAAGGCCATAAATATGTTATATTGTGCGGTGAATTCAAATGACTATCGGAGGATTTCCTATTGCACAACCGCCAAAGAAATATGGGATAAACTTGAAGCCGTTAATGAAGGCACGCCTCAAGTCCAAAAGCATGTGACATGGGACTCGGACAGCTCGTGTGATGAAACGACTGCCCTATGCTTCATGGCCGACGAAGAAGAAGAGGTAAGCACTTCTAATTCTTACTCTTTTGAAGAAATGCAAAATGCCTATGATGAATTATATGGTGAATTTGTTAAAGCTTCCAAAACCATAAAAGAATTGAAGAAAACACTTTCTTTGCAAGAAAAAGATTTTGAGAAAACACTTTCTTTGCAAGAAAAAGATTTTGAGAAAACACTTTCTTTGCAAGAAAAAGATTCTGAAAAACAACCTTCTTTCAAAGAAAATGATCTTTTAGAAAATGACAATACTGTTCTTAAAAATAAAATCAATTTTTTAGAAGAAGAAAATAAATTTTTGAAAATGACATTGTTGATTTCAAAAATAAAATCAAGGAGATGAATGAAGCATCTTTAAGTGTTCAAAGTTCAAATTGTTCTTCTTGTAGTTCTTTAAAAATGGAGAACGTAGAACTTAGAAATACACTAGAAAAATGTAGTGTAAATGATTCTAGAACAAGTGAGGTAATTAAAAAGGACGATAGAAATAAAGGTAAACCACCTAGAAATGACTCTAGGAATTTTATTAATAAGTCTAGAATGAATAATTTTAGGCCACCTAGAAATGATTCTAGGATTTTTGTTAATGAGTCTAATATTAATAATTTTAGACCATCTAGAAATGACTCTAGGAATTTCAACGCTTCTAGGAATAACAACTTTAGATCACCTAGAACGCATTTGGCTCAACCTAGACATAGCACAATCCTAATGTCATATGTCATTATTGTAACCGGGTAGGACACATTGCACCCGTATGTTTTGTTAAATATAGAGATTCATATTTTGATTATAATTATTATTTGCCTAACCCCCAAGGACCCAAAAGAAGTTGGGTACCGAAAACCTATTTTTAGGTACGTTTTCAGGTGTGCTTGAAGACTACAATATTGTAGTAGATGCACCAAGCACGAAACCTTACTGCATCAAGGGGGAACGTCGGTTAGTTATCGTATTTTTGATAAAGACGTAATAGTTGATATGTGCTAACAATTGATATTAATTATTAATTCATGTTTTGATAAGTTTTATTTTGAATAACAATTAGTATCAATTATTTTTATGTTAAATGATTGATTCATGTTTTGATGAATATTTTTAGTTTAAATAACAGTTGGTATATTTGCGAAAAATGACCGTTATTATGATTGGCATGTTGTTACTAACATTTGGTATTATTTGATATTGATAGAATTTTTTTTAACAATTGGTATCGTCAATAGTTTCAATAACAACTGGTATACTCTTTTTTTGCTAATGCCAAAAGGGGGAAGAATTTAGGCGATATGCATCGAATAAGGGGGAATGTCTTCACATTCTAGTATGCTTTATTTGAGGGGGAATTATCATTGAGGGAAATTGTTTGCATGAATTGTATGTTGAGATATAGCATGAAGTTAGGGGGAATTCGAGAATTCGATATGCATATCTCCTGTTGTTTGTCATTATCAAAAAGGGGGAAATTGTAGAAAATCACTCTATCTATGATATGTGCGCTTTGGTTGTATGAGCATGATTTTCAGGTATAGGTTTTGGTGAATGACAAACAATGAAGTCAAGTGTCAAACAACGATATTATATGACAAACAATCAAGCTTGAATGCCGAGAAGCATATTGATGAACGGATTGTAATGGAAAAGCGAAAGACGAGCTCAAATGTTCAAGACCGAAGGCCAAAGGCGTAGGTCGTTAGATAGAGCAATTGTAAGAGCAACGCTTAAGTTATCTCGTCGTTTGGCTCAACATAGGTCATCATAAATATGCATAAAATCATTTTATTAAATCATATTTATCATAAACATATTTTATTAAATCATATTTATCATAAACATATTTTAAATACTTCAAACAAAATGATGTTAAAGTTTTTCATCTTAACCAAAATGGTTTTTGAAGTAAGTTTTCAAATCTGCCTCAGAATAATCGATTATACAAAGTGCATAATCGATTATGTTATAACAGTAGCCAAAGTGTTTGAACACTGCCACAGAATGATCGATTATACAAAGTGCATAATCGATTATGTTATAACCGTTGCCAGGCGTTTGAACACTGCCTCAGAATAATCGATTATGCAGTATCAGATAATCGATTATTCAGCAGAAAGATTTTCTGAATGTTGGAGAATAATCGATTATCAGATTGTGAATAATCGATTTTCTTGGCACAAAATTAGCATAATTGATTGTCAATTAAGCAACGGACATACACCATTTTTCACCTATAAAAAGAGGTCTTTTGAGCTGATTTGAAACACACAACACCTCCCAATATTGATATACATATTGACATTATTTGAGCATCATATTAGAGCTTTTGTTGAGCCATTTGAGAGACAACTTTGAGTTGTTCATAGAGCTAAATTTGTATCTCTTTATCTACTCTTTTGAGAGAGTTCTTGTTGTAAAAGAGAAAGGTATTTGAGAAGAACATATCTTCTCATTGATTGTCGGGTTCGCTAAGTACCCTAAGTCTTAGTGGTTGAAGTCTTGTGGTGCGGTATCCACGAGCAAGGTGAAGTCTTGAGGTGCGGTATCCTCGAGCAAGTTGAAGTCTTGTAGAGTGTATATCTACAAGCAAGTGTAACGGTTTGTTAGGCACCCGTAAGCTTAACGGAGTTAGTGAAATCTCGAGAGAGTCTCTCGGGGACTGGACTAACCACAAGTTGTGGTGAACCAGGATAAATTCGGTGTGTTCTTTCCTTGCTATTTTTATTACCGAATTTATTTTATTCCTGCATTTTTTAATTCCGCAATATTTATCAATATTCTTGTGCCGCACTATTCACCCCCCCTCTAGTGACGGGCATAAATCCTAACAGAGGATCCTAGTGGAGGCCCATAATTCGAGGTAGTCTATTCACCCGGGTGCTACGAAGATGTATCGTGACTTGAGGCAACATTACTGGTGGCGAAGGATGAAGAAGGACATCAAGGAGTATGTAGCTAGACGCATGAATTTTCAGCAGGTCAAGTATGAGTATCAGAGGTTAGGTGACCTACTTCAGCAGATGCCTATTCTGGAGTGGATGTGGGAGTGCATCACCATGGACTTCATAGTTGGATTACCGTAAACTTTGCAGAAGGTTGATTTGGTTTGGGTTATTCTAGACAGGCTGACCAAGTCTGCTCACTTCATTCTAGTGGCGACTACTTATACAGCGTAAAGGTACGCTCAGATTTATATTCTGGAGATAGTCTTGTTGCATGATGTACTAGTTTGCATTATATCAGACCGAGGCCCTCAGTTCACTTCTCATTTTATAGAGACGTTCAGAGTGGATTGGGCACCCGAGTGGATTTTAGCACAACATTTAATCCTTAGAGCGACGGGAAGTCGGAGCGGAAGGTTCAAAATTTTGAGGACATTCTTAGAGACTGTGTTATCGACTTTGGAGGTCATTGGGACCAGCTCTTTCCCTTAGCAGAATCAGGCCAACATTGAGATGGCCCCTTACGAGACTCTATATGGTCGACGTTGTCGTTCTCCTATTGGGTGGTTCGAGCCTAGTGAGGCTAAGTTACTTGGTACAGATCTAGTGCAGGATGCGGTGGATAAAGTGAAGTTGATCCAGGAGAGGCTTCGTGCAGCTCAGTTGAAACAGAATAGCTACGCGGATCAGAAGGCGCGTGATGTATCTTTCATGATTGGCGAGAAGGTTCTCTTGAAAGTCTCGCCAATGAAGGGTTTCGTGAGGTTTGGAAAGAAGCGCAAGTTGATCCAAAGGTTTATTTGTTCTTTTAAGGTATTGAGTCGAGTTGGAAAGGTTGCCTATGAGCATGCTTTACCTCTCAGTTTATCAGGAGTTCATCTAGTCTTCCATGTGTCGATGCTCCGGAAGTATCATGCCGACTTATCACATGTATTGGATTTTGGCACCATTCAGCTAGATGAGAATTTGTGCTACGAGGAAGAGCCAGTTGTCATTGTAGACAGACAAGATTTCCAGTTGAGATCCAAGAGAATTTCTGCAGTAAAGGTACAGCGTAGGGGCCAACTGGTTGAGGAGGCCACATGGGAATCTAAGGATGACATACGGAGTAGATATCCCCACTTATTGAACAGTCCATGTACTTTTCTATCTCTGCTCGAGGACGAACGTTTGTTCAAGAGGGGGAGATTGTAACGACCTGACTGGCTTTTTGACCCTGTTCCTTAGATAAAACTCCCCGCACCTTCCTTAGCTCAATTATGACTTGCGGGCGTGATTAGTTTGGGAGTTTGAAGAGTTTCAGATAAGAATAGAGCCAATTGTTTCCTTAAGGAATTCTTGAAAGCTAAATTTGACTTCGGTCAACTTTCTTGGGAAACAGACCCGGATTCGTGCTTCGGCATACCCGGGAGTTCCGTGGAAAAATATGGGACCTGGGCGTATGTTCGGAATTGAATTCCAAGGTCCCTAGCCCGAGTAATGAATTTTTATGCAAAATTTTTAAATTGAAGTTTCAAAGAATTAATTAATCGATTTAATTATAAAACACCTAGGTATCGGGCTCGGATTCAGGTTCCAAAACTTGGTACAAGTCTAAAATATCATATAACACCTACCCGTAAAGTTTGGTGTCAATCCGCGTAGTTTAAGGGCGTTTTAACCCGTTAATAAGAAGTTAAGAACTAGAAGTTCATTAAATTGGATTATTTAGTTTTGGGGTCCGATTCCTTGATTTAACATTATTTTGGGTGATCTGAGGGTTCGACTAGGTCTGCCTCAAGATTTCAAACTTGTCGGTATGTTCGGGTGGTGCTCAGGAGCCCGGACCGTCAAATGGTCGAGGTTTGAGCGATGTCGGATTTTGAAAAGAATCAAGCTTCCTGCTTCTGTCAAAATCCCTTTTACGGCACTTTGACCGCATAAGCGGTGACCGCATAAGCGACCACCTGGTCGCAGAAGCGGAAATCCAAGGAGGGGAATGGACCGCATAAGTGGCCATGGGACCGCAGACGAGGTTCTGCATATGCCAATCAACGATCGCAGAAGCAGTCTAGCCAGGCCTCCCCAAAACCGTATAAGCGGTTATGTTACCACAAAAGCGGGCTCCGCAGGTGCGGATATATTTCCACATAAGCGGAAAACGGTGGAGGCAGTGAGTTCATTTAAGATGAACTCTAACCCCTTTTCTCTCACATTTCACTCATCTCTTGGGCAATTTTGGGGCTTTCAGAGAGAGGTTTTCACACAACATCACAAGGTAAGTAATTTCATCTCCCTCTTATCCTAAATACATGATTATTACATAGATTTAACACCAATAATCAAATAAAAGCAATGGTTAGAGCTAGACCGAGGGTTTTGGTAAGATTTAGATTTAACCACCTAATTAGCTATGTAATGAACAAAAATTTACATATTAGTAATCCTTAGGATATAGAGAATATTTTCCTTTGAAAAATCTCAGAATCCGGGAACATGGGCCCGAGGTAAGAATTTAGAAAACTTGTGGGAAAGGTTGGGAAATCACTTAAACAGTTAAAAATCAAACTTGTAAGCGCTTATTGACTAGTTCCTATGTTTGTTTGACTAGTTTGTGCGCTTGCGGATTCGTTTTGAAGTCTTGGGCTTGTTCTTGCTAGTTGGAAGTGCGGTTTGGAGCAAGGTGAGTCTCCTTTCTAACCTCGTGAGAGGGAATTTTCCCTCTAAGATTAATGAATGATAAATTTGTTATAAATGGGGGGGCTACGTACACACTAGGTGACGACAGTCCGTGCATAGCTACTATAATATTAAATGTTTTGGCTAGTTTAGGACCCACATCATGCCTACATTGAGCTTTCCATTGATTGAATTATCTAAATGGTCTTACATGACATGCTAGAGACTAGAGGAGAATGAAAAATGAACATATTCTTATTTGATGCCTTTGGGTGCATTCTTGATGTTATCTAGCTATTTGTGGATAAGGCCGATCGCCTCGGTGAAAATAGATGCATCTATGGTACGGGCAGTTCGACCCTTGGTAGTGCACATTTTATATTCTGTTGGAGTGGGCCGTCGACCTCGTCATTTTTGCGCATGATGTATGCATATGTTGAGCTTAGGCTTTCATGATTATATGCTAAGCATGTAAAAGAAGTAAAATGATATTATATTGTAACTGTTGTTTAACTGATTTATCCATGCCTTATATTAGGAAATCATTATTATGATATTATTTGGACCTAGTAGGTATCAAGTCGACCTCTTGTCTATACTTCTCTGAGATTAAACGGGATACTTACTAGGTACATATTGTTTATGTACTAATGCTACACTTTTGTACTTAAATGTACATGGTCTGTGGCTTATTCATCTGGATACCGTCAGGGTGCGCGCAGTGAGCGGCGGTAGAGACTTCCAGGGTGAGCTGCTTTCGATTCCTACATCGCTCGGCAGTCGTATGGAGTCTTCTTTTGTGTTTTGCTGTCTTTCTCTTATTTCAGACAGTAGGGTATAGATGTTGCATATTCTACAAGATGCACGTACACTATGACACCAGGTCTTGGAACACACACATGCATCAGTAGACATTCATTTGGGTTGTAATATTTTATCCCTTACTATAATATCACTTTTGTTCCAAATCCCAAGTTAAATTGATATTTCACTTAAATATGAGTTGGGTTTTATATAAATGATAATAATATTCCACAATTGGCTTGCCCGGCAAGGTTGTTGGGCGCCATCATGACCTTTTATGGAAATGGATCCTGACAACCAGTAAGAAAGCAATGAAGATGTGAAATCTCATAAGCACCTTAGCTAAGTGTAAACTTCTTTAAAAATGGCTTTTCAACAGTTAATCAATTGAATGCAAGCAATTAGAATAGATAAGCATTGAAGATCCTCCCCTCGGGCACAATTACATAATTAAATAGGTACATGACAGGTAAATAAGAAAGATAAGTACATAAAGGTTTGCCCCTCGGGCACAATGTCAACAAATCCGCCCTTCGGGCTATATCTCACATCACAATGAGTACCCGCGCTCACTGGGGGTGTGCAGACTCCTGGAGGGCCCCTTACAGCCCAACCGCAATATCAAGCCATCTTGTGACATCATAAACATGCTCTCGGCAAAATACAATATCAAGCCACCTCGTGTCACACAATCTCAGGCCCTCGGCCTTGTTATCATAATCAATATATCACTGCTACATGAGTGCAGCCCGACCCAAAAGTATCCTCACAATATAGGCCCTTGTCCTTACTCAGTCAGAATCTCATAAGCCTCTCGGGCATCAGTGAAATATGAAGCTCAGCTCAAATATCTTTGAAAATATCTATTAATGTGTTTAAAACAAAATAACATAGCTGAGTTTTTAAAATAGTAAAAATATAGCATGACTGAGAACTAGTATGAAATCAAACAGTGAGGAAAATACAATCCCCTAAGGCTTCAAACAGTTGGCACGAAGCCCAAATATGGTATTTATCCCAATGTATAATAATATCAAAGAATTAGCTACCAAATATACAGAAAAATAGTCATTCGGGATGGACTAAGTCGCAATCCCTAACGGTGCACGAACCCATGCTCATCATCTAGCATGTGTTTCACCTCAATATAGCATGACGCTATGCAATTCGGGGCTTCATACCCTTAGAACAACATTTAAAATCATTACTCACCTCGAACTAGTCCGAAAAGCTACTCTGCAACGCGCTTGCCTCTCGACCAAACTTCCGAATGATCCAAATCTACCAAGTTCAGATTTTATCATCAAATTATGCTAAACGAATGAATTCCAATTGAAAATATCGATTTTAAGCACAAATCCCGAAATCAGTCAAAACTCGACCTCCGGGCCCGCATAACGGAACTAGAAAAACTTTATACCAAAATATTTTTCATCATCTTGTGAGTCCGTACATATTAAGAACTCCAAAATTAGAGTTCATTTGACCCCTCAAATCATCCCTAGAAAGTCTCATAATCTCAACCCCTAACTCAACGTTTTTCACTTTGCAATCATCAATCAAATCCAAAAAATGAAGATGGATTCATGAAATATAATTAAAACTGAGTAAACAACACTTACTCCAATTCCTGTGGTGAAAATAGCCTCCTAAATCACCCAATCCGCGCTCCCCAACTCAAAATATGACTGAACGAACAAACCTTAGTTATTTATATTTTTCTGCCAGTTATTCTGCCTCGTTTATCATGCATCGTATTTTATTCCTCCAATGGATTCTTTGTAAAATCATAGTAAAGTTAGGCTTTTGAATCACTTAATTTAACCTTATAGTGAATGAGATATGTAGGTTGTAATATTTGTAAATAGAGCGGCGTCAGTGGTAATTTTGTAATTAAACTAAAAAAAATCTGACAACCTAATTCTTAGTAAAATGACCATGAAATCCTCATACAATGTCCAAATTTGACTATTCTTTTTTCTACGGTTCCTTAATTATCATACAGATCTAATGCTTCAATCAAAAAATAAATAGGAATTCATTTGTTCAATATAATATCATTTATGCTTGAACAAAGTAATATCGAAATATAAGAAAAATAAGCGCAACACAACCCAAACCTATTCGAACTCACCCGAGGCCCTCGGGACCTCAACCAATATATCCAAAACGTCATATATCACTACCCAAACTTAGTCGAACCTCCGTAACACCCAAAACAACACCAAAACACCAAATCAACCTCAAATTCAAGCCTATGAAATTCTGAACTCCTAAATTTCACCACCGGCGCCGAAACTATCCAAATCAACTCTGATTGACCTGAAATTTTGCAGACATATCCAGAATGACATTACCTATTCCAATTGTCGGAATTCCATTATGTCTCCGATAGCGTATTTTACATTGCCGACCGAAAATCGCCAAAAATTAACTTTCGCCAATTCAAACCTAATTCTACACCGGACATCAAGAAAATAATTCGGATAGATTACTAAGTCCAAAATCACCTAACGGAGCTAACCAAGTCATAAAATTTTCAATCCGAGATCATATACAAATAAGACAAAACTTGGTCAACCCTTTCAAATTTCAAGCTTCAGACTAAGAACCGTTTTTCCAAATTCATTCCGATTACCCTGAAACCCAAAACCAACAATTTACATAAGTCTTAATACATCATACGGGGAAAGTCATGCCCGAGAACTGACCAGCCAGGTGCAAAAATATAAAATAATCGGTCAGGCCATTACAATGCGGTCCTAGCTCTCACCAACCAATACTGCATCAGTGACCATAGGGCCGCTTCTATGGCTCCAAGCCTATATCCCAAGTCTCGCAGGTGTGGTTACACAAGCAACCAGCAACTTCAGATCATCTTTAAACTCCAAAATCGATCTGTTAACCACTGAGAATCCACCCGGGGACCCTCGAACCCCAACCAATAATATCAACCAGTCCCAAATGCATTATAGACTTTCTCGGGGCCTCAAATCATATCAAACAATGCTAAAATCATGAGTCGACTTTCAATGCAAGCTTTATGAACTTTAGAATTTCAAACTTCTACTTCTGATGTTTAAACCTATCAAATCACGTCCGATTGACTTCAAATTGTGCACCCAAGTCATATTCGACATTAAGGTCCTACTCCAACCTCGGAATCAAATTCTGACCCTGATATCAAAATGTCCACTTACGGTCAAACTTCTCAAAAACCTTCACATTTCTATCTTTAGCCAAATTACTCCAATATAACTCACAGACCTCCGAATTCACTTCCGATCGCGCCCCCAACTCCATAATCACCATAGAGAGCTACTCCAAGCTTATAATCCCGAACGTACATCGATAACACTGAAATTCACTCCAACCCAAACTTATGAAATTTCCTCCAAAATGCTAACTTCTACAATAGGTGTGAGGACCCAAAGGGTCATCACTTGTTTTATTAGTTATTTCGAACTTATGAGGACGCAAAACCTCACTATTAGTTTTCTCGATTTGCATGCGCAGTACGGACATGAAGCCGGAAACGTTTTATGTTTAAATATATGAATTTTGTGAAACATTTGAAGAAATTTGATACTAATATTGTTAAAGTTGACTTCGGTCAAAATTTTTAGTAAACGGATCCGGACCTACAATTTGACGGTCTCAAAAGGTCTGTAGGAAAATATGGTACTTAGGCGTATGCCCGAAATCAAATTCCGAGGTCCAAGGCCCAAGAAATGAATTTTTTTCGTGAAATTGTTTTCTGAAAATGTTTTAGGAATATGAAAATGCAATTTGATAAAGAAACTAATGGTATCGCGCTCGTATTTTTTTCTCAATGCGCGGTACATGTCATATATGTTGGTTAAGAACTTCCTGCAAAGTTTAGTTAAAAACAGACATCGTTTGACGTGTTTCGGCCTTAAATTGGAAAATTTGGAAGTTATGAAATTTTGAAAGAATTCTTGGATTTAAGGCTCAAATCATTGATTTTGATGTTGTTTTAGTGATTTTATATCTCGAGCAAGTTTGTATGGTGTTATTGAGTTAGTGTTTGTGTTTGGTTGGGAGCCTCGAGTGCTCGGGAGCGTTTCGGAGGTGGTTCGTAGTGGTTTTGCACTTAAAAACTTAGCATATTTTCTGTAATTTTTGCACAGGTCTTTTGTTCTTCGCGAACGCGACCTAGTCCCACGCCCGTGATGCCTTATGCCCCCCATCCTCTTTGGTGTTCACACTCCTCAATCGCTAACGCATAGGCCAATGTCTGCCCCCTCCTGCCCTTCTTCGCGTTTGCGTGACAGCCTCGCGTTCACTAAGGTCTGTCTGCTTGACCGTTCGCGTTCGCGTAGGTCTGTCTCTGGACCTCCCCAATTATCCTTATGCATTTTCATATTCCCTTATCGCGAACGCGATGCCCAGAACTGCCCACTATTCGCGAACACGGCCCTATGTTGTAAATGCGAAGAATAAATTTTTGCCAAGTGATTTTGTAATCCGAAAAACAGAACATAACGGGATTTTATCCCAATTCTCAAAACTCTTGCTTCTCCAGCAGCATTTTTGGGAGATTCTTAGGTGATTCTTCGTCAAACTTTGTAGGTAAGTGATTCTTGACTCGTTTTCTTCATCTTCCATCAATGTTATTCGAATTCTTAGGCCTAAACATGGGAAGTGGGTAGAAAACAATTAGAGAAATGGATATAGTTAGGATTTTCAAATAATTTGTGATGTAGACCTCATTTTGGGGTCGTTCTTATGAACAAATTATATACTTAGACTCGTGGGTGAATGGGTTGTCGGAAATTGGTTCGAACCTCGTGTTTGACCACGTGGGACTGGGTTTGATTTTCACTATTCCGGGCTGAATGTTGTGGAAAATATATCTAGTCATTTGGAGTATTTTTATGAGTAGTATTGATGATATTAAATCAATTATGTATAGATAAAATTGAATTGGAGCCTATTCGAAAGGAAAAGGCATTACTAAGGATTGAGTTGGCCGTAAACCTTCGAGGTAAGTGTTTGATCTATCCTAGTTTGGGGGAATAGGAGTTTAGTCTATTTACTAATTGCTATGTGTGGAGTACAACATATACGCATGGTGAAAAGTATCTATACGTTAGGGGTCTAGCATGACCGTGAGTCTTTACTCATGATTATTTGATATTGATGTAACTCTTCCACACCTAATTGTCGATTTCTAAATAATGTGATAAGTGTGAGAAGGAAATTATAATTGTAAATTCCCTGGATCGTTAGCTCGAATGATGACATGATAATTGAGTTAGAAGTGAATAAAAGTAAAAGAGATATAATTATTCCCTTGGTAATATCTATTTGATTCTTTGGAAGAGTTAATTGTTGAGCCTTGGCATCGAGTTATTGTTTTCTCTTGCCAAATATATATATATATATATATATATATATATATATATATATATATATATATATATATATATATATATATATATATATATATATATATATATATATATATATATTGTGAACTATGTTAAAAGTGAATTGGGATCGTGCGGTACGTCAACCACTTATATATTGAAATTGGGATCGTGTGGTACGCCAACCACTTAAATATTGAAATTGGGATCATGTGGTACGCCAACCACTTATATATTGAAATTTTGATCGTGTGGTATGCCAATCACTTATATATGATAAACTGGGATCGTGTGGTACGCCAACCACTTATATATTGAAATTGGGATCGAGTGGTATGCCAACCACTTATAATTGATAAATTGGGATCGTGTGGTATGCCAACCACTTATGTATATTGAAATGATATTGAGTGTTAATTCTACCACAAATTTAATAGTAATGAAAACGTGTTGCACGCCTGCTCAATATGAGTTGAAATCTGAAGGAGAATTTAATTCCTTTATTCTATTTCTGTCATTATATTTTGTTGCTACCCAGAGCAGCTTTTCCCCTTCCCAACTATCTAATGATTTCTTCCTGCTATTTTGTGTATATATATTTTGAACTGTACAGGTTTATGTGAGTTTCTGGTCCTAGCCTTGTCACTACTTCGCCGGGGTAGGCTGGGCACTTACCAGCACATGGGGTTGGTTGTGCTGATTCTACACTCTGCACTCTTTTTGCGCAGATACAGGTTTTGGACAGCAATAGCAGTAGTAGTGCGAGTGTTAGCATTCTGATTATCGAGACACCGAGGTAGCCTTGCAGGCATTCGCAGGACCCGGCGTCTCCTTTATCTTCACTTTTCTATCTGTTATCTCTTGTATTCGAGACAAACAGTATTATATTTGTTTCAGACGGTTATGTGTATTATTCTTTGAAATTTGCGAGTATTATGACACCAGTATCTCATCTAGTAAAATTTACTAAGTCTTCCACTAAAATTATTTTTTCCACAGTAATCGTTTTATTTATTGGTAGTTGTTTTAAAATAAGTATTGCTAAAAATGTAAATATAAGTAAGAGTTGGCTTGCCTAGATCCTATAAGTAGGGACCATCATGAATCCCGATGGTGGAAAATTCGGGTCGTGACAAGTTGGTATCAGAGCCCTAGGTTACATAGGTCTCACAACTCACCGACAACCTCGGTATAGTCTGATGGATCGGTATAGAGACGTCTGTATCTTCCCCAGAAGCTATAGAGTTAGGAAAGTTTCCTCTTTGTTCCTTCCTGTCGTGCGAATTTGTTATTGAAAAGCTAATTGAATTTCTACTCTTGACTTCCCACGAACGGCGAAGGCACGTACTGCTTCTTCAGCCGAACAATGGCAGATGTTGGTGATAGATCAACGACACCTTCAGAAGTTTTTCGGAGATCGGATAGGCATCACCAAACTCTTCGCAACCACCGCGGTGCATCTTTTGAGAACCCGTGGGATTTTCTTGACCGCTGCTATGAAGTATTGCAGAATGTGGAAATAGTCGAAAGCTAGGGGTTTATTTCACTGTGCTTCGGATGGAAATAGAAGTAGTGAAGACATAAGGTACCTACTAATGAGTTGTGGTTCCAACGGAAGAGATAGACGTGTCAAGAGATCATCTAATGAATCATGCAAAGGTTCAACGGACCTTGACGTCTGGTTGGTTTATTTGAATTGTGAAGGACAAATATTGTGGATTTTCGGATGTTGTGACTTTGACTTAGTGCCAAATGAGGAATTCCACTATTAGTGAATGGATTGTATAGCTATGTGTTATTTCAGTTTTGGTTTGGAATGTATATATATGGTATGGAAAGGTCCCCCAAATAAATTATACATATTTAAGGTTTGGAATTCTGCGGGGGGTAAGAATCGCCCAAAGGAATAATGAAGAGTATATGAATAAAAGGGGTAGCTCAACAGTGTCAAGCCAGAAAATTAAAAGAGGAAATTGGCCGTTGATGTTTGTGACAAGCCTACGAAGAGGGTCGACTGACCAATGCAACACTACCTACTCAACTCTATTTTAAGAAATATTTTGGAGGAGTTTACCTCCCATATTCTCTACAATATGTGGTATATGAGATCTAGCGGTTGCGCCAGGTCACCATGACAGTGTCCGAATATGTCATCAGGTTCAATAAGCTAGCTGAGCCTCAAAGAAATTGTTCTGAATGTGGCAGATCTGAGAAGTATGATTTATGAAAGTACACAGACTATGTGCCTCGTTGCAGTCAATACTCAGCTTACATGACCAGCCAGAGGTAGGGGTTAGGATATTAGAGGTAGAGGTGAGACTCCTAGAGGTGGAGTCCCAGCCGTTAATATATTTCTATGGTATGGGTGAGGTGGCAACACCAGATGGTATGGTTACAAGTACGGTCTCGAATTATAGTTAAAGTAACAATTTTGTTAACTTGATTCGTTTTGAGTATCGAGGCAAGTCCTTCTATTGCACTCCACTTATGAGCGAACTTCATAATTATAAAATCTACTTATGTGAATACTCCTGTTGAGAAATTATATGGAGATAGCTATGTCTATCACTATGTGTTGGTCACTAAAAATAGTTATGAGCCCAAAGGTGACTCTTGTTAATCATTTTGGTAAGTTTGATGTAATTTCTAAATAATTAATTTCAATTATGAATTATATGACCTATCGGTATGAGGGTTCATTTTACGTTGTGATTTTCTTTGACGGAAATTTATTGAAGAGAAGAAAGAAAGGAAATGAAAGATTTCTGTTGGTATAATGTGCAAATACTTGTGATTCCGAGTTGAGGATGAGATCCTCAAATTTTTATATAATGTGAAATATTTTGAACTAAGATAGAAGCTATGGTGGATGTTATATAAGGACAAGGTCTTGGCGGTCAAAACGTTATGTGTTTAAAATTTCCTTTTTACAAAAATAAAAATTTTGTACTATATCTTAAATGGTTGTCATGCCTGTTGGGCTTATTTTACAATTCCTTGTATAATTTCTATTCATATTTAGCCATTTCTGTTCGATATATACTTTATGGTGCGTTGTCGGGTTGTAGAGATATTGCTAGGAGTTGTTTTGGTATCACTCTTGCAGGTGGATAGGCCCAATTGCAGGGAGACTCTGCCGAAATTTTCTGAAAGATCTGGGAGTTAAAAGAATTGAAGGAACAGTTGCTGGATTTACTTGAAAAGGGTTTTATTAGACTTAGTGTTTCACCGTGGGGCGTGCCGGTACTATTTCTTAAGAAGAAAGATGGTTTGATACGAACGTGCATTGATTATTGGCAATTGTACAAGGTTACAATTAAGAACAAGTATCCACTGCCGCGGATTGATGATTTATTTGACCAACTTCAGGGTGCCAAGGTGTTCTCAAAGATAGATTTGAGATCTAGCTACCATCAATTGAAAATTAGGGCATCGGATGTTCCTAAGACAATATTCCACACTCCGCACAGACATTATGAATTCCTGGTCATGTCTTTGGGGTTGACAAATTCCCCAGTAGCTTTTATGGAATTGACGAATCGAGTTTTCAGGCCTTATTTAGACTTGTTCGTGATCGTCTTCATTGATAACATATTGATATACTCCCGCAGTCAGGAGGATCATGCGCAACATCTCATAATGGCGCTTAAGACTCTGAAGAATAGTCAGCTATATGCAAAATTTTCAAAGTGTGAATTTTGGCTAAGTTCAGTTGCATTCTTGGGTCATTTTGTGACGGCATAAGGTATTCAGGTTGATCCAAGGAAGATTGAGGAAGTCAAGAATTGTCCTAGACCAATATCGGCCACAGAGATCCGGAGTTTCTTGGGATTAGCAGGTTATTATCGGCGGTTTGTGGAGGGGTTTCAATCTATTGAGACCATGATGACCAGATTGACCCAGAAGGGTGTCCAGTTTGAATGATCAGATGAATGTGAGGCGAGATTTCAGAAGCACCAGACAGGCTTGACCACAGCACTAGTATCAGTTTTGCCTACATGTTCGGGACCTTATACTATTTATTGTGATGGTTCCCATATTAGGCTTGGTGCAGTGTTGATGCAGGGTGGAAAGGTTATTGCGTATGCTTCGAGGCAGTTAAAGATTCATGAAAAGAAGTATCCAGTTCATGACTTAAAGTTAGCGGCGATTGTTCATGCATTGAAGATTTGGAGGCATTATTTGTATGGCGTGGCATGTGAAGTATTCACTAATCACAAGAGCCTTCAGTATCTGTTTAAACAGAAGGAGTTTAATTTAAGGCAGAGATGATGGTTGGAATTATTGAAGTATTATGCTATCACCATTTTATATCACCGGGGAAAGGCAAATGTGGTAGCTGATGCTTTGAGTAGGAAGTCAGCTAGTATGGGAAGTCTTGCTTGTATTCTGATCAGTCAGAGGCCTCTTGCTATGGATGTTCAAGCCCTAGCCAATCGTTTTGTGAGATTGGATATTTTTGAGCCTAGTCGAGTGCTAGCTTGCATGGTCACTCGCTCTTCATTATTTGGGCGTATCCGCGATCGACAGTTTGATGATCGCCATTTATGTATCCTTATATACATGGTTCAGCGAGGTGGTGCCAAGCGGGTCACCTTACATGTTAATGGAGTTTTGAGATTGCAAGAGCGAATTTGTGTGCAAGATGTTGATGGGATTCGAGAATTGATATTAGAAGAAGCTCACAGTTCCCGGTGCTCTATTCATCCAGGCGCAGCAAAGATGTATCAGGATTTGCGGCAATATTATTGGTGGCGCAGAATGAAAAAAAATATTGTGGCATATGTAGCGCGGTGTTTGAATTTTCAACATGTTAAATATGAGCATCAGAGACCTGGTGGTTTATTTCAGAAAATTAAGCTTCCCAAGTGGAAGCGGGAACGGATCACCATAGACTTCGTTACTAGCTTTCCGATGACTCGGAAGAAGTTTGATGCGGCTTGGGTTATTGTTGTTAGGCTGACCAAGTCAGCACATTTTGTTCATTTTGCCACCACCTACTCATCTGAGAGGTTATCGGAGATTTATATCAAGGAGATTGTTTGCCTTCATGGGGTTCCTATATCTATCATTTCGGACCAAGGTCTGCAGTTTACCTCGCATTTCTGGAAGGCATTTCAGAAAGAGTTGGGAACCCAGGTTCAGCTGAGTACAACATTTCATCCCCAAACGGACGGTCAGATCGAGTGGACTATCCAGATCTTGGAGGATATGCTCTAAGCCTGTGTTATTGATTTTGGAGGTTCGTGGGATCAATTCCTATCTTTGGCAGAGTTTGCGTATAATAACAGCTATCAATCGAGCACTTAGATGGCTCCTTATGAAGCTTTGCATGGTAGGTGGCGGCATTCTCCGGATGGATGGTTTGAGCTGGGAGAGGCACGGTTGTTGGGTACGGATATAGTTCAGGAGGCCTTTGATAAGGTCAAGATTATTCAGGATAGGCCTCGTACAGCGCAGTCCAGGAAGAAGAGTTATGCAAACCACAAGGTTAGAGATTTAGCTTTCATGATTGGTGAGCGAGTATTGCTCCGTGTATCGCCTATGAAGGTCGTGATGAGATTTTGTAAGAAGGGAAAGATTAGCCCTAGTTTTATTAGCCCACTTGAGGTCCTTGATTGTGTGGGAAAGGTGGCTTATAAACTTGTTTTGCCACCTAATTTGTTAGCTGTGCATCTAGTGTTTCAAGTATCCATTCTCCAAAAATATTACGGCGATCCATCGCGCGTATTATATTTCAGCACTGTCCAATTGGACAAGGATCTGTCTTATGAGAAGGAACCAATAGCTATATTAGACCGGCAGGTTCGACAGTTGAGGTCGAAGAGTTTTCCTTCTGTGCGTATTCAGTGGAGAGGTCATCCTCCTAAGGCATCGACGTGGGAGTCTGAATCTGATATGGGGAGCCGTTATCCTCACCTATCTCTGACTCAGGTACTTCTTTCATTTATCCGTTCGAGGATGAACACTTATTTTACAGGTGGAGAATGTGACGACCCAAAGGGTCATCACTTGTTTTATTAGTCATTTCGAGCTTCTGAGGCCTTGAAAACGACACTATTAGATGCCTCAATTTGCGTGCATAGTCCAGACGCGAATGCGGAAAATTTTTATGTTTAAATATATTAATTTTGTGAAACATTTTAAGAAATTTGATATTAATATTGTTAAAGTTCACTTTGGTCAACATTTTTGGTAAACGAACCCGGACCCACAATTTGACAAGCTCGGAAGGTCCGTAGGAAAATATGGGACTTGGGCATATGCTCGGAATCGAATTCTGAGGTGCCAGGCCCAAGAAATGAATTTTTTCGTGAAATTGTTTTCTAAAAATGTTTAAGGAAAATGTGAAATTTTAATGGTGTCGGGCTCGTATTTTGGTTCTGATGCTCGGTATAGGTCATATATGTTGGTTAAGTGCTTCTTGTAAAGTGTGGTTGAAAACGGACGTCGTTTGACGTGTTTCGGCCTTAAATTGGAAATTTTGAAAGTTATGAATTCTTGAAAGAATTCTTGAATTTAAGGCTCAAATCATTGATTTTGATGTTATTTTGGCGATTGGATCACTCGAGAAAGTTCGTATGATGTTATTGAGTTAGTGTGTATGTTTGGTTGGGAGCCTTGAGGGTTTTGGAATGTTTCGGAGGTGGTTCAGAGTGGTTTTGCACTTAAAACCTTAGCAGATTTTCTGCAATTTTTGCATAGGTCTTTTGTTCTTCGCAAGCGCGACCTAGTCCCGCGTCTGCGATTCTTATGCCCCCAGCCTCCTTCGCGTTCGCACTCCTCAATCGCGAACGCGTAAGCCAATGCCGACCCCCCTCCTGCCCTTCTCCGCGTTTGCGTGATAGCCTCGCGTTCGCGAAGGTCTGTCTGCCTGACCTTTCGCATTCGCGTGTGCTCTACGCGTTCACGTAGGTCTTTCCCAGGACCTCCCCAATTTTCCTTATACACGTTCACATGCCCCTATCGCAAACGCGATGCCCAGAACTGCCCACTCTTCGTGAACGCTGCCCTCTGTCGCGAATGCGAAGAGTGAATTTCCTCCCAGTGATTTTTTAGTCGGAAAAACATAACAGAAAGGGATTTTATCCCAATTCTCAAAATCCTCTCTTCTCCAACAGCATTTTTGGGCGATTCTTCATCAAACTTTTTGGATAAGTGATTCTTGACTCGTTTTCTTCATCTTCCATCAATGTTATTCGAATTCTTAGGCCTAAACATGTGAAATGGGTAGAAAAAAATTAGAGAAGTGGATATAGTTAGGGTTTTCAAATAATTTGTGATTTAGACCTCCTTTTGGGGTCGAACTTAAGAACAAATTGTATCTTTAGACTCGTGGGTGAATGGGTTGTCAGAAATTGGTTCGAACCTCGTGTTTGACTACGTGGGCCCGGGGTTGATTTTTACTATTTCGGGCAGAATGTTGTGGAAAATATATTTATCCATTTGGAGTATTTTCTTGAGTAGTATTGATGATATTAAATAAATTATGTATAGATATAATTGAATTGGAGCCAAATTTTAAAGGAAAAGGCATTGCTAAGGATTGAGTTGGCTGTAAACCTTCGAGGTAAGTGTTTGATCTATCCTAGCTTGAGGGAATATGAGTTGAGTCTATTTGCTAATTGCTATGTGTGGAGTCCGACGTATAGGCATGGCGACAAGTATCTATACGTTGGGGTTCTAGCATGACCGTGAGTCTTTACTTGTGATTATTTGATATTGATGTAACTCCTCCACAACTAATTGTCGATTTCTAATAATGTGATAATTGTGAGAAGGAAATTAAAATTGTAAATTCCCTGGAGCGTTGGCTCGAACGATGACATGATAATTGAGTAAGAAGTGAATAAAAGAAAAAGAGATATAATTATTCCCTTGGTAATCTCATATTGCTATTTGATTCTGTGGAAGAATTAATTATTGAGCCTTGGCATCGAGTTATTGTTTTCTCTTGCCAAATATATATATTGTGAACTATGTTAAAAGTGAATTGGGATCGTGCGGTACGCAAACTACTTATATATTTAAATTGGGATCGTGTGATACGCCAACCACTTATATATTGAAATTGGGATCGTGTGGTACGCCAACCACTTATAAATGATAAATTAGGATCCTGTGGTACGCCAACCACTTAGATATTGAAATTGGGATTGTGTGGTGCGCCAACCACTTATATATATTGAAATGATATAGAGTGGTACGTCTACCACAAATTTTATTGTGATGAAAACGGGTTGCACACCTGCTCAAGATGAGTTGAAATCTGAAGGAGAATTAAATTCCTTTATTCTATTTCTGTCATTATATTTTGTTGCTACCCAGAGCAACTTTTCCCCTTCCCAACTATCTAATGATTTCTTACTGCTATTTTGTGTCTATATATTTTGAACTGTACAGGATTATATAGGTGTCTGGTCCTAGCATTGTCATTACTTTGCATGGATAGGCCGGACACTTACCAGCACATGGGGTTGGTTGTGATGATTCTACACTCTGTGCTACTTTGCGCAGATACAGGTTTTGGACAGCAGCAGCAGCAGTAGTACGAGCGTTAGCATTCTGATTATCGAGACACCGAGGTAGCCTTGCAGGCGTCCGCAGGACCCAGCGTCTCCTCTATCTTCACTTTTCAGTCTGTTATCTCATGTATTCGAGACAAATAGTATTATATTTCTTTCAAACGTTTATGTGTATTATTCGTAGAAGTTTGTGAGTATTATGACACCAGTTCTTAGGTAGTATTTTATATTTGGATTTCACTATCGCATCTTGTAAAATTTACTAAGTCTTCCGCTAAATTTATTTTATTCCACAGTAATCGTTTTATTAATTGCTAATTGTTTTAAAATAAGTATTGCAAAAAATGGAAATATAAGTAAGAGTTGGCTTGTCTAGCTCCTATCAGTAGGCGCCATCACGACTCCCAATGGAGGAAAATTCGTGTCACGCCCCAAAATCCGAAGAGCGCGACCGGCGCTCAACCGAGTAAACCCTATTGAGCAAGCTTGTCATGCTTCATTATACCCAAACTAATTTAGAGAATAAGTAGGAGATGGACTCCAATAATCATACTTAATAAGTATTTCATAAACAACTTCCGTTTCATTTCCATTAGCAACACAAATCCTAATTATCAAAAATATTACAAGTTTTATACATCTTTGCCAAACATCATTATTTCAGCCTTAATTCCAATACCTGACACTACCCACAACCTGTCTATGTAGCCTCTAAACATAACAGAATAATAATATCGAAATGCCGACAACAAGGCTCAGGCTATACCTCAAATACAAAGTACATGATGAGAAATGGACAAGGATACATGACATGACCCCAGGATAGAGTGGGGCTCACCAAGTCTCTTGGGAAGAGGATACTGCTATCATTGGCCATTGCCTCTCGCTAAGGTACAACCTGTATCATAAAACAATACAGCGCCCCCGGCAAAAGGGACGTTAGTGCTATTGAATACCGCTAGTATGTATGACTAAACACCATATAAATAGAAAGAACTATCATACAGTAGCAAATAAATCTTTAACACCTTTTCATTAGAAAGAATCATCAAACAAGAGTAAAGAAATCATAAAGGTCAATCAAAAGGTTTAACAGTCACCATGTCATCAAATCAAAGAATTTTATGACTTTCACACAATTTCCATATCTTTAGTATGGGCACTAAAAGAGTCATACATTTTTCATATTATGTTTCCATAATCTTTAGTTTGGGGAATTCCACACTATCCATCATTTGTTTACAATACCACTGCTATCATGAGCGGAGTCCGATCCCGACCTAATCGGCTAGGTCACCTCATTCGAGGCATATATCCCAATCACAATCTCATCTTTCATTTTTACCACCGCTTTATTGAGCGGAGTCCGATCACGACCCGATCGACTAGGCTGCCTCATTTGAGACATTGTCCCAATCACAATCACATCTTTCCTTTTTACCACCGCTTTATTGAGCGGAGTCCGATCACGACCCGATGGGCTAGGTTACCTCATTTTAGATATTATCCCAGTCACAATTTCATTCTCAATTACAAGAATTTGATATCAGCATAATATCACCATGTGTGCGGCATGTTGTCCGATCACGACCCGACCGGCTGGGCCACCTCATTTGAGGCATATATCTCAATCAATGGTTTAATTCCTTTCTCTGAAATTCAATATCATCACATTACCACCATGTGTGCAATATGGTATCCGATCATGACCCGGTCGGCTAGGTTGCCTTGTCTAGGGGTTACTCCTTTCTCATTAGTCAATACATTGAAATCTTTATTTCACATACCTTATATCAATTCATAGGCACTTGGGCCACAATTATCATATCTCAATCTCTTCTTTCCTACATTTCACATATATCAATTTCAACTTCGAAGTATGTAACAGCCTGCATCACATTGGATGTACTCATAAGGCAAAACATTATCTTGCACGGCCAATTACGGCATAAATTATGTACAAAGCCTTTAAGACACTTTATTATTGAAGTCACTTATGGAAAGCAAAGTCAAGTCTCAATTCATAATCAATTTCATATTTTCTCATGTCTTAGGAATCACCAGGTACAATCATAATTCAAGTTCTCGACACATTGGCCACACCATATTTCATAAATTCATTTGATTACTTCAAAGATCTCTATACATAGAGGATTTCACATAGTTTGGCATAACACATGCAACTCAATCTCAATTTAAGGTCTTATCATTTCAATACATGCATATTCCGTGCACCCTTTTTAAGTTATCAAATATGGCACATTGGTCATATTGAAATGGATCTTTTACAATTATAGGGTCACAACACCATCATATAAAGTACCAATCACAGCAGGAATCCAAAGTTCAATATTACCACATTTACACAATCACTTACTTCACTTCCAAACATCTTTGTATATTACAAACAACTAGGCACAATCAATCAAATACATTTTGTACACATAAGAACAATTTGGAGGATCAACCATAACGAGTTTTTCACACAATTTGGCATCAAAATCTCAATTTAAACTTGACTTGAAGTCTAGGCATTTTAGCACATAGTTCCCATTTTCACATATCCTCATTTACCAAGAATAACATATTAAATACATTGAGGTACATCCTTTACATATATTCTTGCAACACCCAAATCCTTTGAAATAATTAATACTAAATAAATCAAATTCCGGACTTACAATCATATGCAGGGACGCCATTGGAGCTCAATTTCTAAAAAGAGAGAGTTTTAGCCATACATACCTTTCTTGAGCTTTCCTTATGTTACTACAACGTTCCAGAAATTCTAGCAATCTCAATCTACTTTGAGACATAGCAAAATTGAATACAAATTAGGAAGATATTCATAATTCTAGCTCATTTGAGCATTTTATCAAATACTAGTTGAGCATCTTAATCTCAAATCTCATTTTCAAGGTTTTTCTTCATTCCCCAACCAAATCTTTACTTAATTATGTTCAATAATCTCCCCATAAACCCAAGTTGTACATGCATGAATTTACTAATACACCCAAAACTCACACCTCAAGAACCCATCATATACCTCTTAAATGAAGATCTTGTGGTTGGATTCTTTGATTCTTGAAAATTGATGCAAGATTTGGATGATTTAAATGTTGGGTTCCTCCTTCTCTCTAAAATGCTCTCACCTCTCTCTAATCTCAGAAGAAAATGACCCCAAATGAAGCCCCAAAGTCTATATATCAAAATGGGGTCGGGTTATAAAAATTAGAAAGGTAACCCTCTGATGTCAATTCTGCTATCGCAGAATGCACATGCGGGCCGCAGAATGCATCGCAAAATCACTCCCCAAAAATGGGCTACACTGACGTAGTCTGCGATCAGATTTGCAATCGCATATAAAAAATGCGGACCGCATTGTGATTCTGCGATCGCAGATTTGACACATGATCGCGTTTTTTCTAGCCTTCGGTAATTTGATCATAAATTTGTGTAGGAATATCAAAATGATGAACGGTTTGAAGCATTAGAAACTAGAATCAAAGACCTTTCATTTGATATACTATTCACCACATAAAACCGCATATATATTTAGATATGCTCATTTAAAGTGGAGCCTTGTGCAGATCTATTTGAAATTTTAGCCTAATACGATATTTTTCCCATTTGGCATACACTTAGGCTTCCATTTGGACCTCACATCACTTACCATAAGACTTATACTCATATTTACCAAGTCTAATTGATGTGCACCATGCTAATAGCACATAAAATTTATTAATTAGCCTACGTGGCACCACAAAATCCTGGATTACTTAGCAAAATTTTTCAGGGTCTTACAATTCGGGTCGTGACAATAGGCGCCAAAACGCTCCCGGGCCATCCAAAACCCGATTCGGGCATACGCCCAAGTCCAAAAGCATCATACCAACCTAGTGGAACCTTCAGATCTCGATTCTGAGGTCATTTACTCTGAAATTCATGAATAGTAAATTCTCTCAACTTAAAGCTTACGAAATGAGAATTCTCTTTCCAAATCAACTCCGAACTCCCCGAAATTTAAGTTTGATCATGCGTATAAGTCATAATACCTTAAATGAAGCTACTCATGGCCTCAAAATGTTGAACGGCGTGCTATAATTCAAAAGGACCGGTCGGATCATTAGAAGCAATTCTATTTCTGACTTACTCCCTTGTCCTCAAAATTCCCAACGTATATAATTCAAAAGGGAATTAATTTGTTTTGAATTCTTTAATTCCTAAAAGTATGTGTATTGTCAAATAAGTGTGACTCATGTAATTAAGTATGAAATATAATATTATCTCGATAAGTCAAATTATTAGTGATGGATTTCTATTATGCCTAGTAGTTTTATAGGTTAAACAGATACAATATAGGATTGTCACTGATATATTAGTAGTGACATATCCAATAACAATAACGACAATAACAACATACTTAGTGTATTCCCGTAAGAAGAGTCTGAGGTGGGTACATAGTATATACGCAGACTTTACCCTTACTTTGTGAGGTTGTTTTCGGAAGACTCTTGGCTCAATAAACAAAATCACAGCACTTGACAAAGCACTATGCAAAGCGAGATAGTAGCAACAACTAGGCAAAAAAAAAATCAAAGAAAAAATCAGGTTATTAGTGACAAATACGGTGACAAATAAATATAAAAAATTTAGGCTTAAGTATATACTACCAATTAAATATATATATTTCAATTATAGAATTATTTCAACACCATGCTTTTAATGACGAATTATTTCGGCATCACAAAATTTAACTATTTATAGGATAAAGAATAATTTGTCATAAATTATCTACAAAATTTTGCAGTAAAACTAATGTATCATCAATAGTTTTAGTTTTGCGGTTAATATTACTCAATAATTATTGCCAATCCATTCTTTTGGTGGAAAACCGTAATAGACAAATGTGTCGTCGCCAGAAGTATGTCACTCACGCTTTTAAGTATGAAATGTAATATTTGCCACGAAGTGAATAATTAATGATAATTTTGTATAGTAGCTAATAATTTCATAGATCAAATAGAGACAATGTATGATCGTCACTAATTGTTTATACTGGCAGTGATAAACATTAAGGTCACAAATAAAGATATAAATTTTATAGCTAAAGTTTATACCATTTAACCATAAATTCTATGTTATCTCTATTTTAACTACATATTTTTAGTGACGAAAATTTTTGTATCCAAAATATAATAAATGTTAGAGACAAATAATGGTTTGTCACTAATTATTTACAACATTAGTGACGATGCTAATTTGTCACTGATAACTTTAATTCGTGGTTAATATTACTCAATAATTGGCGCCAATTTATCTTTTTAGCGGAAAACTTTCGGGGACAAAAAAATCTGCTACTAAATTTGTGTTTCGTCTCCCTAAAAATAAGTGATTCGTGCATTTAAGCACAAAATATAATTTTTGTCACCGAAAGTGAATTATTAGTGATGAATTTTCAATCATAGCTAATAATTTCGTGGTTAAATATCACATTTGTTGTAATGATGCTACCAAAGGAGAACTTAACAAGTATTCGAGGCTTCTCTTACATCAACCTCGAATGCTGAGGGAATCCCCCCTGGGAGATTATCTCCCCGGAGAAATCAAGACGAGCCAAAGAGCGTCTCAATAAAAAAATGGTGCATCGGACCAAACAGTCGAAAGAACCCGCATAGAATAATCAAACCCTCGATGGGAAAAACTATGTATACTTGTACCAAGTAATCAAGGAATATTTTTTGATTTTTTACCATCAAAACAATTTGTGCTTCAAAGTTGTTTGCTGTTTTCACAAGAAACGGCTCCAGGGCCAGAAATTTCCCGAACACTCGTGAACTGACATCGGAAACTTCGAGATCATAAGCCCTCAACGAGGCAACATCAAGTTTACAAAGAATGGCTCTAGAGACAAAAATTTCCATGTCCCGGTGACTATTGCCGACTATCACCCCATCGAGCTATCAAAAACACGAGGCCGTAAGACCCCAAGCGGGAAACCTCGAGCCCGAAAGCCCTCCATATGCCAATGATAGGAAATGTAATACCTCCGTGAGGCAACCTCGAGCTCATAATACCTCCATATGGCAATACCAAATATGTATGACCTCAAGCAAGGATGAATTGTACTTGTGCAGAGTAACCAAAGAACCTGTAAGACCTTAAGTAAGGCATGTTCAAATTTATAAGACCTTATAAAGGTCATAATCCCGATTTTAAAGTCAAGGCTATTTATTCGAACTTGTAAGACCCTAAAAAGGTATGCCCTCGATATAAACGCCGAGGCTACTTCACTCGGGGACTAAAAGGCTACGGCCAAATATAATGACTACGGTCATAAGTCTCCGACCAAACTAACACGACTCGAGAATGCCCAACCGTCTCTATTAAATCACAGGCCTTCAGTTACTTTGAAAAGACTTTGAAAAGAATCAGTTAATCAGGCTACCCTCGGCATAAGCAAAAGAGCTTCGATCATGTCAGCTCCAAACAATGAAAAGGCTTCGAAACAATTCAACCATGAAGCTAAACCTCTCAAGGTGCTCATTTTTTTGTCACATAATGACTCATAATCGAGGTTCTTATCGAACCATCAAAGAGTCGGACAAACACAAAAACTTCAAAAAATCTTTAACGAAGCAAAATAAAGCCTATATTAGAGTTCGTACCGACCCAATGCGTTAGAGCCAAAGCGCCAGCCACTATTAGGGGTCATACCGACCCAAAGAGCCTAAGCGCCAGTCGTATCGATACGTGTAAGAGCCTAAGCGTCAGCCTATATTAGAGGGCATACTGACCCAACTCGTAAGAGCCTACGGGCTAGCCCGGGAAGCCTTAGGGCCGATTTGTAAACCTAACGGTTTTACCTCAAAATCCAACTCATCTGGCTAATCTCAAACAAACGTTAAAATTCAAAACAAAAGAAAGACGTGCACAAGCAAAGGGAAATTCATGAAAGAGGAAAACTGAATGGCTTCTTTTTATATGTATATGTGAAATAATACAAGGGTTCATTTGCAATGTTCTCTAGGTGCACTATACGCAATATCAGAAAGGAAAATCCTAGTCTAATTCCCCTCAGGAACTATGACTCTATCGGCCCCCCTCCACACTATCTTCGGCATCAGATAAGAGGAACATGGCATCGTATTCATACGTCATGGCCATCTTTATCTCTTCTGAGAGATCGAGGCCCCTAGCGTGGATATCCTCGAGGGATTCCCTCCGGGATTTGCACTTGGCATATTCATTGCTTCTGCTCTCCCAATTGAAAGCCCATCTCAACTCAGCTCGAGGCGTCGGTAACGTCTTTTAAATAGATGACCACTTTCTTATCAGCCTTAGCTCGAATCTCTTTAGCTTTATCCTAGGCTTCCACGACCTCAACCTTAATCTTCAAAAGTCCAGACTCGAGCCTTGCAATCCTTCTCGTCTGGACCGAGTTGTTTTCATGAGCATTCCGGAGTTGCACCTCGAGGGCGGAAGCCTTGTCTAAAGCATTCTTCTTGGTCGCAACTTGGGCATCTATCTGAGCCCTTAGCTCATTACACTCATACTTGGCCTAACCAACTTTTCCCCATGCCATTCCAGGTCCTCTGTCTTACTCTGCAACTAAAGTATCAAAATATTAATATTTGAGGAATGGGAGAAGAAACATGTATCCCCTCGAAACAAAGGTTACCTGTCTCTCGAGGCAGCCTTCGTAGTTCAGGCTTCGATTCATCTCGTACCGAAGGTGTATCAACCCCTTTGCCTTTTTATCACAAACAGCTTGAGGTATTTCTCCCCATCCAAGGCTTTCCGCAACCTGGCTCACGGTGGAGCATCTCATACTTGAACTTGTCAAAGGCCTGTGAAAAATAAGCTCAATGAGAAAATGAAAATGCAAACACAAACAACCAACAAAGTCAACAAAAACTCACCACATAACAGAGTCGTTGAGCCTCCTAAAAAATTTGAGCGCATCTACTGGCCTGGTCTCATCGTCCCCATTTGAACCACTCTCGGTGGGGATATGATCACTCGAGACCCTGCCTGATGTAGACAGGCCCTGGCCTCGAACATCCTTTGAAGTACCTTCGACGAGAGAAGAAGATGGCGACAGAAAATCCATATAACTTAAAGTACCTTCGACTGGAAAAGAAGATATCGACGAAAGATCATTGTCCCTCGAAGTACCTTCGACCAGAGAAGAAGATGGTGAAAACAGAGGAGCCACTCCACCGAGTCTAGAAGCCCCAGGTATTGCAGGCTCAGCTGCAATAAGAGGTATCTCGGCTCGAGCTATCGATATGTGTCCTCTCCATTCTGTTGCACCAATATTCGCACAACGACCGATAGGTACAAGATCTAATTCAGTGGTTGCCTCTCCTTTACGCCACCAGGAAGACCCTGCTTTACTATGAATCTCCTCTCTTACCGAGGATTCCTTACGCTCATTATCGCTCTTCGGCCCTGAAGCCGATGATCCTCCCTCCTCACAGAAAGTGCATGGTCTCATCTCGAAAACTCTCCAAAGCCTGCAGTAAAGAAGTTAGGAAATACAAAGGGAAATATACTTTAGAGAAAAGAAATTATACGGTACTCACTATAGTGTTTTGCCTCCCATCTACCTTTCGACGGGTCTTGCCACTTACGCTCATCGTAGGTCAAGCAAGCTACCAGTTTTCGAGTCCAGTCCGCCAGATTAGGAACTATTCGTAAAGCCTAGGGGCTATCTTTATTTTGAGATCGAAAAAATGATTGCTTGATTACTAAGCCCAAAGGCTACCCGATTTCGAGTCAGTTATCACTCGGGACTATTCATAAAGCCTCAGGGCTATCTTCATTTTGAGTTCGAGTAAACGCTCGCTTGATTACTAAGCCCAAAGGCTACTCGAGTTCGAGCCAGTTCACACTTAGGGACTTTTAATAAAGTCTTAGGGCTATCTTTATTTCTAGTTGGAACAAATGCCCGCTCAACTATTAAGCCCAAGGGCCACCCGAGTTCAAGCGGACTCTCACTTGGGGACTATTTGTAAAGGCCTAAGGGATATCCTTATTTTCAAATGATCAAGAAAACTTTCAATTGAGGACTAGCAACGAGGCCCAAAAAAGGCCAAGCTTTATTTCGAAGAAAATTGAGACCCTGCTCTCATCCTACGCGAACTCAGAGGTCTCAAAAACCTAAGTTTGTATCAGATCAATCTAGACTTAGCCCGAGGGACCACAAAGAATTTTGGGGAATATATATTAACCAATCAAGAACCAAAGGGATTACGATGTTCGAGTCCGGTATTCGGACCAATCGAAGGCAAAATGGAACCTCAACAAAAGTCAAAGGCAAATCAAAGAAACTTTTATATTAATGAAAGACGGTTGCAAAAGCCCACAAGAGGTCCTTAAACAAAAACAAAGAAGCAAAAAAATAACTAAAAAGCCTAATCCACTTTCAAAGGTATGCCCTCGGGAGCGACATCTGCGAGAATCGTTTCCTCGGAGACCCCATTACGTTCTTTAGAGCGACGTCTTTGAGAATCTCCTCTGAAGAAGTAATAGATGAAATATGGACTATAGCCTATCAAAGAGAAAAAGCTTTTAACATGCTAGGAAAATTGTGTCTTGGTGAAAAATTTGGCGAGTATGGGTCTCGTCAGCACTACTATTGTGAAGACACTTCTTGAGATGTTGCAGCGGTGCGGGATGCAAAAGTAAGTATGTGAGGCTACCTCACTCCATGGAAAGCAAAAGGAATGAGGAGTCACACCAGGTCGAAGTTAAGAGAGATGAGTAGCAGTTTGCAGTCCATATATCTCCATATGCGGGAAGACTTTGAAGTCTCTCTGTCATTATCTCGGGCCAACAACAGCAACAACAACACCAACCCAGTATAATCCCACTCAGTAGGAAAAATCTTTGTAAATGAGCCATGGCATGACTGACAAAGTTGCTGCCGTATGACCTTACTTCCACGAGCTTGAACCATATATATAGGAGTTTGGAGGAAGACGAAGAGACAGGAAAGGGTTGTTGAAGAAAGGTTGAGCAAAGTCTTGGCTCAAGTAATTCCCCATTCATAGAGGGACAATAGCGTTACCGACAGCGCAATCAACCCCTTTGGAAAACGTATCAACGGTGCAATCAATGCCTTTGGAAAATATTTCAACAGTGCAATCAATGCCTTAATAAAACGTATCCACGATGCAATCAATGCCTTCAACGGCGCAATCAATGCTTTTTGGGGAAATGGATCGACGGCGCGATCACCGCTTTTGGGAAAGCGAACCAGCGATACATTCAATGCTTCTAAGGAGACAGACCGATGGTACATTCTAGTCACTTCGAACGCTTACATCACAAGAATGACATCATCAAGAAATGTTTGAGAATCGAGGTCAAGATCGTTCCTTATTATTTCATTCTAAGATACACGGGGATCATTGCATATGGCTAAATCGGAGAGTCCAATTTTGTGATCATTATGGAATTTCACAGCTCGTCTTCAGAAGCCTCAAAGCACAGCTCGATTTGACCCCAAGAGTTCCCTATGCTCAGCCTCAGGGCAGTGCAAATCGGTGTCCATCTTAGCCAAGCAGGAATTCCCAAAAGACACGTGGCTAAAAGCTTCAGGTCTACAAAAATAGTACAAGTCAGTACCATGGTATTAATAAATACATATGTACTATGTTGTGATTTCCCCTCCTATATAAACGATACCTTTACAATTTTTTAAAGATACAAGATACTCAATACAAGAATAAGAACATTCTCTTCCCTCTAACTAAAACATTAGCTATTGTCTTTCCTTTGATTTATTACTTACATTTACTGTATTTCATTAATTGTTCCTCATTTATAATTTATCGTTGATCATAAAGAGCCATTATTGAGCCCCTTGGAACTGTTAGTCCTTTATCGATCATCCCTAATTAAGCTCATTAGCTCAACCTCGAGGCCCAGCTGAGGCGGGTCCGAGACCCCAATTCGCAGTTGTTTGGTTTGAATAACCACACTGCCTCGTACTCTTACTTTACCTTCCTAGCTCATACTTAGCATATATTGCTTAACAACTAGTATTAAAATAAATCACGTCTTTTTAAAACCACAAAATCAAATGTAATTGTAATTACCATTTTCAAGGTAAACAAGGATCCCTAGTTTCCTTTACAAGTTTTCAAGCTTGTAGGCAGGGTGGATGCAACATACAACTACTGCGTTCAACTGCATCTAATAGTTTCGACGTAGAGCATAAATTTATATGTAAAAATTATTAAATATAGAATAAATAATAGATATGAACTCATAACTTTAAAATATAATGAAATTTTGGCTAAAAAGATATGTTAAACAAATAGAATTAAAATTATAGATTCCCCTCTGCTTGTTGGAGGCATGCATGACATCATTTACAAAATTAAGGTTCTATTCATTTTCCTTCCTTTATTTTAAGATGTCATTATCCAAATTTCATATATGGTCGTGATGGTGCCTCTCGTGAAGACAAGGCCAGCCATCTATCCCAAAACCTCTCTTTAACAAAATTGTAAACATAAATGAGTAGAAAATACAATATAATGGCATTTAAAAACTATTTATTTTTATCCCAATACATCCCGGTCGGGGTGTCACAAGCCATGACCATCTAGAGAAGTCTTAACACCGCTACAAGGCCAGTAACAAATATAAAATACAAGCTGGAGTTCAAAGGATGAAATACAGTGCCGCAAACGGTGACGGTCACCTTGCATAACTACAATAATAGTACCTTCATCAGCTAGCAACCCACTACCGGGTGAGCAACACCTGCAACTGCACGCGAGGTGCAGGGAGTAGGGGTGAGTACTACCAACTCAGTAAGTAATAGGTATATATAATGTCTGAAGATAAAAATCCATGAATTTCCACAATGTAAAGCTAAAGCTAACAGTCTAACACCATAACCGAGAAAATATCAACAAAACCACATCAGGTATATCAGGTAAAATATATATATGCATGAATACAATGAATTGCATATGATGGTACATTCCAATACCCACTGTGGCATGGAGCCCGAGCCATCTATATTTATTTATCGTCGACGGCGCTCACTGAGGGTGTGTACAGACTCCGGAGGGGCTCCTACAGCCCAAGCACAATATCTTGGTCAGTCCTTGTTACCTTACCATTTTACATCATACAGTGCCATTGTTACCACTGTTCCAAGTACACTAACTCCGGAGGGGCTCCTACAGTCCAAGCGCAATATATTGGTCAGTCATTCTTGCCTGACCGGTCAGCCATTGTTACCTGACCAATTTAACATTATACAGTGCCATTGTTACCATTGTTTCAAGTATATCACACAGTGTCATTGTTACCACTGTTTCAAGTATATCATACAGTGTCATTGTTACCACTGTTTAAAGTCACTTTATAATCAGTCTGGTATATAATACAATAAGCCCCTTGGCCATTTATAAAAGAGTAGTTCTCAGCCCGAAATAACATTTAAATTAACATTTGAGTTTTCAACACTTAGAATTATGGTTGAGTTTGCAAAACACTATTCAAAACCTTGCACTGAAACCAAAAATCATGCTAAAGCAGTAATATCGATCCCCGAATTATTCTACAAGTCGGAACAAGGCCCAAAACGTGGCATCAAGCCCAAAATTCATCAATACATGTGCGTATCAGTCACCAACATATTATAAGTATCAAAACAATGTGCGAATCAGTTACAAATATACTATAATCATCACTCGGAATGGACCAAGTCACAATCCCCAATCATATACGACCCCGCACTTGCCATGGGATGCGTGTCACGCCTCAATATAGTGTCACAGTGTGACATAACGGGGTTTCAAACCCTCGGGTCATCATCTATACAGACTACTCGCCTCAAACCGGCGAAATCTCTAGCCCGCGATGCCTTTGGTCCTCAAATCGGCCTCCACGCACGTCAAATCTCCAATTCCCAGTCAAAACCCTTCAAAATCCTCGACAAAAGCTCCCAAGCTCGTCCAAAAGTGGTGGAAATGAGCTTGGGTCGCGGCCAAAATGTTTTAAACATTCTGTCCGGACCACTGTAGCGTCCTCTATGCGATCGCATCAATTCTCCTGCGATCGGATAGACCAAAAATCCAGGCACTAAAATTCCTCTTACACAATCACAGGAAATCCCATGTGATTGCATAACACTGCTCAAAGACCCTACGCGATCGCACACACCCTCACGCGATTGCACTGACCAAACGCCTAAGACTACGTGATCGCAGGCCCCTTCACGCGATCGCATAGACCAAAATCACACCCCCTCTCAGAACCTTCTATGCGATCGCACACATACCTATGTGATCACATAGAGCAAAAATTCTCTACAATTTCTGCTGCATTTTTCCAACTCAAAAATGCCCGTTAGCCATCTGAAATCACCTCGAGGCTCTCGAGACATCAACCAAAAGTACATATATTTTCTAATACCTCATTCAAACTTGCTCGCGCCATAAAACACTATCGTTGACACCAAAATCATCATTTTTTATCAAATCAAAGCTTAAGTTAAACTAAAACTTTCAAAATTCTCATTCAATCAAAAACCAGGCCTAAACACCTCTGAATCATCTGAAATTTTGCACACAAGTCCAAAATCGCCTAAAGAAGCTACTGGAACTCTCGGAATTCCATTCCAACACCCGAATCAAAATTTCACCTATCAACCGGAAATCGCCAAAATAGTAACTTTGTTAAAATAGGCTACGTCTTCACCGGACCTCCAAAATTACTTATGATTGCTCTCCTAAGCCTTAAATCATCATCTGGAGCTAACCGAATCAGCGGAATTCAATTCCGATCCCTCTAACTCACAAGTCAACATCCGGTTGACTTTTCCAACTTAAGCCTTCTTAAAAGAGACTAAGTGTCTCATTTCTTAATAAAATCACTCCAATTAAATTCTAACGCACCCAATACTGATAATGAAACTTAATAAAGCAGAGAATGAGAAGAACGGCGTAGTTACTCACGAGACAACGGGACGGGTCGGGTCGTAACATTCTCCCCAACTTAAACAAACGTTCATCCTCGAACGTGCCCAGAGTTGTTCCAAAAGCCCAAGAATTGCTAAATAACCTTACCATGTATATATCCGGGGATAAACCCACGTCACCCTATCTCATACAGGTCCGATAACACATTTAAATCAAATTTACACAATCCAGTCTCGTCCATAAATCATAGAACTACCTTTTTACTTCTGAAACCATCAATATGATCAAAATCTCACACCTATACTTGAATAGTCTCGGACCAGCTATAATACCTATACCTGCAACCTCGGGTGAAATCATGTGATATACCGTACAATCTAAACACTCAAAACGATAACTTTTATTCAGTGGAGTTGCCCACAACAACCAAATACTGATGGAAATCTCTTATTAGCCTATGTCTCATTCCAACACTCTCACATACTTCCAACAATAATTGAAACACGTAATAAACCATAATCATTGCTCGAATCAACCATTCATGAGGCCATTTCTCCAATAGTACTAATATCTCAACAGATTTCCAAGCCGAACCTCGATATTATCCTCCTAACAAGCCGAAATCGATGTTCGTATTCATCACTGCCCCTAATGATCCCCTCGAATCCAACACACCACTCTCATGTTATAACACCCCAATACAAGCCTAAGCCACAACTTGCATAGTACGTGCACCCACTAGAAACGGTCCGAACATACTCAAATCATGAAAATGACTCAACTAAGAGAGTTGTACCTCAAATTCACTAGTACTACCACAACACAATGCTGAGACCCTGTCTCACATCATAGAAATAGGACACACAAATTTGAACTGCAAGGTCATGTTTCCACACAGCTTTGCTGCAACGCGCGATCTCATTCAAACACTGTTACATATGAAGCACCACAAGTCTTTATGATCAAAAAACGACAGCCACGCATATTTGACGGCTGGAGCCAGAGTAAACCATTACACCCACGGTGAAACAAATAACACATACCACGCAAACCTGATAGAATATAATCCAACTCACCTCGCCACTCAACCTGTGGCATTTCCTGCATAGCCCATGGCACAATAGTTCATAATTGCCCAACGCTAAGACAACCAGTCTAAATTCTGACATCACATACAAAATCTAACATACCACCAAGTAAAGATCGACTCGAGCCTCCAAATCCTGATAGCCGCTAAACAGTACTGACGCATACGATCCACAACCACAATATAGCCTGAGAACCCCCAGTCTCCAACTCCATATAGCACACGCATCATCATACCTGACCCCAATGTCCACTGTGTGAATACAAGAAACTCGAAAATCAGCAGTTAATCCATCCTTAAAAGTGTTTCAATACTATTGAAGTGCTATCAACTTAATCACATTGGCCTTTTCTGTAACATGTAACTTCCACAAATCGCTATGATTAGAAATAAAATTTCCTTAATCATCTGAAGATCATTCACCCTAATCATCTGAAGCTCATTTCTCGAATCACCCAAATCTGCCCGTACTGCTTAAGAATGTTATGAATTTCCATTCAGGACTGAACCATGACCTTACACACGCAATTCTCAATCATTCACAACATATCTCATAAACCATATCATCCTAAGGTAACATGAGGACTTCACCTCCCCTTCCGAACCAGGAATTACGTACTCAATTAGTCAAGAACTTTCATTGATCCCCTCTAGAAGAAAAACCATTACACATCCCATGCTCTGCATGGCACACATAGGTCTTGTTCAAATTCTTACAGTACCGACACGGCGGATAAGATCTGTATAATTTCATAGCACCGCCGAATCAACAATTCATTGGGTATATACTTCTGGAAAGAACTATCACCTCATTCTGAACCAAACAATGGTCTTAGCCTCTTAATTTACTTCATATACTCAGATTGCACTAATCTCGAATTTAATGATCTCGTCTCACCCATTACTAATTGCTAAGGCAATAAGCCACCTCAGACGTAATCAAGAGTCGCATATGATGCCCTAATATGCCAATAGGCTACCAATTCGAACGTAATACAAAAAGAACATGATCTCTAGAAGGAATTTACCAATCCCTCGCACCACTACGGACTTTCCTTAGAAGACAGGAAACAAGGCATACAAAATATCATAAAGAAAACCATACTCAATATCACACTGTTGTGGTGAGTAACCTGATCCAGATAACATATCCATGAAGGTGTGCCACCCGATACATACATAGATCTCACATAAGGAGATGCACAACGAGCCAAATTTGCTCATTACAATATAATTCCGAGTATCGGCCGAAAGCATGCTAAGTGCATAATAATATCTCTGAGGGACATATAGTATTATAAGCCACAAAACTAAAGCACAACTGAGGTGCAATGTACAATCTGAATTTCAAGAGCCAAGATCTCATATAACATCATTCCTACGCGGATTCTCAACACATAGCAATTTATCAAGTCATCTCACAACTCACATAGGCAATGCATCACTGCGTGAAATATCTAACAAGAAACATCAACCTAACTACTCCTCCATGAGAACCGCATTAAAAAAATTCACCCATCTGGCCAGATATCGGGCCATTATTCAAATTAAATCAATCCATCAAGTTCAAGACGATTCTGATCATACTGAACTAGTTTGATAATCTTTCAAAGGTCCATAATAACTCCCTCTTTCCCTCCAGGCATGAATCTTCAATTTAATGACACTACCACAAACTTCATACTAGGTTTACATCATTAATCAATCAAGTGATCACATGCCACATTTATATAATCTTCCCGTGGGACACACTCCCACAACCGACCACAACAATATATGGAGCATACATCCAAACCACCGGTCGCACTAACGTTGAATAGCGATCAAGAATCATTAACCGGGATGCAAGACCCTTTTTACAAAACACCAATCTTGGGTGATGCTGAAGACAATACCAACTTACCGTAAACATCGAAACTCAACTCCTACTCATCTGAGCTCATGACATCTTGTCCAAAAGTTTTCCTTCACTTGTGCCATTCTCGGTCAAACTTCCACTACCAAAACTGACTCACCAGCATTCATCAAAACGAAACTAACATAGTACATAACCGTACAATCCGCTAACCAATCGCAAGCTCCCCAACTTGGCTCAAAGCCATATATCACAACACACTATACTCATAAATGTATATACTCCAGATTTCATAATACCATAGTGATATTAAAATGACTCATTCATAAGCTTGTGGAAACACGAATCACATAGAATTTTAACTCTTCCGCGTTTACTTGCATTCACTCACATAACAGTTAAGCCTACTCTCTAGGCGAGCAAATTTTTACTAAGTCCCAAATTTTCCAAAAATTTCGGCAAAGTCTCCTTTGTAATTGGGCCTATCCACCTGCTAGAGAATCACCAAAACAATCTAACAACACGTCCACAACTTGACAGAACATCACAATGTATATCAACAACATTAATCTCAATACTACAAGTATTATAATCAAAATTGGTACATGGACATGCATTTCACCTATTCGAATCATAAGAAATAGAAAATACATTTCAATCCTCCATTATTGGGCTATACAGCCGAGTATGAACATATTCTTTCTTTAATATTTTCGACCTTCAAGGTAGTCTCTTTGACTCACGATTTCGTCATAATACATTTATAGAAGTGACCTCAGCTCCAGACTTATCTAACTAGTATGACAATTAGATTTCCATCGTAAGCCAATTACCCACTAGCTTTACCTTTGGTTACTATCAGTATATACCTTCCTCTGCCATACACATTACACCATCACTTAATCTTCCTGAGTCTAAACTCATACCGCCACATGTAATGCACTTTACTTTCCAACTAGGAGACACGAAAAACATTCTTCATGCGCCCAGAATTTAGGGCTACTCAACGGATCACAATAAGAAACGAATCACTTAATAGTTCATCTATTATCCAGCAGGCTTCTCTGCCACTACCAAGTCGTATAAATATACCTCGCAGCACTAACATACTCAACACGTGGATATCCAACCGCCATTATATCTAATAAGGAAAATAATGAACATCTAAGTTCAAAATACTTTCTCAAATCAGCACCTCGGTGCTCAAGCCATAGGCGAAGATTCGGCCTCAAGTCCTCCAGACTAGCCCAACATCAATTCATAGAAATCACATCTCTCCCCTCGATCGGGGAATCAAAATCCGTCGAGGCACATATGATACTGAGCGCTCGTTCGTGCATACGATCACGCGGAATGAATTTCAAGAGTTTCCTTTCAAGCTAAATCATGGGCGCACGACAAGAATTCAAGAATGTGAAGTTATCCTAAAGGTTCTGCAGCCTCCCGAAGATAAATCAGACATCTCTGTACCGATCCGTCAGACTCTACTAAACCTTCTCATGACTCGCGAAACTTAGTAACCTAGGCTTTGACACCAACTTGTCACAACCCAAATTCCATACTTGATCGTGATGGCGCCTCTCGTGAAGACAAGTCCAGCCAACTATCCCATAACCTCTCTTTAACAAATTTGTAAACATAAATGAGTAGAAAATACAACATAATGGCATTTAAAAACTATTTATTTTTATCCCAATACATCCCGACCGGGGCGTCACAAGCCATGAGCATCTAGAGAAGTCTGAACACTGCTACATGGCCAGTAATAAAAATAAAATACAAGCTGGAGTTCAAAGGATGAAATATGGTGCCGCGAAAGCTGACGGTCACCTTGCACAACTACAATAATAGTACCTTCATCAGCTAGCAACCTGCTACCGGGTGAACAACACCTGTAATTACACGCGAGGTGCAAGTAGTAGGGGTGAGTACTATCAACTCAGTAAGTAATAGGTATATATAATATCTGAAGATAAAATCCACGAAATGCCACAATGTAAAGCTAAAGCTAATGGTCTAACACCATCAACAAGAAAATATCAACAAAACCAAATTAGGTATATCAGGTAAAATATATATGCATGAATGCAATGCAATGCATATGATGGTACATTCCAGTACCCACTGCGGCGTGCAGCCCGAGCCATTAATATTTATTTATAGTTGACGGCGCTCGCTGGGTGTGTACAGACTTCGGAGGGGCTCCTACAGCCCAAGCACAATATCTTGGTCAGTCATTGTTACCTGACCAATTTACATCATACAGTGCCATTGTTACCACTGTTCCAAGTACATAAACTCCGGAGGGGCTCCTACAGTCCAAGCTCAGTATATTGGTCAGTCATTCTTAGCTGACCGGTCAGCCATTTTTACCTGACCAATTTAACATTATACGGTGTCATTATTACCACTGTTTAAAGTATATCATACAGTGTCATTGTTACCACTATTTCAAGTCACTTTATCATCAGTCCATAAAATAATATAATAAGCCCCTTGGGCATTTATAAAACTGTAGTTCTCAGCCCGAAATAACATTTAAATTATCTTTTGAGTTTTCAACACTTAGAATTATTTCTGAGTTTGCAAAACAGTATTTAAAACCTTGGACTGAAACCAAATGATATGCAAATCATGCTAAAGCAGTAATATCGATCCCCGAAGGATTCTACAAGTCGACACAAGGCCCAAAATGTGGCATCAAGCCCAAATATCATCAATACATGTGCGTATCAGTCGCCAACATATAATAAGTATCAAAACGATGTGCGAACAGTCACCAATGTACTATAATTATCACTCGGGATGGACCAAGTCACAATCCCCAATCCTATACGACCCCTCTCCTTCCATGGGATGCGTGTCACGCCTCAATATAGCGTCACAGTATGATATACCGGGGTTTCAAACCCTCAGGTCATTATCTATACACACTACCCATCTCAAACCGACGAAATCTCTAGCCCGAGACGCCTTTGCTCCTTACATCGGCCTCCACGCACAGTTAATCTCCCATCGATTCCCAGTCAAAACCCTTCAAAATCGTCAACAAAAGCTCACAAGCTAGTCCAAAAATGGTGAAAATGAGCTTGGGTCGCGGACCAAAATGTTTTTAACATACTGTCCGGACCATTGTAGCGTTCTCAATGCGATTGCATCAATTCTCCAGCGATCGCATAGACCAAAAATAAAGGCCTTGAAATTCCTCTTACGCGATCGCAGGAAATACCCCGTGATCGCATAACACTGCCCAAAGATCTTACTCGATCGCACGCGCCCTCACGCAATCGCACTGGCCAAACGCCTAAGCCTACGCGATCACAGGCCCCTTCACGCGATCGCGTAGACCAAAATCACACCCCCTCTCAGAACCTTCTATGCGATCACAGACATACCTATGCGATTGCATAGAGCGAAAATTCTCTGCAATTTCTGCGGCATTTTTTCAACTCAAAAATGCTTGTTAGCCATCTGAAATCACCCCGAGGCCCTCGAGACCTCAACCAAAAGCACATATATGTTCTAATACCTCATTCAAACTTGCTCGAACCATAAAAACACTATTGTTAACATCAAAATCATTAATTTTTATAATCAAAGCTTAAGGTAAACTAAAACTTTCAAAATCCTCATTCAATCAAAAACAATGCCTTAACACCTCCGAATCAATTGAAATTTTGCACACAAGCCCAAAATCATCTAAGATAGCTACTGGAACTGTCGGAAATTCCATTCCGACACCCGGATCAAAATTTCACCTATCAACCGGAAATCGCCAAAATACGAACTTCGCCAAAATAGGCTAACATCTTTACCGGGCCTCCAAAATTACTTCCGATTGTGCTCTTAAGCCTTAAATCATCACCTGGAGCTAACCAAAGAATTCAATTCCGAGCTCTCTAACTCACAGGTCAACATCCGATTGACTTTTTCAACTTAAGCCTTCTTAAAAGAGACTAAGTGTCTCATTTTTTAATAAAATCACTCCAATTAAATTCTAATGCACCCAATACTGAAACAAAAGAAAGCAGAGATTGAGAAGAACAGAGTAGTTATTCACGAGACAACAGATCGGATCGTCACATAAAATTTTGTTAAAGTTCGAAAGTGACTCAGTTTTTCCTTCGCGATGAAGTTCTTCATTGAACACAGAGATTGTATTTCACATTTTTTAGTTTTCCAAAAACAAAAAGACTTTACGTTCTCCCGACGGTGGTATGCATTGTATAACTGACCAAATCCACAAATATGATTTATGGTTTTGCTAAACTAGTACTTTATTTAAATCTTGCACTCTTCGTAACGATTTCACCCAACCAAATTAGAAAATTCAAAATTTAAGGGTGTGTTTGGTATAAAGGAAAATATTTTTTAAATTTTTTCATATTTGGTTGGCTTAAATATTTTAGAAATTATTTCCGTTATAAACTTATCGTCCAATTGGAGAAAAATATTTTCGTTATTAAGAGAATGGAAAAGAATATTTTCCAAAACTCCTTCTCAACCTTCCTCACCCTCACCAATCCCCCCCCCCCCTCCCCCGCAAAAAATAATATTATTTCTACCTTAATTTATTTTTTTTTGCAATTTTAATTTTTTATTTTTTTTATATTCCTGCACCATCCACCCTAACCCCCTCACCTCCCCCCCCCCCCCTCCCAACCCGCACAAAATATTTTGTAATTTAAAATTTGTTTTTTGTTCTAATGCCCCCTCCTCCCCCAAAAAATTATTTTTTAGATATATTTTTAGTTTTAATATTTTTATTTACCGGTTTAAAGGTTCAAAATTTTACAAGTTTCAAAATTATGAGTTCGGAAGTTTATGTGTTTGGAAGTTTACGAGTTTAAAAATTATAAAATTCACGGGTTCGAAATTCCGTGATTTTAAAAGTTTAGCGGTTCAAAAGTTTATGAAATTTGTGAGTTCGGAAGGTTGTTGGTTTGTAAGTTTATGGCTTCATGTATTTAAATTATTTATGAAAACTCTTGAGAAGTCATTTTCCTTAATTTTTGTACCAAACACCGGAAAATAAATAATATTACTACTTATTTTCAAAGAAAAATATATTCTTGAAAAATATTTTTCATAAAAATATTTTCTGTTATATCAAACACTCCATAAATGTTCTTTCAAAGTGTTATGCCAATTAAATCACAACTTAAATTTTCAGGCGAAGAGAATTAAAAATTGAACTAATTTTTCTAATTACTATGACTTAGCATCTTTCATAGTCCAAAAAACTTATTTATTGTTATGAAATAGAAGATTCTTACACTTCTATTTAAGGTGAATGTCTTTAATTATTTAATTAGAGAGATTTTAGAGTCCTATTATTGGTAGCAAGATCTTCCTCCTCCCTATAAATAGAGGTGCTCTCTACCATTGTAATTCACCCCTCTCAACTCAATAAGAAGAACTCTCTCTACTCTTCTCTCTATTGCTATTGTTCTTGTTCTATTGTTCTTGTCTTTTGCTTTAGTTTATAACACGTTATCAGCACGAGACTCTACCGTCTCAAGTATCATTCTCGAAAATCCAAGGTATTTTCCCTCTTCCTAATTTAATTTTCGAGTATGTCTGACATTATGAAAAGAAAGTTCGTTGCCCTTGAAATTCGGGCAAGAACTATATGACATGGGTGTTGGATGCTGAAATCCACCTAGATGCTATGGGTCTCGGAGACACCCTCAAAGATAAAGAAAAAGCATCCACCCAAGATTGTGCGAAGGCCTTGATTTTCTTGCGCCACCACCTTGACGAAGGTTTGAAGATTGAATATCTCACCGTCAAGGATCCACTCGTTTTGTGGAACAGCTTAAAGGAGAGATATGACAACCTGAAGTTGGTCACTCTGCCACAAGCACGATATGATTGGGCCCATCTGAGGCTACAGGACTTTAAGTCCGTTTCTGAATATAATTCTGCTATGTTCAGAATTACTTCTAAACTGAAGCTATGTGGAGATAACATCTCCAATTACGATATGCTTGAGAAAACGTTTACAACGTTTCATGCCTCCAATATGGTACTGCAGCAACAGTACCGAGAGAAAGGCTTTACGAAGTACTCTGAACTGATTTCTCTCTTACTAGTGGCTGAGCGAAATAATGATCTGCTCATGAGAAATCACGAAAATAGACCAACTGGGTCTACACCACTGCCTGAAGCAGATATGGTGCACTCGCATTATGCCAAACATAAAAGGGACCATGATCACGGTCATGAACGGGGTCAAAGCCAAGGACGTGGACAAGGAAGAAATTCCAAAGAAGTCCGTCACCCCCCAAAGAGAGATAACCACCGAAAGCAGAAACGGGGTCCAGAAATCCTAAGGCAAATAGTTCAGAAACTATATGTTATCGTTGCGGTGGAAATGGGCACTGGTCTAGGATTTGCCGTATACCAAGACACTTGGTTGACCTTTATCAAGCATCTCGAAAGAGAAAAGGCCCTGAAACAAATTTTGTCTATGACGACAATGAGGATATCACCCACCTGGATGTGGCAGACTTCTTTGAGCAACCCGATGGAAAAATAGACCACCTAATCGGCGATGGGACCATGATGAAAGAAGATGGAGTTATTTAATTTTGTTCTACTTATTTGTATTAGTTAGTGAATAAACTAATAGTCATTAGCATTAGCTCGTATTAGTTAGTTCATAAAGCAATGTTAGCAGTAGTTCTTTAGAATATCTTCAATATGTTCAAATATCAATAAAACTTTTATTTTCCAGTGGGGGTAATCGACTAGCCTGAAAAACTAGTCGATTATCAACTATTTTCGCATTAAAGTTGAAAAACAATTGATCAACAATCGATTGTCTTTGGCTAACAATCGATTGTCTTGAAACAGTGTGTTCTGGAATTTTTCAAAAATAGCCAACAATCGATTGTCTTTGCCTAACAATCGATTGTCTTGAAACAGTGAGGTCTGGAATTTTTCAAAAATCATCCACAATCGATTGTCTTTGTCTAACAATCGATTGTCTTAAGACAGTGTGATCTGAAGTTTTTCAAAAATAACAAATAATCGATTGTGTGTGTTTAACAATCGATTGTCTATGTTCAAACAATCGATTGTGAGTGTTTAATAATCGATTGTCTTATGAAAAACGCTGAAATTTTCAAACTGCATAAAAATGGACAACATATCTTATTTTGTTTGTCAACTGTTAGTAGCAGATTTTGAAAATATTATGTGACACAAAAGGAATTGAACTTGCTTATTCTTATGTTCCTGTATTTCTTTTGTATGTCATACCATAGAAAGTAAATTGATCGAAGGCTCCGGAAGAGCCATTGTAACTCTGCCCAAGGGCACGACGTTAATCATAGAGAATGCTATGTTCTCCTCCAAGTCTATGAGAAACTTGTTGAGTTTTAAAGATGTACGCCGGAATGGCTACAATATTGAGACAATGGATGAAGATAATCTTGAATATCTCGTCCTCACTTTAAAGAATGTCTCCGGCCAAAAGAGGGTTATTGAGAAATTCCCGTCTTTATCTTGTGGCCTGTATTGGACAAGAATTAGTGCAATTGAGGCACATTCAACAGTAAATCTAAAGAATACTGAGTCCAATACATTTGTACTTTGGCATGATCGACTGGGTCACCCAGGATCAACCATGATGAGACGGATTATAGAAAGCTCATATGGGCATCCGTTAAAGAATTTCAAAATTCTTTCAAGTAATGAATATCCCTGCACTTCGTGTTATCAAGGCAAGCTGATTATCAGACCATCCCCAACAAAGGTTGGGACTGAGTCACCCCAGTTTCTGGAACGTATACAAGGGGACATTTGTGGACCTATTCACCCACCTAGTGGGTAGTTTAGGTATTTCATGGTCTTGATAGACGCATCCTGTAGATGGTCTAATGTGTGCTTGTTGTCATCACGCAACCTTGCGTTTGCGAAGTTAATGGAAAATAGATGAGAATAATCTTGAATTCTTCATGAAAACGAGGCTGCCCATTTCGACTTGGGTTCACGCCATTTTGCATGCAACAATACTAGTTTGTCGGCTGCCCACTTCGGTTTGGGGTCACGCCATTTTGCATGAAGCAATGCTAGTTCGTCGGCTGCCCACTTCGGTTTGGGGTCACGCCATGTTGCATGCAGCAATGCTAGTTCGTCTCTGACTGACGAATTGACACAAATATTCCCCATTGCAATTGGTTTTGGGTCATGAACCCAATATATCCCATTTAAGAAGCTTTGGATGCGCAGTATATGTGCCTGTAGCACCGCCATCCCGCACCAAAATGGGTTTGCAAAGGAGGTTAGGAATATATGTTGAGTTTGAGGCGTCCTCCATTATTCGCTACCTCGAAACATTGACAGGAGATTTGTTCACTGCACTATTTGCAGACTGTCAATTTGATGAGACACTTTTCCCAAAATTAGGGGGAGAAGTCGGTGAAACCAAATGGGAAATTTTGTGGAAAAATGTATCATTATCTCATCTTGATCCACATACCTCTATTTGAAAGAAAGAGGTACAAAAGATTATCCATTTGCAAAGAATAGCAAATCAAATGCCTGACGCATTTACGGACTTGAAGAGGATAACAAAATCCCACATTCACGCGGAAAATGTTCCGATCGGTATTGAAGTCCCTATTGGACAAATATCTAGTGTCATATCCAATGAGTCAAATGCACGCCAGAAGCGTGGCAGACCATTAGGTTCCAAAGATCGAAATCCTAGAAAGAGGAAAAAGAACGATCTAAATGACACTATGAAAGAATCACATGAGGACGCTCATGATTTGATTAATTCCGAGATTCACGAAGAATCTATTGAGCCTGAGACTCTTGAAAATACGGAATGCAAGAATGTGAGGATCTCGAACCTCAGTCTGTGGTAGTACAAAATTAATTGAGAGCTCTCGAAGAGCCAATTATTACTATGTTGGAGAAACACAATTGAGTATTGTGCTGTAGTAAGTCTCAAAGAAACTTATTCAGTTTCCAAAGTACACGCGAAAGCGATTGATTATATTGAGACTATAATAAAGGAAGGCTTTGATTCTCCTATTACTACAACTTGTAGCGGGGTAATTTGTATATGAAAAGCTACCCGCTTTGTTCTTCAGTTTGTACTACACAAACGAAAGAATGCCACAATAAAGTGGATATCTATTGGTATAAAACCCATGTCATAATAAACCCGAAGTTTATTGATAAGTGCACATGTCATGGTGTAAATTTGAAGTTTACCAATATTGATAATTTATTCAGTTGACATTCGTGTTAGCCATCTCATTTGAAGTATGATGTGCAAATTCACATAGGTGAATATCAAAGAACTAGAAGTTCTTGTTCTCAGTAATGAACTGACCAACTAAAGAGTTCGGGTTGAAGCCCCTAAATTCTGGAAATATCAAAGGTGAATATGGGCCCATTCACCCGCCATGTATACCACATATGATGCATCTATGGAATGGTTACATGCGCAATTGTTATTAACCCGCAGCCTGGCCGTGCTTGCGAGGTAAAACGCTTAGTAATCTAACTTCGAGCATAGTTTCCAGATTCTCTACTCAAGACAGTTAATCTTGATAAGTTGGTTTATATCAAAGTTGGTTTAGCAAGATAATTATTGAGTGCTTCCACTTAATAGCTAAACTGTTCCTTATGAGAACGAAGTTATATGTATCAGTTTGATATAAGTTGTATACGAGAGTATATTCTCCCCTCACAAAGTGGTTCAGGGTCAGGAACCAAATAATTTCATCTTATTATTAAGGTGCTGTGTATATTGACATAATGCACAAAGATGGTTTCCCAAAGTTGAGGAAATAAGTTAGCTTTACTAACATGAGGGGGAGACATGATAAACACTTGAGAAAATGTTACATGGGATGAATTCTCATTTGTATATGTATATCCCCGAATATCATGATATGAACCTGAAGTTCATAAAAGGGATAATTCAAATTGCAACATATTGCAAAGCATGCTTTACGCATTTACTGACCCAAAGAAAGTAACTAAATGGAAGAGATACAATTCAAGAAGAATTGATTCCATATGAAAGACATGTAGCTTTGAACCTATAGTTCATATGCTTGAAAGTATAAAGGCAAAGGTATGTATAGTCAATTTTCGATATCTTATTTGTTTAGCATGACATGAAAACTTGATATGCAGCTAAAGTCTATTATGCGACTTATATGACTTAACTTGAAAGATTTAAGTTGCTTGAAGCATATGCAATCCTTGGTCCTGAAGTACCGCATCCTAAGTACAATTTGTGTACATATGAATCTTGCCATAACTATAAGCATGATGGCATTGAGAATGCATCTATGGAGATATTGAAGAGCTATTCCACGACATCATATGAAGATGTTCATACCTATCAAGAATGATGATTTCAAGGTACGGAATATTTATTCAAGTCAATATGGTTGATTTGTCAAATCTCTACCAAAGATCGTTTTGAAGATGATGCACAAGATTGGAATGCAAATGCTCAAGGATATAAATTGATGTACTCATTAGGGGGAGTCAATGCGCGTTGCACTCTTTTTCCGTTACAAGGTTTTTTCCCACTGGGTTTTCCTTGCAAGGTTTTTAACGAGGCAACCAATAGGCGCATATTCAAACATGTGTACTCTTTTTCCTTTCTTTAATTTTTCCCAATGGGTTTTGGTTTTAAGGTTTTATGAGGCACATCATTGAATAGACATTCAAGGGGGAGTGTTATGAAATAGAAGATTCTTACACTTCTATTTAAGGTGAATGTCTTTAATGTATTTAATTAGAGAGATTTTAGAGTCCTATTATTGGTAGCAAGATCTTCCTCCTCCCTATAAATAGAGGTGCTCTCTACCATTGTAATTCACCCCTCTCAACTCAATAAGAAGAACTCTCTCTACTCTTCTCTCTATTGCTATTGTTCTTGTTCTATTGTTCTTGTCTTTTGCTTTAGTTTATAACATTTATTTATTTTTCTTCAATTTTTAACTTTTCCCTTTGTTCCGTGGTGGAGCAAACTTTAACGAAGACCCTGATAGCCTCTTTGGTCATGTTTCTTTTTTGTCAAAAGTATTTTTTTTAAAGTTAAATGTTTGGCCTAGTTTTAGAAGGAAAAACTGCTTTTGAGTAAAAGCAGAAGAATTTTTTGAGAAAAAAAGAAAAAAAAATAGCTTCTTCATAAAGTGTTTTTTTTTTTGAAAAGTACTTTTCGGATAAATATACTTAAAAGTACATTTTATTAACTTAGTCAAACAATAATTGTTGCTCAAAATTGCTTTCCAAATTGATTAGCCAAACAAAAATTACTTCTCACCAAAAGTATATTTTTGAAAAGCACTTTCCAATACAAGCTAATTTTAGAAGCACAGACAAACATGCTATGAGTCCCAGGGGAGGGTTGGTAAATGTGAGGCCCTTGATGAAAGTCGGTTCGACGAGGATTGGTCAAACAGGACTTATAAGACACAATTCAAGTTCACATAGTACACAAGTTTTTAGCATTGATGATGGCGTAGCCCAAAAGATAAATTTGTACGAGCCTAGGTCCAAAGTAGACAATACGTGCCATGAGCTTTGGTCGTGAAGAATAATGTAATAGATAAAAATGTTAAACAATGGAGAAGAAAGATAAATAGGTTACTCGGACTATGAGGGGTGCAAATTGACCTCCCCCCCCCCCCCCCCCCGCCTTCTCTCTCTCTCTCTTTATATATATATATATATATATATATATATATATATATATATATATATATATATATATATATATAAATTTTACTCAATGAATAATTCAAACCATTACACAATGACTAGGTTAGATATTTGGAGATAGACGTTGGAGTTTAAAATTTTCAGGTTGAGCAGGACTATGACAGTGCAAGTTTAGTAATGTTTCTCATGAGGCTGATGTGAAAGTGAGGCTTGATACACAATTTATCCCCAAGAAAGGGAGTTTCAAGTATCTTAGGTCAGTAGTTCAAGGTAATTGCGAGATTGTAGAGGATGTCACACATCGTATTTGAGCGGGATGGATGAAATGGAAGCTTGCATATGGAGTCTCGTGCGATACAAATGTGCTATCCAAACTTAAAGGTAAGTACTACATAGTGGTGGTTAGACTGAAATATTGTATTGGCTGAAATTTCGGTCAGTCAAGAACTCTCATGTTCAGAAGGTGAAAATAGTGGAGATGAGAATGCTAAGGTAGATGTTTGGGTACGCTAGAAGAGATAAGATTAGGAACAAAGATATTCGGGACAAGTTGGGAGTGAACTTTGTAGTGAATAAGATGCGAAAAGTAAATTTGAGATGATATTGACATGTGATGAGGAGATGCACAAATACTTCAGTGAGAAGGTATGAGAGAATATTACTCTTGATATGAGGTGTGAAGGTCGAGAATTAAATTAGAAGATTAGTAGGTAGTCGAGCGTATTTATTTTTCATACCACTATTTGTATTATTCTTGTATTTTCTTAATCTTCCTTTAAGCTGAAGGTCTATCAAAAATATCTATACCGTTACACAGTAGGTATAAGATTTACATATACATTATCTTTTCTAAATCCCACATATGAGATTACATTAAATTTATTTTTGTAGTTATACTATATAAGGACTTTTCAAGTATTATATTCCGGATAATAGACAACACTACATGAATGACGAGGATCTAATTTTCCGAAAAATATTGTGAAAGTGGACATACTAAAAGGTTATTCCAAATGCTGAGCCATTACATTTGGCAGCGTACAACATTCACCGCATAGCATGAAGTACTAATAACAAGGCCAAGCACGTCGAATAGCAAAATGGCTTTGGGTAATATGCATGAAAATGACGAGGGTGGTACTAAAATGCAGGGGCGGATGAACCTTGGTGTAAGCGGTGTCATCCGACAACGCTTCGCCGGAAAATTTATTAAATATGTGTAATTATTAATATGTATAAAAAAATATCTTATTAAATAAATACAAATGACACAACTTTACACATACTTTTCGCTAGCTCTGATTAAGGGTGGCAAAATGGTTCAAAGAAAATAATTAACCACCCATATTATCCACTAAAAAAATGGTTGTATAATGAACTTTTTAAAAATGAGTCAAATATGGATAAGAACCATATTGTCCATTTAGAAAATGGATAACCAATTGATAACCAATGAGTCTAACTTTTACATTTGTAAAGCCTCAAATTGGAGGTTCCTCAAATTAGGGAGACTAATAATTTTCCCAAAAGTGATCATATACAAGAAGTCATGAATAATATGAGTAACTCATATTATCTGCCGGTTCACCCGTTTTTTATCCATAATAAATATGAATCGGGTCAGATAATTGATCCATTTTTTCATTACCTGTTTTCGACCAGAATCATATCCGACCCGACCCGCACGTTTGTCACTCCTAGCTCTGATGGTCAGTGCTCCTTTTTTTAGGAGAGGTCCTGGGTTCGAACTTGAGCAGCTTCATGTTGAGTAAGATTTTTGTGTTTTCTGCTAAAAAACTTGTTTTTCCTCCAAATAGGTTTCATGGTACGTTTTCTTACTATTTTTTTCTTGAGGGAAGATGAAGTTGGTCCAAAACCCAAATTATAAATTCAAATAATTAAAGAATTTTTAAGTGATTGTTTAGTGTTACATATAGAAAATGTAGTATTTATTATTATGTCTAACAAGAATATTCTGAATACATTTCAAAAAATAAAAACTTGTCGAAGAGGGTTGTAGTATTATACTTGTATTCATTTTTTTCAAATAAGATTCAAATTTGTATTATTTTTATGTGTATCGTGACAGTAATTTATCTATTTGTTCAGTCCCTTAAATGCGACACCGCTTATAAAAAATTTTGCGTCCGCCCTTACTAAAATGGAGAGGGTGGTAATCATGGGGTAACATAAGTTGGGTTGATCGGAGGTTTTCAATTACCAAATCAAATCAGTTATATCGTGTTTTTAAATCTATAAACCATCAAATCAACAAAAGTCGGGGTTTTCAATATCGAGTTTGCTCGAATGTTTCGAGTCTTTTTCCCGATAAAATCTTCATAGCACAAAATATATAACTTATACTCTAAATATTTCTTTGGTCTTAGTAGGATACAACTATATAAGGTAATACCCAAGAAAATACTATGAAATAAGTCATAGCATAGTACTAAATTAAATCGCATAAAATAAATATTGCTAATTAATACGCCATAATAATAAAACTGTCACGACCTAAAAATCCCTCCAAAGGAGTTGTGATGGCACCTAGTCTCTAAACTAGGTAAGCCTAACATTAACTGGAATAACATCGATATATATCAACTTCAAATAAAATTTTCTCTAAACCATTTACAATTCCCAAAACCGGTAGTACAAGTCACAAGCCTTTCTAAGAGTAGTTATACAATATAATTACATCACTATTCCGAAACAAGGGAACAAATGGAAATATGTACAATTGAATGTGACTCTGAGGACTGTAAACACTATAACAGATTTACCTTGAATCTCCACCGCGTCGAATAGCTACTATCGATCAAATGTATGGATCTGTACACAAAAATGTACATAAGTGTAGTATCAGCACAACCGACCCCATGTGCTGGTAAGTATCTAGCCTACCCCGAAGAAAAGGAAAGAGAGGGATGGGGTTTCTCTCGCTTTTGGCATAGCGGGCGCCCAGTGGGAGGCTCGCACGACGGGCTATTAGCTCAGTGGTAGAGCGCGCCCCTGATAATTGCGTCGTTGTGCCTGGGCTGTGAGGGCTCTAAGCCACATGGATAGTTCAATGTGCTCATCGGCGCCTGACCCTGAGATGTGGATCATCCAAGGCACATTAGCATGGCGTACTCCTCCTGACAAGGCTAGGACCAGACACTCACATAAACCTGTACGTTTATAGCGTACAAGGTAATAGGAAGCAAATAACAGTAATGACAAAAATGATCAACCAATGATATAAATAGCAGGCAACAAGAACACCATAATTGCTTCTCAACAAATAATAAATACAAGTGCAATCAATTAATTGAGTCCTTCAAATATAAATATTTCGCCTATAAATCCTTCAAGTAATAATCTCTAAGATAATATGTTTTTCAATAAATATATTTTGAATATATTTCCTTCAAATAAGTATCTGTCGAATATAATTCTTTCGAGTAAAGGTCACCTTGTGACACCTTATTTCATAATCATAATAATATAGATCTCTGCCCACTTTGGTATTTTTACGGCATCTCGTACTCATATTCATATTACAAGCGCACGGAAAACTCACGTGCAATTAAATAAAACTATAATATTTTTCCCGGAACTTCGTGCCAACATATTTCTATTTCACAATGTACAATAATATTCTCAGGTTACTCAGTTCACAAGGTCCATAACTCTCACAACCCATTTTCATAATAGGTCATGATGGCGCCCAACAACCTTGTCGGGCAAGCCAAGTGCGAAAAACAATTGAGAGTTAAACAACACTAACATTTTATAAAGGGAATGAGCATCCCAAGAGGGTTTCCAGAACCCGATAGAGCCATAAATGTGAGATAAAATATTACAATCTCACAAATAAGTATAGTAAAGCGTACGTGCCAAGACCTGGTGTCACAGTGTACTGGCATCTAGTAGAAATATACAATGTCTACCCTACAGTCTGAAATGAGGGAAAGACAGTAAAAATACAAGGAAAGACTCCATCCGGCTGCCGAACGATGATAGGATGGGAAGCAGCTCACCACAGAAGTCTCAACAACCGCTCACTGGCGTGCACGCTGACGGTATCCAGATGAATCAGCCTCAGGCCATGTACATTTAAGTACAGAAGCGTAGCATGAGTACATAAATAATATGTACCCAGTAAGTATCCCGTCTAATCTCGTAGAAGTAGAGATGAGAGGTCGACTTGATACATAATAGGCCTAAATAATATCAAAATAATGATTTCACGATGTAAGGCATGGATAAATCAGTTAAAACAAAAATTTCCATGAAATATCAATTTTCTACTTTTACATACTCAACAAATAATCAGGGAAGACTAAGCTCCCCATATGCATATATCATGCGCAACAATGCCGAGGTCGACGGCCCACTCCAACATAATATAAAGTTTGTGCACTGCCTAGGGTCGAACGGCACGTACCATAGATGCATCTATTTCACTGAGGCGATCGGCCCGATCCACAAATATCAAGATAACAAGTATGCACACAAAGGCATCATTTATATACAAGGAAAAAGTCCTTCTAAGTTCATTAATGAGCATATATTCATTTATCATTATTCTGTAGTCTCTAATATGTCATAAAAGACCATTCATATAGTTTAAGCAATAGAAAGCTCAATGTAGGCATGATGTGGGTCCTAAACTACCCAACATTTAATATCATAGCAGCTACGCATGGACTCTTATCACCTAGTGCGTACGTAGCCCTTATATTTAATAGGAAATTTATCATTTTTAACCTTAGAGGGACAATTCCCTCTCATGAGGTTAGAAAGGAGACTCATCTTGCTCCAAATTGTACTTCCAATTAGCAAGAACGAGCCTGCAACCTCAAAGCAAAGCTAAAAGCGCACAAACTAGTCAAACAATATAGAAACTAGTCAATAAGGGCTTACAAGGTTGATTTCTAACTATTTAAGTGAATTCCCCACCTTTCTCGCAAGTTTTCTAAATTCCGACCCCGGGCCCACGTGCCCAGATTCCGAAATTTTTTGAAGGAAAATACCCTATATAGCCTAAGGATTACTAATATGTGATTTTTAGTTCATTACAACACTAATTAGGTGTTTAGATTGTGGTTTTATCAAAACCCTAGGCCTAGCTCTAACCCTTGGTTTTATTGATTATTGGTGTTAAATCTATGTGATAATCATGTATTTAAGTTAGGAGGGAGTGGGGATTACTTAGATTGTGATGTTAGGAAGAAGCTCTCTCTTGTGAACCCCCAAAATCACCCAAGAGTGGAAGAAATGAGAGATAAAAGCCCTTGCTCCCGTATTAAATGATCTCTCTGCCCCCTGTGATTTCTGTTTTTGCGATTTTGGGACCGCTTATGCGGTCTCGCATCTGTGGACATTTGACCGCTAATGCGGTCTTGGGCATTTGGGCATGGACCGCTTTTGCGTCCTGGGAGCCGCATAGGCGGAACCGCTTATGTGGTTTCTGGGCCGCGTATGCGGTCCTCCCTCCCCTTCTCCCTTTCCGCTTCTCCGACCAGGTGGCTGCATATGCGGTCACCGCCTATGCGAGCCTTGGACCGCATTTGCGGTCTCCGCTTCTGTGGTCAAAATTCCGTAAATGTGGTTTTGACAGAAGCAGCGGGGGATGTTTCCTTCAAGGTTTCGACTTCACTCGAACCTCGACCATTTGACGCTCGGGGCTCCCGAGCCCCGCCCCACCATACCAACAAGTCTGAAATCACGGGGCAGACCTAGTCGAACCCTCGGAATTCCCAAAACAACGATAAATCAAGGAATCAAACCCAAAAACTAATTGATCAAACTTAATGAACTTTAGGTTCTTAATATCCTACCAACAGGTCCAAACGCCCTTAAATTACTCGAATTGACACCAAATTTTACAGGTAGGTCTTATATGATATTTAGGACTTGTACCATATTTCGACACTCGAATCCGAACCCGATACTTAGGTTTTTAATAATTAATTAGATTCTTTAATTCATTGAAACTTAAGTTTTAACAATTTTACATGAAAATACATTACTCGGACTAGGGACCTCAGAATCTGATTCGAGCATACGCCCAGGTCCCATATTTTTCCACGACCTCCCGGGACCGTCAAATCATGAATCAGGGTCCATTTCGCCGGAAATTTGACCGAAATCAAATCTAGTTTTTCAAAGAAAACCTTAAGGACTATTTGGTTCTTTTATTCTCCAAAAATCCTCTAACTCTTGAACTAATCACTCCCGCAAGTCATAATTAAGCTAAGGAAGGTGCGGGGAGTTTTATTTATGGGAACGGGGTCCCAAAAATTAAAACGACCAGTCGGGTCGTTACAATCTCCCCCTCTTAAACAAACGTTTGTCCTTGAACGGACATAGAAAAGTACCTGGACTACTGAATAAGTGAGGATATCTTCTCTGAATGTCCTCCTAGGACTCCCATGTCGCCTCCTCAACCGGTTGGCCCCTCCACTGGACCTTTACCGCGAAAATCCTCTTGGATCTTAACTGGTGATCCTGTATGTCTACAATGGCAACTGGATCTTCCTCGTAGCCCAAATTCTCGTCTAGCTGAATGGTACCGAAATCTAACACATACGATAAGTCGGCATAATACTTTCGGAGCATCGACACTTGGAAAACAGGATGAACTCCTGATAAACTGGGAGGTAGAGCAAGCTCATAGGCGACCTCGACAACTCTACTCAACGCCTCAAAAGGACCAATATACCTTGGGCTCAACTTTCCCTTCTTCTTGAACCTCATGATCCCTTCATTGGAGAGACTTTCAAGAGAACCTTCTCGCCAATCATGACTGATACATCACGCGCCTTCTGATCCGCGTAACTCTTTTGTCTCGAGTGAGCTGTGCGAAGCCTCTCCTGGATCAACTTCACTTTATCCACCGCATCCTGTACCTAATTTGTACCAAGAAACTTAGCCTCACCAGGCTCGAACCACCCAAATGAAGAACGACAACGTCGACCATACAAAGTCTCGTAGGGGGCCATCTCAATGCTGGCCTAATAATTGTTGTTGTATGCAAACTCCACTAAGGCCAAGAACTTGTCCCAATGACCTCCAAAATCAATAACACATACCCTAAGCATGTCTTCCAAAATATGAGTTGTCCGCATTGCCCATTGGTCTGAGGATGGAATGATGTGCTGAAATGAACACTGGTGCCAAACCCATTCTGAACGGCTCTCCAAAACTGGGAAGTTAACTGAGGGCCCTGGTCTGATATAATGGAAATCGGTACACCATGCAGCCGTACTATCTCCCGAATGTAAATTTGAGCATATCTCTCTGTTGTATAGGTAGTCGCCACTGAAATGAAATGAGCGGACTTGGTCAATCAGTCTACAATAACCCTAACTGAGCCGACCTTCTACAAAGTCTGTGGTAACCCCACAACGAAGTTCATAGTGATGCGCTCCCACTTCCAATCCGGAATAGGCACCTGCTGAAGCAGGCCACCTGGCCTCTGGTGCTCATACTAGACCTGCTGGCAGTTCATAAATCTAGCTACATACTCTACGATATCCTTCTTCATCCTCCGCCACCAGTAATGCTACCTCAAGTCACGATACATTTTTGTGGCACCGGGATGAATGGAGTACCTCGAACTGTGGGCCTCCTCTAGAATCCTCCTCCTCAAGCCATCCACGTCAGGAACTCATATACGGCCGTGAATCCGCAACACACCATCCTCGCCAACAGTGACCTCCTTGGCTCCTCCCTGAAGCTGTCTCCCTGAGGGCTGCCAAATGTGGATCATCGAACTGACGGGCCTTAATCTGCCCCAATAATGAAGACTGAGCCACGAGACATGCTAGAATTCTGCTGGGCTCTGAAATATCCAATCTCACAAGTCTGTTAGCCAAGGACTGAATGTCCAAGGCCAGTGGTCTCTCCTCAACATGGATGAATGCCAAGCTACCAATGCTCTGCGCCTTTCTGCTCAAGGCATCCACGACTACATTCGCCTTGCCTGGGTAATAAAGAATGGCAATGTCATAGTCCTTCAGTAGCTCAAGCCACATGCGCTGCCTCAAATTAAGGTCCCTCTGCTTGAACAGGTGCTGCAAATTGCGATGATTGGTGTAAACCTCACATGACACCCCATAAAAAATGCCTCCATATCTTTAGAGCATGAACAATGGCTGCCAACTCTAGGTCGTGCACTAGGTAGTTCTTCTCATGAATCTTCAGCTAACGTGAAACATATGCAATAACTTGCCCCTCCTGCATCAGCATACATCCCAAGCCGACACAAGAAGCATCGCAATATACAGGATACATCCCTAATCCGGAAGGAAATACAAGAATCGGTGCGGTAGTCAAAGCCGTATTGAGCTTCTAGAAGCTCTCCTCGCACTCATCGGACCAATGGAATGGAACACCCTTCTGAGTCAATCTAGTCAAGGATGAAGCAATAGATGAAAAGCCCTGAACAAATCGCCGGTAATAACCTGTTAACCCCAGGAAACTCCTGATCTCAGTCATTGAAGTAGGATGAGGCCAACTCTAAACTTCCTCGATCTTCTGAGGATCCACCTTAATACCCTCTCCTGACACAATATGCCCCAGGAAAACCACCGACTCAAGCCAGAACTCGCACTTGGATAACTTAGCAGATAGCCTCTGCTCCCCCAAGGTCTGAAGCACTACTCTCAAATGCTGATCGTGCTTCCCCAGGATACGCGAGTATATCAATATGTCATCAATGAAGACGATGACAAAAGAATCAATAAAAGTCCTGAATACCTTGTTCATCAAGTCCATAAATGCTGCTGGAGCATTCGTCAACCCAAAGGACATCACCAAAAAACTCGTAGTGGCCATATCTAGTCCTGAATGCGGTCTTCGGGACATCTGTATCTTGAATCTTCAGCTGATGATACCCTGACCTCAAGTCAATCATAGAGAACAACCTAACTTCTTGCAGCTGGTCAAACAAATCATCAATACGCGACAATGGGTACTTGTTCTTGATGGTGAATCTGTTCAATTCGCAGTAATCAATGCACATCCGCATAGTCCCATCTTTCTACTTCACAAATAGCACTGGTACACCCCAAGGCGATACACTAGGCCTGACAAACCCCTTGGCCAATAACTCCTCCAACTTCTCCTTCAACTCCTTCAGCTCCTTCGGATCCATACGGTACAGGGGAATAGATATAGGTTGAGTGCCTGGAGCCAAATCAATGCAGAAATCAATATCACGATCCGGAGGCATGCTTGGAAGATCAGAAGGAAAAACATTAGCGAACTCTCGAACTATTAACACTGAATCAATCGTCGGAGGCTCTGCTGTGGTGTCTTGAACATATGCTAAATAAGCCAAACACCCATTCTCAACCATGCGCTGAGCCTTCACAAAAGAAATAACTCTACTAGACGTATCAGCTGTGGAACCCTTCCACTCCAATCTAGGTAATCCTAGCATCGCCAGAGAAATAGTCTTGGCATGACAATCTAGGATGGCGTGATAAGGAAATAACCAGTCCATGCACAGGATAACCTCAAAATCAGTTATATAGAGCAATAGAAGACATTCTCTAGTATCGCAACCACTGAAAGTGACCACACAGGGCCGATAGATCCGGTCCACAACTACATAATCACCAACATGAGTGGACACATAAATAGGAACACCCAAGGGCTCAGAAGAAGCAACCAAAAAATGATAAAATAGAGAGCACACATATGAATAAGTAGTTCCTGGGTCAAACAGTACCGAAGCACTCCTACCGCTGACTGAAATAGTACCTGTGATGACAGCATCTGAGGCCAATGCATCTGGCCTGGCCTTGAGAACATAGAATCTGGCCGGAGTACCACATGCCTAGCCTCCACCCATCTGAGAAGTAGTTGGCTGACCTCTCCCTGTCTGGCCCCCACCTCTGGGATTTCCTCTACCTGCCCGCCCTCCCCTCTAGGTGTAGGGGCCGTGGGTGCTGGAACCATAGGCTGTATAGCCTTGCCCCGAAGCCTGGGGTAGTACCTCCTCATGTGACCTGGGTCGCCGCACTCAAAGCAATGGGGTATTGTCATCTGCTGCCTAGATGGCTGACTTCGATAACCAGAAGATCCACTAGAAGAAGCCTGAATAGCCGGCGACGGTATGAACTCTCTGGCATAGCACTTAGATAAGAACCAGGAGAATCTGAAGGACCTGAATACCCACTGGAAGCACCCTGAATGACTGGGCGATAAGAACTCTCTGGCATGGTGCTGAAATAGGGACGAGCTGGAGCACCCCGAGCAGGTGGCGGTGCTGGAACTGGTGGTCTACTGGGATGACCCCTCCCTGAGTGGCATCTACCCCTGGCGCATCTGAACTCTACTGAAAATCTGGCCCTCTTCTCCTGTTGTATCTGCTCAAAACATCTCTGACGGTAACCCTCGATCCTACGAGCAATCTCAAGGGTAAGCTGATAACCTGTACCATCTCCACCTCTCGAGCCATAATGTTCCTGATAGTGTGATGCAACCCTGCTACAAACAGTCTCACCCTCTCTGCCTATGTGGGGAGTATCATAAGTGCATGGCGAGACAACTCGGAAAATCTCGCCTCATAGTCGGCCGCTGACATCTGACCCTGTTGTAGCTGGTCAAACTGATGATGCAACCCTTCTCTCTAAGAGGGTGGAATATACAGATCAAGAAATAGCTGGGTGAACTAACCCCAAGTGAGGGGAGGAGAACCAACTGGCCTGCTAAGAACATAGGACTGCCACCATCTGCGAGCCATGCCCTCCAACTGAAAAGTAGTGAAGTTGTGACTCCAATATCCTCATGTTGTGCAGTTTGTCCTTGCACCTTTCAATAAAGTCATGTGCATCCTCATGAATCTCACCCCAGAAGACTGGAGGGAGAAGTCTATTCCATCTGTCTAATAGCTTTTGCGGATCACCGTCCACAACTGGCATGGCCTGGAGTGCCACAACAGCAACTGGCTAAACCCCATCTAAAGGTAGTGCACCTGGAGTCTGATAAACGGCGGCGGTGCCACCTGGACCCTGAGCAGTAGGGGTCTGTGCTCCCCCTCCTGCCTGAGAGGTGGTTGTATCCGCTGAAAATAAACCAGCCTGAGTCATAGAGTCCATGAATCGAAGCATACAACCCATAACCGCCTGAAAGCCCGGTGCTGTCATAAAATCAACCGGGGCAAGCTCAGCTGCAGGTACCTCGTCCTGCTCCTCAGTAATATGGTCTGCTGGAGGAATGAATGGAACAGCTCTAGGTCGCCCTCGTCGCCTACCACGTACAGGTGCCCTGACCCGGCCTCTACCTCGACCTCTAACAACAGAGGGTGCAGCTCCTCCCGGGTCAGGAACGTCAGTCATACGAGTCCTCACCATCTGTGAAAGAATAGAAATAGAAATTTAGCACAATAACCACTACACGATAGGAAGTGAATAAAGATTAGTCTTTCCTAATACCATATAAGCTCTCGAAGATAAATACAGACATCTTTGTAACGATCTACAAGACTCTATTAGGTTTGCCTGTAACGATGTGAGACCTACGTGAACCTAGTGTTCTGATACCATGTTGTCACGACCCAATTCCATAATTGGTCATGATGGCGCCCAACAACCTTGTCGGGCAAGCCAAATGCGGAAAACAATTGAGAGTTAAGCAGCACTAACATTTTATAAAGGGAATCAGCATCCCAAGGGGGTTTCCAGAACCCAATAGAGCCATAAATGTGAGACAAAATATTACAATCCCAAAAATAAGTATACTAAAGTGTACATGCCAAGACCTGGTGTCACAGTATACAGGCATCTAGTAGAAATATACAATGTCTACCCTACTGTCTAAAATAAGGGAAAGACAGCAAAAATACAAGGAAAGACCCCATCCGGCTGCCGAACGATGATAGGATGGGAAGAAGCTCACCGTGGAAGTCTTAACAACCGCTCAGTGGCGCGCACCCAGACGGTATCCAGATGAATCAGCCTCAGACCCTGTACATTTAAGTACAGAAGCGTAGCATGAGTACATAAATAATATGTACCCAGTAAGTATCTTGTCTAATCTCGGAGAAGTAGAGACGAGAGGTCGACTTGATACCTACTAGGTCTAAATAATATCAAAATAATGATTTCACGATGTAAGGCAAGGATAAATCAGTTACAATTTCCATGAAATATCAATTTTCCACTTTTACATACTCAACAATCAGGGAAGCCTAAGCTCCACAAATGCATATATCATGTGCAACAATGTCGAGGTCAATGGCCCGTTCAAACATAATATAAAGTTTTGTGTATTCGAGGGTCAAACGGCCCGTAACATAGATGCATCTATTTCACCGAGGCGATCGGCCCGACCAACAAACATCAAAATAACAACAATTATGCAGACAAAGGCATCATTTATATACAAGGAAAAAGTCCTTCTAAGTTCATTAATGAGCATATGTTCATTTATCATTCTCCTCTAGTCTCTAATATGTCATAAAAGACCATTCATATAGGTCTAGCAATGGAAAGCTCAATGTTGGCATGATGTGGGTCCTAAACTACCCAACATTTAATATCATAGTAGCTATGCGCGGACTCTCGTCACCTAATACGTACGTAGCCCACGCATTTAATAGCAAATTTATCATTTATTAATCTTAGAGGGACAATTCCCTCTCACGAGGTTAGAAAGGAGACTCACCTTGCTCCAAACCGCACTTCCAATTAGCAAGAACGAGCTCGCGACCTCAAAACGAAGTCGAAAGCGCACGAACTAGCCAAACAACATAGGAACTAGTCAATAAGGGCTTACAAGGTTGATTTCTAACTATTTATGTGAATTTCCCACCTTTTCTCCAAGTTTTCTAAATTCCGACCCCAGGCCCACGTGCCTGGATTCTGAAATTTTTCGAAGGAAAGTACCCTCTATAGGATTACTAAGATGTGATTTTTAGTTCACTACAACGCTAATTAGGTGATTAGATCTTGGTTTGATCAAAATCCTAGGCCTAGCTCTAACCCTTATTTTTATTGAGTATTGGTGTTATTAAATCTATGTGATAATCATGTATTTAAGCTAGGAGGGAGTGGGGATTACTTACCTTGTGATGCTAGGAAGAAGCTCTCTCTTTAGAACCCCCAAAATCGCCCAAGAGTGGAAGAAATGAGAGATAAAAGCCCTTGCTCCCATATTAAATGATCTTTCGCCCCCCTGTGATTTCCGTTTTTGCGGTACTGGGGCCGCTTATGCGGTCCCGCATCTGTGGACATTTGACCGCTTATGCGATCTTGGGCATTTGGGCGTGGACTCCTTCTACGGTCTGGGAACGCATAGGCGGAACCGCTTATGCGGTTTCTAGGCCGCGTATGTGGTCCTCCCTCCCCTTCTCCCTTTCCGCTTCTTCGACCAGGTGGCCGCTTATGCGGTCACTGCTTCTGCGAGCCTTGGACTGCATCTGCTGTCTCTGCTTCTGCGATTAAAATGCCGCAGATGCGGTTTTGACAGAAGCAGTAGGGGATGTTTCCTTCAAGGTTTCGACTTCACTCGAACCACGACCATTTGACGCTCGGGGCTCTCGAGCCCCGCCTGAAAATACCGACAAGTCTGAAATCTCAAGGCGGGCCTAGTTGAACCCTCGGAATTCCCCATACAACGATAAATCAAGGAATTGAACCCCAAAACCAATAGATCAAACTTAATGAACTTCAAGTTGGTAATTTCCTACCAACGGGTCCAAACGCCCTTAAACTACTCGGATTGACACCAAATTTTACAGGTAGGTCTTATATGATATTACGAACTTGTACCAAGTTTCGGAACCCGGACCCGATACCTAGGTTTTTAATAATTAATTAGATTCTTTAATTCTTTGAAACTTCAGTTTAATAATATTACATTAAAATTCATTACTCGGACTAGGGACCTCGGAATCTAATTCCCAGCATACACCCGGGTCCCATATTTTTCTACGGACCTCCTGAGACCATCAAATTAGGAATCCGGGTCTGTTTCCCAGAAAAGTTGACCGAAGTCAAATCTAGCTTTTCAAAGAAAACCTTAAGGACTATTTGGTTCTTTTCTTCTCCAAAACTCCTCTAGTTCCCAAACTAATCACTCCCGCAAGTCATAATTAAGCTAAGGAAGGTGCGGGGAATTTTATTTAAGGGAACGAGATTCCAAATAGTAAAATGACCAATCGGGTCGTTATAATAACCCAATACAATTAAGAATGTTCAAAGAGCTTCATTTACTTAACATAAAGTAGAGTGCAACTTCCAACCCAATTAGGAAATCAACAAGAAAATATGAAGTTATTTTTAGTAATCATTTGATAAAGGAAATACCCTTTTCAATTAAAGTACAATTATTGAATAAATCATTACCTTTAATACGAGAAATCAATAAATCAAAACATAGTAAAAATTTCATTTTTAAGTAAAGTACAACCTCAAAAGGTTTAAGGGAAAATTTAGTTGAGAAATCTCTTTAGTTAAAAATGTAACAATTGTTGAAATTTAAATATTGAAAGGTATATATAAATGTGGCGAGGTATTGAAAACAATACGGATTTTAAACACAAAGGATCACAACAATAAGGAAAATTCTGAACCGTTAAAATACTTGAATTGATAACAACAATTAAACACAGCAAACAAGAAGTGCTGACACAACTCTTCGTGCTTTAATTCATGTCCTCACCATAATAATTAAAAATTCACTTTGAATTTTTCATGTTGCGGCGTGTAACCCGATTCCTATCATATATTACTGTTGCAGTGTGCAACCCGATCCAAATATATAGTAATTGTTGCGGCATGCAACCCGATCCATCATTTATCATCTAATCATGTTGCGACGTGCAACCCGATCCAAATATAAATTAATTATTGCAACATGCAACCCGATCCATATCATTTATTATTTAACATTTGTTGCGGCATGCAACCCGATCCATATCATTTACTATTTAATCATGCGTGCAATCCGATCCATATCATTTACTATTTAATCATGTTGTGGCGTGCAACCCGATCCATATCATTTACTATTTAATTATTTAACAAATGTTGCAGCGTGCAACCCGCTCCCATTTACAAACTAACAAATAAATAATCACAAATAATCCCTACAAGGGAACAAGAGCAATATAACAATATCCCGAATATTTTAATAATTTTCCGGCAAGGGAACAATAATATCAAAACAATAACATCCCGGCAAGGGAACACTAATATTTCGATAATATCTCAGCAAGAGAGAACCAGCTAAACCAAGCTTATGAAATTTCTACTTAACACAATTGATACAATTTCTCAGTTATAACAAATACTTTCTCAGCTTCCAAGATCTTCAACCAAGTTCTCATAAGCATCAAATAAGAATACAATGTAGCAATTTAAGACTCACGGTCATGCTCGACCCCCAATATATAGATACTCGTCACCTTGCATATACGTCGGACACATCACATAACAAGTAGCAAATATACTCAACTCCTATTCCCTCAAGTTAGGGTAGATCAAACACTTACCTCGCTTTGCGATCAATTCAAAATTCCAACAAGCCTTTGCCTCGCCAATTCATACCCGTAATTCTCAAATCTTGTACTTGAAAATGATGAGGTTGGATGAGATGCAAAGGGAGAACTCACGGCCAACAATCGTGAAACTGAATTCTTTCTGGATCTTGTTATCACCAGCAAGATCCATGGTGGAAATGTTGATAATTCGACTAAGAGGTCCAATCCGCTCGGCCTTGAATAAGTGTGGTCAGATTCTTTAACTACAAGTGCCCGGGGACGAGTCATGGATTTCATGTTGTAGTGTCTTCTGAAATTTGGACTACATATATTTCTGAGCCACAGCTTTGAAACTGTTTGAAGTTGGTGGACATGTTTGACTGCAAGCCTGGTGAGTATATCCACCAGGACTTCATTAGGCAGATCGATGATGTTCCATACTAGTACTGGTCATTCTTCCACTTCTCTATGATCTAGAAAGTTGAGATTTTTGGAGATTAAATTAATGGTCGTATAGTTTTATATTCTAACCAAGAACAGGGGACTAAGTATTTTCATAATTATAGAAGTGGTTATCCTAATTGGATGCTTTATTAGCAGCCAGCACATGTCCTTAGCACTGAATAATAATACTCCTCCGTTTCAATTTATACGAACTTATTTCCTTTTTAGTCCGTGCCAAAAAGAATGATTACTTTCCTTATTTGTGAATAATTTATCTTTACACAATAATTTATAGCCACACAAAATAAAGATGACTCATTTTATACCACAAGATCAAAAGTCTTCTCTCTTTTCTTAAGCTCCGTACTCAGTCAAATGAGTTCACATAAATTGAAACGGAGGGAATATAAGGTTTTTGGACAGATTCCTATGGTTCTTTGTACTCTTGTTTATGCCATTTCACTACAAGATTTGATGCCATTTTTTTATGTCTCAATCAAAACATTATTTTAATAAACGAATCACAATTCTCTCCCAGTTAATGCAAAGATTATTTTATATTTAAAAAACGGTTAAGGGTCAAATATATCCTTGTACTATTAAAAATAGGTCATATTTATCCTCCATTTGAATTCTTTATCAAATATGTCCCCACCGTTATACATTAGGGCCATATATATCCCTCAGCCGTTAAAATACTCTCCCATATATTTAAATTACGGTTAATGGTCAAATATATCCTTATACTATTAAAAATAGACCATATTTATCCTCCGTTTTAATTTTTTATCAAATATGTCCCCCACCGTTATATTTTTATCAGAACACCCTCCCATATATTTTTAGTAGCACGTGGCATCTTATGATTGGACTAGACGACCCGCCCTACTCCTTTAATTAAACCTGCCCCGACCCAATGAAATTTAGTCTTCTTCTCCGTTCAATCCCTTCAATATGCTTATGCTTCTGCAAAATGCATGCTTCTTTGCTATTTGATGAAAAAGTTTTTTGAGGGTGCCTTAAAAAGTAGGGAATGATAACAATCATGGGCCATAAATATGAGATGGACCGAAAAAAAAAAAGAAATTGACTATGTTATTTACTAAATGGGTAGTTTTTGTGTCTGGTTCATTGCATAATTTATGTAGTACAACACCATATTGATTTCTAAACTATTATCCATTTGAATGCTTATCGGATACTAGTACTGCTATTGCTATTCTATTTTTTTCCTTTATAATTCATGTACTTGCAGCTATACGATATGCGAGAAATTTAGTAAGTCTAGAAGCCAAAAACTTAACAGACCGCAACTCTACATGAAGATGCCAATTTAGAAAAAGAAAAGTACAAACTAAAAGAAAGCTAGCACAGAAATATAGTTTCACACTTCCATCTGCAACTTCATGGGTTGGGAGTGAGATTCACCAGATATCATTAGAAGAATAATAATTATGTTTTCAATATAGAAAGAGTACTCTCATGGCGTTAAAGAGTGACCGCGCAACATTCAAGAGTGGACATTTTATTCATTGATGCATGTAACTAATATCCAACAATTAGCATACATTTTCGTCTTATCCGATTTTGAGGGTCATTTTCATGGGCCAATTTATATAGCTATAACTTTATATAAAAATAGATATTAGCCTTTGTATTATTGGGCACATGCTAACATGGGCCATCACTACCTAGTATTGAAGGGATTGAACGGAGAAGAAGACTAAATTTCATTCTGTCGGGGCGGGTTTAATTAAAGGAGTGGGGCGGGTCGTCTAGTCCAATCATAAGATGCCACGTGCTACTAAAAATATATGGGAGGGTATTTTGATAAAAATATAACGGTGGGGACATATTTGATAAAAAATTCAAATGGAGGATAAATATGGCCTATTTTTAATAGTATAAGGATATATTTGACCCTTAACTGTAATTTAAATATATGGAGAGTGTTTTAACGGCTGAGGGATATATATGGCCCTAATGTATAATGGTGGGGACATATTTGATAAAGAATTCAAACGGAGGATAAATATAACCTATTTTTAATAGTACAAAGATATATTTGACCCTTAACCGTTTAAAAAATGAATTCTGCCTGCCTGTTCTTTGGCACTTATTCTTACGCGTGGATAAGATTCAAAATTTATTTATACAACTAAACATTTCTTATCAAATGAAAAACAAATGACAAAAGCTTCTCTCTTTTTTTTCTTTAAAAAAAAATTAACTCTGGATGTTACGAAAACCAAACTTGACCATACATGCGAGTCATAATGTTATTACGAATCTTCTCGCGGTCTTAAGCCGTTGAATTATATGCAAATTCTTAGAATGAAAATTCGGGTCGTTACAAAAACTAAGCATAATCAAAAAGTACTAAGTAGAATATAACTATATAAGGTTTTACCCAAAAAAATACAAAATAATGTGAGATGAGTTGTGACTTTGTACTAAAATATTCAACAATAAATCACACAAAGCCATAATAAAAATAAACATATTCTAAAAGTACTTATTCATGCTAAAATAAGCTCAACTAGTAAGTACTAAGTAAACCAATGCAAAACTGACAATATAGAAATCCAACACTATTGTTATTCTTAAATATTGAATTAAATTCTCTTGTTAGCGCATTACTACTGATTTCGTTTTGTTTTGAGCTTTGATTTAGTTACTAATATTTATGGGCTATAAAACGTATTAGACCTTCAAAATTCGAAGTCCAAACTCGAAACAGTACGTTAAAATAGATAACTATGAAAACATTTAAGAAATATTTATAAATTACATGACAATAAATATTTTTAAAACTTCTATACATGTAATATCAGATTGTTTTTATTTCAATTTGACTATTTTAGTTAACACCAAATCAAATCATAGTCGTACTTTTTTAGTTTGACTTGAATTATCAGTTTGATGCAATTTATCGGTTTCATTTGTACACCCATACACATGCTTTAATTGTGTTAGATGAAAACATAAGCCATAGGCGGCGAAATTTGAAGTAACAAGGTCCTCGTCAGTTTTTTTTTGGTAATTAAGAAACTTTTTATTACCACTTACAAATATTTACATGTATAATCAGAAGCAAAACTCTAAGTTTGGACATATGGCCCCAAACTTAGTATATCATTCCTAAACATCTATCTTCAACTAAGTTATGGATAAAAAATTTCTATGTTGTAGCTCTTTCTTCAATTCGATGTGTATACTTCCTCGACAATGAACTTCACGTATAATCTGTCTTGTGATAACTGATATCCCCACCGCCTCTCTTTACTTATTGAAAAATTCTGCAGCTCCTTTTAATCCATACATTATATACTGCACCATCCATGCTCAACGTGTATAGTTCTGCTTTTGCTCCCTCCCTGGTTACATTTCTTGTAGCCCATTCAACTTCATCTTCCCAGCTATACACTTGTCTTGTTATACCCAGTCATGTCAGTATCTAATTACTCCATATCTCTACCGAGTACTTGCAGGAGAAGAAGAGATATTGATGACTCTCCCAGCATATCAGTTACTATTACAATTCACTATAAGAAAATCATGTATTACATGAGAATTTTGGTGGGATTATATAAGAAAATACGCAGGAAACTAAGTTTCCTGCGAATTTTCCTTCCAAAAATATTCCGATGGAAAATCCTTCATAGGTAATTATTACCCGCGGATTTTTATAATCCTCATGTAATATACTTGGGGATTTTGAATTCGCATGAAAATTACCTGGGGTTTTAAATTCGCATGTTAATTGCCTGCGAATTTTTTCATAGGAAATTTCAGATATTCGCATGAAACATCTAGTAGTATAAAACAAGTGTGCATAGATAAAGAACAAATTTTAGATTTGTTACAAGAAACTGTTAAAGCTGAAAGCAAAAAGAAGTGTTTAACAGAAGAAGCATTTAAAAAATATTTTAGAAAAGAACCAAAGCCTAAAATAACAATAATAGAACCTACAGGATTACCATCTAGAGAAAAAAATATCATGGATGAAATTCAAAGGTTAACTGATCTTCTAGAACTATGCAATTTAGATGACATTTATATGTCAAAAATAGATGAAGAAGACAAAGAAGGAATTATCTATGGAATAGATAGTGATGAAGATGAACCTTTCGCTCATGCGGGGGAAGAAGAAGAAGAAGAAGAAGAAGAAGAAGAAGAAGAAGAAGAAGAAGAAGAAGAAGAAGAAGAAGAAGAAGAAGAAGAAGAAGAAGAAGAAGAAGAAGAAGATAAAAAACCACAATCTAGTCCAAAAAGACCTAGATCACCAGTTTACATAGGAGAACCAAGTAATAATAATAATAAAAATTAAACTAATTTCACAAGAAGTTTCAGAGATTATTCATACAGAAATGACTATGTCATTAATCAAGGAAAGTTACATAAGGAATTCCACCAAAATATATAGAAAAAGAAAGAAGCATAACAAATGGTATTTTAAATATCAATTTTACAATAAATGCAGAACAGTTAATTTTAGCATGGATTAACCAGTTAAAATTGTTAGTACAAACGAAAGATGAAACAATTAGTAATTTAACAATTGAAGATTTTTCTAATTACATCAAATATAAAACCACAGGTATTATTTTCGAATGGATAGAAACAACCTATATAGAAACACCATATGCAAACACAGAAATATCAACAGAGTCAAAACTTTTTATGCCAGATACAATAGCTAAAGGAATTTTTAAAGAATTCTTAGGAATTACTGATATAAAGAATATAAAGGAAAAAAGAGATCAGATAATTAGAATATTATCAAATATGGGAGTATGTGATCCTTGTTATATAGAAAACTTTTCTGTCAAGTTAAACAAAATTTCTATAAAACAGCAAATCGTCAAGGATTATTAGAAATAGTAGAAAGTAAATTACCATATGAGATAATAAAATATATTGAGGAAAAAATAGGGAGTACAAAACATTAGGATTATTAGAAAAATTAAGTAAAGAACATAGAGAAAATCTTTGTATTAAGAAAGTAGAACAAAGATATATTTCAAGAGTCAACATAGGATGTTGTAAACAATTAGATACTACACCACAACAGTTTGGATGTACTTATCCAAAAAGAAGAATATATAAAAAGAAATTTCATAAAAATTATAGACCAAGAAAGTATAATACATATAGAAACATTGGAAGAAAAAATGGCAAAATAGGTATAAGAAAAAAGTACCTAGACAAAAAGCATGTCCTAGAGGAAAGAAAACGTGTAGATGTTGGAAATGCCAAGAAATAGGTATTATGCAAATGAGTGTCCATTATTTGATAAAGAAAATGATAAAAAGCTAAAAATAATATATTCGTTAGGTTTCCAACCTATCAAAGAAATATATAGTGAAGACGAGGAAATAGATTTTGATACATACAGTATTGAATCCGATTATTCAGAAAGTGAAACAGAAAGTGACAATGAGTAAAAATAGTACATCTATCAAGATTAAAATCTTAGACAAAACTATTTTAGCTATGTAGATACAGGTGCTACAATTAGTTTAGCACAAGAAAAGTTACTACCAAGTAAGTACTGGAAAAAACTAAAATATCCAATACCAATTCGTATAGCAAACAATAAGTTAATACAGATCGAATATAAAGCAATAGATTTCGTAATTCTTATAGAATGACGAAAATTTTTATTACCAAGTATTTATAAGCAAAATACATGAGTAACTATGATTTTAGGACATAATTTCCTTAAATTACATAGTCCATTCATACAAAAGCTAGATACAGTCACGTTACAATGTCCAAATCTAGAAAAAATAAATCTCACTTAGTGACTACTAAGATATATAATACACAATCTTTTGTGAAGGGGGAAATTATAAAAAGAATTTTTACACTTCTCGAAAAAAATTTAGAACAGCAAATTTTTAACTTGTTAGATCAGGTTTGTAGTCAAGATGCACTCGACCCATATGGAAATTAGGATTGAATTAATAGATCCTAATAAAGAAATAAATGTACCAAATAATATTCCATATACAGAAAGAGATGTAGAAGAATTTGCTAAGGAAACTAAGCAAATGTTAGAAAAAGGGATAATAAGACCAAGTCACAGTCCACATAGTGCACCAACATTTTACGTCGAAAATCATAATGAAATTAAAAGAGGACGTACAAGAATAGTTATAAATTATAAAAGAATAAATGAAGCGACTAAAGGAGATGCATACAAATTACCAAGACAAGATTATATATTCATAAAGATCAAAAAGAATAATAGGTTTTCAACCTTAGATGCAAAGTCAAGATATTACCAATTAAGATTGCATGAAAACACAAAGCCATTAACAGTATTCAGTTGTCCTCCACAAAATCAGTATGAATTTAATGTTTTACCTTTTGGTTTAAAGCAAGCACCAAGTATTTATCAAAGATTTATGGATACTAATCTTGCAGGTTTAGAGTCTATATGTCTTGCATATATAGATGATATTATCGTTTTTACTGGTAGTAAAGAAAAACATTGACTGATTTATACAAAGTTTTAAATAGATTAAAAGAAAAAGGAGTTATTCTTTCGAAAGAAAAAGCAAAGATTTGCAAACAAGAAGTTGAGTTTTTAGGAATGAAAATTCTTAAAAATGGTTTCATTGAAATGCAAAAACATTTATTAGAAAAAATTGATCTATTTCCAGATCAATTAGAAAACAGAAAACAAATACAAAGATTTCTCGGATGTCTAAACTACATTGGAGAAAAAGGTTTTATTAAAGATCTTTCAAAAAATAGAAACTATTTGCAAAAAATGATTTCAAAAAAGATTCTATGGAAATGGGATGAGAAAGCAACAAGGGAAGTAAAATTCCTAAAAAGTTTATGCAAACAGTTACCGAGGCTATATTTAGCGAAGCCTAGTGATTTATTAGTGTTAAATACTGATGCTACTATAGATACATGGGGCGTTGTTCTATTAGCTATACCAAATGCATATGAAGAGTTCAAACAATTTATCACGCAAAACAAACCATCTCAGATTAAGTCCTTTTTAAGGCACTATGAGAAATGGGGTTTGAAAGAAAATAGTGATGATTCTTCGGAACATCAATACAATCTAGAATCTGATTTATCAGATAGCAAAGGTATTTTGTTGTCCAAATGGGCTTCGGGAACCTTCAAGCCAGCTGAAATAAATTATACAGTTCATGAGAAAGAAACCTTAGCTCTCATAAAAGCATTAGAGAAATTCAGGATTGATCTACAACCAGTAAAATTCCTATACCAAACAGATTCTTCTTATACTAGAGATTTGTTAAGTATAGATTAAAAGAAGGATACAATAAGGGAAGATTATTACGATGGAGTCTTAAAGCACAAGAGTTTGACTTTGTTGCAGTACATATCAAAGGAGAAGAAAACAGTCTTGCAGATACACTTACGAGAGAATGAAAGAACTTAGAAAGTTAGCAATGTAACAAAAAAGAACCCTAGAAAGAGAAATAAGAGAGTTACAAAAAGTAATTGGAAAAAAGCAAAAAGAAATTAATGCATTAGAATCAATTATTGTGTCTGATGAAATTTCAAAAAAAAAATAGAAGAAAAAGAAAAAGAAAAAGAAAAAGAAAAAGAAAAAACAAAAGAAAAGGAAAAAGAGGCCAAAAAAGCTAAGGATCATGAAATGAATCAGCATGATCAGGCCCAAAATAATAATTCTGATGAAGAAGAAAGAGCTCGAAAATATTATGTAATCTTTACACGTAACAACAAAGGAATCTACGACCATTGGAGCAAAGCCGCACCTTTTGTTGTAGGAAAGAATGTAACACATCAAAGTTTTCTTAGTCTACATGAAGCAAAGGAAAGGTTTGAAGAATACAAAAAGAGCTATGTAGCACAGGTTAGGAAACCAACCTCAGCAGCAGCAGCAAGCAACAAAGGAAAAATGGTATGTTTAGGAAACATTCCACAAAGAACATTAACAATAAACAAAATCCAAACAAGAGTTGAAAAACAGGAAGCATCAAAACTGACCCAATAGAGATTTGATAAAAACCTAGCATTTTTATTAAATTATAAGGACGAGGATAAAATGACAAGCATTTACCCAATTTATACAGGAGGTTTTACCGGACCTAAAGCAATAAGTTTACCAAAGGTAGATCCACTACAAGTGTTTATGCTTTTTCAATCAGGATTGATACATACTATTTAATTCAAGGGAGATAGTGTGTTCCATTATTTTTCACTGAAGATACACCAGACAGTTTGCCAGTGTATTAGTAAGATACTTCATGAAAAGGAAGAATTTTTACGAAGTTATTCAGTCATTCGTTCGTTTACTGAAGAGGGGGAAGAAGCACAAAGTTCGACTCAACATGCCAGCTTGGAGCAAGTAACCAAAATTATCCAGACATGTTTACAGGAAACTATAACGATGAAGACCTACTGGAACAATTCCTTAAAAATTATACTCTTATTCTTAACAAAGGAATTAGAATTAAAGGTAGGATTAATTATGCATCAAAGTCCATTATTATATGGAGCCAACAAGCAAAGCTACCAAGCGAAGGATATATAAAGATGATTAACCTATTTCTATAAAGATTGGTAAAAAATCAGTTTCTATTCAATGAAGAAATCAAGACAGCTATTTGTGAAATTTGTAAAAAAGAAGGCATCGTTGATAGCGATGGAACACATGCAGCCGATGCACCACGACAAATGTAAACGCGTCAGAAGATAAGGTTGTGGGGCAACCTTTAAAACCCACTAATGTAAATAATTGAAGGGAATCTTACCCCTTTAATAAAGTAGATGTGATATGTCGCCAAACGACAATCACTTATTTATTTTCTATTTTTCTATATAAATGGGAAGATGATCGGAGTAAAAGGCAGAGCGAATTTTAGAATTTAAGTAGTAGAGAGAAGAATGTTTGTAAAATATTCCTATCAATAAAGCATTCAGTTTGATACAACAATGAGCAACTAACTCTTTTAGAGTTAAAGAAGATAAGCAAGAAAGTAGAGAAAGTATTATAAGTTTTTAGAAGCATCTCTGGAGCTCTGTAGGACGGTTGATCAAGGGCATTGAAGCTATGATTGCGCGTAGCCCGCCTTATCCTGTCTTGAGTTGGGATCATAAAACTTAGGTACGTTTCTTTATTAGTATTGTTTATACTCTTTAATTCAATCTATCTTAAAGAATTTATTAGTTAAACTCCAATTGAAATAAGAATGTTAGAATTAAAGCATATATACAATGACAGTCAGTATCACATAATTGGAATAGTAAATAATAAGCTATGTATCATACTTATAGATACAGGAGCATGTATGAGTCATATCACTTCAGATTTAGTATGTGAAGTATATGAAGCAGAAAGAGAATTCAGATATAAAGACTTTTTAGGTCTAGAACATATTCAGAATAAAGTATCAGAAGTAGAAATAATACTTAGTCAAGATCTACATTTCAAAGGAACTTTTAGTAGATTATCGAAAGAAAGCAAGAGAAGTACTATTGGGAATAGACTTCTTGGAACGTTTTGAGTATACAATTAAAAATGAAGAATTACTATTAAACATAAAAGGAAAGCAATTCAGAATTCCACGAATAAGATTAAATCCACATCAGATCAGAGAAAATCTAATCTAATAGATTTAGATAATAATATCATTCAGTTAGAAGATAATCAAGGAAAATATATTCAAGATATTTTATTAGATAAGAAAATAGTTAACCAAGTAAAAAATAAAGAAAGTTTAGATATAATTGAAACAGAAGGAGTTAAAACATCTTTGTTTCAAAAAATATCTAGAAAAATAGTATATATTATGGTATTATGCAAGGAAAACAAATTGTTAAAATAGAACAAGCAACTACTAAGTTTCAAGCACCATTAGTTGATATAAATCAAATTGGAAAAAGATTAGCAGCTATTAAAGGCGAAGATAGAAAGAAGATAGGATACATACATATCAATACAATACAAATAATCCTTATATCAATGTGTAGAGAAGGTATTAAAACACCTGTAATTCTAACAGTTGAAGACAATAGAATTATGAAAAATCAATTCAGAAAGTTTGGAGAAATTGAAGGAGATCTACTAGGAATAATTTGTAATTTCCTAGAAAAAGATTTAATGGAAAAAGGCGATATTCCTTTAATAATATGCTATAGGATAACCTGTGCATTAAGTAATTCTTGTTTAAGTTTAACTTACAAGAATCGGAAAAATATTTATACAGAAAAATTATTTAGTGAAACTAGTACATTAATAAAAAATGATGAAGTATCACACAAATAATCTCTAGTTAAATTCATAGGTAATAAATTTTTTCGGTAAATCCCAAGCTATACTACAAAGAATAAATTTCTAGAAAAAATTACAATAAACTAATCCCCGTGTAGTTTCACCAATTAAGTAAAAAAAATCTAACTAAATTCACGTCAACCAAATCTCTAGGTAATACCCAATATAAGAAAATTCGCAGGTAAATCCCAAGAAAATATCCCTATCTAAATTTGTAGCACTAATATCCGTTGCAATAATATCCCTAGGTAATTTCCCAAATAAGCAAATCCCCAGATAAATCCCCAAGAAAATATTCCCAACTAAAGTCGCATGTAGAGTTTACCTAGGGACTTTCCTTTGGATTAACATAGGACTTTTTTTTCATTTTCTTTATTTTGCTTACCTGCGGATTTTACTACGGAATGTACTTGCTGATTTATTTCCGCAAGTAATTTCCCAGGTAATATTTTGGCGCATAATGACGCCAAAGTTACTTGTGGATTTTCCTAGAAAAATATTATTCGCATGTTTCTAAATTTAGGAATTATAATGTTTCCTATGAAAATCTGTAGGTATTATCTGCGAATAAAATACCCGGATAGAATCCCGGTGTAATTAGCAATTTTCTTGTAGTGCAACAAGCTTCTTGTAGCGATAGTATGAGATATTTACAAATATATGAACACTGCTCTTTACCTTAGTCTTATTTTTTTAATATTTTATTGGATTTTTTTACCTATTTAAGACATTCAAAAATCAATTAATGCAGAAAATGCAAGAGATGTACAACATGCCGCGTCTATAGTGGGAAAAGGAGGACATTAATAACAGTAGAGCGAAAAATCTCAAGATACAAAACAAGCGATTGGAAGAAATTGGTGCTGCAGAAAGTTCGGCCTTGGAAAAATCCTTTAATTTGACCTTTGCGGGGAGCTGTCGCTTTCACTATTCATCAAGTTTACAAAAAAACAAGAAAACAGTTGCACCATTTAATAAAGAACGAGACTTGAAAAATCTGCTGAATTCACTTTATTAAAATCAAAAATTAGAAACTAGGACATAAAGAAACATTAACCAATCTATCCATCTTCTCACGATATGCTATTCTCTCAAATATACCGTTTTAAAATATCAAGACGCAACCCCTAAAGGATACAATTGCATTTAAATCCAACTCACGACTCACAAAATTTTTAACATTGAACTCAATATATAATTAAATTTATGGGTTCAAATTTATTATTTTTGTAATTTTAATGAATGTTTACACATATATTTCGAAAGTTATAGGTTCAATTGAACGCGTAACACTCACACTGCATCTGCCTCTGAACATCAGTCCTTTATGACTGCAACTAGGGGTGTTCATCGGGCGGATTGGGCGGCTTTTACTCTTAACGGTTTGGCTTAACGGTTATCGGCTTTTAAATGTATTAATCTGTTAGCCACCCGATAAGATATCGGGCGGATTGGTATCGGGTTAGCTCTTATAGGGCGGTTATTGGGCGGCTTATCGGTCTAACATACATGTTTACTAGAATTTGATAGATTTCTTCAGGCAATTATAGATCAAACACCTATTCCAGTATACTTTCATATGAGCTAGCTTGTTAATGTCTTTTCAGAGCATTCATTTTATCCCTGAGGTAGTCTAGCTTTGCCCTCCTCACTTTTTTCTTGTCCATCACCTTCATCTCCTTTATATATAAATAAAAATAAATTTTATATATATATATATATATATATATATATATATATATATATATATATATATATATTTATATATATATATTTATATTCTTAACGGGTTAACGGATTAGCCGTTAAGAAAATTGAATAATCCATCTCCAAACCGATAAGCCGTTAATAAAAAAAATTCAATCCGTTCCCCATCCGTTAAGCCGTTAAGCCGTTACCAATAAGCCGTTAAGCTTCGGTTTGGATTGGTTTTCGGTTTCGGATCGGTTTTGAACACCCCTAACTGCAACTAAGAGTCGGGCCGGGTCAGACAGATCAAATGGGTAATGCAAAACAGGTAAATTATCATATCCGACTCTTATTTAATACAAACCGACGGATAATATGGATGTTCATCCATGACTTCTTGAATATGATCAGTTGATCACTTTTGGGTGAGGCTTAGCGAATTTGAAATTAAACACATTAGTTATCCATATTCTAAGTGGATAATATGATTCTTATCCATATTTGACCCATTTTATAAAAATACACACACATTAACTAACCCATTTTTTAATGGATAATATAGGTAGATAACTTTTTTCTTTAACCATTTTGCCAACACTAAATGCAACTGTAAAAAGCTCTAACCATCCAATTTTGAATTAGATAATTCATTAATACCTGTTCCACAGAATTACAGCTGAAGAATAGACTTAAAATTTTGGCCAATTTTGAATTAGTTAATTCATTAGGAACTGTTCCAGAAGAGACGTGGGGTTACCCCACTTCTTTCTTAGCAATGAAATGAATCCTGCTGTTCCTCTCACAACATGAGATAAGCAAAGATGAAAGCTTTGGCCGATGAAGTTTGAAACTTAAAAACTGTCGAGAAATAGATAAACTAATATGGATACAAGGTTGTAACATGATAAGTATCTGGATCATACAAAAGAAACTAATAAATAAGTAATTTTGGAGAGATTCCATGCTGAATGCCACCTCGAGGCCATAATACAAATGGTCCACTAGAAGTCCGAAATGCATTTCCACGACATTGAGAGTAATAGCAATTCGCCGTTGGCAAACCTATATTTTGGTTGGATATTACAAATCCAAGGTTCTTCTATAGTTAGCAATGTTATCGATTGTCCGTGTTCAAAGCAACGAGAAACTGGAAACCAGTAAGAAGAAGAGACACAAAAAAACAGAACGTATGTAACGTTAAAAAAAAAAAAAATCACAGAAATGAAGAAATCCGAGACCACAGAATTCACTGTGTGTCCTTAAGGAATTTAACCCCCTCACTGTACCCGAGGTTGTGGATTATTTCCTCCCAGGATATAACGGATATACCTGTCGTAGGAGTGGCGGTACCTCAAACGCCTACGACTTCGACGAACTCAAATTCGGGAACGAAATCACACTATGACTCGATATGTTTCAGTTTGCAGAAAAGAATGCAGAATTTTTAATGCACGAATATTTTTTTTTTTTTTCAGTACTCGAAAATGAGAGTTTATATAGCCTCGAATTGTGACTGTTCGGAAAGGCTTGGTGCCTGTTCGGGAAAGGCCATGCCTTTTTCTGAAAAACAAGAACGTTGGGAAGTTTACAGTAATTTCAGAAAATGAAGATTGAATTTTAAATAAATTTGGTCCAAAAAGATTATCAATCAATCAGATCATTTGACCGAATCCGAATCCGAAGCCGAAGCCGAGTCGAGCGACGACGACGGCGCGAGGGGAGTCCCTCTTCTTAACCCTTTAAGAGCTAGAAGAAGTGCTTTCTAATATAAGCACATAACTCATTTGACCGAAGCCGAAGCCGAGGCCGAGTCGAGCGACGACGACGGCGCGAGGGGAGTCCCTCTTCTTAACCCTTTAAGAGCTAGAAGAAGTGCTTTCTAATATAAGCACATAACTTTCCCTTTCTACCACCAATGTGGTACAAAGCTCCTTTTCAAAGGAACTTTGCTTTGAAACTTCATTTTCCTTCTATTGTCTTCTTCCCTCCATTTCTCATTCACACCAACTTAGCTAGCTTTAATCATTAACTAGCTTTAACAAGCAATGCATTCCAAGATTCCTTGACACCATAGTCTTTCAACACCCATAACTTAAAAGTTTCCTTCTTCGGAATAGAACTACAATGAACACAAAGCATTCCTTCGAGCATAATGTTTGCCTTGCCAATGGTATCTCTTCGTACACTTCATTAGAAATACTGTACGAAACCAGAGAATAATTTCCAAAGATACCGATCCAATGAAATGTATGGTGTATAAATGTCAAAGAATGCATACCACGCAACACATTGGAAATGCCACGAGGATGTTTCAATATTTCTCCATGAACCACTTCTCAACGAGAGAATTTCACCACCTACTTTGTGACCATCTATATCCGTGCCAACTTTAAGTATCTTATAGCCGCCACAAGTTGACTCATAACCCAATCCCAAAAGGGAATCTCCCTTCAAAGGAAATTCTGGATTAGGAAGTACTATTGATTCTCTTGTGGAAGGGTTCCATAGCAAAAGTATGGAGTGTTTACCATCAACATTATAAGTAACCAAGCCATCGCAACAACAATGGATTACGGAATGCCATGGTTGAGGGCTTGAAGGGTAAGCAAGTTCTTGTACATCCTCAACAAGTTGAACCGACGATAAAGGACAACAATATATGGAATATATACCATCCTTGGGCAATAGTGGTTAATAAGAAATTTATGGGAATTTAGATCATTTTTCGCATGAATGAGATGCTTCTTCTCAAAGTAAGGATCAGATATTAATATCTTCCAAAATTTTGAAACACATTTGAATTGAAGAAGAGAACGCACGGGTAACTTGCTGAGGATCTCCATAATTATTTCCTCTTGGAATTGAATTCCCATGGCCTAGATAAGACAAGAAAGAGCAACCAAACAATGTTTTAAAGTACAGTCAGACGTCTCTATATCAGCAACCTTATATGACAATATTTCACTATAAAAGCCTCGAAATTAATTTTTTATGTTATATTTTACCTCTATACAGTTTTCTAACTATAAATAGTAATTATCGTTTTTGTAACAGGACGCTCTTTGTATAACAGAATCTCTTAGATTACCAATAATAAATCTAGAGATTTGACCAAATGTATTTAAAGTTTAATGCACAATTTATGATGAAAAATATTATTTTCGTACATATTTCCATAATTAAAAATTCATTCAATCCCATTAAAAGATATGCTTGTATATTTTTGTTCCATAGACAAAAGAAGGTGTTGTACGAAGCATACCATTCTCTGAATGTTTGGTCACAAATCTTCATCGATTCAAGCATTATATCACCAGTAAAAAGATTATAATCTAGGAAACAAGCTACAATTACAAAGTTCTTCCATCAATCTAGAAAGAATTTATTTTCCAAATAGCTTTATATGTGTGCCTTAGAATCTTTGTACATTTAGTTATGAATTTATTAACAATACATTAGCTTTCTTTCATATTAAATTAGTGAAGTATGCATATTTTTAAGTTCTAAAATTTAATAATTTTATTATATTTCACATGTAACATTATTTAAAAAATGGGGTAATTTTGGTATATATCAACCAAATAATATTTATACATCACATGTTGTTAAAGGTGTACAACAATAATTTGTTATAACAATTAAACAAAATTGTTATAGAGAGATTTGACTATACTTAAATGATAGACAAAAGAGTTTAGAAAAGATTAACTTGGCAATATGATAACACACACATTAGCACCCAATGCAAAGGGGACTTCGAAGTCAATGCCAAGATATTAGAATCATTTAAAGGGACAAAGATCAACCTTAAACTCCAATTAAAGGACAAATTAATCAAGGGTATTTTGGTTATTTATAATTAGTTAATAGCTACTATAAATAGGGACATTTAGGATTTATTGAACTAGCTAACTTTTAATAAATGGACATGGAAACTCTCTGTGAGTTGGGTTTCTCCCATTTCTCTCCAGTGGACCTCTCTTGGATTACTTTAGGTCAAAGGTACGTATGAGTTCTACCTTTTTCTCCTTTGGATTGTCTCTTTAATTGAATATTAATTTGCTTGTTTCAAGTTAATTGCTTACTTGAGGTTACTAGTTGCATTCATTATTTGATTTAATCTATTTTTTATTTCATTCTTAATTAATTACTATTTCAAGAATCAGTTTGGGTTTATGCCGGGGCGTTCGACTACAGAAGTCATCCACCTTGTTAGGAGATAGATGGAGCAGTATAGTGGGAGAAAGAAAGACTTGCATATGGTATTCATCAACATAGAAAAGGCGTACGATAAAGTTCCGAGAGAGGTTTTGTGGAGATGCTTAGACAAATATTCATCTGAAGATAAAATTGAAGAGTCCGTGCATGTTGCTATGCTCCTTGATGTATGAGCCTAAAATGCAAGTCTCAACGCTCCTAGACGTATGAGCCTAACCTGCAAGTCTCAATTCTCCTTGACGTATGAGCCTAAACTGCAAGTTTCAATGCTCCTTGACGTGAGAGCCTAAACTGCATGTCTCAACTCTCCTTGACGTATGAGCCTAAACTGAAAGTCTCATTACTCCTTAACGTATGAGCCTAAACTAAAAGTCTCAACGCTCCTTGACGTATGAGCATAAACTGCAAGTCTCAACGCTCTTTGACTCATGAGCCTAAAATTCAAGTCACCACGCTCCTTGACATAAGAGCCTAAACTGTAAGTCTCAATTCTCCTTGACGTATGAGCCTAAACTGCAAGTTAAACGCTCTTTGACTCATGAGACTAAACTTTAAGTCACCAAACTCATTGATACATGAGCCTAATCTGCTTGTTGCAATGCTCTTTGATACATGAGCCTAAACTGTATGTCACAAAGTTCCTAAAATTTGAGCCAAATCTTTAGCTATAAAGCCTCACAAGATCAAGAAAAAGTCTTCAAGTTGCAAAGCTCTTCAAATTTGCGCAAAAGTCTTCAAGTTTCAAAGCTCTTCAAATTTTAGCAAATACCTCAAGATGTAAAGCTCTTCAGATTCGAGCTAAGACTTCAAGTTGCAAAGCTCTTCAAATTCGAGAAAAAATCTTCAAGTCGCCAAGCTCTTCAAATTCGAGTAAAAATTTTCAAGTTGCGAAGCTTTTCAAATTTGAGCAAAAGTCTTCAAGTGGCAAAGCTCTTCAAATTCGAGCAAACGACTTCATGTTGCAAAGATCTTCAAATTTGAGCAAGTCTTCAAGATGTAAAGCTCTTCAAATTTGAGCAAGTCTTCAAGATCTAAAGCTCTTCAAATTTGAGAAAGTCTTCAAGATGTAAAGCTCTTCAAATTAAGCGAGTCTTCAAGATGCAAAGCTCTTCAAATTAAGCAAGTCTTCAAGATGCAAAACTATTAAAATTTGAGCAAAGTCTTCAAGTTACAATACTCCTTGTCTGCACAAGTATAAATTGCATACTAAAAAAACGTATACTTCTTCTGAACTACGTTATGAGTTGATCCTCTTCACCGAGGTACGTAGGCAGCTTAGAGTTTCATTCTAAGTTCAGTCGCATGAGTTTTTAAAAAATAAAAATTTTGATGTCATCAGATCATTACATTAAGTCTTTCAAGTGTAGAGGAACGTATCTATGAGGAAAAGAGACGATTTGCTTTGAATTATAAAAGATGGTGGGAGCTTCCCTAGCTTAGATGGTTCATTGGGATCATATCCAGCCTTTGCTAACCACTTGTAAGCATTCGGATCAAAATCCTCATTTGTGTGTTTCATAGAGAGTGCCTTATTTTGAGGCGTATTAGGGGCAACAAAATTTTCCAGTACCTTTGAGGATAACTTTATGATATAAATTTTCTTGATAGGAAGGGTTAATTCTCTTTGTGCACCTTTTTGGAGGCTTGCTAATTCTCCTTCATCTTTCTTCACTTTTGGGATATATCAAAATAAAGGAGTTATTTTCTTGCCTTTGGCCTTCGTGATGTCGTCAGCTTTTACTCCCTTCATGATGTGTTTCTTCAAGTAGAACTTTGCATCAGTGAAGTATGCCTCAGCTTCAGAGAACGGCTTGTCGTCGGCTACTATCTTCTTTTCGACTCCATCTTCATTATATTTCAAACATTGGTAGTAAGTCGATGGGACGACTTTGTTCTCGTGTATCCACGGCCTTCCAAGCAGCAAATTTTATGAAGTATTTGCATCAATCACATGCATCCATGCAGTTGATTGCATATCTCCCAGGGAGATTTCCAGCTTGATAGCTCCTATGGCCCTTTGTCCTCCTTGATTGAATCCTTGAATCATCAATCGGCATTCACAAAGTTCTTCAGTGTAGGATAACTAAGAATTACTAGAGCTTAATCTTTAACAAGATTATAGTTATCGACATCCGGATTTCATAGGATCAAACTGTTGGTGATTTCGATGCTCCTAGTTCAAGATACAATTTTTCTGGCCGAAAGCACGCAACCCTGAAAGTTCCCTGCAGTCAGTTCGACTTTCAATATTTTTCTTTTTCTATCCCAGAAGTATTCTGGGATGGAATTTTATGTGTTGCATCTCTAGGAGTTTTCTTTCCAATGGAACAAACGGATTATAATTCCGATACTCCTAGCTCAAGATGCAATTATTTTTGCTGAAGGTACACAAATCTGTAAGTTCATTGCAGTTAAGTCGATGTCGTGAATTTTCTGTGTATATACCGAAAGGAGTTCTGCCATGACATTTATAGGTACTTCATTTCTATGAGTTTTCTTCTTAACAGTGCAAACGGATTGTAATTCCGACACTTTTAGCTCGAGATATGAATTTTTCGACCATAGCGCGCAAAGCTGAAAAGCAATTTGCGGACAGATGGGTCAAGTTCAGAAAGTTTATGCGGACAATATGCTAGGAATTCTTCTATGGTATCTTGAAGATTTTATTATATTCAAGTCTTATTTCCATTGGCGTAGACGGCTAGTGATTTGGACGTTCCTAACTTGAGATATGTGTGTTCCAATGATAGCATGCAGTGCTGTGAAGCCGAAATGACAAACTTGTGCATCGCCTTCAAAAGTTCATTCCGACTTGTCCTGATTGAATCTGGCCCCAAATTATGGATATGTCACTGTGGTGCAATCTTTGATTCTACAAAACTAATCGGATTGCAGTTTGGACACTCTTAGGTCAAGATACGATTTTTTCAATGCGAGCATGAAATGTTATAAAGTTAAAACAGCAAAAGACGTGCCCAGTGCTTGCTCGCCGAAGTTGGAAAAGCCTACTCCAGTTGTCTTGCAGCCAGCCTACGACAATGCGATATGGTATATGTTGCACTCGCCACTGATGAAATATGGCCTCTCCGAGCCTCCAAGAGTAGGGATTTCCTCACCGAGATTGAAAGGCCACTTCATGTGTCTTTTTCACCGCAAAAGACTAGTTGTTTGCTTGTAATTCATCTTCCTAGGGATATCAAGATCGATGTAACTCTCTCAATCCTGCAAAAGAAAATGTTTAGGAATCCTTGGTGCCAATGACATGACGTTTCAGCTCATGGCACTTCACCTCTAACTCATAAATATCGATGTAGACGTCACTTAAGCAACAAAAAAAAACAGTTCCTTTTCACGATAGCTAAAGAGGATGCTGGCTCCATGTATGCACCATGCGCTTCTTTGGGCAAGTTAAAGAAGAAGTTACTTCTCATCAAAGTTCAAAGGATGATGCCCCATGTTGCTTTCATCCGGCCGCATGAAAAAAAATTGCTTCATGTGCTTCTTTCGATAAGGAGTGAAGGATGAGATGCTTTTCTAGCTGCATAACTCATAAATATGGAGCACTACATGTATATTTTCATCAAGTCATGAGAAGGACGTTCTTGGCACTTCTTCACCAAGTTGCAAGAGGACGAGGTTCTATGCCAAAGATTGAAGGGTAGGAAACTTCGCAAGCTTCCTCACCAAATTTCAAAAAGATGTGGTTCGGCACAAAAGCTTGAAGGTTAAGATACTCCATACATTTCTCCGAAAAATTGCAAGAAAATGTGGTTCCATGCCAAAGATTACAGGATGGCTGCTTCCCATACTTGCTCGCAAAGGAAGAAAGAGTAGTACTCTAAGTGACGATCTTTCCAAGCCACAAAGGATGGGATGCGTCACATGCTTTCTCGCCAAAGGTGAAAATAATTCACTCCAAATGATTCCTTCTCTAAGCCGCGCCATGAAATTCTCTCACCAAGCCGTAATAAAGAGATGAATGGTTCGTTCTCAATCATGTGTACCTCCAGTGAATCTTCTTATGGATATCAAGATTACTAATATTCTCTCAAAAAACTGCAAAAAAGAAAAGATTTTAGAGATTTCTGATGCCAATGGCATGAAGCTTTTTCTGTTTCTTTGATCGGTTCCAACGACGCAAAGCTTTAACAACTACCGGTGTCAATGACACGATGCTTCAATGTGGATGGTGAATATTGTGACATGCGCTTCTCTGCAAAACCTCGATGGATGAAAAGTTCCACGCACCTCCTTGCTTGCAAAAGGGAGATAGTTGATCATTTACTTCTTCATCTGATCTATGATGGAGAACTCGCCATAGACTTCTTCACCAAATTGCAAGAAGAGGGAGCCATGAAACTCCTTCTAAGGTAGGAAGGCAAGCCGTAATCCAGGTGGTGAAAGATGGATCTACTTGATGATGACTTCCAGCCGTACTTCTAGATGTTCAAACTAGCAAACTTTGACAAGCCTCCATGGGAAGCTTCCTTATTCACACGGGCAGCCCACAATGGTTTAACAGGCCAACCATAGCCTCCATAGGAAGCTTCCTTATTCACACGGACAACCTACAATGGTTGAACAAGCCAACCATAGCCTCCATGGGAAGCTTCCTTATTCACACGGGAATTTTCACAAAAAACCCTCACCATTTTTGCTATAAATAGAGGTGCTTGCCTTCATTGTAAATCATCACAAAAATTAGAGTGTTCATCACCAAGAAGAGTGAGAACAAGAGTGATCCTAGAGAGTGATCCTCGTTTGTGAGTTCTTGAGAGTTTTTTTATAAGTTTTGTAAATACTTGTGTAATCTATTCTTGTGAGTAATAGAGGTTGTTTTATCTCAAATTTGTGTTCACCAACGCCCAATCAATCCACATTCCCCAACAAGTGGTATCAGAGCGCCAGGTTAGAGGCGTTGGTCGAGTTTTTAGGTGACGGGCCAAATTTGGTTTTTTTAGAGCTTTGCTCGACTCTAATTCTGACGGCACCATTGGATTCGTCTCGTCGAACGGAGTCCAACGCACAAAACAGCGACCTACTCGGAGTTCAAACGAGCCTAGAAATCGCGGTCAAAGTTTGGTCAACTTTGCGAGAGGTTCGCCGGGAACTCGCCGGAGAAGACAACCGTCGCCAGAAATTTCGCCGGAGAAGACGACCGGTCAACTGTAGCAAACCAGTCAACTCTCTGAAATTTCAGATTGGTCCCTCAACTTTCAAAAATTATAGTTTTGCCCCTATAGTGGAATTTCAACCACGAAGTGTCAATTCCACCATTTTTCGACCGTTCCTGACGCAACGGTGAACTTCGTGTTTAAATATTCAACCCCGATCGTGTTGAAAAATTATTTTGTAAGATGATAATATCCACAGAAGAGTCAACATCATCTTTCGGAGCCATGATTACTCTTACTGCCACAAATTACACGCTATGGAGACCTCGGATGGAAAATCTCCTAAGCTGTAAAGATTTGTTTGATCCTATAGAATTGATGGGTAAAAATCCTGACCCCGCCAAGGAGTTAGAGTGGAAGAAATCAAATCAAAAAACTATTGGTCAAACCCGTCAATGGATTGATCGTAGTGTCTTCCACCATGTTGCACAAGAAACATACGCATATACCCTCTGGAAGAAGTTGGAAGACATGTACCAGGCCAAGACCGCTCGGAATAAGGCCCTATTGATGAGGCACTTAGTCAACAGGAAGCTAAAAAATCAAACTTCAGTTGCCGAGCATACCAGTGAGTTCCAAAACCTGGTCAACCAGTTATCGTCTGTAGAGATTCCACTTAGCGATGAAGTTCATGTGCTGTTACCACTCAGTTCCCTTCCCGATAGTTGGGAAACGTTGGTCGTATCACTCAGCAACTCAGCCCCTAATGGAAAAATTACCATGTCAATGGTCAAGGATGCCTTATTCAGTGAAGAGGCAAGGAGAAAGGAGATGGGCATAGATCAGACCCATGCCTTTGTCACAGAGAACCGGGGGAGGCAACAAAAGAGTAGCAAAAGCAAATGGAGAGGCAGAAGCAAGAGCAGGGGCAGGTCCACTGATGGCAGAAAACCAACATAGAAGTGCCATCATTGTGGAATAGAGGGACATATGAAGAAGAACTGTTACAAATGGAAAGAGGAGCAAGGCCAGAGCAGTTCGCAGCCGAAGAACAAGGGTGGAGAAACGTTAGTTACTATCTCTGGTGATGTAGCTTATTGTTCAACCCAAGATGAGACGTGCCTTCACGTCTCACGAGAAGACACGGAATGGGTGGTAGATAATGCAGCATCCTACCACGTGACTCCATACAAGGAATACTTCACAACATACAAAGCCGGTGACTTTGGAGCTGTGAAAATGGGAAATTCTAGTTCCGCTGAGATTGTCGGAATTGGTGATGTCCAGACAAAGACAAGTTCCAGGAGCACAATCACTTTGAAGGATGTCCTCCATGTGCTAGATCTTCGGCTAAATCTATTGTCAGGAATAGCTATTGACAAACAGGGCTATGATAGTCACTTGAGTAAAGGCACATGGAAGTTATCAAGAGGCGCTATGACAGTCGCCCGAGGACATATTTCTGGCACGTTATACAAGACTCATGTGAGGATATGCACAGACAGCCTCAACATTGCAGAAAAGGAGCATTCTCAAAATTTATGGCACCAGAGACTCGGCCACATGAGTGAGAAAGGGTTGTCTACCCTAATAAAAAAGGAGTTCATCAACGTGGACAAGGATGCCGTACTAAATCCTTGCAATCATTGTCTGTTTGGTAAGCAGCATAGAGTCTCGTTTAATTCCTCTTCAACGAGAAGATCAGAGTTACTCAGTCTGGTACACTCTTATGTTAGCAGTCCCTTAGAGGTTGAATCACTCGGTAGCAAATCGATACTTTCTAACGTTCATTGATGATGCTTCTCGAAAGGTGTGGGTGTATTTCTTACGGACGAAGGACCATGTGTTCGATTACTTCAAACTGTTCCATGTCATGGTAGAACGTGAGACAGGAAAAAAGTTGAAGTGTCTTCGATCCGACAATGGAGGTAATACTCTTCCAGGCAGTTCAATGCCTATTGCAGATCATATGGCATTCGACATGAGAAGACGGTCCCACGCACCCCTCAACACAACGATGTAGCTGAAAGAATGAACCGAACAATCATGGAACGTGTTCAGAGCATGCTCAGTATGGCTAAGCTGCCAAAGCCATTCTGGGGAGAAGCAGTCAGAGCCGCCTGTTACTTGATCAACCGATCTCCATCAGTACCATTGAATTTTGAAGTTTCAGAGAAACTTTGGTCTGGAAAGGATCCATCATATTCTCACTTGAGAATATTTGGATGTTTGGCGTACGCACACGTATCCAAGGAGCTCAGGCAGAAGCTAGATGCAAGGACCTCTCCATGCATATTAATAGGCTATGGAGATGAAGAATTTGGATACAGATTATGGGATCCGAAGGAGAAAAAGGTGATCAGAAGTAGGGACGTAGTGTTCCATGAACACCAGACAATAGAAGATATTGAAAACCCGCAATATCTCATAAGCCAAATGTTGCTCCTCATGTGCCAGAGGCAACAGCAGAATCATTCATGAGAAATGAAGATACAGTGCCAGAATATATTCTAGAAGTAGAAGACAATGAGGAAGAAGACGGTGTTGAGCAGGGGGAGCCACAACCCGCTCTGCCAGATGTTCCAGTACCATCACAAGACTCAGATGATGGTGGATCTCTTCATATTCCAGAAGTTCATAGATCTGAACGAGGTCGGATTCCATCGAGAAGATATCCAGAATCTAAATATCTTCTACTTACTGAAGATTGAGAACCAGAGAGTTTCCATGAAGCAGTATCTCATAAGGACAAAGAACAGTGGTTGCTCGCAATGAAGGACGAGATGGAATCTCTGCAGAAAAATCAGACTTATGAGATCGTAGAACTTCCAAAAGGGAAGAAGGCACTGAAAAATAAATGGGTGTTCAAGCTGAAGAAAGATGGCAGTGGAAAAGTGGTGAAATACAAAGCACGGTTGGTAGTCAAAGGATTCCAGCAGAAGAAGGGAATCGACTTTGATGAGATTTTTTCGCCCGTAGTCAAGATGACTTCAATCAGAGCCATACTTGGATTGGTCGCAAGTATGAACGTGGAGCTTAAATAGATGGATGTGAAGACAGCGTTTCTTCATGGAGATTTAAAAGAAGATATCTATATGCAGCAGCCCGAAGGTTTTGAGGTTTCAGGAGATAACCCCGTGTGCAAGCTGAAGAAGAGTTTGTACGGTTTGAAGCAGGCACCATGACAGTGGTACAAGAAGTTTGACTCGTGCATGGTGAGTCAAGGGTACAAGAAAACTGCCGCAAATGAATGTGTTTACATTCAAAAATTTTAAGACGGGAATTTCGTTGCTCTTCTACTATATGTAGACGATATTCTGATCGTGGGGAAAGACGCAACGAAGATCAACCAGCTGAAGAAGGAACTCTCTAAGTCTTTTGACATGAAAGACTTAGGACCGGCTCAACAAATATTGGGAATGCAGATCACCCGAGGCAGGAAGAACCAGAGGTTATGGCTATCTCAGGAGAAATATATTGAACGAGTGCTTGCACGGTTCGATATGAACAATGCCAAACCAGTTAGCATTCCATTAGCCAACCATTTCAAGCTGAGCAAGAGTTCATGTCCCTCATCCAAGGAAGAGATTGGGGAGATGTCGTCAGTACCATATTCTTCACCAGTTGGAAGTTTGATGTATGCTATGGTGTGTACGAAGCCCGATATTGCTCACACAGTGGGAACGGCAACCCCGAGAAAGAGCATTGGGAGGCAGTAAAGTGGATTCTTAGGTATCTTAAGGGTACAATGAAATTATGTCTTTGTTACGGGGGAGCTGATCCAATCTTGGAAGGCTATACAGATGCAGATATGGCCGGAGATCTTGATAGTAGAAAATCTACTTCAGGATTCATTTACACTTTTGTAGGGGGAGCTGTTTCATGGCAGTCTAGGCTACAGAAGTGTGTTGCTTTATCCACAACCGAAGCAAAATACATTGCTGCCGCTGAAGCTGGAAAAGAGATGTTGTGGCTAAAGCGTTATCTCCAAGAGTTTGGAATCAAACAAATGGAGTACAAGGTACATTGTAACAGTCAGAGTGCTTTGGATTTGAGCAAGAACTCCATGTACCATTCCCGTACAAAACATATTGATATTCGCTATCATTGTATACGCGAGGTGATGGATCGACAAAAGTTGAGACTAGTGAAGATCCATACAGAGGAGAATCCAACTGATATGTTAACAATGGTAGTGACTCGAGAAAAGCTAGAGTTATGCAGAGACATAGCCGGGATGTTAATTTCAGATACGGCTGGAGGGGGAGAATTGATGACTTCCAGCCGTACTTCTAGATGTTCAAACTAGCAAACTTTGACAAGCCTCCATGGAAGCTTCCTTATTCACACGGGCAGCCCACAATGGTTGAACAAGCCAACCATAGCCTCCATGGGAAGCTTCCTTATTCATACGGGCAGCCCACAATGGTTGAACAAGCCAACCATAGCCTCCATGGGAAGCTTCCTTATTCACACGGGAATTTCCACAAAAAACCCTCACCATTTTTGCTATAAATAGAGGTGCTTTCCTTCATTGTAAATCATCACAAAAATTAGAGTGTTCATCACCAAGAAGAGTGAGAACAAGAGTGATCCTAGAGAGTGATCCTCGTTTGTGAGTTTTTGAGAGTTTTTTTATGAGTTTTGTAAATACTCGTGTAATCTATTCTTGTGAGTAATAGAGGTTATTTTTCTTTCAAATTTATGTTTACCAACGCCCAATCGATCCACATTCCCCAACACTTGAGTGATTGTGTGTTTGCCAAAGCTCGACTGGAAAGGTGGATGCACCAAACTGTTATCCGCCAAAGCCTCGGCAAAAAGTTTGATGCGCCAGATTTTTGTCCAATTCCACGAAGATGAGCATGCGCCAAACTTTCCTCGACAAACCTGCAAAAAAAAGTATGCTGCCAAAAATATATCTGCCTAATTTCGGAGCTTGATAAAAAAACGTATTGTGGCTGGATCAAAAGGGTAGAGTTTTGAGTTTTATATATGTTATATCTCGCTTATTCTTCTTTTAAACAGTGCAAACGGCTCATGATTTGGACCTTATCTCGAGATATGAATTTTTCAGCAAGAGTACATAAAGCTGAAAGAGCCTGCGCGTCGGATTTCGTCGTGTAACTTCTTAATAGTATCTGGAACAATCTGGGATCAATCAGATTGTGATCTTTACATAAGTTGAAGTTCGTCGAGTCTAGTTTCTATAGCCGCAAATCTCTCCTGATTTCGGCATTCCTACACCAAGATATAAATTTTTTGGTTAAGGCGAGCAAAATTGATATATCGAACGTGACAGGACTTGAGCCAAGTTTAGGAAGCTCACCTGGGATGGTATGATGCAAATTTAAATCCAAATTTTTGATATGTTGTAGTACTCCGAGTCTAGTTTCTATAACCACAAACCTCCCGTGATTTCGATATTCCTAGACCAAGATATAATTTTTTTTGTTACGACGCGCAAATCTGTGATTTCTGGAAGCTGCTGCAAGAAAAAAGGGTTAAGAGAATCGAGCAGGGATTGAGTTGCCATGAAGAGTACATATTAAAAGCAACCAAAAGGTGGCACTGATGCTTTCCTCAAAAGAGCGGAGGACTACTGATATAGCAACGATACATGGAAAAAGTGGCAAATTTATAGGAACCAATAAGAAAGAAATTAAGGAAATTTCTGATGTTCAAGCTACTGACATGTGCAAATAAGGAAATAGCATGTCTAGTTTGTACAGGTTTGAAACTAGAAAACCAAAGCAGAAAAAAAATTATTGCTGGCTTAATTGGGGTCATTGGCCGTCATTAAAGTTTAAAGTAGCAAATGACCGCTCAATATGATAAAATAATAGCAAATCTCAAAATCTAGTATAAAGACACCAAATTGTCACATGAAAAGGTCAAAAGACAACTTTTTTTTTACGAGAAAGTGGGGAATGCTGTTACAATTTCTATGTTTGACATAGAAAGTTACTAAGGTTGGCTAGTTTGGAGTCTCTCCAATTCATAGGAGGAAACAACGAGTAAAGAAAATATATTATTTTTGCAACCAAATTGGAAGAGCACTATGTTTTGAGAGTTTTCTTTGAATAAATGTTCCGAGCGCATCAAAGGAAAGTATATCTTTTGAAGCGGAATTCAAGTGAATAAACCAAAGGTTTCTTGTAAATTTAGCGGTTTAAGTTTTAATTTGTCCTAATGGGTTTGATTCAGTTCAATATGGACTTAGTTATTCTTTAATTAAGTCTATACTACATAAGAAAGGCCACCAAATTTATTTTCTCACTCGAGAAGGAGAATTAAATAAGAGCCAAGCTTGCTATTAGGGATCGTTTTTGGCTCACTTTGAATGAAGTTAAAGAGTTGCCAATTACAATCATTGATGACATTAAATAACTCCTCAGAAATAGAACATGTAAACAATTGTCAATGCGGTATCTTACAAAATGATGGGAAAAATATGGTCGTTATCAGCGGTACTTCAAGTCACGCCATTCATTTTCGCAAGCTTACATCCTGCCAAGCCTTGAAGTAGGGGCCATTTATAGATAATTAAAAAAATTCAAATTTAAATCCACAAGAAATTTTGATTTTACCATAAATTAAATATATATTGGTCCAATTGAGTAACATGGACTACTATAATTGGGTTTGTTATTTAAATTAAATTAAATTGATTTAAATAAAGGTCCAATATATTATTGGGCTAGCCCTTCAATTGATCTTCTATCAAATGGGTCGGCCCATAAGCCTCAAGCCAATAATTCACTAGGGTTTTCTTGAAGATTACTCCACCCCACACCTATAAAAAGGGGTCAAAGGAGAGACTAAGGAACAAGCAAGTAAGTAGAGGGAAAGGCTAAAGAAGCTCTTAAGAATAGCATCAAAGTCTCAATCCATATCTGCAATCATTATTTGTGGTCAAATTCCATAGGCGAACTCAAGCCATAGGCAGGCGGCTTCAAATCTCCCGTTCGCGATAACTCAACACCAAATCCTGGTTCGTGACGAGCTTCAAATTGTTCGTGACGTACTACAAATCTGAAATCTGTCAAGTTCAAGATCAAGCTTTCAAGCTCTTGAACCATCATCCGCGAGGAGAAGAATCAGAGGACTACATCTCTCTATATTTAGAGATATTCTAGAGATTGTAACCCCATCACTTGAAATTAAATATAATATTTGTAGCCATTTTTCTTGTCTTGATTATTATTTTTGCAGGAGAGAAATTTAGTTGTTACACACGTGTGGGAGTTTATGTGGGGTATTGTATGGCGCAATTGTAGACTTAATAGTGATGTGAGGGCAATAATGGAGTTAGTAAACTTTGGGAACCTTACTAGTTGGAGGCACTGGCCTTGTTTGACAAAAGGAGATTGTGTGGTGCCATCGGGTGGCGAAGTATGAGTAGCCATCTGACTAGCACATGTTAGGATGCATCCAATTGTTACCCTAAACTGTTTGTAGGTAATATGACCTGGAAAAGACGAAAGAGCTCGGCAAGCACTTCCCAAATGCCAAAATGTGATGCCACCAGGTTCCAATCACCAGAGGCAGAAGACGTGTTTCATGCTAAGGCCCCCAATAGCTTTATCCCTGAGATTTCTGTTGACAGGGTGCCCTCCGTATGGAAAAAGTAGACATTTATGAATAAATTCGACGTAGGGAGATGGAGTTCTTATTTGATGAACCTGAGACGGCAAGCCCAATGATAGTCCAGGAGTTCCACGCGAACTGCCCGCAACATGTGTGCCACGATGTGATTGTGCGGGGGTGGTAGATGCATCTATTTAGAAGATTCACAAGGTCTTGCAACTGCCCCAGTTCACTGATGACATTGATCATTACCACGACGCCCAAGGGGTCACTTGGGACACTATGATTGAGACAATTTGTGCAGGGGGTCGACCAATCTGGCTATAGAAAAACATCACTCTTCACTCCAAGTCATTCACACATGAGGCTAAGTGTTGGTTCACTATAATTTGCAACCGGTTATTTCCCTCGGGCAACACGACAGATGTGAACCACCTAAGGGATCTACTGTGTGGTGCTTCGTTACCAAGAAAGACTTTGATGTGGCAAGAATTATTAGATATGAAATGATCCTTCGGTCACCTCTGCTATCTAATGGATTTTACTTCCCCTCACTTGTGATGAGGCAGTGTCTTCTAAAAGGTGTCCCCACCAATCCTACAGATGGAGCTTTTCCCACAAGAGCAGCATTCAGAGCTTTGTAGATCGGAGTGGGCAGAGATGCACCCGCAACCATTGAGATTGATGATGAGGATGATGCCCCAGCACATGGCACCATCCATGAGATCCTATGATGAAGCTGGATCCTCTCGGCGACCTTATACAGGGGCGGGGTTCTCTAGATCAGAGTCCAGCCGACCCATGTTGTGGTCTATGGAGGAAGAGGTGGCAGATCTTCGCACCTTGGTGGATGGCCTGCATGTGCGTATGGATGTCATGTCTCAGCGGCAAGCCAGGTCTGAGAGTCAGATGATGGCTTGGTTCCGTACTTTGGGGAGATCTTGTCATGTGGACCCCAGTACCGACTCCGACTCTGAGTGATGCTCAAAGAAGTCTTCTTACCCTTCTACACTTTATTTATATTGTGACATGGGGACATGTCATAGTCTTTTTTTTGGGTGGGAGACTTGCTTTAGGGGTGTAGTGTTAGTGTACATATACTTTGAGTATGTTGTAGTTTGTATCTTTGTTTTTATGTATAATTGGTTGTACTCACCTTAGAAGTAACTGACTTGGCCCAACGATGGACACTTGTCGACGGGTCTCTTGAGGGTCAAAGTCGGGTTTTAAAAACAATCTAGTAAATGTAGGGGACTCTTCCTGAGGACGGACAACTTGAACAGTACTCTTGAGGAAAGTAGTCCATTTAGATTTTTTAAATTTTCTTTTTCTTTTTAGGTAGTGTAGTAATTCCCCATTGGTTTTGCTTTTGACCACGGTTCTTTTCCAGTGGCTTTTCTTGAACCGGGTTAGGTAGATTTGTTTTTTATATATTTAGGACCTCTTGGACTCTCTTGGACCAAGATGGGTAAGGGAAGAATGCAACCCCTAATGTATACACATGTAAATAACTAAAATGAACTTGAGGGTGTGACGTCTAGGCTCGTTTGTAGACTCGTAATTTTATGTCTTACTTTTGCACGCCTTGTCTTGCTTGAAAGCTTATGTGAGTGTGTTGACAAACTAATTCGGAATGAGTTACATGCCAAGTGTGTGTGAGATAATACTTGTATCTATGCTTGCATGTGATACCTAGAACTTGCCCTATGTGTTTGCAAAATGAAATAGAAGTTGTTTGGTTTTAGAAATGATTGAATCATTTCTTTATGAAGCCTTTATAATTACGAATCCACTTGTACATATTGTCATAGTTAACCCCTTTGATCCTGAAGCATGTTCTTGGATAACCCTATAATAACCTGCATCCCTTTGTTTGAATAGTTTGACTATTTGAACATGTACCTCCTGGAAGCCCTTGAATCATTAAAGAGCATATAAAATTCAAAGTGTGGGGTAGAAGTGGAGTAGAAAAAAAGGGAAATCAGGAAAACATTTGAATGGTGCAATGGCTGTTAAAAAAAGGGCCAGTTGCACCTAAAGCAAAGTGGGGGTAACCTATGAAACGAGCGTGGAAGAATGATTGGGTTGAACATGGAAATTGGAATAAAGGGAACGATTGTATTAAAATTGCTTAGGGAGGTTAGTCATTATATTCAAATATATCATACCCGTACCTTAGCCTATATTATAGCCAAATAAAGACCTTTTGATCTTGAGCTGAAAAACTCGATTAGTAGAGTATAACACTAAGGGCAAGCTTTGCTGAGAGTGAGTGAATTCTTTCTATCTATAGTTCCTTGTGCTTGCTTTTATGTGTGTGGAACTTCTCTCAAAATGTGATATGAGGGCATGTGGCTGAGGAAGAAAAAGCAAGTTTTCACCTTCGTTTAGAGTAACTAGAGTAAGCACGAGTGTGACATGGCATTAGAGTCTTCATCTGAAGTGTGGTTGTTGCACTGCTTAGGTTGTTCTTTCATAATGGCAGGTGTGACATAAAATTGGGTAATGCATCGAGCGATTAGGACCAAAAGCGTGGTTCAACTTGCTCGAGGACGAGCAAAGATTTAAGTGTTGGGTGTTGATAATAGGTGAATTAAACTATAATTAGGCCCTAAATAACCACTTTCTTGTGTAGTTTTTATGGTAAAAGTGATAACAAAATGCTCTGATTAGTGATTTTCATGCTTTGCAGGTTACATACAATAAATAAAAAGGCTATGGAGTACTTATTGGATCAATTATGGAGAAAACAAGGTCAATTGTACAATATCCGCCAAGTGCACCATGCGAAAGCAGCTCAAACCAGTTGGAGATGGACTGTCGCGGTCCCAGCGTAACCGCGGTTGGACAGTGGCAGAAGGTTGCTGCGGAATCTGAGAGACTATTTGGCTGCTGTTCTGGCATAACCGCATTAGGACCGCGGCAGGAAGCAGAAAATTGAGGGACTGAAGTCTAAAACACGGGATTTTTAGCCCAAAACCATATTTTATACATTAGACCTCGCCCAAGGGAGGCATGAAATGTTATAGAGAGTACTTTGGCAAGAAAAACAAGTGTGAAAGATCACCCAAAACATCATTTCTTCTTCTTCTTTATTTTTCTTGCAATTTTGATTATGAATACTTTCATAGTTTATCTACCCATTGTTATGAGTACATAAATCTTTTGTCTAGGGTTTTGATGGAACCTATTGAAGGATTAACTTCTTGATTATGAAAATATATTTTGCTAGTTTTAATCTATATTTGTTCAACAACGTATTTATTGTAGTTAATTGACAGGATCCTCAATTAGTTGTGCCTATTTAGTGTGCATAACTCGGGAGAGAGTGCATATTTAGGGAATTGTTGAACAACACCACTCCCAAAGTATAAGAGGGATCTATAATTGTGGGTTTAATGGCGGGATTAGGGATAACGAAGCCTTGGGTGCAATCTAAAGTGAACTATACTAAACAAAGCTAGCTAGCGTATCTCGGGAGAGTACGTCTAGTAAATTATCGTGATAACTCGGGAGAGATTTACGGTAAAGAGAGTGTTCATGATTGATATAGATGTGTTGGTGAATCTATATGAAACATAAACAGAAGGAATTCCATCAATAGGGGAAATCACTATCTTAGAACCTTCTCATTATTGTTTACACATTAGCATCGTTAGTTTACAGCTGTTTATTTACTGTCAATCTTAGTTATTAAATTCACAATAAACTATTATTCACAACGTTTGAAGAAGTTGATTCTAAAGAGTTTAGTAAGTCTAACGAAAGTAATTAATAGGTTAATTCTCTATGGATTCGACTCCGGGCATAATACTCAGGTTATATTTGCAACGTCCGCATTATCCTTTTATAAGGAATAATTGGGAGTGATCAAATTTCGACACACTCACATGAGCATTTTTATGACCATTCAGAGTTTTAGTTGTCCAAAAATCTCCAATAGGAATTGTAACTGTTATTGGTGCAATTTTTGTAAAAATAATGCTAAAATTCAGTTTCAGTGATTTCTAGCTAGACTTCCTTTTGGTTTATCTCATCTAAACCTTTAACTTAAAAGTCATGCTCACAAGACACTGAGATTCTAAACCATCATGAACGATCTCACACGACAAATATGAGAAATGCAGTCCTACTTTGCCTTGAAAGATGTTAGCTTGGCTAATGAACGTTATTTTGTCTTGAAAGCTTTGGTTTGCGCACAGATTTTGTACTTAAGGCAAAAGTATACAAAGTATTTGAGTGGGGTAAGCATCCGTACGAACTAAACCAGAAACATGGCTTCTAAGAGATTGCCTATTATGGTGAAAAGATAAATTATTAGCGACTAACTCCTCTACCAAAAGCTCGTGTAATGGTTCAGAGTGTTCTTTACCCTTAGAAGAAGATTTTTGAGTAAAGGAACCTCTAGCTCTAGAGGAAAGACCAGAACTAGAAAAGGGAAAAGATGAACCACCACCACAATTGGACCCTAAAGTACAAAGTCTACCTCCCCTCCTATGTCTAACCGGGGCATTGGGGAAGGTATCTAAATTCGAAACTCATAGGGTTAAGGTTTGATGAAAACATAGCGAAGAAGAACGATGTGAGTAAGAAGTAAACAGTGATTTGACGAATTAAGCATTCAATAATATTTTATGTGGTAAAAGAAAAAGAAAAAAGTTATATTTATAATGATAAACAACCGTCAAAGGAAAAACTGTAATGATGGAAAGACAATAATAAAGGTAAGTGACACTTCGTGAACAGTGGAGCCGTAAAAAAATCCTTGAAAAGGGCTGCAAAATTGCAGAGCCAATGAAAAATGACACGTGTACAGAGCATTAAATGGAAGCGACAATTGAAGCGTCAATTTTGGCATATCATTAATGGTGACAAAAATTCTCTTTTAATAAAATCCACTTCCAAATATTCAACTGATGAATAAATGGAAAGTGAGGGGACTATATGTATTGGGAAAAATGGAGCTTATATATTATAGATGACGTGTCATGACACGTGGATTAGTCAAATGGTCAGAGAATTATAATTAGCCAAGAGGTACGAGCAACAACGGATACGAGCAAAGGAAGCGGAAAAGGCACAGGTAGTTATTCAAATAATTCAGCACATGTACCTATTCAACACATTTAAAGTTCAAGAATCAGAGAATGAATCTACCAACACGTGAGAATCCAAATACATTATTTAATGGGTATTCAATACTAAAAATGTTAGAGAATATGTATTTAATGTAATGATTGTGTAACGTAGCATTTAATGTCATTAATTTCTCATAATATCCTTATTATGACAAATGTGAGGCTCATATTCCGAAAGTAGCAATAAAAGGGGGAGGAATAAATAATTATAGGGACACGAAACACTATTGGAATATACTTTGGTTACTTTCTTTCTGATTATATAACTCTCAGCTGAAATTTCTTTCTTTATATACTTTTTGATTATGAGTACCTCGTATTTTTCTAAATTCTAGCTTTGACTAAAAATCTGTTTTTGGTTAAACAAATTGGTTCTGTTATCGGGAATCTGGTAATCTACTCACTTTAGTTGCATTTTCCTTGTTTCTTCCACCATGTCGAACAACAACGAAATCACACAAGAAAACCAAACACACCAACAACTTCATGGACATCAACAAGATAACAATGCACTGATTCCTTCTCCACAAGGCTCTCCTCGGAAATCTCGTGAAGGCTCACTTGATGGATCTCATGCAGATGGACAGGGTCAATCTGAAAATGTTTAAGTTGTAGATGAGGCTTTACAAAAATTTATTATTTCACATGTCAATAAAGTTGTTCAAGCTCTGGTTAATCGGTTATCTGTCGCATCACCCACACCTACTCCAAATAACAACACCTTGGATAATCCACGTTCCGGGCTTGTTAACTCTGGAAATGGTGGAACCCCCAGTGAATCACATGAGGGAGAACCAGGTAACTCAGTTAATTCTCATTAGTAAAATTTAATACTAACATTGCAGAAACAGCTCAAGGAGAAAAATTATCGCATAGAGCAAATACCTGGGGTACCGCTGTAATCAAAGGGGTGGATATGGATAAATATTCACAACAACCTTGGAACCAAGTGTTTCTCCCTAGCCAATTCCAAAGAAGTTTAATATACCTGATATCCCAAAGTACGATGGAACAACAGACCCACAAAATCACGTGACCGCATTCACAACTGGCATAAAGGGCAATGATCATTTGACCAAACATAAGATTGAATTAGTATTAGTCAAAACATTTGGAGAAACGCTCACCAAAGGTGCCTTAAAATGGTATTCTCTTTTACTGAAAACTCTATAAATTTTTTTGTTGAGCTTGTAGATTCTTTCACCAAAGCACACTCGGGAGCTTAAAAGGTCAAAAAGGAAGGAGGATATTTTCAAAATCAAGCAAGGGGACTCAGAATTGCTCAAGGATTTTGTAGATAGATTCCAACGTGAAAGGATGACCTTGCCCCGTGTACCTGATAATTGGGCTGCCATACTTTTCACAAGCAATTTGAATGAAAAACATTCAAAAGCAACAAGGCGACTCAAGGAAAGTCTTTATGAATTCCCAGTAACAACATGGAATGTCGTTTACAACAGGTATAGCTCGAGGCTGAGAATAGAAGAAGATATCGTTCCTCGATTTCAAAATGAGGAAAGGGGTAGCTCAAGAAGGTCAGAAACCGAAAAGAGATCCGGTAAAAATAGGTACGATCCATATATGGAACATGCGAAAAAGACTCACGATCAAAGCAAGACAATCAACGGTACGACCACAGGTCAAGGAATAGAGAGTCGGGTTTTTCGTCAAGATTTAGAAATGATCGAAACACCTATGAGTCTCGAAATGATGATAGAAATCTGAAGGCAATATTTCCTGGTTACAATTTCAATGTCAGCACCTATGAGCTTGTGGCTGTTTTAAGAAGCATGGGCGATAAAGTACGATGGCCAAAAGAGATGAGATCGAATCCAAACAGGCGCATCCCTGACCATTGGTACGAGTTTCATAATGATCAAGGGCATAAAATAGAAGAATGCAGGTTTTTACAAAGTGAGGTGGATCATCTGCTAAAAAAAGGTTACCTTACCGAGATATTCAATGAAAAAGGTAAGAAAGCTTATATGAAGAACAGGCAAGAGCCTCCAAAATTGCATTCGCCCAAAAAGACCATTAGTGTTATAAGCGGAGGGGGAGATATCAACGGTGTGACATACATGGCATCCAATAAAGTATCCAAGATCACTATTACCCACGGGAAGCGGGTACGACAAGTCTTGGTGGAAGAAAGTATTACCTTTGACGATGCACATGCAGATGGCATATTATCTCCACATAACGACGCACCGGTAATATCTTTACTTGTACAGGATACTAATATGAAAAGAGTTTTGATTGATCCAGGAAGTTCTGTGAATATTATCCTACTAAGGGTATTGCGTGAAATGCAAGCTGAAGATAAATTGGTACCAAAGGAGCATACCCTGTCTGGATTTGACAATTCCAGCAAAAGGAGAGGTAATACTAACAACTTTTACAGAAGGTGTAATCAAATATACTAAGTTTCGGGTCGTAGATATTGAGATGTCCTATAATATGATCCTTGAGAGACCATAGATTCATGAAATGGATGTTGTCCCAGCAACCTTGCATCAAGTTATTAAATTCCTAACACATGGGGAATATGTCAAATCTGTGGAGATCAACATACATCAAGAAGCATCAATTATGTGGCAGATTCAAAAATGAAGAACTATTACAACTACAGAAACTTATTGAGGAGGCAATAATACAAACATCCGCTGAACAAGGGCAAACAGAGGTGGATTAAAGTCCAGATACCATTCAAGAGCTGGAGGAAAATGAAAACATCAAAACAACAATTGAAGAATAGGAAGTTGTAGCATTATTTGAACAGTGGCCTAAACGGAAAGTCTATGTGGGGGCTAATCTGAGCCCAGATATGAAAGGTATGTTAATTGAATTCTTAAAAGCTAACGTGGACTATTTTGCTTGGTCTCATGCTGATATGAAAGGAATACCACCGTAGGTAATGACTCACAAGTTAAATGAAGACCCATCGTACACGCCAATCAAACAAAAGAAGAGAAAGCAAGGAGCTTTCAACATGGGAAGGACCCTATAGAGTTCATGATATTGCAGGAAAAGGAACATACGAATTGGAGATAATGGACGGGAAAATATTACTTTCACATTGGAATGTTGTTCATTTGAAGAGATACTATTTCTAAGGAAATACCCATGGTCAGGCTTGAGGAAGATTTTATGACCGCTAACTCCGAGGTTAAAGCTTGCACCTGCTGCTCCAAAGTACTTCTTCTTTCTTGTAAGTCTTCCATTTCAATTTGGGCACTATCAAATAGTTCCTTCCAATTAACTGCTTCCAATTGAGAGTCACATGCAACCTTCTCCGAGTCATGTGCTACCTTCTCCAAGAGGGAGGTTCTGTTCATCAGTTTCGTATCGATAAAATTGGCCTAGAAAGAAAAGAGAGTAAATAAGAAACCCAAAGATAAAAAAGTTTATAAAGTAAAGAAGAGAAAGAAGGAAAATACCTTCAACGTGGCATGCACTATGTCATTCATCAGATTCAAGCAGCTATGGCTCTCCATTTTCTATATTTACTTTTTCAATTGGGCCAATTAAAGGCTCGAGCCAACGGGAGCGGTGGAAAAAGTGAAAACAGCAGAGGTAGGAACATAACCAGTTGGAATAGGTAAGGAAGGATTCATAGACACGGGAGTTGAAAAGGAAGACATGGGAAGTTCATCTAAAACAGGCCCTAAATTTCCACTACCAAAAACCACTAACAAAAAGTTTGCTAATAGACTCACGAGTGTCATGAGGGGTGACATCATCATCATCAGTAATTATCACCGGGGTGTCAACAGGCTCGGTAGGAGAAAGATGAGGTGAAACTTCAGCTTCGTTGTCAGAGACGATACGTCTTCTAGCTCGTGGCCTCGTCACCAGGGAGCCAACTTCATCTTCTTCCTCGGAGTTGTGGTTTACGGAGTTCATTGAGGTACCAGCGGAAGGCCAGGCAGGTGGGATTGTGGTTCTTTACCATCATAAAATAGTCACAATTCAGAATTTTGTTCGAAGGGACCAGGAGATTCATGTTGCAATTGAGGTGATCCCTATTCGTCAAAAATGGCTTTTTAGTGCTATCTATGCTAGTACTAACATACTTCTTCGTAATAAATGTGGGATAGCATTGAAAGAACTAGTAACAGTTATAATGGACCTTGGTTATTAGGAGGACACTTCAATGATATATTCTGCTCAAATGAGAAATTTGAAGGCAACAGTATACGAGATAGTAGGGCTAAATACCTTTGGTCTAAGATTAATAACTGTTATTTAATTGATTTAGGATATAAAGGGTGTAAGTACACTTGTTCTAACCTTAGACAAAAAAATAGGGGTTTGATTATGGAAAGGTTGGATAAAGTATTAGGAAATGAAGATTGGATTAAGCTCTTCCCCAAAACCTCCATTATTCATTTGCCAAAAATCTACTCGGATCATAATCCCATATTAGTAGAATCAATTCCTAAAAATAATGTTCTTTATAAGCCCCCCTTTCGACTTGAAACCTACTGGTGTAAACACCCTTCTTTCAAAACTCTAGTCCTAGAAAATTGGTCTAATAATGACTATAATAGGGCTAGTAATTTGTTTAAGGAAAAAGTACAGATTTTGAAACACCAAACATTTGGTGATATTATGGATAAAAGAAGTAAATTCTAGCCCGGCTTCAAGGTATTAAAAAAACAAAACATTACCCTTATAGTATTTTCCTCCAAAAGCTTCACACTAGCCTAAAAAGGACTACAACGACCTTTTACTAATAGAGGAAGATTACTGGAATTTAAGGTCAAGAGTTTTATGGCTTAACGAGGGAGATACAAATACCAAATTCTTCCACATCTCGGCTACTAATAGGAAAAGAAGAAATAAAATAAATTTCTTCAAAGCCAATGCTAGGAATTGGATCGATGATCCTAATCTAGTCACCTCCCACGTTTGTAATTACATTAATTATATATTTACCACCTCCCACGATAATTATAGTAGAATTAGTATTCTTAAAAATATCTCCCAAAATGGCTAAAAACTCAATAGCCTTGATAATACCCTTATAAGTATTGAGATTAAAAAGGCCATCTTCTCTTTTAAACCCTTTAAAGCACCTGAACCGGATGGCGTACATCCATTCTTTTTTCAAAAGTATTGGATATAATTAGACCCTCTGTCACAAAATTGTGCCATGACATATTTGAAACCCAAGGTCCCCCATGATCTCAACAAAACTTACTTGTGCCTTATTCCAAAAATTCCCAATGCTAATAACTTAAATTTTTTTAGAACCATTGGTCTATATAATACTATTTATAAAGTCATCACAAAATTCCTCGCTAATAGACTTAAACTTTTCCTTGACCAACTTATTTTCCCTTACCAGGCTAGCTTTATAAAAAAAATAGAAGGGCTTCGGATAATGCTATTATCATACAAGAGCTTATTTCAAAAATTCATAATTTAAAGGGGAAACAAGGTCATATGATTCTCAAAATTGACCTTGAAAAAGCCTTTGACCGTTTAAAATGGTCATTTGTGCACCACACCCTAACTTATTTCAATTTTCCTCCGAAATTTAAGAAAATTCTCTTAAATTACATCTCAACAAGCTCTATAGCTATTCTAGTATATGGCTATATTACTAGCTTTTTTCAACATAGCCAGAGAATTATGCAAGGTGACCCTATATCTCCTTACATATTCATTCTCTGTCTTGAAATATTATCACGTTACATAAACCATCAAGTCAACGTTAGAAACCGGGATCCTATTACCCTAGGGAAAATAATGCCCTAATTTCTCTCACATTTTCTTTGCCGACGACCTTACTTTAATGGCCAGAGCCAATCATAAATCAAGTCATGCTATTAAAAAGGGTCTAAACCTTGTTTGTAAACTCTCATGTCAAAATATCAATACCACCAAGTCAAAAATTATCTCTTCCACAAATTGTCCTACAACTCTTACTCCTTTGGCACCTATCTGGGCTTTCCTATCCTAAATAAACACCCTAGACCAAAAGACTATAAATTTATCATTGAAAAAATGAGAGCCAAACTAACCGCTTGGAAAATAATGTTCCGAAATATAGCAGGCAACTCTCTCTCATTCCTGTCTAAACTCAATCTCAAACCACTATATGCAATTTATCCTCCTCCCTATGAACATCCTCTAGAAAATTGATAAGGTTCAAAGGGATTTCACATGGGTACTACTAATGAGAAACAAAGCATTCACCTCATTAATTGGTCAACCGTTTGTTACCAAAAAACATGGGAGGCCTTGGTCTCCATAAGGCTAAAGATAAAAACGTGTGTACTCTTTCTAGCCTTGCTTGGAGGACTGTTACAAACCCTACCACTCAATGGGCCCAACTCATTATTAATACCTATGCTAACATTAAGAACACTAGGAAAAATTCTTTCATATGGAAAGGTATTCTAAAGGGTTGGGAATTATGCTCCAAGGGTATCAATTGACAACTTCATCACCTTTCTAACATGAGTATTTGGGAGACCAATTGGATCTCTAACCTAGGTAGCCTTAGAAACAATATAGAAGGTCATTTATCAAAATATGACTGTCACCTAAAACTAAGAATATTTTTGATGGCCAACAGAGGCACCTTGATAATATACCCTTCAACCTTCCTAATCAACACCAATGAGAACAATAATTTGGATTTTCAGTGGATTTGGAGCTTGCCTTGTCCCAATAAGATCAAATTTTTTGCCTTCACTATAAAATTTCTTGTAGACAATATCTCGCAAAAATGGGACTTAATATAGATCCTCATTGCCATGTATGTAGAAATCATATAGATGAATCTATCACTCATATTTTTCTTAACTGACATGCAAGCAATCATATTTGGGGAACCATCGGTTGGAAAAATTTCTACAATGAGAATGGGAAACATTGGCTAATCCAATTAAAAATCTATAATTACCCCTTCCACAACAACTTGTTAAATTAGAATCTCTTCTTCCCTTTTGCAATTTGGTATATTTGGATCAACATAATAATAATAACCAAAATAATACCAATTTGCCTATAAACATTGACCTCATTATAAGTAGAGATATCGAATTCCGTCTTTTAACTGAAACTAATGTGTTACACGCTCCAAATCTCCATATTAAGGTTAGATGGCATCAACCTCCGATAGGATGGTGTAAATTGAACGTTGTGCTAGCTTCCACATAGACAAGAAAAATTGTGGTCTAGGTGAAGTAATCAGAAATGCTAAAGGCGATATTACATTGTGGGATACAACAAATCTGCTTATGCAAACAGTTGTCTTCAAGCAGAAATCAAAGCTCTACTAGAAGGATTAAAAACAACCCACGAGAGGGGTTTGTTTCCACTTCAAATTGAAACGGATTCCACGGAGGTAATTCTATCAATACAACAAGGTAATAATCTATATGCTAACATTATTCTAAAATGCAGGTCGTTAATGCACCAACAGAAGCAGGTAATCCTCCAGCACGAATTTCGGCAAAGGAATATGATAGCTCACCAGCTAGCACACATGGGAATTGCTAATATAAGGAAGAAAAAGAAAGTTTCTGTTGCTCCCCCCTGAAGATGTTAAATTCCTAGTAGAACATGATGTACTAGAACAATGTGCTTTGGAAAAACTCTTATCATATGATGCTTGTAATACTTTAGCAAGCCTAGGTAATGAAAGTGTCCCATGTGAAACTAGCACAAATCCCATGTAATGCATGTGCCGTAACTTTTAATATATATATTTCCTATTTGCTCAAAAAAATTGAAAAGAAAATAGGAAATGATTCCACCACACCGAATCGATCGTTTCATAAAATGGGGGTTGTGGGAGCTCCAAAACAATGCATTTAATAATACGATACAATTAACTTTAAATAAACAATCAAAACAAATATTGTTTTATGATAACAATACAATACAACAGTAACAAATATCCAATCAAGCTGTTATCAAGAAAAACAACAAAAATAAAGAGATAATACATAAATTACCCATCAAACTTGTCCGAAAAAATTATTTACACACCTTAACTTTACTGCCGATCTATATCCCGCTATTCTTGTTTGGGATGAATTTAAGACGACCCTAAATGGTGACGTGGCAAAGAGAGTAGCTTCACTCTCCAATCTCGTGTGTTAGGGGAACTTTTTTTACTGTGTGGGTTCCTTTTCGTTTACTTCTTCATTTCTTATTTTTTTGTAAAAATTGCACGGGCCGCCCTATTTGGGCTCCCCCAATCTGTAGCCGCTTCGTCTTTTTGTTTGCATCCGTTCCCATTTTTCACATAACTTCAGTCCACGGGGCTGAAGAGTTTCTTTTGTACTGGAAAACTTAAGATGGAAACAGCTGAAGTTTTTATTTTATAACTTGACAACTTAAGCTGGAAACGGCCTAAGTGTTTCTTTTATAACTGGACAACTTAAGGTGGAAACGGCCTAAGTGTTTATTTTATAACTGGACAACTTAAGCTGGAAACGGCCTAAGTGTTTATTTTATAACTGGACAACTTAAGCTGAAAACGGCCTAAGTGTTTATTTTATAACTGGATAAAATAAGCTGGAAACGGACTAAGTGTTATTTTATAACTGGGTAACTTAAGCTGCAAACGCCCTAAGTGTTTATTTTATAACTGGACAACTTAAGCTGGAAACAGCCTAAGTGTTTATTTTATAACTGCACAACTTAAGCTGGAAACGGCCTTAAGTGTTGGACAACTTAAGCTAGAAACGGCCTAAGTGTTTATTTTATAATTGGATAACTTAAGCTAGAAACGGCTTAAGTAAACTTCAGCTCTAGAGCTTAAGTAAAACTTCAGCTGAAGTTTTCCAGTACAAAAGAAACACTTCAGCCCCGTGGGCTGAAGTTATGTGAAAAAGTGGGTACGGATGCAAACAAAAAGACAAAGCGGCTACAGGTTAATGTGACATAAAAAATGGGTGCAGCTGCAAATGCCCCTATTTTTTTCTCTTTTTGTTTTCTCTCTCCACGTTTTCTTCTTCCTCTCATAATTGCAAAATTCATTTTTTTAACAAAATATTTTTTTATAAAAACATATTTGTAAAAACTAATTTTTTTGTAAAAAAACAATTTTCCCAGTTTTTAATAAAATATTTTCCTTTTTTTATACTGAAAAAAATTATTTTCAACAAATTATTTTCGCTTTTTAAAAAAGTTTTTTTTCTTTATTTTTTTCAGGTTTTTAAAGATTTTTTGTAAAAACTGGAAAAACAAACTTGTAAAAACTAATTTTTTGTTAAAACAGAAAAAATCAATTTTTAACAAAATATTTTTATTTTTTAAAAGCTGAAAAATTATTTTCAACAAAATATATTTATTTTTTCAGTTTTTAAAAGAATTTTATTTTATAAAAATTGGAAACATAAATTTGTAAAATATTTTTTTTTTGTAAAAACAGGAAAAAAAATCGTTTTTGAGCAGATATTGACACGTGTCGTGCGTGTACTACACACCCCAGCACAAGACTTACTAAGTGTTACCAATGTAGTATTAAATTTACCCGAAATAAGAATAGGGGGATGTAGGTAAAGTTAAGGTGTGTAAATTGTTATAAAATAGAAGTCTATTTAGAGTGAATGTCTAAGAGTTTTAGCTTGAAGCTAAGTCATTCTTCTCCCTATAAATAGAGGTGCTCTCTACCATTGTAAATAACCCCAAGTATTAATAAGAATACTTCTCTCTCTCCCTATTCTCTCTCTATATTGTTCTTATTCTTGCATTATTGTTCTTGTCTTTATATTATTTCATAACACGTTATCAGCACGAGACTCTACCGTCTCAAGAACCATTCTCGAAAAATATAAGGTATTTCCCTCTTCCTAATTTAATTTTCGATTATGTCTGACATTACGAAAAGAAAGTTCGTTGCCCTTGAAATTTCGGGCAAGAACTATATGACATGGGTGTTGGATGCTGAAATCCACTTAGATGCTATGGGTCTCGGAGACACCATCAAAGATAGAGAAAAAGCATCCACCCAAGAATGTGCGAAGGCCTTGATTTTCTTGCGCCACCACCTTGATGAAGGTTTGAAGATTGAATATCTCACCGTCAAGGATCCACTCGTCTTGTGGAACGGCTTAAAGGAGAGATATGACAACCTGAAGTTGGTCACTCTGCCACAAGCACGATATGATTGGGCTCATCTGAGGCTCCAGAACTTTAAGTCCGTTTCTGAATATAATTCTGCTATGTTCAGAATTACTTCCAAATTGAAGCTATGCGGGGATAATATCTCCGATTATGATATGCTTGAGAAAACGTTTACAACGTTTCATGCCTCCAATATAGTACTGCAACAACAGTACAGAGAGAAAGGCTTTACAAAGTATTCTGAACTGATTTCTCTTCAACTAGTGGCTGAGTGAAATAATGACCTGCTCATGAGAAATCATGAAAATCGACCCACTGGGTCTACACCACTGCCTAAAGCAGATAAGGTGCACTCTCATTATGCCAAACATGAAAAGGACCATGGTCATGGTCGTAAACGGGGTCATAGCCAGGGATGTAGACAAGGAAGAAATTCCAAAGAAGTCTGTCACCCCCTGAAGAGAGATAACCGCCGAAAGCAGAAACGGGGTCATGAAGATCCTAAGGAAAATGGTTCAGAAACGATATGTTATCGTTGCGGTGGGAAAGGGCACTGGTCAAAGACTTGCCGTATACCAAGACACTTGGTTGACCTTTATCAAGCATCTCGAAAGAGAAAAGGCCCTGAAACAAATTTTGTCTATGACGACAATGAGGACATCACCCACCTGGATGTGGCAGACTTCTTTGAGCAACCCGATGGGAAAATAGACCACCTAATCGGCGATGGATCCGTGATGAAAGAAGATGGAGTTATTTGATTTTGTTCTACTTATTTGTATTAGTTAGTGAATAAACTAATAGTCATTAGTATTAGCTCGTATTAGTTAGTTCATGATGCAATGTTAGCAGTAGTTCTTTAGAATGTCTTCAATATGCTCAAATATCAATAAAGTTTTTATTTTCCAGTAGGGGTAATCGACTAGCCTGAAAAACTAGTCGATTATCTACTTTTTTCGCATTAAAGTTGAAAAACAATTGATCAACAATCGATTGTCGTTGACTAACAATCGATTGTCGTTAAACAGTGTAATCTGAAATTTTTCAAAAATCATCCACAATCGATTGTCTATGCATAACAATCGATTGTCTTGAAACAGTGAGGTCTGGAATTTTTCAAAAATCATCCACAATCGATTGTCTATGCATAACAATCGATTGTCTTGAAACAGTGAGGTCTGGAATTTTTCAAAAATCATCCACAATCGATTGTCTTTGTCTAACAATCGATTGTCTTGAAACAGTGAGGTCTGGAATTTTTCAAAAATCATCAACAATCGATTGTTTGTAAGTAACAATCGATTATCTGAAGAAAACGTTTAAACTGAAATTTTCAAACTGCAAAGTAATGGATAACATATCTGATTTTGTTAGTCAACTGTTAGCAGCAGATTTTGAAAATACTATGTGACACAAAAGAATTGAACTTGTTTATTCTTATGTTCTTGTATCTCTTTTGTATGTCAAACTATGGGATAGCAAATATGGATATCTCACAAAGCGAACTTGGATCAACATCCAACTGTAAAAGTATTTGCCTAATTGATTCATGTACTACACATACAATACTCAAAGAAAGGAAGTATTTCTCTCAACTAAATATGTGTAAGGCAAACGTTACTACAATCTCTGGAAGTAGTAAATTGATTGAAGGCTCCGGAAGAGCAATTGTAACTCTGCCCAAGGGCACGACGTTAATCATAGAGAATGCAATATTCTCCTCCAAGTCTAAGAAGAACTTGTTGAGTTTTAAAGATATCATATTGAGACAATGGATGAAGATAATCTTGAATATCTCGTCATCACAAAGAATGTCTCCGGCCAAAAGAGGGTTATTGAGAAATTCCCGTCTTTATCTTGTGGCCTGTATTGGACAAGAATTAGTGCAATTGAGGCACATTCAACAGTAAACCAAAGGGTTACTGATTCCAATACCTTTGTACTTTGGCATGATCGATTGGGACATCCAGGATCGGTCATGATGAGACGGATTATAGAAAGCTCCTATGGGCATCCGTTAAAGAATTTCAAAATTCTTTCGAATAATGAATATCCTTGCACTTCGTGTTATCAAGGCAAGTTGATTATCAGGCCATCACCAACAAAGGTTGGGACTGAGTCACCCACGTTTCTGGAACGTATACAAGGGGACATTTGTGGACCTATTCACCCACCTAGTGGGTCGTTTAGGTATTTCATGGTCTTGATAGACGCATCCTGTAGATGGTCTCATGTGTGCCTGTTGTCATCACGCAACCTTGCGTTTGCGAAATTGATGGCACAAATAATTCGACTACGAGCACAATTTCCAGATAATCCAATCAAGTCCATAAGACTGGATAATGCTGCTGAGTTTACATCCCAAGCATTTAATGATTATTGCTTATCAATCGGGATAAAAGTTGAACATTCTGTAGCTCATGTTCACACTCAAAACGGTCTTGCAGAATCGTTAATTAAACGCCTGCAATTGATTGCAAGGCCATTACTTATGAGAACGAGGCTGCCCACTTCGATATGGGGTCACGCCATCTTACATGCAGCAATGCTAATTCGTCTCAGACCGACGAATTACCACAAGTATTCCCCGTTGCAATTGGTTTTGGGTCATGAACCCAATATATCCCATTTAAGGATTTTTGGATGCGCTGTATATGTGCCTATTGCACCGCCATCCCGCACCAAAATGGGTCCGCAAAGAAGGTTAGGAATATATGTTAGGTTTGAATCGCCCTCCATCATTCGCTACCTCGAAACATTGACAGGCGACTTGTTTACTGCACGATTTGCAGACTGTCGATTTGATGAGACACTTTTCCCAAAATTAGGGGGAAAAGTTGGTGAAACCAAACGGGAAATTTTGTGGAAAAATGCATCATTATCTCATCCTGATCCACATACCTCTATTTGTGAAAGAGAGGTACAAAAGATTATCCATTTGCAAAGAATAGCAAATCAAATGCCTGACGCATTTACGGACTTGAAAAGGATAACGAAATCCCACATCCCCGCGGAAAATGTTCCAATCCGTATTGATGTCCCTGTTGGACAATCATCTAGTGTCATATCCAATGAGTCGAATGCACGCCTGAAGCGTGGCAGACCATTAGGTTCCAAAGATCGAAATCCTAGAAAGAGGAAAAAGAACGATCAAAATGACACCACGAAAGAATCTCATGATTTAACAAATTCTGAGATTCATGAAGAATCCATTGAGCCCGAGACTCTGGAAAATACGGAACTATCCCTAAATCCAATTAATATTGAGGCAAATATTAATCGAGTGGATATTGTGGTGGATAATGCCTTTGCTTATAATGTAGCATCTAGCATTATGCAAGAATGTGAGGATCTCGAACCTCAATCTGTTGAAGAATGTCGAAAAAGACAGGATTGGCCAAAGTGGCAAGAAGCAATTCAATCAGAATTGAATTCGCTGGCAAAACGTGAAGTTTTTGGCCCTATAGTTAAAGCACCTAATGGTGTTAAGCCTGTCGGCTATAAATGGGTCTTTGTACGCAAAAGAAACGAGAAAAACGAGGTACAAAGATATAAGGCACGCCTTGTTGCACAAGGTTTTTTCTCAAAGGCCTGGTGTTGATTATGAAGAGACATATTCGCCTGTAATGGATGCGATAACCTTTCGTTATCTCATAAGTTTTGCTGTCCATGAAAAGCTTGACATGCACTTAATGGATGTGGTTACTGCCTATCTTTATGGCTCACTTGATAATGAGATATACATGAAAATTCCCGATGGACTCAAGGTGCCAAACGCGCACAACTCAAAATCTCGGGAAATGTTCTCAATTAAATTGCAAAGATCCTTGTATGGTCTAAAGCAATCTGGACGAATGTGGTATAATCGTCTTAGTGAGTACTTGTTAAAAGAAGGCTATATAAATGATGCCATTTGCCCGTGTGTTTTTATAAAGAAAACAACATCGGAATTTGTTGTACTTGCCGTATATGTTGATGACATAAACCTTATTGGAACCCCTAAAGAACTCCAAAAGGCAATTGATTATCTAAAGGATGAATTCGAGATGAAAGATCTCGGAAAGACTAAACTATGTCTTGGTTTGCAAATTGAATATTTGGCAAACGGAATTTTTGTTCATCAATCTACCTATACAGAAAAGGTATTGAAACGGTTTTACATGGATGAAGCACATCCTTTAAGTACACCGATGGTTGTTCGATCACTTGATGTGAACAAAGATCCATTCCGACCACAAGAAAGGAATGAAGAGCTACTTGGTCCTGAAGTACCATATCTTAGCGCAATTGGCGCACTAATATATCTTGCAAATACTACAAGACCTGACATATCCTTTTCAGTTAATGTCTTAGCAAGATTTAGCTCGGCTCCTACGAGGAGACATTGGAATGGGATCAAACACATATTGCGGTACCTAAAGGGAACTACCGATATGGGCTTATTTTATGGCAAGAATTGCAGCCCGGATCTTGTTGGTTATGCTGATGCTGGATATTTGTCCGACCCACACAAGGCTCGATCTCAAACGGGTTATGTGTTTACCTGTGGAGAAACCGCCATATCTTGGCGATCGACTAAGCAATCAATTGTGGCTACTTCATCTAATCATGCCGAGATAATTGCTATTCATGAAGCAAGTCGGGAGTGTGTGTGGTTAAGGTTGATAATACATCATATCCAAGACAAATGTGGTTTGAAGTGTGATAAACTACCCACAACTTTGTATGAAGACAATGCAGCATGTATAGCTCAATTGAAGGGAGGATTCATAAAAGGAGATAGAACGAAGCATATTTCACCAAAGTTATTCTTCACACATGATCTTCAAAAGAATGGTGATATCAATGTTCAATAGATTCGTTCAAGCGAAAATATTGCTGATTTGTTTACAAAATCTCTACCAAAGTCAACCTTCAAGAAGCTAGTTCACAAGATCGGGATGCGAAGACTTAAGGACATAAATTGATGTTCTTATCAGGGGGAGTTAAGGCGCGTTGCACTCTTTTTCCCTTACAAGGTTTTATCCCACCGGGTTTTCTTTGCGAGGTTTTTAACGAGGCAACCAATAGGCGCATATTCAAACATGTGTACTCTTTTTCCTTTCTTTAATTTTTCCCAATGGGTTTTGGTTTTAAGGTTTTATGAGGCACATTATTGAATAGACATTCAAGGGGGAGTGTTATAAAATAGAAGTCTATTTAGAGTGAATGTCTAAGAGTTTTAGCTTGAAGCTAAGTCATTCTTCTCCTTATAAATAGAGGTGCTCTCTACCATTGTAAATAACCCCAAGTATTAATAAGAATACTTCTCTCTCTCCCTATTCTCTCTCTATATTGTTCTTATTCTTGCATTATTGTTCTTGTCTTTATATTATTTCATAACATAAATAATTTTTTCAGACAAATTTGATGGATAATTTATGTATTATCTTCAAAAATAAATAAACAAATTTCGCTAATACGGTGATTCCTTTCTCTTTTACCCCATTTTACTTTGCTTTTACCAGCCCTCCATTTTTCCCCTTCCGCCGCCGCTTTTATCTTATTTTTTTACCTTCTCCAATGGAACTCCTTACTGACTTCGACGGTCACCGATCAAACGATGTCACTACTTTCCCTGACAACAACCTTACTCCTTTTCCAGTATCCACTAACGCCGTTTATTCTCATCCAGCCTCCGTTGTTCCTCCTCCACCGGAAATCGACCACCTTCCAGTTTCCCCTGCCCGTAAGCTCCGCCCGGTACGGTGTGGAAACGGCCGTACTTATGTAGATATGGTGGACTTCATCTGTGACATGGACGAAACTCTGATGAACTGCAGCAGTGATTTAGGAGGGTTTTTTAGTCGGTTCTCTGCTCAAAATGCAAATACAGTCATACCGAGGGAGTGCGGCTTTGAATTCTCGGCAGTTCAGCAAATGAAGTCGGTGTTTGATGCTGATTGCTTCAACTTGATCTCCCAAGCTCGTGTTTTGGAGGCTGAATTTAGGTATTTTTATTTTAATAATAGCGGCATTTTCCATAATCGCCTTATTATGCTATTTGGTATGTCGCCCTTTGTGTTATTTATCGGATTAGATTATGTGAGCAAAGTTCTTCATTTAGTGTATTATCTTTTTTTTAATTTTCATTTGCAACTTAGATGATTCGTAGTTACAGTATGGTTCTAACATTCTAAATTCCAATAGTTTTTGTTGCTAATTATATTCAAGCCGTAGAAACTGCCTGGTGTAGAAATGCAGGGTAAGAGTGCGTATGATAGACCCTCCTGGTCCGGCCCTTCCCCGGATCCCGCGCATTGTGGGAGCTTAGTGCACCGGGCTATTCTTTTAAAGTTGGGAGCAAAAGTGAAATACTTAGTGTTATTGCCAGGTTCTTTATTTTCCTGTCAAAGAACCCTAAGCTTTATATTTAAACCTTATGAAACTTATTTTAGAAAAAAAGTTCCTAGCTTAGACCTTAGAATTCAGTTTAAATGATGCTACAGTATTTAGTGGATGGCTGGCTGGCTGATGTCATTTAGGGGAAAGAAAGCAGCAGTTTTTGGCTAAAGAGGTCCTGAATTTGATATTGGTTGCTTTGGAATTAACAGTTGTCGGTATTTCAAAATGTTTCAAACTTACTGCCAAAGGTCAATTTTTTTCTTTCGTCATGCCAGCAAAATACTCCAAATAGCTCTGATGAATAATGTTGCCTATAGACTATAGTAATCCAGATAATTGCGTGAGAACGATTTGTTCTAATAATCTATGTTGCTCGGACTCTTCAAAAATGTTGCCGCACCCGTGTCGGATCCTCCAAAAATGCACTACTTTGGAGGATCCTACACGCACCCGTCAGCAATTTTGAAGAGTCCGAGCAACATAGCAAATAATATAAGTGATTTTCTAGGAAAGATTAATTAGTCTCTTACAAAATTCTGAAGATATGAAAGGATTTGCACTTTGAATTTACTTGGATGCAGCTCATCTTCAGATGACAGCGAATCATCAGAGACAATTGAAGAACGATTAAATAGGAAGAGGGAAACACGGAAGAGTCTTAAATTATATCTTGAAGATGTGGTAAAGAGGCTGATGGACAAGCAAGAGCAGATGCACAAACAATTAATAGAGATGATAGAGAAGAAGGAACATGCGAGAATCATACGGGAAGAAGGTTGGAAGCAGCAAGAGATAGAAAGGGCAAAGCGGGACGAGGAGGTTAGAGCTGAAGAGACATCTAGAAACATGGCCCTTATTTCTTTCCTCGAGAATATGTTGGGTGATGAGTTCCAGATTCCAGAATCATCAGAAATGTCAAGCCGAGTTAAAGATGAAGGTGAAGTTCATGGTCAAGAAGCTGATGTTAAATCTGATCCATGTAATAGGAGATGGCCAAAATCTGAAGTGCAAGACCTTGTATCAATTCGAATTGCTTTAGATCACAAGTTTTTTAATGGGGCTAAAGGATCTGTGTGGGAAGAAGTAGCCGATGGATTGGCAAAGAAGGGTTACATCCGGACTCCGAAAAAGTGTAAAGAAAAATGGGAGAACATTAACAAGTACTATAAAAGGACAATTGACAGTGGGAAGGCATGTCTAAGAAACTACAGATCATGCCCCTATTTCCGCGAATTGGACATACTTTATAAGAGCCACCTACTTACCCAAGGTACCGGAGATTGTGTAAAGAGTGAAGCAGAAAGCAAGAAGGTGGAAGAGTAAATATTGCCCAAATGCTGTTCCTGGATGTGCATGGAACTAAAGAGTACATATGATTTATCAGGTTCTCCAAATTCGAAACTTCACCTTGTCGAACCAACACTGATGAACTTATTGCTGCTGTGTTAATGTAATGATTAGGTGTAAGCGAACCTCGTCCGATTAGATGTCTTTCTGTGGAGGGTACTGATGTTCCTTGAAATGGTGAGGGGATTCGAATTCGAAGTCAAAGAGTTACTATCTTTGCATGTTCTTGAATGCATTTTGGTAACAAGAGTTCTCCTGGGTAGTTAATATAAATTTTAGTGAGATTATTTCTCCGAGGTGGACCTGTATTCTCAGATCGCTTGCTATAGTAAGAATGACTATATTTAAGAACTAATGTTCGTTCGTTCTTTCTTTCTTTACACTTTCACATGGTCCTGATTTCATTATCAGTACTACTTTCGATTCTCATAATTTATAGAAGAGACGATTTTGGATACCGAAAAATACGGAAAGTTTACTATAGGGTCAAACACATAACAAAAACTACAGGTATGAGGTAACAAAAGAAACTAGTTGAATTCATACAAAGAAACACAATGAAACCCAGTAGAGATATATGCATAGTACTCTTACGTATGGTTAACAAGTTTGTCAGGGTAAATAAGGATAATTTATTAATTTGTTGAACCTATTTAAATGGAAACATTGAACGTCACTCATTTACCAGAAGAAGAAAAAACACACAAAACACCACTCTTTATTTCATTTTAAATTTGCTCTTTTTTGTTGAGTTCAAGTTATTTTTCAGAAAAATAGTTTTCATAAGGAAACCATCTCTAGAGTTAGATTACCAAATTTAAAGTATGTTGTCGTGGGTTTACTTCCCTTACTTACATACGAAAAAGTAATTTTTCTCATAACTAACTTTAACTTTTACATTTCATGCTATTTGCTCCACTTAACACGTAGACGCTATCATTACTCTTTAGTACTCAAAATTTCATCAAAATTGTTGAGTACTAAGTTTATTATTAATCTTTGATGTATGCTTTTTTTTAGAAAATACTCTTCATTTACCAACCAAATATTTTAAAAAATTCTGAAAAAGCATTTTCCTTGGAAATTTTGGAGGTTTTAAGTCTTGAAAAGAAAGTGTAATGGTTGGCTTTAAACATAAAATCAGAGGGCAAGCATTTGAGAAGAACAGAAGAGATCGGTCCATTTGGACAATTCCAATGTTCGAGAGGTACCCCTGAAAGAAAAAAAACATGAATTTTTAATGTAGTCTAGCGTATATGCTATGCTATGACCAGTGGAAAATCTATCACTTAAACTTGAGTTTGAGCTTTAATTAAGGTTTTTACTTTTAATTTATTAAATTTTTAAAATTGTAAGTTCAAGTTTAATATATGTGAATTGTTAGTGATTTTTGGCATATAAATTTGAGAGCATGCATCACCATTCAACACCTCTGAGAAGAAGCGTATGTTGGTGAGACTTCACTTTTTAATGTTTAACCCCTTTATGACAATCTTTTAAAAAGAGTAAAAGAATATTATTCCATTTGTTTCAATTTATATGGCAAATATTTGCTTCCACATTGAATATAACAAAAAAAAATTGAAACTTATAATTTAAACATGTTTAACTAAAAAATATAATTTGGTCAAAACTAGAATTTTAAGAAATCGGGTTACTGATAATCAAGAGACCAAAAAGAATAATAGGCTTTCTGAGAATAAAAATAAGCAGTAAAGAAATTTGTATTTCAATGTGATGTAGATGATATTTTTCGTGTGCTTACAAATGATGAGATCTCCTCCTTTTATAGCTAATAAGTAGTTACAGCTTAATCTAAATAATAAAGGAAATTTAATGAGGCGTTACACAATCATTGCTATAAAATACCAATTTACTAATGTATCAGGTATTCAATAACGAATTTAGACTACTTTTTGTCTTCAGATTCTCGTCTTCAGCGCCTTTTGATCCGTTGGTATTAAATGACTCGAATTGGTACGAGACTCGTATCTGAGACTCCTTCTCATGCTTGTTTAATTTTCTCTTCCCGTATCTGTAGTCTCCTGTGCCTTTTTCTCGTTTATTACACTTTGACTATTTGACAGTCCACGTGTCATGCCACATCATCTGTAGTTTAAATTCAATTTTTTTCCAATACAAGTAGTCCCCCCCCCCCCCACTTTCTATTTATTTATCAATTAAATAATTTGGAAGTAATTCTTCATAAAAAAGGGAATTTTAGTCACAATTAATGCATATGACATGTTGACGTCTCAGTTGTCTTTCTCATTTAATGTTTCACACACGTGTCATTTTCTGATTGGATCTGCAATTCTGCGCTCACTTTTCTAGGCTTATTCAACTCCTCTTTTCACGAAGTGATAGTTATCTTTAACATAGGCGTTCCATCATTATACCTCTTAATTTGACGGTTGCTTCCATATAACCTTTTAATTCTCTCTTCCTTTGTCATCTTCTTCACCAATTTTCATCAAGTATTTCCTTAATTTCTTTTACTTCTCCTTAATTCAAACTCGTCCAATAATGATATCTCCAAACCCTAACCCTAGAAAAGTTTCAGTTCTTTATCAATTTCCTAATGCCCATGCTCCAATTAGGCATAGAAGAGGCAGATGAGGAAGGCTTCGGAGTTTGGGATCCATACGTGGAGGTTTGACTGGCTCTGCTTCTCCTTCTTCAAGTTCAAACATCAAAGGTTCCATCTCCAAAACTCCGTCTTTGAAAGGTAAAGAAGTTTCTGACCCCTCGCAAGAACCCTTATCTTATAACTGAGCTTACAATCTCTACTATTAGAAAGATTGTAATTGGAAAGAGAGTTTTCGTCTATCAGTTCCTTCCATAAATCAAAGAATTTCTTCCTATAGAAGTGGATATTCTTTCGTTTATACTTATTCCTTTACTTTGGGATTTAAACCTGCCAAAGTCCAGTTATCCTTGATTTCTGTCACTTCTTCAACATTTGCTTAGCTCGCCTCATTCACTTTACTCTTTCCCACCTCATTCACTTATATCACCCCAACTTAATGCGTCATGGGGTTTTTACCTTAACTGCGAGGAGTAAGAAAGTTTTGGTAAACCCTGAAGATGATAAAGACCATGGGTGGTATCTTCGTTATATTTCTCTTCGTACATTGGATTTGCTGGGTGAATCAAACATTCCCTTCCCTAAGAAGTGGAATTGTGTACGTAAGTTTCTATTTACTTTCCGTACATATTTCAGAGATTTTGATTTTCTCTATAATCTCATCCCGTTTTGTTTTTTTATGTAGCAACCATGGGAGATGTGGAGCCTATTCCCAACTTCCGTGGTTGGGTAGATTCGATTTTGAAAATTGCTCCTAAAGAAGATAGAACTTGGAAGTTCATTTGTTCTTTACATGGTTGGAAAGTGAAAACACAAGGTATACATCTCTTTTCATATATGTTTTCTAGATACATATGATAAAGCCCAATATTGTGTTAAAATCCTTGTTTTTATCAGGATTTGGCGTGAGAGGAATGGCGGCTGATGTGGCTTTGGCTATGCGCACTTCTGCCAATGCCTCCCTTGATTTGGACGAGGTTAAAGCCTTGATAGCAAAGACAAAAGCTATGGGAGTAGACACTGAGAATGAGGAAGAAGGAGGTACCTCGTTGGTATCTAGACCTAGAGTTAGAAGATGCGTTATTACTGAAGATGAAGCTGAGGATTCTCCCGCTCGTACCTCTATTACCGAGCATGTTTTGATCCACTCTGATGATGAGGCAACACTAAGAGACACTAGTGAATCTATTCACCGTCTCTTTGTTGGTGGTTTTGAAAGTGGGGAACTCGGCCCTGTTTTAAACGAAATTCCTCTATCTTCCCCAATTCCTATTTCTCCTATTCCTTTTGTCTATTTGCCAACCGTAAGTGTTTCTTCTCCTGCGTTGACCTATTTTGCTCCTTCATTTACTTTGAGTGCTCCTGCTACCGTACCTATGTTAGCTCCCGTGCCTATTTCTTCTGCTCCTGCTTTGACTCCCGCGGCGGCTCCTGCTATTTTCCCCTCTTCTACTACTCCTCTTTCCACTGCTCCTTCTTTCTCTGTTGTGCATTCAGAAACTGGCCCCAATAGCAGAGGCATAGATATGAGAAAGGTTACACTTGAAGTACCTGCTACTCATAGACTTTTGAGGAAGACTGGCGGAACGGATGTTTGGCTCGAGCCACTAATTGGAGATGTGGAGAGGACGAAGATGCAGAGTCACGGTTGTTATACTTTGATGAATGACATAGTTCATTCGACCCTGAAGGTATCTTCTTTAAACTTGAATATTTGCTCCCCTTTTGCTTTAAGTTCTAATTTCTTTGCCTTATATTTACAGGCTAATCTGATTGGGACCGAGCTAATAGGAAGGGTCTCTATTTTGGAAAGAAAGAATTGTGATTCAGCAGAAGCCATTTCTAATGCCAAGAGAATAGCTGAGGGAGCCCAGATTGAAGCTCAAAATTGGAAGGAGCAGTTTGAAAGTGCTTTAGGGAGCATAGAGGAGTTACAAGATAATAAAGCTCAATTGGAATAGCAAAATCGCGCTTTATCCACAAATTTAGGAATTGCCAAGGCTTCCTTAAGCAAGATAAAAAGGGATAAAGAGCTTTTGAAGGGTTCATTGTCAAAGGCTAATGAAGAAATTAAAGAGCTCAAAGCACTTATGGAGAAAAAAAGAAGAATATGCTAAAGAGTTAGTGCAGAGCTTGAATCAGATTCGAGCTGATTTAAAGGTTTCTTGAGATAGATTTCATGCTTTGGAGGGTTCTCATGCCAGTCTTGAGACTTCCCTTGATTCCCACCTAGCTGAGCAAGAGGTAATGTAAGTGACCTTGCTATGTGGGAAAGGGATTATGAAAACTTGGAGAAAGAGTACAATTCTCGTACGGAAAATTTTAATTATGAGATTAATTGGGCTTTTCTGAAGTCTCGTCGTGATGCTTTGCTGGAGGCTACTCAAGAAAATTTCAACTTTCAATCTGAGTTAGCAATAGTCTTGGACGCGATTGAGAAGAATAACCAACATGTTGACACTCCTTCTCCAGACCAACCAATTGAGATTTCCTCTCCAGCACTTGAAACTCTTCGGGTAGAAGAGCCTTTGAACTCTGAAGCAGCTGCTGAAATGGTTGAAGTCGTGATTCCAGTGACCGAGGGTGAAACGTCTATAACATAGTCTGTGGGAATGGAAGTTCCCGTGACTATTGCTTCCCTCGAGGATGTTAATACTTCAAGCTCAGCTAAAACTGCCCTTATTGCTGCTCCCTTAGAAGTTGTTATCGAGCTTATTGTTGCTTCTGAAGATGAGGCTACAACTTCTAATGTTCCAACCCCTTCAGTGACCAGTTAAAGATGTTTCATACTTTACCCTCTTTTTTTTAAATGATTGGTGATGTAATCCCTTGGTAATTTTTAAGGGATCTTTTTGGTGAAGTCCCCAGTTTCCATAATGGGGCACTTTAAAGACAATTACATTTTAATGACTAAGTCTTTTCTTTAGTCTTTTATGTTAAAAAGTTTAATTAGTACTTCTATACATTTTATTCTTGCCTTTTTATTCAAGACTTTATAGCATAGTTTTCTAGTTATTTTTTTCTTGCATAGTTTTTTTTAGGACTTAGAGAATAGGTTAGCATTTTTATCTTTTTCAAAAATGCTTTATGATTCTTCTCATGGATTATCATCATGAGGAAAATAAATGAGGGCCCTTTTATTTATCGTAAGTGAAGAAGACGTCTCAACTTCATAATGGTGTTATAATACGATGAAAGAAATAGGAACACACATGTTTAGTATGAAATAACTTTGACAAGTTTTTATTCATGAACTTTAACAAGTTTCTTGAGTAGTACATGTATTGAATTACATCTATAACTTTCTCGTAATTATTTTCTTGTAACATATTTATAAAATAAACAAGGTTCCTTTTCATAACCTATTTTAGTACATAGTCATGACCCTATTTTTACGTATTAGGAAGGGTATGAGAGGATTGTTCTCATGGGAAAGAACAGTATGATGAATGCTTTTTTACTTCGTGATTTTTGCTTGACACTTGACTTTTGTAGCTTGATTTTTCTTTTTAAATCTTGCTCACTCGTATCTATTCTTCTGCACATACTCGTTTGTATGTAATATAGTCCCCCAAGTATTTGAGCGGTGAAGTATGAAGCCTCGAGCACTTGTGTGTTTTCTCCCAATTTGGTCGTTTTCCTGAAACAGAAAAATATACGGGACTCGGAGGTGCGATTATAGATGAAGACTGCCTAACTCGTTTGTTTTCCATCAGATTAATGTAACCATGGACTAGGAATTTAAGAGTATACCATTTTGCCGTGTAGGCCGTGACTCATCATTTGGCACGAGTTAGGATTTTTGCCTAGCAACTAAAATCGTTAGTAAAATTTTAACAATTCAAAGAAAAAATTCTAACATGGCGATACATGACCGTGGGTACTTCCATAGAAGTAATATCTCTTTAAATGAACAGCATTCCAATGTGAAGGTAAAACCTTTCCATCCATTGTTTCCAACTCGTATGCTCATTTCCCCGCAATTTCACGTAAGGTCCTTCCCACGTTGGACTTAGCTTTCCTTAATTAGTTGTCTTTGTAGATTGGAACACTTTTTTGAGCACGAAGTCCCCAATTTTAAAGAACCTGAGACGTACCTTCCTATTGTAATATCGCTTAGTTATTTGCTTTTGACTTGCCATCCTTATTAACACAACTTCTCTTCTCCCTTCGAGTAGATCAAGATTTATCTGTAACTCTTCATTGTTTGAGTCCTCCTCTGTTAGAACACGACATGTACTAGGTTCGCCTATCTCAACTGGTATTAAAGCTTCTGCTAATAAATCATTGAAATGGTGTTTCTCCCGTACTTGTTTTTGCCGTTGTTTGATATGCCCATGCTACCGCTGGTAATACTTTAGGCCAATTACCTTTTGAATCTTGTAACCTTTTCTTTAAGTTGTTGATGATTACCTTGTTTGTAGATTCTGCTTGACCATTACCCAGTGGATGATATGGTGTTGATGTTATTTTTTTGATTTGCCAACTTTGAAAGAATTCTGTGATTTGAGCTCATATAAATTGTGGGCCATTATCACACACGATATCCTTTGGTAGCTTAAAGCGGAAAATTATATTTCTCCAAATGAAGTCCTTAAATTCTTTCTCTCGCACATGTTTAAATGCCCCTGTTTCTACCCATTTAGTGAAATAATCAGTAAGCACGAGTAGAAACTTTACCTGACCTTTTGCCTGTGGTAATGGGCCTATGATATCTATTCCCCATTTCGTGAAGGGCCACGGAGCTATGACAGGATGTAATAGTTCAGATGGTCTATGTATATTATTTCCATACCTATGACATTTGTCACACTTAGATACGAAGTCATTTGCTTCCTCTTCCATTTTAGGCCAATAATATCCTGCTCGAATCAATGTCTTTACAAATGATCTGCCTCCTGCATGATTTCCACAATGTCCCTCATGTATTTCTCTCATCACATATTCTGTTTGAGAAGGTCCGAGACACCTGGCTAATGGTCCACCAAATATTTCTCGATAAAGGTTCCCTTGATATAGGCAATAACGAGCAGCTTTCTTTCGAAGTGCATGAGCCTTTATTTTATCCTCAGGTATGGTTCCATGCTCCAAAAAAGCTACCATTTTGTTTCTCCAATCCCAAGTTAAGTGATTAAAGTTTACCTCTTTTTTATCAGATTCAAGAACGGAATGGAATAACTGTATGATTGATTCATTTGCATCTTTCTCTATATCTGTTGCAAACGCAAGATTAGCTAAACCATCTGCCTCTGCATTCTCTTCTCTCAGGATTTGCATTACCTTCCAAGTTTGGAACTGTCTTATCAGTTCTCGTACTTTTCGAGATACTCTTGCATTCGAGTTTCCTTGGCAACGTAAGTCCCTAGCATTTGATTTACTACAAGCTGTGAGTCACTTTTGATTATGATTTGCGTGATACCAAGTTCCAGTGCCAGCTCTAAAGCTGCAATCACAGCTTCATACTCTGCTTCATTGTTAGTTACAGGGTGACATTTTATAGCTTGTCTAATTGTTTCACTCGTAGGTGGTACAAGAACAATTCCTAAGCCTGCCCCTTTTACATTAGATGAACCGTCACTAAATAACATTCAAGTCCCCGGATTAGCACCATTAAAAACTTGTAAGTCTTTTTCTGCTTCTAAACGCATTCCTTGACTAAAATCAGTTGCGTAATCGACGAGTACTTGGGATTTAATTGCAGTTCTAGGTTGATAAATTATTTCATATTCACTTAATTCTATATCCCATTTTTCTAATCTTCCTGATAGTTCATGTTTATGCAAAATATTTCGCAATGGAAAAGCAGTAGCAGTAACAATGGGATGACAATGAAAATAAGGCTTATTTTCTAGATGCCGTGATAAGAGATAATGCTAACTTTTCTAGTTGCAGATATCGTGTCTCAGCGTCTAGTAAAGTCTTACTTACATAATAAATGGGAGATTGCTTACCTTGGTCCTCACGGACTAAAACAGCACTTACCGCTACTTCTTAAACTGCCAAATAAATGAGTAACTTTTCACCTTCTTTTGGTCTTGCCAATAAAGGAGGATTTGACAAGTAAGTTTTCAAATTTTTAAGGGCTTGTTGGCAGTCTTCATTCCACTCAAAATGATCTTGCTTTTTAGCGCAGAGAAAAATTTGAAGCACTTTTCTCAAGATTTGGAAATAAATCTTCCTAGGGCCGTGATTCTTCTTGTTAATCTTTGAACCTCCTTTTTATTGGTAAGTATTTCAGGTATTTTTTCAATCGCTTTAATCTGAGAAGGATTTACCTCAATGCCACAGTTAGAAACAAGAAAACCTAAAAATTTACCTGAAGCAACTCCAAATGCACATTTTTCAGGGTTGAGTTTCATATTGAATTTTCGTAAAATTTCAAAGGTAACAGCTAAATGAGAGATATGATCATGAGAATGTTGGGTTTTGACGAGCATATCGACTATATATACCTCCATAGTTTTTCCTAAATGTTATTGAAACATTTTGGTGACTAGCCTTTGATAGGTTGCTCCAGCATTTTTAGACCAAAGGGCATTACTTTATAACAATAAGTCCCTCGGTCTGTGATGAAAGAACTCTTTTCATCATCACTGGGGTCTATTTTAATTTGGTTGTACCCCGAATATGCATCTAAAAAACTTAAAAGTTCATGACCTGCAGTCGCATCAATTAATTGATCTATATGGGATAGAGGAAAAGAATCCTTAGGTAAAGCTTTGTTTAGATCAGTATAATCTACATAAACTCGCCACTTACCACTCTTTTTAGGTATGACCACCGTGTTAGCTAACCAATCAGGATGCTTTACCTCGCGGATTGACCCAATCTTTAACAGTTTTTGGACCTCATCTTGAACTACCTAATTTTTGAAAGCCCCTTGCTTTCTTTTCTTTGCTTTATTGGAATAAAGGATGGATCCATGTTGAATTTGTGAGTCATCACATCAGGTGGTATTCCTGTCATATCAGCATAGGACCAAGTAAAACAGTCCACGTTAGCTTTTAAAAACTCAATCAACATACCTCGGATGTCGGAATTTAGATTGGCTCCTATGTAAACTTTTCTTTCAGGCCATTGCTCAAATAGCACCACAGCTTCGAGCTCCTCTATTGTTGTTTTAATGTTCTCATTTTCTTCAAGTTTTTGAATTACATCCGGTCTTGAGTCTAAATCCATTTTTTCTTGTTCAGTTGAAGTTTGATTGCTGACACCTCCAACTATTTCCTGTAATTGCTATTTTTCTTTATTTATAGTGCTCGTATATGTTACAGCATTGATACTCCTAGGTGTTTGTTGATCCCCTCAAATTTGACATATTCCCCAGGGCGATGAAAACTTGATAACTTGATTTAAAGTTGATGGAACAGCGTCCATATCATGGATCCATGGTCTCCCCATAATTATGTTGTAGGCCATTTCCATATCAACTACCTGAAATTTAGTTTCTTTAACAATACCTGCAGCAAAATTTGTTATAATTACCTCACCTTTTGGTACCATGATTGAATTGTCAAAGCCTGACAGAGTATGCACCTTGAGTATCATTTTATCTTCAGCTTGCATTTCCCGCAATACTCTTAGTAGAATGATGTTTGTAGAACTTCCTGGATCAATCAAAACTCGTTTTACATCAGTGTCATGTATAAGTAAGGATATTACCAACACATCATTATGAGGAGTAATCACTCCTTCTGTATCTGCATCATCAAATCTTATGCTTTCGTGCTCTAAGGTTTGTCGTACTCGCTTCCCATGTATGATCACCATATTGGAAATCTTATTTGAAGCCGTGTATGTTACTCCGTAAATATCTTCCCCTACTCTAATGGCATTCACTTTTTTCTTAGGTGATGGTGGTATTTGTGTCTCCTGCCTGTTTTTCATGTAACCTTGTTTTCCCTTCTCACTAAACAACTCTATGAGATAGCCTTGCTTTAGTAGATGGTCCACTTCACTTTGTAAGAATCTGCATTCTGACGTTTTATGCACGTGGTCATTGTGAAACTCGCACCTATGGTCTGGGTCACATCTGTTTGGATTTGATCGCATCTCTTTTGGCCACCGTACCTTATCTCCCATACTCCTTAGAACAGCTACGAGCTCAGAATTAGTTACATTGAAACTATGACCAGCGAATCGTGCCATTAAATTTCGATCATCATCTCGTGGCTCTTGGTTGTTTCAATCGTCTCTGAACCTGGATGAAGACCCGGTTCCCCTGTCTCTTGATCTTTGGTCATAGTGTTGGTTGTTCTATCTAGATCGTGAATCCTTTCCTGCAGGTCCCATATATGGATCGTACTTGTTCTTACTTGACCTTTTTTCGGCTTTTGATCTCCTGGATCCGCTCCTTTCTTCCTGATGATGTTGAGGTACGGTATCCTCCTCAATTTTAAGCTTTGTACTGTACATGTTATAAACATCATTCCAAGTGGTTGCAGGAAACTCATGAAGGATTTATTTAAGCCTTCTCGTGGCTTCTGAACTTTTGTCAATCAAATTACTTATGAAAGCTATTGCTGCCCAATTATCCAGTACACAAGGTAGAGTCATTCTTTCACGTTGGAATCTATCAACGAAATCTCTGAGCAATTCAGTGTTCTCTTGTTTGATTTTAAAGATATCCTTCATACTTTTCTCAACCTTCTGAGCTCCCGGGTGTGCTTTAATAAAAGAATCTGCAAGCTCAACAAAAGAATTTATAGAATTTTCAGGTAAAAGAGAGTACCAGGTTAATGAAACCTTGGTGAGCGTCTCCCCAAACTTTTTGACCAACACTGACTCAATTTCTTGTTTGGTCAAATAGTTACCTTTCACTCCTGTTGTAAATGCAGGTATGTGGTCACGTGGATCTGTTGTACCATCATACTTTGGGATGTCAGGCATTTTCAATTTTTTTGGAATTGGAAGGGGAGCAGCACTTGGTTTTCAAGGTTGTTATGAGTATTTATCCATGTCTACTCCTTTTATCATAGGTGGAACTCTAGGGATTTGCTTGATATGCTCGTTTTGCTCTTTGAGTTGTTTCTGCAAGGTTTGTACTAAATTTTGAAGATGAGAATTATCTGAGTTACCTGGTTCTCCTTCTTGTGAATCACTAGGGGTTGCTCCATTACCAAAATTAACTAGACATGAGCGGGAGTTTTCCAGTGTGTTATTATTAGGCGTTGCAGGTGCAGCAGCCAATCGACTAACTAAAGCTTCCAAAGCTTTGTCAATTCGTGCATCAATTATTTTTTGTGAAAGTTCATCTCTTCTTTCATTTCCTCCATCAACATGTTCCGACATATCATTAGGAGTTCCTTCTCGAGATCCACGTGGAGAAGTTTGAGGCATAACATTATTGAGTTCATCCTCCTCCAATTGATGGATCTAATTTTCCTGATTGTTGTTGTCGTTGTTGTTCGACATGATGTTAATAATCGGTAGATTGTACCTTTAGAAAGAATGGATTATCATATTCCCGGTAACAGAACTAATTTCTTTAACTAAAAAATATAATTTGGTCAAAGCTAGAATTTTAAGAAATCGGGTTATTGATAATCAAGAGACCAAAAAGAATAATAGGCTTTCTGAGAATAAGAATAAGCAGTAAAGAAATTTGTATTTCAATATGATGTAGATGATATTTTTCGTGTGCTTACAAATGCTGAGACATCCTCCTTTTATAGCTAATAAGGAGTAACGGCTTAATCTAAATAATAAAGGACAATTAATGAGGCGTTACACAATCATTGCTATTAAATACCAATTTACTAACGTATCAGGTATTCAATAAAGAAATTAAACTACTTTTTGTCTTCAGATTCTTGTCTTCTGCGCCTTTTGATCCGTTGGTATTAATTGACTCGAATTGATACGATACTCGTATTTGAGACTCTCGTGCCTGTTTAATTTTCTCTTCCCGTATTTGTCGTCCCCCGTGCCTTTTTTCCCAATACAAAACAAGCCATACATATTTGTGATGATATAAATCATTTCGTGAAAATATTAAAGAGACATTATTTTTAAATAAAGAAGTATGGTATTCTCTTTTTAACAAATTAAAAAAACATTATAACACACAAATTGGGACAAATAAAGTAAAAGTTTATGCCTACCCAGACGTGAGTCACGTGACTCATGAGGACGTAAAGTCAAATTTTGAGCAATTTATTTATATAATTTATTATGTACTAGTTAGTAGTTATCAATAATTAATTAGGTTCCGTAAAGACTTGTCCATTCCTTAAAATAATAAATTAAAAAAAAAAAAGAAATTCATAGAAAATAAGCCGTATTCTGAAATGATTTATGTTCATCAAACACAATTTACAATTAGCATTCGGCTAACGAGATTTTTAAGTCGCATTTATTGAGATTATTGTATTTTTTTTTTTAAGTTTAAAGTTTGACTTTCATTGATATCAACAAATTTACAATGAGGAGTTCTTTGTAGTAGTATAGACTAACTACTACTTATACAAAATCTAACTATGCTAATACATTCCTTACACTAACGACTAAGGGTAGTGATTTAGTTGTCGCAATCCCATTTGCCATCTCTTGCATTTCCTGCCCCGAACATGTACAAGCATAGCTACTTCACGGCAGAATTGATTTTCATCAAATGATTTTCCCTCAAATCTAATAATATTCCTACTTCTCCATATGAGTGATACTGTGGTGACAAAAGCAGTGGCCACCACAGCCTTCTGCCACACTTTGCTTCTAGTTAAGCAGCATATCCACTGAAGTTCAACATTCCAGCTGCAAATTGTCCTATTATATCCCAGCCAACAGCAAATTATATGCCAAAGTTTCCTAGTAACTGGACAAGTGAAGTAAAGATGGTCAAGCTCTTCTGCAGTTTGACGACAGAAAACACATTGCTCCTCCACACTTACTCCAAACTTCAATAGTCTGTCGACAGTGGGGAGTCTACCCTGAGCAGCCAACCATGTAGTTAACTTATGCCTCGGCAAGACATTTTTTGTCACCATAAGATTCTTCCATTCCACCCTAGGGAAGACTGGAAGCATAGTATGATATAGTGACTGAATCTGAAATTTTCCTGATCTGCACATTCCTGCCAGCCTATTCATGAGGTCCCCTTGCAATCTATTATCAGCCAGTATAGGGGTTCTGCCTTCTATAATTTTCCTAACTACCCAAGAAGCATTCTTGGGAATAGCCATAACATCAATGTCACTACTATTTATATAGTAGTAATGGATCCACTTAATCCATAGACAATCTTTTTTCCTTGCTAAATCCCACAACAGTTTAGTAATAGCAGCCTTATTCCAAATCTCTATATCAATAATATTGAGACCTCCAGTGATAGGTCTGCAAATCCTGTCCCATTCTACCAGAGATCTTCTGGACACTGTTGCATTGCCAGTCCAAAGGAAGGATCTACAAACAGCTTCAATTACTTTTACCACCTTCTTAGGCAAGATCAATATCTGTGCCCAATAGGTTTGGATCCCAAATATCACTGTTTTGATAAGTTGACTCCTACCTGCATAAGACAACAGCTTGGCAGACCAACAGGTAATTCTGACAGTTATTCTCTCAACCATTGGCATGTAGTGATGAATATTAAGTTTCTTTGAATGGAGAGGAATGCCTAAGTATTTGAAGGGAAGTTGTCCCTTACTGAATCCCAAAGCTTCAAGGATAACTTCTTTATCATTCTGGTGTACTCCAGCCAGGTACACAGCACTTTTAGTGTTGTTAGCAGATAGTCCAGATGCTGCAGAAAATGTAAGAAATGTTGTATGCAATATTTGAATAGATATGAAATCAGCTCGATAGAACAATAGCAGATCATCTGCAAAGCATATATGGGCACAATTAAGCTTCCTGCATCTAGGATGGAAATTGAAATCACCATTCCTATGCAACCAAGCCAATATTCTGTTTAAGTACTCCATAGCAAGGACAAATAGGTAAGGAGACATATGATCCCCTTGTCTAATACCCCTTCTAGCAGGAAAAGGTTTAGTGAGTCCACCATTCATCACTAAAGAGTAATTCATAGAGGATACACAAGCCATAGTCCAATCAACAAACTTGGCAGGGAATCCTAGATCAATGAGCAGTTGTTTGAGGAACCTCCATTCAATAGTGTCATAAGCCTTCCTCAAATCCATCTTTAATACACACCTTGGAGATATGCCTTTTCTGGAGTATCCCTTGAACAATTCATGACTGAGAAAGACATTATCAATAATGCTTCTACCTTCAATGAATGCTGACTGGGCTCTACCAATAATGTCATCAAGAACAGCTTTCAACCTCCTAGTAATGACCTTAGATATTATTTTATAGATAGTGGTACAACATGCAATAGGCCTATAGTCCTTCACTGCTTTAGGAACTTTAACCTTGGGCACAAGGGCAATGGCAGTAGTATTGACCATGTGAGGCATCTGGCAAGTAGAAAAGAATTCCTTTGTAGCAGCATATACATCCTCCTTGACAACCTCCCAGTTTCTGGTAAAGAATTCCACAGGGAATCCATCTACACCAGGAGTTTTATCTTTGGGCATATCTTTAATAGCATCAGATATTTCATCCAGAGTAACATCCTTAATAAGTGCTCTTTGCTGGTCTAAAGTAAGGCATTTTCCTTCCTTGACATAGATGAGTTAAGACAATGCAATTCAGAAGCACTCTCACCCATTAATGACTTGAAAACCTCAATAAACTCCTGCTCTATAGCCACTGGTTCTGTTAACTTCACACCTGCTTCAGTGTAAATGGAAGTAATATTATTCTGGCTGGTTCTTATCCTCCACTGAGCATGAAAGTATTTGGTGTTGGCATCTCCACACTCAATCCAGCTTGCCTTTGATTTCTGTCTTATTACTTGTTCTTCAACATTACTCCACTTCTCAATGTCATGAAGAGCTTCTTTCTCCTCTTTAAATAGTTGTTCTGAAAAAGGATTCTGCAAAAGTTGGCTTTGAATAACATCCAGTAGTTCTCTAGCATGGATCAGTTTCTGTTGATAAGAAGCCATATGCTTATTCATTTCTTTTAAATGCTGCTTCAGATTCTTCAACTTATACCATATCTGTTGCAAAGGTGATCCTTCACTCTTTTGAGACCATACCTGCTGCAATATAGAAGAGAATTGAGGATCCTCCATAAGAGCATAATACAATCTGAATGGTTTAGGATGTAATAGCTTTTGTCTCCCAAACTGTATGAGAATAGGGGAGTGGTCAGAGAATGAGGGATTCATAAAGTCTGCTTCCAAATGGCCAATATGTTGAATCCACTGAAAATTACCAAGTGCCCAATCAATCTTGCTATAAACCTGCTTATTAGTCCATGAATAATTCCACCCTTTTGATCTGATGGGGGTAAGTTGGAGATCAGAGATAAGTTCCTTGAACTCCCTAACTTCAGCATTTGTCACAGGTGATCCAATCCTATAATCAGAGTGTAGAACAGAATTGAAGACTCCACTGATCAACCATATATCTGGACTTGGAAAGTTTATACCTCCCAGATCATTCCAAAGCTGTTTCCTCAGAATTGCAGTATTATAAGCATAAATGACACTCGGATGCAATATGATTTTATTAACAGGATCCTCTACCAGACAGTGGATAAACTGCTCAGTTACACAGGAAATATGTAACTGTATATGTGATTTCCAGATTAGCCAGATTCTGCTATTGACTGCATTGGTGTAGTTGTGTTGAACCTTCCAACCTTTAGCAATCTTATCAACAATCCTAAGTGCTTTGTGTTCTTTGACCCTAGTTTCAAGGCAACCTAGAACATCAACTTTATTCCTAACTAGAAAGTTTTTCAGTTCTTTCTGCTTATGGGCTTTATTAAGCCCTCTAATATTTCATGTAACTATTATCATGAAATATTAGGAGGCATACATAAAGAAGGCCCAGGATCCTGATGCTGCCCCTTTCTACCATCATCATTAAATCCCGCAATAGCCTTGCCTCTTTCTTGCTCCAGCACTATCCCAGTAGCACCACTGTCATCACAGTCAAGGTTATCAGTCTCTCCTTCAGATCCATGACTTGCATCCATATCAGTACTGATTTGTATCCTCTGCATCCTTTCAACTGGTTGATCAGAACACACTGACTTGTTAGGCAATGTATTGGTGGTCATTGCTTCACTAATCAATGGACCTGTATTAATACCAGGTTGAACAGATTGCACTGCCATGCTAGGCAATGTGTTAGAGGTCATTGCTTCACTTGCCAGTGTATCTTTGTTATCTATGTTAGCGTTAGGAATCCATTCCTGCCTTGGTTTCTTTCCTCGAGGCCTTTTCCTAAGCTCCTTACTTTGCTCCGGCAGCTCATGCTCCCCTTCATTATGTCCATTATACCAACAGTCAAGGGAGTTGTGACCCAACTTCAAGCAGTGATTACAGAATTCAGGTTTCCAGTCATACTCAATCCCTTGAGTCTTCATCCCAAAAGGAGTTTCAATTTCAATTTCCTCAAGCAAAGGATAGGCATCATCAACTTCAACAAGAACTCTGGCATATGAAATCTTCTCAAAATGAGCTGTGATTTTGTCAGTATACAGAGGCTTACCAATTGCACTAGCTAATTTGCTGAGAATTTCAGATGACCAGTAACCCACTGGTAAGCCAGGAAATCGAACCCAAATAGGAAATAGTACTAAGCACATCATTTTGAAATGAAAAATCCACATCCCATGGTTTCAGCACCATTGGTTTATTCCTGTAAGAGTATGGACCATATTGGATCACTAGATTCTTGTACTGAACACTGTTAAAACGAAATATACAATAACCATCAGTGTGCATAAAATATGTGGTTTAGCCACAAAATTCCAGACATGCATAAGAAAGTTCTCCAAGGATTTCTCAGTAGGATTATCTCCTATGATGTACCCAATCAGTGAAGCACTCCAGTACTCCGACTGGGGTTTCAATTCATCAGCACTAATTTTAACTACCTTTTTCCCATCCCTATCAGTAGGCGGAACAAATGATAAAACCTTACCCATATTGTGATTGCCTCGGACAACCTCAGCCATAGTAGGGGATGAATGTTCAGAATGGCTATATCAGAATATTGAAGTTTCCTCACAGTCATGTTTGTAGGATCTGCGTCATTTACCTTTGATTGAGGCTCAACACTAACAATTTCATCTGCATGCAGAGGGATTTTAGCTTGAAACTTCTCAGGTAGAAAGTTCCCGAAAGTTAACGGTTCCAGTTCTTTTGTTATTCCTGGAGCTGGAGTAACGATTTGCATAGCGGGAGGTGCTGGTTGACGCCGGCGACGCGCCATAATCGATGAGAGAGCTTCTTGCTAACGTGCGCCGTGAATGCACTGTTTCATTGCCTTATCGTGCGCCGAGATAAAACCAGCCCGTTAACTATTATTATTGAGAACTTATTGTATTTTTGTAATAGTTTGTTAGTTGTTATTGTTGTTTGTTAGTGTATTGTATTTATCAGCTAGTTAGTTAGTTGTAGAATGTTAGTATAGTCATTATAGTCATTAGCTGAGTCTTTACCTTACACGCGTGTATATATACATTGTCTCTTGACAATTACAAAACAATAGAGAAAATTCCCAAACTCCCTCTCCTTCTAAAATCTTCTTCTTACATCCATGGCAGCTCGAGCTCAACCAACAATGAAGGTTGGGCTTATACGCTAGCTTCATTTCGACATGGTATCAGAGCACAACTCTAATCTCTCATCTTCTCTCTATTTATAATCTCAAAATTTCGTTCAAATCGAAAAGGTTATAAGTCCACACTTGACGAAAAGGGTTTCTTAAAATTCTCACCCAATTTCTTCAAAATTTGGTAATCAATTGCTCTGATCCTCTGCTAATTCACCTCGTTCAATGGCTGGAGACAATGAAGCTCAAAACAGGGCTGGTAACATAGATCTGACGAGTCCGTTGTACATGAGCCCGTCAAAAAGTGTCAAAACAACGCTCGTTCCTGTTGTTTTCGACGGAACTGGGTATAAGTCCTGGAGAAGAGGAGCCATTAGGGCTTTGCCAGTAAATAACAAAGTCGGATTCGTCAATGGAAAGTGTAAGAAACCTAAAATGATGAAGTGACCTACGACCAGTGGGCTCGTTGCAATGACATGGTTGCGTCCTAGATTTTGAACTCACTCTCTAAGGATCTAGCTGACAGCTTGTAGTATGTCAATGACGCTAAGGAAATGTGGCAGGAACTCTAGGATAGGTATGATCAGACTAATGGATCGAAGTTGTATCAACTACAGAAAGAAATTAATGACCTCATCCAAGCACTCTGGATATCACAGGATACTACACAAAAATGAAACGAATTTGGGAAGAATTGAACACCTTGAATGCACATGCACAGTGCAATTATCAATGCACCTATGGTGCAAAAGCGAATATGCAGAAGGCTGAGCAAGATGTAGGCTAATTCAGTTCCTAATGGGCCTAAATGAAGTTTACACAGTTGTGAGAGGGAGTATATTGATGATGAATCTGTTGCCCAACATATCTTAAGACTTCTCTGTTTTGATCCAGCAGGAAACACATAGGGAGGTTAAGCCGAACAACAAATTAGTTATGGAGTCAACTTCAGTAAATGCAAACGGACCTGGAAATGCTAAGTTCAGAACAAACAACAATCAAAGAGGAGGTAATACATGGGAAAACTCATACAATTCTAACAAATCAAGCTATACACCATGTATAGAATTCCAGGGACATCTGCTATAGAATTCATGATTTCCCACAAGAATTTAAATTCACAAAGGGGAGAAATGGTGCATATACTGCAAATGTCCATGTAGATTCTGAGGAAATGGAAGGAGGAAATCAAATCCATGGGCTTCAGAGCTTGACAAAGGAGCAGTAAAATCAATTGCTTAACTTCATGAGAGAAACACAATAGAGGACCTCGATAACAACATAACTTGTGGAGCTGCAAACTTCTCGGGTATTCTAGCTTGTTCCACTTATAAGGAAATTGCTGAAACAACTGTGTAGATATTCTAAGTCAACTACTGGCCTATGGATAATAGATACCTCAAATCACATGACATACAGAAAGTCCTTTTTAAGGAGTGTTAGAACCTTACCCTATCCTTTCTTAGTCACCCTACCAAACGGATATAAGGTAAAAGTGACAGAACTTAGAGATGCATCCCTTGGTCTCGTGTTAACCTTAGTTAGAATTCTCTATGTGCCCACTTTCAAGTACAATCTCATCTATGTTCATTCCCTAACTAATTATCTCAATTGCATAGTTAATTTTAGCAAATACCTTTGTATGATGCAGGCCCCTTCAATGAAGAGGCATCTGGAGATTGGTAAGGCAAGGAGAGTATTGTACTTCCTTTGCCCTGAGTGTCATGGATCTTCAAAACCTGGTTCCTTTTATGTTTTTTTTAAACCTTTGTTCTCGCCCTTGTTTTCCTGCATTGACTGATGTTGTACATACAGGAAAGAGTCACAACTCACCTAGGAAGTCCTTGTCAAATATAGATAAATCATCTCAATCACACAACAATGTCAATGTAAATACCTTTCACTCAAGAAATAAGACTGAATATTCCTCTAATGAGATTTCTCTTTTGTTATCTTTATCATCTCATAAAGACAATAATGAACATCAATGGCATAACAGACTAGGCCATGTACCTTTTGTCAAAATGAGGACTATTTCCACTATACCTGTTGAATTTTCCCACAAACAGCCTTTCATTTGCCATGTCTGCCCCATGGCAAGGCAGACAAGATTACCCTTCAGTCAGAGAACTTCATCTACCACTAAAATATTTGAACTTTTGCACATAGATCTTTGGGGTCCCTGTCGTATAACAACCCATGACAATTACAAATACTTCCTTATAATGGTTGATGACTTTAGTAGATCAACTTTGACTCATCTCTTAAGCAGCAAAAGTAACACTCTCCAAGCCATCAAATCCCTCATCTCCATGATTGAAAACCTATTTGATGCATCAGTTAAGGCTGTTAGGTCAGATAACGGGCTGGAGTTTGTGAATAATGAGGTCATGTTATATTTTGAAGGAAAGGGCATAATTCATCAGAAAACATGCCCATATACACCACAACAAAATGGTGTGATTGAAAGTAAACACAAGTATCTATTAGAAACAGCCAGAGCATTACTTTATCAATCCAAATTACTAATGAAATACTGGGGATGGTGTATTCTGACTACTACATATTTGATAAATTGACTGGCCTCTTCAATTCTTAACAACAAATGCCCATTTGAACTTCTTTATAACATAAAACCAACCTACTCACACCTTAGAAGTTTTGGGTGCCTCTGTTATGCCACTACACTCAAAACTCACAAAGGCAAATTTGAACCTAGAGCTACCCCTCATGTGTTAGGGTATCCTTTTGGGACCAAAGGGTATAAAGTTCTTAATTTGACCACAAAGAAGGTACATGTGTCTAGGGATGTTACATTTCATAAAAATATTTTCCTTTTGCTATTTCTCATGAACACTCTTCATAATTCCACTTGTCCTCGTTCCATAGTAAATACATTTGATAGTCATTGCAACCATGATAGGGATGCACCAACTTCTGTCACTGAAAGTCCAATATCTTATGTACCAAACATTAACCATCGGTCATACAATACAGATACATCAAATCACATTTCATGTGAAAATCAAAATCCAGAACCAAACTCAACTGTAGTGCACCAAGAACCACATATAACACCATTCAGCCAAGCATCACAAGATATGGAACCTGATGTCAATCAAGTAACCAATTACCCCAAAAGATCAACCAGAACCCCTTAGGACACCCTCACATCTCAAAGACTACATATGTACATTACCAAAGTTACAAACAAACAATCACTTGAACAACACTATAAATCATAAACTACAACCACCTCAAAATTCATTAATTGCTCTTTTCTCAAATAATCATTATGTCTCTTTCAACTCATTGAACCATGATAGTCAGGAATTAATTAAGAACATCTCACATGATTGTGAACCATATTTTTATGAGTAGGCAGCTTTGAATCATGCTTGGCAAGTAGCAATGACACAAGAATTTGATACTTTATCTGCTAACCTTACTTGGGACCTAGTTAAGTAACCTGTAGGTAAGAAGGCCATAAGGTGTTGTGGGTGTACAAGATAAAGCACAAGGCAGATGGCAGTATGGAAAGATACAAGGGAAGGTGTCGACGCCCCCATCGAAAAGCGAGTTTCGACATTATAGGTGGAATGACTCTTTTATTCCCTTGCGGGGAATTTGGATTATAGATTTTAGAGAGTCTCCATCTAATGATTATAGTGCATTAGGACACTTTAAAAGAAAAGAAGAAGATTTTGAAAGAAAAACCAGAGTTTGGGTAAGGGCTTGAGATTATCTCGAGGGGAAGGTGTTAGGCACCCCTCAAGATCCACTAGTGTGGTTACCGGACGTGCTTAATTGTGACTTTAAAAAGATTAGGAGTAAACAAATAAAGTTTCCATATAGGAAACATAGCAAGTTAAAAAAAATTGAAAGAAAGAAGACACAAGTTGTTTTGAAAAGAGGAATTTTTAGTTGAAAACATTAATCTAAAATAAAGCATTAATAAAGAAGAAGAAAAGGGGTCCTAGGGTTAAATATAATATGGATCACTTTGGTGCAATACCCAGCAATCATTCTCACACGAGATATTAACGCACCAGTCATCATATACATATTCTACCCTTCCCACCCCATTAAGGTATTTAAATACGATCAGTCTCGTTTAACTTATTGCATGCTACTACCCGCCCCAACCTATTAGTCCTGGGGTATTAGGACTTCTAATCCTAAAAAGGGAAGAAAGCGATGGGGTTTTTACATGGAGTTTCAAAGGATAAAAAGTCTAATTCGTCATTCAAAACAGATACCAAGTAGGGGAAAAACAAGAAGACAGACCAAGGCTCAAAGAAACCTCTTTAAACAAACAACATATAGTTTAACATGTCTTGCATATACTGGTTTGGTCTTAAATAAAAATTAAGCGGCGTACGGATCAGTTTAAGTCATAGAATTAGATCAAAGGTCTACATTAGGCAACTTGGATTCAATTGTTAGGATCTGGAGTATTTTACCAAATTGTTAGTTAAGGACTAACATAGACAAGTTTTTAAAGAAAGCAGAAGTTGCAGAAGTTCAAAAAGGTTTTCGAAAATTGCTGTGACTGTTTAAAAAAATGCACAATGGATTTTCAGTAGTAAAGTGTTTATAAAAAAGAGGCTAGAGTTTGAAAGTTGTTTGAAAGTAACCTCGTGAATAAAAAAAATCAGACAGAGAGTTGGAAAATGATTTTAGCGACAGAAATACAAGTTCTTAGAGTTGCAAACAGGTTTGGACAAATTATGTTGGAAACGTTGAAATAATTGCCAGATAACTGATTATACGACTTAAGCGAGTTTATAGGCAGGATATTTGTTCTGATTTCTTATGCTTTTAAACATTTCAGACAGGTGATAGTTGTGTTACCCTATTGTTTGCCTATTATTATTACGATTCCATAGGCATGATTTCTATACACTTGAATGCAGAAAAATGCAAGCCTATGGGCATGATATCTAAACGATTTAAACGTTAAAAGCTTATAGACATGATATCTAAGTGATTCATAGTAGTAAAAGCCCTATAGGCATGATATCTGGGTGATTCAAAGTATTAAATCCTATAGGCATGATATCTAAGCGACTTGAAGTAGTAAAAGTCTTATAGGCATGATTTCTAAGTGATTCAAAGTAACAAAAGTCATATAGGCATGATATCTACCCTTTAACATGCAAATAACTAAAAAACCCCTCCCATACCCCCTTACTACTATATTCCCAAATTTTATTACAAAGTTATTATTACAGATCCCAAGGTAACAAATAAAATACATCATATCCCACAGCTAGATCCAAGCAGCCTAATGAAATCTTGATATCCAGTACATGTGTTTTACCAAATCCGGGTTCCAGATTCCAAGGCCTTCTCTTAGAGTGTTTCAAAGTTCCAAGGAGCTTCAAGATCCCAGGCAATGCTTACACCCTAAAGAGTGAATGTTGTAGCAGAGTAGTGCAATGTGTGGAATTACTAGCCCTTAGGCATCCAAGTTCAGAGGAAGCTCTAGGGTCCCTAAGCATGGCTTACCAGAGGGGGGTAGAACATAAGAGCGAGTAGGTGTAAAGTGAGAGAGGAACCTTATCAGGGGGTAGTCATACCCAATCATGGCATAGACTGGCACATCCCTAACCTCTTGCTCAGATTCAAACAAATAAGAGCAAACTCTTATAGAGTCAAACTCAGGTCTGAATGGTAATCAGGACACCAACACACCCAAATTAGGGCTCAACACATTGAGGGGAAAGGGAATGGGAAAGCAATTGAGTAAAGACTCAAAAAGTCTAGTTCTGGATCAAAGACAGCAATCCATAGTGCTGCTATGACCCAGGACAAAACTCACACAAAGGGGATAGAGGGAGAGGGATTAACATAACATAAGAGATATAGCATGTTTGAAGGTAATTAAATAATGCAGGAAGCATAAGTAAACACACAAAGAAAGGGGTAGAAGCAGAGAAGTTGAACAAGGATGCTATTAAACATAGAAGAATACCAGTTTTAAATTTTAGAATAGCAGGATAGTAACAGCAAACAGACAGCCAGGAACAGACTCAAGAAAAACTCCCCAAGTGTTTGGGAGTTCAAGCAGCAGGAAGTGCAGATGTAGAATGCTCAGTAGTAGCGCAGAGAAGTAGAGAGCAATAATAGTAGTAGTAAAGGTAAGAGATGAATTATGATTTTGATATGCAGTTAGAATTCGAGGATGAAGTGAAAAGAAGAGCATGTATTTATACTTGAAATCAGAAATGCAAACAAGCAAAGAAAATTAGTCGAGTATCAATTGAGATCAATCAACTAACAGAGATTCCTTTAATTATGGAAGCCCAATTTGATCAGTAAAGGACGAAAATATTTAAGGAAAGGGGACCAGGTAAACAACATGTGCATAGCATACAAATATGGATGAATACATAAAAGTTATTTAAGGAAAAGTTTTGAAACACGTGGTTTGTGCAAATAATGTCAGAAGACCAATTAATAGATAATAAAATCAAAGGTCTGAGATTTTATACGAATGAACTCAGTCTGAAAAGAGAAGGGTTTTATTTAGGTTGCAGGCAAAAAAAATGGAAAGAAATCAATCAAGCTGTATTCAGATGAAATTCTGAACTAATTGCAAATTAGGGGGGAAAATCATAGTATATAAAGAGCATACAAACACTTCAAACATGAAAGAAAAAAAATCTAGCTTTTGGCAAAAGGTCAGAATCATATGAAAACAGAGATGACTTTTCAGAAATTGAAATCAAACTAGTTCAAAGGTTAGAACATGTAAGTCACATACACGTGGTCTGAAAAAACCCCAAATTCTAGGGTTTTCGTCATTAGTCCAGTGTAGGGACGAAGACGGACAAATCATACAAGAGCAAAACTTAGAAAAACACAAACGAACTTAAATTGTTCCGTGAAAGCATGCTGAGGGAAAATACAGTAAAAGAAAAAATAGAAGGAAACATAATAGAAGAAATACACAGGAGTCAAAGAAAAAACAAACAGGAGTCACAGTAGGACAAATACAGTAAGGGCACCTCATAAAATCACAGTAGAACAAGTAAAATTAGAGAAACCCTAAATCAGAAAGACGAATAGCTTTGAAAGAGATTTAAGAAACTTGTTTTGAAAACCTTGAAACAAGCATAGATCTGGAGCGGATCTAAAGAAATATAGGAAAACCTCGAAGGGATAGGGTTTCAAAAGAACCCTAGAAGCGAGAAAGGCCGGGAAAAGGGGCTCCTCTGAGCTAGGTGAGCCAGAGATAGGCTCACAGGACCAGGACATGCCGGAGATGGCAGTGAAACTTGAATAGGCGACAAACTGAGTGAAAATAAGGTCGGACCTTGAATCCTCTAATAGCAGGGGTACAAGATCATGTGGATGTGAATACAAACCACCCAAGGCTTGAGGATGCCATGGATTCCGATGAAACATGGTACAAGACGGTGGGAGAGGGATAGGGTTTCGAAGGGGCTAGAGAGAATTTGAGAAGAAGAGGGTTTGAGGGCGGCTGTTTGTAACAAATGAAGTAGGGTTTGGGGTGTTAGAAATTTTAAAAGGAATGATGAGATCGTGATCATTAATCAAAATGATCAACGGCCTGGATTAAACAATAGACGGGTAGGTTTAGAAATGGGTCGAGTAATTGGGTCATTTGTCTGGGTTAATTGGGGGCACCATTAGGGTCAAAATTGGGCTACAATTGAAAGCAATTTGAGGCCAAAATTGAAATAATCATTTTTCCTTTTTGAATTTATAAAAATATTAAAAGATGTTAAAAATAAAATTAAAAGCACAGGGTTAGTAAACAATATATAAGTATTAATTTAAAAATATTGGTATTAATTTTTTAATTAAAATTGCTATAAAATCAGGAAATGGGCTAAAATTGCAATTTTATGTAATTTAAATATAAAAATACCAAATGGACTTGTAAAATCATGCAAAAATCATGTAAATTATTTTTTTATGCAAGTGTCATAATAAAATAAACTATTCTCCAAAATGGCAAGCTTTGAGGTATAGTTATTGGGATTTGTGGTGTAAAATATGTCATAAATTAGTTTTAAAATCCTTTGAAAATGCCAAAATCTTTTGGAATGCTCATATATGCATAAATATGCTATTTTGAGAGTATTTTGAGTTTGAAAATATATGGGGGAAAATTAGGTATCAAAAGCTGCCCCAATTTACCCGAGGAGGATGAAAGAGTTGTCGTGTAAAGACAAGATGGCCAATTTTGACCAAAATTGGCAATTGTGAAAGAATTCTGACCGTGCTCTGATTTCTGAGCTGCTACATATCCCTGGTTTCACAGGAATCGGGTCATATGTAGTTCAAAAACTAATGTTGGGGATTAAGAAAAGAATGGGCGCGATGGTCTAATTTGAGAAAGGTTATGAAGTCGAGCGGGTTGGAGAAAACCAGAGCAGAAGCGCTCCTACTGAGACAGTTTTTTGCTAGCCGGTGTACCTGTGGATGAGAGATACAATGTATATTGTGCATAATTAACACATGATGCAAGTTCCCGTTGGACCATGAAGGTCGTCTTCAGACGGTTAGGATGGCATCCTCGGACTATGATGTCCTGGGCCATGAAGAGCATAAAAGTAAGGATTCGCAGGCCATGAAATGGTGTTCTTGGGCTATGCAGATGGTGCCTCCAAATTATGACACCTTTGAACAAGTTGGTGATCTTTCAGTCCATGAGAAGGTGGCTATCTTTCAGCCAAATGAATGCAAAGGGTGGCCATCTTTCAGCCAGAGCGAGAATTTAAAATGCATGTGGCGATATTTCAATCGTTCGAAAATTAAAGCAGGGATATTTCAGCTATGCAGTATGGAGATAATGCTTAGTCTCGGAAGGTAGATAGGTAGCCTTATGCGATACAGATGGAGACAGAGCTTAGTCTCGAAAGGCAGATAGGTAGCCTTGTGCAGGGTGGAGGTAGAGCTTAATCTCAAAAGGCAGGAAATAGTCTTATGCAAAAATACAGATGGAGACAGAGCTTAGTCTCGAAAGGTAGATAAGTAGTCTTATGTAGGGTGGAGGTAGAGCTTAACCTCGAAAGGCAGAGAATAGCCTTATGCAAAATGCAGGTGGAGACAGAGCTTAGTCTCGAAAGGCAGAAGAATATCCTTATGCAAGATGAAGGTAGAGCTTAACCTTAGAAGGCAGATAAATAGCCTTATGCAATGCAGAAATTGTAAAAGGTGAATGGTAGTAAATTCTCTTAGCTCATAGATAATTGTGATATCGTGACTGCTGGGGATGTTGGGTGTAGATAGTGAACTTGTGAATGAGCGATCGTTATGAGACTTACAACCTTGAAGAGTACGAGTGTGTGAATATATTCGATAACTTGCGACATGTAGTGCCTTGATTGTTCCAGAATTTTAAGGGTTCTCCTCAAAATTTTGCCCCAGTTTACTGGATTGACGCTAGCTGATGGTTGTGCTGAATAACTGAAAGCGGATCGGCTTTGGAATGTTTGAAGGTCCTCCTCGAAATTTTTCCCCACTTTACTGGGTCGGTGCTGATGAAAAGAGTGATAAATTGACTTCGAAATTTTGAGGTTCCTCCTCAAAATTATGCCCCGATTCCAATATCGGATAAAAGAAGTTTTTATAAAAGTGTGACCGAACCCATAGCGCTGCATACGTATCCCCTCTTAAACGGGAATCAAGTCAGGCGTAGTTCAAATTACATCATGAAAGAAAAGCATACGATCAAATGTAGTATCGTTTCACTACGTCTGAGTTGATTGGCTTCGGCCAGACTTCTCCGTCCATTTCTGTGAAAATAAGCGCTCCTCCAGTCAGAACCCGATGAACCATGTACGAACCCTGCCAATTGGGAGAGAATTTCCCTTTGACCTTTGATGGATCTAATTCTATTCCCCGGTGACTCACAATGAAACCCAGTAATTTTCCAGCGGGAACCCCGAATGCACACTTGGCCGGATTTAGTTTCGAGTTGTATCTCCTCAATCTGTTGAAGAATTTCCTCAAATCTTTCATGTAATCTGCAGCTTTCTTGGATTTGATGATGACATCATCGACATACACCTCGATTTCTTTATGTATCATGTCATGAAAGATAGTAGCCATGGCTCTCATGTAAGTGGCAACGGCATTATTTAAACCGAACGGCATTATTCTGTAACAGTACATTCCCTATGGTGTGATGAACGTCATTTTCTCCGCATCTTCTTCGTCCATCCATATCTGATGTTATCTAGCAAAAAAATCGATAAACGACTGCAGCTCATGTTTGGCACAGTTGTCGATTAATATGTGTATATTTGGCAAAGGGAAATCGTCCTTGGGACTGGCCTGGATAAGATCCCGGTAGTCAACACAGAATCTAACTTTCCCATCTTTCTTTGGCACCGGCACAATGTTGGCTAACCATGTCGGATATTCTACCACTCTGAGAACCCTAGCTTTGACTTGCTTGGTAACCTCTTCTTTGATTTTCAAACTCATGTCTGGATTGAATTTTCTAAGCTTCTGTTTTACCAGTGGGCATGCCGGATCTGTTGGCAACTTGTTAGCCATAATGGATATGCTGAGACCAGTCATGTCGTAGGACCATGCAAAGATGTCATCATACTCTTTCAAGAACTCTGTGCACTCTTTCTTTTCTAGTGGTGACAAATGTATGTTGATTCGTGTTTCCTTGAGTTTTTTCTGAGTCTTCCAGATTGACAACCTCAGCTTCGTCCTAGGTTGGACTTAGGCCTAATCTCAAAATTCTCAACCTCTCTAACAACCTCTTCTGGTATTTCATCCTCTTCTGAATCTATGCCTGTTTGTTGCATTGCCTCGTTGCAAGTTACAGTCATTGGTTCATCATCAAGATATGTAATAGTAATGCAATTAGTGAAGTGTTCTCCTCGGTTCACAGCTTGAATGGTAGGGCCCCATCCCCTTCCTCCTAGAAGATAACACAATAGTCCATATTGTCCTCCAGAAACAGGTTCTTCATTGATGCCAGTGCCTCGTCTTCTTCTGATCCATATATAACATCGGCCGGCTGAAAGGTCTACTATAACTAAGGTATGGGGTGTTCCAACGGGTAGTAGGGACTGGGCCACAGCGGTGACCAATGATTGAACTCCTCCCAGGTGTACTCATACCCTAGGCCAAAAGTGGTACCGTGCTTCTTCAACTTGATAGGCTTGGTGAAGCTTGGAGAGTTTTGCCAAGTACTTTTCCAGGCTCATACCCGCTCCAATTCAGGATGCTCTCAATTTTGTTGTCCCACCACTTGTCTTTGTCTATGGCGTTGACTCGCTCGATGTGATGGTATGTTTCTCCACCTATTCTCCTTTTACCTCTGATCATCGAGATGGTTTGGCGACTGTATATAGGGTTGCTATCGTCGCCATGAATGATCCTGATTGTTCCATTCAAATTTTACGGCTTGATGCAAAGTTGATGCCACAGCCCCGGCGGCTTGGATCCAGGGTTTTCCCAACAACAAATTGTAGGATGTTGGTACGTCTATAACTTGGAAATCCACATCAAACTAGGTGAGCCCCATATGTAGGCACATGCTAATTTCTCTGATGGTGGATCTTTGAGACCCATCAAAAGCTTTGACACTGATAGCTTCGTCTTTGATCCCATGCAGTCCTTTACCCAAGGTCCTAAGGGTTATTAACGGAAAGATGTTAAGGCTGGATCCCCTATCGACTAAGATCCTGGTGATAAAATGATTCTCGCATTGCGTAGTGATGTGCAATGCCTTGTTGTGACTAAGCCCTTCTGGTGGTAACTCATCCTCGTGGAAGGTAATCTTGTGGATTTCCAATACCTGACCCACCATATTTTCCATTTCGCCTCTTGTTATGTTACTGGGAACATAAGCTTCACTCAGTATTTTCATTAAGGCATTTTTATGTACCTCAAAGCTTTGCAGAAGAGACAGAATATAAATATGCGTTGACGTTTTGTTCAATTGCTCGACGACTAAATACTATTTGGCATGTATCTTCCTCCAAAGATCATCGGGTCTAGTTTTAACAGCTCGCCCAGAGGCTTGCTTGTTGGACTCAGCTAATGTTCTGGGGTGCATACTTTGCTTGTCCTAGTCATGCACTGTGCGGTGATTGCTTCCCATGTATATGTCTTTCCCTTTCTTATAGCTTCAGTTGTGTAATCCCAAGGTATGGCATTTGGCTTGAACGGGGTCACATGGGTCATAGAAACTGTAATTGACATCATGGGAGGTAACACAGTAACTTCGAATGGCGCAGGTGCCTTTGGAATCCCGAACTCAACCTCAATCGGTATTTGCGCCTTTGCAAAAGGTACTTCAAACTCGAGTGGTACATACATATCTACCATATCGCCCTCAGGGGATGAATCTGAACGATAATGGGATTGAGGGTAACTGTTGGCTTCTTAGGCTCATCTTCTTCATCTATCAAACCGATTGACCCTTTGGGGTCCCAATCAGCTTCAATCTCGATCATATGGATGCGTGCAGCAAAGGTCAGGCAGAGGGTTGTTGCGGACATTAGGAGCCGGCTCTTTTGCTATAATGACATTGTTATAATCATATTTTAAATCTTGTCTTTTAACGAGCGACACTCGTCGATAGTATGGCCTTATATCCCGGAATGGTATGCACAAGTCTTGTTTGGGTTGATCCATTGAGAGGGATTTTCTAGAGTTACAGCTGGGATAGGGGTAACATAACGGGCTGCTTTGAGTTTTTCAAATAATTGGTCAACTGGCTCAGCTATTGCGGTATATTGTCTAGGAGGTTTACAGTCGAAATTTGGTTTGAATCGAGGAAAGTTTTGGCGGGTAGGTGGTGACGGGTAGTGAGAAGGTTGGGAGTTGTATGATTGGTATACATGTGCGTGTTGGGAATATCTAGGTGAAGTGGGTTTATATGTGGGTGGTGGAAGTGATTGGTAGGTAGATGGTGGTATTTGGTATGTGTGCGAGGGTGTTTGGTAATTGATGGTGGGTTGATATGTGAGTGGAGCTGAGGGATAGGTTTGGTACTTCATAGAGGAGTTGTTCCTTCACGCATCCATTACGAAATTTACATCATTTTCTTTGACGAGCCACCAAACTGTAAAGCCCTATTGGTAGCTTGCAATGCCTCGAGGTTAGTGACCATACCATTTTTATGCCTTCTTCGATCCTTTCTTCCAACTTGATGATGTCGGAGAACTTTTGACCCTCTATTAGCATCAGCCTTTTGTAGTACTGTGGATCCTGAGCACAGACGAAGAACCTGTGCATCTATTCTTCCTCCAAGTCCGGCCTGACCTTAGCGGCTTCGGACCTCCAACGAGTAGCATACTCGCGAAAAGTCTCTGTGGGCTTCTTCTTTAGATTCTGGATATAGAACACATCTGGTGCGTTCTCAGTGTTGAACCTGAATCGGTCCATAAAGTCGGACGCCATGCTCACCTAATTTGTCCATTTCTTTGCATCCTGGCCGATATACCATGAAAAAGAATCGCCCTTCAAACTCCTCATAAACAGTTTCATGCAGATTTTCTCATCCCTTTCGACTCCTACCAACTTACACAATTCTTAAGTGGACCCCGGGATCACCTGAGTCGTCAAACATCTCAAACTTGGGAGGTTTGTACCCCTCCGGGAGCTCAACGTCTGGTTGAACACAGAGATCTTCCTAATTCAACACCTTTGTTACCTTTGAAACCTTGGACCCAGCTAGTCAATTTCTTGATTTGAGTGCACTTTGTTAGGATTTATGCCTGTCACTAGAGGGGGGATGAATAGTGCGGCACAAGAATATTGATAAATATTGCGGAATTAAAAATTGCAAGAATAAAATAAATTCGGTAATTAAAATAGCAAGGAAAGAACACACCGAATTTATCCTGGTTCACCATAACTTGTGGTTAGTCCAGTCCCCGAGAGACTCTCTCGAGATTCCACTAACTCCGTTAAGCTTTCGGGTGCCTAACAAACCGTTACACTTGCTCGTAGATGTACACTCTACAAGACTTCAACTTGCTCGAGGATACCGCACCTCAAGACTTCAACCTTGCTCGTGGATACCGCACCACAAGACTTCACACACTAAGACTTAGGGTACTTAGCGAACCCGACAATCAATGAGAAAATATGTTCTTCTCAAACACCTTTCTCTTTTACAACAAGAACTCTCTCAAAGAGTAGATAAAGAGATACAAATTTAGCTCTATGAACAACTCAAAGTTGTCTCTCAAATGGCTCAACAAAAGCTCTAAAATGATGCTCAAATAATGTCAATATGTATATCAATATTGGGAGGTGTTGTGTGTTTAAAATCAGCTCAAAATACCTCTTTTTATAGGGGTTAAAGGGTGGATGTCCGTTGCTTAATTGGCAATCAATTATGCTGATTTTATGCTTACATAATCGATTATATGATCTGCATAATCGATTATCTTCTCAACGTTCATAAATCGGAACGTTGGGAAGGCTACTGACAGTAAATAATCGGTTTTGTGAGTTAAATAATCGATTATTTATCCTTGCGAAATTTCCAGCAAAGCTGGAATATACGAGAGTATACCAGAATCAAAGTTGGAGTATACCAAAATATACCAAAGTATACCAGAATCGAAAACTTACTTCAAAAACCATTTTGGTTAAAATGAAAACGTTAAAATCATTTTGTTTGAAGTATTTAAAATATGTCTATGATAAATATGATTTAACAAAATGATTTTATGCATATTAATGATGACCTATGTAATATACCAGAATATACCAGAATTGAAAACTTACTTCAAAAATCATTTTGGTTAAAATGAAAACGTTAAAATCATTTTGTTTGAAGTATTTAAAATATGTTTATGATAAATATGATTTAATAAAATGATTTAATGCATATTTATGATGACCTAATGTTGAGCCAAAAGATGAGATAACTTAAGCGCTGCTCTTACATTGGTTCTACCTAACGACCTACGCCTTGGGACTTTGGTCTTGAACATTTGAGCTCGTCTTTGGCTTGTCTATGCAATTCCGTCATCAATATATTTCTCGGCATTCAATCTTGATTGTTTTTCATATAATAACGTTGTTTGACACTTGACTTCATTGTTTGTTATTCATCAAAACCTATACCTGAAAATCATGCTAATACAACCAAAGCGCACATATCATAGATAGAATGATTTTATACAATTTCCCCCTTTTTGATAATGACAAACAATAGGAGATATGCATATTGGATTCCCCCTAACTTCATGCTATATCTCAACATACAATTCATGTAAACAAATTAATATAATTCCCCCTTAATTGAATATTCCCCCTCAATTAAAGCATACTAGAATGTGAAGACATTCCCCCTTATTCGATGCATATCGCCTAAATTCTTCCCCCTTTTGGCATTAGCAAAAAGAGTATACCAATTGTTATTGAAACTATTGACGATACCAATTGTTAAAAAAATTAAATTCATATCAATATCAAATAATACCAAATGTTAGTAAAAACATGCCATTCATAATGACGGTCATTTTTCGCAAATATACCAACTGTTAAAAAAAATATTCATCAAAACATGAATCAATCTTTTAACGTAAAAATAATTGATACCAATTTGTTATTCAAAATAACACTTGTCAAAACATGAATCAATAATTAATATCAATTGCTAGCATATATCGACTATTACGTTTTTATCAAAAAATACGATAACTAACCGACGTTCCCCCTCGATGCAGTAAGGTTTCGTGCTTGGTGCATCTACTACAATATTGTAGTCTTCAAGCACACCTGCAAAAGTACCTAAAAACAGGTTTTCGGTACCCAACTTCTTTTGGGTCCTTGGGGGTTAGGCAAATGATAATTATAATCAAAATATGAATCTCTATGTTTAGCAAAACATACGGGTGCAATGTGTCCTACCCGGTTACAATAATGACATATAACGTTCGGGTTGTGCATATGTCTTGGTTGAGCCAAATGCGTTCTAGGTGATCTAAAGTCGTTATTCCTAGAAGCGTTGAAATTCCTAGAGTCATTTCTAGGTGGTCCGAATTTATTTATTCTAGACTCATTAATAAAATTCCTAGAATTGTGTCTAAAATGATTAGTTTTAGACTTATTAACAAAAATCCTAGAGTCGTTTCTAGGCGGTTTAACCTCATTTCTATCATCCTTTTTAATTACTTCACTTGTTTTAGAATCATTTACACTACATTTTTCTAGTGTATTTCTAAGTTCTATGTTCTCTATTTTCAAAGAACTACAAGAAGAACATTTTGAACCTTGAACACTTAAAGAGGCTTCATTCATCTCCTTAATTTTATTTTTGAGATCGACATTGTCATTTTCCAAAAATCTATTTTCTTCTTCTAAAACTTTGATTTTATTTTTACGAAAAGTAATGTCATTTTCTAAACAATCATTTTCTTCTTCTAGTTTTTCATTATCACAAGTCAATTTTTCAAAATCTTTTTCTTTTAAAGAAGGTTGTTTTTCAAAATCTTTTTCTTGCAAAGAAAGTGTTTTCTCAAAATCTTTTTCTTGCAAAGAAAGTGTTTTCTTCAATTCTTTTATGGTTTTGGAAGCCTTAATAAATTCACCAAATAATTCATCATAGGCATTTTGCATTTCTTCAAAAGAGCAAGAATTAGAAGTGCTTACCTCTTCTTCTTCGTCGGCCATGAAGCATAGGGCAGTCGTTTTATCACACGAGCTGTCCGAGTCCCATGTCACATGCTTTTGGACTTGAGGCGTACCTTCATAAATGGCTTCAAGTTTATCCCACATTTCTTTGGCGGTTGTGCAATAGGAAATCCTCCGATAGTCATTTGAATTCACCGCACAATATAGCATATTTATGGCCTTGGCATTATATTCATTCTCCTCCTTTGGAACCAGGGCTTCTCCAGTTTTCTTTGTCGGCATACCGTTCTTAATGATTTGCCACAAACGAATGTCATTTGATTGGATGAAGATTCTCATCCGCTCTTTCCAATATGTGTAATTGCTTCCATCAAATAATGGAGGCAAAATAGTAGAGTGGCCTTCGCTCATTATACCTGCATTCAACATTCTCAACAAAAAAATATATATCGCTCTCAACCGGTTAAGGCTTTCAGAGAGTTAGGCTCTGATACCAATTGTTAGGATTTATGCCCGTCACTAGAGGGGGGTGAATAGTGCGGCACAAGAATATTGATAAATATTGCGGAATTAAAAATTGCAAGAATAAAATAAATTCAGTAATTAGAATAGCAAGGAAAGAACACACCGAATTTATCCTAGTTCACCACAACTTGTGGTTAGTCCAGTCCCCGAGAGACTCTCTCGAGATTCCACTAACTCCGTGAAGCTTTCGGGTGCCTAACAAACCGTTACACTTGCTCGTAGATGTACACTCTACAAGACTTCAACTTGCTCGAGGATACCGCACCTCAAGACTTCAACCTTGCTCGTGGATACCGCACCACAAGACTTCACACACTAAGACTTAGAGTACTTAGCGAACCCGAAAATCAATGAGAAGATATGTTCTTCTCAAACACCTTTCTCTTTTACAACAAGAACTCTCTCAAAGAGTAGATAAAGAGATACAAATTTAGCTCTATGAACAGCTCAAAGTTGTCTCTCAAATGGCTCAACAAAAGCTCTAAAATGATGCTCAAATAATGTCAATATGTATATCAATATTGGGAGGTGTTGTTTGTTTAAAATCAGCTCAAAAGACCTCTTTTTATAGGGGTTAAAGGGTGGATGTCCGTTGCTTAATTGGCAATCAATTATGCTGATTTTATGCTTACATAATCGATTATATGATCTGCATAATCGACTATCTTCTCAACGTTCATAAATTGGAACGTTGGGAAGGCTACTGACAGTAAATAATTGATTTTGTTAGTTAAATAATCGATTATTTACCCTTGCAAAATTTCCAGCAAAGCTGGAATATACCAGAGTATACCAGAATCAAAGCTAGAGTATACCAAAATATACCAAAGTATACCAGAATCAAAAACTTACTTTAAAAACCATTTTGGTTAAAATGAAAACGTTAAAATCATTTTGTTTGAAGTATTTAAAATATGTTTATGATAAATATGATTTAACAAAATGATTTTATGCATATTAATGATGACCTATGTAATATACCAGAACTGAAAACTTACTTCAAAAACCATTTTGGTTAAAATGAAAACGTTAAAATCATTTTATTTGAAGTATTTAAAATATGTTTATGATAAATATGATTTAATAAAATGATTTAATACATATTTATGATGACCTAATGTTGAGCCAAAAGATGAGATAACTTAAGCGTTGTTCTTACATTGGTTCTACCTAACGACCTACGCCTTGGGACTTCGGTCTTGAACATTTGAGCTCGTCTTTGGCTTGTCTATGCAATTCCGTCATTAATATGTTTCTCGGCACTCAATCTTGATTGTTTGTCATATAATAACGTTGTTTGACACTTGACTTCATTGTTTGTCATTCATCAAAACCTATACCTGAAAATTATGCTAATACAACCAAAGCGCACATATCATAGATAGGATGATTTTCTACACACTTGTGATTGGCTAAGTGTAGTGGGGTATAGTGTCCAGAAAGATAGGGGTGTTATGATCTTTTGTTGTGTTTTGTGGTTCGGGAATGAACAATGGAGTGTTATTGCATGTGTTTCAGGCTTTGGCATGAGTGGGTTGCATTGGAGGTCGTGGGATATTTTGTGGAGGTGCAGGGTTCTGGGTGTTAACATCAGCAGCGGCACGAACTAACCTTTGGGGAGGGGAATAAAAATAGAAAAAGGACAAAAAGGTAAAAAGTTAGTGCGGATTCTGAAAAATAATATTGCGATATATAAACACGTTGTGTAATAGTATAAGTTGTTTCCTAGTTTAGGTGCCTCATTGTGCCCGAGGTAGGCCTAGCGAAAAAATTAAATTTGGAGAACTTATAATGCTAAATGCCTCATTTTATTGATAAAAACAAGACGAGTCTTAAAACAACCGAATGATAAGAGATGTCACTAATGGCAATTGGCCTTATTACATTAAGAAAGCATTATATAAAAATCCTAACTACTTGGTCCCATAAGGACCTTCCCCAGATTCGGAACTCTTGCCTCTCTCGTACAGCTACATCAACTCGCGCATTCCTAACAGCAGATAAGCTCGAGCCAGATGTCCGCTGCACTTCCCTCAGCATTCTGGCAATCTTCAATTCTTTTCAAGAACTTTCCTTCTAACTCCACTATACCTCGCTCCAGATACCCCAACTGGTTGTTGGCATTGATAGCCATGTCCTTCCATTCGGTTATCAGCTTCTTGTAGGCTTCTTGTATTTCCCGATGTTCATTCTCACATTCTTGCATCCTCTTGTGCAGCTGATTGTATTTGACTTGTGCTTCAATTTTCTCATCAATAATCCTATGACCGTGGACGAACCCCTAACAACCCAAACCAATGTGATCATCTTCCAACCAACCTGCTAATGCAGCACACACCCGCCATGATACCTGTCTGGTTCAATAGACTCTTTCCCTAAGACAAGCTTGCAATGCCGCATATGCTAAGCATGACACCTGTGTGGGCTGTCATCATCTTAAAAGTCAACCCTGAAATGACTAATTTTCTCTATCCTGCGTATGATTTGTTGTCTTCCAGCTTGCCTCATGGCCCGGAGAGGGACATAAGGATGATTTCCCCTCAGACAGATGAGTATGAGGAATGGTGTGTCTCGAGAACAGACAATAAACTCCCCTGTTGGGAACCGCTCGAACAACCACTGAACTTGATCCTCTTTTAGATTTTCAAACAATTCCACCCATCCACTGGCGTCCTCTGGCTGGGCAAACATGTTAGGCATGAAGTTCATTCGCTTTGGGTGATGAAAAGCGATATGGTCATCCCAATCCGGCAGATGATTTCCTATCTGTAGTCGCCTTTCTGAAGGTGTTCTATGAGCCAAAGTTGAAGTAGCAGATTACAACCCTCGAAATGTGGAGCCCTTTGCTGACACTTTCCCAAAGCTCGATAGATTTCATCGATGATCGTAGGCACTATGATGAAAGACTGCCCGTCGATACCCTCCATTAAGGTCTTGGTCACCATGGCTAGTCTGGTGTGTATCCTAGCCTTCTTCATAGGGAAAATTACCAAACCCAAGAAGCCAAACATGAACACAAAGACCCTCATATGTATGTGCCCCAAAGAGGTGAGTGCGAACTCATCAGTGTAACTGCAATAAGACTTGTTGTGGCCATATCTCTCATATAAGAAGTCAAATGATATGTAGGAGTCCTTCAGGAAAGCTAGGTCTTCTTTAGTCCGGCATAATCAAACCGAAGTCTCCCAAGGGATACCAGCTAGACCCCATATCTCTTCTAGCAAAGGGGTCATTTCCAAATCTTCGAAGCGGAACACCGATCGATCACCATCCCAAAACAAAGTAGCAACCTCTATGATCTTGTTGTTAGTCTCGATTTCCAAAAGTGAGGGAAAATTCCCTAAGTACTTGCGGATGAGGGTTTGATCGATGGCATGAAGATCTTCCCACCAGCTTAGCAACCTCGGGTGAATGTTGGATACCATACCGAATCTAGGGACTTCGTGCCTCATTTTTTGCAAAACAAAGTGTTAGGCCCTTACCCCCATCAGACACAGATATTTAAATCAATAATTAGCAAAAGGCATTTAGTTCTCCAAATAAATGCACATAACGTGGAGGTGTCCATTTGGATTTCGAGGAAATCCGGTGGACTTTGGTTTAGGCTATCTTAAGGAGTCATTATATGGACAACATAACTTACTCGGCTAGGGCTGATGCATGAACAGTTTAAGGGAATAAGGTTTCTACCTTTGAAGTGCTAGACAAGGTACCCTTGAGCAGACAACTAAAGAGGGAAAGGCGTGGAACCGTCGACTATACCGTTGATCGACTGGTTTTACCGCAAATATGCCTTTGCCACATTTATGGGTTATAATATTGGAAAAGTGCAACCACTCATTATAAGTGTTGCTATAGTATTTATTTTGGCACGACTGGAATATGATGTTGAGAATCCAGTTACAATAGTGAAGCAATATTGCATGTATTTTCATGTTCATAAAGATTACAATAATGCTCGAAAATTACAACAGAATTGAAATAATAAGGCAGTAAAAACTGAAATTAAAAGGAAAGAAAAAACATGAAGAGCCAAGTTAGTATTCTTGATGAAACAATTAAAGACTAAAATTAAATGCAATCAAGGAAGCAATAAATTCACAAAATATGTAATGGTAAAAGCCTTAAAGAAATCCCCAGCAGAGTCTCCATGTTGTCGACGCCCCCGTTTTTCTAAGGGCGAAAGGCGGGTTTCGACATTGTAGGTGGAATGACACTTTTATCCCCTTGCGAGGAATTTGGGTTATAGATTTTGGAGAGTCGCCACCTAATAATTATAGTACATTAGGACACTTTAAAAGAAAAGAAGAAGATTTTGAAAGAAAAACCAGAGTTTGGGTAAGGGCTTGAGATTATCTTGAGTGGAAGGTATTAGGCACCCCTAAAGATCCACTAGTGTGGTTTCCGACCGTGCTTAATTGTGATTTTAAAAAGAATAGGAGTAAACAAGCAAAGTTTGCACATAGGAAACATAGCAAGGATAAAAAAATTGAAAGAAAGAAGACATGAGTTGTTTTGAAAAGAGGAATTTTTAGTTGAAAATATTAATCTAAAATAAAGTATTAATAAAGAAGAAGAAAAGGGGTCCTAGGGTTAAATATAATATGGATCACTTTGGTGCAATACCCAGCAATCATTATCACATGAGATATTAATGCACCAGTCATCATATCCATATTCAACCCTTCACATCCCATTAAGGTATTTAAATGTGATCAGTCTCGTTTAACTTATTGCATGCTAGTACCCGCCCCAACCTATTAGTCCTGGAGTATTAGGACTTCTAATCCTAAAAAGGGAAGAAAGGGATGGGGGTTTTACATGGAGTTTCAAAGGATAAAAAGTATAATTCGTCATTCAAAATAGATACCAAGTAGGGGAAAACAAGAAGACAGACCAAGGCTCAAATAAACCCCTTTAAACAAACAACATATAGTTTAGCATGTCTTGCATATACTTGTTTGGTCTTAAATTAAAATTAAGCGACGGCAAATCAGTTTAACACATAGAACTAGATAAAAGGTTTATATTAGGCAAATTGGATCCAATTATTAGGATCTCGATGTATTTTACCAAATTGTTTGTTAAGGACTAACATAGACAAGTTTTGAAAGAAAGCAGAAGTTGCAGAAGTTCAAAAAGGTTTTGGAAATTCGCTGGGACTGTTTAAAGAAGTGTACAGCGGAGTTTCTATAGTAAAGTGTTCAAAAAAAGGCTAGAGTTTGAAGGTTGTTTTAAAGTAACCTCGTGCATAAAAAAAATTCAAACAGAGAGTTGAAAAATTATTTTAGCGACAGAAATACAAGTTCTTAGAGTTGGAGACAAGTTTGGATGAATTATGTTTAAAACGTTGAAATAATTTCCAGATTACTGATTATACGACTTAAGCGAGTTATAAGATCCTATAGGTAGGATATATGTTCTGATTTCTTATGCTTTTAAATGTTTCAGACATGTGATAGTTGTGTTACCCTATTGTTTGCTTATTATTATTACGATTCTATAGGCATGATTTCTATATGCTTGAATACAGGAAAATGCAAGCCTATGGACATGATATTTAAACGATTTAAAAGTTAAAAGCTTATAGACATGATATCTAAGTGATTCAAAGTAGTAAAATTCCTATAGGCATGATATCTAGGTGATTCAAAGTATTAAATTGTATAGGCATGATATCTAAGCGATTTGAAGTAGTAAAAGTCCTATAGGCATGATTTCTAAGTGATTCAAACTTACTAAAGTCATATAGGCATGATATCTACCCTTTAACATGCAAATAACTAAAAACCCCTCTCATACCCCCTTACTACTATATTCCCCAAGTTTTATTACAAAGTTGCAATTACAGAGCCCAAGGTAAAAAATAAAATATATCATAGCCCACAGCTAGATCCAAACAACCTAATGCAATCTTGATATCCAATACATGTGTTTTACCAAATCCAGGTTCCAGATCCTAAGGCCTCCTCTTAGAGTGTTTCAAAGTTCCAAGGAGCTTCAAGAGCCCACGCAATGCTTACACCTAAATAATGAATGTTGTAACAGAGTAGTGCAATGTGTGAAATTACCATCCCTTAGGCATCCAAGTTCATATGGAGCTCTAGGGTCCCTAAGCATGGCTTACCAGAGGGGGTAGAACTTAAGAGCTAGGAGTAGGTGTAAAGTGAGAGAGGAACCTTAGCATGAGGTGGTCATACCCAGCCATGGCATAGACTGGCACACCCCTAACCTCTTGCTCAGATCAAACAAATAAGAGCAAACTCTTATAGAGTCAAACTGAGGTCTGAATGGTAATCATGACACCAACAAACCCAAATTATGGCTCAACACACTGAGGGGAAAGGGAATGGGAAAGAAATCTAGTAAAGACTCAAAAAGTCTAGTTCCGGATCACGGACAGCAATCCATAGTGCTGCTATAACCCAGGACAAAACTCACATAAAGGTGATAGAGTGAGAGGGATTAACATAACATAAGAGACATAGCATGTTTGAAGGTAATTAAATAATGCAGGAAAGCATAAGTAAACACACAAAGAAAGGGGTAGAAGCAGAGAAGTTGAACAAGGATGCTATTAAACATAGAAGAACATACCAGTTTTAAATTTTAGAATAGCAAGATAGTAACAGCAAACAGGCAGCCAGGAACACAGGAACAGACTCAAGAAAAACTCCCCAAGTGTTTGGGAGTTCAAGCAGCAGGAAGTGCAGATGTAGAATGTTCAGTAGTAGCGTAGAGAAGTAGAGAGTAATAATAGTAGTAGTAAATAAAAGAGATGAACTCTGATTTTGGTTTGCAATTAAAATTCGATGATGAAGTGATGTGTGCACCACGGGCCCTGGAGACGCGGCCGGTTTGTCATGCCTCCCGTGGCCTTGTGGGGGCTCAAACTGGCGACCTGAAGTACTTTGTCCACAGGCCTTTACCAGTTGAGATACCCCTTAGAGTTAACATATGCATTTCTCTAGACTAATTAACAATTTCGTTGGGTGGTGAATATACGACTTTTGACATTATGACAGTCATGTTATACTATATTTAGTAGCAGGGGCGGAACCACAGTGCTGTTTGTGAGTTCCGTCGAATTTAATAGTTTTTGTTCGAATTCTGTATTTGTATTAAGAAATTCAACCAATATGTATATATTATTAATTTAAAAATTAGTAACTTAAAAGAATAATCTATAAAATTCAAATTCTAACTCCACCTCTGATTAGTAGGGTCAACTTTTTCTCCCCTTGTTTTTTCAAGCTAAACATAGGCTTTTTGGGTAGAACACTATACCTATCCATTATATTAAGGCAAACTTTCGCAACTTACCCTCGTACCAACAATTTGTAATTAACCTGCAAAATCCTTGTAATCCCATGCGCGTGACCCAATTCTGCCTAACTTTAAGCAGAAACTCTAGGGCAATATAATGTTGCAATTGGAGAAGAGTGAGCATTGAAGAGTCAAGAACCTTTTGCAATTGCACGTGTCAACAGAGGAGGACCTATAATTAAGAAGAGGGAATGGGGTATTCATAAAAATTTAAACCACATCAAACCGATACTTTTTGGTTGGTTTAATTTTGATTTTGAAATTTAAAAATCGATCAAATTTAATTTGATTTTGATTTGATTTCAATTAAAAAAAGAACCAAACTAAATATAAGAATAATTATTTTAAATTTATTATTATTATTATTATTATTATTATTATTATTATTATTATTATTATTATTATTATTATATATATACTTTTAAAAAAACCCTGATTTGATATCTATCCCCAACCTTCCATTTGATTTCCTTTCATAGTTGTATTTTTCCATATGTTCTTCTCTTTTTCCGGCGAGAAGATATTTCAACAGTGTGCAACATGTTTCCACACTCTCATGTTGTTCACATACCCAATTTTTTCTTCTTCAACACCGGCCAAGCCAAACAATCTCATACCTTTAACCATTTTCCTTCCTAGGCGAATTTCACACTTGAAACAAAGCTTTACGGAGGAGTATTTCATTGTTTTAATTTTGATGAAATCTAGATAGGAATGGAAGTGGTTAGAGGGCTTCCGCCGGTCGATACCCACTGGCCGAAGTGGTTTATAGTAAAGTTCTCGGCGATGATTTCTATTCTTATTCTTTCTAGAAGTAAATTTCCTAATTCTCCTTTTTACTTGATCGTATTTTTATTATTTCTAATGTATTATTTCATTAATGATGCAATGGATTCAGTGTTGAGAAGTTCATTTGAAAAGCTGAAGTTATGCAATTCGGTTCATAAATCCAACTTTGTAATTATGTTTAGATCCTCTGTTAACACTTTTACTTGGTCTAGGGAATGATTTGAATTTTAGTTGGGGATGATCTTCTTTAATCCAATCGACAAACAATTTTGTTTGGCTTCATTTTTGGGAATGTTATCTGCAAAGAGGAAATGGAGGCTAGCAAATTATTTGCTGGAGGCATTTCTTGGGATAAAATTGATGATATGCTTAAATAATATTTTAAAGCTTTTCGTGATGTTGTTCAAGTTGTAATCATGAAAAGCCGGATCACTGGCCATGCTCCTGGTTTTCGATTTTTTGTCTTTCTAAATGCTTTCATTGCTGTAAGTAAAGCAATAATTTCTAAACTTCTATAAAGTGTTCGTTTGTCTTTTAAAAAAAAAAAATCAAATTCAGTGCTGTCTATGAAGCATATCAATGAAGAAATGCTAATTGTGTCCATATTTCTTCAAGTCTCTCCGTGAGAAACTTACCACTGACTAATTTAATTGTTGCTTTACAAGTATTGTACAATTACTTAACATTGCCATAATATACATTTGAATATACTTTCATGAATTTGAACAGCTCCATCTGTTCACATATCTAGAGTATTTGACATTGCATTACCTTGCCAACCAAGTTGGTCTGATGAGTATTAGTATTATATAAGCAAATGTGTTTGGAGCTACATAATATGTAGGTATCAAAGTTCTGAGTTATAGCACCATGGCCCATGGGTCAACTGGCTTGATCTCTAAAAATTTGAGGGTTAAAATGTTAAGTGGTAGCATGATATGAAAGGGTGTAGTAATTAGTTTTTGGAAAAGTAGATAAAAACCAAGCCTTAGGCAGATGTAGGTCTTACAATTTTGGTCACTAATTATACCATTCTCTTTGAACTGTCGAATTTTGTTGTAACCCCATAACCAGAAAACTAAGGTAAGAAAATCCAAATAATATAGTAATTATATGCCCAACAGAACAATGTGTGCTGTTTTATGAAATCAAATAATACACCAGAAAAGAATGTGTGTTTCATTAATATTTTCTTTTATCAAGAGGTAGAGTAAAAAACATTTTTTTTTTACATTAAACTGTCGATTTCATTGATTTCATAAGATATGTACAATGTATTCCTATGGTAGTAGTATGGACTCCTACTACTCATTTACATTTAAACTCTAACTACACAATCTCGTATAGAGTATAGACAATACTAACATGTAGCTATTAATCAAAACTAAGGATAGCAGTTGAGTTTATGTAGCCCTTCCTGCCACCTTTTACATTTCCTACTCCTTGTATGTATTAACACTGCCACTTCTTTGCGGAATTGATCTTCATCAAAAGTCTTGTTATCAAATCTGATCGAGTTCTTGTTCCTCCATATCAATGCAACAGTAGTAACAAAAGCAGTTGCAGTGATTGCCTGCTGCCAGTTTTTACTTTTAGCCTTGCTGCATATCCACTGCAGCTCATCCTCCCAAGTGTTAACTGCTCGCTGGTATCCCATCCAGTGACAGATTCTAAGCCATAATCTGTTAGTGACTTGACATGCAAAGAAAAGGTGTTCAAATCTTTCATCTTGTGTTTTACAGAAAGCACATGTAGTAGGTATATCAACTCCAATCTTGTGCAATCTTTCAATGGTAGGTAATCTGTGTTGGGCTGCTAGCCACACTGTAAACCTATGTCTTGGCTGTACATTTGCAGTGAGCATCACATATCCTCCAATCAACCTTACTATAATTAGGAAGCATAGCAAGGTATAACTGGTGAATTTGAAATTTGTCCAGCTTACACAATGACTTCAGTCTGCAGTAGAGGGTTCCTTGCAATTGTTGGTTCTCCATGACTTCAGTCCTACAATCCAATATTTTCCTAATGATCCAGGAAGCATTTTTTGGCAGAGGCACATAGCTGATATCATTCTGTTTTATGTAGTAGCACTGGAGCCATTTAATCCATAGGCAGTCTTTTTTCCTAGCAAGGTCCCAAAGCAGTTTTGTTATGGCTGCCTTATTCCAGGTAGTCATATCTATGATGTTTAGACCCCCAGCAGATATAGGTCTACATATATCTGCACATTGGTTCTTTCCTCTTTTTCTATTCAAGGTATTTGCACATTGCTGCCAAAATTTGATTGAACCGTTAATGAAGAAGTTAGTAAGAGTAGGAAAGAAGGAGAAAATAAATTTAGAATAAGTTAACTATTGAGAAAATTTTATCTCTTTAATCTCGATTAAAATTTTGAAAATAAGAATAATTTGCCTATATCGCACTCTAGCTACTTACCATTTCATCAGTTAAAGGAGATAGATAAACATGCCTCACAGTTGATTTTGAAAGATAAAAAGTTGAAATATGGGTCATTGTAAAAGCCAATTTGCACTACTTATTTTACTTTTTGCTCTTTAGAGTTAGTTATACTAGCATGCAGTTCTTTCAAAAGATTATGCACATTTGATCTTGAAAAGAGAAGTTATATAGATTGTGTTTCACTGTAGCGTTTGCTCTATTAGTAATGTTTGAGATCCAAAGACTACTAATCTTGAGTTCTTGGTTGCTCTGTCGAAGTCATTATCTGCTAGTTCAAATCTTAGGATTCTGCTTACCCAATAATCTCAAAGTAGTCTAGAAAAATAATTCTTAAATAATCTGTAGTTTGCCTTAGTTGAGTAAAACCCTTAAAATAAACGAGACGAGCCTCGCCAAAATAAATCACAAATTGCGGGGCCCTCAATAATACGTATAATAATTGGATAGATTTCGGAAATGGTCGCTTAGCGAATTTTCACGGCCTTTTTCCAAAATAATAATATGTTAGTTTCTTTAGGACACGCCTTAATTAATCTTACCTTCCTAAATTCGGGTGTGTATTTATGCAATCCAAATCCAAATCTCGACAGAGTCGAAATGTACCAACGACCACGTGTACACTGGTTGTAACGTGGTTCGAGATGCATTTCTATGACGTTGCAATTCTTTGAAAAACTAACTACGAACCCCAAATATGACAAGTAGTCCAAATAAAGATGCTAACAATTAGACTTCAATAAAATATGCGCTAACATTACTCGGGATGGACCAAGTCACAATCCCCAATGTTAACCGACCATGCACGCGTCATTCAGCGTGTGTCTCACCTCAATATAGCACTACGCTGTGCAAATCTAGGGTTTCAAACCCTCAGAACATCATTTACATTCATTACTCACCTCAAGCCGGCCAAAACTCTAGCTCGCTATGCTCTATCCCCTCAAATCGGCCTCCTCGCATGTCGAATCTAACTAAAATCACAACGACTACGTCACAATAGGCTAAAGGAACAATACCTAATCGAAAACAATCAAGAATATCAAAAATCCTGAAATTAGCAAAACTCGAGCCCTGGGACCACTTATTGAAACTCAGAAATTTTCACATCAACGGGTGCCTTATCTCGCCACGAGTTCATACATATCAAAATCACAAGAATCGGAGTTCGATTGGCACTTTAAATCCTCAATTATTATTCTTCAAGTTCAAGCCTTAAACTGCCATTTTGGTCCATTAATTCCTTAAGTTTTAAGTCTCAAATCATGAAATATCACCATAGAATCGTGTTTTAGATCCAAAATCTTTACCTTATCGAATCTCCTTGAAATTCGTCTTCAAAATCGACCACAGTTCTCCAATTCCAAAGTTAAAAATGAGAAACCCTTGAAAATTCGGGAAGATGGACTTAAATACCTTCTGCCCAGCTAAAACCGCTTCTGTATTTGAAATCCCGCTTCCGCGGTCCACGTTCCGCTTCTGCGGAAATTCCCTTACAATCAAAACCCGCTTCTACGACTCAAATTTTGCATCTGCGGCTTCGCAGATGCGATTGCCCATCCGCTTCTACGGAAACAGCCGCCCAGGCCAAACTCGCTTCTGCGATCCTCCCTTCGCACATGCGGCATCGCTTTTTGTGTCCAAAACCTGCAGAAGCGGAGATACCAGAAGCAGCACACTTTACAACATGCACAAATCCAAAACTCTCCATTAACCATCCGAAATAATCCCGAGGCCCCCGAGACCTCAACCAAAAATACCAATACATCCTAAAACATTATTCAAACTTGTTCCAATCATCAAAACGCCTCAAACAACACCAAAACCATCAAATTACATTGAATTCAAGCCTAAGTTCTTCGAAAACTTCCGAAACACGCATTCGATCATAAATCCAACTAAATAACTTCCGAATGACCTGAAATTTTACACACGCATGCCAAATCAAATAACGAAGCTACGACAACTCTTGTAATTCCATTCCGACCCTCGGATCAAAATCGCACCTATCAACGGAAATTCGCCAAAATACTAACTTCGCCAATTCAAGCCTAATTCTACATCAGACCTCCAAAATTACTTCCGATCATACTCCTAAGTCACAAATCATCTCTCGAAGCTAACCGAACCATTAGAAATCATATCTGAGCCCTCTAACTCATAAGTCAACATCTGGTTGACTTTTCCAAACTAAACCTTCCTTAAAGAGACTGAGTGTTTCATTTCCTATCAAAACCAATACAAATCAACTCGATTATACCAAACACCGATAATGAAGCATAAAAAAGTAAAAAATAGGGGAAGCGGAGCGGTAACTCATGCGACGACGAGTCGGGTCGTCACATTCTCCCCAACTTAAACAAACGCTCGTCCTCGAGCGAGTCAAGAAACATACATGAAGCCTCAAACGGGTGAGGATATCTGCTCTGCATATCTCGCTCGGTCTCCCAAGTAGCCTCATCCACGGGGCCGGCCTCTCTACTGCACCTTCACCAAAGTTATATCCTTCGACCTCAACTTTCGAACCTGACGAACCAAAATAGCCACTGGCTCTACACCAAAGATCAAATCATCATCCAACTGAGCCGTGCTGAAGTCCAAAACATGAGACGGATTCCCAACATACTTCCGGAGCATAGACACATGAAATACCGGATGCACGCCCGACAAGTTGGGTGGCAAAGCAAGCATATAAACCACCTCTCCAATCCTCCTCAAAACCTCAAAAGTCCCAATGAACTGCAGGCTTAACTTCCCTTTTTTCCAAACCTCATAACACCCTTCATGGGCAAAACCTTCTCACCAACCAAGTAAAACACATCTCGAACTTTCCAGTCCGCATAAATCTTCTTACGCGACTGAGCTGTACGAAGTCTCTCCTGAATCACTTTCACCTTCTCTAAGGCATCCTGAACCAACTCTGTTCCCAGTAACCTAGCCTCGCTGGGCTCGAACCAACCAACTGGAGATCTACACTGCCCCTTATATAAGGCCTCATACAGTGCCATCTGAATGTTGGACTAATAGCTGTTCTTGTAGGCAAACTCTTTAAGTGGAAAAAACTTATCCCAAGAACCTTCGAAATCAATAACATAGGCACGCAAAATGTCCTCCAATATCTGAATAGTACGCTCGGACTGTCCGTCCATCTGAGGATGAAACGCTATGCTCAAATCCACTTGAGTACCCAATTCTCACTGAAAAGTCCTCCAAATCTAGGAAGTAAATTGAGTGCCTCTATCTGAGATAATAGAAACTGGGACACCATGCAACCGAACAATCTCTTGAATGAAGATCCCTGCCAACCGCTTAGAAGAATAGGTCGTACACACCGGAATGAAGTGCATGGACTTGGTCAGCCGATCCATAATCACCCAAATCGAATTGGACTTCTTCAAAGTCCTAGGAAGACTACTCATAAAATCCATAGTGACTCTCTCCCACTTCCACTCGAGAATAACCATCTGCTGAAGTAAGCCACCCGGTCTCTGATGCTTATATATTTCCTACTGACAGTTGAGAGACCGAGCCACAAATGCCACAATATATTTCTTCATTCTTCTCCACCAATAGTGCTGCCTCAAATCCTGATACATCTTTACAGCACCCGGATGAATAGAACACCGCGAGCTATGGGCCTTCTCCAAGATCAACTCTCTAATCCCATCCACATTGGGAACACAGATCCGGCCCTGCATCCTCAACTTACCGTCATCACCAATGGTCACATCTCTGGCATCGCCATGCTAAACTATGTCCTTGAGGACAAGCAAATGCGGATCATCATACGGGAACTCTCAAATGCGATCATATAAGGAAGACCGAGAAACCATACAAGCTAACATTCGGCTGGGCTCCAAAATATCTAATCTCACAAGCCTATTGGCCAAGGCCTGAATCTCAACTGCAAAGGGCCTCTCTCCAAATGGAATGTACGCCAAACTCCCCATACTCACTCCATTCTGGCTCAAAGCATCGGCGAGTAATAGTAATATCATAATCCTTAAGCAACTCTAACCACCTCCGCTGCCTCAATTTTAGATCCTTTTGCTTGAACAAATGCTGAAGACTGCGATGGTCGATGAACACCTCACAAGATACGCGTACAAGTAGTGCCTCCAAATCTTCAATGCATGAACTATGGCATCCAAATCTAAGTCGTGAACGGGGTAGTTCTTCTGTGGGGATTCAACTGAAGAGAAGCATAAGTAATAACTCTACCCTCCTGCGTCAATACACAGCCAATCCCAACTCTTGAAGCATCACAATATACAATATATGAACCTGAAGCTGATAGCAAAACCAACACTGTACCTGTGGTCAAAGTTGTCTTGAGCTTCTGAAAGCTCTCCTCGCACTCGTCTGACCATACAAATGGAGCACCCCAATTTGGTCAAGCGCGAGGCAATAGATGAAAAACCCTGAACAAACCGGCGGTAATAAGCGGCCAAACTGAGGAAGCTACGAATCTCTATGGCTGAGGACGGTCTAGGTCAACTCTGCACCGCCTCTATCTTCTTCGGATCAACTGTAATACCCTCGTTAGACACCACGTGCCCCAAGAATGCCACTGAACCGAGCCAGAACTCACACTTGGAGAACTTTGCATAAAGCCTCTCCTGCCTCAATCTCTGCAAGACCACACGCAAGTGCTCTGCGTGCTCCTCCTGTCTACGTGAGTAAACCACAATATCATTAATGAATACAATAACAAACGAATCCAGATAAGGCCGAAATACACTATTCATCAAATGCATGAACGTTGTTGGGGTATTGGTAAGCCCAAAAGACATGACAAGAAATCATAGTGACCATATCTAGACCTGAAGCAGTCTTAGGAATATCTGAATCCCTGATCTTCAACTGGTGATAACCCGAACAGAGATCAATCTTGGAGAACACCCTCGCTCTCTGAAGGTGGTTGAATAAATTATCAATACGAGGCAGGGGATACTTGTTCTTCACTGTTACTTTGCTCAATTGCCTGTAATTAATGCACATTCTCATTGTGCCATCCTTCTTCTTCACAAACAACATTGGCGCACCCCACGGTGACATACTAAGAAGAATGAACCCTTTATCTAGGAGTTCCTGAAGCTGCTCCTTCAATTCTTTCCGTTGTGCCGGTGCCATACGATACAGCAAAATGGAAATAGGCTGAGTGTCCGGCACCAAATCAATACCAAAATCAATATCCCTGTCTGACGGCATGCCCGACAGGTCTGCAGGAAATACATCAGGAAAAATCCCTCACAACGGGAACAGAATCAATGTCAAACACTCAAACTATCCACGCAGCTCCTCTCTGCGGGACTGCGGTACATATTTCTCCAAGAAGAGAGTGGAGAACTGCTACTAGGTAAGGGGTGCTGCACCGACAGGCTTACACCTCTCAAAGTCCTCCCACCAAGTAAAAGCATCCCCCGAGAACTGAAAAGTAGTAAAAGCCACACTACTCGATTCCAAAATCCCTATTGTACGAAGCATACGCTGACACTTGTCAAGAAAACCATGGGCATCCTCGCCCTCAGCACCACTGAATGTAAGAGGATAGAGCCTACCAAACCTCTCGAGATGACGTTGCTCATCGTATGGCATAGTGGGAACCATGAAGTCCTAAACGGGTGCAACTGGCTGAGCTGGAGGCGCTCTCGGTGTCTGTAATCCTTGCACAACCTGCTCTGGCGTGCGAGCAGCGGGGGTCTGATTGCCTCCCCCGACCTATGAAGTAGCTGCTACGGTAGTGGCTGAAACTGCCTAAACAAGGCCAGTGCAAACCGATAAGATCTGAGCCAGTGCCTCCTAAAAACCCGGAATCACGATGGACACAGCTGGTGCCTGCACAGGTGCTGATGGAGCATCTACAGCTTGAGGCTGGTCCTGAACTGGGTAGATGGTGGATCAACAGGTTCTGCCCTTGCTGCTCTGCCTCTTCCTCTGCCACGTCCACGACCTCTGGTTCCCTCATTAGCTGGTACTAATGGTCATCTGCCACGTCCGGAGCGCGAGTCCTAGCCATCTGCGAGAGAATAGAATGTAGAAGTTTTGTTCTCGGATCAACAAAGTCGCACAACAAGAATTTCAAGAATATGAAGTTTTTCCTACAGGTTCTGCATCCTCTCGAGAATAGATACAGACGTCTTAGTACCAATATGCGAGACTCTACTAAACCTACTCATGACTTGCGAGACCAAGTAACCTAGGCTCTGATACCAACTTATCATGACCCCAACCCCGATCGTGATGCTCCCAACATACTGCTAGGCAAGCCCGACCGAACCACAACCTTAACCACTTCTACACAGTTCGTGATAAATCAACATAGACAAATTAATAAGTCGAAAACACTGGAAATCTGAAATATAGTTAAAATATGCGGAATCCAAAATGACAATACTACTACATAGCCCCAACAGAATCCAGTGTCGCAAATTTGAGCCTCTATTACAGAGTTGTCAACCTAATACATATAAAACTAGAGGATACGAAATAAAATAAGAGATAGAAGGGAGAGATCAGGGCTGCGAACGCCAGTGCAGCTACCTCGATGCTACCGGATAAGTGTTGCCTAGCTGGAAGTCCTCAATAATATCAGAAGCACCTGGATCTGCACGCAAGGTGCAGGGAGTAATGTAAGCACTCCGACCCAGTGAGTAATAAACATAAATAAAGTCTGAGAATAAGAAATCATGAATAAACACATTGAAGTCTATAGTATAGCAACTTATAACCAAGTAATAGAAATCATTAAACCAGTATAAACAGTTTATGGAAATGCTACAACAGATAAACAAATAAATGACAGATGAATAAGTAAAATGAAACACATAAAATGGTACTCTATAGTCCCGCTACAGCGTGCAGCCCGATCCATTTATTTATCGTCGACGGCACTCACTAGGGATGTGCAGACTCTAGGAGGGGCCTCTTACGGCCCAAGCGCAATAACAAGCCATTTCGTGGCATCAACTAGGCCCTCGACCTCAATATCAATATGATACTTTTGTGGCGCGTAGCCCAATCCCATACCCAGTCCAGAAATCACATAAGCCCCTCGGGCATAAAATAGTAGTTTTCAGCCCAAAACGTCATTCGAAATATTATTTAAGTTTTCAAATCTGAGTAAAAGTGACTGAGTTTTTAAAATAATATTAACAACAGGACTGAGTTCAATTAATATCATAAGATAGTGAGAAAACAGTAATAACAACCCCTGAAGGGTTCTAAACAGTTGGCACGAAGCCTAAATATGACAAGTAGTCCAAATAAAGATGCTAACAATTAGACTTCAATAAAATACACGCTAAGACATCACTTGGGATGGACCAAGTCACAATCCCCAATAGTAACCGACCCCGCACTCGTCATTGAGCGCGTGTCTCACCTCAATATAGCACTATGATGTGTAAATCCGGGGTATCAAACCCTCAGGACATCATTTACATTTATTACTCACCTCAAGCAGGCCAAAACTCTAGCTCCCAATGCTATTGCCCCTCAAATTGGCCTCCTCGCGCATTGAATCTGACTAAAATCACAACGAATGCATCAAAATAGGCTAAAGGAATAATACCCAATCGAAAAATATCAAAAATCTCGAAATTAGCCAAACCCGATCCCGTGCCCACTTCTCGAAACTCAGAAATTTTCACATCAATGGGTTCCTTATCTCGCCACGAGTTCATACATATCAATATCACAAGAATCGGAGTTCAATTGACCCTTCAAATCCTCAATTATTACTCTCTTAAGTTCAAGCCCTAAACCACCATTTTTGTCCATTAATTCCTTAAGTTTTCAGTCCCATATCATGAAATAACACCATAAAATCGTGTTTTACGTCCAAAATCTTTACCTTATCGAAACTCCTTAAAATCCCTCTTCAAAATCGCCCACAATTCTCCAAGTCTGAAGTTAAAGATGAGAAACCCATTAAAATTTGCGATGATGGACTTTAATACCTTCTGCACAGCTAAAACCGATTCCGCGGTCCTCGTTCCGCTTCTGCAGAAATTCCCTTAAAATCAAAACCCGCTTCTATGTCTCAAATTCCGCATATTCGGCTTCGCATATGCGGCTACCCATCCGCTTATGCGGAAAAAGGCGCCCAGGCTAAACTTACTTCTGCGATCATCTCTTCGCACATGCGGTACCGCTTTTGCAGTCCAAAACCCGCAAAAGCGGAAATAACAAAAGCAGCAGACTTTACAAAATGCACAAATCCAAAACTCTCTATTGACAATCCAAAATCACACTGAGGCCTCCGTGACCTCAACCAAAAATATCAGTACATCTTAATATGTTATTCAAACTTGTTCCAATCATCAAAACACCTCAAACAACACCAAAACCATCAAATTACATTGAATTCAAGCCTAAGTTTTTCTAAAACTTCATAAACACGCATTCGATCAAAAATCCAACCAAATCACCTCCGAATGACCTGAAATTTTACATACACATCGCAAATCACATAACAAAGCTATAGAAATATCGGAATTCCATTCCAACCCTCAGATCAAAATATCACCTATCAACCAGAATTCGCCAAAATACTAACTTCTCCAATTCAAGCCTAATTCTACACCGGACCTCCAAAATCACTTCCGATCACACTCCTAAGTCACAAATCATCTCCCCGAAGCTAACCGAACCATTGAAATTTACATCTAAGCCCTCTAACTAATAAGCCAACATCCGGTTGACTTTTCCAAACTAAACCTTCCTTAAAGAGACTAAGTGTCTCATTTATTACCAAAACCAATCCAAATCAACTCGATCACATCAAACACCGATAATGAAGCATAAAGAAGCAGAAAATAGGGAAAATGAAATGGTAACTCATGAAACAACGGGTCGGGTCTTCACACTAAGAAGTTGGGATTGACTACACAAAAACTTTCTCCCCAACAGTGAAGACGACCATTGTAAGAGCCATGATCAGAACTACAGTGAAGAAAGGATGGGACCTATATCAGTTGGATGTCAACAATGCATTTCTGCATGGTGACTTACATGAGGAGGTTTATATGGAGATTCCACGGGGTTTGAAGGTAGAAGACAAACAACTGGTGTGCAGATAGAAGTTCTTGAATGGCCTTAAGCAAACCAGTAGATGGTGGTATGACAAGCTAGTAGAGTCTCTGTATTCTAGAGGTTTCAAGCATTCAACCAATGATTACTCATTGTTCTGAAAAAAGTAAGGTGAATCATCAGTTTTTGTTGCTGTATACGTTGATGATGTGATTCTCACCGAACTAACCTTAAGGAAATTAAAGCACTGAAGACTTACCTACACAACCAATTCAAAATAAAAGACTTGGGGAAAATTACATTACTTCTTGGGGTTGGAGATGTTCTACAAAGACGATGGAGTGTTTATATCCTAAAGGAAGCTCATCACTGATCTTTTGAAGGAATATGATTGCATGGGGTACTCTACTATTTCATCTCTATTGGATGCATCAATCAAGCTAAAAGCTGAAGAGGGCCCCTGAATGTCTGATCCATCCTACTACAGAAAACTAGTTGGAAAGCTTAACTTTCTCACAAACACAAGGCTAGATATTGCATACAGTGTACAACATCTAAGTCAATTCATGCAGACACCAAGAGAGCCTCATTTGAAGGCTGCAATACATGTACTCAGGTATCTAAAGAAAGACCCTACTCTAGGCATTTTTCTGTCCAATGACCTTTTTACAAAATCACAGCCTACTGTGATTAAATTTGGGCAGCATGTCCTGACTCAAGGAGATCTGTAAGTGGGTATGTAGTGTTATTTGAAGGAAGCCCCATTAGTTGGAACTCGAAGAAGCAAACTACTATTTCATTATCTTCTGCAGAGGCAGAAATAGATCACTCAGAAAAGTAGTTAGAGAATTGGTTTGGGTGCAAAGGTTACTGGAGGAACTTACAGTCCATGCACTGACCCCATTCAAGTGTTCTGTGACATCCAAGCAGCAACACGCATTGCTACGAAACCATTGTTCCATGAAAGGACAAAACACATAGAGGTTGACTGTCATTTTGCGCGAGATAAACTGCATGATGGTTTGATCACACTTCACCACATTTCCACTCATGATCAATTAGCTGATATTCTAACGAAGGCTCTCACGGGAATCAAACATTCAGATCTTCTACACAAGTTGGCAGTGAAACCTTCACCTCCAACTTGGGGAGGTGGGGTATTGAGATTATTTTATTTTTGTAATAGTTTGTTAGTGTATTGTATTTATCAGCTAGTTAATTAGTTGTAGAAGGATAGTAGTCATTAGCTGAGTTATTACCTTACACACGTGTATATATACATTGTATCTTGACAATTACAGAATAATAGAGAAAATTCCCAAACTCTCTCTCCTTCTAGAATCTTCTTCTTACATCCATGGCAGCTCGAGCTCAACCAATAATGGAGGTTGGGCTTATACGCTAGCTTCATTTCGACAACATTCAACTACGATTTACACTTGTTTATAAGTCGCAGTTTGGTAAAGCGATTTATAAGTCACATTCACATAATGCGATTTGTAAGAGTCTAATAAGATTTATAAATCGCGGTCACAATCACGATTTATAATTTAAGTTGCATTCTCTGTTTTAAAAAAACAGAACTGAGACTCGTCCGGGACTCGTCTTTGGGGGGGGGGGGCACTCGTAAAACGCCCATGTGCTTAGTTTCGTGAGACTTACGCCTCGGTCGACGGGGCTTATGCCCCGGACATGCCCAACACCTTACGTACTAGGTTCGCCTGATAGAACTTTATGCAGTTGTGTGTAACTAGCCTTGTAAATCCTCAAATTTTCTTAATAAATCGTTATCTATTCAAAATTATTTTTATCTTAATCATAAATCATTAAGTTGAGAGTATTTTATGTTATAATAAAAATAAAATTTATTACACGTTATCCACTAAGATTGCTATCATGGTAAATTTTAAATAAAGCTTTCATTTAAAAGTATTTGTTTATTAACTTTTATTATATCTTTATTATATTAGTCTATAATTTTTTATAATTATTTTCCTAAATATTATTTTTCATGTTTACGAAATACGATACTTATTAATTTTATAGCTCCGTATTAGCTAGTAACTATTTATAAATAAATAGTTGTCATGGTATAGTATGGTAAATTATGTGTCACTTTATTAACTTGTTGAAGCTTAAAAATAAATGATGCTATGGAATCATATTAAAATTTGAATAATATTTTTATATAAGTAAGTACTTTTCAAATAGAACGCATATTAAATAAAAGGAGTATTTTAAAAAATATATAAAATTATAATATCGAAATTATTTCAAGATTCATTACTACTTATGAGATACATATAAAATTTCGCATCGGATACGTGCTTTTGACGTTTGAGTTGTAACGATGTTGCAACTAATTTGAAATTTTGATATATGTTATACTTTTTGTATTATTCACAGTTGATTATATTTTATGAATATTTTAAATAGATTATATGTTATAGTTTTGTGATTTTAATGTAATTTTTATAATTATTTTTATTTTATATTATCTTAAAATTCATGAAATTAGTAAAATTTAAAGATTTGTGAGACTTACGCCACATGTCTCAGGGCTTATGCCTCGCCTCGTCAGAGGTAAAACGCCTCGTCTCACACCCCGCCTTTTAAAACAGTGGGTGCATTAGACTAAATCCATTATAAGTCGCATTCATCCAATGCACTTTGTAAGTCACATTCTTCTAATTTATAAGTCACATGCATTTATAAGTCGAAGTAACTAAAATTGTTTATGGAATAGGTATCACGTATAATAAGCGGATTAAAAGAACTCCATTTATAAATTGCAATGCAAATTATAGTTGTTCTTTTGGAAATGCGATTATTAGTTGCATCCTTTGATTGCTATTTCGTCGATACGATTTACTATCTATTGACATTAAAATTCCATGTCAGCGATTGAGATTTATATCAATTCGTGCAATGATTTATAAGTCGGCATTAACGAATGTGACGTATAAATGGACCAATTTATAAGCTGCTTTCTTAAATGATATATAGAGTCTAATGATATTTATAAATCGCGGTCACAATCACGATTTATAATTTTAAAGTCTCATTAGACTAAATCAAATTATAAGTCGCATTCATCCAAATGCGCTTTGTAAGTCACATTCTTCTAATTCGCATTTATAAGCTAAAGTAACTAAAACGGTTTATGGGATAGGTGTCACGTACCATAAGTCCGATTCAGGAACTCGAATCATAAGTCGCAATGCGGATATAAGTCGTATTGTGCAACTGCGATTTATTAGCAGCATCCTTTGATTGCTATTTCGTCGCTTGCAATTTAAATTTCACGTCAGCATTGGGATTTATATCAATTCGTGCAATGATTTATAAGTCGCCATTAACGAATGTGAGGTATAGATTAACGAATGTGAGGTATAAATTGAGCAATTTACAAGCTGCTTTCTGAAATGATATATACACATTTTCCGGCTCCACCCTCCGCCTTCCACCATCGCTATTGGTGAAGTAAATCGGTGTTGGGTTGAATCGATCTAGGGCGGGAAAATGAAGCAGTACACAAACGTCCTTGACAGACCCCTCAGCAAGGGCAAGCAAGAGGTACGCTTTCTTACATCTTTGAGCAAAAAAAGCTATAAATATTCCTTTATGATATAGACCAAGTAGATTTGATTCTTTGCAGGTGAGTTTGAGTGGTTTTGCATTCTTGTTTTCTGAGCTTGTTCAGTACAATCAGACCCAAGTTGACAATATTACTCAATTGGAGACTAGGTACCCACTCAATGCTCTTTCTACTACTCCCATTTATATTAATTCCTAAATGTTTGCCCTTCTCCTTTTAATACATAAAAAAAAAAGGTTAGAGGACGCTGGTTATGCTGTTGGAGCACGGATTCTAGAACTCCTCTGCCACAGGGAAAAGGTACTGTAATTCCTGACCTGCTATAAAGACTCAAGAATATGATGTCAAGCTCAGTTTAAATACAAGTCTTCCTAAGAGTACTCCTTGAATTAGGAGACTTAATTAAATCAAAACACTATCTAAAACTAACTAACTGAATGATAAGTATGAACTAAGAGGATAACTCTAAATCTATATCTAATCTAAAGATAAGCATGAAAGCTAAGAACTAATCCAAAACAACTAGATACAACTGTTGTTCCAATACGCCCCCCTCAAGTTATGCGATGTGTAACTAAGCCTAACTTGAACAAGTTTCGGTCGAAGGCTGGTTTGGCAAGTGGCTTGGTGAGCGTATCAGCTAGTTGGTCAGCTGAATGAACATGAACAAGAACAACTTGAACCCCTTTCTGTTGAACATTGTTGCGCACAATGTGAAAGTCCACCTCAACATGCTTCATGCGACTATGAAGGCCTGGACTCTTGCTTAGGGAAGTGACATCAATGTTGTCACAGTAGATTGTGGGAGTATCCTTGATAGGAAGCTTCATCTCAAGCAATAGGTTTTTCACCCATAACAATTCAGCAAGAGCGTTGGCAACTGCTCTATATTCAGCTTCAGTTGATGAGCGAGCGACAGTTTTATGCTTTTTTGAAGACCAGCTGATGGGGTTGCGATTAAGAAACAGAATATAGCCAGATGTGGAGGATCTGTCAGTGAGATCTCCAGCCAGTCGGCATCAGAATACATGTGCAGATTAAAGTCACAATTTGAGGATACACGGACGCCAAACTGGATTGTACCACGAAGACACTTGAGCAGCTTTCCAATGTAGGTCTGATGGTGATTGCATAAATTGGGACAGTTTATTGACCGCATAGGAAATATCTGGCCTTGTAAAGGAAAGATATTGAAGTCTACCTAGGACTCGACGATAGCGAGTTGCATCTGTAAGGTCAGCCCCATCATTGAGTTTGAGTAAGTCGAAGTTACTCATTGGTGTTTTAGCACTTCTACAATCAGACATCAATTCTGCACTGAGAATTCATTGATATAATTTGCTTGAGATAAAATGATGTCATTTGAACTGCGAATTTCCTCAACACCAAGAAAGTAATAAAGTTTTTCCAAATCTTTCATTGAGAAGCGAGAAGCAAGGGAAGCTATAACCTCATTCACAGTGATAAGATTGATGCCGGTGACGATGATGTCGTCAACATATACCAGAATGAATATGAAACCAGAGTTGCTGATCCTAACGAATAGAGAGTGGTCAGATTCAGTTTTGACAAATCTCATGTACAAAAGATGTCCTTTGAGTGCATTGTACCAAGCCCGAGATGCTTGCTTCAGGCCATAAATTGCCTTGCACAACTTACATATATGAGTCGGGTTGTCGGCACAAGTAAACCCCAGAGGTTGCTTCATGTAAACCTCCTCTTCAAGATCACCTTGAAGGAATGCATTGTTGACGTCAAGATGGCGAAGGGGCCAGTGAAATCGGAGAGCAGCAGCAAGAATGATTCGGACAGTGGTGGGTTTGACTACCGGACTGAAAGTCGAGCGAAAATCAACACCCAGCCTCTGAGTAAATCCCTTTGCAACTAGTCTCGCTTTGTAGCGATCAATCGAACCTTCTGCTTTCCTTTTAATCCTGAAAAGCCACTTACATGAAACAACATTTTAGAAGGATCATTTGGAACTAGTTCCCTAGTATGTTTGTTCAGCAAAGCATCAAATTCTGATTTCATAGCTTTTCTCGACTCAGGATGTTTCTCGGCTTGTTTGAAGGTGTGTGGTACAAGTGAGGTTTCTAAATGAGCAAGGTAGTCAAAAATTTGCTTTGGTTTTTGAATGGTATTTTGGGAACGGGTGATAATACGATTAGGAAGGGAAGGGCAGCGAGAAAGTGTGGGTTTGACTGGTGGTGCCGCTTGGTTGCCGCTTAGTCGAACAGAGACAGTAGAAGGAGGGGCCACAGATTTGGATTGGGGTGTTCTGCGGTGATACACTTGAAGTGGGTGAGAGATTTGTGAAGGCTTATGTGTAGAAGATGGTGAATTTATAGGTGTATTAGGGTTTGCGAGTTGACGGACAATGGTCGAAGGAATCGGAGAAGATGGGCATGGGCAAAGGGACTCCTGGGCAAGGGGAATTATAGAAGAAGAAGGGGAGAGAGAATTACCTGGAGTTGAAGTCTTAGGAGAGTCCGAATTTGCTTCTGCCACTGGCACGCCGGAAATGGAGGATGGTAGCGATGGGTCAGTTTGGTTTGGAAAGGGAGATGTCGTTTGGGTTTGGGGTTCTGCTACCGGGGCTGATATTTCAATGTGGGTGGGGGGGAAGTCTAAACTATTAGAAACATTAGAGGTGAGATTGGGTGAATTAGAAAATGCACTAGTTGACCATTTCAGGTGTCTTTTTTGAATTGTAATATTAGAGAACAAGTTTTGAAAGGAAAGTTATTTTCAACAAAATGCACATCACAGGATAAATAATTTTTTTATGAGATTGGATCAAAGCATTAGTGGCAGTGATGGGACAATAAAAAATTGAGATAAACACATGGGGTGGATTTTGGGTCAAGTTTATTCTTAGTGTATGGTTTAAACCATGGATAACATAAACACTCAAATATTCTTAGAGAAGCATAATCAGGTGTTTTACCAAATAATTTTTCAAAAGGAGAAATATTTTTTAAAAGTGTGGTAGGGAGTCGGTTAATTAGATAGACCGCATGGTGACAGGCAAAGGACCAAAAAAGTGATGGCAGAGACGCCTTATGTAAGAGTGCTCGTGCAGTTTCAATAATGTGACGATGTCTGTGCTCAGCAAGAGCAACTCTTTGAGGTGTATAGGTGGAGTGGAGAAGTGTTTGATACCGTGAAGCGAGAGATAAGGGTCAAGACTTTTATACTCTCCTCCAGCATCAGTATAAAGCGATAGAATTTTGGTATCGAAATGTTTTTCTATGAAAGGATGGAATTTTTGAAAATTGTTTCCGACTTCAGATTTATTTTTAAGTGTGTAGAGCCAAGTATATCTTGTGTATTGATCAACAAAAATACAGTAATATAAATTTTTATCAACAGATAACACAGGAGAGGGTCCCCATAAATCACTGAAAATAATTTGATGAGGTTTAGAGCTTTCCAGAATTAATGTGTGAAACGGATGTCGATGGGCTTTATTAGATATACAAGAATTACAATAAAGAAACTTGTCTCGCCCAACAAATGGGAGCGAGAATTTATTCAAGACATATGCAAGAACTCTAAAATGCGGGTGACCCAATCTTTAGTGCCAAGTGGTCAGGGAAGTTGAAGTGGTAGATATGTGAGCTTGTGGATGTGATTTGGGCCACTCATACAATCCATTTTTGGTCCGGTCTCATGCCAGTGGGGTTCGCGTTTTCAGATCCTTCACAAGAAAAGAAAAAGGAAAGAATTCAAGAGATGTTAGATTGTCCTGACAAAATTTAGAAACAGAAATAAGATTTCATTTGATAGCTGGAGCACATAGAGTTTGATTTAGCTTAAAAATATTATTTGATGCATTTAATTGAGTAGAACCAATATGTGAGATGGGAATTTTGTTACCATCACCCATGGAGACATCCTCTTTGCCGTGATATGGTTGGAGGTTGTGAGGTTCGGTTGTGATATGGTGTGTAGCACTCGTCCACTATCCACGGGTCAGCAGTAGTTTTGAAGCCTGTGATATAGTTGGCTTTGGCCTTAAAATGATTGTGTGACTTGGATCGACATACATTTGCAGTATGGCCAATCTTATTGCATAATTGTCAACGAATAACACCCATGGGGTTATTGTTTTGAGATTGCCACTGGGTGAAAGAGTGGGAGCGAGTATCCTGTCGCCATGGTTGGGAGTTGTTGTTGTAGAATTGGCGGTGATTGTTGCAATTGGTGGCAGTGTTGTTCTATTTGTTATGAGTAGCAACCGCCGCTGTGATAGGACTAAGAGTTCTCTTAGCATCCTCATGTCGGATAAAGAGCCCGTGATCGAGCAATTTTTCATACAATTCCTCATAGGTGACGGTGGACGTGCTCGTATGGAAGCAGATATCTCACGAAACTCAGGGCCAAGTCCACTAAGAATCTTGACGATAAGTTCAGAGTTAGTGACCGAAGCACCTGCAGTGCCAAGTCCACTAAGAATCCGAGTCGGGGACTTGTTTGCATAAGCAGTGTGCAAGGAGTCCCGAGCATGTTTGGATGTGTTGGCACTTGGCAGCAGCAACTGTGGAAGCAATGGTTGGGTCAACATACGCCATAAGAGCTTTCTGGATGAGTTGATCCTGACGGAACCAAAGCGAATAAGCAGGAGTAGGAGTAGTATTGATGCCAAAAGTAGTTGTCGGTGTGGGAATCAGGGTATACCCATCAAGGTGACCATAGAGATCATGGTCGTGCATAAGCATGGAGAACTGAGCTTTCCAAGTGGCAAAATTGTGACTGCCACTAAGTTTGATAGGTAGTTGGGAAGTAGGGTTGAATTGGATGATGGTTGTGGTGCCGGTAGTGTTGTCGGCATTGACAATTCTGGTAGTGTTTCCATCTTTCGTCATTGGGAAGAAGAAAAAAAATGTTGGATCGTGCTCGTTAGAGTTGTATAGACTCAGATACCATATAAAGACTCAAGAATATGATGGAAAACTCTATGTGTATTGAATGCCAAACTCAGTTTAAATACAACTCTTCTTAAGAGTACTCCTTGAATTAGGAGGCTTAATCAAATCAAAACACTATCTAAAACTAACTAACTGAATGATAAGTATGAACTAAAAGGATAACTCTAAATCTATATCGAGTCTAAAGATAAGCATGAAAGCTAAGAACTAATCCAAAACAACTAGATACAACTGTTGTTCCAATACCTGCTGCTTTTAATCTTGATTGGGGGAATTAAATGGTTTAGGAATGGGAGCGAGCAACAGAGAGAGATTCCAAAAGGTACCTAGTTTGTTGTTAGACTTTCGTTTGCTTCATGTTCATTGTATGTTGCTCTTTCAGTGAAAATGAAATGGATACAGATTTTACGTTACAATGGGGTTTGAGGACCATGGCTCTGTTGCACCACAACTGCTATATATATTACTTTTGATCTATGACGAAATTCAAATATTTTGGGGGGAAGAAATATAAATCATTTTGGTATTTAACGTATTAAAAAACTGCTAGAGCACTTCTTGATGCTGCTAGATGAACACATGCAACTACTCATGTCAATGCAGCAGAGAGTAAGTTAGCTTTTAAGGCACAAATAAAGAAAAAGCAACGATGCAAAATGAAATTAAAAGCGGTGATGAGGCAACACACACACACACAGAGAGAAAACAAGAAAGTTGCCAAGAACTGAGGCAACTGAAGTATGGTGTCAACTGTAATAATTGAAATTCAGGAAAAATGAAAATAAGAAAGATGTTGGTCGTTAAATGGCTATGAGCTTCTACTGAAGGTTTTGGATTTGTTCTGATCTGGTGTTCTTTTTTAATAGGGCTCAGTAATCAATTACTCTGTAGACTTTTCTTAAACAGATAACATATACTGTATAAGAATTGCCTACTCTTGACTGCAATTCTCTTATTAGCTTGGAATGAAAGGAAAAACAAATATTACAGCTGATCACTTTCTAGCATATCTGTATGCAACTATTCTTCATACTCTTTCGCTGAAATGACTTCTTCAAAACAACGCACTGAAAAACAGCTTGGCTATGGTGAATTAATCTTGTCACTCGTGACTAGGTCTCTAAAAGAAATGAGAATATGTTCTGTTAAGCACATATTTTATTCTAACTGCATTGCCTATGGAAAAGTTCAGAATTTGAGGTTTACTCATAAAAAAAAGTTTAGAATGTAAGGTAAAAAGGAAGCCTAGTGGCTTAGCTTCAGTGGTGCTCCCACGGCTATATATTCTTCCTGAAGAATGTCAGGCCACTTTAATTTTTTGATGTTCAAGCAAGCAAAATGATGGTTACTTGAATAATAGTTTGATGAGTTTCATTTCTTATATTGATGTAGTAATGGTTCTAAACCTTCATAATGCTGCAGGGAAACAGAAGAGAGACACGACTTCTCGGTATTTTATCATTTGTGCATAGTACAGTATGGAAAGTTTTGTTTGGGAAGGTCAGATTTAGCCTTTTTCTTCTTTTTGTTTTCCTTCATTTGCTTAAAAAGCACTTCATTTCTCTTTTGCTTCAATCCTTTTTTTGCTTTCCGAGGTGGTGCTTAAGATTCATTTTTTTCTGTTGGGTTTCTTATTTATTTCTGTTTATGTTTTAGCTTGGTGTTTAGGGTGAGGAGGGAGGGGAAACTGCTACTTCCTTTGGCCTGTGATTCAGTAGTAAAGTAGAAACCATGGCTATTTGCCAAGTTAACTCATTTCCTTTTAGTAATAATGCTTGTATCTTCATCCATGCCTAACTTATTTGTTAGGAAGGACGGTGAAGACTGAAGACAGGTCTGCCCCTCACCCAATACCCAAGGGTAAGTGAGGGATTTGATTGGAGCGCCATGTTTTAGCATAGGTAGATAAAAATAGGGTGCCAAAAGACCTTATTGGTATAAAGAGGAGAGACGTTCTCCATTTCTAAAAGTAGCATTGACTATGCTATTCTACATCTTGGCTCTCCTTTAGCTATATTGTGATTGTGACTAACTCTCAACCTCTCTTGCTCTCCTGTCTTCTCAAGAAGAAGTTTGTGCTCTGTCTGGGCTCATTTTTCAATTCTATTTTCACTTCCGAAACAAAAAAAGACGGAAGACCATTTTCTCGTTCTTTTTTTTGTGTGTGTGCATGGGGGGGAGGGGGGGAGGCGGGCACACATGCGTAAAAATGATGTAGTTTAAATATATTCTATTTCAAGTTTCAACATTCTGCTCGTTGAAATTCTTTAGCATCCCATGGTTTCCTTGAAGCTGTTTTAGATGTTATTTCTTAAATATGTTCCAAAAACTTGTTATCTTATATCTACTTCCTTCATATTACAAGAATATGCCATTTATTAGAAGTTAAAAATCATTTTGGAAATATATGCATGTCGATGGGAAGCAAATGTTTTTCCCTTTGTGGACGGCGATGTGGCTGAACTGTTTAAAAGAAATGTATGCGGGTGGTTGAGGAGAATTACTTAGCTTGGGGAATAAGGGAAGCTAAGTGTGTTCGTTTGGAGGTTTATAGTGAGCTCACACAACCAATATTTTGAGCTTATATCAGTTAATCTTTACTATAATCGTCTGCTTTAGGTTCTAGTGGTTTTTGGTATAAGCCTATCTGTTACTTCACTTTCTGGTGGTTCTGGTTTAAGCCTGTCTGTTGCTTCACTTTCTTACTCAGTAGTTGAATTTATTGTTACTGCTAGGTGATCTTGCCCCAAAATCTATGAAGTTCTTGATTAGCAGATTATTGTTTCTAGTCTTCACTGACATAATGTCATCTTTACATCCTTTAAAACCAGACCTTAATTTTATAGAAAGGACAACTCGAGGTGGAGTATATACCTTTGCCAGTTTATGGCTTTTCATTGATGTGCTCCTTTGAATTGAGTTGCTAATGGTATCAAGCATTTGTAGCCTGTATTTACCTTCAATGTCGAAAATCATTCCACTGCTGAATAATATTAGCTTTTCTATACCAGGTCGCAGACTCACTTGAGAAAGGCACCGAACATGAAGATGAATATATGATTAGCGAGAAGGAGCTCCTTGTCAATAGGTAATATTTACTGAGTCCTTCGGAACACTTGTTATAATCTACTTGCGGGTCTCTCTCAAATTTGATTTATATCTAATTTGCATTTTGCATTCTAGATTTATTTCTATTCCAAAAGATATGGGTGCTTTCAATTGTGGAGCTTTCGTTGCTGGAATTGTAAGGGTAAGAAAACCATCTGACTATGCTTTAACGGCAGTGCACTAGAACTGTTCTTTTACAAGTAGGCAAAAGAATTTCATTGATTGTAAGAACCAGTACTAGAAATGCTGGGAAGGTACAAAAGATGCAGTAGAGTCAGCCCTCATCTATTCCTTTAGCGAAGATGTCTTAAAGCTATTATTTATCTTCTTCTTTTTTCTTCGAAGGGTGTGCTGGAAAATGCAGGTTTCCAAGCTGTGGTGACAGCACATTTTGTTCCTGTGGAGGGGCAGCAGCGACCACGTACAACCATTTTAATAAAGTTTGCTGAAGAGGTAGTCACTTTTTATACGCATATTTTTACCCATTATTAATATATTTTCTTGATTAAAAAAAAATCTTTTAGTTCCAAGTACAATTGTTTGGAGCTGTTCTGCGTTTCTAGTTCTATCGATGCGGTTACCTCGTTTGCTAGTTCTTATTATCATGTTTTTCACACAAAGCCAAGGCTATCTAAAGAATGATGCTCAACCATGATAACTTAAGTAGGAAGCCATTGAAGTCTCACCATGTACATCGTAAACTTAATTTCTATATTTTCTTACTATTTACAAAACAAGGTTTACTGGAAGTTCTGTCTTTGAAAATCTTACGAGGAACTCTGGTGCTATGTTGGCTTGTGCAGGTACTAAGGAGGGAAGCAAGGCTAGGTTAATGTTTATTTTGTCATCATAATTGGTCCAAAATTCTTTAACCACCTAAGGATGAGATGACAAGAGGATGATCGCCATACTCATAATTTTCATTTGAATCCTAAGATCCAGTTGCCGCTTGTGGTACTTTTACCCATCTGATCCTTAAGGCTCCGCTACTGTATCAGACAGGAACAAGTACACTTCATTTCAGTGTGAAATGGTTAGTTTGAGACTGTTTTGAATCCATGTAATTGATGAGCTGTTGCTGCAAATTACCAAATGCAAGTTTGAGATATCGGGATTGTTTGATCCGTCCTTATTCACCCTTCTTCTTACTTTGCTGCTGACTTGTATAGAAGCTCCCAAGCCTCCTTCCTTGTTCTTCTTTAGTCAGTAACATGTAGGTGTGCTTGGAATATATACACTTAAAAATAGAAATAGATGCTATCAACTGTTACTGCTGTGGCGGAATGGATATGAAAAATTGTTCCAATGTGAACTGGATAATAATGTTCCTGGGGTCATCCTATTGTCTTTTAATAAAATAATGTCACATCAGAATTTCGAGTGCAGCACCTATTGCAACATTTTAATGCTACAACCATCTTGTGGTAAAGGTCTTTCTATATGTGCATACTAAACATAACATCAAGCTAAGTAATGAATGTACATTTCAAATCTTTTTCTTGTTAACAAGTTGGAGTTTGGAACTGAACCACAAAGGCTGAAAGGTGAATGTTAGAGAGCGAATAAATACTGAAAGTTTGGGTTAAATTTTAGTGGGATGGTAGGCCAACAAAAGTAGGACAATGATCTTGCTCCAATTGAAGCAAATGCCCTTGTTCTGAACGTAGCATCATACAAGCAATAATTTGAATTATTGCACATGATTTTGGTGCATCCAGTGTTAGGTCTTGGTATGTGGCTACGTGGTGTCAAGACTCTTTTGCTTATGTTCAGGTGTCATGGAGACTAAAGGAGTTACTATTGGAGCAAGGAAGAATATTAGCTAAGGCTGATGGGTCTAGGAGAACATTAGGCTGTTGACATGTACAAAGTTCAAACGAGGTATAGCACCAAAAAATGCTTTATGAACGTGGCAACTCATCATATATATACAGATTTCAACTTTATGGAAGAGGGTTCCAAATTTTGGGCAAGCTGTTCAAAGACCTTAGGAGGTGATTTTTTAAGGTCCCAGTGACCTTTCAAATGGCATGCAAAGCAACTCATCCAAGTTGCCAAAATTATCAGTGGATATATCAAGCATCAACCATCTTTACTTGCTAATTTAATACGATTTTGGTTTGGCCGCCGGACGTATTTGAGAGGAGATATCCATGAAATACAGAGATCATAGAACTCAAGTGAAATCGCATGGTTACACAGTTTTAAGCATTTAAAAGTACTAATAGAAAGGTCCAGGCAGCAGAAACCGGTTAAAATTTCACCTACTAGTTTCTTCTGCTTCATGGTTCTGAAGACATTTAAGTACATGGACCTTCAATCTACAGCTAATTATACAGACACCTAGACATAAGGTTACAGGTACGCTTTAATGGATGCAAAACACCCAATACTTCAACACAAAGGGCACCTTTGTTAAGCAACAGAGGTGGAGGTTCGGAGGAGGGCTTGGGGATTGCAGAGGATGTCCGGTGCACAAAAGTATGAAGGAGATGGGAAACAGTAACTAGAACTACTCTACTTTTACTATTAACGTACAATGTAACATGTGATCCCTATTCCAAAGGGATTTACTGCCTGGGTGCTGCTGGTGTTGTCTGCTGATGGGTCTGTCCATAGAATCCAATACCAGGAGGACGATAATATCCACCATTGGCAGGCTGCTGTTGTGATTGTGACTGCTGAGTCTGCAGTTGTTGCTGTTGTGCTTGCTGGGGTAGTGGTAGGGGTGGCCTCAGTCCCATTGCAATTTGAGGTGGCTGAAGGCTGCCGGCACTATATCCATAGGGCATCATCCCCATCATCATAGCTGCAGACTGACCTAACTGACTTCCAGGGGAATTTGCTGGAGGTAAAGGTGGTGGAGGAGGTGGTGGAAACGGAGCTTGCATCTGGTGTGACGATTGCAAGCCTGAGGAAAGGGCAAGAGGAATGCTAGTAATCGGTTGCTGTGATGAAGTGAAGTAAGTGGAATTACCCCCTTCGGAACTGTTCATATCAGAAAAAGTCATTGGCTTGTCTAACTTGAGCCGTTTCTCTGGAGATGCAAAAGGTAAGCTAGAAGAGAAACCAGTTGATTTCAATCCACTTCTCAGTGACGCAGCTTCTTCAGCAACAAGAGACGAAAGAACAGAGGTCAACATTTGAGCAGAAGATGTTGAAGCAGCAAGTTTTGCAGCAAGAGCTGCTGCCGCCCTTTTGCTTTCCTCTTCATTGGTTTTGGAATTTGCAAAAGAAGTCAAAGGATTGGGAGGTGGAGGCAAAGGAGGCATGTTGGGTAATTGCAGTGAAGGCGGGGTTGGTTCAGTTGCTCTTGTGGCATCAACTGGAAGGATACCAGTACTCAATGGTGGAGCAGCAACATTGGGAGATGTCAGCCTGTGTCTTACATTTTTTGCTAGTTCGATCTGACCACGGGCAACCTGCAAGTCAACCAGCTGTGTCAATCCCAATCCCATCAAGGAACTAACATTAGTTTGTATGTTATGTAAGGAAACAGAAATATCAAAGGAAAAGACTTTTAAAGAATCAAGGAACACGTTAACACATTTTCACCTTTAAGAATAGGATTGCAGCAAACAAAAATACAGAGAAAATAAAGATGGAATCATAATAAAAGTTTGCATATTATATAAGCTATCCAATGATTACATCTTTGCAGATGATTAAAATTCAGGGTCAAAAGATGGAGATATGGTAGTTTAAAGACTACTTTGAATCAAACTAGTTGAACGGCAATGCTCAAAGGACTTGAGAAACCCAAAGATTTCAAACTATAAGAACTTGAATATGCACAGCTTACACATAAAGGAAGAGAGACGTGCCTGTTCTCCTTAACGTGGAAGAAAATGGTAGAGGTAGCACAAGTACTCCTTTCTTTTGTGTATATTTGGAATCACACTAATACATGAACCAAAACCAACCAGTGCAGAAGAATACAATCAACAAAAAAACACAATCATGCTATGGTTTATTGGAGTTCCACCAATGATTTGAGTGTGCAAGCACACCAATGCCAAGCACTCAAACATGTCATTAGCAGGAACAAGCCTACATTTTTTTTTGGACAATCGTGGTGTCTAGGCCAGCTTGCACGCACCTTGACTAATTCCACGGATACCTGCCACCTCCCACCAACAACAGGTACCAGGTAAATCAATCCACGAAGGCTTGGATAGATGGGAAGAAATCGCCTAGTGTTTTTTGCCCCCTCTGGGATTTGAACCTGAGACCTCATGGTTTGCACTCATTTCATTGACCACTAGGTCACACCCTTGGGTGCAGGAACAAGCTTACATTCAATGATAATAGGTCGACAGAATCAACCTTGTCTGCTATGGCAATGCTAGCAATCTGAATATATGCTACTGCTGATGCGTCTAACATTCAACAATAATAGGTCGAGAGAATAAACCTAGCGTGCCATTGAAGAATTGACACCAATCATGAGTCATGACAGACATCACGACCACTACTTTCACCCTATTTGAAACGAATAGGACATTGCTTTTTGATCCCTCTCAAGTCACTCTTCTGAGGGTCACAAACCAAATATTTTAAGGACCCGTTTGGTTGGGTGTACAAGGAGAATTAATCTCAGCATAAAATTCAACATAAATTGTTCTAGAGTCACCGACTTTAATCTCCACATACAGTTCAGCATTGCTATACTTAGTTTGGTTAATAATTTATTGTTCCTCTTTCGTAATACCAGCATAAGTTATGCAAGAACCTATCTGTTATATCATGCGGGAAACAATGTGGAATAAGGATAGGAGTATTAGCAACATATGGATCAAAATAACTAAAATGACAAAAATGCCCTTATATCATTCAGACTAATCTTCTTTTCTCTAAAAAAACATGCCACGCTATATTTTGTGTAGTTTGTCTGGATTTCTTCAATAGCTCTAGGAGCAAATTGCTTGATTGTTTCTACGTCAAAGACTAATTTGGTTTTCTTTTATTCCAGGTTACTCTAAAACCAGAGTACAGCAAAAGATTTAGTCAACTAAAAAAATTCCTTTTAGTAATTAGTAGTACATGGTTTTATGCTATTATGACTCCTTTACATAGCTGTCATTGACTTCCACATTGCATGATATAAAATATTATATCCATTATGATATTAAAATGTTAAATTCCATAAATATAGTTTCAGTGAGTAGACAAAGATTTTTAAACTAAAATGTACAAAGATAAAGAAGGTCAAGGCTATAATAGCAAACACACTTAAATTTTATTGTAAAAATTAAAGCAATATACCAAATTATATTTCGTATACTAGTAAATTTTAATATAACAAACCAAACATCATGAGGAATAACCAATCCATTACAATTCCTACATTTCTACTCCGTACATTACAATCCATGTATTACAACTTTTGTAGTATTACTTTCTTTTTTAAAGAATTTCTGCAAAACTAATTTCTGCATTATATTATCTTTGCATTACAATCCCTGCATACTTTGATATTGAACCAAACGACCCAACAACAACAATAACTACTACACTTTAACAACAACATACCCAGTATAATCTCACAAGTGGGGTCTGGGAAGGGTAATGTGTACGCAAATCTTACCCCTACCTGGGGAGGTAGAGAGGCTGTTTCCGATAGACCATCGACTCAAGAGAAGGTGAAAAGGAAGAAGGGAAGAAAAAGAAGAAGAAGAAGAAGGAGAAGGAGAAGGAGGAGGAGGAGGAGAAAGAAGGGGGAGAAAGAGGGGGGAGAAAAAAAAAGACGATAAGGAGAAAAAGTAGCATCGGATAGTAACAATCATGGAGCAACAATTTCCAGTAAAATGGAGAAAGAGTAGCATCAAATTATAATAATCAGGGAGCAACAATTTCTAGTAGCAATTTAGAAAAGCACCGTCCCCAGACCCCACTTTGTGGGACTATACTGGGTAGTTGTTGTTGTTGTTGTAATTTAGAAAAGCACCGGACTTGCTTGCTAAGTACCAGATATAATAACAAACCAAAAGGAAGTAACATTCAACCAACAAGAATATTACTAGTACTACCGGTAACCTAGGAGAAACTCAAAACTACCTGTCAACCCACCACCTTAATCCTCGACCTCCACACCTTTCTATTGCTAGTCATGTCCTCGGTTAGGTGAAGTGCTGACATGTCCAGTCTAATCATAACCAGGGCATCTATGTCTCTCATTCTCACATGCCCAAACCATCGCAGCCTCGATTCCCGCAACTTGGCTTCCACCGATGCCACTCCTACCTTATCCCTAATAACTTCATTCATGATCTTGGCTTTCCCGATCCATCTCAATATCCTCATTTCAGTCACGCTCTATCTGCTAGACATGGAACTTCTTGACGGCCAACACTCATCTCCATACAACATAGCTTGTCTAACCATCACTTTGTAGAATTTATCCTTCTAGGCGGCACATTTTTATCGCATAAAATCCCCAAAGCTAGCCTCCATCTCATCCAACCCGCTCGAATATGGTGAGTAACATCCTCGTCAATCCCCCTATTGCCTTGGATTATAGACCCAAGATACTTGAAGCTATCTCTTGTGGGAAATGACTTGAGTATCAATCTTTACTTCCACTTCTTCTTCATGTCTCTTGCCCTCCAAGTATTCAATTTTCGACATACTCAACTTAAAACCTTTAGACTCCAGCATCTGTCTTAAAACTTCCAACCTAGCGTTAACACCACCTCGCGTCTCGTCAATCAGAACTATGTCGTCAGCTAATAACATACACCATGGCGCCCTCCCTTGTATGTGTCATGTCAGCACACCCAACGCTAGCGCAAACAAAAAACGGGCTAAGGGCTTATCCCTGATGCAACCCCATCTCCAAAGGGAAATGCTCTGAATCTCAAAAACGGGCTAAGGGCTTATCCCTGATGCAACCCCATCTCCAAAGGGAAATGCTCTGAATCTCCTCCCGCAGTCTCACCCGAGTTTTAGCACCTTCATACATGTCCTTAATCATCCTAATGTACGCCAGTGGGACTCCGCTGACCTCCAAACATCTCCATAACACCTCCTTCGGGACTTTGTCATAAGCCTTCTCTAGGTCAATGAACACCATGTGCAAGTCCTTTTTCCTCTCCCTATACTGCTCCACCAACCGGCTCACAAGGTGAATACCTTCTGTAGTTGACCGTTCCAGCATAAATTCAATACAAATCCAAAAAAATTAGGGTCGACGATATAAATCCATTTCTTTCTTTAAGCTCAACTCATATCACTATCATGCCAAATAAAATAATAGTAGTAAAAATAAGTTAAATATATTTACAAATAATAGTAATATAATAAATACTAATAACCTAAGACGCTCGGACACGGATGCATGTGTCTGATACGTGTGTGGATCTAGAGGTCAAATTTTTCGAGATGTAAATTCTAAGATTCGGGAATAACTAGGATACGGGTGCGGGGATCCGGCTAAAAATAATTTAAAAAATAAAAATCTCTAAATTATGAGAAATTTTGTGGAATACTTACATATAGCTTGTATAGTATGGATTTCTTTTTATTCTCACGTTAAAGATAAGCAAAAGATTGATTTCCTAGGTAAGTATGCTATTTTCTTCAAATTTACCCTAGTTTTGATTCCGATTTCAAGAATCAAATTGTATCTCGTCTCAAATTTTTCCATCTGTCGTGGTCAAAATACCCAACATTGTATGACCGAATCCGATACGGATCTCATACCCACACTCACACTCATACTAATCTTGTGTCGACATGGGTGCAACACCTAAACAGCCATGCCGGAGCAAGTTATGTAATAATTTTAAAGTTCTTTAACAAATTTAAAGCCTATTCCTAACTAGTAAGTATCACATATATGGATCTTTTTCTTCCATTGTACCCTATCTTTAGCTCTTTTAAGAAGATTGTTAGAGCAGTATAGGGATAGGAAAAGAGACTTGCGAATGGTGTTCAAAAGTACCAGGAGGTTTTATGGAAATGCTTGAAGTCAAGAGGTGTACTTGTGGCATACAATAGAGCAATTAAGGACAAGCATGATGGAGCCAAGACCCGAGTCAGAACTCCGAATAGTGGGAAGAGACTCGAAATACTTCCAAGTTGAAATGGGGTTGCATCAGGGATCAACTCTAAGCCCATTTTTATTTGTCTTAGTGATGATGAAATGACACAGCATATTCAAGGGGAGGTAACATGGTGTATGCTATTTGCAGATTACATAGTATTGATTGATGAGACAGGTGGTGGAATTAACGATAGACGGGAGATGTGGATACACACCCTAGAGTCTAAAGGTTAGGTTGAGCAGGACTAAAACAGATTACATGAAGTGCAAGTTCAATGACGCATCACATGAGGCGGACGTGGAAGTGAGAATTGACACACAAGTCATCCCAAGGACAGGAAGCTTCAAGTATCTTGGATCAATAATCCAAGGAAATAGGAAAATCGACGATGATGTCACACACCATATTGGATCGGGGTGAATGAAATGAAGGCTCGCATCCAGTGTTCTATGTGATGAGAATGTGTCACTGAGACTTAAATATAGGTTATATAGAGTGATGGTTAGACCAACTATGTTATATGAAACAGAATGTTGGCCAATCAAAAACTTAAAACATTCAGAAGATAAAAGTAGCAAAAATGAGGATATTTAGACGGATATGTGGGCATACCACGAGAGATAAGATTAGGAACGGAGATATACGGGGCAAGGTGGGAGTGGCCTCCGCGGTAGACAAGATGCGGGAAGTGACATTGAAATGATTTAGGCATGTGAAGAGGAAGAGCACAGATGCATAGTGATGAGGTGCAAGAGGTTGCCAGTGTTAGCTCTAAGGAAAGTTAAAGGTAGACCGAAGAAGAATTGGGGAGAGGTGATTAAACAGGACATGGTAATCTCCAGTTCACTGAGGACATGTCCCTATATAGGAGAGCATGGAGGTCGAGGATTATGGTAGAAAGTTAGTAGGTAGCCGAGTGATTTCTCTCTTCTCTATGGAGAGCATTGTTCTAGTTTAGAGCACTTTATTTGTCCCCTCTTCTCCTTATTAGTAGCAATATTATTATTCCATTATTATGTTATTCTTCAATTTTATCACTATTGTTGCTTCTTTCACTTAAGTTATCTTAATATTTTTGTTGTCAATACTTTCCTTTTCTTTAGTACATTCATCGTAGCTTGTTTTCTCATGTATTTTTTTCAAACATATTTTGGGAACGCTTTTCTTGAGCCGAGAGTCTATCAGAAACGTCTCTACCCACCGTGTGTATGTTGTTATTGTTGTACCCTATCTTTAGTTAAGTATGTATTACATTGATTCCAAAGATTTGTAGGTCTTTCGAGACGACTTCCTTCCATGTGATTTTAGGACTTCCCAATCCCCTTCAACATCTCTACTCACCATAGTATCACACCTAGGGACCGGTGTCTCTGTGGGGAAACGGAGACATGACAAAACCATCTCAAGCGACTCTCTTTTGATCCTTAATGCATGCTACTTGCCCCTTCTGCGAATGTGATCATTTTTAATCTTATCTAATCTTGTATGAGCACATCTATCTTAGCATCCCATCTCTACAATACTCGTCTTGCAATATGTCGGACTTTAGCAGCCCAACATTTACTACCATATAACATTGCGGTCTTATAGTTGTTCTATAGAACTTACCTTTGACTTCAGTAGGCATCCCTTTATCACATAACACAAGAGTAGCATTTCTCCTTTTCAATCATCTTGTTTTAATCCTATGGGTAACATCTTCATCTATCATTCCATTCTCTTGAAACAACAAACTTAATTATCTAAACTGTTTCATTTTGGTATTGCAATCCTATCTACCTCAACTTCGTTCTACTCATGTTGACTAAACTTGCAGTACATGTATTCAATCTTAGTTCTACTTATCCTAAAGCTCTTACTCTCCAAGGTGCTTCTCCGTGTCTCAAGCTTTTGTTGGACACCCTCACTAGTTTCATCAATTAACACATTGTGAACCAAACGACCCCCAAAACATAAATGGGGTCCTAAATAAAAGAAAGGAGAACTTGGGAAAGAACAAATTCTCCCACCCCTTTATTTGACCAACACCTACACTGGTGATGGCAGAGCACCTAAGACAAGATTTTGAGCAACATTAAAAACTGCTGTAAAATGAGTGTCCAGGTGCTGGAAAATGGTACAAAACAAGGTAGGAAGGATCTTAGTTATCTCATCAAGACATTTCGCATATGAAATTCCTTTTTTTTTTTGATAACTGAGAAAATCCCAAGGGTCAATGACGCAATGTTCAAAACGTGATGGATAATGGGCCTTGCCACCATACCCTTCTCCCCTTAAATACTAAGTTTTTGTCTACAGCAGTCAGCAGGGTTTGAAGTCTGCGACCTGCACCTAAAACACGCCTCACGCTTTGTGTTGCTGGGAAATATTCCCTGAAGATAAGTCATCTTGCAAATTGCCATCTACATCTTGTCACTGAAAATGACAAACTGGATAACATAGCCGGTCATGTTCAAAAGAACAAATTGTTGTCTACATCCAGTCACACATAATGACAAACAGGATAACAAAGTACTATTGTAGGGTAATTTTCCAATGGACATTTTGTTCTGGAAGAAAATGAGTGTAGAACAGTGTTTATAAAAGTGAAATGCACAAAAGGTGACAAGACTCCTAGGGCTTTAAGCGAGAACTGAGAAGTGAAGCACATGTTTCCTCGAACTGAAGAGCATAGTTTAAAAATGATACAGAAGTTGCTTAATATATGTGAATTTAGTACTCATAACATCAAATGCAACTTAAGGTACACATATTAGTACTCATAATATGTGAATTTAGTACTCATAACATCTAAATGCATCCAACACTCATAGATGAGACGAGGGTCGGTGTTATTGAAAGGTTAGAGGTATGGAGACAGACTCTCGAGTCTAAAGGTTTCAAAATAAGCAGATCTAAGACAGAGTACCTGGAGTGCAAGATTAGCGCCGAGCCGAGCGAAGTAGGCAGGGACGTGATGATTGGTTCCCATGCCATCGCCAAGAGGGACAGTGTCCGATACCTTGGGTCTGTGATTCAGGGGACGGAGAGATTGCTGGGGACGTCACTCATCGTATAGGAGCGGGGTGGTCAAAGTGGAGGCTTGCATCAGGAGTCCTGTGTGACAAGAAAGTTTCACACAAACTCAAGGGGAAATTCTATAGAGCCGTGGTTAGACCTGCGATGTTGTATGTTGCGGAGTGTTGGCCCGTGAAGAACTCTCATGTTCAGAGAATGAAGGTTGCGGAGATGAGGATGCTTAGGTGGATGTGCGGTCACACCAGGCTAGATAAGATTAAGAATGAAGTTGTTCGAGAGAAGGCGGGGGTGGCCCCGGTGGATGAGAAGATGCGAGAAGCGAGGCTGAGGTGGTTCGGGCATGTGTGGAGGAGAAGTCCCGATGCTCTGCGAGCGGCTGGAGGTTGTTGGCGGTCGGCGAGGCAGAGGGAGGCCTAAGAAGTATTGGGGAGAGGTGATTAGGCAGGACATGACTAGAATGCAGGTTTCCGAGGACATGACCCTTGATAGGAAAGTCTGGAGGTCTAGAATCAGGGTTGTAGGATAGGGGCTCCTAGAGTTTTTCGTACGCCTCATCCGGGGTTGGGTGTGGGTCAGCAGGGTTACCCATAGATGATTTGTGTTTTAGCTTATGCCCCCCTGTGGCTGTTAGTTATGGTAGTTACTGTATGATATTATTGCATGCGATTGTATTTATGTTTCGTATGTTTAGATAATTATTTACGCTATTTACGCTATTTCTGCTGGAGTTACTAATGCTCTATTGTTTGTGTTTTTGTCTTTGTTTTTGTTTTACTGCTGTTTTTCCTTTTATCCTATGAGCCGGGGGTCAATTGGAAACAGCCTCTCTGCCCTTTCGGGTAGGGGTAAGGCTTGTCTACATATTACCCTCCCAAGACCCCACCTGGTGGGAGTATACTGGGTAGTAGTTGTTGTTGTTGTTGTAGGTACTTCATGCAGCTCACAAGATGAAGTCATGAGAACTGAGAATAGCTGGGGAAAAAACAGTGATCCAAGGGATATGGAAAACCTTAAGGTGCAAAAGAGGGAAATTGCAATCACAAACATGAGTTCTGAAAACAGAAATGTAATGTCATATATGATGATAAAGGAAAAGGTGACTGATCAAGAAGCACAATTGAGATTAGTGAGGAATTAAACTTATTCTGTTTATTTTTTGGGTTTGTTTTGGAAAACGAAGAATTTGACTAGAAATTGCACTCAGGAGGAGTGAAACTCATAGATAAGAGCTCAATACAGATACAAAGAGACCAAAAAGATAGAAAAAGTATCATAAATACGCTCATCTCACAATCTGGCACCAAAAGCACCACCCTAACTGGCCCCAGAATGAACCTCCCTAAGTGACCCAGATGCAAACAAAGACCTAACGAAATGACTCAGCTCATTGATTTTTTTTTGGAAAAGCCTCATGTTGAGTAGTCTGGCCACCTCATTTAAAAGCTTAATTTGTTAGAAATATCACACTTTTAGTCAACTAACTATGCCTAAGCTTATTCTGTTAGAAATAACACACTTAAATAAATTTATTATGTCTTCAACACGCCCTCTCATGTAGGGACCGGACTCATTTTGTTAGGTTCAAGGCTCAAGCATGCGAAAATTCTTATTCAGCTAAACTCGAGATCTCTGGATGCTCTAATACCACAATGGATAGTGTGACCATCTAATTTAAGAACTTAAATGGGTAGAGAAAGCACACTTTCAATTAATAGGTTATGGCTTCAACAGTCTCCTTGACCATTTTTCATTTGGATCATCCAAAGGAAGCTGCACTTGTAAATGAATAGCTTCTGACATTAGCCCATTTAGCAGCCACCACACATGAGGTTCTAACCAGCAAAATTTTGAAAAGTTTTCCGTTCACAAGTTAAAGTTCTGTGACAATTGACTCTTTCTAGTCACCCCTCAATATGAGGAGCTCAGTTCTTCAACCTGCTTCCGATTAAAATTCAAAAATGGAAGAAGCTATCTCCTATACCTCCGGACAACTCAAAATAGAAAAGTTATCTTCTTTTTATTATAAGTAAAGAAAATTTTTATAAATGATAAATTGGCACTAAACTAGTGTTACAAGACATAGTTACAAATCATGCAGATGGATTGCATGTACATCGTACACAAGTGTCAAGTTGCACCAAAAAGCAAGCTAAGAAATATAATTGTGTTTAAGGTTAAGACTTTATAAAAAAATGTGTTTACGGCTAAGAATCTCCTACACCTCGAATAGCTCATTTATCCTATCCTTTTCCAGTCCCAACTTCACCCCAACCCAGCAATATGCGCCACCACTTTCAGTGTCAACCTGAAGCTTCAAGCCGTCCTGCCATGCTGTCCTTCTCTCAAATTATCACCATGGCCATCCAAAACAACAATTATGCCTCAATTCCAAACAAGTTGTGTCAGCTATATGAATCCTCACTGACCATGTTACTCCATTTAGGTTCACCTTATGCCACGGCCACCCAAGGAAAAAGAAACCTCAAGTGACTTTATCCCATCCCCATCGGATTTCCACATCCGAAACCAAAACTTTGCAAAATAAAGCTCTGGTGGATACTATTCCTCCCCTCAGGTTCCCATCAAACGAGAGCTTTGGTGACTTGCTTCAGGATCATCTCCCATGCCCATCACATGGTAACAACAACCTCTCAAACTTCTTCCATAAATCCAGAACCTCTTAATAACCGAAGGCAACTACAACCTATGTTTCTCTACTCCCACCCCATCACTTTTAGTAAGTCGTCAAGGACAAACTAAACAAGACCAACTGTAACAGTCTCCACACCCAAATTACATAAAGAGTGAAATAATGAAACAAAAGGTAAGAAAAAAAGACTTACTTATTCACAGCAGCTATAAATTATAAAAGTCCATATAGACTTCTAAAAGGTATAGAACGGCCTTATCTAGATTGTTCTGCGAACAGCAGCAATTTGATATGCAAAAATTGGCCCTACTACTAGAAATTGGAGAACATAAAATCTAAAAGAAAACCATGGACACTAAATATGAACCTAAAAGATATGATAGCTCCAATTGGCTAGTAGCAAAGGATACAACAACAACATCATCCCAGCATAATCTCACAAATGGGGTCTGGGTAGGGTAATATGTACGCAAACCTTACCCCTACCCCGAGGACAGAGAGGTTGTTTCCAGGAGACCCTCGGCACTAGTAGCAAAGAATAATAATAATAACTGCTTTATCTTGCCTCTTCTCTAAACTTAATTTTCCTTGAGAATTTCACACACTTCATCAATGAATTAGCCCAAAAACTGCTCTATATCTGACTGTTCTCCAACTCAAAGCAAACAAACCCTTTTGCTCAATACTACAGTAAACTATATGTAAGATAATTCCCACAACTAATTCACGCAATTGAATTCTGTAAACGGAATGAGGGATACACACACATTAATTCTCTGTGCACCTGTGTTTTTTTTTTTGCACATCTTATCCTAATTTTCTGTTAACGGAATGAGGGATACACACACATTAATTCTCTGTGCACCTGTGTTTTTTTTCACATCTTATCCTAATTTTCTGTTCCCCTTTTCATGTGAATGGATAAAATATAAAGATATATGCGCAATAAAAGACTGGGATTGAGTCTACCTGCAGCCCACTGCGTAATAGCTCTAGCTTAGATTCCTGAAAATAGAAAAATCATTAGGGTGGACATGAGTGTTAAGATAGAAATAAAAACATAGAAAAATAAAGGCACCGAACTTGGTTAGCGACCAATAGGAGCATGGGAAACGCAGTCATGTAGCTTTTTGTGTAGTTTTTCTCTGCTATATACCCCTTATCAAATGTAAGGTAAACATAGAAGGTCTAGAGAGGATTATGAAAATCATAGTGATAGGTGCTACACAAGGGGTTAGATTATTTTTTTGCTATTTTTTCTTTCTTTCATTTTTTGGCTTTAGCTTACCAAGGACATGACGCTTGATAGTGGGTGTGGAGGTCAAGCACTAGAATAGAAGGTTAGTAGGTAGTTGAGCATATTTCTTTCAAATACTAGTTGTATTAGTATTATGCTTCTAATTCCTTATTAGTAGTTTGCTTTTACTTCATGTTATTTCTTTCGCTTTGCTAATTATATTATCTTGTTGTAGTTAATGCTTGTTGTAAATGCTTCTTGTCTACTGGAAAGTGGAGGTAAGGTCTGCGTATTCATTACCCTTCCCAAACCCTACTTATGGGATTACAGTGGGGGTGGTGGTTGTTGTGTCGTTGGGCTAGTTGTGTGAGCGCGTGTGTTTGGGGGGGGGGGGGACGAGAGGGATAAACTGTACTTGATCTTGAAGCGCATCTTTCAGCTGAGAAATCAAGGTAACTCTCAATGATTCAGCATTCTCAAGCTGGCTGACACATTGCTGAAGTATGTTTTCCTGTTCTTGCATCTTATTCATCAATTCAGAACCCTGGAGATTTCCTGAGCAACAATCAGCGCAAAACACAATGTCAGAAGTTTTAAAAAGAGCAATTACTTTGTTCAAGAAAAACTCTAGTTCAGAAACAACAACAAAGTGATAGCAAGAAAGATAAATACAGCATGATGGGCAGGGTCGGATGTATAGCCAAAATCATGGGGCACGTGAACTCATGATCTTTCCGCCAAACTAGGTATTTTATGCACGTATTTTCTAGAATTTACTAATATTATGTGTTGGCACCCATGTTCCAAAAAGACTAAATGGTGCACTTGGTTGAATATTGGGTTATTCACCTAGACGAACACGGATCAATTCCCACTTAATACTTTTTTTTTCTATTTTTTTAGTGGTGCACCCATGTTCAACAAATCCTTAATCCGCCTCTGATGATGGAGTTCATGATTATGCAACGCAAGTATAAACAGAAACTCAAGGACTAATCTTTCCCGTGACCTTGAACTTTAAGGGCTTCTTCGAGCTCATCCATAAATCTTACAGATCGCCTGCTCGTTGTTTATTCCCAACATTATAGTCCACCTTCAAATCCAGCTATAGTTATTCCCAACATAATAGTACACCACACTAAGCAGCCCACGTGCTACAGGCTCGACCGAGGATATATGAAGTGGTTTTGAACCCTAGATCTCGTATTTGGGAATTCCCCTGCTACCAACCCGGCCACCCTGAAGGGTCTGGTCACTGGACATTCTTATCCATGCCTTTTTGCTCAAAACATAATAGATGACATTTGAAAGGGTTAGGAAAACCCATTGGATAACATCTCTTTGAAAGCTAATGGTCTTTGGTGCTTATGCCTATCTTTATCTTTTTATAACCGAGAAATCTGTTGTTTTTCCGTTTCGAAACTCGATATATAATGACCATGTTCTTCTAACCCTTCTCCATTTACATACCAAATTTGGTTCAGCATCATGATTTTAACTAGTAGCATGTGCCTACCACACATGTCGTGATATACTACCTTCATCATTAGACCAAACCCCAGTGGCTTATGTCGTTGCCTATCTTGATGCCCTCGAACCACGAGATAATATGTTCTAGGATTATGTTAAAATTTGTCACGCTAGCAAGAAAACTCTCCTCTTATATCACTTTACTACCCACAGGTTCCTTTTTCATCAACACAAATTCTACTCATCACGAAAGACAGAGAACAGTTCTCGATAGCTAGTAGAATTAGAAGTTTCAAGGTACTTATATATTAACATACAACAACTACACAACAAACCCAATATAATCTCACAAGTGGGGTCTGGGGAGGATTGTGTATGCGTAGACCTTACCCCGAAGGTTGAGAGGTTGTTTCCGAAAGACCCCCAGCTCAATATTTATTGTTAGATAATAATGTAAATAATATGAATTAGTCCTAGTCCCGCATAGAATATGAGTATGATATGTACGGTATAAATAGGGCTCATTATATTATAATTAAATAGAATATCAATAATAGATTTTCTCCCGTTCATTCTCATATAGTTTCAGAGCAACCGTGAGAGATTCATTGACTCCGGGAAGAGAACTCAGTCAACCAGGTTTCAAAAGCCCTTTTCCTGAAACCAAATCTCATATGGTTGATTCTCATATGGTTTCAGAAGCCCTTTTTCTAGCAAAACCAGATCTGTCTTCGAGAACAATAGTATCCGCCAGAGTTGTGCAAAAAAACAACACCACTAGGAAGTAGATCAGAGCTTGGCGATCAACCCTTAAAAACCTATGGTAAGAAAAGACGGAAGAATTTCTTCTGCGAAGTTCCGACCTCCACGCGCTGGCACGTGAGGCTGTTTTCGGCCGGATTTTGGCAAAACTTCTTCAAGACAGTCTGTTCTCCTCGCAATTCCGAGCCTACCATCCAATTTTATCAAATTCCGATCACTTCTATATTTTTCTGGTGTTAACGTTGATTTTTCCGGCCGTGAACAATAATTTCCCGAAAATCTCTTCTTTATCTGCCGTAAACATTATAATGGCATTCGTATCAGAAGTCTTTGACGCACAATCTGTTGGATCCAATACATTGAATCTAATCCAGATGGTTACTTTACCGGATTATATTGAGTTTCCTCAGTACAAAGCATGTAAACAAACATCTTCAGGGATAGCTTCCGTAGTTCAACCAAATAATAGCATGACTTGTGTTTCCCGATCTTCAACCTCTGAGTCTTGGATCATTGATTCAAGTGCATCTGATCATATTTATGGTAATAAATCTTTTTTCTCCACTATTTCATCTACTCAATCTCTCCCAACAGTCACAATGGCCAACGGGTCTCAAACCATGGCAACTGGAATAGGTCAAGCAAGTCAACTTCCTTCCTTACCTTTAGATTCATATCTTTATGCTTCCGGTAGTCCTTTTAATCTCATAGTCGTTAGTCGCTTAGCCAAATCACTGAAATGCTCTATTTTATTTCTTGATTACCTTATTTTTGTAGAGAAATGCAGTACATGGCGGATCATTGGTACCGTACATGAATCAAATGGAATTTAGTACCTTAACCTTACAAAAGCACAGACTCACATCTTGTCTTCCTTCAACAACTAATCCTGATACTGTTTCACCAGATTTATTACACAAGCGATTGGCGTATCCCAGTTTATCATAACTTCAGAAAATGATACCTGGTTTATTTCACTTGTACACTCTAGAGTGTGAGTCATGTCAGTTCGGTAAGCATACCCGCTCCCTTCCCTCGACGTCTTGATAATCGAGCAGAGTCGCCTTTTACTTTAGTCCATTCATATGTTTGAGGTCCTGGTCGCGTTAGTTTCATTGATGATTATTCTAGGTGCACTTCGATATTTTTTATGAAAAATCGATCTGAGTTGTTTTCTATTTTTTAGACCTTCCACGCTGAAAATCAAAATCAATTTGGGGTTTCTATAGACACATTTCATAGCGATACTATCCTATAGTATTTGCCTACCTCATTTCAGCAGTTTATGAACTCTCGTAGGATTATTCATCAAATATCTTGTTTGTACACATCCCAACAAAATAGGGAAGATGAAAGAAAGAATAGACATCTTATTGAAACTGCTCGTATCCTACTCATACTTAGACATTTGGGATCGATTACAATAATACTTTCTCTTTCGTGGCTAAAATAGCATCAGGCCGCCTTTTCCTATCACCTTCTGATAGACGTTCTACGTTTGAATATTGTGTTTTAGTAGGAGGTAATTTGGTGTCTTGGAAGAGCAAGAAACAGAATGTAGTTGCTCAGTCTAGTGCAGAAGCAGAATATCAAGCAATGGTAATGAGAACATGTGAGCGAGTTTGGATCAAACATTTGCTTAATGAGTTGAAATTTGGTGAGATCAGCAAGATAGAATTTGTGTGTGATAATCAAGTTACCCTTTATATTGCATAAAACTCGGTGTTCCATAAGAGAACTAAACACATTGAGATTGACTGTCACTTCGTCGGAGAAAAAGAAAATTTTAGGAGATATTGCTACAAAGTTTGTGAAGTTGAATGATCAACTTGCACATATTTTCACCAAAGTCCCTTACCGGTCCTCGTATTAGTTAAATATGTAACAAGCTCGGTACATATGATTTGTATGCACCAGCTTGAGGGGATGTTAGATAGTTATGTAAATAATGTGAATAAGTCCTCATCCCACATAGAATAGGAGTATGATATGTATTATATAAATAAGGATCATTGTATTATAGCTAAACAGAATATCAATATAGATTTTTCTCCCGTGTATTCTCACACTTATAAATACTAATAATAAATATAGTAGATTAAAAGTTTCAGGCTGCTGAAACAAACTGATAATACAAAGGTATACACAATTTTCATATATATAGGGTGGAAGAATGCTCAAGATCTAACTAGTCTCGAATCTTGTGACATCACATAAACTTGCCACAAGCACTCAACCCAGCAGGTCAGGGGGCAGACCGACCATAGGTTTGAATCTTGTCATCTTTCTTGTGGATCCTTAACCGGGTGATGGGAGTAATAAAGCAAAAGCTCGTAAATGAGCACAAAATGTCAAAAATATGAATTGTTTCCTAATTCATAATTTGCGGATTTTTCCGTTGCATACACTTGCAACAAGAAACAACCACCAGCATATGGTGCAACACTTGCATTTTGGCGTATTCTTTTTTCTTGCCTTGGTTTTTCGTTACTTCATATTCCTAATAACTTAAACAATTACCAATATGATTCTCCAGAAAGTAGATATCAACTTGCAGCAGTTGATCAAAAGTATTGATTACTTCAAAGAGCAAAAGAGTTGTTGACTATGAACCTTTACAGACAATTACTCATCAACCACAAAGAGACAGACTCCTGGCAGACAAATCATCTTTTCAACAGAAAGCTCTCTCAAAGGATAAGAATCATACAGCTTGCAGACAAAGCAGATACTCCACTCAAAAATAAACTTGAAAATCTAGTGCCCGCAATGCAAGAGATATCTCCACTATAACCAAAAAAATGACCCAAAATTGATATGCAGCATCAATTTAAGAGACAGAAAAGATTGAGGTATTCTTCACTGAGTTACTTTACTCCAGCATATAATTTACTCTTTTACCTTGGGAAGTAAGGTTTTCAATATCACTCTCCATTTCCCCAGCACAAAAAACTGCATCTTTGCACTTGTTCAAAGCATCTTCCTCGTTCACATTTTCATCATGAACTAGTTGGAATGCTGTTACAATTTTTTCTGGAGTACAGCCAACAGCCAATTTCTGATGTTGAAATTAACAAAACATGCAGATTACCTATACAACCTTGACAACAAACCAGCATGAATTTTGAGCAGAAAATTTGTGTTTGATACTCACAATCCTTACTGAGTGAGCATCCTTTTTCACAACTTTGACAGGATTTGAGCTCTTCCTGTTGCTTACTGATGGACCAGGAGTCTTGCCCAACACTTCGTCTTTAAGATTCTGACCCCTGGATCCAAAAACTTTTCTCTCTTCCCATATATTAACCTGATATTATCCGGGGGGGGAGGAAACCAAAAAGGAAACAGAATGGAATAAGTAGTGACAAGGGCTTCGACAGACAGTAAGCTTAAAATCAACAAAACAAAATTAAAGAGAGATGGTGAAGGAATTTCTTATTAACTGCAGATCTAATAGCAGTATAGCACCTTATCTTAATAAACCAAGATGACATGTCAAGTGTTTCACCCCACTTAGGCATCTTTAGTTCAAGCACCAAGGCACTAAGGTGTGCTTTTCAGTTTTCATCACCATGAGACCAGGTTCTAGACAAACTTTAAGGGGGCTGTCAAAGATGTAAAATAGTCCAAGCATTGGAGTAGAGTGAGACAGTGTTCTACTTGTAGCTTTCCAACATGTTACAAGAATTCTAGAGGAGTTCGAAGAGAATGTGAGTGGCTTTTTCTTCTAGGATTCACAGCCTAATAAGCAACCATAGTAAAATATTTTAGGAATTAACTAATTGGAATTAGATTGACACCGCACAGCCTTTTTTTGGGTTCTGTTAAACGGGTGTATAATTGACCCTTTTTCTTTCTATTGTCAACAACAACTTAACAACGATAAAACCAATGCCCTTAATACTAATGGGTATGAGGGACTTCCCAGCCTTCAATGCAACAGTTGGCACTACTCGAGTACCACCAGAAGGTGATTTTAGAAAAACTAGCAGCAGAATACGACCAACATAACTATTTCAGGTTCTTTAGGCTTGAAAAGCGTGTTACGGCTTTTTATCTCTCATTGCTGGCAAGAATATTGCTCTAGTTACATAGTAAAAGAAAAATATAAAAAATTTATGAGCGTGCAAGGTGGCTCAGACACAACCATCATAAATAAATACATATATATAATCTAATGAGAACACTGGGTCAATTCCATGCCTTCACAAAGAAAAAAGGTTTGAAACTATATGTTAAAATCTGACCTGCATGCATGTAGCATCATAAACTCTATATATATCCGCCCTCACATCATATTCTATCATGTTTAATTTGTTTGTTTTTGGATAGAAAAAAAAAATTGATAGACGAAGATGAGTAAAAAAGACAACTTCAGCAAATATTTCTCGCTCTTTTCTAAAGCACAATGAAGGGAAAGAGAGCTTTCTCAGTTTTGGTATCCAACTTTGCACGTAACAGCAGACTTTCAACCCACCAACCCCACAAGAAACAAAACTAGTGGATAAGAACCAAAAAACAAGGTGACAGAAGAGCTTCATCATAAGGCCGACTTCCAACGACACAAACATAATATATATATATATATACACACACACACACACACATCCATATAGAGACACACACACACACACATTATATTTGTGAACCAAAAGTAGCTTCAGGCTAACTGATGCACAAGTTGATTTCTCATTCGTCATTAAGCCCTAACTTAACAACAAACAAATACACCTACCAGAGAGCAGAAAGGAGATTACCAGTCTAGAAGCCGCTTTCTTCCCATTTTCATCACCACTTTCATAAACATGCTTCACAGACGTGGGAAGGACCTTCCAGAACTCATTAACAAACTCACTGCCCTTGCGCCGACTATTCTGCAGAATATCATTGGCTAAGTACAGAAATGAAACACGTTGCTCCCGCTGTGCAGATCTGAACAACTTATCCCACGTTTCAACAATCTGCTTGGCTTTCTTACGATATGAAATGCACCACCGTGACAAAGCTGATAAAATGTTAAGAAAATCATACCAAAGCTGAAAGAAACAGTACATCAAAAATAGCCCTTCATGATATCAAAAATTTCGTAAAGACAAAAAGAACAAAGTTTCTACTAGAAGTACCAAAACGTGCAGAGTATTTTGAAAAAAATAATACTCCCTCCTATTGTCATAGCTTAATTTGGTCGTCATTGAACAATATTTCCCGAATAGATAGAAGTTATACTATTTCTACTACATAAGATATAGTCAAAATAAAATTGTACCCATCTAGTTAAGAAAGTGGATATTGGGCCTTACTCAAACCTAAAAGCTAGTTCATGAGGTGAGAATTAGTAAGATCATATAATGAGACAACAATAGATTATATCAACCAAATGTGGGATACTTAACACCACCACCCCTCCCCACACACACACACCCCCTCTCCAAACACTGGCTAACCCAAAAGTGGAATAGGTGTATCTCTAATACCATGTTTAAAAAGTGGACTTTTTAAACTAGCTCTTGAGAGAGGATTGCATAAGACTATATGAGGAGACAACATCCAATTCCCCAAAGCAATATGGAACATTTAGCACCTCTCAAATGATCTTTTCATTTTTTCTTAATCAGTAAATAAAAAGTTAAGTACATTGACTTCCACTATAAATTAACCAAAAACTCGCACTTATCCTCTAGCTTAAAAAATCATATTAGCCTCCCTCTAAAATAAAAAATCCATGAAAACAGAAATAAGATGAGAACAAAAATATGCGTGATTAGAACTGTTGACCAATACTAGAAGGACCTCATAATTCAATTATCCATGATTGTTTATGTCTCTAACGTGACCACCTGATGAAATCTAGAGGGAAGTGGGGTAAATGGTTGATACTACCGGGAACATGGTTTTCTAAGTTCACAACAAGACCAAATTTATTATGTTTAAATAGAAGAACATTGCAAAAATATTACTCTTCAACCTTCAGTGGCTGGCCTGGTGGCAATTGACTTGAGCCTTGGGGTTTGCTCCCTTTCAAGGTCTCAAGTTCGAAACCCACTGGGTGCAAATAATTTTTGAAGGCCGTCGGATTAGGTAAAACCTGAATTAATCGTGATGCACTTGCAGGAAACTCTGATGGTAAGCAACCCCCACTTCCAACCGAGAGGTTATGAGTTCGAGTCTCCCCAAGAGCAAGGTGGGAAGCTCTTGGAGGGAAGGATGCCGGGGGTCCATTTGGAAACAGCCTCTCTACCCCAGGGTAGGGGTAAGGTCTGCGTACACACTACCCTCCCCAGACCCCACTAAATGGGATTATACTGGGTTGTTGTTGTTGTTGTTGCACTTGCGGGAAACTCCTTGCCGAGGGTCTGTGCACCCCCGGGATTAGTCGGAGCTCTAAGAGACTCGGACACCCGGTACAAATCAAAAAAAATTATTACTCCTCTGTTTCAGTTTAAGTGAAACTTTTTGCTTTATGAAATTCAAACTATGTAGAATTTGACCATCATTTTGAAATGCATTTTTCCATCATGTTGACATTAGAAGAATTGCAGTTTATAGTAATTTTCGTATAGTTTTTGAATATCTAAATTTTAACTTTAAAATATTGAGTTAATCTAATTCAATTAAGCTTCAAAGATTAGTCAAATTGACAATCGAAAAGCAAAAAGGTTCACATAAACTGGAAAGGAGAAGTATATGATATTCAACGATATCCTCTACTTCACAGTAGGAGATCAATTTCTTGCCTTCATGTACTATATTAAGCTAGAGCCCCAATTGTCAACTATCAAGACCAAGCCCCAAAATTTCCTACTCCTTTTTAGCTTTTGCTTCTTTAAATAGTACCAGAGCAATAGAGAACCTGGGTTGAAGTCTCATACCATCTAAGAACAAAGTGTTTCTATGTGCCAAGTTCAATAAAAAAGAATATGTCCACACATGAGGAAGCATGTTAAGAAATAATTAAATACATAAAAAAATTTCTTCTCTACAGACATTGTATATGAGCCGAGGGTCGATTGGAAACAGCCTCTCTGCCCTTTCGGGTAGGGGTAAGGCACGTCTACATACTACCCTCTCCAGACCCCACTTTGTGGGACTATACTGGGTAGTTGTTGTTGTTGTTGTACAGACATTGTATATGAAACGCCCAATTAATTCAATATGGCATCATTACCTCCCCGATCTAGGTGGAAACTCAAATAGCACCTATCACCCGCAACTAATGGACAGCCTAATGCTACCTGCACAACTAAGTTTTCTTTTGACTTTTTGTATCTTTGGCAGTCAATGCCACTATTTCTCTCTCCCCCGTCTTGCGTCCAACGTTTCTTTTTTTTATGACAAGCGGCATGAAGATAAATAATTATGAGTACTAAGAGCAAAGCATAAAACTTCCAATAATATTACTAATATCATAGATATACATCATTCATTTATCATTGTCCACGACAAGTTATCATATTCTAAATATGCTTAATAATGACGAGTTTGGAGGATAGGGGTAGTCTGAAGAAGTAATAGGGAGAGGTGATTTGGCAGGGTATGACGCATCTTCAGCTTACCGAGAACGTGACCCTTGATAGGAGGGTTTGGGGTCGAGAATTAGGGTAGAAGTGTAGTAGGTAGTAGAGTGTCTTTCCTTTCATTTCAATAGTAGTAGTGTTATCCTCGTATTTCCATATTCCTAAATTTCTATTACTACCTGGTTGCTTTTGCTATGGTTTTTCTATTATTTTGTTGGTGTTACTGCTTTTTTGACTTTTTCTCTACTGTGTTTCTTTCTCTATTTTGTTTTGAATGATCATGCAGCTTGCTTTGAGCCGAAGGTATGTCGGAAATAGCCTTTCTACCTGCATAAGTAAGGGTAAGGCTGCGTACACATTGCTCTCCCCAGACCCCACTTGTGGGATTATACTGGTATGTTGTGGTTGAGGTGGTGGTGTTGTTGATGACGAGTTTGGAGGAATGGGTTTTGTTTAATTAGAGAGAGGTTGAGAAAAAATCGTAAAAAGAAGGTTTCTAACTTCTATTATTTAATTCTAAGAGCATATACTAAAAAGAACACATTTACTATTATCTATCCTATTAGTTTCTAGTTAGACAAACAAACAAAAAAGTCAAACATTTAAAAAGAAGAGTGTCAACAAATGTGTCGTGTCGGTGTACTCAAGTCTCTTTAGACTAAATGCAAGCAAAGAAATTTCTCTCACCATGATTGGAACTCTCGCCCAATGGGAGGAAAAGTTGGACATTTGCCACTGGCACCTTGGCCACTTTTGTTACTGCTGGTGGCACTCTATATTTTCACCATTTATTATACATATACACATATAGTTCCACACGAAGCTTGCGGGGGGCGTGCCACCCCCAACCTACTACATAGATCCGTCCTTATCTTGATCACTACATCACCCTTATCAAGATGAAGCTTCTAATTGGACAACTGGGCTAAGACCAAACTCAATGCAACGAGCGAAAGCACAAACTTACCGAAAACATTTCTAGCGACTACATTGACCCACACATGGTGTTTTCTCTCCTTGGCTCTAATACCATGTGACGAGAGAGAAGCAAAAACAATTTGTCTTGGTGAATAAAACTCGATGCAAAAAAGAGGCTCCTCGTATTGGAGTTGTTAGCCTACTTTGATAAAGTATATTGCCTTATTTACTAGGCTTCAAATTTATACAAAATTATCTGCTAAAAAATGCATCATTCATGATTTTTTTTAAGATAAATCTTGCCACATTCTTGGTAATTTTAAGTTAGAAATTTGCCCTTTCTAAATCAGCCACTTGTTTGACCCTTTAATTCAAGTAACTTAGCTAACATCTCAAAATATCCATTTTACCAATGTATTAATTCTAACATCCAACTTAATTAACTTTATAATTTACTTTCTAAATAAATTTGCTCACCTAAACTTATACTGTAGCATTTAGCATATTTGAAACGAGAAAAATAAAAAGCTTAAGAACCTAATAGCGGCATGTTGACCTTTGCTAATATTAAATTTTATCCTAAATTTCAAGCGGTAATAACTTTTTAGTTACCCAAAAAAAATTTATCCTAAACATTATGTTCAACTAAATATTAATTTTTATACGGAATTCCTAAATACCAATATAATAATTAATTGCAAAAATTAAGCACTTAACATATTACATTTAAATTAAGATGAGCTTCTATAAGTATTGTCTATAAAAATAAGATTTAAGTCATAAAATTTACAAGAGAAGTATTTATGTATGAACTGTCTCTTTTTAATATACAAATATGGTGAGAGCGAATAAGACCTCTTCTTAGCTGTATTAAATCTTATTGTTGCGAAGTAGCAGTAAAATGGTGCAGAAATATGTACAACAGGGTCACACAAGCTCACAAGCTAAGGTAATTTTTGAACCAGAGGCGGGTCTAGAATTATCTCAATTTAGAAGAGAGATAAAAATAATTATTTACACTAAAGAAGGAAAGCAAAAAGGATAGCAGCTAACATAACAAGTGGATACAAGTGACAGCCCCGTCCCTTAGGTAGTTAAGTCAAGGAGGACAACTATTTTAGGATTGAAATGCCTAAAATATGGGATTTTACTGGATTGTTGTTGTTGTTGAAGTGTCAATAACAATGCTAGCAATAGATTAAAGCTAGAAACGGGAACATAATCCCCTATGCTACCATATCAAATCCCAAATTAATCATCGGTGAATTCTGTCCCAAAAATTATATCGAGTAACATATGCATGAAATATAATCTTCATAAACAAAAAGGATACATTCTATGCTTTGCTGTGAACTGTTAAGCTTAGACAACTTTTCAGCCAATAGCTGGCCATCAAAAGCATCGTCACCCATCCTCCAAGTAAAGTTATTTTTGGGTGATTAATCCCTGCTAATACCAGATAAACATGAAATACAAAAATTAGGAAATCTTTTTTACAAAGAATATTATCAAAGAGAGCAGGTTCCGAGAATTAGCAATTAAGAAACCAGGAAATCATGTCCATTTAAAGATAAAACAGACATTCATCAAGTCAAAATTTTGACATTCTCTCAATTTTTTTGCACCTTCCAATCTCTGTTTCGGTAAGAAAAGAAATTTGTACTCATAAACAATGAAGACGAAGAAGAGGTCCAAGTCTCCTCAAGCAAAACAAGACATCAAGTAAATTAACTAATTTTCTGCTTAGTGGTTGGACCCCAGAGAAAACAGAAAAGAAAAACACAGAATACTTTCTCTTTGTATAATAAGGAATAGAGGATTACTCCCTTATAGTGTTTTCTGAGTAATAATGCATATTAGGAAAATATGATTACTGTTTTAAAAGTCAAAGGCTGTAAGAATATGCATTTTACTTTGTCCGAACAAGTATGAGCACTGGAGGCAATAGGTTAAAGCTTTATGGACTTCTTTATATATACGTGAAATATCAATGACAATGTACATGATGTAAATTTAGAACATTACAAATACAGTCACAAGTAAAGGAATAAGCAATAACAACAACAACAAACCCAGTGTAATCCCACACGTGGGGTCAGGAGAGGGTAGAGTGTACGCAAACCTTACCCCTACCTTGAAAAAGTAGAGAGGTTGTTTCCGGTAGATCCTTGGCTCAGGAAAGATAAAAAGATAAAAAGGAAAGATTTGTTAAGTGACCACAGCTAATAAAAAGACATTCATCTTTTTATTGAAAAAAAACTTGCTAGACTACAAGAAACGGAAAAAATTTCAACCTTTGTCTCGTTTTGGATAAGAAGAGAACTTTTCGATCTAATAACGCATCGAGCAATTTTTCATCCCCAAATTAAGTTCATAATTTTCTCTTCGCTCTTTTTCTATAAATTGAATAAATATCTTTAAAAATCATCAGTATAATATCACTATGCATAGTCTGGCTGTAAATAAAAACTTTATGGTAGCTGGATGTTTCTCTAGTGATGGATGGCACTAACAGTTGAGGAGATTCAATGGTTGGAAATCCAGGAGCTTACACTTTTACTGGACTTGCTACAAAGTACAAACTCTTTCTTTGAATGCAGGTAGAAATGACACACTTGTCTGACTGGCTAGTAAGAGCAGGGATGTCTCTGTTAAACGTTGCTAAAATTGTCTTCAAAAGAGAGCAGGCTGCTGAGAAATGAATTGGCCTTGGAAAATGATTTGGAAGACTAAAGCATCCCTAAAGTTGCTTACTTGGAAGGTAGCAGCTAAGGGTGCCTGTTTGACTAACGTTAAACTTCAAAGAAGAGGTTTTCTTTATTCAGGAGATGTTTCTTTTATGAGAATTCTTTGGAGAGCATAAGCCACTTGTTCCTCCATTGCAACCAAGTAGGCAAATCTGGTCACAAAAAATTTGGAGGGTGTTGGGTCATGCCATGGGAAGTGAAGAGTTTGCTGATTTGCTGGGATAGTCAGAGAACGTGTAGACAGCAGAAGATGTTATGGAAGACTATCCACGGCCACTATAATGTGGACTGCTTTGCCAGAGACTAACAAAAGATGTCTTGGGGGAAAGATAGACCCTTTGGTGTAAGGGTTGTAAAATAGAGGATATATCACACTTTTTGGATCTTTCAGATGACATGAGGATATAGGGGAGAAAATTTTATAACTTCCATTAATCTATATGCCTGGTGTAAGGAACATACTGTAGGGGAGGTTTCTCAGCTTGTTGACTTCATAGAAACAATGAGCTGATAGCCATTGTATTGTGGATGTAATCCCTCTTTTGTACTTTTGCAGTACCTCCTTGGTACTTGCTTTAATAAAACAATATTATCTGATCAAACAAAAAAATTCTGACATTGTATAGCTTGTTGTCTTGTTCAGAATAGGATAAGATAATGAAAATAAATCTCCAGTTCACATGACAACCTGGTGTTTAGGTCCATTTTTTAACTTGTATAACTATTGTATAGGCGGCATCCTCTTTATGTTTCAGTTCTACTTACTGGTGATTAAGGAGAAGACCTAGACTTGATTAAACAATCATGTTGATAACTCAGTGTTAGACCCAGTCAATCACTCAGCAATATTGTGCAACTATTTTGCATGACCAAATGTCTTCAATATGTCTGTTAAGAAGTGGCCAAATCTTTCAGGAGAATAAGGTCCATCACTAAGGCAAACCACCAAAGTTGGCATAACCAAAGAGGCTACAATGCAGCTCCAAACACAAGGAAAAAAAAACCCATAAGCAGTGGATGACTGAAGAATAAAGAATGTTTATCCTACATGCTTACTTACACTTCTCTTAACAATTACTATTAGCCAAACAACCCAAGTCGGTCATCATACATCCTAAAAGCAAAATGCTAGGAAGAAAGATCACTTCAATAAGGAATATTCAAACAACAAACAACAACTATGCCCCAATCAGCAAGCTTCCGTCAGCTATATGAATCCTCACTAACCATGTCACTCCATTTTAATTCATCAAAGATTTAAAGTATTTTAAATGTACTATAAAGACACTAAAAATCAATCAGAATCATCACTTTCCTCAAGTATCGTAAATTTTATTCTACTCCTTTTTTAACTTTTTAAAAACAAAAATATGTACCTGATTAAGGAGAAAAATAATATATGTAACTGACTAATCTAATAAAGATATCGTATATGTACCTCAATATATATATATACAGAAACATGTTACCATATTAAAAAATAAAGTATGTGTACCTCAAGTTCGCTGTTTCTGCACCAATTTAAGAAAAAAACCTAAAGGGTATAAATGAAAATTTAACTTAATCAACAGCAACTATTTTACGGACCGATATTTAAGCCAATGCAAAAAGAGAAAAGGATAAAGGAAATGTAAGCTTTACCTGAAATTAGGACGAGACCATTTCCAGATAATTAGTTGCTTCAAAGAATCCCTAAAAAATAATACAACAACGTTTGAGAGTTAATCACAAAGAGCAAAAATTCATATGCAACAAATAAGTCAAGGGAAAACTGCTGGGACGTGTAGGTACCGGTTAGCTGGAGACGAAGGTAATCCTTTCAGGGGAGAAAACCCCTAATAGAAGAGATGGTTTTGCCAGGGTGAAGACGGATGTGGAAACCAGTCGTTGGGCGGAACCACACTACTATTCGGGCGAAAAATTAAAGGAGATACAAAATAAATGTTATAAATACACTTCTATTAGAGTCTAGAGTCCTATTATTGGTAGCTAAATCATCCTCCTTCCTATAAATACAGGTGCACTCTACCATTGTAAACAACTCGTAACATTCTCTAAGTATCAATAAGAAGAACTCTCTCTACTCTTCTCTCTATTGCTCTTGTTCTTGCATTATTGTTCTTGTCTTTTATATTATTTCATAACACGTTATCAGCACGAGACTCTACCGTCTCAAGAACCATTCTCGAAAAATCTAAGGTATTTCCCTCTTCCTAATTTAATTTTCGATTATGTCTGACATTACGAAAAGAAAGTTCGTTGCCCTTGAAATTTCGGGCAAGAACTATATGACATGGGTGTTGGATGCTGAAATCCACTTAGATGTTATGGATCTCGGAGACACCATCAAAGATAGAGAAAAAGCATCCACCCAAGAATGTGCGAAGGCTTTGATTTTCTTGCGCCATCACCTTGATGAAGGTTTGAAGATTGAATATCTCACCGTCAAGGATCCACTCATCTTGTGGAACGGCTTAAAGGAGAGATATGACAACCTGAAGTTGGTCACTCTGCCACAAGCACGATATGATTGGGCTCATCTGAGGCTCCAGGACTTTAAGTCCGTTTCTGAATATAATTCTGCAATGTTCAGAATTACTTCTAAATTGAAGCTATGCGGAGATAATATCTCCGATTATGATATGCTTGAGAAAACGTTTACAACGTTTCATGCCTCCAATATGGTACTGCAACAACAGTACAGAGAGAAAGGCTTTACAAAGTACTCTGAACTGATTTCTCTTCTACTAGTGGCTGAGCAAAATAATGACCTGCTCATGAGAAATCACGAAAATCGACCCACTGGGTCCACACCACTGCCTGAAGCAGATAAGGTGCACTCTCATGATGCCAAACATGAAAAGGGCCATGGTCATGGTCGTAAACGGGGTCATAGCCAGGGACGTAGACAAGGAAGAAATTCCAATGAAGTCCGTCAACCCCCAAGGAGAGATAACCGCCGAAAGCAGAAACGGGGTCATGAAGATCCTAAGGCAAATGGTTCAGAAACTATATGTTATCGTTGCGGTGGGAAAGGGCACTGGTCAAAGACTTGCCGTATACCAAGACACTTGGTTGACCTTTATCAAGCATCTCGAAAGAGAAAAGGCCCTGAAACAAATTTTGTCTATGACGACAACTTGGACATCACCCACCTGGATGTGGCAGACTTCTTTGAGCAACCCGAGGGGAAAATAGACCACCTAATCGGTGATGGGTCCGTGATGAAAGAAGATGGAGTTATTTGATTTTGTTCTACTTATTTGTATTAGTTAGTGAATAAACTAATAGTCATTAGTACTAGCTCGTATTAGTTAGTTCATGATGCAATGTTAGCAGTAGTTCTTTAGAATGTCTTTAATATGCTCAAATATCAATAATATTTTTATTTTCCAGTATGGGTAATCGACTAGCCTGAAAAACTAGTCGATTATCTACTATTTTCGCATTAAAGCTGAAAAACAATTGATCAACAATCGATTGTCTTTGTCTAACAATCGATTGTCTTAAGACAGTGTGCTCTGGAATTTTTCAAAATAGCCAACAATCGATTGTCTATGCATAACAATCGATTGTTTTAAAACAGTGTGCTCTGGAATTTTTCAAAATAGCCAACAATCGATTGTCTATGCATAACAATCGATTGTCTTAAGACAGTGTGCTCTGGAATTTTTCAAAATAGCCAACAATCGATTGTGAGTGTTTAACAATCGATTGTCAATGTTCAACATCGATTGTTTGTGTTTAACAATCGATTGTTTGAAGAAAATGCTTAAACTGAAAATTTTCAAACTGCAAAGTAATCAATTATGGATAACATATCTAATTTTGTTAGTCAACTGTTAGCAGCAGATTTTGAAAATATTATGTGACACAAACGAATTGAACTTGTTTATTCTTATGTTCGTGTATCTCTTTTGTATGTCAAACTATGGGATAGCAAAAATGGATATCTCACAAAGCGAACTTGGATCAACGTCCAACTGTAAAAGTATTTGCCTAGTTGATTCATGTACTACACATACAATACTCAAAGAAAGAAAATATTTCTCTCAACTAAATATGTGTAAGGCAAACGTTACTACAATCTCTGGAAGTAGTAAATTGATTGAAGGCTCCGGAAGAGCAGTTGTAACTCTGCCCAAAGGCACGACGTTAATCATAGAGAATGCAATGTTCTCCTCCAAGTCTAAAAGAAACTTGTTGAGTTTTAAAGATGTACGCCGGAATGGCTATCATATTGAGACAATGGATGAAGATAATCTTGAATATCTCGTCATCACAAAGAATGTCTCCGGCCAAAAGAGGGTTATTGAGAAATTCCCGTCTTTAACTTGTGGCCTGTATTGGACAAGAATTAGTGCAATTGAGGCACATTCAACAGTAAACCAAAGGGTTACTGATTCCAATACCTTTGTACTTTGGCATGATCGATTGGGACACCCAGGATCGATCATGATGAGACGGATTATAGAAAGCTCATATGGGCATCCGTTAAGGAATTTCAAAATTCTTTCGAATAATGAATATCCTTCCACTTCGTGTTATCAAGGCAAGTTGATTATCAGGCCATCACCAACAAAGGTTGGGACTGAGTCACCCACGTTTCTGGAACGTATACAAGGGGACATTTGTGGACCTATTCACCCACCTAGTGGGTCGTTTAGGTATTTCATGGTCTTGATAGACGCATCCTGTAGATGGTCTCATGTGTGCCTGTTGTCATCACGCAACCTTGCGTTTGCGAAATTAATGGCACAAATAGTTCGACTACGAGCACAATTTCCAGATAATCCAATTAAGTCCATTAGACTGGATAATGCTGATGAGTTTACATCCCAAGCATTTAATGATTATTGCTTATCAATCGGGATAAAAGTTGAACATTCTGTAGCTCATGTTCACACTCAAAACGGTCTTGCAGAACCGTTAATTAAACGCCTGCAGTTGATTGCAAGGCCATTACTTATGAGAACGAGGCTGCCCACTTCGGTATGGGGTCACGCCATCTTACATGCAGCAATGCTAATTCGTCTCAGACCGACGAATTACCATAAGTATTCCCCGTTGCAATTGGTTTTGGGTCATGAACCCAATATATCCCATTTAAGAATTTTTGGATGCGCAGTATATGTGCCTATAGCACTGCCATCCCGCACCAAAATGGGTCCGCAAAGAAGTTTAGGAATATATGTTGGGTTTGAATCGCCCTCCATCATTCGCTACCTCGAAACATTGACAGGCGACGTATTTACTGCACGATTTGCAGACTGTCGATTCGATGAGACACTTTTCCCAAAATTAGGGGGAGAAGTTGGTGAAACCAAACGGGAAATTTTGTGGAAAAATGCATCATTATCTCATCTTGATCCACATACCTCTATTTGTGAAAGAGAGGTACAAAAGATTATCCATTTGCAAAGAATAGCAAATCAAATGCCTGACGCATTTACGGACTTGAAAAGGATAACGAAATCCCACATTCCCGCGGAAAATGTTCCAATCCGTATTGATGTCCCTGTTGGACAATCATCTAGTGTCATAACCAATGAGTCGAATGCACGCCTGAAGCGTGGCAGACCATTAGGTTCCAAAGATCGAAATCCTAGAAAGAGGAAAAAGAACGATCAAAATGACACCACGAAAGAATCTCATGATTTAACAAATTCTGAGATTCATGAAGAATCCATTGAGCCCGAGACTCTGGAAAATACGGAACTATCCCTAAATCCAATTAATATTGAGGCAAATATTAATCGAGTGGATATTGTGGTGGATAATGCCTTTGCTTATAATGTAGCATCTAGCATTATGCAAGAATGTGAGGATCTCGAACCTCAATCTGTTGAAGAATGTCGAAAAAGACATGATTGGCCAAAGTGGCAAGAAGCAATTCAATCAGAATTGAATTCGCCGGCAAAACGTGAAGTTTTTGGCCCTATAGTTGAAACACCTAATGGTGTTAAGCCTGTCGGCTATAAATGGGTCTTTGTACGCAAAAGAAATGAGAAAAACGAGGTACAAAGATATAAGGCACGCCTTGTTGTACAAGGTTTTTCTCAAAGGCCTGGTGTCGATTATGAAGAGACATATTCGCCTATAATGGATGCGATAACCTTTCGTTATCTCATAAGTTTTGCTGTCCATGAAAAGCTTGACATGCACTTAATGGATGTGGTTACTGCCTATCTTTATGGCTCACTTGATAATGAGATATACATGAAAATTCCCGATGGACTCAAGATGCCAAACGCGCATAATTCAAAATCTCGGGAAATGTTCTCAATTAAATTGCAAAGATCCTTGTATGGTCTAAAGCAATCTGGACGAATGTGGTATAATCGTCTTAGTGAGTACTTGTTAAAAGAAGGCTATATAAATGACGCCATTTGCCCGTGTGTTTTTATAAAGAAAACAACATCGGAATTTATTGTACTTGCCGTATATGTCGATGACATAAACCTTATTGGAACCCCTATAGAACTCCAAAAGGCAATTGATTATCTAAAGGATGAATTCGAGATGAAAGATCTCGGAAAGACTAAACTATGTCTTGGTTTGCAAATTGAATATTTGGCAAACGGAATTTTTGTTCATCAATCTACCTATACAGAAAAGGTACTGAAACGGTTTTACATGGATGAAGCACATCCTTTAAGTACACCGATGGTTGTTCGATCACTTGATGTGAACAAAGATCCATTCCGACCACAAGAAAGGAATGAAGAGCTACTTGGTCCTGAAGTACCATATCTTAGCGCAATTGGCGCACTAATGTATCTTGCAAATACTACAAGACCTGACATATCCTTTTCAGTTAATGTCTTAGCAAGATTTAGCTCGGTTCCTACGAGGAGACATTGGAATGGGATCAAACACATATTGCGGTACCTAAAGGGAACTACCGATATGGGCTTATTTTATGGCAAGAATTGCAGCTCGGATCTTGTTGGTTATGCTGATGCTGGATATTTGTCCGACCCACACAAGGCTCGATCCCAAACGGGTTATGTGTTTACCTGTGGAGAAACCGCCATATCTTGGCGATCGACTAAGCAATCAATTGTGGCTACTTTATCTAATCATGCCGAGATAATTGCTATTCATGAAGCAAGTCGGGAGTGTGTGTGGTTAAGGTCGATAATACATCATATCCAAGACAAATGTGGTTTGAAGTGTGATAAACTACCCACAACTTTGTATGAAGACAATGCAGCATGTATAGCTCAATTGAAGGGAGGATTCATAAAAGGAGATAGAACGAAGCATATTTCACCAAAGTTATTCTTCACACATGATCTTCAAAAGAATGGTGATATCAATGTTCAACAGATTCGTTCAAGCGACAATATGGCTGATTTGTTCACAAAATCTCTACCAAAGTCAACCTTTAAGAAGCTAGTCCACAAGATCGGGATGCGAAGACTTAAGGACATAAATTGATGTTCTTATCAGGGGGAGTTAATGCGCGTTGCACTCTTTTTCCCTTACAAGGTTTTGTCCCACCGGGTTTTCCTTGCGAGGTTTTTAACGAGGCAACCAATAGGCGCATATTCAAACATGTGTACTCTTTTTCCTTACTTTAATTTTTCCCATTGGGTTTTGTTTTAAGGTTTTAACGAGGCACATCATTGAATAGACATTCAAGGGGGAGTGTTATAAATACACTTCTATTTAAGGTGAATGTCTTTAATTAGAGAGATTCTAGAGTCCTATTATTGGTAGCTAAATCATCCTCCTCCCTATAAATAGAGGTGCCCTCTACCATTGTAAACAACTCCTAACATTCTCTAAGTATCAATAAGAAGAACTCTCTCTACTCTTCTCTCTATTGCTCTTGTTCTTGCATTATTGTTCTTGTCTTTTATATTATTTCATAACAATAGAACTATTTTTGGGTGAACTTTGGATTTTCTGATTTTCTCTTTTCTCCCCTTTTTGTTGGCCTAATTAATAATGCGATGTTGTATCGAGAGGAAAAAATCAGAGCAAAATGGTATTGGGATTGAAGTCTAGTTGTTTATATTGTGTAAAAAAAATTATATAATAAAAAATAACATACTTTGTAACTAATGAAGTTTGAATTTGGAGCATAAGTCGCATATACCATATTCTTAAAATATTTTACAAATTCACGTTACCATATAATTTTAAAAATTTTAAGTTTTAGGGCTATAAGTCCCTTCCACTATGGGTTATTTGGGAGGGAGCACTTATCGTGGCCATACGTATCGCGAATTTAGATATAGTAGGGCTCCAATTCGAATATCGAACATTAGGCGAAAAATCAGAAAAAGAGAAATAAAATTATGGATTGGAATTTAACGTTTTACTTAGGTTCTTGAGTTGAGTTTGGTGTTAGGAAATTAAAATTATGAAACTCAAAAGAGAAATGAAAATATATAACGATAATTTAGAATGAATTGGTATGTGTAACTTGTCTATAAATTATTGTAGTAAATAATTTGATTAACAATTGATACGTGGATTCGCTATTGAAAAATGTAGAGAATTGATCGAAATAGGCATATATCTTCTAATTGAGGTCACTTTGAACAATCATGCAACTTGTGATCGAAATAATCATATATAGTCATATTTGAGGGACCTTTTATCATTTTTTTACTTACAATTGATACTTCTTTTTTGTCGAGTCCTCAGATGATATATATCCTACGTTGTTTAAGCTAGCGTTTGGTCATAGATTTCAATTTTATTTTGAAAAACCTGATTTTGGTGAAGTATGGTTTGAAGATAAAAAATGTGTTTGGACATACATTTTCAAAACATATTTTTCAACTTTATTTTGGAAAAACATGTGTATAATTCCCAAGTTATGAGATTTTGGCCTAAATCCAGCTCAATAGTTGATTTTGGGATTTGAAATTTGCGATTTGGGATTTGGCCAAAATATGAGCAAAATTTATGGCTAAACACGAATTTTGAAAATAAATCTCAAATTTATTTTGACAAAACTTATGACCAAATGGGGCCTAAATTGCTCCATGAAAATTACCGAAAAGTTTTTTTTGTTACAAGTGATGTTTAATTGGTTTGCATGACAGAATCTTAGGAGGATAATGGTTGGGGCTTAGATCATGACAAACACATACACATGCGCGCTGCATCTGATATATGCCAATGTTATTTATAAATGAGTTGAGAAAAAGAATTAGAGAGGAATATATACAAGATTGTATATCATGGGCGGCTTTTCAGTCGTGTCCCGTTTCATGCGTCCTGGCAAGCCTCCCAACGCCCAGTATCGTGGATGGCCCCATGGTCTTGGCTGTGCCAAGTAACAAGCGAGTTTGTGCCTATGTCGCCCCATCGATAGCCCTCGACAGTGCCATCGCCAGCCACAGACAGATGCCAAAAGTGTCGCGCGCGCATACTCTGATGATAAAGAAACATTTCCTGCCAACAGATCTGCTTCTACCTTGTAGGAATCTAATTCCTTTTTATTGTAAATATAGAGTAGTTTTACTTCTCGTATTCCCATTATATCTCTCTATCTTAGTTATGACAAGTGCTTTAACTTTTATTGTTTTTTAAGCATTATTAGGGGGAATCAAGTAATCAAACTTTCAAACAAGTAAACAATTTACTTTATTGTTGTCTCTCCCCCTCGACACCGTGTTATCTTTCTATAGTAGCTTTCATTAATGCAATTAAGCTTCTTTTCATTCTCATTCTCCTCTTTGTTCTTTCAATTGCTCTTGACGTTGATTTTTCCGTACAACACTAACAGTCTCGTCTAGCATACGGAGGGCGTCTTAGTTGGCAGATAGTAACCGCATGGATATTAGTTGCTTAGCATTACATCGCCCTTCCAAGAAATCTCAAAAAGGTATCGCGTAACAATTGATATAAGAGCCTAGGCTCGATATTGGACGAGAGAGCGCATTGCCATTACCACCATTTATGACCATTGTGAATCACAGGGACCGCATTTTGGCACTTGAGGAGGCGGTTAATGTATTACAATTAATCGTGAATACGATGCCTGATCTAAGAACTAGCCTGGTGCAAAGGTTGGACGGCTTGGACCGCAGAATGCGACAGGCCGAAGGTGATATTACAAATATCAGTCGCGAATCTGAAGGAGACCGGCAAACAACAGTCACAGAGGCAACCAAAATTTTTCGTATATTTGAGGGCCTCCAACAGGTGCAGAACGAGTATTTAGCCTATAGGGCGCAAGAGGTAGATAGGGTGGCAGCCATGCAGCAAACCATAGACAACTTGACGGGCCAACTCAAATTTGTCAATGCTGCATTACAAGGCCTACTTCGAGTAGGCGAAAACCAGATCGGGGGTGATGTGAACCTTGCCCCTGTCCCACAATAATTGAAGATTCCTGATCCATAATCTTACAATGGATCTCGGAATGCTAAGAAAGTGGAGAACTTCATCTTCGACATCGAACAGTACTTCAATGTCTTGGGGGAGTTAGAAGAAGAAGAAAAGTAGCAATTGCAGGTATCAGGGCAGGTTAAGATACTCTTGAGACATAGGGGGACCTGAAGGCAGACATACGCCTCCAGTTCTTCCCTTAAAATGTTGAGTACAATGCGAAGAGAAAGCTACAGGAGCTCCGCCAGACCAAGTCAGTCTGGGACTACATGTGGGAATTCTCTATACTCATGCTGAACATACAAGATATAGGGGACATAGACAGACTCTTCACATTCCTTGAAGGTTTGAAACCATATGTCCATACAGAGCTGTAATAACAAAGGGTCGACACTACCCAAGGCGATCCAAGAAGCAGAATGCCTTGGGGACTGCTAAGTGAAAGCTCAGAAGGATAGGCCTCAACTGTAAGATAATTAAATCGCAGCCATAGCAGAGATTAAAATACAAGTACACAATCAATCTATATTTAGAGTCTAAGGAAGCGTACCGTTAAACTCCATGGATTCAGCAAGGACAACAAACAATGATTAAGCCTGAGACCAACTTCCCCAACCCACTAGCTACGCGCTCTCACAACCCGGAGAACTTGACTGATGGAACGTCTACTGTTACCACGTATTCAAGAGGCAGAATACGCTACGGTTTTCTAATAGCCAGGGAATGGGGGGTTGGCCTCTATTTATAAAGAGTGACTACCCATCACAAGCCAATAGTTATTGGGCCTCACTTATCCACACACATAATATTTAATATTAGGCCTTTTATTTATCCACCGCTTGGGCCACGTCACTATCCTTTCAGGCTATAACCAATTAACGTAAGTCCAAATTCCAACATTCTCCCACTTGGACGCCAATGTTAATTGAGGACAAGAAAACAATTTTAAAATATTTGAATTCTAAGAAAGTCTTTTTGAAAAAGTATTTTAAACTCTACAGTGTCAACACTACTCACATAGCCAATGATAGAATGGCCCATATAACAATCCATTCAGTCTTAATAGAGAAGACTAACAATGAATCATAGCAGGCATCACACCATTTTAAGGTGTGAATTCTATTTACGACCACAAATGCTAGAATTTTCATCAACATGGATCAAACATGTGTGCTAAGCATACTATCTTTCTAATCAAGGTGAATAGATTCATACTCTTAAGAAATAAATAATCCTCCAAGTGATATTATAACCATATAATCATATCACCTCAGGAGCCTCCAAGTAACGCAAAATCATATCCCATCAGGAGGATTCCTTGTGCCTTACCCGGGATAATCAAGGCAACAAACCGCAAGACTCAAAGGCATTATGATTTCACGCAATGTCCAATTGGAAATAAAAAATATATAAATAAATTATCATGTTAATCACGAGCATAACAGGTATCAAATAACACAAGCTTGCATAAAAATTGAATTTATCAAAAACAATATCTCAGTCAGCAATTACAAAGTAACTCCCACTGACTAAAACACATCAAAAGACGCTAAAATACCCATATTTTTGGCATGTTCATTAAAAACTACAGGCCTAAGAGTCAAAGAATCAGCCAATATAGATTATGTGCTAATATACTCAACACATATATCACCTTCTTTTACCATGTCTCTAACCTTAAGAAACTTAAGGCTAACATGCTTAGAGCCGTTTGTTCTCTTGTTATTTTTGGAGAAGAACACAGCTGCATTGTTGTCATATAAAATAGTCACCGGCTTAGATATAAAATCTGCAATTTGTAATTTAGTAAGAAAATTCTTCATCCAGACAGCATGTGAAGCAGTCTCAAAACAAGCAATAAACTCAGCTTCCATTGTAGATGTAGCAGTGATACTTTGCTTCTCACTTTTCCAGGAAACAGCACCTCCACCCAACATAAAAATATACCCAAAAATTAATTTCATAGTGTCTTGACAACCTGCAAAATCAGAATCTGAATATACTAGAAGATTCAAATCATCAACCTTTTTGTATACAAGCATGAAGTCTTTGGTGTGTTGTAGATATCTTATCACGTTCTTTGCAACCACCCATTGTGCCCACCCAAGATTAGAAGAAAATCTTCCCAACATGTTAACAGCAAATGCAATATCAGGCCTTGTACAAACATGTATGTACATTAAACAAGTAACAACACTTGCATATGGCACATCTTTTATAGTTCTCATTTCAACTTCATTTTTCGGACATTGATCCTTGCTGCGTTTGTCTCCTTTTACAACATATGCAATATCAGGTCTACAGTCTTGCATATTGAAAGATTTAAGAATAATCTCAACGTAGGAATGCGGTGAAAAACCCAATAAATCATGTGACCTCTCTCTTTTAGTTTCTATCCCACAAACAAAAGAGGCTTCACCAAGATCTTTCATATCAAAAGACCTAGACAAAAATTGTTTGGTCTCATTCAACAAGCCCAAATCATTTGTGGCAAGAAGAATGTTATCAACATGGAGAACCATGATAATGAAATTACCATTAGCTATTTTAAGATAAACACATTCATCAAGCTTATTCTCAAAAAATCCAAATTTTATAGAGGCTTGTTTAAGCCCATATATGGATTTGTTAAGCTTATACACTAGATGTTCTTTACCAACTTCTTGAAACCCTTCAGTTTGAACCATGTAAACCTCTTCAATTAGGCTCCCATATAGGAAAATAATTTTAATATCCATATGGTGCAATTCTAAATTAAAATGAGCCACAAGAGCCATCACAATTCTAAATGCCTTGGATGAAACAGGAGAAAATGTTTCTTTATAATCGATACCTTCTTTCTGAGAGTAACCCTTGGCAACCAACCTTGCTTTATAACGGTCTATGTTTCCTTTAGAGTCTCTTTTAGTTTTAAACACCCATTTTCAACCAATAGGTCTAAAACCTTCTAGCAGTTCAACTAACTCCCACACTCCATTGTGTTTCATGGAGCGCAGTTTATCATTCATTGCGTCACACCATTTATCAACAAATGGAGAGGAAATAGCTTGAGCATATGATAAAGGATCAGTCATGTCTCCAATATCACTAAGATTTTCAGTCACATACACGATAAAATCATTAGAGATTGTAGAACTTCTTGCTCTTTGTGACCTGCGGAGTGGTTCAGTGTGTACATTTTGTTCATGAACTATGGGATCTACGTCGTTGTTCCCTTGATTCTCCCCTTATGAATGGGTTGGTTTACCATCTTTTTCAATTGTAATAGGAATAGGGACAATGACTTCTTTCTGTTTAAATACAATTTTCATACCACATGAACAATCACAATCACAAACATCGTGCTCAAGAAATTTTGTACTAATAGACTCAACGATTCTAGTGCCATGCCCAAGACAGAAAAACCTAAAACCTTTTGAGTGATCAGGATAACCTATAAATAAACAACTGGTAATTTTAGGATCAGTTTTCTTTTCTGTGGGTGAATAAACACGAACTTCAGTTGGACATCCCCAAATGTGAAAATAGTTCAAGCTAGGTTTTCAGGTTATCCATAGTTCAAAGGGAGTTTTCAAGACAGATTTTGTAGGAACTCTATTCAACATATAGCTAGATGATTTTAAGGCTTCACCCCAAAGAGACTCAGGTAGGCTAGTCCTTGACGTCATACTTCTCACCATTTTCATGAGAGTAAGATTTCTTCTTTCAGCCACTCCATTCTGCTCAGGAATACCTGGCATGGTATATTGTGTTACTATCCTACATTCTTGTAAAAATAAAGCAAAAGGCCCCATACATTGACCAGACTCATCATATTTTCCATAGTACTCACCACCACGGTCAGACCTCACTATCTTAAGGGACTTCCCAAGTTGTTTTTCAACTTCAGTCTTGTATATTTTAAACTTATCAAGTGCTTCAGATTTTTCTTTTAAAAGCTATATATAATAGTACCTTGAAAAGTCATCAATAAAAGTAATAAAATACTTATGATTGGTCAAAGTAGGTACATAAGGTCCACTAATATCAGTATGAATTACTTCTAAGAGTTCAGAGCTCCTATTAGAACCCTTTCTTTTAACTTTGGTCATTTTACCCTTAACACAATCCACACAAGTTTCAAAATCTTATGGATCAAGAACAGGTAAAATATTTTCCTTTATCAATCGTTCAATTCTTTATTTAGAAATATGACCAAGACGTCTATGCCATAATAGGTAAGACGTTTTACTTATAATTGACCTTTTGTGGCAATATTATCAACATGCATTGTAGAAAAAGTTTCATTTAAAATATTCAACCGATATAGACCATCACATAAAAAAGCACCAGCAACAATATGTGAATCATAGAAAATTTTAATAATACCATTATTTTATTGCAATGAATAACCAGCTTTGTCTAAAAGGGAAATCGAAACTAATCCGTCTCATAGACGGTACTAAAATAGTATTTTCAAAAAGAATACTAGAATTTTTCTTAAAAGGTAAAATAATTATCCCTATAAAATCTACTTTTGCTTTGAGTCCATTGCCCACAACAACATTGGCTACATCCTCTTGTGGCTTCCGTCTACTTACTAGATCCTGCAAGTCATTGGTTACATGAACAGCTGCAACAACTATCCAACCACCAAGAATTTAAAGGAACATGAACCAGACTACTTTCAAAACAGACAAAAGCCAAAAGATTACCTGATTTCATTTTCAAAGGACAGCCATATTTCTTATGACCTACTTGTTTGCAATCCGAGCGCTTGATTGCTTTCTTAATTACAGCTCGAGGACCAAGAGGATTGTGAGATTGACATTGGTTAACACCGGGCTTATTAGTATAGCCACTATTACCACCCGAATGATAAGATTGGCCATGTTTCTTTTTGTGAAATTTGGGTCCACCTTTTCTTTTATAAGAGGGATAATCGGATGACCTAGACGAACTAACAAAGTTCACAACACCCTCAACTTTCTCCTTTTGGATCCTCCCTTCTTCTACCACACAAACAGTAATAAGTTAATTAACTCCACTTATCCTTTTAGGTATTATAGGTTGTCTTAAGTTGGTTAAACTGCTCAGGAAGGGACCTTAGAGATTGGTGAACAAGAAAATCATCAGTAATGGTTACACCTAAATTGTTCAGTTTGGTAGCAATGTTAACAATTTCATAATATGATCACGGACACGACCTACAAGGTCATACTTTATGAAGACAGGGAATCAATCAAGCTACCGATCTCAGCTTTATCAGATTATAGGAATTTCTGTCCAATGGCACTTAGAAAGTCTTTTGCATTTCTATTATCCTTAGTTGCACCCTTTATGTGATCAGAAATAGATCTCTTCATGATCATAAGACTCAATTTGTTAGCCTTCATCCGTTTTTCATACTTAGCCTTTTCATCATCAGTGCTAGTAGTTGTACGTTCAACAGGTTTCTCGTCAGTCAATGCAAAGTCCAGGTAGATCAGACCTAACACTATTTTAACATCCTGTTTCATTCCTTGTAGTTGCTACTAGTCAAAGTTTCAATGGGATTCAACTGAGTAGTCATGTTGCTAACAACTGTATAAGCAAACAACACAAAAATTAGACAAAATTATGGGCAGGAAATTATTAAATCAAAAGAGTCAAAGACATCCATTACACCCCTCCTTTGGGTAGAAGATGTAACTGTATCCCCTTTTAAAAGTTAAGGAGTCCAAGGCATTCATTGCATCCTCACCTTTAGGCAAGAGATATAAAACCCCCCCTTATTATCCAAGAGTACAAGGCATACATTGTGTCCTTCCTTTAGGTAAGAGAGACAAAACCTCCTCTTACATAAAATTATCCTTATTTATTTATTTACTTATTTTATATATATGTATATGAGAAACCAAGATATTAAGATTCATCCTTTGGGTTGAAATATAATATCTTATCTCATAAATTAATTTAATATCACTAGTATCAAAAAGGTAAACCTCCAACTAGCATACCGCCAAGAATCAATTAGATATGGTTTATTGAGAATATTTCAATGACTCAAATAAACTGGTCACTTTGATAGAAACTCTCTATTAATCATAATTCTCAATCCATATAATTTATTTCACATGTATAAAGCATTAAGAATTTTCTATGGCTCCAAATAAATTGACCACTTTTGGTGGAACTATTTATTAATCATAAATTCATATTTAAATGATACCATATACATGTGAAATAAATTAAGCCTATACATTAAAACCTTTTGAATATTAATTTATTTCACTCAATAACTAATATTTAAAAAAAAAACCAGTAACTTAACAGAATTAAAAGAAAATATCAACCACATATGCATACGAACTTATCAGGCAAAAAAAAGAAGAAGAAGTATATGCATGCAAGTAGATTATTCCAAGTTATATAGATAATTAGTAAACTTTATTAGATACCTATGAATGACTGAAGGCCACAACAGGTGCGTATCAGAATTGACCTAAAAAATCAAGTCTCAAAACGTATGTCAATATTGCTTATTGATGAAACTTATCATCATGCATCGCCATTACGTGGTAAATTAATTTGGCGACTAAATTCCTTCCTTACCCCTTTTGTAAAACCAATAGGGTTGGAAACCAATATATTGTTGCCTCCATTAATTATTAAAGTCAATACAATGACCGAGTAGTTCCGTTTCCAACAGTATCATCAATTGTAGATGTCGAACCCTAAATCAAAATTTTCACTGCCGTATCGAATAATAAGCGATAGTTTCATATAGCGATTATTTTGTTGATTTACTCGAGATTACTAACGATCTTAATCTCTAACTATGGTGGCTCTGATACCAACTGTAAGATAATTAAATTGCATCCATAGCAGATCCTTTCAGACTATAACCAATTAACGTAAGTCTAAATTTCAACACCTCAACCACCTGTCCGAGGAGGATACAAAGGGGGCCAACCTATAAATGGCGGCCCTAGTAGAAGTGGAGAAGATCAGAGTGCAACAAGATTTAATATTTCTTCCTTAGGCACCAATTGTTGCGTCTCACAACAACGATTGGGAGAGGAATCCCCAATCAGAATGTTGTCATTGCGGTGGGCCATATTGGAACAGTGAATGCCCACAGAGAACATTTAATTATATGATAAATGATGACACAGATGATGCTGGCCGACATAACCAATAGGTGCCTTCAACGCACTTGTTTGTTCTATTTCTAAGGCCTTAGCGGGAACCAATATCGACATTCGTAAGAAGAAGGACCCATCCCTAACCACCAAGAAAGGGAAAATGAAGGCAGGTGAGGGGCCTTCTCTTAACCAAGATAAGACTGTGATGTTTTCGAAATGAAAGTTAATGGTAAGCCCATCCGGGCGATGATAGATAGGGGCGTGATGCATAAAAATTATTCATATATTTTTTTATAAAATAAATAAATATTATGCTCAAAACTAATTATTTCTAACAAGTATTGCATGAAGAAGAATTACCATAGACGAAGACAAAATATAGGACTCTAGAGAAAAAAATAATAAAACGAAGAAAAGAGGAGAAAAGGCTCTATGCATTTATGGGACACGACAAAGAATAAAAAAAAATGAAGCCGGGATTCACCAAGGCCTTAACTCAAGATTCATCTACCCCTTGGTATTCATCTAGGCCTTAACTCAAGATCCATCTAGACCTACGATCTTATTAATACGCTCGAAACGCTTAAGAAAAAAATATCAAGTATTAAGGAATAGACATTGTTATCTTGATCTCTCACTCTCTTTCACTTAAGGTTTCTTCTAGTCTTTTATTTTGCAACTAACAATAATATTCTTTCAAGAGTTTTTCTTTCTCGTCTTTGTAAAAATTAAATACTTCTTTGTGGAGTAATTTCTTTTTATTGGGATATTTGATGAAACTCGATATATTATTATAATTTCAGTTTTAGTTTCATATGTGCTTCTCATGAAAATTTCTATTTCAAATTTATTATGTACTAGAATAATAGATTTTAGTTATTATTGTCAAATTCATCTTTTTTTATCACTTAATTATTTTTGTATAATTTTTTAATTCACACGAAGAAAGATTGATATATTATATAACTATTTAATAAAATAGAGTGATAGTAATTTGTACAATCTGTTATTCTGAGTCTTCAATCTTACTTCTTTCAAGTCTAATCCTCAAAGAAGAATTGACTCAAGCAGGGCGACTGATTCAAAAGTCTTTATTTTATTTCTCTCAATTATAATTCTCAAGAAGGGATTGACTCAATTAAGATTAATGATTCGTGAAAATAATCTCAAGAGGTTTTCATTAATTTTAGTACAATTCAGGCAGGAGCATTATTTCAGGTTTTATTGTCATTAGATATCAATTAATTAATATTTATAATCTCACGGAGTGATATAAATTGATTGTTTTGGAGTGAGTAAATATAATTGTATTCACAATAAGTAATTGTTCTTCGGAAAAATATATTTGAAACTGAAATAGTTTTATAATAAGCGAAATACGTAAACAATCCCTCCAAGTTATCCACAACGGTCATTTGAACACCTCAACTGAGACCTTTTTCGCTTAAACATGTCACCTGACTAAATAGCGAACTTAATAAATATTTCAAAGTGACAGATCTTATAGGTGAGTTACTATCGCGGATGACATGGCAAATTAATAAATCAAAAGACGACACCTATTATTTCTTTAAAGTTTTTTTATCTATAGTTAATAAAAAAGGAAAAGAGAAATACAATATTAATAAAAAAACACCCTCCAAATCGGATTCCCTCCTCACCACCAAACATCTTCTTCTCACCACCAATTTTTGCCTCTTGGCTTCTACTGAAGCTTTATCAATAAACCCTTTAAAGGTTTCTAATGTTTTCAGTGGCTTCTATTGAAAATTTGTGGAGTTTTCAATGGCTTCTACACGACGGGGTTTTCAATAGCTTTCTATGAGTCCTAATTATATATGTATAAGAGTTCCGGGAATTGATAAACAGATCTACATCCTTTTCCCTCTTTTTCATAGCTTCATAAAACTCGAGTCTCCTTTATCAGATCTTTCTCCGCTACATAGTACAAATAAGACGGTAATTTAAGCTCCTCCACAGCCGGCGACACATCTCCCATCGAGCATGTTATTGGATGATCCTTATTGCTCCCTACGGGTAAAGCTAACCCTAGAAATGTATCCATAAGGAACCCCCAAAAATATAATGAGCATCAGATTTATCCCTATCAGGTACATGTTATTGGATATTCCCCATGTGATTCATCAAATTTGATACCTGAATGTGAGGATGGAGCATTATAGTTGTACCTTCTATAGAACTTTCCACCATTAGCATCAATAGGCGGGCTATGTTGATATGTATTGCCACTCGGCGGGTCTTCCATATCAATTTCCTCATCACAATCTGAATCATTAAGTTGTAGTATTGGTAATGGTGGGTTAAGGTGCAGTGAATATTTTGGAAGAAAATGGGCTCCACCAGCTAAATTAAAATAAAAAAATAAACACAATTTTGAAAAGATTCACTTGCTGCGACGCTATTGTAGTACACACATCTTGCCATGTCACTTTGAAGGATTTAAGAGATACACTGAAAAATAACTTGAGGTATTTACTTGATAAATAAGTCTGTTGAGGTGTTAAATTGATTGTTTTGGACAATTTGAATGAGCCATTTATGTATTTAGTGATTTCCAACTCCTTTTAAATATAAATATTTCAAAAGTTGTTTGATATTGTTCAAGTAAATTTATAACTCTAAAGCCCTACTCTTCTTTCATCAATTTGATTCTCTTAGATAGTAACTAAAATAGCATAAATTTGTAGCATATATCTTTCAATCAAATAATTTGACAAAGTACGAGCCTTATTTTTCTATACGTCAGAAGCTCGTCAAATATTTTTATGTCGTTGCCTGGGATTAGCATACATTTACTTCATATTAGATATTTTTATTAATTTGAGCACTTAGTATTACTATTTATATCTTTTGTTTTATTAGTATAAATTAAATACTATAGCTATTATTGTTACAAGTACTGACGTTCAATAGAAGTATTATACAAGTTCTTATTATTGTGAGTATTTCCATCACTATATCGTACTATTGTCAATATTCATAATCATTTCAACTTTTTGTACCACCACTACTGTTATACCACTAGATATATTAATAGTATATATTACTTATATTAGGGGACCGCAGGTGCAGAAATGCTGGAGGCAATGAGGTTATTTTAAATCGGGGGTTGGGTTCATTTCAACCCCATTTTCTTCCATTGGCGCTGGTTTTGGAGCAACTTTGAGGTGTCATTTTAACCACCAAGCATGAGGTAAGTAATTTATGCTAGTTTTGAGTTAAATACATGATTATATACATATTTGGACATGGAAATTTGTAGAAAACTTGGGGTTAGAGGGAAAACCTAGAAAATTAATATTCTTGAAATTTGACCACGATTTTGGGTATGGAATTAAGAGAGAATCATATATTTGAGTTCGTGAGTTCAGGGGTAAACCTTATCTTCGAAATTTTTTGAATTCGGGCACGTGGGCCCGAGAGCGTTTTTGTTAACTTTTTAGTCGGGGTTAGGAATTGCTATAAATTGGATTGTAATGAGTAATTGATCATAATGGATTTGCATAATTATTGGCTAGTTTTGGAGCATTGTGCATCGATTCGAGTCTTCCGAAGGGAGTGGAATGCCAGTTATGGATTTTCAGAGCGAGGTGAGTCTCCTTTCTATCCTTGTAAGAGGGAATTGTCCAGATATGTGATATAATTGGTTAAGTGCTCCGAGGTATGGCGGCTACGTATGCACGAGGTGATGAGAGTCTGTGGGTAGCTACTAATATGTTTAATCTAGGATCCAAAAGCATGCCATACTTGGAATACCTGTAATCTTATTGACAGTTGAATTACTTAAATCATATCGAATTGGTAAATGAATTTCTAAAAGGGATTAAACTTCATTTTCTTAAATCGCTAAAAGAGAATTTATTTTTATTTGGATAAATGTTTCCTGATAAATCCTTAATTTGCTATTTGGGCACGTATTTCTATGTGTACTCGCATCACATGTATGATTCGTGAGCATGGTGCTTGTTATTAGGTTGACCGTGACACATGTATGGTTCGCGATCAGGGTAATAGATGCATCTATGGTTCGCGTCGTTCGAACCTCGACAATGCACATTTTATATTTCTGTTGGATCGTTCGTACGACCTCGGCATGAATTACGCATGTTTGTATTGCTTGCCTTGAAACTTATTGAAGTTGTTGGTTCCTCTTCCTGGCTTGAGAATATGTGTATAATGATGACAAGAAATTTGGAAACTTTCCTATAAAAGAAAGAATTATTTACTTGTTTCATTCTATTGAACCGGAATCATATTATATAAGAATCCACGATTTAATATATTATTGATATAACATTATTGGACCACTAGTAAGTGTCGAAGTCGACCTCTCCTCTCTACTTCTTTGAGATTAGATGTGATACTCATTGGATACACGTTGTCTTTCGTACTCATACTACACTTCTGTGCATTTTTGTTGCACAGGCACATGCATCTCTAGTGGCCTAGTGGGAGTAGCAGCATGAATTATACGGAGACTTAGGTGAGCTGCATTTCTCGAGATGACCCGCAACTAGCAAGTGTCTTTTAGATTACTGTATTTATTTTCTGTCCAGTATTGTATTCCGGACGGTAGTTGTATTATATTATTTCTTAGAAATTGCTCATGCACTTGTAACACCGGGTTCTGGGATGTCTTTGGGTTTATTCAGGAATTTTAAAAGTTGTCAAATATTTTATTATTATTCACAGGAATTTACTATGTATTATTTTAAACATATAAAAGAAGTGTTTTAAAAAATATTTAAACAAGAATTTAATCAAGTATTTTGGTTGGCTTGCCTGACAGCTATTTTTGGCGCCATGACGACCCTTAGTGGATTTTGGGTCATGACAAACCACACCCGTGGATTGGGGACTGAGGTGCGAGGTCCTCAGAAATGCTTAAGCAGGCGCAGATGTGGTTGGTTTGACCGCAGAAGCGACATCATAGGTGCGAGGAATTGTCCCCAGGTGTGGAATCCCCGGAGTAGAAAGTATAAATAGACCCCTTCGTGAAGTTTTTTCCATTTCCACAATTTTTGAAGTTGGGATTGAAGCTTTTGAGGGATTTGTAAGAGGGATTCAAGGGGAAACATGTTGAGGTAATGTTTTTGAACCTAAAACTCGATTCTATGGTGATTTTCAGTTGATTAAGCATTAAATTTATGGGATTTAATGGTGAAAATAGGGGGATTAGAGCTTGGAACTTGAGAGATAAAATTGGGCGATTGAGGGGTCACATAAAGTTAGATTTTGGTAAATTTTGTGTGTATGGACTCGTGAGAGCATAAAGATTCTAGTTTTTAAATTTTTGTTGGATTTTGAGACGTGTTCTGATGATAGGCTATAATTACGTATTTTAGTCGATTATTACACTCTAATTTATTGCACTTTAGTTGAGTTTGCGCTTTTATTGCTAGTGTTTTGCACTAATTGTGTATTTTATGCCTTGTAGGTGTGATTCCGAGCTATATAGATGTTATGAATGAATTTAAGTAATTTGAAGCTTTGAAGTCTGAGTAGAAGCGCAAGGAATTAAGCCGGGATCATGTTCGGGATCAAATTTGATAGTTGAGAACAAATGAAGACTCGATGAGGCATATTGCGCACTGTCTAGTAAAATGGACATAACCTTTTACTTTGAACTCCGTTTGGGCTCCATAATATATGGTTGGAGAGATAACTCTAAGACCTACAACCTTCATTTTTTATGTGTTTTCAAATTGCAAGCGGAACATGGTGGAAAACTGTGGTTTTACTGCGACTGCGGTAGAACCGCGACAGAAGGCAGTCGTGGACGAATGAAGAATCGGGATGTTTGGCCGTGGTTTGACCGCGACTCGGTAGAACCGCGGCCATCCAGGCCTAAAACTTGTCCTTTTTCGCGTATGAGAAGGTATAGGTGTTTGGGCCTGACCCTATTTGGTATATATACATGAAAAAATAGTATTTTTGAGTAGGGGGACATATTTTGGACACAAAATTAGACCTAAGGAGGCAAGAACACATTGAGAGCAAGGCGGGGAATTCTTCAACAAGTTTTTCCTTCTTCTTCTTATTTTTCAATGTTGGTTATGACTTTTTGTGTTGTAGTTTTACGTATTTTCATTAGTAGCTAACCTTTCTAATATAAGATTTTGGTGAAACCCGTTGGGGATGACTTGGTTGTTATATTAATATAGTTTTGAATTGGTTGTTAATCTCTATTTGTTCAACTACGTTTTGATTGTGGTTGATTGAAAGGATCCTCAATTAGCCGTTCCTATTTATTATGTATCTGCTTGAGAGAGTACATACTTAGGTAGTTGTTTGAAGAACATCACTCCCGGAGTATAGGCAAGAGCCATAACCGAGGGTTTAGAGGTTGGATTAGAGATAACGATACCTCGGGTGCGATCTAAGTGAACTATTATGTGAATCTAGCTAGAGTAGCTTGAGAGAGTGCGTCTAGTAAATTATCATAATTGCTTGAGAGAGATTTATGGTAGCTGGAGAGTTCATGATTGATAGAGGCAACTAAGTCACAACTATAAGAAATATACAACCAAGGAAATCAACAACGGGGAAAACCATTACCTTAGAACTTTATTCAATTTTTTTACAATTCAATCATAGTTAGTTTTCTTCTGTTTATTTATTTTCAATCTTGTCGTCTTAGTGATATTAAACTAATTCAACTAAGCCTTAGTTCTCTTGGGATTCGACTCTGGATTTTTAGACCGGATTATATTTGCAGCGACCGCTTATCCTTTTTAGGACTAGAGTTGGGCGTGACCAAATTTTGGCGTCGTTGCTGGGGAACTAACAGTGAAGTTGTAGCTGTATATATTACTAGGGTTCAAGTTTGGATTTTTAATTTTGTTTGTTTTGTATTTTTTTTATTTTATTATAACTGTTGATTTAAGAAACATGGCATCTTGGAATTGTGGGAATTTAGGTATAAATAGTTCTACTATTGATCTCAATACATATTGTGAAAGAAACCACCCGTGGAAAAATTTTCAAAACATTCCTAAGAGCGAGTTATGTGCACCAACTCAATCTTATTTGTGGAATATGTGTGATGTGTGTGGTTTTCAAAATGATCACCTTCATGGTTGTGCTTATATTTCTTATTTTCCCCCAACCCCTTACTATGATGGTTCTACCTTTTCTTGTGAAGTTAATAGGAACAAAGAACCAGTGGATGCAGACATGATGGAGATCAAGGATATGCTAAAGTGTCTTATAGAACAAAAAAATGGAAAACAATTACAGATAGAAAGGCAAGAGGCAACTATCGCAAGTTGGAGGCTCAATTGAGTCAAGAGGTTGGAGATTTTAATGCCCAACAAACCAATATTGAGGGTAGTGGCCAAGAAAGCAGGAATTCGAGGTATTAATTAGGGAGGTCAAAGTAGAACATCAACAACCTAGCCAACTAGAATTTGAAGATGTCAATGTTAAAGAAGTGAGTCTAGAGTCAACCAAGGACATTGAGGATCCAAATTTTGTTGATTCTAGTATCACTGATGATGAGGATGTTGAAAGTCCTGAAGTTAATTTGTTTGAGCGCATTGGTCCTGACTCCAAATATTTTTCCACACTAGGCTTGGATGATGATATGGAAATAGAGTCATCCGAGCCGATTGAGGAGTCAAGGAATGAAAAGCGAGGTGCCTACGCTCTGGAATTTTTCTTGCTAGAAAAACAGGACGACATACTCATCTAAAAGCCAAGAAGTGTAGAATAGTACAATGGTTGCTTGGGCCAATTAGATTTGTTCCTCCACCCTGGATCATAGCCGAAAACTTGATGCCAAATTGGGGGTTCAATTCATAAGTTCGAAGTGGAGGAAGAAAGTGATTCAAGTCGTGTCGCAACGTTAAATCAAGCGCTTGTTGGGAGGCAACCCAACTTTACTGCTTTCTTTTATTTTTTGTATTAATTTTTATTGTATTATCTTTGTAGTGTCAATTTTTTTATTTTCTAGGAGCTTGGAAAGCAAAGGTATTGGAAGGATACAATAACAAACCAAATGGTTGGAACTAAGTGTGATGTACCCGCACGAAGGACCAAGCTTGGGAAAAGTCTGAGTACCCCATGAGTTGTTAATGCTTCATCCTTTGGCCTACCAGGGAGTTTCTTTTACCCTTTTATTAGTATGGTGTGCATTGAGGATAATGCACAATTTTAAGTGTGGGGTGAGGAGATTGTCTGGGTGACTTTCTATACTATTTTAGTTGTGTTAATTTAATTGAACAATTTTTTTCCGAAATGGACTTTTCCCGACGATGGATTTATTAGACAATTTTCTTGAGGGATTTAAGTCTAAAGAAAAAAACAAAAAGATTTTCTTTTGTTTGGTAGTGTAGCAATTCCCCCTTGGTTTTTCTTTAAACCACGGTTCTTTTCCAAGGGTTTTGTTTGAACCAGGTGTAGTTAGTTTTTTTTGGGGAGTAGAAGCCATTGTGTAGTGTTTTAAAGTGAAGCAATATCTCTTGACTTTGTTATTCTTTGAGAATAGTGAGTACTTTGGTTGTGACGCTTAGGCTCAGTTTTGACTCTAGTAGAAGTACCTTAAATTGTATAATCTTATGTTTACTTAACTGCTTTGACTAGAGTGACTTGATGATCTAATCCTGAGTAAGTTATGTGCCATGTGTGTGTAAAGTTTTGTGTTATTATATGTGTTTCATTGGATGCCTAGAACTTGCCCCGTGTGATTGCAAAGCGAAATAGTAGTTTTATTCGGTCTAGGAAGTGATATAGGCATTTCTTTGTTGAGCCAGATATGTATATTTTACTCACCTAATTGTTATGTATCGTAGTTAACCCATTTGAACCTGTAATCCTATTTTTTTGGCAACCACATTACAAGCCTTGCCCATTTGTTTGAATTAACCATCTATTTGAATCATTGTAACATCTCATGAGCACTTGAATTGTTATGAACTTTGTAAAAGTTAAAGTATGGGGTGGTTGAGTTGGCTTTTGAGTGGAACCAATGAAATAAGGAGAAAGGTGCACTGATTTGAAAGAGCAAGAGCCACTTAAATTGACAAAGAAAAAAAAAGAAAAAAAAAATAGTTGCATTGCTGTGAAAAATAATTCTTTGTAGTGGTGACTCTTGATATAAGTGTACTTAAATAATTGGAGAGTTGATATATATTGATGTGAAGGTGGAGTTTGGCTTGACATAAGTATGGGGTTTGAATGTTAAAGTATGTGTATTAAAGTGCTTAGGGAGGTGTAGTCACTCTTATATCTAAATGTATCCTACCCGTCCCGTAGCCTACATTACAACCAAATAAAGTCCTAAATGATCCTAGATTGAATGAGCTGTATACTACGAGCAAGCTTATGGTGCATCTTTTGTAACATATGAATGTTATTTCTGAGAGTGAGTGAATTCTTTCTATCTTGAGTTCCTAAGTGCTCTTAAATTTTATTGCATAGAACTACTCTCTTTTGTTGTGTGAGGGCACTTGATTCATGAAGGAAAGGTAATGTCAGTGACCTCTATATTAGAGTAAGTAGGTGAGTTGTGAATAATGCGTGGTACTTGTGAGTCAAATCTTGATGTAAAGATGTTCGGTTTTGTGCTGAGTCTATTTTAAATACTCGTGGTGTGATGAATAAAGAGAATTGTTTATAAAGGTCGTGTCTATTAAAAGTGTAGTTTGATTGCTCGAGGACGAGCAATGTTTTAAGTGTGGGATGTTGATGACAGGCTATAATTACGTATTTTTAGTCGATTATTACACTCTAATTTACTGCACTTTAGTTAAGTTTGCGCTATTATCGCTAGTGTTTTGCACTAATTGTGTATTTTATGCCTTGTAGGTATGATTATGAGGTATATAGATATTATGGAATGAATTTAAGTAATTTGAAGCTTTAAATATTGAGTAAAAGCACAAGGAATTAAGCTGGATCGTGTTCGGGGGTCAAGTTTGATAGGTGAGAACAAACGAAGACTCGATGAGGTATATTGCGCACTGTCTAGTAAAATGGATATAACTTTTTGGTTAGGACTCCGTTTGGGCTCCATAATATATGGTTGGAAATATGACTAAAAGTGCTACAACTTTTATGTTTTAAGTTTGTTCAAATGTCAAAAAGAACAGGGTGGAAAACCGCGGTAGAACCGCGACAGAAGGCAGTCACAGACGAATGAAGAATGTGAGAGGATGTTTGGCCGCGACCGCGGTAGAACCGCGGCCATCTAGGCCTATAACTTGTCCTTTTCACGTAGGAGAAGGTATAAGTGTTTGGGTCTGACCCTACTTGGTATATATACATGAAAAATGGTATTTTGAGTAGGAGGACATATTTTGGACACAAAATTAGACCTACGGAGGCAAAAACACATTGAGAGCAAGGCGGAGAATTCTTCAACAAGTTTTTCCTACATAATTGACTGAAAACTATTTGATACTATTGTGTTTTGGAAAGTATTATTATGTTTTGGGCTAAATACCACATTTGGGCTTTGTGTCAAGCTGCTTGGACCCTTAGGAGATTTTTACTACTATTCCTTACTATTTTAATTTAATGTATATACTCAGTCATGCTATATTTTATTGATTTCATAACTCAGTCTATTTACTTCGTTTGATGCATAAAATAATATTTTTTTGGGGTGAGCACCGTATTTTATTGATGGCCTGAGTGTCTTAAAAGGTTTCTGACTGACCGATATTAAGGGCCTGAGCTGTGAGGATATCATGGGATCGGACTGCGCGTCGTAGCAAGTTGTACTGATTTGTGATATAAGAGAGTCCGGGGGCCTGATTTATTACACCACGAGAAGGCTTGTTATAATGTTTGGGCTGTAAGAGCCCCTCCAGAGTCAGCACACCCCCTGTGATGCGGGTGCCCTGAGTGAGTGATGTGATGTATTTCCGAGGGGATGTTCTTGATTCATGTTGCGCATGAGGGACTGATCACGAGTTATTGCTAGGTTGCCCGAAGGGTTGGTTCTGATTTATATTATGCTTGAGGGGCGGTTAATGATGCATTTTGTTGCCTAAGGGGCTATTTACAATTTTCATCATTTTTTTTTCTAAACTACATTGGATCTCTGTTGCAATTGTTAGAGAAACATTTTTCAAAGGATTTTTACTGAAGTGGTATTTTAACGAGTTGATTTGACTTATATACTATTTTGGAAACATATTGTACTGACTATGGTGTTATGATGTGGATTATGTGTTTTCCTACTACTCAGTCTCTATTTACTTTTATTACTTACTGCTTTGGTGTACTCACATTACTCCCTTCACCTTATGTGCATATCCAAGAGTTCTGGGTCGTGATAACGAGCGTTGATCTTTCATCTAGCGGGTCTTTCGGAGTCGGCAAGGTAGCTGCATGCCGTTCGTAACCTTGCTCTTCTCCCTCTTATCTTACTTAGACTGTTTTGATTATTTTCCCAGATTGTGATTGTCTTTGTTGTATTCAGATATTAGTCGATGCTCGTGACTTATGACATCCCAATGTCGGGCTTATGTTTCTTTCCGCATTTTTTTTAGACTCATGTTATGAGATTTTATTTAATTAATAGCTTAAAACATCCTTATTTTGAAATATTGGTTTGATTTGAGATTGTGTCGGCTCACCTAGTTTCATGATAGGCGCCATCACGACCGCATTGATTTTGGGGTCGTGACAGGCCTGATTCAAACAATTCAACAATCTTATATCCTCAATTGGAGATTCAAGTGAAGATATACACCGTCATTTAATTGATTTCTTGGAACTTGTTGAATCCGTTAAGTATAATGAGGTAACTCCTGAAAGCAATCAAGTTAAGGATATTTTCTTTTTCTTTAAAATGAGACACCAAGACTTGGTTGCGGAGCTTGACTCAAGGATCCATAACCACATGCGACCAGATGATTCACAAAAATCTGAAAAAATATTTTTCTCCTACTACAACCACAAAGTTAAGACAAGATATATCTAATTTCTTGGAGATAGACGCTGAGTGTGTTTATCAAGTTTGGGAAATATTAAAAGCAATGCTAATAAAATGTCCACATCATGACATTCCTGAACATATACAGTTGTATATTTCTATCACGGGTTAAAACCCTCTTCTAGAAATATGATAGATGCAGTCACATGAGGTTCCTTAACGGGAAAGACCACAAAAGAAGCATTGCAATTGCTGAATAAAATTCCTGAGAATGACATCCAATGGCCATCTGAGCGTGTAATCATCAAAGAGGCCTCCTCGATATATCAGGTAGATGCTTTAAATACACTAACGCAACACATTGTTTCTTTTGGAACAAAAGTTTGAATCTTTTTAGGTGAATACTCAACAATCAAGTCAGTCTCAGACTTGTGACATGTATTGAGGGAACCATTTAAACCATGAATGCCAAGCAATCAATCAAAATGATGACCAAGTCAATGCCATCGGGTACAAACAATACCCTTTTGGAAGTCCAATGACACATAAACATCCAAGATTTCAATGGAGCAATTCGAATGGCGCTGAGAAATCTCAAAGCTTCCAGAAACAACAGGTACAGGTTCCACCCAGATACCAACATCAAAATCGTGGATAATCAAATTTTAGACCTTATCAGCAAAAATCTCCATACCAGCAAAAACCTCAACAAGCTCATCCAAGTCTTGATGATCTTTTGTACAAGTACGGTCACTGATGAAAAGATGGAAAGCTAGAATTTAGCCTTAAAACATTTAGAAGTTCAATTAAGCCTTGTGTCACAAAATATTCAAGGTCCCTTACCAAGTAATACAAAGAAAAATCCAAAGGAACACCTTAAGGACATCACCTTACGGTTAGGTAAGGAGCTTGATGAATCCACACAAACATAAAAAGAAAAATTTCTGTCAGAAGAACAGGTAGACAAGGTTAAGAATGTTGAAATACCCTCCAAATTATCAGAACGAAAAGAAGTCAAGAAAAAAAGAAGAATATTGAAAAAATGACTCATCTACCTGTGGTATTTCCTTTTCCACAAAAATTAAAAAGAGAAAAGTCTGATAGCCAATTCGCAAAGTTTTTGGATATTTTAAAACAAATTCATATTAATATTCCTTTTACTTATGCTTTATTGCAAATGCCTTCATATGCCAAATTTGTAAAAGAAATCTTGTCAAGAAAAAGAAAATTGAAAGATGTTTCTATGGTAATGCTTGCTGAAAAATGTAGTGCTATACTTTAAAATAAACTATCACAAAAGCTTGGTGATCCAGCTTTACAAATACATGCATTCGGGAGGGGTATATTTTGAAAAAGTACTTTGTGATTCCGGAGTTTCAATAAATTTGATGTCATTTTCTATCTTTAAAAATTAGATCTTGGTGAAACAAAAGATACAAGTATCTATCTTTAGTTTGCAGATCAAAGTACTTAGAAACCTAAGGAGGTAGTTGAAAATGTACTTGTAAGAGTAGATAAATTTATTTTCCCTGTAGATTTCATAGTGATTGAAATGAAAGAATGTCATGATGAACCAATCATTATGGGTAGACCATTTCTTGCTACAGGTAGAGCAATCATAGATTTCCATCAAGGACAACTAATCTTGAGAGTTGATGAAGAAAGAGTCATTTTTTATATGCAAAAGATACTAAGATTTTGAGGAGATGAAATATCATTTTCGTGCTTTTCAATTGGCGTGAGTAATTATCTTGCAGATGAATTCAAATATTTAATTTTAAACTCAATGGAAAGATGCTTGACCAAATCAAGCGCCACAGAAGATGTTGATCCATAACCAGGAGTGAAGCTGAAATATTAGAAATGGATTCCAATGACATAGAGATACAATCAGAAGAAGTTCAAACGAAAATTAAACTCAAAGTTGTCATTTCCTATTTAAAATATGTTTATCTTGAGCAAGAATTATTTTCAGTGATTAAATCATCCTCTTTGACTGCAAAACAAGAAGAAAAATTAATTGAAGTATTGAAAACTTATAAAGGAGCTTTAGGTTGGACGGTAGCAGATACAAAGGAATTGGTCCAGCTATTTGTATGCACCGAATCCTCACGAAGATAACTACAAGCTAATAGTCCAGCCCCAAAGAAGGTTGAATCCAACAATGCAAGAAGTGTTAAAAAAAGAGATTGTAAAGCTGTTAGCGACAATGTAACGACCCGACCGGTCATTTTGAGAAATTAAGCTCCATTTAGTGGCATAAGGTTTGAAGTAGCTTCGGAACATGAGTATCGACTTCCGCGCAGGATGGAATTCGGCTTGCAGATGTTTTGGAGTCAAATTGGAAGAAGGAACCTTATTTTGGAAGTTAGAATAGTAAAATTTGATTGGAACTAGACTTTAGGGTAAACGACCCCGGAATGAGTCCTAGATGATCTCAACAGCTTCATATGGTGATTATGGACTTAGGCGCACGTGCGGATTCAGATTTGGAGGTCCGTAGAGTAAATTGAGGCATTTCGGCGAAAGTTGAAGTTGGAAATGAAGAAATTTGACCCACAATTGACTTTTAGGAAATCGGGGTCGGAATGTGATTCTGAAAGTTGCAGCAGCTCCTTTATATTATTTTGGACTTGTCTGCAAAATTTGGCGTCATTCTGAGTTGAATTGATAGGTTTCGGCATGAGATTCGTTATTCGAAGATTTAGAAGTTCATAAGCTTGATTTTTTGTTTGATTCATCATTTTGATGTTCTGTTATGTGATTTGGGACTTTGAGCTAGTACGTATTAGGTTATATGACTTGTGTGTGATTAGACGGGCTCCCAGGGGCCTCAGATGTGTTTCAGATGGGCTACAGATCCTTTTTTCCTCCTTTTTGAACTGCTATCTACTATGGTATTTCCTTCTATGCGATCAAATTGCTTATCCCGCGATCACATAGCACAAATTTTGGGCAGCATCAATTCCAAATGTGCGATCGCATAATCACCTCTGCGATCACATAGTGTATTTCCAAAAGGATTCCAATTCCTTCTATGCGATCGCATAGCCTTGTTCGCGATCACATAGTTATATTTCTCCCTCTTCTACGATCGCATTGCCCTTCCTGCATTCGCATAGGCTTCTTTTCTGGTCTTCCAATTTTACTCTATGCGATCACATTCATTCTTGCGATTGCATAGAACAAATAACTGGGCAGACATATTTAATTCCCAAATTCGAGGGTTTCACCGTTTATTCATATTTTGACTTCTAGAGCTAGGTTCTTGGTAGTTTTTGAAGGGATTTTCACCTGGGAAACTTGGGTAAGTGTTTCTCACTCGATTTAGACCAACTTCCATGAATCTCCTCTTAAGTTCATCCTTTAATTTCAGATTTTTAATGAAAAATGGGGAGAACTTGATAGACCGAATTATTGGGGTTTTGAAGACCTTCGATTTTAGAGAATTTTATATGGTTAAACTCGTGAGAGTACTAGGATTCTGAAAATATTAAATTCATCCGATTTCGAGACGTTGGACCAAGGGGAATTTTGGTTATTTACCTAATTTTGCGCTTTAGCTTTGAATTAAATTATAGAATCAATTGCTTGAGATGTTAATTGCAATGTGTGATTTAATTGAACAGATTTGGGCCATTTGGAGTTGAGAACTCGTGGCAAGAACGTGGTTGCTAGTTGATTTTAGCCGGTTTTAAGGTAAGTATCTTGACTAACCTTGTGTTGGGGACTCCCTCTTAGGATTTGAGTCTTCTATGTTGATTATAGTCCATGTACGCGAGGTGACAAGTGCATGCTCGGATTTATTTGTGGTAAATTGTCCCTTTTAGGCTCTTAGACTCTTGAAATACCGAGTATGAAGATGATATTGATACAATTGAGTTCCCTGTTATTAGTTTCACCTCTACATGTCTTACTTGATATTTATTTGCCCTTCTTGATTTATTCCTGCTGTTTAATGGATTTTACGTTCTTAACTGAAGATAATTACCCTTCTATAGTCATATTATTTGTCCTAACTACTCGCCTTTAACTGGAAATCATAAATGTTATATCTCATGTAATTAATTGGTCATAATTGGAAAGAAGATAGATATCTTATGATTATTTTATATTTCCTTAACTTGTAATTATTTGATTCATGTTAACTTCCTTACTGTTGGTTACTCCTTGATTGTAAGTTAATCTATAACTTCGTGCAAATATATTACCTGTCCAACTGTTGTGGTGTCAGTGTAGTTATTATGCACATATTATCTCTTGTTTTGTCATTGAGGTTATTGTACTTTTCCTTGGTGTTCCGTGACCTTACTATGTATTGTTGATTCCCTTGCCGCGACGTTATTGCTTCTGTTGTTTATTCCCCTGCGGGGACGTTATTGTTTTCATTGTTGATTCCCTTACTGGGGCGTTATTGTTTCCATTGTTGATTCCCTTGCTTTGTTCCTGTATATATGTTGTTATTTATTGTGAGGTTGTTGATACTGTGATGCATGAGGTTTCTGCCGCGCGGCTGTTGGTACTGTAATGCACGAGGTCTCTGCCGTGCGGTTGTTGTTGAAGAGTTGCACGAGGTCTTTGCCGTGTTATTGTTGCAATTGATGCTTTTGCACATGCGGCATAATAAGGCGGGATATGTTACATGCTTATATGTGGGTTATGCATGTGACAAAATAAGGTGAGAATATTGTGATCCACGTGTGGCAAAATAAGGCGGTGCTTACTATATTATTATTGGTTGCACATGTGGCGAAATAAGATGGGCTATGTCAAGGGCTGATTGTAATGAATTGCAAAGGCATGCGGAGACATTTTCCTATTTTGTTTACTATTGCGATTGCGGGTTCAATTCCCAAAAGATCATCCAGATATTTATATGATGGACTACGGGTTCGATTCCCGGGAGATCCCTGTTAAACTCACTGTGTTCTCAACTGATATTTTAATTGATTCTATTCGGGTGCGAATAAATCAGGTGTTGGTCGTTCCATTTCTTATACTTAATAGTTGGTAGAATTCTAGTTAGATACACTTGCACAAGCATGCACGTAGTTGGACCCTCATATTAGAGATAAATCCCTCCTGATTTGGCTAGGGGTGGGGATATGCTAGGGGTGTTCATTGGGCGGATTGGGCGGCTTTTTACTTTAACGGTTATCGGTTTTTAAATGTATTCATCCGTTAGCCACCCGATAAGATATCGGGCGAATTGGTATCGGGTTAGCTCTTATCGGGCGGTTAATGGGCGGTTTATCGGTTTAATACCTAAGGGCTCAAATGTATTCTGTCCGCACACTATACTGAAATATCAAGCTCATAGCTTTGACAATTTGTTGATCAGTATATTGATGAACTTCTTAAGAGGTCACCAACTAGGACGCAGCACACCAAATAACTTTTATTTGCTATCTGTATAGACTATAGAGTACAGAAGTGACGGTGGGGGGTTTTGTTTTTCTAATTTATTTGTATTATAGTTTTATACACTTATACTTATTCATTTTAAGGTTTTTTATTTTTATATTTCATATATATAATTATGTAAGTAAAAATAAATTATATATATTTATATTCTTAATGGCTTAACGGATTACCCGTTAAGAAAATTGAATAATCTGCCCCCAAACCGCTAAGCCGTTAATAAAAAAAATTCAATCCGTTCTCCGTCCGTTAAGCCGTTAAACCGTTACCATTAAGCCATTAAGCTTCGGTTCGGTTTTCGGTTTCGGATCGGTTTTGAACACCCCTAGGATATGCCCTCGTTTACCCATTATATATGTGAAAGTGACCGTAGTTGACTAGTTAGTTGATAGCATGACCGTAATATTGATGGGGCGCAAGATGCCATGTGTTAGACTTCAGATGCTAGGTTTTTATGAGTTGCGGCTGGTATGAGCGTTTGTGGTAAAATTGTGGAAAGAGTTGAAAAGACCTTATATAAGCATCATTTCGAAATAATGAGTTAGTGACTTGTTTGTCCTTGCTGTGTTGTGACTTCAGGATTTGGATTGTAATCTCTACCATCATTTTTGTATCATCATTTATTGTATTCTCGTTGTTACTTATTGTCCGTTTGCCTTATTGTGATTTGTAGCATTTTTAGTCATCCGTGCAGTCTTTACATATTTACATATCATCTCTATTATTTCTATTATACTGTTTATTGATCAGTATGTGTCTTGACTGTTCCTCGTCACTACTCCATCGAGGTTAGTCTTGATACTTACTGGGCACCGCCGTGCTGTGCTCATGCTACTCTTCTGCACACTTTTTGCTGTGCAGATTGAGGTACCCTCATTCAGCTCTGTCGGCCTTGGAAGTAGACGTATCGATGGAGACTTGGAGGTATATCTGCTACGTTCACAGATCGAGGAGTCCATCTCCTGCTTTCTGTAACAAGTATAGTTCTTTCAGTATTTCTCTTTTTCATAGACATTCTTGAGTCAGAGCCTCTTATGTATCCCTTAGCTTGTGATTTGTGAGATTTCGGGTTCTGGGAATTTGATGTTAGTTTCGAGAGTTGTTATTGTATGTTCCAGGCATCACTCTAAACACTGATTTATTTTGCTAACTCGGTTTTTAATTATTTTATTCTACAATTCATTTTGTATTCCGCGTTGTTAGGCTTGCCTAGTTGTAGGGACTAGGTGTCATCACGACATGTTCATGGAGGGTGAACTGGAGTCGTGACAATTTGGTATTAGAGCTCTATGTTCATAGGAGTCACATATCATAAGTTGGTTTATTACAGTCTCGTGGATCGGTACAGAGACGTCTGTACTTCTGCAAGAGTCTATGTAACCGTTAGGAAAATTTCCACTTTATTTGATTTCCCTGTCGTGCGAGACGTTTGACATCCAAATCTCAAATCCTTGTCTTCTACTCTCTCACAGATGGTGAGGACACTCACTACCCGAGGTGATCAGGCACCCACGCCCCCTGCTGCAGCCGTCGGAGGTTGGAGTCGGGGTAGAGTTTGATGACGCACACATGGTGCAGCGAGAGCACCTGCACGAACGGCCGTCGATATACCACCAGCAGATCCAGTCGGAGTCCAGGCATCTGACACGCCTACAGCTACTACTACTCCTGCCCTTCAGGAGACTTTGGCGCAGTTCATGAGTATGTACACCACTTTGGCTCAGGCCGGATTGCTTCCCCTAGCTGCAGCCATACCCCAGGCTAGGGGAGGAGCACAGACTCCCGCCGCCCATACTCCTGAGCAGCGAGCGCATGTTGAGCAGGTTCCCGAGATTATTCCTGCGCCGCCTGTGGCATTAGTTCAGCCCGAAGGCATGACAGTGGCTTCCGAGAAGGAGCAGATGAGACTAGAGAGGTTCAAGAAGTATGGTCCTCTGGTGTTCAGTGGATTAGCATCAGACGATATCTTGGGGTTTGTTGATGAGTGTTACCGCATTCTCCGTACTATGGGTATCTCTGAGTCGAGCGGGCTTTCTTTCACTACTTTCTAGCTTCAATGGGCCGCCTATGATTGGTGGCGAATCTATGAGTTAGATAGCCTAGAGGAGGCAATGTCACTAACTTGGACTCAGTTTTCAGATATGTTCCTGAGAGAGTTTGTTCCTCGGATCCTCAGGGATGCATGGCGCGCGAAGTTTGAGAACTTGTGCCAGGGTGCTATGACCGCCTTGGAGTATGCTTTCTGTTACACCAGTTTGGCTAGACATGCCTCAGCCTTGGTTTCTACCATTCGCGGGAAGGTTATCCGGTTCGTTGAGGGGCTTATTCCCAGCATTAGGTCCAATATGGCCCTTGAGTTAGAGATGGATATTTTGTATTAGCAGGTGGTGAACATTGCTAGGAGAATAGAGGGTATCCATGCTAGAGAGAGAGGGTAGGCAGGATCTTAAGAGAGAAAGTAAACAGGATATGAAGAGAGATCTTGAGGAAGCGAGGAGGCCTCGTAGGCCGGTAAGATATGATGGTCCTTATTTTGGAGGTAGGGTGCGTCATGGTAGAGGTTTTACGGGTCATCCAGTTCAGTTCGTGCTTCAGGCCTTGCATAGTGACTTAGGTGTTCATGGATCTCGGAGGACCCGTACTGTACAGTTTCCACCACCTTGTCAGTAGAGAGGGTGATTTGAGTGTGGAGATACTAGCCACATGGTGAGATATTGTCCCAAACTTCGGACCGATGTGTCGCTGCGAGGTATTCAGACATGTAAAGGGCACCCAAGAGGGGGAGGCCCAACTCGTTGATGTGTTTCATATAGTAGGTTTGAGGCTGGTGCGCCAGCTAATGTCACTCAGGTACGGATTCAGTTTGTTATAGAAAGGCACTATCTGTAGTTTATCATAATTGTACTTATTAGGTTGAGTTTCTTTTTTGTTGGTGTGGGAGTGCTTCATGATTTTCACTCTGTCTATGTGATTATCCTATTGGGAGGTTTTATGAGTGATAGCTGTGTCTATCGTTTGTTCTAGCCGTTGTCGAGAGTTATGAGGCTAGTGGTATTTCCTGTTGTCTGTTCTGGGATGTGATTTCCGAGCATTCTTAGTTTCGAGCTATGATTTTTATGCTCCAGCGGTGTGGGAGCTAGTTTATGTTGTAAATTGTAGGCGGAATTGATCTAGTGAGAGTCTCTAGATGGGTTGATGTGTTCCCTACTTGTGACCTAGTGTTGAGGGCAGGACCCTTGTGATTTCAGGTGATTTGATATGTTGAGGCCGGGATATGTACAACGGTGAAGGTTACATCAGTATAAGATCTTTGTGAATCCATTATATGCTTTCATTCTTTCTTGATAGATGTCTTGTAGATTTGTGTTTTAGAAAAATTTTGTGCTAGTTTAATTTGTTTGTTAGTTCTCTTATGTGCTTTCCCTTCCCATATTCATTCGTTTTCGTTCTATGCTTCTTGGGTTTTAGTTTGTGGGGGTGTGTACCCGTTGGTGTTGGCTGAGATTTGGATAACCGGGTGTTTTGTCATGTGGTTTTCATGGTTATTGTATCATCGCCAGTGTTGTGGAGGTTTGAAAAGAGTTCCTATTGAATATGAGGCTTATGGCGGGTGCAAATTTGATCTTAGGCAAGTGTTGCTATCAAAAATATTATTGTGGGACTATGTGTGCAGTGTCATGTTGAGTGGCTGTACCCTGTATGTGTTGGCTTGTATTGAATTAGCTGGTTGAGACTTATACCAGATAGTGACTTGGAATCGGGTCTTTTGGAAACGGATGGAAGGTGAGGAATATGGTTTGAAGGCTTAATGGTATTGTTAGAAGGGTTAAATTTTAGCTGAGATGGTGTCGTCGTGCCAAAATAAATTGGGGTGACCTGGGGTTGCCCGCGGGTATATGTTGGAAGTACACACTCAGTGACTTGAGGACTTAGAGGTGAATCTTAACACGTTCAAGGACGAACGTTGGTTTTAAGAGGGGGGAAGATGTAACGACGCGATCGGTCGTTTTGAGAAATTAAGCTCCATTCACTGGCATAAGGTATGGAGAAGCTTCGAAACATGAGTATCGACTTGCGTGCATGGTGAAATTCGACTTGCGGATAGTTTGGAGTCAAATTGAAAGAAGGAACCTTATTTTGGAAGTTAGAACGATGAAAATTTGATCAAAACTGGACTTTTGGATAAACGACCCCGGAATGGGTCGTGGATGATCTCAATAGCTTCGTATGGTGATTTTGGACTTAGGCACGCGTCCGAATTTAGATTTGGAGGTTCGTAGAGTAAATTGAGGCATTTCGCCGAAAGTTGAAGTTGGAAAATGAAGAAGTTTGACCCACAGTTGACTTTTGAGAAATTGGGGTCGAAATGAGATTCCGAGAGTTGGAGCAGCTCCGTTATGTTATTTTGGACTTGTTTGCAAAATTTGGCGTCATTCTGAGTTGAATAGATAGGTTTCGACATGGGATTCTTTATTTGAAGATTTAGAAGTTCATATGCTTGATTTTTGGTTTGATTCATTGTTTTGATGTTGTGTTATGCGATTTGGGACTTTGAGCGAGTCTGTGTTAGGTTATATGACTTGTGTATGTGATTAGACGGGGTTCCGTGGGCCTGGGGTGTTTTCGGATGGGCTACGGATCCTTTTTACTCCTTTTGAACTACTGATCTGCTATCTGGTATTTCCATCTATACGATCGCATTGCTTATTCAGCGATCGCATAGCACAAATTTTGGGCAGCATCAATTCCTTCTTTGCGATTGCATCGTCACCTCCGCGATCGCATAGTGTATTTTCAGAAGGGTTCCAATTCCTTCTATGCGATCGCATAACCTTGTTCGCGATCACATAGTTATATTTCTCCCTCTTCTGCGATCGCATTACCCTTCCTGCATTCGCATATACTTATTTTCTGGCCATCCAATTTTACTCTATGCGATCGCATTCCTTCTCTTGCGATTGAATAGAATAAATAACTAGGCAGACAGATTTAATTCCCAAATTTGAGGGTTTCACCATTTATTCACATTTTGAATTCTAAAGCTCGGTTATTGTCGATTTTTGAAGGGATTTTCACCTGGGTAGCTTGGGTATGTCTTGATCACTCGATTTAGACCAACTTCCATGAATCTCCTCTTAATTTCACCCTTTAATTTCAGATTTTTAATGAAAAATGGGTAGAGCTTCATAGACCGAATTATTGGGTTTTGAGGGAGTGTTTGACCTCCTATTTGAGAGAATTTTATATGGTTAGACTCGTGAGAGTACAAGGGTTCTGAAAATGTTAAATTCATCCGGTTCCGAGACATTGGACCGAGGGGCATTTTGGTTATTTTATCTAATTTCGCGCTTTAGCTTTGAATTAAATTATAGAATCAGTTGCTTGAGATGTTAATTGCAATGTGTGATTTAATTGAATAGATTTGGGCCATTAGAGTTGAGAACTTGTGGCAAGAAAGTGGTTGCTAGTTGATTTTAGCCGGTTTTGAGGTAAGTATCTTGCCTAACCTTGTGTTGGGGAGTCCATCTTAGGATCTGGGTCTTCTCTATTGATTGTAGTCCATGTACACTAGATGACGAGTGCATGCTCGAATTTAATTGTGGTAAATTGTTTCTTTTAGGCTATTAGACTCTTGAAATCACCGAGTATGAAGATGATATTGATACGATTGAGTTCCCTGTTATTAGTTTCACCTCTACATGTCTTACTTGATATTTGTTTGCCCTTCTTGATTTATTCCTGCTGTTTAATGGACTCTTACATGCTTAACTGGAGACAATTACCCTTCTATAGTCATATTACCCTTCCTTACTTCTCTCCTTTAATTGTAAATCATAAATGTTATATCTCACGTAATTAATTGGTCTTAATTGGAAAGAAGATAGATATATTATGATTAGTTGATATTTCCTTAAATTGTAATTATTTGATTTATGTTAACTTCCTTACTATTGGTTAGTCCCTTATTGTAAGTTCATCTATAACTTCGTGCAATTATATTACCTGTCCAACTGTTGTGGTATCGGTGTCGTTATTATGCACTTATTATGTCTTGTTTTGTCGTTGAGGTTATTATGCTTTTCCTTGGTGTTCCGTGACCTTAGTATTGTTGATTCCTTTGCCGGGACGTTATTGTTTCTGTTGTTGATTCCCTTGCCGGGACGTTATTGTTTCTGTTGTTGTTTCCCTTGCCGGGACGTCATTGTTTCCATTGTTGATTTCCTTGCTTTGTTCATGTATATACATTGTCATTTATTGTGCGGTTGTTGATACTGTGATGCACAAGGTTTCTGCCGCACGAATGTTGGTACTGTGATGCACGAGGTCTCTGCCATGCGGTCGTTGTTGAAGAGTTGCACGAGGTCTTTGCCGTGTTATTGTTGCGATTGATGTTTTTCACATGCGGCGTAATAAGGTGGGACATGTTATATGCTTATATGTGGGTTGCGCATGTGGCGGAATAAGGTGAGAATATTGTGATGCACGTGTGGCGAAATAAAGCGGTGCTTACTACATTATTATTGGTTGCACATGTGGCAAAATAAAGTGGGCTATGTTAGGGGCTGATTGTAATGAATTGTGAAGGCCCACAGAGGCATTTTCCTATTTTGTTTACTATTGCGATTGCGGGTTCAATTCTTGGAAAATACTCCAGATATTTATATGATGGACTACGTGTTCGATTTCTGGGAGATCCCTATTAAACTCATTGTGTTCTGAACTGATATTTCATTGACTCTATCCGGGTGTGAATAAATCGGGTGTTGGTCGTTCCATTTATTATACTTACTAATTGGTAGAATTCTTGTTAGATACACTTGCACCAGCATACACGTAGTTGGACCGTCCTACTAGAGATGAATCCCACTTGATTTGGCTAGGGGTGGGGATATGCTCTCGTTTACCCATTATATATGTGAAAGTGACCCTAGTTGACTAGTTAGTTGTTAGCATGACCGTGATATTGATGGGGCACAAGATGCCAAGTTTAGACTTCATATGCTGGGTTTTTATGAGTTCCGGTTGGTCTGAGAGTTTGTGGTAAAATTGTGGAAAGAGTTGAAAAGACCTTATGTAAGCATCATTGCAGAATAATGATTTAGTGACTTGTTTGTCCTTGCTGTGTTGTGACTTCAGGATTTGGATTGTAATTTCTACCGTCATTTTTATGTCATCATTTATTGTATTCTCGTTGTTACTTATTGTCCGTTTGCCTTATTGTGATTTGTAGCATTTTTAATCATCCGTGCAGTCTTTACATATTGACATATCATCTATATTATTTCTATTATACTGTTTATTGACCGGTAGGTGTCTTGACTGTTTCTCGTCATTACTCCATCGAGGTTAGTCTTGATACTTAATGAGCACCGCCGTGGTGTGCTCATGTTACTCTTCTGCACACTTTTTGTTCTGCATATTCAGGTACCCCCATTAGATTCTATCGGCCTTGGAATGAGGCGTATCGGTAGATACTTCGAGGTATATCTGCTACGTTCGCAGACCGAGGAGTCCCTTTCCAGCTTTCTGTAACAAGTATAGTTCTTTTAGTATTTCTCTTTTGCATAGACGTTCTTGAGTCAGAACCTCTTATGTATCCCTTAGTTTGTGATTTGTGAGATTTCGAGTTCTGGGAATTTGATGTTAGTTTTGAGAGTTGTTATTGTATGTGCCAGGCATCACTCTAAACACTGATTTATTTTTCTAACTCGGTTTTTAATTATTTTCTTCCGCAATTCAGTTTATATTACGCATTGTTAGGCTTAACTACTCGTAGGGACTAAGTGCCATCACGACATGTTCATGGAGGGTGAACTGGGGCCGTGATAGGCAAGTATCAGTTATCCCATTTCAGACAGCCCTTGGGTAAGTCCCGTCCATGTAGTGCCTAAGAAAGGAGGTATGACAGTTGTAAAAAATAAAAAATAATGAGCTCATACCTACTAGGACTGTCACAAGATGGAGAGTATACATTGATTACCGACATCTCAATGATGCTACTAGAAAAGATTATTTTCCTTTGCCATTTGTTGATAAAACGTTGGATAGAATTGTAGGCTATGGTTTTAATTGTTTTCTTGATGACTATTCATGCTATAACTAGATACCAATTTCCCCCGAAGATCAGGATAAGATAACTTTCACTTGTACTTATGATACATATGCCTACATAAGAATGTCATTTGGTCTATGTAACGCCCCTACTACATTTCAGTGTTGCATGTTAGGAATATTTTTTGACATGACTGAAAATTTTTAGAGATTTTTATGGATGGTTTCGCACTTTTTGGCAAAACATTGAAGATTGCCTTTACCATTTGACTTTGATTCTTAAGAGATGTGAAAAACAAACTTAATTCTTAATTGGGAAAAATATCATTTTATGGTTATTGAGGAAATTATTTTAGGACATAAAATCATTGCTAAAGGGATAGAAGTCGATAAGGCAAAAGTTAATCTAATAGCAGGATTACCCCCTCATATAACTATTAAAGGCATTAAAAAGTTTTCTAGGTCATGCAGGTTTTTACTGACGGCTCATAAAATACTATTCAAAAATTTCAAAACCGCTTACTAACCTTTTGATGAAAGCTGTTAAGTTTGATTTTTCAAGTGTCTGCATAAAAGCTTTTGACACTCTTAAAAAAATTATCGACTGCACTTGTAGTTGTGTCCCCTGATAGGAACCAGCCTTTTAAGAATAAGTCGAGATGAGGACAATAAACTTAGAACTAATTACTTCTTCTTCTTCAATTTTTTTATGATGTAATTATATCCTTTTTTTTTGTATGTGTGTATAAGTATTCAAACTAAAAAAAGAAGAGGAAAAGATCCTTAAATATTTTTTTTTATACATGTATTGGTATTTTAAGTAGATTGATGTATAGAAAGTATATATATTAAACTAATATAGTAATAGACTACATTGTAAATAAAATCATTTTAAAAACTTGAGAAGAAAAAGAAAGAGAAGAAAAACGTGTGCTAATTCTAGTTCTCACGTACAATAACAACAACAACAACAATAATAACTACCAAGTATATTTCCACAAAGTGGGGTCTTGGGAGGGTAGAGAGGCTGTTTCCGACCGACCCTCGGTTCAGAGAAAGGGAGAGAAAATTAAAAAAAAAACAGTATTAGTAAATCCGGCATAAATCATATTAATAATTATTTAAACATAAAACCAAGAATAAAATGACATGCAATAATACCAATCAATCACTACCATAAGAGGCACAATACAATACATAAATCAACTATAGAGAGCCCTACCAAACCCCACCCAGCCTCGGGCAGAAGTACTAAAAATTCTAGAAGCCCCTATCCTACAACCATAATACTAGACCTCCAGACTTTCCTATCAAGGGCCATGTCCTCGGAATCCTCATTCTAGCCATTTCCTGCCTAATCACCTCACCCCAATACCTCTTAGGCCTCCCTCTGCCCCGACTCGCGCCAACCACTGCCAGTCGCTCACAACTCCTCACAGGGGCATCAGGGCTTCTCCTCCGCACATGCCCAAACCACCTGAGTCTCGCTTCTCGCATCTTGTCATCCACTGGGGACACCCCCACCTTCTCCTGAATAACTTCATTATTAACCTTATCTAACCTTGTGAACCCGCACATCCACCTGAGCATCCTCATCTCCGCAACTTTCATTCTCTGAACATGAGAGTTCTTCACAAGCCAGCACTCTACCCTATACAACATGGAAGGTCTAACCACCACTCTATAAAACTTCCCCTTGAGTTTCTGTGGAACTTTCTTCTCACACAAGACTCTTGATGCAAGCCTCCACTTCAACCACTCCGCTCTTATACGATGAGTGACATCCCCGTCGATCTCTCCGTCCTCTTGAATCACCGACCCAAGATATCTGAAACTGTCCCTCTTGACTTTGACATGAGATTCAAGCTTCACGTCCCAGCCTACTTCGCTCGACTCGGTGTTAAACTTGCACTCCAAATATTCGGTTTTAGACCTTCTTAGTTTGAAACCCTTAGACTCGAGAGTCTGTCTCCAGACCTCCAACCTCTCATCAACACCAGCCCTCGTCTCGTCTATCAAGACTATGTCATCAGCAAATAGCATATACCAAGGCACATCCCCTTGAATATGGAGAGTCAGAGCATCCACCACCAAGGCAAATAAGAGAGGACTTAGCGCAGATCCTTGATGTAGCCCCGTACGCACCAGAAAATGGTCTGAGTCGCCACCCACCGTCCTAACCATAGTCTTAGATCCATCATACATGTCCTTGATCACTCTGATGTAGGCTTTTGGTACGCTCTTCGACTCCAAGCATCTCCATAGCACCTCTATAGGGACCTTATCGTACGCCTTCTCCAAGTCGATAAACACCATGTGCAGGTCCTTTTCTTATCCCTGAAATGTTCCACCAATCTCCTCATAAAGTGGGTAACTTATGTAGTAGAGCGACCCAGCATAAAACCGAACTGGTTCACGGATATAGATGACATCCCTCACCCTCGCCTCGACCACTCTCTCCCAAACTTTCATGATGACTTATTAATTTGATACCCCTATAAGTCACACCACGAAAGTCTCACGTAGTAGGTTGAAAAGTACATATTACAACTATTGATGGCATCAGATGTTTGAGGTCATTCTCTTTCCCATTTATAGAAAATAAATATAGTAGAAACAATAATAAGCTTTGGAAATTACAAAGCGTCTGATGTACCTGTGCTCATCACTTATCGTGATTTGACTTAACCAAAAAATATCACAAAAATGATTCAAGTTATATTTTTTGAAGGCATCAGACACAATATAGTACAACAAATAATTTATTTTAAAAGAAAAGGAACAAAAAAAATGAAGCAAAATTTATGATGCATTTAGCAAAAAGGCTTGATGCATATGTACTTCTGAAGAACTTTAGTAATTGTCTTTTTTCCATAAGTAAAAGTAGGGATCCACTCTTTAAGGCAAGGAACAAATTAACCCAACTTCATAGTTTGAGCCATCCAAAAAAAATTCATTTCTAGTTGATTTTCTTCCTTAGCTCATTTCTTCTTTCCTTACTACCAAAATGCCCCCAAAAAGAGATGGCGATAGATGGTTTCAAAGGAGCTCAAACCGAAGGCCAATTCCTGAAAAAGGGATTTGGTTTAATGAACAAGATGTAATTTGGGATTAGTTCATAGCTCAACTCATCCAAGATAATCGGTGGGAAGAATTATCACACCCACCTGGTGATTTTTTGCCTTGAGATAGTATTAAAATTTTACCAAAACATCAACTCAGTCACAAATATTTTCATGGTGGGAGGAAGACCTATTAATTTTTCTGCTGAAACTATTAATTGTCTTCATTTTCTTGAAGAAGTTGATGACAAAGAAACAATGCTTTTTTCTAGAAAATCCAAATTGTGATTTGGTGGAGTGATTTATGTCTAAGAGGAGAAAATTAGTCATATAATTTTGAAGGGCAAAAAAATAAACTTCTTCGCAAGAATATTGGCTACTATGCAAGGCAAATTTTGAGCTTTATTCGCAGTAGGTTACTCCCAAACTCACATCAATATGACATCTATACATATGGATTAGCATTTCTCTATGCTATTTGCATGAAAAAACCTCTAAATGTGGGTAGATACCCACATGATTAATTGTAGAAATGATCCTAATATGAGAAGTTTATGGTACCCATCTACCATAACTTTACTTTGTAAAATAAATGGTGTCCATCCTAGCCCAAGAGTGATTGTCTACAGGTATTCCAAATACATTAATAAATCATTTTGCAATAGAATGAAGAGAGTGGAAGGACCAAGAGGGAATAAACCACTGCCAGAGGCTAAAAGCCAATATAAAAGAGCTGTCCGACACCAAATTGGGAAATTTACCAAACAATTTGCAAGGATGAATTTAAGCTTTCATAATATGGAGCAGAGATTTGGGAACTTGGAAGGAAGAATTGATCGGGGATTTCAGAGAGTGGAGAATATACAGATGCAAGACATTATTTATAACTCATCTATGATATGTACTCTCTCAATATGCAATGCCAGAAGGCTGAAATATGGGGCTTAACAGGAATGACGAGTTTCCGCCTATTTACTAGGCAAATCCAGCCACCACTCCAATCCCGAGGTTCTATATCCCTGATGACATTCAGACACCAGTTCAACAGCAACCTAATAACCCAACACTACAATGACACCTATTCCATTGGATACAATATTAAATCATGCAGTAATTTCTTCAGTAATTTACCGGATCTGAGCAATATTGATGTAGTTGATTTTGCTGAAATATATCCATCCTCCACAAGTGCACTAACAATTCAAGAGGGACATCCTCCAAAAAAAGAGCAAAGACCATTGTGGATGGAAAAGCAAAAGGAAAGGCCGTGATGGTGGATGAAGATACTAGTTCTGAATCCGATTCTGATGAAAATTGGATCCCAAGTGATATATTAAAGGAGAAGGAGAAGGTGTCAAAGGAAATAAAATAAAAAAATTAGGTTTCACCCTCATGTGACGTCTTTATCCGGGAGGAGAAAGCATTTTAAGTGTGGGGGAATTTTATGCTTATTCTAAGTTATTTCTATTTTTGCCTACGATATTCCTTTTGTTATGCAGCTTGGAGTTTTTGGAATATATAGGTAGTATAAGCTGTGTCACGATTCAACTTTTCCTCCGTTTGTGTATCGTGAAGGCACATAGTCTTAGGGACTAGGTAAGCGTAACACATATTGAAATACAATAATAATAAATGAAACTTAAGAATCTCGAAGTAGAAATCTCTACAAAATTTATAATTCTCAAAATCCGGTAATACAAGACACAAGCTCTACAGACTTTCGCTACAACTTCTAAATACAACCGTATGGAAATAAGTACATTAGTAGGAAAATAAAATAGGAAGGTGACTCTGAAGCCTACGGAAGCAACAACATGGCTAGCTTGAGTCTCCTCGGCAAGAATTCACACAGCTACTATCAAACAATACCTGAATTTGCACAAAAAAATATGCAGGAGTGTAGTATGAGCACACCACAACAACTCAGTAAGTATCAAGACTAACATCGTTGGAGTAGTGACGAGGAACAATCAAGACACCTACTAGTCTAATAAACTTGACAAATATGAATATAGAAACAACACAATATGATATTTATATAAAGACTACGCGATGTGGATAACAATACATTAGTTGTAATAAGGAAAGAAAATAACGAGTAACAATGAAACACGATTATAAGAATTGAAAAATGAAAGGAAATACAACCCAAATCTGAAATCACAAATACAGTAAGGCAAAGTCATAACTTAGCAACTACAGAAGTTTTCACATTAAGTTTTAGCCAACAAACTCCCATCAATTAGTCAAATATTTCAAGTGATAAAAAGCATTTCGAAATATACTTCCTTCGAGTAAATAAATTTCTAAATAGTTCTCCAAAAATAAATAACTTTCGAATATAACCCTTTCAAGTAAATATCCTTCGAATATAAGTCACCATGTGATACCTCATCTCATAATCATACAATACAGGTTTGGATACCTGAACATTAACGCTTGGTATCTTGTGCCCTCATCACGCCTCATAATCCTACTAACGACTCAAGTGCCCAATAGATCCATTCTCACATGGAAGGCAAATAAGCAAGGGCGAGCGTCTATACTCAGCAATATCAAGAAGCCTACTATCCAATAAGGGTGCTTATCCACGTGTATACTTGTGCAAGTGTCCTAACATAGTTCATACAAGCTAGTAAGTATAAGGAATATAACGGGTAACACATATAATGCTTACACAAGGATAGGATCAATGAAAACGACTGCTCGGAACATAGTAATATTAACAGGGGTTCTCCTAGGATACTGTCCCGTAGTCCCAAACATAAATGTACAGAGGATCTCCCGAGATATCGTCCCGTAGTCCAAATCATATAGGTGCATGGGGCTCTCCCGGAATACCGTTTTGTAGTCCTAAAGTAAATATCTAGTACATGGTGATCTCCCGGGATACCGTCCCGTAGTCCCAAATATAAATGTACAGGGGGATCTCTTAGAATACAATTCCATAGTCCCAAAGTAAACATGCAGGGGTATCTCTCAGAATATCGTTTCGTAGTCTCAAAGTAAATATGCAGCGCAACTAACAGAAATAATAGTTACAGCACGTCAACAAACTCGTACATTACCACAATACATATGACGACAATAATGATAATAATACAAGGTACGACAAGTAAATCAACCCGAGAACTATAAATCACAAGGAAATAGTAGAACCAGTTCACAAGAAATAACCACATAAAAGAATACTAGGCATAAAGGGAAGAGTTCGACAAAAGGGAAAACAAACATATAATAAGGATCCCAAATATATAAGTCAAAAACAACGATGTCAACACGAGTCAAGTAGTCCCAAATAAAGGCAAGTCAACAAAGATATATGTTATCTATGCTCCTTTTAAGGTTGGACAATTACGAGGATATCCGACAATTCAATTTGGGAAAAATAATCTTAGCATCACCTAAGACTAAATAATTTCAGGAGAAGATGATGATAATTCCCAAATAAGACAAATATCTATGAAAAGATAGCACGACAGTAGGAGAGGCGGAATTCTTCAGTTATGTCAAATAGGAGTCGATTAAGGAAGAAGAGTGAATCATGAAGCAGTTAATTTCAATTAAGCATGTAAAGGTAAAACTAGCAAATAGGAAACCCAATCATGTCAAGAACGCATTCATACACAGGGAAGACAAGGACCTAAGAAAACTAAAAGGCCACTTTTTCATAAATAAGTCCGAGCACACACTCGTCACCTCGTGTACACGAACTACAATCAACACAAAAGACTCAAATCCTAAGGGGAAGTCTCCCACACAATATTAGGCGAGATACTTACCTCAAAGACGATAGGCCGATATTCAAAAATGCACTTCTCGTGTGGAAAGACCTCTGGACGGCTCAAATCGAACCAAATTAATTTCAAAGCACAAATAAAATATACAAGAAACTATTATGGGTCATAAAGTCTCAATTTTTAACAAAGTTCAAAAGTCGATCCTCGGACCCGCATCTCAAAACATGATAAATTTCAAAAAAGTCGAATATCCATTCCGATACGAGTTCAACCATACACAAATTATCGAATTCCGATAACAACATTTTCCCTCAACTTAAAACACAAATTAAATGATGAAAATAAAGATAAAATCATGTAATATGTTAGATTCTAGGGGAAGAACACTTACCCAATCCTTTTGCTTAAAATATCCTCAAAGAATCGCTCAAAATCGAGCTCCATAAGTCAAGATATGATAAAAATTGTGTAAACCTTGAATATTATGTCCGCCAGGTATTTGTGCATCATGAATGCGGAAGTACAATCGCGTTCAAGAAGAAGAAAATTGAAGCTGACAAGAAAAGCCCATCGCGAACGCGAGCTAAGGGATGCGAACGCGGAGAGGAAGGAACATATGCTTTCGCTAACGTGGGGAGAGTGACGCGAGCGCGAAAAAGAGATAGCCACAAACACCAACTCCTAATTCTACTACGCGAACTTGATGGACTGGCTGTGAACGCAAGGAAGGAGAAAGGCAAACCTTCGGAAATGCGAGAGGTTAAACACGAACGCGAAGAACAATAATTCCTCATCCAAGATTACTCTTCGCGAATGCAGAGAAACAGACATGAATGCGAAGGAGAAAACCAACTGATAGAAATCAGCAGTCCAAAAATAGGGAAAATGACCCGGAACATACCCGATGCCCCCGAGACCCCGTCTAAATATACAAACAAGTCATATAACCAAACACGAACTCTCTCTAGGTCTTAAATCACATCAAACAACGTTGAGACGATGAATCACACAATGAGTCGAACTTTGAAACTTTCAAATCTTCCAACTTCTAAAACTTGCGCCGAAACCTATCAAATCAACCCGGAATGACACCAAATATTGTAGAAAAGTTCAAAATAACATAACGGAGCTGCTCCAACTCTCGAAATCATATTCCAACGCCAATATCACAAAAATCAACAATGCGTCAAACTTCAACTTTTGCCGAAAAGCCTCAAATTACCCTTCGAATTTCCGATTCTAAATTCAGACGTGCGCCTAAGTCCAAAATCATCATAAAATGCTGTTAAGATGACCAAAAACTCATTCCGGGTCTGTTTACTCAAAAGTCAAATTCTAGTCAAACTCTCACCGCTTAAACCTCCAAAACTAGATTCCTTCTTTCAATTTGACTCTGAATCATCAGTTAACTGAATTTAACTATGCACGTAAGTCGAGACTCATATTATAAATATGTTCTGGACTTACGCCGCCGAACGGAGCTTTATTTCTCAAAATGACTGGCCGGTCGTTACAAGCTACTTGGTTATCTTGGTATTAGAAGAATGTAAATAGGTGGAACATAGGTAAATGTAGATTGTTTGCTCAAAATTGTGCAAGTTTTTGTTGAGCCAATTGTTGAACATTGAAAATGAAAAACAAATCTGCATTTTAATATAGCTATCTTTTATTTATTTTTGTATTTTCACTTTTATTATATTTTATCATTAAACTAACAAGTGCATTATTTATTGTCTTTGTTTATAAGGTAACTGAAATAGAAAAGAGGAAAAAATAGAATGGAACAAAAATAAAGCCAAATACATATGGCAGTTTGGTAGATAAATGTGTTTTAATATATATGATTTTATATGTATACGTTAGTATCTCTTTTAATATGGTACATAACTTTATTTACGTATTTCTATGAATTTCTTGTTTGGTTCTTTAGCATGGGTGTAATATTTTGAACCTAACACTTCTTTGATTTTTTAATTAATAAATAAGTTGGATAAACACTTGATTTTCTCTATAAAAAGATTGAGACTTAGGAAAGACGAATTTAATTGAGTATCATTCATGGGTTATATAACTACCTTTCTTAAACTCATATTTCTTTATTGTTTATTAAAATCATAGTATTTATTGATCCCAAGTGCATTGGGTGATCATTTTATATTGTCTAGTTCTCATATTTACTTTAAAAATCTTGAACTTTCCTTGAGTGTAGTTTGAGGTGAAATCATAGGAAGATTTTTGAGTTGGAAAATGAAAGTAGGTCGTCCTTGTTAAACCATGGCCAAATTAACATTTATTGATTATTTTTATCCTTAGTTAACCCCGTTGAGCCTAAATAAATTATCTTAGCTTTAACTAAACTTTAACCCGTAGTCTATTTGTTATGATATTTTTTTCAATTCATTTCCTTTCTGGCACTTAAAAAGTTGAATTAGATGAAAAATATAAGTGGGAAGAATAATTATGGAAGAAAGAGGCGATAAGGATGATTGTTGTGCTTAATGATTTAAGCTAAAATATTTTCATGTGAAAGAAAAAATGTTACTCTTAAAATCCAGTTTCAAGAAAATAAATAATGTGAAAGGGAACCAAAAGGAGAAATGTTGAAAAAAGGGGAGGTTGATTATTTTTAACGGAAGGTCGTTGTGCTTAAATGCTAATATAAATATAGTGCCTATAAGGGATAAAAGTCACTCTTATTCATGTATATCCTATTCATCCCTAAGCTTATATTATAACCTTATAAAGTCCTACATGATATGGACTCAAGATCTCCTGTATTAGTGGACAATCACATTATGGTCAAGCTTATGGCGATATATAACATGAGGTACTTCTTTGCTGAGAGTGAGAGTTGTAATGACCCGACCGATTGTTTTGAGCTTTCACACCTGGCTCGTCAGTTTTTGGGCATGAATTGCCCTGTATGATATATTAAGACTTATTTAAATTATTGGTTTTGATTTTCAGGGTAATCAGAATGAATTTGGAGAAACGGTTCTCAGTTTGAAGCTTGAAATTTGAAAGGGTTGACCAAGTTTGACTTGTTTGTATATGATCTCAGATTGAAAATTTTATGATTTGGTTAGCTCTGTTAGGTGATTTGGGACTTAGGAGTTTGACCGAAATATTTTTGTGATATCTGGAAAAGAATTAGGCTTGAATAGCGAAGGTTAGTTTTTGGCGATTCCGGTTGGCAGTGAAAAATAGGATATCAGCGTGGGAATGGAATTCTGACAGTTGGAACATGTTCGTAGTGTCATTTTTGATATGTATGCAAAATTTCAGGTCAATCAGAGTTGTTTTGGATAGTTTCAGCGTCGATGGTGAAATTTAGGAGTTTAGAAGTTTTTAGGCTTGAATTCGAGGTTGATTTGGTGTTGTTTTTGGTGTTCTTGAGGTTTGACTAAGTTTGGTTAGTGATATATGACTTGTTGGAATTATTGGTTGAGGTACTGAGGGCCTCAGGTGAGTTCGAATAGGTTTGGATTGTGTTGCGCTCGTTTTTTTATGTTTCGACATCGCTTTTTCGAGCATAACTGATATAATATTGATCAAAGAAACTCCAATTTCTTTTTTAATTAAAGCATTAGACCCGTATCGTAATTACGGATCTGTAAAAATTAATCGTCAAATTTGGAAATCGTATGAGGATTTTATGCACATTTTACTAAGAATTAGGTTTTAAGGTTTTTCCAGTTTAATTACGAAATTACCACTATGGCGTTTAAAATCTGCATTATTTACAAATATTAAAACCTACATATCTCATTCATTATAAGGTCAAATTGAGTGATTCAAAATCCTAACATGACTAGAATTTCACAAGGAATCTATTGGAGGCATGAAATATAAGTTTCGGAATTGTTTGGCATGAAAAACGAGACAAAATAACTGGCAAAAAAATATATATAACTAAGGTTTGTTCATTTAGTCACATTTTGAGTTGGGGAGCATGGATTGGGTGATTTTGGAGGTGATTTTCACCATAGGGATTGGGGAAAATGTAACTTACTCGGTTGTAATTATATTTCATGAATCCATCTTCAGGTTTGGGATTTGATTGATGATTTCAAAGTGAAAAACGTGGAGTTAGGGCTTGAGATTATGAGACCTTCTAGCGATGATTTGAGGGGCCCAACGAACTCCGATTTTCGATTTTTTTATATGTATGAACTCGTGAGATAATAAAGAACATAAAGTTCCAGGGGGTTGGGTTTTGACTAATTTCGAGTTTTGTGCTTAAAATCGATATTTTTCAATTGGAATTCATTCGTTTAGCATAATTTGATGATAAAATCAAAAATTCGTAGATTTGGAGCACTCGAAAGTTGGGTCGAGAGGCAAGCGTGTTGCAGAGCAGCTTTTCGGGCTAGTTCGAGGTAAGTAATGATTATAAATACTGTCCTGAGGGTTTGAAACCCCGGATTTCACTTTGTTGTGCTACTTTGAGGTGATGCACACGCTATATGATGAGGGTGGAGTCGTGCACCATTGAGGATGGTGACTTGGTCCATCCCGTACGACTATTAAGTCACGTATTTGACTTGAAAACTTATTATATTCCATATATTAGAGATTGATATTATATTTTGGGTTGTATACCATGTTTGAGGCCTTGTGCAGACCTGTTGAAACCCTTAGGGGAATTTTTACTGTTTTCCTCACTCTATTTATTTTGAAAGCATATCCTCTGTCATGATTTACCTGTTTATTCTTTAAATCTAATTCTATCACTTTATTTCTTAAAAATGTGAAAACTGTTTGATCTAACTTCCTTGTTTTACTGATGGTTCGAATAATCGTTAGGCTGTTGATTAAGGTAGATCGAGGTTCTGATTCTGAGGTTGATGACTGAGATAGACCGAGAGTTTGATTGTGAGGTTAATGACTAAGAGAGGCCGAGAGCCTGGTTATGAGGATTATATATATTTATGGACCGGGATGTGTTAGAATATACGCTTAACGCCAGGGGGGTTGAATAGCGTTATGATAAAAAATAATGTAAACTTGCGGAATTAAAAATTGCAGGATTGAAATAAGTGCGGAAAATAAATAACAAGGAAAGAACGCACCGAATTTATCCTGGTTCACCACAACTTTTGGCTAGTCCAGTCCCCGAGAGACTCTCTCGAGATTCCACTAACTCCGTTAAGCTTACGGGTGCTTAACAAACCGTTTCAAACTGAGAACTTGAGTCACACAAGCCTCAACAACCTTTGCTCGAAGATACCACACTTCAAGACTTCAACAGAAGGAATGAAAATGTTCCTTCTTACAAACACAAGGGATTTACACTTCCCTTCAAGTGTATACAAACACTTAGCACTCAAGACAAGACTCTCTTTAAGAGTAGATATGAGTAAAATAAATACGCTCAAGAACACAACAACTTTCGTCAAGAGTTTGGCTCTCAAAAACTTATGAAATGAATAGAAAATGATTGATATGAGAGTATGTAAGCCTTAGCAAGAATGTGATCAGTTGTTGTGCTTAGAAGACTGATTTTGAGTTGTATTTATAGTGTACAAAACATCCAAAACCGTTGCTTAATTGCCAATCATGAATTGCTGATTTTGTGCTGAGATAATCGATTATCTGATTTGCATAATCGATTATCTTCCAATCGTTCAAAAATCATTCCCAGATTTTAAGCAGAATAATCGATTATCCAAATCGTATAATCGATTACCTGACAACGTTCAAAAAATCATATGCAGATTTTTACTTAGCATAATTGATTATTAGATTGTGTATAATCGATTATCTTTCAGAGTTTAAAAATACTTTGGCAACGGTCATTTACATAATCGATTATGCTATAAGGATAATCGATTATCTTTGATGTTTTGAAAACTTCGGACTACACTGTCTTAACATAATCGATTATCATAATGTACATAATCGATTATTTTACAGTCTTGAAAAATCTTATAGACACTGCCTCAACATAATCGATTATCATAAGGTGCATAATCGATTATCTTACAGCTTTGAAAAATCTGATGGACACTGCCTCAACATAATCGATTATCATAAAGTACATAATCGATTATCTTGTAGCTTTGAAAAATCTAACGTACACTGCCTCAACATAATCGATTATCATAAGGTACATAATCGATTATTGTTCAGCTTTGTAAATCTGGTGTACATTGTCTTAACATAATCGATTATCATAAAGTACATAATCGATTATCTTTGTCCAGATTTGAGAGGCATGTTTAAAAATCATTTTGGCTAAAATAAAATGTTTGAAAATCATTTTGCTTTAAGTTAAATATGCATGATTTGATAAAAATGATTTTACGAGAGAAGCCAAGTCTTGAGTCAATTGTCGGATCAAGATCACAATTAAAGAACGACTCATGTATAACTTTGTTTCTTTGCTTAAACCTGATCTTTGTTCGTCTTGTGCTTGAACCTCGTTATGTGTCAATTGCGCGCTTGTGCTTGGACCTCGTCCTATGTCAATTGCGCGTCGTTTGTCATTTATCAAAACCTACAAATATGAACACACGTTTAGTTTAGTGCCTTGAGAACGTGTTTCAACAGGATGCACGCCGCAATAATATATATGTATTTGTATATGGATCGGACTACACGCCACAACGATATAGCGCTTGGCTGTAGGAGCCCCTCCAGAGTATGCACACCTCCAGTGAGCACCGTCAAAGAGATATATGGATCAGGCTGCATGCCGCAGTGGTTACTATATGGCACCTATTGAGTGTGAGTGCTGGTTGGTATGAGTTGAGTCATGAGTGACTGAGAGGCTTGCCTGAGGGGTTATATATACATGTGCTTGAGTGATGCTTTGCCTGAGGAATCTTTATGAACTTACTGTTTTTACTCCTCCTTAAAGTGAGTTGTTATTGAATTTGTGGATTTGATTACTGCTTTCACACATCCTTATTCCGAGCGTCTATTGAAAATGTAGAACAAATGCTTTAAACAACTTTCTTTTAAACTGGCGTTTTTAAAATGTGAAATCTTTATGAATTTCTGTTATACCGAGAGGCTGCATACGAACCATGTTTTGTCCAAGGGGTCGATTATGATTTTCACCACTTTTATTATATATATATATATATATATATATATATATATATATATATTAAACCTCTGTTGAAAAGGTCAGAAAGATATTTTTCCAAACGATTTTACTGAAGTTGGGAGTTTAACAAAATGATTTGAACAATATCACGTTGGGAACATGTTGTGATCAATGAGTTGCTATGACAAACGTGGTTTACGTGATTTCTAAAGGAGTCTAAATACATTTACAAAACCATTAGTGTACAATATGTAAATTAAAAGTCAAAAGGGTAGGACATCTGGTGTTGCGGGTGCTGGCGGTCACCTGGCTCAGCTACGGTAGCAAATCTTCAATCAGCTCAAACTCGCTACCGGGTAACAAATACCTGCATCTGCACACGAGGTGAAGGGAGTACTACCAACTCAGTGAATAATAAGCATATATAATGTCTGAATATGTAAATCCACGAAATGCCACAATGTAAAGCTAAAATTATCAATTTAACACCATCAACGAGAAAATATCAACAAAACCACATCAGGTATATCTGGTAAAATATATATATATGCATGAATGCAATGCATATGCTGGTACATTCCAGTACCCACTGTGGCGTGCAACCCGAGCCATCTATATTTATTTGTCATCGACGACGCTCACTGAGGGTGTGTACAGACTCCCAAGGGGCTCCTACAACCCAAGCACAATATCTTGGTTAGTCATTGTTACCTGACTAGTTAACCATTGTTACCTGACCAATTTATATCACACAGTGCCATTGTTACCACTGTTCACTTTATAATAAACCCAGAAAATAATATAATAAGCCCCATGGGCATTTATAAAAATAGAAGTTTCCAGCCCGAAATACATTTAAAATGTCATTTGAGTTTTTAACACTTAGAATTATGGATGAGTTTGCAAAACAGTATTTAAAACCTTGGATTGAAATTAAACGATATGCAATATCATGTTATGCAGCAATATCAATCCTCAAAGGATTTTACAAGTCGGCACAAGGCCCCAAACATGGCATCAAGCCTAGTAATATCATTAATGCAATGTGTGTATAAGTCGCCAATATATTATAATTATCACTCGGGATGGACCAAGTCACAAATCCCCAACCACAAACGATCCCGCACCTACCATGGGGTGTGTGTCTCACCTCAATATAGCGTCACAATGTGATATACCGGGATTTCAAACCCTCAAGTCATCATCTACACAAATTACTCACTTCTAACCGGCGAAATCTCTAGCCCGCGACGTCTTTGATCCTCAAATAGGCCTCCAAGCACGTTGAATCAATGTAAATCCACAGCGAATACATTACAATAGGCTAAGGTAACATAACCCAATCGAAAAGACTCGAAAAATATCAAAAATTACGAAATTAGCAAACCCGTGCCCTTAGCCCACGTCTCGAAATCCAGAACATTTTACATCAATACAATTCTCATCTTTCCATGAGTCTATACATACCAAATTCACAAAAATCGGAGTCCATTTGACCCCTCAAATCACTATTTTAAACTCTTTCAAATTTCAAGCCCTAACCTCCATCTTTAACCTTTATTTCCTTGGATTGTCAGTGTTAATCCATGTTTTTACACCATAATACATAATCTAAGGCCAAGAATCCTTATCTGAAGAAAACTCTCGAAACCTTCTTCAAAATCGCCCAAAATTCGCCTAAGTCCGAAGCCCCAAATGTTTTCTTGCGAAATGAGGTCGTTTTACACTTAAAAACCCGATTTCTGTACTACCACGCCGCGTGGGGCACCGTGGGGCACGGGGCGCCAGTGCAATATGTTTCTAGAAGTGAAATTTCGGACCATACTGGAATTTACACAGACGCGGCGCTTCGGGCGCCGCAGGGGGGCCGCGATAGTGTAATTTTCTGCGCTGCTTTGCTAATTTGGTCATAATTTTGTGTAGGAATGCACGAATGACGAACGGTTTGTTGTGTTGGAAACTAGACTCAAAGGAATTTAATTTGATAGGTTGTTCATCACTTAAATACTTATATAACTGAAGATATGGTCATCCAAAGTGAGGTTTTGTGCGCACCCATTTACAACTTTCGTCTATTACGAAATTTCCAACTTCAAACGTACCCGTTAGCCATCCGAAATCACGCCGAAGCCCCCGAGACCTCAATCAAACACGCCAACATATCCCATAACATTATTCAAACTTGTTACAATAAAAAAACACCTCAAACAACATCAAAACCATCAATTTTCATCAATTCAAAGCTTAAGTTAAACTAAAACTTTCAAAACTCATATTCAATAAAAAAAAACCCCAACCTAAACACCTCCTAATCAACTGAAACTTTGCATAGAAGCCCAAAATCACCTAACGAAGCTACTAAAACTCTCAGAATTCCATTCCGAGTCCCAGATCAAAGTTTCACCTATCAACCGGAAATCACCAAAATACTAACTTCGCCAAAATAGGCTGACTTCTTCACTGGACCTCCAAAAGTACTTCCGATAGCGCTCCTAAGCCTTAGTCATCCTCCGAAACTAGCCGAATCATCAAAATTCAATTCCGAGCCTTCTAACTCACAAGTCAACATCCAATTGACTTTTCCAACTTACGTCTTCTTAAAAGAGACTAAGTGTCTCATTTCTTAATAAAGTCACTCCAATTAAATTCTAACACACCCAATACTGATAATGAAACATAAAGAAGCAGAAAATGGGAAGAACAGGGTAGTTACCCACGAGATGACAGGTCGGGTCGTCACATTCTCCCCAACTTAAACCAACTTTCGTCCTCGAACGTTCCTAGACTTGTTCCAATAGCCCAACAATTGCTGAATAACCTTACCATGTATAAATCCGGGGATGAACTCACGTCACCACATGTCACATAGGTATGATAATACAATATAACCGAAATTTCATAGCCATTTAGACCATAAACCTTAGACCCACATTGCACTTTCCGAAATCATACCCAGAATTAACACGAACCAGCTGTAATAACCCACAATCCAACACTCGGAATGATAGTCTCTATTCACAGCAGTTGCCTACAATACCAAATACCGATAGGAAACCTCTTGTTAGCTAAAGTCTTATTCCAACACTTTCATATACTGCCAACTATAAAAAAACACACGATAAAATGTAACTATTTTTCAGATCAACCATTTATGAAGTCATTTCCTCTTTTACTAATATCGCAATAGATTTCCGAGCCGAACATCGATATTATCCTCCTAACAAGCCGAAATCGATTTTGTTCGTATTCATCATTGCCCCCAACGATCACCTCGAATCCAACACACCACTCTGGTGATATAACACCCTAATACAGGCCTAAGGCACAACTTGCATAATATGCGCACCCATAAGAAACGGTTCGAACATACTCAAATCATAAAAATGACTCAACTGAGAGAGTTGTACCTCAAATTCACTAGTACTGCCACAACACAAGGATGAGACCCCGTCTCATACCATAGATATAGGACACACAAATTTGACCCACAAGGTCATGTTTCCACACAGCTTTGCTGCAACGCGCGATCTTATCCAAATACTACTCTACGTGAAACACCTCAAGTCACTATGCTTGAAATCGACAACCATGCTCAATTGATGGCTGGATCTAGAGCAAAACATTACACCTACGGTGAAACAAATAACACATACCATGCAAACCTGATAGAACATAGTCCAACTCACTTCGCCACTCAACCCGTGGCATTTCCGGCATAGCCCATGGCACAATAGTTCAGAATTGCCCGATGCTAAGACAACCGTCAAAATTCTTACGTCACATACAAAATCTAACATACAAAATCTAACATACCAGAAAGTAAAGATCCACTCGAGTCTCCAAATACTGATAGCCATTAAACAGTACCGACACACACAATCCACAACCACAATATAGCTTGTACATGAGAACTCCTAGTCTCCAACTCCATATAGCACACACATCATTATACCTGACCCATTTCCACTGTGTGAATACATGCACACCTTCAATACCCATTCATTCCACGATAATTACTCAAATATTTCCATATGCCATACAAGCAACTCGAATAACAACAGCGATCCAGCCTTAATCGTGGCGCAATACTATTGAAGTGCCATCAACTTAATCAAATTGGCCTTTTTCTGAAACATGTACCCTCTACAAATCACTATGATTAGAAATACAATTTTCTTAATCATCTGAAGCTCATTTCTCTAATTACCCTAAAGCTGCTCGTACTGCCTAAGAATGTTTTAAATTTCCATTCAAAACTGAATCATAGCCTTACACACGCAATTCTCAGTCCTTCACAACATATCGCATATACCATATCATCATAAGGTACCATGAGGACTCCCCCCTCCAAACCATAAACGTTTACGTACTCAACTAGTCAAGAACTTTCATTGATCCCATTTAGAAGAAAAATCATTACACATCCCATGCTTTGTATGACGTACATAGGCCTTGTTTAGTTACAATATCTGTATAAATTCATAACACCGCCGAATCAAATATTCATTGGGTCTATACTTCTGGCAAGAACTATCACCTCATTCTGAACCAAATAATTGTTTTAGCCCCTTAATTTACTTCATACACTCAGATTGCACTGATCTAGAATTTAATGATCTCGTCTCACCCATTACGAACTGCTCAGGCAATAAACATAATCGAAAGTCACAAATGATGCCTCAATATGCCAATAGGCTACCAATTTGACCGCAGTACAAAATGAAAACAAGCTCTGGAAGGAGTTACCAATATCACGCACTACTACGGCTTTCCTTAGAAAATAGAAAGCAAGGCATAAAAATAGCATATAGAAAACTATACTCAATATCACACTGTTGCGGCATGCAACCCGATCCAGATAACATACCCATGGCGCCGTGCCACCCGATCCACACATAGATCTCACATAATAAGATACACATCTAGCCAAATTTGCTCATTACAACATAATACCGAGTACCGGTCATAAGCATGCGAAGTGAATAATAATATCTTTGAGTTACATATAGCGTTATAAGCTACAAAACTCAAGCACAACTGAGGTGCGATGTAAAATCTGAATTTCACGAGCCAAGATGCCCATATAACGTCATTCTTACACATACTCTCCACACATAGCAATTTCTCAAGTTGTCTCACAGCTCACACGGCGCAATGCATTACAACGCGAAATATCTGACAATGAAACATCAACTTAACGATCCTCCATGAGGACCACGTTACAAAAATGCATACATCTGGCCTGATATAGAGACGTTATTCACATTAATCTATCTACCGACTTCAAGCCGATTCTGATCACACTGAACTAGTCTGATAACCTTTCAAAGGTCAATAATAACTTCCATTTTCTTCATAAAACACAAGAACAACCATCACAATCGGAGTAATCCTCCCCAGTTTACAACCCAATATGCCAAATGGCCTCCAGCCATGAATCTTTAATTTAACGACACCATCACAAACTTCATACTTGGTTTACATCTTTAATCAATCAAGTGATCACATGTCACACTTATAAAATCTTCCAATGGAACTCACTCCCACAACCTACCACAAAATATCTGGAGCGTACCTCTAAACCACCGGTTGCACTAACGTTGAAGAGCGATCAAGAATCATTAACAAGGACGCAAAACCCTTTTTACAAAACACCGATCTTAGGTGACGCTGAAGGCAATGCCAACTTACTGTAAACATTAAAACTTATCTCCTGCTCATCCGAGCTCATGACATCTTGTAAAAAAAAATTCCTTCACTCGTGCCATTTTGGGGCAACTTTCCCGAACCAGAACCGGCTCACCACCATGCATCAAATCGAAACTAACATAGTACATAAACGTACAATCAACTAATCAACAGTGACCTCCCCAACTTAGCTCGAAGCCATACATATCATGGTGGGATTAAACTCACTCTTTCACAAGCTTGTGGAACACGAATCATAAGAAATTTTAACTGTTCTGCAATTCTTGCATTCATTCACACAACAGTTAAGCCCACTCTTTAGGCGATAATTTTTTTTTATTAAGTCCCAAAATTTTCAAATATTTCGGTAGAGTTTCCTTTGTAATTGGGCCTATCCACCTACCAGAGAATTACCAAAATCATCCTAACAACACGCCCACAACTTGACAAAGCATCACAATGTATATCAACAACATTAATCTCGATACTACATGTATTATATTATCAAAATTGATATATGGACATGCATTGCACCTATTCGAATCATAACACATAGAAAATACCTATCAATTACACATGAGATCTTCTAACATACACATAAGGATCATACCTCTTAAGGACACCCCGCAGGACATATCCCACATGTTTCGCCTCAATTCAGTATTTCAGCATGCCTTCCACCATCATATACGTTATAGGATCATAAAATCTTCCAAGGTCGGAACTCAACCTGCAACGTGCTATTTACTTCGCTCCCAACTAGGAGAACTGAAAAGATTCTCCACAGATTCTCCACGCACCCACAACTTAGGGCAACACATCCAATCACAATGGAAATCAAATAATTAATGGTCCATCTATCCCCTAGCAGTCCTTCTTCGATACTTCCAAGTCATATAGACACACCACACATCACCAATATACTCATCACGTAGCTATCTAGCACTTATTCCCACAATTAGGGACAATGCTGAACATATAAGTTCATAATACCATCTCGCAAAATCACCACCTCAGTGCTCAAGCCATAGGCAAAGATTCGGCCTCAAGTCCTCCAGACTGGCCCAACATCGACTTATAGAAATTACAGTTCGCCCCTCGATCGGGGAATCACGAGTCATCAAGGCACATATAATAATGAGCGCTAATGTGTACACACAAACGTGAGGAAGGAATTTCAAGAGTTATATTCCAAGCTTAATCAAGTACGCACGATAAGAATTCCTAGAATGGGAAGTTTTCCTAAAGATTCTGCAGGCTCCCGAGGATAAATACAAACGTATCTGCATCGATCCGCGAGACTCTAGTAAATCTGCTCATGACTCATGAGACCTAGTAACCTAGGCTCTGATACCAACTTGTCACGACCAAACACTGATCCAGTCGTGATGTCGCCTCTCGTAAATACAAGGCCAGCCAACCAACTCAAAGTACCTTTATAACAATTGTTAAACATAAATATACAGTTTCACCGATAAATTAATAACATTATTTCACGGAAATACTACCCAAGCTCAGCCCAAACCGGGTTGTCACAAGTCATGAGCATCTAAAGGAGTCTAAACACATTTACAAGACCAGTAGTGTACAATATGGAATTTAAAAGTCAAGAGGGTAGAAAATCCGATGCCGCGGACGCTAGCGATCACTTGGCTCAGCTATGAAAGCAAATCTTCAATTAGCTCAAACCCGCTACCGGGTAACAAATACCTGCATCTGTACACGAGGTGCAGGGAGTGAAGTGAGTTGTACCAACTCAGTGAGTAATAAGTATATATAATGTCTAAAGATAAAAATCCACGAAATGCCACAATGTAAAGCTAAAATTATCTATTTAACACCATCAATGAGAAAATATCAACAAAACCACATCAGGTATATCAGGTAAAATATATATGCATGAATGCAATGCAAAGCATATGATGGTACATTCCAGTACCCACTGCGGTGTGCCGCCCGAGCCATCCATATTTATTTATCATCGACGATGCTCACTGGAGGTGTGTACAGACTCCGGAGGGGATCCTACAGCCAAAACGGAATATCTTGGTTAGTCCTTGTTACCTGATCAATTTATATCACACCGTGCCGTTGTTACCACTATTCAGGTCACTTTATAATCAGTTCAGAAAATAATATAATAAACCCCTTGGGCATTTACAAAAATAGAAGTTTCCAGCCCGAAATACATTTAAAATGTCATTTGATTTTTTAACACTTAGAATTATGGCTGAGTTTGCAAAACAGTATTTAAAACCTTGGATTGAAATTAAATGATATGCAATATCATACTATGCAGAAATATCAATCCTCGAAGGATTTTACAAGTCGGCACAAGGCCCCAAACGCGACATCAAGCCCAGTAATATCATCAATGCAATGTGTGTATCAGTCGCCAATACATTATAATTATCACTCGGGATGGACCAAGTCACAAATCCCCAACCACAAACAACCCCGCACCTACCATGGTTTGCGTGTCTCACCTCAATATAGCGTCACAGTGTGATATACCGGGGTTTCAAACCCTCAGGTCATCATCTATACAAATTACTCACCTCTAACCGGTGAAATCTCTAGACCATGACGCCTTTGCTCCTCAAATAGGCATCCACGTGCATCGAATCTATCTTAATCCATAGCGGATACATTACAATAGGCTAAGAGAACATAACCCAATCGAAAAGACTCGAAAAATATCAAAATTACGAAATTAGCAGACTCGAGCCCTGGGCCCACGTCTCGAAATCCAAATTTTTTTATATCAATACGATCCTCATCTTTCCACTAGTCTATACATATCAAATTCACAAAAATCAGAGTCCATTTGACCCCTCAAATCACCAATTTAAACTCTTTCAAATTTTAAGCTCTAACCTCCATTTTTATCCTTAATTTCCTTGGATTTTCAGTGTTAATCCATGTTTTTACATCATAATAACATAATCTAAGGCCAAGAATCCTTACCTGAAGAAAACTCTCGAAACCTTCTTCAAAATCGCCCAAAAATCACCTAAGTCTGAAGCCCCAACTGTTTTTCTTGCGAAATGAGGTTGTTTTACACTTAATACCCAGATTTTTGTACTACCGCGCTGTGTGGGGCGCCGCGGGGCATGGGGCGTCAGTGCAATATGTTTCTAGAAGTGAAATTTCTGATCATACTGGAATTTACACAGGCGCGGCTCGCCGGGCACCGCAGGGGGGCCGCGGTAGTGCAATTTTCTATGCTGCTTTGGTAATTTGATCATAACTTTGCAAAGGAATGTCTGAATGACAAACGATTTGTTGCGTTGGAAACTAGACTCAAAGGAATTTAACTTGATAGGTTGTGCATCACATAAATCCTTATATAACTGAATATATGATCGTCCAAAGTGAGGTCTTGTGCGCACTCATTTACAACTTTCGTCTATTACGAAATTTTCCAACTTCAAGAGTACCCGTTAGCCATCTGAAATCACACCGAAGCCCCCCGAGACCTCAATCAAACATGCCAACATATCCCATAACATTATTCAAACTTGTTACAATCAACAAAACACCTCAAACAACATCAAAACTATCAATTTTCATCAATTCAAAGCTTAGGTTAAACTAAAACTTTCAGAACTCATATTCAATCAAAAATCCAACCTAAACACCTCCGAATCAACTGAAATTTTGCACACAACTTCGCCAAATTGGGTAAATCGAAAAGCCAAATAATCATAATAAAATTTAATTTTAAAAGAAATATTTTAGAGAGAATTTGCTCCTAAAGACTAATCCTTTCCACGTTCTGGATTCTCATTATCTTGTATGCACATGCATGTATTACGTAATACCAAATATGTTTTAGTATTATTTTTTGGGATTTTAATATTATATGTCACGACAATCGTTTAAACTTAATATAAAGTAATAAATTGCCTAAACAAAAATTGATCATAATACTAATTATAGTTGTATATCCAATTACAGACAATGATTAAACCCCATTTTGGGTCGTCGATGTAGATCTAATCCAATATCTACTAACTAAATTAAAGTACTAAACAACAACATCATTGGATCTAATTGTTAGATATTAAAATTTCAAATAGAATATAAACTTTAGGAATATCACATGCAAAGATGATTTATAATCCCCTTACCCCCCCCCCCCCCCCCCCCCGGTCTTTCTCTTGTTTTAAATCCAATAATGATCTTTCACAAAAAAGTTAGGATATAGATATACTTTTCAATTAGAATAGCAATCACAAAGGTCAAAATTATAATAGGATACATGTAAAAAAAAGAGTAAATCATTGCAATTTAATACATTAAAAATACTTGACGGGTACACATCGTTCTCATTTTTTTGATTCTGTCGTACATAATGAAAATTATAACTCATCATTGTCACACTGGTGATAGTTCCATACTATGCTTCACTCATCCTGTAATATAACTAACATATATGTATTCAAAGTTTTGAGGCATATGAGAGATAAATCCAAATGGCGGCCATTAGAAGAGGGAAAATGAGAAGAATAAAGAATGAAGGTGGCTGAAGTGGACCCATAAACAATGGTAGAACGAGAAGACAAATCACCACGATTAGCATCATCAATATTAAACCAATTCCCCATTGATAGTGCTCCATTTCTTGTGCCATATTTCTCGATGTATATACCTATAAATTATTATTTTTTGTTTTCGAGAAAAGAATTATGTCTGCAACAACGGTAATTGGCTCGTGCTTATATATGTAGTTTTCGACAGTGTTACGTTGTTTCATAAAGGAAGCGACGATTTGTTTTAAAGTTGCACCGGCTTATAAATTTTCTTTTTCACACTGTTTTGAACATAGTGAAAACAAAAAGGGAAATTATATTGATGACTTCATATAGTTTCTAAAACAAGAGAGCATTATTACTGCATAATTAATAGTATTTTGTTTCTGTATATATGGACAATTAATGGCAATCATCTAATATTGATATGGGTCATGACAAATGAAAAAATACCATACGTAGACATAGACATCTAAATTATACTTTATCCATAGAATTGTATTCAGTATTATTCCCACTCTAGTGTGATAGTACAAGCTAGTTCCAACGTCAATCTACCAAAGTGTGTAACTAATTAATGAAACTCTATTTACGTTTTGCTCTTTTAAAGTTGACGTGATTAGCTTATGAATTTAGATTATCCTCGCGGACGCAAAAGGTGATGAAATTATAATTATTGTATACGGGTGAAACCGAGCTCATGATACATTCGTTCTCCGATAAGATAAGCCAAGCTCAGGATCGAACATGATGACATGGGACCGAAACCGAGACAAGGGCCTCGTCGAATCGGAGTTTGGAAGCATGACACCCACCCTCGGGAATATCAAGATCATGGTCCGGGATCGGTTCTAGCCCTGAACGACCTTGAAAATCATCGGCCAATCAAGCACAACCAACAGAACGGTAATATCCGCGACCGACAGATATCACGGAAGAAGTTCTTTCGGTTAAAACGCCGATCTCGGCACGTATCAATAAAGAACCATCAATCAGTTAAACAAAAGATTTTCTATCTTTTGCGGAATTGTACCCGGAGGTATAACGCCCACCCGCAGGAATATCGGGATCATGGTCCGGGATCGGTCCTAGCCTTGAACGAACATCATCGGGCAATCAAGCACGACCAACAGAGAGCCGTAATATCCACGACCAGCAGGATATCGTAGCCTTCGGCACGTATCAATGAAGAACCGGCAATCAGTTAAACAAAAGATTTTTTTTTACCTTTTGTGGAATTGTACCTAGAGTAGGATTCTCCTACTATATAAAGGAGGATCTGATAATTTATGAAAGACATTATTGTAACACGCATTTCAAAGTAATATATTGTTATTATTTTCTCTCTTATTAACTTTTTTTCTTGTTTATCAGTGCTGGCCATTGCAAGCCCGGATCGAGGGTGAAAATTTCACTAAGGCTGAAACTATCTTCCTCATGTGTTTGAATTCATTTTATCTTTGTCTGTTCAGTTTAACTCAATTTATCGCTTTGTATCAAATTAATCCGCGTCTCCTTAAAACCACATACAAATTTAATTAGTAGGCATGTAATAAATTTATTAAATAGTTTGGACTATGTTTTAAATTCAAGATATATTAGTTCAAATAAATTTTATGGACTAATACAATTGAATTAATTATATAAGTCCAATACATATGGGTTAAATAAAGAGAATTTTTATAAAACACTATCTTTTAGGCCTAATTAGCCCTTTATAGATGCCCTTTGCTATATTAGGTGATATAGATATCATTTATATTTTTATACAATTTATTTCATGTATTTAAGATGTTTTATTCAACAATACAACAAAAAAATAGGCGTAACAACAAGAATGCCAGCTAATGTAGATATGTATTTACATGTATTTAAGTGTATTAAACCTTAAATGCAGTAACGTATGTGCGCAATATTTGGAAGGTTAAACTTGTTAAAAATGGAAGGAAATCAAATCACACGATTCTCTCCTAATTATACTCAACGAACTCAAACGATCCATCATTAATCTGTATTCTGCACTAAGAAAGAAACCCAGAAATGCGAAAAAAACTAAATTGCAGAGCAACAGCTCATCGATTTTCTTCCATTATCTTCTCCTTCTTTTCGATTGATACAAATTATATACAAACGAAGGTATAACTACTCAATACATATGGCATGTTTAACAATTCTGTAGCGTCATTCTGGCAAGTGGAACGATGAGGGCAATTACATCGACTTTTCAATCGATGGAATACTGATAAAGGAGTATGCCTCCTTTAATGATCTGGTTGCTTCAATTTCTAATCAACTGGGTATCGATTTGAGTTCAAAGAGGATTAAATACAACACAAAGTAGAGAGAAATTGCACGCAAATGGAAATACACAATGATATGGGTTACAGAGTATATGTAGAATTGAAAAAGGAGAATAGAGAATTTGGGATGTATCCTTTATGCATAACATCTATCGAAAAAGATCTTATATCCGGAGACAATTTAAATCAAGGGGATATTGTGCAAATAGACGCAGCTTTTCAAAGGTGCGAGTCTGATACAAATGATACAATGGCTCTAGATGTTTTCAATTCAGGTGAAGCGATTGGAGTGTTCGAAATCCACAAAGATTTGATAATTTCAAGAACTGATCAAAAGGAGGTTTTTGTTGGACAAGTTTATAAGGATAAGGCTACATTGAAAGAGGTGATGGAGAATTAAGTTATAACTCAAAGGTTTCAATTCCGGGTTGACATGTCTAATGCTGTAAGGTTTGTACCTATTCAAAAAAAATTCCATTGAATTTTCAATCATTGGATGGTGCTGTAAGTATTACTTGTTGTATTTATGTGTATTCTCAACATGGTGATCACATTTTAAGTAAAGATGTGTGTGTTAAGGGTCCTTAAATACATGTATCGAAATGTATGTTACTTATATAAAAACAGAACATTGATGTTTGAAGACTTGCCATGTTGCGATATTTCAATTTCTAAAAAGTTCCATTATTTTTATCTAAGCTGAACGGCTGGAGGAACAAATAGTAAGAGCCAGAAAGCTTTTTAGGTTACTGAAGGCGGCAGTAACATATACTTCCCAGTGCTAAAGTAAATAAATTTTGTACATCTTATGAAGAAATGGCTTCCCGTTATCTTTAGGTTCTATTCAATGTGTCTTTTTTGTTAAGACCATGTGATTGCTGTATGAAGTTTCACAAATATTTTCATCCTCGTTCTGCTGATACATATGATGTTTTATGTTACTGATATAAAAATACAATAGTGGCTCTAATTATTTTCTAATCGAAGTGTACTGTGGAAGTAAGTGTATGCATAAATAAACAGTTGTATTCAGAAGTATTTGTATATCTTATCTTGAGATTGTATTTGTCTGTATATGAGATGCCTTCTTTGTAAACGCACATGCTAATATAATGTAGAATGGTTAATTGTTTGCAGCTATGCATTGTTATGTATTTCAGAAGATTGTCAATGGAGGTTTAAGGCTTCAAGCATTATTAATAAATCAGAACTATTCAAGGTGAGGGAATTTAATGATAACCATACATGTCCGCTGAAGGACAAGGTGTATAAGCAGCGACATGCTAGTAGCAGCCTTATCGGTGGACAATGACCTCAAATATTGCTGAGTCAATCAATGCCGCACTAGTTTCAGCAAGGGAATTGCCAATATACGATTTCCTCGAAGAAGTTAGGAAGATGTTTGGACGTTGAAATTGTAGTAACCGCAAAGAAGTTGCACATACATACACGAATCTTGGGAAAAAATACTAGGAGATGCTAACTTTGAATGAGGTATTGTCTACACGTATGACTGTAAGTTTTATTTTAATGTAATTGCTTGATATATGTTAATTGTTTTCTGAATTAACCACATGAATACAATTGAATAAAATTAGTTTTAATTATTAATACAGTCTGCATTTTTTTAATACATATGAATACAACTATTCTAAATATCATAAAAGACAGATTTTCCATACATCTGGTGTTAATTTAACTAAAAACTGGATGTCTACACTTTTGGAATACAACGAACAAAGTTGTATGTCAAAGAAACTTTAATGTTTAATGTCAATACATATGATTCTAGTATATCTGTTTGCATAATCTTGCATAAAGTAGGAACATGAGACTTTCTATAGTTTCATTACATCATATGTAATATTTGCGTCATGATTCTAGTGCTTCTTTTTGTATCATGGATACAATATATGATGTATTCGTATATATGTAAATATTTCAGTTGTGTGTAACTTATTAATTTAGCAATATACATTTGTTAATGCTCAAAACTTATATTTCTATTTTAAAATATAGGTGGTACCATCAACTGAATACTTACATACGGTTAACGATGGTGGGAGGAACTACACAGTCTGTTTGTTAGAGAGAAAATGTGTTTGTGGGAGGTTCCAAGTTGATGAATTGTCATGCCCACATGCTTGGGCTGTATAGAAGAGAAAGTTTCTAATGCCAGAAGAATATTGCTCTAACTATTACAAACCAAATACAAATAATGACATACGATGTGCCAATGATCCCGCTACCAGACAGAAATGACTGGAATATGCCACAACATGTTGCAGATGAGGTTTTACTACCTCCCAAATGGAAAAGACCCCCTAGAAGGCAAAAAAAAAAAAAGCGAGATAAAACTTTAAGTGAATTGCTACAGCTGAATAATCAACATTTCATGTAGCATATATGGTCAGAGATGACATAACAAGCGAACTTGTATAAATGTTCCCGTAATAAATAGTTTACAATTTGACATGTATTGGTGCTTGAACGATTTGTCAATGACATTGTCAAGTATTATATTCTGAAATGACTTGTGTAAATTTTTTTCTGAAACATATAGTTGAAGTATTTTTATACAGTAAATTTTTATATGAAATATATAGTTGAGTATAACTGAGTATAGATGATTAATAACTTAAATATGACTGCATACATATTATAATAATTGACGACGTATAACCCGTGGAATACAAATGAAATGATGTTATATTATACGTATTTTCTGAACTTGAAAGGTATATGTGACTATATGCTGCTGAATACAACTGAATACCTTTGAATTTGACAGCTAAATACAGTTGAGTACAACTGAATACAATTGAAATTGACATCTAAATACAGTAGAATACAACTGAATACAACGGAATAATATACTTATATACAACTGAAACAGAAAGAATTAATAAATCTGAATTAATACTACTTAATACAACTGAATATATCTGAGTTTAACAGCTAAATACAGTTGAATACAGCTGAACCCAGAAAGAAATACAACTGAGTTCTTTTATAAACAACTGAGTTCTTTGACAGTAATATGTTTGTTACATAAAACCTGTTCAAGCAAAGTTAGATTAATACATACTTGACTTCTGTAAGATAAATATCTATCAACATTAAAGATGAGAATGAAAACCTATGAACAATATAGTGAAACAGTGATTGAAAAGTTGCAATGTCGTCCACAAACACTATTGATAAAGTGATACTTTTTCAAACTAAATATAATGTAGACCAAAAAATTCTCAAAATAATATTCTTATTGAAACTAAAGTATTTGCATCTTTGTATATGACTCCAATACAACACTAACATAAAGCTACTCTAATACTACTTGCATCTTTGAATCTGACTCATTTATCTGCCTAGCAATCTTTGCTGGTGCGTCATTCTTGCTTATGATATCATCATCTATTTTCTGCATAGCATAGTCCCAAAGGAGAGCAGCATATATTTGACGGAGTAGACTGGAATTAATTTTTTTTGGAATCTCTCCAATAGTGCTCAAAAACTCTGTGTATGCTGCGACATGCACCCCATATTGAACAAAAGAATTGAATACACTACAAAAGTACAACCAGATACATATGAATACAACATCATACATGTAAAAAGGATTGAATACATTATACCAAAAAGTACAAAAATACAGTTAGATACATATAAATACAACATCATACATGTAACAGATTGAATACAATATACATAAAAGTACAAAAATACAACTAGATACATATGAATACAAAATTATATATGTAAAAAGGATTGAATAATTATGAATACAAATAAGTTTATTTGAATGCATATTGATAAAAAAAAATACATTGAAAAAAGGTTCTTCCACTCAATAAATTTGAGTTAAAGTATGAACAACCTTCTCTTCTAGATCTATAAGTTATCCAGCTCCCTAAAGAACAGATTGTTTAAGCTATATGCCTCATAAATCAATTTGTATTTCTTGGATGCACACAAGCACATTGTATAGGATTACTATGTGACTTAAGAATCAGTACCATGTGAATTTGCAATGTTATTTACTACTAGGTTCCTTGATTTTTACTTCTACAAGAGTTTTTTCAGGGAACAGGTCTAAACCTTATAGAAGCTCATGGAAAACTTAATATGCTAACAAAGGCATCATAACAAACCATGTGATATTTGCATATTCCATTTGAAACTTTGAGTTATACTGAGTGGACCATCAACTGTGTGGATCATATTTCTCTATGGGTTTGATCATTTTATCCAATTTAGTTGTAAGTTTAGGTAAAAACAGTTGGAACCCCTAAACTGATCTACATGAGTACCCTGTTACTGAGAGCTTTAAGTCACCTTGAAAGAGGGAAGGTGGCATCATATAAGTTGGTATAGTACACGATCACCAGGAATCATTTGAAGGCCAATTAACCAGAAATCCTAAAAGAATCAACAATGACCTCAATCTTCAAATCCACCAACCAGTAACTGAGAGAGAGGAAGAGAGATCTTCATTCCCATTACTAGTAACTACATATAAGCTTCCTGCTGCTACTTTTTCTGAACATGCAAAGCTTGACATGTTTAATTTTAATACAAATGCAAAGCAAGTGATCAAGAAATTCCTAATTAGCAAGTTGTTCTGTAATTTTTCTATCATATAGCAGCTAACTAAAGATTCATTCAAATCAATCCTTCTCAATTGCACAGGTAATTCTCTTGGAAAACTATTACACAATAAGTAAAGAGTACTTTGTATAAGGCAAAAAGTTAAGAGTACAAAGTTAGCAGCAATCTTCCACTCACGAAGTGAGGCTTCTTCCCAATAAATGCAGATGTCTACAATATGTTTCAGGAGCTAACACAACTATCGTTATTAATTGCTTAGCAGACGAAATATTTATGAGTTTAATATAGGTAGAATATCCAAAAGAAACCTTCATTGTCCATATAGCTTTAAAATTCTGAAAGCAACTAGCTGATTATCAAAAATATTGACCAGGACACGATGATATACACATATAGGGTGCCAAACTAATTAATCTATCAAATCACATTATGGTTTGGAAATACTAGGCATTTCTGATGGACTAAGTCATGTCTCAGCAACGGCATGTTCAATAGCTCCATTGGACTAAATATCTCTACATGTATTCATAGTATTTGACGAGTTAAGATGGCACATAAAAGAGAATACACCTGAATACATATAGATACCATAGAAGAAACAGAATACAGTATACCAAAAAGTACAAAAATATAACCAGATACGTATGAATAAAACATCATACATGTAAAAAAGATTGAATACAATATACCAAAAAGTACAAAAATACAGTCAGATACATATGAATACAACATCATACATGTAACGGATTGAATACAGTATACATAAAAGAACAAAAATACAACCAGATACGTATGAACACAACATCATATACGTAAAAAGGATTGAATACAGTATACCAAAAAGTACAAAATACAGTCAGATACATATGAATAGAACATCATACATGTAACGAATTGAATACAATATACATAAACGTACAAAAATACAACTAGATACATATGAATACAACATCATATATGTAAAAATGATTGAATAATTATTAATACAAATAAGTTTATTTGAATGAATATTGATACAAATAACAATTACCTTTTGGTTTTGTGTATCTTTCATAGGTTTTTTCCTCTTTGAGCCAACTGAATTTTTGGTTTCTTTTGAAGATTTATCAACTTGGACTTATTTTAACTTGTCATTGTGTAATTTAGTTCTTCTCTCATCAACTGTGGATGCTGATAAACCTGCAAAATCTGACTCTGCTTGACTTATTTGCAACGAGAAAGAGGGCCCATCAAAATTGAGAATTTTGGTGGGCATACCTCTGGGTACTCTATTGAGCGGCGTTGAATCCACCATTGGAGAGAAAATTCAAAGATTTCTGGTGATTAAAAATACAAATGGTTAGTGTTTCAGAAATTTGTGCAAAATCGGTATAGAAATTAGAGAAAAATAATAATGACAAAGCAATTTTTAAGAAGATACATTACCATGAGTGTAAAAATCAAAAATAGAAGAGTGAATCCCTGATGATTTTGAACTTTATTTTGATAATGACGGAGAAATAGAGATTTAGGGTGCTTTTAAACTTTGTTTTGATAATGGCAGAGAAACGGGTGTTTGTGGAGATGATGGTAAAGCGTATGGAAGAAGAGAGAGAAGCTCGTCAGAGGAGATATACGGTAATTAGGTGAGAGACAATGCAAAAAGGGAAGAGAAAAATATTTTGTAGCATATATGGTGCCTTAATTGTAGGATGGTACTATATTTAGATTTTTTGCTATAAACAATAAAAGGTATTTATAAGATATAATATTTTAAAATGATATTTATTTAATATAAATGGGATACTAATGTATTCTATAGGTTGTAAAAATTCCTTAAAGAAATAAGTCTTATCCGTTGGGCTAACCCAGTTAATTGGGGCTAAAGTGATGAACCCACTTAATTAAGCCCAGGATGACATCTTCCTAAAGGCCAGTTTGGTGCCACGTGTCAAATGACGTGGCGCACCAAGTCAAACGGAAGAGCCAATAGGACCATACCACGTGTCAAAATGACAAGGCATACCAAGTCACACTGAAAGACCAATGAAATCGCACCACGTGTGCAAGTGACATGTTCTGGCCAATCATATGTTCAATTTGATTGGTCGGAAATAATTTGTTCTTATCATGACTCTTCTCTTTCACAACTATAAATAGGAGTCTTCATAACTCAGAAAAGATACCAGAAATTATAACAACAAGCAAGAAAGAGCTCGTGGATCAAACGCTGCAAATTCCTCCACAAGTTTCAAGCCCGAAGTTCAAGAAATCAAGTTCAAGCTCAAGAACGAAGAAGAAATCAAGCTCAAGCTCAAGAACAAGATCATTGTTCGTGGCAACAAACATAGATTCAAGATCAAGCTCCAAGGCCCTTGAATTTATTTACCATTGGAAAGAAAAATCATATGATTCATAAAAATTGTAACACTCAAATATTCGAAATAAAATACTACGATTGTTGTGATATTTTGATTTTCATTTTATTTTGTTGACACAAATTTATTGTCTACATAATTGTTATCCTATTTTGGGAGTAAACAATTTTATGCTAAAATTGTTAAAATGTTGTGTTTTGATTCTGCCAACATTAGTTCAGACGAAAGCATAAAACTCATTACGCAGTTCTCAAGCTCTTTAAAAATAGTTTATAGTTTTTCTTGTTTTGCTTTCTCTATTTCCGTTTTAGTTGCAACATGAAATTAGTTAATATCAAATATTATTTTTAAAATATTCAAGTCATAGTGTGGCTGTAAATCAATTAACAAGAATCCCATACTTATTTTTCTCATCAAGCATTTTAAAATTTCACTATTTAAAATTCATATGATTCAATTTCCCGATAGATATTCTTAATTTTTACCTTTTATTTTAGTTATATTATTATTATTTAAAATTATACTAATATATAAGGATTTTAATAATCCAATTGGTATAACTAAAATAATTTTTACTATTGGCATGAGTTTTTCTTTTCATTACGTTTCCACCTAAAATCTTGAGCAGACCGATTTATTATTTTTCCTTCTTATTCTGTACTGATCGATGTGATAATGTAAGCCACATTTCATTTTTTCCGTCAACCACATCTCTCTCTTTTGCCCCACAAAAGTTTGGCTAATGCAGAATTCACAAAAATGTCAACCATTTTGAGTTTTAGGAATTCTCCCTATTAGGAGTAAGTAATATCTGAATCCTACTCGTACGACAGTTTCCCAGAAACTTGGAAAAAATATACTATTTGAACAAGACGTAATTTTTTGGGGGGCAAATGATCTCAAACAAACACATTTGCATCGCAAACCTTGAAAAAAGGTTAGCTAAAATAAGTATCGTTTAGCAATTTGGCACTTATTAAGAAAATTATTTAATATCATTAATCATAAGGTCATTTACAGAAGATTGTGTAAACATTTACAAGAGTAACAATAAATATGATAAAAAATAAATAATGTCTTGTCGAGTTTCTAAAATGATAATCATTATGAATAAATTTTTGGTAAATCACAATTATTTTGCACTGAAGGAAATATATTTCATTTTGAAATGAAAAGTGAAAACCAAAAAAGTTGAAATTTTTTTTTTACACATTAAAAAAGTCCGCCTTGTTATTAATAGATTGTGCAAGGGGGAAAATGGAAAGAAAAGCATTCGCGGTCCCATTTTAATTTGTAGATATAGTCTAAAGCAATGAGTATGATAAAAGCACGAGTATTAAAATACGAAGAAGTAAGATCACCCGCAAAGAAAATGCAAAAATCAAAACATGCTTTCAAGGGATGGAGATATCGAGACCCAAAAAGATATGAGCATATATATATATATATAGAGTGAGAATGATATGATATCCCAAAAGATGGATAAGCTAAGACAATATCGTTAGTTGGATGAGAACTAGCTAGAGGTGATTAATGAAAATATAGACAAGAAGTAACAACCCAAAAGCCATATATATAAAAAGCAGAATAAAGACTACAAGATAATAAAGTGATTACAATGAAAGAAAACGACGTTTAGTCAAGAAAAAACTACTACCAACAATACGTACTACCTCTGTTTTAGTTTATGTGAACATATTTCCTTTTTGGTCTGTTTAAAAAATAATGATCCCTTTCTAAATTTGGAAACAATTTAGCTTAAATTTTCAACTCCACCCTTAATAAGAAGCTTTTATAATCACACAAATACTCTAAATTCCCTTATGATATGTTTAAGACCACAACAACAACAACAACAACAACAACAATAACAACCCAGTATAATCCCACTTAGTGATGTCCGGGGAGGATAGTGTGTACGCAGACCTTACCCCTACCCTTGGGTAGAAAGGCTGTTTCCAAATAGACCCCCGACATCCTTCCCTCCAAGAACTTCCCACCTTGCTCTTGGGGAGACTCGAACTTACAACCTCTCGGTTGGAAATGGGGGTTGCTTACCATCAGAGCAACCCCTCTTGTCTATGTTTAGGACCACAAATTTCAAAAATATTCTTTTTTTTAAATTTCGTATTAAGTCAAACATGTTCACATAAATTGAAACGGAGAAAATACTATATATACCTAAATAGAGCTAACTATATAAGGCATTGATTAATAGTTTCACATGTTTGTGTTGGATTATTATTTTCTTTGTACCAAGATCAAATTCAGTTTGCAGTGCTCGAGCGGAATACAAGAATATAATTCCACGATGTAATTTGGATAGGATAGTGATTACGCAAACCATATATCTACCCCCACACAAGCTCGCATACTGGATTGGACGATGACTTTGAACTTATCATGTAAATAAATTACCAACTCAGTTGGTCCAACTGCGCCTCTCTAGTTACATTAATTTGGTCATATTAATGAGCAGATTGAACCATAATGCAGCATTCAGTTCAATTTGAATTGGATTGGAACTTTAAGTTTGACAGAGCATTGAGAAAGGAGAAAAGTAAAAGCACCCAAATGGCCAAATTAAACTGATTTACTTACTGTATTAATTAGTTACTCTATAAATATGGCGTTATGCGGTCGTCTGTGCATGATTCCGGTCAATGCTCATCTGCCCAACTGTGAACCCTATTTATCCCGGCGAATACCCTCTTCTCGTTCACTACGCCCTACTGCCACGTGCCTCTCTCTTTTTCCTTTTTTCAATATATATAAATATGGCCATTTGCCCAGCCATATATATTTGTTACTCCTATTTTTCTTCATTAATATTTTTGTTGCAGAGAGACAACACTGTCTATAGTTAGATAGCTCAAGAGATGGATAATCTTGGGGGAGGAAATGGTAATGGAGGATTTCATGGCTACCGCAGATTCCCTCAACCAACCCCTGGTATGTACTCTACACGCCATATATATATACATACACAATACAATAGTGTTGTTTTTTCTTTCATTATTCAATAACAATAACTGTATCCAAGCTTGACTGTTATTTTAATGGTCTCAAGGAGGAGTTCAAGCGTTTGTAGGATTTTCTTGTTTCCTTTCAAGTTTCAGTTTTCAAATTTTCTTGCGCACAAAACCCTTTTTTTCTTATGGTTAAAAAGAGAGTGGAGCTATATATGAGGGGATATCATTCGTGAATGTTTTATGCTGAAGCCCTTATATATATACATTCCTTCACCTCCCAACATAAAAAAGAGAGAATAAAAAGAGCAAAGCGGACAATCTTTTCATCGAGAGATTTTGTCCAATTACCAGTCATTAATTATTCGTTCACTCCTAAACATCTAAGTTATTATATAGGAAATGTAGATACATTCGGGTGAAATGGTGAGGCTTTTCTTAATAATCAGCTCAGCGATATCATCTCTTATAGACGTACTTTAATGAGTAAGATTGATTATTCAACTTTTTAGAACTTTCTTGAATATCACTATATGCTATTTACGAAGCTGTTGTATATCCCTGAATCGATTCATGGTGGTTTTGCAAATGTTTTGGTGTTATATATCATTTCTGGTTTGTTCGAGCAAAAATTATAACTTTTCAAATACAAAATGGTAACAAGTGGCATGCATGCAATCTCTTAACCTATAGTATGTCGTCTTTACCTCTTATGTACACGTGTCACTTATTATACCCCACCCCCCAACTAAGAAAAAAAAAAGAGAAACCCCGTCAAAAGCAATAATCTTAGTTCGTCAGATTCTTCTCTCAAAGAAACCAGCTGTTTTGCAATAAGCCTTATTTAGTACTTATAAAAAAGATATATGAGTACTAGGAGTATGAAGTTAGCGCCTAGAGGGTATTCTTAGCCAAATTTTGAAGTCATTTTAACTCATTGAGTTCAAAGTTAATAATTTGTATAATCAAATTTAATGGGCTTTTTAGGACAAATATAGGATTTGAACAAAAGTTACTAGTTCGGCTGCGCCCTATTTCTCGGTGCCTTATCGTTTACATATGAGGACATATTCAATATCTCCAAATTCCAATCTACATATACAACAACTAATTAGTGAAGCTACAGTAGCATTAACGTTAGCTGATTTTGGCATAACAATAATAGAGGAGATATATATATATATATATATATATAAGAAATAAACGGAAGCTAGTAGTAGTAATATATTTGTGCCACTCCACAATTTGTACATATATGCTTAAAATTTAGCAGTTCTTTTTCCAAAGTTAAGAGGCATATAACTTTAGATAGGAAAAACTATTTAGTAGTAGTACATATGAAAGCAGTGTCCGTTACAATAACACTTTTGTCTTATTCCTATCATAATAAGTATGGAAAAAGAAAATAGAAAAAGCTTTTTGATCAAAGGACAAGGGCAAGTTTGGATGGTTTGGTACATATGTGACTGTGAGGGTTAGTTGTGGGGAATTAACTAAAGGGTGTGAGCCGCGTGTATTGGAGGGTTTAAGAGTAGACAAAGTACGTAAGATGACGACGAAAACCATGAATATGAAGCGTTTTAGTTTCTGTTAGTTTAATTAGTCTGCATTCGCACATCATTTGTCGTGGCTTTTAAAATTTGGAGTGACATGAATAACCTATTGTCCAAAAGGCCTCGTCTCTTTTAGTGGTGTCTTATGTGACCAACGACCAGCTAGCTTCGCATTCGTGAAACATATATACGACATTGGTTTTGTTTATTCAATATTGAACTAACTTTGAAATGTCATAAAATAAGTAGTAAAAAATTAATGCGACTTAAAGTTTCCTAATAAATGATATGTATAATTTACCATGATACTCATATTAATTTATGCATATATTTAATGGATTTGAGAACATGATTTGAAATGAATAATTAATACTATAGATATAACAAATAAAAATCGATTGTCTTCTCTTGATATGCGAAAAATGACAAATAAAAGTAAAAATCTATTTTTAGAATACTGGACAAGTAAGTGAACGGAGAGAGTAGTATATACTATATATATATTATCTTGTACTGATTAATTATTTTGTTTCATGTATTAGAAGATTTTGATCCCTTTCAATTTACTTTGATGCTTAGTCTTATGCTATAATTCTTTGTTGTTGTGTGAAAGCTACGGACATGAGCATGGGACTGTCTGCTCATCTCAACCAGGCCATTGCTGCCAATACAAACAATAATGCCACCAACAACTCAGAACAAGATTCTGAATGCACCATTCGGGAGCAAGACCGATTCATGCCAATAGCAAACGTGATCAGAATCATGCGCAGAATCCTTCCTCCGCATGCCAAGATATCGGATGACTCTAAAGAGACCATCCAAGAATGTGTATCTGAGTTCATAAGCTTCATCACGGGCGAAGCCAACGAGCGTTGCCAACGTGAGCAGCGGAAGACCATCACTGCTGAGGACGTTCTTTGGGCCATGAGCAAGCTTGGTTTTGATGACTACATTGAGCCCTTGACTTTATACTTGCATCGTTATCGTGAGTTTGACGGTGGTGAGCGTGGATCTTTGAGAGGGGAGCCTTTGCTGATGAAGCGGCCAATGATTGATCCTGCTTCAGCTAGCATGACGACCATGGCGCCCTATCAGTTGCCTCCTTTTTCAATGACTCATCACCATGGATATTTTGCGTATCCACCACCAATGGGCAACGGTTATATGCAGAGGGATGCATCAAATGGGAGCTCTTCTCATGGTGCAATGACTACTGTGGAAAATGATGCTGAGTCTCTTGCGGAGGAGGGTAAGGAGTAAGTTTCTCTGCGGAAGTAAGCTGTTGAAATTTCAAGAGCCGAGAAGAAAATAGACTGTCTTTTCTCTCAATCTTGTTGGGGTGTTATCTACTTTGGGATCTCTTGACAATCTTAGATTAGTTCTTTGCTAAGTGTAGTGGTACTTCTTTTGAACAAAACGAGCCAAACGGTGGCTTCCATTTTGCTTTCTGTATATTTTGCTGCCTGTCTACTTTGAGTATTTGGTTCATGATTGCATGCGCCTTGGATATCTTTTGATGCAAAATGTTCGAACCCAATCAAACACCAAGTATTCTGTTCACAAGTCTAGGCTGACATTACAGTGATAAAGGACTCAACATTAAAATCGAATCATCGACAAGATGTTTATCAGAGAGATTTTATTATGGGATACAATCGAAGGGCTAAACGGACCAATAGAGTTGCATCAAGTGGTTAAAGTAACAAGTCGAATCCGTCTGCTCTTGATCAATTTGCTGGAATGGATTGCACAGGGCAAAGTTTTGCAGGAACAACGCTTAGCGTTGCACGGACTATACTCTGATCAAATCTACGAGACAAAAAGCATATCATCTGTTTGTCATCTCAAGTTTGCCAAAGGCAAAATACAACAAAATTATCCTTTCCAATATGCTTATGTACCCAAAAGATGAGCTGCACGAGGAAGAAATAAAAAATAATGCCAAGACATTCTCAACAAGGTAATTTCACCTTAAATTGCCTTCTCTCCAGGACATGCTCTGGAGAACAAGATGATACCCAAAGACTGTCTTGATTTGATCTAGGGGGAAGCTTTTGAAACTTCAACTCTCAATGCACTGTCTTTTAGACTCGTGATCATCTTTCTCTTCAGTCTCTTCTTCCCATTCAATATCATGTCTTTTAAACTCGTGATCATCTTTCCCTTCAGTCTTTTCTACCCGTTCAATATCATTATCACCTTCTTCGGATCCAGCCTCACATCTTTTCCTTTGTGGAATCACTTCAAAGAATGAAGTTTTCCAGTCTCCTGTCTCCAAGTATTTCAGAAGTATCTCTACCACTTGATTGACGGTAAGGACCTGCATCAGAAAAATACATGTTAGGACAAACAGAGGGTTTTCATAATGTGATCTACACTAATCATATAGTAGCACCACTGGCTACTAAAATTTTATTGGCAACAAAAAGAGAATACTAATTGACCCAGTATTATCAAAGGCGAAAAGCGCCAAAAAACTCTGAGGTCCGTTGGGGCTTTAAACGCAAAGCGCAAATAAAGCGTGAGTTTTAATGAAAAAAGGCGCAACGGGAAAAAAAGTAAAAATATGCATGTAGTCCAAGACTAATTAATTATAAGCATGTATGGACAAAGAAATTGAAAAAAAATTCACGATAAAGTAAAATATTAATTGTGTAAAGTCCCCTTTTCAGGATTACACTCATTGGCAAGGAAAAGTATGTCTTAAAGCTTTGATGCAACACTAAAGTGCCCATAAAGCAAGGTGAAGCCATCAACATGTTTTGAGCTTCACTTCAGGGCTTAAGTGCGCTTTAAGCGCGCCTTTGCAACACTAATTGACCATGTTACCAGTAAAACACCAAAAAATAAGGCAGAATCTGTTCTCTCAAGATGCATATTGCAATAATCTGGTGCGTGTCTGTTCCCTCAAGTTGCAAGATCCCATCATACACCAAACCTTTATATACACTCTACTGAAATGCTCAATGCCATCATATCTTTTCATGTTTGCATTATTCTATTCCTCTCTTTTACATACAACATACGATCAGTGCAGAAACAGTTTCTACTAGCGTAACAAAATCCATTCTATAAAATTAGATCATGCAATAATGTGCGTCCAGAATCAGATCAAAGCAAAGGTTAAAATTTTTATAAAAAAAAAAATGAAATCAAGTTGAGATATCTTAGTAGTCTAAGTACATGAAGAAGGCAACTATACACCTTTAATAATATTTATTAAGTAAACAGATGTATTTCTCAGGAATACAAAAGGACTGATCATGCGTCATCATGAAGGTCCCTGATATGAGGGCATTTAAGATGTAGCAACTTTAACTATATCTTCTCAATTCTTGGCTAGGAGAAAATTATTTTGAGAAGACCAATCAAAATAAAATGAATAAGCAACACATGAGAACACAAGATACGATCAATATATGGCATACGCAGTTAATTGCTGGTTTAAGTTGAATGCTATATTTTTTGGAGGTGGTGTCATATTTATGCTCCACTTTTAGCATCAACCCGCCTACTAACCCTTTTCCTTCACAAAAATGACAATCGTCCCATGTGTTATACACCAGCAGTTGTACCAAAAGATATAAGAGTCACTATTCATGCATATGTATCATAGGCTACTGTATCATTCATGCTGCTAATTTTCAAACTACTTCTACGGACACCAAATGCAGATAAGATAATTAGAGGTCCGACATCTTTGAGATATTTATCGAGGTAATAATGAGTTACCATGAGGTGCATAGCTAAATGTGGCATAACATATATGAAGGAAACACAAAGAAGATTCTTTTAGCTTCAAGATAAACCTCAGCAGGAGCCAGGCAGTCTCTCAGACTATTATGGATGTCCTATGCTCACTCAATGCAATAATTCCATCTCGTGCTCTCAGATCTAGGAAAGTTTAACCACTATGAAGTACTAGCAACAATTTGAATCTAAAAGTTTATAATGCTAGTGACATGTCATTTACCTCCAAATACATTCACATTTTACGCATTTCAACACATTTAACCTTATGGAACCCTAACCTTTGTACTGAAGAAGACTATGAGTCAATAATCCAATCTGCTGATAAGTGACATCCTTTAACAAGAGCTGTCAAGGTCAAAGTAGCCGAGTTTATATTATCTCAGAGAAAAAGTATAGTACTTTATTGATATCCTGCAGAATACGCCGAAGTACTTAAAACAAATGCTTATATAGCAAGTCACAATACTGTTGTTAGATTTTCTTCCAGCACAGATGCAATGAGCAGGCTCCTAAGAGTTCAGCTTCAAGACACATATCTAGAACCTTATTAGCTAGTGTTGTTTTTCTTGTGAACAAATTGAGGCACATAGCCTAGCAGCATACCTCAAATAATCATCCTAGCCAGCAAAACCATCTGTGAATTTCATTGTCAAACATAAAGAGGGTCGCAAGAACTCAGGTTTTACCTCATTAACATAGTTCACAATGCAGGGTGTCAAGGCAACAGAGAGAAGTAGTTCAATGATTCAATACCTGGGAACTAGACATCTTTAGGTAAGTTCCTATTGGGAGTTTAGCTGTTTGAATCCCTTGCACTTCTGCTTTTTTCATGGTTAGCCCTTTCCACCGATTCCTATCCACCAACCCACCAATGATATATATATGATTCGGATCAAGGACGTCTAGCGTTGTTTCAGAGTCTGCAGTAAGATACACAAGGCTTTCCTTCTGATCTTGGAATGCATCAATAAAAGGTCGGTTCTCCTTCTCAATTATCCACTTGTCAAATCCTGGTAGTCTCTGCAGCTTATCTTGCATTTCTCCTTGACAGCCAGTCAACCAAAGGTGAGCAGGAGAATTACATCTTGCATTCACGGCATAACAGTACATGATCTGCCATAAGTCCAATAACGTTAGCTTTGTTCAAACATGTAAGGCAAAATTGCATATGTAAAGAATTAATTCAAGATTCAGCTTCATGACAGGACTATTCAGGTATACTACCTTTTTGTTTTTCTTTCTTTTGGCTCCCCGCTTTCTCTCTCCTCCCCGCTTTCTAACGGCTAGCTCCCCCCCACCCCAGCCCCCCGCAGCCCCCCTAGCCCTCAACAACCCCCCCCCCCTCCAGTCCCCTCATACGGCGACTTCATCTCCAGCGACCCTAGCTTCGGTCGGCGACGCCATCCCCGGTAAGCTCACTTTCTTTTTTCTTTTTCCCTTTCTCTTCTCCCCCACCCCAGCCCCCAAAACCTCAGCCCCCAGGCTCCTCCTCCGGCGACTTCATCTCCAGCAACCCTATCTTCGGCCGGCGACTCCATCCCCGGTAAGCTCATTCCCCCTGCCACCAACCCCCTACCACTGCCAGCGCCGGCGTACAACCGGTAACCACCGGACCCCAGTAAGCATCCTACCCCTGTTCCGAGTCAACTCAGCTCGTCGGTGACTCAACATACATCTCTTTCTGAACTATTTAATTCCATCTCCTAAACTATTTAAACTTATAAAATTTCTTTGTTAATTTCCGATTTTGCTTTTGTTTAATTATACATCTTACATATTTAAGTTTTGCTCAAGCCAAAAGTCAAATCGTTTTGGCTATACCAATATTTATCTCTTTGTACCTTAGGTAGACTATTTTTATACTAGGTGTTCCGTGAATTTATTGAAAGAAATTGATATTTATTGAACTTCTAGATTTTGTTGCTTTGTAAAGTATAGTTGGTTTTTAAACAAGTATTTCAGTCAACCCCTGCTCTTTTTTTTTTCTATTTTCTCTTCTACTTTTTTGTGGGTGTGCGTGGGTGTGTTCTGTTTTCTTGGACAGGTGCCTTATTTTCCCGACGAGGATTTCCGGCAAGCTACAGTACTTCCGGTGACTCCCGTTCAGACTTTCGGCAAGACGCAATAGAACTACACGTTCCGATAAGCTTCAGGAAAACTTGGGCGCATCAAAGCCTACTTTCAGGTTTTTCCACCGGGAGTTGGTACCTCCCGCTCTCTTGTTTACTTTGTACACCTTTTTACGTATTTTAGCTAGCATTCCGTGTGAGGTTTATTCTGTTGCTATCTTGTTTGCATCTTTTTGCGTATTCTGCTATAGTGCGTCACTGTTCCCCATAGTCGGTTGGAGGGATAGTGGCCGCGGCGGGGGATGATAGTGTAAGGTCATGTCCTCGGGGGGTGGGCGCAGTGGCGGGAGTGAGTAGGGAGCAGGGGGTGGTCCTGCGGGTAGGGCGGGAGGTAAGGGTAGGAAGAGGGTAGCGGACGCTCATAGATTAAGGATTGGGTCATGGAACATAGGCACTCTGACGGGTAAGTCCATTGAGTTGGCGAAGGTTCTTCAGAAGAAGAGGGTTAACATAGCATGTGTCCAGGAGACTAGGTGGAAAGGGTCGAAGGCGAGGAATGTAGATGGGTTTAAGCTGTGGTATTCTGGGGTCGTAAGAGATAAGAATGGAGTGGGCATCTTGGTAGATAGGGACCTATGGGAGTCCGTGGTCGAGGTTAGGCGAGTGAATGATAGGTTATTGTAAGTTGGTTATTGGGGGTTGCGTCCTCAACGTCATCAGCGCTTACGCGCCGCAAGCGGGCTTAGACGAGGAGGCTAAGAGGCGCTTTTGGGAGGACTTGGATGATCTGGCGAGTAGTATTCCCCCAATCTGAGAAGTTAGTTATTGGAGGAGACTTTAATGGTCATATTGGGGCTGATGCTGGTGGTTCTGGTGAGGTGCACGGTGGTTTCGGCTTTGGGGTTAGGAACGGAGGAGGCACTTCGCTGCTTGATTTCGCCAGGGCTTCCGAGCTTCTGATTGCGAACTCGACATTTCAGAAGAGGGAGGAGCATTTGGTTACCTTCAAAAGTTCGGCGGCGAGGACTCAGATTGATTACATCCTCATCAGAAGGAGCGACAGAGGTATGTGCAAGGACTGCAAGGTTATTCCGCGAGAGTCCCTTTCGACTCTTCATAGACTCCTAGTAATGGATGTCGGTCTCTGGGTGAAGAGGAAGAGGAGGGGCGCTCGGGGACAACCGCGGATTAGATGGGGTGTTTTGACTAAGGAGAATGCACAGGAGTTGGAAAGGAGGTTAGCTGAGGGCGGAGCTTGGAGAAGTTCTGGGAAAGCGGACGCTATGTGGACAGAGACGGCGAACTTGGTTAGGGGGGTAGCACAGGACGTGCTCGGGGTAGCCAAGGGATATTCAGGCAAACATCAGGGCGATTGGTGGTGGAACGATGTAGTCGAAGGAAAAGTGGAGGTGAAGAAGGCGGCGTTCGCTAAGTTGGCAGGGAGCACAAGCGAGGAAGAACGGAGAGCGAACAGGGAGATCTACAAGGTGGCGAGGAAAGAAGCGAAGATGGCAGTTACGGAAGCTAAGAACGCGGCGTTCGGTCGCATGTACGAGGAAATAGGGGAGAGAGGCGGGGACAAGAAGTTATTCCGGTTAGCTAAAGCAAGGGAAAGGAAGGCACGTGATCTTGACCAAGTTAGGAGTATCAAGGGCGAGGATGGTAGAGTTCTGATGGGGGAATCTCAAATCAAGCAGAGGTGGCAGGCGTACTTTCGGGACTTACTTAACGAGGAAGGGGATCGTAACATAGAGCTAGGGAGCTGGGGCATTCAGAGAAACATAGAGACCTTGGGTACTGCAGGCGCATTAGGGCGGAGGAGGTCATGGGGGCTTTGCGTAGGATGAGTAGGGGTCGAGCGACCGGGCCTGACGAGATCCCGGTGGAGTTCTGGAAGTGCATGGGTAGGTCAGGAGTGGAGTGACTCTCCAGGTTGTTCAATGTGATCTTCAGGACCAAAAGGATGCCGGATGAGTGGAGGTGGAGTACAGTGGTGCCCTTGTACAAGAACAAAGGGGACATCCAGTGCTGCAACAACTATAGGGGTATCAAATTAATAAGTCACACCATGAAGGTTTGGGAGCGGGTGATTGAGGCGAGGGTGAGAGAGATGACATCTATATCTGGAAACCAGTTCGGTTTCATGCCGGGTCGCTCCACTACAGAGGCTATCCACCTTGTCAGGCGACTGGCGGAGCAATTCAGGGATAAGAAGGACTTACACATGGTGCTTATCGACTTGGAGAAGGCGTATGACAAGGTCCCAAGGGAGGTGCTTGGAGGCGAAGAACGTGCCGGAAGCCTACATCAGAGTAATCAAGGACATGTACAATGGAGCTAAGACTAGGGTTAGGACGGTGGGTGGCGACTCAGACCATTTCCCAGTGGTTATGGGGCTCCATCAAGGATCGGCGCTGAGCCCCCTCTTGTTTGCCTTAGTGATGGATGCTCTAACCCGACATATTCAAGGGGATGTGCCTTGGTGTATGCTATTTGCTGATGATATAGTACTGATAGATGAGACGAAGGTCGGTGTTATTGAGAGGTTAGAGGTATGGAGACAGACTCTCGAGTCTAAAGGTTTCAAAATAAGCAGATCTAAGACAGAATACCTGGAGTGCAAGTTTAGCGCCGAGCCGAGCGAAGTAGGCAGGGACGTGATGATTGGATCTCAGGTCATCGCCAAGAGGGACAGGGTCCGATATCTTGGATCTGTGATTCAGGGGGACGGAGAGATTGACGGGGACGTCACTCATCGTATAGGAGCGGGGTGGTCAAAGTGGAGGCTTGCATCAGGAGTCCTGTGTGACAAAAAAGTTCCACATAAACTCAAGGGGAAATTCTATAGAGTCGCGGTTAGACCTGCGATGTTGTATGGGGCGGAGTGCTGGCCCGTGAAGAACTCTCATGTCCAGAGAATGAAGGTTGCGGAGATGGGGATGCTCAGGTGGATATGCGGGCACACCAGGTCAGACAAGATTAAGAATGAAGTTATTCGAGAGAAGGTGGGGGTGGCCCCGGTGGATGAGAAGATGCGAGAAGCGAGGCTGAGGTGGTTCGGGCATGTGCGGAGGAGAAGTCCCGATGCCCCGGTGAGGAGTTGTGAGCGGCTGGAGATTGTTGGCGGTCGGCGAGGCAGAGGGAGGCCTAAGAAGTATTGGGGAGAGGTGATTAGGCATGACATGACTAGAAGGTTTCCGAGGACATGACCCTTGATAGGAAAGTCTGGAGGTCTAGTATCAGGGTTGTAGGATAGGGGCTCCTAGAGTTTTTCGTACTCCTCAGCCGGGGTTGGGTAAGGGTCGGCAGGGGTACCCATAGATGATTTGTGTTTTAGCTTATGTCTCCCTTATGGCTGTTAGTTATGGTAGTTACTGTATGATATTATTGCATGTTATTTTATTTATGTTTCTTATGTTTAGATAATTATTTACGCTATTTCTGCTGGAGTTACTAACGCTCTATTGTTTTTGCCTTTGTATTTGTTTTATTTTGTTTTTTCTTTTCTCCACTGAGCCGAGGGTCGATTGGAAACAGCCTCTCTGCCCGTTCGGGTAGGGGTAAGGCTCGTCTACATATTACCCTACCCAGACCCCCACCTGGTGGAATTATACTGGGGAGTTGTTGTTGTTGTTGTTGTTGTTGTTGACAGGACTATTCAGGTATACTGCAAGTCTACAACTATCACATAAACCCAATTAAATCAAATCAGCTAAGGATAGTGGAACAAATACAGCGACTTTAGGCTTCTAGTGTAATAAGTATTTAATGTGAAACAAGAACCATTTCACAAAACATAAGTGGTGTCTCCTAGTCATACAGATCAAAGCATCTCAAGATTACATTTTTATTGGAATGTCTCATCTTCTCTATCCAAAATACAAAATTCTTCGTTTGTCCAAGAGAATAACCAGTCAACTAGTATTTTGATTGTTTTGTAACTGTGATATGGTTTATAGAGATGTCATTCTTTTTTCATAGGAAGAAATAGAATGTAACAAAAAATGGGTATAGAAAATGAAAAAAGGACCTGTTGGACGAGGCTATGGAGCTCACTGGAGTTCATGAGATGACCAAACTCGAGATCAATAACTACATTTTGCCCATTTTGTTTAGCTTCAGTGAGCCTCTGCATCTTCTTTCCTTTTTCTTCGGTTCGTTGGTTCATTCTCTCTTTCCTGAGAGACAGTTTGGACTCTATCAACTGTTGCCTCTCCTCTTCGTTAGCGGCGACCAACTTGTCCTCCCATTCTTTACGCTTGCGTTCAGCTTCTTTCTTCTTCTGCTCTTTCAGGAGTGCTTTTTTCTCCGCCTTTTTGGCCTCGTATCTCTGCTGCTTTATCAATTTCTTCTGTGCGCTCTTGGAGAGTAGTGGTGGTGGACATGGCTGCTGCTGCTCGACTTGGACTTGGACTTGGACTTCGGCTTCGGCTTCGACTTCTTCCTCACCTGCCATTGTTGATTGTTCCTTCTTCCCATGACCCAATTGGGACTTTAGTAACACAGTGTTCTGCACATTTGGGCCTCCACTCCTGCCCGGCCCTAGAACATAAATCATAAGTACTTACCATTCCACGTATTTCCTTTTTTCAATTTGTAAAAGAAAAAAAAACTTTTTCATTCTCGAAAACTATTCAATTTTAATACTCTTATTTTTACTTTAATTAAGTGACCAGTTGGAATTCGCATAATATAAAATTCGTTGAGAAAAATCAAAAGATACATGAACTTTCACAATTATTCATTTTATAATATAGTTTTAGCACTTTACACATATTTAACTTGCTTGTTACTTTTTAAATTTTACGCCTAGTTAAACTCTCTCATGTAAAATAGTACAAATGGAATACTTGATAATCTATTTTAAATTTCATATTATTTTTAAAAATTTATTTTGTATGTATATCTCATGTGTAAGAAAAAGTTATTTATTTTTGAAGCATAAGTGTGTATTTGATACCCAATTTTGTTCTCATATTTTATAAATGTGATATATACTTTTAAAATTATTTCTGCATTATCACCATTTACAAGAGTCATATAAGTACTTCCCGTAATATTACATAATTTTAAGGCTTTAAAATTAATATTTTTGTATTTAAATTATTCAAATATTTATTAATTACTCCTTTAAATTATTTGGTGATGACTTAATCATTAGAATTTATTGTTTATTCCTATATATACACTTTATAATATTTTATTTCATTTTAAATAACCACGTCTATATTTTTGAACTATTTGTACAATTTTGCAATAATCGCCTATATTTTATAATTAATTGTATTTGTCATTTTAGTTAAGACCAAAATAATTTTTTTATATTTTTTATAATTTTCTATTATTATTTTAAAGTATTAAGTTTCATTAGTAGTATTTTATATTTTATTTAGCTATTTTATTAAAAATAATTCCTTAATTCCTTGTATTTTAGTATATAGTCGAAGTTATGCCAATTTTAGTACCATATTAATGGCCCAAACACCCCAATCCCTGGCCCGATTCATATAGACCAAGACAAATGACCATCTAATTTAACCCGATCGGGGACCTATTCATTTGACTTGCCCGTTTCCTATTCGATCTTGGCCGTTGATCTTAAGTGATTAACGATCCACAATAAATCCCTATCTTTCTTTATATACCTCCCTACTAACTCTAGAGGCTCATTTCCCCGCTCAGCCGCCTCTGTGTTCTCTCTATCCCCTTCCTCTCTTCACAAACCCTAGCTGCCACCTCCAAATCTCCTTCAAATTCGATCAACTTATGGATTCTTGCCATGATTTACTTACCTTTTATAGATTATCTCATTTGTTACTTGCATGACTATGGTACTTCTTAGTACTTGCCCGGTTTTGGCAATATCTTCTCAATCAAGAGAAATTGGACTCACTCTTCAAGATTCAAATGATTTTTCGTCTATATATTCACGGTAAGATTATATGTGATTTGATTTACCAAAATTCTTCGACCAATCTATGATTCTGGGCAAAATTAGGGTTTGCATGATTTATCTCCTAATTTGGTTCAAAATTGATTCTGCATGCTCTTCTTTCCTTATTGTCATGACCCAAATCCCACTCCGGTCGTGATGGAACCTCTCATGAAGACAAGACCAACCAACCAACTCAAATTGCCTTTTTCAAAAATAGTTAAACACGAATAAGCAGTCTTAATATGATTTAGTAATAATAATTAGCGGAAGTACAAGCGCAACCCAAATCGGGGTGTCACAAGTCACGAGCATCTAGAAGAGTATAAATACAACTACAAGGCCAGTAATATATAGAATAGAATTTAGAATCAAAAGGAAGAGATCCGGTGCTGCGAAAGCTGGCGGTCACCTAGCTCAGATACGACAACAAAATCTTCAATCAGCTCAAAACCCGCTACCGGGTGAACAAATACCTGCATCTGCACACAAGGTGCAGGGAGTAAAGTGAGGACTCCAACTCAGTGAGTAATAAAAGTAAGTAACAACTGAGCAGTAAGAAATCACGTATAACAGATCATCATGCTGTATAGGAGCAGAGAAAAACCCTCTTGGAGTAAAACGGTGAAACTGTGATATCTTTAGAAAATTTCTTAACTCAATTTAAGCCTCTTTTGAAAAATGATATTTTCAACAATTACGCCAATGAAATGAATGCAAAATATATAGTGCAGATAAGCACCGAATTTCGCAGCTCGGGCCCAACACTTAGTGATCAGATAATACCAGAACAGAAAGTAAAGATTTCAAGAAATAGCACAAGCAACAGATAATGACAGACAAATGAGATAAAGTAAACACATAAAACATTACTAATACCGATGCGGAGTGCAGCCCGTTTCATTTATTGTCGACGACGTTCACTGGGGTTTGTATAGACTCCGGAGGGGCTCCTACAACCCAAGCTCAATATCAAACCATCTCGTGGCATATAAAATAAGGCCTGAAAGTCTTTTCACATCACTCATAAGGCTTGAAAACGTCCTCACATCACCCATAAGGCCTGAAAGCCTCTTCACATCACTCATAAAGCTTGAAAGCCTCCTATTAATATCACTAGAATACTGCTGCGGCTGGTATCCCGTTCCATGCGCAGTCTAGAAATTTATATAAGCCCCTCAGGAAATATTAAAATAATAGTTCTCAGCTCAAAATGTCAATAAAATATTGTTTAATTTTTAGAATCTTAGAAAAAATAGTTGAGCTTGCAAAACAGTAATTAAAACTAAGGACTGAGATCAGATAACATGTGAAATAATGTGGAAACAGTGATAACAATTCCTGAAGGATTCAAAGAATTGGCACGAAGCCTAAAATATAACAATTAAATCCAAGTAAGGATGATCTCAAATGAATCCTAATCAAATACATGGTAAAATCATCACTCGGGACGGACCAAGTCACAATCTCCAATAATAAGCGACCCCGCACTCGTCATAGAGCGCGTGTCTCACCTCAATATAGCATTAAGATGTGCAATCTGGGGTCTCAAACCCTCAGGATATCATTTACAATTATTACTCACCTCGAACCTGCAAAATCTCTAGCTCGCAACGCCTTTGCCCCTCAAATCGGCCTCGGCGCGCGTCGAATCTAACCAAAACCACAACGAGTACGTCACAATATGCTAGGGGAAAAAACCCCAATCGAAAACAATTAATAACGGGCACAAATTTCGAAATTACCAAAATCCGAGCCCCGGGCCCACTTCTCAAAACTCAATTTTTTTACATAATTAGATTCCTCGTCTCCCGAAGAGTTTATACATATTAGGAATACCAAAATCAGAGTTCAAATGACCCCTCAAATCCTCAATTTAAAATCTCAAAACCCAAGCCCTAGTTCTTCCATCTTAGCTAAATTTCCATGAATTTCTAGGCCAATTTCACAATATAATCGTGTTTAAGTTCAAAAATCTTACCTCAAATCAATCCCACTCAAATCCTTCTTCAGTTCCGTTCAAAAGCTCCCAAGGATGTTCAAAAATGGTGGAAAAATACCTTAACTCGCGGAACACAATGATACTTTAAAACCTTTTCTGTCCAGCCCTTTTCGCATCTGTGATAACTATACCGCATATGCGTTACCGCTTCTACGGTCACTATCCGCATCTGCGGACTTCGCACCAGTAGAAATAGTCCGCTTCTGCAGAAATCCCCCAAGTGGCCAAAATTTGCACCTGAGTTCCTACCTTCGCATATGCGGAAACGCATCTGCGGCCCCTTTTCCGCAGATGCAGAAATACCAGATACCAGCAACTTCAGAAATGCAACAAGTCCAAAATATCCCGATAACCATCCGAAATCACCTCGAGGCCCCCGGGACCTCAACCAAAAACACCAATAAATCCCAACACGCTATTCAAACTCGTTCCAATCATTACAACACCCCAAATAACATCAGATTACTCAAAGTTCATCGAATTTAAGCCTAAGTTTCTAAAAACTTTTGAAATACTCTTTCGATCAAAAACCAACAAATCACCTCCAAATGACACGAAATTTTGCACACACATCTCGAATCACATAAAGAAACTAAAACAACTGTCAAAATTCCATTCCGACCCTCGTATCATAATCTCACTTGCCAACCCAAAATTGCCAAATATACTAGTTTTGCCAATTCAAGCCAAATTCCACACCGGACCTCAAAAACTAATTCTGATCGCGCTCCTATTTCATAAATAGCCCGATGAAGCTAACCAAATTATAAAAACTCTGATCCGACTCGTATACACACAAATCAACTCTTGGTCAAACCCTTCAAATTCAAAGCTTTCAGCTGAGACCATTCTTTCAAATTCATTCCTATTTTCCTGAAACCAAAACCAACAATACATATTAGTCATATTGCATAATACGAGGAAAGTCATGCCCGAGATTTGGCGATCAAAGTGCAAATGATCAAAACGACCGGTCGGGTCGTTACATCCTCCCTCACTTAAACACACGTTCGTCCTCGAACGTACTTGGAGTTGTTCTAAACACCAACTAATCGCTGAATAACCCTACCATGCATATACCCGGGGGTGATCCCACGTCACCCTATCTCACATAGGGTCGATAACACAATATAACTAAAATTTCACAATCCATCCTAGTCCATAAACCATAGAACCACATTTCCACTGGCGAGATTATCCACAAGATCAAAATCCAACATCTATACTCTGAATAAGCCCAAACCAATTGTAATAACCCATACCTGCAACCTCGGTGTCATTACATGATAAACCACATAACTCTAAGCTCATAGCAATAACTTCTATTCACAGCGAGTGCACACAATACCTAAATACCTTATCGACTAAATACTCATTGCAACACTTTCATACGCTGCCAACGATAACTAAAGCACGCAATAAACCGTAACCATTTCTCATATTAACCATTCATGAGTCCATTTTCCCTCTGGCAATTACTATCGCAAATTTGAATCGAACGTAGATATTAACCCCTTAAACATGCTGAAATCGAATCCGTTAGTATTCATTGATGATCCCAATGATCCCTTCTGACCAAACACACCATCATGGTGACATGACACAGCAATACGGGCCTAAGCCACAACTTGCATAACTATTCGCACCAATAAGCAATAGTCCAAACATACTCAATCATGAAAATGACTCGATTGAAAGAGTTGTACCTCAAGCTAACCAGAACCACCACAACACAAGGTTGAGAATAGATAACACATCATAGAACATAACACACGAATCTAACCCGCAAGGTCATATCTCCACATAGCTTTGCTACATTGCGCGATCCTATCCAACATTGTCCCACATGAGACACCTCAAGTCACTATGCTCGAAATTGACAACCACGCACAATTTTGATGTCTGAAACCAAAGAAAATCATAACATCTCGCAACACAAAAGGAAACTCATAGACCTTCCGTTCACCAATAAGCTCAATAACGGTCGAGTCAACCTAACCCTCGGCAATATAATTTAGAGCCAACCGAGCTGACTCAAAATAAAACACGCATCCGCATTAGCCTGCCAACGAACTCCTTACCGCGGAAGCCTGAAGCTGCTCCTTCCACTACCATAACTCATGTCGGAGTCATATGATACGGTGCCCGGCACCAAATCAATGCCGAAATCCACAACTTCACTCAACGACATGCTTGACCACAAGAAACACATTCGAAAAGTCCCCTAACACCAGAACTAAATAAATGATAGCAACCTATGTACTGACAATTATCACGAAGGTCCAATTAAGAAAAGAAATCCTTCCCAGCCGTCCGCTGGTTCTTCGAAACATAAACCACTCTACTAGAACATACTCCGACGCACATCGCCACTCACCATGTGGCATTTCCGGCATAGCCCATAGCGCAATAATCCAAAATAGCCCAACATTGAAAAAATTAGTCTAAACCTCGATATCATATCCGGAATCTAACATACAAGGCAGAGAGAGATCCACTCAGGCCTCCAAACCTCGGTAGTCCCTAAACAGTGCTGATGCACTCGATCCACAACCACAACATGGCCTGAACATGAGAACTCCCATTATCCAACTCCATATAGCACACGAATCATGGAACCTAATCCCAATTCCCCCGTCCGAAAAGCATACCATACCTTAATACCCAATGATTCCACGATAGATACTCTAAAATTTCCCTGTGCCACCAAGCCAACCCAAATATCACCAGTCGATCTAACAAGAAAGTGTTGTAATACCACCGAAGTGCCATCCATTTAATCACATTGCCTTTTTCTTAAATATATACTCTCGTCAAATCAATCCCAAATAACAATACCATTTTCCTTGATTATTTAATGCTACCCACTGCCTTAGTGTTTTATGAACTTCCTTTCTGAACTGAACTGTAACCTAACACAAGCAAGTCTCGATCCTCCACAAATACCGCATATAACATACCATCCGAGGATACATGAACACATTACCTCCCTTCCGAGCCACAGACATCTATGCACTCAACTAGTATAGAGCTTTCCATTGGTCACATATAGAACAAAAACCACTATACATCTCATGCTCCGCATGCCCATAGAAAATATACATCTCCAAACCACGGTAAAACCCAACAAGAACTCTTCCAGTTTCATTTGCACCAACTAAATTGCCAGGACTGAATCTTCTAACTAGAACAAGCTAAGCAAGTCGTCGAAACCCAAAGAGCATTGTCGCAAAATACTTGTACGAACTCATTACCTCGAATACATACAAAGAAACCCGGAAGTCCGAATTCTATGGTAAAGAACGCTGTAATAATAATTGGGCCATGAGAGACTCTTTTAAGTATTGCAAAAGAAAGGGCCCGCTGATAGAGCTGGGCGGGGAGGCGATACTTGTTATCAGGTCAGAGAGAGGCCTGGCCCGTAAGCTGGCCCCCTTAAAAACCTATTACTTAATAAGGATTTGTTACGCGCGATATGCCGACGACTTACTACTGGGAATCGTGGGTCCGTCGAGCTTCTCATAGAAATACAAAAACGTATCGCCCACTTCCTACAATCTGGCTTGAACCTTATATCCTTACTATGCCGATCTGGTATATTATCAAGATACTCTATCTATCTATATTTCCTTCTAGTTCATTTTCAATTGATATTCCTCTTGTTGTAGCACCGCAATTCCTCGACCCAGGCTTACCATACGAGACCCAAGCATAAAACCACACTGTCTTAGACCCATAAGTCGTTGAATACTCTCTCAATTATTTCCAGAAATACCACATTTCAGAATACTTTACTTTGAAGAACTTTCTGCGAATCTAAACCTATTACCCTTACTTTCCTGACACTGATATTTAGAATCCCACAATTAACATATAAATACCACAAATCTGGAACTCTTCCAATGAAAACACAGTTTCTAACCACATACTCAACTCTAAGATGCCTAATTGCTCTTTGTAGAATCTTGAACACATTAGAACTATTCCAGAGTCATTCACTCTTATTCAAATTGCAATTTACCTAGCCCAACGAACACAATCACCCGTGCCTCATTGGCACTGCGACACCGCATAATGAAATCCTCATACCAATACAACCCAGCAACTTCCCGCTCTATGCACCGAGCATTCTTTACCAATAACCACTTAAGACATTCTGTAACTCTCTTTACTCTATGAAGCATAATGTAACATTTGTCGAAATCTTCTTTTACTCGATCCATTCTCAATCTCTATTTCCGCAATTCATAGCTAATTCATTCGCACGCCTCAAACTATAACTACATAGCACCTAACCATGCAATTAACTACTCGCGGCAAACTCACCCACTTGGCTCGAAGCCATGGATCAAGATACACTCAAACACTTTTACTATATTGATGCCACAATACCATTCTAAGATTAAACTCAAATCCTTTGTAAGCTTGTGAAAACACAAATCATCTAGTACTGTAAATCTTCTGCAAATCTCACATTCATCCCCCCAACAGCTAAGCCCACTCTCTTAAGTGAACCAAAATTTCAAATTCAGCACGTACTTTTCAATTACACATGAGATCTTCTAACATACACATAAGGATCATGCCACTTCAGACACTCCGCAGGAGATAACCCACATGCTTCGTCTCAATATAACATTTATGTATACCTTTCACCTACATACATATTACATATGCACTTAGTCTTCCTGAGTCTGAACGCATACCACAATGTGCAATCTACCTCACTCCCAACTGGGAGACTTGAAAAGATTCTTCACACGCCCATAACTCGGGCTACACATCCAATCACAATGGAGATCATACACTTAATAGTCCACCTATCATCCTGCAGATCTTCCTCGACACTTCGAAGTCATACAGAAACATTTCGCAATACTAACATACTCATCACATCGCTATCCGTCGTCATCCCTGCTAATAGGCACAATACCAAAAAATATAAGTTCATAACACTTGCTCATATAATCAGCACCTCGGTGCTCAAGCCATAGGCAAAGATCCGGCCTTAAATCCTTCAGACTGGCCCAACATCAACCCACAGAGATCACGTCTTGCCCCTCAATCAGGGAATCACAAGCCATCAAGGCACATCTGATACAGAGCACTCATGTGCACATGCAAGCGCATGGAAGGGATTTCAAGAGTTACCTTTCAAGCTGAATCAAAGACACACGATAAGAATTCATGAATGCGGAATTTTCCCAAAGGTTCTGCAGCATCTCAAGGATAAATACAGACGTCTCCGTACCGATCCACAAGACTCTACTAAACCTGCTCATGACTCGTGAGACCTATGTAACCTAGGATCTGATACCAACTTGTCACGACCCAAACCCTGCTCCGGTCGTGATGGAACCTCTCGTGAAGATAAGGCCATCCAACCAACTCAAATTGCCTTTTTCAAAAATAGTTAAACAAGAATAAACAGTCTAAATATGATTTAAGAATAATAATTAGCGGAAGTACAACCCAAGCACAATCATTACTCACCTCGAACCGGCGAAATCTCTTGCTTGCGATGCCTTTAACCCTCAAATCGGCCTCCATGTGCTTAGAATATAACCAAAACCACAACGAATATGTCACGATATGCTAAGGGAACAAAACCCAATCGAAAACAATCAATAACAGGCACAAATACCGAAATTACCAAAACCCGAGCCCCGATCCCACTTCTCGAAACTCGGAAATTTTTAAATAATTAAATTCCTCATCTCCCCACGAGTTTAGAGATATCAAGAATACCATAATCATTGTTCAAATGACCCCTCAAATCCTTAATTTAAAATCTCAAAATCACAAGCCCTAGTTTTTACATATTAGCTAAATTTCCATGAATTTCTAGACAATTTCACAATATAATTGTGTTTTAAGTTCAAAAATCTTACCTCCAATCAATCCCAGTCGAATCCCTCTTCAGTTCCGTTCAAAAGCTCCCAAGGATGTTCAAAAATGGTGGAAAAATACCTTAACTCGCGGAACACAATCTAACTTTAAAACCTTTTTCTGTCCAGCCTTTTTCGCATATGTGATCACTATGCCGCATATGCGGTTACCGCTTCTGCGGTCATGCATCAGCTTCTGCGGAACTTTTTCAACTGCACCGACCACTTCTACGGTCACTATCCGCATCTGCGGACTCCGCACCTGCGGAAACAGTCCGCTTCTGCAGAAATCCCCCAAGTGACCAAAATTCGCACATGCGTTCCGACCTTCGTATCTGTGGAATCGCATATGTGGCCCATTTTCCACAGATGCTGAAATACCAGATACCAGCAACTTAAAAAATGCAACAAGTCTAAAATTCATCTCGATAGCCATGCAAAATTACGCTGAGGCCCCCGGGACCTCAACCAAAAATACTAATACATCCCAACACGCTATTCAAACTTGTTCCAGTCATTACAACACCCAAAATGACTTCAGATAACTCAAAATTCATCGAATTCAAGCCTAAGTTTCCAAAAACTTCTGAAATACTCTTTCGATAAACAACCTAACCAAATCACCTCCAAATGACACGAAATTCCGCGCACACATCTCGAATCACATAACAAAGCTACAGTTGCTCTCAGAATTCCATTCCAACCCTCATATCACAATCTCACATGCCAACCTGTAATTACCAAAATACTTTCGTCAATTCAAGCTAAATTCCACACCAGACCTCCAAAACCAATTTCGATCATGCTCCTATGTTATAAATCACCCAAAGAAGCTTAACAAATCATAAAAATTCCTATCCGAACTCGTATACACACAAGTAAACTCTTGGTCAAACACTTCAAAATTCAAAGCTTTCAGCTAAGACTATTTTTTCAAATTCATTCCTATTCTTCCTGAAACCAAAACCAACACTCCACATTAGTCATAACACATAACACATGGAAATTCATGCCTGAGAATTGGCGATCAAAGTGCAAAAGCTCAAACTGGTCGGGTTGTTACACTTATTTATGTTTGATTGACTATGTTTCCTTGTTTGGATGTTCCATTTTTGCTACTATATAGCTGTTGATACTCAATTTTTTCCTATATATTTTATACTCAAAATACTTTCAAAATAGCATGTATATGCATATATGAGCATCCCCAAAGATTTTGGTATTTTCCCTAATTTTTGAAGATTCTTAGAATCAATTTATTATCTACTTTAAATGTATAAAACCCCAATAATTATTCCCAAATTGTCATTTTCTGAACCAATTATTTTCCACCCTTATATTTTCACCAAATATGATAAAGGTGATTTTTGCATATTTTTATAAAGTTATTTGATATTTTTAAGCTAAATTGTTCAAAATTGAAATTATGGCATATTTTTGTAATTAATTGTGTATTATAATTATAAAATTGTTCCAGATATTTTTAGATTATTTTTTATATATTATCAATTAGTTATGTGCTTTCAATTTGTTTTAAAATTATTTTGAACTATCTTAATTAATTAAAAAGAGGAAAATGACTATTTAAAAGCTGGCCCATTTCCATTTCAATTTTAACCACAATTGAATCTCAATTTTGACCCCAACTCAGCCTAATTAGACGATCCAATTTTGATTTTTACCCGACCCAAACCCGATTAACCTAACCCGCCCATTTCCTGCTTTTAATCTTGGTCGTTGATTATTTTAATCAACGGCCACCCTTCTTCCTTTCTTTTTTAATTTCATACGACCCCCTAACACTAAATCATTTCTCTAAGACCGCCATCCCCAAATCCCTTCTTCTCTCAAATTCTCTCTAGGCCACTCGAAACCCTAGCCGCCTATCATCGTCTCCGATCAAACCCACCGGCATCCATGGCTTCCCAGGCCATGGACAACCTATATTCTCTCCCCTTTCACCCCAAGCCATTATTATTTGAGTATTTCAAGGATCAATCTTCAACAGACCTGTTCAGGTCCTCCACCGACCTAAGCTCATTTGGTTTCTCCGGCTCCGTTCCTGTGTGTTCGAGCTTTGAAAAGCTTAGCCATAGCCCAGATTCCTTCAGAGACCAGACCATTCCAGGACTTGTTGTCTCTAGGATTTCTAAGAAAACCCTAAAAAACTTTATTCGAGGTTTTTCTTTCCTTGTTTTCTCAGATCTGTAGCAGATATGTGCCCTATTCTATGTTTTAACGACTTGCCCTAATTTTCCTTTTCAAAGTTAGTTTGTTCAAATTAGAGTTTTCAAAAATCCTAAAACGATTCTGCTTATTCTTTCTTTGTATGAATCTCTGTGTTCATACCATGCTTTAGGGGGTTTTTGTTTGGTCCTTATGATTTGCCGTTAAATGTGCATGTTCCTCTGCCTTTATTCTATTACTGCTTCTAGTAAGTTTTTTCTATAAGCATATTTACACACCTGTCTTGCATGTCCTTTTTACTATTCCTCCTGCTGAAAGTGTTTACTTTAACTAAATCTATTTGGGTTATCGAACTTGCTTCCTTCACTGTTTCCTAAACTCCTATGTCATCTCCTCTCTGAACTGGTTTGAGTTTTAGTTTTCCTAAAATTTGTTCTTTACAAGCTTTCACTCTACTACTTTTGATTGCTATTTGTGTCTGTGTATTTCCTCAAGGAACTTTGAAAGAATTCCCCAGGCTTGTTGAGTTTGCCTTCTCTTTTTGTGTGTCATACTCGGATTGAAACCCTATTTGGGGGTTTTGCGAGCTTTTGGTTCTAGGGTTCTACTTTAGAAACCCTAGGCTCTCAACTCGTGTTGAGTTCATAGACTTTACTGAAACTTGCTTTCCTTTTGCTTATGATTCTAAAACTGTTTATGCCATTATTTCTTTCTTGCCGGATACTAGCATGCTTATATACAAAGGTTTTGTTCTTTTTGAATTGATACTGTTAGCTTGTGATTGATTTCAATCCCCTTCTCTAAGGCACGATTGATTTGCTACTGATTTTTACAACTTAGCCTTTTCCCTATTTTTCTGACTAAGTTCATTCAGGACTTTCAAATTTTTCGGCTGTTTAATTACTTTATTTCCTTATTCTTTCAAAATCGTGTACTATAGTTTTCTACCTTAAATAGATTATGTGTGCACCTACCCTTTATTATGCTACTCTTATAGGTTTTCCCTTCCTTAATTACCACTCCCGTTTGAAATCAAATCTATTTGACTAAGGGAGATTTTATTTGATTGACTGGACTTTTATTTCCTTGCCTTCTTGCTTACTCGTCTTTGCACTATAAAAGGGACAATCTTTTCAACAACACACGACATTTCTTAGAACTCTTTTCTGCACCTTTGCAATACACAATCATCTATGTCTTTGAAATATACTGGCTACTACTCTCTTTACTACTGCCCTCTCTACTACCACTTTCTCTCCTACTGTCTAAATATTTCTGGAGTTCCTCTGAACTCCCAAGTACTTGCTGAAGTTTTCTGCTAACTATCTGGTTGTCTACTTGCTGTTGTTTCTCTGTTGTATTAGAACTGAAAACTGGTATGTACTTCTAAGTTAAATAACAATCTACTTTGTGTATTCACTTCTCTTCTTTTACACATTCTTCACTGTGTGTTTATGTTCTGCAGTATGTTCTTCTATGTCCTTGCATCTTCAGTCTGCTATGCTTTCTTATATTTTCCTTAATGTCAGTGTATGCTTCTGTATGGAAATCCCTTCCCTCATTCCCTTTTGTGTGCTAGTGTTGTTCTGAATCATGGCAGCATCTGATATTGCTGTCCATGATCCAGAATCAGACTCTCCTGAGTCTCTACTCAAATGATTTCCATTCCCTCTCCCCTTGATGTGTTAAGCTTTAACTTGGGTTTGGTAGTGTCCTAATCACCACTCAGACCCTAAGTTTGACTCCCCATAATTAGCTACTATTTGTTTGACCTAAGCAAAGGGTCAGGGGTGTGCCAGCCTATGCCATGACTGGGTATGACCACCCTCTGCTATGGTTTCCCTATCACTTTGCACTCATTCCTAGTTCCTAAGTTCTACCCCCCTTTGGTAAGCCATGCTTAGGGACCCTGGAGTTCCCTCTGAACTTGGATGCCCGAGGAATGGTAATTTGCACCATTCTGTTACAATATTTACTCTTCAGAGTGTAAGCATTTCCTAGGCTCTCGAAGCTCCTTGGAACTTTGAAACACTCTGAATAAGAGAAGGCCTTGGATTCTGGAATCTAGATTTGGTGGAACACATGTTATTGGATATTAAGATTGAATTAGGCTGCTCGGATCTAGCTGTAGGCTGTGATGTATTTTTGTTTGCCTTCTTTCTTCTGATTCTGTAATAATCTTGTAAAAAGGGAACTCGGGGAAATATTAGTAAAAGGGTGGGGGGGGTTTATATTTACTTGCATATGTTAAAGGGTAGATACCATGCCTATTTGATCAATATTGTTGTTTAATAACTTAGATATCATGTCTATAGGTTAAACGTTTAAACCACCTAAAGATCATGTCTATTGGCTTTTGCATTCCTTCCATTCAATCATTTAGATCATGTATGTAGGATTTAATGTTAAACCATGTTGCAAATCATTAGAAATCCGGCCTATAGTATATAATAATCAATTAATTGCACATAGAAATCATGTCTATAGGAAACACGCGAAATGTTAGAAACCGTAGGGTAATCAAATACTCTTTTTCTTGACGTTTAATAACAGTAGCGAGTCTTAAGAGAAGATTAAGGTATATACATCCTACCTATAGGGTCTCAGACTCGCCCAAATCTGTGTAAGTAATAATCCGGCCATTGGCTTCAGCATTTCAAACAAAGCATCCAAACTTGTCTGTAAATTTTCTATACTTGCATTTTTTTCTTTCTAAAATGTTTTTTTAACTCTCTGCTTTCTTTCAAAACATGTTTCAAATTCATTCATTTTTTAAGCATTCTTACTTCTAAAACTCTATTTTCAATTCCGTTGTACTCCTACTAAAAGAGTTCTACTGACTTTTAGAAAAAAACCACTTAAGTTCTGTGATTTTCCAACCTTCTATTTCTAACTCTTTTGCGTTAGGTTCTTAATCAATAACTTGTATAAAAATACCTTAACTTCTGACAATTGGATCCGGGTTGCCTAATGCGGACCTTTTATCCAATACTATATGTTAAACTAATATGTCCGTCATTTAATTGTTAAAGTCCAAATCAATATCTACAAGACATGGTACACTAATTGCTATGTGATTCATGGGGTTTAAATTAGCCTTTCGTGTATTTGTTTCGTCCCTCAATATTTGGTACTTGTTTTGCTTGTCGCCTTAGTCTTTTATCCTTTTGAAACTCCATATATGCCTACGCTTCCTTTCCCCTTTTTTAGGATTAGGAGTCCTAAACCCCGAGACTAACAGGTATGGACGAGTATTAGCATCCCTCAAATAGATGGATCTGGGATTGATTGTGGAACCGAGCATAGAGAACCGGGGGCGGGCACACTAAGTAAATGAGACTAATTAAGTTTAATACCTTAATGGGGTGGGAAGGGTAGAATATGGATATGATGACTGGTGCGCTAATATCTCGTGTGAGGCTGATTGCTGGGTATCACACCAAAGTGATCCGTATTATATTTAGACCTAGGACCCTTTTCTTTATTTATATGATGTGATGTTTTCTTAAGAATTAATGTTTTCTTCCATTAGTCTTTTTCCAAAACCACTTATGTATTTTCCATCTCTTTTCTTTCAAAAAAGTCAATTTATTTATATTCCTTATGTGCAAACATTGTTTGTTTATTTTTACTCTTCTTAAAGTCACAACTCAGTACAGCCGGGAACCACACTAGTGGATCTTGATGGGTGCCTAACACCTTCCCCTCGAGATAATCTCAAGCCCTTACCCGAACTCTAATCTTCTTTCAAAAATCTTCTTCTTTTCTTTTAAGTGTCCTAATGCACTATAATCATTAGGTGGAGACTCTTCAAAATCCATAACCTGATTCCTCAAAAGGGAATAAGAGTTGTTTTGTCCATAATGTCGTGAACCCGATTTCGCTCTTTGGGAAAAAGGGGGCGTCGACAATAAACCCTCCCTAATTTCCCTTTTGGACAGACCTTATCACTGCTATTACACTCACTCTCACTCTCACTCATTTTACTATTCTAAGTTTGAGACCTTGGCCGGCTGAAATCCAAGGCCACCAGAATTTGTTGTTGTTCTTTTCTTAGTGTGAGTACTGTCTGCGGTTCACTTAAAACCCTTGGGAACTTTGAGACATTGGGATTTTGGGAGTCTTGTTTTCCCTTCTTTATTATTGATGACTGAACTGCCATTGGTACTCGATTTTACTTTTACTTGACTGTTAATCTGCAGCTAGTTAGTGTTCGTGACTCTTACAATTTGAACTATTTACCTTCTATTTGTTTCTATCATGTGTGTTCTGTGCACCAATATTGTCGGAACTTTTATGAGTAAGCATGACTCAGTTTCCTAGATATTTGTGAATCCCCAGTACTGTTTGTTGTATGCTTTACTTTAATTTTATCATCTTAACGATGTTCTACAGTTCCATGTTCTCTAGTATCAAACTTGATTGGTTTCAACATATGTAGTGTACTCACATTATGTGCATTTGACTCGAATGGATTCTGGCCTTCTTAAAAGTTACCTGAATTTCTAGTTGACCTTGAATTTTGTATAGTTTCATCTTCCATGAGTTCTTGTATAACGATAGATTTTTTAGCCTTCTTGAGATTATTGAGATTTTACTAGAATTTGTATATGTTAAGTCTCTCATGTTTGAACTAAGTGGATATTTATAAGTTGAATTGGACTATGCCTACTTGTCTGCCTACTTTTAAGAAGTCCTCCTTCATTACCAATTAGTTATGACCACGACTTCCTTATATTTCTATTTGGTGCAATCACATACAAACTGCTAACTTTACTTAGAATTAATCCATGATTGTCTGAATTTTTGCATGCCAATACTATTTTGTATACGGCCAAATCGGAGGGACCTATTTCTCGTTGTTAAGGAATCTTGGAAGATCACCTCAAAGGCTCATGTCCACGGGCCGAGTATCCTCTCTCGAGGTTCGTTGACACCCGACATAGGGACAATGTTGGTTGTGGTCATGATGGGAATAGGGAGTTCCCTAGGCATGCAGCTAGTACTGGCAGAGCCAGATGCCATCTAGTTGTCCCATCTCCCCTATTTTAATAATTAATGCTTTTGTACTATGTTTAAATTCTCCTCCTATATAAAAGGGGTCCATGACATTTTGTACATGTTCTGTTGCTCCAGCTACTCCCCACGAAATATACAAGAACATTCTCTTTGCTCTCTAGCACATTCTCTCAATATAATTGCTTCCATTTATTGTCTTCATACTTGTTCTTCATTTATTGCTTATCATTGGCCATAAAAAGCCTCCATTGATTTTATTATAATCATTAGTCACATAGCTAATGCTTTCAATAGCTCCTAGTAACCAACCTATCGGTTTGATTATAACTCTCTTCTTAACTTTATTCTGTCTCTAAATCTCATATACTTAGCATCAACTGCTTAACAAACTAGCATATAAATAGATAACGTATTTTTAGAGTCTTATCGATATATGTAATTGTTATTACCATTTTCACGGTAAACAGTTTGGCACCCACCGTGGGGCTAAAAATAATAGTGATTATTTTCTTGCTGGTTTCGTCACACAATGCAAGTTATCTTTCACGCTTTTTCTTGTCCTGGATCTTTGATTTCAAGTTAACCTGTCTAACTCAGTGAATAGAGGTGAAAAAAACAATTTCGAGGACCATGGGGAGAACGGTGTGGATGTTCCGGGTGTTGGTGTGCTACCGCAAAACCCTAGGAATGTGCCTGAACACTTTCTCGTGGACGCGTTCTCGTGGGACGCCCAACGCATTGACATAAGCTCATATACTGACATGAGCGTGGGTAAGGGAGATTCACAAGAAAATCAAAAAACTCCGACCAAGGAAGAATGTGATGTTAGCCTTCACGTTATTTTTGAAATGTTGCAGGCACAACCGCTAGCTATTGCTCAGCTACAAAGTCACCATTAAACTCCCAGCAGCACCGGGGACAACTCCCCCAGCTGAACAGGTACCGAGAGATCAACCAATAACAAGTCGATGATCGATACTACCATAGTTAAAATGCTCGAGGACCTCACTGAAGGATCGAGTCGGGCGACAAGGTGATAGAAGCTGATGACAAAAAGGTCGAAACCTACAACTCCAAGATCGACCAAATTCCGGGCGCACTCCCGGTCTTGAAACGTGTGGATTCAAAGAAGTTCATACAAAGGTTGTTCCTTGAGGAAGCGGCCCCGAAACCCATCCCAAAGAAGTTCAGAACGCTAGAGCTCCCAAAGTACAACATGTCCTCAGACTCCAATGAACACGTTACTGCCTACATATGTGAGGTAAAAGGTAACGACATAAAGGACGACGAAATCAAGTTTGTCTTGTGAAAGATGTTCGGGGAAACACTCTCAGAGGGGGCCATGATGTGGTATCACAACCTAGCTCCTAACTCCATAGATTAATTTTCCATGCTAGCATACTCCTTCATAAAAGCACATGCCAGTGCCATCAAAGTAGTAACAAGGAAATTCGACGTGTTCAAAATCAAGCAGACAGAGAACGAGACGCTATGAGAGTTTCTATCTCGCTTCCAAATGGAACGGATGGAGCTACCACCAGTATCCAATGACTGGGCGGTGCAAGCCTTCACTCAAGGCCTGAATGAACAAAACTTGATGGCTTCGAGACAACTGAAAGAGAATTTGTTCGAATATCCCCTCGTGACCTGGTCGGACGTCCATAACCTATACCAGTCGAAGATCAGGGCCAAAGACGACCAGCTGGTAGCCCCATTGGGCTCAGTATATCCAAGCAGGTTACTGATGAAGGAACTAAAGCCGAACAAAGAAAGGTATCAGCCAAACACCGAAGAGAGGAGGAACACCCTGAGGCACAATCCATCTCGCAATGATCGAAGGATAGACCAAGGATATGATCCTTGGGGACCCATCAATAGAGCCAGATACTATAGGAATGCGAGGCACCTGACTTATTAGAATACAACTTCAACGTTGATGTATCAAACATAGTGTTTTCCATCAGTTAAATCAGAGATGCCAGGTGGCCCATGCATGTACAATCGGACCCTTCACAAATGAATCATAGCCTAATGTGCGAGTTTCACAACATGTGTGGCCACAGTATTGAAGATTGCCACCAACTCTGAGACGAGGTAGCTCGACTACTTAGCAAAGGTCACCTCCAGAAATTCATTAATGACTGAGCCAAAAATCAATTCCAAGAAAGAGAGGCGGCCAAGAATATGAAACAAATGAGCCACAACATATCATCCACATGATCTTTGGAGGCATCGATGCCCTGCAGGAACCCATTATAAGAATGACAAAATATCTATCACTAGAGAAAAGCAAACCCGGGGGTACATGCCCGAGGATGCCCTCACTTTCAATGAAAATGACATGGAGACCTTGTCTCAACCTCACAATGATGTACTGGTAATCTTTTTTCTTGTAAATTCTTTTCAAATAAAACATGTACTCGTAGATCTAGGTAGCTCGACCAACATCATCAGGTCGAGGGTGGTAGAGAAGCTCGGACTGCTTGAACAAATCGTGTCCCCCACTCGAGTCCTCAACGAATTCAACATGGAAAGTGAGACAACGAAAGGAAATCACCCTCCCATTCACCGTGGGCGGCAAAACCCAAAATGCCAAATTCCATGTCATCAAAGGGGACATGAGGTACAATGCCTTGTTCGGACTGTCGTGGATGCACTATATGAGAGTAGTACCATCCACTCTCAACCAAATGATGAAATTCCCAACAAAGGATGGTATTAAAATCGTCTTCGGGGAACAACATGCGGCATGGTAAATGTTCACAGTGCATGACCTGGTGCCGGCACCAATATCTCCGCCCGCAAAGGAGCCGAAGGGTAGTTGATTACTGGGGATTTTGTCGTGTTTTATGCTCTTTCTTGCTTACACTTTGGTTATAATTGTTACAATATAGTCCCAAAAGGCTCAAATATGTGCTTGATTGCAGGTTTGATCGGCAAAGTGACGAAATGTCAAAGATCGGCTCAAAAGAAGTGAAACCTGCTCAAGTATCAACGACAAGGAAATCTGAAGGAAAATAGACCTAGTGTGGCCGCATTTGACTTTGTGAAGTGTACACCAGGGGTTCATAGAGTTAGAAAAATTGGCTTCAAGCAATGCGGCCACACTCCATTATGTGCGGTCCACGATGAAGCTCTACGGCCGCACTACCATTCTATATGGTTCAAAGAAGAGGGATTCAGAGAAATGAAATTTACAAATTGTCAGCCAGTGCGGCCGCGTTCAGGATTGTGCGGTCCGCGCTGGAAGCCTCTGTGGCTGCGGTCAATTCTGCACGGTCCGTGGAGCCCAAGTTCTGATAGCCGATTTTTAAAGTCAAAGAGCCTAATGTGGTCGCGGTCCATTTTATGCGGCCCGCACTAACCCCGCAGGAGCATTTTTGTCCCATTTTTCCAGCTTAGTATAAATTGAACATTTTGTCATTTATAGGGCATTTGTTAATTACAGAACGCATCTGCACTCGTGAGAACTTCTTTTTTAGCCATTTTGGCATCTTAGCTTAGATTTAACGATAGATTCTTATAATTTGCTTTAGTAATTAATTGTTATGTCTTCTTCTACATCTATTTCTCTATTTTCTTGTTCAAGCATGAGTAGCTATACCCATTAGCTAGGGTTGTGGCTCAACCCTATTGTGGGTAATTGATAGATATTGTGATTTATAGTTAGATTGATTATAGGTGTTTGTATTTGGGTCAATTTTACGTTTTAATTTATGAATTGGTGGTTGCAAACACTAATTTGTGTTGAGTTAACTTGGCTCTTCTTGAGAAAGAGAGCCTAAGTCTCCAAAATTGACCCAACAAGGAATTAGGATGGACTCAAGAGAATTGATAGTCCCAGTTAAAGGGTTAAACCTCAAGAGAGTAATTACCCGACTTGAACCCTAGTTGCTTTAGCTAATTTGCCTACCCATTTGGTCTCAGGAGAGTCAATTGGGAAAAATTACTCTCTCCACCGAGAGGTGTGAGAGTGGGTAAAATTGTGCAACGGTTATACATATTTCCCCAATCATGTCAATCGAACCTTAGAATCAATTACCGGTTGATTGCCCACCTAGGTGAAGATCACCTCCCTAGTGCCATTTTTTCCCATTAGAAACAACTTACCAATTATCTTGTAGCATAATCTAGCTTCAATTAGTAGTTTGATAGTATTAGTTTGTTAATTGAAAACCCAAAAATTATGGAAGTGACATTAGAAATAATAACTCAACTCTAGTCTAGACAGATACCTAGTTCTAATATCTAGCTCTCTGAGGAATTCGATCCCGACCCTCATATCGGGTAAAAGCTATTGCAACCCGCTCTCGCTACTGTTTAATGGTGCAGAGTTGGAAGCGATCACTTTTGGCGTCGTTTCCGGGGAGCTAACGGTGCTGGCTATCTGTTTAGTTAGTTTTGTGCTTTGTTTCTCCTTCCTTCTCATTACTAATTTTGTTTGTGCCGATTACTCAGGTACTAATGGCGCAAAATATTAATGACCCTCTTGGAAACATGCTAGCGGGGGAGGAGGTAGAAGATATTGATCAGAATAAGGTACCATTACCTCAAGCTCCACGTAGAGGTCGTCAGGCTAATGCAGACAACAATCCTATCCCAGATCCTACTTCGCCACCGCCAAGAGTGGCCCCAAGAGTTCTCCCAAATCATGGGTATGCGAGTACCATTGTTCCTCTAGGAATCCAAGTGGGGAACTTTTAAATCACAAATGTCATGTTGACCTTGCTGAAAAGAGGATATTTATGGGCGCCTCCGATCAAAATGCCTACAAGGACTTGACGGGGTTCGTAGATACATGCTGGGGAAGTATGCAGACAAATGTGTCCGAGGATGCGTTGAGACTGAGGCTTTTCCCGTTCTCTCTTCGGGTTAAAGCGTTTGGATTGGTTAGAAAGTCTCCCCAATCATTCCATCACAACGTGGGATTAATTGGCGGACAAGTTTATTTCCAAGTTCTTTTCACCCAGTCAAATGGCGACGCTTCAAGATGAAATTTTAGCCTTCAAACAAGAGCCAACGGAGCCTTTGCACAAAAATGGGTGAGGTTTAGAACAATGGTGAAAGAGTGCCCAAATAACAATATGACGGACGTGATGATTCAACAAACCTTTTATTGGGGCATCAACACCACTAATCAATGCATTGTGTACCAATTGGTCGGAGGCAACTTTATGAAGCTTCCTTACAATCAGGCTTGTGTTGTTTTGGATGAAATGGTAGATACTTCTTCGCCGTGGAAAAGTAGAGCGAATGTGCCCCAAGGTGACCCCACGGTCATCTATTTGCATAAGGAATTGCATGATCACCGTCAAGCTATTGCCAAGCTTACTACTACTACGAATCAATAGGCGAAGGCGCAATTGCAACAAGTCCAAAATCTCCGCCAAGTCAATGCCATGGAAGGAGTGAATATGATTAAGAGAAGGCAAAGAGGGCAACAACCTCAAGGGAATTGTGATCAATATGATGATGGTGGTGGCTTTTCGAATGAGTATTATGATGATCAAAGTGAAGAGGTTCAATATGTCAATAACTATCAAGGCAACTTTTCAAACGAACAATGGCAACCCCAAGGAAATTTGGGCAATCAACAAGGTGGCGGTAATTTGAACAATAACAACCAAGGCAGAAATCGGGGGAACAACAATTCGGGCAACCAAGGGAATTGGAAGGAGAATAACAACAACAATTGGAAAAACAATCGTATTCAAGGCGTTTGGAATAACAATGGAAACCAAGGCAACCGAGGGGCAAGGTTTTCAAAGGCCCCTAATGTATCAATCACCGAACAATCCACCTCCGTTTCAATCTCAAGGGTCTAGTTCTTCGGGTAGTGATATGGGCTGAATCGAGGTTATGTTAGAGCAAATGATGAAGAAGAACCAAGACTCTGATGCTCAATTGGCTTCCCACAATACCTCTATCCGGAACTTGGAGGTTCAACTTGGCCAAATCTCTCAATCTTTGAAAACTCTCCCTAAGGGTGCTCTACCAAGTGATACGATAGTAAACCCGAAGGGTGGAAATAATCATGTGATGGCGATTACAACACGGAGTGGGAGAGGCAGTCATGTGAATGCCTCAAGCGAAAAGCAAGTTGTGGTTGATGATGATGATGCGGGATGATGATGTACCTTTGGTAGTTGAAGATGTAGTTGAGCACAATGTGGACAATGATGTGAGAATTGATATTGATGAGGCCGATATGGAAACCCAAGATTACGTGAACCCGTCTAGGGAACACGTGATTGACATGCTCGAGCCGGTGGTGCCCAAAGACAAGGCACCTTTGCCTAGGCCACCTCCGCCTTATCTTTAATAGTTAGCAAAACAAAAGAGTGATAACCAATTCAAAAAGTTCATAGACATGATGAAGAGCCTTACTATCAACGTGCCTTTGGTAGAGGCACTTTAGCAAATTTCGGGGTATGCCAAGTTTATGAAAAATTTGGTGACGAAGAAGAGGTCGATGAAGTGTGAAAAAATTAAAATCACTCATCAAGTGAGTGCTATCGTACATTCTATTGCCCCAAAACTTGAATACATGGAGCTTTTACTATCCCTTGCACTATCAGAAGTTCAGATTTTACCAAGCCCCTTTGTAATTTGGGGGATAGCATAAACTTGACGTCGTACTCGGTCTTCAATACCTTGGGAATTGAACAACCTCAACCAACCTCAATGAGACTTTAAATGGCGGATCGGTCAATAAAGTGGCCTTTGGATATAATTGATGACGTACTTGTCCGGGTGGACAAATTTATATTGCCGGCTGACTTTGTCATATTGGATTGTGAAGTGGACTTTGAAGTCCCGATTATTCTTAGGAGACCTTTCCTAGCAACGGGGAAGGTATTGGTTGATGTTTAAGCGGGTGAATTGACTTTCCGTGTGGGGCATGAGAAGTTTGTTTTCCATGTTTTCAAATCCATGCAGAAACCAAATAGAACCGAGGTGTGCTCATTTGTAAACATTATCACAACTGTGACAATGGATGACACAAGTTCTATGATCAATGTTGAAGATCCCCTTGATGACGTGATTCTAAATATGGATGTCAATGATGATGTTGGTAGAGTGAAGTGCGTAAATGCATTGCATGGTATGGGTTCATATTCATATGAGCGTAGGAAGTTGTCTTTGGATCATAAAAACCGCAAAACTCCACCAACTAAGCCATCGATTGAGGAGCCGCCGGTGTTGGAGTTGAAGCCACTTCCTCCACACCTCAGGTATGAGTTATTGGGCTCAAATTCTACTTTACCTGTTATTATTTCGTCTTGCTTAGCTAACAGGCAGGTTGAAGCCACTTTGGTGGTACTTCAAAAGCATAAGAAGGCGATTGGATGGACTTTTACCGATATTCGGGGAATAACCCCCGCATTTTGCATGCACAAAATCATCTTGAAGGAGGATGCATGGCCTTCCTTGGAGCATCAAAGAAGATTAAACGAGGCGATGCAAGAAGTGGTGAAGAAAGAGGTTATCAAGTGGTTAGACATCGGGGTGGTTTATCCTATTTTTGACAGTTCTTCCATACAATGTGTACCAAAGAAGGACGGGATGCCTGTGGTGACCAATGCCAACAATGAACTTATTCCTACTCGGAAAGTCACAGGTTGGAGTGTATGTATGGATTACCGAAAGTTAAACAAGGTGAACCAGAAAGACCATTTCTCATTGCCATTTCTTGACGTAATGCTACATCATCTTGCGGGGCGTGCTTTTTATTGATTTTTGGATGGTTATTCGGAGTACAATCAAATCCTTATTGACTTGGAAGATTAATAGAAGACCACTTTTACTTGTCTGTATGGCTCATTCACCTTCTGTCGAATGCCATTCAGATTGTGTAATGCTTCAGCAACATTCCAACGTTGCATGATGGCTATTTTCACTGACATGGTGGAAGATATCTTGGAGGTTTTCATGGATGATTTAGCGTGGTTGGGGATTCCTTCGACGAGTGTTTGGTAATTTGGATAGAGTGTTGGCCCGATGTTAAGATAAAAACCTTGTTCTCAATTGGGAAAAGTGTCATTTTATGGTTTAAGAGGGTATTGTGTTGGGTCAAAAATTTCAAAGCAAGGAATTGAAGTGGATAAATCCAAGATAGAGGTGATTTCAAGGCTTCCTCTTCCTACTTCTGCCAAAGGGGTGAGGAGTTTTCTAGGGCATGCGGGGTTCTACTGGAGGTTCATTAAAGATTTATCAAAGGTAGTTAACCCCTTCTGAAAGTTCCTAGAGAAGGATGCTAAATTAGCATTTGATGAGAAGTGCATGGAGGCGTTTGAGCTTCTTAAACACAAGTTGAACACTACCCCTATCATTACCGCACCAAATTGGTGCTTGCCTTTCGAGCTCATGTGTGATGCTAGTGACATTGCGGTTGGGTCTGTTTTGGGTCAAAGGGTTAATAAGATGTTTCATCCGGTGTAATACTCAAGCATGACCATGAATGAGGCTCAAAGGAACTACACAGTCACCGAGAAAGAGTTGTTGGCTATAGTGTTTGCAATGGAAAAGTTCTGACCGTATCTTATAGGGGCCAAGGTTATTATTCATACCGATCATGCCGCCCTTAGGTATTTGATGACAAAGAAAGACTCCAAGGCAAGATTGATGAGATGGGTTTTACTACTTCAAGAGTTTGATCTAGAAATTGTGGACTGGAAAGGTAGTGAGAATCAAGTGGCATGCCACTTGTCCCGTTTGGAGGAGGAGGGGATGCCTTGAGATCAATTATGCATTTCCCGAAGAACAACTCTTTGCGGTGTCAATGAATGATATGCCATGGTTCGCGGAAGTTTTCAATTACCTTGTGACCGGAATAATCTCGTATATGCTTTGTTCTAACCAAAGGAAGAAGCTCAAGCGGGATAGCTTGGATTTTTATTGGGATGAGACATATTTGTTCAAGATTTTCACGGATGGTGTTATTCGTAGATGTGTCCCAGAGGAAGAACAATTGAGTATCTTAGAGGCTTGCCATTCCTCCCCCTATGGTGGCCATCACGGTGGGGTGAGGACCACCTCGAAGCTTCTTAGTTGTGGGTTTTATTGGCCAAAGAGAGGGTGGAATTTTTAAAAAGAATGAAATGCCTATCAATACTATTCTTGAAGTGGATATCATTGATGTTTGGGGCATCGATTTCATGGGTCCATTTGTGAGCTCTTGCGGGAACACTTATATTCTAGTGGCGGTGGATTATGTCACAAAGTGGGTTGAAGCTGTGGATTTGCCTAACAATGAAGCCCGGATTGTTGTTGCATTTCTTAAGAAGAGTATCTTCACAAGGTTTGGCATTCCTCGTGCTATTATTAGTGATGGGGGATTGCATTTTTGCAATAGAGCCTTTGATTCGTTGCTTGCCAAATATGGAGTCAATCACAAAGTGTTCACCCCTATCATCAAGCTAGTGGTCAAGTGGAAGTCTCCAACTGGGAGATAAAGAGTATTTTGTCGAAGACGGTCAATGCTAATAGGACTGAGTGGTTGAAAAAGCTGGATGATGCTCTATGGGCCTATCGTACGGCTTACAAGACTCAAATTGATATGTCCCCGTATCATATAGTGTTTGGGAAAAACTTGCCATCTTCCGGTCGAGCTAGAACACAAAGCTATGTAGGCCTTGAGGAAGCTGAATTTCAAATGGGATGTTGCGATCAATCTCCGTGTTGAAAAACTCAATGAGCTTGATGAGTTTAGATTTCATGCTTACTCTAGTTCGTCCTTGTATAAGGACAAGATGATATACCTGCACGATAAATATGCTCGGGGAAAGGAATTCAAAGTTGGTGATCTAGTCCTTTTGTTCAATTCTCGGTTACGTCTATTTCCGGAAAAGCGCAAATCAAAGTGGAGTGGGCCATTTAAAGTTGTATGTGAGACCCCGTTTGGTGCTTTTGATCTCAAGAACAAAAATGGTGAAGTTTATAGAGTCAATGGGCAGCGTGTCAAGCATAACCTTCGGAGGTTCGATGACACCCATGTGGTGGCGCTCATTCATCTAAGGTGATGTGGTGGTAACATGTGTCATGCCGCGATGTTAAATCAGGCGCTTCTTGGGAAGCAACCCATGTATTTTTCTTTTTCTTTGATTTTCTTTGGAGTTTAAGATTTTTGGGCTAATTGATTGTGAGATGTTTTAGGGATTGTGTTGATACAGTGCAAAACAAGATGGAAAAATTGAACAGTCTCTGAAGTTGCAGTGCGGCCGCACTACATTTTGTGTTGTCCGTACTACATTTTGTGCGGTCTAAGAGCACGTGATTTTTGCTTCACGGAAACTACTCTAGAAGAAATCAAGAAATAAAACAAGTTACCTTCGGGTATATTTTGGGAATTTACGTGACATTTTGGTAATTGTTATATCCGTAAATACTCACCTTGTTGTGATTAATTAAAAAAAATTGTGTGCATTTAGGATTAATTGTGCATTTTTAGAAATTAATTAGCCATAATTTGGTTAAAAGAAAATCACAAAAAAAATATGCATGTGTGTTTCTTGTCATTGTGTGACTTTATTTTTAATTTTGTGTTAATTGTTGTAGGGGTTAATTAGTATTTGTGTAATGTCATTTTTTGACTTTTACAATTTATTTTAGAATTTTGTTTGATTTTGTTTAATTAGAGAAGGAACAGAAAAGGGTTGAAAAATTAAGGAAATTCGGACTTGGGCTCAATTTGAACCAAGAAAAGCAGGTCCAAACCAATACCTTGACCCAGTCCATGACCTGGTCTCGCAGAAGATGTCCAAACAACGCCATATTGATACCCTTCATCTGAACCGTTGATCCAACTGATCAGACGACCCAGATCAGATTTCCATTTAATCCAAACGACGTCGTATATGTGCAGTTGATCTGAGCCATCCATTGCTTTTGATCCAACGACTTCAAACACGTTCCAGATACCCGACCCATTTGGGAACAAGACCGACCCAATCCCAGTTAACCACACGATGTCGTTCTAGTTAATGAAAAAAACCTGGCCATTGATCTCATCTGATCCAACAGCCAGGAACCAGTAATCCACCCCCGTATATAATCCCTCACCCTTCACCCCACGCCCCCATAGCAAACACCCCCCTCTCACTTTGTCTCTCTCAACTCAGAGACGAGACCAGGCCCAAACCCTAGCCTCCATTAAACCCCTGAGCTTGAAACCCGGCGGAAACGATGCCGGTGACCACCAAACTAACACCACCTAACCCCCTTGACACCCTAAACACGAATCCATTATCCGTTTGTCTCGAATCAAACTGCATCTTATCGAATCTTCATTTGAAGATTCGAGTCAAACCTAACCTACACCAACCAAGCCTAAAAAGATACCTAACACTCCCTTGACCTCCCTTATGCCTAAACCAACAAGGGCTTGGTTTGAATCTAAATAGAAAACCTCGATTCCCAAATCACCCGTATGAACCCTTGAAATTCGAAAATTAAGGGGTCTGGCCAAACTAATTGGAGAGTGAGGTCTAATAGACTCTATTTTAGGTGTTCTCAACTGAGAACACCTTGATTAGAATTCGTTGGACCTCAAATGGTCAAATCCGCTTCAAGACTGGGTCGTTTGTTCATGAGCTTTCAAAGATAAGTTTTTCTCTTCCTTCTATTTCGTTTGTGATTATTTTTATGTTCATTTGCACGTTGTTTTAAATTATTTGATTTATCAAATTATTTTTTTGTCAAATTTCTTCTTCTTCAAAGACCTTTTTATTTGGTCAATTTTCTATCTGTTATCAGTTGTATACATTGTAATATATAGTCGACTAAATAGGTGTCGTCGATTAGTCGTATAGTTTTTTCTCGTAGAACACTATCAACAATAATGTCATTAATGATGTTGTTGATTTGTTTGACATGAATCACTTCTTTGGCCAGAATCATTGTTTGAATTGTGCCTGAATTGGTTATAGCTGTAGTTATGGATTTGAATTGTTAATGGTTTGCTGCATTTTAATAGACTTTCAGAACTTAGTTTAGGTGGATTGAAGTTTGAACATGTGTGAGCCATTGGAGGTAATCATAGTGCATATACAGCATGGCTAACATCTTTAGGGGTAAAGTCAGATGTAGGATGATATTAATATTAAGCTGAAATGCACATGGAATTAGGAGTAGAACCTGCTGTACAGTAGGATTCTCAATACTTTCCGATTTTTTAAAATTGGAAGTTCCATACTTAGACGATTTTAAGTGAAAAAACAGAAGAATAATATGGAATCTGTCAGTGTTTGAATGATGTTAACAGGCTGTATAGTTTGGCTATATAAGAGAAGGTTTCAGATTATTTTAAGGGGGGGATTTTGACTAAGAAATTCAGAGCTAAAAAGCAAAAGAAAAGGCTGGTCTTTCAACCTTAGAAAGTCAATTAGTTTTAGAGCATATAAGCTAGAATTTTAACATAAAAACTCTAGAAAAATTTAGAGTGATAATAGGTTGAACTTTTGCATTAAGAGGTCAATTAGTGGGAGAGATACAATTGAAAAAGTAAGGTCTCTTTTGTTTGATGAAAATCATTTTTAGTTTGTTTGTCTCATTGAAGCTTCATTCTTATTCTCCTTTAAGTATTTGAAACTAGAAAAATACTGCTCCTTTTTTTATTTTCGGTGCCCTTCTATTATTGCATGGGTTTGCTTGTTGTTTTGGAGCACTGTTGCATTGAGTGTCCTAGGGTTTCCGTTGGTTTTTTTTTTTTCCAAATCTTTTCCTGGGCATCTGCTACGGTTTGATACGGGTTTACTGATGTGGTTGTTGAACCTGTTGTTGCTGTGTATTGCTACTGCTGCATTACTGATATTCTTCTTCTTCTGTGGCATTTATCAATATCAGGTACACAACTGGTCCTTATTGTAAGCTGAGGATTGAAGCATGACATATAAATAAAGGGCTGAAGTTCTAGGATTTAATTTTTTAGTTATATTCTGAATTGAGTTGAATAAATACAGTAGTTAGTTTCATATGCTAGAATCATGTAGTTGCTTTATTATGCACAACTGAGTAATGGCCTGCAGTAGTTTAGTGTGTAAACCCCATTCCATTGTATTCTAATTAAAAGACTAATGAGATAGCAATATTCTATTTATTTCAGTTTATCTTGTATTAAAGGGCATAACATGCCCTAGGTAATCAATCACTAGAGGGTTTAAGTATCTTATATTAATAAATTGTCTTTTCAAGTTTGTAAAAACATATCATAATTGGATATCACTCTCTTTTCTGCCCTTTATGAATGACAAGCACGTTGGGCCTGGGCCAAAAAAATGTTAATTGGACGGTCCTTACTGCTCATTTTCAGATTCTAACAAATCACATTCGCAATTTAAATAATTTGTAAGCACATAAATAAACTAAGAATTTTCTTTTCATTTTTAGATACGCAATGAAATAGAAAACATAATCGCTTTAGGATATCCTTTAAAATGAAATGAGCTTGCCTCGCCCAAAATAAATTGCAAATCGTGGGGCCCAATTAAAAGGACATAATAAGCAAATAGACTTCGGAATTAGCCGCTTAATGAATTTCACAGTTTTTTTCCAAAAACAACAAATACGTTAGTCTCTTTAGGGCACGCCTTAATTAATTTTACCTTCTTAAACTCATGTGTGCATTAATGCAACCTAAATCTAAATCTCGATGAAGTCGAAGTGTGTCACCAAACTACGGGTACACTGGTTGTGACGTGGTTCGAGATGCATTTTTACAAAGTAACAATTCTTAAAAAACAAAGAAATGAGGCGTGCCTTGCCAAATAAAAATATACAAACTGCGGGGCCCTCTATACATACTGGTTGTAAAAAATTACATAGACTCAGTAACGCTCAGTTTAGCCAATTTCACGGCTTTACGCAAAACAATACTACGCTAGTCGCTTAGGGCATGTGTTTAATAAAATAACATTCTTAAACTCGGGTGTACATTGATGTGACCTAAATCCAAATCACAACGGAGTCGAAATGTGTTGACGACCACATGTACACTGGTTGTGTCGTGGTTCAAGATACGTTTTCACAACGTTGCAATTCTTTGTTAAAAATGACGACAATAATAATAAAAGCGGTAAAAAGTCAAATTTTCATTAAGTATATAATTGTTAAAATCAGATAAATAAGCCGAATATAACAGTTTGTGTGACCGTTCTAGAACCACGGAACTCGGGAATGCGTAACACCTTCTCCCGGGTTAACAGAATTCCTTATATGGATATCTGATACGCAGACTGTAATTTAGAGTAAATTCCTTTCCTCGATTCGGGATTAAAACTAGTGACTTGAGACACTCTTAATCTCCCAAGTGGCGACTCTGAAATAATTAATCCAACCCCGTTCGATTGTCCTTTAATTGGAAAAAACTCCCTTTGCACCCTCGGGAGGGGGGGGCGTAAAAAGGAGGTGTGACAGCTATGGCGATCCCGCTGGGGATAAAACTATTTATCCAGAACCACTCGTTCAGAATTAGAAATTCGAGCTTATGATAAGTTGTTTTATTTTGGATTTATTATTTGATGTTTCCATATGATACGTGCTTAACCCTTATCTTCTTACCTTCGAGGATGCTGCTCACTGGTTTGAGACTCTCCTTTCTGTTACTGTCATACCAATAAGAAAGTGGCTCGGACAAGTTACGAAGCAGGACGATCTCGCGGGTCCCCGGTAAGTTGCCCCCTCCTCGCTCGAGTTGTCTGCTCGGGTTAGCCAGGTCTAGAGCAAAGCTTAGTTTTGAAACCTAGAAAAAAATAACTTCATGCCGGATCCCTAGTAGGAAGCGCTTATTTGCATCATGTTGCATTTGACATAGGGGACTCAACACAGGGGTTGGGCCCGTCTAGGAATAGAAACCTGAAACAGAAAAGAACATCTTGATATATCCTACTTGTGCTCTGTGCATTTATTTATTTCGGACCTACATGTTGACCTGCTTCTGAATCTCAGTAATGTTAGAAAATTTTGGAAATTTGAGGAAAAGAGAAAAAGAGAAAAATAACAATTAGAGAGTTTGATGATTAATTTAGAAAAAAAAATAATGTCCAAGTACAACCGAAACTCTGCCAAAATTTTGTGAAAAAAAATATTTTATTTTTAATAGTTTGTTTACTAAAAGCAAAGGAAAAATAGAAAAAAAAAGTTTTATTTTTATTTTTGGAAAATTGGTTTTTGAAAAGAAAAAAAGAGTCATTATTCTATCTTGTTTTTAAAAAAATAAAAAAAAAATAGTTTGTCTTGCTAGGAAATATTGAATATGAAAAAAAAAGAGTCTTGTTTTTTTAAAAATAGTTTTTTATTTTATTTGTTTATGAAATGGCCAAAATGAAAATGAAAAGAGTCCTACTTTGAAAATGGTTTTGTTTTGCTTATGAAATGACAAAAAAGAAAATGAAAATGAGTCTTGTTTTAAAAATAGTTCGTGTAATTTGGCGAACTACGCCAGTTTGATTCTCACCGGATGTAAGATATGTAGGCAACCCTTATCGGGCCCAACTTCCCATTTTGCAAAAATAACCAGAAAATGACAAAATTTTATTATTTTCATAAAAGGGTCAGGCGATGCCATTTGTTGCAAAAATAGCCAAATATCCCCTAAAAAGGACGCCGGAAGGCTGACATTGCATAAAAGGCCGTTTTTTGATAGATTTGATTTTTGACCCTCACAACCTTAAAACGTTCGTCCCCGAGATGTTGAAAGGCCGTGTTTGCAAAATCGGATCATTTGCTTTAAATTTGTTTTTAGAAAGAGTCTTGAATAGATTAGGTGTCGCCGTTTGTCAAAAATAGCCGAATGTTTCCGAAAGGGACGCCGGAAGGCTGATTTTGCACAAACGGCCATCTTTGGTCGTTCCCATTACTTTTGCCGATTGACCCTACAGCCTTAAAATCTTCATCACTGAAGTGCTGAAAGGACGTGTTTGGAAAATAAATTTTTCTTTTCTCAAAAATTTAAGAAAAATGAAATTTTTTAGTTTTTGAGTCAAATAAAGGTTTTGCATTTGTCTAAATCACCTGAATAAATGTGTAGAATGACCACGAGTAGGAATTCATCTGGAGCTATTATAAACAGGATCCCGTTGGGCTTATGTATGTGGTGGAATGACTTAGGAGAATCAGAGCAAAATACGCTCAAGATATACTTGGGAGACTTGGTTGGGTTACTGAACATTGATCCGAGAGGGGACATTATAAGGGCGCTAATTTCATTTTGGGACCCAGCACACAATGTATTTCATTTCTCAGGCTTTGAGCTCACACCTACACTAGAAGAAGTGGCAAGGTACATCGGGGGTCCTAAAATCCCCATGAGAGAGCAATATCTCATTGCACCGAGGACCATGACCATACACAGATTCTTGAACACAGCCAAGATCCGAAGAGCTGTACCCAGAATTATCAGAAGGGTTTTGTAATCTGGCATTCCTATATGATAGATACGGTCATTTTGGAGGGTTCAACAATCCCAAGGGTAAAATCTGCAGCGGAGAAAATCGATTGAAATGGGAAAGACATAGGTGTATTGCTTTTATGGTGGCCTTTCTCGGCCTTCTGGTATTCCTAGAAAATATGGGAATATTAATATACAAGTTGTCGGGGTCGTATGCACTTTGCATAAATAAAACCACAGCACTCTGGCACCAATGATAATAGTTGACATCTTCCGTGCTATTGCTGTTTGCAAAGCCGGAGGGGGTTTCTTTGAGGGTTGCAATGTATTGCTGCAAATGTGGATGATAGAACACTTATGTCATCGCCCTCAGTTTATGAGTTATGGGTCATCACAAAAGACTTGTATAGAAGAGTTCTCCACGAGGATCGATGGGTTTAGTTTGCCAGAAGGAGTCACTGAATGGATAACTCTCCTGCATTCCATCTCAGCAAGCAAGATTGAATGGACGTTTAGGTGGCTACCTGTAGAAGAACTCATATACACATCAGCAGCTGAATCCCATTTGTTGTTGATGGGGCTACAAAGTATCCAGCCTTATGTGCCATACAGAGTATTGAGACAGTTGGGGCGATGTCAAGCTGTCCCTAAGGAAGAAGACCTCAGCATCCAGGTGATCGAGATTGGGCCTGGTGGGCAATTCCCTAAAGCAAGTGTTAGGAAAATCTGAACGAGTGTAAAATTCAGAAAGTGGATACTCGAGTACAAGACCGTGCCAAAGGCAAAGTAACGCCAGAATACCTCACATAGTACATAAGAGAATTTGAACACCAGAGACCGGCTAAGAGGGCCCACGTCCAAAACTATGCAGAATCATCACAAGCACAACTGGGTTGGTTGGAAAAGGAGAGAGAATATCGGGTCGAGATTAGCAAGCTGAAATAGCAAATTGAGGGGTTAAAATATCAAAGCAGCTAGCAAATGGATGCTGATACATGAGAGAAAAATAAATTGACTAAAGAAAACCAGGCCCTGAGAGCCCCAATTCGCCAAGCCAGTAAGAGTGACAACGACCGACAGAAACTTCGCTCCGATGAAAGGATAGCAAAGTTGAGGGATCAAGTCAGCGAAAGCCGAGAAGGTTTGGAAAGATCCGAGTCTTTCATAGCAAGGATGCGGGTCAGATGGGCAAAAGGTACAATGGCACGGAGAAAGCATCTGCAGCAAGTCATATGGGATTACGGAATAAGCATTAGGCTATAAAGGGAAACCAATTCCACTCTACAGAAGCGGGTCTTTCAACAAGCCCAAGTCTCCAGGACAGACAGAAGACGCGGTTAGATCTAATGACCAGAATGGAAGAACAAATGGAAAGGTTCCAGAATCAACTCGTGGACAATGCTCAAGTACTTGGACTAAAAAACCGGCGAATAGAGCAATTTTTCAGAGAAAGGGATGACATCCGGGGTAGTATTGATGAGATTGGGCATTACATCTACATGAGATGTCTAACATGTGAGAAAATTCCCTGGGATACCCTCTTCTCCTCCGTTATGGGCTACGTCCACCATATCATGGATGAATTGAAGAGCTTGCGAAGGGGTCTTGCACTAAAGCCCGCGAAAAGGCCGAACGATGCCTCGCGGGCACCTAAACTGAAAGCTTTAATGTATCCCTAGTTCGAACATGTTGTTTGTTGTCTTTATGTGTTTTTTTCCTTCCCATGTGATATCTTTATCGGATCATGTTAAGCACTTTGGAGTTATTATTTCCTGTACTTTGGAGTGCGTTTGTCTGCTGTAATCAATATTTGGTTAAAGGATATGGTGTGTTAAAATTTTCTTTTCAAAAAATGTTGTTGCTTTGTGATGTTTTGGTAATAAAAATTAAAGGTTTGAAATAATGTCTTTATTTTTCACATTTGTGGAAGAACTACGCCCAGTCTGATTCACGTGGAGACGTGATACGTAGGCAATCCACATAATATTCGACCACCACTAAAAAGAAAAAGAAAAAAGGGGGGATAAAAGAAAAGAAAAATAATAAAAGAGAGGAAAATGGAGGGTTCCCTAAAAACTTTAAAGGCACGAGTAAAACAAGCCGGGATGACGCATGTGGAGCAAACACATTTTAGAAATGGTTAACTGCTTAGGAACATTGCATCCCCAATGTGCAATTACCAAATCCGTTAAACTCTAACGCTAACAAGTTTGTTGTTTTCCAAATATCAAACAGTTAATTGTTAAAGTGTTCTGGCATCACATCATTATCAGACCAGATCCAAAGGACCTATCCCAATAAGCATGGCTAGTTCAGAACATAGCGTCGAGGAAGAAAGGCCAGTGAGCCAGTTGCTAAAAGAGGCAATGGAGAAGATAGAAAGGATCGGATTGGAAATGAACGCGATGTTGTTAGCCTTGGCTAAAGTGCAGAAGAGCCCTGAATCACCCGTTACTCCTACATTAGGGCACATACCAAAATACCCTCACCCTGGCCCTTCAACAAGCCTCCCGAATCACCACTATTATCATGGGAGAAACCCCTATTATACCTAAGCTCCACCACCAAATCAACATTTTCCACCACCAAATATTCCCATTTTTATGGGACCGCCACCAGCCACGCTGCAGAGATCAACTAGTGAGCCGTTGTTTCAGGCTCATGATGCCCAATACTACCCCCCCTGAGGCCACATTCAATGCACCAGAGCACCATACCCATAATCACCACTTGGAGGTCCCGGCAAAGATTGAAAAGTCGGTAAAGGTCCTAGAGCAGGATGAGGTAATGAGGAATTTCAAAATCCCGGACCAATCATTCAGAAGCATGCACGGGTTGGGCAACCAATTCATCATGGCCTACAAAGATCTATGCCCTTTCCCCGACGTCCAATTACCAGCAGGTTTCAAAATGCCCAAGTTTGATTTATATGAGGGGCACGGCGATCCTATGGCACATTTACGTGGCCTTTGTAGAAAATGAGAGGAGTAGGTGGCAAAGATGAGCTACTGATAGCTTACTTTGGCCAAATCTTAAGTGGATCGGCACTAGAATGGTATACCCGACAAGATCCCAGCAAGTGGTACACCTGGGACGATCTCGAGCAGGCTTTCACAGGTCACTTCCAATACAATCTCGAAATAGTCCCTGACCGTCTCATATTACTGAGGATTGGGAAGAAGCCTGGAGAAAGCTACCATGAATTCGGTTTCCGCTGGAGAGAACAAGCAACCAGGGTTGATCCTCCCATGAGAGAGGGGGAAATGGTGGACTACTTCCTACAAACGCTGGATCCAACTTACTTTGGTCACTTGGTGACGACAGTTGGAAAATCCTTCAATGAAGTAGTAAAGATAAGGGTTATGCTAGAGGAGGGACTGAGGTCCGATAAAATCCTGAATTACTCGGCGCATATGGAAACAACCCATGCTATTCAGAGCGGCACGAGAGGTGCACTGGGGAGGAAAAAGAAAAAAGAAGTCGCCACGGTTGAGGCAGGCAGCTAGTCCAAGTCCAGCAAACCATACTACAACAGACCCAGACCCCACCATCCAAACTATCCATATTCCCCTTATAACCCACCACGACACTACTATCCACCTCAAGAACCACACTTCTCCGTGCACCAAGCCCAAACATACACTCAGCCTCCGGTTCGCCCGCAATGGCGCGCGCCGGCTCCCCAAAATGCATATGCACCTCCACAGAACACCTATCCACCTCCACAGAACACATACCCACCACCCTAAAACGCCTATCCTCGACCAAAGGCCTAAAGGAACCCTCCAGGGGCAGATTTTGTGGAAATCAAGCTTCTAGAAATGAAAGGCTACAAAGACAAAGAGCCTTTACTGAGTTGGGAGAAACCTATACCGCCTTGTTCCACAAATTGAGGCAGTTAGGTTTATTGAGTCTTGTCGAGCCCAGGGTGCCAAATCCCCCACCCCAAAATGTGGACCAATCAATAAGCTGCGAGTATTGCTCAGGAATGCTAGTGCATGATACTGAAAAATGTTGGAGGTTAAAGCATGCCATACAGGATCTCATTAACGCCAACAAGATCGAGGTCCAGACGCCGGAGGCGCCCAACATCAACCAGAACCCATTGCTAGCACACCACGAAGCTCACATGATTGAGTTTGTGCATGAATTAGGGGAGATAAAGAAACCATCACAAACATTCATGATGATCCGGGCCACCCCAAAAGAAACACCGATCGATAAGGAAGCAGAATTACAGGTAGAGAAGATAGAGGTCAAACCTGTGGTGATAATGGGGAATAGTTCGCCTGTTGTCTCAAGAAATCAAGGGCCGGTCAAAGTGATAGTGCAAGGGATACCAAGAGATCCGACATGCGTAGGGCCAGTTATTATCAGGCCAGTATTGCAATTGCCTATAATAAGTTGTAAAGTCGTGCCATAAAGCTACAATAAAGCAATGGTAATGTACAAGGGGAAGGAGGTTGTGGAAGAAATATGTGAGACCCAATAATTAACTCGTTCGGGGAGGTGTTGTGCTCCCGTAGAGTTAAGAAAGTCTAATCTAGCGGTGGTAAAGAAGCCGGTAACGGAAGAAGAAGCTGAGGAGTTTCTGAAGAAAATGAAGACACAAGACTACTCCATTGTGGAGCAATTAAGAAAGACTCCATCTCAAATTTCGTTGGTTTCTTTGTTGATTCACTCCAACGATCATTGCAGGCATTGATGAAAATCCTGAACGAGGCTCATGTTCTGGATAAAATATCTGTAAATCACTTGGAGAAGATAGTGCACAAAATCATTAAAGTAAACCGAGTGACATTTTCTGATGATGAGTTGCCGACCGAGGGCACAGAACACAACAAAGACTTGTATTTAACTATGAAATGTGAAGACTTGGTGGTCACTCGAGTATTGGTTTATAATGGGTCAAGTGCCAACATATGTACTTTGGCCACTCTGCACATGTTGAAAATTGATCATGACCGGATTAATAAGAACATCGTCTGCGTTCGGGGTTTCTATGGAGGTGGTACCAACACGGTGGGTGATATCATAATGGAATTAACCATTGGTCCAGTAGAATTCACCATGGAATTACAAGTGGTTGCCGTGGCAAAATCATACAATCTTCTGCTTGGGTGGCCTTGTATCCATGCTGGCAAAGCAGTACCTTCTACTTTACACCAGATGGTGATATTTGAATGGGACATGCAGGAGATAGTGGTGCACGGGGACGACGCTACAAGAATTGGGGGTGATGATATTGTGCCATTCATACAGACTGATGACGACAAAGGGCCTTGGGTGTACCAGGTATTTGACGAGGTTTCAGTGAATAAAATTTCTAAAGGTGAGGACCTCCCACTTCCCAGGATAGATCCCGCAACCGTCATGATGGTCTCAGAGATGCTGGGTAGTGGATTCATGTCAGGAAAGGGTCTGGGGGCCGAGCTTCATGGTATTGTTCAACCTGTTTCCTTGCCCAAGAATTTAGAGACCTTTGGACTGGGGTTCAAACTTACTGTGGCAGATGTGAAGCGAGCTAAGAAAATGAAGAAAAGAGTTTGGGTCCTTCCCAAGCATGTTCCACGCCTTTCCAGATCTTTTGTTAAAGCAAGTGCGAAGTGGTCGTCGGTCTCGAAAATTCTCGAACCATTGATTGGGATGGACGTGGATTTGAATCAGAGCTTCGAAAGGATGGTCGCTAATATCCACGTGATAGAAGCTGGAGAGGGCTCCAACAGAGCGGACATACAGTTTGTGGGGCCACTACCAACATCAACAATTGGACGGCTACTTTTCTTCCAACCCGGAGGGAGTCTTGGTAGTAGGCTCTGGATTTTCTTTCTTGTTTCCTGGATTATTCTAGAGTTATAATCCAGTTTTTGTTTTATTTGTATTCAGTAAAAGTGTGAAACTATGTTATCCCGTATTTTAATAAGGTAAAAATGTCCTTTTCTCTTATTTATTTGTTTTATTCTTTTCTCTTACTGAACAATTATCTTTTTACTAGTTCTAATGGCATGGCAAGCACAACGGATCTTCGACCTAGTCTAAAAAATAAATTTGATTCCGATTTAATTGTACAAGAGGTCGATTGTGATAATGAGTATGAATACAAAGAGGATGAAGCCTTCGAAGAAATAAGAAGAGAATTGTGCCAGTTCGAAGAGAAACCCAAGCCTAATCTGAATGACACCGAAGCTGTCAATTTAGGGGATGCAGACGATGTCAAGGAAACCAAAATCAGTATTCACATTGAGCCAAACATGAGGGAGGATTAATCAAAGCCCTCATTGAGTTCAAAGATGTTTTTGCATGGTCATATGATGACATGCCGGGATTAAGCACTGATCTAGTGGTTCACAAATTGCCCACTGACCCGGCATGCCCTCATGTCAAGAAAAAATTGAGGAAGTTTAAGACAGATATGATGTGAAGATCAAAGAATAAGTGACCAAGCAGCTGCATGCAAAAGTTATTGGTGTCACTTGATATCCCGATTGGTTGGACAATGTGGTACCAGTGCCGAAGAAATATGCGAAGATTAGGGTGTGTGTCAACTACCGCAATCTGAACAAGGAATGCACTAAGGATAACTTTCCATCACCCAACATCCATATCCTGATCGACAATTGCGCCGGGCATGACATCGGGTCCTTTGTGGATTGCTATGCAGGATATCATCAGATCTTGATGGATGAAGAATATGCATAAAAGATGGCTTTCATTACACCTTGGGGAACTTACTGCTACTGGGTAATGCCATTCGGTTTGAAGAATGCTGGGGCAACGTACATGAGAGCAATGACTACTGTGTTTCATGACTTATACACAAAGAGATTGAAGTGTACGTGGATGATGTAATAATAAAGTCCAGGTGTCAAGAAGACCATGTAGCAGACCTAAGGAAGTTCTTTCAATGACTTTGAAGGTATGATATTAAGCTCAACCCGGCCAAATGTGCCTTTGGTGTTCCATCAGGAAAGTTGCTAGGATTCATCGTCAGTTGATGAGGTATTGAGTTGGACCCATCAAAGATCAAATCCATCCAGGATTTACAACCGCCGAAGAACAAAATGGAGGTGATGAGTCTGTTGGGAAGAATAAATTATATCAGCAGGTTCATTGATCAACTTACGGTGACTTGTGAGCCCATATTTTGGCTGTTGAAAAAAGATGTTGCGGTAGAATGGACGGCGGAATCAAGAAGCATTTGATCAAATCAAGGGGTATTTGTCAAATTCACCCGCGTTGGTTCCACTAGAACCGGGAAGACTGTTGATTCTCCATCTAACTGTATTGGAGAATTCGTTTGGTTGCATACTGGGGCCACAGGACAGTACAGAGAGGAAGAGCAAGCCATCTATTATCTCAACAAGAAATTTACAGTATATGAAGGTAAGTACACTCAACTTGAGAAGACATTTTTCGCCCTAACATGGGTGGTACAAAAGTTGAAACACTATCTGTCATCATATACTACTTATCTCATTTCATGCTTGGATCCATTAAAGTATATCTCCAGAAGCCTATGCCCACAGGGAGGTTAGCGAAGTGGCATATATTACTCACAGAATTTGACATCGTCTATGTGACGAGGACGACAATGAAGGCTCAAGCGTTAGTTGATCACTTAGCTGAGAATCCTGTAAAGGGAGAATATGAACCAATGAGGACGTATTTCCCCGATGAAGAAGTGATGCATATAGATGAGGTAGAATCGACTGAGGAACGAGGATGGAATATTTCTTTGATGGAGCCGCAAATTCAAAGGGAGTTGGAATAGGAGCGGTACTCATTTTAGAAACAGGACATCACTATCCTATTACGGCGCAACTACGTTTCTATTGTACTAACAACATGACTGAATATGAGGCCTGCATTTTGGGGTTACGGTTAGTTGCAGACATGGATGTCCAGGACGTCTTGGTCTTGGAGGATTCGGACCTTCTAGTATATCGAATTCAAGGTGAATGGGAAATACATGATTTGAAGCTTATACCGTATCGACAGTGCTTGCACGATCTAAGCAAGCGATTTCAATTGGTAGAGTTCAAACACATTCCAAGAGTTTACAACGAGGTTGCTGATGCATTGGCCACCTTAGCATCAATGTTGCACCACCCAGATAAGGTTCATGTTGACCCGTTGCATATTTAGGTTCATGAGTAGCATGCTTATTGTAGCATGATATATGAAGAAATGGATGGTGATCTCTGGTTTTATGATGTCAAGGAATACCTCCGGATGGGGATATACCCGGAACATGCAACTAGAGATCAAAAGAGGGCCATTCGATGATTGGCAAATGGGTTTTTCCTTAGTGGGGAAGTGATGTACAAAAGAACCCCAGATTTGGGATTGGTGAGATGTATAGATGCCGGTCAAGCCACGACAGTAATGAGAGAGGTACATGCCGGAGTTTGTAGGACACACATGAGTGGATATGTATTGGCGAAGAAGATTCTACAAGCATGATACTATTGGCTCACCATGGAGTGTGATCGTATCAGCTTCGTGCGAAAATGACGTCAGTGTCAGGTACACTGATATCTGATTCATTCTCCGCCAACAGAATTGCATACAATGTCAGCACCCTGGCCATTTGTTGCATGGGGCATGGATGTCATTGGACCTATTGAACCAGCAGCTTCCTACCGTCATAGGTTCATTCTGGTAACCATCGATTATTTCACCAAATGGGTGGAGGCCAAGACTTTCAAGTCAGTGACCAAGAAGGCAGTGGTGGATTTAATCCACTCCCATATCATATGTAGATTTGGAATCCCAAAGGTAATCATCATGGACAACGGTGCTAATCTTAACAGCAGTTTGATGAAAGAAGTATGTCAACAGTTCAAGATTACACACCATAATTCCACCCCGTATCGTCCTAAGGCGAATAGTGCAGTTGAGGCAGCCAACAAAAAGATAAAGAGTGTCAGCACGTGATTTTTGCCCAATATATGAATAATTCCTAAAAATTCAAACAAAATAACTTTTCCTTATTTTTACAATTTTTGTGCATGTTTGTGTCATTTCTTGATAACAGTTGCATTTTTATTTGGGCATGGTAATTCATAAAAAATACAAAAATATGCATTTTTGCATTTAGAATTTAATATCACATTTTACCATTAATTATATGCCAATTCATTTTAGCACAAAACATGAAAAATCACAAAAGAATTTGTTCATTTCATATTTCAATTATTTTTATTTGGAAGTTATCACAAAATAGATTTCTACAATTATTTTAGGAATTGTTTGGTTTATTAAATATATTAGAGTTTTAATTCCAATTTTATAAAATAAAATAAAAAATACAAGAATTCAATTAATTTAAAAAAACACAGAAATGATTTAGAAGAAATAATTTAAAAAAAAAAAGCAATTGAAAAAAAGAAGAGAAAATAACAAGGCAAAGTAGGTAATTAAAGGGCTGCCCAATTTGGGCCTTTACATTGGAATTTGAATTGGTCGAAAACATTTTTAAACCCCAATTTCTCCGCCCTAGCCCAATGCTCTGTTCGATCCGGTTCTTTAAGGTCCAAACGACGTTGTTTGGTTGGTTTAACCCAAGCCGTTGGATTTTGATCCGACGAACAGAAGTGTCCTATGATGTCCCATATAAGACTCTCCTAACAACCCCCCACCCCCACCCCATTCTTCATCGTCTTCCTCACCCCTCAGAAAACCCTAGAGACGCCGCCCTAAAATCCCTAGCCTCCGGTGGCGGCGCCAGTCCCAAACCACTCCAAAATCACACCCCTTAATTACTTTGACCTCCTCAGCCCAAATATACAACCGTTGGTCATCAAATATCAACTAGTTTGCTCGAAAATCAAATCGAAAAATCAGCCAAGTTTCAAAGTCGTCCAATCAAGCTCAAACTGCTACCAGGACATCTACTCATCTTCCTAACCTTGAATCCAAGTTCGTCCTCTTCAAATAGGAACGATCCGCCCTCAAACTCAATCTAGGGTTCAGGCAGCCCAACCTATTTGGCAATAATTCAAGGTCGAACAGGTTCTTAGTAAGTGTTCTTTTAGTTTCACATTTTATTTTTATTTTCTGTCAGTGGGTTAAATCCTCTTTTGTTTTTCTTTGTCTTGGTCTGTTTTGATTAGTGGGTTCTTTTCTCATTAGGTTTTAGGCTCGCTCTATCTATTATTTGAAGTTAATCTACAAATAAATTCGATTGTTAGTTTAATTTCGATCCAATTCTGTTATTAGTTTAAATTCCATCTTCTTTGTTTAGCTTATCCAATTTTTCGCCCTATTCAGTTTTAGTTGGTATATTGTTAGTCTAATCATTAGGTGTTAATCTTAATTAGTTCAGCCAATTAGTTTCAGTCGGATATCCTTCTTGAAAACTGTTTCTTCATGTTAGGTTTTTTTCAATATGGCTCTTAATATTAATGTTGATGCATTCTTATCCTGAGATAGTTAGTCAACTCGTAGTTGTTTATTGCAATCAGTTCTTCTTTTTTTTTTTTTTAACATTTTGATTAGGTAATTCAGATTCTAGTTTTGTTCTTTGATGGCTTAGTTGATTAGTTTTTCAGTTTCAATTAGTATTAGTCGAATGTAATATTAGAGTTGTAAAACTGATTTGGTTATAGCTGAATGATTAAGGATTTAGTAATTTTGGGAGGTTAATAGGGGTAAATTGGACAAAAGTCAAAGGGGAAAAGGTTGCAGTAATTTTAAGAGGATTCAAGGGCAGTTTGGGCATGGGAAAAGGGTATAATCTCTTAGAATTGTAAATTTAAAACAGTGGTAAGGGTAGTATAGGCATTGTATAACTCAAAGAACCTCATAGAAACTCCTAGAATAGGGCTTTAGTGTAGATTTTAGTAAAACTTAGGGAGTAACTTGAGGAACAAGTTAGAAAATTAAGGTTTAAAGTGAAAAATGAGCAGGGACTAAAATAGAAAACCAAAATCTGATCATTTACCCAAAATGGCCTATAAATTGAGTCCCTCATTGCCTGTAAAAGGGGCTTCTTCCTTCCATTCTTCCACAGCCAGAAAATTCCCTAAAAATACTCCTCATTTCTCTAGATTTAAGAGTAAAAACTTCAGTTCAAGCAATACCTTTAGATTTTAGTCTTCCCCATACTCAAAAACACAAAAACAATAGAAATCTACATAAAAACAAAAAAAAAATCAAATTGTTCCATCAGAAGTTCTAGGCTGATTTCACTTTTCCATTGCCTATTAATAATTTCAGAAGTGTTTTTGGTGTATTTCAAGTCAGAGTAAGGTCTAGTCAAGTTTGGTGGTTTGCTTCTATTTGTGAGGGTTATCTGGTGTAATTGGATTCAATCCCAAGCTTATTTGAACCCATTTGAGTTAACGTTTGGTTGAGTTTTGTACCATTAATGTTTCTGAAGTATACTGGTGCATTTCGAGCTTGTCTAAATGCATTTGGAGTGGGTTATAGCTGTTTGTTTGGATCTGCTAGTTTTTTCAACTTCTCTGGGATGTTGAACTGATTTCCGGGCTATTGTTGAGGCTTGTTTATTGCTGTTGCTGTTGATCTTCTTCCCCCCTTTGTTCATTTCCAATCCAGGTACACAGTTATAACTTTGGCACTTGAAAGGTGAAAATATGAAGACAGAATATATGTGAAGAATGGCAATCCTGATTTAGCTTCTCTCAGATTTGTGTATTTAAACTTTTCATGCATTGATGATACATATATCCCAGTTATTTTGTAGTAATTGAACTGAATTTGAGTTGTTATAGAAATTTTAAATATAGTTCATATTGACATATGTTGACATTTGATAATAGGTTTCTGAGATTAAAAATGAACTCATTGGACTGTTAAACCAATATGTACTGTGAGTGTTAAGTTTAGGATTTGATTAGTTCTGAGCATTAGCTCTTGTTCTCATTGATTATTACATCAATTGAAAGAAAAAATGAGAGTGTAAATGTGAATAGTAATAGATTTTGTAGGAGTCAACTATAGCGTTTCCAATAGTTTTGCTTTATTGATAGTTTAATTATTGATTTCTCAAAATGGTAATGGTTGCATGAATCTGTGTACTTGGTAATGAAGGCAATGTTAAACAAAATTGGATTTGATGCATGATATGAGCCATTCCTTATATGCATATAATCAGTGGTATGATGAGTAAGATTAACATTCACGCCCTTCTATTCGTATATGTTAACTGATGCGGCTGAAATTCGAACTGAGGTCCTCCCTTTGCTAGCGTCCGATTCAACTCACGTCTAAGACGAGCATAAAGCCATCGTCACGATATGTAGGGCTATCGCTTGGAGCCCAATAGTAGCCCATCTTTCCATCGTTTCGCTAGTTAAATTAATTTGAACATGCAAGTGGTGACCTTTCTTTATTTTAGAGACGTAACAAATAGATAATCATAGTCATTGTTAGGTTGGACTCAAATAAGATGATGAGATGAGCCTCGCCAGACAAAAATGATTGCGGGGCCCTCGATAAAGGTTAAAAAATATTTAGAATTCGGGAGGGCCGTTTAGCAAATTTCATCGCCTTCCCCAAAATAATAATACGCTAGAACCTAAATACGCGATTAATTAAATTACTTTCTTAAACTCGGGTGTGCATTGATGCGACCCAAATCCAAATCTCGACGAAGTCGAAACGTGTCGAAGATCACGTGTACAGTGGTGGTGACGTGATTAGAAATACGTTATCACAACGTCACAAGTCTTTTAAAATAAATAATGGTAAAAGCGGTATATAAATAAAAGGGCACATAAGTTAGCATGTGTTAGAATTAGATATAATCAAATACAACAGTTAAGCGACCGTGCTAGAACCACGGAATCCGGGAATACCTAACACCTTCTCCCGGATTAACATAATTTCTTATTAGGATTTATGGTTCGCAGACTATAACAGAGTTATAATCTTCCTCGGTTCAGGATTCAAAGCGGTGACTTGGTACACCCTAAATCTCCCAAGTGGAGACTCTGAATAAATAATAACCAAATCCCGTTCCGATTGTCCTTTAAGTGGAAAATCTCATTTACGCTCCTTTGCGGGGGTGTACAACGTGAAAAAGGAGGTGTGACAGCTCTCATAACTCTGCTGGGGATGTAAGAACCCATAACGTATTGTTCAGGGTTCAGAATCCGAGCTTAGATAAATTGATGTATTTGGTTATATATGATTTTCTTACATGTTGTGTGTGCTAAATGTTACCGCTTTGATGTTATCTGAATTGTATATAAACTGTGCCGACACCTTTCTCTCTCTACCTCCAGAGATGTGCTTACTGGTTGAGACTCCCTATTCTGTTAGTGTCATACCATGAAATAAGAAAGAGGTTCGGATAAGTTACAATAGCGGATGCCTTTTGGTTCACGGTATGTTTCCCCCTCCTCGACTCGAGTTGTCCGCTCGGGTACACAGTCTAGAACACCGACCCAGGTTTGGAACATTGAATAACTTGACTTCATGCCGGATCCCTAGCAGGAATGCTTATTTGCATCATGCTGCATTTGACTTAGGGGCCTCAACACAGGGGTTGGGTCCGTCTAGGGCTAGCAACCTGAAATGAAAAAGATCATCCTGGTGCATCCTACTTGTTGTGCATTTATTTGTTCGAACCCACATGTTGACAGGTTTTTGAATCTCGGAATGTCGGAATTTGAGAAAAGAAAAAGGAAAAAAGAGAAAATGAGACAATTAGCAGTTGTAGAATTAATCTTGGAAAAACCCAATGCCCAAAAACTATCGAAACTCTGCCGAAATTTCAGAAAAAAAGGAAAAAGATTATTTTATTTTTATTTTTATTTGTTTTACTAAAAATCAAAACAAAATAGAAAAAAAAATCTTTTATTTTTGGAAAATTATTTGTTGAAAAAGAAAAGAAAAAGAGTTTTTGTTTTAATAGGTTGTTTTGTTATTATCAAAAATAGAAAAAAAGAGAATAATTTGTTTTGCCATGAAACTGAAAATAAAAAGAGTTTTATTTTCAAAAGTAGTTTTCTTATTTGCTTATAAAGTGTCCAAATGAAAAATAAAAAAAGAGTCTTGTTTTAAAATAGTTTGTTTAATTTGCCCGAACTACGCATGGTTTAATTCTCACAGGACGTGAGATACGTAGGCAACCCTCATCGGGTCCAACCTTTCCTTAGCAAAAATAGCCAAAAATGTCAAAAAACAATTGCGTCATGAATAAATCGGGTGATGTCATTTTGCATATATAGCCAAATATTTCCAAACGTGACGCCGGAAGGCTAATTTTGCATAAAACAGCCACCCTTGATCATGTTTTGATTTTTGACCCTCACAGCCTTAAATTTTTCGTCCTCGAGGAGCTGAAAGGCCGTGTTTGAAATACCGGGTCATTTATTTTAATTTGAAAAAAATAATAATAAAAGAATTATAAAAAAAGAAAAAAAAGTCTGGTGATGCCATTTTACAAAAATAGCTGAATGTTCCCAAACGGGACGCCGGAAGGCTAACCTTGCACAAATAACCACCTCCGGTCATGTTTTGTCTTTTGACCCTTACAGCCTTAAATTCTCGTCCTTTGGGCGTCGAAAGGCTGTGTTTACCAAATAAGTTCTTTTCTTTTAATTTGAGGAGCAAGAAGAGTCGTAAATAAGTTGAGTAGGGCCGTTTTGTCATAAATAGCCAAACGTTCCCAAAAGGGACGCCAGAAGGTTGACTTTGGAAATACGCCCATCTTATAGTCTTATTTTGATATCGAGTCCTATATGTCTAAAATCTATTAAGAATGTAGATAGTTTCATTTTGAGTTGAATAAAGGTTTTTCTTTTGCTTAATCACCTTAATAAATGTGCAGGACGAGCTCGATGCTAAACGAACCCTTTTCAATATTAACCAAGATACCTTTTGAGTTGCGATTATGGTGGAATGACTTAGGCAAAGAAGGGCAGGACGAAGCGAAAAAGTATCTAAAAGATCTCCCAAATTTATTAGACATCCAGCCTCGGGGGGATATTATCAAGGCATTGGTCGCTTGTGAGGATCCAGCACATAATGTATTTCATTTTTCGGACTTGGAGCTCACCCCGACATTGGAAGAAATAGCGGGGTACACCGGAAGTGATCAATCCCCATTGAGGTTCGGATTGGTCATTATTGTAAGTTGAGAATTGAAGCATGACATATAAATAATGGGCTGAAGTTTTATGAATTAATTTTTTAGTTATATTCTGAATTGAGTTGAATAAATACAGTAGGTAGTTTCATAGGCTAGAATTATATAGTTGCTTTATTATGCACAACTGAGTAATGGCGTGCAGTAGTTTAGTGTGTAAACCCCATTCCATTGTATGCTAATTAAAAGACTAATGAGATAGTAATATTCTTTTTATTTCAGTTTATCTTGTTTTAAAGGGCATAACATGCCCTAGGTAATCAATCACTAGAAGGTTTTAGTAGCTTCTGTTAATAAATTGTCTTTTCAAGTTTGTAAAAACAAATCATAATTGGATATCACTCTCTTTTCTGTCCTTTATGAATGACAAGCATGTGTAGAGTAATGTAGTTGGGTCGTAATCTAAATAAGACGGCCCAGGCCCATGTTTTGCACCATTCATGTTGGGCCTGGGCCAGCACAATGTTAATTGGACGGTCCTTACTGCTCATTTTCAGATTCTAACAAATCAAATTCGCAATTTAAATAATTCGTAAGCATATAAACTAAAAATTTTCTTTTCATTTTTAGAGACGCAATGAAATAGAAAACATAGTCGCTTCAGGATATCCTTTATAAATGAGGCATGCCTCGCCCAAAATAAATTGCAAATCGTGGTGCCCTAAATTAAAAGGACATAATAAGCAAATAGACTTCGGAATTGGCCGCTTAATGAATTTCACGGTTTTTTCCAAAAACAACAAATACGTTAGTCTCTTTAGGGCATTGTACCTTCTTAAACTCGGGTGTGCATTTATGCAATCCAAATCTAAATCTCGGTGAACTCGAAGTGTGTCAATTTCACGGCTTTACCCAAAACAATACTACGCTAGTCGCTTAGGCCATGTCTTTAATAAAATTACCTACTTAAACCCGGGTGTACATTGATGTGACCTAAATCCAAATCTCAACGGAGTCGAAATGTGTCGACGACCACGTGTACATGGTTGTGATGTGGTTCGAGATACGTTTTCACAATGCTGCAAATCTTTGTTAAAAATGACGACAGTAATAATAAAAGCGATAAGAAGTCACAATTTGCATTAAGTATATAGTTGTTAAAATCAGATAAATAAGCTGAATATAATAGTTTGAGCGACCGTGCTAGAACCACAGAACTCGGGAATGCCTACACCTTTTCCCGGGTTAACAGAATTCCTTATCCGGATATGTGGTACGCAGACTGTAATTTAGAGTCAATTCCTTTCCTCGATTCGGGATTAAAACTGGTGACTTCGGACACCCTAAATCTCCCAAGTGACGACTCTTAAATAACTCATCCAATCCCATTTGATTGTCTTTTAGTTGGAAAAACTCCCTTTGCACCCTCGCGGGGGCGTAAAAAGAAGGTGTGACATGGTCCGCTCTAGTATGAACCAAGAAGGGTAATCTCTAAAGTTTGCCACCACATGCGGACTGCGGTGGACCTCCCCGGTCGTGGTCTGTCTTGTGTGAACCGTAGAGGTTACCTTCTCAAACTTCCTCTAAACAAACCCAACGAGGTCCGCGGTCCATTTTGTGTGGCCACGTTGGTAGGTAAGATTGGGTCCCACATGTTTTTCAATAAATACACCACAGGGTTCACCGGTTACCCTTTTCGAAAAATTGACTCTCAGAGACCTAAAAGTTACTGTTCATCTTCCCTATTGACTGTTATTATTTGCATTTCATATCCACAACTAGTAACATTTCAATCATTTCTTTGTGCTTACATTTATAATTTCGTTTGTATTTCATTGCCATTAGCATGTAACTTCATCTTCTTCCCGTTTTACTCTATTTGTCAGTGTAGGTTAGCTTAAATGTAGTTTTTTGGTGTGCCTGAGAGGTATAATGAACTGGGTAAACTGAGTATACCCTAACAAGGTTTGAATTGAACTAAAATGCACGACCCAAGAACCCTAACTCAGTTCCTTGGCTAAGCACCCTCCGCAGACCGCGGTCCCTATTGCGCGGTCCGCGGTGCTCTGATGTGGTCCACGGTACCATTTTGTGCCGACCGCGTTGCTTATGCTCTCACAGATGACTTTTTGCCTAGCGCGGCCGCACTACATTTTGTGTGGTTCGTGCAAGCCCACTGCGGGCGTGATGCTACTTTGTGCGGGCCGCGGTAGTGAGACTCAGGGGATGGTTTTTTAGGCATTACACTCAAGGCGGACTGCGATGTCTTTTATGCGATCCACAGTGTCTCCAGTGAGGCCAATTGTGCGGCCCGTGCTGCACTGTGTCTGCAATTCCATCTGCAACTTTTTGGCTTCCGCTCTGCTATGCATTATACACATCTGATTCACTCTCTCTGTTGATACTAACAAAGCTAGATGTTTTTGCTTGCAGATCATGGTTAAACAAAGAGGTAGAGGTGCAAAACAACTCGGGCGAGGTGATTCCTCCCGGGGAGGAAAAGGAAATTTGGTAAAACTCACTCCCCAAGCTAGACAGAACATAAAGAACACAAGAAAAGTAAACAAGGTTGTTAATAGAGCATGTGACCAATCGGGGAGTTAGTATATGCCCTCTAAAGACATCTCCTCTGACTCAGTGTCAACTCACTTCGTCTCCAACTTTGGATTGACTGATGATTATCTGCACCATCACCCACTGCCAAATCACCAGAGAATGGTCCCACTGAGTTGTCTGAGGGCTCAGCAACCGGTAGTGGCAAGTACTCTACTTCCCCCACTGCTTCAATATCTGGGGAGAGTGCAAACGGAGATCGGGGAGATGATGAGGGAGATGAGGAGGTACATGTAGGTGGTGAGCCTCAGTTTGGAGGGATTTGCCATACTAGAAACCCTGCAAAATGTGAGGATAGATTTGTAACCCAAGTATCATTCCATAAGTTCGAGGAGCGATGGCTGGTGCGAAAACTGATTTTGGAGAGAAGTTTCATAGAAAGATAACTCCTACTCCACTGATAACTATGATTTTACATGTTTTATACCCATTCTTGCCTAATATTTGTTCGTGAATTGCCATAAATTAGTCCCAAAATGCTTACAAATTGTGTTTGATTACAGGTTTGAGCGACAAGATGACACATGTCAAAGATCGGCTCAAAAAAAAGTGAAATCTGCCAAGTGACAAAATACAAGTGAAGTGGGGAAACAAATGACCTGCGCGGTCCGCACTGCTTTCACATGCATTCGCGTAGAAAAGCTTAGAGACCATGCATTTTCCATGTCAAGTTGCATGGTCCGCGCTCCTATCCACAAGGTCTGCACCAATGAGGGTTTAAATACTGTCATTCAAGGCAAAAGCCCACGTGGCCGCTCACCAAATCAGTGCGGTCTGCGTGGATGAAGTTCATAGAGTGGTGTTTTCTGCCAAAAGTTCCACGAGGCCGCGCCCCAGTTCTATGTAGTTCGCGCCCTTCATCCTGCGTGGCCGCGCTACATAGTTGTGTGGTACGTGTCCCCTGTTTCAGAAGCAAGTGATAAAGATCCAACCCCTACGCGGTCGCGCGTCAATTGTGTGTGGTCCGCGCCAGACCCTAAGGGGTATTTTTGTCTGGTTTTTCTTGTGTAGTATAAATAGAACATTTTACTTTTTCAGGTTAAGTTTGGTGCATCGGATAGCAGCTGAGCTCGAGACTTCATAGTTTAACCCTATTTTGGGCAATTTCTTCTTGTATTAACGTGGAATTGAGTATATTAACATCATAGTTAATTAATATGTCAATTTTATCTTCTATGTATTCAATTTATATTTCTATTATGTCTAGCTAAACCCGTTGGCTAGGGTGGTTGTGGCTCAACCCTAGTGTAGATAATTAATGGGTGTGATTGTTTAGTACATGAATGATGTTGGGTATTTGTTATTTGGGTTAATCTTACGTTTTTATTAAGATTTGGTGGTTGCAAACACTAAGTCTAGCTAAGTGGGTCTTGACTCTTCTAGAGAATGAGAGTCTATGACCCCAAGATTAATTCCCACAAGGAAATGGGATGGACCCATGAGAATGGTAGTCCCAATTAACGGGATAAACCTCGAGAGAGTAATTACCCAACTTGAACCCTAAGTTGCTTGGGCAAATTGGCTTACCCAATTGGTCCCGAGAGAGCCAGTTGGGCAAGATCACTCTCTCTACCGAGAGGTGTGAGAGTGGGTGCAATAGTGCAACGGTTATAGCATAAGTCTCATAATCATCGTTCTTGCATTAGGAATCTCTACCGTTAGTTTACCACCTAGGTAAATGTCACAACCCTAGTGCCTTTCTCTATATTGCATACAACCTAGAGTTGATATCTCATCATAACTTGGCGTTACATTTGTAGTTTATAAATTATAGTTGATAATCAAAAGAAAACCAAAAATGTTAGAAGATCAATTAGGAGCTAAAACATAGTCCTAGACCATACAAATACTCAACTCCAAATTGAAGCTCCCTGTGGAAAATTGACCCCGATACCACTATTGGGTAAAAGTATTAGCGTCCACTCTTCCTTAGGTTGAGTCCGCTGCAATCACTATTTGGCGCCATTGGCTAGTTTTGTGTTTTGCTTCTTTTTCCTTCTTTTTATTTACTTTATTTGTGTCAATTCACTCAGCTACCAATGGCTTTAAATGCACAAGATGATATTAGCAACGTGGGAGTGGAGGAGGTGGAAGACATAGAACAAGATAAGGTTTTACCCCAAGCACAAAGATGGGATAGAAATGCTAATGCAAATGTTAATGTTAATGATAACATACCAGACCATCCTCCACCTCCACCAGGATTTCTACCCAATCAAGGGTACGCAAATGCAATAGTTCCTCCCCGAATCCAGGCGGGAACTTCCAAATCACCAATGTCATGCTCACTTTGCTCGAACAACGAGGGTACTTTACAGGCACCTCAGACCAAAATGCATACAAGCATTTGAAAGGGTTTGGGGATACTTGTTGGGGTAGCAAGGAGACAAATGTTTCGGAAGATGCAATGAGTTTAAGGCTTTTCCCCTTCTCATTTTGGGGGAAAGCATTGGATTGGTTTGAGAGAATCCCAAATCATTCCATAACTATGTGGGATGAGTTGGTGGATAAATTCATCGCCAAATTCTTTTCTCGTAGTCATATGGAGGCTCTTCAAGATGAGATTCTAGCTTTCAAGCAAAAGCCGACGGAGCCCTTACATGAGATATGAGAGAGGTTTCGAGCGATGGTAAAAGAGTGTCCCAACAATGATATGAGTGATGTTATGATCTAACAGACATTTTATCGGGGTAAAAACACAACGAACCAGTGCATTATCAATCAGTTGGTCGGTTGTAACTTTATGAAGCTTCCATATAATAATAGTGGTGGATATTCGAATGAAGGTTTTGATGACCAAAGTGAGGAAGTACAATATGTCAACAACTACCAAGGGAATAGAGGTAATCAAGGGAATCGACAATGGAGACCCCAAGGTAATTGGGGTAATCAACAAGATGGCAATTAGAATTACAATAACAATCAAGGAGGCAAATGGGGGAACAATAATTCGGGGAATCAAGGTAATTGGAACTGGAACAACAGTTGGAACAACAACAATGGTGGTCAAGGTGGGTGCAACAATAATAGTGGTTAAGGTAATAGGGGCAAGTCTTTCAAAGGCCCCCAATGTATCAACAACCCAACAACCTGCCTCCGTTTCAATCTCAAGGGTCGAGTTCGTCAGGCAAAATGACATGGGTCGAATAGAGAACATGTTTGAGCAAATGATGAAGAAAAATCATGACTCTGATGCTCAATTGGCGTCCCATATCACTTTAATCCGTAATTTGGAAGTACAAATCGGGCAAATTTCACGATCTCTCAACACTCTCCCAAAGGGTGCTCTACCAAGTGATACGGTAGTAAACCCCGAGGGTGGGCATAATAATCATGTGATGGCGGTGACCACAAGAAGCGGAAGAGGCATTGATGTGAAATCCCCAAGAGGTAATCGAGTTGTGGGTGATGAAGAAAAGTTGCAAAATGATGAGATCTCGTTGGTAGTTGAGGATATTGTTGAACCAAATGCAAGTGATGATGTGAGAATTGAAATTGATGAGGTTGAGGAGGAGGCTCAATGTTGATACCCAATTTTTCCCTATGTATTTTATACTCAAAATACTATCAAAATAGCATGTATATGCATATATAAGAATCCACAAAGGTTTTGGTATTTTTTCACATTTTTAAAGATTTTTAAAACCAATTTATGGCCTATTTTACGCTATCAAAACTAAAAATTATTCCCAAAATTGTTATTTTGGTGAATAATTTATTTTATTCTCACATTACATAAAAATAGAATTTTCATGATTTTTACATAATTTTACAAGTCCATTTGATATTTTTAAACTAAAATTGCATAGCATTGCAATTTTAGCCTATTTCTCGATTTAATAACATTTGTAATAAAAAATTATTTTTAGTATTTTTAAATTAGTACTCATGCATTTCTGATTAATTCAGTATTTTTAATTTGATTTTAAATACCATTTAATATCTTTATAAAATCAAAAAGGGGAAAATTGGCTATTTAAATTGCAGCCCCCTTTTTATTACAATTGTATCCCAAATTGCACCCTCAATTTCAACCCTAATCAAACCCAATTCCGACCAAATTTCATTTATTACACGACCCATACCCTATTGAATCTACTCGACCGGATCCTCATCTTTAAATCAGGGCCGTTGATTGTTTTAATCAACGGCCCATGTTTCCCTTCCCTTAATTAAACCGACAACGCCCTCTAAATCTATCCATTTTACACCAGCAACCGCCTTTGAACCTTCTCCGTCCCCAAATTCTCTCAACCACCCCTGAAACCCTAGCCCTTCTCTGACCATTTTCCGACCTTGTTTCACCAGAAACCATGGACTCTCAGGCTTCGTGCAACCTATACTCATCCCCATTCCCTTATATGACCCCTTTGTTCAAAGATCTAAGTCCAATCTTGAAGACCACCGGCTCAAAGGTCCTCCGACTTGAGTTCTTTTGCCATTTCCGGTCTCTCTCCAGCGAGTCTTAGCTTTGTGAGTCCGTCTTCGACTCAAGACCAGTCCGTTCCAGGTCTTTCTCGTTCTCTAGGGTTTTATGTGAAACCCTAAGTCTCCAAGGTTTTCTTCTTTGTTTCTCTTTAAGATCTACTTCAGATCTATGTTACTTTCTAAGATTTCGAAGTGTTTTCCACCTTTTTTTGCCAATTTTGATTTCGAACTGCACATCTTCTCAAAATTTAGGGTTTCTCCGATTTTCAATTTTATTTGCTCTACTATGATTTCTTTTACTTTTGCTATAATTTTTAGGTATTTTCTACTATGATTCCTATGTATTTTCTTTACCATGTTGTTTCTAGGGTTTCCGAGTAGCTTCTTTATTGTGTTCTTAGCTGTCCATATGCTTCTCATGAGTGTTTATGTTCTTTCTGAGTTCATCTTCGCCTATGCTTTCTTCTTTACATTTGAAATGTAATGAAAACCCTAGATTTTGGGGGGTTTCCCGAGTTTTGTGTGTGATTGTTTGTTGCCTGTTTAATTTCAAAAGCCTAACTGCCTAAGCTCCTTTCGTGCTTCTGATTTCTTACTAAGCTCTGCGAGAACTTCTAATTCCATTTCATGCCTATGTTTTTCTGCTCTCTGATTACATGATTATTTTGCCAGTTTTAGCCTCGCATGTTTGAATTTCTGCATCTCTTTTATAGTCATACTTTCCCTTTCAAATAACCCTAATTTTGGGGGGTTGATTTTATGAATTTATTTGATTCTCTTATTGAGACTTATTTCCGGACTACATTCAATATTAAATTCGAATCCCTGTTTCCTTATTTTACTATGTGATTGGTGATTCTGTTCTTGCCTTATTTGCTTAAAATTGTGTATCTTTCAAAAACTTTATATGTATTTACCGTATATTTTACAACTTATTTTTTATTTTCTTTCCATAAATGGAACTCTGTTTTATTTACCTTAAGTCCGGCTCCTTAATTAAAGGGAGTCATTTCCCTAATTGATTATGACTTGATACTAAGTGTAGACATGTGATTTTTGACCCTCCCCGAGATTTTATACTTTTTAGCTTTTAGATATTTATTTAGGTCTAGCATCGCTATTTTAACTAGTTTTTGTTCTTTTAAGTTATTTTGTCACAAAATCGAAAATTATAAAAATATTTTCTTTTATTTAGTTAATCGATATTTTATTTATTTAAGTTCATCAGTATTTTTATAGTGGTATTATCTTTCGTGTGCATTCCTATTATTAGTGTAATTTTCTAAAAATACAAAAAAAAAGTAGCTTTATTTCAATATTTATTCCAATTTTATAATCTCCTTAAGTAATATTAATTAGTATTTTAATAGTATATCCTGTTTGCTATATTATTTTTATATATAAAAAAAATAGGGAATAGAATTAATTTTGTCTTATTAATGGTCCAATTAAAACCTAAGTCCAATTTTAGCAAGGGGCCCAATTTTTAAGCCCAACAAGACCCTAACCCAAAAAGACCATCAGACTATTCATTCTTCGTAACAAAAACCCTAGACCTAGAAACACAATGGCTGCAAAAAGCTAAGCACCCAACCCTAGACCTTTGCACCCAACCCTAGACCAAAACTCACCACCATCGTCACTCCACTCAACCAAACCCGTCGTTCTCAATAACCGGAGCGTGGTTCCGTCTCTTTTCTTCTTCCTAAGCTCTCAGACACTAAAAATCTCCTTTACTAAAAAGCTCCGAAATCCCATAAAAATAGAAGACACTCAAAGCTCATTCCACACTTGTTCAGCTTCAACAAGTTTCCTTTCTGATTTCTCTTTTTTTTCTTGGACTTTTCTCTCACCCCTTTTGAATATTCTCTTTGTTTGATTCCTCCTCTATTTATTTATAGAAGGAATAACCTAAGAAAAAAGATCTTGATCTGCAACTTTCTCCGACACCCCAAAGGCAGAATAGAATTTCTCAGCTTAAGAAAGTAGTACTCAAATTCCAAAAATCAGATATGAAAACAATGCAAAATTGAAACTGTTTGGATTCGAAATTGTTTCTGTTGTGGATTCGAAATAATTTCTGCTTCATCGCTTGGATTCTCATTGTTTGATTAGTCGATTGAGTTTGAGGGTGGTTTGAATTTATCGCTGGAGTTCGCTTGGTTTGGTCCGACATTTCCGGCGTCATTGTTGTGTCAGCTGTGTTGGTTCGCTGCTGATTTCGAAGCGATATGGGCTTCGAAATTTCTTCCTCCGATTTCGGACTGCTGTTAGTTGATGTTTTCATCTCAATTGGTAGCTGGACTCACCGTATTTATTCTCAGCCTTTGTTTGGCCTTTTAAAATTTGCTTGTCGCTATTTAGCTGGATTTCGTCACCGGCGAGTCTTCAGTTTGCAACCGGTGGAGTTGTGTATGAGTCGAGGTTGGTGCCGTCCGAGTTGCCATCGATCTGTCACCAGGTCATATCTATGGTTCAGGCTCGGTTCGCCATAGTTAAATGTAATCAAATTCATATATTAAAAGAAGTTTGCTAATTTGAGGTCCGTTTCTAAATCCGATACTTCAAATCTGTTCATATATGTTTTGGTGTGAGTTAATTTGTGCTATCTTTCGTGAATGCATTCTTATAACAGAATTTCATCTGAGTTTGCAATTTGCTTTACATTTTGCTATGTTCGTCACTTCAGAGCTTAAATGGATTTGTAATGCTGAGAGAAGTTGATGTAGGAATTCAGTGTTTCCGTAATTAATTACTGCAATCATTTCGTGTGGTTAGGTTGAATTAATTTGTATGATTAATATTCTTTGAGACAATTGAATCATTGGCCGAGAATATATTTAGTAAACCTCACCGTAATAATTGGGATTAATCATTTGATTACTTTATTCAACTAATTGTTGAACTTTAGAATTTTTGTTAGTTTTGAAGCGAGAGGTCGTTCCCGTAGTTGAATTTATCCCGGCGAATGCCCCATGAAGTTTGTAAATATTATTATCCGGGGTATGCCCCGAAGAACTATGTAAATATTTTGGAGGCTTTGACGAGCATGGTGGAGAAGACGTAGTGTAGGTTAGCTTAGGATTTTTCTATTCTTTTCCTTTTTATTTTTTTTTACTAGATGAGGACGACCTCGAGCTTCGTATGTGTTTATTTTGCCCTTTCTATGTTTTCTACCTCAATTGAATATTCTAAAAGCCAACTTGATTGAGTACGCAACTGCACTAGTTGCGGGACTTGGGGAGTGCCTAACACCTTCTCCCCGAGTCAAATGAATCCCCTTACCTGGATCTCTGGTGGAGACGTGGTTTTAGAGTCTGATACGTTTTAAAAGGAAAATTATTATTTTTGAAAAAAAATGGTGACGTGGCACACCGAAATCAAATGTCAGGTGGCGAATCTAGTTATTTTTCTTTTGAAATAAAATGTCACATTTCAACTGAAAACCCCTTTTTAAGCTTTTATTAAATCTTTTTATTTATTTAAGAGGGTTAATTAAAGAGTTTGTTTAATAAAGGGGGTGTGACATCTCTGGCGACTCTGCTGGGGAGACTCGCGGGTTCGAGCTAGTACTTGATTTTGTTGGCTTTTAGAATATTTGGTTGAGTTTTCTTTTATGCTTTTCATTAGCTTTGCTTAATTTTTATTATGTTTTTATATTATTATTTGCTAGTTGTCTATGTGTTTACAGTTTTGCTTTACGTGTTTACTGCTTTATAACTGTTATCAACTTATCATATGCATTACCCGGTCAATTCTTTCTGCAACAAGTCTCAGAGCATGCGTCGCGTGCACGGACTCTTTGTTCAGTCACCCTTAATTTAGGAGGGGGGCGTACGTATGGAGTGAGTGAAATCTTGAGAAGCCACTATCGACCATACGCTCCCCCGAATTTCCTTGTTAGTGAACCCCAAACTTAGATCAGCCTTTAGGTCATTTTATTCGCACCATGTCATTCACACCTAGTAGGGCTCGATCCCAGGTACCGTGTCCCTTTGTAAGGAGGCTGTCCAAATTTTGTCAAAATGGGCCCCTGGTCCAAAATGACATTCAATCATCCTATGTGATAAATTTTGCATCTTTGAGAGTAAAAAGGTTATTTGACGGACCGATGTTTGGGAAAGAAGGATGAAAATGAAGCAAGTAGGGCTCACTCGCATTTTTTTTTCATAGTCTTTCAAAAATAAAAAGAAAATTGAAAATTTGAAAATCAAAAAATATTTTACACTTTTCCATCATTTTTCAAAAATTCAAAAAATGAAAATAGAAAATAAGAAGAAAATTTACACTTTGCCATCTTTTTCCCATAAATTCACAAAAAATAAAAATAGAAAATTCAAAAAGATTTTGCCCTTCTATTATTTCCCAAAAATTAAAAAAAAAATGAGAAAATCCAAAAAAAGAAAGATTTTACACTTCTCTATTATTTTCCAAAAATTCAAAAAAAAAAAAGAAGGAAAATCCAAAAAGATTTTACACTTTTTCTATTTTTCAAAATTCGAAAAAAAAGAGAAAAAGAAAATCCAAAAATGATTTACATCATTTCTCAAAAAGACAAAAAATATGTATTTTTCAAATTAGTTGCAATTTTAAAAGGCTTTCTCCCATATCCAATCTTCCCGAACTACGCGAACCTAATTCTCGTCTCTCGGGACGGGATACGTAGGCGACCCACATAGAGTTCGATCTTCCTAGTAAGTCTTAGGTTCTTGGCTCCGCGGGGTCTTAGCCAAAATCTTGTATGTCTAGCCACTTTTGGCCACATCGGTCATTCTTGCAAAATGTGATCATTTTTGCAAAAGTGGTTCGATAACCCATATCTTAGGATTTTGAGACTACAACTAGGTGTCATATTACTTTATGGTCTTTCCTTTTTAAGTTTGCATCTTTAGCCATTTCTGGCCATATAGGCCATTTTTGCAAAATGAGTCATTTTTGCAAAAGTAATTCTTAAGGTCATAATTATTGAGAGTTTGAATCCATATAAGTCTTAGGGGGTTATCCATGTCTTTGGGGTCATCTTCGTTGAGCTTGCGCTAATAGCCATATCTTGGCTACGTAGGTCATTTGGAAAAAAATAACCTTAATCTTGCCTTGCATGTGTCTAAAAGAAGGTGTTGTGGCGTCACATATGTCTTGAGTCACTAACTCTATTTGACCATATTTTTCCCATTCAGTTATGGAGCAATTTGCTAGAGTTTGAGCATGACAACCCCAGGACCACTACATCTAGGAGCTGCTTATTATGTTTTGAGTCTGTCATTCATATTGTCTTTTCATTATTAGTCATGTAAAGTAGTATCGAGTCTGTCGCTTTAGTTAGGATTTTCAGGTCTTTTGTTATAGCACTTCCTATTTTATATTTGAAAAAAAAAATTATAAATGAAAAATCCAAAAAGATTTTGATTTCTTAGATTATTTTGTCCATTAATTTTTTAAGAACTACGCTTGATCTGATTCATGAGGGACATGATACGTAGTCAACATACATAGGGTTCAATCGAAGCATTAAAAGAAAACGAAAAAGAAAAAGAGAATGAAATTGTGGGATTTGAAAAAATAGTGGAAAGGAAAGAATGGTAATCAAAAGAAAAAGGGAGGAAAGAAAATGAAAAACCAAGGAGGGTTAACGAGAAAAATGAAGAGTAAAATTGGAATAAATGACCTTGTGATCCTCGAAGCCATTCTAGAACTGTGATTTGTTGCTAGGTTTATTGCACGCAATGTGATATTTTTGTTTGATAAATGGCCTAACGCTAACATGTTGGCTTTGTTTTACTCCTCTATGTTACTTTCGTTGTTATCATAACAGAGGGTGGTTGGTTTGTGGCCTTTTGGTGAGTCATCCATACAACACGAGGTCAAAGAGTAAGGTACACATGGCTAGCAAAGACTTGGACGCAAGAGTTGTTGAGCCGTCGAGGGAGATTGAGAAGTCGGAATCTTAATTGAAAGAGGAGGTCCAAAGGTTAAAATGACAGATGACGTAAATGTATCAGTCTTGGATCAGGGGACATCATCTACTTTTATGCCCTTCTAACTACACTGAAAACCCTGCAACTATCCCACCACTATCACAAGCCCAGATTACCACTACCGTTTATTTTTCCCATTAACATGCACCGGGCTTTACCCCTTACCACAACTACCCTAGCCCTTCAGCCCAAACTTTTCATGCTCCACAAGATAAAACAACCTCATACCCTGCTCCGACATATGCTCCTGTTTTTGTAGCTCCTCCACCACATACTCTTCCTCGATCCTATAGAGAAAGTGTGTTCAAAGTCCCCAATGCCCAATTAAAGAGACCCAAGGAAGGCTTTAGGAAGTTTTGGTTCAAATAGAACGAACATGTTGCTGGGATCAGTCCTCCAATTGATAGATAAGATGTTGTCGAGCCCGGTCAACGACAAAATCCAGTGGGCATTCCTGCTAAATGCTTTCAACCTCAATACCGACCCCATGAATGTCCTCGTGCTCCAGATAATGCTCCCCAATTCTACTTTACCCCCACAAAATCCCCAAAGTCACACCCCACATACCAGTACTCTTTCCACAATGCACCGCCACATGCTCCATACCCACAAAACTCACAATGGATTGCACCGCCTCCACAAATGTCTTACCCACCTCTACAAGCATATCAACCTCCCATCCTAAAGCGGTTCCAACCAAGGCCGGAGTAGAAATGAAAAGGCAGTAGCAAAGATAAAAGTCGTTCACTCCTATTGGAGAATCATATGCCAGTTTGTTTTAAAGGCAGAGGTAATTGGACATGTTGAAGCCAATTCAGGTAAAAATGCTGAAGCTCCTTCCAAAGAATTTTAATTTTTTTCAAAGGTTTGCATATTTCTCTAATGCCCCTGGGCACGACATAGAAAAGTGTTGGCATCTGAAAAGAGTAGCGCAGAGGCTTATTGATGCAGGTGACATTACCGTGCAAAATCCAAATGCAGCATATACTAGCCAAAGTCCATTGCCTGTTCATAATGAGACACATGTGGTAGACATAATTTGTGTGGAAAAGGGATATGAGAACTCTTCTAAATCCCTTAGAGGGCTACCCACCGCAAAGTTATCAGCGCTATCAGTCTTGGTTCCAAAGGTTGATCTTAAGAACGAGTTGGCAAAAGGAACCCAAAAGCTATTTGCTAAGGTCAACGTGGTGGAGATTTGTGGAGTTTCTGGTAATATTGATGTGCAATCAGTGGCTAATATGTCGAGTTGTCAATTGGAAAGACACTCCTTTTTTGGGCAGCCAGGGAGGAGTTTTGGTGGTTTATTTTGTTGTCATCTTTGTTTGTCCAGGTTATTTCTGGGTTGTAATCAGGACATTGTATTGCGGTTCAAACTCTTCTTCTTTTTGCTTAGTTCGTTTTATTCTAGTAAATCGTCTAGTGTTATCTAGGATCGTTCCAGGGTTGTAACCCATGCCTATTTTGCTTGTTTTGTTCAAACCCTGTTCACCATTTGTCTAATGCAATCTCTTGTTTTCTATTAGTTCTAGTCAGCCTTTTTGTTTAGGTCACTTTTTCTTTTATAGTTATTTTCATGTTGACTCTAGTGACTATGACATGCACGCATAATTCTCAGCCTGATCTTGAAAGTCAGTCTAATCATGAAGCAATGGCACATTTTTTAACATGATAAAAAGAGGCATTTGAGGAAAAAGTAAAGATTCACGCACTCTGAGAAACCTAATGCTTGAATTGAGTGAAACTGAGGTTAGTTTGGAAATCAAGAGGTCGATAAGACGTGCAACAAGGAAATGCCTCTCAAGCAATTTGAGGTAAATCAGTCAGTGTTGAAATGCATTCTTCCACATCAAGATAAGATTGAGTTAAGTCTACTTCAAACTAGCAAGGGCCATTCATTGGGACAAAGGTATTGCCCATTGGCGCTCTTTGTTTGTGTTCATTCAATCAATAGATAATGCGTATAATTTCTTTGCATGTTTGTACTTGACATTTTTAAGTTTGGTATGACGAAGGCATTTTATTCTGCTACCCAAACACTTTTATCCTTTGCTACCCATTTTGAGCCTAATATTTTGTTCATACCCCTCTTTTGGAATCAAAAATAGGGTTAGGAACTATAAAAGGAAAATAAAAATAAAAAAAGGAAGAAAAATAGAAAAAGAGAAAAAGAAAAAAAAGGAAAAAAAATAAGAGAAAATGAAAAGAAAAGAAAAGAAACAACTTTGTCGTTTGAACTACGTTCAACCTGATTCTTGTCACCATAAGATACGTAGGCAGCCTTAGGGTTCGGTCTCACCAAATAAAATGTTGCATAATCCCCAAAGTTAAAAGTGGGGCAGTTTTTCTTTGAAACCCCATTGAAAAAAAGCTTTAATAAAAATTCCCCAGACTTCAAGAACCTTGCCAAAGGCCTAATTCCAAAAGTTGTAATTTTGATCCATTTCATCTTAAATTATTTTTAGCTTTCATGCCACCCTTTCTTTCCAACCCTGTCCAAAAGCCTACATTGCGGTCCAAAGAAAGACCTTTCGACCATTCTTTGAGGATGCCAAATCAAGTGGGTAGTGAAAGTATGATCTTCTTGCATCATGGGTAATACTTTGTTCTCAACACAAAGAGAGAAAATGATAAAATGAGAGAGTCTTATCTGTGAAAACCCTCATGGGCACCGTAAGGCGATGGTGAGTAGAGAAAATAACAAAATTAGATAGGCTTGATGGTGAAAACCCTTCAGGGCACTAAAAGTCAATTGATGATTGTGGATCAGATGGGACAATTGAAGCGATGAAGCCCAGTTTCACAACAAAAAGGTACAACAAGAGTTAAATATTGGACTTGCATGAGAGATCAGGCCGCCTAATCCAAAATGCATGTCATGTTCAATGGAGATGGCCTTCAAATCAGATTAGTTTCTTCTTTGTTCTTTTTCCTAGGTAATAATATTTTCTTGTTAGATACCACGTTTTCTCGTTTTCCTCTTATTTTGTTCCTCTTATTTTGTTTGAGTCCCTTATTGATTCTGTTTGGTCAGAATAAATAAGAAATGACTGCAAATTTGCTACCAGCTTTCCAGTTGCACAATGTGGAGTCTGGATAGCACATCAAATTGGCATAAGACGCATGAGAATATTGGGTGCACTGAGTTGGTGATAATAAATGTTATTTGGGATTGAGGTAAAATGCAAAGATATGGTGATAACACGAGTACAATGCATCAGACATAGGGTATTGGACTTGAACGAATTAGGAATATTTTTGTAATAAGGGTTATCCAAAAAAGTAGTCGGTCAATAACAACCACTGTCTTCCAAATTGAAGTCCAAGTTAATCGTGACAAGTGCAGAAACATCCGTCCTCAAGGTCAAGGCCACAAACTAACCACCACATTTAACTCACAAGTTTTCTTTATTTGAAATAGGAACAATGCAGTAAAACTAAGTTGGTTCAAAAAAAGAAAGAAAAACAATGGAAGAAAAGAAAAAATAAAAAGGAAAAGAGGAATCGACAAAGGGAAGTTTCTAAAATCTTTTCCATTACCTGTCTTGCTAGTGTGCATAAATATTGCCATTTCTCTTCATATTTTTCCTCCTAGGATAATATGTCCTATTCTGATGGATTTTTCTCTCAATCAAATCTTAGAGTGATGAATTTTTCTCCTAAGATAAGGAAACCCGATCTGATGAATTTTCTCCTAGGATCAAAATCTTAGTATGATGAATCTTTCTCCTAAGATAACAAAAAGGCCTAGTATGATGATTTTCTCCTAGAATCAACGTCTTAGTCTGATGAATCCTTCTCCTAAGATAAGATACCTAGTCTGATGAATTTTCTCCTAGGATCAACGTCTTAGTCTGATGAATCTTTCTCCTAAGATAACAAAAAAAGACCTAGTCTTATGCTTTTTCTCCTAGGATCAAAATCTTATTCTGATGAATCTTTGTCCTAAGATAACAAAGAAGACCTAGTCTGATGAATTTTCTCCTAGGACCAAAATCTTAGTCTGATGAATTTTTCTCCTAAGATAGAAGACCTGGTCTAATGAATTTTCTCCTAGGATCAAAATCTTAGTCTGATGAATCTTTCTCCTAAGATAACAAAGAAGACCTAGTATGATAAATTTTCTCCTAGGATCAAAATCTTAGTCTGATAACTCTTTCTCCTAAGATAACAAAATAGACCTATTCTGATGAATTTTCTCCTAGGATCGAAATCTTAGTCTGATGAATTTTTCTCCTAAGATAGAAAATCTTAGTCTGATGAATCTTTCTCCTAAGATAACATAAGATAAGAGACCTAGTCTTACGAGTTTTCTCCTAGGATCAAAATCTTAGTCTGATGAATTATTCTCCTAAGATAGAAAACTTACTCTCTTGAATTTTCTCCTAGGATCAAAATCTTAGTCAGATAAATCTTTCTCCTAAAATTTAAAAAAAAAAAGAAACATGAATTAGTCTAATGAATTTCTCCTAGGATCGATATCTTAGTCTGATGAATCCTTCTCCTAAGATAGAAGGCCTAGTCTGATGAACTTGCTAGTCAAATATTCTTGGTTTTACTCACGGGTGAAGCACATCCTAGTCAAGTCTTTAGTTTTACTCTCATTATTTCATCAGTAGCATAAGTATGTTTACAATTATGATAACAACTCACCGATCTTTCTAGTAAAAACTGGGCAGAAAATTTTATTTGTTTTAATGTTTTGATTGCAGGCGTCCACCTGAAAAACGAAGGAAGACATTTTAGAGTTCATTTAAGAATCAGTTCAAGTTTCAAGTCAGTAGCAGGCACCCACCGGGAAAACAAGGGATGTCATTTCAAAATTCAATTCAAGTAGAAGTAGCAGAAGCTCACGGCAAGAACGTGAGTCAACAATCGTAGGTGACCAACAAAAGTAGTCTCAATAAAAAAAGAAAAAAAGAAGAAAAGAAGTAAATAAAAATGCAAAAACCAAGACATGAGGTGGATTATTCAAGACATGACTAAAGTCACAAGCATGTTTTGTCCGGTCCTGATCCGAAAAGATGAAGAAAAATGAACTAGCACCTGCAACTAGCAAGCGTCAAGGTTTAGATCTGAAGTCTGCATGAAGAACTATTCAAGACTCAATATCAAGCTTCAGAAGACTTATAGATAGGAATCTTGTAACTCATAGTTAACATGTTTAGTTAGTCTTTTTCATTTTTCTGATTTTAGTGTACTAATAGGACCGTGGACCGGAATCTCGACGGCACCTCGACCAGATCTCCACCTCAGTACACTCCATCCTCTCATTCACTTATGAACTACATGTGGCCTGATTCCTTTATAGCCAGGGATATGTAAGCAACTAAGATACCAGGGTTCGGTCACATTTTCTTCTATTCTCTTAGTTTTTGGTCTCTTTAAAGAAGGGTCGGGTCAAAAAACTTGTCTCATCGTTCTTTGTCTGAAAACACTTCGTGTTTCTAGTCAAAGAGGGGTGACATGTGATTTTTGACCCTCCCCGAGATTTTATACTTTTTAGCTTTTAGATATTTATTTAGGTCTAACATCGCTATTTTAACTAGTTTTGGCTCTTTTAAGTTATTTTGTCCCAAAATTAAAAATTACAAAAATATTTTCTTTTTTTTAGTTAATCGATATTTTATTTATTTAAGTTCAGTAGTATTTTTATAATGGTATTATCTTTCGTGCGCATTCCTATTTTTAATATAATTTTCTAAAAATACAACAAAAGAAGCTTTGTTTCAATATTTATTCCATTTTTATTCTATTTTCTTAAGTAGTATTAATTACTATTTTAATAGTATATCTTGTTTGCGCATATATATATATATATATATAAAGAATAGGGAATATAATTAATTTTTGTCTTATTTATGGTCCAATTTTAGCAAGGCGCCTAATTTTTAAGCCCAACAAGACCCCTTTCTTCCCTAACCCAAAAAGACCATCAGACTATTCATTCTTCAACATGAAGCAACAAAAACCCTAGAACTAGAAACACCATGGCTGCAAAAAGCTAAGTACCCAATTCTAGACCAAAACTCACCACCATCCGTCACTCCTCTCATCCAAACCCGCCGTTCTCAATAACAGGAGTGTGGTTCCATCTCTTTTCTTCTTTGTAAGCTCTCATACACTAAAAATCTCCTTTACTAAAAAACTCTGAAATCCCCTAGAAGTACAAGGCACTCAAAGCTCATTCCACACTTGTGCAGCTTCAACCCGTTTCCTTTCTGATTTCTCTTCTTTTTCTTGGACTTCTCTCCCACCCCTTTTGAATATTCCCTTTGCTTGATTCCTCTTCTATCTATTTATAGAAGTAATAATCTAAGAAATAAGATCTTGATCTGAAACTTTCCCCGACACGCCAAAGGCAGAATCAGATTTCTCAGCTTAAGAAAGTAGTACTCAAATTCCAAAAATCAGATCTGAAAACAATGCAAAATTGAAACTGTTTGGAGTCCAAATTGTTTCTGTTGTGGATTCGAAATAATTTCTGTTGCATCACTTGGATTCTCATTGTTTTATTAGTCAATTGAGTTTGAGGGTGATTTGAATTTATCGCTGGAGTTCGCTTGGTTTGGTCCGACATTTCCAGCGTCATTGATGTGTCATCTGTGTTGGCTCGTTGCTGATTTCGAAGTGATTTGCCTGGGCTTCCAATTTTCTTCCTCCGATTTCGGACTGCTGTTAGTTTCTGTTTTCATCTCAATTGGCAGCTGGACTCACCATAGTTATTCTCAGCCTTTGTTCGGCCTTTTAAAATTTGCTTGTCACTATTTAGCTAGATTTCGTCACCGGCGAGTCTTTAGTTTGCAACCGGTGGAGTTGTGTCTGAGTCGAGTTTGGTACCGTCCGAGTTTCCATCAATCTGTTACCATGTCATCTCTACGGTTCAGGCTCGGTTCGCCGGAGTTAAATGTAATCAAATTCATATATTAAAAGAAGTTTGCTAATTTGTGGTCCGTTTCTAAATCATATACTTCAAATCTCTTCATATATGTTTTGGTGTGAGTTAATTTGTGTTATCTTCCCTGAATGAATTCTTATAAAAGAATTTCATGTGAGTTTTCAATTTCCTTTACCTCAGTTGAATATTCTAAAAGCCAACTTGATTGAGTACGCAACCGCAATAGTTGCGGGACTTGAGGAGTGCCTAACATCTTATACCCGAGTCAAATGAACTCCCTTATCTGAATCTTTGGTGCAGACTTGGTTTTAGAGTCTGAAATATTTTAAAAGGATAATTATTATTTTTCAAAAAAAAAATGGTGACCTGGCACACCGAAATCAAATGTCACGTATCGACTCAGAGTTATTTTCCTTTTGAAATAAAGTTTTGTGACTTTTCAATTGAAAAACCCTTTTTAAGTTTTTATTAAATCTTTTTATTTATTTAAGAGGGTTAATTAAAGAGTTTGTTTTAAAAAGGGGGTGTGGCACAGTTATTTTCTTGCCTTACTTACTGCTCACTTTCAAACTATAAAAAACCCCACTCCTTCTACTTCAAACACACGAACAATTACAAGTTCACACTCACTAAACTCTTTCTTCTCTTCTATGCTATTCTCTGCTATTTGTTCTGATACTTGGGTTTAGATGGCTGAAATCCAAGGCTAAACCATAGGATTCTATCTGCCCTACTTGCTTTACTGTTTGAGTGTGAAACATGTATGTCCATGATTTAAATAACATCTCCAAACTACGTGTTTATATACCCTTTCCATGCATGTTATGTTCGACTTTATTTCATTATGCAGTTCAACTTCAGCATATTACATCCCTACCGCATATTCCCATGTCTTTGATTCTGTTATGCTCGTATAAGTACTTTCCTGTACATTCCTTTCCCCAAGTCCCCGTAGCTTAATTCTGTTCGTTACAAATGTTTTCATATCAATCCCTTTCCCTAACCCCTTTGTGTGTGAGTATTTTTTTAGACTAGGGTGGCACTCTATTGCCACCCCTAGTTCAGAACCAGGTTGCTCTAAACCTATACTCAAATCAGTCTCATTCCCTTAACCCCTGTTATGTGTTGAGCTTGACTCAAGTCTGGTGGTGTCCTAATCACCATACATGCCTGAGTCTGACTTTCTCAAGTATGCTCTTATTTGTTCAAGCCATGTAAAGTGTCAGGGGTGTGCCAGTCCCATCCATGGCTATGCATGACCACCCTTTGCTTTGGTCTCCTCTAATCCCCTCACTTTACACTTACTCTTAGTTCTTTAAGTCCTACTCCCCTATGGTAAGCCATGCTTAGGGATCCTAGAGTTCCCTCTGAACTTGGATGCCAAAGGGATGGTAATCCCACACATTGCACCACTCTAATCAATCTTTAGGGTGTAAGCATTGCCTGGCTTTCCTGAAAGCCATTGGAACATTGAAACACTCTAAGAGAAGGCCTTGGAATATGGAATCCGGATTTGGTAAAACACACGTTATTAGATATTAAGATTGAATTAGGCTTCTCGGATCTAGCTGTAAGCTATAATGTATTTTTTTTGTTCACTTTCTTTTGGTTCTTGTAACAATCTTTGTAAAAGAATTTGGGGAATATAGTGAAAAGGGTGTGGAAGGGTTTTACGTTTATTTGCATAAGTCAAGGGGTAGAAATCATGCCTATAGGACTTTAACATTGCAAATCACTTAGAAATCATGCCTATAGGACTTTAACATTGCAAATCACTTATAAATCATTCATATAGGACTTTAACATTGCAAATCACATAGAAATCATGCATGTAGGACTTTAACATTGCATACCATCTAGAAATCATGCCCATAGGATTTTGTATTGCAAGCATAATAGAGATCATGCCTATCGGAAATGCATAAAAATGCTAGGCAAACAGTAGGCCCCCTAACGTTCTAAAAGCAGCAATATATGAAAATGTATATATCGTGCATATAGGAGTTCAAACTCGCCTAATGTGAGTAATAATTTGTCAAACACTTCCAGCAAAAACTTGTCCAAATCTGCCTGCTTTTGAAACCTGGCCAAGTCTTTTCTTTTGCACTGTTTAAATCTATAAACTCTTTTTAAATTCCAAACTTGCATATTTCTGAAATCAACTTTTTGGTCTTCTGCCTAAATTTGCACTTCAATGCTTTTCAAAAATTGCCTTTTTACGATTTTACTTAAGCAGTTCGGCTAGTTTGCAAGCCATCTCTGAACATCTGCAAATCTCATGTTCTCAAAACTCTTCTTTACAGATTCTTGTCTAAAATTAGCGCTTTCTGAATTACTGGGTTTATAAATACTTTAATTTTTGACAAACTGCATCCGGGTTGCCTAATGCGGACTTATTATCCAACTCTATGTGTTAAACTAATATGTCAATTGTCAGTTTTAATCTTATGACCAAATCAGTAATTGCAACTCATGCTAAACTAATTGTTGTATGGCTTAAGTGGCTTTATGTGCAACTTTTTTATGTTTGTTTATTCCCCTTATGTGTTATTTGTTTTTGATTGACGCCTTAGCATTTTTACCTTTTAAACTCCGTATATGCCCTTATCTCATTTCTTCCCTTCTGGGATTACAAGTCCAAATACCCCGGGACTGATAGGTCGGGATGGGTATTAGCATGCAATAAGTAAACGAGACTAAACGCGCTTAAAATACCTTAACGCGGTGGGAAAGGTAGAATATGGAGATGATGACGATGCGCTAATATCATAAGGCGACCCCTCTATGGGAACATGTGCAGGACATTGCATCGAATGATCCATATTATAGTTAAACCTAGGACCACCTTTTCTCTTTTACTTAAATGTTTTCTTTAAACTAAAATTCTCTTTTACTTGTGCCACCCATCTTTCAAAATTGTCAACCTACTTGTATTTCTTATGTGCCAACTTTGCTTGTCTATTTCTATTCTCTTCTTAAAGTCACAACTAAGCAATTCCGGAACAACACTAGTGGATCTTGAAGGGTGCCTAATACCTTCCCCTCGAGATAATCTCAAGCCCTTACCCAAACTCTGGTTTTCCTTCGAATCCTTCTTCTTTTCTAAAAAAATAAGTATCCTAATGAACTATAACCATTAGGTGGAGACTCTTCAAACTTCATAACCCCAATTTCCCCTAAAAAGGGGATAAAAGATTCATTCCACCCATAATGTCGCAAACCTGATTTCTTTCCCTCGAGAGAAAAGGGGAGCGTCGACAGAATGGCGACTCTGCTGGGGATTTCTTTAATGCTTTTACCATTACTTGCTTTTTTGACTTTATTGCTTGCTTAATCGCATTTACTTCCTGTCCTTGATTATTTCATCACAACTACTAACTTGGCTCTTCATGTCTTTTCTTTCCTTTAATTGTTTTCTTTACTGCCTTATTATTTCAATACTGTTGTAATTTCGAGCAATCATTGTAATCATTTATCTTATGAACGTGAAAATACATGTAATTTGTTTCATTATTGTAATTGCATCTCTCAACATCATATTCAACTCCTGCCAAAACAAATCCTATAGCAACGCATATAACGAGTGGTTGCACCCTTCCAATATTATAAACCAAATGTGGCAAAGGCATATTTGCAGTAAGACCAGTCGATCAACGGTGTAGTCGATGGTTCCGTGCCTTTCCCTCTTGAGTTGTCCGCTCAAGGGTACCTTATCTAGCACTTGAAAAGTAGAAACCTTATTCCTTTAAATTGTTCATGCATCATGGCCAACCTAGCAGAGTCAGTTATGTTGTCTACATAATGACTCATTAAAACAATCCTAAACCAAAGTCCATCGGGTTTCCTGAAACCCAAACGGACACCTTCACGTTATGTGCATCTATTTAGAGAACTAAATGTCTTTTGCTAATTATAGATTTAAATAGTCGAGTCTGGTGGGGTTAAGGGCCTAACACTTTGTTTTGCAGAAAATGAGGTACGAGGTCCCCAGATTCGGTATAGTATCCAACACCCACCCAAGGTTGCTAAGCTGGTGGGAAGATCTTCATGGCAGTGATCAAACCCTCGTCTTCAAGTACTTAGAGAATTTGCCCTCACTTCTGGAAATCCAACCCAACAACAAAAGCATTGAGGCTGCCACTTTGTTTTGGGATGGTGATCGATCAGTGTTCCGTCTGCAAAAATGACCCCTTTGCTAGAAGAAATAGGGGGCCTAGATGGAATCCCTTGGGAGACTCTGGGTTTGCTTATGCCAGAGAATCACAAAAGTAGAGGTTTTCTTAAATTGATGGAACTCAAGAAAAATCCCGACTTTTCTTGCTTGAAGGACTCCTACATACCATTCGACTTCTTATACGAGAGATATGGCCATAGTAAGTCCTATCGCACCTACATGGACGAATTCTCCCTCACCCCTTTGGGACATATACATTGAAGGGTGTTTGTGTTCATGTTTTGTTTCTTGGGCATTGTAATTTTCCCTATGAAGAAGGCTAGGATCCACACCAGACTAGCCATGGTTACCAAGACTTTAATGGAAGGGATCAATGGGCAATCCTTCAGCATAATACCTATGATCCTCGTTGAGATTTACCGAGCCTTGGGAAAATGTCAATAAGGGGCTCCACATTTCGAGGGTTGTAATTTGATACTTCAACTATGGCTCATAAAACACCTTCAGAAAGGTGACTAAAGACAGGAAACAATACGCAGGGATTAGGATGACCATATTGCTTTTCATCACCCAAAGCGAATGAACTTCATACCCAACATGTTCGCTCAACAGAGGACGCCAGTGGATGGGTACAGTTGTTCGAGAATCTAAAAGAAGAGCAAATTCTGTGGATGTTCGAGTGGTACCCAACAGGGGAGTTCATTGTCTGTTCTCGTGACACACCATTCCTCATACTCATTGGCCTGAGTGGAACTCATCCTTACACCCCCTCCGAGTCATGAGACAAGCCGAAAGTAAACAAATCATACCCAGGATAGAGAAAATGAGTCATTTTAGGGCTGACTTTCAAAATGATGATAGCCCGCATAGGTGTCACGCTCAACATATGTGGCACTGCAAACTCGTTATAGGAATGAGTCTATTGAACCAGACATGTATCATGTTGGGTGTGTGTTGGTTGGAAGATGATCACATTGGTTTGGGTCATCCAGGGTTCGTCCATGGTCACAGGATTATTGACGAGAAAACTGAAGCACAAGTCAAATACAATCAACTGCACAAGAGAATGAGAGAATGCGAAAACGAACATCGGGAGATACAGGAAGCCCGCGAGAAGCTAATCAACGAGTGGAAGTATATGGTTGTCAACGCCAACAACCGTTTGGGGTATCTGGAGTGAGGACTAGTGGAGTTGGAAGGGAAGTTCTTAAAAAGGATTGAAGACTGTCAGAATGCTGAAGGAAGCGCAGGTAGACCTCTGGATCGAGCCTATCTACTATTAGGGATGCGCGAGTTGGTGCAGCTGTACAAGGGAGGCAAGAATACCAAATCTAACTAAGGTCCTTTTGGGACCAAGTAGTTAGGATTTTTACTCTTCTGCTTTTCTTATATGTAATAAGGCCACTGGACATTAGTGACATCTTTTATCATTTAGTTGTTTTAGACTCGTTTTGTTTTCATCAATAAAATGAGGCATTTAGCATTTTAAGTTCTCCAAATTTTATTTGTCGCTAGGCCCACCTCGGGCACAACGAGGCACCAAAATTAGGATGCAATTTATATCCCCGCACAATGTGTTTAATATTGCAATATTATTATCAGAATCAGCACTACCTTTTTACCTTTTTTGTTTTTCTTTTATTTTTATTCCCCTCCCCAAAGGTTAGTTCGTGCATTCTGGCACCATCACGGTACTCCAAAAGATCCAAAGGTCCTCCACCTCCTCCTCCTCCAAGTCCTACCAGAAACAGGAACAAAGACAAAATGGGAGATACAAGCGCTAGAAAGGAACTTGAAGAAACTTCTCAGAATGCTACAATTACCAAGGAGACTGTTGCTCATGTGGAGCAAACTTTGCTAAGATTCCGAGAGGAATTGGACCAAGCTAGAAACCTGGCAAGCCTGTCAATCACTCTTTCCACGCCCGTTGTTAACACCCAGAACCCCATACCACTACAAAACATCCACAACCTTTAATGCAACCCACTCATAACACTTCACTGCACATTCCTGAACCACAAAACACCATAAAAGACCTTAACATTCCAATCTTTGTGGACACTATGTCGCATTACAGTCAGCCTATCACCAGTGCAGTCGAGGCAGAGGACAAGGGTTCCCTCATTCAGTATTTGGCCGCTGAGATCAAGAAGTTGACTAGCCGAGTCCAGGGTTTCAAAGGTAACAAAAGGGGTTGAAGGGCTGAATTACGAAGATCTCCGTGTTCAACCAAATATTGAGCTCCCGGAGGAGTACGAACCTCCCAAGTTCAAACTATTCGATGGCACAGGTGACCCCAGTGTCCACTTGAGAATGTATTGTGACAATTTAGTAGGAGTCGGAGGGGACGAAAAGATCTGCATGAAGTTGTTGATAGGGATTTTGAAAGGTTATGTTTTATCCTGGTATATTAGCCAGGATGCGAAGAAATGGACTAGCTGGGTAAACATGGCGTCTGAATTTATGGATCGATTTAGGTTCAACAATGAGAATGCACCAGATGTGTTCTATATCCAGAATCTCAAGAAGAAACCCACAGAGACCTTTTGCGAGTATGCTACTCATTGGAGGTCAGAAGCTGCTAAGGTCAAGCCGGCCTTAGAGGAAGAACAAATGAACAGGTTCTTCGTCCGTGCTCAAGATCCACAGTATTATGAGAGACTGATGCTAATTGAAGGTCAAAATTTCTTTGACATCATCAAATTGGGAGAAAGGATTGAAGAAGGCATCAAAAGCCGTATGGTCACTAACCTCGAGGCATTGCAAGCTACCAACAAGGCTTTGCAGTCTGGTAGCTCTTTAAAGAAAAAGGATGTAAATTCCGTAGTGGCTGCGCAAAGGAACAACTCCCTCATGAAATACCAGACCTATCCCTCAGCTCCACTCACATATCATCCTACCCTAAATTACCAAGCACCATCACCCATTTACCAAATTCCACCCCCTGCTTACCAATCACCTCCACCACCTACATAACAATCCACTTCACCCAGATATTCCCAACACGCACCCATATACCAAGCATATAACGTGCAACCTTCTCACTACCCATCGCCGCCTACCCGCCAAAATTTCCCTCGACCTAGACCACACTTCGATCGCAAACCTCCTATACAATATACCGCCATAGCCGAGCCAATTGACCAATTATATGACATACTGAAGGCAGCCGGTTACGTTACCCATATCCCAATCGTAACTCCAAAAAACCCTCCCAATGGATCAAACAAACAAGACTTGCGCATACCATTCTGGGATGAAAGGCCATACCATCGACGAGTGTCGCTCGTTGAAAGAGAAGATTCAAAATCTGATTGACAACAAGATCATTATAGAAAAGGAGCCTACTCCTAATGTCCGCAACAACCCTCTTCCAGACCACAAGGGTGGAGGCATCCACATGATCGAGATGGAAGATGATTGGGACCCCAAGGGGTCAATCAGTTTGATAGCTAAAGGAGACGAGCCTAAAAAGTCAACGGTTACTCTCAATCCCATTGTTGTCCAGATTCAACCCTCTAAGGGCGATGTGCTAAATGTGCCCGTACCACTCGAGTTTGAAGCACCTCCTACAAAGGTGCCAAAACCAATTGAGGTTGAGTATGGGGTTCTAAAGGCACCTATACCGTTTGAAGTTACTGTGTTGTCTCCCAAGGCACCAATTCCAGTATCCATGACAGATGTAACCCCATTCCAAACAAATGGTATACCTTGGGATTACACCGTTGAGGCTAGAAGGATGGGAAAGACATATATTGGGGAAGTAATTGCCGCACAGGGCATGACTAGGACAGGCAGGGTATGCACCCCGGAGCATTTGGATGAGTCTAGGAAGCAGGCCCCCGGGCGGGCTGTTGAAACTGGACCCGATGACCTTTGGAGAAAGGTGCATGCCAAATAGTACTCGGTCGTCAAACAACTAAATAAGACACCAGCACATATTTCTATTCTCGCTCGTCTACAAAGCTCTAAGGCACATAAAAATTCCTTAATGAAAATAGTGAGTAAAGCTTATGTTCCAACCAACATAACAGGAGGCGAAATGGCAAACATGGTGGGACATGTACTGGAAAGCCATAAGATCACCTTCCAGGAAGATGAATTACCACCATAAGGGCTTGGTCACAACAAAGCGTTGCATATCACGGCGCAATGCGAGGATCACTTTATCACCAGGATTCTAGTCGACGGCGGATCCAGCCTCAACATTTGTCCGTTAGTGACTCTCACGATACTCAGCAAAGGATTGCACGAATTAAAGACGGGGCTATCAGTGTCAAAGATTTTGATGGATCTTAGAGGTCCACCATTGGAGAAATTAGCTTATGCCTGCATATGGGACCCACCTGGTTCGACGTTGAGTTCCAAGTCATTGACGTACCATCATCTTACAATTTGCTGCTAGGACGACACTGGATCCACGCCGCTGGGGCTGTGGCGTCAACTTTGCATCAAGTTGTAAAATTTGAATGGAATCACCAGGAAGTGATCATTCATGGCAACGGTAGCAACCCCATATATAGTTGCCAGGCCATCCCGATGATCGGAGGTAGAAGGAAGATCTGTGGAGAAACATACCATCATATTGAGCGAGTCAATGCCATGGACAAAGACAAGTGGTGGGATAATAAAATTGAGAGCATTCTGAATTGGAGTGGATACGATCCCGGAAAGGGGCTTGGCAAGAACCTCTAGGGTATTACCAATCCTATCCAGTTGAAGAAGCATGGAACCACTTTCGCCCTGGGTTATGAATACACTTTGGAGGAGTTCAACCACTGGTCGCCACAATGGCGCGGCCCCTACTACCCACTGGAGCACCATCTGCCTCGGTTAGAGCAAACGTTTTAGCCAGCGTATGTCATATACGGATCAGAGTAGGATGAGACAATGGCAGCAATGAAGAGCATGTTTATGGAGGATGATATGGATTGATGTGTTATCTTCGAGGATGAAGGGGAGGAAGGACCTTCCATTCAAGCTATGAACCGGGGAGAACACACCACCAATTGGTCAATCAGGACCACCAGTGTCCGGAGAGCCACGGGTTAGCTAGGCTAAACGACGCATATGCATCGCACTTTACTTTTAGTTATTACTTTTCAGCATTGTTTTTACTTTTGAAAATAGCTCCGATGTTTCATACAATTACAAATTTAATCAAAAGCATTTTTCAAGTTTATCTTTATATTTTGCTCTCATTTATTTTCTCTACCATTTACTTTATTTTACACAGCATTACTATTACATATTTTGATGATGAATCAATGACTGTAACTTGCAACGAGACAGTTCAACAAACGGACATAGATTCACAAGAGGATGAAATACCAGAAGAGGTTGTTAGATAGGTCGAGAATTTTGAGAATAGACCTAAGTCTAACTTAGACGTAACTGAGATCATTAATTTGGGAGACGCAGAAAATGTCAAGGAAACACGTATCACCGTGCATCTGTCGCCATCAGAAAAGAAAGAGTACAACAGAGTTTTTGAAAGAATATGAGGATATATTCGCTTGGTCATATGATGATATGACCGGTCTAAGCACATCCATTGTGGCTCACAAACTGCGGACAGATTCGGCATGCCCACCGAACAAACAGAAACTCAAAAAGTTCAAACCATACATGAGTTTGAAAATCAAAGAAGAAGTCACCAAGTAAGTCAAAGCCAGGGTTCTCAGAGTAGTTGAACATCCGACATGGTTAGCCAACGTTGTGCAAGTGCCAAAGAAGTATGGAAAGGTTAGAGTCTGTGTTGACTACCGGGATCTCAATCGAGCCAGTCCTAAAGATGACTTCCCTTTGCCAAATATACACATATTGATCGACAATTGCGCCAAACATGAGCTGCATTCGTTCGTCGATTGTTTTGCTGGATACCATCATATATGGATGGACGATGAGGATGCAGAGAAAACGACATTCATCACGCCGTGAGGAATGTACTATTACAGAATGATGCCATTAAGTTTGAAAAATGCTGGTGCTACCTACATGAGAGCCATGACCACAATCTTTCATGATATGATACATAAAGAGATCGAGGTTTATGTGGATGACGTCATCATCAAATCCAGGAAAGCTGCAGATCAAATGGGAGATTTGAGAAAATTCTTCAACAGACTGAGGAAATACAACTTGAAACTGAACCCCGCCAAGTGTGCATTCGGGGTCCCAGCCTGAAAGTTATTGGGTTTCATTGTGAGTCGCCGGGGTATAGAGTTGGACCCGTCAAAGGTCAAAGCCATTCAAGAGTTGCCACCGCCAAAGAACAAGAAAGATGTAATGAGTTTTCTGGGAGGCTCAACTATATCAGCTGATTCATAGCTCAGTCGACTGTCATTTGTGAACCCATCCTCAAGATGCTAAAGAGAAATGCCACCACTAAGTGGACTAATGATTGTCAAAAGGCCTGCGACAGAATCAAGGAATATTTGTCAATGCCGCAAGTCTTGGTTCCCCTTGAGCCAGGGAGACCTCTATTGCTTTATCTTGCAGTATTAGATGGGTAATTTGGTTGTGTTTTGGGACAACATGACGAAACAGGAAGAAAGGAGCAAGCCATCTACTACCTCAGCAAGAAGTTTACTCCATACGAGGCTCGATATTCCTTATTAGAGCACACTTGTTGTGCTTTAACCTGGGTAGCTAAGAAGTTAAGGCACTATTTCTGCGCTTACACCACTCATCCCATATCCAGAATGGACCCATTGAAGTATATCTTTCAGAAGACCATGCCTACAGGCAAGCTCGCCAAGTGGCAGATACTGTTAAGTGAATTTTACATCGTTTATGTCACCCATATAGCATTCAATGGACAAGCCTTGGCAGATCATCTCACCGAGAATCCTGTAGGAGGAGAATACAAACCCCTAAAGATGTATTTCCCTGAAGAAGAGATAGCCTTCATAGGAGAAAACATTGCAGAATCCTATGATGGTTGGAGGTGTTTTTCGACAAAGCCGCAAATTTAAAAGGAGTCGGTATAAGAGTGGTCTTGGTATCAGAAACCGGTCAGCATTACCCAGTATTCGCCAAGCTCAGATTCCCATGCACCAACAATATGGCTGAGTACGAAGCTTGCATCTTAGGGCTCAAGCTGGCCGTTGACATGAACATTCAAGAACTATTGGTGATCGGTGACTCGAACCTACTCATTGTTAGAAAATACGCTTAACGCTAGGGGGGGTGAATAGCGTTATAATAAAAAATAGCGTAAACTTGCGGAATTTAAAAATTGCAGGAATGAAATAAGTGCGATAAGTAAATAATAAGGAATGAACGCACCGATGTATCCTGGTTCACCACAACCCGTGGCTAGTCCAGTCCCCGAGAGACTCTCTTGAGATTTCCACTATCTTCGTCAAGCTTACGGGTGCTTAACAAACCGTTACAGTTGCTCAAGGATACCACACCTTAAGACTTCACTTGCTTGAGGATACCTCACCCCAAGACTTCAACCACTAAGACTTTGGGTACTTAGCAAACCCGACAAATGAGAAGAAATGTTCTTCTCAAACAACTCTCTTTTACAACAAATACTCTCTCAATAGAGTGGATAAAGAGATACACAATAAGCTCTATGAACAACACAAAGTTGTCTATCAAATGGCTCAACAAAAGCTCTAAAATGATGCTTGAAAATGATCAATATGTATAACAATGTATGGAGGAGTTGTGTGTTTAAAATCAGCTCAAAAGACCTCTTTTTATAGGTGAAAAAGTGGTGCTAACCGTTGCTTAATTGACAAATAAAACCCCTGATTCTGTGCTCAAACAATCGATTGTTTGGAGTAGATAATCGATTGTTTGACCAACGTTCAAAAGACAGATTCCTAATTTTAGGCTAACAATCGATTGTATGGACTAAATAATCGATTGTATTCAACGTTCAAAAATCAATTTAGGATTCTGTGGGAACGGTCAAAATATAATCGATTGTATGACAAAAACAATCGATTGTTTAGATGTTTAAAAACTTCGGTTGCACATTGTCTCAAAATAATCGATTGTTAAAAGTAGACAATCGATTGTTTGCTATTTTGAAAAACTTCAGATCACACTGTCTTAATACAATCGATTGTAGGATTCAAATAATCGATTGTTGAGGCCCAGATTTAAAAGACATGTTTAAAACCTTTAACATCATTTTGTTTTAACACAAAGATGCATGTCTATGAAAAATATGATTTAATAAAATATTTTATGCAAGTTTATGATGACCTAATGTTGAGCCAAAGGATAAGATAACTTAAACGTTGTCCTTACATTGGTTCTACCAAACGACCTACGTCTTGGGTCTTCGGTCTTGAACTCTTTGGCTCGTTCATGCAATTCCGTCATCAGTATGCTTATCGCCATTTGATTGATTGTCATATTATATCGTGGTTTAACACTTGACTTCATTGTTTGTCATTCATCAAAACCTATACCTGAAAATCTTGCTCATACAACCAAAGCGCACATATCATAGATATACATGATTTCCAACACTCATACATCAGGTTTGAGAAGAATGGGCAACTAAGAATTCCAAGATACTCCCCTATCTACACCATGTATAGGAGTTGAGGAAAAGATTCAGAAAGACGGAATTCCAGCATGTTCCCAAAACACATAATGAGTTCGCCGATGCCTTAGCCACTTTATCATCTATGATCTAGAATCCAAATATAAACTTCATTATCCCATCCAGGTTGAGATTCACTACCAACCAGCTTATTATGCTCACGTCAAGGAAGAAGACGACGGGAAACCTTGGTTCCATGATATTAGAGAATACTTGACAACATGAGAGTACCCAGAGTCCGCTAATGCTACTCAGAAACGAACACTTCGGAGATTGTCCAACAATTTCTTTTACAGCGGAGGAATCCTGTATATGAGGACTCCTGATTTGGGATTATTAAGATGTGTCGAGGCAAAAGAAGCAACCATGCTATTGGAGGAAGTGCACGTGGGGACTTGTGGACCGCATATGAATGGTTTCGTGTTGGCAAAGAAGATACTCCGAGCATGGTATTTTTGGATGGCTATGGAAACAGATTGCATTCAGTACATCCGGAAATGCCACCGTTGTCAAATACATGCAGATATGATAAAGGTGCCTCCAAATGAGCTTACTGCAGCAAGCTCACCATGTCTGTTTGCCGCTTGGGGAATGGATATGATTGGACCCATTGAACCAACCGCGTCAAATAGGCACAGGTTCATCCTAGTGGAAATTGATTACTTTACCAAATAGTTTGAAGCCGCATCCTACAAGGCAGTAACCAAGAGAGTAGTAGCAGATTTCATCCAAGATCGTATGGTTTGTCGGTTTGGGGTTCCAAAATAAACCATCACCGACAACGGTTCTAATCTCAACAGCGACCTGATGAAGGCGATGTGTGAAACATTCAAGATTAAACACAAGAACTCTACAACTTACAGACCTCGAATGAATGGAGTTGTAGAAGCAGCCAATAAGAACATCAAGAAGATACAAAGGAAAATGATTGAAAGGCACAAGCAGTGGCATGCGAAATTATTGTTCGCCTTATTGGGTTATCGTACCATGGTCCGCACATCAACCGGGGCCACTCCCTACATGATGGTTTATGGTACAGAGGCGGTCATTCCCGCCAAGGTAGAAATCCCCTCCCTAAGGGTCATGCAAGAAGCAGAATCAGAGGATACATAATGGGTTAAGAGTCGCAACGAGCAGTTAGCCCTCATAGACAGAAGGAGAATGATTGATGTATGCCGCACTCAATTATATTAGAACAGAATGTCTAGAGCCTTCAACAAGAAGGGTCAAGCCAAGGAAATTCACTCCAGGACAGTTGGTATTAAAGAAAATATTTCCGCATCAAGATGAAGCCAAAGGGAAATTCTCTCCCAATTGGAAGGGCTCGTACATGGTCCATCGGGTTCTAACTGGAGGAGCCCTTATTCTTGCAAAAATGGGTAGAGAAGTCTGGTCGAAGCTAATCAACTTATACGCAGTGAAAATATACTACATTTGATTATATGTTTTTCTTTTGTGATGTAATTTGAACTGAGCCTGACCCGATTCCCATTTAAGAGGGGATACGTAGGCAGCCCTATGGGTTTGGTCACATTTTACTAAAAATTCCATTTTCCCCTCTATTGGAATTGGGGCGGAATTTTGAGGAGGACCCTCAAAATTCCGAAGTCGGTTTGACAGTTTCCTCATCAGCACCGACCTAGTAAATTGGGGCATAATTTTGAGAAGGACCCTCAAAATTCTGGAATCGATCCTCGTTCGGTTATTCATTACACCGCCAACAGCACCAGCCCAGTAAACTGGGGCAAAATTTTGAGTAGGACCCTCAAAATTTTGGAACAAGCAAGGTTGTCGCGTCTTGAACCACGTTGTAGCCGTCGGTTCATCCAAGATAAAATCCTTTTTTTCATATATACGTAATTGCATTATATTTACTAATTCATGCATAAATATCACTTGCACCACCAACGTTTAGCAACGCTACCCTCACGATACACGACGCTAAAGGCTGGAGGATTCGAACGAACCTCCCCCTACAAAACTCACGATTTTTCTTTGGTTGTAGGAACTCAGGTTACGGATCAAAGAACATTTGCTCTTCAAGATCAAAACCCTTATAGGGTCACTATTCGCACTCCTCAGCAGTCCTAATCCCGCAAACCGTCTATCAGTTAAGAAGCCTATTACTATTCGCTCTTTTACATTCCTGCATTGCATAAGGCTACTATCTGCCTTTCAAGACTAAGCTCTGTCTCCATATGCATTTTTGCATAAGGCTACTCTCTGCCTTTCGAGATTAAGCTCTGCCTCCACATTGCATAAGGATACTATATACCTTTCGAGACTAAGCTCTGTCTCCATCTTCATTTTTTGCATAAGGCTACTCTCTGCCTTCCGAGGTTAATCTCTACATCCACATTGCATAAGGCTACTATCTACCTTTTGAGACTAAGCTCTGTCTCCATATGCATTTTTGCATAAGGCTACTCTCTGGCTTCTGAGGTTAAGCTCTACCTCCACATTGCATAAGGCTACTATCTGCCTTTCGAGACTAAGCTCTGTCTCCATCTGTACAAGGCTACTCTCTGCCTTCCGAGGTTAAGCTCTATCTCCATATTGAATAAGTCTCTTATCTGCCTTTCGAGACTAAGCATTGTCTCCGCCCGGCATGGCTGAAATATCGCCGCTTAATTTTTCGACTGGCTGAAACATCGCCGCCTGCATTTTAAATTCTCATCCGACTGAAATATTGCACCTGTTTTTAAATTCCCACTCTGGCTGAAACATCACCACTTGCATTTTAAATTCTCATCCGGTTGAAATATCGCCACCTGTTTAAATTCCCACTCTGGCTGAAAGATCGCCACCCTTTGCATTCATTTGGCTGAAAGATTACCACCTTCTCAAGGGCTGAAAGATTACCACTCATTCAAAGGCGTCATAGTTTGAAGTCACCATCTTCATAGCCTAGGAACATCATTTCATGGCCCGCGAACCCTTAATTTTATGCTTTTCATGGCCCATGACATCATAGTCTAAGGACATCATCCTAACCGTCCAAATACAAACATCCCTGGTCCAATGGGAACTTTCATCACGTTTAAATTACGCAACTATGTACGCACATCACGCATTTGCAGGTATTTCGGCTGGCTCACAACCATCTCAGCAAGAGAGATCCCACTCTACTTCTCCACAATTTGTCCGATTCCAAGCACCCTGTTAGATCTAACCATCGCGTCCGTTTTTTTCGAATTCACATCGGCATGTTCCGTCAATGGTTCCTGAACTACATATGGCATGATTCCTGTAAAACCAAGGATATGTAGGCAACTTAAAAATCAGATCGCGGTCAATATCCTTTTACAATCGCCAGCTCAGGTCAAAATTGACCATCTTATCTTTACCCGACAACTCTTTCATCCTCCTCGAGTAAAGAGCGGAAATGTTGATACCCAATTTTTCCTACGTATTTTATATTCAAAATACTCTCAAAATAGCATGTATATTCATATATAAGCATCCACAAAGGTTTTGGTAGTTTTCCACATTTTTAAAGGATTTTTAAAACCAATTTATGGCCTATTTTGCGCTATCATAACTAATAATTATTCCCAAAACTTTTTATTTTGGAGAATTATTTGTTTTATTCTCACATTTACATAAAATAGAATTTACATGATTTTGACATAATTTTATAAGTCCATTTGGTATTTTTAAACTAAAATTCCATGAAATAATAATTTTAGCCTATTTCATTTGTAATCATAAAATCATTTATAATATTTTTAAATTAGTAGTCATGCATTTCTTATTAACTCAATATTTTTAATTTGATTTTAAACACCATTTACTTTTTTTATAAAATCAAAATATGAAAAATTGGCTATTTAAATTGTAGCCCTTTTTAATTGCAATTGTAGCCCAAATTGCACCCTCAATTTCAACCCCAATCCAACCCAATTCCGACCGAATTTCATTTATTACCTGAACCATACCGTATTAAATATACCCGCCAGGATCCCCATCTTTAAATCAGGCCCGTTGATTATTTTAATCAACGGCCCATGTTAACTTTCCCTTAATTAAACCAACAACTCCCTCTAACCCTAGCCACTTTACACTAGGAGGAGCCTTTGAACCCTCTCCATCCTCAAATGCTCTCAACCAACCCTGAAACCCTAGCCCTTCTCCGATCATTTTCCGACCTTGTTTCACCGGTAACCATGAACTCCCATGCTTCGTACAACCTTTCTCACCCCCACTCCCTTCGATGAACCCTTTGTTCAAATATCGAAGTCCGATCTTTAAGACCACCGGCTTAGAGGTCCTCCGACTTGAATTCTATGGCCATTTCCGCTCTCTCTCCTGTGAGTCTTAGCTTTGTCAGTCCGTCTTCGACTCAAGACCAGTTCGTTCCAGGACTTTCTCGTTCTCTAGGATTTTCTCTGAAACCCTAAGTCTCAAAGGTTTTCTTCTTTGTTTCTCTTTAAGATCTACTCCGCAAAAAATCTCATCATCAGCATTGTTCGCCAAAATGACGGATGTATCTGCGCCAAGGTAACCCGATACTCTAGGCAAAGTCGAGCATAACCCTATCAAGGGGACCCAATATTAAAGGGTATGTGTACACATTGAATAATCCATCGGCGCGATCTGTGAGGCCCTCACCCGGGGGAAGTATTTGTGGTACTACATTTTCCTTCCATCCGTAGTCTTTTCTCACTAACCCAAGATGTTCTTCTAATATCGAAGAAGCATCCTTCAAGGCATACTCTCGTTGGTCCTGAATGCCGGAGGCGGGGCTCTCCCTTCCCCGTCTGACAGACCCCGACATAGCAGTCATGGCTATGACGAAATTAGAAAACTAGGCATGCAGCTAGTACTGGCAGAGCCTGGTGCCATCTAGTTGTCATATCCCCCTATTTTTGTAATTAATAATTTTGTACTATATTGGAATTCCCCTCCTATATAAAGGGGGTCCTTGACATTTTGTAAATATTTTGTTGCTCCAGCTACTCCCTATGAAATATACAAGAACATTTTCTTTGCTCTCTGGCACATTCTCTCAACATTATTGCTTTCATTTATTGTATTCATACTTGTTCCTCATTTATTGCTTATCATTGGACATAAAGAGCCTCCATTGATTTTATTATAACATTTAGTCACATAGCTACTGCCTTCCATAGCTCCTAATCGAGATCCAGGATCGATCTTGAGGCCCATAATCGACAAGACCGAGGCCCCGAGTAACTGACTTATCAGTTTGATTATAACTTTTTTCTTAACTTTATTTCGTCTGTAAATCTCATATATTTAGCATCAACTGCTTAACAAACTAGCATAAAAATAGATCACTTATTTTTAGAGTCCTATAAATAAATTTAATTATTATTACCATTTTTACGGTAAACATGTCTAAACTTTCAGACCAAGCATGACTTAGGTTTCTATACCTTTTGTGAACCCCCACAGAGTATTATTGTTACATATTTCGATAATTTTGCTACCATGATGAAACCGTGTCTACTAGTGTTAAATTTACTTGAGTCTAATACCTTTAGGCAACCCTGGATGCATAATTGAATATGTCATGTGTGATCAACCTGGAGAATATTTGGTTTCTATGTTCTATTTGATACTACGTCCAACATGCCTTACTTGTTATTTCGTTTAGCGTATGTTGCACACTGATAGAAATCATGCATATAGGAATCATGGACACGCTTCATTAAATTGTCAAAATATGCTACATTTGTTTTCATGTCTACCATTCAATGTTGTAGATGGCATGCCTACATGATACAATAATACAATACCTTCGCTAATCTAGATATCATGACTATTAAGTTTAATAATTGCTCAAGTGATTTATGCTTCTTTTGTACTGTCTCGCTTAAATAGCATGCCTATAGGAATAAGGTACTGTGAAATCCAGTCCAATTGTTAATTGTTATAAATTCTGCCTACAAGATGTTTATTGATGTTGCTAATCATGTGTTTTCAAGCGACTTCACTGCCTAATTATGCAACTATTAGAAATCATGCCTATAGGATTCGTAACGCTGCAACACTACCTGTGTAATATAGAAATCATGCCTATAGGACCTGATGATTCTAATACGTCTTAATTATATCTACTGCATCACCAGAAAATCCGATCGCGTGGCTTTGTGCCTATATATGGAGGTCAACTTGAGCCTTTTATTGTTATTATGTGTAGTCCTATCTGTTTTGAATGTCGCCTAATTTTATCTTTTTGAGCAACCTAAGTAAAGTCTAGAACCACCTAATATTAGATCCAAAGCCTCTTGGACTATAGGCATAGGTCAGATAATGCACACAGAAGATGCGATTTAAAATTGAATTAGAGCGCCTTTAAGTAATAACTTCAACATAGTAATTGAGTAGTAGGAGATGATAATCTATGTCCGCTAAATAATATAAGCACCCCCACCCCATATGAGTTACAAAGATTATTTATGTTGTACAGGTTATTATTTAGGCTAAAAAATTTCAGGACCCCCTATCCTTTTATATACTTGTTTTTCACACTTAGTCATAGATCTATGCAGTTATACTCCTTATGATTTTTAAGATTTGTACCAATCAGTCATATGGTTAATTCGTATGTTATAATAGAGTTTTCAGCTTCTACATTTTTCTTCGCTCACCTAGCTTAATTATCCAATCCACGTAGTTTAAACTTCGGCCCGAAACTACAATTATGGACCTCAAAGAATGTCTAACACCTCCTCTTTGAGGTAATTTAAGCATTTATCCGATCTTTGGTGGTGTTGATTAATCAAACAGAGTTATTTACAAATATGTGCCCTTACGCACCTTAAAAAATCGTTAGATGACGACTCTTCTCTTTTAGTACCCATTTAAAAGAGTTGTCGCATATCAAAACTCACTTTTGCAAGAAAATGGAGCGCAATATATATTAATATATATTTTTACTAACTTTTTGTGCTTTCGCTAAAAGGACTATGTATAATATTTTTCAAAACAACAATAAGTATCTTATAATAAGAAGAAACATGAACTCTCATATTTATTTTATAAGATAGTTTGGTTCTTTACATGTGTTATTTTTCAGATATTTTAAATTTCGCGTGTAATCGAACTCTTTCACATAAAATAGGACAAATAGAATACTTGATAATCTATTCTATATATTGTATTGCTAAAATTTATTTCATAAGTATATCTTAGACATAAAAAAAATTAGGAAGAATACATAGTTTACCCTCTAACCTTGAGGTCAAATCTCTATGACACATTTTTTCAATACAGATAATTTTTTTACACACATAACCTTTTAAAAGTTTGTCTAAAACACACCACTTTTGCTCATCTGATATCGCATGGTTTACATCCAATATAAGCGAGTGAGCATTAAATTTTTTGTGTATGGAGCTATAAATTAATGCAATGTGTCCAGTTATTTTCATTTTCTTATTTTTTTATCTATCTTCTTTTTCATTTAATTTTTTAATCAATCTCAAATTTAATTTTAAAAAATATTTTTTTAGCCCCATCTTCACCATTCCTTCATCGCTGTTCCACCGCCATCCTCCATTGTCGTCACCAACAGCACCTATCTCAATTTGTGCACATTATAATTTTTCTTTCCAATTCCGTCATTCAAAAATAGAACCCATAAACTACAAAGGAAAAAGTCAGTAGTTTGCCACTAATTCAATGAAACTCATTTTAATTCTCTATCACAATCCCAATGTTCCAATTTTCAAAGCTCAAATTCGAGCTTCGGATGTAAAGGGATTAAGGAGTTAAATGAATAGACTAAAGAGCACATGATTCAAAATGTAATTTTCAATTCGAAATTACAATAACTTTATTTTTAGAGAAAGAAAGCTCCTACATTAAATATGCCCACCAGGTCAGCAAAACCTAATTTTAAATTCGTACCAAAGTTGGTAGCCACGTTGGATTGTTGATTTTCGCCTTTTAAATTATTTGAGGAAGAAAAAACTTTTGGGATTTTTGGTGTTTACAGCCATTTTGTGAGATAGATTTTGGCTAAAATAGTGTCTTGGTTAGATTAAGAAGACGAGGGAGTTTGCTATTTATTTTTTCCTTTTTTAAGAAGATGAAGTTTTTTAAATGAAATTTTCCTTTTATCTTTTAAAGTTAATGAGAAATGTCATGATATTAACAGTGTGTGCCATACACTTGCGGGGAACAAAGTGATCAAGCATCGAATATGTGTATTTTAGACACACTTTTAAAAGGTTGCATATATAAAATATTGCCCGTATTAAAAGAGTGTGTCATAGGAATTTGACCTCAAGGTCAGGGTTAAAGTATGTATTCTGCCAAAAAGTTATTTATTTTTTAAGAACAAGTATACACTGAAAAGAAAATCTATAGTATTTTTCTAGATAACAATAATAAAAATTATAATGAAATCATTTCTCGGACGTAAACTCTATTATAGTAGACAATTTATCAGTTCGTCTCATAAGTTTTAAAACAAAATAAAAAAGAAATTAAGGAGGTATTTGGACATAAAATTATATAATTTTTGAGAAAAACTAAAACTTGGAGTTAAGTTGAAAAATAACATTTGAAATATGAAATTATAATTGGACATGCATTTCACTTGAGAAAATATTGTAGTTTTGTGAGTTAGGAAACAAAATTTCTAAAATTTTTGAAAAAGTGGTCAAAAATATATTTTGCTTTTTTTTTTTTGTTGAAAAACTCATTTTAAATAAATTCAAAACAATTCAAAAAATTGCAATATTTCACGGACAAACACAATTTTGAAATTCCTACGAGCCAGTTTTTCCATGAATTCTTTTTCACTTTTTTTAATTTTTTTTTCGAAATTAGTATTTGGCCCAAAAAAATAAATAAATTTTCACTTGAAGATAAATTTGGAAATTATTCGAAAATTTGAAAAACTCCAAATATTTATTTTTAAAAATTTCACTTATATCACTCACAAAAATTAAACAACTCAAAATTTGTTATGAAATAATATAAAAGACAAGAACAATAACTCAAGAACAAGAGCAAATAGAGAGAAGAGTAGAGAGAGTTCTTCTTATTGATACTTAGAGAATGTTAGGAGTTGAGTGATTTACAATGGTAGAGAGCACCTCTATTTATAGGGAGGAGGATGATTTATCTACCAAGAATAGAACTCTAGAATCTCTCTAATTAAAGACATTCACCTTAAATAGAAGTCTATTTATAACACTCCCCCTTGAATGTCTATTCAATGATGTGCCTCGTTAAAACCTTAAAACAAAACCCAATGGGAAAAATTAAAGTAAGGAAAGAGTACACATGTTTGAATATGCGCCTATTGGTTGCCTCGTTAAAAACCTCGCAAGGAAAACCCGGTGGGACAAAACCTTGTAAAGGAAAAAGAGTGCAACGCGCATTAACTCCCCCTGATAAGAACATCAATTTATGTCCTTAAGTCTTCGCATCCCGATCTTGTGGACTAGCTTCTTGAAGGTTGACTTTGGTAGAGATTTTGTGAACAAATCAGCCATATTGTCGCTTGAACGAATCTGTTGAACATTGATATCACCATTCTTTTGAAGATCATGTGTGAAGAATAACTTTGGTGAAATATGCTTCGTTCTATCTCCTTTTATGAATCCTCCCTTCAATTGAGCTATACATGCTGCATTGTCTTCATACAAAGTTGTGGGTAGTTTATCACACTTCAAACCACATTTGTCTTGGATATGATGTATTATCGACCTTAACCACACACACTCCCGACTTGCTTCATGAATAGCAATTATCTCGGCATGATTAGATAAAGTAGCCACAATTGATTGCTTAGTCGATCGCCAAGATATGGCGGTTTCTCCACAGGTAAACACATAACCCGTTTGAGATCGAGCCTTGTGTGGGTCGGACAAATATCCAGCATCAGCATAACCAACAAGATCCGAGCTGCAATTCTTGCCATAAAATAAGCCCATATCAGTAGTTCCCTTTAGGTACCGCAATATGTGTTTGATCCCATTCCAATGTCTCCTCGTAGGAACCGAGCTAAATCTTGCTAAGACATTAACTGAAAAGGATATGTCAGGTCTTGTAGTATTTGCAAGATACATTAGTGCGCCAATTGCGCTAAGATATGGTACTTCAGGACCAAGTAGCTCTTCATTCCTTTCTTGTGGTCGGAATGGATCTTTGTTCACATCAAGTGATCGAACAACCATCGGTGTACTTAAAGGATGTGTTTCATCCATGTAAAACCGTTTCAGTACCTTTTCTGTATAGGTAGATTGATGAACAAAAATTCTGTTTGCCAAGTATTCAATTTGCAAACCAAGACATAGTTTAGTCTTTCCGAGATCTTTCATCTCGAATTCATCCTTTAGATAATCAATTGCCTTTTGGAGTTCTTTAGGGGTTCCAATAAGGTTTATGTCATCAACATATACGGCAAGTACAACAAATTCCGATGTTGTTTTCTTTATAAAAACACACGGGCAAATGGCGTCATTTATATAGCCTTCTTTTAACAAGTACTCACTAAGACGATTATACCACATTCGTCCAGATTGCTTTAGACCATACAAGGATCTTTGCAATTTAATTGAGAACATTTCCCGAGATTTTGAGTTGTGCGCGTTTGGCACCTTGAGTCCATCGGGAATTTTCATGTATATCTCATTATCAAGTGAGCCATAAAGATAGGCAGTAACTACATCCATTAAGTGCATGTCCAGCTTTTCATGGACAGCAAAACTTATGAGATAACGAAAAGTTATCGCATCCATTACAGGCGAATATGTCTTTTCATAATCGACACCAGGCCTTTGAGAAAAACCTTGTGCAACAAGGCGTGCTTTATATCTTTGTACCTCGTTTTTCTCATTTCTCTTGCGTACAAAGACCCATTCAATTCTGATTGAATTGCTTCTTGCCACTTTGGCCAATCCTGTCTTTTTCGACATTCTTCAACAGATTGAGGTTCGAGATCCTCACATTCTTGCATAATGCTAGATGCTACATTATAAGCAAAGGCATTATCCACCACAATATCCACTAGATTAATATTTGCCTCAATATTAATTGGATTTAGGGATAGTTCTGTATTTTCCAGAGTCTCGGGCTCAATGGATTCTTCATGAACCTCAGAATTTGTTAAATCATGAGATTCTTTCGTGGTGTCATTTTGATCGTTCTTTTTCCTCTTTCTAGGATTTCGATCTTTGGAACCTAATGGTCTGCCACGCTTCAGGCGTGCATTCGACTCATTGGATATGACACTAGATGATTGTCCAACAGGGACATCAATACGGATTGGAACATTTTCCGCGGGAATGTGGGATTTCGTTATCCTTTTCAAGTCCGTAAATGCGTCAGGCATTTGATTTGCTATTCTTTGCAAATGGATAATCTTTTGTACCTCTCTTTCACAAATAGAGGTATGTGGATCAAGATGAGATAATGATGCATTTTTCCACAAAATTTCCCGTTTGGTTTCACCAACTTCTCCCCCTAATTTTGGGAAAAGTGTCTCATCAAATCGACAGTCTGCAAATCGTGCAGTAAACAACTCGCCTGTCAATGTTTCGAGGTAGCGAATGATGGAGGGCGATTCAAACCCAACATATATTCCTAACCTTCTTTGCGGACCCATTTTGGTGCGGGATGGCGGTGCGATAGGCACATATACTGCGCATCCAAAAATCCTTAAATGGGATATATTGGGTTCATGACCCAAAACCAATTGCAACGGGGAATACTTGTGGTAATTCGTCGGTCTGAGACGAATTAGCATTGCTGCATGTAAGATGGCGTGACCCCATACTGAAGTGGGCAGCCTCGTTCTCATAAGTAATGGCCTTGCAATCAATTGCAGGCGTTTAATTAACGATTCTGCAAGACCGTTTTGAGTGTGAACATGAGCTACAGAATGTTCAACTTTTATCCCGATTGATAAGCAATAATCATTAAATGCTTGGGATGTAAACTCAGCAGCATTATCCAGTCTAATGGACTTGATTGGATTATCTGGAAATTGTGCTCGTAGTCGAATTATTTGTGCCATCAATTTCGCAAACGCAAGGTTGCGTGATGACAACAGGCACACATGAGACCATCTACAGGATGCGTCTATCAAGACCATGAAATACCTAAACGACCCACTAGGTGGGTGAATAGGTCCACAAATGTCCCCTTGTATACGTTCCAGAAACGTGGGTGACTCAGTCCCAACCTTTGTTGGTGATGGCCTGATAATCAACTTGCCTTGATAACACGAAGTGCAAGGATATTCATTATTTGAAAGAATTTTGAAATTCTTTAACGGATGCCCATAGGAGCTTTCTATAATCCGTCTCATCATGACCGATCCTAGATGTCCCAATCGATCATGCCAAAGTACAAAGGTATCGGAGTCAGTAACCCTTTGGTTTACTGTTGAATGTGCCTCAATTGCACTAATTCTTGTCCAATACAGGCCACAAGATAAAGACGGGAATTTCTCAATAACCCTCTTTTGGCCGGAGACATTCTTTGTGATGACAAGATATTCAAGTTTATCTTCATCCATTGTCTCAATATGATAGCCATTCCGGCGTACATCTTTAAAACTCAACAAGTTTCTCTTAGACTTGGAGGAGAACATTGCATTCTCTATGATTAACGTCGTGCCCTTGGGCAGAGTTACAATTGCTCTTCCGGAGCCTTCGATCAATTTACTACTTCCAGAGATTGTAGTAACGTTTGCCTTACACATATTTAGTTGAGAGAAATACTTCCTTTCTTTGAGTATTGTATGTGTAGTACATGAATCAATTAGGCAAATACTTTTACAGTTGGATGTTGATCCAAGTTCGCTTTGTGAGATATCCATATTTGCTATCCCATAGTTTGACATACAAAAGAGATACAAGAACATAAGAATAAACAAGTTCAATTCTTTTGTGTCACATAATATTTTCAAAATCTGCTGCTAACAGTTGACTAACAAAATCAGATATGTTATCCATTACTTTGCAGTTTGAAAATTTCAGTTTAAACATTTTTCACACACAATCGATTGTTTAACATTGACAATCGATTGTTGATTAATTTTGAAAAATTTCGGATCACACTGTCTAACGACAATCGATTGTTAGACATAGACAGTCGATTGTGGATGATTTTTGAAAAATTCCAGATGACACTGCCTAACGACAATCGATTGTTAGACATAGACAATCGATTGTGGGTGATTTTTGAAAAATTCCAGACCTCACTGTTTCAAGACAATCGATTGTTAGACAAAGACAATCGATTGTGGATGATTTTTGAAAAATTCCAGATTACACTGTCTAATGACAATCGATTGTTAGTCAAAGACAATCGATTGTTGATCAATTGTTTTTCAGTTTTAATGCGAAAATAGTAGATAATCGACTAGTTTTTCAGGCTAGTCGATTACCCTACTGGAAAATAAAAATTTTATTGATATTTGAGCATATTGAAGATATTCTAAAGAACTACTGCTAACATTGCATCATGAACTAACTAATACGAGCTAATACTAATGACTATTAGTTTATTCACTAACTAATACAAATAAGTAGAACAAAATCAAATAACTCCATCTTCTTTCATCACGGATCCATCGCCGATTAGGTGGTCTATTTTCCCATCGGGTTGCTCAAAGAAGTCTGCCACATCCAGGTGGGTGATGTCCTCATTTCGTCATAGACAAAATTTGTTTCAGGGCCTTTTCTCTTTCGAGATGCTTGATAAAGGTCAACCAAGTGTCTTGGTATACGGCAAGTCTTTGACCAGTGCCCTTTCCCACCGCAACGATAACATATCGTTTCTGAACCATTTTCCTTAGGATCTTCATGACCCCGTTTCTGCTTTCGGCGGTTATCTCTCTTTGGGGGGTGACGGACTTCTTTGGAATTTCTTCCTTGTCTACGTCCCTGGCTATGACCCCGTTTACGACCATGACCATGGTCCTTTTCATGTTTGGCATAATGAGAGTGCACCTTATCTGCTTCAGGCAGTGGTGTAGACCCAGTGGGTCGATTTTCATGATTTCTCATGAGCAGGTCATTATTTCGCTCAGCCACTAGTAGAAGAGAAATCAGTTCAGAATACTTTGTAAAGCCTTTCTCTCTGTACTGTTGTTGCAGTACTATATTGGAGGCATGAAACGTTGTAAACGTTTTCTCAAGCATATCATAATCGGAGATATTATCCCCGCATAGCTTCAATTTGGAAGTAATTATGAACATAGCAGAATTATATTCAGAAACGGACTTAAAGTCCTGGAGCCTCAGATGAGCCCAATCATATCGTGCTTGTGGTAGAGTGACCAACTTCAGGTTGTCATATCTCTCCTTTAAGCCGTTCCACAAGACGAGTGGATCCTTGACGGTGAGATATTCAATCTTCAAACCTTCATCAAGGTGGTGGCGCAAGAAAATCAAGGCCTTCGCACATTCTTGGGTGGATGCTTTTTCTCTATCTTTGATGGTGTCTCCGAGACCCATAGCATCTAAGTGGATTTCAGCATCCAACACCCATGTCATATAGTTCTTGCCCGAATTTTCAAGGGCAACGAACTTTCTTTTCGTAATGTCAGACATAATCGAAAATTAAATTAGGAAGAGGGAAATACCTTAGATTTTTCGAGAATGGTTCTTGAGACGGTAGAGTCTCGTGCTGATAACGTGTTATGAAATAATATAAAAGACAAGAACAATAACTCAAGAACAAGAGCAAATAGAGAGAAGAGTAGAGAGAGTTCTTCTTATTGATACTTAGAGAATGTTAGGAGTTGAGTGATTTACAATGGTAGAGAGCACCTCTATTTATAGGGAGGAGGATGATTTATCTACCAAGAATAGAACTCTAGAATCTCTCTAATTAAAGACATTCACCTTAAATAGAAGTCTATTTATAACACTCCCCCTTGAATGTCTATTCAATGATGTGCCTCATAAAACCTTAAAACAAAACCCAATGGGAAAAATTAAAGAAAGAAAAAAGAGTACACATGTCCCAACGCCCACTAAACCACGAGATTTGAAAGGGGAGAAAGACACTAAAAGCGGATGTAACATGATATAATAGGAACTTGACTGTCACATATAGAAATAAGATGTAATAGAGGGACATGAAAAGAAAATCGGTAACAAGTTCAGCAAAGTAAATCTGGGGATAAATAGGGCGCTGAAGTGAAGAGGAGCTCGATCGGGTGTGTTCCCCTTTCTATTTTCTTTCAACTTAATAAATCTCTCTTTTTGTGTGTGGTAAACAAAAAAAAGCCAACTTCCTCCCGAGCTAAATGTCCTAAAATTCTCTCCCACAGCAAAAGAGACAAAGAGAAGAAAGATATGGGTTCAAAGCTGCAACTCCAGCTCAAGGAGTTGGGATCCAAGCTCGACGACCCTCCCTCTACCAAAGACTCTCTTATCAAGCTCTTAAAGGTGCCAAATCTTTTTTTCTTCTCCTCTTAATTTAACTTGTTGTTGTTAATTCTTTCACATTTAATGCACCGCTAATATTTAGCTGTCTTCTCCTTTTTTGCCCGACATAATATATTAGTTAGTTGAAGCTCATGCAGAGTTCCCATTTATGTCACTTGAATTAGGGTTCGTTTGCAGATTCCTTTTTTGTAATTCCCTAAATTGGATATAAAGTTTTCTTCCTTTTCATTTTTTTTGATGTACTGTCAAAATTGGGTTTTCCCACTTTTAGTCCCTCTTTTTGTTTTGTTTTAAAGCTACCTTTTTACTTCTGAACCATTCTGTATGTAGTTTTTTTTCCGGGTTTTATTTCAGTTACATTTGTCCTGACGATTCTAGTATGGCTAGTTAATTTTTCCACTTTCTCTCAATTTTGGGAAAAATTCATTGAATTCTTCCGCTTCTTCTAAAGTAAATTAAGAAACTGAAGGACGTGAAGAATCCAACTTTAAAGTTTTCAACTTTAGGTTGCAGATTAGGATGTGTATAACTTTGTTTCTTTATACACTGTGCTGGATAAATAGCTATGTATATATTATGGGTTCTGTTTGCTCATAATGCTATAGTGTCACTAGGATAGACACACTTAAGTGCAATTTGAGTTAACTCCCAACCAAAGCATTTGTAAATTTTTCTACTTTTTGGTGTACTACTTGTATACGGGTGATTCTATTGCCTTACAAAATCTTACTATTTGATCCTTAGAAAGAGAACACTCCCAACCAAAATAAGGTGCCTTTATTCATATTAGACACTGCATCATTTGACCACCTTGCTGATGAGAAAATTGCCACATATGCTAAAAGATAGAATGAATGGGTATTTTGGGAGGTGGGGGGTGAGGAGGATTTTCTGATTGACAATCTGAACAGAATCCAGAGCCCATTCTGTTATAGACTTATGATTGTCAATTAAAATTATTTAAATAAAAAACTGTGGATGAGAAACCACACAGTTATCTTGGTAATTACACCACATCATAAACATAGAATTTTAGCTGCCTCTGGCCACTTACTGTAGGGAGAAAGTGTCATGATGTTAGTCTCTTAAAATTTCCTTATTTTGGTGCAAACAACAATATGAAGTAAATTCTGTTGCTTGGAAAAACCTGATCTGCATTTAAAAAAACAGATTATTTAGTATTGAACTGAGTTGATGTATACAGAAGATTAATAAGGTGGATCCAGTAGTTTGGGATTGAAACCTAGTTGAACCAAAGGCCTTGCTGAAGATTGCTTATTTACTATCAGAACCTCCTGAAATTAAAACTCCCATTACACTGACCTAGTGGTGGCAAAATTGTTAAAAGAAAACAGTTATCCACCCATATTATCCATTAAAAAATGGGTTGGATAATGAATTTTTAAAAAAGGGTCAAATATAGATAAGAACCATATTATCCACTTAGAAAATGGATAACCAGGGGATAACCGATGGATATCTAATGGGTTTAACGTTTACATTTGTAAAGCCTCAAATTGGGGGCTCCTCAAGTTTGGGAGACTAGGAATTCTCCCAAAAGTGATCATATTCAAGAAGCCATGGATACTATGGATATCCATACTATCCGCCGGTTAACCTGTTTTTTATTCGTATTAATCCGTTTTTTGCATTACTATTTCCGAACCTTCAATATCTGTCCCGCACCGTCTGTTTCCGAACCTACACTGACCTGTATCTAAAGCTGATAATTATTAAAGCTTGTTCTGTATTTGTCTTGCAAGTTTCAGTATCTTCTTATTCTATTTAGGATCTACCAAAGCAAAATAGAAAAGTAAAGTTGTACATTGAGCATGGTTTCTGGTCAATTTGGTCGACAGATCTGCTTGGATTGCTTTTGCAGTAGATTGGATTCTTTAGTTTTCTGTTTGGTGTGTCCTTATTTTTCAATTTTGTGGAAGCTGACTGAAAAAGTTATATTCTTGATTAATGTTTGCTTATTGATTCATGACTGATTGACCAAGTACAATGAGAAAAATTAAGGGGACGACACTCTTTCTTGATCCTTATACTAAGGTGACACTCTTGATTCTTTCAAATGGAAAAGGTGCAGAAATCTCATGCTTCATTTCTAATCCCATTATATGGATCATTTATTTCTAAAACCTTTTGTCAGATGACTTTCTATAACGTTTTCGAATTTTTCATTTGTCCTTAATTAGTAATTAGAAATTTAGAATATATGAAGCTGGAATTTGGCACTCAAAGATAGTGCAGGGAAGCGCAGCCTGTTGTAATGACTGAGTGCAGATAAATTTTTAGCAGGAACTGGATCGCCCGACATCAATAGAGACATATTAATGTTGATGTTTAATTGGTTCAAATGATGTCCGTCCCATTTTATGTGCTTTATCATTTCCTTATTAAAGTTTGATGTGCTCTCCGTCAGTTGATCAACTAGCTAATTGCCTGCTATGAGTCATTTCATGATAATTGGAAGCCGCCATTTTTCCTGCGCTTAGAAATCTTCTCAGTTTTAACAATTTGCACTCTTTGCTTGCTGCTACTTTTCTAGTTATAGATCCTTTCTAACATCCCACTAATGGTTATACTGCATCATGTGGTACCCTGATGATGTTCTTGTCTCAACTTTGTGCTATCTGTAGTTTGACTGTTTTTGTCTCGATAATTGGTGTCTTTAAAATAGAGTCAATGGGTAAAGCCCAAATTTTTTAGGCTGTCTGCTTTTGGGTCTTTTTGGTTTTTGCTTCTTTGGGTCAGTTCGCAAATCGAGTGTCCTTATAACCGGTTATCTTTTGGGTCTGTGTATCTTGTTTTTGAAATCTTGTATTGGGCCCTTCTCTTGAGTGCCATTTCTTGTGAAACTCTATGTTTACCTGTCCAATTAAAGAAAGTCTTGAGCTCTGTCTAGTGTCTATCCAGCGCAGCTTTTAATATAAAATTACTTGGTTTAACTTGTTTTCTTTTGTACGATTGGATACGAGCATTTTACTTTTTACTTCTGTTAGGAGATATAGGATATTTGTCCATTGCATATGGGTTTTAAAGAAGTGGTTTTCTATTCTCAAAATGCTTTTATAACCTCGTGAATGCTTTAAGATTCGTGTTCTCACAAACTTGAGATTCAGTTATATGCTTGACCTTGCCGTTGCTATAATGTTTGATTGAATCTATTACAAACTTGTAATACATGATTGAATTTTCCACAAGCAGCAAGGTACAACATTCCTTTCCGAGTTGGAGCAGTCACCGCCAAAAGCTATGTTGGAGGCCATGCGGCCCTTACAAGCTGCTATGGTTAAACCAGAACTCCTAAAGCATCAAGATAGGGAGGTTAAGCTTCTTGTTGCCACATGTATCTGTGAGATAACAAGAATTACTGCACCTGAAGCTCCTTACAGTGATGATGTTCTAAAGGTAATTATATATAATGGTAAAGAGACTCGGTGTCACATTTATATGCCCTCGATTTATGGAGCAACTAAAAACCTGTTTTGTGCTTTGGTTCGAGTCAGGACATCTTCCATTTGATTGTCAGCACTTTCAGCGACTTAGGTGATATAAATAGTCCATCCTTTGGAAGAAGAGTTGTCATCTTAGAAACTCTAGCAAGATATAGATCATGTGTTGTAATGCTGGATCTTGAGTGTGATGATCTTATCAATGAAATGTTCCGGACTTTTCTCAGTGTTGTCAGGTGAGCTTTATCTTGTATGAAAAGGTATTGTCAGTAAACTTTGTGGCAGTCTGGCAGACTTGTCACCTAGTATTGCTGCTGCAATTTCTTGCTTTCTGAAGAATTTCGCTCAGCTAAAAACAAATTGTTACCAATTTCTGGTCTTTGATGACAATAAATACCTTTTTTTAGAAAGGTAAATATTTTATAAATCCTGGGAAAAGCTCTTATATTCAAATAGTATACTAACAAGTAGGAAACATGCATTCACAAGGATACGTTCAAATATGGTTCTCTACAAAAGTCACCCAATCTTCTATATAATTAGCTATCTCGTAGGTGTGTCAAAAAGAAAGGTGCAAGAGGCTATTCTGCAAATGTACAAAGTCATTTTCAAAATGCTCACTTATTTGTCTCCTCCCATACTGCCCACATAAGGGCCAAGTGGGCACTCTCCCTTGCCCTTCTTGTTGTTTTCCTGCTTTAAATGCACAGCTATGCAACACCTTTCTTATTGTACCTGGCATCACCCACTGTGTATCTGAAACAGTTTAGAACCACCTTCCACAGACTTGACACCACCTTACAAATCAGATGACATTTAGTAACTTTATGATGTGGCAAATGATGTAATTGGGGCATTTTGTAATGAATTGTTGGTTTCCTTCCTAAACATATCAAGTCAAACATCAGAGTGTCCTCTCATATGTTCCTTTTTCTGTTCCATTGGCTCTATCTTATGTGTACTGAGCCAAAATTCTTTTATATTTCCATTCAATTGGCTGGCTTGAACTCTAACAGTTGTTTTTGTGTTGAAACTACTCTAGTATGTGCTGAAAGGACTTAATAGGGCCAAACACTATTTGACTCCTCTCACATTTGACATGCCAAACGTTGAAATTGAAGAGAAGGAGAAAGATCAAACTCTGCTATACAAAAAGAAGAAAGGGGAAAGAAAATGATTAGGAAACACGAAAGAAAGTGAGGAAAAGGTGGTGCAGGTCAAAATAGGTGGGAGGACGTATTCACACCTTGAAAGATGAATTTATTTCCCAAAATTAGTTGCACTTCTAGGATTTTTGTCAACCACGTATCATAAATCTTGTAAGGTCCAATATTCTTTTGGTCGCTATCGCTGTCTTCTTCTCCCACTTATGCAACAAATGTTTGAACTTCTTCTTCCACCCACTTTGCTTTTTGAAAGCCATATAAGTAAAACTTCTGGTTTTACTTTGTCCCCATTTCAAAGTGTTTCTTAGCCTGTTCAAGCAACAAAATTAATCTAGTATGACTCTGACTAGTGTGAAAAAAACTGAAGAAGGTAAAGCAAGGTAAGTGTCACTGCACTACTGATAAAAAAAAAGGTACGTGCCACTGCATATCTTAATTTGGGGTGCTTAATTTAGCAAAAATGATAAAAGTGCATATCATGATGAATGTATGCCAATATATGTCGTGAGATGAAATTTTGTCTCAAAAGTTTAAAAATTGTACCTACTGTTATATACAAATTTTTGTTGCTCCGACTTCCCCCCTAATTCAATAACTTCCTGGCTTATACGCCATGTATGTAGGGATGAGCATCAAGATAGTGTTCTGACATCAATGCAAACTATTATGGTTGTTCTCATAGAAGAGAGTGAGGATATCTGGGAGGATCTTTTACATGTCATTTTGTCGGTTCTAGGTCGCCATAAGAAAGTAAGTGATTGTGTTTCATGATGAAATATATCTGCAGGAGTTTTTATTTCTTTCTTTGGGTGCTTTATCCTGAAGAACTGGGTTTTAACACTTTATCAGGATGTTACAATAGCTGGAAGGGGGCTCGCTATGAAGGTGATAGAGGAGTGTGCAGGAAAATTGGAGCCCAGCATAAAGCAGTTTCTTGTTTCTTCAATGTCTGGAGACAGCAGGCCAACAACATTTGAAATTGACTACCATGAAGTCATTCATGATATTTACCGTTGTGCTCCTCAGATCCTATCAGGAGTTGTTCCCTACATCACAGGAGAGCTACTGGTGCATTAATTTCTTCTTCCCCTCTCTGTGTTATTTAGATCATCTTTTTTTCCTGTGAAGTAATGTAAACTGTGTGAATCCGTGCTTTAGTTTTTCAAAAAATGTCTTGACGACTTAGTAATCATTATTGAAACTTACTAGCCGTTGATTTTCTCTCTTCTTTATGGCCTGGTTGGCCTGTTGAGGTAGCTGGTGTAGTTTAAAGGATTTTAGCCATTAGCTTCTATTTTGATGCTGAGTACCTCCCGTTGTCAGTCTTGAAGTAATTGACTAACTCAAGATATGTTACCTAGAGTCATTTATGTTCATTTATCTAGGAGATCTTTTCTTCCCTTTCCTACTTCTGACAATCTAACATACAAGCTTGAATGTGACAGACAGATCAGCTGGATGTTCGATTAAAAGCTGTACACTTAATTGGGGATCTTTTTGCTCTGTCGGGATCTGCTATCTCTGAAGCCTTTCAACCAATTTTCTTGGAATTTTTGAAGAGACTTACTGATAGAATAGTTGAGGTCCGAATGTCTGTTCTTGAACACGTCAAGGGATGTCTGCTGTCAAATCCATTTAGACAAGAAGCGCCTCAGATCATCTGTAAGAATATTGGAAATCTTTATTTATTTATTTGTTTTTTATTTATTCAGTTGGTAATCTAATTGAAACATGTTCTAGCTGCCCTTCTGGAACGGCTGTTGGATTATGATGAAAATGTGCGCAAACAAGTTGTTGCCGTGCTTTGTGATGCAGCATGTAACACCATTACGTCCATGAAGGTTGAAACGATTAAGCTGGTAGCAGAGCGCATTCGAGATAAATCTGTATGCAACTTGTCTAGTTGACTTTGAAATCGACAATTAATGAACTCCGTCTTCTGATAGCTGTCTTGTCTTATGTATTCAGCTTCTTGTTAAAAAATACACGCCGGAGAGGCTGGCTGATATATATAGAATCTATTGCTTAAACTCTTCCACTGGCTCAATTAAAGGCGACGAATATGATTGGATCCCAGGGAGGATTTTGAGATGTTTTTATGACAAGGATTTCAGGTAACTTGCCATTGCTGTTTGCGGAAGGATATATTATGATTTTGATAAGTGAAAGATGGATGAATTATTTTCTTAGCAAATGATGAGAAATTGAGAATTAAACTATTAAACTGTTTCCTTGAGGAATCTTAAGTAATTGGCAAGTGAAGCTTCTACTGTAAACACAAACCGCAAGTTACACTGTAGTTCCTGAATGGGACTCCATATTCGTAGTGTGTGCTCTGGGCCACACCTCCAACATCAGAAATTTTATATTTTTTGAACAGGCTCATTTGACAAGCATTTGGTAAATACATTATTGACTGGTGTCTTTGTCTACAGATCGGACATCGTTGAGCACATTCTTTGCTCATCCTTGTTCCCAAGTGAATTCTCAGTCAAGGATAAAGTTAAAAACTGGGTTAGGGTCTTCTTGAGTTTTGACAAGGTTGAGGTTAGAGCGCTTGAGAAGCTGCTGGAGCAGAAGCAAAGGTTTGTCATGAATGTTTGATCTGGATGCCAGGTGTTCCTGGATGTTGTTTCTGTCTCTATTTATCTCACCTTTGTAGTACAACCTGAACTACATATTCATTAAATTTTGGACTGCGCTGCAGGTTGCAGCAAGAGATGAGGAGGTATCTTTCTTTAAGGCAGATGCACCAGGTTTGCAACTCTTTCACTCTTTCTTCCTGAACAATAAATGGCTAAAGGGGAATGCATTAGTTTATTACTGAACTTAAATGTAAAATAATTGCAGGATGGCGATGCCACTGAGATCCAAAAGAAAGTTGTATTTTGCTTCCGGATCATGTCCCGTTGTTTTACTGATCCTGGAAAGGCAGAAGAGAACTTTCAGATTCTTGATCAGTTAAAAGATGCTAATGTCTGGAGGATATTAACAGCTCTCCTTGACCCAAACAGTAACTCTATTCAAGCTTCTAGTTCTCGGGTAAGGAGAATACCTAGTTTTGATTATAATGTAGGGTTCTCACTTCTTGTTTGCTTACTGATAGATTAAAGCCGCTGCAATGCCTATGAATGTATGAGTACATGGCAGTTCTCATGTGATGTTTTCTCTGTCAGGATGAATTGCTCAAGATCCTTGGTGAGAAGCATCGGCTCTATGACTTTCTGGGCACACTTTCATTGAAGTGCTCATATGTACTTTTCAACAAGGAGCATGTATATGAAATCCTTCAGGAGACTAACATACAAAAATCTGCTGGAAGCACTGATTTAATTCTGTGTTGCACACATATACTTGTGGTAATTTATTACTAACTTGCTTCTTTTATATAATTGCATTTTTTTTGTCCTCATGTTTGTTTGCTAGACTTCATTATTATAACCTATAAAGGAGAGAAGTGAAACAAGGGGCTTTTGGTTAATGCATTGGTCTATCTTTTTTTTCTTCTTTGAAAAGGTAACAATTTGTATTAATTAGAAGGTGGACTACACCAAACCAGTGTAATCATCCATAATTACAAGAGGGAGTACCAGAAGAAATTCTAGTTCTCTGTAAAAACTCATAAATAATCTAAACATCAAAAATACATTAATGCAGAATTTGATCCAGCTGATCCACCTTTCGGCAAATCCCATCTTCAATAAAATTCCCAGCAAAAACTCCCAATTCAGATGATCACATGCCTTTTCTATCTCCAGCTTACACAAAATGCCAGGATTTTTGCTCTTCATTCTAGCATCTACACACTCAGTAGCGATGAGAATAGCATCCATAATTTGCCTGCCTTTGATAAAAGCCATCTGCTGAGTCTCCACCACTTTGCACATCACTTTTTGAGTCTCTCTGTCAAAATCTTTGAAATTATTTTATAGATACTACCTTTCAGACTAATAGGTCTAAAGTCTCAATTCCTTGGCTCCCACTTTCTTAGGAATCAAAGCCACGAAGGTGGCATTGAAACTTTTTTCGAAAACTCCATTTTCTTGAAAATTCTGGACAGCAGCAACCACATCCGGGCGAATCACTTCCCAGCATTGAATGTAGAAAGCCATAGTATATCCATCAGGGCCAGGAGCCTTGTCCCCTGCACATGCTTTAACACTCTCCCAAATTTCCTGTTGTTCAAAGGTGCTCAGTAACATCTGGTTATCCTCTAGACTGATGGTTGGGCATTCCCTTCTATTACTTGGTGTATCCTGATATAGTGGTATTGCTTGCAAAGCTATGCCATCCTTAAGAATGAGTCTAACACTATAGTGCCCTACAAATTCTGCTCGATGTGGTACTACCATTGGAGTCACTACTACAAAAGCGTCATCTCTGACTTGATCAATTATTGTTTTAGGAAGTATGTAATTTCCTTTTCTGCGCTTCCTTCATGTCTTTCTTTGATGAACATTGCAGATTCTTGCACGTTTCTGTCCATTGCTGCTTACTGGAATTGAGGAAGATTTGATACATCTGCTTGAAGATGATAATGAGATAATTAAAGAAGGTGTCTTGCATGTTTTGGCAAAGGCTGGTGGAGCCATCCGAGAAAAATTGGGAGATTCTTCAAGGTTCACATTTGGAGCTTTTATGCTTTGGTGCTTGTTCCTTGCTGCAATATGCTGAGACATTATGCTTGTAACTTACAGGTCATTAGACCTTATGCTTGAGAGGATTTGCTTGGAGGGAAGCCGGAGGCAGGCCAAGTATGCTGTACATGCGCTTGCATCAATAATGAAGGATGATGGGCTCAAGTCACTTTCTGTTCTATATAAGGTAGATCATTATCTCATTATACCCATATAAATCACTGCCTATTGGTTTATCCTCTCTCTAAATTTATCTTCGTCAAATGTTGATGAACTTTTTGGGTGTTACATTATTTGTATAATGTGCAGAGACTTGTTGATATGCTAGATGAGAAGTCACATTTACCTGCTGTACTACAATCTCTTGGATGTATTGCTCAGACTGCTATGCCAGTCTTTGAGACAAGGGAGAAAGAGATAGAGCAGTTCATAAAGAAAAACATATTGGAGCGCGGTCATGTATGTCTTCTTGAACTAATGCAAAAATTTGTGAACTGTTTACCTTTTCTTTTAGTATTCATCTAAGGGCAGATTATTCTTTTCAGACATCAGAAGGTAAAACCAAAGAAAGTTGGGAAGAACGGAGTGAGATCTGTTCACTGAAGGTCAGATTTCACTCGTTTGTTATCTCCATTCCAAGTTTCAGTATTATGACTAGATTCTGAAGGATAAATTGCAATTTTTATTCAATATTTATTTTCAGATATTTGGAATTAAGACACTGGTCAAAAGTTATTTACCGGTGAAGGATGCCCACCTTCGCTTGGGGGTTGATGACTTGTTGGGAATGCTGAAAAACATACTTTCATTTGGGGAAATCTCAATGGAAATCAAGTCAAGGTACCGCTACCGCGCAGGAATCACCATCTTTTGGTGGTTTTGACAATAGATGGATGTGCTTTGCTAGTGTGGTTCAAAGCTTTCTGACACAGGAGATCTGGCTTCACTTTCTCTTTTCTTTGGCATTTTGCAGTTCTGTTGATAAAGCCCATTTAAGACTTGCTGCAGCAAAAGCTATGCTTCGTCTATCAAAGCACTGGGACCACAAGATTCCTGTGGATATCTTTTACCTTACTTTGGGGACATCAGAGGTGAATTTTCTACCAGTTACAACCTCAAATAGATGACATTTCTCCCACTGATGTGCCACTCACACAATTTTCAGCAATAGCTTTCTAGAGACAAACTGTATGAATAATCATCTCTTTTAACTGTTAATGCTACTAGGCCCGTTTCCCTCAAGTAAAGAAGTTATTTCTCAACAAAGTTCACCAATACCTAAAGGATCGTTATTTGGACCCAAAGTACACTTGTGCATTCTTACTTGACTTGCAGTTTCAGCAGCCAGATTTTGAAGAGGTATGATTTGTGATTGCTGTACTGGCGGGTCTGTCTTGATTATATGTTTATACTTATTTGTTAATCGTTTGTTACCTCCCAATTATTGACAGATCAAGAACAGTTTAAGTGATGTTATCCAGATCTATCAGCAGGGGAAGGCACGCCAACTTTCTGCACAATCTGAACCTATGACCCCAGCTCCTTATCCAGAATATATTCTACCATATTTGATCCATGCTCTTGCTCATCATTCTTCATTTCCTAACATTGACGAATGCAAGGATGTTAAAGCATTTGAATCTATTTATAGGTACAAGTGTTTCCTGGTCTTACTTATTGATGGTTACATGTATAGAAGTTTAAAGAGCTTGAGGATGCCTCACGTTTGCGTAATTTTATTTCCAATTATTCTCACAATTAGAGGAAACCTGTTATCAGCCCGCATTTCTTTAAATTCTGATCTTATCTGTATTTATTACGCTGTTTACAGTAATCTCTTAGTAGTATGCTTACTGAAATTATACTCAGTGGACTCATCTAAGTGTACTGCTTATGTGGGTTATTTGGAGAGAAGAAACAGGAGAGCTTGTGAAGGGGTAGAGAAGAATTTTGATAAGTTGAGGTGTAGCCTTCTATTTTGGTGCACCCATAATGTTCCTTGTCGTATAGAAGATTGGGTGTCTTTAGCTAAAAGACCATATACTTTTGTAGGTTTTCTACTTTTTGGTGTACTACTTGTATACGAGCACTTTTATTTTGGCCCAGACATTAATGAAGTTTATGTAGTGCTTGCTGTAACTTATCCACATTAATGATGATTTATATTCTAAACATCGGTGTCACTTTTTCGTTGTGTTAATCCTCATGGCTGAATAGCTAAACTACTTCTCTTGGAGGTAAAGAAGGGTGCTTGTCACCTACTCTGGATGTATAGCTCCTTGACTATTGAACTTATGTCTGTGGTTTGGCTTGTCTTTTTATTCCTTTAGTATTTTCAACCTAAACAGTAACACTTCACAGGTTGTATAACGAGTTGATGAAATTTAAATAGAATGTTCCACCCATGGTTGGACTTATATTCAGCAATTGTTGCACTGGGGTTGAACATACTGAGATAGAATGTTCCTCATTAACGAGAATGTATTATTATGCAATTAATAACTTGTTATTGACATGTGTCTCTATGAATAGATTTAGAATTTGCTATTTTCTGTATGTTATTCAGTCTTTGCTGATGTTTTAATGCTGGAAGTGGAATAATTTTAAGTCAAGCTTAACTTGAATTTGAACTAAGCATTTCACTGTATGAACATAGTAAGATGACCTTTTAAAAGAATCCAGAACATGTGGCATATATACATCTTTAATAAGCTTATTGGACTTGGGGCCAACCCTTTTTTTTGGGGGTGGGGGTCTCCAGTATTGGATCCAGTAGTGGCATGATGACCTTTTAAAGATGTACCCAAACCCTTAAGTATGAAGTCAGTTGTACTGTAGTTAAGGTGTTGGCATTTTTTGTTGTCTGTATGCAAGTTTGGCTATGACAGTACCCCGTGATAACATTTTAGGTAGATCTAGAAGCTGCATCCTGAGAAATCCCTGTCCATCCTTATCCTTGCAGCTCTAATTTTGGTTGAAATATATGTGAATGTTCTGTTTCAGGCAATTGCACCTTTTCCTCTCAATGTTGGTGCATGGAGATGAAGAGGGGAAATCTGAAGGTGATATTAGTAGAGAGAAGGAAAGCATTTTAACTATAAATTCTATTCTTCACAGCATAAAACATTCAGAAGATGCAGTAGATTCGGCAATATCAAAGGTAAGGAAGGAAAGCTGATACTTGTTTAAGTGTATCAATGCTTGTCGTTCTATCCTTCAACCTTCTATCACTTGGTGCCCGTGGAATATATGCACAAAAGAAACAACCACAAGTGGGGATACTTGAGATTGTCCTGGTATTTGATTGTGTGAATACTTTTGCAGAACTCATATGCTGTCTCAGACCTTGGCCTGATGATTGCGAAACGGCTAGTTCCTAACCAGGATGATCTTAAGGAGTCTGAAGCATCAGTATCTCTTCCTCCATCTCTTTACAAACAACTTGAGAAGGGTGAAGAGAAGGACCAGTCTCTGGTATGCCATGTTAGATGCTGCTTATTGTTTGTGTCATAGACCTCAATATAACTATATTTCACAGGTTGAATGGCTGGAAAAGTGTGATTCTTCAGTATTTAGGCTTTATTTACCAATGGTGTATGTTTCTATAATGATGAATTTTATATATCACTTGAAAAAGTGTCGGAATAACTACCCTCCGAGTAAATTCTCTTTTTCTTCCACTATCTTTTCCAGATTCTTGCTTTCTTCATGAAACTTCAACTTGTATTCTGTTGGTAGGACTCCTTGCTGGCCTTCTATTGTCGTAACTTTCTTTAATCTCTCTTGTTTCTGAATTTACTCTCTTCTTCACAAAATTGTGTTAGCAGTGAAGTGACCTTTCAAATGTCACTTCCCTTTTGTTTTTTCGTATGCTGTTATTTAACCTTAATTCGACAAGGAAATCTGGTTACAATCTGCAGACATTCAGGTTGACTTCTGTGTGAATGAAATTCCGTATATCCAACTGCTGGTTGATCTGGATCTGTGAAAAAATCTAGGCTGCCCATTGTGACTCCGTTAATTTGTCCACCAAAATGAAGCCTCCCCTATTTCTATATTGCTAAACTAACATTCTTTTGAAGGCGGATTGAGCAACTTCCAAATACACCATAGTACGAATTTTGCTGTACTTTAAATTCTCTACACGGTAGAGATGAAAGTATGTCACATACTTATCTTTGTGCTTGTTTCAAAGCCTAGCTTTTTTTTTTTTGATAAGGTAAATGATTTTACTAACAATTTGGAGAAACCCCGTATTGAAGCCATATACCAAGAAAGGAGAGAACCTACACGAAAATATGGGTCTCAACAAAGCGACCCAATCCTCTATTCAAATAAGGATCTCATGAGTACACCAAAAAGAAACAATGAACAGAAGATTATTTTGTAATTTTACAAAATCCTGTTCCACCCCTTCGATGCCCTCCTATTTTCATTGCTAATGGGGCAAGACGCCATGCCCTTGGACTTCTTTTCCTGTCCTGTGAGCCCAGCTCTGCAACGCCTCCTTTGCTGTGTTCCGCATCACCCTTTGCATCCCAAAATATTAAGTACCATCCTCCACAACCAATTAGCCACCTAACAATGTAATATAAAGATGATCTGCGTCTTCGCCCAAGCTTTTGCACATGAAACACCAACTAACAAAGGTGATCCTCCTATTTCTTAGATTTTCCACTGTCAGCAAGCACACTTTCCTCAAATAGAGCAATGAGGAAAAATATGTTCCTCTCTCCCTAGTAACCTCTTAAAGTAAGATTTAACAGTGAATATTCCGTCTCTACTCTCACGCCACCTCCATATGTCTGATGAATTAATCGGGGTATCCAGCCCATAGAATTGCTCAACCAAGCTGTAAAATTCGTCCATCTTCCAATCATATAGGTTCCTCTTAAATCTCAGATCCTAATGAACTACCCCCTCAAATCCCAATGCACTGTAATCCCTCTTTGGCATGATACACTATATAAGTTAGGGAATGCTACCCTCAACTCGTTCTCCCCGCATTCCCAGAAATTTATCCTGCTTCCATCCCCAACCCTGAAAGAGATATGTCCACTAAAAACTTCCCATCCCTTCCCACCGATATTTATCTCTGAACTTTTCTTCCTTACAACATAAAATGCGTGATGTTCACCTTTTGTGATTTGACAGGTTGAAGTGAAGACATGGTTGGCTGATGAGAGCGTTATGGTTCACTTTGAATCAATCAAGTTTGAAACTAATGGAACAGTAAGCCTTGGTATTGACTATTTTTTTGCTAGTGATAAATGGTCACCTGTTGACTGATTATTATTCTTCCACCTTACATTCTCCAGTTGAAGTTAGAAATTACTGAAGATGAGGCCATGAAAGACAGTGAAACCGAAGGAAATGAGGTGCCTTTGGGAAAAATAATGGAACGGCTTAAAGCTAGATCTAAGATGCGGAAAGAGGTGAAGGATGATCCTTCACCTCCTGAGGTGAGAACTGAACATGATCTTGACATCTTGAAAGTGTTGAGGGAGATAGATTCAAATAATGCTGGCGAGGACAATAAGTTGGATGCAAGCAATGGCCATGTATCTGCAGTCAAAACTAAAGCAACCAATAAACGTCAGAAAAGAAAAACAGGAACTGATATTTCTGTACCAAAAGGTGCAAAGCGACAAAGATCATCTTCTTCGGGCCATAAACTTTCTGCAAAAATCAAGGATTCTATTGAAAATGAGGATGATCTTCTATCCATGTCGGAAGATAAGTCCTCAGAAGATGTTTATGAACCTGAAGAGTCAGACCTGTTAACATCATCCATCAGGAAGAAAACAAGCTTCTCGCCTAAACAAAAGCGTAAATCTACTGATAAGACTTGTGGTGACACCCATGAAGTTGGAGTGGATAGTCGTGGACTGAAAGTAAGTTTTTTGAATAGTAGAATTAGTTACAAACAAGATACTCCATATATTATCACCTCTTTGAGTTCTCCTTGTGCCTTCGGTCCTGCAGAAGTTGAAACAAAACACAGAAGCAGTTAATACACATGTCGAAAGTAATAACATGTCAGGATCTCACAAGCAACAGAAGAAGAAAAGTATAGCGGGACTGGCCAAGGTAGGTCTTGCCATCTGTATATTTGCTGCATTGTTGCCCCATTCACACTCAAATGTGTTTCTGAATGTATCTGATAATTGTCCCCCCTGTAAGGTGAATGTGTCTGTCCTTGTCCAACTGTAAGGCAAAGTAATATATTCTGGGTGTTTGTTTACTTACATGGTAGTGATAAGATCCAACTTCTGGCGTATTCTTTGGTGACCTATGCTGGTTCCTTTCTCAACTCTACGGTCTAACTTTTTTGAGCAACTGTTAAAGTGAATATATTCTATCTTTTGTAACTCAATAACTGATCTGCAAAAATCTCTGCAGAATATTGTTTGCAGTCTGTTACATTCTCTTTGATGAATGTGGTTTGAAGTTCTTTATTACCTTCAATCCCTTTGTAACTTAACGTAATTGTTAATGCATCTTCTTTATTATGTGGGGACGTCATCTTTTTATCTCTTGCAGTTTGAATGTTTATCTCAAGGTAAACAACGAGGTGCACTGCAAAGCACAGTTGTGGCTGGTTCCTTTACCTTAGAAGGAAAGCTAAATAAAGATAGCCATTGAATAGTTGATGAAGAAATTACCTTAATTTGGAGGATCTTAATTATATCATGGATACTCATATATGATTTAAGGATTCCTTTGTGCTAGAAATGAGGAGGCTTTCTATTATAGGTTTAAGGGAAATGAATATAGACCAGTTTTACGTGGTTGCTTTCAAGAACATTGGAATTGGAGCCCCTATTTCACTTTCTATGTTAAGTTTTTCTTCCGTATAAAACATTTATAGTCCCTCCATAAATATTCCATCATTTGGTGTAGCATAAAAGTGCAGTTCGTTCCTATTAGGAGGTTTTGAGTGTGCAGATTACGTAGGATGAACAATACCGAGTGAGCTATCCTCTTCCCGTTGTGTGGATTATCTATTATTCTGCCCAATGGCGTATTGTTTAGTTTATCTATATAACTGTATAATTGTTTTGTTGTTTATTTAATTTCGTTAACATTTGTGAGGGAAGTTGCCTTAGATATAGTTTGCAACTTTTGTGCTGTTTCATACCACTTTTTCTTTTCCCTACTCAAAAGATTCACGTCTGCAATATTTCCATGTTTGTGAACTTATTATTTGTCAATGCTTTTTACCTGGATTTTCTCTAGTGCACGTCAAAGGGTGATACAGCTCCCACTGTGGACTTGATTGGTTGCAGAATAAAAGTTTGGTGGCCCATGGATAAGAAGTAAGTGGCTCTTAATTCAAGATGACTAAAAGTTCTTTCTAGTTCTTTCAAGCTATGCTCAGCCACAACAATCTTGGAGTTCGTACTTTTTTTTTTCCTTCCTTTTTTTTTTGGGTTTCCCTTGCGTGGTTGTACTTCCTTTTATATGCTTATTTTATCATCTAGCTTGCTGACTGCCTTGGAGCAACACTTGTAGAGATGTTTATCTGTCAATACTCTTACACATCATTGTTGCTTCTTTCTGAAATCCTCTTTATTCTCTTGCTCAACTTCTGTTGGTTTTGTCTTCCATACACTTGCGCTCATAGGTCATGGGCTGGTGTCTAGTTGTCAGTGTTTTCTTCTTTAATCTTTACTCTGATTGTGTTCCAATATTTTTGTTAATTGGACTCTTCAAGATTATTGGTTTATGTTCTAACTCCAAGTATTTGACAGGTTCTATGAAGGTGTTATTAAGTCATTTGACACTCAAAAGCACAAACACGTTGTAAGCTGCATGTCCAATACTTCAGACTTTTGTATATATAGCGTTAACAAACTTCTGCAATTCTTTTTAATATGTCAACTTCTCTTGATTCTTTGCTGTGAATTGTACCAAAGGTTCTATATGATGATGGTGATGTAGAAGTCCTCCGATTGAAAAAAGAGTGTTGGGAGCTTGTTGGTGGTGGACAGAAGCCTGTGAAGGTCTGATTTTCTTCAAGTGTTTCTTCACTCTTGCGTTTTTTTTTTGATTCTTGCAGTGAAGTCATACATTATGGCTTAATTTCTGACAGTGTTGGATACCATTTACAGGGTTCAAATTCGAAAAAGGGTTCAAATTCCAAGAAGGTTTCACGCCACGAGAAAGTGTAAGTAAATCATTTGCATTAGCACTTATGGGATTTTTAAGTTTATTTTTTACCTTGCTTGTTGTTGGATTACATCAAAAGCGTAACTTATTTTCCCCCTGTTGTGCTTAGAATCACTTGTGCTGTTTTTTCCTCCATTTTGGTTGGAAAGAAATATGTCCAAGTACCTTTTGTTTACTTCCATCCTGATACTGTTGGAAACACATGTTCTTTACAATTTCTTTTTTCTGAATTCAGATATTCTCTTCCCAATACACTGCATACTCCAGCATCTTATATCCAAATTGATAGCAATAAAATATCCATTGGAGAATATTTTGGAAATGCACACACGTTCACACATTATTTTTTAAAAAAACACAGGATATATTGATTATAAAAAGTGTGAATGAGTAAGAAACTTGAATAATTTCATTCATATTTTTGAATGTCATATACATGGCTTTATATACGAGAAGAGGTTAGAAACAGAATCCCATAAAATCTGGGGTTATACAAATTAAAATAAAACATATAATCAAAATTTGATATGGAAAGATCTTAGAGAATCAAAACTTGATATGGACAAATCTTTAGAGGATCAAATCTTGATGTGGAGAATATCTTCTTGGAAATCCTCTATCATTCAACCCTCCCCCTCAAGCTGGTGATGAATATCTTCCATTCCTAGCTTGCTTATTAGGTCCTGAAACACATTGTTTGGGAGTCCTTTTGTTAAAACATCGGCTAACTGATCTTTTGTAGATACAAATGGTGTACAGATGAGTCCACTATCTAATTTTTCCTTAATGAAGTGTCTATCTACCTCAATATGCTTAGTGCGATCATGCTGTATAGGATTATGAGCTATACTTATTGATGATTTATTGTCACAATATAGTCTCATAGGTCCTTCCCATCTTATCTTCAAATCATCAAGGATTATCTTTTACCATAACAACTCACAAACTCCCATCGCCATAGATCTCCACCACATTCTGTTTTTTTCTTTTCCAAGTCACAAGATTTCCTCCTAAAAAGGTATAGTATCCAGAAGTTGACCTTCGATCCACTAATGAACCAACATAATCTGCATCAGTATAAGCCTCTAAAAACACGTCTCTTCCACTTCTGAATAGTATTCCTTTTCCGGGGCTTCCTTTAAGATATTGTAGAATCCTGTTTGCCGCTTGGAGATGCATTTTTCTAGGGTCATTCGTAAATTGGCTTACTGCACTTGCATCAAAAGCAAATGTCTTGTCTTGTATGGGACAAGTAGATCAATTTCCCTACAAGCCTTTGACACGAGCCTTTATCTACCACATAATCTTCTGGAGAATTACAAAACCCATGATTATATTCAATTGGTGTGGCCACTAGTTTACACCCTAATTTTCTTTCAACAAATCAAGCACATATTTTTCTTGGGAAGTAAAGATTCCTTGTTTAGAATGTGCTACTTCAATTCCCAAAAAATGCTTTAATTTTCCAAGATCTTTGATAGCAAATTCCTTGAGTAAACAATTCTTCAAATTGTGTATCTCCTTTAAATCATCACCTATTACTATGATATCATCTACATAGTCTAGTAGAGCAGTTACCTTTCCTGTTTTTGAGTGCCTTATGAACAAGGTGTGGTCTCCTTGACTCTGCCGATAGCCTAGCTTGATCATAACCTTTGTAAATCTTCCAAACAATGCACGGGGTGATTGCTTTAGTCCATAGAGTCTCTTCTTCAGTCTACATACCATTCCCTTCTTGCTTTCAAAACCAGGTGGTACCTCCATATAGATCTCCTCATCTAAATGTCCATGTAGAAAAGCATTTTTAACATCAAATTGCTGTAGGTTCCAATTAAAAATCGCAACCAATGGCAATAAGATCCTCACTGTATTTATTTGTGCCACTGGGGCAAAAGTCTCCAAATAATCAATTCCATAGGTCTGTGTGTAACCCTTTGCTACCAAACGTGCTTTAAATCTTTCTATAGATCCATCAGACTTGTATTTCACGGTAAACACTCATCTAAACCCTACCGACTTTTTCCCTTTTGGTAATTCCACCATTTCCCAAGTTTTATTTTTCTGCAATGCTTCCATTTTCACCTTCATAGCTTCTTCCCACTCTTTGTTACCTAATGCTTCAGACAAATTTTTTGGAACAAGTATTGTGTGGAGGTTACTGCGAAAAGCTTTATAGCTTGGGGATAGGTTTTGATATGTCAAGGGAAGGCACAAAGGGTGCTGTGTGTGTGCAGGTTCTGGTTCCTTTTCTAAGTGCAATGGGAAGGTCAAGATCATTTGGTTGGTTATGATCTTCGTGATCAGTGTGGTTTGGTGTTTCTGATGGTTCAACAGGTTCAGGATAGGTATTAGGAGTAGGAACATGAAGAGATAATTGTGGTTGAATAGTTTGATAAGTTAGCCTCTTTCTACTGGAATAAACCTGCAATGGTGGATTACTTTCTTGAATTTCTTTTGTCTATGTCAAGATTAGAAGCCTCAAAAGGTTCATTAGGATTTAGAGACTCAGATGAGTTAAGAGATGGTGACTCAGGCAAGGACATAGATAAGGATTTGTCATGGCTAGGAATAGACAAATCACGTAATGATAAGTCTATAGATCCTTTTCCATCCAATGACCCCCTTGAATGTAAGAATATTTCAAAAATGACTCACTTTCATCAAATGTGACATCAGCTGAAACAAAAAACTTCTTGGTTGATGGTTGGTAACACTTATATCCTTTTTGAGTAGGAGAATATCCAATGAAAACACACACGTGGATCTAATTTGCCTCTATTTTGAGAATGAATGTGAACATAGGCAATACTCCCAAAGATTCTAGGAATCAATTTATTGGAATTTTCGATATTCGGGAAGAAACTCCTAAGAGTATCAAGTGGGTTTTAAAATTCAGAATTCTTGATGGTATTCTATTACTAAGATATGCAGCAGTTTGCACAGCTTCCCCCCAATACTGATTTGGAACCCTTTTGTGAAACAATAGTGATCCAATAATGTCAAGTAACAAACCGTTTCTTCTCTCCGCTATCCCATTTTGTTGAGTATTGATACATGAAGATTCGTGAATAATTCCCTTATTTTTTAAGAAAACAGAGATGTTTTGATTGAAGCAGTCCTTGGCATTATCAGAACGGAATCTCTTAATTGTCAAATCAAATTGGGTTTTAACCATATTAAAAAAGGTAGGAAGAACATGGCATGTTACTCTTGTACAATCATCAATGAATTGCACAAACCATCTAGCACCGGAAATATTAGGAATGGAAGAGGGTCCCATACATCACGATGAATAAGAGAAAATGGAGTCTGATATCTTTTGTTGCTTTTGGAAAGGAAACACGTTTATGTTTTGCGATTTCACAATATTCACAATGAAAAGACTCAACAACCAAAATTTTGAATAACGATGGTGATAAGAATGGACCTTGGGCCTAACTCAACTCCAAAAGCTAGCTTATGAGGTGAGGATTGCCCAAACCATATAAGGAGACCAAGGACCTCAAATCTCTCCGATGTGGGACAAATCAACATCCCCCTCACGCCCAGATCTTTGGAGCGTGGACAACATAAATGGGGGGGGGGGGCAACATCGGTAACAATAATTGGGATGGGTCTGGCTCTGATAACATGATACGAATGGACCTTGGGCCTAACTCAACCCCAAAAGCTAGCTTATGAGGTGAGGATTGCCCAAGCCATATAAGGAGACCTAAGACCTCAAATCCCTCCGATGTGGGACAACCCAACAGATGGAAACATTAGCTTGATTATATAAAAAGAAGTATGACCTAAGCGGCGATGATAGATCCAAACTCTATCTTTATTGGACATAACAGATTCAGAATAGAATGAACTAGATAAGGAATTCTTAATTGTATCTCTACCATTGTGAAAATCCAGAAAATAAAGACTACCTTTCTCACTAGCTCGCCCAATCATCTCCTTCGTGTCCTGTTTCTGACATGCACAATATGAAGAGAAAAAATGTTACTTTGCATTTGGAATCTTTGGTGCCTTTATGGACAGAAATGAGATTTGCAAATAACTTTGGGACATGAAAAACATTCTTAAGTATCAAAGACTTTCCCAGTTGTATGAATGAACCATCGGCTATAGTTAGTTTTTTATAGCTAGGGCAAGGTGAATATCATATAAAGAAATGGGAGGAACAAGTCATATGATTAGTTGCCCCGGAATCAACCACCCACATTGGAGAAAATTTGTCTCTAACATTAGCAACAAAAGTGGAAGAAATACCTGCAAAGGCCATTGAACAACTACCTGCCGAAGATGATATCTCCAGAGATTCCAACATGTCTTCAGTTTCTCAATATCTTCTTTGTTGAATTCTGGGACTATGGACCTTTTTTATCAACCTGAGGGCTGCTAGCGATGTGTGCCTGCGTTCCATTAAAAGTATTTTAGTTGGAGATTTACCATTGAGTTTCCAACATCTCTCTCGTGTGCCGGTACCTTTTGCAGTAAGTGCAGTTAAGATTGTCCCTGTTGACAATCGGTTTGAATGAACTTGCGGGCTTAATGGCGCTCTCTAATTGTGAAACTCCAGATTCCTTTTTATTTGTCCCTTTTGTCATAAGAGCTGATCCTTCATTTATTTGAGTTTCAAGCATAACACTCCTCCGTCCTTCCTCCCTCTATCCGTATAATGGTCATTGTCTCAATGTTGACATATCTTCTTTCCCTAAAATTTGCACTCGTACAACATCAAACTCTGCATTTAGCCCTGCAAGAAAATCATAAATCCTTTCTTTTTCAACAAATCTTTTCAAAATTACAGCATCGTTTGTGCAACGCATTTGAATGCATTAATAGTGATCCATCTCTTGCCATAACCCCTGTAAAAGGTTAAAATATTTAGTGACAGATCGAGCTCCCTGTTTGTTGCATATAATTTTGTTTTTATTTCATAAATCTTGGCAGCATCGTAAACTTTAGAGTATGTCTCCTTCACTGCATCCCAAATTTCCTTAGCAGTATTCAGAAACATAACAGTATCACTAATTTCTGAAAGCATGGAGTTCCATAACCATGACATCACCATTGAATCATGTTCATCCAATGCATCAAACTTGGGGTCTTCTTTGGATGGTCCTATACCGAGGAGATGTCCTAATTTCCTTTACCTTTTAGAAAGGTACGAACAAGCTGAGACCATTTTAGATAATTTTTCCCATTCAACACATAAGTGGCTTGAATATTTTGTAAATCTCTAGTTGAAACTGTAGAGCTATGCTCTACAGTGGCAGAAACATTTTCAGAGACATTCATATTTTTGAATGTCATATACATGGCTTTATATACAAGAAGAGAGTTAGAAACAAAATCCCATAAAAAAGAATCAAAATTTGATATGGAAAGATCTTAGAGAATCAAAACTTGATATGGACAAATCTTAGAGGATTAAATCTTGATATGGAGAATATCTTCTTGGAAATCCTCTATCATTCAACAAAAAGAATAAGGTATATAAAATCTGTTGAAATTTTTTACTCCATGTGTACCTATGCTGATGAACATCAAATAAAAGGCTATGTTGAGCTTTTTCTTCTTCTTCTGATAAGTTATGGGGGATTCCTTTTTATGTGGTACTTCAGACTGGGGAATTGTATTGTTGAGTGTTTGAGTGGTGTTGATGGTACTTCTCTTTGTTGAATGCTTTGGATATCATGCCTCAGGTTGCGTACTTTTTCTCCCCATTGAAATTGATGGGTTGGTACAATGAGTATTTCTGCCTTTGCTTTTCCGGACTATTATTAAGTGTTGACCACTAGCTTAATTCTTTTCTAATCTTGAATTTTAACGCCTTTCATGAAAGAACTCTTAACTTTGCATAATGTGGCTCTTTTAAGTTTTATGCATATGCAAATAAGCTGTGGGAATAAGTGAATAAGTTCATTTATATGTTCCTCTTAGTTCTGTCTAATGTCTTCCGGTTCCTTGTTTATTTGCGTCATAAAAGGAATTATAAGCATCTTTAACTTACTCCTCTTCATTTAATTACTGCAGAAATGGAGAGAGGAAAAATAAACCTCTTGCTGCCTCCAAGCAAAAGAAAGAGACAGATAACATGTGAGCTTGATTCTGTAACTTGATTGCACAAATTATTTGTGTTTCCTATCTGCCTTATGCAATCTATTTTGCCGACAGGCCTCCATTATCACAAGTACGAGGGAAGAGAACTCCAAGGAAGAACTTGAAGCATGGACAAAAAGGCCCATCAAAATCTTCTTTCAGCAGAGGAAGGCTACTTTTAGGAAAGCCGTTGGCAACCTCAAAGTCCAACAACAACAATTTAAGCTCAGGTAAAGCTCTTGTGATTTTCTTCTGCTTTCAATTTCTTGATATATTGTTTCTTGTTATCATTCTAGTTAACCGTATTAATCATTTGCTGCATTTCCTTCGGTATGTTCTGTTATGCACAGGTCAACAAATGGGGGGGGGGGGGGGGGGTAATTGGATATATCATGAGGTGAAGAGTATAAAACAATGACAAACTATCAGAGTGATGGAGTTTTGAATGGAGAGATGGGTGACATTTGATGATTTGAAATGCAGCAGTGCCATCTCTTTCTTTAAGGAAAGAACGAAAACCTCATTTTGTCGGATCTGAAAGTTTCCCCAAACTTAGAGTACTTCTTTAATTAATTTTCACCCAAATAACTAAGTTACCAATTTTCCTTAGTTTTTGAGAATTGAGAGGAAAGCGAAAAGTTCCTTTTGGATGTGGCCTTTGGAGTGGGGTAATTGTACCGGCAATATATCTTTCAAAACAGGGGATGGGAGTAGGGTTAGCTCTTGGGGGGCCACAAGTGGCGTGGAGACAATACTTTGAGATCCGCTTTTCCAAACATCTAACGACTTCCATTTTATTTGGTACATCTAAGGAGTTTTATGACAAAAGGTGATAACATTCCAACAGATTTGGAATATTACATGAGGGAAACATCCTTTGGGACCTCAGTTTCAGAAGAAATAACAAGGATAGGAAGATCTAGGAATTCCAAAGCCTTCTTGAAATGCTTTACAAACAAATCCTTTCATTTGAAAATCAAGATTCTAAAAAATAGGAGTTATGGATTGACAGTGGCTTCTCATTTTTAAAGTCCTTTTGTGTCAACTGCTAGGCAGAGACGAGACAATTTTCCCAGTCAATCTGGATTACTGGGGAGTTTAAAAAGGGGTGTTCCTTCGTGTCGATGGCTTCTAAAGGAGCCATCTCGAGTGCTGAAAATCTGAGGAAGAGGAGGATCACATATGTTAGTTGGTGCTCTTACGAGGTTGTCATTAGGAGCTCTGTGTTAATTTACCTGACATTCTTATACTTAGTTGTCACAATCCACTGTATCCTTTCCCTGATGAGTAAAGTTGTGTCCTTTTAAGTGCATTTAAATTAACATTGGATTAGAATGTGATGTGTTCTTGCCAAATGATCCAAGCTCAGTTATCTTAACTATTACGATTACTTACCCAAATTTACAACATTCACAAGTAATATCGGAACTTCCATTATGTCTTAGTTGCTGCATTAGTCAGATGAGGTCGAATAGGTTCTGAACTTCTGATAGGAGCTTGATAATTTTGACAGTTTCCGAAATTTACCATTCTGCTTTGTTATTCGTGATCTCCCCTAGCTGACTAATCTGACATTTGGCTTTGCTAGGCAATTCAGAAGGTGAGCAGAAAGAGAGTATGCATGGGAGTTTGTCTGAACACGAACTGTCTGACAAGGATGACAGATCGTACTCTGATGGGAAACTAGGGGCTGATGATGATGATGATAGGTCAAGCGGTATGGAAGAGTCCATAAAAGAAGAAAGTCCCTTGGAAAATAAAGTATTTGAGGATGAACCTGGCACCCCTCAGGATTCCCGTGGATCGGACGAGGAGATCTCTTCTTCACATGAGAAACCACAGCCAGATGTATCGACGGAGAAGTCAAGTGATGATGCTGAAAGATCAGATTCTCAGCGGAGTTTAGGAGATGATGCAGATAGTCATTCAACTGATCGAGGTGACTCTGAAAGGAGTTCAGCTACAAGATCTGATGAAGAACTATCTGATGATGAGCTACTGGTAATGCTTATTCTTATTCACTATTTAATGAAACTTGCAGTTGTTGATGAACGATAATGTGGTAATAAATATTGTCAATATGCAGAGCACGTGGAAAATTCGAGCAGGGAAATCAGCTGGAGGGAAGTAAACCAGCAGAAAAGGCCATATGATCCTGGCTAATGATTTGTAGAGATGCAGCATCCTGGAGAGCACTTGGCATCAAGCCAAATACCGTCATCCCAAAAAGTTTGCTGCAAGAAGATGATACCATTAACAGCGACATTAATAAGTTTATGAAGTACAGTTTACCACATAGAAAATGGTAGTGCACAGGTTTATTAAAAGGTAGGGTATAGGGCAAGAATGTGCATTCCCACAGTTGTGTACCTGCAGTCTAGAGGTAACTGATATGAGTCAATAGCAGTTGTCTTAGGCCTTGTACAGCTCTAGTTTAGTAAGTTAGCATTAACTTACCCAACTAACCGATCCTGTGTTGCAGCTCGGTTTTTGTTGTAGTTTTGTCTTCGTTTTGTATATGTTGTTTAGAGTAGGAACAGGATTTCGTCTGTTCGTAGTTCCTCCGCTATGGGATCCGTGTATTCTCTTGTGAACTGTAGATTTGTAAGCATGTGTGGTGTATGAAATCAGTAACATTAGCACGCTTATCACGATTATTTGCTTCGGAATCTTAACATTTGTTAATGGAAGGTGGCAAGAATTAGCTTTGAGAATTGGAGGCGCCACTCAAGTCTGTTTTCTCTGAACCTTCCATGTTCTATTTGAATGATTCCAAGAGTTGTACTTGTAACCGAGCCGAAGTGTAATGCTGTAGCTTTTTAAATGGTTTAATATATGTTTTTCGCCCAGTTCGACAACTCCCACCAGTACCACTATAGAAATTAGAATATATCATTGTCATTCTTAACTTACCCACTCTTTTATGCCATAAACCCCTCTTTCTGGGGTTATGGCAACAACATCAACATCGACCCAGTAAAATCCCACAAGTGTAATATGAGGAGAGTAGTGTGTGTGCAGCCTTACATCTATCCCGATGGGTAGAGAGTCTATTTCCGATAGACCCTCGACTAAAGAAGACGAAAAACAAAAAAATTATAAAGATAATAATAACATCACAAGAACCAGTAAAAGATGGTCAACTAGTCGATACATTTAATTAAGCAAACTCAAACTTACTTTCTTTCGTTCTATGATTGAATTTAATTTAATTAACTTTTGGAAGTTGCAATAATTACAATTTAAGAAATAATTAGGTGTGGAAATAACGCATTAATTTGTGCAGTTCAAGTTTTTCAGCTTACAATGGTGTTTCGTTTTAGCATTTTTCTTTTATAGAGAGATGCTGTTGAAGCAGTGATGGTAAGTTCGCTACCTGTGTCCTGTGATTTTTCAGCTTAATGTGTATTACTGTACGATTTAGAATAAAAGATGTGGTCCAAGTCAATGAGGTCAAACATATTTCAATCACCAATAACAAATGACTCAGTCTAACATTTGGATTCCACAAATGTAAAAATGAATTAGTGGAAAGAGTAAAATTTGCGTACGGACAGTGTAAGAACATATTCCACAATTATATAATTTATAAGGTAGTTACATGTCAATCTCTAGGATAAATATTAATATTAATTGGTAACTTAGTAATTAACATGAAAAGTAACTTGCTATGAAAACTTAAGTCATATTGATAATAAAAGAGGAAAGAAATCAAAAGGAGATTAAGGCATTTCCTGATTTGGAACTTCAATTCATCATGGCAGTGTTAGGATTATGATTCCAACTAAATATAACAACCTTCATATTGAACAATTCGGAATTAAACTACATGAGCGGAAGCTAACCTGAATCCATGTGTGGAATTTGTTGAACCTCCTTTGATGATTGTCCTTTAGTCCTTATGAAGATTGCTCCTTTGATCCTTCCTTCAAGAATGTCTTGAAGATGTATGACACCACAAGAATACTTCACTAGGCTTAAACAATATATGTGAATTGACCCACAACAATAATAATATGACAATGATCAAAATGGTATATGGTTTTCCACAATTATTTGCAAGACAACAATGGTGTTTTTGCTCTTGATTCAATGGGTGGAAGAAGAGTTTGTCTTGCAATAATGTGGGAACCATAACCCCCACTTTATAACAAAAGAGTTACATAACCCAAAAGTCACAAGAGTTACATAACTCAAGAGTCACAAGCTTGTAACCATGGTTACATATATGTAACCTTAGTTAGCCCATCATTAACTAAGGTTACCCTTTTGGGTATCTACACATTAGTCCTACACTTTATATGACAACACATTGGCCCCCTTACATAATGTCCATAAGACCACAAAATTAGGCCAAACCAAAAGATAGCACATAACATATAATTTATCCATATATTGTTCATATGTATGTAGATATAAGTCCATATATCTTACAATCTCCCACATGGACGAGATACACAAACATATGTACAAACCTTAGCATTATATGTTACAAAATAACCTTAGGTGCGCAAAATTGCTATCACAATAAAATTGTCATGAACAATCCGGTCCATCAATCATACCAACATAGGAACTAAGTGCTCTTTGTTACTCATTCGTTACTAGAACCGGCATAGATCACGTATATCAATATAACCAACGACATGGATCAAGTGTAGGTATGTAGCATGGAAATAACATAAAGTGTGATCAATAGAATGTCTATTTCCAACTGGTTCTCTTTATTGAGATCAATCATAAACTGTAAGAGTACAAAAACTTTAAAACTGAATATCTGCAGATATAACTGAATTACTGAATTTCTGAATATAATGAACAATACATAAATGTACAATACAAAACTCCCACTAAAATACATAATCCTTATCTGATTTGACACCCAATACAAGCAATATGCTCATGAAATACTTTTGGTGTCAATCCCTTAGTGAGCGGATCCGCAAGCATGGAGTTTGTACTAATGTACTCAATGCACAATTGTCCATTTTGTACTCTTTCTTTAACAACCCGAAATTTGACGTCCATATGTTTTGCTTTCGTCAAACTACTGTTGTTATTAGCATAAAGGACTGCCGATCTGTTATCGCAAAATAGCCTAAGTGGCTTTTTGATGCTATCAACAATTCGCAGTCCATCAACAAAATTCCGCAACCATAATGCCTCATTAGATGCTTCATAACATGCCATAAACTCCGCTTCCATGGTGGAAGTGGCTGTAAGAGTTTGCTTGATACTTCTCCAAGAGATAGCACCGCCCGCAAGCATGTAAGTATAGCCTGAAGTGGACTTCAAACTATCCTGACATCCAGCAAAATCGGTATACCCAATGATCTCAAGCTGGTCCGATTTCCTGTATGTAAGCATGTAATCCTTTGTTCTCTGTAAGTACCTCATGACCCGTTTGGCTGCCTTCCAATGGTCCATTCCCGGATTGCTTAGATATCTGCCTAACATCCCAACAATGTATGCTATATCAGGTCGTGTACATACCTGAGCATACATCAGACTACCTACCGCCGAAGCATAAGGCGTCTTCTGCATTTCCGAAATTTCATAATAATTATTTGGGCACTGTTTGAGACTAAATTTGTCTCCCTTAGCAACAGGGGTGTTGCCTGGTTTACAATCCTGCATGCCAAATCTTTTCAGAACCTTATCGATATAGCCCTTTGTGACAGACCGAGAACACCTTTAGAGCGATCTCGTTGTATCTGAATTCCTAATACAAAAGAAGCTTCACCAAGATCTTTCATTTCAAATTTCTTTGAAAGAAATTTCTTAGTTTCAAGTAATAATGCTATATCGTTACAAGCAAGCAGTATGTCATCGACAAATAAAACCAGAAAAATATACTTACTCCCACTGAACTTATGGTATATACAGTCATCAGCAATATTCGGTTCAAAACCAAAAGATGTAATGACTGCATGAAACTTATAATACCATTGACGAGAAGCTTGCTTGAGCCCATAGATGGATTTCTTTAATTTTCAAACCTTCTTTTCTGATTCATCCGAAACAAAGTTTTCAGGTTGCACTATATAAATTGAAGCAGTGGTGGTAAGTTCGCTACCTGTGTCCTGTGATTTTTCAGCTTAATGTGTATTACGGTACGATTTAGAATAAAAGATGTGGTCCAAGTCAATGAGGTCAAACATATTTCAATCACCAATAACAAATGACTCAGTCTAACATTTGGATTCCACAAATGTAAAAATGAATTAGTGGAAAGAGTAAATTTTGCGTACGGACAATGTAAGAACATATTCCACAATTATATAATTTATAAGGTAGTTACATGTCAATCTCTAGGATAAATATTCATATTAATTGGTAACTTAGTAATTAACATGAAAAGTAACTTGCTATGAAAACTTAAGTCATATTGATAATAAAAGAGGAAAGAAATCAAAAGGAGATTAAGGCATTTCCTCATTTGGAACTTCAATTCATCATGGCAGTGTTAGGATTATGATTCCAACTAAATATAACAACCTTCATATTGAACAATTCGGAATTAAACTACATGAGCGGAAGCTAACCTGAATCCATGTGTGGAATTTGTTGAACCTCCTTTGATGATTGTCCTTTAGTCCTTATGAAGATTGCTCCTTTGATCCTTCCTTCAAGAATGTCTTGAAGATGTATGACACCACAAGAATACTTCACAAGGCTTAAACAATATATGTGAATTGACCCACAACAATAATAATATGACAATGATCAAAATGGTATATGGCTTTCCACAATTATTTGCAAGACAACAATGGTGTTTTTGCTCTTGATTCAATGGGTGGAAGAAGAGTTTGTCTTGCAATAATGTGGGAACCATAACCCCCACTTTATAACAAAAGAGTTACATAACCCAAAAGTCACAAGAGTTACATAACTCAAGAGTCACAAGCTTGTAACCATGGTTACATATATGTAACCTTAGTTAGCCCATCATTAACTAAGGTTACCCTTTTGGGTATCTACACATTAGTCCTACACTTTATATGACAACACATTGGCCCCCTTAACATAATGTCCATAAGACCACAAAATTAGGCCAAACCAAAAGATAGCACATAACATATAATTTATCCATATATTGTTCATATGTATGTAGATATAAGTCCATATATCTTACAATCTCCCACATGGACGAGATACACAAACATATGTACAAACCTTAGCATTATATGTTACAAAATAACCTTAGGTGCGCAAAATTGCTATCACAATAAAATTGTCATGAACAATCCGGTTCATCAATCATACCAACAGAGGAACTAAGTGCTCTTTGTTACTCATTCGTAACTAGAACCGGCATAGATCACGTATATCAATATAACCAACGACATGGATCAAGTGTAGGTATGTAGCATGGAAATAACATAAAGTGTGGTCAATAGAATGTCTATTTCCAACTGGTTCTCTTTATTGAGATCAATCATAAACTGTAAGAGTACAAAAACTTTAAAACTGAATATCTGCAGATATAACTGATTTACTGAATTTCTGAATATAATGAACAATACATAAATGTACAATACAAAACTCCCACTAAAATACATAATCCTTATCTGATTTGACACCCATACAAGCAATATGCTCATGAAATACTTTTGGTGTCAATCCCTTAGTGAGCGGATCCGCAAGCATGGAGTTTGTACTAATGTACTCAATGCACAATTGTCCATTTTGTACTCTTTCTTTAACAACCCGAAATTTGACGTCCATATGTTTTGCTTTCGTCAAACTACTGTTGTTATTAGCATAAAGGACTGCCGATTTGTTATCGCAAAATAGCCTAAGTGGCTTTTTGATGCTATCAACAATTCGCAGTCCACCAACAAAATTCCGCAGCCATAATGCCTCATTAGATGCTTCATAACATGCCATAAACTCCGCTTCCATGGTGGAAGTGGCTGTAAGAGTTTGCTTGATACTTCTCCAAGAGATAGCACCGCCCGCAAGCATGTAAGTATAGCCTGAAGTGGACTTCAAACTATCCTGACATCCAGCAAAATCGGTATACCCAATGATCTCAAGCTGGTCCGATTTCCTGTATGTAAGCATGTAATCCTTTGTTCTCTGTAAGTACCTCATGACCCGTTTGGCTGCCTTCCAATGGTCCATTCCCGGATTGCTTAGATATCTGCCTAACATCCCAACAATGTATGCTATATCAGGTCGTGTACATACCTGAGCATACATCAGACTACCTACCGCCGAAGCATAAGGCGTCTTCTGCATTTCCGAAATTTCATAATTATTATTTGGGCACTGTTTGAGACTAAATTTGTCTCCCTTAGCAACAGGGGTGTTGCCTGGTTTACAATCCTGCATGCCAAATCTTTTCAGAACCTTATCGATATAGCCCTTTGTGACAGACCGAGAACACCTTTAGAGCGATCTCGTTGTATCTGAATTCCTAATACAAAAGAAGCTTCACCAAGATATTTCATTTCAAATTTCTTTGAAAGAAATTTCTTAGTTTCAAGTAATAATGCTATATCATTACAAGCAAGCAGTATGTCATCGACATATAAAACCAGAAAAATATACTTACTCCCACTGAACTTATGGTATATACAGTCATCAGCAATATTCGGTTCAAAACCAAAAGATGTAATGACTGCATGAAACTTATAATACCATTGACGAGAAGCTTGCTTGAGCCCATAGATGGATTTCTTTAATTTTCAAACCTTCTTTTCTGATTCATCCGAAACAAAGTTTTCAGGTTGCACCATATAAATTGTTTCCTCAATGTCACCATTGAGAAATGCTGTCTTAACATCCATTTGATGAAGCTCAAGATCAAAATGTGCTACTAATGCCATTATAGTCCTGAAAGAGTCTTTCGATGAAACTGGAGAGAAAGTCTCTTTATAATCCTTCTGAGTGTAGCCTTTTTGCGACAAGACGAGCTTTATACTTAATAATATTGCCCCCTGAATCCCTTTTGGTTTTAAAAATCCATTTACAACTAATAGGTTTAATACCTTCGGGCAATGTAACAAGCTCCCAAACGTCATTATCGCTCATAGACTTCATCTCATCATTCATGGCATCAATCCACTTTTGAGAGTTAGAACACTTAATGACTTGATGGAAGTTGATTTGGATCATCTTCCTCAAGTCCAATATCACTTTCTTGTTCTTGGAGAAGTACTACATAATCATCCGAAATTGCATTTCTCCTCTCTGGTGGATCTCCTTAATGGCATTTCAGTTTCTTGAGGTTGTTGAGTTTGATTTTCATTAGTTATATCAGGGTCCTGATGGGGAAGATTTTCGAGATTGTCTTGAACCGAAGTTGTGTGATCCGTGTCAGGAATAAGACCAAGATCAACAACTTGAGGGAAAGACACATGTTCTTCCTCAAAGACAAAATCTCTAACAACTTTATCTCCCCACCCCCCAAACTCAATATCCTCAAAGAACCTAGCATTACCCGTCTCAAAAGTAGTTCTAGAAGTGGGATCATAAAACTTAAAACCCCTGGATTTTTCAGAGTATCCAACAAAATAGCTACTAACCATCTTAGCATCCAGTTTCTTTTCATTCGGCCTATAAGGCCTTGCCTCAGCTGGACAACCCCAAATGTGTAAATGCCGAATACTGGGTTTATGCCCAGTCCAAAGTTCATATGGGGTTTTGATTGTAGCTTTAGTTGGAACTCTATTAAGAATATAAGCTGCGGTTTTTAATGCTTCAACCCAGAGTGAGTCTGGCAAAGTTGTACGAGAAATCATACATCTTACCATATCCTTAAGAGTCCGATTTCGTCTCTCAACTACACCATTCATCGTAGGACTGCCTGGCATAGTATACTGAGGGACGATCCCACACTCATCTAGGAATTAGCAAAAGGCCCTGGACGTTGTTCACCGGAACCATCATATCGACCATAGTATTCACCACTACGGTCAGATCTAACGGATTTAATTCTTTTGCTTAGTTGATTTTCAACTTCAGACTTAAATGATTTGAACACGTCTATGGATTGGGACTTTTCATGAATAAGATATAGGTACCCATAACGAGAGTAATCGTCTATGAATGTGATAAAGTATTGTTGACCATTCCGACAAGGAGTAGGAAATGGCCCATAAATATCCGTATGTATCAATTCTAAGACGTCCGAAGCTCTCTTAGCACCTAATCTCGTCTTGTTTGTTTGTTTTCCCTTGATACACTCAATACAAGTTTCCGAATTTGAGGAATCAAGAGAATCAAGAATTCCATCTGACGAGTTTCTGAATTCTTTGAATGGATATGTGACCCAAACATTTATGCCAGAGTGATATAGAATTCTCATTAGTTAATTTTCTTTTAGTACCACTTAAACTTGTATGCAAAGTTTCTTTATTTGAAGTTATTGTATCAACCAAATATAAGCTATCAAATGTTGATAAAACACCAGTATCAATAAGATTTGAATTCTGAAAGAGACTAACTTTATTGTCACCAAAAGAACATGTATAACCGGATATGTCCAATTGGGGAACAGAAATTAAATTCCGTCTAAAAGACGGTACAATAAAAGTCTCATCCAAATCTAAATGAAAACCGGTCTTAAACAACAGCCTAAATTTGCCAATAGCTTCAACTAGCACCTTCTTGCCGTCACCCACATAGATGTATCTTTCACCATCATTTGGTTTTCGGCAGTTTAGGCAACCCTGCATTGATATACTTATGTGAGTAGTAGCAGCAGAATCTACCCACCAAGTATCCTTAGGTACCGAAATTAAATTAACTTCAGAACAAACAAGAGAAAGAAATGTATTTTTTTTCCCACGCCAGGCATGGTACTTGGTACAATCTTTCTTCACATGATTAGTCCCCTTACAGAAGAAGCAACCTAATTCAGTAATTTCAACCATAGGTTCCTTATGTTGCTTAATCTTGGGCTTTGCAACCGCAACTTCCTTACCTTTCCTCTTCTTAGTTTCCTTAGAAGAGGATGCCAAATGAGCACTTTCTGTCTTATCTAGCTTTATCCTTTCCTCTTCTTGCATGCAATGTGAAATGAGCTCATTAAGAGTCCATTTCTCCTTCAGGCAGTTGTAACTGACCTTAAACTGATTAAAGTGTGCAGGAAGAGATGTCAAAACAAAGTACACAAGCAGTTCCTCAGGTAAATCCAGCTTGAGTGACTTTAGTTTCGAAGCAAGATGAGACATTTCCATAATGTACTCCCTAATGTTTCCCTTGCCCTTATACCTCATGGAAACAAGTTTACTCAATAGTGTACTTGTTTCCGCCATTTCGTTTTGCATTAAACGTTGTTCAAGGTTTCCAAGGAAAACTTTGGCATTAGGTTCATCATTCATAGTGCCCCTGAATGATTCTGAAATTGCACGTTTCATAATCATTAGACTCATGCCATTCGAGCGTTCCCACTTTTCCATCACCCTCCTTTCATCAGGAGAGGATGTATCCTCAAGAGGAGTAGGTTGCTCGGTCCGAAGAGCAAGGTCAAGATCCATGCAACCGAGAACGATCATGACGTTCTCTTTCCATTCCTTAAAGTTTGTACCGTTAAGCACATGGATGCTATTGATGTTGGCAGAGATCGTAGAAGCAGAAGAATTAACTGAAAATAGAACAAAAGGATTACTGAATACATGCTTACAATTACTTGAACTTTAACTTTACTTTATAGATTCAAAATAGGCATATCCCATTACAAGATACCTATCACAACATTGATTTTAGTCTTTGGACAGAAAAACAACTTGTAAGTGGTACTCTTGGTGTAGTGATCAAACATAGACAATAAACTCCTGTCAAATATCAAACCTTCCTTTGGGCCGATTTAATATTCACATGGAAAACCAAATAATTATCTCATATTTATCACCACAAGCATGTTTGAGTTCCTGCCAAATAACAACCTTCCTTTGGGCCGGTGTTAAACGCATGGAAGACTAACATCCACAGTCATCTTATATTTCAAGATTAATCAATCTACACAATAGAGGTTACTTTGGCAACATAATGCTTCAATTGACTAATTTAAAATATTAGATGCTAAAAACTTTAGTTCCTTAAGCCATATTATGAATCTTAACTTAATATGTTACATGTTTTGACATGCAACAACTGAATATTAATTGTTATTATACTTGAGAGGACAATTCCAAAAATATGAAAATTGATGGACTTTAAAACAATTAATATTCAAAACTTAAATATTAATGTATAATATTAATAATAAAACTTAAATATTTCAATTGAATAATAATATGTCAATTAAAATCTGAAACTTAAAAGATTTGAAACGTTTTTAATCTTACTAGTCCAGGATAATCGATTATCTTAAACAGATAATCGATTATTCTGGCAAAATTTTTTTTTTCATAAGTTACTGGACCAGAATAATCGATTATCTAAACCAGATAATCGATTATCTAAACCAGATAATCGATTATTCTGGTATTAAGAAAAATTTTATGAGTTACCGGACCAGGATAATCGATTATTTGAAATAGATAATCGATTATCTGGTATACGAATTTTTTTTTTAAGTTACTGGACCAGAATAATCGATTATCTAAACCAGATAATCGATTATTCTGGTATTTATAAAAACGTTTCAAACTCACTGGACTAAGATAATCGATTATCTGTCCAAAATAATCGATTATCTTGGAGCAGTGAACCTTACTGTTTTAACATGATTTTCAACAAGAATCTTAAACAAGAAAACATGTTGTCTACCAACTAAAATCATGCTTAATACAATGTTTTAATTCAAGTAAAGATAACATGACATCAAAACATCAAATTTCAACAAAACACAACATTCATAAAATCATGCTATTTCATGGTACTAGAATTTCATAAATAAAATTCTAACATTACTTGAACATGAATCCTAACATAACATGAATCTTATGAACATCCAAATTATCCAAATATGAAGGTGGCTCTGATACCAATTGTTAGGATTATGATTCCAACTAAATATAACAACCTTCATATTGAACAATTCAGAATTAAACTACATGAGCGGAAGCTAACCTGAATCCATGTGTGGAATTTGTTGAACCTCCTTTGATGATTGTCCTTTAGTCCTTATGAAGATTGCTCCTTTGATCCTTCCTTCAAGAATGTCTTGAAGATGTATGACACCACAAGAATACTTCACAAGGCTTAAACAATATGTGAATTGACCCACAACAATAATAATATGACAATGATCAAAATGGTATATGATTTTCCACAATTATTTGCAAGACAACAATGGTGTTTTTGCTCTTGATTCAATGGGAGGAAGAAGAGTTTGTCTTGCAATAATGTGGGAACCATAACCCCCACTTTATAACAAAAGAGTTACATAACCCAAGAGTCACAAGAGTTACATAACTCAAGAGTCACAAGCTTGTAACCATGGTTACATATATGTAACCTTAGTTAGCCCATCATTAACTAAGGTTACCCTTTTGGGTATCTACACATTAGTCCTACACTTTATATGACAACACATTGTCCCCCTTAACATAATGTCCATAAGACCACAAAATTAGGCCAAACCAAAAGATAGCACATAACATATAATTTATCCATATATTGTTCATATGTATATAGATATAAGTCCATATATCTTACAGGCAGTGCAACTACAAAACATTCTAAACTTGAATATGTGTTTCTTTCATTCTTAACACTATATGAAATTTGAATTGACTTCGTAGCCTTCGGAATCTCTCTTTTTGCATGGAAGGCTCCTCGGGAAATTTTTATTATTTAAAAAAGCATTTTAAACAATTTTGATAACCAAAAACCACATTTTACGATACAAATATATTCTTAATTTATCAAATGGGCCTCCATTTTCGCTTAAAAAAACAAGTGATCCAAGCATTACCAGAAAAAGAGAAAGAAGACCTTATCTTCGTACTGTTATCAATTTTTCGGGAAGATACAAAATAAGTAAAAATTGCGTGGGGTAGTCATTTTTTAAAAGCGATATTTATTTTTTATCAAGCATTTTTTAATGCTAAGCAATAATAGCCACTAATCTGTTAAAATTAATACGAAAAAAATGTATTACCCTTTCTTCTATCTCTTTCATATTAGCAAGAAGAACTACGCCGGAAGGACTTTCTTCTTTAGTAGCTAATGTCCTGATTCTAAGTTCAAAGTTCCAATTCCACCAAACCTTAGATTCTTATGTCTTCATCATATGGGAGATGTACATCAGGAATTTTAAAACTCAAAAAGAACAGAAAGCGAAGAAAAAGATTTAATCAAAATAACCGATCGAAAAATAACTGCTTGTACAGAAAAACAAGTAGAATAGACAAAGAGATAATAAATTGAGAAAAAGAAGTTAACTTTAACTAAAGATTTGCTTCATATAAACCAAGTCCGTTATCTTTTTTAATGGACTGCACACTGCAAGTAGAAATTCACTACTCCTTTAATATATATGCACTGAATAAACAAACGAAATGAATCCTTCTACCTCCCAAAAATAAAAAGGAAAACAAAGAATACAAGGCACTTGGTCGTGAACTTCGAGTTCAAAGTTAAGGACACTTGGTCCTGAACTTAGAATTACAAGTTCAAAAGTTAAGGACACTTGGTCCTGAACTTAGACTAACAAGCTCAAAAATTAAGGACAATAGGTCCTCAACTTACAGTTACAAGTTCAAAAGTTAAGGATAATAGGTCCTGAAGTTCTGAACTTAGACTAAGAAACTCAAAAGTTAAGGACAATAAGTCCTCAACTTAGGCTAAAAACCCAAAAGTTAAGGACAATAGGTCCTGAACTTACAGTTACAAGTTCAAAAGTTAAAAGAAAATAGGTCCTGAAGTCTAGAATTAAGACTAACAAGCTCAAGTTTAAGGATAATAGGTCTTGAACTTAGGCAAAGAAGCCCAAAAGTTAAGGACAATGTGTGCTTTACTTAGGCTAACAAGCTCAAAAGTTAATGACACTTGGTCCTAAACTTACAATTACAAGTTCAAAAATTAAAGACATGTAGTCCTGAAGTTAAGTTCTAAAGTTAAGGACATGTAGTCCTAAAGTCCTGAACTTAAAGTTCCAAGTTCAAAAGTTAAGGACATGAGCATAAGGGTATTTTCGTCCCGACAGTTAAAATTTATTAAAGAAGTGGCTAAAGACTAAAGACATGATTAAACTGTGGCTTAAATACAAAATACATATATTATTAGTGGCTAACTGGCCCTTACCCCATAAGTAAAAATTGTATGGGATAGCCACTTTTAAAAGTAATATTTACTTTTTATCCAGCATTTTTAATGCTTAGCAATAATAGCCTCTAGTCTATTAAAATTAATATGAAAAGAATGTGATACTCTTTCTTCTATCTCTTTCAAGTTAGGGAGAAGAACTGTGCGGGAAGGATTTTCTTCTTTAGTAGCTAATGTCCTGATTCACAATAGGGTGGCGAAGAATGGTTAATAGGAAGAAAGATAAGTTCAAAGTTCCAATTCCACCAAACCTTAGACTCTTCTGTCTTCATCATATGGGAGATATAACAATCAGGAATTAAAAAACTCAAAAGAACAGAAAGCGAAGAAAAAGATTTAATCAAAACAATCGATCGAAATATATCTGCTTGTGCAGAAAAACAAGAAGAATAGACAAAGAGACAATAAATTGAGAAAAAGAAGTTAACTTTAACTAAAGATTTGCTTCATAAAAATCAAGTCCCTTTTTTCTAGTACATGGTAAGCTGCTTTAATGTAGCCCAGACAGAATCCTCGCTGTAGTGATAATCTTTTTAATGGACTGCATACTGCATGCAAAAATTCACTACTCCTTTAATATATATGTTATCGATTGTCCGTGTTCAAAGCAACGAGAAACTGGAAACCAGTAAGAAGAAGATACACAAAAAAAAAAAAAAAATCACAGAAATGAAGAAATCCGAGACCACAGAATTCACTGTGTGTCCTTAAGGAATTTAACCCCCTCACTGTACCCGAGGTTGTGGATTATTTCCTCCCAGGATATAACGGATATACCTGTCGTAGGAGTGGCGGTACCTCAAACGCGTACGACTTCGACGAACTCAAATTCGGGAACGAAATCACACTATGACTCGATATGTTTCAGTTTGCAGAAAAGAATGCAGAATTTTTAATGCACGAATAATTTTTTTTTTCAGTACTCGAAAATGAGGCATTGCCTTAGTTTATATAGCCTCGAATTGTGACTGTTCGGAAAGGCTTGGTGCCTGTTCGGGAAAGGCTATGCCTTTTTCTGAAAAATAAGAACGTTGGGAAGTTTACAGTTAACAAATTAATATTTTTCCCGCGGGAATTAAAAATAATTTCAGAAAATGAAGATTGAATTTTAAATAAATTTGGTCCAAAAAGATTATCAATCAATCAGATCATTTGACCAAATCCAAATCCAAATCCAAATCCAAATCCAAATCCAAAGCCGAAGCCGAGCCGAGCGACGACGACGGCGCGAGGGGAGTCCCTCTTCTTAACCCTTTAAGAGCTAGAAGAAGTGCTTTCTAATATAAGCACATAACTTTCCCTTTCTACCACCAATGTGGTACAAAGCTCCTTTTCAAAGGAACTTTGCTTTGAAACTTCATTTTCCTTCTATTGTCTTCTTCCCTCCATTTCTCATTCACACCAACTTAGCTAGCTTTAATCATTAACTAGCTTTAACAATCCCCCACATGAATGGGGAATGGCTATATGATGAAAAACATGCATGACAAAAAACTGTGTGATTCGTAAGCAATGATTAATTGCATCTGGATAAGTAGATTTCTCTTTGAACTTTCCGTAGTGAGCATATGTCGGATATACTCGGTCAATCGGTAGATTTGATATCTTTGAACCGTCGAGCTTTGGTGTATACCTAGACAACCACATGTCACACAATTAATCTTTTAACCTTTTTTGGTTCTCATTGTTTTGTTCGTTTCAGCCATGAACACTTCCTGGTTCATAAGTGCGTAGAGAGCTGGCCTTACAGAGTTCTCCTTGAAGCGGCTTACACTTCACACTTACATAGGTGATTCCTAAATGTGTCATCCCGTAGATACACTATTTGATATACCCCGTATCAAACTTAGAAACCATTAAAAAGCCTTAATGCTTTATCCTGGTACTGAACATTGTCTCATCACGAGAATGGACCAAAAAGTTATTGTGACAATGTTGAACCGTCATAAATGACTTTGTTTGATCTCTTTGAACCTAGATCTTGGGATCTCATGTCTTCTAGGTAGAGTTACCGCCACGATGACTTGTCCTCGGCCATAGTCCCATTCCCCTCGATGATCTTTCAACCACTTCTCTAGTTAGGCCTTTAGTTAGTGGATCCGACATATTATCTCTTGACTTAACATAGTCAATTGTGATAATTCCACTAGAGAGTAGTTGTCTAACGGTATTATGTCTTCGTCGTATGTGACGAGACTTTCCGTTGTACATAACGCTCCCGGCTCTTCCTATTGCCGCTTGGCTATCGCAATGTATGCATATAGGAGCCAACGGTTTGGGCCAAAATGGAATATCTTCTAAGAAATTCCGGAGCCATTCAGCTTCTTCACCGGCTTTGTCTAGAGCTATGAACTCAGATTCCATTGTAGAGCGGGCGATACATGTCTGTTTGGATGACTTCCAAGACACTGCTCCTCCACTTATAGTAAAAACGTATCCACTTGTGGATTTAGTTTCAGTTGAACCGGTGATCCAATTTGCATCACTGTATCCTTCAATAACTGCAGGATGCCTGTTATAATGCAAAACAAAGTTTTGAGTATGTTTCAAATACCCCAAAACTCGTTTCATTGCCAGCCAATGATTTTGGTCGGGATTACTCGTGTAGCGACTTAGTTTACTTATAGCACACGCAATATCAGGTCGCGTACAGTTCATAATATACATCAAACTTCCCAACACTCTGGCATAATCCAATTGAGAATGACTTTCACCTTTATTCTTTGCAAGAGCAAGGTTCATATCAATTGGCGTCTTTGCAACTTTAAAGTCCAAATACTTGAACTTTTCAAGTACTTTTTCAATATAATGAGATTGAGACAATGCTAGACCTTGAGGAGTCTTATGGATTTTAATTCCCAGAATTAAATCGGCAACTCCTAAGTCTTTCATATCAAACTTACTAGCAAGCATGCGCTTAGTAGCATTTATGTTAGCAATGTTGTTACTCATTATTAACATATCATCCACGTATAAACAAACAATGACGACGTGGTTCGGAGTGTTCTTAATGTAAACACATTTATCACATTCATTTATCTTGAATCCATTTGACAGCATCGTATGGTCAAATTTTGCATGCCACTGTTTTGGTGCTTGTTTTAGTCCATAAAGAGACTTAACAAGTCTACATACCTTCTTCTCTTTCCCTGGAACTACAAACCCTTCGGGTTGTTCCATGTAAATTTCTTCCTCCAACTCTCCATTTAAGAAGGCTGTTTTCACATCCATTTGATGGATTTCAAGACCGTATACGGCGCTAATGCTACTAACACCCGAATAGATGTAATCCTCGTTACCGGCGAGTATGTATCAAAGTAATCAAGACCTTCTCGTTGTCTAAACCCTTTAACAACTAGTCTTGCCTTATATTTTTCAATAGTGCCATCAGCTTTCATTTTCCGCTTGAAAATCCATTTGGAACCTAAAGGTTTATTCCCTGGAGGAAGATCAACCAATTCCCAAGTATGGTTGTTCAATATGGATTCTATCTCACTATTGATTGCCTCTTTCCAAAATTGAGCTTCCGATGAAGACGTAGCTTCGTTGAACGTTCGAGGCTCATTTTCCAACAAAAATGTTAAAAATTCTGGTCCAAAGGAAGTAGTCGTCCTTTGACGTTTGCTACGTCTTGGATTTTCCTCATCAGGAATGTTTTCCTTTAGTTCTTCCCGAGGTCGTTTAGATTCTTTGCTAGACGACGCACATTCCTTTTTATACGGATATATGGTTTCAAAGAAGTCAGCATTATCTGATTCAATTACCGTATTCACCTGAATGTCGGGATTTTCTGATTTGTGAACCAGAAATCTATATGCCTTACTATTTGTGGCATATCCTATGAAAACACAATCAACGGTTTTAGGTCCTATTTTTACCCTTTTGGGTTTAGGAACTTGCACCTTGGCCAAACACCCCCACACTTTGAAGTATTCCAAATTGGGCTTCCTTCCTTTCCACTTTTCGTATGGAATAGATTTTGTTTTGCTATGGGGCACTCGATTGAGTATTCGGCTAGCTGTTAGAATGGCTTCCCCCCACAAGTTCTGGGGTAAACCAGAACTTATTAACAGGGCATTCATCATTTCTTTCAGTGTTCTATTTTTTCTTTCCGCAATTCCGTTTGATTGTGGCGAGTAAGGAGCAGTTGTTTGATGAATAATGCCATATTCCAAACATATTTGTTCAAAAGGAGATTCATATTCACCCCCTATCACTCCTTATCATTTTAATCTTTTTGTTAAGTTGAGTCTCAACTTCAGTTTTGTATTGCCTGAACGCTTCAATTGCTTCATCTTTACTATTAAGTAAATAAACGTAGCAATACCGCGTACTATCGTCAATAAAAGTTATGAAATACTTCTTTCCACCGCGAGATGGAATTGACTTCATGTCACAAATATCTGTATGGATTAAGTCTAAAGGACTTGAATTCCTTTCAACTGACTTATAAGGATGTTTAGCATACTTAGATTCAACACAGATTTGACATTTTGATTGATTGCATTCAAACTTAGGCAATACTTCCAAACTAATCATTTTTCGTAAGGTTCTATAATTGACATGTCCTAAACGTGAATGCCATAAATCATTTGACTCAAGCAAGTAAGACGAAGCAGAAACTTTATTATTATTAGCAACAACCATTACATTCAGTTTGAAAAGGCCCTCTGTGAGGTAGCCTTTTCCTATGTACATTTCGTTCTTACTTATTACAACCTTGTCAGAAACATAAACACATTTAAAACCGTTCTTCACTAGAAGTCCGGTAGATACAAGATTTTTCCTAATTTCAGGAACATGACAGACGTTGTTGAGAGTCACCACCTTGCCAGAGGTCATCTTCAGCAGTATCTTTCCATAACCTTCAATCTTGGCCGTTGCAGAATTTCCCATATATATTGTTTCGTCGGGCCCGGCGGGAGCATATGAAGCAAAGGCTTCTCTAACAGCACAAATGTGGCGAGTGGCGCCAGAGTCAATCCACCACTCTTTCGGACTTCCCACTAGGTTGCACTCGGACAACATAGCGCACAAGTCATCAACCTCCTCGTTTGTTTCAACCATATTAGCCTGACCCTTCTTCTTTTCCTTTTTCGGAGCACGACAGTCTGCAGCTTTGTGTCCGATTTTTCCACAATTATGGCAGTTTCCCTTGAATTTCTTCTTGTTGGGATAGTTCCTTGGTCCCGATGCCTTTTTCCTCTTTTTCATATTAGTTGGGGCAGTTTCAACTATATGTGCTCCCCCTATGGTTGATCTCCCATTTGCCTTTTTCTCCGCTGCCTTGTTATCTTCCTCGATTCTCAACCGGACGATGAGATCTTCCAATGTCATCTCCTTTCGCTTATGTTTCAAGTAATTTTTGAAGTCCTTCCATGAAGGAGGCAACTTCTCTATCACTGCCGCAACTTGAAACGCCCCACTAATCACCAAACCTTCAGCGAGGAGATCATGGATGATAACCTGCAACTCTTGAACTTGAGTGACAACAGACTTGCCATCTACCATTTTGTAGTCCAAAAACTTGGCAGCGATAAACTTCTTTAAGCCAGCATCTTCTGTTTTATATTTCTTTTCCAACGCATCCCATAGTTCTTTTGATGTTCCCACATTACTATAGACGTTGTAAAGATCATCCTCCAGTCCGCTAAGAATGTAATTCTTGCACAAAAAATCTGAGTGCTTCCACGCCTCAATTACAACAAATCGTTCATTTTCAGGTGTTGATTCCGGCGGAACCGGAACATCCTCCTTAATAAACTTTTGAAGGCTTAAAGTAGTTAGATAGAAGAACATCTTTTGTTGCCATCGTTTGAAATCAATCCCGGTGAATTTTCCGGGCTTCTCTGCCGGAGCCGGTGCTGGTGCAGTACGACTGGAGGACGCAGCATTGCTCGTAGAACCAACCACGGGGGCTGGTGTGGCAGTAACAGTAGCAGTAGCATTCAAATTTGGAGTTTGGTCTCCCATTTCTGTCGTAGGAAATAACAGAACACTTTAATAATCGGTGAAGATTTTATTTCTTCAAACCGAATCAAATTTACACAAACAGAATTAAAACAAACTTCAAATAGAATGTAATAAACTGTATGTAGTATACTTGATGAAGTTTTTATATCTTCAAATCAAGTACCCAAATGAGTAGAAAGTTCTGAAAACTTTAATCTCAACCGGAGTAGAAAATCCGAAGATTTAGTCTCCAAACAACATACAAGTTCGTTACATGCAAACAACAAAATTACAAGTTTCTTTTATTTTCTGGACAGTCACAATTTTATGTTAGGAAAAACTGTATGTAGTCACTGTTTTATGTAAGAATTTTTTTTTCCTGTACTGTTGTATCGTTCTGTAACGTTTTAATCAACAGCAGATGAACTCGGAAATAATAATATAAATTCCTTAAGCTTGTTATCGATTGTCCGTGTTCAAAGCAACGAGAAACTGGAAACCAGTAAGAAGAAGATACAAAAAAAAAAAAAAAATCACAGAAATGAAGAAATCCGAGACCACACAATTCACTGTGTGTCCTTAAGGAATTTAACCCCCTCACTGTACCCGAGGTTGTGGATTTCCTCCCAGGATATAACGGATATACCTGTCGTAGGAGTGGCGGTACCTCAAACGCGTATGACTTCGACGAACTCAAATTCGGGAACGAAATCACACTATGACTCGATATGTTTCAGTTTGCAGAAAAGAATGCAGAATTTTTAATGCACGAATAATTTTTTTTTTCAGTACTCGAAAATGAGGCATTGCCTCAGTTTATATAGCCTCGAATTGTGACTGTTCGGAAAGGCTTGGTGCCTGTTCGGGAAAGGCCATGCCTTTTTCTGAAAAATAAGAACGTTGGGAAGTTTACAGTTAACAAATTAATATTTTTCCCGCGGGAATTAAAAATAATTTCAGAAAATGAAGATTGAATTTTAAATAAATTTGGTCCAAAAAGATTATCAATCAAATCATTTGACCAAATCCAAATCCAAAGCCGAAGCCGAGCCGAGCGACGACGACGGCGCGAGGGGAGTCCCTCTTCTTAACCCTTTAAGAGCTAGAAGAAGTGCTTTCTAATATAAGCACATAACTTTCCCTTTCTACCACCAATGTGGTACAAAGCTCCTTTTCAAAGGAACTTTGCTTTGAAACTTCATTTTCCTTCTATTGTCTTCTTCCCTCCATTTCTCATTCACACCAACTTAGCTAGCTTTAATCATTAACTAGCTTTAACAATATACACACTGCATAAACAAACGAATGAATCCTTCTACCTTCCAAAAATAAAATGGAAAACAAAAAATAGAAGATATTTGGTCCTGAACGTCAAGTTTCAAGTTCAAAAGTTAAGGGCACTTGGTCCTGAACTTCGAGTTCCAAGTTTAAAAGTTAAGGACACTTGGTCCTGAACTTAGAATTACAAGTTCAAAAGTTAAGGACACTTGGTCCTGAAGTTAGACTAACAAGCTCAAAAGTTAAGGACAATAGGTCCTGAAATCCTAAACTTAGGCTAAGAATCCCAAAAGTTAAGGACAATAGGTCATTAACTTAGACTAACAAGCTCAAAAGTTAAGGACGGTCATGAACTTACAATTACAAGTTCAAAAGTTAAGGACATAAAGTCCTGAAGTCTTGAAGTTAAGTTCAAAAGTTAAGGACATGTAGTCCTGAAGTTAAGTTCTAAAGTTAAGGACATGTAGTCTTGAAGTCCTAAACTTAGAGTTCTAAGTTCAAAAGTTAAGGACCTGTATTCATGAAGTTAAGTTCAAAAGTTAAGGACATGAGCAGTAGCGTATTTTCGTCCGTGCAGTTAAAATTTATTAAAGCAGTGGCTAAAGATTAAAGACATTTTAAATAATAACTTAAAAATAAATACATATGTTATTAGTGGCTAACCGTGCAGTTATCCTACAAAATAAAGTTGGCTTTTGTTTGAAAAAATACATGGATTAGTCTGCAACTTCACTGGAAAGAAAAAGCAACAAGCTTGTGTTCTTAATCCGATAATTCACGATCTACTTAGACATTAAAGAAATATTAGTGCATGGTGCGTGATGACTTCTTGTCTCATCCGTCCTCGATCTCATTAATGAATTCTAACTAGTTCTATTTCCTATTATGGAGGTATTTATTTCATTCAAAATAGGTCTCTTTATCAAGGGTATTCACGTTTACCATATGCCTCGATCAAATTTGATGACAATTCTCCATTCATATATCTTTGCACTTCATTAAGTGATCTTCAGGGCATCTCTATCCACTCTTCACCGTACTCCTCAATTCTTAAGCATGTTGCATGTTTGTATTTACAGTTAATCTTTAAAGTTGATTCACGTAAGTTTTTAGATTACTTTTTTCAATTAACACAAATTATTAGTCATTTTCTTAATTAATTACCTAATTTTCTTTCCTTATATCAATAAAAAATTTAATTATTCGCTTGCAATTCGAACCCTTCATATCCATCAATGAAGTTCTTGAGTCCTGGATAACAAGTATTGGAAAAGAATTACATGCGACGAACATTTTCTTAAAATGAAAGAATACTTATTGCTATAATGATAATAATAATTGCAAGTGTACATCATCTATATTTGACATGTACATAATAAGAACAACTATAAGAAGGCAACTCTAAATTTTTTTTACTATAGTGATATAACAGTTTTAGTATACACATGCATTATATTTTTAATCTCTTCTATCTCAACCAAATTTGTAAATATTATTTTATAATTATAAGTGTACGACATGACATTTTAATAAAGGTTCTATGTTTGACATGTTTGTAAAAAGAACAACCATGAGAAAAAAAATTCTAATGAAACGATTTATAATTGTGACATAAAACTAATTTTACAATCATATAAAAATTAATCTTTTATATCTCAACTAAACTTGCAAGAAAATAATTTTATATATTCACTATTCTCCTTTTCGCGCGGAATGGAATATAAAAACAAATACTAAATACATAGAAAAATAGAAATTCATAAAAAGGGGAAAGCGCGTGAATATTAGCTTGTAAATGGGGCAAAAAGAAATGACTCCTCAAGAGTGCTAGAGGTTATGCTCCCACACAAACTTTTTATATCTAAATTGACACAAACGAAACCCAACACCTTTTTGCTAATATACACACTTTAATAAATATTCTATGGTTTGTCCGTTGAAATCCATAAATAAGATTGTAGATATGTAAATTCCTTCACTCCCATAATAAAAACAAACGTTCAGTCCATTTGGAACTTTGTCCTTTCTTGGGTCTCTCTGGCTTCTTCGAGCAGAACCATTTGAAGAAACCAAAGCAATTGCAACAAGTGAATCTTCCTTTTGCTACTTCAGTTTTTGAGACAGATATCTGGGTCTCATTCAAGTGAGTTAAAGATGTCTCTTTTATGTTGTCTTCAAGATTTTGATTACTGACCGTGTTGGTGATATTTCTCCGCTGTCTGTCTATTCTGGAGTCTAGGGTTACTGTGTTCTTTCGCTAAGTTTCTGTTTCTATGTTTTCCCCTTTTGGAGCTGAAATTGGAGAAAAATTTGCTGCTTTAATATTTTTTTCATCTGCGTAACTATATATACATGCGTAGAACTGCATGTATTCTGCAATGAGTAACAGAAAATTCGGATTGAGTCAATTTTTATACATACGCAATTGTTTCGTTTCCAGTTAGGGATTTATTGTGTATGTATTGGACGTTGTGGATGCAGGTTTGTTCGTTTATGAATTAATTATGGGAGACAAATTTGGACAGCTAAAAGTGACTGTTGTAAAAGGCAGGCGTTTGGTGATTCGGGACTTCACGAGCAGTGATCCTTATGTCATTCTCAAGCTGGGTAATCAGGTTGTTCCTGACTTTTTTTTATATTTTTCTCTCTTCTTTGACCTGTAAAACTAGCTTCACCACTTACCATTCTGAATTGAATCTTAGTACTAACTTGTTTTCGCCATGTCAAAACAAACAATAGAGCTATTAATACTGTATCTCTCTTTCATATATGGACTTTGCGACGTCTCTTTCTTTGGCTATTCTTCACATTTGAAGTTTTCTGTATTCAGTGGCGTATGCAGTATGCAGGATTTATCTTAAGGGGTATTGGCGTTGCTCCATCAAGCTTTTGTGCATTAAGGGAGATTTTCCCACTGCTTCCTCCTGATGTTTAAAAAGGAGAATAAATGAATCAATTACATTGACAAGATCATCTTAATAAACTCATTTGAAATAAATTGGCAGAATTTCCCTCGGCGAGTTCTCTTTTTTAGAAATGTATTCGTGATACTCTTTTATCTTCATTCAATTTAATGTACCCTCTTCCTAGAGCATCATGGTCGAACTTGGGGTATCTTCGAATTGCTAACTTTTTTCCCTGGTACGACTTTAAAGCATCTCAACTCCTTCATTTTGTCTTTCAAAATGAAACAATTGTTCTGATTGATTGTTATCTCTTCTAAATTAGGTGAACTTTTACCCGTTGAACTTTTTTTAAATGCTTGAAAGACATAGCAAAACCTGTCTCAATTGGATCTAGAAAGAAATTTTACGTTCGCATTCCATAGCAAAACCTGAATGAAGATATAGCAAAACCTGTCTCAATTGGATTTAAATGCTTGGAAGACAAGAGGGATTGCTCTGATGGTAAGCAACCCCCACTTCCAATCGAGAGGTTGTGTCTCCCCAAGAGCAAGGTGGGAAGTTCTTGGAGGGAAAAATGCCGGGGGTCTATTTGGAAACAGCCTCTCTACCCAAGGGTAGGGGTAAGGTCAGCGTACACACTACCCTCCCCAGACCCCACTAAGTGGGATTATACTGGGTTTTTTTTTTTTTTGTATTCCATTCTGAAGAAGTCGTAAAGCAAATCGTTACATTACAAAATCTCAAATTATAGATCCTTAGAACTAATCCCAACAGATATCTAAAAAAGATAGTAAACTCTTTCATGAAGAGAGAAATAAGAAGAAGCTAACATATATTAACTCGTTGGAGGATCGCATGTGATGGATAGCTCGAAACTTAAGGGCGGATCTAGGATTTCGAGAAGATGGGTGTACAGTGCACTATTACGTAGAGGGTCGAGGTAGATATAGTATATAAATTTAACGGGTTCAACCTTTAGGTTCTTTCTATTGAACCCATTACAGCTTTGAACCACCTTTTGCAAATATATATATATATACATATATATATATATATATATATATATATATATATATATATATATATATATATATATATATATCATGTCGAAAATGCTGGATCAGTTGAACCCTTCGGCTATACACTACATCCTCCACTGCTACTAGTTTTGATATATAAATTTGTTTTGATTCTTTAAAATTTTACGATGACAAAAGGAAAATAGGGATTTCAATGTGTTATACCAAACAAACAAAGAAAGAAAAATAAGAAGTACTTAATTAATGCAAGAAAGGAAAAAACAAGATATACATAGGATTTGAACCCCCGACCTCACATAGAGAGGTTTCACCCTATAACCATTGCACCATATGACACTTTGAGCTTGGGTGCACGTGCACATACAATATTAGTACTTTTGAAAAAATATAGCATTATTGTACATGATCTAGGGAGGAGAGCTAGGTTGCGCGTAAATCGAGCCCCCCCACCTAGATATGCTCATAGGCCACCGCGGAGACTAAAGCGGGAGAGAAGGGAGTGTGGCATCCAAGTTGGATATGGAAATAAGTAAAAGTTAAGAGAGTAGATGATCGAACAATATGGAGTATTTATGGGAATATATTAAGAAATTAAACAAAAAGAGTTATTGATTTTTGAGATATATAGTCGTTAACAATGAAGCGTCTTTAGAGCCATGATTGATTTGGAATATATATATATATATATATATATATATAGATATATATATATATATATATATATATATATATATATATGTATGTATATATATATATATATATATATCATGTCGAAAATGCTGGATCAGTTGAACCCTTCGGCTATACACTACATCCTCCACTGCTACTAGTTTTGATATATAAATTTGTTTTGATTCTTTAAAATTTTACGATGACAAAAGGAAAATAGGGATTTCAATGTGTTATACCAAACAAACAAAGAAAGAAAAATAAGAAGTACTTAATTAATGCAAGAAAGGAAAAAACAAGATATACATAGGATTTGAACCCCCGACCTCACATAGAGAGGTTCACCCTATAACCATTGCACCATATGACACTTTGAGCTTGGGTGCACGTGCACATACAATATTAGTACTTTTGAAAAAATATAGCATTATTGTACATGATCTAGGGAGGAGAGCTAGGTTGCGCGTAAATCGAGCCCCCCCACCTAGATATGCTCATAGGCCACCGCGGAGACTAAAGCGGGAGAGAAGGGAGTGTGGCATCCAAGTTGGATATGGAAATAAGTAAAAGTTAAGAGAGTAGATGATCGAACAATATGGAGTATTTATGGGAATATATTAAGAAATTAAACAAAAAGAGTTATTGATTTTTGAGATATATAGTCGTTAACAATGAAGCGTCTTTAGAGCCATGATTGATTTGGAAGGAAAATGAGAGTGATGGTTGTGTTTGTGCTTTCTTTATTTTTTCTTCTTGGATTTCCTTGAATTGTCTTTGTTCGTACAGCCGTTTTGTGTCATTCTGAGGATCTTATATGAAAAATTGTATGAAGCACCCTTCTACATAATCGAACTTGTGTCCTTCCGCTTGAAAAGGCACCAGTGTGACCATTGGATTGGGACGCTTCACTTTGCCTAGCGGTGTCATCCTAATCAATTTATCTTCTAATTTCTGTTTTTAATTATTGTTTACACATACTTTTAGTTAATTTTCACTCATTTTAGTTAATTTATTGGATGACACCGCTTGGAGCATCGTGCATTCCCCTTGTCTGTATTTTCAATACCGAACATAAATCTATTTCATATGCAGGTGATTATTTGATATTTTGTATGCTGTATGTCATGCACTCATGCCTTATATATTTGGCTGGGTGATGTGTAATGCTAATCGTCACGTTGCATGGCAGTTGTCGAAGTTGATTTCCGGTGCTTATTTTATACTGCATCTATTTGTTGTACCAGACTGCAAAAACCAAGGTAATACATAGCTGCCTTGATCCTGTTTGGAATGAAGAATTTGATTTCTCCTTTTCAGAACCTGCTGAGGTTCTCAAATTGGTAAGTGTTTCTACCTTTGAATTTCATGTACTTTATGTTGTTATTCATAGGGTTTAATTAGACACACTGCAGGCCTATATTTTCCTAAGTTTGCATATCAACCGGCTTATCTTGGATTGTTACTGGAGCCAGTCTGATGTTCCATGATTAGGCATCATGCGTAAAAGTTACAACTTTGAAGGTTGGGTAAAGGTGTCCTTAAGCTCTACATACTTATGTTGTTTGTATATACGAGTAGTAGAATGTGATAAACGGAAATATTGGAATCTAGCTGCGGACTAATTGGGAAAGGGGTCATTTCTTGAGTGTTATCTGAGATATATCATCAGAATAAGTGTATATATAGCATTAGAACTAAAAAAATAATAATATAAATTTTTTTCTTAAGGTATCATTGGATCCTATATATTTCACTTGGGGAAATGACCACAAATTACTAATTCTGAATTAATAGGCCAAGGGCGATATCAGATAATCGTTGATGCAAAAAGCCATGTTGAAAATAATGAAGACAAGAAAAGTAACAACAAAATAGCACGCGATAAGAAAACCTAAATAAGAGAAAACAACTGGTAATAATAGAAATCAAAGACTAAGATAAAACGAGAAATGTCTTAATAATACTACTAATATGGAAACATGAAACAGATACGGTGTCCAAACTTGGCTATCTACTAACCTTCTACCCAATCCTCAACCTCCATATCCTTGTATCTAGGGTCATGTCTTCAGTAAGCTAAATATGTGCCATGTCCTCTCTAATCACTTCTTCCCAATGCTTCTTCGGACTACCTCTACCTCTCATCAGATCCACAATAGTCAACCTCTTACACTTCCTCGCTGGGCATCTGTGCATCTCCTCTCCACATGCCTAAACCATCTCAGTCTCGCTTCCCTCGTCTTGTCAACCACAGAGGCAGCTCCCACCTTGTCCCGAATATCTTTGTTCCTAATCATATCTCTCCTAGTGTTGCCCACACATCAATCTCAGCATCCTCATTTCCGCCACTTTCGCGAGAATTCTTGATTGGCCAACATTTCGCCCCATACGACATAGTTGGTCTAATAATTGCTTTATAGAACTTATCCTTAAGTTTTGGTGGCACCTTCTTAGCACACAAGGCAACTGATACGAGCTTCCATTTGACCTACCCCACACTAATACGATGTGACATCATCGTCAATCTCCCCATTTCCTTAGATTATTGACCCCAGATACTTGAAAGTTATCTCTCTTAGGGATGACTTTGTGTATGAATTCTCACTTCCACATCTGCCTCTTGCATCACGTCACTGAACTTGCACTTCAAGTACTTCATTTTGGTCCTGCTCAACCTAAAACCTTTGGATTCCAAGTATGTCTCCAAACCTCTAGCCTAGCGTTAACAACCACGTGTCTCGTCAATCACTACTATGTCATCCTCAAATAGCGCACCAGGGCACCTCCCCTTGGATATGCTGCCCAATTCATCCATCACCAAAGCAAATAAAAAATAGGCTTAGAGGTGATACCTGGTGCAACTCCATCACTACTTGGAAGTGCTCCGAGTCTCTTCCAATTGCTCTTACCCGGGTCTTGGCTTCATCATACATGTCCTTAATCGCCCTAATGTATGCCACATGTACACCTCTAGCCTCCAAACATTCCATAGAACCTCCCTCGGAACTTTATCGTATGTTTTTCTAGATCGATAAACTAATAAGAGAACAGGAAATGAAATAAATAGAAGAGGGAAAACTAAATTGGAGTGAGTGATTGGAAAGACAGAGAAAGGTCTTACAAGAAACAACACTACTCAAAGGTCCATCTTTTGCAGTGCGGACAAGATTTTAGTCCTGTAAGCTGATGCTGTGTGGTGTTTCTCCAATGTTCTCGCTAGAGTTTAATAAACTTTTTTCGCACCAATCGAGAAATGGTCCAAATTTTTCCTTGTCAAAAAAAAAAAAGTTTAATAAACTTTCATGACCTGGCAGCTTCTCTTTTTTGAAGCAAAGGAACTTCTCTGTATAGTATCGAGGCTTCTGATAACTTTCATGTCGAGAGAAGTGATATTAATTTGCTGCTGAGATGTTATGTAGGAGCTTTGTGGGCAAAATTATATTATGAAGAAAGTGCACACGAACTTTTCAATGTTGTTCAAGGTGTACATCTGGTTGAAGCGGCCATGCAATATGTTATCATTCATAGGAATCTGTCTCTGGGATTGTCCATGCTCAAGAATTACACCACGATATCAAATGGACAAGCAAATGTGATGCTTTGAAGTAATTCAATAACAGTTAACCCTGCTTTTGAATGTGTTAGAATATGTAATAGTAGTAAAATAACCCTAATCCAATATGTATTAGGACTAGGATAGGTTATGTGAATATATAGGGCTCATTGTATCATGTTTAATATCAATTATTATATTTTTCCCGTGCTTTCTCACATGGCAAAGACTAGAGGGGTTGCTTACCATTACCCCCACTTCCAACCGAGAGGTTGTGAGTTCGAGTCTCCCCAAGAGCAAGGTGGGAAGTTCTTGGAGGGAAGGATGCCGGGGGGGGGGGGGTCTATTTGGAAACAGCCTCTCTACTCAAGGGTATGGGTAAGGCCTGCGTACATACTACCCTCCCCAGACCCCACTAAGTGGGATTATACTGGGTTGCTGTTGTTGTTGCTTTCTCACATGGTATCAGAGCTTTGGTGAGATAATTATCATTGTGCATCATTCCACATTCCAACGACATCCGGGAAGAAATAACTCAGTCACCGTGCAATTTTCCAGTGACCTAAGTGACTAATTGCGTCAAAGTCACTAATTATCAGTGTTGTGCAAAAACCAACACCACCACAAGGTTCCCAAGAGAGATGCAACCAAACCCCAGCAAACCCCACCGGAAAACTGCCCTTCACGCGCCAGATTTATCAAGGCAGATCCGACTCACGCGCCCCACGCGCTGGCGCGTGAGCACTGTTCCACGAGAGAACTAAGCACATTGAGATTTACTGTCACTTTGTCAGAGAAAAGATACTCTCGGGAGATATTGCTACAAAGTTTGTATAGTCAAATGATTAGCTTGCAGACATTTTCATCAAGTCCCTCACTGATCCTCGTATTAACTACATATGTAACAAGCTCGGTACATATGATTTATATGCACCAGCTTGAGGGGAGTGTTAGAATATGTAAATAGTAGTAAAATAACCCTAATCCAATATGTATTAGGAGTAGGATATGTTATGTGTATATATAGGACTCATTGTATCATGCTTAATATCAATTATTATATTTCTCCCGTGCTTTCTCACAGAATGCAAAAATAGAAAAGGCACAAGAGGACTATGTTTAGGACGTTAATTTGGTCCTTTTTTGAGAGGTGGCAACCATCAATTTTTTTTTTTGGATAAGGTAACGTATTTAATTTAATAAAGTAATAAAGTACCAAGATGGTACACAAAAGTTCATGAAAGAAGGCTCAAAGACAGCCTAATACAATTTCCTCCCTAGAATCTATAGAAGGTCCAAGTTTCATTCCACGTTTTCCAATATGCTACGCTTGCACAAAAAAAAAAGTTATGTAGACATTTGTTCTTAATTCTAGAGATATGGCTTCCTTGTCCTTCAAAACATGACTTGTTTCCTTCCAACCATAATGCCTAAAAGATGCATAGACGGATGATTCTTAAAACTGCTGTTCCCTTTTTACTATTCTTTGGCTCTGCCAGCTCTCCAAGTTACACCGTGAGCATATTGTAACCGTGTGAAAGATTATATATAGGCAATTCATCAATGGGTGAAAATTAGTGATTGTGCACTTTGGAATAGGTTTGATATTACTGCGCCAGTGTCTCTTTTCATCTTCTTTAGCCGAGGGTCTATCGGAAATAGCCTCCCTACTAGGGGTAAGATCTGCGTACACACTACTCTCTCCAAGCCCCACTTGTGGGATTCCACTGGGTTGTTGTTTTTGTGCACTTTGGAATAGATAAACATTACATTACCCATTTCTTACGTAATTTTTCCACCTCTAAGTGGTGATCAGGCAGATATCTGATGAAACTAAGCAAACGAAACAAATAGAAAAACAATCGGGGGGGGGGGGGGGTTACAGGGTAGGGGGAGAAGATAATATCAAACCACCCCTTTTAGTTGGTTGTCCAAAAATGTATTCTTCTATACCACGTCGATACCATTTTGTACTAACTTGGTTCTACTTTCATGGTAAAGTTTGTGATTTGGGAGCCAGAGTTATAAGAGGATCTGTCATTGTTACTTATTAAAGAGAAAAAAAAAGGAGATGTTTTTCTCATTATAATGATAGCATAGTTTTATTTTCATGAAGGTCTGGGAGGGGGTGATCGAGGCGAGGGTGAGGGATATGACATCTATATCTGTGAACCAGTTCGGTTTCATGCCGGGCTGCTCTACTACTGAAGCTATCCACCTTGTCAGGCGGCTGGTGGAGCAGTTCAGGGATAAGAAGAAAGACCTGCACATGGTGCTTATCGACTTGGAGAAGGCGTATGACAAGGTCCCAAGGGAGGTGCTATGAAGGTGCTTGGAAGCGAAGAGCGTGCTCAGAGTAATCAAGGACATGTACGATGGAGCTAAGACTAGGGTTAGGACGATGGGTGGCGACTCAGATAATTTTCCAGTGGTTAAGGGGATCAAGGATCGGCGCTTAGCCCTCTCTTGTTTGCCTTGGTGATGGATGCTCTAACCCGACATATTCAAGGGATGTGCCTTGGTGTATGCTATTTGCTGATGACATAGTCTTGATAGACGAGACGAGGGTCGGTGTTACTGAGAGGTTAGAGGTATGGAGACAGACTCTCGAGTCTAAGGATTTCAAAATAAGCAGATCTAAGACAAAATATATGGAGTGCAAGTTTAGCGCCGAGCCGAGCGAAGTACACAGGGACGTGATGGTTGGATCTCAGGTCATCGCCAAGAGGGACAGTGTCAGATATCTTGGGTCGGTGATTCAGGGGGACGGAGAGATTGACGGGGACGTCACTCATCGTATAGGAGCGGGGTGGTCAAAGTGGAGGCTTGCATCATGAGTCCTGTGTGACAAGAAAGTTCCACAGAAACTCAAGGAGAAATTTTATAGAGTTGTGGTTAGACCTGCAATGTTGTATGGGGCGGAGTGCTTGCCAGTGAAGTACTCTCATGTTCAGAGAATGAAGGTTGCGGAGATGAGGATGCTCAGGTGGATGTGCGGGCTCACTAGGTTAGATAAGATAAAAATGAAGTTATTCGAGAGAAGGTGGGGGTGGCCTCGGTGGATGAGAAGATGCGAGAAGCGAGGCTGAGGTGGTTCGGGCATGTGCGGAAGAGAAGTCCTGATGCCCCGGTGAGGAGTTGTGAGCGGCTGGCGATTGTCGGTGTTCGGCGAGGAAGAGGGAGGCCTAAGAGGTATTGGGGAGAGGTGATTAGGCATGACATGGCTAGAATGCGGGTTTCCGAGGACATGACCCTTGATAGGAAAGTCTGGAGGTCTAGTATCAGGGTTGTAGGATAGGGGCTCCTAGAGTTTTTCGTACTCCTCACCCGGGGTTGGGTGAGGCTTGGCAGGGATATCCATAGATGATTTGTGTTTTGGAATGTGAAATCCCTTATGGTAGTTATTTATGGTGGTTACCGTATGATATTATTGCATGCTATTTTATTTATGGTTTTTATGTTTAGATAATTATTTACGCTATTTCTACTGGAGCTACTAATGCTCTTTTGTTTTGTTTTTGTTTTTCCTTTCCTTCACTGAGCCGAGGGTCGATTGGAAACAACCTCTCTGCCCTTTCGGGTAGGGGTATGGCTCGTCTACATGTTACCCTCCCCAGACCTCACTTTGTGGGACTATACTGGTTAGTTGTTGTATTCTAATGTATGAACAGATAAGTTAGCCGAACAGGTCTTTAGGTTATCCACAATTATATTTAGGGCATTCTACGAAACTAGCTATTACTGAACTGTTGCTCCACTATTCTGTGATCCTGCTTTGTAGTTGCTGGGCATGCATTTTGCATTTCAATGCTTCCATGATGATTTACATGTATGTTAAAGATAAACTTAGATGTACAAAAGGTACTGTTCTATGCTTAAAAAAAAAAATCCCATGGATTTATGCCTTGTCTTTAGGGTTGTATATTTTTCTACCTGAAATGGGATCATTTTAATGTCCCGAGCAGCCATTTCAAAACTTTATGTAAACTTCTTTTCAACTTGTGAAATTTTTATTGTAACAGCAAGTGTTTGATAAAGACCGTTTCAAGGCCGATGACAAAATGGGAAATGCTCATCTCAGCCTTCAGCCTTTAGTTGCTTCTGCTAGATTGAGAAAGATTCTTGGGATTGCCAGTGAAGGGACAACACTGAGGAAGGTTATCCCAGAGAGCGATAACTGTCTAGCAGCAGACAGCAGTATCAATTGGGTGAATGGTGAGGTTGTGCAAGATGTTTGGTTGAGGCTCTGTGAGGTGGAGTCTGGGGATATAGAATTGAAGATCAAATTGATCAATCTTCCCTCTGCAGCTCCCTCCAAGTAAGACATCGATTGATCTGTTGAAGTTAGGGTTGTTTGAGCTGTAGAAAAGATACTTTCCTGTTGTAGCTGGAAAAAGATGTCAAAAGATTTAGCATGTGTTTAGTGTGTGATATGTCCAGTAGTAGAGCCAGAGCTTGTAGCTTCTGTTGGAACTCAAATGTCCGTATCTGTAGAATGTACTCAAACACTATTGTGCTCAAGCTATTTCTTGGTCAGAACATTATTTCACCTAGCCTTTACAATAGCTAATGGCAACCAGATGAAATCAAATCCATTTATGTGTGCTATCAGACTGATTTGGTTCACTTCTCGAAATAGGTTTTGCTATTCTCTAATTTCGGTTAAGGTCATGACAATGGGTTAAAGGGTTTCATATAGGTTCTATATTGGGACATTTTCATATATGTACCAAATTCAAAACTATATTACATAATATGTAGATACTAACGAATTTACATCAAATGTCCATAAAATAATTCAGAAGCTACATTGTGGCCCTATCAGCCATTGAACACATAAAAAGGGGATATTAACAACTTTTGTGTTGTTTAAAGTGAGAACATTTTGTAGTGGGGCTGGCTCAAATTATGAGAATTAAATTAAAAGTGTGGAAAAAAAAGGGTGTGTATTACAATATTATAATGAAATAATTGGGAGTTGTTGGGAGTGAATTATGCTGAGACTTCCGATTGGAAAAAAAAACTACACTTTGAATATACTGTCCATCTTCTTCTTTTTCACGAAGGAGACCAAATACACATACTACTGTTCATCGTTTTTTCATCTATCAAAAACAACTGAAGCAACGCAACCCATCAGCTTCAAAAACCACGCTGCCCGTCACCTTCTTTCACGGACCAATCGCCGGTCGGCCGACCATTTTCAGTCGACCACCCCGCCGGTGCTTGTACCTTGTTGGTCGTAGCTAATGGTGTACACACTCAATTACAACCGCTTCGATATTCGGTGAAACTCTATTAGTTTGTCTTCAATTCACAATCCGTCTTCTTTGCCATCCTTTTTTAATTGTTAGTTGTTTTATTAGTTGTGTTAAGTATGTGTATAAATTGTAGTTGATATTATTTACAGCTTATAAATATTGTTATTAGGAGTAAAAATATATGTTTTAATTGTAGTTTAGTAATCATGTCGATTAGTTGTCTCAGTTCTGTAGATTAATTGTAGTTACGATTTTCTACCTTTTTTCAAATGATATATTTTGTAGTCATTCTGTAGTTCTTATTGTTTTTTTCTTGTTGAAGAATTGTGTAGGTATTATGAAGATTAATGATTTTTTTATGCTAATGTGAAATATAGTCTACTGTTTATTTAATTTATTTGCTGCAAATTTGTAGTTGAAGAATAAGGATCTACTTTTTTAGGAACAAGCTATCAGCTTATTGTATTTAATTTTGTAGTTGTATATGTTCATCATTTTTATGAAAAATCTTCAAGTTTAGAGGTAACAACTGTATATAACTGTATCAACTTATTGTGTTTAATTTTGTAGTTGTATATGTTCACATTTTTATGAAATACCTTCAAATTTTAGGTAATAACCGTATATAAATGTCAGATTCTATTAGAGTGAACAACAAACAGAATAAATAGATACTACAATCATAGAAATATATTATACACAAGTTTTCTTCATACCATCTACAATTTTGGATGTGTACATTTCGGAACATTATATCTAAGGTCGTTACTCTTTGTTTTTTCTCTATCTTCTCTTCTCTTCGCTTCAAATAATACTGTCATAGTACATAGCTTCAATAGACGTTGGTTTGTGTTGAAGACTACAAATAACTATATTTATAAAGTTGTAGGTTATAGCAACTATAATTTATACACATAATTAACACAGAGAATGTAGTTGTTATTTTCTACATAACTGTTACGTTAGAAAATGTAATTATAGTGTAATGCGTTTCCAGATTGTAGGTAAAAAGTAGTTTATTTGTAGTAAAATTGTTGTTTGCTGATAAGTTGGAAATTGTAATGAAACAACATGTGGATAATTTATTTAAATGATTATACTATCTATTTGTTATGTTTGTTGTTTAATCAAAACTTGAAGGTATTTCATGAAAATGATGAACAAATACAACTACAAAATTAAACACAATAAGCTGATAGATTGTTTTCAAAAAAGTAGATCTTTCTCCTTCAACTACAAATTTGCAGCAACTAAATTAGGATAACAGTAGACTATTTCTTCTTTCTATGCAATCCAGTCTTCTCATTCAAAGTGGGAGCACCCTTCCTCCTTGATAGCCTGCCTGTAACCTCACTTATATGGTGTAAAATAATGTCCATTCTGCACAAAACAAAAATTATTTCTTCATAAGCAACAACCATAATTATATAATCTTTACAAGCTAACTACAACCTGTAGTTGTTTGTATTAACAACCACAATTAATATAAAAATTAACGCAATTTAACCACATAGAGTTATCTACATGTAAAAATACCTTAATGGGAGAAACACTACAAAAATAATACAAAATAACTCCCCTACCCGACCCCCTCCACAAAATAACATATAATCTCCAACATAATTACATAAAAATCACAATACCCCATTTGTAAAATGTATATTTTAAACCCTAGCATATAACTACAGAATAAACACTTCCGAACTACAGCACTATAAAGTAGATACATTTCTAAATTACAGTTCACAACTACAACTTATACACAATATTTGGACCACAGAGGTGATTGACTTCAACTAAACTACAAGAAATAAATTGTAACTTAATATCAACTATATTTAAACTATGAAATTAAACCAAATGATTTAATATCAACTTAATATCAGCTATGCATTCTACAGAAATCATGGTTCCATTAATATACACAAGAAAAAATAAAATAAGTATGTAATTGTTAAATATCAAACCAAATAAAAGACTGAGTTTTACGATTAACAAAATACTAAAAGTAATCTTCTTGATATAAAAAAAGAAAAAGAACCTAACGCCTAAAAATGATAGATAGATTGGAGAGGGGACAACAATTGAGGACAATTTTTAACCATTTTTTTTCTACAAAAAAATTCAATAAATGAGAAGAGAGACAAAGGACAAAAGGAGGGGGGGGGGGGGGGATGATCCGAAAGAGAAAAGAGAGATCCGCTATTTTTATTGTCTTCTTCCACTCACCACCATTAACGTCAAGTTCTTTAAACACTTCATAACCAGCCCTTCATCTCTTCAATCCCAATCATTTTACACCCAAAACGTAGCCTCCTCATCTCCGTCGGATCAGCTCCACCAGTCAATCACCTCCAGCTGCCCGTCAAACACCAACGACTAACTTTAGGAATTTCTTGAGAGTTTTGAGGTGATTTATTGTTGTTTATTGTTTACAACGACAATTTTGAACGAATTTGTGAGAAGAAAAAATGGAGTGTAGTTGGAGAAGGAGGAAGGGTACGAGGTGGGGTGTAGTTGGTGGAGGAAATTAGGGAAAAAGTTACTTTAATTTAAAAAGTTAAAGCAAATGTCAAAACTGAATTAATTGTGGGGATTGATGTTTCGGAAAAGGGTCATATATGTCCTTCTACTTGTCAAAATAAGCTAGATTTATCCTCCGTTATACTATTTGGCCATATATGTCCCTGCGGTTCACATCTCTGGTCATATATGTCCCTAAAAGAAATTAAAAAGCCACGTGTCGAGTCCTATTGGTCAAACTAAACCCGCTTCTTTTTTCTTTATATTAAAACGAAAATATTTGTAAAAAATATAAAAACTTGTAAAAAATGGGGAAAAAATTTGTAAAAATTGGGATTGTTTTTATTTCAGAATTTTTAAAATAAAAATATTATATTAAAAATTTTTTTCCTGTTTTTACAAATTTGTGTTTTCACTTTTTACAAAACAAAATTCTTTTAAAAATGTAAAAAAAATATTTTTTAAAAACAAAAAACACATTTTGGAAATATTTTCATTTTCGAAAATAAACTAATTTTTGTTTGTAAAAATAGAAATAAAAATTGTTTAACAAAATATTTTTATGTTTGACAAAATTGTTTCGTTTAACAAAAAAGAAGAAGAATGTATTCTTTATCATTCCGATTCATTTAGAGATGCTCTGTTCATATTTTTAAAAAATAAAAAATTAGTTTAAACAATTTTTTTATTTCTTTTTCATTAAAAAAATCATTTTAAATAGTTTTTGTTTTTAATATAATATTTTTTTTAATATAATATTTTCATTTTTTCAAATATATAATAATAATAAAAATTCCTTGTTTTTATTAAAAAAATTTCTGCTTTTACAAATTTTCCCCCATTTTTACATGTTTTTTATAGTTTTTACAAATATTTTCGTTTTAATATAAAGAAAAAAGGGAGTGGGTTTAGTTTAACCAATAGGACTCTGACAAGTGGCTTTTTTTTAAAAAACCAATTAACGTCAGAGGGTTGTATATGGCCATAGATGTGAACGGTAGAGACATATATGTCCAAATAGTATAATGGATGACAAATGTAGCTTATTTTGACTAGTAGAGGGACATATATGACCATTTTTCGTTTGATTTTTTAGTGGGATAGGGTTAATAATTATGTCTAATTTATAGGACCCACATAATAGTGCCATAATTTTGAATTATGATACATATATGTAATAAAATAACATATATATAATAAAATGAAAAGTTAAACATATTAAGTAATATTTTAATATATATATATATATATATATATATATATATATATATATATATATATATATATATATATATATATATATATATATATATATATATATATATATATATATATATATATATAAGCATAAAACCCTCTGAAAAGCCTCAACCAACTTTCCAAAAAATCCCAAAAACCTTCCCAAACCACTTTATAAAATATTTCCCTTTATGAATATCCTAGTAGTTATTCCTCTAAGCTTGTAAATAAATAAAGTTTGTATGCTTAGGTGTTGATCGTATTTTAATCCAGAAGTCCAGCAAAACTTTTTCGGGTTTCCCGAAAGGGAAATCCCATCTCTTGTAAACATGTAAGTTACTATGTTTATCTAAGTTATGTTCTAAGATATTACCCCTATGTCTTGTTATGATTTCCTTTTATGCTTTTATTATGTATAGTTTTGTTATTCTGTAAATAATTAAAAAATTACTCTTAGTATATGGTTATCTTTTCAATTTCTTAACAATTTTGATGGATTAACCTGTAAATTCCTAGGAAATGACTACTTAAGATAAACCAAGTGGTATGTGTACTTAACCATGGCCGGGGTGAGGTTAAAGAAAAAAGAGTTAAGAATAGATTTAAATCTATCAAGAATTGGAAAGAAGAGATGAATAGAGTAAAAAAAAAGTATAAAAGGGGTAATCTTAGTACATAATTATGATTACACTGTAACATTATAAGTTTACACATAAGAGAGGGAGAGTACCGAGTAGGATTTTTACAACATAAAGTTTTAAAACAATTCTGCTACATTGTTAATGTCTGGTAATCGTACTATCTAAGATAGTAACTTTTATAATCTATTATATATATATATATATATATATATATATATATATATATATATATATATATATATATATATATATATATGTAAAAATTCCTTCTATATTTCAACAGCGTCGGGAAGGGGGTGCCTTATCACTGAAAGCCCAGCGTATGCTTTTAGTCCTTTATTTTTCGCATCAATCTGTTTTTGTGGTTAACTTGTGGAATGGGATAAGGATGTCTCATTACATCCGGACGAGATCGGAGTTGAATAGATCTACTTCACTTTAATATACAATATATATTCTTGCAAATGGAAAAAAACATAATCAGGCAATAATTGAGAATATTTTGCAAAATCCGAGCAGTAATATGAAATTAACAAATATGACAGCTAATTAACTACATTTCTAACACAATCCTATTTAAATAGGGATTACTAATAGGAAATTTACACAAATGTCTCAAATCAATCTCAACTTACCAACCTCTAACCATTAGTCATAGGTTTGCAAACATCAATATTCCAATTCATTTAAAATATATAAATAAGTCAATATACAAAACTTAAGGTAGATTGTAGGTGATTTGGACTGGTTTTGTATCAAATTCATAATTAAATTGAGTTCAAAAAAGTCTTCTGCGACACATGTATCAAATATGTATTACGCATGTATCTCACAAACAGGTATACATGGATATACATGTGATACACAATTGATACATATGTGATACACAAGTGATATACAGTATGATACACATTTTTTTTCATGTTTAGCTTTTACTCTGAATTTTCAATTCAAACGACCTCAAAACTTCATCAAATCATCCCAAAACTGAGATTCAGGCTCCTTAAGTTGTGCCCAATTTATTCTAGTAACACCCACTCAAAACAAAGCAAAATTTTGACTTTTTTGCTACAAATAACTAATTGGCTAATATTAGTAATATTTTATCAATTGGCCAACTTTTGTAATGAGCTACTTATAAATGGACATAGCTGGTAATTTCCCATTACTAGGTCGGGTTGATTCGGATTTTGTTATTACCAAACCAAACCAATTGTATTATTAAATCTAAACATCAAACCAAACCAATAAAGCTCGAGTTTTTCAATCTCGATTTTCACGGGTTTTCGGGTCCTTTTAGGGTTTCTACCGGTAAAATCTTCGTAGAACAAAACATATAACTTGTGCTCAAAATATTTCTTTAATCCTGGTAAGATACAATTGTATAAGGTATTTTTTTTAAAAAAATAATACAAAATATGAGATGTGTCATAACATTATCCTAAAATATTCGACAATAAAGACAATAAAATTATACAATATAAATATTACTAATTAAACAACCATAATAAGAATAAACATAATCTGAAAGTAATAAGTCATGCTAAAATAAGTATACTAATAAGGAAGTATTAATTACATGACTAAACGCTGAAGAAAAAATAAAAAGAGGTTATTGTTATGAAATAACATAAACGACAAGAACAATATAGAGAGAGAATAGGGAGAGAGAGAAGTATTCTTATTAATACTTGGGATGTTTTACAATGGGGTAAGACCCCTCTATTTATAGGAGGATAAATGACTTAGCTTCAAACTAAAACTCTTAGACATTCACTCTAAATAGAGTTCTATTTTATAACACTCCCCCTTGAATGTCTATTCAAATAATGTGCCTCGTTAAAACCTTAAAACCAAAACCCAATGGGAAAAATTAAAGAGAAGGAAAAAGAGTACACATGTTTGAATATGCGCCTATTGGTTGCCTCGTTAAAAATCTCGCAAGGAAACCCAGTTGGGACAAAACCTTGTAAGGGAAAAAGAGTGCAACGCGCATTAACTCCCCCTGATAAGAACATCAATTTATATCCTTGAGCATTTGCATTCTAATCTTGTGCACCATCTTCAAAACAATCTTTGGTAGATGTTTGATAAATAAATCAACCATATTGACTTGAATAAATATTCCGCACCTTGAAATCATCATTCTTGATAGATATGAACATCTTCATATAATGTCGTGGAATGACTCTTCAATATCTTCATAGATGTATTCTCAATGCCATCATGCTTATAGTTATAGCAAGATACATATGTACACAAATTGTACTTAGGATGTGGTACTTCAGGACCAAGAATTGTGTATGCTTCAAGCAACTTAAATCTTTCAAGTTAAGTCATATAAATCACATAATAGACTTTAGATGCATATCAAGTTTTCATGTCATGCTAAACAAATAAGATATTGAAAACTGATTATACATACCTTTGACTTTATACTTTCAGGTATTTGAACTATATGTCCAAATCTACATGTCTTTCATATGGAATCAAGTATTTGTCTATACGCTTTAAGCGTATCAAAGACTTTGTCCTTCTGGGACTTAATATGAGCATTTGTAGTGAGAATATAGTTACATTTTTTGGGTCAGCAAATGCGTATAGCATGCTTTGCAATATGTTGCAATTGAATTATCCATTTTATGAACTTCAGGTTCATATCATGATATTCGGGGTTACATATAAAAATGATAATTCATCCCATGTAACCTTTTCTCAAGAGTTTATCATGTCTCCCCGTCATGTTAGTAAAGCTAACTTGTTTCCTAAACTTTGGGAAATCTTCTTTGTGTATTATTATGTCAATATACACAGCACATTAATAATAAGATGAAATTATTTGGTTCCTGACCCTGAACCACTTGTGAGGGGAGAATATACTCTCGTATACAACGTATATCAAACTGATATATATAACTTTGTTCTCATAAGAAACAGTTTAGCTATTAAGTGGAAGCACTCAATAATTATCTTGCTAAACCAACTTATCAAGATGAACTATCTTGAGTAGAGAATCTGGAAATTATGCTCGAAGTTAGATTACTGAGCAATTTACCTTGCAATCACCGGCCAGGCTGCGGTTAATAACAATTGCGCATGTAACCATTTCATAGATGTATCATATGTGGTATACATGGCCGGTGAATGGGCCCATATTCACCTTTGATATTTCCAGAATTTATGGGCTTCAACCCGAACTCTTTAGTTGGTCAGTTCATTAATGAGAACAAGTGATACAAGAGAATTCGTAGAGAACTTTCTAGTTCTTTAATATTCACCTATGTGAATTTGCACATCATACTTAAAATGAGATGGCTAACACGAATGCCAACTGAATAAATTATCAATATTGGTAAACTTCAAATTTACACCATGACATGTGTACTTATCAATAAACTTCATGTTTATTATGACATGAGTTTTTATACCAATAGATATTCATTTTATTGTGGCATTCTTTCGTTTGTGTAGTACAAACTGGAGAACAAAGCGGGTAGCTTTTCATATACAAATTACCCCGCTACAAGTTGTAGTAATAGGAGATATCAAATCCTTCCTTTATTTATAGTCTCAATATAATCAATCGCTTTCGCGTGTACTTTGGAAACTGAATAAGTTTCTTTGAGACTTACTACAGCACAATACTCAATTGTGTTTCTCCAACATAGTAATAATTGGCTCTTCTAGAGCTCTCAATTAATTTTGTACTACCACAGATTCATCAACATCCATGTGGTGAATATCTTTCTTAAAGAGAAATACCATTATGGTCATGTCAAACTTATATGCAAGATATGTTTCTTGCATTATCGTTGTCCTTTAATAATCATATTTCCAAAATACTTTGGCGTACAATAGGTACGTGATCAACGATCATTCATGCCATATATATAGCCAACAGGCTTAACACCATTAGGTGTTTCAACTATAGGGCCAAAAAACTTCACGTTTTGCCAGCGAATTCAATTCTGATTGAATTGCTTCTTTCCACTTTGGCCAATCATGTCTTTTTCGACATTCTTCAACAGATTGAGGTTCGAGATCCTCACATTCTTGCATAATGCTAGATGCGACATTATAAGCAAAGACATTATCCACCACTATATCCACTCGATTAATATTTGCCTCAATATTAGTTGGATTTATGGATAGTTCCGTATTTTCCAGAGTCTCGGGCTCAATGGATTCTTCATGAATCTCAGAATTTGTTAAATCATGAATTTCCTCATGAGATTCTTTTGTAGTGTCATTTTTATCATTTGCTTTCCTCTTTCTAGGATTTCGATCTTTAGAACCTAATGGCCTGCCACGCTTCAGGCGTGCATTCGACTCATTGGTTATGACACTAGATGATTGTCCAATAGGGACATCAATACGGATTGGAACATTTTCCGCGGGGATGTGGGATTTCCTTATCCTCTTCAAGTCCGTAAATGCGTCAGGCATTTGATTTGCTATTCTTTGCAAATGGATAATCTTTTGTACCTCTCTTTCACAAATAGAGGTATGTGGATCAAGATGAGATAATAATGCATTTTTCCACAAAATTTCCCGTTTGGTTTCACCAACTTCTCCCCCTAATTTTGGGAAAAGTGTCTCATCAAATCGACAGTCTGCAAAACGTGCAGTAAACAAATCTCCTCATCAAATCGACAGTCTGCAAAACGTGCAGTAAACAAATCTCCTGTCAATGTTTCGAGGTAGCGAATAATGGAGGGCGATTCAAACCCAACATATATTCCTAACCTTCTTTGCGGACCCATTTTGGTGCGGGATGGCGGTGCTATAGGCACATATACTGCGCATCCAAAGATTCTTAAATGGGATATATTGGGTTCATGACCCAAAACCAATTGCAACGGGGAATATTTGTGTCAATTCGTCAGTCAGAGACGAACTAGCATTGCTGTATGCAAAATGGCGTGACCCCAAACCGAAGTGGGCAGCCGACGAACTAGCATTGCTGCATGCAAAATGGCGTGACCCCAAACCGAAGTGGGCAGCCTCGTTTTCATGAGTAAATGAGGTATTCAAGATTATACTCATGTATTGTCTCAATCTGATATCCATTTTAATTGATATCTTTAAAACTCAACAAGTTCCTTTAAGACTTGGAGGAGAACATTTTGATTGATATCATTAAAACTCAACAAGTTCTTCTTAGACTTGGAGGAGAATATTGCATTCTCTAAGATAAACGTCGTGCCTTTGGGCAGAGTTACAGTTGCTCTTCCGGAGCCTTCAATCAATTTACTTCCCATGGTTTGGCATACAAAAGAAAATATACGAACATGAGAATAAACAACTTTTTGTTTCACATTTAAACAATATTTTCAAAATCTGCTGAGGTTAGTTGACTAACTAAATCAGATAGTCGATTATATGTTTTCCATAATCGATTACTATGCAGTTTGAAAATTTCAGTTTAAGCATTTTCTTAAAACAATCGATTGTTAAACACACACAATCGATTATTTGCTATTTTGAAAAAAAATTCAGATCACTGTCTTAAGACAATCGATTGTTACACATAGACAATCGATTGTTGACTATTTTGAAATAATTCCAGATCACACTGTTTTAAGACAATCGATTGTTAAACATAGACAATCGATTGTTGACTATTTTTGAAAAATTCCAGATCACACTGTTTTAAGACAATCGATTGTTAAACATAGACAATCGATTGTTGACTATTTTTGAAAAATTCCAGATCACACTGTTTTAAGACAATCGATTGTTAAACATAGACAATCGATTGTTGACTATTTTTGAAAAATTCCAGATCACACTATTTTAAGACAATCGATTGTTAAACATAGACAATCGATTGTTGACTATTTTTGAAAAATTCCAGATCACACTGTTTTAAAGACAATCGATTGTTAAACATAGACAATCGATTGTTTTGCAGTTTTAATGCGAAAATATGAGATAACCGACTAGTTTTTCAGGTTAGTTGATTACCTCTACTGGAAAGTAAAAATATTATTGATATTTAAGCATATTGATACTTTCTAAAGAACTAATACTAACATTATATCATGAACTAACTAATACGAGCTAATACTAATGGCTATTAGTTTATTCATTAACTAATACAAACAAGTAAAATAAAATGAAACAGCTCCATCTTCTTTCATCACGGGTCCATCACCGATTAGGTGGTCTATCTTCCCCTCGGGTTGCTCAAAGAAGTCTGCCACGTCCAAGTGGGTGATGTCAAAGTTGTTGTCAGAGACAAAATTTGTTTCCGGGCCTTTACTCTTTCGAGATGCTTGATAAAGGTCAACCAAATTCTTGGTACACGGCAAGCTTTTGACCAGTGCCCTTTCCCACCGCAACGATAACATATAGTTTCTGAACCTTTTGCCTTAGGATCCTCATAATCCCATTTCTGCTTTCGGCGGTTATCTCTCTTCGGGGGGTGACGGACATCATGGATATTTCTTCCTTGTCTACGTCCACGGCTATGACCCCGATTACGACCACGACCATGGCCCTTTTCATGATTGGCATAATGAGAGTGCACCTTATCTGCTTCAGGCAGTGGTGTAGACCCAGTGGGTCGATTTTCATGATTTCTCATGAGCAGGTCATTATTTCGCTCAGCCACAAGTAGAAGAGAAATCAGTTCAGAGTACTTTGTGAAGCCTTTCTCTCTGTACTGTTGTTGCAGTACCATATTGGAGGCATGAAACGATGTAAACGTTTTCTCAAGCATATCATAATCAGAGATATTATCTCCACATAGCTTCAATTTAGAAGTAATTCTGAACATTGCAGAATTATATTCAGAAACGGACTTAAAGTCCTGGAGCCTCAGATGAGCCCAATCATATCATGCTTGTGGCAGAGTGACCAACTTCAGGTTGTCATATCTCTCCTTTAAGCCTTTCCACAAGATGAGTGGATCCTTGACGGTGAGATATTCAATCTTCAAACCTTCATCAAGGTGATGGCGCAAGAAAATCAAGGCCTTCGCACAGTCTTGGGTGGATGCTTTATCTCTATCTTTAATGGTGTCTCCAAGACCCATAGCATCTAAGTGGATTTCAGCATCCAACACCCATGTCATATAGTTCTTGCCCGAAATTTCAAGGGCAACGAACTTTCTTTTCGTAATGTCAGACATAATCGAAAATCAAATTAGGAAGAGAGAAATACCTTAGTTTTTCTTGAGAACGATTCTTGAGACGGTAGAGTCTCGTGCTGATAACGTGTTATGAAATAATATAAAAGACAAGAACAATATAGAGAGAGAATAGGGAGAGAGAGAAGTATTCTTATTAATACTTGGGATGTTTTACAATGGGGTAAGACCCCTCTATTTATAGGAAGATAAATGACTTAGCTTCAAACTAAAACTCTTAGACATTCACTCTAAATAGAGTTCTATTTTATAACAGTTATGCATTTTTATCTAAATTGTTGCAAAACAATATATACATTGTCGTTCGTAGTAATGAATTGAATATCTTTTGTTAGCATTAGTATTGATTTGATTTTGGTTTGGTCATTTGTTAGCATTATTTAAGTTGCTAATGTTAATGATTATAAAACTTATTGAAACATTCAAACGTTCTAAGTCCAACCTTGAAATAATAACTTAAAAGATAAAACTATGAAAAAGTTTAAGAAATATTTATAAATTACATCACAATAACTATATTTATATATTAAATATATCTAAAATTTCTATATATGTTACGTCAGGTCGGTTTGGTTTCGGTTTGACCTTTTTTAGACAAAATCAAATCAAACCAATTATGGACGGGTTTTTTTCTCCAACACTAAACCAAATCAAATCAAACAATAGTCGAATTTCTTTTATCGGTTTGACTTGAATTATCGAATTGGTGCGGTTTATCGGTTTCGTTTGTACAACCCCTACCTCAAGATGCTCTTATTTCTCTGTCATGTAACTGCTTTTAACTTTATTTGTTATACTTGTAATATATTAAATTTAATAATTTATTATGTTGTATTATTATTGAATACATGAATAGTATATATTCATAGTATTTTAATGATATATACATACATATATGTGCGTATTTAAGCATGTATGTATTATACTACTATCATATATGACGTATTTATGGAATACACGGTATAATACAATTATAGTTTATTATAGTCATTCATAAATTCTTCAGCCATTGTACGTATAGATTGTACATTCATGTTAATGTTAGTGAATAATTATATGAATTCATGGAATACATATATACATAGCATTATGATAGTATATAATTATGTATAAATATGTATACGCGATATAATGATGGTATTTAATGGTGATAAATTTTTAATAATATATAAATTACAGTGATATTCTAGCATATTAATTTTATATTTTATTATATTAGTTATTCAACAAGTTAATGCTCGGCTAAGAAAATTCCCAATTACTGTGCCATGAACCGTACATTTTCTTAAGGTTGTCGTTTCTGCGGCCATTTCTCCTGAACTACCAGCTGTATGGTGAGCAATGAAGCTATTCTTTTTGCGCTTAGTCCGCAAATACCTCTAAAAATTCTTGGAAGGGAAGTACACTGTCCAACAAATAATTAAAAGAAAAAAAAGCAAGATCTCAAACCTCGTATATTCCTAAAAGTAAAACGACTGCTTTATGCCATTGCATGATGCAATAAAACACTTTTAGATATATGAACCTCCCTCCTCCTAATCAAAGAAAAGACAAGGATCTGAAGTTGCAGCTTTGAGTTCTACCACATTTCTTACGTATATATAACACAAAGACATCTCGACATCATTGAGATACCTATGATAAAACATTAGCCATAAGGCAGTCTGTCGGATCCTGACATCTCCTCCTTTTTAATGAAGAAGGAGAAGAAGTGAGCCACTTGCTAACCTGTCAGGTTCATTTTTACCTTTTGTATATTCCATCTTTTAGTTATATCTGATTTATTGCATTCCTGCAATGTCAACGTAACCATCTCATGGATGTGGCGGAGGCATAATTTTCGCTAAGCAGGTTCAAAAAAGAAAATATTTAAAAAATCATAGCTAGTGCAGGGATTGAACAAATGATCTTACAAAGGTCTTGCACCCCTTATAAGCTATACTTCTGGATTATTTTAAGGAGATTCAAAACATAATATATAGATATAAAAAACAAATATTGCCTTATACATATAGTGTAATTTTTCGGCAAAGGGTGTTTGGGTGAACCCCTTCCGCCTCTGTCTCATGGTTAGCATTGGACACCATAATCTCGAGTCCATCTCATTTCTCTAATGGTTGGACCTTATTAGCAGTAAAATTTCCACCTGCAGATTCTTTCAATTCTTGAATAGGAACATATTGGCTCTGGGAATGGGAAGAGTCAAAATTTTGGAATAATTATTATATTGTATATTGGTTCTTGATGATGCGGGAGGGGGGTTTTGGTTTGGATCAGAAAACGTAATGACACGGGCTAGAGCCTTGAAGATTGTCAAACTTGTTTTCGATGGTTTTATATATAGTCCATCGCCCCACTTATGAGATTACACTGAGTTTTGTATATATGGTCCGTTAGTTTTAAAACTTGGAAACTCATAATTCATTTAACATGCCATGGTATGCATGTTTGATGTTTTGCAGGATTCAGCAGGAGGAATTACAAGAAAGACAATGTTGAGAAACCGGCGGCAAAATGGGTCAGGCTCTCCAAGATCTCCAACATCGAGTCCAACGTCAGGTTCGCCGAGAATAATAGTAACTCGAAGCATAGGTGGTTCCCCTAGAAGCGAGGTGGGAGAGATTGATACCAGATCACCTTTCCAATCCGTCAGAGCTGCTGTTAGTTTGTTTGGCGAAGCTGGTACCGGTTCCTCCCCCAAGGCTAAGCCTCTTACCTTTAAGAAATCAAAAATCGCTGAAGAGGTAAGCATGCAATAACACGTTTAGGAGTACAGTCAGACCTCTCTATAACAACATCTCTATATAACAACCATTCACCACAAAAGCCAAGTTTTTTCGGAACCGATTTTTATGTTATATTATAACATATGTCCTCTATAACAACATTTCACTGTAGCGGCCAAAAATTATAGGAACAAACGAGACTGTTATAGAGATGTTTGGCTGTACTAGCCACTATATATTAAAGTCATTCTCACATATGCTAATAAACGTGACTTGATTGTGGTTTTATAGAAGGAGAGTCAGCTTAACTTGGCCCTCAGAGAACTTGATAGCCTCAAACAACAGATAAGAAGCATAGAAACTTCAAAAGGTCATGCTCTCCGTGAGCTGGAAAATGCCAAGACAACTCTGCAGGAACTCACAAACCAGCTCGAAACGTTATGCAAATCAAAGCAAGCAGCCATTGAGGCAACCGAAGCTGCAAAGGCACGAGCCAGACAACTCCAAGATGAGAAATCCAACAGTGAGCTAGATGAGCATAGATATCTGCTTGTTGCAAATAAAGAAAAATCTCCTCTTAGGAAAGCTAAGGAAGAAGCAGAGAAGAAAATCAGGGACGAAAATCTAGTGGAGAAGCTCGAGGAAACTAATAAGGCGATTGAAAGCTTGCAAGAACAACTCAACAATGTCCGTACCTCGGATTTGGATACTTTTGCCAAAGCAAGTTCAGAGCTTGATCATACTAAAAAGGCATTTCAAGAGAGAGTAGCCGAAGAAAGGTCGTTCAGAAGCCTGGTGGATTCCCTTCAAGCAGAAGTAGATAGCTTCAAGGGCCAGAACTCTCAACTTAAAAAGAAGGTAGATGAAGCAGAAGCCCTTGCTGAGAAATTGCGGTTAGATCTTGATAATAGCAAGAAAGAGCTTGAAGCGAAAACGCCAAAGGGAGACATCCAACAGTTTACTTCCGAGGCTGTTCAGTTTCTACAGGAAGCAGAAGAGATGAAGAAGAAGGCGGAATTACTCAGACAAGAAGCTGTAACAGCTCGAGCTGAAGCCAAGGAAGCAGAGGAAAGACTGAAAGTTGCAGCTGCAGAGAAGCTCGCAAGTGATCAGATTCTCAATTCATCGATAACAGAAGACGCTACGGATCTGATAAGCCCAGAGTCTAACAGAAAGATCAAATTAGCAGTTGAGATATACGAAGCTTTAAGCAAAAAAGTGGAAGAAATCAGAAATGAGGCTGACATAAAGGTTGCCACTGCCATGGCTCAAGTAGAGACCATTACTGCAAATGAAAAGGAAGCACTCATGAAAGTGGAGGCAGGTCTGAAAGAGAAACGGAACATAGAAGTTGCAATCAAGGAAGCTTTAAAGGCAGCAGAGATGGCTGAGGCAGCCAAAAAGGTCGTTGAGGGACAACTGAAGAAAAAAACATCAAAAGCAATAAGACCACGTAGCTGGAGAATCTTCTAATAGAGAAGAAGTGACAGTTTTGTGATCATCCATGCACAATATGAGAACCAGAATTCAAGCTGAGAACCTTTCTTTTTTGATAAACAAGTTTAAGATTTTATTAATACGGCAAAAGGCGCACCGACTGAGTGCTTGTACATAACTGAGAGATACAAAAGCGAATTCCCTACCCTCCCATATGGGACGTTTGTTTTGTTTATGCTACATTTCTGTTACTTTAACCAATTTGTTTGCATTGAAACTATGTATAAATGTCTTTAAGCAGCGTTCTATTCTTTTTTGCTTCAGTTACTATGATGTCTTTAGCTAAACTAACTTAGTAATCTTGTTGAGTTGTCCCACATCGGAGGGATTTGAGGTTCTTGGTCTCCTTATATGGCTTGGGCAATCCTCACCTCATAAGCTAGCTTTTGGGGTTTGAGTTAGGCCCAAGGTCCATTCTTATCATGGTATCAGAGCCAGGCCCATCCCAATTATTGTTGCCGATGTTGGGCCCCCATTTATGTTGTCCACGCTCCAGAGATCTGGGCGTGATGGGGGGTGTTGAGTTGTCCCACATCGAATCTTCATTGTTCCCATCAATATACCAAAGACTGCTTACAATTGCATAACAAAAAATAAAATAAAATAATATATATATATATATATATATATATATGTGTGTGTGTGTGTGTGTGTGTGTGTGTGTGTGTGCGGATCATCAACCAGATTTAAGGATTAATTGAACATTATTGCTATAATACCAACAACAACAACCAAGTATAATCCCATTTAGCGGGATCTGGGGAGGGTAGCGTGTAAGCAGACCTTACCCCTACCCTAGGGGATAGAGAGGCTGTTTCCAAATAGATCCCCGGCATCCTTCACTCCAAGAACTTCCCACCTTGCTCTTGGGGAGAATCGAACTCACAACCTATCGGTTGAAAGTGAGGATATTGCTATAATACCAATACATAGTATATAGAAGGACCAACATCAGAGATGGATAAACATTTATTAATACATGCGATAACAAATAGTATCTCCTACAAGAGCTCGAGCAACACCTCTATATACATCTAATACAACGATTATAAATGTCAACCACATATCCCCTATGCTTTAGTGGTTTTATGTTGAAGACTCACCTCGTGCAATTAGAATACATTAAAATTTGAGGCTACTAATTAGAAGAAAGCCCTACGTGGACTGCATGAGCTATTAATAAGTACAAATTTTTACACCCTATAGAAAATTTTAGTACCCTATTTATTTTAAATAAACACCATTTTAAAATATTACATCCTATAAATACCTTTTATCCTTTATAGCAAAAAATCTAGATATAGTTACATCATACAATTAAGGCACCATATATGCTAAATATTATTTTTTTCTCTCTTTTTGTATTTTAAATACCTTTTTTCTCTCTTTTTTCTCTCACACCAATACAATCTCTCTATTTGCATACCACCAGACTCTCTTCTCCCACAACTCTAGTTTCTTAACTCTTCTTCCACCCAAATTCTCAATTTTCTGCTCGGCGTTTCAACATTTCACTCATGGAACTATTCAAATTTCAAACAGATGGAGTAAATTTTATCTATTTTTGAGAGAATGCATACCGGAAAGTAAAGGCATGGTGAGAGTACAAGTTGTACAGCCGATAAGAGTAAGAACAGAAGCAAGGAGCCTCAATTTGCGGCGAGAAACAGGTTTCCACATAAAGCCCCAACTGATAACTTCAATTGGCACATCTGCCACTAAACTATCATCCGATTCTTCAAATTTAGGATCATTTTCTGAAACAATCGAAAGCAGGGCCTGTAATGTAAGCTCAAGATATCACGGCCGCATAAATTTCCGGCAACTAATGAATTGTGGATGAAACGAACAAGCACAACAGTGAAACTACCGATCAATCAATTAAACCGGCGATGGAGATGAAGGAAGGGTCTGTAATTCATCAAGTCCTCGTTAAACTTCTCGATGGGAAGCACAAAACCCTAAATTTTAGTACCCAATCGCCCAAATCGCACAAAACTCGTTAAATTGTACTCGGTTAGTTTTATTCAAGTGTTTTATACAACTGTATTAAGTTGTATTCACTTGTAGTTAGTTATATTCAAATATTTTATTCGAGTTTATTCAGCTGTATGCAGTTGTATTTTTATTGTATTCAAGTATTTTATTTAGATGAATTAAGGTGTATTTTGTTATATTCAACTGTATTATTCATATGCATTTCTCTTTATTCAGCTATAATCTTTATTATGTATCTTTCAAATACAGATTAATGAGAGATCGTTTTAGTTTTTAGCGCAGATACGTTACTGTATTTTATGTTAACTTGAATACAACTAAATACATGTCAAACTTAGCTGGAATTCCAGATTTTATGCCTATATTTTTTGTTGTATTAATGAATAAAACAACTTAAATACATGAAATACATTGTATAAAAACATAAAAGGTATCTATAACACATAATATGGCAAAGAGTATCTATAAATGGCTAATTAGATCAAGAAAATGGTGCTTTATAAAAAATTCCCTAATAAGTATACTTGCATGAGGATCCTAAACTGTTAGCCGTTAGAGTGCATAATGGCCAAAACTCTTATTTTAAGATGTTATTGGACCAGAACTTTCTATACTCGATGATCATCAATATTAAGGTCATCTAACGAGTGAACGAGCCCATTCTGATTTTCAAATTTTTGAAATTCTGATGCCAATGTCTGAACAAACTCAGTCCCCTCGGTGACCTCATCAGGAAAATTCACATGGACAGAGCCCTGTTTAATAGGCCTAACAGGTTTACGAAGCAAAGCCTGCTGCTTTATGTAATTGTAAAGTTGCTGGTGAAATGGATGATCCAAGGAATAACAATATTGATTCGAGCTGCCTGAGTATTTGGAAGATCCAGAACCTTCTCTCCGGCAAAAATGGGGGAGCGAGGAATAGTCCATGATCTACACATGTTACCAGACAAGACGGTTAGATCTCTCAACAACTCCGAGAATAGGTAATACAAGATAACCTTCTCAAATAGATCACTGACACCAGAAGTTGTTTATCCAAGTGGCACACTCATAATCATGAACTACACTACAAAGGAACCATAGGGGAAAATTTAGGACAAGTGACATATTTTTCCTAGTTACAACTGATCAGTGTTGCTTGTATCCCTAAACCAGTGTCTGGATGGCTATACCATTTTCTATAAGATGGGAAATCTTAATAGCTGTGTTCTTTATTAGTTCTCCACCAATTTTCTATAGCCAAAATGTAGCTACATCCTCCTAGAAGAAGATGACAACTAAACAATGGTAAAAGAACAACTACCTTCAATAAATCATCCTGTCCACAACCTGATAGAACCTGAACCTTTTTTCTTGTCCTCTCCTGCAGCAGAGGCTTGACGACCTAATGAATTCATATGTTACAACAGATTAGAGAATTTAGTCATTAAAAACATGTAATCTTTACTAAATTTGCAAGAAATAATTGATAAAAGAGTATACTGAAAAAGAAACAGACATAAATAAGAGACAAACCTTCCAACAAGCTGCAAAGATATATGGAGCATTCACAATGTAGTATGTAACTACCTTCTCCGGGTAATTTAGGTCATCAATGGAGGAAATTATAGTCAACAGCTGAACGAGGGAAATAACATTAAGTTAATATATTTTGCTCCAAATATTAACAGCAGTAGCTCCAAGGTAATTCTCAAATAGGTATATGTATCTGTCTATATTAGAAATAGTCTTGTAACTACATATGGAAAAACAAATATTCTTGTTCTTTGCTCTAGACGGAAAGTTCTCTAAGAACTGAAAAAAAATAAAAATGAAATCTTTGAGATCAACAATCAGTAACATTTGGTATTTTCCCACAATTTCATTGATCAAATAATACTTTGAAAGAGCGTAACTAAAAGAGAGTAGAACTCTCACTGGAATATACCTTTATTTGATTTAGAGCTGAAAGTTTCAAGCCGGTCATGTCTAAAACCTTCAGACATTTGCCTATGTGTTGCCCATACGTCTTACTTGCAGCAGGCTGTTCAGATGAACCAACTTAGTAAAATGCAAGGGATTATAAGTACACACACACAAAGGAAGGGATTTATCAATCCTTTTTACCAGAACCACGCGATCTCGATATTCATTAATCTGAATGTGCGATTGGACATAATAATGGACCTGAAATGAAGAACTCTTGTTACTTCTTTTATCAGCAGAACTATAGTTACAATAATCAAAGAGACAAAACAAGGAAAACCCAAGAGTTCCAAGCAAAAAAACCTCCCTCCCCCACGATAAAACAAATAAGACAATAAACTGAGAACTAAGTAACCAAAGCTAAAGAAAAACGTTTTACAGGAGGCACGAAATTTTGCAGAAATTTCCAGTCATGTCCATGAGGTAACAATTCAGTACAATTTTTATTATTGACATACCAGGGGCATGATTGATATGTCAAATGTTAATTAAGTCATCCACCAAACTATTTCACTAATGCAGCGTGTAAAATTATAATTACCTCGTGGAACATACCTATCATGAAAATCTGATCCTAATTCGACATAAGCCATTTAAAATTATATTGCGCACGAAATTGAATGTGGAGGTTCATACACAGGATGGGAGATTATTTGATATATTTTTAGACAATTATGATTTAGACAATTAAGAATACTTGCAATTTTTTGGGTAGCTGTAGGCTATGCAAGAAAATTACATATATTATATAAAATATCCTGTCCAATCTATATTTCGTCCACCAGCCCGTGGTACTTCTTATGCTAGAGACAAGGGACAAGTTAATCTTCAGAAACACATTTTGAACTTTTTCGTCTACAAATATTACCCCCCCCCCTCCCCCCCAAACACACAAAAAAATAGAGAAAAAGAAAAAGAAAAAGCAAGGAAAATGCAGCCAATAAAGGTTCTATAATCTGAAACTAATCCAATGAGTACACCTCCATTTTCCACAAATCAAACACCCTACCCGAGTCTCGACAACAAGTTCATGAATAAGTAAATGCACATGAAATCTTATAGACTAAAGGGAAGACCCCCCCCCCCCCTCCCCCCCACACACACACAAAAGAAAAAAATAGAGAAAAAGAAAAAAGCAAGGATAATGCAGCCAATAAAGATTCTATAATCTGAAACTGATACAATGAGTACACCTCCATTATCCACAAATCAAACACCCTACACGAGTCTCGACAACAAGTTCATGAATAAGTAAATGCACATGAAATCTTATAGACTAGAGGGAAGATAAGAATCTCAATGACCCTTACAGATGCTTTGTCATATGTGCTGAGACCTGCACCAAAAACGAATACCGGAAGGCCCTGAAAAAGAGGATAATGGCATTCTCAAATAGTTATGAAGTCCCTAGGAGCATCAATAGCAAAAGATGACAACAATGTGTGATACAACAATATTTCAGAAATGGGTACCTCTCTCGTGTAACCTGACATCCCTATTAGCTGAGAGTCACGAATTGCTCTGTAAAGCTCAGTAGGAACGATAGGCTTCTGAGATAGCAAATAAGAGGAATCAACATTAGAGTATTAGACTCAATTAGGTAATAGTTTGGAAAGTAGCAAAAATTTTCAGGATACATTCAACAATAATTAAAATATAATAGGATAAAATACAACTAACGCGAGCATAAAAGAATGTATAATAGCATAAATACAACCAACCCTAGTGAAAAAAGTATGTATGTGCCCACAGTTTCAACTGCACTGCTAAGCATAATTGAGGAAGCACAATTTAAAAGGTAGTGGACCTTCTGAAAAGATTTTCTACTGGTCTATACCACCATAAAACCCACATCTAAAGTCTAACTCAGTTAAGTTCCTGTCTTACAACATTTATCACATTAGGCTCTTAGCTCTATAAATAGCTATGTTGCTCGGACTCTCCATAAGTGCTGCCGCATCAGCCTCGGATACTCTAAAAATGCACTAAATTTGGAGGATCTGACACGCACCCAACAACATTTTTGAAGAGTCCGAGTAACATAGATAAGTAGCAAAGACTAGACTTGATAAGGACAGGAACCTTTAAAACTGATTGCCACAACAACAATATCAAAATTTTAGAATACTCACCGCTAACATATCATCTATCTCACTTTGGACCCTCCACGTCAAAGAATCAACCAACTGAAACGTTAGAAAATATAAGTAACGGGTATGCAAGATCATTTACTCCAATACATGGAAGGCAAATTAAAAAGTCTAAAAGTGTAGGTTTTGACCATTTTATGGGCCTTTTCAACGTTGCCCTCTCTTGCCATTAGGAAGCGCACATATGTGTCCCTTGGACAGCCTTGATGAATATTCTGCAAGTAGAGAGAGAAGATTATCTAATGAACCACTCATTAATTATAACACAATGGCGTAGATCCAAACTTGAAATGAACAATCAATCAAATTTCCACTGGTTCCTATAACGCACTTCAAAGTTTTAACTAAACCTAAGAATAATCGCACACAACAAGAGATATGACATGAACCTTAGGTAGCAGTGCAGAACAGAATTCCTATTATCCTTTTCTTTACTCATTTTCTTTTAAAGTAGCACATTTATATGATACAATAAAATTTAAGTAACAACCAAAACAAACATCGATAACAACCATCCAAACAAGCTGTTACTTTTAAATAGGCAAAATACCAAAACCAATTTTACAATTTTATATAGCAGTGCGGAACAGATACGAAAATTGTCGAAAATTGTTATTTCAAAAATATTGGAGTTTTAGAACCATCGCAAGGCTAGATGGTGAATCAGGGATAAGGTTTCAATTATATTCTATCCCCAAAAGTATGACTGGTCTCTACCGACAGCAAAAAGTCCTAAAACCAGACATAAATTAAGAGTTCCAACAACAAACATATCACTAATCATTATCGGTTTAACTCCAATATTAAGGAAAAAGTTAAAAGATATATACTTTATTAACATCTTTGAAAATTAGGCCAAAAGCCCAATAAATTAAGATGTATCAAACAATTAACAGCAAAATGTCGGTGCTAGTGACAAGGAAGAAGAAATGTCGCAGCAGGCTAATATAAGAGAATTTAGTAAAACAAAGTAAGGAAATTAAACCCTACATAATGTTAAGAGGAAAAAGGGGCGAACCTGAAAAGTAGTTTTGAGTGCTTCATCAACTACTGCGCTCAGAAATGAAATGGGTCAGAAAACAGAAAAAAAAAACGATGAGTCAATCAGTGTTAAAAGGAAGGAAAGATCGTGTTACCTTGCTCCATTAAAGCTGTTTCAAACTGGGTGATCGTTTCTTCTGAAATCACACACATATTGCTAGAGCTCAGTGAATTATCACTGCTCTCATTCAATCTCTATAACTCACTCCAATTTAATTATGAACAACAGCAACAGAGATGGAGAAATACAATTAAAGATTCCACCTTTTTGTGTGTGTGTGAGGGGGGAGGGGTGGAGGAGAGATTTTTGATGTTTTATGAATGAAGGGTCAAGATTCAAGAAAGGTATGCTTTTACTTTTCTATCTTTCAACTTTCCATCAATGCTCTCATCCTTCTGCTTTTTTTTTACTCTCTTTTCTCATCATGGAAAATAAAGGGTCATAGTGCCTGGTCCTGGACAATAAAGATGGCTTTTGTTACAAAACTGACGCAAGGAAGAGACTTTGAATGAAGCCTTGAGATTTAAAAAAGAAAAATGCTGAATAATTTAAATGTAATTTAGCAGTCTCTCTACTCAACCAAAGTCATCATCAAAAGCAAAAAGAATTCTAAATATATCTAAAGAAAAAGGCACCAACTGTTGACGTTGTAGGTTTTACGCGACACCACACCTAATTGACGCCAAGCCTCCAACCGACACTTTTAAATAAAAGAAAAAGACGCCACAGTTTGACTGAAAATTATTCTTACTTTGTGTTTATTACCACATGATCATAAACTTATGACAAGTGTCATTACTATTGATAAATTAAATAAAATTAATGCATGCACCATAAGTAAATATTTAGTCCTAAAATGATCACCAATTAATGTGACGGTATGCTCAAGTCAAATACAAAACGATAAAAGAGAAGAAATTACATGGCTACTTCCTCAACATTAATGTTTGGCTCCATTATTTGACCTCTTTCCAGTCTCCCCTAGTTTTAGAAAGACAATTGCTTGTCCTCATCTATAAATACAATTATCATTTCAAATTGTAGTATGCACGAAACTCCGATTCTTTTAATTATGAGATAATACATAAATTACCCATCAAACTTGTGCAGAAAAATTATTTACACATATTAATTTTGCGGTCGTCCTATGTTTCCCTATTTTTTTAAATTCTTTTAAAAACTGAAAAAAATAAAAATAATATTTTTCAAAAACGAAAAATATTTTGTTAAAAAATAATTTTTTCAGTTTTTAAAAAACAAAGATATTGTGATAAAAAAGTTTTTTTTCAGTTTTTTCAAAAAAAAAGTTTTTACAAACTTATTAATCGATTTTTTACAAAATAAAATTCTTTTAGAAAAATGAAAAAATAAAAATAAATATTTTTCAAAAACAAAAGTATTTTGTTGAAAATAATTTTTTAAATTTTTAAAAAACAAAGATATTTTTGTAAAAAGTGATTTTTTCTGTTTTTACAAAAAAAATGTTTTTACAAGTTTGTTTTTCCAGTTTTTACAAAAACAAAATCTTTAAAAAATTAAAAAAATGAAGAAAAAAGAATTCTGTTTTTACAACAAAAAAATCAGTTTTTACAAATATGTTCTTATAAAAAATAACTTTTGCAATCGTGAGAGGAAGGAGAAAAGGTGGTAAGAGAAAACGAAAAGAAAAAAATAAGAAAAGAAGGAAGTAAACAAAAAGGGACCCAGTAATAATATTTCTCTCTTATACGTGAGATTGGGAGAGCGAAACTTCTCTTTGCCACGTCACCATTTAATGGGGTATTAATTTCACCCCAAACAGGAATATGAGGAATATAGATCGCCTGTAAAATTAAAGTGTGTAAATAATTTTTTCGGACAAGTTTGATGGGTAATTTATGTATTATCTCTTTAAATATTCTGTTCTAGGGCTCTCTCTTAATTAGAAGATGCATGGATGCACATGCATTTGTTTTAAATCGACACATGCATCAGAGTGCCCCCTTCCCCTTCCCCCCCCAAAAAAATAAATAATCTGAATTAGTCACTTTCTCCTTTTAGTTGACATATTTTGACTTTTTACATTCCTTAAAAAATAATAAATGAAATATATAATTTATCATGATACACATATTAATTGATGCATATTTTATTGGATTTGAGAAAATGATTTGAAATGAGTAATAAATACTATGACTATAACAGAAATTTCTTTTTATCTTCTTTTGATATACGTAAAATGATAAATAAAAATAAAAATATATTTTTAATATACATTATAAGTAGAAATGAACGGAAAAAATACATTCGCTGAACTATATTTCATGTGAAAAAATTTTTGGATAATATTTTGAGACAACCTAAAAGAAGAGACAAGACGTGCGTTTTGAAACTGCATTAAATGGATACTTCTAGTTAATATGGAAATTTTGAAATCAATATAGGCATGCTTTGACATAAAAACTAGTCATCAATTTTCTAAACACATGAACCATGATTTAACCACTCTTAGATTTCACTACTAATAAATAGTGGTAGGTCGAAGCAAGCCATAGTTGAAACTAAAACTACCGGAAATAGCCATTTTTTCCCGACCATTTATTAAAATTTAGCCACAATTTCAAAAGTAATAGTAAGAATTTGGTCACTTTATAATATTTTGGACAAAAATACTGCTAAATTTATACTTCTTCTTCTTCTCGGTGATGCTGAGCCTTGATGCCAATGAAGAAACATATTCTTGTGTAATCAGAGACGGATCTAAGATTTGAACGTTTCGGATGCCATACTACTTTGGGAGTCAATTTAATCTGTTTTGAGTTTCGATTCTGATTATTTATCTTTTCTATAAACAAATCAATCAAACTCATAAAACTTCAATAGTATTAGTACTATCAACAAAAATATATCATTCTTTACAATTATCCTCGTCAAATTTTAATATTTTGGAACTATCTGACTCTAGGACAGGACAACTAGAAGTAGAACTAATACATAGTTAGTTATTCAAAGCAAAAACTTAATAAATACTTTGAACTTTAAAGAAGAAATAAGGATCAATAAAATTATAAAAAGTCATTAGGAACTCTAAGAACAAAAGACTCAGGAGAAGAAAAAGAAAAATAAAAGAAGAAAAGAGAAAAAGAAAGAAAAGAAGAAGCAAAAACAAAAAGGAACGCGTCTCTTGTAATTACTAGATGAGGAAAGCCCGTATACGGGCCCAACATTGCAATTTTATTAGAATTATTATTTGTTGGTGATTAGTTAAGGAAGTTTTATATTCTATAGAAAATTTTAGTATCCTATTTATTTTAAATAAATACCATTTTAAAATATTATATCCTATAAATACCTTTTATTCTTTATAGCAAAAAATCTAAATATAGTTACATCCTACAATTAAGTCATCATATATGCTAAATATTATTTTTCTTTCTCCCTTTTTGTATTTTCCTTCACATAATTACCGCGTATCTGCAAACTCCAATACAATCTCTCTGTTTGCATACAACCAGACTATCTTCTCCCACAAACCCTAATTTCTTAACTCTTCTCCCATCCAAATTCTTAATTTTCTGCTCCGCGTCACCAACTTTATCATCAACCATTGTCTGAGATCAATCATCTTTCTATTTTCTGTGAAAAGGGAGACGGGAAGCATAATTTTACTCCCAACGGCAAGATTTTTTTATGTCTTTTTTGTTTCGCATTAAATCATTGAATACAACAATCCAATACCATGGTTAAAGTTGAAGGAATATCAATCATTAGAAAAGACGAAGATACAATGAGAACTGGTTCTGTCCTATTTCTTCTGGCTTGAAAGTTGAATTAATGGCTAGCCGCCGGCCGGCGAAGCTATAGATCGCCTAAATCGCTTATTTGTATTCAGTTGTATTCGAATGTATTCTTCAGCTGTATTCACTTGTATTCAGGTTTAATCAGTTGTATTTAACTATTTTATTCCACAATAGTTAGTTGTATTCAAGTGTTTTATACAACTGTATTTAGTTGTAGTTAGTTATATTCAACTAATTTATTCAGCAGAAGTTAGTTGTATTTTGTTGCATTCAAGAGTTTATTCAGCTATATTCAGTTGTATTTTTGTTGTATTCAAGTGTTTCATTCAGATGAATTAAGGTGTATTTTGTTGTATTCAACTGTATTATTCATGTGTATTTCTCTTTATTCAGCTATAATCTTTATTATGTATCTTTCAAATACAGATTAATGAGGGATCATTTTAGTTTGTTGAGTTAAATTAGGAGAATATCATGTGATTTTATTTTCTTCCGTGTTTAGCGCATATACGTTACTGTATTTAATGTTAATTTCGCTAGAATACAGCTAAATACATGTCAAACTTAGCTGGAATTCCAGATTTTACGCCTATATGTTTTGTTGTATTAATGAATACAACACCTTAAATATATGAAATACATTGTATAAAAACATAAAAGGTATCTATAACACATAATATAATAAAAAGTATCTATAGATGGCTAATTAGACAAAAAAGATGATGTTTTATGAAAAATTCCATTTAGTTAATTAACTTTTGAGGTTTAACAAGTTATATTTTTTAAAATTATGTTTTAATATGAAAATATTTAATTTTTATTTTCAAATTGCTTTAAGATAGTACGAGTAAATATGAAAATTTTGTAAATATCAACTTTTTTTTGTTGTCGTATTATTTAAAAATTAAGTTTACGTTCTCTGGTAACTTCTATTTGAATAAAACAAAATTCCTAATTTTCCAGAATGAGAAAAAGATTGGAAATGAACATTTGCACTGTACAAACAGTCTAATCAATATATGCATAGTGCATTTAAAGGAGAATTGTTACTAGAGAATTATGGGTCCATGTGTATTTTGCATTTAAGAAATGCAAATATGGAATTTTTATGAAATGATATATATGCTCTTGGTCAACCATCTTTCCTTTCCTACTTAGTAGAAATGTAAGTCATTTGTTAATGCATATACACATACGTATATATGTAGTGTCTCGACCGAGGTGTGCCACCCCCTCCCTTCTTAGTAGATCTGTCCCTAGTCTCAATGCGAATACGAATACAGAATGAGATATCAAAAAAAAATTAACAGTGGTGCACTCAATCGGCTAAACAGACTCAAGCCAATACTCTCCTAAGGACACCAACCATCTCAGAAATCTGGAACAAAAAATCAAAAGAAAACCATCACCAAATAGGTGCACGCACCAGAAAAGGTTTTGTTGCATGGGGTAAAATTGATCAATACCGGGTGGATGATCGACGAGTTGATATGTGAAATTGAAGACAAGTAAGATATGAGTTCGCAAATAATTAGTACCAGATACAAACTTGCAATCGGTGTTGAATAGGTCCCAAAGGAATTGGAACCAAAGGCAGAGGGAGAGCATTAACTACGGGTTTGACGAATCCAGTAGTTTTTGGTTAAACTCAGTATTTGTATTAGAAAATTCATAAAGTATGTATAAATAATTAATTGTGAACCCGGTAGTTAAGACGAGTTATGAGTTCGGCGACGAATTCAGAGCCCATAAACTTTAAATTATAGTTTCGCCTCTGACTGGAACCGATAACGAAAATTTGAAAAAGAGACATCGGTTGAAAAGATATTTTTCAATGAGCAATCATTACAAAGAATCTCTTATTAATGGTCAACCGTTATGCAACTATTAAGGGGGATTCTATTCTCATTAAAGAAGAGCTTGACTTAGAACATCTTGTCTTCCTAAAGATAGCTACAAATAGGAGAATTTGTATTCATAGTGACACGAAATATTTTTTACTCAAAAGTTAAAATCTGTTCTCATCATTGCTTCCGGAGAAGCTAAGTCCATAGTTAGACTTGTATTTTCTGTAAGTTATTTTAACGATCTTATTTGTCTTTATTTATTTTATATTCTTGGATCAAATTAATTCACGTGTATATAAATCATGTTATAATTATTAAACTTTATCAGTTTACAGGTAAATAGTTTGGCGCCCACTGTGGGGCCTAGACAATTATGTAATTACTTTGATCCATTTATCTATTACTAGCACAATTTTATTCTTTTCTTTAGTAAAATAAAATCATATATGGCGGCTAACGATGTGAAAAATTCTTACAATATTGGAGCAAACAATGAGCGTGAGAATATGTTCCAACATGATGATTCAACTAGTGGAACTCGTAACGAAGGAGATGAAGCAACTCTAGTTCGCGAAGAACAACTCTTCGACATGTGAGAAGTCCAACTCCTGATGATGCAAAGGATGAACATGTTGAAACGGTCAAAAATTTGAGGGAACAACAAAGGGACATTATAAAGAATCTCTCAAGACCGGGCAATAACGGAGTCGAAGCAGGCACTTTTGGTTACTTTTCAAAAGTGTAACAGATTCAGAATCTAAATCTTGACCCCATTAAAAACACTAACATATGTTGCTAACATGGCGATTCATGCTTTTGAATGTTTAGGAGTTATGTGACAATCACAGTTAGTGGTGACAATACAGGAAGGCTAATGAAATATGATATGAAACGCAAGCAAGTCTCCGCTCTCATCAAGAATTTCAAGTTCCCAAATGGAGTAGCATCCTTTTTGCAAAGATAACCACTTGCAGAATCTTCAAGTTTTGGCTCAAAACATCACTATCTGGCAGTGTTGAAGTTGTTTCAGAGCTCGCGGGATTTCCGCACAACATTAAATGGAGAGTTTTGGGTAGGAGTTAACTCAAGAAGAAGCAACTTGAATTAGAAATAGTTTAGCTAAAATCTTTGATATTACTAAAGCCCATTCTTACCCGGCAGGTTTGATATTACAAAATAAACCTATAACAAATCAAGATAGAAAAAAGAAAAGAAAAAAAAGCGGAATGAAAAAATAAAGATTTAACAAATCATTCCCCAGCAGGATCTTTCTTTTCAAGCCTTAGAATTGGTTTAAGTCAAGACAAGATGCATGTTGTTCAATACGTCGAGGATTTTATTGATGCATATTTAGATATGATTGGTCATCGACATATATACTTCTGTTACATGGAAAACAAGTGAAACGTAATTCTGAGGTAACAACTAACTGACTAAGCATGAGCCTTAGACCTTGGACATGCTTCAAACATTCCTTTTCTTTATATGGCATAGTGCTGTATGGTGGGCTGGGCTGGGACCGGGATCGGACTGGCCCGCGGTCTTAATGGGCCGGGTCCTAAATGGTGCAGAAGGTTCGGGACGGGCCGGTTCACATCTTTAAGCTCACGAGCCCGGGATCGCTAAACCCATGATCGTTTGGCGGGCCTGGGCCGGTCTTACCGGGTCTAACGGGCCTCCAACGGCTATTTTTTTAAAAGACAACCAACGGCCAGAAATTTAAAATGTAGCCGTTGGGTTACAATTTTAGCTGTTTGGCACTTTCAAAAATAGTCATTTGGCCCCCAAAGTTTATTTTAACCCCAAACTTTATATAATTACAACTTTTTCTCAATTCTCAACTACAAATGCTTCCTCATTATTTCATACCCTTGAATATCTTTTTCAATATTTTTGTCTTTAACTTGCAATTATTTATAAGCTATAAAATATATACATAACATACAATATATACTACAAGAAAATATATAAGGTAATATATATACACAACATAACATATTATATATATATATATATATATATATATATATATATATATATATATATATATATATATATATATATATATATATATATATATATATATATATATATATATATATATATATATATATATATATATATATATAAGATTTTTCAAAATGAGGGCCCCATCCCTAATGACCACCAACGGTCATATTGCACAATTAGCCTTTTTTTAATTTACAAAACTAACATTCTCTAAAACTATAAATACCCCCCTCCCGCTTCTTCATTTCAATACTCAATACCCAATTCTCAATCTCCAATTTTCAAGACTTCAAGTCTCAATCTTAATTTTCAAGTTACATCATGCCTCGTTCGGAAAGAATGCGCTTATTTGTTTCGCAATACTATGAAGTGCTTGAAGAAAATGAAGATGGCCAAATATTAAAGTGCAAGAACTGTGAAAGAGTCTTAAATTTTCGTTCAGGGTGTACCACTTGCATTTTAGGGAGGCATATAAAGTATTGTGTTGAGGGTATTTATCCGCAAATTCGTCTTTAAGATTTTTCAACAATTTATGTTATTTAAGATTATTAGACGTATTTATGCTTCAGGTTGTACTTTGTTATTAATTTATTCTGCATGACAATTTAGTTTTACTATTGTTTTGTCATTTTACTTTTTCGTCAAGCACTTTAATGATTAGATTTTTATATTATATATACTACATATATTTTATATAGCCATGATATAGTTTATAATAAATTGCCTTAACCAAAAAATTGGAAAAAAAAGCCCGAAAATAAAAAAGCCAGTTAGGCCCGCTACGCCCACGAGCCCGGCCCATTTAGCCCAGGATCATATGGGCTTAGCCTGTCATGAGCTGGTTCCACCCACTCGGGATCGCCAGAGCCCGAGACCGCTAAGCCCAAACCCGTTTAGCCCATTTAGGTCCAGACTCGGCCCAGAATACAACATTAATATGGCATGTCAATTCAAAAGTCTCAAACGTCCAGATAAATAAATTACAAAATTCTAAAGCAAGCTACATAAATTCAAACGTCTCAAACAAATTGGATAAGTCTAATTCCTAGGAAAACCAAAAAAGTGAAGCATTTTACTTTTCAATCATAGAAATCAATTATCCATGTGTCACGATCAAACTCAGACCCGATCGTGATGACGCCTCTCGTGGGGACAAAGGCCAGCCAACTAAACCCAATTCATCTTTTTAAAACGGTTAAACAATTCATAAGCAGTTTAAATATGATTTAATGATAATAATTAGCGGAAATACAACACGATACAACCCAAACCGGGGTGTCAGAAGTCACGAGCATCTATTTGAGTATGAATGCAACTACAAGGTCTGAAATATACAGAATAGGACTAATGAACGAAAATGGAGAAAAGCGGTGTTGCGAACACTGATAGTCACCTTGCTAAACTCCGATAACTCTGCCTCCGGTCAGCCAAAATCTGCTACCGGTTGTATAAATACATGCATCTGCACACAAGGTGCAAAGAGTAAAGTGAGTACTCCGACTCAGTGAGTAATAAAGGTAAATAACAACTAAGCAGTAAGAAATCTTGTAAAGTCTATCAATATGTCGTACAAAAGCAGTGTAAAAACTATTTAAGAAAAACAATGAAGCTGTGAAATCTCTTAAAAACATCTTAGCTTGGTTTAAAACCTCTTTTGAAAATAACTGTTAGAATATGTAAATAGTAGAACCCTAATCCAATGTGTATTAGGAGTAGGATATATTATGTGTATATATATATATGGCTCATTGTACTATGTTTAATATCAATTATATATTTTTCTTCCATGCTTTCTCACATGGTATCAGAGGAATCATGAGAGATTTATCGCTGTGCATAAATTCCAGCGATTTCGGGAAGTAAAATCAGTCATCGGAACCCTTTTCCGGCGACTTTTTTCAAGTAAAATCAGTCTCGGTCAGTGCTGTGCAAAATCCAGCAATACCAAAAGACTCGCCTCTATCCGGCGACAAAACCCCAGAAATTTCTCCGGCCAAATCAGCCCCACGCGCCCCCACGCGCCGCCAAAACCCTAGGCGCGTGATCCCACGCGCCGGCGCGTGACCCTCTTTCCGGCCATTTTTCTGGTGACTCCTTTAGGACAGTTTGGTCGGCTACTAATTCCGACCCTACCCATCCTATTTTCGTTTGATTCCGACAACTTTGAGTTTTTTCCGGCGACTACAATGACTTTTCCGGCAGCTACAGTACTTTCCGGCCAGAATTTTTTCAGGACAGTCTGATCGCCCTTGAATTCCGAGCCTATCCATATTTTTATTTTTCAATTCCGATAACTTTGAATTTTTTCCGGTAGCTACAGTGCTTTTTCCAGTGCTACAGTGTTTCAGTTTTTTCCAGCAGCTCCAGTTTTCAGTTTCCAGTTTTCTGTTTCAGTTTCAGCGAGTTTTCAGTTGATAATCCAACGATGTCTTTGGGACTAGATGCTTTCGGGTCTAGAAACCCGGGTTCTGGCAGTTCCGGTGTTATGATTACCTCATAACCTTTAATGTGAGGTTCAAACTACCTAGCTTGGGCTTCATCTGTCGAGTTATGGTGTAAAGGTCAAGGTGTTCAAGATCATCTAATCAATGAGTCTAGTGAAGGAGATGAAAAAGCCAAAGCACATTGGGAGAAGATCGATGCTCAATTATGCAGTATTTTGTGGCGATCTATTGATTCCAAGTTGATGCCCTTGTTTCGTCCATTCCAAACATGTTATTTGGTTTGGGAAAAGGCTCGTACTTTATACACTAATGACATATCTCATTTCTATGATGTGATATCACGGATGACAAATTTAAAGAAACAAGAATAGATATGTCTACTTACTTGGGTCAAGTGCAGGCAGTTATGGAGGAATTTGAGACGTTGATGTCAGTTTCTGCTAGCGTTGCAAAGCAGCAAGAGCAACGTCAAAAGCTGTTTCTAGTTCTTACTCTTGCTGGGCTTCCTAATGATCTTGGCTCAGTACGCGATCAGATTTTGGCTAGTCCGACTATCCCCACAGTTGATGAATTATTCTCTCGCTTACTTCGCCTTGCTGCAGCACCGAGTCACCTAGTGAGCTCATCACAGACACTTGATTCATCTATCCTCGTACCCCAATCAGTGGACAATCGGGCATCTCATACTATGGAGTATAGACGAGGAGGCTGTCGTTTTGGAAGATCTAGACCCAAGTGTTCTTATTGTTATAAACTTGGTCACACTCGTGACGTGTGCCATTCTTTACATGGTCGGCCATCCAAAAATGCTTATGTTGCTCAGACCGAGACTACGGGTAACTAGGGATTTTCTGTATCTGAAAGGGAGTATAATGAGTTCCTTAAATATCGAGCAAGTAAGCAGACATCTCCACAAGTAGCCACTGTTGCTCAGACTGATACTTCTGTTGTTGGTAATTCTTTTGCTTGTGTTTCCCAGTCTAGTCCTCTTGAACAATGGGTTGTGGACTCAGCTGCTTCTGATCATATCTCTGGTAATAAATCCCTTTTGTCAAATATTGCGTATTCACAGTTTCTTCCCAACGTTACTTTAGCTAATGGGTCTCAAACTAAAGCAAAAGGAGTTGGACAAGCGAATCCTCTACCCTCTGTCACTCTAGATTCCGTTCTTTATGTCCCTGGCTGTCCTTTTAATCTTGCATCTGTTAGTCGTTTGACTCGTGCCCTCCATTGCGGTATATATTTTATTGATGACTCTTTTATTATGCAGGACCGCAGTACGGGACAGACGATTGGAACAGGACTTGAATCAGACGGACTCTACTACCTTAACTCACTAACATCCTCCAAGGCCTGTCTAGTTGCAGATCCTCCAGACCTACTTCACAGTCGTTTAGGACATCCTAGCTTGTCCAAGCTTCAGAAGGTGGTGCCTCGTTTGTCTAGTTTATCCACATTAGAGTGTGAGTCATGTCAGTTCGGGAAACATACACGCGCCTCCTTTCCTCGTAGTATTGAGAGTTGTGCAGAGTCTGCTTTTTCTTTAGTTCATTCGGATATATGGGGTCCTAGTAGAGTCAGTTCAACCTTGGGATTTCATTATTTTGTTAGTTTCATTGATGATCATTCAAGATGTACTTGGATTTTCTTAATGAAAGATCGTTCTGAGTTGTTTTCTATATTCCAGAATTTTTGTGCTGAAATTAAAAATCAATTTGGTGTTTCTATTCGCACTCTTCGCAGTGATAATGCCTTAGAATATTTATCCTCTCAATTTCAGCAGTTTATGTCTTCTCACAGAATTATTCATCAGGCCTCTTGTCCTTATACCTCTCAGCAAAATGGGGTTGCAGAGAGAAAGAATAGGCACATTATTGAGACTGCTCGCACACTTCTCATTGAATCTCATGTTCCGCTGCGTTTTTGGGGCAAGCAGTTCTCGCATCTTGTTATTTGGTTAATCGGATGCCTTCCTCTCCCATCCAGAATCAGATTCCGTATGAGGTATTGTTTCCCCAGTCACCCTTAATCCTAATCCCCATTATATCGTTTTAAGTTATCATCATTTGTCATCACCCTATTATGCTTTTCTGTATTCTTTGTCCTCTGTTTCCATCCCTAAGTCTACAGGTGAAGCATTGTCTTATACAGGGTGGCGACAGGCTATGACTGACGAGATGTCTGCTTTACATACAAGTGGTACTTGGGAGCTCATCCCTCTTCCTTCAGGTAAATCTACTGTTGGTTGTCGTTGGGTGTATGCAGTCAAGGTTGGTCCAGATGGTAAGGTTGATCTTCTTAAGGCTCGTCTTGTTGCCAAGGGATATACTCAGATATTTGGGCTTGATTACAGTGATACCTTATCTCTCGTGACTAAGATAGCATCAGTCCGCCTTTTTCTCTCTATGGCTGCTGTTCGCCATTGGCCCCTGTATCAGCTGGACATTAAAAATGCATTTTTACACTGTGACCTTGAGGATGAAGTTTATAAGGAGCAACCACCTGGGTTTGTAGCTCAGGGGGAGTCTCGTGGTCTTGTATGTCGCTTGCGCCGGTCATTTTATGGTCTAGAGCAGTCTCCTCGAGCCTTGTTTGGTAAGTTTAGCACTGTTATCCAGGACTTTGGCATGACTCGGAGTGAAGCTGATCACTCTCGATTCTATCGGCATTCTGATTCACGTCTCTGTATTTATCTGGTGGTCTATATTGACGACATTGTTATTACCGGCAATGACCAAAATGGTATTACTAAATTGAAACAACATCTCTTTCAACACTTTCAGACTAAGGATCTGGGCACACTAAAGTATTTTCTGGGTATTGAGGTCGCACGGTCTAGCTCAGGTATTGTGATCTCACAACGGAAGTATGCCTTAGATATTCTTGAGGAGACAGGAATGACAGGTTGTAAACCTGTTGACACTCCGATGGATCCGAATTCTAAACTTCTTCCAGGACAGGGGGAGCCTCTTAATGATCCTGCAAGATATAGACGGTTAGTTGGTAAATTAAATGATCTTACAGTGACAAGACCTGACATTTCCTTTCCTGTGAGTGTTGTGAGCCAGTTTATGGGTTCACCGTGTGATAGTCATTGGAATGCAGTTGTTCGCATTCTTCGGTATATAAAATCAACTCCAGGTAAAGGTTTATTGTTTGAGGATCGAGGCCATGAGCAGATTGTTGGATACTCCGATGCTGATTAGGGAGGATCGCCTTCTGACAGACGTTCTACTTCTGGATATTGTGTTTTAGTAGTAGGAAATTTTGTATCTTGGAAAAGCAAGAAACAGAATGTGATTGCTCGGTCTAGTGCAGAAGCAGAATATGGAGCAATGGCTATGGCGACATGTGAGCTAGTTTGGATCAAACAGTTGCTCAAAGAGCTAAAATTTGGTAATATTAGTCAGATGGGACTTGTGTGTGATAATCAAGCTGCTCTTCATATTGCGTCAAATCCAGTGTTCCATGAGAGAACTAAGCATATTGAGATTGACTGTCACTTTGTCAGAGAAAAGATACTCTCGGGAGATATTGCTACAAAGTTTGTAAAGTCAAATGATCAGCTTGAAGACATTTTCACAAAGTCCCTCACTGGTCCTCGTATTAACTACATATGTAACAAGCTCGGTACATATGATTTATATGCACCAGCTTGAGGGGGAGTGTTAGAATATGTAAATAGTAGAACCCTAATCCAATGTGTATTAGGAGTAGGATATGTTATGTGTGTATATATATAGGACTCATTGTACTATGTTTAATATCAATTATATATTTTTCTCCCGTGCTTTCTCACAATAACTTTTTTCAACAATTATGCAAATGAATGCAAAATAATTAGTGCAGATAAGCATAAAAATACGCCCCTCGGGCACAACACTCAATTAACACGCAATGCCAGACAATCAATAAGATAGCATAACACAATCAGCAAGTAATGGCAGACAATCGGGGTAAAGTAAACACATAGAACAGTACCAACCCCTCGGGCTCACTCTGTGATTGCAATTGGTACCCGCGCTCATTGGGGGTGTGCAATATCAGATCCTAAAATTCAACTAATACTGCCATGTGGTAAGACCTGATTCCATAGAAGTGTCTGTGCAACGTACCATGAAGAGCACTATCAAGAGTCCACACAATATGTTTAATTTGATGTGGTGTAGTCACTTCCCCTTGATGTATATTGCAATATCAGATCCTAAAATTCGACTAAAACTGCCATCGATTTACAATTGATGTTTAATAAGGCATTAGGTGCTTGCATTACTATAAAATAACAGCCAAATTAGAGGTATTTTTTCTCATAGCAAACAAGACCATGAACCCTCCTTCAGATTGCGTTGCTCCTGTTCGGGCCTGAAGAACCAGAAAAAATTGAAGTTAGAAACTTCATGAGGTGGGATTATTCTGCTTCATTCCATTTTCTTCACATACACAAGCATGCAACAATATAGCAAGTAGTCGAGTGAGAAGATACAACACATAACAAGACACAGAAAGCGATCCACAATATGCTGATCTTCAGAACAAAAACTTTATCAGCAACTAGGTCCCGGAATCCTTGCTTTACTGTTAGCATTGTATAGGAAATAAACTTCAGAACAAAACATGAACAAAAAAATGAACGTCAGAATAATTAGCATCAACTGAACCGACTAGGTGCTGGAGTCCCACCTGTCATATTATTTTCAGCTGCTGCAGAGTTGGTAGTTCCATTAAGTTCTCAATTTCAAGTGATTTATGCTTCAACTTGAATCCACTTGGCATCCATGACTTTACACAATGCAAAGCTTGAGTGCTCTCATAGGATGTTGAAAACCTCTGCTTATCTATCTCATCACCTTTGCTGTAGAAAAGGTCTTCAGGCGCCAAAGCAGTTGCTTGTACAGCCAAAAAGTCCCGAGCCATTACCGATAACCGTGGGTAGCTTGAGCTCTTCACCTTCCACCATTCCAAGACATCAGTTTTCATATCAGCAGGAAGCTCTTTGAAATATTGGGTCAGCTCATCTGTGGTAGAGAACCATGTCCCACACTTCATTGTTTCACGTTTCTTAAGAGCAATTTCCTCTGCAAAAGAAACCCCCCCTTCATCTCCTAGCTCTTGTGCGACGTACGAAAAAGGAAGATGGCTGGTGGAATAGTTTCTAATGAAATAGTTTTTGGTTTCCGTCAAGTACTTTTTGGACTTGAGACTTTCAGGAATGAGCTTATCATTTATTCTTGGATCAAGAATAGCAGTCATATATGTGAAGACATTGAAGACCTGGCCATTATAGCTTTCGGCTTTTGTAGCCATATCCCCAGCAACACTCTTGAGCCAGCCAGGGCTGTCTTGAGAGACTTTACAGGGTGCAATCACCTTAGATAACAAGTGATCCATGAACAAAAGAACCAAGCCAACTGTTAACACTTTGTTTGTGCATATATCATTGATGGTTTTATAGAAGGGTTCTAAATATGCAAGCATCATCTTCACATCATTCTTCTCCACCGTGTTCAGGAGAACCCTACCGCCTAGTAGTTCATCATACTTCTGGACAACAGTTTCCATTGATCTACCTGCCTGCATGACATAATATAATTAAAAGCCATAACTGATCTGTAGATTAAATGTAAAAGCAGAAACATATTTTTCAAATACCATTTCCTGTCCCCCCCCCCCCCCCACCTTAAAATAGTCCTGGAATAAAACAAAGTTTTTCAAAGGGAAAATGGCATTTCATTGCTGTGAAAACAACACTAAGTGCCAGGATATTTACAACATCAACAATAGAGAAGGTTAAAAGAAAGAAGATCAGAGAACAGAAACTAGAAGCACAAGTAGATTTGGCTGACTATTAGAGCCTCATCTATACATGTAGAAGTTCTAACACCTCCGATATGGTATCAACATGCTTGGCGTAATCTATTTTACCAATAAGAAGACAAAAGTAGATATCTAGTAAACAACAAAGTGATAAGTAGACAACTGCTTAAGTACTCTTATTTGGTTCCATTTATAGTTAAGTAGCAAGAAACCAGCCCTATATCTTGCGTGCAAAATATTTTGAACTATTGAACTTTCTACTTATGTACAATTATGTTAGCATACTTCATTATCATTTCATATGCATGACCCCAAATCATTTCCCACCACAACCTTCATGTAAAAAAATTTCTAAATATGTTTTTCATTTTGAGTGCAAAGTATTGTGAACTATTTAACTTTCCTAATTATCAAAAGAACAATCACCTCATGTGCAATTTCAAGCATATTGTATTGGCCACTCCAACGAGCTGAAGCGTCAATAGGGCACTTCCAAAATCCTTCTTGATAAGCACTGCAACACTGGAGAAAATCCTGAGAGATCTCTAATGATGTGTTCATCTTTAGGACAAACTCCCTTGTTTTGGAGATTATCGACTCCGAGTATCTCAGTCCAACATTTGTGATGGAATTCAGGGTGTGAGCAGCACAGGGAAGAAAGAAAAAGGGGCACGCTGTCTGGATGTCCATATCTTCTTTGAGTTTATTGCATGCATATGTGCAACAAATGACTCTGTTGTCGTCAATGTTATAAAACCTGAACACCTTTAACAGAGTAAGGGAAATTTCAGCCCAACAACAAGAAGATATCTGACATATATCAAGAAGCACCCTCCGAAAAGACCAGTTTTCATCAATCCACTGACATGTGATGCTCATATAATGGAGTTGCTCGTAAGATTCCCAGAAATCAAGAGATACAAACTTTGGAAGAAACTTGGTCCACTGACACCTTTACTTCTTCCTGCATGCTTTTAAAAACTTCACCAAGTACCGCTTGGAACTTGGCCACGGGCCAAAGTTTTACTCGGGCTGAGAATTTTAAATGAATCCCGTAGGCAATGCTCATCCAAACTAGTAGGAGGAAGGGATGCCTGAATGAGCCACTTGATGAGCAACAAATTGAAATTATCAAGCTCCAACTCGGGTATTTCGACGCAAGGTTGAGGCTTCTCCGGAATAGTAACAGATTGTGAAGTAGAGCTGGCATCAGTTGTTGTTACATCATACCCTGGATGACAACTCTTGAGATGGTTTCCCAAGGTGCCTAGTTAAAAGGAAGAATAAAATCAAGGTCTTTATATATTGGCTAATATCCATATAAAACATGATTATGCAAGAATTGTTTCACCAGTAATTGGGTTAATATTTTCATAAATTCTGATTCTACAAGAGGGGTTGCTCTGATGGTAAGCAACCCCCACTTCCAACCGAGAGGTTGTGAGTTTGAGTCTCCCAAGAGCAAGGTGGGAAGTTCTTGGACGGAAGGATGCCGGGGTTCTATTTGGAAACAGTCTCTCTACCCAAGGGTAGGGGTAAGGTCTGCGTACACACTACCCTCCCCAGACCCCACTAAGTGGGATTATACTGGGTTATTATTTTTTTTGATTCTACAGATGACATTTGATGTAAATATAAGTTTAGCATACGCGATTATCACTTTACTAATTCTCACCACAAACCTCACCTCTTTAGTATGAAATTAGAGTTGAATTTAAAGGCTCACATGAAGATTAAGCATTTGTCTCACTCGAAAGGGGAATGAAGTTACAACAACAACAACAACAACTACCCAGGTAGTCCCACCAGGTGGGGTCTGGGGAGGGTAATAGGTAGACGAGCCTTACCCCAGCCCGAAAGGGCAGAGAGGCTGCTTCCAAACGACCCCCGGCGTATAGGATGTGGGAGGAAATGCTGCATTACGAAAACAAAGGGGAAATTAGAAACACAAGCAAAACAAAACAAAATAATAAAGCATAGGTACTCCTGCAGAAATAAAGTAAATACGTATGAAGGCATAAGCAACATAAATACAGTCACATGCAATAATAACAAGCCGTAACTACCATACTAACACTCATAAGGAGACATAAGCTAAAACACTAATCCCCTATGGGAAACCCTAGATATCCCACACCCAACCCCGAGAGGGGAATGAGGTTAGACATGAGAAATTACCAGTGCTTGTTGTAATAGCATAAGGTTGTGAACAAGATTTACATTTCCGAATTTAAGCAACTTCATCTGTCTCAAAATACTTGAGCCACACTGATGTCGTGGCCTTGTGCATTGGTTTTGCTCTACGGGCAGCATTCCCTTTCTCCTTCTCTGAAGCTCCCAAATCGAGCTCAATATCTACATGTTCCATTTCTGCTCCCCTGAAATAGAAAAGGAGAAAGAGATAAGATCATAAATGCATAGCAAATGCAATACGACCAACAAAGGTCAAACAGCTTTGTGAAAAAAATTCTATACAAATTTGTTTAATGAATCAATCAATTTAACTACGCCTCAATCACAAATTCAATTAGGGTCATCTAAGTGAATCTTCTACGTCTATTCTACTTTATTCAGTACTATATACAAATATGATAAATAGGAGGCGAAAAGAAGCAAGTTCCTTTTTTCTTTTGTTTAAAGGGGTCTTTTTTTGTTTAAATAGATGCAAGGTCTTATGTAGAAGAGTACCTCTTAAGGTCTAACAAGCACAATAAGAAGTGGAGTAAAAGTCTCATCTAAAGACTCGATTAGATAACCATGAATCGGAGAATACATGTTGAAAAACATATAGAGGTAACAATTTAAATCCAACTAGTGTTGTACGTCACAATAAAATGAACTTATTGGGAATAGTATTCTAGTAAATACCCTCCCTCCCAGAATGAATGGTGTGATCCGAAGTATAGAAATTCTAGAAGGAACTAATCAAACACTCCCCCTTTCCAATTTATGTGAACCTTTTCCTTTTTGGTCCGTTCCAAAACAAAAAAAGACCCCTCACTTTAGTCCACTTATCTTTTATTTATAGTTTCCTTTATTTACACATTGCACCCTTAATTTCCTTGTCTGTTATGTGAGAAGTCCAGACCAGTTAGTAAAGACTTGGTAAGATAACCATGAACCATAGAGTACATAATGAAAAACATACAGAAGTAACCGAGATAATCCAACTTGTCTTGCAGGTCACATTTAAATGAGTTTTTTTAGGAATAGAATTATGGCTATTCCCTCCAACCCATAATGAATGGTTTGGTCCGAAGTACGATAATTCTAAAAGGATCTAATAATCAAATTTACAAGTAACTTTCAGACATTGATTCATTCTTATAATTAAATATATACAAGTAACTTTCAGAGATATTCATTCTTTCTCTGAAAAAGGAAGTTCAATTTTAGAACTAAATACATAATATCTTATACCATTTTTGATAAAGTAAGAGTCTATTGATATTTAAAAATACGTCATACCGTGCTTTTAAATAATTGGAAATACTAAGAATGACTTGGACAAGTCTCGGTCAAACCAAGAATCGTTTGACTCTTCAAAACAATACTCAAAAAGGGATAGAGGGAAGTAATAAGATAGACTCAAAGCAAACATCAACAATAAAGCAACATATATATATATATATATATATATATATATATATATATATATATATATATATATATATATATATATGGGAAAAAACATGAAAAACAGACGAGTTTTTGGCTAAACACATCCTTGAACATGGGTCAAATCTAAGGTACATCCTTGTGTTTCTAAAGTAAACAAAAAACATCCCTAAACTAATCTAGAAGTTGCAACAACCATTCTTCCGTTTAGTTTTTGTCAAGAACTAACGAAATCAACCAAAACACATCTCAAGCACGTGACTTTTCCCCAAAGTTTCTCTGTTCTATTCCTCCCTTTGTATTCAACCTTCATTGAAGCAACGCTTTGAAAAATTGAAGTTTTTGTTCATTCTAAAGTCCAACTCTTTCTCAGTTTTAGGTCATTAAAACTGAAAAACCTATTGTTTTAACACAATTTGCCTTCCTAAGCTGTAGTCCCGCGTCATGAAAAAAATTAAAGTCAAGTCCATAATCTTTCTCTTCTTTCTTGTTCCAGCAGTGTTTTAATTGGTTAATGTAGTTGACGAGTGGGATTAGCTTAGTTTAGTTCTTTAGAGCTTCTTCATCTCGAAATCTAGAAAATAACTGTACAATAATTAAGATCTGCTAAGCCAGAGATGCCACTTACCTGTTTTGGTAAAATGCTTTATGCATGTTCTGTGTGAATTTCAAGTCACATTATTCAGTGAACTAAAGTTAGCATATTTTAGTTTGCTTATGTAGTAGACCTCTGGTTATATGAATTGGCTCAAAGGAACCTTCATCTTATCAGAATCTCTGAATTGTAAACATATCAATATAGTTGAGGTACTGCAGAAAGTAATAGTATAAAATTTATTGAGTTGTTTCCATGATAAATCATCACCAACCTATTGTGATTAATTAAAAGCTCTGAGCAGTACTTTTAACCAGGAATTGAGGGGTAAGTCACATGTTTTAATTTGGTCTAGGAGAATAACCTGCTTTTGTCTCTTCTTTGTCTGACTTTGCTCTATATTATTTTATGAAGTTCAAAATGAAAGAAAGTTCAATTTCTGAAGTCTTAGTTTCGATGAAGGTGGAAGATGATCGGGCTGAGGGACACATTTGAGAGATAGAGGGGGGAAGTCACGTGTGTTGGTTTATGCTGTTAATTTCTTGACGGAAACTAAACGCAAGGATGGTTGTTGCAACTTCTGGAATAGTTAAGGGATGTTTTTTGTTCAATCTAGTAACATAAGGATGTACTTTAGGTTTGAACCATAGTTGAGGGATGTTTTTAGTCAAAAAGTCAAAAACAGACATAAAAAAAAACTAAGTTTATCGAAACCCACTTGAAACCCCAAAACTATTAGAATATATTGTGAAGGATCGTCGCATGTGGGCAACACTCGTCAGCGGCCCACGTAGGAACGACGGCCCACGTACAACACAATAATATCACTTCTCCCAAAACTCTCTACATGGTATCATACGCCAGTGGCTTATCGCCAAAGAAACCCTAAAACTACCCTACCCGCGCCGCCGCCGCTCTTATCGGCAGCCCGTCGCCGTGGCCGCTGCACTAATCGGCAGCCCTCTCTCTCTCTCGATGTCGATCAGCGCCTCCTCCCTTGCCTCGCGCTTCATGGCCGCTACAACGTCAAACGAGCTTCTCCACCCGATAGCCATCAACGCATCGGCTCAGATCCCACTCAAATTGGATTCCACTAATTACCTGGCGTGGAAATTCCAATTTCGAACCCTTCTTACGGGTTACGACCTCCTTGGCTTCTTGGACGGATCGAAGCCGTGCCCACCAGCTACTATCGTCGACAAGGAGGTGACTTCCCCCAATCCAGCATATCCGTACTGGATTCGCCAGGACAATCTTATTCTCAGTGCCATCATCTCGTCGATCACACCGACGATCATCTCCTTTATTGCCGCTGCGGAAACCTCTAAAGAGGCCTGGGACATCCTCGCGCGCACATACGGCACTGCTTCTCGCGGTCGTATCATGGCTCTCAAACAGCAGCTCCACAATCCGGTAAAAGGTTCTAAATCTGTTACTGATTTTATGCACGGTATTCGCGTGATTGTGGATGAATTATCTCTCCTGGGTGTTACTGTTGATTCTGAGGATCTTGTCATTAAAGTTCTAAATGGTCTTGATGATCCGTATATGGAACTCTCTCATGCCATCCAAGCCCGCGAATCTCCCATCTCCTTTGCTGAATTACATGACAAGCTGTTAAGCATGGAGGCTCAGATTACTGCTCGTGTGCCGGCCACCTCCACCGCATCTGATTTGGCTCCGTCGGCTGCCTTCGTCGCCGGACAGCAGTCAGGCTGTAACCGCTTCGGTAGCCGCGGGCGCGGCCGTAGCAGTCGCGGTTCAGCCTCCGGTCGCGGTGGTTACTCCAACAATGGCCAATCTCGCGGGTACAATGGGAGGTGCCAGCTCTGCAGTAAATTTGGCCACTCCGCGCGCCGATGTCCGTTCTATACCATCTCTGATGCCAATCAGCCCCCTTACAGTGGACCACTGCCGCGGCCAGCTTATGCTTCGCCGCCTTATGCGGCTGCTCACACAGCCCATCACTCTCCGACGATTCCCTCTACATCCGATTGGATCCTGGACTCTGGTGCCTCCCATCACAATAACCACTGATCTTGCCAATATGTCTCTTCACAGTCCTTACACTGGTTTCGACAATGTGGTTATTGGTAACGGTGAAGGTTTGACAATTACACATACTGGACAACTTAACAGTTATTCCTCTCTTTTATTACCTGGGGCTCTCTGTGTTTCACATATGCGTAAAAATTTGATCTCTGTTGCCCAATTATGTCGTCACAATAATGTTACTGTTGTTCTTTCTGATACTGATTTTCAGGTGAAGGATCGCCGCACGTGGGCAACACTCGTTCGCGGCCCACTTAGGGGCAACACCTACTACTGGCCGGCGGCTTCCAGTCCCCCGTCCGCCCTCACGGCACAAAAGCTCTCTGCGTCATTGTGGCATTTTTGGTTTGGTCACCCGTCAGCTAAAATCTTGCGTCATTTAGTGTCTTCTAGCAGTATAGCGTCCAGTAATGTGCCTGATCTTGCTTGTGTCTCCTGCAAGCTTCATAAGTGTCATAAGTTACATTTTTCTGAGTCAAGTTTATCTTCTACTGCTCCGTTGGAGCTCATTTTCTCCGATGTATGGACCTCTCCAATTATTTCAAATGAAGGATTTAAATATTATGTCATCTTTGTTGATCATTTTTCTAAGTATGTTTGGTTTTTTCCTTTACGCCGTAAATCTGATGTCTTACAAACCTTCCCCATTTTTAAATCCATTGTAGAAAAATATTTCTCTGCTAAAATCATTACTCTATATACTGACAATGGGGGTGAATTCCTCGCTTTACGCTCTTTTCTTGCCTCCAATGGCATCTCACATTTCACTTCACCTCCTCATAGACCTCAGCACAATGACTATGCTGAACGCCGTCACCGTCATATTGTCGATACTGGTCTCACTCTCCTTCATCATGCCTCTGTCCCTCTCATTTACTGGCCTTATGCCTTTGCTACAGCAGTCTATCTCATTAATCGTCTTCCCAAGACAAATCTCTCGATGATCTCCTCCTTTGAGTCTCTCTTCCATAAGTGCCCCAACCTTGCCAAACTACGTGTCTTCGGCTGTCAATGCTTCCCTTGGCTTCACACAAAATGGAACCCAGATCTCGTGCCTGTGTCCTCTTCGGCTACTCTACTACTCAAAGCGCCTATCTATGCTTTGATCCCTCAACGTCTAAAATCTTCGTCTAGCGTCATGTCACCTTCCATGATGATGTCTTCCCGTTCTCCAAATTGTCTAACCCCACGTCTCCCCCTGTACCCATTCCGGTCTCCCTAGAAGTCCTTCCGCTACCGCCACCAGTACCTGCCGCCGCTCCCACTAGCGATCCTTCACCGGACGCACTGCCGGCGCCAGCGCCCGCGCCACCGGAGTCCCTTCCGGCACCGCCAGCGGCCCCTGCCGCCGCTACACCCATTATGCCGCCACCTACATCCTCTCAGGTTGGTCATCATATGCAAACTCGCAGCAAAAATAACATCTTTACGCCCAACAAGAAGTTTGGTATGTCTGTTGTCACCTCTCCGGCTGTTACTGAACCTCAGACTTTGTCTACTGCTATGTCTGATGAGCGCTGGCGCGCTGCTATGTCATCAGAGTTTGATGCTCTGCTACGGAATGGCACCTGGGATCTTGTTCCGCCTGATTCTTCACAGAATGTTGTGGGCTGCAAGTCGGTTTATCGTATCAAACGAAAGCCTGACGGTACTGTGGATAAATTCAAAGCCCGGCTTGTTGCGAAGGGTTTTCATCAGCGTCCAGGTGTAGACTTCCAGGAGACTTTCAGTTCGGTTATTAAGCCGGCAACTGTGCGTTTGGTTCTCAGTCTGGTTGTATCCAAGGGCTAGCCTCTTCGTCAAATGGATGTGAACAATGCCTTTCTCCACGGGAGGCTTATAGAGGGTGTTTATATGGCACAACCACCGGGTTTTGTTGACAAAGCCTATCCATCTTATGTCTGTAAGTTACATAAAGCTATTTATGGTCTCAAACAGGCACCACGGGCATGGTACAGTGCGCTCCGCCAATGCCTTCTGACCATGGGTTTCGTCAACACTACCTCTGACACTTCGGTCTTCGTCTTTCAGCATTCTGGTATTACGGCCTATTTTTTGGTATATGTTGATGATCTCATATTGACTGGTAATGATTCTGCTTTCTTGAACCGTGTGATTGACTCTCTTGGGACTCAGTTTTCTCTTAAATACATGGGTGATCTAAGCTACTTTCTTGGTGTTGAAGTTCTGCGCGGCTCCAAGGGGTGTTTTCTTTCTCAGCGTAAATATGTTGTTGATCTTTTGACTCGTCATAATATGCTGGAATCCAACCCTGTTCAGACGCCAACAGCGGCGTCAACCCGCCTTCATCTGGCCGACGGCTCGGCTCCTGCCGACGCATCCGCCTATCGACAGGCCCTTGGGGGCCTCCAGTATCTCTCCTTCACTCGTCCTGATATCTCATTTGCTGTAAATAAACTCTCACAGTTCATGCACGCTCCTACTGTCACTCATTGGGGTGCAGTTAAGCGCCTCTTCCGGTATCTGAATGGAACGCGTGACTTTGGAGTCTGGCTGTGTCCTTCATCTGCTATACCTCTGCATTTTTTCTAAGATACTGATTGGGGTGGAAACTGTGATGAACGCTCCTCAACTGGTGCCTATGTTGTCTTTCTAGGGCCTAATCCTATTTCCTGGAGCTCCAAAAAGCAGCGTTCCATTGCACAATCTTCTACTGAGGCTGAGTATCGTGTCATTGCTTCTGCTGCCGCTGAAGTACGTTGGCTTCATTCCCTGCTGCGCGAGCTTCATGTCCCTTTTCAGGCTGCTCCTGTCATTTACAGCGACAACATTGGCGCCACTTACCTCTATGCCACCCCTGTATTTCATTCGCGCATGAAACACATCTCCATTGATTATCACTTTGTTCGTCAATTGGTTCAGAATGGGTCTCTTCGTGTTGCTCATGTATCCTCTGCTGATCAGCTTGCTGATGCTCTCACCAAGCACTTATCTCGTCCTCGGCTTCTTTTGCTGATGTCCAAGATTGGCGTGTCCTCCGGCCCTCCATCTTGAGCGGGCGTATTAGAATATATTGTGAAGGATCGTTGCACGTGGGCAACACTCGTCAGCGGCCCACGTACAACACAATAATGTCACTTGTCCCAAAACTCTCTACAAAAACAACTGACATAAATTCGACATGCATGCAACTATAGAAAATCAGGAACATAAAAGTAGATAAAACATACAACAGTTCACATAAAAGCTCTAATTTATTTTTTGGGTGTGTGTGTGTGGGGGGGGGGGGGGGGGAATCGAATTGAAACCCCAAAACACTAAGGCCTTAATTTTCAACGAAGAAATGAGATAATACAAAACCTGTGTATAGCTATCTTCTTCAACAACTCACAGATTAGGGCTTCTTCCTTTAGCACACTTCAGTCGGACAAACCCTTCACTCTACCGTACCCCAGAATTCACCACAAATCCCCTGATGCTTAAACCAACCCTACAGTGAAATCGAAGTTTATTGGCAGAGAACATTGGAAGGGAGATGAACGATGGAAGAGAAGCGTAAGAAAATGGAGCAAAAGATCAGGCCCCTCCCTCTCTTTGATTTTTGACCCTTTTTCAAATTTTAGTTAATTTTTAGTTCTAGGCTGAAAAATAGTGCCCCCTTGGTACCTTTTTTTAGAAAAAATAAATAAATGATGTTTTTACATATTCAATCGAAGGGCATTTAACCTTCGGAAATTATAATTTAATATGAAAGCAACCCCCACTTCCAAACGAGAGGTTGTGAGTTCGAGTCTTCCTAAGAGCAAGGTGGAAAGTTCTTGGAGGGAAGGATGCCGGGGGTCTATTTGGAAAGAGCCTCTTTACCCAATGATAGAGGTAAGGTCTGCGTACATACTATCCTCCCCAGACCCCACTAAGTGGGATTATACTGGGTTGTTGTTGTTGTTGTTGAGTGATAGTTTAGAGGGATTTTATCAATTTACGAACGAGGAGGTCATGATTTCGAACTGCAAAAATAACTTTTTGTGGAAATATAAGATAAGGTTGCATATAATAGACCCTTGTGTTCCGGCCCCTTTCTAGGACAGGTGCAGAAATAGTCGATTTAAGGCCTCTATTAGTTCATAAACAATAATAACATACTCAGTATACTCTTATATAATGGGATCTAGAAAGAATACTGTGTATGCGAACCTTACGCCTATATTTTGGAAATAGAAGGGTGGTCTCAAAGTTAAAAAGTTATCATAAATTTTATGCATAGGTCTCAAAGTTACCTATAATATTGAAAAAACAGTTGCATTTGCTATAACCTTTGCTTCCAAATTTGGTGAATTCTTACGGTGTTATTGAATTTCCCAACTTAATTAGTTTGAGTAGAAACTCGGGAGTGTTACTTGTCGATATTACACACCATTTTCCAAGAGGTGGGTTAAGACAATAGCCACAAAAAAGGTAAGAGAGGTTGTTACACAATATAAAAGGAAAATAATTAGTGCACACTTAGCACCTTTTTAATGCTTTTACCCATATTCAATCCAAGTGTATTTAACCTTCAGAAATATAATTTAAGTATGAATTTTATAAAATGGTGATAGTTTAGAAGGATTTTAACAATTTACTCAATTTTTTTAATAGTTAAAGAGAAACGAAAGAAAAACTCAGCAATAATTATTAACTAAAATAAAAGATTCAACTAGAACTAAATGATAAAAAATCGAGATGTCAGAACCTCCTTTGTGATTGTCCTAAGCAAACCAAAAAGGAAGTGTAGCATGCGGGATTGAACTCCCGTGGGACATGTGCACGAATAGTTGATTTGAGGACCGCTACTGAAGTTACAAAAATTATAAATTTTATACATAAGTCTCAAAGTTACCTATAATATTGAAATACAGTTGCGTTTGCTATAATCTAGCAACTAGGATCTTTGCTTCCTAATTTGGTGAATTTTTACGGTGTTATTGAATTTCTAAACTCACCATCTTCCCAGATGTGCATTATGACAAATTGACAATAGTCACATAAAAGGTAAGAAAGGTTGTTGCCAATGTCTATATCAAATTTATATCTATCTATTTGTTTATATCCATCTATATCTATATCTATATTATATTAAAAGTACGAATGGCCTTAACGAAATGTCGTTCGTCTTTTTTACCCTTTGAAATATATAGTTCATATTAGATAAAATAATAATTTGAGTATTTTATTAATATTTAAAAATAATTATTTAATTAATTCTCCTCTAATTTAGGAAAGCTAATTAATTGTTCTCCTATCAAACAGTCTAGGAAAGTTAATAAAGTTTTGCCTAAATTTTTTCCTATTCATTCTACTCCCTAAATTTTTTCCTATTCATTCTACTCCCTAAATTTTTGAAGAGCTGTTCTGTAGTTTAAAAAACAATCTGCGTTGCCTAAGTTTTCGGCCCTACGTTCAACTCCCTGTGATGGAGTATTAAATGTGTTTATTTGTAGTTAATACCTTTTAGGTTTAGGATATCTTTTTGATTAATTTTTTTTGCCTTAAATCTCACATACAATTTTCTTTTTGGTTAGGAGTCTTAATTATTTGGTACTATCTCCGGTTCACAGTAAATGATTTTCTGATTGTTTTTATATAGATTAAGAAATTCATCTTTTAACATTAATTAGCAATGAAATTAAAAATAATATTTACTATCTCCACATAATCACTCCTAGCACATACTCCAATGTTATTTACTCCAGGGGCATTGTAGGAAAAAAATAACAATTAATTCATTCTTGAAATTTGAAAAAATCACTTATTTTGGACCCAAAAAAACACCAAAAAATTACTTATTGTGGATCGGAGAGAGTAAAATTTACGGTATATACTAAGAGTGTATTCTGGCCCGAGCCCGGGCCTAAATGGGCCTGACCAACCGGCTTCGTGTGACGGGCCTGGCGGTCCTGTCGGTCCTGGCGGTCCCGGGCCTGGCGGTCCTGGGCCTGGCGTTCCCAGGCCTGGCGGTCCTGTTGGTTGAGACCAGCCCGTGACGGGCCTAAGCCCACAGTGGTCCTGGACCTGACGGGCCGGGCCTGGCGGGCCTGACGAGGGGTTTTTTTATCATATCCCTCTTAGATGTGATAATACTAGCGCCATATGCTTGACGAAGAACCCCGTTCTTCATTCAAGAACAAAACACATTGAAATTAGGCATCATTTTATAAGAGATCACGTTCTCAAGGGTGATGTCGAAATTGAATTTGTTGAAACCAAAGATCAATTGGCCGACATCTTTACAAAACCCTTAGAGAAAGAGTCCTTCTTCCGAATTCGTAGTGAACTCGGGATTCTTGACTCCACGTTGATCTAAGTCATGCATTGCATTTTCCCTTTCTCATGATTTCTAACTTGAGCGTCGGAGACGTCTAACGAATTTTTGCAGGTATCGCCCTAAAGGCAGGGGGAATTATAAAGATTGATGCAGAATAATCAATTTATCCTAAGGATAACCGATTTCTCGTTAGTATATAATCGATTATCAAGTATCAATAATCGATTATGTTGGTATTATTTGCTTTATTATGTCTTCTTATGCAACTTTTGCTTAATCAATAAACAAGTTACTCACCTTTTCCATTTTTGCTAATGTCAAAAGGGGGAAGAATAAGGGATATGCACTAATTTTTTATTGGCATAAATTGAGGGGGAATTCATATGTTGAGGGGGAACTAATTGCACATCTAGAGACTTGTTGCATATCTTTACTTGTCTTGAATCGTCATTATGAATTATCAAATATGCATATCCCGACTAAAGTTTGCCATTATCAAAAAGGGGGAAATTGTTGAAACACGTTCTCGAGGCACTATACTAAAACGTGTGTTCATATTTGTAGGTTTTGATGAATGACAAACTATGCGCAATGGACATATGACGAGGTCCAAGCACAAGACCAAGATCAAGCAAAGATATAAAGTTATACATGAGTCGTTCTTTAATTGTGATCTTGATCCGATAACTTGACTCAAGACTTGGCTTCTCTCGTAAAAACATTTTTATCAAAATCATGCATATTTAATTTAAGTCAAAATGATTTTTAAACATGCCTCTAAAATCTGGACTAAGATAATCGATTATGTACTTATGATAATCGATTATGTTAAGTCAGCTGCATGACAATCGATTGTGAACTTATGACAATCGATTGTGATAAGGCAGTGTGCATCAGATTTTTCAAATCTGCATGACAATCGATTGTGAACCTTATGACAATCGATTGTGTTGAGGCAGTGTACATCAAAGTTTTTCAAAGCTACAAAATAATCGATTGTGAACTTATGACAATCGATTGTGTTGAGGCAGTGTCTATCAGACATTTTCAAAGTAATAAAATAATCGATTGTGTACCTTTGACAATCGAGTGCATTAAGGCAGTGTCTAATTGATTTTTCATAGACTGATATATAATCGATTGTTCTCATAGCATAATCGATTGTGTAATTGACCGTTGCCAAAATATTTTCAAAAACCGTCAGGTAATCGATTATAGATTTCTAATAATCGATTGTTTTAAATAAAATCTGAAAAAGATTTTTTGCACGTTGCCAAGTAATCGATTGTAGATTTCTGACAATCGATTGTTTAAGTAAAATTTGGAAATGATTTTTTGAACGTTGCCAAGTAATCGATTGTAGATTTCTGACAATCGATTGTTTTAAGTAAAATCTGGAAATGATTTTTTGAACGTTGCCAGTAATCGATTATTGATCTTAGATAATCGATTGTTAAGCGTAAAATCTGGGAATGATTTTTGGAACGATTGGCAAACAATCGATTGTGGCATTTTGACAATCGATTGTCACTGAGTAAAATCAGCAACTCTTAATTGGCAATTAGGCAACGGTAATGCATGGTTTTGCAACTATATATACAGTTTCAAATCAGTCTTCTAAACACAACAACTGATCATATTATTGCTATAGCTTGCATACTCTATTGTTCATCACTTTCTATTCATTACATAAGTTTTGAGAGCCAAAATTCTTGACGAAAGTTGTTGCGTTCTTGAGCGTATCTGTTTACTCATATCTACTCTATTAAGAGAGTCTTGTTTAAGTGAGTGCTAAGTGTTTTATACACTTGAAGGGAAGTGTTAGTCCCTTGTACCGTAAGAAGGAACTTGTGTTTCCTTTGGTTGAAGTCTTGGAGTGTTGTATCTTCGAGCAAAGGTTGTTGAGGCTTGTGTCCTCAGTTTGTAAAGGTTTATTGAGCACCCGTAAGCTTAACAGTGTTAGTGGAAATCTCGAGGGAGTCTCTCGGGGACTGGACTAGCCATGGGTTGTGGTGAACCAGGATACATCGGTGCGTTCGTTCTTATTTATTTACTTATCGCACTTATTTCTTTCCTGCAATTTTTAAATTCTGCAAGTTTACGCTAATTTTTATTATAACGCTATTCATCCCCCCCTCTAGCGTTAAGCGTATTTTCTAACAATTGGTATCAGAGCCCAACTCTCTGAAGACTTAACCGTTTGAGAGAAACAATCCATGGCTTCTACTCGTGATTCTTTTGCAGGAATAGGTGAAGGACAATGCTCCACCCGACCACCACTATTCGACGGTACAAACTATACGTACTGGAAGGAGAGGATGAGAATATTTGTTCAATCAAATAATTTTCATCTTTGGAAGGTTATAATGAAGGGAGAACAAATTCCAACCAGAAAGGTTGAAAATAAAGATGTTCCAAAGTCCGAAGATGAATACGATGCGGATGATATCCGAAAGGTGCAAAACAACGCTAAAGCCATTAATATATTATATTGTGCTGTAAATGCTGATGATTACAGGAAAATATCATGTTGCACAACGGCGAAGCAAATGTGGGACAAGCTGGAAATTACGTACGAAGGTACGGACCAGGTAAGGGAAGCTAAAATTATTTTCCTAACCCATGCGTATGAATTGTTTCACATGAAGGAAGGCGAAAAGGTCGATGAGATGTTCGAACGATTTTCAAAAATCGTTAATGATTTACATGCTTTTAAGAAGACCTTCACGGATAAGGAACTTGTCAAAAAAATTCTCCAAAGTCTCACTCCGGCATGGCAATCCAAGGCCGACGCGATTCAAGAATCTATTGGCGTTTCAAATGTCACCATCGACGGATTAAGAGGTAATCTTAAAACCTATGAATCTACTATACTTAACCCTCTTGTTGATGATCAAAGGAAACAAAAGATCGCTCTCAAGGCAAGCACAAGCCAACCTCAAAATGATGAGGACGGAGACAACGAGTTCGGACTCGTTATTAAGAGATTTCAAAAGTTCATGCGAAAAGAGTATGAACGAAAGGGCAAAAAGCAAGGAGATCAAATAAAGTGCTATGAGTGCGGAGAAACCGGGCACATTAAATCAAATTGCCCAAATGCCAAAAAGGAGAAGAAACCCTTCAAGAAACAACGAGCATACATATCTTGGGGAGGCGACTCCGGTGACGAGTCGAGTGAGGAAGAAGAAGACGAAGCCGCAAATCTTTGTCTCATGGCTCACGAAAACAATCAAGAAGAGATATGTCAAATTTCTTCCAAAAATTTCTATTCTCTTGAGGAAATGCAAAATGCTTTTGATGAGTTGTATAGTGAATTTATTAAAGCTTCCAAAACTGTTAAAAGCATAAAAGAAAATGCTTCTTTAAAAGAAAAAGATTTTGAAAAACAACTCTCTTTGAAAGAAAAGGATTTGGAAAAACTGATTTTGGAAAATGAGAAGTTGAAAGAAGAAAATAATTTTTTCGGCAAGAGAAGCGCCGACAAACCCGAGAGCTCTAGTAAAAATTGTACTTCTTGCATTCATCTCAAAAATGAGGTAGAAAGACTTAAGGGCACCCTAGATAAGTTTAATTCTTCTCTTAAAAATTTGAATGAAGTTCTTGTTAATTTGAAGTCGACCAAGCATCGCATAGGCTTTGAGAATGAGCCTAAAGAAAAGGTTGAAGCCAACCCCCAACAACCTAAGGCTCAACCTAGGATTAATAAAACAAACGCTCATCCTAGATATAACAAACCTAGAAATGGGTTTCAACAATCACAACCTAGAAATAATCATTCTAGAAATAATGCATACTCTAGGCCAAACACTAGAAGGAATTTTGAACCTTGTAGAACACCTAGAAATGGCTTTCAACCTAGAAACAACTATCCTAGAAATGCTGTATATCCTAGAACAAATAGTAGGAGAAATGATTTTCATCAATTGCGCAATAGTTATATTGTCAAGAATAGAGTAAATGAATTTCGTCCGTCCAATTACTATCAACCTAGACGAATGCATAATCCTAATGTTGTTTGTCATTATTGTAGACGAATTGGACATATTGCTCCTGCTTGTTTTACACGACATATACATAACACTCAATCACATCACTATGATTTGCCTAACCCCCAAGGACCCAAAATGGCATGGGTACCTAAAACTCATTAATCTGTTTTGTAGGTATGTTTGAAGGGATCAAGTGTACTTTGGTACCTTGATAGTGGATGCTCCAAGCACATGACCGGAGACGAATCCAAATTCCTTCAACTAGAACACAAGGAAGGAGGAAGCGTTATTTTTTGTGATAACAACAAAGGAAAAATTATCGGCATTGGATCGGTCGGTAAGGATAAATCCTCTTCCATTAAGCATATATTGCTAGTTAAGGGTCTAAAACATAATCTCTTGAGCATAAGTCAATTATGTGACAAGGGAAATCTTGTGTTATTTGATTCAAATGAATGCTTAGTTTTTCGCCGTAGCGATTTCAAAATTATTCTCCGTGGATTTAGAATGGAAAATATCTATATGGTTGATCTCGAAAATTCTTCATCTGAATATGTAGATTGTCTTATGAGCAAAGAAGATGATACGTGGTTATGGCACCGTAGAGTAGCTCACATCAACATGCATCTTTGGTTTCACAAAATTTAGTTATTGGTCTTCCAAACTTGAAATTTGAAAAAGACTCTATTGGTGATTCTTGTCAAAAAGGGAAGCAAACAAAAGCATCTTTTAAATCGAAAAATATTGTTTCAACTACTAGACCTTTGCAATTACTTCACATGGACTTATTTGGACCATCTCGCATTGAAAGTCTTGGTAGAAATCGTTATGCTTTTGTTATTGTTGATGATTATTCTAGATTTACATGGACTCTATTTCTTGCTCATAAAAGTGAAGCTTTTCATAATTTCAAATATTTTCTTAAACGTGTTCAAAACGAAAAGGACACAACCGTCACTTCAATAAGAAGTGATCATGGGGAGAGTTTGATCACAATCTCTTTGCGGACTTTTGTGACGAACTCGGTATCGAGCACACCTTCTCCGCTCCGCGAACACAACAAAAAAATGGGGTGGTGGAAGGAAAAATAGGTGTCTCGAAGAGATGGCTAGAACCATGCTCGATGAGGCTAAGATTCCCAAACATTTTTGGGCGGATGCCGTGAGTACCGCATGCTACATTTTGAATAGAGTAGTCATAAGGCCAATACTCATGAAAACCCCTTATGAACTCTACAAGGAAAGGAAACCAAATATCTCCCATTTTAGAGTATTCGGTTTTAAATGCTTTATTCATAACAATGGAAAAGATCAATTGGGAAAATTTGATGCCAAATCCGATGAAGGAATTTTAATTGGTTATTCCTCACGTAGCAAAGCATATAGGGTATTCAATAATAGAACCGGAACTGTGGAGGAATCCCCTCATATTGTGTTTTCCGAAAATAATGCTCGCTTGGCGAGAAAGGATTCTGGTTCTGATCCTGCAGGTACCTTAAACTCAATAAGTCCTCAAGACAAAGTACAAGAGGAAACTTCTAAGGAAATTCAAGATGAAATCTTGGAACAATTATCGGAGGAAGCGCCACAATTGGAGAAAGAAACGAAAATGCCTAACGAATGGAGGACAATCAAAGATCACCCTCTCGAACAGGTAATTGGCGACGTTGGAGAAAAGCTAAGTACCCGAAACTCTATTAAGAACACCTTAGGACATACTGCTTTTGTTTCTCAAATTGAACCCACAACCATCTCCGAAGCAATTGTGGATGAATTTTGGACCTTGGCAATGCAAGAGGAGCTTAACCAATTCAAACGGAATGACGTTTGGGATTTGGTGCCAAGACCCGAAAATCATACCATAATTTGTACGAAATGGGTTTTTCGAAACAAATTAGATGAAAATGGTGTAATCACTAGAAACAAAGCTAGGCTTGTAGCAAAAGGCTACAATCAAGAAGAGGGTATTGACTATGAAGAAACATATGCTCCCGTAGCAAGGTTAGAAGCTATTCGTTTATTACTTGCCTTTGCATCTTCTATGAACTTCAATTTGTATCAAATGGATGTAAAAAGTGCTATTCTAAAAGGTGTTATTCAAGAAGAAGTTTATGTTGAACAACCCCCGGGTTTTGAAGATTTTAAATCTCCAAATCATGTTTTCAAACTTAAAAAGGCTCTTTATGGTCTTAAACAAGCTCCCCGAGCTTGGTATGAAAGATTGAGTAAATTTCTTTTGGAAAATGATTTCATTAGGGGGAAAGTTGACACCACTCTTTTCGTTAAGCATAAAAACAATGATATTTTATTAGTTCAAATCTATGTGGATGATATTATATTTGGTGCTACTAACAATGTTTTGTGCAAGGAATTTTCCGATTTAATGACAAGCGAATTTGAGATGTCTATGATGGGTGAGCTAACATTCTTTTTGGGGCTGCAAGTAAAGCAAATGAAAGAAGAAACTTTCATTTGTCAAGCTAAATATTGCAAAGAATTGCTGAAACGATTTGAAATGACCAACGCAAAAGCAATGGCCACTCCCATGAGCACATCCGATCATCTAGACAAAGATGAGAAAGGTAAGGAAGTCAACACCAAAAAGTATCGAGGTATGATTGGATCTCTCCTTTATCTTACTGCTAGTAGACCGGACATCATGTTTAGCGTGTGCTTATGCGCTCGTTATCAATCGTGTCCGAAGGAGTCTCACCTAACTGCGGTGAAACGGATATTGAAGTATCTTGTTGGTACTGTAAATGTGGGTCTATGGTACCCCAAAGGTTCTTCATGCCAACTAGTTGGCTATTCCGATTCCGATTTTGCTGGATGCAAATTGGACCGCAAGAGCACTAGCGGCACTTGCCATTTGCTCGGTAGCTCTCTCGTTTCTTGGTTTAGTAAGAAACAAGTAAGTGTTGCGTTGTCCACAACCGAGGCTGAATATGTAGCCGCGGGGAGTTGTTGCGCTCAAATCCTTTGGATGAAACAACAACTCTTGGACTATGGCCTAAGTCTTGATCATATCCCTCTTAGATGTGATAATACTAGGCCCATATGCTTGACGAAGAACCCCGTTCTTCATTCAAGAACAAAACACATTGAAATTAGCATCATTTTATAAGAGATCACGTTCTCAAGGGTGATGTCGAAATTGAATTTGTTGAAACCAAAGATCAATTGGCCGACATCTTTACAAAACCCTTAGAGAAAGAGTCCTTCTTCCGAATTCGTAGTGAACTCGGGATTCTTGACTCCACGTTGATCTAAGTCATGCATTGCATTTTCCCTTTCTCATGATTTCTAACTTGAGCGTCGGAGACGTCTAACGAATTTTTGCAGGTATCGCCCTAAAGGCAGGGGAAATTATAAAGATTGATGCAGAATAATCAATTTATCCTAAGGATAACCGATTTCTCGTTAGTATATAATCGATTATCAAGTATCAATAATCGATTATGTTGGTATTATTTGCTTTACTATGTCTTCTTATGCAACTTTTGCTTAATCAATAAACAAGTTACTCACCTTTTCCATTTTTGCTAATGTCAAAAGGGGGAAGAATAAGGGATATGCACTAATTTTTTATTGGCATAAATTGAGGGGGAATTCATATGTTGAGGGGAACTAACTGCACATCTAGAGACTTGTTGCATATCTTTACTTGTCTTGAATCGTCATTATGAATTATCAAATATGCATATCCCGACTAAAGTTTGCCATTATCAAAAAGGGGGAAATTGTTGAAACACGTTCTCAAGGCACTATACTAAAACGTGTGTTCATATTTGTAGGTTTTGATGAATGACAAACTATGCGCAATGGACATATGACGAGGTCCAAGCACAAGACCAAGATCAATCAAAGATATAAAGTTATACATGAGTCGTTCTTTAATTGTGATCTTGATCCGATAACTTGACTCAAGAAATGGCTTCTCTCGTAAAAACATTTTTATCAAAATCATGCATATTTAATTTAAGTCAAAATGATTTTTAAACATGCCTCTAAAATCTGGACTAAGATAATCGATTATGTACTATGATAATCGATTATGTTAAGTCAGCTGCATGACAATCAATTGTGAACTTATGACAATCGATTGTGATAAGGCAGTGTGCATCAGATTTTTCAAATCTGCATGACAATCGATTGTGAACCTTATGACAATCGATTGTGTTGAGGAAGTGTACAGTTTTTCAAAGCTACAAATAATCGATTGTGAACTTATGACAATCGATTGTGTTGAGGCAGTGTCTATCAGACATTTTCAAAGTCATAAAATAATCGATTGTGTACCTTTGACAATCGAGTGCATTAAGGCAGTGTCTAATTGATTTTTCAAAGACTGATATATAATCGATTGTTCTCATAGCATAATCGATTGTGTAATTGACCGTTGCCAAAATATTTTCAAAAACCGTCAGGTAATCGATTATAGATTTCTAATAATCGATTGTTTTAAATAAAATCTGAAAAAAGATTTTTTGAACGTTGCCAAGTAATCGACTGTAGATTTCTGACAATCGATTGTTTTAAGTAAAATCTGGAAATGATTTTTTGAACGTTGCCAAGTAATCGATTGTAGATTTCTGACAATCGATTGTTTTAAGTAAAATCTGGAAATGATTTTTTGAACGTTGCCAGTAATCGATTATTGATCTTAGATAATTGATTGTTAAGCGTAAAATCTAGGAATGATTTTTGGAACGATTGGCAAACAATCGATTGTGGCATTTTGACAATCGATTGTCACTGAGTAAAATCAGCAACTCTTAATTGGCAATTAGGCAACGGTAATGCATGGTTTTGCAACTATATATACAGCTTCAAATCAGTCTTCTAAACACAACAACTGATCATATTATTGCTATAGCTTGCATACTCTATTGTTCATCACTTTCTATTCATTACATAAGTTTTGAGAGCCAAAATTCTTGACGAAAGTTGTTGCGTTCTTGAGCGTATCTGTTTACTCATATCTACTCTATTAAGAGAGTCTTGTTTAAGTGAGTGCTAAGTGTTTTATACACTTGAAGGGAAGTGTTAGTCCCTTGTACCGTAAGAAGGAACTTGTGTTTCCTTTGGTTGAAGTCTTGGAGTGTTGTATCTTCGAGCAAAGGTTGTTGAGGCTTGTGTCCTCAGTTTGTAAAGGTTTATTGAGCACCCGTAAGCTTAACAGTGTTAGTGGAAATCTCGAGAGAGTCTCTCGGGGACTGGACTAGCCACGGGTTGTGGTGAACCAGGATACATCGGTCCGTTCGTTCTTATTTATTTACTTATCGCACTTATTTCTTTCCTGCAATTTTTAAATTCTGCAAGTTTACGCTAATTTTTATTATAACGCTATTCATCCTCCCCCCTCTAGCGTTAAGCGTATTTTCTAACAATTGGTATCAGAGCCCAACTCTCTGAAGACTTAACCGTTTGAGAGAAACAATCCATGGCTTCTACTCGTGATTCTTTTGCAGGAATAGGTGAAGGACAATGCTCCACCCGACCACCACTATTCGACGGTACAAACTATACGTACTGGAAGGAGAGGATGAGAATATTTGTTCAATCAAATAATTTTCATCTTTGGAAGGTTATAATGAAGGGAGAACAAATTCCAACCAGAAAGGTTGAAAATAAAGATGTTCCAAAGTCCGAAGATGAATACGATGCGGATGTTATCCGAAAGGTGCAAAACAACGCTAAAGCCATTAATATATTATATTGTGCTGTAAATGCTGATGATTACAGGAAAATATCATGTTGCACAACGGCGAAGCAAATGTGGGACAAGCTGGAAATTACGTACGAAGGTACGGACCAGGTAAGGGAAGCTAAAATTATTTTCCTAACCCATGCGTATGAATTGTTTCACATGAAGGAAGGCGAAAAGGTCGATGAGATGTTCGAACGATTTTCAAAAATCGTTAATGATTTACATGCTTTTAAGAAGACCTTCACGGATAGGGAACTTGTCAGAAAAATTCTCCAAAGTCTCACTCCGGCATGGCGATCCAAGGCCGACGCGATTCAAGAATCTATTGGCGTTTCAAATGTCACCATCGACGGATTAAGAGGTAATCTTAAAACCTATGAATCTACTATACTTAACCCTCTTGTTGATGATCAAAGGAAACAAAAGATCGCTCTCAAGGCAAGCACAAGCCAACCTCTAAATGATGAGGATGGAGACAACGAGTTCGGACTCGTTATTAAGAGATTTCAAAAGTTCATGCGAAAAGAGTATGAACGAAAGGGCAAAAAGCAAAGAGATCAAATAAAGTGCTATGAGTGCGGAGAAACCGGGCACATTAAATCAAATTGCCCAAATGCCAAAAAGGAGAAGAAACCCTTCAAGAAACAACGAGCATACATATCTTGGGGAGGCGACTCCGGTGACGAGTCGAGTGAGGAAGAAGAAGACGAAGCCGCAAATCTTTGTCTCATGGCTCACGAAAACAATCAAGAAGAGGTATGTCAAATTTCTTCCAAAAATTTCTATTCTCTTGAGGAAATGCAAAATGCTTTTGATGAGTTGTATAGTGAATTTATTAAAGCTTCCAAAACTGTTAAAAGCATAAAAGAAAATGCTTCTTTAAAAGAAAAAGATTTTGAAAAACAACTCTCTTTGAAAGAAAAGGATTTGGAAAAACTGATTTTGGAAAATGAGAAGTTGAAAGAAGAAAATAATTTTTTCGGCAAGAGAAGCGCCGACAAACCCGAGAGCTCTAGTAAAAATTGTACTTCTTGCATTCATCTCAAAATGAGGTAGAAAGACTTAAGGGCACCCTAGATAAGTTTAATTCTTCTCATAAAAATTTGAATGAAGTTCTTGTTAATTTGAAGTCGACCAAGCATCGCATAGGCTTTGAGAATGAGCCTAAAGAAAAGGTTTAAGCCAACCCCCAACAACCTAAGGCTCAACCTAGGATTAATAAAACAAACGCTCATCCTAGATATAACAAACCTAGAAATGGCTTTCAACAATCGCAACCTAGAAATAATCATTCTAGAAATAATGCATACTCTAGGCCAAACACTAGAAGGAATTTTGAACCTTGTAGAACACCTAGAAATGGCTTTCAACCTAGAAACAACTATCCTAGAAATGCTGTATATCCTAGAACAAATAGTAGGAGAAATGATTTTCAAGAATTGCGCAATAGTTGTATTGTCAAGAATAGAGTAAATGAATTTCATCCGTCCAATTACTATCAGCCTAGACGAATGCATAATCCTAATGTTGTTTGTCATTATTGTAGACGATATGGACATATTGCTCCTGCTTGTTTTACACGACATATACATAACACTCAATCACATCACTATGATTTGCCTAACCCCCAAGGACCCAAAATGGCATGGGTACCTAAAACTCATTAATCTGTTTTGTAGGTATGTTTGAAGGGATCAAGTGTACTTTGGTACCTTGATAGTGGATGCTCCAAGCACATGACCGGAGACGAATCCAAATTCCTTCAACTAGAACACAAGGAAGGAGGAAGCGTTATTTTTTGTGATAACAACAAAGGAAAAATTATCGGCATTGGATCGGTCGGTAAGGATGAATCCTCTTCCATTAAGCATATATTGCTAGTTAAGGGTCTAAAACATAATCTCTTGAGCATAAGTCAATTATGTGACAAGGGAAATCTTGTGTTATTTGATTCAAATGAATGCTTAGTTTTTCGCCGTAGCGATTTCAAAATTATTCTCCGTGGATTTAGAATGGAAAATATCTATATGGTTGATCTCGAAAATTCTTCATATGAATATGTAGATTGTCTTATGAGCAAAGAAGATGATACGTGGTTATGGCACCGTAGAGTAGCTCACATCAACATGCATCTTTGGTTTCACAAAATTTAGTTATTGGTCTTCCAAACTTGAAATTTGAAAAAGACTCTATTGGTGATTCTTGTCAAAAAGGGAAGCAAACAAAAGCATCTTTTAAATCGAAAAATATTGTTTCAACTACTAGACCTTTGCAATTACTTCACATGGACTTATTTGGACCATCTCACATTGAAAGTCTTGGTAGAAATCGTTATGCTTTTGTTATTGTTGATGATTATTCTAGATTTACATGGACTCTATTTCTTGCTCATAAAAGTGAAGCTTTTCATAATTTCAAATATTTTCTTAAACGTGTTCAAAACGAAAAGGACACAACCGTCACTTCAATAAGAAGTGATCATGGGGAGAGTTTGATCACAATCTCTTTGCGGACTTTTGTGACGAACTCGGTATCGAGCACACCTTCTCCGCTCCGCGAACACAACAAAAAAATGGGGTGGTGGAAAGGAAAAATAGGTGTCTCGAAGAGATGGCTAGAACCATGCTCGATGAGGCTAAGATTCCCAAACATTTTTGGGCGGATGCCGTGAGTACCGCATGCTACGTTTTGAAAAGAGTAGTCATAAGGCCAATACTCATGAAAACCCCTTATGAACTCTACAAGGAAAGGAAACCAAATATCTCCCATTTTAGAGTATTCGGTTGTAAATGCTTTATTCACAACAATGGAAAAGATCAATTGGGAAAATTTGATGCCAAATCCGATGAAGGAATTTTAATTGGTTATTCCTCACGTAGCAAAGCATATAGGGTATTCAATAATAGAACCGGAACTGTGGAGGAATCCCCTCATATTGTGTTTTCCGAAAATAATGCTCGCTTGGCGAGAAAGGATTCTGGTTCTGATCCTGCAGGTACCTTAAACTCAATAAGTCCTCAAGACAAAGTACAAGAGGAAACTTCTAAGGAAATTCAAGATGAAATCTTGGAACAATTATCGGAGGAAGCGCCACAATTGGAGAAAGAAACGAAAATGCCTAACGAATGGAGGACAATCAAAGATCACCCTCTCGAACAGGTAATTGGCGACGTTGGAGAAAAGGTAAGTACCCGAAACTCTCTTAAGAACACCTTAGGACATACTGCTATTGTTTCTCAAATTGAACCCACAACCATCTCCGAAGCAATTGTGGATGAATTTTGGACCTTGGCAATGCAAGAGGAGCTTAACCAATTCAAACGGAATGACGTTTGGGATTTGGTGCCAAGACCCGAAAATCATACCATAATTGGTACGAAATGGGTTTTTCGAAACAAATTAGATGAAAATGGTGTAATCACTAGAAATAAATCTAGGCTTGTAGCAAAAGGCTACAATCAATAAGAGGTATTGACTATGAAGAAACATATGCTCCCGTAGCAAGGTTAGAAGCTATTTGTTTATTACTTGCCTTTGCATCTTCTATGAATTTCAATTTGTATCAAATGGATGTAAAAAGTGCTTTTCTAAAAGGTGTTATTCAAGAAGAAGTTTATGTTGAACAACCCCCGGGGTTTTGAAGATTTTAAATCTCCAAATCATGTTTTCAAACTTAAAAAGGCTCTTTATGGTCTTAAACAAGCTCCCCGAGCTTGGTATGAAAGATTGAGTAAATTTCTTTTGGAAAATGATTTCATTAGGGGGAAAGTTGACACCACTCTTTTCGTTAAGCATAAAAACAATGATATTTTATTAGTTCAAATCTATGTGGATGATATTATATTTGGTGCTACTAACAATGTTTTGTGCAAGGAATTTTCCGATTTAACGACAAGCGAATTTGAAATGTCTATGATGGGTGAGCTAACATTCTTTTTGGGGCTGCAAGTAAAGCAAATGAAAGAAGGAACTTTCATTTGTCAAGCTAAATATTGCAAAGAATTGCTGAAACGATTTGAAATGACCAACGCAAAAGCAATGGCCACTCCCATGAGCACATCCGATCATCTAGACAAAGATGAGAAAGGTAAGGAAGTCAACACCAAAAAGTATCGAGGTATGATTGGATCTCTCCTTTATCTTACTGCTAGTAGACCGGACATCATGTTTAACGTGTGCTTATGCGCTCGTTATCAATCGTGTCCGAAGGAGTCTCATCTAACTGCGGCGAAACGGATATTGAAGTATCTTGTTGGTACTGTAAATGTGGGTCTATGGTACCCCAAAGGTTCTTCATGCCAACTTGTTGGCTATTCCGATTCCGATTTTGCTGGATGCAAATTGGACCGCAAGAGCACTAGCGGCACTTGCCATTTGCTCGGTAGCTCTCTCGTTTCTTGGTTTAGTAAGAAACAAGTAAGTGTTGCGTTGTCCACAACCGAGGCTGAATATGTAGCCGCGGGGAGTTGTTGCGCTCAAATCCTTTGGATGAAACAACAACTCTTGGACTATGGCCTAAGTCTTGATCATATCCCTCTTAGATGTGATAATACTAGGCCCATATGCTTGACGAAGAACCCCGTTCTTCATTCAAGAACAAAACACATTGAAATTAGGCATCATTTTATAAGAGATCACGTTCTCAAGGGTGATGTCGAAATTGAATTTGTTGAAACCAAAGATCAATTGGCCGACATCTTTACAAAACCCTTAGAGAAAGAGTCCTTCTTCCGAATTCGTAGTGAACTCGGGATTCTTGACTCCACGTTGATCTAAGTCATGCATTGCATTTTTCCTTTCTCATGATTTCTAACTTGAGCGTCGGAGACGTCTAACGAATTTTTGCAGGTATCGCCCTAAAGGCAGGGGGAATTATAAAGGTTGATGCAGAATAATCAATTTATCCTAGGGATAACCGATTTCTCATTAGTATATAATCGATTATCAAGTATCAATAATCGATTATGTTGGTATTATTTGCTTTATTATTTCTTGTTATGAAACTTTTGCTTAATCAATAAACAAGTTACTCACCTTTTCCATTTTTGCTAATGTCAAAAGGGGGAAGAATAAGGGATATGCACTAATTTTTTATTGGCATAAATTGAGGGGGAATTCATATGTTGAGGGGGAACTAATTGCACATCTAGAGACTTGTTGCATATCTTTACTTGTCTTGAATCGTCATTATGAATTATCAAATATGCATATCCCGACTAAAGTTTGCCATTATCAAAAAGGGGGAAATTGTTGAAACACGTTCTCAAGGTACTATACTAAAACGTGTGTTCATATTTGTAGGTTTTGATGAATGACAAACTATGCGCAATGGGCATATGACGAGGTCCAAGCACAAGACCAAGATCAAGCAAAGATATAAAGTTATACATGAGTCGTTCTTTAATTGTGATCTTGATCCGATAACTTGACTCAAGACTTGGCTTCTCTCGTAAAAACATTTTTATCAAAATCATGCATATTTAATTTAAGTCAAAATGATTTTTAAACATGCCTCTAAAATCTGGACTAAGATAATCGATTATGTACTTATGATAATCGATTATGTTAAGTCAGCTGCATGACAATCGATTGTGAACTTATGACAATCGATTGTGTTAAGGCAGTGTGCATCAGATTTTTCAAATCTGCATGACAATCGATTGTGAACCTTATGACAATCGATTGTGTTGAGGCAGTGTACATCAAAGTTTTTCAAAGCTACAAAATAATCGATTGTGAATTTATGACAATCGATTGTGTTGAGGCAGCGTCTATCAGACATTTTCAAAGTCATAAAATAATCGATTGTGTACCTTTGACAATCGAGTGCATTAAGGCAGTGTCTAATTGATTTTTCAAAGACTGATATATAATCGATTGTTCTCATAGCATAATCGATTGTGTAATTGACCGTTGCCAAAATATTTTCAAAAACCGTCAGGTAATCGATTATAGATTTCTAATAATCGATTGTTTTAAATAAAATCTGAAAAAGATTTTTTGAACGTTGCCAAGTAATCGATTGTAGATTTCTGACAATTAATTGTTTTAAGTAAAATCTGGAAATGATTTTTTGACGTTGCCAAGTAATCGATTGTAGATTTCTGACAATCGATTGTTTTAAGTAAAATCTGGAAATGATTTTTTGAACGTTGCCAGTAATCGATTATTGATCTTAGATAATCGATTGTTAAGCGTAAAATCTGGGAATGATTTTTGGAACGATTGGCAAACAATCGATTGTGGAATTTTGACAATCGATTGTCACTGAGTAAAATCAGCAACTCTTATTTGGCAATTAGGCAACGATAATGCATGGTTTTGCAACTATAAATACAGCTTCAAATCAGTTTTCTAAACACAACAACTGATCATATTATTGCTATAGCTTGCATTCTCTATTGTTCATCACTTTCTATTCATTACATAAGTTTTGAGAACCAAAATTCTTGACGAAAGTTGTTGCGTTCTTGAGCGTATCTGTTTACTCATATCTACTCTATTAAGATAGTCTTGTTTAAGTGAGTGCTAAGTGTTTTATACACTTGAAGGGAAGTGTTAGTCCCTTGTATTGTAAGAAGGAACTTGTGTTTCCTTTGGTTGAAGTCTTGGAGTGTTGTATCTTCGAGCAATGGTTGTTGAGGCTTGTGTCCTCAGTTTGTAAAGGTTTGTTGAGCACCCGTAAGCTTAACAGTATTAGTGGAAATCTCGAGAGAGTCTCTCGGGGACTGGACTAGCCACGGGTTGTGGTGAACCAGGATACATCGGTGCGTTCGTTCTTATTTATTTACTTATCGCACTTATTTCTTTCCTGCAATTTTTAAATTCCGCAAGTTTACGCTAATTTTTATTATAACGCTATTCATCCCCCCTCTAGCGTTATGCGTATTTTCTAACAATATTATGTATATATTGTGTTGTAGTAATTAGTATATATGTTATATATTATGTATATAGTATGTTGTAGTAATTAGTATATATTGTATATTATGTATATATTGATATATATTATGTATATATTGTGTTGTAGTAATTAGTATATATTGTATATAATGTGTATATTGTGTTGTACTAATTAGTATATATTGTATATATGTATATGTATATATATATATATATATATATATATATATATATATATGATATCTCTTATGTATAATGTATATATATTATATCGTATGTATATATGTTATTACTTATATATTTTCTTGTAGTTTAGGTTGTACGTTATGTATATATATTCTCGTATATATTTTATTGTAGTATATATTGTATGTTATATATATATTCAAGGATTGATATCGAAGTAAAGACAAAGAAATATTGAGAAAAAAGATATTCAAGGATATGTCTTATAACTTTTATTGACCAAAATGGCATATCTTTCTTAGTCTTCCTTCCTCCAATAGAATGAGAACAACAATGTACTAATACCACCATTAAAAGGGAAAAAACTAAAAGAAGATGTGCCAATGTACAAATTACATCATAATCTATATTGTATCTCTAACAAATCTCATAAATCTGTCAAGGTTGGGAGGAGGTTGTGTTGGTGGTGGTGGAAACGAAGCTTGTTCATCACCACTTCCGGGCGAAGCCGAATCCTCCGAAAGTTCCACTATCATTTCTTCATATGCTTCATCTATTGCCGGTTGTGATTCTGCAATTCCAAAGTTTCTTCTTTCCGCGCGGATCCAATCTCTAAAAAGCACCGATTTTTCCAAGCTCTCCCTCATCGCCACTCTATGATCACCGATTTGTAGTCTTGCTTGACTGAAAGCGTTCTCCGATGCAACAGTTGAAGCTTGAATTGATAAAACATCTCGAGCCATCCTTGCAAGAACCAAAAATTATTTTTCCCTTGACTTCCACCATTCCAAAAGATCGAAAGAGCCGTGGGGATTCTCCTTTTCAAGTCCCTGTGACAAGTAAACTTGAAGCTCATTTAGATGTGAAATTTCATCATAATTATCACCTTGAGAACCCCGGAACTCCGTCCAAGATTTAAGAGCTGTTAATCCCGCAGCTCTTTTAGACGATTGTGAGCTAGACGAAGTAGGGGTTGAAATATTTGGCCTAGCATGCTCTAAAGTCTTTTTATATGCATTATAAACAGTTTGGGCATTAATTTTAATTGATACTTTTGCATCAGCAAGTGTAGCAATTCCTCTTCTGAAAGATCTAAAGCCTTATAAATATTAGAGTACCAGAAATTAGGACCTCCCAATTTCATTGTAGGATTTAACATTGCAGCTACGCCAAAAATATGAGGGATAGGGAAAAAATATTTTAAAAATTTTTGTTTCATTTCATTTATAGCAAGTTCATAAATATCCCCACCCTCGCCAAATTCAACAAACAAATCAGCTAGTGCGGCAATATAAACTAAACAATTTGAAATAGTAGGATAATATTGCCCAGAAAATGCATTTGTAGCAACTTGAAAATGTTCTAAAAAATCTCAAAGAATTTTAACATTCGTCCAATCTTGGGTAGTAAGCATTTCATCATCATCCTCACCACCTACCCGATAATTAAAAGTTGCATTAATTGGGTTTCTATATTCATACGCAACTACTAAACTTTCGTACATACAATTCCACCTAGTCGGGAAAGGTTTAGGGACCTTTCTTTCTCTAAGGCCATATTCATCACATTTTTAAAAATACTCTCTAAGTCTAGTTCTACGGTTTGAATAAAATAGTCAATTAAGAGCCATTCGAACCTTTTCAATTTCTATGTTTAAAAATCGCATACCATCACCAACAATTAAATGATAAATATGACAAATACATCTAACATGGAAAAAATTACTAAATGCAGGATTTAGGGTTTTTGTAATCATGCCTATTGCACTAGTGCTACTAGAAGCATTATCCATAGAAATTGTCATTATTTTATCGCTAAAGCAAAAATATTTACAAATATCTGAAACAGTGTTAGCTATAAACATATCCGTTTGACGTGAATTAATTATTCTATATGCAATTATACGTTTTTGCATTGTCCAGTCCTCATCTATCCAATGACTTGCAACAGTTAGATAATCACAGTCATTATTACTTCTACCAATATCAGTTGTAATAGAAATCCGATTAGGTATATGAGTGAATAAATAGCGCAAATATTGTTCATATTCATGTTTGAATTTATAAATATCGGCCTTAACTGTTGCGCGAGGCCAACCTTTATAAGTAGGATTAAAAACTCTTCTAATATAATGAACCCAATTAGGATTAGAAGCAAAAGCATAAGGTAATAGCATAACAGTAATCATCTTTGCTAATTCTTCACGATCTCAATTTGGGTCTTAATATAAAATACCTCCGGTGACAGTGTTAATTCCTGGTTGAACTAGATTTGAACCTGTACTAAGGTTAACTTGAGAATCTACACTTGTCCCCTCTTGCTGCGCTTGCATTTGAAAAAATCTAGCCCTATCTGTAGGGTGTATTTTTTATCTGCCTAACCAAACTATCTGTGCCGCTACGGTCTCCAGTAAATTTATGAACAAGTAATTTCCCACAAGTTTTACACTTAGCCTTATTTTGTTCTCTTACTTGAGTAAAAAAAATGCAAAACTAATGATGTTTCTGCACGTTTAGCAGGTTGTCTACTAGAAGTTGGAATTTCTACAAGTGGGTGTGCCGGTGCATTACTTGAGTTATAAACACGACTAGTAGGTGTATCATCTAAATCTGGTGCTTGGGTTTCATCATCATCATTATCATCCTCATTTTCTTCTAAGATAGGTTCATTAGGATAAAGAACATTCATAATTTCATCATCTAATCTATCACCTACTGCAACATCATGTAGAAATTCACTATCGGTAAATTGAAAACAAGGGTGATCACTATGAAGCATTACGGGAGGCGGAGCAGGACGTCTAGGTTGCCGACTGCTTTCAACTTGCTTATCTTTTGTAGGTCGGGGAGCCGGGGGAAGGGTAGTATTATGGCCACTACTTTCACCGGTTTTACCTTTTTTTTAACCGAACATTTTTTCCAAAGAAAATGCCATACTAATTAGAATTATGCAAACTAAACAACACAAAAATATATTATTAAAACGTAAGAGTTGAAACGAGTTTAACGGATTGCCGAAACAATCCTTGAAAATTGAAAATCGTTGAACACTTGAAAACTTCAATTCAACAACTTCACAATTTTTCACGAATTTTCAACAATAAATTAAGCAATTGTAGTAGATCGATTGAAAGAGAGATTGAGAGATATTGATGAATTGGTGAATAAAAATGAAAGAATGAGGGGGTATTTATAGTTGAGAAATGGAAAAAAGTATAATTATATAAAGCTTGGGGTTAAATTAAAGTTTGGGGGCCAAATGACTATTTTATTAAGTTTCAAACGGCTATTTTTGAAAAGAGCCGTTACTGATTTTTTAAAAAAAATAAAAAAATAGCCATTGGGCCCATCAGGACCGGCCCAGGCCCGCTTGCCGTTCCTGGGCCTGGCGGTTCGAAGCAATGGACCGGCCCGTCACAGCTTAATGGAGCGGTAGGACCGGGACTGCCAGGACCGGTCCACCAGGCCCGCTAGGACCCTGGTCCCGATCCGGTCCCGGTTCAGGCCCGCCTGTTTTGTGTACCTAATGATCTCAATATGTAAATATACTTACTAAAAGTTATATTCGAGCATAAAATAGAGAGTTTAACTTTTTGAAATTGATGAATATTGATCATAAATATAGCTAACTCAATAAAGGAAGAAAATGTACCTATAACATTCCCTGGTCATCATTCAATATATTCAAATTAAACTTAGTTCAAGTTCTATATATTCAACTTTTAAGTTTTAGCAAGAATACATAGTTTTTGAAGATCTAAGAGCTTTTCTAAAATAATTGAAAAGCTATTTTCAAGTTCACTTAGACAAAGACAATCTTTTTTTCTTTTTTGCGAGCAAAATACATATTTTATATTTCTTTAATCAATAAAAATATATATCAACTATTATAAAAGTACAAGTCTCAGAGCGAAATATTAATAAACCTTTCTCCCCTTAAAAATAAATTTCAGATAGGACGAAAATGACATTTAATTATTTTTTCTAATATTTATATCTTGGAAATCAATTATAATATTATGATAAAAGTATTAACTTAATTTTCTATTTTTATTGGTTATTACATAACGAATCATAATATACATGGTTATTAATACAAAAGCATTATTCATAAGATATTCTAATTTCAAATTACTAATAAACTATTTTTTGTGTACGCTAATTTAGTTTGTTACTTAAATAAATATTATTAGACAAGATCATGAATAAATGAATAAAATTCTTTATATATGTGTCAATTTCATGATCAATAATTATCATTTTCAAGAACTCAAATTTTTACTTAATATTTTTTTGTGACTAAAACCATGTTTTATATATTATTTATATATATTTTTAAAAAGTTCTCATCAATATAGGGTACACGCGCAACCCGCGTACCATGAGACTAGTTTATTATAAAAATACGAATAATTTATGCTAAATATTGAGCGACCAAAATATTCCCAGAACATTGATCGTGTTATGAAATAATATAAGAACAAGAACAATAGAGAGAAAAGTAGAGAGAGGAGTATTCTTATTGATACTTAGGGATGATTTACAATGGGGTAAGACCCCTCTATTTATAGGAAGAGAAAAGACTTAGCCTCAAAGTAGAACTCTTCTATAAGATAGACATTCACTCTAATTAGAGTTCTATTTGTAACACCCCCCCCCCCTTGAATGTCTATTCAATAATGTGCCTCGTTAAAACCTTAACTAAAACAAAACCCAATGGGAAAAAATTAAAGAAAAGAAAAAAGAGTACACATGTTTGAATATGCGCCTATTGGTTGCCTCGTTAAAAACCTTGCAAGGAAAACCCAGTGGGACAAAACCTTGTAAGGGAAAAAGAGTGCAACGCGCATTAACTCCCCCTGAAAAGAGCATCAATTCACATCCTTGAGAATTTGCATTCCAATCTTGTGCACCATCTTCAAAATGATCTTTTGTAGAGATTTGATAAATAAATCAGCCATATTGATTTGAACAAATATTCCGCACCTTGAAATTATCATTCTTGATAGATATGAACATCTTCATATAATGTCGTGGAATGACTCTTCAATATCTCCATAGAGGTATTCTCGATGCATCATGCTTATAGTTATAGCAAGATACATATGTACACAAGTTGCACTTAGGATGTGGTACTTCAGGACCAAGAATTGTATATGCTTCAAGCAACTTCAATCTTTCATGGATTGACATATAAGTTAAGTCATATAATCCATATAATAGATTTTAGATGCATATCAAGTTTTCATGTCATGCTAAACAAATAAGATATCGAAAACTGATTACACATACCATTGACTTTATACTTTCAAGTATTTGAACTACATGTCCAAAACTACATGTCTTTCATATGGAATCAATTCTGCTTGAATTGTATCTCTTCCATTTAGCCAATATTTTTGTTTGTATTCAACAAACATAAGATCCTCATCGATATTTAGCGCTATCATAGATGTCTTCGACGAACATTTTATATCGGTTCCAGTAAATTTTCATAAAGACATAACATGGAGATCTCTTTATTCATATATTCAAGTACCTGAATCTCTCATGAGATTTTATGAAGTGTTATGTCATGTGATCTTCTAGATCACTTGCCTCCCCATTATGATCACTTTGATCATTTGCTCATCTTCTTTATTAAGAAGTTATTTTGAAACCGATTTGTCTATACGCTTTAAGCGTATCCAAGACTTTGTCCTTCTGGGACTTAATATGAGCATTTGCAGTGAGAATATAGTTACTTTCTTTGGGTCAGCAAATGCGTATAGCATGCTTTTCAATATGTTGCAATGGAATTATCCTTTTATGAACTTCAGGTTCATATTATGATATTCGAGGATCTATATATACAAATGATAATTCATCCCATGTAACCTTTTCTCAAGTGTTTATCATGTCTTCCCCTCATGTTAGAAAAGCTAACTTGTTTCCTCAACTTTGAGAGTCCATCTTTGTGCATTATAGTGTTAATGAAAATATACACCGCACATCAATAATAATAAGATGAAATTATTTGGTTTCTGACCCTGAACCACTTGTGAGGGGAGAATATAATATACTCTCGTATACAACGTATATCAAACTGATATATATATAACTTTGTTCTCATAAGAAACAGTTTAGCTATTGAGTGGAGGCACTCAATAATTATCTTGCTAAACCAACTATGATATAAACCAACTTATCAAGATGAACTATCTTGAATAGAAAATCTGGAAATTATGCTCGAAGTTATATTACTGGGCAATTTACCTCGCAAGCACCGGACAGGCTGCGGGTTAATAACAATCGCACATGTAACCATATCATAGATGCATCATACGTGGTATACATGGCAGGTGAATGAGCCCATATTCACCTTTGATATTTCCAGAATTTATGGGATTCAACCCGAACTCTTTAGTTGGTCAATTAATTAATGAGAACAAGTAATACAAGAGAATTCGTAAAGAACTTTCTAGTTCTTTAATATTTACCCATGTGAATTCTCTATTACTGCACATCATACTTAAAATGATATGGCTAACCCGAATGCCAACTGAATAAATTATCAATATTGATAAACTTCAAATTTACACCATGACATGTGCAATTATCACTAAACTTCAAGTTTATTATGATATGGGTTTTTATATCAATAAACGTCCACTTTATTGTGGTATTCTTGTGTAGTACAAACTGGAGAATAAAGCGGGTAGTTTTTCACATACAGATTATCCCGCTACAAGTTGTAGTAATAGAAGATATCAAATCTTTCCTTTATTTATAGTCTCAATATAATCAATCGCTTTCGCATATACTTTGGAAACTGAATAAGTTTCTTTGAGACTTACTACAACACAATACCTTATTGGTAATCAATTGTGTTTCTCCAACATAGTAATAATTGGCTCTTCTAGAGCTCTCAATTAATTTTGTACTACCACAAATTCATCAACATCCATGTGGTGAATATCTCTTTTAAAGAGAAAGTTATACCATTATGGTCATGTCAAAATTATATGCAATACATGTTTCTTGCATTATTATTGTCCTTTGATAATCACATTGACAAATTATTTTGGCGTACAATAGGTACGTGACCAATGACCATTCATGCCATAATAATGACATTATTTACTTATATCGTCTCAACCCTTCTTCTAGAGGTGAGTTTGTTACATTCAATACCAATATCATGTTCATATTCTTCCAATAATGAATATGTATCCATAAATCAGATGTTGTCGCATTCACTGGGGGAATATGTGATTTTGTTATCCTTTTCAAATCTGTAAATGCGTCTGGCATTTGATTTGCTATTCTTTGCAAATGGATAATACTTTGCACCTCTCTTTCACAAATAGAGGTTTGTGGATCAAGATGAGATAATGATGCATTTTTCCACAAAAATTCCCGTTTGGTTTCACCAACTTCTCCCCCTAATTTTAGGAAAAGTGTCTCATCGAATTGACAGTCTGCAAATCGTGCAGTGAACAAATCCCCTGTCAATGTTTCGAGGTAGCGAATAATGGAGGGCGATTCAAACTCAACATATATTCCTAACCTTCTTTGCAGACCCATTTTGGTGCAATATGGCGGTGCTACAGGCACATATACTACACATCCAAAAATTCTTAAATGTGATATATTAGGTTCATGATCCAAAACTAATTGCAACGGGGAATATTTGTGACAATTCGTCAGTCAGAGACGAACTAGCATTGCTGCATGCAAAATGGCATGACCCCAAACCGAAGTGGGCAGCCAACGAACTAGCATTGCTGCATGCAAAATGGCGTGACCCCAAACCGAAGTGGGCAGCCTCGTTTTCATGAGTAAGTGAGGTATTCAAGATTATTCTCATCTATTGTCTCAACATGATATCCATTTTGAATAATATCTTTAAAACTCAACAAGTTTCTCTTGGACTTGGAGGAGAACATTGCATTCTCTTTAATAAGTATTGTTCCTTTAGGCAGAGTTATAGTAGCTCTTCCGGAGCCTTTAATTAATTTACTACTTCCAGATATTGTAGTAACATCTGCCTTACACATACTTAAATTAGAGAAATATTTCTTCTCTTTGAATATCGTATGTGTTGTACATGAATCAACGAAACAAATAGTTTTACAATTGTGATTTGACCCAAATTTACTTTGTGAAGTATTTATATTTGCTTCCAATGTATGCAAAAGAAATATATGAATAAATATTAGTCTTTTCAGTTATATTAAACTGAGTAAAACTGTACATATGAAGATATAGCATACAAATGATATTATATAACACAAAAAAATCTAATATCGTATTTGTGACAATATCAATTCAATACAACTTTGTGAATTATGCAAACGAAACAGTTTTCCATGAAATAGTTTTGCTAAATTATGCAAATGAAATTAGTAATTGTCATACACCTTATCCTTCCATGTTATTAATCAGTATATTGACGATATTTATCATGTAATAAAAATAATGTATTACTTTTGACTGTTAATCATTTCTGGTTGCGCATATTAGTTATACAAAATACAGTTATAATTTCAAACAACTTTCATACAATGTTTGAAAAGATAAGTGTAGTAGTAAATAGCAATAATATCCAAATTAACAGTTAAGTCTAACTTAGAGAATAGCGACAACATGTTATGCACCAAAACATGTACTATTATTGATTTATTATGAGCAGTTCATTGTTTCGCTCAGCCACAAGGAGAAGAGAAATCAGCTCAGAGTACTTTTTGAAACCTTCGCTCTGTACTGTTGTTGCAGAACCATATTGGAGGCATGAAACGTTGTAAACGTTTTTTCAAACATATCATAATCAGTGATATTATCTCCACAGAGTTTCAATTTAGAAGTAATTCTGAACATGCAGAATTATATTCAGAAACAGACTTAAAGTCTTGGAGCCTCAGGTGAGCCCAATCATATCGTGCTTGTGGCAGAGTGACAAACTTCAGGTTGTCATATCTCTCCTTTGAGCCATTTCACAAGATAAGTGGATCTTTGACTGTGAGATATTCAATTTTCAAACCTTCATCAAGGTGATGGCGCAAGAAAATCAAGGCCTTAGCACAGTCTTGGGTGGATGCATTATTTCTGTCTTTAATGGCGTCTCCAAGACCCATTGCATCCAAATGGATTTCAGCATCCAACACCCATGTCATGTAGTTCTTGCTCGAAATTTCAAGGACAACAAATTTTATTTTCATAATGTCAGACATAATTAAAACAAAATTAATCACAAGAAAGGAGCATAATTACATTCAGTATGACACATAAAACATCTTAATAATGTTTAACATGTGTTAGGATGGAGCACTGATTTTTAAGAAAATTACTATTGAGTAAAACCAGTATTTGTCGTAACTGCAATTAAGGGCAATGGTAACTGTTATATCAAAAAGGTTATAAGTAATCATATGTGTGTAGTATCACAAAAACAGCAATCAATGTCGAACTTAATAAAGTAAGGTAATAATCATGCAGTGTACAATAGTGTGTTAGCAAAAATTGTGCAAAAAAGAACAACAAGTTGTACATAAGCACACTGCTCCACAGTTGCTCAGTGTCGTTGCGTAAATGTTACAATATTAATAAACAATAAACTTTGATGAGTTGGAAAAATCTAACTATTATATATTCAGTAGTATAAAGATATGCATAAACACACAAGTCCTGCAAGTGAAGATCATGTTGATGCTAAATTATATGATATTGGTGTTAACATATGCATTCTTTAAATAAAATACTGATTAGTCAATAACAACCAATGTTTACATAATGTCATACATAATTAAAACAAAATTAGGAGGAGAAAAAATACCTTAATTTTCTCAAAGAGATTCTTGAGATTAGTAGAGCTTCGTGCTGATAACGTGTTATGAAATAATATAAGAACAAGAACAATAGAGAGAAAAGTAGAGAGAGGAGTATTCTTATTGATACTTAGGGATGATTTACAATGGGGTAAGACCCCTCTAGTTATAGGAAGAGAAAAGACTTAGCCTCAAAGTAGAACTCTTCTATAAGATAGACATTCACTCTAATTAGAGTTCTATTATAACAGATCGACTTTTATGCCCTTAAATATTTGTATAATTTAAAAATCTAACAGTAAATTACGTAATAATAGAATTTTTTTCGATTTAAACTACACATATTGTCGACCCTACAACTCAATCCTACTTGAATAAGAAAAGCACATAATTTTCTATCAAAAAGAATTGTTATTCCTATTTATAATTCTCTATTACAAACAAGGCAACAAGGAACGTACTAAATGAAAATTTTGGTACTATTCTCTAAAAACATTTTTAGCATTTAAGCAAATTGAACAATTCTTACTATTCTTTAAGGTTAATTTTTATAATTCATATAAAGCTAAAAAAAAATTAGTTCATATAAAGGTAAAACTAAATTATATGATATATTATCTGTTCCTAAGTATGAGGAGTTATTACATAATAAATTAAGTCAAATATAACCAAATTATAATCTTTTAAAATATAACATCTACTTTTAAATGATAAAAAAAAAACACAGGGGCAAGTTTATATGAACATTTTTCTTTTACTTGATAATAAGGCGGTCCTAATAATACAAATGAGATTGTTCTCTTTAATTTATTTATTTTTACTTCAGCATGAGTAATTGATTCCTTTACAAATTTCTCAAAGATAATCGATGGATATACGTTATATTATTTCCTAGAACAAGTTCGTTCAAATCTTCTATATATTGAAGTTTAACAAATTTTTCCTTTAATTGGTTTATTATTAGACGCTCATGTGCCATAAATTATTTTCAATTTAATATTACATCAATTTATATTAAAATAAAAAAGCAAAATATTTAGAATATTATTATTAATATATTATGCGTGATGATTGGTTAAGAACAGTTTAAAGTAAGTGAACACAATGATTGGATGGCTATGTACAAAAACAAATGTATATTACGATGTTTATATACAATGTAAAAATCAACTGGAACTTTCAAACAAATAGGAAGCTTTTATAATATAAGGTATTGATTTTATCTTTGTGTATTGTTCTAAGGATATTGAGTTTATGAATTTAAGTATTGTTCTAAGGATATTGAGTTTATGAATTTAAGTTTTGTTTATCAAATTATCTATCTTTTTCAGATTTACCTTATTCTAGATAATGAATATTTGTACTATTAAGGTACTGATTTATTGAGGGATATTTTTGTGACGACCCAAAGGGTCATCACCATAAATTCTTCCTTTTCCATGCTTCTGAGGCCTTAAAAACCTCGTATTTAGTTTATTCGATTTGCGTCCACAGTCCGAACGCGAAGCCGGAAAGTTTCTATGTTGAAATATGTGAACTATGTGTTTAATTTGAAGAATTTTGATATTAATATTGTTAAAGTTGACTTCGGTCAATATTTTGGGTAAATGGACCCAGACCTGTGATGTGACGGTACTTGAGGGTCCGTAGAAAAATATGGGATTCGGGTGTATTCCCGGAATCGAAATCCGAGGTCCCAAGCACGAGAAATGAATTTTTGAAAGAAATTATTTTTCTGGAAAAGATATGGAATTTTGAAAAGAAAATAAGTTAGAAAATATATCTACCGGGCTCGTATTTTGGTTTCGACGCCCAGTACATGTCATAAATATGCGTTAAGTTCTTCCTGTACAATTTGGTCGTAACCGGATGTCGTTTGACGTGTTTCAGACCTAAATATCTAAAGTTAAATGTTTATGAACTTTGAAATGAAAAATGATGATTTTGGGGTTTGATTCACTGAATTTGATGTTATTTTGGCGATTTGATCACTCGACTAAGTTTGTAGGATGTTATTGATTTAGTATGTGTGTTTGGTTGGGAGCCCTGAGGGATCGGGAGTGATTTTGGTGGTGGTTCGGGGTGTTTTTACACTTAGAATGTCATTAGATTTTGCTCCAATTGTTACATAGTCCTTTTCCTCTATGTGATCGCATAGGCATGTCTGCGATCGTATAGAGTCCCTTTGAAGCTGTCCCACTTTGTTCAATGCAATATCATGGTTTCATACGCGATCGCATAGCTTAGCCAGTCTCTTGAATGCGATCGCATTCCCCTATACGCAGTCGTGTAGCTTTGGACCACACCCAAATTCCAGGCTTCCTTTCTTCTACGCGATCGCATGACTTCTTCTGTTATCGCATAAGCCAACTTTCCCACTCCTCTATGCGATCGCATCTGTTTCCCGGTGATCGCATAGACAAAAACACTTTAGTGATTTTTCTAAAAACGAAACTTCTAATTTCGGGATTTCATCACTTTTTCACACGGGCTCTTCTCCTTCACCCTCCATAGACGAAATTCAAGCTCTCGTTCCTCCATAACTCTTTGGGTAAGTAATATTAACATCATTCCATCATTATTTCTTTATCTAATTACTAAATTTCTAGCCCTAAATGATGAAATCAAGGTAGAAATTGGGGGATTTGGGTAGAACTAGGGCTTTTGGGATTTTGGGTGGTTCAACCCCAATTTGGGGTCGAATCCTAAAAAATATTGCATATTTGAACTCGTGGGGTTATGGGTGATTGGGTATTGGTTCAAGCCTCGAGTTTGGACCATGTGGGCCTAGGGCCGAATTTTTGTATTTTTGGAAGAATGATAGGAAATTCATTTCTAGGCTATAGAATTGTGTCTTTGAGCCATTATTGATGATATTGAACTAAATCATATCTGGATATCATTGTTTCAGAGTTGGATTCTAGAGGAAAGGCGGTGCTAGAAATTTGATTGCCATTTTCGGACCGAGGTAAGTGTTTGTCCTAACTTTGGCTTGAGAGGATAAGATTATGATATTATTTGTTACTTGCTATGTGGAGTCGGTGTATAAGCATGGTGACAGTTATCTATGCACCTGAGTCTAGCATGACTGTGAGTCTTATTTGCGAGTGATTCGGATTTCGTGATGCACTTTCTTACTTAATTGATAAGTTTATTATAAAGTGAATAGCCGAGGAAGGTTTGTAATTGGTTTGTCATTTGGAGCATTGGCTCAGACTGGAAATTGATACTCGAGAAATAAGTAAATAAGAGAGAAAATGTTATGATTATTCCTTTGCCGGGATTAAATGTATTTATTATATCATTCCTTGCTGGTATGTGTAATTATTGGGTATTTCTTGGCTCTGATGTTTTGTTGAATTTGGTTGTTGATATTTTTCCCCTGCTGGGATCTGTTTTGCTTGATTGCACCCCATTGTCTGGACTTCTTCCACTATTTGTTTACTTGCTTACCTTATTTGTGACTGTTGTTCGAGTGAGAATGGATATATGTATTTGAGGATCGGTTGCACGCCGCAACGGATATATATATATATATATATATATATATATATATATATATATATATATGTGTGTGTGTGTGTGTGTGTGTGTGTGTGTGTGTGTAATCAAGGATTCTTTGTGTAAGATTCTATTAATTTCTGATTATAGTTCTGATGTATTTGATTCCTCTTCTACTGATTCTAATACTGATGAAAATCTAAGGGTTTTACATGATGAAGATTTATATTCTGATTCTGACAGATCTTTTTCGAATGATGATTGTGCTTGCAAGAAAGATGATAGTTTGTATGATTTAATTTCGAATTTTCAGGATTTGAATGTGAACATGATTAATGATGAGAAAATAATATAGATTTTAGAAACAATAGAAGATAAAGATTTGAGAAATAAAATTTTGGATACTGTTTTGACTGATGATGTGCCTAATGACATTCTTCCCTCTTCAAATTTTAGTTTGAAACAACCTGAATACTATTCGACTGCTGAATTAAAAAGGATTTTAACTCAAAAGAATTTTCCAGACAAAGAAATTACTGTTTCTGATTTAAAACAAGAACTCCTTAATTTAAAGGAAGAAATTGTTTATTTAAAAAATCAGTCAAAAATTTATGATAGAAGAATTTCTAGCTTAGAAGATAATAGGACTTTTGATTTACATTTACAGGCTAATAAGAATGAAGCTGAGACTTCTAGAACAAAAGAAACTGAGATTTCTAAACCTGGTAGTGGAGAAAACACTAGCCAGGATATAGATATTACAAAAAATTCTTTTTTAACAAACATCCTCAGCGAGGATAAAAATGATTTTTTACAAAAAATGAGTATTATTACATCTCAAAAGTTTTATACTAAAATTACTTTACAAATTGATTACAATTTTAGAAAGGAATTCATTGCCTTATTTGACAGTGGTGCAGATGTAAATTGTGTTCAGGAAGGACTTATACGTTCGAGATATTTTCATAAAACAACTCATTGATTAAGATCTGCTAATGGTAGTCAAATGAAATTGAATTATAAATTACCAAAAGCTTTTTTATGTAACAATGGTATTTGTTTACCCCAAAGTTTTATGATTGTGGAAGATATTTCTTGTCAAATTATTTTAGGGGTCCCATTCATGCATGCTATATTTCCTTTAAAAAGGTGGGATCATACTAAAATAATAGGGACTTATAATAATAAAGATTTTCAGTTAGATTTTATTACTAAACCTTTTATGAAATCTATAAATATGATTATTGAGAAATTGATTTTGAAAAATCAACAAATCAATTTTATAAAACAAGAAATTACTTTATTAGTAATAGATGTTTTATTAAAAGATCCTAAATTACAAGAAAAAATTAATTTATTAAAAAATCAATTTATTATTAATATTTGCGATGATCATCCTAATGCTGTTTGGGATAGAAAGAAACATGTTGTTTTATTACCTTATGAAGATAGTTTTAATGAAGCTACTATTCCTACTAAGGTAAGACCTTGTCAAATGAATTCTGTTTATTTAGATCTTTGTAAAAATGAGATTGATAATTTGTTAAAGAAAAAATTGATTAGACACTCTAGTTCGGCTTGGTCATGTACTGTTTTTTATGTTAATAAATATGCTGAGCAAGAAAGAGATGTACCAAGATTAGTAATAAATTACAAGCCTCTTAATAAAGTTTTGAAATGGATTAGGTACCCTATTCCTAATAAAAAAGATTTGTTAAACAGATTACATGATGCTATTATTTTTTCTAAATTTGATTTAAAATCAGGATGTTGGCAAATTCAGATTGCTGAACAAGATAGATATAAGACTGCTTTTAACGTTCCAATAGGACAATTTGAATGGAATGTTATGCCTTTTGGATTGAAAAATGCTCCTTCAGAATTTCAAAAGATTATGAATAATATTTTTATACCTTTTACTGATTTTATTATTGTTTATATTGATGACATTCTGGTATTTTCTAAAAATATTGAATTACATTTTAAACACTTAAAAATATTTCAGCAGACAGTCATTCAAAATGGTTTGGTTATTTCTAAACCGAAAATGAATCTTTTTCAAAGCAATATTAGATTTCTTGGTCATAATATTGGAAAAGGAACTATTATTCCTATTAATAGATCTATTGACTTTGCTTCAAAATTTCCTGATGTTTTAACTGATAAAACTCAACTACAAAGATTTTTGGGTAGTCTCAATTATATTTCCCCTTTTGTGAAAAATTTATCAAAAGATACAGCAATTTTATATGATAGATTAAAAAAGAATCCACCTGCTTGGAATAATTTATATACTGAAGCAGTTAAAAGAATAAAGTCTAAAATAAAAGAAATTCCCTGCTTGACTTTAGCTAATCCAGATTGGAAAAAGACTGTAGAAACTGATGCCTCTGATATTGCATATGCTGGAATTTTAACTCAATTCTCTCCTATTGAGAAAAAACATTATATTGTTCAATTCTATTCAGGAAAATGGAATGATGGTCAAAAGAATTATGCAACAGTAGCAAAAGAAATTTTAGCTATTGTTAAAAGTGTTCTAAAATTCCAAACTGATTTGTATAATCAGAAATTCTTGATAAAAACAGATTGTCAAGCTGCTAAATTTATGTTTAATAAAGATTTTAAACATGATGTTTCCAAGCAAATGTTTGCAAGATGGCAAACATTGCTAGCGCCTTTTGATTTCGAAATAGAATATAAAAAGGGTATTGAAAATAATTTACCAGATTTTCTTACTAGAGAATTTTTAATTAACACTTGATGTTTAAGTTTGGCAGGATGATAAGGCCAGGATGGCCAAGAGGCCCCCTCTGGGAGGGGCAGAGGAGCTACACAAAATAGATTTCAGACTTTGGGGCATATTCCTACCCAGAATAGATTTCTTGAAGAAGGTTCTTCGTCTGGTATAAGACCTTCATTTGCAGATTACCAAAAATATTTAGATTTCATTGCCAGCAATGCTGGAACTACTGGGGGTAGCAATGCTACTATTCAACCCACCTCTATTGAGGATCAGAGTAAAGATTTTGAACCAGAAAGTGAAGATTCTTATGCTATTATTACAGGAAAAACTGATAGTGAGATTTTCGAAACAAACCCTACGAAAGAGATTATATTATATGTGGACAATAAAGATTTTCAGTGGAAACAAAATTCTTGGATTATTATGAAGAGATATTTGAATAATGCATTATTTTCGATGCAGACTTACAAAACCAGATTACATTTCGAAATGATTTTAACATCTACAGGGTCAGTCGAGATTACTCATAATAATACGGGCGGACCAAACAAATCATATTTCTCTTTTTCAAAAATGATTATTAAAAAGATTATATTACCAGAAGAATGGGGTTTAAGTACTCTAAAAGATTGCCAATATATTCACCCAGTACAAAAGATTTCCATCAACTATAATTATTGGGATTATGTGGATGCATTTTCCAAAACATTATTTTATGAGAATGATGATCATAGGCATTCGTGGTTCATTAAGATATGTGCTCAAGTTTTTAAAAGCACTCAGACTCCTACATGGTTCATCAAATGGTGGTCTTTTTTCGGACCCTCCAGGAATATTTTACCTAAGCAATTACAAGATTTGTACAACAAATGGGTCGAAGCATCTCCCAAGATTAATGAACTAGACAGGGAAGAGAGACTCTATCCCAGGACTCCGATAATGAATTTTTTTATGGAATTCTCTATTCCTTGGATTTTTCGCTGGACTATTGAAGTAGGAAAAGATTCAGATGAAATGCCTTGTCTATTCAGAAGATTTCATACCAAATTCTGGCCTAAATTAAATACTAAAGGTCCAGATGGAAAGCTAATTGGCCAAGAACTTTTGGATTCAATTCAGACTGCATTAACTAAATACAACAAGATTATTTCAGAAAACCCCATTATCGAAGAAAGTCATTTTACTAAGATTACTAAGAAAATACAGATTAAAAAGGGTGGTATTCTATCACAAGAAGAGCTCATTGCGGCATATATGGAGCAAGTTAAACAGGACATTCAAAAACAGATTATGACCAGGGATGATATTTCTATGGGGGAAGATAATTTTGAAGATTCTCAAAGTATTAACAGTGTCAACTCTGAAGAATTAGCAGAGATTGTAAAAAAGGCAGAAGAATACATTTTGCACCAAAGATAAGGAAATGATTCCACGACAAAAGATTATGGCTAGTAGGACCTACTAGGACCCATTTTTACTGTTTAAATTTTAACTTTTAGCCTTTAAGTTTTCTATATAAGAGAGTTACAGATTTTCGGAGAGACAGAACCGTAGAACCTCTCTTTCTCTCTCTAAAAGTTTACTCTCCCTTCTCTCTACTACTTTAAAATTGTTGTAATATTATTGTACATCTTTGAAATATAAATAAAAGTACAAGATTTCTGCAGATCCTTATTGGCAAGGTACTTCTTTATTCTTTATATCTTCTTATTCTTTAAATTTGGTGTTCATTAAGCCCAATGATGGGCTAGGTTCCTAAGTGTTGAATAATAACTAATATAGCCTGGGGATGATCGGAAAAGGTAATGACTCTAAATGAAAAGTTTGCCTTGAAGGGGTAAAGGTTGTGGTATGGGTGTTAGTTTAAATAATTTTATAGCAAACTAAGCTTAAATCATGGCGTTGGTAAGCCCTAAGAGGGGTGTTCCCGACATGGTTAGTGAGGGATTATATCGGGTATAAACCTTGTGATTCCGTTGGTAAGTCCTGTATGGCTGGTTGAATTGCCTATGGATGTTCCCGGTTGGATTTATAACGAATAGTTCCGTGGTTTGCATAAAACCAATTAAACTATATAAATCCCTACTTCCTAAAAGGTCCTACAGCCCTAAAAAAGGTCCAGCTCTAGTTTGGTATCAGAGCCATGGAAGATCTACTCAGGTTATGAAGGTTGTTATTCAACACTTAACTTTATTGAGTTCTAATGTCTTGGTTTAAAAAATCAAAATTCATTAAAAATATGATTGAAGAACAAATAGATTTTCCGGTTCAACAAGATTTATTAAATACTTGGGTAATTCCTAAGGTTAATATAGAGACTATTTACAAATTAGGAACTTTTGAAAAATTTGCTGGAAAAACTACTGTGAAAACTACAGAATTAAGTTTTACAATGGATAAAGATCGTGGAGTTTTTAATTTATTATCCCAAAATGATATAGATTATTATAAAACTAAAGATTTCAATTATTTGCATATTGGTTTAGTTCAAGTTGCTTTTAAGCCATTAACATTAAAAGGCTTACCTGAAAGTTTTGTTGCTGCTTTACGAGATGGAAGAAATTTAAATTGGAAAAATTCTTTGATTGGTTCTATACAATCAACTTTAGCTTATGGTGCAATATATTTTAATGCTTATCCAAATTTGAATATTGCCTTAACTGATGTGAATATTTTACAATCATTAATTTTGAATATCAAGATTAATGGATATGATTATTTACCTGGAACAGAAGTAATGTGTATTTGTACTAGAATTGTTTATAGACCTCTTTATACTTTATCTCCTAGATGTAAAATTTCTGAACAAAATCATGAGACTGTTTTGTTTGAAAATAATTTTTCTAAATCTAAAATTATTACTCGTAGATTAATTAAGTGGGAAGAAATTAACTTTCCTAGTGAATGAATTATTGAAGAAGCTGCAGTACCTCGTGAGATTACTAGTGATGAAATTTCTGATATTAGGCAAAGTAAAGATGGTAGTGTAACTTTGAGTTTTAAAACTCAAGACATCCCTAGACTAACAGATTCTTCTTCAAGATTAACCAGATCTGTAGCTTCTTATATTTCACCAATAGATTATATCGTTGATATTCCATCAAGAGCTTCGACTTCTCAGATTAGAGAAACAAATTTTGATAAAATTGTTTTGGACAATAATAATATTGCTAAAGGTGAAGATTGTTTAAGTGATCCTACAGATTCCGATATGAATTTTCCAACTGGTTTACATGGATAGTAAAAATTGATTTTAGTCCAGGTTCTCTGGCACGAAAAAAGATTTCTTTAGAATTTTACAGTCCAAAATGGGAAGAATTTAGAAATTGGTTTTTCTCTGCTTTTAATAAAGATGAAACAGAGTATTTTTCTAAAGAATTCTACAAAGAGTTAGAGAGAAATAATATTTCATTACCATTTGTCCCATGGTTCATGATTAAATATGTGGGATATCATTTGTCAGTCATTGAACATGAGTATCATTTGTCTAATGGAGATATAATGATTTCTTCTTTACCACAAACTTAGTCTTTTGATATCAATAAAGATGGTAAAACTATTAATTTTACTGCTTTTGCAAAATTATTTGAAAACAAAGTTGCTGTAATTACTTGTGAACATGTCAATTTGATTCTTAAACAGCAAAATTATGCTAATTATTATTTGAATGTATTAGGAGAGCATGTCATGGCATTGCATAAGAATTTAGACAATTATTTGACACAAACACAGATTTTACAAGAAAAAATAGAAGCTTTTCATAAACCAAAACAAGAATTGAAAATTGTCAAAAATACTTTACAACCTCCTCCTGAAATAAGAAATTTCAAAACTGATTCTTCTGAAGAAATTGAACAGCTTTTGAAAGAAAAATTGAAAAATATTAATTTCTCCTCCAATCTTACTGGAATAAATTTACAACCTCAACCTGTTTTATCTGCAAAACAAGAAGATTTTATTACTCAAAATGCGCCAGATTCTTTAAATAAAATCAATACTAAATGGGTGGATAAGCCAATTCAAAGGATGTATTATTATAATAGGCCAACCCCCATGGATGTTTTAAATGAAGAAAGAGATCAGATTTTTAACAATAGTTATAGTAGCAAAGAAATTTATGAATGGAATATTGATGGTTTTAATGATAAACAAATTTTTACTACTGTGCATAGAATGTTGATGTATAGTACTATTTGTAAGATTAATAAAAATCAAGATCATGATATTGCTGCTATGATAGTTGCTGGTTTTACGGGCCAACTAAAAGGTTGGTGGGATAATTTTTTAACTCAAGAACAAAAGATCACAATTATGAATACTACTAGTGTTCATAAGATTGAAGGGCAATTAGCCTACCAAACTGTTGATTCTGCTAGTACTTCTCAGATACAACAAAATGCTGTTTATACTTTAGTCACTACCATAGTTGAACATTTTTGTGGAAGATGGACTGATGAGGCAGAAACTATTAGAACAACATTACAAAATTTGCGTTGTAGACAATTATCTGATTTTAGATGGTATAAAGATGTATTTTTAAGTCGTGTTATGGAATTGCATGATTGTAGTCATGAACATTGGAAGTCTTGAAGATTCTTATGCTATTATTACAGGAAAAACTGATAGTGAGATTTTCGAAACAAACCCTACGAAAGAGATTATATTATATGTGGACAATAAAGATTTTCAGTGGAAACAAAATCCTTGGATTATTATGAGTAATCTCGACTGACCCTGTAGATGTTAAAATCATTTCGAAATGTAATCTGGTTTTGTAAGTCTGCATCGAAAATAATGCATTATTCAAATATGTGTATATATATGTATATATATATATTCGAGGATCAGGTTGCTCGCCGCACCGAATATATTTGAGGATCGAGTTGCTCGCCGCAACGAAAATATTTGAGGATCGGGTTGCTCGCCGCAATAGATTAAGTGTGCTTGATTTCTTCTGTGGAGTTTCCTGTTTTCCTTATCTGTTGTTGATGTACGTTTTCATTTCCTTATTCGTTGAATCTATGTCAGAGTGGTCAAAACCCCATAGTAAGCTCCCCTTCGTCCTAGCTGTTTAAATTATCTATAAATATATATATATATATATATATATATATATATATATATATATATATATATATATATATATATATATATATATATACTGTCTAGCCTCGTCACTATTTCGCCGGTGTTAGGCCGGGCACTTACCAGCACATGGGGTTGGTTATGCTGATGCTACACTCTGTGCATCTTTTTGCACAGATCCAGGAGCATCTTGTGGACCTCAGTAGCAGTATTGCTCGTGCGCTGAAGTTAGTTCAGGGACACCGAGGTTGCTTGTAGGCGTCCGCAGGCCTGACTTTTTCTCTATCCTTACACATTATTCTATTGTCCCATGTATTCGAGACAAACAGTTACGTGTATTTCTTTCAGACCCTGTTTCACAATTATATAGTAGTCTGTGAGTAGTGACACCAGATACTGGGTAGGAGTGTATTTTGGAACCTTTGTATTTTTTGCTTTCATGTTATTTTAGTATTTAATAGTCTTCCTCTTTATTTATTGTGTCAGTTTATTGTAATTGTTTAAAGGAATTAGAGGAAGTGTTTTAATGTTTGGCTTGCCTAGCTTCGATAGTAGGCACCATCACGACTCCCGATGGTGGAAATCTGGGTTGTGACAAGTTTTTATCATAGCACTAGGTTACGTAGGTCTCACCACTCACGGACAAACTCGGTAGAGTCTGAGGGATCGGTATGGAGACGTCTATATTTATCCCCTAGAGTCTACAAAGTTAGGAAAATTCCACTTTGTTCTTTCTTGTCGTGCGTTTTCGTTTCTCTAACACCGTTTGAATTTTTACTCTATTCTTTCACAGATGGCGAAAACACGCGCTTCCTCTTCTACTGCTCAGCAGCCCGAGCCCCCAGCAGCAGTTTCCATGACGAGCAGAGGCCGAGGTAGGGACAGAGCTCAGCCTCTAGCAGTAGTCCCAGTGGCGGATCCTCTGATTGATCATGACGAGGAGGTTCCAGCCCCAGCAGTTTTGGTGGGCCCAGCTCAGCTCCCAGAGGGGTTCATAGCCACCCCAGTACTTTAGGACGTTTTGGTCAGATTGGTGGGCTTTGTGGAAAGCGTCATTCGAGTGGGTTTGCTCCCGGCAGTCCTGCCAGTAGTGACAGGTCAGTCGGGTGCAGTGGCTCAGGCCAGTGGTGAGATCCCTTTTCAGGAGACGGCCAATGATGGCCATAAAGTTGAGACAGTACTATGGGAAGGCGATCATAGATCTGATAAGAGGCCCCATCGTGCAGGCAGATTCCGTTGTACCTCGTCTAGAGGTAGAGGTTCATATGGTAGAGGCCATCCTTCCAGGCCCTTTTAGTCAGTTCCCCATGTCACTCATGGTACTTCAAGTGATCATTCAGGTCAACATGGCCAGCAACAGTTTCCTTTGTTACATCGCTTGTGTAGATGTTATGAATGTGGAGTTTTTAGTCACATCAGGAGACATTGCTTGAGGTTGAGGGGTGCTTAGATTCCTGTTTAAGAAGCGTATTCAGCTTTACGTTTCTCATAAAAGGTGTAAATGCATCATTCATTATGTTCTTTTATATAACATAAATGAATTTATCTTGCAGCAGCATCAGCTGACATGCCTGCCCATGGCAATGAAAGTGAAGGATCAATACTTCTTGCACGATCAAATGCTAGCTAAGCCAATTGACTTTTTCCCTCCAGCCGATAAAGCTATAAATACCCAACTTTAGACGAGTCTAATCATCTCACATGGATCAATCAATTTACATAACAACCCCGACCTTAATCTACAGTATGATCATGACTTGCAATGCTGAATAGTTCAGCACATTGGAGAAGGAGAACCCCCCCCCCCCCCCCCCCCCCAAAAAAAAGAGGGAAGCAGGCGAAAAAAACAAGTGAACAGATAGAACCTGATCATTTTTACTTTTTGTTGCAGATACAAATACAATAATAATTTCATTGTCAAAAAGAGAAGATGAATACACTAATAATTTATTGATGTTTTATATGATATTCTCTTATATTAGAAGGCACAGCTGAGCTACTTGAGCTATCTGTGTCATCAACATGCTTGCTTCTCTGGCCCATAATAGCCCCTCTTTTTTTTATCAAGTTTCAAGACTACCCCACAAAACCTGATGATTCATGGTACTACGTGGAAGAAGTCATGAAACTTATACCTAAAGCATGTGGTGTCCAGATCCAACTTTTAAAAAGAATTAACCCAAATAGCAGCTCGTCCAACTGCTTAAACTAAAAATAGCCATGGAGTATAATATATAAACAATTTATCTATGATTATGTATAATCTATGTATATGTCTAGAAAAAGTAATCAGTAAATATGACCAGACATTTGTGTAACGATCCCAACTTTCAATGACGCATAAGGTTCCAAAAAATTTGCTTAACATATTATATGACACCTCATACTTACATGTTGCATTTACGGTTACATGTCGGAAGAATCGACGGCTGCTTATTAACCTCCAATTAACTATTGTTCAATAAAACTTTAGTTTGTAGTAGTTATTGGATGTCAATTTAGATGTGCAACTTCCCATGGTGATAGGGCCAACAGCAGTTGGATGTCATTTAGGTCAACAGGGCCAACAACAGTTTCCTCAGTTACATCGTTTGTGTAGATGTTATGAATGTGGAGATTTTAATCACATCAGGAGACATTGCCCGAGGTTGAAGGGTGCTCAGCTGCAACAGTCTTTCTGCTCACCATCAGCACTTGTCAGTGCACCACCCCTTCGTTATTCCCAACGACGGAGGGCTTGTTTCACGTGTGGTGATATGAGGCATATTCGAGCTTCTAGCAGCTCTCAGCATCAGAGTTCTCGTGCTATGATGGCATCAGAGGTTCCACAGCCTACCTAGCTAGCTAGAGGCAGGGCTAGAGGTCTTAGAGGTGGAGTTCAGACCGCTAGAGGTAGGGGTCAGCCAACAGCCAGTTTGGAGGTTGAGTCTTCAGATGCAGACATTACATGTACCGTTTTTTTGTATTAGAGATGCTTTAGTGCTATTTGATCCTGGATCTACATATTCATATGTTGTCCCATTTTGCACCCCATTTGGTTATGCCTAGTGAGTCCTTGGGTATTCCTATATATGTGTCTGCATCAGTTGGGGGATTTTATAGTGGTAGATTGGGTGCATCGTTCCTTTTTTATGGTATTTAGGGGTCTTGAGATCGTATTGACTTGTGGCTCTTGGATATGGTCGATTTTGTTTGTCATATTAGGGATGGATTTGTTGTCCCCGTATCATGCAATCTTGGATTGCCATGCCAAGACCGTGACCTTGGCGTTGCTATATTTGCCCCGATTAGAGTGGAGAGGAACCCCGGGTCATATCACTCATAGCGTTATTTCTTATGTGAAGGCTCGACGCATGGTCAAGAAGGGGTGTCTACCGTATGTAGATCTTGTTCGCGACTCCAGCGCTGAGGTCCCGTCTATTGATTCTGTTCCTATTGTTCTGGAGTTCCCGAGGTATTTCATCAGGCCTGCCGGGCATGCCGTCCGACAGGGATATAGATTTCTGTGTTGATGTGGCCCCGGTCACTCAACCCATTTCCATTCCACCGTACCGCATGGCGTCGCCAGAGTGTAAAGAGTTAAAGGATCAACTTCAGGATTTGCTTGAGAAGGGTTTCATTAGACCCAACATTTCACCTTGGGGTGCACCAGTGTTATATGTGAAGAAAAATGATGGTTCGATGAGGATGTGCATTGATTAACGGCAATTGAACAAGGTGACGATTAAGAACAAGTATCCACTATCGAGGATCGATGATTTATTCGACAAACTTCAGGGTATGAAGATGTTTTCAAAGATAGATTTGAGATCTGGCTATTATCAGCTGAGGATTAGGGGGTCTGATGTCCCTAAGTCAGCATTTCGTACTCGGTATGGGCACTATGAGTTTTTGGTCATGTCGTTTGGATTAACTAATGCCGTAGCAGTGTTCATGGAGTTGATAAACCGAGTATTTAGGTCGTATTTGGACTTTTTCGTGATAGTCTTTATAGACAATATTTATATCTACTCCCGCAGTCAGGAGGAGCATGAGCAGAACCTCAGAGTTGTTCTCTAGACTCTGAAGGATAGTCAGTTGTATGCTAAGTTCTCAAAGTGAGAGTTTTGGTTTAGTTCGGTCGCATTCTTGGGTCATGTCATATCAGCAGCAGGTATTCAGGTAGGCCCGAAGAATATAGAGGCAGTCAAGAACTGGCCTCGACCAACTTTAGCTACAGAGATTCGGAGCTTCTTGGGGTTAGAAGGTTACTACCGACTGTTCGTGGAGGGGTTTTCATCCATTGTTGCCCCTATGACCAGATTGACCCAGAAGGGTGCCTAGTTCAGGTGGTCGGACGAGTGTGAGGCGAGCTTTTAGAAGCTCAAGACAGCTCTGACTACGGCACTGGTTTTGGTCTTGCCCACAGGTTCAGGGCCATATACGATCTATTATGATGCTTCCCGTATTAGGATCGGTGCAGTATTGATGCAGGATGGAAAAGTCAATGCCTATGCATCGAGGCAGTTGAAGATCCAAGAGAAGAAATATCCGGTTCGTGATCTTGAGTTGGCAGCTATTGTTCATGCCTTGAAAATTTGGAGGCATTACTTATATGGTGTGACTTGCGAGGTTTACAATGATCACAAGAGTCTCCAGTACATGTTCAAGCAGAAAGAGTTAAATTTGAGGCAGAGGAGGTGGTTAGAGTTACTGAAGGATTATGATGTTACTATCTTATATCACCCAGGAAAGGCTGATGTGGTGGCTGATGCATTGAGTAGGAAGTCTGCCAGCATGGGTAGTCTTGCATATATTCCACTCACCCAGAGATCGCTTGCTTTGGATGTTCAGACCTTGGCCAATCGTCTTGTGAGGTTGGATATTTCTGAGCCTAGCAGGGTGTTAGCTTGCACGATTGCTCGATCTTTGTTGTTGGAGCGTATTCGTGAGCATCAATTTGAAGATCCCCATTTGTGTGTCTTGAGAGACACGGTGCAGTGCGGAGGTGTCAAGAAAGTGACTTTGGGAGGTGATGGTGTATTTAGATTGCATGGGCAAGTCTGTTGTCGACACCCCCTTTTTCATAAGGTGAAATCGGGATTACGACATTATGGGCAAAACAACTCTTGTTCCATTTTGAGGAACTGGTTATGAAATTCGAAGAGTCTCCACCTAATGATTATAGTGCATTAGGACACTTTAGAAGAAAAGATGAAGATTTTGAAGGAAACCAAAGTTCGGGTAAGGGCTTGAGATTATCTCGAGGGGAAGGTGTTAGGCACCCCTCAAGATCCACTAGTGTGGTTCCCGGCCGTGCTTAATTATGACTTACAGAAGAATAAGGGTTTACAAGCAAGATTTGCACGTAAGAAGTATAAACAAGTTGACGATTTTGAAAGGAGAAAGATACAAGTGATTTTGGAAAAAGAAAGCTTAGTTTGAAAAAAAAGTTAATTTAAGAAAACATGAATAAAGGGAAAGCAAAGAAGAAGGGTCCTAGGTTTAAATATGATATGGATCACTTGGTGCAATACCCCTTATACACTCTTTAGAAGAGGGGTCACCTATGATATTAGCGCACCGTCATCATCTCCATATTCTAACCGTCCCACCCCGTTACAGTATTAAACGCGATTAGTCTCGATTACTTATTGCATGCTAATACCCGTCCCAACCTATCAGTCCAGGGATATTTGGACTTTTAATCCTAGAAAGGAAGACAAGGGATAAAGGCATATATGGAGTTTAAAAGGTAATAATGCTAAGGCGTCAATCAAAACAAATAGCATATAAGAGGGGAATAAACAAATCATACAAAGGCTGCACATAAACCCCTTAAACCATATAAAAATTAGTTTAGCATGACTTGCATATACTGATTTGGTCTTTAGAGTTAAGAAATTAAGAGGCAGACGAATCAGTTTAACACATAAAGTTGGATAAAACTCTGCTTTGAGCCCCTCGGGTCCGATTATCAGGATTTGTTGTATTTTAAAACAAGTTAAGGATTGAGGTATCAATGCAGAGGAGATTAAAAGAAGTAGAGACTGTAGTAAGTTTATAAGTATATTTGAAAGCATCAGACTGTTTGAGTAAAAATGCATAAGAGTTATGAAAGAGTTTCAAAGCAGGAATATTTTTTAGAGAAAAAGAGTAAATTGCAGGACTGTTTTTAAAAGGACAGTTTTAGAAAAAGAAGTAAACGTTTAGGCAAGATTGTATTAAAAGGATTGAAAGAAAGGAATGCAGATTTGGAGAGGTTTAAAGAATACATGGTTTACAAAAAGTTTGTTGAAAGCCTTACATAAAAAAACGTTAAGGACCAGTGAATAGTCTGTTTTTATTTAAATGGATCAGGCGAATTTTATATTTAGTCCTATAGGCATGAAATCTATGTTTGGGTTTTAAGACTTGTTAAAGAGTTGTTAAAATTGATGAATGTTAGATTAACCTATAGTTTACCTAACGCATATGCATTTCCAATAGACATGGTTTCTATATGCGGTTGATTACATGCATATTAAGTCCTATAGGCAGGATCTCTAGTGATTTGCAACATGATTAAATGTTTAACCTAATAGGCATGTTATCTAGGTGTCTTTGAAGTATTAGTCCTATAGGCATGATTTCTAGGCAGTTTTAAGCATAAAAGACCTATAGACATGATTTCTACCCTTTCGACTTATATAGGAAAGTAAATCCCCTCCCACACCCTTTACTAATATTCCCCAAGTCTTTTTACAAAGTTATTAAAAAACTGGAAGAAAAAGACTAAAATAAATACATCAAAACTAAAAACAGACCAAAGGGAGCCCAAAGAAACCTTAATGTCCAACACATGTATTTTACCAAATCCGGATTCCAGGTTCCAAGGCCTTCTCCTACCCAGAATGTTTTCAAGTTACAAGGAGTATCTGGAACTCCAGGCAATGCTTAACACTCTGACTAATTAAGAGTAACAGAACAATGCAGTGTTGAAGCGCCAACCCTTAGGCATCCAAGATCAGAGGGAGCTCCGGTGTCCCAAAGCATGCTTACCAAAGGGGGACAAAACTTAAAGAATTAAGAGTAAGTGTAAAGTGATGAGAATTGAGGAGATAGAGTAAAGGGTGGTCATACCCAACCATGGGTAAGACTGGCACACCCCTGACCCTTTACATGGCTTGGAAAAATAGAGAGCAGACTATTAGAAAGTCAGACTTGGGCCTGGATGGTGATTAGGACACCACCAAACTTGAGTCAGGCTCAACACATAAGAGGGGTTAAGGGAATGGGGCTTGCTCGAGTAGAGGTTCGAAAGAACTTGGCTCTAAGCCAAGGGTAGCAATGGATGCTACCTTAGCTTAGAACAATACTCACATACAAATGGGGTTAAAGGGGGAGGGATTGGTTTGAGTATAGATTTAAAAGAACATGGTTCTAAACCAGTGATAGCAATAGAGTGCCACCCCAGCCTAGAAAAGTACCCGCATACGAAAGGGGTTAGAGGAGAGGCATCACATGAAGGCATTCATACAAATATCAAGGGAACATAACAGAACTTAAAGCTGCACGGGAATGGGGAAAGGATATAACAGATTAAAGTATGATTGCATAATGTGATAAAGCTAAGCATAAACATGTAGTGAGAGGCATATGAAAGGGAGAAGTAAGCACATAGTTTTAGAGAATGATATTTAAATTATAGAGACATACCAGTTGCAAACTCAAACAGCAGAACAAGTAAAGCAAAGAAAATCCTGTAGCTTAGCCTTGGATTTCAGCCGGATAAACAAAAACAGTAGCACAAGTATTAGAGAAGAGAAAAGAGAGTTTAGTGTGTGTGTGTGTGTGTTTTGAACTCTAATTGTTTGTGTGTTTTGAAGTAAAAGGAATGGGGTATTTATAGTTTGCAAATACGTAGTAAGTAAGGCAGAAAATAACTTCAGTATCAAATCACAATCAATTAGGGGAAAGGACTTCCTTTAATTAAGAAGTAGGACTTATTAATAAAAACCGAGTTCTATTTATGGAAAGAAGATCAAGAATATTCTTTAACATAACGGGTCAATACATATAAAGTTTGTTTTTTTAAAAATACACGGCTTTAATCAAATAAGGCAAGAATAGAATCACTAATCATATAGTAAATCAAGGAATCAGGGATTCTAATTCAGTAATGCTTTAAGTCAGAATATAGTCCAAAGCAGTCAAAGAGAGAATAAAAATAAATTCATAGAAAAATCAATCCCCAAGATTAGAGCTATTTTAAAAGGGGAAGTATGACTATAAAGAGATGCACGGACTTACACATGCGAGGCTAAAAATTAACAGAGTAGTCATGTAATCAAAATAGAAAACATGGCCATGCTTGAAATCAAAAAGGTCTCGCAAAGCTTAGCAAAACCATAAGCATGAGAGGAACTTAGAAAAATTAGGGTTTTGAAATCAAACGGGCAGCAGACAGTCACACAAAGTTTGAAAGACCCAAAATCTATGGTTTTCCTCACATTTCAAATGCAAAGAAGAAGCATAGAGAATCGGGCAAGCATAAACTCAAAAAGAACGTAAGCATTCATGAGAGCAAAAATACAATAAGGAAATTACTCAGAAACCTTATAAACAATACGGTTGAGAAAATACATAGGAATCACAGTAGAAAACACTTAGGAACCACAACAAAGTAAAAGAAATCATAGTAGAGAACGTAAACAGAAAATCGGAGAAATCCTATGTTTTGAGAAGATGAACAATTTTGAAAGCAAAAATAAGAAAAGATGTGGAAACACTTAAAAACCTTAGAAAATAGCACGAATTGACAGTAGATCTTAGAGAGAAACCTCGAAGGCTTAGGGTTTTATAGAAAACCCTAGAAAATTAGAAAGGCATGGAACATGCTGGTCCTGAGTCGGAGATGGACTCACAGGGCTAGGAATCGCTGGAAGTGGCCATAGAACTTGAATCGGAGAGATTATGTGCCAGGTTCTTCAAGGTCACTCCTTGAATCTTCATGAAAAAGGAGGACAAGGGCAAGTGGGGGTAGATATAGAATCCATGATTTCCGGTGGAACAAGGTCGGAGATCAACGGAGGGGGCTAGGTTTTCAAAGGGTGTTTGAGAGTATTTTGAGAGATGAGGGGATACAAGGGTGGCTGATGAAAGAGAATGAGGGGAATTAGGGTTGAGGTTAGGTTTAATTAAGGAAAGGGGGACGTGTACCGTTGATTATAATAATCGAAGGTCCTGATTTAAAGACGGGGATCTGGGCAGGTTATTTGATAGGGTATGGGTAGGGTGATTTATGAAAATTGGGTCAGGGATTGGGTTTAATTTGGGGGTTGGAATTGGGCTCAATTTGGGCTATAATTGAAATTAAAAGAGGCTACAATTTGAATAGCCAATCTTCCCTATTTTGAATTTATAAAATAGTAAATGATGTTTAAAATCAAATTAAAAATACTGAGTTAATAAAAAATGCATAATTATCAATTTAATAAATATTAAGATTGATTTTGTGATTAAAAAAAAGCTATTGAATATAGAAATAGGCTAAATAGTAATTTCATGTAATTTTTGTTTGGAAATACCAAATGGACTTGTAAAATTATGCAAAATTTATGTAAATTATATTTTGATGCAAATGTTAGAGTAAATAAATTATCTACCAAAATGACCATTTTTGGACTAATTATTGGATTTTATAGTGTAAAATAGGCCATAAATTGGATTTAAAAAGTTATTTAAAATGCCCAAATATTTTTGGGGCCTATATATGCATATACATACTATTATGAAGTTATTTTGAGCATAAAAATATATAGGAAAAAATTAGGTATCAACAGCTGCACCTCTTTACCCGAGGAGGATGAAAGAGTTGTAGGGTAAAGATAAGAAGACCAATTTTGACCGGAAACGGCGATCATAAAGGACTTTCACCATGCTCTGGTTTATAAGCTACCTACATATCCCTGGTTTACATGAATCAGGCTATATGTAGTTCAGGAACCATTGGCGGAATATGCCGATGGAAACTTGAAAAAACGGATGCGATGATTAGGTTTGAGATGGTGCTTGGGATCATTCAGACTGCGGAGAACCGAAGCGGGATCGCTCCTGCTGAGATGGCCGAGAGCCAATCGGTGTACCTGTAAATGAGCGCTGTGCGTATATATTGCATAATTTAAACATGATGCAAATTTCCGTTGGATCAAGAATGCTGTCTTCGGACGGTTAAGATGATGTCATCAGACTATGATGTCTTGGGCCATGGAGAGCATAAAAGTAAATATTCGAAGGCCATGAAATGATGTTCTCAGGCTATGCAGGTAGTGCCTCCGAACTATGACACCTTTGAATAGGTTGGCGATCTTTCAGTTCATGAGGAGGTGGAAATCTTTCAACCGAATGAATGCAAAGGGTGGCCATCTTTCAGCCGAAGCGTAATTTAAAAAATGCACGTGGCGATGTTTCAGCCGAATGAATTCGAGGATGGCGATCTTTCAGCCAAAGGAATGTAAATGGTGGCGATCTTTCAGCCAAATGAATGCAAAGGGTGGCGATCTTTCAGCCAAAGCATAAATCTAAAAATGCAGGTGGCGATATTTCAGCCGGATGAAAATTTAAATGCAGGTGGCGATATTTCAGCCAAAATGGGAATTTAAATGCAGGTGGCGGTATTGCAACCATGCAAGATAGAGGTAGAGATTAACCTTGGAAGGCAGAGAGTAGCCTTATGCAAAATACAGATGGAGACAAAGCTTTGTCTTGTAAGGCAGAAGATAGCCTTATGCAGGATGGAGCTAGAGCTTAACCTCGAAAGGTAGAGAGTAACCTTATGCAAAAATGCAGATGGAGATAGAGATTAGTCTCGAAAGGCAGAAGATATCCTTATGCATGATGGAGGTAGTGCTTAACGTCGAAAGGCAGAGAGTAGCCTTATGCAAAATGCAGATGGAGACAAAGCTTAGTCTTGAAAGGCAGAAGATAGCCTTATACAAGATGGAGGTAGAGCTTAACGTCTGAAGGCAGAGAGTAGCCTTAAATGCAGATGGAGACAGAGCTTAGTCTCGAAAGGAGAAGATAGCCTTATGCAGGATGGAGGAATGTAAAAAGAGCCAATAGTAACGACTTTCTTAGCTGATAGGTGGTTACGATATAATGACTGCTAGGGAAATATAGGGTGTAGATAGTAAACTTTGTGAAGTAAGTAATTGTTTTGAGGGTTCTGCATCCGAATCGTGAATGCGTTTTGCTTTGCAACCTGATTTCCTGCATTAAAAGAAAAATTGTCATGGATGTTTTGATGATTGTATATAGGGTTACTACCGTCTCCATGGATGATCACTTCCTGATGATACCATTCAAACTTATGAAAAAGTAGGCCATAAATTGGCTTTAAAAAATTACTAAAAACGCAAAAATATTTGGGGCGCTTATATGTGCATATACATACTATTTTGAATGTACTTTTAGCATAAAAAACATAGGGAAAAATTAGGTATCAAAAGCTGCCCCTCTTTACTCGAGAAGGATGAGAGAGTAATCGGGTAAAGATAAGATGGACAATTTTGACCGGAAACATCGATCATAAAGGACTTTGACCGTGCTCTTGTTTCTGAGTTGCCTACATATCCCTGGTTTTACAGGAATCAGGCGATATGTAGTTCAGGAACCATAGGTGGAATATGAAGATGGAAACTTGAAAAAATGGATGTGATGATTAGACGGCCGTGAGCCAACCGGTGTACCTGCAAATGAGCGACAGCATCATTTAGACGTGATGCAAATTCCCATTGGACCATGAATGTTGTCTTCAGACGGTTAGGATGACGTCATCAGATTATGATGTCCTGGTCCATGGAGAGCATAAAAGTAAATATTCGTAGGCGATAAAATGATGTTCTCAGGCTATGGAGATGGTGCCTCCGAACTATGACGACTTTGAATAGGTTGGCGATCTTTTAGTTCATGAGGAGGTGGAAATCTTTCCGCCGAATGAATGCAAAGGGTGGCAATCTTTTAGCCGAAGCGTAAATTAAAAAATGCAGGTGGCGATGATTCAGCCCAATGAATGCAAGGATGGCGATCTTTCAGCCAAATGAATGTAAATTGTGCCGATCTTTTAGCCAAATGAATGCAAAGGGCGGAAATCTTTAAGACAAATGAACGCAAATGGTGGTGATATTTAAGCAAAAGCATAAATCTTAAAATGCAGGTGGCGATATTTCAGCCGGATGAAAATTTAAGTGCAGGTGGCGGTATTTCATCCAAAGCAGGAATTTAAATATATGTGGCGGTATTTCAACCATGCAGGATATAGGTAGATTAACCTCGGAAGGCAGAGAGTATCCTTATGCAAAATGTAGATGGAGACAAAGCTTAGTCTCGAATGGCAGAAGAAAGCCTTATACAGGATGGAGGTAGAGCTTAACCTAAGAAGGTAGAGAGTAGCCTTATGCAAAAATGCAGATGGAGACAGAGCTTAGTCTCAAAAAGCAAAAGATATCCTTATGCATGATGGAGGTAGAGCTTAACCTCGGAAGGCAGAGTGTAGCCTTATGCAAAATGCAGATGGAGACAGAGCTTAGTCTCGAAAGGCAGAAGATAGCCTTATGCAGGATGGTGGTAGATCTTAACCTCGGAAGGTAGAGAGTAGCCTTATGCAAAAATGCAGATGGAGACGGAGCTTAGTCTCTAAAGGCAGAAGATAGCCTTATGCAGGATGGAGGAATGTAAAAAGAGCCAATAGTAACGACTTTCTTAGCTGATAGGCGGTTGCGATATCATGACTGTTGGGGAAATATTGGGTGTAGATAGTAAACTTTGTGAAGTAAGTAATTGTTTTGAGGGTTCTGCCTACGAAGCATGAATGCGTTTTGCTTTGCGACCTGAGTTTCTGCATTAAAAGAAAAATCATCATGGATGGTTTGATGATTGTACATAGGGTTACTACTGTCACCATGGATGATCACTTCCTAATGATTCCATTCATACTTATTAAAAAGTAGGCCATAAATTGGCTTTTAAAAATTATTAAAAATGCCAAAATATTTTGGGGTGATTATATATGCATGTACATACTATTTTGAAAGTATTTTGAGAATAAAAATACATAGGGAAAAATTGGGTATCAACAGCTGCCCCTCTTTACTAGAGGAGGATGAAAAGATAAGATGGCCAATTTTGACCGGAAACGGCGATCATAAAGGACTTTGACTGTGCTCTAGTTTCTGAGCTGCCAACATATCCCTAGTTTTACAGGAATCTGGCCATATGTAGTTTAGGAACCATTCTCGGAATATGCCGATGGAAACTTGAAAAAACGGATGCGATTATTAGGTTTGAGAGAGTGCTTGGGATCGTACAGACTGCGGAGAACTAGAGAGGGATCTCTCCTGTTGAGACAGCCTTGAGCCAACCGGTGTACCTACAAACGAGCGATGTGCGTATATATTGCGTAATTTAAATGTGGTGCAAATTCCCGTTGGACCATGAATGCTCTCTTCGGACGGTTAGGATGACGCCATTAGACTATAATGTTCTGGGCCATGGAGAGCATAAAAGTAAATATTCGCAGGCCATGAAATGATGTTCTCAGGCTATGCAGATGGTGCCTCCCAACTATGACTTCTTTGAATAGGTTAGCGATCTTTCAGTTCACAAGGAGGTGGAAATATTTCATCCGAATGAATGCAAAGGGTGGCTATCTTTTAGCCGAAGTGTAAATTCTAAAAAGCAAGTGGCGATGTTTCAGCCGAATAAATGCAAGGATGGCAATCTTTCAGCAAAATGAAAGTAAATGGTGGCTATATTTCAGCCAAATGAATGCAAAGGGCGGCGATCTTTCAGCCAAATGAATGCAAATGGTGGCGATCTTTCAGCCAAAGCATAAATCTAAAAATGCAGGTGGCGATGTTTCAGCCGGATGAAAATTTAAATGCAGGTGGCGGTATTTTAGCCATGCAGGATAAAGGTAGTACTTAACCTCGGAAGGCAGAGAGTAGCCTTGTGCAAAATGCAGATGGAGACAAAGCTTAGTCTCGAATGGCAGAAGAAAGCCTTATGCATGATGGAGGTAGAGCTTAACCTCGGAAGGTAGAGAGTAGCCTTATACAAAAATGCAGATAGAGACAGAGCTTTGTCTCGAAAGGCAGAAGATAGCCTTATGGATGATGGAGGTAGAGCCAAACCTCGAAAGGCAGATAGCAGCCTTATGAAAAATGCAGATGGAGACAGAGCTTAGTCTCGAAAGGTAGACGATAGCCTTATGCAGGATGGAGGTAGAGCTTAAACACGGAACGCAGAGAGTAGCCTTATGCAAAAATGCAGATGGAGACAGAGGTTAGTCTCGAAAGGGAGAAGATAGCCTTATGCAGGATGGAGGAATGTAAAAAGAGCCAATGGTAACGACTTTCTTAGCTGATAGGCGGTTGAGATATCATGACTGTTGGGGAAATATTGGGTGTAGATAGTTAACTTTGTGAAGTAATTAATTGTTTTGAGGATTTTGCCTCCAAAGCGTGAATGCGTTTCGCTTTGCGACCAGAGTTCCTGCATTCAAAGAAATATTGTGAGTTCTGTAGAGGGGAGGTTAGTTCGTATCCCGTGGCCCTTGACGTCATGTACCATTGGGGTAGCATTGCTAAATTAAAGTGATCCAAATGATTTTTATCCAAGATTCAACAAATATGATGCAGGTACATATAAATAAGTGAAAATACTAATTTTGTTTTATGATGAACCAACACAGCTACATGGTTCAAGACACAACAACCTTGATTACTCCAGAAGTTTGACGGTCCTCCTCAAAATTCTGCCCCAGTTTACTGGGCTGGCACTGTTGGCGGCTATGTTGAATGACTGAAAATGGATTGGCCTCAGAATTTTGAGGGCCTTCCTAAAAAATTTTCCCCAATTTAGTGGGTCGATGATGCGAAAGTTGACAAATTAACTTTGGAATTTTGAGGGACCTTCTGAAATTCTGCCCCAGTTCCAAATGCAGGGGAAATGGCATTTCTATTAAAAATATGACCGAACCCATAGGGCTGCCTACGTATCCCCTCTTAAACGGGAATCATGTCAGGCTTAGTTCAAATTACATCATAAAGCAAAACATACGATCAAATGTAGTATCTCTTTACTACGTCTGAGTTGATTGGCTTCGGCCAGACTTCTCCGTCCATTTCTTCAAGAATGAGGGCTTCCCCAGTTAGAACCCAGTGAACCAGGTACGGACCCTTCCAGTTGGGAGATAATTTACTTTTGGCTTCGTCTTGATGCATAAATATCTTTTTCAATACCAGCTGCCCTGTGCAAACTTTCTCGGTTTGACTCTTTTGTTGAAGGCTTTGGACATTCTATTATGATATAGTTGACCGTGGCAGACTGCATTCATCCTCTTTCTGTCTATAAGGGCTAACTGCTCGTAGTGACCTTTTACCCATTCTGCGTCATATAACTCGGGTTCTTGTATGATATTTAGTAATGGAATTTCTACCTCGGCGGGAATGACCGCCTTTGTACCATAAACTAGCATGTAGGGAGTTTTCCCGGTTGATGTGTGGACTATGGTACGATAACCCAATAAAGCGAATGATAACTTCTCATGCCATTGCTTGTGCCTTTCGATCATCTTTCTTAGTATTTTCTTAATGTTCTTATTGACTGCTTCTACCTCTCCGTTCATCTGAGGTCTATAAGTTGTAGATTTCTTGGTTATTGCTTTATATGGAGCTGCTTCAACCCATTTTGGTAAAGTAATCAATGGCTACCAAGATGAACTTATGCCCATTTGACGTGTAAGGCTCGATTGGTCCAATAACATCCATTCCCCAGGCGGAGAACGACCATGGTGAGCTTGTTGCATTAAGCTCGTTCGGAGGTACTTTTATCATATTTACATGTATCTTAAAGCGGTGGCACTTTCGGACATACTAGATGTAGTCCGTCTCCATAGTCATCCAAAATACCCTGCTCGAAGTATCTTCTTTGCTAAAACAAAACCATTCGTGTGCAGCCCGCAGGTCCCTTAGTGAATTTCCTCCAATAGTTTGGTGGCTTCTGTTGCATCGACACACCTTAGTAAACCCAAATCAGGAGTCCTCTCATTCATGATGTTATTGGACAACCTCCGAAGTGTGCACTTTTGAGTGGCGCTGGCGAGTTCTGGATATTCTCCCGTAGTCAAATACTCTTTGATATCATGGAACCATGGCTTCATATCGGCTTCCTCCTCAACATGAGCAAAATAAGCTGGTTGATTATGAATCTTGACCTGGATGGGGTCGATGGAGTTGGTATCTGGATGCTGGATCATAGATGACAAAGTAGCTAGTGCATATACGAATTCATTCTCTACCCTAGGAACATGCTGGAACTCCGTATTCCCGAACCTCTATCTCAATTCATGTATGTGATGCAGATACGGGAGTATCTTGGGATTCTTGGTTGCCCATTCTTCTCGAACCTGATGTATGAGCAAGTCTGAGTCTCCAATTACTAGTAAATCCTGAACGTTCATGTCAATGGCCAGTTTGATCCCTAGAATGCAGGCTTCATATTCGGCCATGTTGTTGGTGCATGGGAACCTGAGCTTGGCGGATACCGGGTAATGCTGACCGGTTTCTGATACCAGGACTGCTCCTATGCCAACTCCCTTTAAATTTACGGCTCCATCAAAAAATAGCCTCTAACCATCATAGGATTCTGCAATGTCTTCTCCCATGAAAGCCACCTCTTCGTAGGGAAAATACATTTTTAGTGGTTCGTATTCTCCTCCCACAAGATTTTCGACGAGATGATCTGCCAAAGCCTATCTTTTTAACTGCCTTCTGGGTGACATAGACAATGTCAAATTCACTTAACAGGATTTTCCACTTGACGAGCTTGCCAGTGGGCATGGGCTTCTGGAAGATATACTTTAGTGGATCCATCTTTGATATGAGATATGTAGTGTAAGCATAGAAATAATACCGTAATTTCTGAGCTACCCAAGTCAAAGCACAGCAGATGTGTTCCATCAAGGAATACCGGTCCTCGTATTGGGTAAACTTCTTGTTGAGGTAGTAGATGACCTGCTACTTTCTTCCCGTTTCAGCATGTTGCCCCAAAACACAACCAAATGCTCCATCCAACACTGTATGATAGAGCAACATGGGTCTTCCTGGCTCAAGAGGAACCAATACTGGAGGCGTGGTTAAGTATTCCTTGATCCTGTCAAAATCCCTTTGACATTCCTCGGTCCACTTGGTGGCAACATCCTTCTTTAGCATTTTGAAGATAGGTTCACAAATGACAGTAGACTGAGCTATGAACCGACTGGTATTGTTGACCCTTCCCAGAAAACTCATCACATCCTTCTTGTTCTTTGGTGGTGGAAACTATTGAATGGACTTGACTTTCGATGGGTCCAATTTTATTCCTCGGCAACTCACGATGAAATCCAATAACTTTCCAACAGGAACCCCGAAAGCACACTTGGTGGGATTCAGTTTCAAATTGTACCTCCTCAATATGTTGAAAAACTTTCTCAAATCTTCCAGATGATCTGCAGCTTTCTTGGATTTGATGATGACGTCGTCCATATACTCCTTGATTTCCCTATGTATCATGTCATAAAATATGGTAGTCATGGATCTCATGTAGGTAGCACCAGCATTCTTCAAACCAAACGACATCACTCTGTAACAGTACATCCCCCATGGCGTGATAAATGCCATTTTCTCTACGTCTTCCCCATCCATCCATATCTGATGGTATCCAACAAAACAATCAAAAAATGACTGCAACTCATGCTTGGCGCAGTTGGTTATCAAGATGTGTATGTTTGGCAAGGGGAAGTCATCTTTGGGACTGGCCCGGTTGAGATCCTGGTAGTCGACACACACTCAAACCTTCCCATCCTTCTTTGGCACAGGCACAATGTTAGCTAACCATGTCAGATATTCTACCACTTGGAGAACCCTGGCTTTGACTTGCTTGATAACCTCTTCTTTGATTTTTAGACTCATGTCTGGCTTGTATTTTCTGAGCTTCTGCTTTACCGGCGGGCATGTCAGATTTGTTGGTAGCTTGTGGGCTACAATAGACGTGCTGAGACATGTCATATCATCATATGACCGTGTGAAGATATCCTCATATTTTTTAGGAACTCTATGTACTCTTTCTTTTGTGACGGTGACAATTGCACACTGATGCGCGTTTCCTTGACATTCTCTGTATCTCCCAAAATAACGACTTCGGTCTCATCCAAATTGGATTTAGGTCTATTCTCAAAGTTCTCGACCTCTCTGACAACCTCTTCTGGGTCTATATTTGTTTGTTGCATTGCCTCGTTTCAAGTCATAGTCATTGGTTCATCAGCAAGATATGTAATAGTAATGATATGTAATATAAAGTAAATGATAGAGAAAAGTAATAAGAGCGAGACATGGAATAACTTGGAAATGCTTTGATTATATTCATAAATGTTCGAAACATTGGAGCTCTTTTGAAAATAAAGACAATGCAGAAGAAAAAATCAACTAGAAAAGTAAATATGCCATGCATAATGCTTGTTTAGCCTTGCTACCCCGAAGTTTTCCGGGCACTGGTGGTCCTGACCTACCAATTGGTGAGGAATTTCCCTCGGTTCACAGCCTGAATGAAAGGGCCTTCCTCCCCTTCCTCCTCGAAGATAACACACCAGTCCATATCATCTTCTTGAAATAGGTCTTTCATTGCTGCTAGCACCTCGTCCTCCTATGATCCATATAAAGTGTCAGTTGGCTGAAAATTCTGCTCCAGCTGAGGTAAAGGATGCTCTAATGGAAACTATGGGCCGCGCCACGGTGGTGACCATTCCTGGAATTCCTCCCAGGTGTACTCATACCCCCAAACCAAAAGTGGTGCCATGCTTCTTCAGTTTGATGGATTTAGTGATGCCTTGGAGGTTCTTGCCAAGCCCTTTTCCGGGTTCATACTCGCTCCAATTCAGGATGCTTTCAATCTTGTTACTCCACCATTTGTCTTTATCCACAACATTGACTCGCTTAATATGGTGGTATGTTTCTCCGCTTATTTTCCGTCCGCCTCCGATCATCGGAATGTTTTGGTGATTGTATATAGGGTTACTACCGTCGCCATGGATGATCACTTCTTGATGATTCCATTCAAACTTCACCGCGTGATGTAAGGTCGATGACACAGCTCCAGCGGCATGGATCTAGGGTCGTCCCAATAATAGATTATAGGACGCCAGCACATCGATGACTTGGAAATCAACATCGAACCAAGTAGGTCCCATTTGCAAGCATAGGCTAATTTCCCAAGGGTGGATCTTTGGGATTTGTCAATAGCCTTGACTCTCGTGCAAACCCTTTCCCAAATTTTTGAGGGTTATCAGTGGACAAATATTGAGGCTGGAACCTCCTTGGACCAGGATCCTGGTGATAAAATAATCTTCGCATTGCACCGTGATATGCAACGCCTTGTTATGACTAATCCCTTCTGGCGGTAACTCGTCCTCTTGGAAAGTGATTTTGTGGCTTTCCAGCACCCGTACTACCATATTCGCCATTTCTCCTCCTGTTATGTTGCTGGGAACATAAGCTTCACTCAGTATTTTCATTCAGGCATTTTTATGTGCCTCAGAGCTTTGCAGAAGTGCTAGAATAGAAATCTGTGTTAATATTTTGTTTAGCTGCTCTACGACTGAGTATTCCTTGGCCTGTATCTTCCAACAAAGGTCGCCGGGTCCAGTTTCAACAGGACGTCGGAGGCTTGCTTGCTTGACTCAGCTAAATGTTTCGGGGTGTATTCTATGCCTGATCAAGTCATGCCCTGTGCGGCGACTGCTTCTCTAGTGCGTGTTTTGCCCTTTCTTCTAGCGTCGTCTGTGTAATCCCAAGGTATGGCATCTGTCATGAAAATCGGAATGGGAACCCTAGGGGGTAACACAACAACTTCAAACGGTGCAGGTGCCTTTGGAATCCCGAACTCAACCTCGATTGGTTTTGGCACCTTTACAGAGGTGCTTCAAACTCGAGTGGCACAGACACATTTACCACGTCGCCCTCAGAAGGCTGAATCTCCACAACAATAGGATTGAGGGTAACTGTTGGCTTCTTGGGTTCATCCCCTTCAACTATCAACTCAATCGACCCTTTGGGGTCCCAATCGTCCTCAGTCTCGATCATATGGATGCCTCCACCCTTATGGTCTGGTAGAGGATTGTTGTAGATATTGGGAGCGAGCTCATTTTCCACAATCACATTGTTATCAATTATAGTCTGAATCTTATATTCCAATGAGCAACACTCGTCGATGGTATGGCCTTTCATCCCGGAATGGTAGGCACAAGTTTTGTTTGTATTGACCCATTGTGATGGATTTTCTAGGGTTACAGCTGGGATGGGGGTGACATAACCGGCTGCTTTGAGTTTTTCGTATAATTGGACGATTGGTTCGTCAATGGCGGTGTACTGTCTTGGAGGTTTGCGATCAAAGTTTGTTATTGGTCGAGGAAAGTTTTGGTGGGTAGGTGGTGATGGTAGTGAGAAGGTTGGGAATTATATGCTTGGCATACAGGAGTGGGTTGGGAATATCTGGGTGAGGTAGGTTGATATGTGAGTGGTAGAGATGATTGGTAAGCGGGTGGTGGAATTTGGTAAGTGGACGGTTGTGCTTGGTAGTTTAGCGAAGGTTGATATGTGAGTGGAGTTGAGGGATATTATTATTATTATTTCATGGGGGAATTGGTTCTTGCGCAACCATTACAGAATTCACGCCCTTTTTCTTTGACGTGCCACTAGACTGTAAGGCCTTATTGGTGGCCTGCAAGGCTTTGAGATTGGTGACCATATCGTTGTTAATACCTTCTTCGTTCCTTTTTCCCAACTTGATGATGTCGGAGAACTTTTGACCCTCTATCATCATCAATCTCTCGTAATATTGCGGGTCCTGAGCCCGGACAAAGAATCTATTCGTCTGTTCTTCTTCGAAGACCGGACTGACCTTAGCATCTTCTGACCTCCAACGAGTAGCATACTCGCGAAAGATCTCTATGGGCTTCTTCTTTAGATTTTGGATATAGAACACATATGGTGCATTCTTAGTGTTGAACCGATCCATGAAATAAGATGCCATGCTCACCAAACTGGTCCATTTCTATTCATCATGGCTGAGGTACCAAGACATGGCATCGCCCTTCAGACTCCTCATGAATAGCTTCACGCGGATTTTTTCATCCTTCCCGACTACTACCAGCTTGTCGTAATACATTCTGAGGTGGAACCTGGGATCACCTGTACTGTCGAACATTTAAAATTTGGGAGGCTTATACCCTTCCGGGAGTTCAACATCTAGTTGAACACAGAGGTCTTCATAATTCAATCCTTTAATAACCTTGCTACATTCGACACCCTGGATCCGGCTAGTTAGCTTCTTGAGTTTTGCAGCTAAATTTCGAATAAGGAAGTCCTTGCTATCTGATTCAGGTGCATTTGAAATGGGCTGGGTATAGTGGGGTATAGTGTCCACAAAGATGAGGGTGTTTTGGTTGTCTGTAGTGTTTTGGAGCTCAGGAATGAGCAGTGCAGCATGTTGCATGTGTTGCCGAATGAGCAGTGCAGCATGTTGCATGTGATGCGGGCTTGGGTATTAACAGGTTGCGGAGTCTTTTGTGGGGGTATGGGGTTCTGGTTGACATCTGTAGCAGCACGAGTGATTGACAAGCTTGCCAGGTTCTGGACTTTGTCAAGTTCTTCCAGAAATTTTAGCAAAGTTTGCTCAAGATGAGCAACAGAGTCCTTGGAAATCATAGTATCCTGAGAAGTCTCCCCAATTTCCTTTCTAGCACTTTTATCTCCCATTTTGCCCTTGTTCCTGTTTCTGGGAGGACTTGGAGGAGGAGGAGGTGGAGGACCCTTGGATCTTGTTGAGTATGCTGATGATGCCAGAATGCATGAACTAACCTTTGGGGAGGGGAATAACAAAAGAAAAACAAAAAGGTAAGAAGTTAGTGCGAGTTATGAGAAGAAAAATATCACGGTATTTAAACACGTTATTGCAAGAATATAAATCATTTCCTATTTGGGTGCCTCGTTGTTCCCGAGGTAAGACGAGTGACAAATAATATATGGAGAACTTATGATGCTAAATGCCTCATTTTATTGATAAAAATAAGATGAATAAAAAACAAACTGAATAATAAAAGATGTCACTAATGGCCAGTGGCCTTATTACATCAGGAAAGAGGTAAAATAAAGATCCTAACTACTTAGTCCCAGAAGGACCTTCCCCAAACCCGGTATTCTTGTTTCCCTCGTACAGCTGCACAAGCTCTCGCAGTCCCAACAATAAGTAAGCTCGGGCCAAGTGCCCTCCTTCATTACCCTCAGCATTTTGACAGTCATCGACCCTCTTTAGAAATTTACCTTAAAATTCCACTAAGCCTCGCTCCAAATACCCTAGTCGGTTATTGGCATTGACAACCATGTCTTTCCACTCATTGATTAGCTTCTATATCGCTTCCTGTATTTCCTTGTGCCCATTCTTGCATTCCGGTATCTTTTTGTGCAATTGATTGTATTTAATCCGTGCTTCAGTTTTCTTGTCAATAAGCCTATGGCCACGGACAAACCCTGGGCTACCCAAACCAATGTGATCATCCTCTAGCCAACCCGTGTAGTGCGGCACACACCCTGCATGATACCTATCTGGCTCGAGGGATTCCCTTCTCAAAATGAGTTTGCAATGCCGTAGGTTCTGAGTTTGACACTTGTGCGGGCTATCATCGTCTTGAAAGTAGGCTTTTAAGTGGCTCAAATTGTCGATCTTGTATGATCTACTTTCTTCCTGCCTGTCTCATAACTCGGAGAGGGACATAAGGGTAGGTTCCTCTCTAGACAATGAGAATAAGAAACGGTGCATCCCCAGACCGAACAATAAATTCCCTAGTTGGCAACCATTCATACATCTACTGCACCTATCCTTTTTTCAAGTTCTCGAACAGCTCTACCCATCCACTGGCATCTTTTGGCTGAGCGAACATGTCCAGAATGAAGTTCATTCTCTTTGGATGGTGGAAGGCGATATGATCATCCCAATCCCTGCGTATGAATTTCTGTCTGTAGTCGCCTTTCTGGAGGTGCTCTATAAGCCAAAGCTGACGTAACAAATTGCACCCTTCAAAGTGCGGGGCCCCTCGCTGACATTTCTCCAAGGCTTGATACAACTCGGCTATGATCATGTGCACTATACTGAAGGCTTGCCCGTCAATACCCTCCTTTATGGTTTTGGTCACCATGGATAGTCTGGTATGTACCCTAGCCTTCTTCATCGGAAAGACTATAATTCCCAAGAAGCAGAACATAAACACAAAGATCCTCCTATGTATGTGCCCTAAAAATATAAGGGCGAACTCGTCTATGTAGGTGCGGTAAGACTTGCTATGGCCAAATCATTATATAGGAAGTCAAACGGTATGTAGGAATCTTTTAAGCAAGTCAAGTCCGGATTCTTTTTGATCCCCATCAATTTTAAGAAGCCTCTACTCTTGCGATTCTCTGGCATAAGTAGACTCGGAGTATCCCAAGGAACTCCAGCTAGACCCCCAATTTCTTCTAACAAAGGGGTCATTTCGAGGTCCCTGAAGCGAAAGACTGACCGATCTCCATCCCAAAATAGAGTAGCAGCTTCAATGATTTTGTTATCAGGCCTAACTTCCAGAAGTGAATGAAGGTTTCCTAAGTGTTTGCGGACGAGGGTCCAATCGCTGGCATGAAGATCCTCCCACCAGCTTTGTAACCTTGGATGAATATTGGATACCATACTGAATCTGGGGACTTCGTGCCTCATTTTCTGCAAAACAAAGTGTTAGGGCCTTAACCCCACCACACTCAACTATTTAAATCTATAATTATCATTAAAGGCATTTAGTTGTACAAATAAATGAACACAATGTGAAGGTGTCTATTTGGGACTCGAGGAAACCCGTTGGACTTCGGTTTAGGCTATCTTAGTGAGTCATTATGCGGACGGCATAACTGACCTGGCTAAGTTTGTGTTGGAAACACGTTTCAAATGCAATATACTAAACGTGTGTTCTTTTGTAGGTTTTGATGAATGTCAAACAAAGCAATAAGCGATATATAGCAGTGCTCAAGGACAAGCACATAATGGATGCATTACAAGAAGCTCAAGACAATGCTTGGAAATGTTATAATTGAGTCAATATTAATTGTGATCTTGATTCCTCAATCTTGGCTCATAACATGGCTTCTCTACTAAAATTATTTTTTCCAAAATCATGCATATTTAAAGTAAGTGTCAAATGATTTTAAACTATGCATATTTACATTTGTTAAAATGTTTTCCAAACATGCCTCAAAAATCTGGGCTAAGATAATCGATTATGTACTTATGATAATCGAGTATCTCTAAGCCAAGACTGCATGACAATCGATTATGAATTAATGATAATCGATTGTGAGTAAGCCAGTTAACATCAGGTTTTTGCAAACTGCATAACAATCGATTGTGTATTTCCGATAATCGATTGTTAACTGAGGCAAAGTTTTCAAAACTCATAAAAATCGATTATGAACTAATGGTAATCGATTGGAATGAGAAAAATGTCTCCCAGTAAAATGATAATCGATTGTGGCTTTTGATAATCGATTATATATGAGACAGTAAGTTTTGAAATTAATTAATAATCGATTGTGGCTTTTGATAATCGATTATATATGAGACAGTAAGTTTTGAAATTAATTAATAATCGATTGTGGCTTTTGATAATCGATTATATATGAGACAGTAAGTTTTGAAATTAATTAATAATCGATTGTTCTATTTGATAATCGATTGATGAAGCTGACCGTTGTCATACGTTTTTCAAATTACCTTCAGGTAATCGATTGTGATATTTAACAATCGATGTTTTAGCGTAAAATCTGGAAAAGATTTTCTGAACGTTGTTAAAATAATCGATTATTGATTTCCTGATAATCGATGTTTTATGCCAAAAATTGGAAAGGATTTTTTAACGTTATAATTAATCGATTATTGATTTGAAGTAATCGATTGTTAACGTAAAATCTGGGATTGATTTTTTGATCTGATAGGCAAACAATCGATTGTTTAGTCCTGACAATCGATTGTCACTGAGTAATTTCAGCAATCCTTAATTGGCAATTAGACAACGGTAAGACTGAGTTTTTCACCTATAAATACAGGTTTAACTCAGTGTTTTCACAACAACAACACATACAATTTAAGTATTTTCATTGCTAAAAGCTTTCTTACATTGATCATCATTTTCATTCATCTATAAAGCTTTTTGAAGAGCCATTCTATTGAGCTAAGTTGTTGTGATCTTGAGCGTACTATTTCTACTCATATCTACTCATTGAGGAGTACTTTGTAAAGTGAGTGTGTCTTTGTGTTTGTAAGAGAATTGCGATTCTCGTTTGTTGAGGAACTTGTGTTTCCTCGGTTGAAGTCTTTGGGATTGTTATCCCCGAGCAATTGAAGTCTTTGGGATTGTTATCCCCGAGCAATTGAAGTCTTTGGGATTGTTATCCCCGAGCAATTGAAGTCTTTGGGATTGTTATCCCCGAGCAATTGAAGTCTTTGGGATTGGTATCCCCGAGCAATTGAAGTCTTTGGGATTGTGATCCCCGAGCACCTAGGTGAGGCTTGTGTCCTTAGCTGTAACGGTTTGTTAAGCACCCGTAAGCTTGACAAGTTTAGTGGAAATCTCGAGAGAGTCTCTCGGGGACTGGACTAACCACGTTTGTGGCCAACCAGGATACATCTTTGTGTAAGTTTATTTTACTGCACTTGTCTTAATTTCTGCAAAGTTTTTAAATTCCGCACTAAAACGCTTAATAATTTTAAAACGCTATTCACCCCCCCCCTCTAGCGTAAAGCGTTATTTCCAACAATTGGTATCAGAGCCATACTCTCTGAAAGACTTAACCGTTTGAGAGAATCTTTCCATGGCTTCTACTCTAGACTCTTTTGCAGGTATTGATGAAGGACAGTGCCCCACAAGACCTCCTTTGTTCAACGGGACAAATTATTCATATTGGAAAGAAAGGATGCAGATATTCGTCAGATCAAACAGCCCTTACTTGTGGAAGGTATACACCAAAGGAAATGAGGTTCCTGTCAAACAGGTGGAAGGAGTATGGGTGCCAAAATCAGAAGAGGAATTCAACGCCGAGGATAATCGAATAGTCCAAAATAATTTTAAAGCTATTAACTTATTACTTTGTGCTGTAAATGCTAATGATTACAGGAAAATCTCCTGCTGCAAAACAGCGAAAGAAATGTGGGACAAGCTTGAGGTCACTTACGAAGGGACTGACCAGGTAAGAGAAGCTAAAATTGACTTTTTAACTCATGCTTACGAATTGTTCCATATGAATGAAGGCGAAAAGGTAGACGAGATGTTTGAGCGGTTCTCATCAATAGTGAATGATCTCCACGCGCTCAAGAAGACGTTCACAGACAAAGAACTAGTTCGAAAAATCCTTAGGAGCCTAACACCGGCATGGCGATCAAAGGCTGATGCGATTCAAGAGTCAATTGGAATCACGAACGTCACCATAGACGCTCTTAGAGGTAATCTTAAGACTTATGAATCCACTATTCTTAACCCTGTTATTGATGAACAAAGAAGGCAAAAGATTGCTCTAAAGGCGAGCACAAGTCAATCACCGATTGAAGAGGATGGAGATAGCGAATTTGGACTCATCATCAAAAAGTTCCAAAAATTCATGCGAAAAGAATATGACCGCAAAGGGAAAAAGCAAGGTGAGCAAGTTAAATGTTATGAATGTGGTGAAACAGGGCATATCAAAACAAACTGCCCAAATCTTAAAAAGGAGAAGAAACCCTTCAAGAAGCAACGAGCATACATATCTTGGGGAGGAGATTCCGGAGACGAATCCAGTGAAGAAGAAAATGAAGAAGCGGCAAATCTCTGCCTCATGGCACAGGAAGAAAATCAAAGTGAGGTAAGTCAAATCTCTTCTCAAAATTTTTATACTCTTGATGACATGAGAAATGCCTTTGATGAATTGTATGCTGAATTTCTCAAAGTTACAAAAACCGTCACTAGTTTAAGAGAAAGTGCTTCTCTAAAAGAACAAGATTTTCAAAAACAGTTTTCATTAAAAGAAAAAGAATTAGAAAAATTGGTTTTTGAAAATGAGAAGCTACTAGAACAAAACAAGTTTTATGGGAAAAGAAGTTCTGACAAGCCCGAGAGTTCTACAAAAAATTGTGCTTCTTGTGTAGTCCTTAAGAATGAAGTAGGTAGATTAAAAGGCACACTAGACAAATTCAACTCCTCTCATAAAAACTTGAATGTGGTGCTTGATAACTTGAAATCAACCAAGCATGGAATAGGCTTCATAAATGAAGAAGAGGTTGATGCAAAAACCCAACCACCTAGAGCTCAACCTAGGATTAATAACAAAAATGTCTTTCCTAAAACTAACATGCATGCTAGACAAAATACTAGGAGACCTAGACATGACCTTCCACCTAGCAATCGTCACCATAGACATGATGCATACTTTAGGCACAACAGTGATCATGCTAGAAGATCCCGATATGTTCAACCTAGAAATGATTATGGTGCTCAAATTAGGAGAAATGAAAATAGAGAAAACAATGTGCATTATTCCAGCTACTATGAGCCTAGACGCATGCATAATCCAAATGTGACATGTCATTATTGTAGACGAATTGGTCATATTGCTCCCGCATGCTTTACTAGACATAGACATGCTACTCAAACATATCATTATAGTATGCATAACCCTCAAGGACCCAAAATGGCATGGGTACCAAAAGAACATTGATTTGTTTTGCAGGTGTGCTTGAAGGAATCAAGTGTAGTGGATGCTCCAAACACTTGACGGGAGACGAATTCAAAATTCCTTCAATTAAAGCACAAAGAAGGAGGAAGAGACGAAAAGTCGGTTTAGAGACTTCTTTAAATCGGAAGTATTTTCGAATTTTTTAAAAAAAGACAAAATACAAGGAAGATAAAGGCAAAATTGTAAAAGAAGCTTCTCAAATTGAAGAATGAGCCAAAGGACCAAAATGAACGGAGGATGCTCAAAATCAGGTAATTGGCAAAGTCGAAGGGAAGGTAAGTACCCTAAACCCTCTTAAGAACATCCTAGGACAAAATTCTTAAGAGTTCACGTTCTTCACCCGACTACACAAGTTTCAAAGTTATCATTTCATTTATAGATTACTGACTTGAGCGTCGGAGATGTTTAATTCTATTTTGCAGGCATCCCCCCAAAAAGGTAAGAGGAAAGTATGAATTATCTTGATACAAGAAAAATCGATCTTAATCGATCATTTATGCTTACAATCGATTATCAGTATCAATAATCGATTATTTGTTGATTCAATTTTCTGCCATGAAATCTTGTTGACTGTTTACATTGCCTGATAGAATTAAGTTTCATCATTTTAGCATCCCCCTTCCAAACAATCGATTATTTGGTATGAAAGGTTGAGTAAATCTCTTTTAGAAAATAATTTTATTCATGGAAAAGTTGACACAACTTTATTTGTCAAGCATGAAAACAATGATATCTTGCTAGTTCAAATATATGTAGATGATATCATTTTTGGTGCTACTAACAATGCTCTATGCAAGGAATTTTCAAACTTAATGACTAGCGAATTTGAGATGTCCATGATGGGTGAGTTACAATTCTTTTTGGGATTACAAGTAAAACAAATGAAGGAAGGTACATTCATTTGTCAAAGCAAGTATTGCAAAGATCTGCTTAAACGTTTTGACATGAACAATGCAAAGGAAATAGCAACTCCCATAAGCACATCCGATCATCTCGACAAAGATGAAAAAGGTAAGGAAGTCGACATCAAAAAGTACCGAGGTATGATTGGCTCTCTTCTTTATCTTACTGCTAGTCGTCCGGACATCATGTTTAGCGTGTGCGTCTGTGCCCGTTATCAATCATGTCCAAAAGAGTCTCACCTTACTGCGGTAAAGCGGATTCTAAGGTATCTTGTCGGTACTACCAATGTGGGTCTATGGTACCCCAAAGGTTCTTCATGCCAACTTATTGGCTATTCCGACTCCGATTTTGCTGGATGCAAATTGGACCGCAAGAGCACTAGCGGCACTTGCCACTTGCTCGGTAGCGCTTTAGTTTCTTGGTTTAGTAAGAAGCAAGTTAGTGTTGCGTTGTCCACAACCGAGGCTGAATATGTAGCCGCGGGGAGTTGTTGCGCTCAAATCCTATGGATGAAACAACAACTCTTGGACTATGGCCTACGTCTTGATCACATTCCTCTTAGATGTGACAACACTAGTGCCATATGCTTGACGAAGAACCCCATTCTTCACTCGCGAACAAAACACATTGAAATTAGACATCATTTTATTAGAGATCACGTTCTAAAAGGCGATGTCGAAATTGAATTTGTTGAAACAAAAAGCCAATTGGCAGACATCTTTACAAAGCCCTTAGATAAAGAGTCCTTCTTCCGAATTCGTAGTGAACTCGGGATCCTTGACTCCACGTTGATCTAAGTCATGCATTGCATTTTATTTCTTACATAATTTCTAACTTGAGCGTCGGAGGCGTCTAACATTTTGTTGCAGGTATCACCCTAAAGAAAAGGGGATCATAAAAAGCATGACGCAAGATACTCAAGTATTCTACAGGAAAATCGCCGTCAAACAATCGATTACTGTATCAATAATCGATTACTTCCGTTATTTTTTTCCAATAAATAAACTTGTGTTTATTTCATATTTGTTATTCTTCCCTTGTGTACATTTTTTTGCTAATGGCAAAAGGGGGAAGAAACGGGATATCAAGAAGTATGCTATATTATGCTATATGCTCTCAACTTCATTCATGCTTAAAGTGAGGGGGAACATGAATTGAGGGGGAACATGACACTTGTCTTGGTTTATCAAAATAATTATTGCATATATCCCGCCTATGTTTGCCATTATCAAAAAGGGGGAAATTGTTGGAAACACGTTTCAAATGCAATATACTAAACGTGTGTTCTTTTGTAGGTTTTGATGAATGTCAAACAAAGCAATAAGCGATATATAGCAGTGCTCAAGGACAAGCACATAATGGATGCATTACAAGAAGCTCAAGACAATGCTTGGAAATGTTATAATTGAGTCAATATTAATTGTGATCTTGATTCCTCAATCTTGGCTCATAACATGGCTTCTCTACTAAAATTATTTTTTCCAAAATCATGCATATTTAAAGTAAGTGTCAAATGATTTTAAACTATGCATATTTACATTTGTTAAAATGTTTTCCAAACATGCCTCAAAAATCTGGGCTAAGATAATCGATTATGTACTTATGATAATCGAGTATCTCTAAGCCAAGACTGCATGACAATCGATTATGAATTAATGATAATCGATTGTGAGTAAGCCAGTTAACATCAGGTTTTTGCAAACTGCATAACAATCGATTGTGTATTTCCGATAATCGATTGTTAACTGAGGCAAAGTTTTCAAAACTCATAAAAATCGATTATGAACTAATGGTAATCGATTGGAATGAGAAAAATGTCTCCCAGTAAAATGATAATCGATTGTGGCTTTTGATAATCGATTATATATGAGACAGTAAGTTTTGAAATTAATTAATAATCGATTGTGGCTTTTGATAATCGATTATATATGAGACAGTAAGTTTTGAAATTAATTAATAATCGATTGTGGCTTTTGATAATCGATTATATATGAGACAGTAAGTTTTGAAATTAATTAATAATCGATTGTTCTATTTGATAATCGATTGATGAAGCTGACCGTTGTCATACGTTTTTCAAATTACCTTCAGGTAATCGATTGTGATATTTAACAATCGATGTTTTAGCGTAAAATCTGGAAAAGATTTTCTGAACGTTGTTAAAATAATCGATTATTGATTTCCTGATAATCGATGTTTTATGCCAAAAATTGGAAAGGATTTTTTAACGTTATAATTAATCGATTATTGATTTGAAGTAATCGATTGTTAACGTAAAATCTGGGATTGATTTTTTGATCTGATAGGCAAACAATCGATTGTTTAGTCCTGACAATCGATTGTTTAGTCCTGACAATCGATTGTCACTGAGTAATTTCAGCAATCCTTAATTGGCAATTAGACAACGGTAAGACTGAGTTTTTCACCTATAAATACAAGTTTAACTCAGTGTTTTCACAACAACAACACATACAATTTAAGTATTTTCATTGCTAAAAGCTTTCTTACATTGATCATCATTTTCATTCATCTATAAAGCTTTTTGAAGAGCCATTCTATTGAGCTAAGTTGTTGTGATCTTGAGCGTACTATTTCTACTCATATCTACTCATTGAGGAGTACTTTGTAAAGTGAGTGTGTCTTTGTGTTTGTAAGAGAATTGCGATTCTCGTTTGTTGAGGAACTTGTGTTTCCTCGGTTGAAGTCTTTGGGATTGTTATCCCCGAGCAATTGAAGTCTTTGGGATTGTTATCCCCGAGCAATTGAAGTCTTTGGGATTGTTATCCCCGAGCAATTGAAGTCTTTGGGATTGTTATCCCCGAGCAATTGAAGTCTTTGGGATTGGTATCCCCGAGCAATTGAAGTCTTTGGGATTGTGATCCCCGAGCACCTAGGTGAGGCTTGTGTCCTCAGCTGTAACGGTTTGTTAAGCACCCGTAAGCTTGACAAGTTTAGTGGAAATCTCGAGAGAGTCTCTCGGGGACTGGACTAACCACGTTTGTGGCCAACCAGGATACATCTTTGTGTAAGTTTATTTTACTGCACTTGTCTTAATTTCTGCAAAGTTTTTAAATTCCGCACTAAAACGCTTAATAATTTTAAAACGCTATTCACCCCCCCCTCTAGCGTAAAGCGTTATTTCCAACAGTTTGACCATGATGCATGAACAATATATCAGAATAAGGTTTCTACTTTTGAGGTGCTAGACAAGGTATCATTGAGCGGACAACTCAAGAGGAAAAAGCGCGAAACCGTCGACTACACCGTTGATCGACTGGTTTTACCGCAAATATGCTTTTGCACATTTAGGGGTTTATAATATCGGAAGGGCGCAACCACTCATTGTAAGCGTTGCTATAGGATTTGTTTTGGTACGAATGGAATATGATGTTGAAGAATGCAATTACAACAATGAATAAGATACATGTATTTGCACGTTCGTAAAGTAAAGATTATAATGAATGCTCGGAAACTACAATGGAATTGAAATAATGATAAAGCAGTAAAGTAGTTAAAGAAAAAGAAAGACATGAAGAGTCAAGTTAGTATTCATGAAGAAATGATTAAAAGCAGGAAATAATGGCAATAAAGGAAGCAATGAAGTCATAAAGCACGTAATGGCAAAAGATTTAATGAATTCCCAGTAGAGTCGTCATGCTGTTGACACCCCCTTTTTCATTAGGCAAAATCGGGTTTACGACATTATGGGCAAAACAACTCTTGTTCCCTTTTGAGGAATTGGGTTATGATATTGGAAGTGTCGCCACCTAATGATTATAGTACATTAGGACACTTTAAAAGAAGTATAAACAAGTTGACAATTTTGAAAGGAGAAAGATACAAGTGATTTTGGAAAAAAAAAGTTAGTTTGAAAAAAAAGTTAATTTAAGGAACATGAATAAAGGGAAAGCAAAAAAGAAGGGTCCTAGGTTTAAATATGATATGGATCACTCGGTGCAATACCCTGCACACACTCCTCAGAAGAGGGGCCGCCTATGATATTAGCACACCGTCATCATCTCCATATTCTACCATTCCCACCCCGTTAAGGTATTAAACGCGATTAGTCTCGATTACTTATTGCATGCTAATACCCGTCCCAACCTGTCAGTCCAGGGGTATTTGGACTTATAATACTAGAAGGTAAGACAAGGGATAAAGACATATATGGAGTTTAAAAGGTAAAAACGATAAGGAATCAATCAAAACAAATAACATATAAGAGGGGAATAAACAAATCATACAAAGGCTGCACATAAACCCCTTAAACCATATGACAATTATTTTAGCATGACTTGCATATACTGATTTGGTCTTTAGAGTTATGGAATTGAGAGGCAGATGAATAAGTTTAACACATAAAGTTGGATAAAAAGTCTGATTTGAGCCCCTCAGGTCCGATTATCAGGATTTGTTGTATTTTAAAGCAAGTTAAGGATTGAGGTCTCAATGCAGAGGAGATTAAAAGAAGTAGAGACTGCAGTTAGTTTATAAGTAGATTTGAAAGCATCAGATTGTTTGAGTAAAAATGCATAAGAGTTATGAAAGAGTTTCAAAGCAGGAATTTTTTTTAGAGAAAAAAAGTAAATTGCAGGAATGTTTTTAAGAGGACAGTTTCAGAAAAAGAAGGAAACGTTTAGGCAAGATTGTATTAAAAGGAATGTTCAAGGAAACGAATGCAGATTTGGAGAGTTTTAAAGCATACATGGTTTACAAAAAGTTTGTTGAAAGCCTTACATAGAAAAACGTTAAGGACCATTGAATAGACTATTGTTACTTAAACGGATCAGGCGAATTTGAAATAGTCCTATGGGCATGACATCTACGTTTGGTTTTTAAGACTTGTTAAAGAGTTGTTAAATAGATGATTGTTTGATTAACCTATAGTTTGCCTAACGCATATGCATTTACTATAGACATGGTTTCTATATGCGGTTGTTTACATGCACATTAAGTCCTACAAGTAGGATCTCTAGTGATTTGCAACATGATTAAACGTTATACCATATAGGCATGTTATCTAGGTAACTTTGAAGTTAGTCCTATAGGCATGATTTCTAGGCGGGTTTAAGCATAAAAGACCTAAAGACATGATTTCTACCCTTTTGACTTATATAGGAAAGTAAATCCCCTACCACACCCTTTACTAATATTCCCCAAGTCTTTTTACAAAGTTATTACAAAACTGGAAGGAAAACACTAAAATAAATACATCAAAACTAAAAACACACCCGAGGGAGCCCAAAGCAACATTAATGTCCAACACATGTGTTTTACCAAATCCGGATTCCAGGTTCCAAGGCCTTCTCCTACCCAGAATGTTTTCAAAGTTCCAAGGAGTCTCTGCAACAGGCAATGCTTAACACTCTGACTAATTTAGAGTAACAGAACAGTGCAGTGTGGAAGCGCCAGCCCTTAGGCATCCAAGATTAGAGGGAGATCCAGGGTCCCAAAGCTTGGCTTACCAGAGGGGGGTAGAACTTAAAGAAGTAAGAGTAAGGATAAAGTGAGGGGAATTGAGGAGACCAGAGTAAAAGGTGGTCATACCCAGCCATGGGTAAGACTGTCACACCCCTGACCCTTTACATGGCTTGAACAAATAGAGAGAAGACTATTAGAAAGTCAGACTTGGGCCTGGATGGTGATTAGGACACCGCAAGACTTGAGTCAGGCTCAACACATAAGAGGGATTAAGGGAATGGGACTAGTTTTAGTAGAGGTTCGAAAGAACCTGACTCTAAGACAAGGGTAGCAATGGGATACTACCTTAGCTTTGAACAGTACTCACAAACAAAGGGTTTAAAGGGGGAGGGATTGGTTTGAGTTAAATTCAAAAGAACCTGGTTCTAAACCAGGGATAGCAATATAGTGCCACCCCAGCCTAGAACAGTACTCACATATGGAAAGGGGTTAGAGAAGAGGGATCACATGAAGGCATTCATACAAACATCCAGGGAACATAACATAACTTAAAGCTGCAGGGGAATGGGGAAAGGACATAACAGATTTAAGTATGATTGCATAATGTGAGAAAGCTAAGCATAAACATGTAGTGAGAGGCATATGAAAGGGAGAAGTAAACACATAGTTTTAGAGAATTGTATTTAAATTATAGAGACCTACCAAAAGCAAACTCAAATAGCAGAACAAGTAAAGCGAACAAAATCCTATAGCTTAGCCCTGGCTTTAAGCCGGCTAAACTCAAGCAGTAGCACAAGCAGTAGAGAAGAGAAGAGAGAGTTTAGTGTGTGTGTGTTCTGAACTCTAATTGTTCGTGTGTTTTGAAGTAAAAAGAGTGGGGTATTTATAGTTTGAAAATAGGTAGTAAGTAAGGCAGAAAATAACTTCAGTATCAAATCACAATCAATTATTGGAAAGGACTTCCTTTAATTAAGGAGTCGGACTTAGTAATAAAAAGAAAGTTCTATATGGAAATAAGATATTCTGCAACATAAAGGGTAAATACATATAGTGTTTTTTTTAAAAATACACGGCTTTAAGCAAATAAGGCAAGAATAGAATCACTAATCATATAGTATATCAATGAATCAGGGATTCAAACTCAGTAATTCATTAAGTCAGAATATAGGTCCCAAATCAGTCAAAGAGAGAATCAAAATAAATTCATAGAAAAATCAATCCGCAGGATTAGGGCTATTTTGAAAGGGAAAGTCTGACTATAAGAGATGCACAGACTTACACATGCGAGGCTAAAAATTAACAGAGTAGTCATGTATAAATCGAAAAGGTCTCGCAAAGCTTAGCAAAACCAGAAGCATGAGAGAAACTTAGAAAAAATAGGGTTTTGAAATCAAACGGGCAGCAGACAGTCACACAAAGCTCGAAAGCCCCAAAATCTGGGGTTTTCCTCACATTTCAAATGCAAAGAAGAAAGCATAGAGAATCGGGTAAGCATAAATTCAGAAAGAATATAAACAGTCATGAGAGCAAAAATACAGTAAGAAAATTACTCAGAAACCTTAGAAACAACACGGTCAAGAAAATACATAGCAATCACAGTAGAAAATACTTAGAAACCACAACAATGTAAAAGAAATCATAGTAGAGCAAGTAAAACAGAAAATCGGAGAAACCCTAAGTATTGAGAAGATGATCAGTTTTGAAAGAAAAAATTGGAAAAGATGTGGAAAACACTTAAAAATCTTAGAAAATAGCACGAATTGACAGTAGATCTTAGATAGAAACCTCGAAGGATTAGAGTTTCAGAGAAAACCTTAGAAAATCAGAAAGGCCTGGAACAGGCTGGTCTTGAGTCGGAGATGGACTCACAGGGCTAGGAATCGCCGGAGATGAGCCGGAAGTGGCCATAGAACTTGAATCGGAGAGATTCTGGACTAGGTTCTTTTAGGTCACTCCTTTAATCCCCAGACGGACGGTCAGTCTGAGAGGACTAGTCAGATTCTTGAGGATATGCTCTGAGCCTGTGTCATTGATTTTTGGAGGCTCGTGGAACCAGTTTTTGCCGTTATCAGAGTTTGCCTACAACAACAGCTATCAGTCCAACTTTCAGATGGCTCCGTATGAGGCGTTGTAGATCTCCGGTCGGATTTGGTTCAGGAAGCCTTGGATAAGGTTCGGACTATTCAGGACAGACTTTGTACAACTCAGTCCAGGTAGAAGAGTTATGCAGACCGCAATGTCAGGGATGTTGCTTTCATGGTTGCGGGCGAGTATTGCTCCATGTATCGCCTATGAAGAGCGTGATGAGATTTGGAAAGAAGGGCAAGCTTAGCCCTAAGTTCATCAGCCCATTTGAGATTCTTGAGCGTGTGGCCTCGGTGGCTTATAGACTTGCCCTGCCACCTAGATTGTCACTTGTGCATCCAGTTTTTTATGTATCTGTGCTACGGAAGTATCACGGCGACCCATCGCACGTGTTAGATTTCAGCATTGTCCAATTGGACAAGGATCTGTCATATGAGGAGGATCTGGTCGCTATTTTAGACTAGCAGGTTTGACAATTGAGGTCGAAGAGTTTCCTTCGGGACGAGTTCAGTGGATAGGTCAGCCTCCTGAGGATCTGGTCGCTATTTTAAACTTTGTATTTATTTGCCTCAATTTTCGTGCATAGTCCGGACGTGAAGCCAGAAAGTTTCTATGTTGAAATATGTGAACTATGTGTTTAATTTGAAGAATTTTGATATTAATATTGTTAAAGTTGACTTTGGTCAACATTTTGGTTAAACGGATCCCGACCTGGTTAAACGGATCCCGACATATTAATATTGTACTTTATGTGTTCAACAAATGCCAAATGCCATCCCATATTTATAGGGGAGGTTTATCAAGCTCTAGAGAGTCTAGAGAGTTCTATCACCTTCTAGGTATGTACACGTGCTAGATAATTCTAGAGTATTTACAAGGTCAAATGGGCTAGAGTTGCCTAGAACTTTCCGGAATTGGGCCAAGGTAGGACTCTTGGCCTTGTGTTGGATCTCTAGCCCAAGATTGTGGGCGATTGGGCTATCAAATTTGGCTGCCCGCAACAATAGGCTCGGAATGGAAATTGATACTCGAGAAATAAGTAATTAAAAGAGGAAATGTTGTGATTATTCCCTTGCCGGGATTAAATGTATTTTTTGTATCCTCCCTTTCCGGTACATGTAGTTATTGGGTATTGCTTGGCTGTGATGTTTTGTTGAATTTGGTTGTTGATATTGTTCCCCTGCCGAGATCTATTTTGATTTGTTGCACCCCCTTGTCTGGACTTCTTCCACTATTCGTTTACTTGCTTACCTTATCTGTGACTGTTGTTCGAGTGAGAATGGATATATGTATTTGAGGATCCTGTTGTTCGTGCATGACTCAGTTGAGTGGTGCTTCTTAGTGCAGATCCTGGAACAACGATGGTTTCCATAAGATTTCATTGCTTGGATTATTAAATGTGTAACTACAGTCTCATATTCTATTCTTATTAATGGTAATCCTGTGAAACCTTTTTCAGCAAAGAATGGGATGAGGCAAGGTGACCCATGTCACCATTTTTATTTGTATTAGTAATGGAGTATTTTACAAGAATGTTGAAAGGGCGAAAGAGTAACAAGGCTTTCACATTCCATCCTAAATGTGCTAGGCTAAATATAGTACAACTTAGTTTTGCAGATGATTTGCTCTTGTTTTGCAAAGGAGACATGGAGTCTGTGAAAGTATTATTTATATGAAAATTTGAAAGCTTTCATATAATATTATCTGAAAAAATCAGTGTATACTTTTGGGGTGTAAGCCAGGAAGTGCAACTTGATATTCTAAACCAACTATGTTTCTTAAAGGGTGAACTGCCTATAAGGTACCTAGGGGTTTCCCTCAGTACAATGAAATACGATGATTTTTGGGTTTGATTAATTGAATTTGATACTATTTTGGTAATTTGATCAGTCAACTACGTTAGTAGGATGTTGTTGAGTTAATGTGTGTGTTATGTTGGAAGCACGGAGGGCTTGAGGGTAATTTTGGTGGTCGTTAAGAGTGTGCTTCAGTTTTCTCGTCAATAAGCCTGTGACCTCGGAAAAACCTGGGATGACCCAAGGTAAGATATGACCGTCTAACATGTTTATACTACATAATCAAAAGTCTTATAATTATAGAGTAAACGTTTATTACTGTCTGATGCGTACAAAAATAGATGTGAACATGAGGTTGAAGAATCCAAATAAACCGTTATTATCCATTTTATAATTAAATGATACTAGCAGGGGTTTTTAAAAAGTAGCTAGATAGAGAGCCCAAAACAAGTTGCGAATAGTAAAAACTTTAAACGGGCATAACTTTGCGCTCGGTTATCGGATTGACGCAATTTTTTTTTTGATTTCGGGTATTTTTTCGAGATCTAGGCGGACAAACCGCCGCAAGGCGGTTTGGCCCAGCCGATTTTCAGAAAAACAGCCTTTTACCAGGTCAATTTGTATTTCCCCCCAAATTGGTGCAACATTCTAGTTCATTCTCATAGAAGAATTATATGAAAAAAATGGTTTTTTTTGTTTTAGAATTTGCATTTTCACGGATGAGTGTATCAATTTCAGTGTGTGAACTTCAATTAAGGAAAACGAAGCAAATATAATTCTTCAGTAATATCTATATTAAGAAGTGCATAA